>OY365777.1:39417891-44217891 GCA_959347405.1 Napeogenes sylphis | reverse complement strand
TGTTATGTCCTTACGTGATATGTTATGTAATATGTAACTAGGTCATATGTAACTATGTGATATGTAACTAGGTCATGTCACACTCTTTTTATGATTGTGCTAATATGTTAACTGGGTCATGTTAAGCACTGCTATGATATGTTAACTGGGTCATGTCGAGGCTTAGTTGGCATGATAACTTGGCCATGTCAACTGTTTTTCACTCTATCACTACACACGTCAACATGATAACTTGGGCATGTTGCTTTACACAGCTAATTTTAACTCAACATAATGACACTAAACATATACACATGGAAATGATATGCACAAGTATCGTAATAGCTGATTAACTGCATGGATATTGTATTTTATTTACTTATTTCAGTCTAGGTTGTGCTTTAAGTTAAAACAATAACTAAGAGTTTTTTTTTCTGTAAAACTTCAGGCGAAGAAAGCAAACACTCTGAAGCTGCCATCGAAGATGATCTTGAAGCTGAACCTTCCATCTCGAGAGAAATTGTGTCAAATCGGGAGATGAACGAGGACTTCCATCCGTCAGGAGAGGCCGTGTTAGCAGAGTTATAAGGGAAAAGGGCGTGGCTAGAAAATCATACGATGTCAGACGGTCGTCAACGTCATCAAGAAGTTATATCTGAGGGCGCACACGCCAGAGGGCTCACTTTTTTGCCGGGCACAACGTTCACTTGTTAGGCTAAAGTCTTGTCGATTGTTTAATTAAATTGTAATTAATGGCAGTTCTTATACTTGTAGTTTGCTTATCCGCTAATGTTTGTAAATGTTAATAATTATACTAGAATACATATTTCTTTATATTTAGTGATCTTTTTTTTTAATTGAACATAATACTAGTTTGTAACAATATATGTATATATATATATATATATATATATATATATATATATATATATATATATATATATATATATATATATATATATATATATATATATATATATATATATATATATATATATATTTTTTTTTTTTTAAATTTGTTCAAATCTTATAATCTTTTACACATGTTTATGAAGCCTACTAGAGTCACAACCACTAGTGCCACTTGTATTGATAACATTTTTACAAGTGTTATTCCAAATTTTAAATGTTTATTCAATACATTAGATTCTGACCACTATGGCCAACTTATTAAATTCAGTTGTAGCAAGAAAGAAAAATCAAAACAGAAAATAAGTTTTATACCAGTGACTGTAGAACGTATCGAACAAATTAAAAATGGGTTAGTACGCTATTTGCCTTTGATGAAAAATTCAAACCCCAATATTATGTATAATGACTTTTTTAGTACTTTCACTAAATTATTTAACTCTATATTTACTCCTAAAACAGTGGTTGTTAATGATAAATTAGTGTTTAGTGATTGGGCATCTGCTGAGTTACACAAAAATAGAGAAAAATTATATAATATGTATGCGGAATTGATGTTTAATACTAGTAATGAGTTTAGGGATGAGGTAAAATTATTTTCCAAATCTTTTAAAAAACAATGTAAAATAGCAAAAAATCAACATATTCAAAATAAAATAGGAAATAGCATTAATAAAATAAAAACAACTTGGAAAATAATTAATGAGGAAACTGGAAGAGCTAAATCCCAGAGGATCGACTATAAATTAAATATAGATAATAAATATGTCACGTCTGACCTCGAGGTTGCTACTGCTTTTGAAACCTTTTTTACTAATATTCCAGTGACTACAACGTTATCTTTAAATTCTTCTACCGCTGCAACTATGGGTTTACTTAGAGAGAATGTAGATCAATGTGTTAGTAGTTTTAAGTTTGAAAAAGTTAATGCTCAAGAAGTAATCAAAGTATTTAGATCAATTAGCGTTAAAAAGACTAGTGATCTTTGGGGGTTTTCTGTTGACATACTTAAGTCCATAATTGACATTGTAGCGCCAGACTTAGCATTAATATTTAATAATTGTTTAGAATATGGTATATTTCCTGATCTAATGAAACAAAGTAAAATAACTCCATTATTCAAATCCGGCTGTTCATTAGATCCTAGTAACTATAGACCTATTTCAGTCTTACCCACTTTTAGTAAGATTTTTGAGAAAATAATTCTTAATCAACTTGTGGCATATTTCAGTAAAAACAATCTCTTACACAAAAACCAGTTTGGTTTCACTGCCGGTCGCTCTACAACAGATGCTGGTGTAGAGCTATTACTAAACATATTTGAAGCCTGGGAAGGATCACAGGATGCACTTGGCATTTTCTGTGATCTATCTAAGGCGTTTGACTGCGTTCAACATGAAATATTATAAAAAAGTTAGAACATTATGGAGTTAAAAATAAGTCCCTAAATTTAATTAGTTCATATCTTAATGATAGAATCCAAAAAGTTGATGTAAATGGAAAACGTTCTCCTGGTTCTTTGGTAAAAATAGGTGTGCCACACGGCTCTATCTTAGGGCCTTTCTTGTTCCTCATTTACATAAATGACTTACCTCACCTAGTGAGGGAAAAACATGGGATAGTATTGTTTGCTGATGATACTTCTCTTACTTTTTTTTTTTTTTTTTTTATACGATCTAGGGCAATGCTTGACTACATTCCACCTGATGGTAAGTGAAATGTAGTCTTAGATGGTAAGGCGCATTGCCCTAGCAACCTATTCACTCTTCTCTTGAAGTTAATAGACGGCAATCTGTTATTGACGATGTAAACAATGCTCTCTCAGATGTTGTACAATGGTTTAACGCCAATAATTTGTTGCTCAATAAAAAAAAGACGAAATGTGTCAAATTTAGTTTACCAAATGTTAAAAATGTTAGAACCAATGTACAATTAAATAATGAGGATTTGGACTTGGTCAAATCTACTACTTTCTTGGGCATTACTCTAGATGAAAAATTGCAATGGGGTCCTCATATATTTGATTTGTCAAGCAGACTAAGTTCTGCTGCATACGCGGTTAAAATACGTCTATTAACAAATATGGAAACTGCTCGATTAGTTTACTTTAGTTACTTTCATAGCTTAATGTCATACGGTATACTCTTATGGGGCAATGCGGCTGACATTGATACCATATTTACATTGCAGAAGAGAGCTGTTCGCGCAATATATAATATGAGACCAAGAGACTCTTTAAGAAACAAATTTAAAGAATTTAAAATTATGACTGTTTATAATCAATATATTTATGAAAACTTAATTTACGTTCATAAAAATATTTCAAAGTTCAAGAAAAATTGTGATTTACATAAAATTAATACAAGAAATAAAAATAAACTCGCTATGCCCGGCACTAGGCTCCATAAAATAGGTAAATCCTTTAAGGGTAATTGTATACGTTTTTATAATAAGCTCCCAAATGAAGCCTTAAGCCTCTCATTAAATAAATTTAAATTATATGTTAAAAATAATTTAATAAAAAAATCCTACTATAGTGTAAAGGATTACATCGACGACGGTATGGCCTGGGAATGAATCTGTATTGTATTGCGAATAGCTAGTAATCTCCGCAATTTGTTTTTTGCTGTAAATTAATTTTGCTTTATCGACCTTCTGCATCACACCGATTCCTTAGAAGTCACTACTTGCGGTAGCATCGGGAGTCGGGTTGCCTCCCTCTCTCAAATATGTGCGAAGGGGGTGATGGCTGGCTCTTGTGTTATGCTCGTGAACGGGTGCTGCTTGCGGTGACTGGTTGTGTGGCAGGCCGAAGATTTATATATATTTATTTTTTCTGTTATTATTATTTAATTTTCGTTGCCTGAAATCATTAGGCTTCTTTTCCAATTGATTGCGACGGTTCTAGTTGTTCCAAAATTGCATTTAAGTTTGACGTTTGTGAAACAGTGATCACAATAACAAAAAATATATCCGGCTGAGTTTGTTGTGTGGTTCTTCTCAGACCAGGACGCGTTTGGAACCCTCACAGCTTTAACATTAAGATGGAAAGTGCTTTTTCAGAAGGGCTTATTACGATAAATCTAGTATCGTAATAGGCCCTCCTGACATTTCCATGTTGACGTACACAAGTGATCACTGATTATGATTCTAAGTGGAAAAGATATAAATAAATAAAATAAATAAATGAATGGTAAATTTCCTACAATCTGGAAAAAAGTTCCGATGATTCGAAACTATTCCGAATCAAACAAAAAAAGAATTATGTAAATCGGTTCAGAAACCTCGGAGAAATCGGTGTACATACATAAAAAAAAATATAGTGGCCGAATTGAGAACCTCCTCCTTTTTGAAAAAGTCGATAGTTCTACTATATTCTCTAATCCATTCACGATAACGCTAACCGCTTGCATTCTGATTTCTGGCGCTCCATCGTGTTTCAGATTCACGTTTGACAGTTTTTGTTAAATATTTTTTTTAATAATTCCCATCGTAACGTTGAACGTGAGAAAAAGAGATATGTTGTGTAAGGAGCTAGGGCTAAACAAGGATAACGGGTTACCTGCGCGGATAAAGCGCCACCAATTGGAACTGTTTAGGCTCCTTCTCGTTATAAATGTAGATTACTGGAGTTGATTATTGTCAAGAATCCGTGTGCTAAACGGCTGCCGCTATAGACACTTCCGGGATTTAACAATCGACCGAACTCGGGCGCGGCGGAGCAGTAAAGAGAAAGAATCATTTCTTAATGACTCTTACTTTTCAATTTTATTTTTTTAGGCATTTTAGGATATTAAGGCAAAAGTTGGAAAAGGATGTGTTCAAATTAAAACTAGTTAATCTAAACCTAACAAGATATATGTTTTCAATTATTCTGAAGCAGGTCACAATGACTGGATCTTGTTTAGCTGCAGTAAGTCCTACTAAATTCAATGAATGGTTATCACTATTTGCAAATAATGCTTAATGATTTTTTTCCATTATTCTTTGTTGAACGCCAGATGCCATCACAGCAGCATTATCGTAACATTGAGATCTACAGTTTTTAGTAAAATATTATCGGATTTTTTTTTTCTAAAATCATATTTTCGATCGATGCTGCATCTTTAGCCTTTACTTCAATAAAACCAAAAAAGATTCTTTGACGGAAACTTTTTTATTGATAAAATCAACATCTACATATCTAATAACTTGGGACATTTGATCGCGTTGAGATATATCAGGAGTTATATCAAACAAAGGTCCATAGTATTTATTTCTTTTAATATAGTTTATTTTTTGGTTTCAAACTGTAGAAACCAGAAGATGAATGAACTCATTTTGAATTTGTGGTGATAAATATAAGACAGTTTTTGGATTTTCTGTTGCATTTTTAAAATGTATTGCCAGTAGCGGATCAAACTGAGCTACAAGTTTAAGCAATGATAAAAGGTTTCCTTCCTACGTTTATACCATCTTGAAGTGCCAGTTTTTCAACATGGCCACGTAGCGGAAGATTTTGCGTAATCAAATATTTCATGCAGGCTAATATTCTTAGCAGTATATTTCGCCATCGTTCTTTTTCCGACTGAATGTTTGCTTCTAATGAAAAATCAATTCCCGTTCTACTTAATAATCTTCGTTCTGTTTCTTTCCAACCCGTAAAGAATTTTCGGTGATTTGTACTTCTTTCATGGCAAACCAATTTATCTTTTTTCTTCCATTTCCTTCTCTGCATTGCTGACCCGTCGAGAAAACCAAGACTTTGGCATTAGACGAGTAGTAGGTGTTGTTGTTGTATTTAAACTAGCTTCGTTTTGAAAAGTGCAAGATCCAAGAATAACCATTTCTTTTCGAAGTTGGTTCGATATTTTTGGAAGATCGTTGGTAAAATGTAAATAAGCAACATCCTTGAACTCCAGAACGTCCGGAATTACAGCAAGTGTTTCTATTGTATTTTCTGTGCTTTTTATTAGATGTGAATATGAATTTATTATTTCTGAGGTACTTGGGTCACCAGAGCCTTGTTCTTGTTGAGTTGTGTTATTTGTACATAAAAGTTTAGCAGGAGTAGGTGAACGACCTGAATCTGGTTCTGATTCTGAATTCGATTTTATATCTTCGGGATTTTCTTTTTGGGATTTTTTTCCTAAGTATGTTTTCATCATTACTGTACGTTTCTGAGCTTCTTTTACTTGTTGTAGTTTTCTTTTCCAATTCTAGAAACTGCTTAGTTATTTCCTGGCGTTGACATGTTCTAAATAAAAAATAATTTAAGATTTTAAAAGGGAATGGAATCTTATTTGAGAACAAAGCCAGCAGCCACACGTAAGGTACATGTTAGAACCTGTGTATGACAAACAAACAACGAAATCGTAAACCAAGTAGTTCGGCCCAATATTCGGTTCGGTAAAGGTTAAATAGTATTCGGTTAATCGGTGAAATCGCGGCGCATCGTTTCTTATTAATGTTATAGTTTTGACAAACGTAGAAAAAAGTTGCTGATTTTAGATTACCTCCTAGATACAGCATATAAAATTTACGGTAAATTAACAATTCTCCATTTTTATTTCTATAAATAGTTATAAAAATTCAATATTGTCTACTTCGATTGTCTCAATGAACACTGTTATAATTTATACAATGAATAATAGAATCGTCTTATAGTAGAATTTTATTTGTTTTAATACTTACCAAGAGTATATTGAACTTGAAAGTATCTAACACACTGAAATATATAATACTATAATTTATGCTAGCATGAAAGTTATAGCATATAACATATAATTTTTATTATAAGCAGAGAGTGATGACAATTCACAATGGTCAAGGGCACAAAACTGAATAATAAACGCACAATTTATTGAGGACTTTCTTAACCTGTCGCATGTGTCGGATAGGGTTTCCATCTGTCCATTTTTAGTCAGAAACGTTTAACTTTTTTAGGTCGTGTCCCGGCCATGTATTTATATGTCATTATGTAATTTATAAATAACAATCAATAATTTTAAAAAATGATTACAAGATGAAAAGCCAAATATAGAATATTGTGATTTTGTAATTTTTGAATAATTTAGAAAACGCTAGATTTCGTTTTAATTTAATTATGTTCGTTTTGTTTACTAAGATAGGGGAAAGGTGCCTAAAGTGGGCACCAGCCTAAAGCGGGCACCAGCTAAAAACTCAAGCTAAACAAACTCCACGCACCCTTACAGATCTCATAGCCCTTACCCCCCCCCTCCCCCCGGCCCTTTATGCTATAGTCGTTCCTAACAATTCAGACGAACTTTAAATAAACATAATTTTAAAGTTTTTATACAAAAAAAGGAAGAAATGTAGATTGTGTTTTGTCTATTTTTGAATAACCTTCGTTAATATTCAAAATTCAAAAAATTCAAAATTCAAAATATCTTTATTCAAGTAGGCATTTAGACGCACTTTTGAATCGTCAATTACATTAAATTGGTCAGTATAGTCAGTCTGTGAGTAAGCTACTACCAGCTCGGAATGCTGTTCTCCTGAAAAGAGATGGCCAGAAACTCAACAGTTGCTCTTTTTAAATAAAATTTTACAATTTTAATTGTTCCACATATTTCGGTCAACCAAAACTCTTGAATGTTATAGTAAGATTTATTTAATAATATACCTTTAATTTTAGATTTGAAACCAATAAAAGGAAGATCTAAGATATCTTGTGGAACCTTATTATATATGCGTATACTCAAGCCTTGAAGGATTTCTTAACTTTTGAAGTCTAAATTTAGGCGTTACGAGCCTATTTTTATTTCTTGTATTGATAGTATGTCTGTCGCTGTTTTTTTTATAGTCATTTAAATTTTGGCGTATATATAGTAAGTTATTAAAAATGTATTGAGAAGCGACCGTAAGAATACCGATTTCTTTAAAAACTTCTCTTAGGGAGTCTCTAGCTTTTAAGTTACAAATAGCCCGTATAGCTCGTTTTGTAAAATAAATATAGAATTAATTTCGGCAGCGCTGCCCCATAGTAAGATACCGTAGGACAATATACTGTGAAAATAACTAAAATAAACGAGTCGAGCCGTATTAACGTCTGTTAATTGTCTTACTTATTTAATTGCAAAGACGGCTGAGCTAAGTTTGCTTGCGAGTGTCGAAAGATGGGGGTTCCACTGGAGCTTTTTATCTAACGTTATACCTAAGAAAGTTGTCGAGTCAGTCAGTTCTAACCCTTCATTGTTAAGGAATAAACTACAATTTTGACTTTTAACATTCGGAAGTGTAAATTCCATGCATTTAGTTTTCTTAGTATTTAATACCAAATTATTAATTTCGAACCAATGAAGAATACGTGACAGAGCACAGTTAACTTTGTCATGATTAGCTTTATTACGATCAACTTTAAGAATAAGCGAGGTATCATCAGCAAAAAGTACAAAGTCACATAGTTATTTTACGTAAAAGGGTAAGTCATTAATATAGAGTAAGAATAAGAAAGGGCCTAGAATAGATTCTTGTGGAAAACCCATTTTTAGGTGAGATCCAACCGATTTACAATTATTTACATAAACCGTCTGAACTCTTTGATTCAAGTAAGAGGCAATAAGATCAAACGCAGCACTACGCATACCATAGTGATTAAGTTTCCATAGTAATGTTTGACGGTCCACGCAATCAAAGGCTTTGGATACATCACAAAACACTCCAATTGCATACCGTCATTTTTCCCATGCGTCGTAAATTTGCTTAAGAAGCGCGGCACCCGCATCAGTTGTTGATTTGCCTTTGGTGAAACGATATTGTTTTCTATGCATGATTTCATTGCTATATAAACAAATTATGACATTTGGTTTAGAATAATTTTTTCGAAGATTTTACTTAAAGTAGGTAAAATAGAGATAGGTCTATAATTTCCAGGTTCTAGTCTATCGCCACTTTTGAACAAGGGAACTACTTTATTATTTTTCATTAAATCTGGGAAAATACCGGTTTCAATACATTTGTTAAAAATTAAGGATAATTGTGGACCGATATCATTTAAAATACTTATTAGTAATTTTACTGACATACCCCAAAGGTCACCGGTTTTTTTCATATTTAGATTTCTAAAAGTTTTAACAATTTCATATGATGTAACAGGTTTAAAAACAAAACATTTATTACTGACTCTTACGTTATTCGTCAATTCGACGATTGCATCACATGGTGAAAAATTTAAATTACGCGTGACTGTTAAAGGAATTTCGTTGAAAAAAGTCTCAAAAATAGGCGCCACATTGGAATCTGAATTTATTTCAATATTATCAATTTTTAACTTAATAGGTCCATTAGCAGCCCTAGTTTTCCCAGAAACACTAGATAAAACATCCCAAGTTGCCTTTATTTTATTTTCTGAGTTTAAGATTTTATTTCTTATATAAATCGACTCGTCGAATAAATAGACAAACAGATAAACAAACAGATAAACAGACAAAAATTCTTATTTATTTTTCTTTATGTTTATTACAATATATTATTTTATCAGACAAATCATGAAAACAGAAAATTCATGTAACCATAGCGTAGATGCCATAAGAAAGTGCTGACAGACACAGGTCGGTCCACCCTGCCAGTAAGAAAGACGTGTTATTTCAATAATGAACATATTAATTTATCCGAATTTGATTTAGATTATTAGAGTTCCTTTTTTTTCCTTTTTATTAGGGGCACTAAATTTTAAATAAACTTTTCAGAAATCAATTACAAGAAAAATTATCCAGCAATTTTAATTTTGGAGACCATTTGGCGCCCCTCAGTGAGAAGTCCGGGTCACAATTCTCGGGAATGTCGAGGAAATAGTAGTCGTGACGGCAATACTACCACCTCCTCTCAACATTCTAAGGACGCCAGCTCGCAGAAGAAGACAATTACTCCAACATGCTTCAAGTGTGGGGAACGAGGCCACATCGCGCCCCGTTGCCCCAGTGCGGATGTCAAGGCCAGCGATGAGTGAATGACTGTTCCATCCAACCTGCCATTGATGAACTCTTAGATGAAACCGGTGAGAAGTTTTCATTTTGCTCTGACTCAGGTGCCGAATGCTCTTTAATAAAACGAGTTCTATCTAATAGATTTCTAGGCAAACGACAGTATAATGCAGTATTATTGTTAGGAATAGGTTATGCGCGTCTTAATTGTAACGTCCAAATTCTTTCTACAGATTCAATTCAGGGTTATTCAGTACAGTTACTATTTCATGTGGTGCCCGATTTGTGTATTTCAAATGATATAATGATCGGGAGAGATCTACTTTCATTAGGGTTTTCAATAGAGTTTTGAAAATAACCTTATCCTTAAAAATAATAGGGCCGTCTCTATTTGTAACATAGGTACAAAGGAAAGCAATTTCGAAAGTATAGAGATCAATCTATAGATTGTGATGTGTCTGATTTTGAAAAACGGCAATTAGTTGCTCTACTGAACAATCATTCCAGTAATTTCGTAGAGGGTATACTTACTGGTAGGGTTAGTACGGGTCAGCTGATTATTAAATTATGTGATCCTAATCTCACGGTCCAGCGTAGACCCTAGAGATTAAGTCCAGATGAAAGACAGGAAGTACGTCGTCAAATTAAAGAACTTTTGTCCGCTGGCATCATACGTGAAAGATATTCTCCCTGTGCTAGTTCAATTATCCTTGTTAAGAAAAAGGACAGGGGTGATAGGCTCTGCGTAGATTATTGAGTTGAACAGTAATACAGTGCCTAATAGATATCCTCTCCCACTTATTTTACACCACATACAGCGTCTAATGGGGGCAAACTATTTCACTTCTTTGGATATGGCTAGCGGCTACCATCAGATTCCAGTCGAAGAAAATTCTGTAGAACGTACCGCGTTCGTTACACCGGAGGGCCAGTTCGAATATTTGTTTATACCTTTCGGTCTTCGTAATGCACCCTCAGTGTATCAACGTGCCATTATTAAGGCCTTTGGGGCATTAACTAAATCATTCGCCATAGTTTATATTGATGATGTCATCATTCCATCACGAACAGTAGGCGAGGGCAAGGGCGTTAACTGATTCAGGATTTCGTTGAACATAAAGAAATGTAGATTCCTTAAAACTAGGGAAGAATTTTTAGGCTTTGAGGTATCGGCCGGTGAAATAAGACCAACATCGCGCAAAATTCGAGCCCTAACTGAACTCACTCCACCTCGAAACGTCACTCAACTTCGCCAATTCATTGGCTTGGCTTCCTACTTTAGGCAATTCGTTTTAGGGTTTTCTCAAAAGGCAGCTCCTCATTATGGGATTACGTCAGCTAAAGGAAAAATTAATTGGACTCCCCAACTTGAGAAGGTTCGAAGACATATAATAGACATTTTGACTGATAAACCTGTATTGATGATCTTTGATCCTAAACTCCCAACAGAACTACATACAGATGCCAGCGCTGAAGGTTATGGTGCAATATTTATGCAGCGAGGTGAGGGCAAACAGCATGTAGTTGATTATGACAGTCGCCGAACCTCCAATTCTGAATCAAAATATAACTCTTATGAGTTAGAGAAGCTTGCAGTGGTAAACGCTATCAAGCATTTTCGTCACTACTTACAAGGTAGACGATTTACTGTAGTCACTGATTGCAATGCTGTTAAGGCTTCTAAATCGAAGGTTGATCTTACACCTCGGATACATAGGTGGTGGTGTTTTCTCCAGGAGTTTGATTTCTATATTGTATACAGGTTGGACAAACATATGAGCCACGTATACTTCTTTTCGCGTAACCCTTTGCCAAACACTTTGACGTCTGTTATTACTCGTAGAACTTAACAAAAACGTATCCACTTGACTGTGATTTCAGACTATTGGTTACAGGCTGAACAACATAAGGATAAGGAAATTGATTCTATTAGGACGAAACTTCAAGCAAACGAGCTTAATTCTGATATCGCTAAAACGTACGAAATTGGGCGCGGTCTCCTATATAGGTAAATTGACAGGAATAATAAGAGCTATTGGTTGCCAATAGTACCTAGGGAATTTCAGTGTTCTATAATTAACCATGTGCACGAAAATGTCATGCACTTATAATGGGAGAAAGCGTTAGAAAAGGCCTATTGCCATTATTGGTTCCCAAATATGAACAAATACGTACGAAATTTTGTAGAGAATTGCATAACTTGCAGAATGGCTAAGTACAACTCGGGGAAAGTCCAAGCTGAACTACACCCAATTCCTAAAACTTCTATTCCATGGCATACTATTCACATGGATGCAACTGGTAAAAAAGATAAAGAAGAACTTAAGCGGTAAAAAAGTTGCCAAAGAGTATGTTTTTGTATTAATAGACGCCTTTACTAAATACGTGATATTGTATCATACACACAATATAAACACAAACAGTGCCCTTAAGGCATTAAAATACAATGTGTCTTTGTTTGGTGCCTCTACACGCGTTATAGCTGACCAGAATCGATGTTTTGCCGGAAAAAAGTTTAGGGACTTTTGCAATGCATACAACATTAACCTACATCTTATAGCTACCGGTACAAGTCGTGCAAATGGGCAAGTAGAACGTGTCATGTCCACATTAAAGAATATGTTAACTGCTGTCGAGGTAGATAATAATAAGTCATGGCAAGCTGCACTGCCTAATATAATACAGCTATCCATCATCTGTACTATGAGTAGGGTTACAAAAGCGAGTCCTTTAGAATTGTTAAGAAAGGTAGGCCCCTAAACTTAATGACATTAGATACAGATGACATAGAAGTGGATTTAAATATTATAAGAGAGCAATCGACACGAGCAATAGAAGCTTATGCTTCTTCTGAGAAAGTAAGGTTTGATAAAAGTAAAGCAAAATTAAAAAAGTTTGAAGTAGGTGATTATGTGCTACTTGAAAACCACGAGCGTAACCAAACCAAACTTGACCCAAAATTAAAAGGCTCTTTCAAAGCAGTTGAGCTGTTGGATGGTGACAGGTATTTACTTCGGGCCCTTGATTGTAATAGGACATATAAGTACGCACACGACCGTATACGGGCTATGCCCTAATGTTATGTTCCATTGGAGTTGAGTGACGGACTGGAGATCCCAATCAACCAAATCCAGTCAGAATGTGCCGATGATGGCCATGGTAAGTAATTACATAACCTGTGCATCCTACTTTTTAGTCTAGGAGACAATGACTAGCCTGTGTTGCGTGGACTGGCCTGTGTGGCATCTGGTCTGTGTGGCATGGACTGGCCTGTGTGACATGGACTGGCCTGTGTGGCGTGGAATGGCCTGTGTGGCGTGGACTGGCCTGTGTGGCATCTGGCCTGTGTGGCAAAGACTGGCCTATGTGGCAGAGACTGGCCTGTGGGGCAACGACTAGCCTGTGTGGCAACGACTAACCTGTGTGGCAACGACTAACCTGTGTGGCAGAAAACTGCCTGTGTGGTAGAAAATAGCCTATGTAGCACAAACTGACGTATGTGACAAATGTCATATATTGAGTGTGACTTTTACCAAACATTTCGTAGTAGTTAAATTGAAAAAAAAAATGTAATTGCTGTAAGTTGTATGATATGAACAAATGAGAATATTGTGTGGTCAGGAAGACCGATCGCAATATAGTATAACGCGCTATATTTATTGTCCACAGATGAGAATGGTACACACGAGGACGTGTGACAATGCAGGACGGCCGTGATGGCGCGTTGATTGAATTTTATTTTAAATTATAATTACGATTAAACACAATTTTTACTTTCTTGTACAAAGTTCCACTTTATTTAAATATGTGATACAATTTTATATGCGACCGGTTTCGTACATCATCATCAGGCGACTATAATTAATTAGAGTGCCGGTGGATAGGATCGGAAGTATTAATATCTACCTACATAATACATAATAAAAATATAATAACGTTACAATGTCTCTAAGGTTCAAATTAATGTCAATATACAAATATAATTATGTCAAAAGAATAAATAAGTAAATTTCTAGTTATTTAAATAAAATTAAATGTCATTAAAATACAATAATAAGGGTGAATTGGACAGGTGGTCTTGTTCGTTTAGAAACATTTCTGGTTTATCCTTATGCTTATTCACTTCAAGTGCTTCTAGGTAATTTAATTTTCTGCCTTTATTGTATACATGTAATATTTTAAAATTCTTATCCGGATCAAAGTTATGGTTCTCTTCTAATAAATGATTTGCGAATGTTGAGTTAGACTTTTTATTTTTCCTACAAGAGGTATGTTCCTTTATTCGGGTTTCAAATTTTCTTCCGGTTTGACCAATATACACGGCCTGACATGTATTACAATTTAGTTTATATATTCCGGATTGGTGTTTGACTGGAATCTTATCTTTATTATTAGTCAATAAACTTTTAAGTGATCTGGTGGTATAAAAAACTGTATGTCTGTCTGTATTATCCAAAATGTTTTTAAGTTTTTGTGATATTGGTCCGAGATAAGATATTTTGTTATAGGTTATAGGTTTTTTTTTGGTGACGTTATTACCACTGTACACTAGTTTTAATGCAAGTTTTTTGCGCTTACGTCGTAAGATGTTTTGTACAAGTTTTTTACTGTAACCGTTATTAAATGCAATGTTTGTTATGGTACTGAGCTCCTTGTCGAAATCTTCTTTGTGCATGGGCATACTAAGTAACCTGTGTATAAGAGAATGAAATACTGCATGTTTATGGTTATCTGGGTATCTTGATGTGGCTGGTATAATGTTGTCACTGTATGTTGGTTTTCTGTAAATCTTATATAGATGTTTCCCCGTCGATATGTCTATAGTTAAGTCTAGAAAATTAATTGTCTTATTCCCTTGTTCCATTGTAAAATGAATGTTCTGGTTAATTCCGTTAATGTATTGTAAAAAATTATTTAATTCTAAATTTGTACCAGTCCATAAACATAGTATATCGTCAACATATCTATACCAATACAATATTCTTTTTTTAAATTGAGAAAACATTATAATTTTTTTTAAACTGTCCATATATAAATCAGCGCACAGAGGTGATAGTGGGCTGCCCATAGCTAAGCCATCAGTTTGTAGGTAGTATTTTTCATTATATTTAAAATAGTTTTGCGATATGCAAGTCTTTAGAATGGCTTCTAAGTCAATTATTGGCTGACCTTCTAGATTAGATTCGTATAAGTGTTCGCTTAATATATTTAAACATTCTCTGTTTGGGACACTCGGAAACAATTTACAGACATCAAATGACACTAACTGCGCATTCTCTGGAATTTCAATATTATTTATTTTATCTAACAGGTGTAAGCTGTTTTTAATGCTGTATTGAGGAACATATTTAACACATGATTTGTATATGCTATTCGTTATGTTTGCTAATTTGTAAGCTGGCGCACATGTATAGGATACTACAGGACGAATCGGATGACCTTCTTTGTGTAATTTATAGTATCCGTGTAATCTCGGTGCCTGTGGGTTCATTTCGATTGATAAACCTATCTTTGACACATTGGTAAGGCAACAGCCTTACCAATGTGTCAAAGATGACAAAGATGACAAAGATATCAAAGATATCAAAGATAAATGTCAAGATTCTTGCAACAGCAAGAAGATACTAGTTGTCTTATCTCGGAATTATATTTCAACGTTGGGTCTTTAGGTAAAGTTTTTAATTTACTACCCTGCAAAAAATTGTTTATTTTGCTATTATATTCCCCTTTAGTTAAAATGACAATAGTATTGCCGTTATCGGCTTTAGTTAAAACTAAGTTATTGGTAACAAGTTTTTTGCGGATATTGTTTATTATTTTAGCTTCTTCATAGGATTTAATATCAAACTTTCTGTTTTTTAATTCTTGTTTTATGTGAAAAGTACACCTGTGCTCTACGCAGTCATCTTAAATGTAAAAATATCAACGTCAGTTGTCAGATTGTCAAAGTCTTTTGCAGTATATGGTAGGTTAGGACAATATTTGAGACCTTTAAGTAATAAATTTTGTACGTCTGAATTAAACTGCACTGTGGTGTTATTTATTAACCTTTTATAAAATGTCTTGTCGATTTGACGATAGTCATTTGTTCGTAACTTGGCTTCTGTCAACTTAGTTAATTTCCTAGACTGTTTTTCGTATATGTGTTGAATAGTATATATAATAAATTCATTCACCTCGTTTTGAAGAATGTCAAATTCCAACGGATGAAGTCTTGTAGCGAGTTCGGTATGAATCACTTTTAAATGGTGCCCTATGTTGTCACTTTCTTTGTACAGCGAATGTATTTCACTATTCAACCACTTATTTTTAAGTTCTTTAACTAAGTTTAGCATTTTCTGTTGACCATATCCACCACATTTAAATTTGATATAACTGGGTATTACACCTCTACAAATGGACTGGTACAAATTTAGAATTAAATATTTTTTTACAATACATTAACGGAATTAACCAGAACATTCATTTTACAATGGAACAAGGGAATAAGACAATTAATTTTCTAGACTTAACTATAGACATATCCACGGGGAAACATCTATATAAGGTTTACAGAAAACCAACATACAGTGACAACATTATACCAGCCACATCAAGATACCCAGATAACCATAAACATGCAGTATTTCATTCTCTTATACACAGGTAACTTAGTATTCCAATGCACAAAGAAGATTTCGACAAGGAGCTCAGTACCATAACAAACATTGCATTTAATAACGGTTACAGTAAAAAACTTGTACAAAACATCTTACGACGTAAGCGCAAAAAACTTGCATTAAAACTAATGTACAGTGGTAATAACGTCACCAAAAAGAAACCTATAACCTATAACAAAATATCTTATCTCGGACCAATATCACAAAAACTTAAAAACATTTTGGATAATACAGACAGACATACAGTTTTTTATACCACCAGATCACTTAAAAGTTTATTGACTAATAATAAAGATAAGATTCCAGTCAAACACCAATCCGGAATATATAAACTAAATTGTAATACATGTCAGGCCGTGTATATTGGTCAAACCGGAAGAAAATTTGAAACCCGAATAAAGGAACATACCTCTTGTTGGAAAAATAAAAAGTCTAACTCAACATTCGCAAATCATTTATTAGAAGAGAACCATAACTTTGATCCGGATAAGAATTTTAAAATATTACATGTATACAATAAAGGCAGAAAATTAAATTCCCTAGAAGCACTTGAAGTGAATAAGCATAAGGATAAACCAGAAATGCTTCTAAACGAACAAGACCACCTGTCCAATTCACCCTTATTATTGTATTTTAATGACATTTAATTTTATTTAAATAACTAGAAATTTACTTATTTTTTCTTTTGACATAATTATATTTGTATATTGACATTAATTTGAACCTTAGAGACATTGTAACGTTATTATATTTTTATTTTGTATTATGTAGGTAGATATTAATACTTCCGATCCTATCCACCGGCACTCTAATTAATTGTAGTCGCCTGATGATGATGTACGAAACCGGTCGCAAATAAAATTGTATCGCATATTTAAATATAGTGGAACCTTTTACAAGTAAAAATTGTGTTCTTAATCGTAATTAAAAATGCAGTTCCATCAAGAATTAACAACATATTCTATAAATTAGTTGTTGTTTGTTTTTGTACGTTTAATTGCATTTTAGAACCACCCTCTCAACAATTTAAGTAAAGCTACAACTTTTTCTGGACAATGGCCGTTACGAATTGTAATGTTTTAAGGTTATATTAAATGCAGTTCTGGTATAAAATTATTTATTATTGAAAGTTATTCTATTTTAAGACTATAACACTTTGGAAAAGTCCTGTTTTACCTCTTTGATCCCTACGGTTTTTAGACTTTACATTAATTAGCATATAACGAAGGTTAAAACAAACTGACACAACTAACACACGTACTTACCTCCGAGCCTTGTTCAAAGAGATTAAACAACAAGTGCAAGTGGTGTAACCTCGTGTTTCATTAAAACTTTAAATGCAAAATGCACTCCGTTAAGATCTATATATTCAAAACTTCACTCAGTTTGTCACAATCCAATAAGACGATTAATAATGCATTTACATACGCTAAATGAAAACTACAATAAATGTTATATGATATTGATTCATCAATAGAGGAGCATAGTTTTATTCTTGTAAAGCACAATAATATTGTAAATATCAGACATTCCTCAATTCCACGAAAATGCGGTTTGTATAATCTATTGTGCTTCAAGGTAGCAGACATCTACATTTTGAATGATTCAGCAACTTTGTTCAAAAATATCTAGTATTTTATCTTTAAAAAATCGTCTTTTGTCATTTTAATTGGATTTCTTGATTTTTCTTTTTTTTTGTATTAGTTTTCATAGTTTTAATATTGTAACTGTTACTGTAACTTACGCGCTTAAGTCTTGTATTAACTATTACTAAAACCCACGTAATGAATTATGTGTTAAGCTTTTGGTGTGTAAATAATTAAATACAAGATTACTAGATAAATAGTACCACTCTTACGCAAAGGATAGGAATGGAGTAGCTATTAACTTTCCTTAGATGTGTCTGTAATTTTCATGTTTTACAATTTCAATGTGCGATGCGTTTATCATCAAGTGGTCCGTTTGATGATTTGCTCGTTTATTTAATTATATGTAAAGTGACAAACCATTTCTTGATAATTGTAAGCAATCAAAAAATATTATTAGCAATATGTATATCTTACATAAAAACTAAAAATACTTTTATTTGGTCAATATCTTTTTAACAAATTTAAAAGTAGGTAAAATATATACCAACGCAGACTATGGTGTAAGTCTATATTGCGCAAAAGAGTGTAATTATCTGTTACAATTGTGATTGCTTAATAAATAAAACTATGTAAAATGAAAGTAGAAAAGAAGAAATTTATGTACAAATATTTGTACATAAATAAATAATAGTCTTAATTTGTACATTTAACAAATCGTGCCTTCTTAAAAGACAAACTACAAGTACTTTCTCATTAGGTCTTACATTAGTGCCCAGTTAAAGCTCTTGGCTCGGAGAGTAAGGAAAAAACATTTTGTCAAAACGCCAAATCACCTCCAGGATCTGGACTTTTGTTACATCTAGAAAATCGCCATTTTTAATCAGTTAAACTTCCAAGTATGAAATAAAACACAAGAAATGTAATTACTTTTACAAGTATATGAATTACACAAAATAAATATGTCAACTTTTAATAGCATTTTTTTTAAGAATGTAAACATATTCTTCCTTAGAAATTATTGTAAAATATTTTATTCCTGAATCTCCGCTTACGATTATATAATTGTGATGTTTATACTATAAGGGCCACGTCCGATTGTAATGTTTAAAGATAATTTCTAACAATAATTTTTGTTGTAGCATGAGATGCAAATAATTAACAACGAACTTATACGATATATATATATATCTATATATATATATATGTATATATATGTATATATATATATATATATATATATATATATATATATATATATATATATATATATATATATATATATATATATATATATATATATATATATATATATATATATATATATATATATATATATATATATATATATATCTTCTTCTTCTTATAGATAAGTCATGCTCTTCCAAAAATAGTGTAACTTCACATATAAAAAAAATAAAAATAAAAAATATATAATTAACCCAAAAGCCCATCTAGATTCCATTCCTAATTTATATTTCAAGAGCGTTGCCAATGAGAGAAAAATTCTGAACTTTGAAACTTCCAAGCCACTTAGATATGGCTGAATGGTGGTTCCCGAGTTTTAAAAAACATCAAACCCAAATTGGCCAGTTTTCAATTCTTTGACCGGGGTATACAATTTAAATAAATTTTACATTATCGTTCGGATAAAAAAATAATAAAAATATTTTTTAGGTATATCATTTATTTTTGGGTTGAGATTTTAGTTTACGGTTAGAATTATTTTCCGTGTTCAGCTTCCAGTAAGAGTGAAGTGTTTAGGTTGTAGTTCTAAAGACTAGTGGTTTGCAGGTATAATTTCACAGTTTTTAGTGATCGCAAGTTTACTTTATCTCAGAAAAAGTTACCAGCCAAATCAATCTGGATAATGTGGTTGACGTTTATTTAATTTTTAACCCCCTACTAAAAAGAGGGGTGTTATAAGTTTGACCTGTCGATCTGTGTATCTGTGGTAAATTTGCGGCAAAACGCGCGGAAGGATTTGAATGCGGTTTTTTTAAATCGAAAGCTATGTTCGTCGAGATGGTTCTTATCCATGTTTGATCGAAATAGAAATAGTTGTCTCTAAGATATTGACGTTTTATTCATACGGGGGAGAGGTTCTTATGCAATAATAAGCTGTTCCCAGCGGCTTCGCACGCGCTATTTAGGAAAAAAAGCAACAGCTAGTGTTAATGTAAATCCCTTCATCATAGTGTTATTAGTGATTGTAAATCATTTTAACTCTAAATGTTTATATTTATTAATATTCGTATATATGAAACCTACCTATCTACCTACCCATATGAAAATATCTTGAATTATGTTACCTAAAACATTTATCATTTATTACATTGTCGAAACTTTCACGCGGATCCTTATTTTATTAAATATAATATATATATTTCTCGTATTAAATATAAACTTTGTACATCAGAGGGATAATGTAAGATTCTAAAGGTAAAATATTTTATTAAATCGGTCCAGTAGCTTCGAAGCCTATTCAATTCAAACAAACAATCAAATCTTTCCTCTTTATAATATTAGGATAGATTAAAAGAAGTACTTAAAGAATTAAAAATTTTGTGTGTCTGTAAGTTCATTTAGTATATTCCGAAACCAGTAACATCACTTATATATCGATAACATAACGATAGTAACATAACGATATCGAATCGTTTAGTTTAAGTCCTCAATGAACAACTTCGTAAAATAGACACCATCGTCAATGTATGTACAACGGTCCCCCGATACAACGACTTCAATAAGTACATAATAATATTATTTTTATTATTTTTAGAGATATATTTGTATCGGGGGTTTTTAAAAAAATTAATTTTGTTATGAGCTGTTAGCCTTATTTTTTCCATTAATCTTCAGGGTCCATTTAATATATATTAACTTACTTGCACTTTTAAAACCTTTTCACTCCATTAGATAAGCAACACGCGTATAAAGGTTTTCTGATTTAAACAATGAAATTACCGCCTTCTATCTCCGAGGAAAAGCAAAAATGTCATTGGAAATCGTTTATAAGGAAATAATAAAAAAAGGTTTTTATGCTTTAAAGTATAAAATATATTTACTAATGTTTGAACTTTATCTATGGTTTTCAAAACTGGATGTATATTATATAGTCAGTTCTGAGACTCTAAGTAAAACATTTTATGATATGTAGTAGATCCTAACTCATTTGAATTCAATTAGGATAGACTAGCTCGGTCTATATATGGAATGGACCTATGGTGGACTATCCCTCAAAAAAATGTCTTGTGAAGTAACATATTGTATCTATTTATAATATATCTTCTAAACATAGTAACAACTATTTAAAATCTTGAAATGGTTAGGATATAAGTTTATGAAAATGTATTATATTTATTTAAAATTATGCAAAGACTCCGTAAAACACTGGTTCCAAATATTCATAGTTTATTAATTATTAGAATTAATTGATTGAATGTTTCCGTTTAAGTAAGAGAATTGAAACTTTAACGACATTTAAACTTTTAGCTCACTTGGGTAATATATAAGTATTTAATTTCAATATTTATTCAGATTTTTATTTCTAGGAATAATTAATATGTACAACAAATAAAAGAAAAATATAAACTCAAACATTTAAAATGTTAAAAGCAAGTTAGCACAGCAACAGGTAGATACTTGAAATATTTAGAGAATATTTACTTACTTCTATTAAAAAAAAATACATTAAAATGAAATAAAACTTTTAGGGGGAGTATTATATGTAATTAATTATACGGAACCCTTCGTGCACAAGTCCGACACGCTCTTGGCTGATTGTTTTACTTATTACACCTAATTTTACATTCCATTGTTAAAGTGGATTTAAAGTTACCACACTGTTAAAGGAACCGGTGAAAAGATAAAACTTATTAGTGTTTATGTTAGAAATCTTTTGTCGATATGAATTTAAGAACAAAGAGATGATAATAAAGTGGCAGCAGTAATTAAAGTATTACATAGTACTTTAATACCTATATGAAGTCATTGATTTTGATCATAAGTAATTTGAAATTCAAACAAAGACTTAATTTATCTTGTTTCAAAAACATGACGTCATTATTTATTTTAAGTTTCGAAGTTGGTTCGTAATCTTAGGATGTAATTTGTTTACAACAACTCGTACAGAATATTTAGACAAGTTAATGCAGGAAACATGTGCATGTGCAACTTTGGTAATAAATATCAAAATATTTTACAAATTGTCGTATTGGGAGACGCGAGAAATAGTTGAAGTTATGAGCCGGCTTTCAAGTTATATTGTGGCTCAGTTCATTCACTTCATATACTTGAACAAAGCCCTGAGTTAGATAAACTTCTTAATGTAAATACTAACAGTCGTAGTCACGAACATATGCAAATTATATTCATAATAACAGTTTTATAAATTAAAAGTAGGCTCTCGAGGTAAAACATTACATTCTTTGCCAATTGGTTTGTTTGTTTTGTAAAACAACGTAATTTTATTAGAAGAAACAGACGGTGTCAGGGTTTGCGCTGCGTGACCTGAATAATGGGGATATATTATTTAAAACAAAAACAAGTTTTGGCCCAATTTATATTCTCTACATTGATTTTACTGAAAATACAGTATTCGTTGTATGTTAATAGAAAAATGTTTTAATATCGCAAATGTAATATCATTGGTACATTAATGAAGCATAACTAATTGTAATTATATTGAAACATAAGTAGTTTAATATCGAATATTTTAGAAAGTTAAAGTGAAAGAAATTGCCTGTGTATAAGACTCACAGGTAACTGTGAATTACTATCTCATTATAGTAATATAATGTAATGTAACTTGGAATTACTATCTCATTATAGTAATATAATGAGATAGTAATTCCAAGTATGCTGCAGTGAGCTAAAGATACGTTTAGATAGCTGTTACTGGATCTCCTAAACGAATAGAGCAGGTTGGGCCGAATTGGGTTTGTTTTGTTACTTTTGATTCGATCTTACCGTCAGACTTCATAGAGTGACCTGAAGGTACAATGATTAATGGATGCTACTAGATCTAGTAGTGGAACAGAGTTGGGTAAAATATTTTTGCACTCTAATATCCTAGCTGTCCATCACCACCTGGAGACAGAGCAGCCGCACCTCTTCTTTTTGACGGTGACGCAGATACAATGTCCTTTGAGCGCTGCGCACCTGAATTATCCCAGATACACGTTAGAACACAACTTTCGCTCACGTGCCGGAGTCTGCGTGTACGCGCGGAACGACCTCTGTATCCAGCGTCTTCGTCACCTTAAAGACCCCACTTTTTCTATATGGGTTTTAGCAGACACAGGAAACGAAAAAATCCTGTATTACTGTGTCTACCGTTCGTACAGCGGTGACCAGGAGACAACTCGATTATTTGAGTATCTCGGTGAGGCTGCTGATATGGCTTTGCATCAGTACCCTTCAGCGCAGCTCGTCTTTCTGGGGGACTTTAATGCTTGTCATCAGGGCTGGCTGTTCCCGTACCAGAAAACCGACCATGCTGGAAAAGAAGCGCGGAACTTTGCGTTTTCCTTGGACCTCTTTCAATTAGTGACATTGCGGAAGGCTCGCCTCGATCGAATCGCTAAGAATGGCGAAAAGCTCTCTGTCAGACCAACTGGCAGTCGAGCTTTCTGGTCTCTTGCAAAAGCGATCGAGTCGAATTTCTGACAACCCTCACTGCCTGCTCTGCTGAAGCCGGTTGGATCCCTGGCCCACACAGCAACAGAGAAAGCGAATGTATTTGCTTCTCTGTTTGCTGATAATGCACAACTAGACACTGGCAATGCTTTTCCAGCACATCTTCTTCACTGCGGTATTTCGATGCCCTTTAATCCGCATCACTAACAAAGAGGTATGGAGAACATTGTGTCATCAAGATGTGAATAAAGCCAGTGGTCCTGATGGTATACCAGCCATTCTACTCAAGACATGTGCATCTGAGTTGTCTCCTGTACTGATACGTCTGTATCGCCTCTCTTTCAAGACTGGAATAGTGCCGAAATCCTGGAAGCTTGCCAACGTGCAACCCGTGCCCAAAAAAGGCAGCCGTGCTGATCCTGTCAACTACAGACCGATTTCAATCACCTCCATACTCTGCAAGATTATGGAGCGTGTATTGAACTCGCGCCTTCTAGCATACTTAGAAAGTAACGATCTCCTCAGTGACCGACAGTACGGGTTTCGCCGTAATAGGTCTACTGGGGACCTCCTAGTGTATGCTACACACATTCTAGGCGAGGCCATCGAGAAGAACGGAGAATCGGTCGCCGTCTCTCTGGACGTCTCGAGGGCATTTGACAGGGTCTGGCATGCGAGCCTAATAAGCAAGCTTTCAGCGTACGGTATATATCCTGATCTGATCGACTGAGTAACGGACTTTCTGAGCTAGAGATCTCTTCGAGTAGTTGTCGACGGGTATTCCTCGGAATCCTTGACAATAAATGCCGGAGTGAGTCAGGGGTCCGTTCTTTCTGCAACTCTTTTTCTACTACACGATCTATTGAAGCCCGGTATCTATGGGTATGCAGACGACGACGACGAATTTTCACAAAGAATGCTGGGTGAAGCCATTATCTGTAGCAGGAAGTAACATTCAAACTTACGTAATTTGTATTTGCTTATTAGTCTTTATATATACTAATTATTCAACTAGTATATTTTTTTATTATAATGGTTGATTGTACAAAATTTTTATTGGTTGCAGAACCGCGAGCATTGTCAATTCAATAAGTTTTAAAAGAAATGGTCATCGTTTAAAAAACGGCACGTCGCGTCGTTTAAAAAATGATAAAATTAAACATCTAGTAAAGATGATTAGATTTGACCGGTTTAATAATTGTATGGAGTCGATGGCAGACAGCTTTTCCATATTAGCCGAAGCAAAAAAGACCAAAAAGGATTCTTGAAATATAGTATTTCAAGAATCCTTTGGTTTCAAGTATTTGTGATAATTATAAAAATCTTAATATCTTAGTTTTCCACGGAAATAATTTTATGGTTATACTTGATTATATTTAAATAATTATTAAAAAAATATTTGATTGTTTAATTAAATGTATTTCGACAAAGGCAGCGAATTTCTTTACAATACTATCAGCAAAATAGATCAAGGACTGTGATAATATTAAATAAGTATTAGCTCCTAATAAAAAAAGATATATATTTTAGTTTTTAATACAAATTTAATCAAATATTATATTTACAAATTTAGTCAAATATTTGACTTCAAATATTTTAATAATTGTTTTTAGTCAATAGCAAAAACCTTGTGTATAATTCTTGGAGCAAAATTTGACAAGTGTTTGTATGTTCATAATAAATAATATTGAATAAATAAAACTTTTTTTCACGTTTCATGGATGTTTGCAAGAAGACGATTGCTGCAATTAATTGTATCAATGTATATTTTTATATATATTTGGTTCTAGTAAAAAAATAAATTAGATTTTTTACTGGAACAGTTTTATCAAGTAGATATTTTTTCATTGAACATTTTATTAAGTGCAAGTATAATGTTAAAAAAAGTTGAATAATTATGCTTACTTTCACTTCCGTGGTTTATTTTTTTAGCAATCTTTCTACATATCAATGTAGCCCTTTATCCGATTTTTATTATTATTACCCCTTACCCGCAAGACATTGTTTATTATTTTAGGTGGATTCTCCAAATTATCATTAATTATTGTTGGGATATCAATAATACCCTTTTTTAAAATACAGATATTGTGCAAAAGGCAACATGCAACTACATAATATGGTATTAAATCAGTACGTGTAAATGGAATTTCGTCTAAAAGACTACGGAATCTTTCTCTTAGTAAACCTATTGAAAGTTTCACCATCATGCGTGCTGATGAATGAATTCTATCATAATTAAGTACCGCATAATTTAAATAGATATTATTTTTCACATGATTGTAAAGTGTATGCTGATCACACAATAAATGAGTATCTCGAGGAAACTTTGACGGAGTGCAGATATTTTGTAATCCTAACTATCTAAATACTCTGGAATCATGCACAGATCCCACTTCACCAGCATATACATGTAGATATCTTAAAGTACGATCACAAATTATCAAAAAAAGAAAAATGTCAAGAACCATTCTATACACAGACAACATAAGAGTCAGTAAGAAATAAATACATAAAAAAGATGAGATTTACTCGTGTATGTATGGAATGCCTTCCTTTTCTATTACAGTAGAAACTCGATTATCCGGCCCTCAGTTATACGGATTCGCGATTATCCGAACAGCCCAGCTATATTCAAGATATGTACCTACAAGTCGAATTTGGGCAAGCAGAATTGGGCAAGAATTAAAAAAGGAGAAACCGTTCGTAAGTTAGCTGATCAGTATGGTGTGGGTACATCCACGATAAGTGATATAAAAAAGAATGCCGATTCAATTTTATTGTACACTTGTAAATTAGATAGTGAAGACGGAAGAAAACATCGGAAAACGATAAAGAAACCAAAAATGAACTTTTAAAATATTTAAACAGGGATGATTCTATTTTGATGATATAAAAGAGTGGGTCACTTGTGACAGTAATGATCAAGGCTTTCAAATTATGTCGGATGACGAAATCGTAGAAAACATATTGCAGAGAAATGAACAGCAAGAAGATGAAACAGAAGAAAATCTAGACGTGGAAAATGATGCAGGACCATCTCATGATTAAGCACTTCATGCCCAAGAGACAGCTCTCAAGTGGTTTAAAAAACAAACAGAGAGTGATACTGTGAGTTTATTACAGCTGAAACGAATTCGTGATATAGCAGCAATGAAGAGAAAAAGTGGCTTACGTCAAATGACAATTACCAAATATTATAAACCAAATTAAACTTATTATTTTTTAACAAACTATACGTATGTACATACGTACATACCTAAATATTTTATTTTGTGATTGACGCTGCAGTATTTTAGTACAATAACGTTTACGTATGTAAGCTAAGAAAATGTTTCTCTTAATTATACCTTAATAAACATTGATTTTCCTTGATATAGATATATTTGTTGTTTTTAATAAATATACATATAAAATTATATATATATATTTTTTTTTTTATGTAAGAGGAGGGCAAACGAGCTGGCGGGTCACAGATGACTTGTGATCACCGCCGCCCATGAACTCTTGCAACATCCGAGGATTTACAAGAGTGTTGCCGGCCATGTAGGTAGGAGTAAACGCCTTTTTTGAAGGTATCCATGTCGTACCGATCTGGAAATACCACCGAGGGGAGTTTGTTCCACAAGTGAGTAGAACGTGGGAAAAATGTCCTTGAAAACCGCACAGTAGAGGATCGCCACGCATCCAGGTGGTAAGGATGGTATTGGAGGCGATGGCGCGCTGTGCGGTGATGAAATTCGGCGGCAGGCATCAGATCGAATAGTTCTTCGGAACATTCCCCGTTGTAAATGCGGTAGAAGACGCACAAAGAAGCCACGTCTCTACGCAATGCCAAAGAGTCCAGCCGTTCGCAGAGCACCGGGTCCCCGACAATCCGAACGGCTCTCCGTTGTACGCGGTCAAATGGTAGAAGCTGATATTGGGGTGATCCGGACCAGAGATGAGAACAGTACTCCATGTGTGGCCGGACCTTATAGAGCGCAAGTCTTTGGCCAGGTTTGAAATACTGCCTCGCTCTATTAATCACTCCCAATTTCTTCGAGGCCAACTTGGCCTTGCTCTCCAGATGACCACGAAACTGACAATCGCTCGAAATGTCGAGACCCAGTATTCTGATACTTGGCGAGGCAATGAGGGGAGTGCTCTCGAAGAGCGGTGATACGACAAATGGAGTTTTCTTAGCGGTAAACGCGCAAACTTGTGTCTTCAGGGGATTGAACTGTACGTGGTTCAGTTCACCCCACTCAGAGATCAGCCCCAAGGAAGCCTCTATAGAAGACACAAGTTTCTTTCGGCACTCGTCAACGTTTTCCCGAGAGAGACCTGCACGGCCGGAATATACCGCATCCCCAGTGCTGTCATCCGCATAACAATGTATGTTGGAGATATCCAGCATATCATTGATGTGCAGGAGGAACAAAGTTGGGGATAGCACGCAGCCTTGGGGTACACCAGCGTTCACGGGCTTAGGGTCCGAGCAAAAACCGTCGATAACGACCTGTATGCTCCGCCCAGTGAGGAAGCTGGTGATCCACTTGCATAAACTCTCGGGAAGCCCATAGGAAGGTAGCTTCGAAAGAAGCCCCCTGTGCCATACACGATCAAAGGCTTTCGCCATATCCAGACTAACTGCCAGACCCTCTCCCTTGCTTTCAATAACAGCTCCCCAACGGTGTGTAAGATACAATAGAAGATATATATGTACCACATATGTATGCACAAAACCCGCTATTCTTCATACATCGATCTTCATTCGATTATCCGGATTTTCGATTATCCGAATGCCTAATGACAACAATTAGTCCGGTTAATCGGGTTTCTACTGTATTGTAATTTTTTTAATTCACACGAGGTGTTGCAATTACGATATGGGTTCCATCAATAGCGTCTAGCACACCTGGGAAACCAAATTTCCTTTGGACATAGTTTGCAGTTGTTAAGAATTTTTCTTCAATAGGTCATTTAATAAATAATTATATAAAGCTTTTACAAATCTCCAAACTGTTCTCCAACCAGAGGCTTTTCCGATGTTAAAGCGTTCGCAAATTGATCTACCAATGCGAATAATTGGTAAAATTTATACACATTGTATATATTATTCAAATATATTTCTCTTCTCTTTAAGTATTAGGTGTAGCCATCATCATCATCAAAGACTCATAAAAATTTGAGTAAGTACAGGAATAGGGCAACTACCAACACTACCAAGTACTCGAGATAAATCGATTGGCAGCAAATCCCCCAAATGGTCTGCAATATTTCTTTTAATTTTGTAATAAATGTAAATTACTAAATACAGATTATTTCTTAAGTTACAAATATATAAGTAAGCTAATTACCAAAGAGATTTTGAATGCCTTATCGAACATACTTAAAACTATGTAAGCGATATAATTTTCGAATCTCGGAATTTCCTTTTTACCATTTTCATCCAAAAGCGAGCGCCTTTAGAATTACATTATCTTCAGAACCACTTCACGAGTCAAAATGAGCTTCAATAATAAACCTACTGATTGTTGATATTGACGGTACTGGTATTTTGGAACACATCCTACATATCCGCTTAATTTTACATTGAAAATTAAAAGTGCTGAGTAAAACTTTAAAATATTTCACAAAACTGTGCAATATTTCTAAATGTATAAATATTTCTTTTTTAACTATATTGTATTTCCAAAACACAAAATTTAAAAACAAAGAGATCTCACATGCAACCAAAAATTACTTGGGATTAATTCTAAAAAGTACCAACGAATTCAATAAAACGGTTACAACGGTTGCAAATACAACGGTTCGGTCTACCAACAATCTTGGATGTAGAAGGAAAAACGTCTGTAGGCGTGCAGAATACGAGGCTTAGTAATACTTAAAATATAGACAGATTTACAATAATTAAACCTACGTGTTTTTATTATATATTTTTCTATTATTTAATACACATTTATACTATTATATCAATTAAGAATACTACAAAATTACATTTATGTGAAATGATTCATTAACCTGACTTATTTAAGTAGTGCCACAAGAAGATTTTATTAAAAATTCAGGTAATACGAACTCCATTTATTTTGTTCGTTAATTGATTAGTTGAAGAAAAAGGCAGCTAACAACAAAAAAACTCAATTTCATTGAAGATATTTCTTAAAATTTGCATACTTTATTATTTTATACTATTAAATATATTTAGAGAAAAAGTATTAGCTGGAAATTCGTTATTTGCTGTGTCAGGAGAGTACATAGTGTGTATTACAGCTTCAGATAAAACAGTCGGAATTCATTAGCTTTTTTAATTTAAACCGGCGTCTCTTCGCCCCTTGTGGTTCCGTTCGGATTGCACTGGAATTGGACATTTCATGATTTTTGAGTCGCATTTATTATGTAGGGTTCATTATGTATGTCTATTTTTTTGTCACCTGAAATATTAATTTAAAGTAATTATATATATATTGTTAGCAGAGTTGTAAGGGAAATGGGCGTGGCTAGAAAATTATACGACGGTCGTCGACGTCATCAAGAAGTTATATCTGAGGGCGCACACGCCGGAGGGCTCACATTTTTGCCGGGCACGCGCAGCGTTCACTTGTTAGGCTAAACTCTTGTCGACTGTTTAATTAGATTGTAGTTAATGGCAGTTCTTATACTTGTAGTTTGCTTATCCGCTAATGTTTGTAAATGTTAATTAATACTAGAATACATATTTCTTTGTATTTAGTGATCTTTTTTTTAATTAAACATAATACTAGTTTGTAACATCAGAAGTGTGAAAGCGCTCTGTAGCCAATTCGCTTTTGGTATTCCTGACAAAATATTTTCATAATTCAACTATTCTGGGGGTAGTTTGTTGACTATAAAATTTTGAAAATGAGTAATAGACGCACGAATAAAATTAAACGTAATAGCGATACTGCGGAACTTCGAGAACAGTTAGGGCTAATTTTAGCACGGCTAACTACTTTAGAAAACACTACTGTGGACGCTGCACGTGGTACGGAATCCTTGGTGCCCCCTTGCGCTGACCCAGGAAGTGGATACGAAGCTGAGGCCGACGCGATGGTGACCGTGGCTGCTACTCTACAGCCATCACTGCCTACGAAAACGTTTGGACCACGTGCAAGTACTAGTGACACTGGGGTTACAGCTACATGTCTCGACACTACAGATAGGATCATCGGGGCTTTAAGTGCACTGTCCAGGGTGAGATCCAACCATTTTTATATATCTAACTTTGATCCGAGCGTACACGATATTAATTCTTGGTGAGATGAAGTAGACAAGGCTCGTGACATAAACGGATGTGACGATAACGAATGTTTATCTAGAATAGCTAACTGTCTTAAAGTCGACGCAAGGTCATGGCTTCAAGACTGGGTAACCAATGACCGCAGCTGGTCAAATTTCAAGATCGAATTTAAGCCCTTATGTTCCCGAAAATCGATACCGCGAGCATTTTGTTTACCGTAATGAGCACGAACTCTGACCAATATTCCACGTACGCCGATTACGCCAGGCGAACTCTGTTACGTTTAAACATTGTAAAAGGCTCAAGTGACGAGTTGATTGTCTCAATTATCATACGAGGCATAACTGACCCTCAAATCCGCGCAACTGCAATCAATTCTAATTTATTACCTAAAGATTTAGTTGAGTTCTTTTCTATCTACGAAAAGTCTCGTAATACTGCCGAATCAGTGCGTAATATGCGTAATAGTGTTCATAAAAATCCTCGGAAGTGGTCGTTTAATATAAACAGTTCTAAAGAAATAAAGTGTTTCGATTGCCATAAGACGGGTCATCCACAAAGGTTATGTCCTAAGCGCTCTAAAAATATTCCTTTATCGATAAATAAGCATAATAATTCTAATGACGGTAGCACACAAAAATCGCTAGCGATATGTTCTTTTTGTAAAAAAAAAACGGTCATGACGTAAGTGAATGTTTTACAAAGCAGCGTATAGAAACTCGTAAATAAAACGTTAATTTTTGTAACAAGTTTGGGGGTAGATCTACAGACAAGGATGTTGTGACGGCAGTTATACAGTGTGTTCCTACTGATGTATTAATAGATAGCGGATCACGCGTTTCGTTAATGTCTGAAGCAAACGTAAACGGGTACCCACTTATCAGTTACTACGAGGCATAGATAGTCAAAACATAGAATCCACTAGTTACGTTACTTTAGTGATTGAATTCGCTGATATTTCACTAGAAGTAGACTTTCTCATCGTCCCCGAGACTTATATGAATGTTCCAGTGATCATAGGAACGGATGTGTTAAATAGAGAGGGTGTTGCGTATATACGAATTAACAAACAACAACGTTTAACGCACTTTGATAAATCCGTTAGTCCGATTGATATACTACATGTGCGGTCAAGCAAAGAATTATCAATCAACACACCTCTTAAGGGTGAACAGCGCGAAAAGTTGTTGTCTGTTATTAATGAATTTAAAGATAACGTAATAATAGGTACAGCCGTATCAACTGTTAATACAGGTAGCATGCATATTGAACTGACTAATAATACACCGATTTATTATCGACCGTATAAATTTTCTCTTGATGAAAAAAATAGGGTATGAGCAATTATTAAAGATCTGTTGCAAAAAAATATTATTAGCGAATCTGTATCGCCTTACGCAAGCCCCGTCATTCTCTTCAAGAAAAAGGACGGGACCGATCGTATGTGCGTCGACTATCGTACACTTAACGCCATCACGGTAAGGGATCGTTACCCCCTACCACTTATAGATGACCATGTCGACCGTTTAGGTAAACATAATTTACTGGGTATTTTATGGTAGACCTAAAACGGGAGATATATATAATAACATGATAAATACTAGGAAAGTTTTTAAGGGAAAATTAAAATGGTGCCAAAATAATGAGGAACAGATACGAATGGACATAATAGCATCGTATCATTGTAAGAAGGCCTTTGGAAATTTTTGGAAACAAACTAGTAAACTGAGTCCCAGGTCGCGTGTGTCGGTTAGCGTGAACGGTGTGAGTGAGCCCTTCGAAATTGCGGAGCTTTTTAAAAACCACTTTAAGGTAGAATCTGTGCTGGGTCCATCGGAGCGGTCCCCGTTGAAGCCGAAGGGTGATTTAAATATGAATTTAAATCAAATTGGACAAATGGCATTTTCAGAGGGTGAGGTAGGGGCAGCAGTGAAAGGCATGAAGCGTGGAAAGTCGCCTGGACATGACTGCCTTAGCATTGAACACATACAGTATGCTGGTCAGTATGTATCTGGAGTACTCGCGATGTTTTATACTGCTTGCTTGTCTCATTCATATCTACCCGAGGAAATGATGAAGACGCTAGTAGTGCCTACTGTAAAAAACCGAACGGGGGATGTCTTTGATAAACGGAATTATAGACCCATATCATTGGCCACCATCATTGCGAAGGTGTTGGATGCTATGCTCAGCGGGCACTTGGACAAACACCTTAAGCTGCATGACGCACAGTTCGGTTTTAGACCCGGACAGTCCACTGAAAGTGCTGTGTTGTGTCTAAAGCATACTGTCCGATACTATACAGACCGAAATACGCCAATTTATGCGTGTTTCCTGGACCTTTCGAAGGCCTTTGATATGGTGGCCTACGATAAGCTGTGGCGAAAACTGAACACAGAGACCACACTGCCTGAGGAGTTTATACGGCTCCTGCAGTTTTGGTACGGTAACCAGAGCAACGTCGTTAATTGGGAGGGAACGTTATCGGACCCGTACAGGCTAGAATGTGGGGTGAGGCAGGGGGGTGTAAGCTCACCAAAGCTCTTTAACTTGTATGTTAACCGCCTGATTGAGGAGCTGAGCAGTACTGAAGTCGGATGTTCAATAGATGGAACATTTGTTAACAATATAAGCTATGCTGATGATATGGTGCTGCTGAGTCCATCAATCAGCGCGCTTAGAAAATTAATAGGAGTCTGTGAGAGATATGCAGAGGCTCATGGCCTCAAGTACAATGCCGAAAAGAGCGAATTACTCGTATTTAAAGCAGGCAATAAATGGTATCCTACAACACCACCGATAGCCATAAATGGCACATCGCTTAAAATCGTCTCAAAATTTAAATACTTGGGGCACTGGGTCACTGCTGATCAGTGCGATGACATAGACCTGGAACGGGAGCGTAGGGCGCTGGCGGTCAGAAGTAACATGTTGATCCGAAGGTTCGCAAAGTGCACAAACGAAGTTAAAATAACGTTATTCAGGGCATACTGTCAGACATTTTACACTTGCAGCTTGTGGATTAATTACACAAAGAAAGCCTACAGCGTCCTGCGTGTCCAGTATAATAATGCGCTCAGGGCTCTCTTGGGGCTCCCGCGTTACTGCAGTGCCTCGGGTATGTTCGCGGGAGAACGTATAGATGGTTTTCTGGCCATAATGCGTAAGCGTGTGGCATCGCTGTGGAGACGGACACGTGGAAGCACAAACAGCGTCCTGCGTACAGTGGCGGACCGATTCGATGGACCTATACTTAGACATTGGACTTTCATGCACGTTATACCGTCTAACCGAACGGCTAAATAATTAGAATCTTTAAATCATTTTATAAATAAATAGTGTGACATAGTGAAAAATTATTTCGAGGAATGAATGTTTTTATTTGATTAATTTGATCTTTATTATGTGTGTATGTTTTATTATTTTTGTAATTTAATTTTTGACTTTGATATTAATTTTAATTTGGTTGGATTTGATGTAATTTTTGATGTAAATTTTGATTTTAATTTTAATAACGATTTTGTTTTTGATTTTTATTTGAAATAATTTAAATGTCACTAACCCTGTTTCGAAATTAAGTATATTGTTACTAACACACTTTTATATGGATGGATTATCTGAAATAAATGCTTATTATTATTATTATTATTATTATAAATATTTTAGTTGTCGCGATATGGGAACCGGCTTCCACCAGATTTGTTTAAGTAAGGATTCAATACCGAAAACCGGTTTCATTACTCCCGAAGGGCATTATGAATATCTAAAAATGCCTTACGGTCTAACGAATGCTCCGATCGTTTACCAAAGAATCATATCAAAGGTAAATTACTAGTTTACGTAGATGACGTATCCATTTTATCAAAATCAGTTGAAGAGGCTTTGACAGATTTAAGAGAGGTTATAATGACATTGACGAACGCGGGTTTCTCAATAAATTTAAAGAAAAGCACGTTTGTGGCAACAGAAATTTAGTATCTTGGCCGTAAGATTACTCAAGGTCAGGTTCGACCGAGCGAAAGAAAAGTACAAGCCTTGGTTAACTCGCCTATACCTAAAAGTGTAAAACAAATTAGACAGTTAATGGGGCTAGGTGGCTATTTTCGTCGTTATATTGCCGGTTACGCCTCTAAAACAGCGCCTATAACGAGACTTAAACGTAACGGAGTTTCATTTGTGTGGAGTGAGGAACAAGAAAATGCTCTTAAATATTTAATTGATTGTATGACTAATGAGCCTGTACTAGCTATATTTGACCCAACCTTACCAACCGAGCTCCATACGGACGCGAGTTCCATTGGCTACGGGGCCGTGTTAATACAAGAACACCCTCAGAAAAAGCATCGTGTAATTGGTTACTTTAGTAAAACAACTCAGGGTGCGGAATCACGTTATCATTCGTACGCACTAGAGACGCCCGCGGTTGTTAAAACACTTGGTCATTTTAGACAGTATTTGTTAGGATTTAAATTTAAAATAATCACAGATTGTAACGCATTAAAACTGACAGAACACAAAAAGGACCTCCTTCCCCACGTATCGAGATGGTGGATATATATGCAAGATTTTAATTTCGTTATTGAATACCGTAAAGGCTCATTAATGTCGCACGCTGACTATCTAAGTAGAATTCTCATAGATGTTTGTATCGTCAATAAGCCGAAAAGTTGGGCAGAAATAGCTCAATCTGCCGATAACGAGAACGTATAATAATAGATAAATAATAACGAATTAGATCAGTCTTGTTATGTAACCCGCAACGATTTCTTAACTTATAAATATCCAGTAGGTCAGGAGCCCAAATTATTATGTTATATTCCTAAAGGGCACAGATTGAGTTTGCTTAGTATTTTTCACGATCAACATGACCATATTGGTTACGAAAAAACCCTAGATCTTATATTACGTCATTTCTGGTTTCCTGGACTGTGGACTTTTGTATAAAAGTATATTAGACATTGCTTCATTTGTATTTCTATAAAAAAGTTCCCTAGAGCTCCTCACCAACCTATATCCTCCTGGATTAAACCCGATTCCCCTTTTAGCATTATTCATATCGATGTACTAGGTGTTCTTCCAGAGTCAAATAGTTTTAAGTTTGTATTCATTGTTGTCGATGCCTTTTCTAAATTTTGTCTTCTTCACGATATAAAACAACAAGACTGTTTATTTGTTGGACAAGTGTAGCATGATAACTTGGCCATGTTATGTCCTTACGTGATATGTTATGTAATATGTAACTAGGTCATATGTAACTATGTGATATGTAACTAGGTCATGTCACACTCTTTTTATGATTGTGCTAATATGTTAACTAGATCATGTTAAGCTCTGCTCTGATATGTTAACTGGGTCATATCATATGCCGTTACCGATATGTTGGTCATGTCGAGGCTTAGTTGGCATGATAACTTGGCCATGTCAACTGTTTTGCACTCTATCACTACACACGTCAACATGATAACTTGGGCATGTTGCTTTACACAACTAATTTTAACTCAACATAATGACACTAAACATATACACATGGAAATGATATGAACAAGTATCGTAATAGCTGATTAACTGCGTGGATGTTGTATTTTATTTACTTATTTCAGTCTAGGTTGTGCTTTAAGTTATAATAATAACTAAGTGTTTTTTTTTTCTGTAAAACTTCAGGCGAAGAAGGCAAACACTCTGAAGCTGCCATCGAAAACGATCTTGAAGGTGAACCTTCCACCTCGAGAGAAATTTTCGGGATGAAATATTGGATATTTGTAATTAATGAGTGACCGGTTAAGGTAAATAATTTTAGAGAATTTTGTTAGACTTATATAAACAAATGTTTAAAGGTTTAATTATCTTCTTATATATTTTTATTATTGACCTTTATTTTAATAGCTAAAATATTTTTTTTTTATTTTTTACAAACCCGGATTCAAATTTTGTGACAAGTAAAACAAATAAAATTCCAAATTACTCCACTTATTTCGATAGATTGAGTTATTCTGGTTCACGATCACGATGCTCTCAATTAAATCCAATAATCCAATGCTGTTGGCGATGACTATTTTAGCCGATTTATGATTGTGACATAGCTGGATGTAATTCATCAAAGCGCCGAAACCATTGTGAAACCACTTCGATTAATTTATCAAAGATTATGCAGGGTGGTAAATTTCCTACAATCTGGAAAAAAGCTCTGGTGATTCGAAACTATTCCGCATCAAACAAAAAAAGAATTATGTAAATCGGTTCAGAAACCTCGGAGAAATCGGTGTACATACATAAAAAAAATATATACTGGACGAATTGAGAACCTCCTCCTTTTTGAAAAAGTCGGTTAAAAATAGTTCAGTGACATAAAACAAAACAAAAGTCAATCAGTATTAGATAGAAAGATCTTATACAGATTGTATAACAAATTACTGTATTGTTACTGGAGACAAAAAGAGAACCTAACTAGTGAAGTTTTAATGTAATGTGGGCTAGATCATGGGTGCAGGCGTAGCGAGCTTAACTTGCGCTCGGGGTACAATATCTTTTTGGCGCCCCAAATTATATTTAAGAATGCTCGCAAATTAATAAATAAATAACGCAAAATAAATAAATTCATAGTCCTAAAAAGCTAGCCTTTAAATTTGATACAAAAAATGGAATAGTAAGAGTGATTAAGGCTAGATTTTGTAATATGATTATTTAGAATTACTAGAATTACTTAAGAGGTACAGCGGTAAGCGGAAATAGGCATGTTGCTCGCTATCCAGATGAGTGATGGTCAAAACGCCCAACGAAAGGCAAAGAGAGAAAAAGAGCAAACCCCAAGTTCGCTGGATCGACGAAATACTCAAAGTAGGAGTGTGAACCTGCTTAAGACAGGCAAAAGACAGAAAGAAATGGAGGCATTTGGAGGAGGCCTATAAGTATTTTTATTGTAACCTTTTTTATATAAAATGTGTATGTCTTGAAACTCAAAGGCGTGCTAAATTATTAATATAATTAGAATTAATACATATATGTAATTACTATTTACACATTTTTCTTGCTTTTGCTAAAGCAAATTTATCAATAATATCATCAAAGTTTATCATTTAAAAATTTTCTCTTTCTACACTTAAAAATGTAAGGTCGCTTAAGCGATCTTGTCCCATCGTTGAACGTAGATATGACAAAATTAATTTTAATTTACTGAATGAACGTTCACAGCTAGCAATTGATACTGAGATAGTCAGGAGTATTTGAAGTGCGCCTCTCAGGGTTGGAAAAATATCTTCTCCATACGAGATTATAAAAGTAAGTAATTCTAATGAAGTTTTGGCTTCAATATCTTTTCTACTGTGAGGTAACATTTTACAGTGACATATTTCAATAAAGAGTTCTATTCCATTAAAATCAGTATTATAAAACTCGCCCAAATTTTTTAAATTTTTTTCAAGGTTATCAACATTATCTTTGTTTAATAAATTTTCAACGTCTAGCAAATCTAAATTTGAAGTTAAGGTCGCTTAATCTTGTGAATCGTGTACATATTTTTTGCCGGAGACGATCAAGAACGCTTTTCATAACGCGAGACATTTTACTTTCTGCGGAAAGACCAACATCTCTAGCCAATTCTCCGGGCATTTTGCGACGTCTTCTTACGCGTACTGTTGTATCAATATCCCATTTTTCACAAAGAGACTTCGCTTTTTTTATTGCTTTTATAAATACCTTGTCTCGAATTTCGGCTAATTCAGTCGTTAATGATTTAAAATCATGGTACGCTCCTCTAAAATTCATTGTAGGATCTTGTAATCTACGCTGCACACGATTAATCCTCCTTAAGATTTCATACCAAAAATGAACTAAATTTATGAAACTAAAAGTTAGGGTATTTTGCAACAGAATTGTAGCTTTACTTCTGGTATCACTTGTTGTGGTATTGTCCTCTGCCAAATTTTCTAATAGTTCTACTATATTCTCTAATCCATTCACGATAACGCTAACCACTTGGATTCTGGCGCTCCATCGTGTTTCAGATTCACGTTTGACAGTTTTTGTTAAAACATTTTTTAATAGGCAAAAACATTTTTTAAGGCAAAAGTTGAAAAAGGATGTGTTCAAATTAAAACTAGTTAAAATAAACCTAACAAGATATATGTTTTCAATTATTCCGAAGCAGGTCACAATGACTGGATCTTGTTTAGCTGCAGTAAGTCCTACTAAATTCAATGAATGGTTATCACAATTTGCAAATAATCCTTAATGATTTTTTTCCATTATTCTTTGTTGAACGCCAGATGCCATCACAGCAGCATTATCGTAACATTGAGATCTACAGTTTTTAGTAAAATATTATCGGATTTTTTTTTTCTAAAATCATATTTTCGATCGATGCTGCATCTTCAGCCTTTATTTCAATAAAACCAAAAAAAATTCTTTGACGGAAACATTTTTATTGATAAAATCAACATCTACATATCTAATAACTTGGGACATTTGATCGCGATGAGATATATCAGGAGTTGTATCAAACAAAGGTCCATAGTATTTATTTCTTTTAATATAGTTTATTTTTTGGTTTCAAACTGTAGAAACCAGAAGATGAATGAACTCATTTTGAATTTGTGGTGATAAATATAAGACAGTTTTTGGATTTTCTGTTGCATTTTTAAAATGTATTGCCAGTAGCGGATCAAACTGAGCTACAAGTTTAAGCAATGATAAAAGGTTTCCTTCCTACGTTTATACCATCTTGAAGTGCCAGTTTTTCAACATGGCCACGTAGCGGAAGATTTTGCGTAATCAAATATTTCATGCAGGCTAATATTCTTAGCAGTATATTTCGCCATCGTTCTTTTTCCGACTGAATGTTTGCTTCTAATGAAAAATCAATTCCCGTTCTACTTAATAATCTTCGTTCTGTTTCTTTCCAACCCGTAAAGAATTTTCGGTGATTTGTACTTCTTTCATGGCAAACCAATTTATCTTTTTTCTTCCATTTCCTTCTCTGCATTGCTGACCCGTCGAGAAAACCAAGACTTTGGCATTAGACGAGTAGTAGGTGTTGTTGTTGTATTTAAACTAGCTTCGTTTTGAAAAGTGCAAGATCCAAGAATAACCATTTCTTTTCGAAGTTGGTTCGATATTTTTGGAAGATCGTTGGTAAAATGTAAATAAGCAACATCCTTGAACTCCAGAACGTCCGGAATTACAGCAAGTGTTTCTATTGTATTTTCTGTGCTTTTTATTAGATGTGAATATGAATTTATTATTTCTGAGGTACTTGGGTCACCAGAGCCTTGTTCTTGTTGAGTTGTGTTATTTGTACATAAAAGTTTAGCAGGAGTAGGTGAACGACCTGAATCTGGTTCTGATTCTGAATTTGATTTTATATCTTCGGGATTTTCTTTTTGGGCTTTTTTTCCTAAGTATGTTTTCATCATTACTCTACGTTTCTGAGCTTCTTTTACTTGTTGAAGTTTTCTTTTCCAATTCTAGAAACTGCTTAGTTTTTTCCTGGCGTTGACATGTTCTAAATAAAAAATAATTTAAGATTTTAAAAGGGAATGGAATCTTATTTGAGAACAAAGCCAGCAGCCACACGTAAGGTACATATTAGAACCTGAGTATGACAAACAAACAACGAAATCGTAAACCAAATAGTTCAGCCGAATATTCGGTTCGGTAAAGGTTAAATAGTATTCGGTTAGTCGGTGAAATCGCTATTCGGCGCATCGTTTCTTATTAATGTTATAGTTTTGACAAACGTAGAAAAAAGTTGCTGATTTTAGATTTCCTCCTAGATACGGCATATAAAATTTACGGTAAATTAACAATTCTCCATTTTATTTCTATAAATAGTAATATATTGTCTACTTCGATTGTCCCAATTAACACTTTTATAATTTATACACTGAATAATAGAATCGTCTTATAATAGAATTTTATTTGTTTTAATACTTACCAAGAGTATATTGAACTTGAAAGTATCTAACACACTGAAATATATAATACTATTATTTATGTTAGCATGAAAGTTATAGCATATAACATATACAACAACCGCCCCGTTGGTCGAGTGGTTAGCGCAGACGCCTAACATTTCACGGCGCTATGGGGCTCGGGTTCGATTCCCGGCGGAGACAGACATTTATGTGATGAGCATAGATGTCTGTGTTTCTGGGTTTGGTCGTTTATTAAATATATTCTCAGTATTTATATGTGTATTTCTATGTATTTGTGTCGTTGTCTAACACCCTTAACACAAGCAAATAATTTGCTTACTTAGGGGTTAGATCAATGTGTGTAATTTGTCCTGATATTATTATTATTATATAATATTTATTATAAGCAGAGAGTGATGACAATTCACAATGGTCAAGGCCACAAAACTGAATAATAAACGCACAATTTATTGAGGACTTTCTTAACCTGTCGCATGTGTCGGATAGGGTTTCCATCTGTCCAGTTTTAGTCGGAAACGTTTACCTTTTTTAGGTCGTGTCCCGGCTATGTATTTATATGTCATTATGTAATTTATAAATAACATGTCAATAATTTTAAAAAATGATTACAAGATGAAAAGCCAAATATAGAATATTGTGATTTTGTAATTTTTGAATATTTTAGAAAACGCCAGATCTCGTTTTAATTTAATTATGTTCGTTTTGTTTACTAAGATAGAGAAAAGGTGCCTAAAGTGGGCACCAGCCTAAAGTGGGCACCAGCTAAAAACTCAAGCTATACAAACTCCACGCAGCCTTACAAATCTCATAGCCCTTACCCCCCACCCGCCCCTTTATGCTATAGTCGTTCCTAACAATTCAGACGAACTTTAAATAAACATAATTTTAAAGTTTTTATACAAAAAAAGGAAGAAATGTAGATTGTGTTTTGTCTATTTTTGAATAACCTTCGTTAATATTCAAAATTCAAAAAATTCAAAATTCAAAATATCTTTATTCAAGTAGACGCACTTTTGAATCGTCAATTACATTAAATTGGTCAGTATAGTCAGTCTGTGAGTAAGCTACTACCAGCTCGGAATGCTGTTCTGCTGAGAAGAGCTGGCCAGAAACTCAACAGGTGCTCTTTTTAAATAAAATTGAGTCAAATGAGTCAACTGCAAATGCGTCAATGACCTGCAAATGAGTCAATGACCCAAGTTCCACACATTTCGGTCAACCAAAAACTCTTGAATGTTATAGTAAGATTTATTTAATAATATACCTTTAATTTTAGATTTAAAATCAAGAAAAGGAAGATCTAAGATATCTTGTGGAACTTTATTATATATGCGTATACTTAGGCCCTTGAAGGATTTTTTAACTTTTTGAAGTTGAAATTTAGGCGTTACGAGCCTATTTTTATTTCTTGTATTGATCGTATGTATGTCGCTATTTTTATTATAGTCATTTAAATTTTGGCGAATATATAGTAAGTTATTAAAATTGTATTGAGATGCGACCGTAAGAATACAGATTTCTTTAAAAACATATCTTAGGGAGTCTCTAGCTTTTAAGTTACAAATAGCCCGTAAAGCTCGTTTTTGTAAAATAAATATAGAATTAATTTCGGCAGCGCTGCCCCATAGTAAAATACCGTAAGACAATATACTGTGAAAATAACTAAAATAAACGAGTCGAGCCGTATTAACGTCTGTTAATTGTCTTACTTTTTTAATTGCAAAGACGGCTGAGCTAAGTTTGCTTGCGAGTGTCGAGAGATGGTTGTTCGCTCAAGCGATCAATAAGCGAGCGAGCTCAATAAGATCAAGCGCAGCACTACGCACACCATAGTGATTAAGTTTGCATAGTAATGTTTGACGGTCCACGCAATCAAAGGCTTTGGATACATCACAAAACACTCCAATTGCATACTGTCACCTTTCCCATGCGTCGTAAATGTGCTCAAGAAGCGCGGCACCCGCATCAGTTGTTGATTTGCCTTTGGTAAAACCATATTGTTTTCTATGCATAATTTCTTTGCTATAAACAAATTATGACATTTGGTTTAGAATATTTTTTTCGAAGATTTTACTTAAAGTAGGTAAAATAGAGATAGGAATAGGTAGGAAATAGACAAACAGATAAACAGACAAAAATTATTATTTATTTTTCTTTATGTTTATTACAATATATTATTTTATCAGACAAATTATGAAAACAAAAAATACATGTAACCATAGCCTAGATGCCATAAGAAAGTGCTGACAGACACAGGTCGGTCCACCCTGCCAGTAATAAAGACGTGTTATTTCAATAATGAACATATTAATTTATCCGAATTTGATTTAGATTATTAGAGTTCTTTTTTTTCCTTTTTATAAGGGGTACTAAATTTTAAATAAACTTTTCAGAAATCAATTACAAGAAAAATTATCGAGCAATTTTAATTTTGGAGACCATTTGGCGCCCCTCAGTGAGAAGTACGGATCACAATTCTCGGGAATGTCGAGGAAATAGTAGTCGTGACGGCAATACTACTACCACCTCTCAACATTCTAAGGACGCCAGCTCGCAGAAGAAGACAATTACTCCAACATGCTTCAAGTGTGGGGAACGAGGCCACATCGCGCCCCGTTGCCCCAGTGCGGATGTCAAGCCCAGCGATGAGTGAATGACTGTTCCATCCAACCTGCCATTGATGAACTCTTAGATGAAACCGGTGAGAAGTTTTCATTTTGCTCTGATTCAGGTGCCGAATGCTCTTTGATAAAACGAGTTCTATATAATAGATTTCTAGGCAAATGACAATATAATGCAGTATTATTCCTATTATTAATAGGTTATGCGCGTCTTAATAATTGTAACGTCCAAATTCTTTCTACAGATTCAATTCAGGGTTATTCAGTACAGTTACTATTTCATGTGGTGCCCGATTTGTGTATTTCAAATGATATAACGATCGGGAGGGATCTACTTTCATTAGGGTTTTCAATAGAGAGTTTTGAAAATAACCTTATCCTTAAAAATAATAGGGCCGTCTCTATTTGTGACATAGGTACAAAGGAAAGCAATTTCGAAAGTATAGATTGTGATGTGTCTGATTTTGAAAACAGCAATTAGTTGCTCTACTGAACAATCATTCCAGTAATTTCGTAGAGGGTATACCTGCTGGTAGGGTTAGTACGGGTCAGCTGATTTTTAAATTATGTGATCCTAATCTCACGGTCCAGCGTAGACCATACAGATTAAGTCCAGACGAAAGACAGGAAGTACGTCGTCAAATTAAAGAACTTTTGTCCGCTGGCATCATACGTGAAAGCTCTTCTCCCTGTGCTAGTTCAATTATCCTTGTTAAGAAAAAGGACAGGGGTGATAGGCTCTGCGTAGATTATAGGGAGTTGAACAGTAATACAGTGCCTGATAGATATCCTCTCCCATTTATTTTACACCAAATACAGCGTCTAGTGGGGGAAAACTATTTCACTTCTTTGGATATGGCTAGCGGCTACCATCAGATTCCAGTCGAAAAAAAATCTGTAGAACGTACCAAGTTCGTTACACCGAAGGGCCAGTTCGAATATTTGTCTATACCTTTCGGTCTTCGTAATGCACCCTCAGTGTATCAACGTGCCATTATTAAGGCCCTTGGGACATTAACTAAATCATTCGCCATAGTTTATATTGATGATGTCATCATTCCATCACGAACAGTAGGCGAGGGCATTGAACGTTTACAGCTGGTTCTTAAAGCGTTAACTGATTCAGGATTTCGTTGAACATAAAGAAATGTAGATTCCTTAAAACTAGGGAAGAATTTTTAGGATTTGAGGTATCGGCCGGTGAAATAAGACCAAATTCGCGCAAAATTCGAGCCCTAACTGAACTCACTCCACCTCGAAACGTCACTCAACTTTTGCCAATTCATTGGCTTGGCTTCCTACTTTAGGCAACTCGTAATTGGGTTTTCTCAAAAGGCAGCTCCTCATTATGAGATTACGTCAGGTAAAGGAAAAATTAATTGGACTCCCCAACTTGAGAAGGTTCGAAGACATATAATAGACATTTTGACTGATAAGCCTGTATTGATGATCTTTGATCCTAAACTCCCAACAGAACTACATACAGATGCCAACGCTGAAGGTTATGGTGCAATACTTTATTTTTTTATTTTTATTTTTTTTATTTAAGATATAACAATTACATGTCACTTACATTTTTATTACAATAATACCATTAAACCCTTATTGGGTTTGACTTGGCATATTTATATTTGAGGTTCATTCATAAACAAAAGTAAAAGACATAAAACGCAATATTAGGTAAATGAATACAGTAAAAAATACAAACAAATAACATCAAATGAAAAATATAAGGTGGAACAACATTTGAACGATGGAAGCGGAATGAGTGTGCTCATAATAAGGGTAGATTCATAATTCCTTGCGGTCATTATGCAGCGAGTTGAGGGCAAACAGCATGTAGTTGAATATTACAGTCGCCGAACCTCCAACGCTGAATCAAAATATTACTCCAATGAGTTAGAGAAGCTTGCAGTGGTAAACGCTATCAAGCATTTTCGTCACTACTTACAAGGTAGACGATTTACTGTAGTCACTGATTGCAATGCTGTTAAGGCTTCTAAATCGAAGGTTGATCTTACACCTCGGGTACATAGGTGGTGGTGTTTTCTGCAGGCGTTTGATTTCTATATTGAATACAGGTTGGACAAACATATGAGCCACGTAGACTTCTTTTCGCGTAACCCTTTGCCAAACACTTTGACGTCTGTTATTACTCGTAGAACTGAACAAAAACGTATCCACTTGACTGCGATTTCAGACTATTGGTTACAGGCTGAACAACATAAGGATAAGGAAATTAAATCTATTAGGACGAAACTTCAAGCAAACGAGTTTAATTCTGATATCGCTAAAACGTACGAAATTGGGCGCGGTCTCCTATATAGGAAAATTGACAGGAATAATAAGAGGTATTGGTTGCCAATAGTACCTAGGGAATTTCAGTGTTCTATAATTACCCATGTGCACGAAAATGTCATGCACTTATAATGGGAGAAAACGTTAGAAAAGGCCTATTGCCATTATTGGTTCCCAAATATGAACAAATACGTACGAAAATTTGTAGAGAATTGCATAACTTGCAGAATGGCGAAGTCCAACTCGGGGAAAGTCCAAGCTGAACTACACCCAGTTCCTAAAACTTCTATCCCATGGCATACTATTCACATGAATGCAACTGGTAAAAAAGATAAAGAAGAACTTAAGTGGTAAAAATGATGCCAAAGGGTATGTTTTTGTAACAATAGACGCCTTTACTAAATACGTGATATTGTATCATACACGCAATATAGACACAAACAGTGCCCTTAAGGCATTAAAATACAATGTGTCTTTGTTTGGTGCCTCTACACGCGTTATAGCTGACCAGAATCGATGTTTTGCTGGAAAAAAGTTTAGGGATCTTATAGCTACCGGTACAAGTCGTGCAAATGGGCAAGTGGAACGTGTCAAGTCCACATTAAAGAATATGTTAACTGCTGTCGAGGTAGATAATAATAAGTCATGGCAAGCTGCACTGCCTGATATACAGCTATACATCAACTGTACTATGAGTAGGGTTACAAAAGCGAGTCCTTTAGAATTGTTAATAAGAAAGGTAGGCCTCTAAACTAAATGACATTAGATACAGATGACATAGAAGTGGATTTAAATATTATAAGAGAGCAATCGACACGAGCAATAGAAGCTTATGCTTCTTCGGAGAAAGTAAGGTTTGATAAAAGTAAAGCAAAATTAAAAAAGTTTGAAGTAGGTGATTATAATTAAGCTACTTGAAAACCACGAGCGTAACCAAACCAAACTTGACCCAAAATTAAAAGGCCCTTTCAAAGTAGTTGAGCTGTTGGATGGTGACAGGTATTTACTTCGGGCCCTTGATTCTAATAGGACATATAAGTACGCACACGACCGTATACAGGCTATGCCCTAATGTTATGTTCCATTGGAGTTGAGTGGCGGACTGGAGATCCCAATCAACCAAATCCAGTCAGAATGTGCCGATGATGGCCATGGTAAGTAATTACATAACCTGTGCATCCTACTTTTTAGTCTAGGAGACAATGGCTAGCCTGTGTGGCGTGGACTGGCCTGTGTGGCATCTGGCCTGTGTGGCATGGACTGGCCTGTGTGAAGTAGACTGGCCTGTGTGGCATCTGGCCTGTGTGGCAAAGACTGGCCTATGTGGCAGAGACTGGCCTGTGTGCAACGACTAACCTGTGATGCAACGACTAACCTGTGTGGCAGAAAACTGCCTGTGTGGTAGAAAATAGCCTATGTAGCATTAACTGACGTATGTGACATATGTCATATGTTGAGTGTGACTTTTACCTAACATTTCGTAGTACTTAAATTGAAAAAAAATGTAATTGCTGTAAGTTGTATGATATGAACAAATGAGAATATTGTGTGGTCAGGAAGACCGGTACACACGAAGACGTGTGACAAAGCAGGACGGCCGTGACGGCGCGTTAATTGAATTTAATTCTAAATTATAAGTTACGCAATTATATTGTTTGATTCTGTAATAGATTGTTATAAAAAAATATTAAAATATGAATGGTTAATCCCGAATAGGGTAGTAGGTGTCGTCACTGGCAATGGGGGTTGTCATGGAGATAACGACTGTTCCTAGAAGTGCACATTTGCTAACCTATTGGCTCCAAATCCTGTTTATTCTTATTAATTGTTTGTGATATTTTGTTAAGCAGTTAAAATTGAATAATAACGTTTTGGACAATACGAGTGTACTTCTATTTTTTTTTAATTCCTATCGTTACAACGCCCATTATGAACAATAACAACCAAGACCACTATGAGGCTTCTCATGACGCACGACGCTTCGCTGACGATGTATAGGTATATTTATTTGTATAAATATATATATATATATATATATATATATATATGTATATATATATATGTATATAATTACATATATATATTTATATATATATGTGTATATAATTATATATATACATGTGTATATATATATATATATATGTATAGTCATTACAACATAATGCACCTTTATATAAGCAAGCATAAACAATAATTTTTCATTTTGTCCGTTCGTCTGTATGTTTGTATGTATGTACATCGGTATGTATGTTTGTGCATACTAATCTCAGAAACGGATTAACCGGTTTGGTTGCAGTTTTCGGGAATATATTGTCATGGGCTTCACTTTACATTTAGTGTTTTTTTCATATAAACGAATAAAGAAGTTATTAATCCCTTATTTTCGTACCATTGCAGAAAGACTTTTTTAAAATCGAAGTGGGGTCCTCCCCTCAGGGAATAATAGTAGTCTTTTCAATAAAAAAAAGCGCAATCGGACTACCTACTTACAAATGATCGGTGATTAAATACAAAAAAAAAGATAAAAATAAACTAAAAATACTCCTACACCCAAAAACTACTTGACGGAGTTTGATGTAACCTTAAAGGTTTATAGTTTATACATGGGTACTACAGGGTACGTTTTATCAAAATCGAAATCTACGCGTACGAAGTCGCAGGCACAGCTAGAATAAACTATAAAACGTTAACCGTTCATACGTTTTTAAGAAAAACAGTAGACTTTTCGTATGGACGTTATGGTTAGACACTTAAACTTTGACTGAAAAGCTCTTCAGATTGACGAAACTTTTTGAGTTACATAAATGGAATTATATCTAAAAAAGAACATATTATTAAAACAAATTTCTGTATTGGGATATAAATAGAAAAGGGTATGAGCAAGCTTTTATTGAATGCATTGCATGCGAAGTTTTAATATTACAAAAATATATATAAGTTTGTAGTGTAATGATTTATGAACATCGTTCTTTGTTTGTATGTATGGTTGTGTTGTTTCTTTGTATGGTTGTGTTGTCTGTTTGGACGATTATAGTGATCAAAAGTAAAGTGATTATAAATACGAATATATGAGTAAAAGAAAGCGAGAGAATATTATTTTTGAAGCTTGCCAGTAGCCAGCCAGTTTGTAAAAGTAATTCGACCCGAAAAGGTAACGACGTCAGCATTTACATTTCGTGACTTGAATATTAAATTATCATTATATAAATTGAATATTTAAGAATATTTTTGTTATTTCTTGTGTCAATCCTCTTAGAATTAAGTTTACGTTTCGAATGAAAAGCAGATAAAAGTTTCAGTGATTACCGTAAGTCAAAAAGGTTTCATTATGGCTATAACCTAGGTCTAGTATTTAAAATATATCTTTTACGTTTACTTAAGCTATTGGTATTGCTACTGTTTAAAAAAATATTATTTCAATATAAAACGATTCAATATAAAATCTGTATTTATTTATAATTGGGGAGGTTTGGCAAAAATTAATAATATCTCATTAGTTTTAAGATGATTTTAATTATTAGGTCAATGATTATTGTTCTACAACAGAAGATTTATAAATATTGCAGACTCTGCAAGAAAAATAAAATTAATTCTTAATGAACAACAAACATTTAAGCTAAGCGGTGCTTTTTTTCACTTAACTTTAATGAATTTATAAAAGTAAATTCCCTCAATTATAAACAAGCACCTGTTTCAAAGCTATTTTGTAACTACGGAAAATAAGCTCTAGGATAAAACTTCACCAAATAGGTTACATACTTTTATTTTCATTCCGGTCCCGCACTCCGGCAGCGTCAGCGCTTTACGTTGGGAACATTTCATAAATTTGATGTCTTTTATGTTAAGGCCTAAACTCGTGAGAGTCGCAACGTTAAAACTTTACAAAGCATATTAGTAATATTGTATAGGTATACTTGGAAAAAAAAATATACTATATTTTTATTAATATTATAATGATATTATTATTTTATTAATATTACAATGTATTTAGTAGGGTCGTATATATGACAATACAAATATTTTCATGTTAATTTTTCACTTCCATAACACTATCAAACGGGCTAAACTTATTATAATAAATTTAAAAACAACTATAATAATATGTCAGAAATTATATATGCAGCATATAAAGTTAAAATATGTAGTTGAATTATGTTAAATAAAAATGTTTCAAGTAAAAATGTATCTTTAATTTCCTTTTTCTTGTGTAGTGGATTTAGTTAGTTAACTTAAGTTTTAGAACTTAGTTGTTTTAATAATGATGGAAATACATTTCTAAATAAATGTATTAAAATTAAATCGGAATAACCACATTGAAGGTCTCACTTCTACATATATTAAATTAAAAACACGTTTTTTAATATTATTATAACAGTAAACAAATTATTATAACGTTAAAACGCCAAGATTTTTGTAATTTGAGCGTCTGATTGACAAAAAATTTGTTAAATCCATTTGTTATAAGTTATCGTATAGGTAAATATCGTTTTCGTCTTGTCGAATAAAAAATTTTGTTATGTCTATGTCTTGAACTTTAATACTTGATCCTAGCCCTACTTTAATCGTTTGAGCACCTATCATAATTTTTTTATGGAATTGAAGTCGTGACTCGAGCTCTGAGGCAACTTTGTCTTTTGGGAGAGAAGTTACAGTATCATCTTTAGATTTTCCGATGATATGTGTTTTGGTAACTCTTAGATGTTTGTAGAGCTCCGATGGTTTCTTTAATTTTAATCCAAAATTGTTTCAGTCTCTAAATAAGGTTGAAGAGTCATTCAGTCACTTCACATTCAGTCATTCATTACATATACATACACAATCATTCAGTCATTCAGTCACTTCAATGTCTTTATGACGCTTGCATCTAGCTTTGACACAAGGGTTTTTTAATATCATAAGGTCATAAAAAATATGTATTTTTTTGTGTGATAATTTATGAATGGCTTCTTAGCTAAGGAACGGAAGTAGATGAAATCGCAAGCAATAGTGAGTACTAAATATATACAAATTAGTACTTCAAAAAAAATATTTAAGAGTTGGAGTCGTAAAAGCATCAAGAGCTTATATATTTACGACACACGAAATGGCGACAAGAGACAGCGTGGAACGATACAAGGGACGCGGTCAAGTGCTTATAAAATCAAACGCAGTTCGCTTTATTCTGATCATAAAGAACGCGCCGAAGTGTTAAGAAGTACCGCGATGTAAGCTCTCGTTAAATCATGACTTGGTGACAAATAATTTTAACTAAGCAATAATTATTATAATGAAATGAATTATTTTGTAAAAAAATATATAAATATTTCTTACTCAAAAAAGATTATAAATAAATAGATATATACATATATTAAATAAATATATATCGAAATGTCAACACAACGCACTCAGGCCCAAAAACTAAATAAAAAGCTATTCGTACTAGACGACAATTTCTTTTAGTTCAATTCATCTCGTACATTTAAACAACACCGAATAGTTTAATTGAGCTAGGTAAAAATGTGAAGATGTTTCTTTTGCGGGTTTATCTGTATAACAAGACAAGGCATATGTTTAAATATATATTTATAAAGTATACGGATTAATATAGATAACAAAAAGCATAATCACACATTCAATCACAATCACATTTATATGAAATTCGATAACTTTAATAAACTAATTGAAATTACCTTCTAAGTTTTTAGCATTTGCCTCTCATATTTTGATAATTAATGTTTTTTAACTAAAACTGCACTGAGAAACTTAAATGCTCAATTCACATATAAAGGAACAAAAATAGTTTAATACACGTCTTATGTAGGTAAAATAGTCAAATTAATTGCTGTTTCATTAACATATTAAAAAAACCTTTTTAGCGTCCTTTTATTCATCCTAACGGAGTCAATTTCTTGCACTTTGAAAAGTTTTTTGTTCCATTAGACCGCAACACGCGTTTAAAGGTTTTCTGATCTGACAATTCATCTCAATTAAGTTAACGTCTTCCAGCTTTGAGGGAAAATATCTTTCAGAAATCGTTTACAAGTAGATAATAAAAAACGTTTTTATTTTATAAAGTATATAAATAATTATATATTAATAATAATTAACTATAGTGGCTTAAAATTTTCATGTTTGCAGATTTTAATGGAAACTTGATGAACCATTTGCTTATTTATCAATCTATAACTCAAATATATAAATTATGAAGATAATTAAAAGTGAAACAGACAATTGAAATATGTTAATTTTTATTTACTTTTAGGAAAATGTTGTCGTAGACTTTAATATTAAACTGAATTGAATCTAAAACCGCTTTAAATAACCCTCAACAAGGTTTGCTCGAGAGATGAAACCGATAATCACATTTCCAGTACTTTTAGCTTCTTGTCGACTAATTTAGCTCCGTACGCTTTCAGAAAGGACGATGCATTTGTAATAATGTTTAACCTATAATTTAATTGTCTTTTTTTTTAAACACGATTGTTAGTTACTATTAAGACAAGTATACAAATATCACCATTTTTGTTTCAATCGGTTTTGTGTTCGTTCTTTGTTTGTGTAATAAAATAAACTTACTTCCACAGTCAGGTACATATACTTCAGTAAATTATACAGAAAGATTAAATAGGCAATAGATCGGAGGTTATTAGACAAATAATTTCGTCTTCCGATTTCGCATTACGTAAGGATTTTTTTTAGTATCGGATTCATTTTATATATTTGTAAAATACGAAATAACCAAATATAAATTAAGTACACCATGAAATGCTTTTCTTTAATCGATATATATTTTTTTTTATTGAGAGTTTGTGAATGTTTGAGTATTATTGAATATATCAAAAGGTTGTACCATCTATTTAAAAATTTGCCAATCGTCTTGTAAGACATGACTCACGACTTGTATCATTAATTTTGTATATATTTGGTAAACAAGATATAGGTTTTTTTAAGAAGGATTAGTTGAATCATTACTTTTCGGCAGCGTAATAATTGTTTTTCTTATTGCTATAAATTGGAGTTATTCTTCAATGTCTTTTAAAGCGTCTGTTATTAATCTTACCAAAGTAAAATGTAATACAAAAAACTTTTTATACCAAAAGTTGTGTACATCGTCAAAACCAGCGTTTCTAAGTCATAAGCGAAGAATAAAAAATATTAGAATTGCAAAAATGAAAAACTTCTTGCAAATAATAAGAACAGTGATATGATAATAAAATGGAAAAAGTTAGCAAAAGTATTTTAGTTCTAATTTAACATAAATTTTGATACGAATAAGTCATTATATTTTAAAAAATATATCATTATTTTTTTAAGTTTCTATTTTGTAATCATAAATCATACATTGTTAACAATTCGCATCCTTGCGAGTACCCCAGTACTCAATTTAATATAGGTAACATGTGCAACTTTGAAAGTATTTATCAAAATATTTTACAAATTGTCGTATTGGGACGCAGGAGTAATAGTTAAAGTTACGCGCCAGCTGCCAAGTTATAATAGTGAGCTAGTTGTTCATTTCATCTATTTGAATTCCTGAATTAAATACAATTGTTTATGTAAATACTTGTACTAGCAATCACAACAATATGCAAACTTTATTTTTGAAAAGTTTCTATATTGGCAAATTTAGTAAAACAAATTAATTTTATAGGATGAAACAGACGTTGTCACGTTGTTTGCGCTGCGTGACTTGAATAATAGAGATATTGTATTTAAAATCATAACAATTTTATTCTCCAATGATCTTCTACATATTGATCTTACAAAAAATACAGTATTCATTTTATCTTTAATTAAGGATCATTAATTCTAATTCTATTTAAAACTAAACATTTTATTTTACCATTATATAATATCAATTATACATTATATGCATATATATGTATATATATACGGTTTTTATATTTTACCATTATATTATATCATTTAGTAAGAAATTGCTTCTGCTTGTGACAACGGTTGGTTTAGAGTGTCATAACTGTTAGTATTTCATTTTTAGTCTGTCATTGTTACGAAAGTATAGGTGAAAGATTATGTTAGGAATATCATTTAAAATAAGAAGTTGTACTGGCCTGCGGATAAATTATTTTATTTAGCTGACAACAGCATCATCTATCCAGGTCCAGATAATGAATGCAGTTTCCATTTTTAGTACATATTCTGTGAAATAGTTTAGGTGTGAAAAGGTAACTGACAAACATAAATATAAATACTTGAATATTATTTAAGTTATATATCATATAAATACATTTTTGTACTTTTAAAGAACCGGAGAATGTTACACTCTTTAACCTGAGGGCTAAAAAAGTCCCGAGAAGGATTTCTTCTAATGGATTTAAAAGCATATTTTTCTAATGGATTTAAAATCATAGAATTAGCATATGAATGATTAATTCATAATGCTAAGAATATTTAATTAATTAAATTAAATAAACTTTATTTGGACATCACATACATTGTTGTGTAACAATACAAAATACAAAAGCATTAAAACAAAGAAAATTAAATGAAGTAAAAAACAAATAAAAAAAATAAATATCTACTGCGACATCCAAAACGGATGACCACTCAGCTGTTGCTGGAATACTTATTTGACTCCAGCGCTGATTTTCAGTGGCCGCCGTACCATGACGTAACTAACACTAGTGACAATTAATAAACCTAACAAGATTACTTAAAACAACATTTTACATTTAAAATATATATATATATACATAGATAACATCAAAATTCTATATAATCACATATGAAATAAAATATACAATAAAACAAGAAATTAACCAAACAATAGTATAAAAATCATTCCTACGTTCACCCTATCCAAAAAACGAGTGGGAGGGATGATGTGATGTGATTTTAATTTACTTAGTAGAAACCTACCGAACGATATACACAAAACACTTACAGAATAATAAAAAGTGTTAGGTACCAAAGCAAACAAACGAGAAAATAATTGTAAATAATAAAAAAAAAAAAATAGCAAACTACATACACACACAGTGAAAGTTAAAACCATTATATAATTGTATAAAAAATAAGTAACAAAGGTCATGAAATGCTTAAATAAAAAAATAAAAAAATTAAAACAAAATAAAAACTATATGAACTAAAAAAAATGTATTAATAACAATAAAACAAAAAAAAATAAAAGTAATAAAAAACCAAACCCAATAAAGGACAGACTAAAATAAACAGATAGTAAATGTAACGTAAGTCCAATAGATGGCACTGTAACTAAATTGAAACAGAGAAAATAAGATTGAATTGCTATAATTAATCTGTAAATGTCAGTTTGACGGCAATATGACAATTTATTGTAATTATAATAATATTAATTCTTGTTGAGACTTGAAGATTCAAGGTTATATTATGTCAGACAAAACTCTAATTTAAGTATAAACATACAATAAGTAATAAATCCAAAGTCTTATACTTTAAGACAATTTAGTGAAAACAACAGAGCAGTAGTATGAAATAAATATTATTGAGATAATAGAATGCTGGCTGAGAAAGTAACAAGGAAGTAATAGAAACATTAAAGGAATGTTAAAAATAGCAAAACAATCAGAATATTAAGATAATGAGTGTGAATAAAAGCAAGTAATCCAAGCATACAAAACTAAATGTACATAAAGCCATTCAAGGTAGTCAAGAGTTTTAATTAAGCATTATAGGAGAAGCATTGGAATATTTAAATGGATAAAATAATGAATAATATAACGAAGGAGACCTTCACTGAGTGGTAATAAAGCATAATAGCTCTTATTTGTGCTTGATTGTACGTTTGGCTCTTAAGGTTAACTCTGGTTTAGATAGACTGGGAGCCGGAGCCGAAGTAGTTGCTGATTTTATTGAGACCCCTCCTGGAGACTCAGAATGGGGATCATTACGAGAGCTGCAGTGAAGAGAAATGAAGGTGGAGAGGTCATCATTCGGCTAGAATTTCCATTTGAGTTGTAAGAGTTTTGGTTTGAAAATGGTATCATTTGAAAGGGGTTGGTCTCCCCTTTCTTTTAATACTATTCCCAGCCTGCGAAAATGCGTAGTTTCTTTTTTATATGTTTTTTTGTGTGAAATAAACTTACCGTGTTTTCACCAATATTAGCACAAAAACACAATGTTTAACACAAGAACACTTCACATCTATGCAATATGTTTATCAATTATTTATATGATATTATCAATTTTTCATTTTAATTTAACAAGAAAAACACAATTCGTAACAACTTTGTTGTTTTAGATTCCCTAATGTTAAATGGCGGCAACTTGACATATGACGTTTGTGATTTAAAATGCTTTTTGAAATAATTAATATTTATATTACTTTTTTTGTCAAAACTGACTCTGTTAACCCCGACTCCACGTAGTCTTGTCTGCCCTACCCCTAGAGTGTTTTTGTAAATCCGGAGGCGCGGAAGGAGGGCAGCCCCCACCCGCCGTTACACTGAGTTGAAACCCAATCGAGCCGTAGCTACTGAGGCTGGTCGCCGAAGGCGACCAACAAGCCGAAGTGGCGAAGGCGAGCTTGGGTTTCAGTTCAGTGTTACGCAAGGGTGAAGGGGCTGGCCATCCTGAAGCGCCGGAGACGTCACAGAAGTCTTAATTACTTACATTTTAGGTTAGTTTTTACGAAACTTCAAATCGAAATATCTCCAAAACTAAACATTTTCTCACAATAAAAATGGTGTCAGGGGATAGGGCTTCGACCCCTCTTTTCTCCCTATCCCCCTCTCCCTTCTATTCTTACAACTCAATTGGAAAGAGTTACCCATCATTCCTTTTAACTTTCTTGAAACTACCATCAGTTAATTTAATGTGAACAACTCCTTCGCTGGTCCAGACATTTTTCATAGAAAAGTGTTTCCGTGCTTCCATAAATAGTGTCTGACGATATTTCGTGAGGAATTCGGATAAGATATGCGGAGATCCTTTAAGTGAAGTTTTTTTCCTCCAAATAGTCATTTTTAACATTGGGTCACAGGGACGGAATAAAATGGGACGTGGACGTCCATTGCCTGGTCTACCTAGCCTGTGAGCCAAAGCTAAGTCAGAAGGAGTGATGCTTAATCCCATGTACTTACTGAGCACAGCAGATGTTATTTTGGGAACATCTTCATTATCCTTTTCAACAACACCGCCCAGTAAGAGGAACTTTTTCCTGTATCGCATCTCTTTGGAATCCACCTCAAGGCTCACCTCAGTAATTTGTTGACGAAGCAGATGGAGCATAGAATGAACAAATGTACGAAAGGCCACAAAATCCTTCGATAAGTTTTCTATGTTGGATGTAGAGACCTCTGTGATTCCAGTAATTCAACGGTCTTAGACATAGTGAAGTGAAATAATACAAATAGCACTTTAATTGGAACACTAAAAACGTTATGTATGTGTGTCGCTCGGTAGGTACTTGATTAAATTTAGCAGAGCATAAAAACACAAACCACTTTAACAGTAACAAGACTATCACCTATTAATATCAAATATTTGACTTTTAGACTACAAAATTAAGTAGAATTATTAATTTTCAATATTTACTTTTTAGAGCAAACTTGTTAGGTTTTTAACACCTACCCGAAAAAAGATTTGTATTTTTGTTATTTTTTCATCAGTAGAGTACAGAATGTGTATTACATAGCAGCCTTAGATGAAACAGTTGGACATCATTAGGTTTTTTAATTAAAAGTAAGTCTCTTTGTCCCACTGAGGCTTCGCACGGATTGCAAAATGGCTAAAATTGGACATTTCATGATGTTCGAATCACATTTTATATGAAGGGTTCATCATATATATATATTTATTGTATTTTCTGTCACATTGAAAAAATAATTTAAGTTAAATGATATAGTTTACTTGATTATTGAATTATTAAGATATTAAGATAATCGAAACGAAAGTTGAGCTGTGTAGATTTGTCATATACTAGAAAGTAGTTATACATTGCGAAATATGATTGCTGCAGAAACTTAAAAGAATAATTTATACCAATAGATATAATATAACTATGTTGGCTGTCCGGGAACCTGTGTTGGTTATTTCGCAATCACTTTACCTTTCGGGATGAGTTCATGGATATTTTGATTTATTGACTGACTGATGAAGCCAAATAATATTAATGTACGGATTTTAATAGGTTATTCCTAAAGATTTATGATTATACAGTGAAGTGTATTTAGTAATTTGTTCTAAATAAACAAATTTATATTACATTGATCTACTAATCTTTTTTTTGTATGGTTGACCTTTATTTTAATACCTTAAAAAGGTTTGTATTTGTTTTAAACCAACTTTATTGGTCAGAGTAATCAGTGAACTCGTTTTTCTATTTATTTTAACAACGCCCACGATCTTATACACCAAGATGTAAGTTGCTCTACGGGACGGTTCGTTGAATTCATTCCGATCAGAAGAATTAAAATGTAAACATTTATCCGTGTACAATAAATATGATAAAAAAATTGTGTAATTATATATAAAAACATGGTAAATGTGCATAATAATTTTTAAAGAGGTTTATTATTTTAATAAATGAATGAAGCAAATAGAAAAAAATAATAAATTGGGGAGGAATGCTATTTCAAATCGTCAGAAGTATTTTCTGGCATTTTTTGCTCTGTTTCTTTGTTTTGTTCAAAAATATATATGTTGGAGTCTTAAGAAATCGAGCTGTCTCTCGAGGCCCTAGGTCATTGACGTGCCGCAGTCGGTAAAAACTCAAATAGCTTTTAAAATAAAAAATAATCTGAGATACCTAAATAACACGAAAGTATATTTATTTTTGTTCTGTCTGCGCTTAGTAAGGTATTTCCAAAACAAATAGGTATCGAATCGATTCACTACAATCACAAACATGTGGGTAATCCAGATGTTCTCACTTGTAGTGCATAAATAATGTGTAAATAAAACAAATTTAAGACTTTGAATTTAATGTTTTAACATAAATAACATCGATGGACCTCATTTGGTTTGTTTATATAGATGTTGCCTCGTTACTTTTGTATAGAATTGTAATTATGTATAATATATTTTTAAAGGAGATCAATTATAAGCATACTTACCTTACTTTTAAGGCTCGTTTTTATAGTTAAGATCATGCGTACTAGGTTAAACTTCTTGCGTTTTGAACATTTACAAACGTATGTTTATTAAGTTTAATCTCTAAACAATACGTAAGTCATCATTCTTCTACTCTAAGATTCTATAGGTGGAGTCAGCCTAAAAACTTCTTGCTGTCATACGTCAGTATTCCTTAAACTGTGATTTTTGATGCAGTTTATTAAATGAGCACTATATTGGTGACCCTATAATAATTGAGCTACTTTTAGAGACAGAAATTGAGTTTTATAGGCTTAAATAAATCTTTTGTAAAATGCAACTTACATAGACTGTTGTCTACTTTTATGTCATTTATTTTTTAATTATCTTGAAAACAATCTTCCCAGAACTGGTATTAAAACAAGTAAAATAAATGAACTCCTCTTTCAGCATTTAAATACCGACGCGAATAATATACAAGTAATAGGGTTGAAACAAGTAATGAAATCTTTTTTAACCAACTTATTAAAAAAAGGATTTTTTTGAAACAATTAAAATATTTTTACTGAGAATTTAAACAATTTAAAAAAAAACAGACGTAACAAATATATGTCATATCAATTTTTGCGGTGATTTAATGCTTTGGTTGGTATTGTTTTTTAATGTGTCGTAGGTCACTAACTTACATTATCCTTTTATAACTTAACATACAAACATACACCACATACACCACTTGCCTGTACCTCGCCAGCGTCACAGAAACCACATCAAGCCACACACAATTGAGCGTCAACCGGCCCTACTACCATATGTGAAAGGCAGAACTACTGACAGAATCAGCAACATCTTAAAAAAAGGTTTCTATAAGAACTATCTACAAACCTCAAAGGAAAGTGAGCCAATTCTTAAGACCTGTCAAATTAAGTAAGTAAGTATTCCTTCACAATGTGATGGAGTATATAAACTTGACTGCGATTGTGGCTTGTCATATAGAGATCAAACAAAGAGGAGCATCGACGAATGAACGCAATGTATGCAAAATTTTACATTTGAAAATAATTTGCCTTTAACTTTGAATTGGTCATACCGGGGAAGGCAAAAGCAACTTTACGTTCGTTGAAATAGCACGGCGTTGCCAATAATAACTGTCAGCAATCAATCGTGTTGCCAATAAATGAATTGAAAAAAAAACAACAAAGGTCATTATATTTTCAGAAACACTATATTTGTATATGGTTTTGAAAGAAAGTCTTTTAGTTTCAAAGCACAAGTTTGGTTGCAAACTTCAAATCGAAAATTTATTTAATACGACAAAGACAAGTTGAGGCCGATAACATGTGGAAGTTTAATAAATATCAAAATATTTAATAAATTGTCGTTTTGGGACCCAAGAGAAATTGCTAGAAGTTATGCGGCGGCTGCCAAGTCATAGTACCAGTGGGCTAGTTGCTCCTCTATTCAAACAAAGCCTTAACTTCTTATAATATTCTTATTTATGTTAGTTCTTGTAATAATATTCACCGTTATAGGTGAATTATAATTTTATTAATCCTTTATTAGCTTCTATCTAAAAACATTATTGTTTTGAAAGTTGGACTGTTTGTTTCATAAAACAAAGTAACATTATTTAACAGACGGTGTCAGCGTTTTCGTTGCGTGACTTGAATAATAGCGATTTGTTGTTTTATATGAAAGCAAATTCTGGCTGAATTATTATAATCTAAAAATAGTATAAGCATTACATTTGTAAACGGTTGGTAGAGATTAGCATGGATTATTTTTAAAATAAAGAATCCTTAATATCGATTCAATATCGATTCATATTCAATTACTTATAAATTCTTATTTGCTCACAGTTCTATTTAAAATTAAAATTAGTGAATCAATGTTACTCAGCTTGTTAACAGCAGGTACTTAAAGAGTGACTTACCACTGTTTAGGTAGATTCGATGCAGTGAGCTTCGGAGTTAGTAATTGGTTTGATAATATTAATAATTTAAATACCCTCCATTCCCCGAAATTAAACTGCGGTGTGGTCATGGTTATGTATACTATCTCGTTCTCATAATGTGGTAGCGCTAGTACCTACTACTACGTGTACATTCAATATATTTTGGTACAGTGCTTGAAATCTTGTAAAGTGTGCCATTTGCGAGTAATAAGAACAACGCCCCCGCAAATGATGTGACGATGCCCTTATTTCATACATTTGTATTAAAGCATACTTTACAATGTCTTATGCCCTTATTTCAAACATTTGTATTAAAGCGAACCGACCGTGCTATTTCAACGAACGTTAAGTTACTTTTGCCTTCCCTGGTATGACCAATTCAAAGTTAAAGGCAAATTATTTTCAAATGTAAAATTTTGCATACATTGCGTTCATTCGTCGATGCTCCTCTTTGTTTGATCTCTATATGACAAGCCACAATCGCAGTCAAGTTTATATACTCCAGCACATTGTGAAGGAATACTTACTTACTTAATTTGACAGGTCTTAAGAATTGGCTTACTTTCCTTTGAGGTTTGTAGATAGTTCTTATAGAAACCTTTTTTAAGATGTTGCTGATTCTGTCAGTAGTTTTGCCTTTCACATATGGTAGTAGGGCTGGTTGACGCTCAATTGTGTGTGGCTTGATGTGGTTTCTGTGACGCTGGCGAGGTACAGGCAAGTGGTGGTTGAACAAGGCATGCTTGACATGCTGCAGCTCGCCCTCTAGGTGTTCAGCGTGACAGATGTGTTGTGCTCTCTGAAACACAGATTTGCCGATTTGACGGTAGCTAACTACTAGGCTAGGGTGGTGGTGTGATTTACCACTGCGGTACCTATCTCTAAGTGCGGGTTTTCTATAAACAGTGTGTCCTAATGTATTGTCAGGATTCTTGATGATAAGAATATCAAGGAAAGCTAATGTATTATTTGACTGCAATTCCATTGTAAATTGTTTTTTATTGTTAATATAATTAAGATGTTAGTTCTAAAAAGCAGATGTTTGATTCATAGGTAGTATTGTGGAGATGTCATCTGCGTACCGTTTATAGTAGTTTATGATACTGTTGCATAATAAGGGTTCTTATAACACGAGTGTAATAAGACTAAGTTATGTAAAGTGTCGTACACTACTTTATCTACTCTCATACTATAATACGTAAAACAATATTGTAAATAACGCTGAATATAACAACAGATTTTTTAAATGTCAAATGTTGGTGCCAAGGCGCAAACGTCGAGTACGCATGCGTGTTGCGTCGCCGCGGATTCGTTCACTGAAACCTTTTTTTTTTAAAGAAGAGGTTCTACTTCCTTGGTCCAGCTATTAGTTGTATAGGTCTATCGTTATGATTAAAAAGTTATATTATGATACAGATGTCCATATAAGACCTGTATCGTAATAAAAAAAATGTATACATATTTTTGGCCTATACGTAATGTTTGTCATAAGAATTTTATTTTCAGTTTTATAATCTTTGTATTATAGTATCAGAAAAGATAAAAGTTATAAAACACTACAACTCGAGATTGTAGAAAAGAATTACAGGATCTGCAAACTGCAGTGCTTTAACGAAATTCGAATCATATGAAACAATTTTTCTAAACACTTCTATTGATACATGCAGAAGAAGAAGTTCAGTGATGCGACGTTTATATGTAGCGTCTAGTGATCCGACTTTTCACAGGGCACAGGGTTCTCAAAAACCCTAACTTACGCCGGAATTGTGTTTTATATAGAATCAATCTCTGTTTCATTTTGAAGTGCTTTCTTTTTGTATTGAACACTCCATTTTCATCGAGGCCATTTTCTCGAGATGATCATGAAATTGATATACTTATGTATTACTCTTTATTAAATGCATTGAAACATGAGTTAAAAGTTAACGTTTGTTTAATTAGAATCTGTGAAGAATTGTAATATAATTTTAATCTTTAGTGCCATAAATAAAGGTAAATTAAAGCCATTTTAAAGGTTTCTAATTCTAAACACTGGTTTCAAATTGCTAAGCATTGCATGATGCTTGTCTTGAAACTACTTAATAAATAATTTTTAAAACATTTAAAAATTGTTTGTGGAAAGTAATTATGTTTTTAATAACATGCCACTACCATTATTTGTTATATAAAAACTTTTAAAGAGCACCAACCAAATACTACTACAAAATACTACTGTATTATATTATAAAAAATAATAGTTTAGAAAATAAATAAATTGATAATTTTACGAACATTCAAAGGCTTTCTCAAGAGCTATTTATGTAATATTAATTTATAAACGTCTTAAAAGTAACTAAAATGTTTATCCAAAATTATAGTCTTTAACAAAAACATGTTATTGACAAAGACTGCGTAAAATTAAATTTCTTCCGTAAAACTTTTCATTTATAACTGACTCCGCAAAAGCCTCCTGTATAATTAATAACCTAAAAACATGTTCATGTTTGTAAATTGTAAAGAAGAGTAACTTTTAATGATTCAAGTTATATAATAAACAACTAAAAGAGAACATTTCTATTACAGAAGTTTATTGAATGTTTTAAATGTTGATATGATTTTATTGTTATATTGCATAATTGTGCATCGCATTAATTAATAATAATCACATATAACCCTAAAAAATTATAAACATTGTCCATTGTACGACCTTTGTACGTGGTGTCTTTTTCACTTTTTCGAAACTGATTAATGAAGACTTAGACAATACGATTTGACATTGTTATTTCCTTATTTGCCTAGGTAACTAACTTGCATTTCGATTTTTCCTTTGTTTGACGGTTCCCCGACGCGACGACTCGAATAAATACGAAATAATATTATTTTTATCCTTTTTAGAGGTCTTTTTGTATCGGGAGCTTTTAATTTTTTTTTTGGGCGTAGTTCCTTATCGCGCTCTGTGAAAGGGCGCTAGACGGTAAAAATGCTCACGAAAAGTTGGCACGACATGTTTTGCTATCTTTCTCTCTCTCATAGAAAGCAAGCGAGATATTTTCATTTCTATCATTATTATTTTTTGTATTATATTAAATTGCTTAGTAGTTCTTTATTATTTATTTGATATTAGAGTTTGTTCTTTTAGAATCAAATAAGACAGTTCAAATGAAAATAATAATACAATTTTGTGATCCAATATACAATACAATTCCTTCAATAATTAATCGAAAGGAACTTCGTTCCATCCGGGTGTCCCTTGACACCTCTTAGTTTTTTTTATTCAGCTTTTGTTCAAAAAGGTGTTACTAACCAATTCGACAGTTTACGCTTTTGATTAAAAAAACCGCAATCAAATCCGTCCACGCGTTTGGTAATTGGTTGCTACAATGCCACAGATAAACACACAGATACACAGTTCTAACCTATAACACCCCTCTTTTTGGGTGGGGGGTTTAAAAACATGTTTTCATAATCATTACAATAGTTTAATGATTCTTATAATTTTTTTTTTAAACCATAAACTGGACTCGAATCTGTGGAGTCCGTCCTCACTCGTCAATCGTTCAATAAACAATCGTTTATATAGAAACCTACCACTGTCAATTAGGCGTTTCTAAATAAAACATACTATACAATTATATTTAAATCAAACATATAACTATATATAGTCTACGATAACATGAATAGCTTATAAATATTTATAGACAATTTCAAGTTTTTAATTTGTTATATACATTATTTCATAAATTGTTCGTATTATATTTCCCGTGCTGCAAAATATTCAACAATATCCAAACAAATGATTTCTGATTTATCTTTTGATACCGATCAAATGTTAGTAAATAAAAATATTAATTATTTCATCAAAGAAAAATTTTGAGTGTATTTCGGATAAAACATTCTGAATTATTAAGTTTTTTATTGTACTGTGTAAATGCTATTTAAAATTTTCATTTCTGTGGAACCACAATCGCTTTAAAACTTAAAACATTATGATAAATGATTACTCTAAAACCCTTAAACATTAATAGAAACAAATTAAAATTAGGTATATAAACGTATTGGTCTTTCAGAAAATCGTGTTAATTATTTCGCAAACGCTTAAATGCTTTGAAAGATCCATAAATTAATTGATTTATTTAATAACATATATTTGTGAATTATAATAATATATTTATTGAAATAGGTTTTACATATAGTGTTACAAAAAAAAACAGTTGACCCCAAACTAGGTGAAAACCTGTGTCTTGAGAATCAAATATTTTAAGGTTAAAGCCCGTGTTTTACAATTGTTTTATTAAATTTAATTATTTACAGTAACAATATTTTGATTTCGCTTTACTGTCTGTGTATTATTGTGTGTGTGTGAGAGATAGTATATGTGAGAGAGTGTCTAAGTGTGTGTATGTGTGTGGTGTGTGTCAGTGTGAGGGTATGTGTGTGTAAGGGTGTGTGTGTAAGGGTGTGTGTGTGTAAGGGTGTGTGTGTGTAAGGGTGTGTGTGTGTAAGGGTGTGTGTGTGTAAGGGTGTGTGTGTAAGGGTGAGTGTGTAAGGGTGTGTGTGTGAGAGAAAGTGTATATAAGAGAGTGTATATGTAAGGATGTGTGTCTAAAGGTGTGTGTGTGTGTGTGTGTAATGGTGTGTGTGTGTGTGTGTGTGTGTGTGTAATGTTTTTTTTCAACAATCGTTTAGCAAATAAAGAAGTTAATAGTCTCTTATTGTCTTACCATTGCTGCTTACCAGTTTGAAGGTTTATAGTTTTTACATACATTGGTAATTGGTAAGTACGTTTTAACAAAATCGAAATCTACGCGTACGAAGTCGCAGGCACAGCTAGTATTATAAATAAAAAGGTATATTTTAAATTTATGCCACTTGTACTTTTTTACACCCCAGACCATTAATTTTCGTTTTAAAAATAAATTATGCTATTTTTAAAAAAAAACTTGTCCATTTTTAAAGTACAATAGCTAGTCATACTATTTACTTTAGGAGTGCCTAAAACAATTCGCATTGCGCTGAACTGCATTTCTGCAGATCCCTTTATATACATACATGTTTTTTTCGGATTGAAAATAATAAATGCAATAAGAAACTCAGGCGGGGAACGTTGTGTATTGTCCGGGAGGTACCTCTAAATATAAAATGCTAACCCTGAATATATGAAGCTAGTGTCCTATTACATAGCAGGCAATAAAGAATAATAGCACCTCATTATATCGTGAAATGGGTAATATTGTTGTGGAAAATTGTTTTTTTAGTATACTTATAAGGCAATATGATTTATGTAGGATCGTGTATGTCCTAAATCTTAATAAACTATCTTCCCGCTTCGCCCTCGTTTCACTAACAAGTGGGGATGCCGGTAAATGTTATATTCCTAGTTTTTTGGATATCATGAGTTGGTAGAGATGAGAAGAAAGCAACGATGCCGGGATAGATAAATCGCCGGGATTGTGGAATCATTTTCAATCTTGACCTTGATTTTTCTTCCACAAAGTTAGTTCCGTTATCGGAATATATTCTGTGTTTTGTCTTTAGACAACGAGATATGAATCTCTTAATGAAAATGATAACATGTTAGTTACCAAATCAATGTGAACTTTCATAGTAATAAAACAGACGAATACATAGGGAATGTTAGCGTTAGATAATATGCTACCGATTTTAATTATTTGTTCCGTCATCTATAAATCGATCGAGACATTTAAACTGAGGTCGTAACACTTATCCTTCTTGATATCTTCGATAATAGTTCTCATTAAAATTATTAAAAACATTTCACCAGTATTGAACCGAGAAAATGAAATGATTTCATGACATTTCTCACGACGAATCGAGAACTTAAGAAGATGTACAATTAAGCGTAATTTTTTTTCACGACGAAAATCGTTGTGGTAAATTGTAAATTAAATATGGTGGAAAATCTTTCTCCGCGGTAAGTAGAAGCGGTACAAGTATTACTATTCTGTTCTGGAAGCGATTTCGTAAACAAGTAGGTTACTTGATGGCAAAGTCATTTTAAGACCACGCTATAAGCGCCATAACTGTTTCGGTAAAAGAAATCTATAGCGCTGGGACTTTCCTTACTAATGAATTATAGAAATACTGAGGATCAGATTTTTTAACACATTTAGAGACGCGGTTACTTACAGAAATATTCCATTTATGTGGTTATAGTAGAATTCATGAAAAATTAATTTTAGAATCGGAGAAAGCAAAAATATAATTTATAGCGGTACGATTGTGATAATTGTCATAATGCAATTTGAGAAGTTTGGTTGACGTAGACGTTTCTTTATTTCCTACGGTTTTAAAATGTTTTTAAAATCGGTTGAAAACACTAATAAAATATAAAAGAAAAACAGGAAAATATACATGAATATAAAAAAAAAACTATGGTTATATATTTGCACCTAGGACAATACGTGGGATGTATCTCACAACTATTACCATATGTCAACATGTCATATGACTGACGGATGCACAAACAGTCTGTGTGTCAGTCAAAACATAAATATCGTATTATTTTTGGACGAGGACAGTTGGATCGGCCTTAAGTATTTGCGATTTAAAATTTTTTTCAGTAAATATTTCCAGTGACAAAAAATGTTATATGCTAAACATTTTTCTAACTAATTGTAAAGTGTTAAAATATATAAAAATTATTTAGTTTCTTTTATACTTCTTAGTCAAGTGTGTCAAAATTTTAGAGTATAAAGACTATTTCTTTAATTACCATAATATATTTATTTTGTTTTATATCAAAATTACACTCTTAAAGCAACAGGAGAGTAGTTGCTTTAATGTATTTTATTTCTTTTCTTGTTCCAAGCTAATGGAAAGTAAAATTTGTAAAGCCTATTCAGCAATTTGTATTAAAAATGATCTGGACACATTATTACAGCAAATGGTTGCGTAATGGCAGCTCATTAAAGAAAGGTCTAGCCTTAATGGTCTATCGCTTTATTATATTACATAGTATATTAAAAATAACAGGATCGTTGTCTGTGTTGAGTTGTAGCAGGGACTTCTTCATATTAAGTAATTTTTATGAAAAAATATTTATGATTGATATTTAAAGTTAAATTATTTCACTTGAAATAAAATCTTAATATTTTCTTGTCTGACTTCATTTACGTTTGTCTACTTCTTTACATATTTATTATTACATATTTGTTATGTAAGAACTCCATCCTGTGTTATATATGTAAGAAAAGAATATGAAGATATAATAAAGCTTTTTCTACTGCAAAATAAATTACAGATTTATTGCAAAACCCCACACTTTTATCTGTGTCGTAAAATATGTACAAAAATATGAAGCTATTTTAAGCTTATTTAAATTTTAATAAATATATAATGAAATATAAACCGATACGGGCAGCCTAGCCTAATACAATGGTTATTAAAATACAAATAACTATGTATTAGACTATTTTTTTTTTCATACAATAAATATAAATAGTCTCTAATCTCTATATCTAGTCTAATATATATTATATGCGGAGAATCACCAATGACAGTCGTTCTATTCTTTAAAACACTTTATTGCACTGCTCACAAACACACTAAACTTATTACTATTTAAACTTATTAATATAATTGTAACACTTTATTATACTAGTTCTGTTACACAGCTTAGTCTCTTGATCACATACTGCCTTGTTTTAGTTGGAAGACGATTTATATTTTCACTACTCTTAATCAAATCAGTATCCAATATTACCATTATTTATTTAGTCAATTAAATTTCTATGCAAACATTACATGTTTTAGTGAAATCAACAATTGATATCTTTATTTGTTATCAAAACCTACCAACTATATAAAAGTAAACAACGGATACTTGTTATAACCTGACATTTATTGTAAGGAATAATAAAAAAAGGAAAGATAGACATATAGTCAGAAGTATTTTTTATGTTTTTTGTTTATTTGTATTGTATGGCTGGTTATAGCATTATCGAGGATCTTGCTATTCTAAGTTGGTGTAAGCATTTTCGTTCACTAAGTTTAAAATTTCAAACTAACTTGTCAATTTGTCAAAGTCGTTATCTCAGAGCAGCATCTACACAGCGCTAACAACCGCTTTAAAGACACATTTCCAAAATAGATAGGTATGAAATATCACTACATTGACAAAGTTTGATTACATACAAGCCGTACATATAATCCGGGAATAACTTATAAATAAAACAATTTTAATAATTTGATATTATAGTTTTTTCATAATTAATATTTTTAAATAATTCGATTATTTTTATATTTTTTTATATAACTCTACTAATAACTAATACTAATAACACTATCATCTGACTCTTGACATCGTGACTCTGACATCGTGACTCTTTATGGCTATGATCATAAGCTATATAAATATAAATTTTACAGTCTACGTGGATGCAGTCACGGGCAACAGCTATCCCTAATAAAGTATTTTACCTCAGTAAGTAAGTTTAAAAACCTTTTGGCCTATATAACAAGGCTTTTTTCCAATTTAGCGCGGGTGAAGCCGCTGGGAACAGCTAGTATAATATAATTAAATAATATTATTGTTATATGATATTAAAATGATGTGTGAATTATGAACTGAAAATGTATAACTTCAGTAGGTGCTACTCGATCGAACAGAGGAGAAAAGCTAGGTCAAACGTGTTTAGCCAGTTAAGTATAATAATACATTACCTCCGGACACCTAAAGGTACCTACACTTCGGTAGCTGCCACTGGATCTTCAAGACGGATTGAGTTCTGTGCACCGAGTTAATGTTCGTTTTGTTAGATTTAATAAAATCTTATCCTTCGACTTTATCGAGTGACCTGAATGTAATATTATGGATGTACACACAATATATTTTTTAAGTTCTTTCCTTACTTTTTTAGTTCAGAATATGTTCTTTCCCAGGGTATTTTTTATTTTTAAATATCTAGTAAGTAATATAAATATAAGTTTTATAAATAGAGCGAGCGATAACATAAAACAATATATTTTGTATTGGCATATTTTATTGCTAATTTTATATTAAAAGATGCCACGTGATTCAATTGAGGCAGAGCAATGATCCGGCGGCCATTGAATAAAAATAAAGTTTTTTAAATTCTAGATACGAAACACAAACACTGACAACATTACTTTATTTACTAAAGAAAACAAACTAACGGGCGACAAAAGTAAAGTTTTAGTTTCTGAACCTTTCTTTTGTATAATACACATTTAAAATTTAATTACTTTGTAACCTTTGTTATAACATATTGTTCAACCACAGTTAAGGAGAATGTTTAAAAAAAAATAACAAACACACATGCTCTGGGTTTTGTTACATTTAAAATGAGGAAGCAAATACTCTGTTATACATTTTATTAAATCTTTATCACAATTTCACATTATGTACGTATCGCATATTCAATGATTTTTATAAGAATATTTGCACATGTATCCCAAACCTACATACACTGGTTTGCGTTTTCTTTATTAATAATTTTACGGATTTTGTTTAACATAAATATTAAATAAATTAAAAATATATATTAAACAAAACTTTTATTTATTAATACTATTTAATATATATAATATTAAATACTATGTTCAGAAGTCATAGATCCAAACTCTTTGACACTTTAACGCTTACAGTGAGTTGAGAGAGTGAGTTTGGATCTGTAACTTCTGAACATAGACCGGCGATAAAATCTTTTTCTGGATTAATTATGAAAAAGATTATAACGAATCAATGATAATTGACAATACGATAAGACGATAATTGAATGGATTCCTTAATACCCATCTATTCATAAGTTCGTACTGGTATAACCGTGTTCTAAGAATCTGTTGGTGAATTAAACTTACCACCAGCGTTTTCTTATGAACCTTGGCCAACAAAAGTTTTTGTACGATATACCTTAACCTGATTGATTTCCATAGTAGGTGTAACAAATACAACTTAATCCTATTGTACGAATTGACCAATGTTTTAAAATGTTTGAAGTCTTGGGTTGAGACAATACTATAATTTTGAAATACAAAGAGTTATATAGGTTAGTTACATAAAATAAAAAAGTTTTTAATAAATACATGCATTTAACACAACATACAGAATGTGTCTCACGTAATCAAATCACATATGACCAAATGTCAATACACGAGAGTTATGTTATGAGTAACGTTACATGAGTGACGTCACGAGTCTGTGCATACAAATAGCAGTCACTATCTAACAAGGACAGTTTGATTGACTATCAATATTGAATTAATATATTCATGTAATATCTATCAAATTAACTTGTAATAAACAAAATAATGAATGTTAAGCCAAAAGAGAAATAACTATCAAATTAACTTCGAAATTAATGTTTGAGACAAACTGTTATAAAAAAAATAAAATAAAATGAATCTCAGAAACAACTCAGATACTATATTAAACAGCCATAATGTTGATATAACATATTGGGCAATAACATAATGTTCTGAACAATCAGCTTCGTCTTCGTGTCTGTTTGAATGTTGAAGAACTGCTTAAATACTACTTATTGTATACCTATAAGTAGTTTTAATTTCTGTTTTTATTTTTATATTGTTTTTAGACTGTATTTTCTACTTTGTGGTGTGCAATAAAGTATATTATTATTATTATTATTATTATCAATCCATTTGAATTAATTTTTCCTTGCTTAAAACTTTTATTCTAGAACAGGTTAAAGTATATACCTATTACATCCTAATTCCACCAGTAAAAGTTGAACAATTCGTGTTAAACTATTCTCGTGGCGGCATATTTGCATGATTACAGCTCACAGTACAAAGTGCAAATTAACATATTCATGCAATTAAAAGATACAATTAAAACAAAATATGAAACAGGCGGATGGAATTGTAATTTATAGACAAATAGATTATTTATTATATAGAATAGATTTTTATAATACGAGAAAAAGATAGGAGTATTATTGTCGGGTTCAAAAACTTTTGGTTTAATTTGATTATTTGTAGAGGCAGCGCGGCGCTTGTATTTTAGATTGGTGTATTTCAATACCGGTAGTACAAGCTTTGCTTTGTTTGGTACTAGATGGCGATGTTTGCAAATGTCCAATAATGCTCAGGGTGATGTTTGCAATGAAAAAAGCTAATTCACTGAATATTTTGATGTTCATTTTTATTTATTGATAGTTGACTACTTTCACTAATAATATTTGAAAAATCTCCAAAAATCTAACTTGTTCATGACTACTTTTGTTCGACAAGTAACAAATACATTTTTGTAAGTATATAAGTTGGTGAAATAAAAAGTAATCATCATGTTTAATGGCTTGCCTTGGGTTTATTCCCGACTGTGAGGATTCAAAACTTGTTAAGTATAAAATTTTATATTTTATTAGCTCAAGTTCTTTATTTCCATTTATTTTTATGACCTTTCTTTAAAAGCAGCAGGAGAGTAGTTGCTTTAATGTATTTTAACTTATAATCTCGTTCCAAGGTAATGGAAAGTAAAATTTATAAAGTTAGTTAAATAATTTATATTAGAAGTGATCTGAGAAACACATTGTTAGTTCAAATGACTATACTATGGCAGGTCGTTAAGAGAAAGTCTATCCTTCGTAGTTTTTATTGTTTTATTATATTACTAGCTGTGCCTGCGACTTCGTACGCGTAGATATTGATTTTGATAAAACGTACCCCTTGTACCTACCAATGTATGTAAAAACCATAAACCTTCAAACTGGTAAGCAGCAATGGTACGACAATAATAGAATATGAATTTCTTTGTTTGTTATCCGATTGTTAAAAAAAAAACAAATTGTAAAGTGAATCCCATGACAATATATTCCCGAAAACTGCATGCAAATAGATTAATCCGTTTCTGAGATTAGCGTTCACAAACGTACGTTCTAACGCGTACAAACGTGTCTGTACGTATTTGTAGACATACAAACGAACAGACAAAATGAAAAACATTGTTTTGGGTACTCTTGCTCTTATAAAAATTATGATGTTTGTATTTATATTTTCCATGTCCAGAAATGGGATTAATGACAATTTTATTATATGTATGGATAATAGTAAAATAAATAACATAACTAATCTTTACCAATATTGATCTGCAGTGGCGACTTCCGACATTAAGTTATTAAATTTAATATACTTAATATAAATATTTAGTTGTGTGGAACACTTCGAGTCGAGGGCCGTCTCCTCTACATCGGCTCTGCGGAAAATTTTTAAAGTTATGTTGATGAAACATCTGCCTTTCTAGAACCTAGCTTTTATTATGAAAATTACAATTTACAATAGAGTTAGAGACAAATAATTATATCGCATACTTTCATACATACTTGATATTCTTATCATTAAGAAACCTGACAACATATTAAGGCACATTATTTATAGGAAATCCAAACATACAAATTGGCACCCTAATGGTCCAATTCAATCACTACTCTACCCAGTTAGCTACAGTTGGCCAATATTTGTTTTAGAGAACACAACGCGCATGCGAGCACAGCACAGAGAAAACGATCATGTCAAACATGTTGTAGTCAAGGGCGTCACAGAAATAGGCCTCTGTTGCCTCTGTACTATTAGTGCGTTTAGTGTGCTACTGAACTGTATGCCCCAACTGACTAACAACTTTACTTTATATACTAAACAAACAGAAAATTGGACATTATTATTTTTAGCTCTTGAACCTTTCTTTAGCATAGTTACACATTTAAAAATTATTTAACTTCTAATCTTAGCTATTTTACGTTTTGTTCAACTGTAGGTACTTTGTTAGGTGCTTTAATTAAAATGATTAAATTGAAAATACAAAGTGACTATTGTTAGATTAAAACTTTGGAAACAAAGGTTCCGTGACAAATTTATAACACCTAGTGCAAATATTCACTTTTGCAGATGCCTCGTAATACTAAAGACTCATTATCAAATATGAAGCGATACAAGTAACCTATGTTATGTAACGTAGGTTATATTATATTAGCTTGTTTAAATATTCAAATAAATAGAAACAGTGTGTCCCAACTTAGTGCTTAAAAGATTTAACTTTTTGGTAATTTAATGAATAAATTATAGTAAAATATGTTCATACGTGGCATAATTATCAGTCGTCATTTTAGAAATATTGCTATGTCGTTATTAAGAGATATCAGACCTTAAATTAAATAAAAATTGTGTATGACATAAAAGACGCGAAAAAAATATTTAATAAGTCTTTTTAAGCTTTGCTTTTTATAATAACGTTATTTTATTAAATATGACATATTTAATAAAGCGTGATGATGAACATGGCTAACATATTTACTGTATAGATATTTCCATATTTTTAACCTTCTACACCGTACATAATATTATTTTATAAATTTAATGTAATTAATATATTTCATACGTTGCAAATCGTTTAACAATTTCCAAACAAATGAATTCTGATTTGTCTATTCAAACAGTCAAAATGTTAGTAAACAAAAATACTCATTATTTCATCAAAGGCGCGTATATTACAGCGCTGCGGATAAAACATTCTGAATTCATTAGTTTTTTTAATTTAAACCGAGGTCTCGCGGTTTTACTCGGGTTGTGGAGGTTCGAATAACGTTTATTATGTTGGGTTCATTATTTCTTTGCGGCGTTTATATATTCAAGTAAAATATTTCATTACAAAATAATGACACGAAGCAGGAAAAAGGAATAACGTGTGGTGAAAATGAAGTTAAAATTAATCAAAGATAATGCAATACATTATTGTTGACATAACCACTTTAAAATTTAAGGTATGGTGATAATTCATTGCTGTGGAACCGTTTATCATTATTTTCATTAAGTTAAACAAATAAATAAGTTAACGCATTTTTAAGATACATATTTTTGTTTACTAAACCATCGAACTAAGAAATAATTAATTGCAAAATTAGATACAACTACAAGAACTGTTATAAAACTATTTAGGTAATTAAAACAAAAGTTTTGTTTTATGATCTATCTATATGTAAAATAAAAAAGAAACGATTTTAAAATATTTAGTTATCAAATGTAAAATTCATCAATACCAACAACAGTCTAACTTCGTCATCATCCTTGGTATATATATTTTTTTAATTTTTCTTTTGTCAATGGTGAATTCTGAGTCAAATTTGAATATTTGAAAACTATAACATTTTAAAATTTTAATATTTTAATATTGGAAAAATATAACAAATATTGCATGACTTATTACGAAGTCTTTGACAAATTAAGCAATAATCGTTATTCATTTAGGCATAATCATACATGAATTTCATAAAGATGAATTTTCATATGTCTTTTTTGATATCACAATTAAAAAATATTGTCAGTAGAAAATCATTTATAATACGTGTTCATTTTATATTCAAATTTCGTTTTATGTCTTATAGTTAGGGAGCCCAGGTACAGGTAGCCTCTCTACATCTATCCAAACAACATTTGCTCTACGGCTTTTTAAATGAATAGTCTTTCAAATTTAAGTTTACCCTTACAAAATTTATTTTTTGCCTCTGAATTATTAACTATTAATTAACTCAGAGCCTAGGTATGGTGAACGGGCGTTGGCATTTTAGTTACTTCTTACAAAGTACAGAATAATAAATAACAGAGTCAGCTAAAATTTTTTTGTTTCTTTTTTTTGTATTGTTTATCAAGATTTGTAAAAAGTCGTATATATATATAATCTAGGAATTTCGACGTAGATTTAGTAGTTAGTCTTAAATCAAAAAATTACTTTGGTATCGAAATAAGTTTAGTGTCGGGCCCGTCTCGTTGTAGGGAGGGCAGTTCAAACAATGCCTGGAACTTCCGACCCATGGGTAGGTTTAAGGGGCCCCTTTACGACGCGCAAACACGCTCGCCTTCACAGTCTACACTCCTCTGTCTATCTAACTAAATTTGGAAATAACGTCTTTCAAAGGCGGCGTTACTACCGCTACAAATGAACTTCTACAAATGAACCGATGCTAGTTCTAGAAAGGTCTTTAAGTAAGTTATAGAGAGATTTTGCTATAATACCTCTCGCTCCCACTTCTACCGCATACTAGCTAACTATAAATTTATTCCTTGACAGTTCGTTTCTCAGTTTCTCGTAGTACTTATTAAGCTTAAATGTGTGATCCCTGGATATGTTTGTTTATTGAAATATAGATTATATTACTTACCTTACAAATATTAATATTTTAGGTTTTAATTAATTATTTTCATTATTATTTTTTGTATTATATTAAATTGCTTAGTAGTTCTTTATTATATATTTGATATTGGAGTTTGTTGCAATTTGTAACAACGCCATCTATTTATACCTTAGCGAAACATAACTACATCTGTTATATAAACATAGTGAAACCGCTAGGTGTCGCGACAATAACTAGCGGGTTTATTGATTACCACTTTTTAATTTAGTTATTTTTCTTTTATGTTTATAAAAAATATTAAAATCTTTTAAGGTAGTTTTTTATTTCAATTCCTTCCATAATTAATCGAAAGGAACTTCATTCCATCCGGTTGTCCCTTGACACCTCTTAGTTTTTTTTAAACTAATTTATGTATATAACAATAAACAAGCAACATTCAATATCTTAAACAAAAATAAATGTTAGACAGACAGACAGATAATAAGAAATCGGAAATATTAAAACTAATAATATTTAAATACATATAGAAATGAAATTTCTATGTAATGAAGTTAAAATTGAATCAAAAACGAAAAGGTTATTGAACTGGATTTCGAACGAACGATTAATTGTCAAAATTAAATGGATAGTTAAATGGATCTTGTTCAGTGTTCATTCAATCAAACATTTACGAGTAAGTTTTTTTTTAATATACAACAGACAATCAAGTCACGATAGTGTTTTCCAATTGAAAAAGAAACAAAATTCTTATTTATTTCTCATGAATCATTTTCAAGAAATAGTTCGTTGGAAGTTTTAAATAATTTTGAAACCTATTTCATAAAGCATTCGTACTTTAGCTATACTAATGCAGTTGGCTTGTTAATTAATTATTGACAATAGTATGAAGGGCATATGATCGTCTACGAAATACGTGATTTTTATTAAAAGTTTTTAGGAGAATGAAATAGATTCATCATTTGTTAAAACTTATCCCCTGCGTTGAATGTTTTTATTAAACTAAAGGGATAACATTAAATTAACTTACAAAAATGATAAGTTACAGATATAAGCACTAAACCTCAGTCACGAGGACTCATGTCATATATAGTTTGGACTGATGAGTTTTTTTATTAATGCTGTTGTAAAATACAGAAAAAAAAATATTTCCGCTCCAAATGAATAATAAACAGATACTGGCAAAGATTCAAACCCACGACCTTCGGGAAATCGTCTTCGCGCTCTACGAATTAACTACTCCATTACTCTCGTCGCTCTACGTCGCGCTGCCTTATAGCCACCCGTTTCGTTGAAGATAGTAGTCTATATTATTATGACAAAAGATGTCGCCACTGTCCCTAAAAAGACGATTATATTTCATCGACGGTGGTGACATCTTTTTTCATAATAAAAGTGAAAAGTTTCTTCATTCGAACATTTTAATCATTGGAATCACCAGTTCAGTTCTAAAAACATTTCGGAATTTTATAGCATTATTTTTTTTAAAGTTATAGGCTACGTAAAACCATATTTTGAACCTAACAACGAAGATTAGAAAATACCTTATAAATAAAAATGCAAAATATTAGAAGGGCGATTTATAAAATATGCTAAATGCGAATAACGTTGTTTTCTTCCCGAGATCGATCAAGAGCTCGGTACTAATGTCCCTAACGTGTATTGACTTTCTGATGTACTTTTGCGGGACGAAGTCGGGAACCATACCTAGGGCAATTTATTACTTTTTTTTTACCACGAAGATACCCCTAAATACATAACCCTACCTTATTTTATTGCAGGCAATAAATAAAAAAGAATAATAGTGGCTCATTTTATTGCGAAATGAATAATATTGTTTTGGAATTTTGTTATAATAGGTACATTTATGATGCATTACATGCATTACAGAATAAGAATGCCTTAAGTGTTAATAAACTATAGGTTATCCTCTTCTTCGCTCTGGTTTTTTATACTTTTGATTTGCAGTTCAGTCTGGTCAGCTAGTTAATTCTTTGAAGAACGAGAGAGAGAGAGGGAAAATTATTTTATTATATATATATTTATATATATATATATACACATATTTTTTTTTTTTTTTTATTAATTTCTACTTTTATTCACGGACACGTCGCCCGTGCACTTTTCGCATTTGGTTTGTATTTTGCATATTAATTGTTGAAATTTTGAGATAACATACTCAAAAAGGAGTCTATTACTACAGGTACCTTAAAAACTATATTAGTAAAGTCCTTTGCACAGCAATTACACATACTTATATAAATATAAATATTATATATATATATATATATATATATATATATATATATATATATATATATATATATATATACATACACATATTTTTTTTAATTTTTATTTATTTATTTAATAATTTTTTTTTATAGTACAATGTTATAATGTGAAGTATAGTATAAGTATATGATGTATAAAAAAGAAAAATATTATTAAAGTTAAATTTCTTACATTTTCTCATTAATGCCTTCCTACGAAAACACTATTGTGGTGACCTACTGTTATTTTTATTTTTTTCACTCATCACGAGCAAGGTTTCCACGATAGCGAAGTTTCTGTCTTTTATAGCCATCTTGGTATTATATTCTATGATGTTATATTTTGTCACCTTCATCGCTCTCCTGATGAATCTGCCCGTCGCGTCGTCCTTGCTGTCGGTAAAATACACACGGCTCTCGGTATTACGCGACACTGCTACAACCGCGTGGGGAACGCTGTCGTGCAGTTGCATCTTACTCCTGGTGTTGATTATAAAAACGGAACTGAAAGTGAGTCCTTGTGCTTCGTGTATGGTTAAGATACGCGACCCTTCGCCTGATCCATAGCCCTCGTTAGACAATGCTATCTTCTCTTCCTGGGTGTGTACTAAGTACAGGGTATTAGGTTGGGATCTGGGTATTTTCGATCCTGTGTAATTGAGCATTATTAAGGACTGCACTAGTTTCCTGCTGGAGTAGATGCCGGAGTAGACCTCTTCTAAGGCATAGGCGACATCTAAGGGATTCCGATGTGTGCACAGTAATTCTTGGCTGATGGACGTTATCAGGGTGGGACGACAGTACCTCATCTCGAATAGATTATCTCTATCGATGTAAGGTAGCTGGTTCACGTCACCGACGAGGAGAATTTCGGCAGCGCCGGACAACCGCGTAGCCATCGCTATGGATCCGAAATAGTTCATAAAAGCCTCGTCTACCACCAAACGTTGATAGATTTCTGACTCTTTGAATCCATTTACTAATACAGAGGCCATCGTACGCACTCGATTCTTTGATTCGTCACCTATACGCTGAGAGATCTTCTCTCTTAGATCTTTAGCCGACTATTCCCATCTTTGCCTTTGTTTTTTTTTGAGGTTTTACGGATTCAGAGCTGGTTTTATTTTTCATCTTTATGAGGTTAATTACCGCCGTTGCCATGGAGCTGGTGTGCTTTAGTGTACGACGTGAACTAATGTGTTGGAGATTTTCCTCCTGGTCATCGTACACCACTTTCTTACCTGGTGAGGTTCTTGATGCTTTTACCATGGACCCTACGGCGGTTGTGATTGCCTTCATGAAAGATTTTGATGTCAGGCTAGGTTTTGACGTGGAGGCTTCTGCTTGTTGTTGTGCTTTTGCCTTCTCCTGTAGTCGTTCCGAACCACTCTTTGATGCTGGTTCTGTATATCCTCCGTTGCCCGGGGGCTTGGTTGGTCCCAAAACATGATGTGGCCTGAGGTATTCAAGGTTTTCTCCTCGGTCTTCATAGACAACTATCTCGTGGTGTATGGAGGCCTTTAAAATACCAATCCTTTGTGATACTTCAGCCTTCTCATACACCAGTACCATAGCATCAACACTGATTGTTCGGGGAGTGATGTTTTCCCCTCCTAACGGCTCTCCGAATTTCAACAGCAGACAACTAGCCTGAGCGTAAGGTGGCTCCATGTCTTTCCGCTCGATTAATATGATAGTTTTATTTACTTTTCGTAATAACCGGCATTCGATGCCTGCCACCTTTGTTACGGGCAATGCTTCGTAAACTTTGCGCTTCATGTTCTGTCTCGACGTGCTCCCATTTATTAATGCCGCTAGTCCCGGGGAAATCGCCACTCCTCTGCGACTACTAGGAACGCAAAAACTTATACCTAGCTTTTCCTGATTAGAATTCATGAATAGGGCCACCCCTCGAATTCTTATGGACGGATTACTTTTTTCACCACAAGATAAAAGTTGGTGAATTGTTATCATCACTTTGCATTTCTTGTATTGTAAATGCGCGTTGTGGTTGGTTTTAGGGGCTCTAAACGTTTCCCTACGCATAGTTCGAAGGTTATTGCGTTATGGTCTGATGTTACTAGATTTTCATTCACCCTCCATTTTTCGATGGCATTTAGGAGCTGCAGGCTGCATGCTGTGACGTCCACGATGCTTGTGCAAATTCTGCTGTTCCTGTATGTCTCGAAGGTTGGAGCATCACCAACATTTACGATTTGAAGGTCTAATTCGTTGAGGAATGCATGATATGCGGCACCACGTTTGTTCTCTATTTTGCTACCCCACCAGTGGCTCCAAGCATTTACATCTCCTGCCACTATGAGGTTTTTGGTGTTTAATTTTCCACACACTTTTTTTAAACGACATAAGTAAGGCTCTATATCTTGGTCCCCTTCCAGGTAGACTGACACTACTCCTATTCTCGTGCTCCCTCCTACCAACAGTACTGCGGCCTCGGTTTCCGTTACCAGCTGTGGATAGTGTATGACCTCCAGCCGGTCGTCGAAGACTATGACCGCTGCTTTTGTGGGTTTTTGTTTATTGAGGGTGCATTGTATGACTCTAGTACCGGAGTATTCCTTTAGGATGCCTTTTCCTGCCACGTATGGTTCTTGTACTAGGGCAATCGACACTCCGGTATCCTTTGCGACTTGGAGTAGCTCCAGTGTTGCGACTTTGGAGCGTTGAAGGTTTGCTTGGATGAAACGCAAACCCGTGTCAGCCATCTCTGTTGGACCATATCTTTGATTCTTTTGGGAGCCTTTAGCAATATGAGATCTTAGATCTTGCTATTGTATCCCATTTTTGACGTACGCTACACTCTTTGTTGAAAGCGTTGTGAGCCAGATTCGTACTATCATCCTTATCTGACTTGCAGTTTATGCAAACCGGTAGTTCCCCTGCGAGTCTTTTAGCGCATTTCTCCCAGGAATGTGATCCTCCGCAATGACTACAGAGATTTTCCGCTTCCTGGCAGATCGCCCTTGTATGACCGAAGCCGAGACATCTCACGCATTGTACTAGAGGAGAGTGATCTTGTACCGGTCTCCTCTGGAGGCCTATGTATATCTTTCCGGCCTCTATAAAACTTTTGTACACTGGGGGAGATACCTCTAGTACCGGGTGACATTCGCGGGGGTTCCGGGCTCTCTTGCGGTAACGTATTTTTATTGTGTTTTCCTTCATGTTGATGCCTTGCAGAAGGTGTTTGTTCTGCGCTAGTAGATTTTCTACGAGTTTTATTTTATTTATATATATTTATGTTACGCATAAGACTGTTATTACATAGTAATTTGGTATGTAGGTGAAATAAAGATATTATTATTTATGTAATTACATATTTCCGTTGGCAATAAGTATGCGAAATATTATTGTAACAATTAAATTTAATAATTTAGATCTATATATCATTGTTATTACGGATATCTTATTAAATTAGTAATTAGTAAAAAGTTATTTATTTGACAAACTATCCGAAGCTATCCTTTAGATATTCATATGTTAAATTTACTTATCTAATTATGTAAGCCATAAATGTGTGAAATAAAATTGTTACAAATATATTTAGGAATTGAAAATCGTTTTGTACTGTTATAATTTTTTTATGAGACATTTAATGATGTATAAAGTTGTGAATATGACCAAACTCTAAAAACAACTGTTGGCGCTTCTGTCGCTTTTATTTTTTTATAAATATGTCTTCATGCCACTATTAAAAGTAATCTGTATTGAAGAGTTAGGAAGATAAGTGATTTTTATACTTCGTTTTTATATTAAATACTAGCTTTTGTCTGCGGCTTCGCACGCCTCAAATTCGTAGTAAAAAAATTCTCACTTCCCTTGTTTTGATTGGCTTCTATATGACTTATTTTAAGTGATACAAACAATATTACGATATCGGCAGACATCGCTCACTGTCAAAAGTATATTTAAAGTTTTTAATAAAGATACAATATTAGATACTGTAATTATTTTTATACCTTACTGTAATTATTTTTTAATATAGGGTCTTCGCGTTTGCGGCCGTACGGTCTACCGGCGCACTCTGGTATGGAACCGTGCAGACAGTCTCAAAAATGGCTTTTGTGAATGTTCAGTATTGAAAATTTTGTTAATGCATATAGCTAATTGAACGTTTATCATTTAAAATAGAATTTTTTCAAATAAAACTAGACCTGCAAGTTGATGGTGAAAATAACGTCGATTATGTAGCTCAAAATTTCTTAAGTTTACATGGTCATATTTTGATTATGTTCAATGAAAATCTGTAAGTGTGATATATGGTTACAATGGTTATTAAGTGCTCTGTTTAAAAAGTATTTAAATGGACGTTTAAGTAAAAACAAGAGAGGTATAAAAATAATTACAGTAGGTACCTAATATTGTATCCTTATTAAAAACTTTAAATATACTTTTGACAGTGAGCGATGTCTGCCGAAGTGTAATTTTGATTGTTTCACTTAAAATAAGTCATATAGAAGCCAATACAAAAAAAGGGAAGTGGGAATTGTTTTACTATGAATTTAAGGCGTGCGAAGCCGCGGGCAAAAGCTAGTGTATAGAATAAGATTTGCATGGTACCTATTACATGATTGACATAAATTGTCATAACTTTTTTATTTCTTAACCGATTTTGATGAAATAAACACTAAATGTTAAGTGAAGACTAATATATTCCTATATATATTCCTATAATATATTCCTGAATACCGCATTCAAATTGGTTAAGCCGTTTCTGAGATTAGCGTGCACAAACATACAGACATACAGAAAAACAGACAAACTGAATAACCATTGTTTTGGGTTCTCTTGCTCTTATAAAGCCCCCCTATAATGTTTTTTTTTAATTCCATGTACATGAATGGATCAGTTTTATTATATGTATAGATAATAACGTTCGTGGGTAGGTATTTATTCGTATTGAGTTATTAGTAATTGTGTCTACATAAGTACACACTAATAACTATATTTCTCTTTTTATCTATCTATATTGAAAATATTTATTTAATGCCTTATTTTCTTTAAACTTATCCAGATAATGCATTGATATACTTAGATATTATCATTTTATCGTGTGAAGTAACTTGATTAAATATCTTATACTATATTATTTTAATGTTCTTTAATTGTAGAATCGTATGTAATCTAACTCATGTATTAATTAAAATATTTATATTGATTTGTGGTTATTTTGTTAATTTATTTTAATTACCATCCCCCTCCCTCCGACCATACAGTCAACACCCAACTTAAGACAATAATAATTTGTTTATATTAATTGGAACTATTAGAAAAATAATCTGATAATCCGGTTAGGTAACGCAACCATTCTGGCCGGCGCGGCGACCAAATTGCAAACATCCCTGCTGGAACTCTACTGTCGCAAACAGTAGAGGAAATGTCCTTGATAGGCTAAGTTACAAGGCTGGTCTCGACTTCGAGATCACCGCGCCTTTGAGTCCCACGCGATACTGCGACACAGACGTCCGACATGACAGACCCGACGTGCTCGACATAGTACTCTTGAAGGGCGTGACACTCCAGTTACGTTCTATCGAGACGCTCGACCGTCTGACCACCGACTAGTCCTATTTTAGCTAGGACCTACGGAACCTGCGACAAAAACAATTATCAACTGGACGAAGATTCGACAGCAACTACAATACACTATTTGAGTCTTTGAGATCTTAATTAAGTGTTGCTTCTCAAATAACTTCTTACATTTGGTCTTTGAGTTTTACGTTCTTTACGTATTATACATATATATTTTTTAATTTATTTAATTGTATTCACTCCCGGACATATAATCCATGCTGTTTTTCGCGTTCGTTTTCTTTTTATTATTATTTTTAAAAATCGTTAATATAACAATGCTTCATAAAAGAGGTCGCGGATTCAATTCGCTTCTCGTATCGGTTTATTTGTCATTCTATATTTATTTAAAATTTAAATAAGCTTATCATTGCTATAGGTATATGTATAAATAAATAATAAAATTATACAGAGATCATTTAGACTTAAAATGTAAGTTTGTATCTAAATTGGTTTATTACTTTCAGTTTATTTTCGTAAGCGGAAGTGTTATAAACTACGTGTTCTTGTATCAAAATGAACTTAGTAGCGACATCTATGTTGTGGTGTGTCAAATATTAGAATGGAAAAAGGTAATGAACATGTAAGTATATGAAATGAATTTAGTCTGCACTGAATTATCTATATTTTTTCTTTAGATCGTAATTGGCCAACATTCTATTTATTTGGGTCCGTGGTTTGTCAGACACATAGAGTTTATTTTGGGCAGATATTTGGTTCGTATTCACAACTTGGACAATTTCTGAGATGGAACCTTGGATGGATGGATGGTATGAGTATTCCACAATGTCCCGTGTAAGCTTAGGTGAGAGTGAAGTTCCTTTTTATCTATTCTAAAAATTGTAAGAAATTTCATATAAACTGCATTTTCAAACTATTTAGGCTAATAATTTCAGTGTGATATTTTCTAATTTTTTGTTGTCTAATTTTATTTAATGGGCTTTATAATTGATTATTTTTATTAAAATTAATTGAAAAATATTCAAAAAATAATGTTTGTAATCATGTTTGCACAGATACGTTTTTAAGTGGTCTAACAATATATAACTGGCATTTTTAAAGCTTTTAATGGGAATCTCGACCATGAAGTCCGCCAAAACTGTTAAAGCGCAAAGTTTTTTTGTACCTTAAGCTTTTTGTTCTATTCATTTTAAAATCATACTTTAAAAGCAACAGGAGAAAAAACGTTTAAATGTTGTTTTATTTATATTCTTTTCCATTCATTCTTTGGTAAAGTCCATTAAGTAATAAATATTTAAAATGTCCTGCGGAACACATTGTTACGTCAATGGTTCAGTAATGACAGCTCGTTAAGAGACGGTATATTCTTAATGGTCTATCGATTTATTATATAACATATAATAAAGAAACATCCTCGTTATCAATAATAAGATGCTTTATGTGTATAATACGTTGCTTCGAACCAAATGTCAAGATTTGTAAGATTCTCAATACCTACCCTGTACATTTTGATTCACTTGTATTAGGGAAAATTGTTTTAAGGATTTTACTGTTAACGCTTAATTTTTAAATACTTGTATTTAAATCTCTCTTGGTACTATATAGCAGCTTCTCTCTCGAATATTGTCCCAAGCATAGGTTATATACCTACCCTTCTTTATAAACTCCCTCTTCACGTAAACAATAATCATAGTCAAATGGAACAAAAATATCAACTACTAATAAATGAACAATTGCAAGTATCGGTAAATACGGTATTAAATAAATGTTTATGAATATAGAATAAAAATTAAACCGATACGGGCAGGCATTCGAACCCGTGACCTCTGGGAAACCGTCCTTCTCGGAGAATAAGGTTATCTTTGTCTTTAACGGGCCTCTTTCGAAAAACCTTACCAATGTTCCTAACTTAGCAGTATAGATATAGATCTAATTGGTTCTTCTTATTTAAGTTAAATTAATATTTCATTAATTTATATGGATCAATATAGGGACCTTCAAAATATTGAAACGAATCAAAACATTTCGAATTATTATAAAATAGACGTTTAACTATAATGTAATCTGACAGTTGCAAGTTTTGAAAAATTGCGGAAATTTGCGTAAACGGCTGTATCTTTAGATTGGTTGGCTTAGAAGATTGATTTTTCACAGCTTCAAGAGACAGTAGACTTGAGTATTTGATATTAATTTTACAAACCACACAGTAAATAAAACTCTATATAAATGAAAGACGAATATACTCTTTCAGTTCTCTTTTCATATTCTTAGTCCTAATTTTTTTATGTAAAATTACATTTCCTAACCAAAACATGTTTTCGCACAGATTTAGATAAATTTCGTTTATTCTGAAAAATGTATGACCTTATCGTAAATGTAATCGAAAATATCTTTGAAACATTTTAAATAGTATCATATAAATCCATTTTAAAGTTTGGTTACATTAGTATAATTAACAATGTGTGTGTAATAATTATAGTTTTTAAAATAATTATTATTACATACCTAAAACGTGTATTTTGATTATCATTACAACATTGAACTTATTTTAAATATATCCATTTTAAATAAAGAGTGAAAGACTTATCAACCCGGGACTACAGCCTTTGACGCTTGGAGTCCATACAAAGGACCTAGGTCCTTGGGACCTATCGTATCGAAACTTGCCTCGACAAATTTATTATACTAGTTATAATTATTTATTGGTATATAAAAATATAATTTGGCTAATTTCGATCAAAATCATGCCATAGCGCATATGTTTGTTACATCGCAGTACAGAGTAACATTAAAAACCACAATCTATAGATTATTTCATATTTGATACTCGCTATGATACATGAAGTATAAATATTGTTTTAATAAATTGTTATTCGTATATTTCACAAGCAGCCAGTGGTTTAACAATTTAAAACCAAATGAATCTGATTGGTCTGTTCGAAAGGTCAATACACAAAAATATTCATTATTTCATCAAAGGAGCACTGAGCGTGTAGCACAGCGTTTCGGATAAAACAGAATGAATTCATTAGCTTTTTTAATTTAAATCGACGTCTCATCTCCCCTTGCGGTTTTGTTTGAATTGTACTTGAATGATTTTCGAAAAAAACATTTTAGATGTTCGAATAATATTTATTACATTACGTTCATTACTTCTTTACAACTTTTTAAAACCCAAATAAAATATTTATTTATAAAAATATATAATATACACGAAGCGAGTTCATTGAATAATATATTTAGTAATTACTATTTAAAATCACTACAAAATAATAGATGTAATTAATAATACATTATAAATTATTACTGCGGAACCCTAAAGTATTAATTTACACAAATTGAAGTTATGTAAGGTTGTTGGTCGTCCGAGAAACCATATTGGTTATTTCAGTCACAATTGCTGAAATTCATTCATGGATTTCATAATTACATTTTTTTGTTCGTTAATAAAGAATGTTATACCTATATTTTAACTTTAATTATTACTACTAAGGCAAAATTGCTTTGTAAAAATAATTACTACATAATCTAATAAAGTTAAGAGATTTCTTCAAGATTTATATTTTTGCTAAATAATAAAGAAAAGATAATTTAAAATAGATATCAAATGAAAAATCATAAACATGAACCACAGTCGAGCTTCCTCGTCGTGCCCTTGATAAAACTTCTTTTTTGCTGTTATTAATATTAATTTGTGAGTGCTTAACTCAAAAAGCTTTAAAGCTTATTTTTAATATAAAAATACATCACTCAGTAGAAGTACAAAGTATGTAGCAAGTAAGTTATTAAGTAAGAAAGTTAGACATTTGTCTGTAAATTCTTGTGTTAATCTTCTTAATTGATTGATTGTGTGTGTGTAAGACATGCGTTACATCTAAATTCAACCAGTAGAATTTGATTAACTATCGAATTATTCCCAATAGCGTTTTTTTAAAGCTCAGCGTACATTGGAATGTCCAAATTAACATATTCATGCAATTCAAATACAATTCAAACAGATAATGTAACTGTAATTTGGTAAACGTTAGATCTCATAAAAAAAAGATCGGGAAATCATTATCCGGTAAAATTGAATAAAATGATTGAAAACATTTAAATCAATTAATTATCTCAATACTGATGGGTGTAGAATTGGTAACTCTAAATCTAAATTTAATTAGTTTTTGATTTATTATATTAAAAGTATGTATGTTTATTTATATATGCTTACTAGCTTTTTCCTGAGGGTTCGCACGCCTTAAATTCGTATTAAAACAATTCCCCTTTTCCTTTCTTTTGTATTGGCTTCTATATGACTTATTTTAAGTGATAGAATCAAAATTACGACATCGGCAGACATCCCTCACTGTCAAAAATCTATTTAAAGTTTTTAATAAGGATACAATATTAGATACTGTATTTTTTTATACCTCTCTTGTTTTTACTTAAACGTCCATTAAAAACTTTTTAAACAGAGCACTTAATAACTATTCTAATCATATATCACACTTACAGATTTTCATTGAACATAATCAAAATATTACCATGTAAACTTGAGGAATTCTGAGCTACACAATCGATGTGAGTGTGATCATTAACTTGCCGGTCTGGTTTTATTAAAATAAAAAAATATACTTTTATTACTAAATAATATGTATTAGACATTCAGTTAGCTATATGCATTCACAAAATTTAAATACTGAACATTCACAAAAGTCATTTTTGAGACGGTTTGCACGGTTCCATATCATAATGCGCCGACCGACTAGACTGTACCGCCGCAAACGCGATGACCCTATATTTTAAATCTGTAATATCTTCGAAAATATTCATTTCAATTACATGCTATAAAGGGCTGTATTGTTAAATATTAAATGTTAAATATATTTAAATTACTTAATTAGATAAGGATTATAACAGTATTGCTTAAAATATTCGTAAATAATCTATTATTGCTGGTAAAAAGTAAAGGAAAAAAATTGGCTATTGTGGGTTATCCCTAAGAGATAAACATATACCACTGCGGACTTTCTTGTAGAACTTTTTAAGGTATACAATACTTAGCACATTATTTTCATTTATATCGTAGAGTTCAGCCAGCGTTTGCAATGTAAGCGCAAAACAATGTGTTTGTTTACGGCTTCGCATTAGAAATATTGAAATTATCACTGGTTCTCTAATATATTAAGCATGTTGTTATCGGATATACACCTTCCAATTGCATCACTTTATCTCTTTAAAAAAACTGCATTAAAATCTGTTGTGTAGTTTTAAATATCTAAGCATACATACAGACATAGGGACAGACGCGGAAATCGACTCTGCTTTATACTATAAAATGATAAGTTCTCTAGCACTAGATTGGTATTAGATGACGTTGCGTTAAATATAAAAATAATATTTTTACAATATTACGAATCGAAAGAGTATTTATAATGTTACGATTAACACAATTTTTACTACAATTGTAGTCGCCTGATGATTGTATCATATATTTAAATAAAGTGGAACTTTGTACAAGAAAGTAAAAATTGTGTTAATCGTAACATTATAAATACTCTTTCGATTCGTAATATTGTAAAAATATTATTTTTATATTTAACGCAACGTCATCTAATACCAATCTAGTGCTAGAGAACTTATCATTTTATAGTATAAAGCAGAGTCGATTTCCGCGTCTGTCCCTATGTCTGTATGTATGCTTAGATATTTAAAACTACACAACAGATTTTAATGCAGTTTTTTTAAAGAGATAAAGTGATGCAATAGGAAGGTGTATATCCGATAACAACATGCTTAATATATTAGAGAACCAGTGATAATTTCAATATTTCTAATGCGAAGCCGTAAACAAACACATTGTTTTGCGCTTACATTGCAAACGCTGGCTGAACTCTACGATATAAATGAAAATAATGTGCTAAGTATTGTATACCTTAAAAAGTTCTACAAGAAAGTCCGCAGTGGTATATGTTTATCTCTTAGGGATAACCCACAATAGCCAATTTTTTTCCTTTACTTTTTACCAGCAATAATAGATTATTTACGAATATTTTAAGCAATACTGTTATAATCCTTATCTAATTAAGTAATTTAAATATATTTAACATTTAATATTTAACAATACAGCCCTTTATAGCATGTAATTGAAATGAATATTTTCGAAGATATTACAGATTTAAAATATAGGGTCATCGCGTTTGCGGCGGTACAGTCTAGTCGGTCGGCGCATTATGATATGGAACCGTGCAAACCGTCTCAAAAATGACTTTTGTGAATGTTCAGTATTTAAATTTTGTGAATGCATATAGCTAACTGAATGTCTAATACATATTATTTAGTAATAAAAGTATATTTTTTTATTTTAATAAAACCAGACCGGCAAGTTAATGATCACACTCACATCGATTGTGTAGCTCAAAATTCCTCAAGTTTAAATGGTAATATTTTGAGTATGTTCAATGAAAATCTGTAAGTGTGATATATGATTAAAATGGTTATTAAGTGCTCTGTTTAAAAAGTTTTTAATGGACGTTTAAGTAAAAACAAGAGAGGTATAAAAAAATACAGTATCTAATATTGTATCCTTATTAAAAACTTTAAATAGATTTTTGACAGTGAGGGATGTCTGCCGATGTCGTAATTTTGATTGTATCACTTAAAATAAGTCATATAGAAGCCAATACAAAAGAAAGGAAAAGGGGAATTGTTTTAATACAAATTTAAGGCGTGCGAACCCTCGGGCAAAAGCTAGTAAACATATATAAATAAACATACATACTTTTAATATAATAAATGAAAAACTAATTAAATTTATATTTAGAGTTACCAATTCTACACCCTTCAGTATTGATTTAAATGTTTTCAATCATTTTATTCAATTTTACCGGATAATGATTTCCCGATCTTTTTTGATGAGATCTAACGTTTACCAAATTACAGTTATATTATCTGTTTGAATTGTATTTGAATTGCATGAATATGTTAATTTGGACATTCCAATGTACGCTGAGCTTTAAAAAATCGCTATTGGGAATAATTCGATAATTAATCAAATTCTACTGGTTGAATTTAGATGTAACGCATGTCTTACACACACAATCAATCAATTAAGAAGATTGACACAAGAATTTACAGACAAATGTCTAACTTTCTTACTTAATAACTTACTTACTTGCTACACGCTTTGTACTTCTACTGAGTGATGTATTTTTATAATAAAAACTAGCGGACCCTACAGACGTTGTCTTGTACACGCGTCTTTAATTTAAAAAATCAAACTTAAAAAAAAAATATTAAAAAGTTATGTCTAACGTCATTACATGTACATTTATCATAATTCGACCAATCGATACCGTATGAATATGTAAATAAAGATTTTTTGTTTGTTCCAATATTTTTTTTTAAATTTCACTTTTTACGTAGCAAAGCACGTATCGGGCCGCTAGTGCTAAAATATTTTTCTTATTTCTATCGCAACGCCAACTGTCAGACAGACTATAATTAAAATATAATATTATTTAATATTTGACATTGCCATGGTAACGCAGTCCGTCAGAACCAATGTGAAAAATTATTCAAAAACCATTTTCCAGTGCACCAAATTGTGAATCTAAACAATTCTCAAGTCCCCTTGAACACACACAAATAATTTCATAAAAATCAGTCCAGTCGCTTAGGAGGAATTCAGTTACATACACACGCACACAAGAAATATATATATATATATATAAAGATAAAGATAAGCTTTAAAGTCGCCTGATGATGATGTACGAAACCGGTCGCATATAAAATTGTATCATATATTTAAATAAAGTGGAACTTTGTACAAGAAAATAAAAATTGTGTTAATCGTAATTAAAAATGCAGTTCCATCAAGAATTAACAACATATTCTATAAAGTATTTATAATGTCTCAAATCTCTGAAGTTATTAACTGGAAGTTTATGTTTATGAATGTTTATATCAGGTCTAATAAAGCCTGAAGTCAGGGCGGAAGGAGCTATAGGGTCGCGGGTAACAGGTAGTACCTAACTGTAAAAATAGGTTGAGATGTGGCAAACGAGTTCCTTTATGTTGCATGGAACTCGGAAACAATGATATGAGTCAGAAAACCTTGTTTGTAGCGGCTTCATTCATACGCCCTTTGTTCTGAAGCTTGTTTGAGGAGCTGGAGAACAATACGAACAAATAAAATACGATGCATGTATAAGTCATTCACACCTTAATTAGGTGTTTTTTCTTTGTTTAAGGAACTTGGACCTTCTACTCCTACTGTACTAACTCGCTCCACGGAACAATCTCTTAGTATTTAATTAACTATAAAATACATAACTTAAAACAAAATAATTTATAGCTATCTCTAACATTGTTTTTTAAAACATTTTTAACTAGCTGTAACAATCCCCTGACTTCCTGTGAAAGAGGATGAGTTGGGCAATTTTCCGTAATTTGAAATTTTTTAAAAATCGTCAGGAATTTTCCCGTGGTCCGGACACATTTAAAAAGAATATTAATTAGGTGTTGCTTCTTAAATAGTTCCTACATTTTTCTCTTTGCATTTAAATGTTGCAAATTAAATGTGTCTCACTTTTTTATTTACTATATTAACGACATAATACAAAAACAAAAGTAAGATTTTATTGTATGAATATAATCAAACTTATAAATGCACAGATCCCCTCGTCTGAAATTGTGTTAATGAAATTGTAGACAAATACGAGTTCCAGTGATAAGTTTGTTTTCTAAATATTATTGCGTTTGATTGCAGATTGCTTTAACAAGAACGGACTGAATAGTTTTCAAAAATCTCAATTCCTTTTCCGATAATTTTGGTTGTTGGAAATGTTTCCTCCATATCTAATGCTAAGAGTTTCTTTTATACTGTAAGTTAAGTATGGCGATACTTTTAAAGTATAAAGACTTCTTTAATTACCTCCAGCTCTTTATTTTCCTTATTTTAAGATCATTCTATAAAAGCAACAGGAGAGTATCAACTTAAATGTATTTTATTTATACTCTTCTTTCACCGTAATGGAAAGTAAAACTTGTAAAGCCCATTAAACAATTTCTATTAAAAAATATTTGCGGATCACACTGTTACACCAAATGGCTCTGTAATGGCAGGTCATTAAGGGTCCATCCGTAACGGTCTACAGCTTTATTATACTACAAAACATAATAAAAATAAAATCATCTTAGTCTATATTAACTTGTCTATACTATTTTTGAAAATATCTTTAAACATGTATAGCCATGTTAAGCTTATAGATGTAAGAAACCTAATAGATGTCACCACCGTCCCGATAAAGACGATCACATATAGAATGCTTAATTCACCGAGACGGACAGCGATACGGTAGCTCAGTTGGTAGAGCGACGGGACGGTTTCCCAGTAGTCGCGGGTTCGAATCCCTGCCCGTATCGGTTTTTTACATTCTTTATTTATATAAATTTAAATAAGCTTAACATGGCTATACATGTTTAAAGATATTTTCAAAAATTGATTTCGGTAGTGGCATCTTTTCAATGTTTATCTATACTGCAAAGTTAGAAACATTGGTTAGGATTTTCGAAAGAAACCTAATAGATGTCACCACCGTCCCGATAAAGACGATCACATATAGAATGCTTAATTCACCGAGACGGACAGCGATACGGTAGCTCAGTTGGTAGAGCGACGGGACGGTTTCCCAGTAGTCGCGGGTTCGAATCCCTGCCCGTATCGGTTTTTTACATTCTTTATTTATATAAATTTTGTCTATACTAATTAGTATTTAATTGTGCGAAACAATTTGTGATAACTCTTTACAGCGAATTATTCTCATTGCAGCCCATTTGTGTTTTATTAAGCTCAGCTCACATTGCAAATTGAAAATTAACATGTTAATGCAATTAAAAGATACATTCAAAAATAAAACATGGACTAAATATTTAACCTGATATCAAAACCATTTGTGTTTTGGTCTGATTGTCTGTATGTTGGCCCATGTCTTTATTCATGTTTGTTATGCAAGATTTCACTCATCATATTTGACATGTAGATAACTAAATGCTTTCTCTACCGTAAATTATTTATTTTTTACTTACATGTTTTTATATCTTTTGTTCTTTTAAAAGTACAGAGAGCTTTCCATTAACTTCCAGCTATGATTCAATTTCGAAGCCAATCAATATTCAAAAATGTTTCAAACAATCGTTCCACTTGGCACATTTAATCAAATCTTCAACTAGAAACTGTTTCGAGTAGTTTTATATTTTATAAAAACTAGGCCGTCAGTGAATGTTACATTGTTTATGATTCACTACATAATAAATAGCCAATGAGGAAGGGAACATAATAACTGCTTATTATATCCTAAATGAGGAAAACGATAAATTATTGCATTGTTATGGAAAATTGAATTTATGGTTCTTATATCAGGCGATCTGTTATGACGTCGCGGCCAAATAAAGTAGAAATGAAAAGGAAAAATCTTTTTCATATAAAACTTAGCTTAAGACAATATTCAAGTGAGTAACAAGTTTAACAACGAAAACAAATATTAGTTAACTAACCTTTTTTATAAACCTCTTGTCACTGGCAACATCTGTAAAAATGACGTTTCATTTCAGAAAATTCATGACTAATATATTCGTTCTCACCAGTTATTACCACCCAGAGAGAGACAGCATTCGGCATGCAAATTAACACGACTATTGCAAACGTTGTGGAGTGTGATATGTAACATGAACCTTAATATATTGTGTATAAGGTTGTTTATAGTTTTATTTTTAAATAAGGTTCGCTTTGTGGTTGTAACGTGTTAGTACTGAAAGCGAGGATGTAGAAACTATAAAAAGTGGAATGAATATAAATACATGTTTTGTATCATTACAGATTAAAAAAAAGATCTATTTGAAATAATAAATTAACCGAATGTAATATTTTTTTATATGAAGGAGTAATATTTTATCACAATATTGTATTCATATTATATATAACTATTGAATTACATAGACACTCAGCCGGTCTATTCTTTCAACCGGTTAATTTACAATTACTTACATTTAAGTTTGTAACCATAAAATAAATTATCAATATTATACATACATGTAAAACGACAATTTTAACGACTAAATGTCATCGTTTGTTAAATCGATTTTGCGCGGATAGACCAAAAGCAACATATTAGTAAGCATATCATTAACATTATATAAATATTGTATAAAAAAGAATTCTTGAATGAACTCTTGAATCTTCTTGATGAACTCTTCCAAATAAAATATATATACATATATGTGAATAAAACTTAATAGCTTTCAGAGGTCTAAAGCCTGAATACAATAAGTGTTTGGTTTCCTGCAGTTGCGCTACCCGCAATCGCGTTGTTCCACAAGAATTTTCTTTATACTTTTTACTTATTTCAATACTAATAAAGGGATGTAGAACGTTTTTGTATTTTTGCGTTATAGAGTTTGGTTTGTTCCCTATTGACTTTCCATTTGTTTGTTTACATAAGGTGTTCTTTTGTTTATCAGTTTTCAATTATCGTGTTTCTATTAAATTAAAGTAGATCTAATACATTATTCTAAATCCTTTGACTCATTTTAGCATTTGTATGGTATTTATAAAATATCTTTCTTAAAATCTAACAATAAAATTTATTTCTAAAATGATAAACTGTAGACAAAGTGTAGACCTATCCTAATCAAATTTAATCGTCCAAAGGGAAATTGGATAGTCTGCAATGACAATACCAACCCTGGTTTCTGAATAGGTTCGTATCCGTTTCGATAGCCTTGTAAATGTATTTGTAGATTGAAGATTGAATATTTGTTGGATTTGGACAAGGATAACATCGCGAGAAACCTGTCATCTTATATTTAATGATATGTAAATAACAACCCAGGAGAGCGGTCGCTTTAGATCCATACCTCTTACATAATTGAGGAAGCCTTTACCTGGAGCAACAGGACACTTATAGGGTAAAATTGAAGTTCACATAAATATAATTATTATTAGAATAAAAAAGTATTATTATTTTTAATAACACTTATATTTATTAACAAATGTACAAAGTTTTACTTAACTCATGCAGAAGATTTTTCAAAAATTCTTGAATCAGTAATGTGGAACGAAGGGACGGATTGAGGATAAGGGACAAGGAAGGAAGGGAAAGTGGTGTGTTTTAAAAATTAAGATCACGTTTGTTCAAGATTGTGTGACGAATTTGTAATGAGATAAATGTTTAAAAAACACTCTGAGAACTCGTACGTTATAAAGAACGTTTATGTTAATTCTATTAAAATATTCAGTAAAATTTCCAAATACGTTCTGGGTACAACAGCAAAGGTATTTATTTATCTCAAGTTATAAGACTTTAAACATACATAGGTACCTACATATGGATTTATAAACAACTAGCTGTGCCTGCGACTTCGTACGCGTAGATTTCGATTTTGATAAAACGTACTCTTTGTACTTACTTACCAATGTATGTAAAAACTATAAACCTTCAAACTAGTAAGTAGGACAATAATAGATTATTAATTTGTTTGTCATCCGATTATTAAAAAAAAACAAAATGTAAAGTGAATACCACGACAATATATTCCCGAAAACTGCATCCAAATCGATTAATCCGTTGCTGAGAGTAGCTTGCACAAACATACAGACATACAGATGAACAGACAAAATGAAAAAACATTGTTTTGGGTTCTCTTGCTTATATAAAGGTCCCCCTGTATGAATTTTTGAGAATATTTTTTTTTTGTGTTGTGTGCACAACTAAAAGACAAACAGACAAAGATTTTATAAAGTCTGTAAATGGATTCTGTTAGTTATCACTTCACATCCTAGTATATTTTTTAAACATTTTTTATTTTTAATGTGCAAAGACTACTTTACAGATTGATTACATGTATAGAATAAGATTTACATGGTACCTAATACGTGATTGACATAAATTGACATGACCTTTTTATTTCTTAACCGATTTAGATGAAATAAACATTAAATGTAAAGTGAAGATTATGATAATATATTTCTGAAAACCGCATTCAAATTGGTTAAGCCATTACTGAGATTAGCGTGCACAAACATACAGACAAACAGAGAAACTGAAAAACTCTTGCTCTTATAAAGGCCCCCCATGATGTTTTTTTTAAACATTTTCCATGCGCAAAAATGGATGAGTGACAATTTTATTATATGAGTAAATGAAATTTGACATACACGTTTAACTTACAAGTTTTTTTTGTATTTCAAACGAATAAAACAAGACTTTTGATATGTTCAAGTTGTAACTGTCTGCAATGAACATTTGCATGAATTGCAGAATGAACTGGGCAGTGCTGTCATTAATTGTGCGAAAAGCAATTGTAAAAGATAGTTCACGTTGATGAGGTTAGAAAAGGTGTTTTTTGTCGTTAGGAATATGATTACACTATCGCAGGGAATGTTATTGCTATTGGACAACTTCCGTAAATAGAGAGCAGTCAAATGAATACACTGATACGTTTTTATTGTGAAGATTAGATATGGCTTAATTTTTTACAGATTCTGACAATTTTTATCGATTATACTTACATTTTTAAAACTACATGCATATGTTATTTTGTAATAATATATGTTATAAAAAAAAATTATAACCAGATTATTTTTTTTAATATTTTTATAAATATTTTATACATTTTAATAAATATATTTTTATAAATATTTTATTAGTTACATATATTTATTTAATTTGTAAAAACTTTTTTAATTATTACAAGAATTACAGATACAATTCTTTAAAACAATCTTAAATTATATTCACAAATACACCTTTCATAAACATATTTTAATGAAGTATTTATAGATAAATATTTAAATAAAGTCGTAGACGAATACGTTTAAGGACATTAGGGTCGCGACTTGTTTTATTGAAATACTTTTGACTCGCTGAATTTTCACTACTACTGGCTTTGTACTGAAAAAGGTAATGTAAATTGTGAAACTATTATTTATAACCTTTATAACAATGAATTATGGTATGATATGGTATGGTATGGTATGATATTATTATAAAAAGCCTAGGTATTCTAAACTTTAATCAGTTTATGCTTTTTTATTTACTTTTTTTCGTTATTGTTTCTTAGTTGATCAATAAATAAATTTATGACACTGACAAAAATCTTGAAACACTTATCGATTTATTTTATACTATCCCGAGAACAGTTTAAGAGAATTCGTATAAATCTTACCGAATTAATATAATAAATGAGTAAGTACCTAGGTCATAATAGATATAAATATTAAAATATTCCAGATTCTAAATTCAACGATATATGCTATGAGTTTATAAATTAGTCAAGTACAAGTCTCCTCATTGTATAATTGGCAATATTTAAAATATAATTTTAATTATATTCGTGACATAGTTCGAGTGCCAATAGTAAGATCAAGTACAGTATGCGGCATAATAAAGCATTGTAGAGTAAATTTGCATGTGGAACTCAAGGCAGCGAACTAATCCAGTTTTAATAGCTTATATTATTAATAATTAGTATAAATTAGTTTCAATAATTAGTAGTGTTGCCATAGTTTAAGCTGTTAATTCTAAAGATATTTTACGCTCGAAAAATGTATAGCTTGAGTTTTAATAAATATTTAATCACTGTCAATTTAAGTAGATTCAATGTTTGTCAGTAAGTAGGTAATAGTTCCTTGTAATATCTAAGATATGATGTTTATTAATTAAATATTATAAGCCAGTGGAAATTAATAACATACGATTATAAGACTATTTTTTATAAGTTTCATGTAAAAATTGTCATAGAATATAAAATTACTATGGGCCCCGCCGGTCTTACTATCTTGTTAACTTTTAGGCTATTTAGGGGATTTTCGGAAATAACCGGGGGCCTATATAATAAAAGTTTCAGATATTCAGAGTGGTTACGAGAGCAGTAACACCTTTGTTACGCTTTGTTGGTCCAAGTGACAGAAGAAGCGGAAGTACGTATTATTTACAGTACTTTAGAAATTTTGATAGTAGGTAGGTACTAATAAAATTATATTTAATATAAATAAAACTAAACATTTGTAATAAAAAAAGTGATTTGTATGTTATATTATGGTATACTATTATTATCAACATCACTAAATATTTTAGTTTCTTAATTCAGTAACACAGTTTTATAATGAGTGAAAGTTCCTTTAATGTTAGCTTTTATTCAGAAGATATAATTTAATACTGAGTTTATAAATAAACAAAAACAAAACTTTTCAACATTTCCCACGTGTCAAACATTTTATTTTTTTCTGGTTTGTTTTCTAACTACATATTGCTGAATTTTATTGTTATATTCATTCATGTTCATTTAACTTAATTTTATTTAATGAAAGTGGTATTGAGCTTTTTTTGTATAGTAAGTGTATATAAAAGTGGGCTATTCAAATTCAAAATATCTTTATTCGAGTAGGCATTTATACGCACCTTATGATCGTCATCTATTACATTAAAAGGTCAGCATAGTAAGTCCGTAATTAAGCTACCATGAGCTAAGAATGCCGCTCTGCTAAGAAGAGCTGTCCGAAAACTCAACAGTTGCTATTTTTTTAATGAAATTTAAAAAATGAAGTATACATTATAACAATCATTTTGAAGTATACACTATAACATCAACTTTGCAAATAAGTAAAAAAAAATGTTTTTCACCTATTTTGATTTAAAAAATGTGGTTGAATTTTGACCACAAACGTTCAGTAATCTAAACTAAACAAAAATTTTAAAAAAAAATTTTAGACAAACTCATTCAGAGTATATTTAAAATTACTTCTTGCACCAGACCATTGCAAAGAAAGTAGCGATTCGTTGAGTACCCAAACTTACAATATCCAATTTTAAAGTCTTGTAAAGTCGGTCCAAATGACTTGTAATCAGAAACCAAGTATCAACCTTCTGACATTCAGCATAAAGTGGTTTTTACTTTAACTAAAAAAGAGCCTGAAATTGCCATCATATATTGGCCGGAAGATTCTAAAAGTTTTAGCCTCATGAGAAGTAAAATGAACATAAAGTCCACACGAGCGTAGTGTGGTTGTTAATTTGATATAAGATTTTATTGGTCTTTTATATATTTTGGATCTAGGTTATATTGCCTTAATATAACGTAAAACTACGCTAACTACGGCAAGGTAATGATGTATTTTAGTGGCCACTAAAACAGTTTTATTGCAACGATTCATATATAATTTTAAATATTTTTATCTTCGTAGTGATACGATTAATTAAAAACGGTTAGCTAGATTGATAATTTATTCATAAGTTCAAATTAATTTTCGTTTTAAGAATAAAGGCTATTAACGTAAGAAAGTAAGAAAATTAAAACTTTGTTTGTTCAATAACCTAAGTTTCCTGAAGTTGCTGTAGTTTGTCTGTATATTTTGTTTATTAATTGCTATTTACAAGATTGTTAATTTTATCTCGAAACCTGTCAAATTAAATTACGCTTCAAACTGGTAATGGTTTTGATTATTAAAAAAGTGGTCTTAATCTCTTTCTAATAATATATTATTAATATATTATGGTATTCTTGTTCTTTGCGCTTTGGGACTTGTTCTTCAGAGGGATGATTTTTAAGTTATTGTTTTATCCTAAACTATTTAATTTTCTTAAAGTCCCAAAATAGCCACTATTATGGTTTTTGACTATTTTGTTAATCTATCTATATATATATAAAGAAAGATGTTTGTATGTATGAAATCGATGAACTCAGAAACTACTGGACCGGTGATTATGAAAATTAGTATGTATATGTATTTTTCCACGGAGAAGGTTTATATGGTATGCCCATTGATGTTACTCGCCACCAGGCGGCGCTGTCAAATATAGACTTCCGCCTCGTATATATATATAGAAGGATGTTTGTATATATGAAATCGATGAACTCAGAAACTATTGGACCGATGATTATGAAAATTGGTATGTATATGTATTTTTCCACGGAGAAGGTATATATGGTGTGCCCATTGATGTAACTCGCCACCAGGCGGCGCTGTCAAATATAGACTTCCGCCTCGTTCAACCGATTGTCATAAAAGTTGGTATGACCATGTATGTTTCCTCGAAGAAAACGAATATGCTATGTCCATTGATGTAACTCGCCACCAGGCGGCGCTGTCAAATATCGACTTCCGCCCCGTTCAACCGATTGTCATAAAAATTGGTATGACCATGTATGTTTCCTCGAAGAAAACGAATATGCTATGCCCATTGATGTAACTCGCCACCAGGCGGCGCTGTCAAATATCGACTTCCGCCCCGTTCAACCGATTGTCATAAAAAATGGTATGACCATGTAAGTTTCCTCGAAAAAAACGAATATGCTATGCCCATTGATGTAACTCGCCACCAGGCGGCGCTGTCAAATATCGACTTCCGCCCCGTTCAACCGATTGTCATAAAAATTGGTATGACCATGTATGTTTCCTCGAAGAAAACGAATATGCTATGCCCATTGATGTAACTCGCCACCAGGCGGCGCTGTCAAATATCGACTTCCGCCCCGTTCAACCGATTGTCATAAAAAATGGTATGACCATGTATGTTTCCTCGAAGAAAACGAATATGCTATGCCCATTGATGTAACTAGCCACCAGGTAAAGTAAGGGTTAGCCCAGCGAAGCGGGCTGGGTTCGCTAGTATCTAATAAAACAAAAAAAGATACATAGTGTTCTGGAGCATAATGTGCTTCATAAAATGTTTAACATACTATATTATTAGTGTTTAAATTATACTATTGAATAAATTCAACTTAATTAACCGTCTTTTATACGCAGGTTAAAATCCGTTCACACTATTTCTTTTTAAACATATAATAACTTAGTCACTTAACGGTAACACCTGACACATTCATCATAAAATTTAAATTCAAACATAAAAAGAGAATGAATTTTCAACTCGCCGGTGAGGGCTTACAAAAGGGTAGAATTTTTCCAACGTTAATTGGTTTATCCAATTCAGCTGTTACCGAACAATATAGCCGTCAGGTTATCATTTGAGGAAAAATGTGTGCATTTTAATTTATAAATGACTTAGAGTAGTTTAAAATAAACGTGCAATTTCTTTTCATCATGACTAAAAATATTTTTTTTGTATTTTATTTGTCCCATATTAATATCATATTTAATTTAAATATTAGCAAAAGATTTCTTTGCTTTTTATTTACGTTATTAATATAGTGTATTTATATTAACTGAATGATACCGTTATCTTATTGATTTAAAATGTAATATTATATCAATAACTTAAATTTTCCAAGATACTTCGTACATTATTTATTAATTATGACGAATGCACTCACCAACATATATTTAAAAAGGATTTGTTATTAAATGGTTTCTTTCTCATTATATAAAAGGGAAACTTATAATTATTGTAGTTCTAATGTTATTGGTTAATATAAAGATTATAAGGACCGAAAAGAGTTTATAATATCATTAGGAAGGTTACTTTTTTTTAAATTTTCTTTCCTAATACACGTAAATGTTTTTAATTTTATTAATAGAAAATTTTGATGAATAAAAACGTAAACTATAAATTGGCGTTATAACCCACAATAAAAGTCTATTAAGTTGAATGTCTATTGAATCCAAGCAATAAAATGGAATAGGAAAGCTGAAACCGATATTGCCATATCAATTAGTCAAGTTTAACCGTTTCACGCCTAGAGAATGTTCAGTAAAGGTGTATTCACAGTAGATGAGATAGTTTCAAGGTTTTAGTTTTGTAAGTTCGAATAAACATCACCTCATTATAATTTTTCGATGAATCATGAATAAAATGTAAGATATTGAGGGGTTTTATTTTTATTTTATTTTATTTATAGTAATTGAAAAGATCAGATATTTTTTTCTTTATGATTAAGTTGATACTAATCTTCCCTTTATCTTAAGTTTAGGTAACTATTTATTTAGAAGGACGCCGCAGAACGGAAACAGGACATACGTTCTTTAGAGAACAGCTTGGTAAATAACCAATATTTCATAAGTTTTTACTCATGTAAGGTGTATACATTAATGATATATCTTAGCTAAAAGTAATTAGGTAGCACTGGCAGCCAATTAATAAAATAACTAAATTCTTAATAAAACTATCTATAAGCACCGTTGTATGTAAAACGATATAATAATATCATCGGTCAAATTTCATATAAACAATTTTGGGTTCGTTTATTCAATATAGAAGGAGCCTATCTTAGGATCACATGTGAGAAGACCATTGAAGTTCGCAATTGTCTTGTGGACAATATAACGAACAACGTGACGACTGAAAACCAAGCTATTAACACTGAGTCATTCCTGACATTTGTAGTGGATTAGCACTCTAATGAGTAAGTTTTGAGCAATATAATTCTAAGAAGGAGCTGTTGTTTGACTTATAAAATTAAAAGCCGTAGCTTTAATAAATAAAATAATGTTCTTAAGGGTTTAGTACATTTATTTCATTATTATTACAATGAAGATTAAAAGTGGCCAATAATGAATTTATAAATGGCTATTTTAAGTCACTTAGTCGAATTAAACTAGAGAATAGCGTTCAGAGTACAATACATTACATTACTGATCAAACCCCAGATAGAAAAAGATTTTCTTTACAGATTGTAAGGGTCGTAGCACGATCTTGTAATAATCTTAACTTACGTGTATAAAAATGCAATAAAAAAAACGGTTTGTAGTTCCAAATATTACTGAGATGAAATAAACAAACTTTTTAGGATAATAGAGAAGGTTGAATAAAAAGTGAAATTGAATTAAGGTGCGTATTTAATAGTAATTAAAATAATACCTAGTACTCAGGCCAGTATTCTGAAAGAATAAAGTAATACCTCGGTAGTGCCAGCCCATGAAAGTTTTCGAACTTGAAGGCTTCGAGAGTATTTTTTTTTTTTCGAAACAAGAAGACTGAGAACACTGAAGAACATGAGTTTGATTAACCTTAATTTAAAAAATGTACTTTTATTAAGAAATTTACTACCTACATAATAGAGCTTACAACTTTTATTTACTGAAGTTGCCATATTAAAATAAAAAGAAGGTGTAAACTTTTTAAAATTAAGTTCTTTCTGTTTCTAGTTTGCTAGAAGTAGTGAACATATGCTCAGCTGTCACCCTTAAGGCATTTGTAAACTCAGTCGTACAACTGTTCTTACCAAGTATACTAAGAAATAAATGTAATCTACGTTAAAAAAATCAAAATTAAATTCTGCCTTAAAACGAATACAAGTAGTTTTTGTTGTTTGCAGCCTTATAATTATATAAATAAAACATAATAGTCTTGTTACGTCTTTATGTTATGAGTTTATTTGTACTCATGACAATTTCTGTGCTAAATATCATGATGACCAGTTAAATAGTAAGCATTTATAATATTAGTTAGATTTAGAATATAAGAAAACAATTAAAATATTTTTAGAATAATTACTTATTTCCAAGTCTATTTTCATACATAATATCACCATTAATCATAATAAATACCCGTTTTTTTTTCGATCCACACTCACAAATTCAACACATTCCTTTTATTCAACATGAAGTTTAAGATTAACTATACTATTTTAATGCCTATGGTGATAAAATACTTCACTTCCACACTATTCGGAGTCACTTATCTTATACATAACCGCAAACTTCCACTACGCTAATTTTAATAAACTGTCCTTTTTATGACAATGATAGATGTTGCGTATAGAATATTATGGGTAATTTAATAAATATTAATATCCCCATCCCCATTATCCTTCTTTCAATACAACGTCATCCTGTCCTAGACCATCCATCATTATGAGTCATTATAAGGGTGGAAACTTAATGAATAGACTTGAATATGTTTGTTTAGAAAATTTAAGAAGCTTAAATATATTATCGAATAAAGAGCACTATATTTTCCAAAACAATGTTCAATATTGTAATAAAATTAGCCTGTCCTCAGATAATTATATTAATTTAAGATCGACTCCATATATCAATTGCAACATAGTATTTTATTTTGGATATATTATGTAATGTTTATCAAAATTTTTTAGGGACCGTCTCTGTGCAAGCCTGGCGGGCAAGGGTTCACCCTTAGGATGCTTTTTGATAGAGTTTCCGCCCTCTTTTAGAATTAGGTGTAGAATTATATCCAGTCTAATTGTTCCCTAGTTGACAAAGCACACTCGAATAGATAAGAGTATAGTCAATATATTATAATAATAATAGTAATATGTTATTGATTTTATAGTGATATATTATTTATTAATTTCTTTAAGTTTATTTATCGCTTTTATCAGATTGTTTTTTTGACAATTTTATTTATATCGCTTGCTTGAATAAATTTTATTTTAGCAACTTTTCATAAATACCTTTTGCATGGTAGCTAAATTTAAATTGTAGATTGTATATTATTATATAATTATTGCGTTCGTCCAGTTTTCCTAGTAAAATTAAGTTTTACACCTGATCAAAATTATATATTACTAAAGATGATTACGATATATTCAATAGGTTGGAGGCTTTTTAATAATAAAGAGTATAATATCTTTTTATTCATATTTCTGTGTTTATAAGATAAAAAATTGAAATAAAATACAAAGATAAGGATAAAATACATGTAATAAATATACAAATATAATCTTACAATTCAGAACTTTAATATGATACAAACTAATTCTATAAATTCTATTCTATTCTATTCTTCAGGTGTACGAAGGTCTAACACAAAAACGAACCAGGTAGAAATTCAGATACAAAATGCCTACAGTCAGAATCAAATTGCTTTTTGATGATAAAAAGAGTTGAATGCAGGCACATCTGCAGAATTATTTATTGAACGCTCAAAATCGTTTAGGAAACGAAATAGAATTATATTTCAGGATATTTTGTGTGAAAATTGTAAGATATAAATGACATTATTACGCGCTTATATTACCGTTCTAAGTCAAACTTACCATGAAATACTTATAGTATCAAAATCTGTAGGGATTTTTATGATGAGATATGTCAAATGTACATGTTTTTCTCCCCCATTGTTGTTTTTGTAATTATTACCCCAAAGTCGTAATTATTACGAAAACAAATATAGTTTTGCTTTTATTAAAGTGCCTATAAGTTTTTCTGTAAGAAATCAAATAAGTTTGTGAGGTAATACAGTTATCAGCACATCAAATTACATACAGTAGGTACATACTCTAGCAATTATTTTCTCATTTTATCGTCGAATAATCATATTAGATGTTGTTAGACGTCTAAATGTACTGTTATTTGGTCTACCAAATTAAGATAATATTATGTTAGTGTTTATATTTATTTAACACAGATAATAACGATTAAAAAAATGATATACTTAATAAACCATCATATTTTTTTTTTCATGTAAATAAATTTATATTTAAATTAAAAAAATCTAGGGCTAGTGTGTACTTCTTTATTTTTATAGCAATATAGCGACAGATACGGAATCTTGCAATCTTGATACATTTCGTCTCTTTCTTTATTTATATAACGAGACATATGTATATGTATATCGCCTTAAATTATAAATTAATAAATTATTCACATATTTATTAATTTATAATTTAATATATATATGCCTATAATTAAATTAATATCCAATCTAGAATAGAGTCACATATTTATTAATTTATAATTTTGTTACTGAGATTTATTACACAAAACACCATTATAATATATGTAGTAAAACAACTACACTAAGCTCTTAAGACCGGCAATTAAACCTGTAGGAAGGTTAAATGCAAAATAATTGAGTTTCTGTATCAATTAAAACTTATAATAACATACAGAATTACATTCTCCTTAAAACGCAGTAGGTATAAGATCTTTCAAGAAACTATTAAAAGCATAGATTGTAAATGATTGAACTTCATCAAAAGTATAGATTACCGTCGAAAAGGAATACTTAAACATTTTTTTAATATTAATGTTGTCTTGAAAACAAAGATAACTGTAAAGAAGAGTTAGGTATACGTTAAAGTTACACAAAATATTTTGTTACTTATTTTTATTTTCCTAAAACAATTTACTTTCTTTAATATTAAAATGATTAAGTGGTCGTTACCGGACATTTTACTTTTTCCTATGTTTTCATTATATGACCGATCAACCATTAAATTGACGATGAGTTCTCTGGAATAAAGTGATTTTTCAGCAATAATTCGATTTATTTGTGGTACAGCAAATTATTAAATGTACGAATGTACTCATAATTGGACAGAAGATGCGCATGAGTGACTTAAAAATGTTAACGTATTTTTTATTTATAAACTATTATCTTTTAATATTTCAATAAAATAAAAAAATATATAAATCGATTAAAATAGCTGTATATTTTAAGTTATATACTTCTGTTATCTACAAAATTAAAAGTTTTAGAGATTGTGACTAGCTGTATTATTTACTGGTGGGCATCTTGGTCTGACCGGACGTGTACCTTTACACATATTTATATATCAATTATTATATATATATATATATATATATATATATATATATATATATATATATATATATATATATATATATATAACTAACAGATGTTCTTAGGCAACAACATCAATACGAGAACGTTCTGCTCTTTATCTACCTAATCCCATAAATAATATAATGTTAATAACGTTATATTAAGTAATAAAATCTTTATTGACTTTAAAATATTATCGTTACTAAATCCACAAACTATTAATAGAAAATAAAAAATAATATTATATCTATCCGCAATTCAATTGCAATATATCACATACTTTCATTGTATTACCAAGATTTATTGTTTTTTCAACACGACAACCAATTTAGTAGGGACGTAAAAGAAAACAGGACTAAAAATATAGTATTAGTTTTAAGTTATTCAACAATAAGTTTTAAAGAACAATGGCAAACATCCAAACCACAGACTAAATAGAAATAATGTCTGTCTATATTCTTTACCCATATTTGAGTATAAAAGCGTCACGACATGAATTAACTTAAGAACTTCTGACCCATTTTGTGTTAAGGTTTGCCAAAGATGAAAGTTTCTAAAAAATATATGTCAGTTCAAAGTTTTGAAGATTAAGACTTAGTTTTAAGAAGGATTATAATGCTATTTTATGAAACAAAGCACAGACTAACAGTTTATTCAGATGACTGAAAAATAGAGGCACTAACAATTAAATAAGTATATGACTCCCTAAACCTATAAATGATAAAATAGAAACATCAAGAACTTGTTTTCTTAGCGGCAATATTAATAGTGTTACTAGTGCAAATGTTATATATTTTAATATTCGAGGGTAAAAAAATATTCATAAACGAAAACAAATAAGGAAAATATAATAGAATAAATAAAATTCCTCCGTTCTTTTATTTATAAAGTCATACTTCTATTCAGGCAGAATCGTAATCCAAGTGTCATAGAACAATGACTTAAAAGAGCTGATAGGTACCTATCGAATAAAATATCGTATAACAGTAGGTATAAATTAAAATAATACTTTGTCTATCCGTGTATATATAAACGTAACGTGTATATTTATATACATATTATGAAATAAATTGAAGTCTATATAAACTCAATATTATTTTTAAGGTACAGTCACAATTCTATATTAACATTCTAAACATTCTAAATACTATCTTTAACGACGAAAACAATGATCTACCCTGGCCGAAGGTTCCATAGTTTAATATACTGGGGTAAATAACAATGGCACAAATATGTTCAGGATTTAATATCGTCGATGACGCTGGTACACTGAGCCATTCATCAAGAAATAGGTCGGCAGGTAGCGGGTGGTGAGACTGACAGCGTTTTAATGGAATAGTTTCACTTTTGTTGTAGGCGTTGCAGTCTTGTCGCATACGGGAATAAATAATAATAGTTCATTAATAATTTTATATTAAAGGAGCTGTTAGGGAAAGATACTAAAAGTTGGATTTACTTTATTTCACAGACCTAATACGAGTACTTCGGTTTCTTTAGTTTGATGTTTGAAAGTCAATTCCAACAATATTATGACAATCATTGTCATAATCATTAATTTTCCTTATTCCTTATTATTTTTAGTCTGCGTCAGACATTTATTTATTTAGGAATATTTTTTATTGTATAGGTACCATATATTAACGTTACAAATGAAATTTAAATACAATAACACTGGGGAAATACAAAGAGCGGTCTTATCGCCTAAAGATGACTTCTTACAGACGACCATATTGAAACGGTTTAAAAAAAAATGCGAAATTAAAATAAAATTAAAGGCCGCAAAAATGTGACAAATCAATTCATTACACGGTTTACTATCATAAGCTATTTCAATGAAGATTTTTTGTGGGTGTAGGTGTAGAGTGTATTCATTTGACTGTATCTATTTATAGTAATAGCTGGCTCGTCTGTTACAGTACTATCCTTACAAAAGATAGGCATGAAGTAACCATTAAATCTACATTTCGTACAGTGAGTGAGAGAAATCAAAGCAAAAACACCCACTCTTCCACTTTCTATCCTACATTCCTTTTCATTTCTAAATGGTGGCAAATTTAATCTTTATACCCAATTATCTATTGGTGACGGCACAATCTACCATCGAGAAGATCATTTTCTTTTTCACAATCCCTTTCACATAAAAAATATACTTTTTAGGCATAACTTATTACTCCGTCTTTGTCTTACTTAATCGATCTCTTCAAATTTACTATATCATGCACTATACTAAGGATAAATAAACTTTATCACAAGTACACTTAACGGTACTATAGAAATATTATGTATCAAAGTTAATAAACTGTAAGATATTACACTTTATTTGTGAGTTCAAATAAAAAAACCAATGATATAAATCGCTGTCAAACGCACCAGACATTTTATAAACTTAGAAGGCATACAATGTTTTCATGCAATAATAACAAACAAAACTTAATAATGCCGCCTGAAATAATGCTCGATTACGTTATGTTTGTTCCTTGAATAACTTTTGTGTTTAGAAACTATCACTTATATTTGGGAAGTTACATTTACTAGTATAGATTTATGGACAGAATACGAATTTAGATATGACATACTTATACGCAGAACTTCTACAAATTTCTTTTACTAAAAGATGTTGTATATAAGTTATATAATATTGATAATGCAAAATCTTTACATAAAAAAAATACTGTGCAATCAGAGCACATAGATGATACAGAACTCAAAGGAATAGTTTTTAATCACCTTTTGAAAATTATAGTCTCAAACACCTATTTATCTTTTTGTATCAGTGTTAAGTTCGTTAAAAACTACTAAATATATATTCAGGGGCTTAGGTATGAACATATTTAAATGCCCGAGTCAACATATAGAATACTTGGACTATAATTATAATACTACAAATCTACTATAAAGATTTTAATTAAATTTTGTGTAGTGTTGCCTTATTATTAAAGCCAATATATGGAATACATGACGTAAAATTTACATATTTTTACAAGTAATCCGTCCATTATTTTGGGATATAATTAAAATACAACAAAACTATTGTAAAATTTGGTTAGAGTTAGTTTAGTATGTTAAACGACGTATAGGATACTTTTCTTAGAATTCTCTTATTTTTATAGGCATACGCTAAGAATAGATTTGGTGTTAATGGCATTCAAATTTAATTTTATTTATTTTTACATTGTACCTAAGTGATGTTTTAGCTGGTTTATGATTTCAGTCGGGACTATGAGGAGAGAGGGGCATAAATATATTTAATTTTATTTACTCATAATCTCAAAGGTATAGGACAAACCACATAATAATAGAAACAATAAAACGTACTACTAGAAAACATTTACAAATAAAAGTAACTTTGTTTTAATAAATAGTTTTAAACATATCAAAAAAATGTAAACAGTTATTCCAAAATCAAACCACCTTCGAGATAAAACAGTAATGTACAATTTTATGAATTATCGGTTTCCTTAATAAAGCGTATTTGAAACTATAATTAAAATGCTTACAGTAAAAATAACTTAAAGTACCTACAAAAGTTTTATTCATATTTGTAGAAATCATAGCAGCACTTAGAGATAATAGAAAAAAATGTATTTCTATAAAGACTATATGAGGTTTGTTATCATTTTCATATTTTAACAAATGTTTGACGTTATTACAATTTTCTCGTATCTGATTTAGGGATCAGTATTATTTACCTCTTAACGAATCTAGTATGGTTCAAAAGTATTTCATCGTTGTAAACCAGGAATACACTCATTAATATTCAAACAAAAAAAATATGTTTGAAAATGTCAATACACCTGTCAAGCCAAGATTAGCCTATTTAAATTTGAAATACATGTAAAATAAACCGATTGGAGCTTTGGGAAACGGTTTTTAAGAGGTCACTGGTTCGAATTCCTGTCGGTGTAGATTTATTTGCCATTATATGTTTATTTAAAATTCAACAAAGTTTTCCTTTTATAAAATTACTTTATAATTTGAATATTTAGAATGTTCTTAGATAAATATTTACTTTATATTACAAAAATACTTTATTTTGAAACATAAATAAACGTTTAATAAAATTGTTGGGGGATTTTTAGATATTGTAATAAACATCGTATTTCTATAAAAACGCACACATATTTAAAGTTGTATATTTTTGATTGTAAATCTTGTATAAAAATAGAAAAAATCTTTCAAAAGCTATAAATTCCTGAACAAAAGTTATAGTACTTATTCTGTTCACGAATGATAGAGATTTATAGAACTTATCGGAAAAACGTATATTTTATAATAAAATTACACTAACGTATGAGGATGGTTGTCTGTTAAATCGTTATAGTGTCTAGATAATAAGTGACCATTTATTAATTAATATTTATAATTTACTGTATACATATTTAAAAACCATGAAATTATATTTTTTTCCATAATGAAATCCTTTTTCAAGTCGATTCTATAATCGTTAGGTAAATAACCTGTAAATTTTATGATATTACGCGATTTCCGAGAAAAAAGAATTGTTCTTTTTATATAATAAGATCCGTAGCATTGTTTGGAAAGCCATAATTTTAGAGATTGTAATAGGCTTTTTCGATATACCCGTCTTGTTTGGTTTACCTTTATTGTTTATTTATTTTATTGTTGTATAATCTCGATTTCATATATTATTTATATATAAGGAAACCTTTTATTTATTTTAATAATCTTTTATTTATTTTAAAGTCTTAAATATTTATATCAGACAACTATCTATAGACAAATACTGTATTCGAAGCCTTTTACTTGTGAAAATTATATTTAATAATATAACGTACAAATAAACTTTTAATCAAATTTATATGAGAAGTTAAATTGTAACAAATTCTTTTTTTTTTGTAAAATTAACAAGGTCCAAGTTATATGACAAAAACATAATGTGAAAATAGTTATTGAGGACTCTCTGAAAACTAAAGGATATTTGGGTTACCTCTCTAGGGAGAGCCACATCCGCACAGTAACGCGTTGTCTGCAGAAATGCGGATTTAGCGGGTACTCAAACAAAAGATATGAGAGTTGTGGATCTTAGTGAAATCTCAAATCTTACGATTTATGAAGATGGAATGTATTTTTTTGTTTATTTTTGTGGATTTTAAAGTATATTGTACTTTATTGGTATAAAAAATACTTAATTTATGTCTTAGCTAATTAGCTGTCACTAGTATATTTTTTAATGATTTTATATTTTTATCTATACGATGTTGACCCAAGGCTTTTATTATTATTATTTTATTTTGTATTTGTACTGTATGTCTGAAATTGCTTATAGATTCTATCAAGAAAAACCGGTTATCACAATGCTTAGTACAAAAAAAAAATAATAGTTGCTATTCAGTGATCGAGTAAAAACAATTTAAATGTTAAATTTAGAACTGTCGCTGGTTGCTGTGAGGGTTGACAGCTTTTTAATGACAACATTTTTGTAGATATAATTTATCCTGTTTTTATTCAATCTAGAAACCACAATCGATTTTTTATGAGTTTAATCATACAAATACAGTATCAGTCATGTTTTTCACATTTCTTTTTTCGATAAGGGCTGTCGTCGCCCTAGGATAACATAAAGAGATGTGTCAACGAAAACGTTGATAAAATGTTGACTTAACAGGGTAAGAAAACATGTTTGCTGAACAAAATTTCATGTTATAAAAACAGGAGTCTATTCAATAGTCTGACCTAATAATTTGATTTATAATTTTGTTTTATAGCACTTGGTTTTATTTTCCTGTTTTTTAATATTGCTAAATTTATACTCCGAGTTTTACCCAGTTTTAATTCAGATTCAGTTTTTTTATTATTATTTCTTAAAAATCAAACTAATAAGTAACATATCATAATTACCATTCTTTGTACAAAGCCCCTTTTAAAGTGATAAGTTAATTCCAGCATTTATCATTCATATTTCTGTTATGAAAGAATTCTTCGAAAGAAACGCTTCGGTGAGCGCCGCTCCATGTGGACCAAGGGTTTCACACACCAGGGTATATTTTTAGATTGCTTTTTGTACTTTTTTATCATTTTAAATGTATATAGTATGTACCAATTTTTTGATTCTCTCATTAAATTTACCTAGAGAAATAATTGTATGTTTGAAAGTTTACAACTACGAATTTATAAACACTACACTTAAAAATAATAATACACTTAGTTCTTTAATACATAAAGAATAAACGCAATATATTATAATATATCGTTTTCGACCTTGTTCTATTTTATATTAGAATTGGGCATACTTCATGGTATGTTTATATAACATTCCTGCCTTACAAAGAATTTTAAATTTTCATTTGAACATCTATTTAGAGTAGAGGTACATGACTCCAAGAGTCCTCATTCAGTTCGAAATAAAAATTAATAATGTCCAGATTCAAAAAGTTTTAATATTTGGAAAGGCAGACTTAGCTTAGTTAGTTTATTTAACGCTAAGAAGTTTAATATAATTATACAATTTACTAAGAAATACATCAATTTTACAATAATACCTCATTATAAGTTTTTAAATAAGTGATACAATGCAAATATTAAATCATTCTCAAAAATGTGGTATTTCTGAAACCGAGATCATTCATCTTATTGTATTGTTTTCATTTAACTTTCAAAGTTGAAATTCACTTGTAAAATGGTTGCCTGCTGTAATTGTTTCAGCTTTAATATTTATATTTAGGTACTGTATAAACATTTTCGCCTACAAGCATTAAATTTCATTGTACTGTGATTGTTCAAGTTCAATTTTATAAGATAAATTTTAAATTAATATTACTGTAGAATTGTAAAACTTTAAATTTTTGTTAGTAACTAACTTTTTACTTTGTGAATCTTATCCGTTAAAAACATTATAATAAATTACTCTCATTCTCCCGCCTTTACTTTTGGAAGTCAGTTTTTTGTTACAAGTTCTGAGAGAATTGCTACGAACTCGGCCTCTTCTAAATCAGAATGATTAATTGTAGGTGATTGAAAACCACTTTTAACTTTACGAAGACATTCCCATTTTAAACATCTGACATTACTAAATGCGTTCAGCACTTTCCTGACACCGACAGAGATAAAATTCTCCTTCTCTTTCATGCTTCAGAATACCGTAGTAGATACACTTCTGAAGTTGATTTTCAGTTTTGCCCTAACCGTCGTTGGGAGAGGACGTGATCATCAAAGCCGGACTTGCGTTCGACTTTAATATTGTTGTCCTATCGAAACTTTTTTGTGATTAATTTGTGAATAGTGAAGTGAAACTTGGTTGTGTGCCTGCCAATTATTTGGGATGAAAATAATCTTAATATATCAGCCCAGCCGTTGGATCTCAGTGAGTTATTTTCATAATTTATTATTAGTTTGGTATGTAAGTAGAAGATTGTCGCCGTGTCAGATTTGAAAATAGTTTTAATTAAGAGAAAAATGTTATTAACGTCAAACTAACGTTACTGAGTTGTAGTTTTATTAAAATATGTTTTCATTGAAGTTGAAAATTAAATTAACAAAGATGAGATTGTTTTGCCTCTGTGTGTCGTTGGAAGTATGAGTATATTAAAGTTGTGTGTTGAAATAAGTGTGTTTGAGATTTTTAGATGTACAACACAATACATTTAGTATATTAAAAAGAAATATATATTAATGTATCTATGTAATAAAATTTATATAATAGGTAACATCAAAATAACTTATGATAGGTATGAAAAATTGCTACAGATTTTTAAAATCTCTGGAAATCGCAATGATAGTATCAGGTCAAAAGACAAACTAACGTTCATTCGTTCGAATATAAATTGAAAAAATACATTCGAAATCACAAGACAGTTCAGAAATTAGATTCATTAATTATATAGATTGAAAAGGACCATGAAGATACTGTAACACCTAAGAATTTGAACACAAAACAATTGAATGCAGATATGTCAGCATCGTATAAGTGTAGCAATACTATATTGTTAGGTATACAATGATAATAGTAAAAAAAAATCTTCGTATGTTATATTTATTGATGAATGAAGCAAAGCATCTGAAAGTTTTTTTTCGTAAATGAGGTCAAAACTTTAGTGTCGATCGGACAATTATCTTGAATTTTAAAAATAATTTCAGAAATTCGTTTACGTTTTGTGTTCCTATTATACACTCTATACTGTCAAACAATAAGGTTCATGTTGCATTATTGATATATTTTAGTTTTATAGTATTTATTAAATATGAATATTTCATTTTTCTTTTAGTATTACATCTGAAATTTTAAACTGAAATTCATGATATTTAAAACTCATTATTTTAATTTCTATGTTATACAAAAATGATATATTGATTGTGTATTGTTTTTTTAATTGAATGTTCATTTATAATAAATTATAACATAATCTGAATATTCGTGAATATATTTCGCAAATAAATATATTCGAGAAATATCTCACAATTCCTGTGTAAGTTTTTTTATCATTTACATAAACTCTTGCCATAATCGAATTATAGAGCAGCCCTCCTGTCGCCGTAAAAACCGTTTGGACTACAATTCTTTATTTCTATTGGAAATCCAACCCTTTCTGATTTGACTCAAATGAATATAAAATGTAACAGTTTTATAATTTTAGTAACAAATATGATGGAGTTTTCTTTGTATATGATGTGAAATAAATAAGCATAATTTTTTTTATTTATAACTAGACATCTAGTACATATATATTTAAAGGTAGAAGAACCTAGCTTTATTCATCTGACTGCACAAAGGGCATTGTACGAACTGCCTGGACCGTAGTACTAGCGCCCCATCACAGAAAATCGGTGTAAATTAGCCATCGGTACGTTTTGTACAATGAGGGAGCCATGAACCCAGGGCAACATGTATTCTTATATATTTTCAGTTAATGTATATAATATTGTATAACAATAAGATCTTGAAAAATTTTCATCAAAATATTTACAACATATAATAGACATAGATATTCCTAGCGGTAGAACTTTGGAATCTCGTAAGTTGTTGTTGCTGTTAGATCACCAAATTTTTCTTATATAAAAATACTATTTTTTTTTAAATCTCAGACTACTTTTTATCTCGAACATGAAATTTCATACTAAAGCAACAATTTAGATTAAATTTAATATTATAAATCTGTTTTCTTATCTAGGTCATTTTTAATTTCCTCATGTTATCAAATGTTTTCTCATTTTTGATCACGAATTTCATTAGACTCATAACATAAATTATATTATATTAACAATGAATGGAAGATGTAGATATATTAATAGGAAGCTTTTTCCTTATATCTTTTATGTTTAAATTAATAATGATGTTTAAAAATGCTGGATAAATGACATTTTATTAATAAGATTTCAAAGAAATTCAAACAATATAATTTTTGTATTTATAAACATGTTAAAACTAATTATGTCTTTATCTAGAAAAGTGTTATTGATTGATAAAACTTTATTTTTTATTAAGATGAGACAATGTTTCAAAATCCGTTTTGTGGTAAATGTGAATTTTATCTTACGCTTGACTAATTATAAAACCATTAAATAAATAATGTACCCAGGTTCAACGAATCCATTTTCCAGTCTGATGAAGCTTAGAACAAGACACTTGGTGAACTGTCTAGGTAAACGACAATGTAAACTAAGAAAATAAATCAATTATACTTTATATAATAGACATATTAAAACAATTTTCAGTTTGATGATTCGATGATAAACCAATATTGAAGACTTATTAACATAGAATAAATTCCAATACACTGGCCAAAAAAAAAACAATAATATAATACAAATCGAGCAAGCAACTTTTTGTTAACGGTTTTTGACATTGTATCATCCGCTTTCTTTATGATGTGTAAAGTTCCTAATTTAGAGTTATGAATTTATTTGACGTATAATTTAAAATCATGAGCCAAAAATGTTGTAAAACCTCATAAACAAACTTTATGACAACGTATGAACAAATTGACATAAAATGTTTTCAGTAAAATTACCAAATTCTTTAGAAGTTGTAATATATAAATTATATTATTTGAAGAATGAAAAGATATTTGACATTTCACCGTCTGGTATTTTCTTTTATTTGAAAGATACAGTTTTAAACAATATTAATTTAAATTATACAAATATGTAGATTTTATAAATATTGTAATATTTTAAAATCTAGAATAAAAATATTACTTCAGTGTGATTTTTCAAAATTCAAATTATTTACTTATAATTTCAGTAACAGTTAAAACATTCTTATCAAATGCTATGCGAAATAAGACGAAGTTTCTTAGCATTCCATGGATTCACCTTGCGGGTGCCGGGCCCATCGCGTTGCAAGGAGAGGAGTGCAAGCAGTGCCTGGGACTTGCGACCCAGGAGTAGGTTTAAGGGGCCCCTTTATTATGCGCAAAAACGCTCACCTTCACCCTCCACACTCCTCTCCCTACCTAACCAAATTTGAAAAGAACTTACTAATGCCGCCTTTGAAATACGTTCTAGAAATGAACCGATACTTGTTTTAGAAAGGCCAAGGTCTTTAGGTAAGTTATAGAGAGATGTTGCTATTATACCTCTAGCTCCCACTTCTACCGCGTACAAACTAACTATAAATTTATTCCTGGACAGTTCGTTGGTCACTTCGTAATACTTAAAAAGCTTGAATGTGTGATCCCTGGGGATGTATGTTTCCCAAGGAACCGTAAGTTCCACAAGTATCACGCGCCTCAGATGTTTAGAATACAGGAATAAGTCCGGTCTGGATGACGAAACCCCAATATCCTCAGTGATTTTTTAATGTTTTCCATACATGTCTATCATGAGAGTCCAATCAGGAGCCGCACCTAAAATTGAATAAGGCTTCGGTTTTGATTTTTTGGTGGAGCCTTCTTTTACGAATTCTATAGATCGTTTGGTGTTTGTTATACCCTTCCGCGCTCTGGCTACTGAAAGACTAACCGCTTCCGGTATCATTTTTATTACCTTATCTTGGCGATGGGAGTATTGACCGCTATCAAAAAGTACCCTACACCCTTCTAATAAGTGTTTTGCGGTTCCTACTGCGTCCTTACAGATGTGGCAAGACTTTTCGGAGGCCTTGCCTCATCTTACTAAATTACTTTGATCTGGGAGAGTCATTCGGAATGCATTTAGATAGAATATTAATAATGCTGGGGACCAATTATAAAGCAGGGTGCGCCAATGCAAAGCTAGTGGAATACAAAAATCTCCTATGGTCACCCATTCGTTTTGAATTTTTCGGCTCATCGCGTGAAGTCGGTAGTTATCGTTAATAATTATCTTTTTATTCATCGGTAAAGGTTATTTCAAGAAATAAAACTATCAAAATGAAGAACGTAAATTGAAATCCCTTTATTAGGTTTTACATAAATCACTGAAAGTAAATTTTATATAGAACTTTCAATTGTACTCTTCTATAGTTTAGTACAAAACATATCTTTCGGAAAGTTATTTGTCAGAAACCTAAAAATAGCTGACGACAGAAAATATATTGTAAATCAAACAAAAAAAACCCATAAATATACTATCTATCTACTCTGTTATCCAACAAATATATAAAAACGATGGAAGCACTATGGAAGCTCCAAGCATAAAATAAGTCTGAAATATTATAATAGCCAACGACGTAAGGGTATCGTATTATGTTTCGTCATAAGTACACTTTCTTCCTGGATGGAGAAAACAATTTCCGTAAGCATAAGAGTTATTATTAAAACCAGTTCCTTATCTGAAGTTAATGTTATACTCTAGAAGAATTTACCGGAATAGGCATAACTTGCGTCATTCCATCTCCACTTATAACTTTTTCAATTTAAAGCTTAATGTTTTGTTGCATCTAGAGCACGCAAGGGTTAGTCTTATCATAAGGAATTTAAAATATGAAGCTGTACTTAATGTTAATATTTGAATTCTATTACTAAACTAAAAGTTGTAATTATTTTTATTTCTGCACATATTGTACGTAAGTATTATTCATCTTTTCAATAAAGGTTGTGAATTCATCTAGATAAACCAAATGTACATATACATTTTAAGGTGATGTATTTAGATACTCGACTTTGTAAATCAGTACCTCGTATCTTCGCAGGCGTGGTACTGAGATAGCGGAGACCACATAGAAAAAGATAAATTTAAATAACAGATAGACACACCGCTCTCGCACATTTTGGTGTTTAATGGTGTCTGCATGTATTTACTTTGACAAAACGATTTTTTTTGGACAAAAAGTAACCTATTCTTTGGAAAAATATTATTCACGGATTCGAATCCCTGCCCGTATCGGATTATATTTCATTCCATGTTTATATAAATTTAAATAAGCTTAACATGGCTATACATGTTTATAGATATTTTCAAACATAAATTTCGGTAGTGGCATCTTTTCAATGTTTATCTATACTGCAAAATTATAAACATTAGTTAGGATTTTCGAAAGAAGTCTTATAGATGTCACCACCGTCTGGATAAAGATGATCACATTTATATATATTATTATTTTCAAGTTACTAAACAATAAATAAAATACGACATAATCATGTGCGAAGTAAGAAAATAACGCCTGCGAGGGAAATGCTTAGCGGAAATGCGACATGCCAGAATAATATTCCTATGAAGAACTTCCCGTTGTGGATGACATATAAAATATTTGTGAAGTACCTACTGAGTCAACTTCAGTTTTTTCGCGTGGTTTGGTATGTAATGTAATGGTTGTGACTTAATATTGTAACTCTTATTTTTAAATATATTTTATGATTATAGTATTATCAATTTATTATTTTTATTTTTTATAATAAATGTATTTATAGTTAAAAAAATAATGATAAATAACGATAGATAAATAAACTATTTTATCATTCGTTATAGTCCTGTGATAATATTTATTCTTCACCAGAAAGCATCAAAACAAAAAAAAAATAAGCTAAGAAAATTTAAAAGTTGTGTGGTCCTTTTCTATGAAACTAATTCCGTTTTTAAATATTATTGAAATAGTATAATATGAACCCCTAAATAAAAACCAAGCCATTGTTTGTGACATGGTACAGTTTCAGATTCGGACGTGTGTCCTTTACAGCTGTCGTAGATCATTTATTATTTTTTAAATGATATAAATGAATGCTTGTAACGGCTTAACATACACTTTAACTAAACTTTGATTCTCAACAAACCATATTATCAAAGAATTTATAAAATTCTCTTTTTTTAACATAAAAAGCTTCTTCTGAAGCTGCAGAAAGATTTTCGCTCCAATAAATTTAAAAAGGGATGGGCGGGTTCCGTATTAAGATATTCGAAATTCAAGTAATTCAATTATAATTTATGGTAAATCACTTATAAAATATATACTGTAAATAGAATTTTATGACTATAATTTGTTATTGATTAAGAATTTTACTTATCAACAAAAAGAACAAAAAATGAAAAGTAAAACCATTAATCGGTTTTGCAATAACTATTTTTTTTTTTACGAAAATTTTGAAAGATATTGCAAGAATTGTAGTAATATTTCTTAGTAACGACCTTAATTTAATATTTATAACTATTTCAGACTGCATGTTCAATTCAATCTTTGAAGTGGAGAAGAACATTTATTTTCTTATCCGTCAAGTGTGAAATAAATACAAAGTCAATTATTTTATTTGTTGAGAAAGAAAATCTTTAGACATAAAAATAAAAGAAATGTTGCAAAAAAATGGGAGCCTTTGAGATTGTAGAAATTGTGTATTTTAATTTAAACCTACAGATTTGAGATTCAAATGTTGATTTAAAAGTTTGAAAATGGTTAAATATTAAAAAAAGTGTATGTTAGGGTTCCTTTCATTTTTTGTTTTTTTGTTTTAATTTTATTAGAGTGTTTGATTGATTATAAAATTATAACTGAAATAAACACTTTTCAAAGAAAAGGAGTAGTTTTAAGTTTTCCCATAAATTTGCTTACTTTAAAGGGTTTAAAAAGAATAATTAAATTTATTGGCAGAGCGTTGGTAAGGATCTTTAACACTTTAAAAATTTAAGTCTAATTTATTAATAATATTCTCTTTATTAAAAAAAAAACAATAAAAGCCATTATGTGGCAGAATCGTACAGTATTGTATTTCTATTCCTTATTTATTTTTAGTTCATATTGAAATAGTTGGACATAGCAAATAACAAATACTTTGAGTAAGCAAGTCGTAAGCGAGACGATAGTTGCCGCATTTGTAATGGGTATAAAATATTATAGTTTTGATCTGTCTAGTCCTTAGTGAATCCGTCAATCATCATTCATGTCAAATTTTGTCGTATAAGAATAGGTATATAATAAAAAGTTTAATTATGTTTATCTACATAATAGAATTCTCTTACTGCAAAGAATCACCAATGACAGTCGTTCTATTCTATAATACACTTTATTGCTCTGCTCACAAACACACTAAACTGTTTACTATTTAAACTCTTTACTATCACTGTTACTCTTTATATTTTATATCGATTATATCGATTTATATTTTCACTACATGAGGTCTTCATGAATTCTGCAATGTAAGTGGATGACTTTTATGAACTATACATATTCCACGAGTCGCAAGCAACATCTGTATATTGTATGTGTAACTTTTATGTCAAGGTGAAGTTATAAGAACCTGATCAAAATTATTTTTTGTATAACGATATATTATGTGGATAATATACAATTATATACAAAATTAGCGACTGACCAAATATAATACATATATATATTGTTATAATAAGTAAATATTTAATGAGGATATATTGGAGATTCTCGGAATTTCCGATGACCTTTTTAAGACGTGATTTGACTTTCGATTGAAATAAGAAACAATATGTTTTAGTTAAACCTTGTTTTTGGTCGCGCAAATCATTTATTATTAATAATATAATAATTAAAAATTATTTTTTAATATGCAAGTATTATATCTATAAAAAAATATATATTGACTAATGTGTTTATTGTATACGAGTTATATAGCTATAATAAATAATATTGAAAATGTTACAAATACAAAAACGAAAAGAAGATAGCGTCATTAAAATGTTTTGTACATATGACTTTAGTACCTTCACTACTTTATTAATATGATAATATTTTACAATAAAAGCACAATTAAAGCATTAATATTACTTATGATTTTGAATGAGATTCGAATCAAGTGATTATAATATATTTAAAGTATTAAATATGAAATATTCAGAATATATTAAATTAATTGTAAAATAGTATTTAGTTTGCACTACAAACATTCAGTGCAATATACAAAGAGGTTTCTAGAACTTTATCTCTTATAGTAAGTAGCTCATAGAATGCGTGAACTAGAAATAAACTTAACGCAAACGTTTAAATTACTTAAGTTTTATCATAAACGGTCACTTAAAGCTATACAAAGTTTTCCTGGTTCATTATTAAATAATTTCTAATTCTTTAGCTATTTAATATAATAATTTACTGAAAAACATTCTTATCCCTTGCGATAGTGGCATTTATATCTATATATAAATGTAATATTTTTTTAAAATACGTATTTGAAACTATTTCTTTCAGATATAGCCGTCGTGATAAGACTGAAATGTAATTACCACAGATAGATTGATCAGTAATGTCATAAAATCGTAAAAGCTGACTTTCTAAATGCCAAGGAATTCTATTTCGGGAAGCACTTTCATTTCCCAAAGAACTTAGTTTTGGGGTTCCGTTTCTAAATTGATAAATTGGAAAATATTTAATTTCACCCTTACCATCCATTTTAGTTTTTATTTGTCTGTATGTATGTCCCAGAACTATTCAGCAGCCATTTACGAGCACCATCTTAGCAACCATAGCTAAAAAACTAATAAACCTAGGTATTAAGGTTTTTAGCTACATGCTATAAATATTAATAACTATAAAGAAATAATATTTGGAATAAAATAGTTTTTTTTGAAAAACAACGGTCTTCTGATATTCAGTATAAATGGATTTATATTAACCGTAGATTACTTTACATAAGATCAAAGAATTTGTAAAGGTAGTAAAAATATACTTAGATCTCTATAAAAAGTTATTTTTCGTAACTAAATTAACTTACGTTAATAGGTTTTTGATACACTTTTCATACATGTCAATTGCCTGAAAAAAATACGATAGGCTCGAGCTTTTGAGCTACCGTGACAAAAGTGACTATACTAGGTATATATTTTAGTTTTCTTACAATCTTGAAAAAAAATTACAAAAACAATTTAAAAATTGTAGCATAGAATTCAACACTGCAAAAGAAGATTACCACAAAAGTATTCTTGAGATTTACTTGAATATATGGTGGTAGTTTAATATGGCGACACTATCTAATTTTTCAGCTTTCCTCCCGGGCTTGGGCAATCCCTGCGACCAAATTTACTAACGGATTATTTTCACATCTCCTATAAGCTTAGGTGCATTTTTCCATATTATTCAGCTAAAATAAGAAATTTACCTTCTAATACTAAATAATTGACAGATTTGTTAAGATCTTGCACATTCAACATGCAAACTTATTTTATATTTTTTTATTAAAACGGATAACTATAAGTATATTTGTATAATATATGCAATACAATATATGCAATACGGATATTTAGATTATAAAAATCAATTCGAAGCGCACAAAGGAAATGCGGCATGTCGCATAAGATGATATTCAATTTAATTTTTGTTGCTTGCAATATAAAGTATAAACCATGTTTTATATTGTGAGCACATGTTATTACATTTATATTTGAAATCGTGGCTTTACCATAAGAAATTAAATTTAAAGTAGGAAGTTATACAAAATGTTATCAAATTAAATGTCCCCATGTTTTTGTTTTTCTTCAGATGCTTTTTTTACATTTATAGAATACTTATTTTATCTTTGTACCTAATATGTTTGTCAAATAAAAAAACGATAAAAATATGCTTTTTAATAAACTCAATTTCGCCATTGGAAAATATAATATTTAATATAGAAACCATACCTTGAGATATTTATGTCAACAATCGTAATATTTTAAACTGCCCAAATCTTAAAATCATTTCTTAGAAATCTTGTAATTTTAATAAAAGGAATCCTCATCTTAAGTGATGACAAAGCTTTCATTTTAATTAAAATGGTTTTAAAGTCGCATTGGTTTCCCTTTTTATAATTTTATATCTTTATTCTTTTGACTTGAATATTTGAGGTCTTTAAATGTTTTACCTTCATACAACAATATCAAATGTGGACATAAGTTAACTTCTCTTAATATGTGAAATAATAGAATTACACATAGTAAAATGGTAAAAAAATGCACCCCCAAAAAATGAGATTTCCAAAAATATTTTAAACTGATGCTGTACTGTATTTATTAATAATTAACCTTTTAATCAATAGTAATGATCTCTTAAAAAAAGACAATGTTTGGCTGTTTTAGTTCACCGCAACTTAAGGAGAGTTTATTTTCCTGTTAAGTGTACAATAAATAAAAAGTTAATAAATAAAAGTAAAAAGACCTTGAATATATTTTTTTGTTGATATAGTTTGCTAAATGTGTTTTTTCATAGTTGTAAAGAATAGTTATTGAACCTGTTTACTATTCTTGAGTAGTTAAGTTTATTTAAGTTAATTTTGTTTGTATTAGAAAAACTATGTTCTTGGGTTTTTATACAGTTTAAGTATAATTATTTTTCGTAGTATAATAATGTTTTTTTTGTTGTTTTTATACTTTAAAAATATGAGGCAGTAATATCGCCATTTTTTTAACCATAGTTTTAAATAATACAACATATTTTTTAGGGTTTTGTACCCTTTGGGTAAAAAAGGAGCCCTACAAGTAATAAACCGCTGTCCGTAGGTACGTATGTCTGTCTGTTTCCAGGCGGTTTCTCATGAACCGCGACAGCTGTAATATTTTACAGATTATGAAATGCTGTTGCCGTTATAACAACAAATAATAAAAATAAAATGAATTAAATATTTGAGGGGGCTCCCACACATGATTAATGTGATAATTTCTGTACTCTATTTCAATAAGGGTTATAAGTACGATAAATATTTTGTGAGTAATTGAGATGCTTGAAATAATTACAGAATATTGAATTATATATTCACTTTAAAAATAAATAATTTAATTAAAATCATATAAATATACTAAATGAAGAGACTGGCATACGGACCGTAAAGTGTTTTAATAGAGTTGCACTTTTACCCTTTCGGTGCGGAACTCTTAAAGTAATATACTACATAACAACTTTCCCAATCATACTTCTCTATAATAATGTTACAGATATTTCGTATTTGTTTAAGACAGAGATGAATGATACACAACGGGCCTATGATTTTAATCTCAAATATATAATCAGACACATAATAACAGAAACCAAAAAAGCAATTTTTGAATTTTTACTCTGTTTGTCTGGTACGTCATAACGTCAAACTACTCAACGGATTTGAACGCGGTTTTTACAGGTCGATTATACATCTGGAGCGTTGTCAAAACTTTGTTTCGTCAAAATCGGTTAAGGGAAAAAGAAGTTATGGTCAATTGAAAATTTACTTCAAGCACTGTTTCCATACTTTTATACAGACTTGAATGAGGGTTACATAAACGTATTTAATTTAGATAAAGCTAGAATTTCTACTTTGCTTTATCTGAATTTTAATAAAATAAAAAAATGAATATGATCGTGTGCCCATTTTAAATTTAGTTACATAAAATCTCAATAGATGGCGCTGACTTTTTTAGAACTCACTATGATTATGTGTTCACATATGGTATAGCAATTTGAAATTCTACAAAGAAATTCTTTAATTGAACATTACTCAAAAACATAATATTTGGTAAAAAATATTTAGTATTTATATTATTACGTATATCTGAATAATGTCCTCGCTGTATGTGTGTGTGATGTGTATATGTTATTATTTTCAGTTTGATATCGTAGCAATTTTATACATATAGGCATTCCAAATGTCTATTTGTATAAAATTGCCACGGGAATAGGATACTAATTACTATAGAATTAACTATAAGTCTATTGTAGGTCTGGATAATTGTAGTTTTCACAGATTACGCGAAAAGCGACTTACACGCGGGCGTAGCCGCAGGCAATATCTAGTATTTAATAAAAAAACAATATAAATGACATAGGTCACATGTTTATAAAAATACAATTGAGAGCGTATAAAAATGAAAAAGAGTCTATTTAAATCAAATTAAACTAAAGATTTAACATAAGGCGTCCCTATATACTATCACATACATCTACACAATCTCGTAGTTAATACCTACTGGTTCGTAGATACGTATGTACGGTTTGGTTACAGAGTTTTACTTTTTTAGCTGAGGTTACTAATTAATAAAAATACACGATTAACTAAAAGAGTATATATACATATCAAGATATTTCTTCTAAGATAATCACTGACATCATTTTCATTTATGAAACTTCAGACTAAATAAATAAATAAAGACAGTAGTAAATAAATAAATACATTTTTGTAAAATATTGATTTTGTCATTAACCACATTTCGCTAAAGAATTTAGCATCAGTCAATATAGACAAAATAATTCTTAAGTAGTCCTGTATTATTGTAATTTATGTAATAAAAATTATTCTTTTCTTTGGCTCATAATGTATCAAAACTTTTAAGGAACATTTATTTTCCTTACACTCCTTTTAACTTCGCTATATTGGTAGTAATTGTAAACACTTTATATTTATGATACATGTACCGTTTTACGGTCATATTTAAGCGATTGTCCTCGTAAAGTAAATAGACATCTGCACTATAGCGTCGTTAAATTAAGCTCTTAACATGAAACGTCTTGGGATAAAATATGTATATGTACATCATGCTTCACTATGTACATTTATGATTTCAACAGTGCAGGACAAATATATAAAATATTGATATTAGTATGTTATAATTTTATTATAAATACTGAAGGCTACTTAAGAAACGTATTTATTTAATTTATTTTCGAAAAATTGCTCTCAAAGGTTTGATATCAACGCAATAATATATTTAATTAAATAGTAATATAATAGTTCAAAACATATATTAGTGAAAGATTTTCAAAGTCGGATGGATAGTTTTAAATGTCAACTCTTACACTCAAACCCATAAACTTATGTTATCATAACCAAAAGGTAAATATTATGGAGAGATAATTATTTATCCTCCAAAATATTTAACTTTTGGTTGCGGTTTGATCCCTGTGGAAAATCACATAAAACATAACAACATGCTACGAAAATTACAATCTCTCATACAAACGTCTATTTACTATTTAAACCATTCAGGAATTCAATTTCACGTCATACCTGCTGAACATGAACCTTCAAACATCTCACTCGAAAAGTTTAGGCTATGCGATGCTAAATCAGTCAAACTAAAAAAAACCTTTCATATATATTGATAAAAATAAATACATGTATTAAATCCTTTAATTAATAAACTATTTTACACAAAAGGTCGTCTTTGCTCTATGTTAATATATAAAACATAGGAAAACAAAGTCGAACACTCGAAGTTCTATTTATTATTATAATTCAAAGCTAGAGTTTGAAACATTTAAAAAGAAACAGTTTAAAAATTGTCTTGTCCGAGATAAGATTATATTTTCCAAGTAGTTGATAAATATATAAAAATTAGATTAGAAAATAAAACTTTTTTTGCTGGCTCACATATCTGTTGTTTTTTAGGAAAGAATTGAATTAATATATCTAAAAATATTCTTTTGGTAGTAGGTATATAAAATAATATCCTGAAAACGTAAAATGTATGCTTATGTCACGACATAAATAAACTGTTAATAAATTTATTCGGTTGGAATTATATTTTTCATTTTAATTTTCCGTATTGAATTAATTAATTAATTTATTTATTTATATCTTTTTCACTTTAAATCCATGCGACTGTGGTATATAATGTAAATAATATTTGCCTCAAATGTGTTTTAAGATTATGGACCAAGTTTTTTTGAGAAACCTATAATCTGTCATTAATACTGAAGCAAGGGAAAATGGCGTCAAAGCAGCTCAGAGCTTAAATAGTCATTTACTGTTCGTTCTGTTCTCAAACTCATTTGTTTCCGTCAAAAGAACTCGAGTCACACGACAGACTAAATGAAACCTTTCAGGTTTCAATGAATTATTTCGTATGCTTATTCTATTGAGAGATTTCTTAAAATGTTCAAGTTTTCAGTTAAAACATTCGTTTTATAAACCTATTGGAAGATTTTGAGCTTTAATTCTATAATAAAAGCAATTAAGAGATATGTACAACTTATATAAATTACGTTTCACACGTGGATTAGGTTCACAGAGATTGGTTCAGATAGATTTCAAAGGATGTTGCTATGTTTCTGGTCTTTTGCAAGCAGTAATTGCGTTCGATTGCAAATTGCGTTGCACTCTCGTAATGAATACATACATGGAATCGAGATCTAAATTAAGAGTATTCATTAATAATAATGGTATATGTTCAAATCACTAAAGTATTTATATTATTTTTATTGAAATGTTTTAATGGTTTGTAAGTAAATGTAAAGTATGTATGATAGACATTATAGACACGATGTTGATAAAAAATGTTTTAACTTATAAAAAAGAGATTCCGAATAGAGTTTGTGTTATTAATTAATTAATTATAAAAAGTTAAACCAACAGAATATAATAATTTAACCGCTGGATGGGTATAATAATTAACATGCTTTAAAAAAAATTATAAAAAAAAATCCTCCAACACAAAAACACCTAAAAAGGATAAAAATAGTATTATTTAGTATTTTGAAGTCGGTGCGCCGGGGGACCGTTGTATATATGTTGAGGATGGCGTCTGTCACAGATGCACACGTCAAACTTACAAAACCTCTCTTTGGGTCGGTGGTTAATAAAATAGATGCAGTCTCTTTTATTATTTTCAGAAGTTTACTAATGCAGAATATTCTACTATGGCAGAATATATTAAACATCCCGCCTTCTGATTCTAGCAAAGAAAACAACTTAAGTGAATTTGTATGTGATTTTTTGTTATCAACTATAAATTGTAAAAAATATATATTAACATAATTTATTCTAGTCATATTTCTTAACTGATACTTAAATCTTACGATCATCAAGCTCATAGCTCAATAATATTGAGTAATCTAACTGCTATTGCACTTCAAATTTATGATTCAAAAAACATAAATCTTAATATATATAAATTACGTGTCACGTTGTTTGTCCACGATGGACTCCTAAACTACTTAACCGATTTTAATCAAATTTGCACACCTTGTGCAGTTTGATCCCACTTGAAACATAGGATAACTTACATCTTAATTTTAAGTCGTAATCTTATTTTATTGCAAATTATTTCTTTACAATTATCTGTTAATCCAAACAGGTTTAACAGATGGCGTTGTATCTGTTGACTGGATTGAGTCAGTGTTCAACAGATGGCGTAATGTTAAAAGTACAAATGTTTCATATATAATTTAACATCATAACCAACACACGATGCTGAGAATAAATTATGAGTTAATTTTTAGTGTCAATATAGCCCGCCACGTATTACTTAGACTGAAGTATATATAAACTCATATTATAATGAACATAATACAATCAAATTATACCTGCTTCTTCGTTAAATCTATTTATGTGAGACGGGTCAACCAAAAATATTGTGCAAAGATTAGTGCAAAATTAAATTATTAATAATTTAAAATAATAAATATTATTTTCATAAATTTAAAACTATCTGTCCTACATACCTTATTTATAAATTTGTAATGTACTCATTTGTTACCATCTTAAATAAAATAATAATAATTAAATTCAAAATTAAATATCTCAACTGTAGGATAATTTTGATCAATCGTGTTCAAAGACCTTCAAAGTCCTTTAAATCCCAATCCGGTAAATTTTTAGACCGGCTTTAACGTTTTCGTCTTCTTTGGTGAATAATAATTTTATTGTTTCAACCACCCTGTTGGTGTCGATTAGTGGAGCGCAGGCGCCTGACGTATAGCGGTATACCCAAAAAAATAGAAATACTGGAACCTAATATATTCGGCATCAAAACCGCATAGTTTGGACAAATACACCGAATACCGAATACTTACCAAATATTCGGCGCATCACTAATAATTATTATATTACTGTATCAAGGGTTAGGTAATGGTAGTAGGAAATCAGTCATAGAGGTCGCCATGTTCTTTACAAATTGCATCTATGTAAAAAAACATAGCGGTCCACATCATTATTTTTAACCCCCGACCTAAAAAGAGGGGTATTATAAGTTTAACCTGTAGATTTGTGTATCAGTCTGTGGATTCCTAGCGGCCAAATAACAGATTTAAATGCGGTTTTTTTTAATCGAAAGCTTGGTTCGATCGAAATAGAAGCAGTCGTCCCCAAGAAATGGAGCTTTTATTGGTGCTGGCGAAAGGTTTTTATACAATATTGATAAAAACCTAAACAGGGGATTGATAAAAACCTAAACAGGGGAAATAAGTGTATTCGTAGGTTCATTTAGTACAACATAGAAAAAAGTAAAATAATTTAAAAAAACAGAAAAAAAAATAAACCCCGATATTAGATGACGTCTAAAAAGGATAATAATATTATTATGTACTTATTGAAGTCGTTACGTCGGGGGACCTTTGTACGTACGTTGATGAGTGTCTATTTTACAAAATTTTCGGAGCTAATGAATGAGGTCTTTGACTATACGATAATATCAAAATATTTTTATTTCGTTATTTGCCTTGATAAATTTATTTGCATTTTGAATTTTCCCTTTACTTAGCGGTCGGGGATTTTTTTTAATTTTTATTTAATTTTTTCTAATACCGTGACTTCTTAAATAGTTTACTACAATGAAATAGGTATATCCAAAGTCTGCTAGTTAATAAATAAACCTGAAATTGAAATTCTGAAACGCTGGCGTTTAAAGACCGTTTTGTAATATAATCTTTTGGTGTTGATTTTATAGTTGAGTATAGTTGAGTTCATTAGTGTATTAATTTTTTATTTTTATGTTTATGTTATTATTATGCTAGATTAATACTGAAAGTTTGTTCCCTCTTATCATAAATTTGCTGAATTAATGTTATGTATTATATATATTAGTTATGTAGCTCATATACAATAAAACTAGAAGAATAACAGAAGTTTAGGACTCAGTGCTATAACAACTCTTACATTAAAGATGAAATTATTAATCAAAAAGAAATACATTTTTAGTTTTTATTCTGAGCTTAATATAACGTAGCAAAGAATATAGTGTAATTGTTAATGTTTTAAAATAGGGTAAGAAGCAAAATATATGCTAGAGAACACAACGCCATTTTTGTAATGTAATTTCTATGGCTTTTTAGTACCCCTGATAAGGTGTGTTCAAAATTGTATGATATTCAGTGGAGTAGCTCATAATAATGATATCAATTAGAATGTATTTTCGTTTCCTAATTTGTTAGTTTAACTTAAGAGTTTAACTAAAAGTTTAACTTAAGAGTTTAACTAAATGTAAATTAATGTTATGACATTCTCAAAATTTGAATAAAAAGATTTTCATCTTAAGTAGCGGGAAAGGTCTTTCGCTCCAATTACGTTAAAAAGGCTACAAGGGATCCGTGCTCAAATATGTTATATAAGAGATCAGACGGAGTCTTTAATATTAAAAAATGTTAGTAATAAAATAAGGGTTAAATGTATTTACCATAATAAATGAAGCTAATTTGGAATCACTTTAACATTTGTTTTATAATTTTACGTTTTAGGATAATTTAATCAAGAAACAGAATGTATTTCCTGAGACTTCAAAATAACAATTTATTGTCTATTTTGAACATTGAATACAAATCTTTCGATATTTTTTATAGTCTTAGCAAAAAAAAGTAAAACTAATAAATAAAATAATAATACAGACTATATAGATTTCATGCATTGTTATATTATTTGTGTGATAATATATATCTTATTACTTGGGCTGGGGAGAAGAAAGTAATCTTAAGAAAATAATCTCTGAGCTGATTAGCTGCAAAACTATAAAATAAACATGAGACATTTTAATGAATTAAAAAGAAATGTTGAATGTGACTTAATTCTCCAATTTCATCCAACAGTCGGATATACAACGTTACTGACTACGTTAGCAAGATTGCGGGTACTTCCTCTTTGGGCTTGGCAAAGACGAATGTATCTCGAGACTGTCGGTTCCGTTTAGATGATTTCCGCATTCAGCTTAGATTCTGTAAATGTTATTTTGTACATTTTTATTAAAACTATTTCTATATTTTGGTGCAATATTAACTGCGTTCAACCGTCTAATTATTTTCTTTTTTATCATCCTTTTTACATAATCTTGAATAAAATATACTAAATTAAATTAGGCAACTTTTATTTCACAAAGCCGGTATCCAAGTTAAAAGGTCATGACCTCAATTGTAACTAGAAACTTAAGTTATCAGTTAACCGTTACAATACTGTCATTAGAATAAATTATGCCTCACTTGCAAATGAATGTCTGAATAAATTAATGAATGTAAGAACTTAAAAACTATCAACATTATGGAAAAATTTGGTAAAGTTAATATAGAAGGGTAATATAATGGCATGGGGGATAACCTTGCTGAAATAGTCATGTTACAAAGATTTTAATTGTAGTCCAAAATTTCGAATAATACAACGACAAAGAGAGCACTCGAAAACAATTTTATACATACCTGACATATTGAATTAATGATCTATGTACACTGCACACTATGTACATTGTGCAACATTCAAGGTCGGGCAGCCGCCTGACTTGTAGGGAGGAGCTTGGACTGATGTCGAGGCTATTTTTGTCGGCTTCCACAAAGCTTAGGCATACCGCGCAGAAGGATTTTTTTGTCACAATATTCCATTTTTTTGACATACATATTTTTTGTATTGTATTTAGATAGATGGATAACCTTTTTTAAATTTGGATTTATTTTAGTACATATTATTTATTCTTCATAGCTCACTTTTTGGAACTGTTCATATAATACGTATATTATCCATTTCAATTTTGAAGATATTATTGAGTTTATATCTATAATTCTTATCTGTAGTAGAATACATCATGGCAAAAAAAAACCAAGCGTAAGCCGCTAGCTTAACTACTACGCCAATATCCGATCGGCGGAGTCATAATATATAGGAGAATATTTAAAGAGATGTAGTTTCATTCGAGAGATATCGGAAATCTAGATATCGTTATGGCATCAGTGATACGGTGACCTGATTAAAATATTCTTTGGACTTTGCTCAGAACGAATTTTAGAATGAAGTATATTTTTATTTTTTTACTTGAATTAGTTTACTTGCAATTTTTTTTTGCGGATTTGAATTTTAATAAAATATCATGATAATTCATACTAATGATATTTATTATATTTTCAAAAAAACAATAGAAATTTTACTATAAATTATAAGTTATCAACATTTTTGAACGTAAAGCCACTAATAGTATACTTGCAGTTTATATAATATATATTTAGTGATACAAAAATTGATGTTTAGGTAATGAATGTTTAGATTAAAAAAAAGTTGATGAAGATAGCAATAATATAAAAGACAGATTAAAAAAACTTAAAACAATAGAATAAGCTTTATTCAATCTGGTATAATAATATGTCTTTATTCATGAATGTACGTATCTGTGTGTATGTATGTATGTATGTATGTGTGTATTTACGTGTGTGTGTATTTACGTGTGTGTGTATGTATGTATGTTTGGGAGTTTGTCCGTGTGATTTATATATTATCTAATATCATGGGTGATATGATTGTGATATGAGATTTTGGTATTTGAAAATACCCTTAAATCATTGGAAAAGGTTAATGTTTGAGTATTATATATTGTAACTAGCTGTGCCTGTTACTTCGTACGCGTCGATTTCGATTTCTATTAAACGTACCTTTAGTACACACCAATTTATAAACTATAAACCTTCAAAGTTTCATCAAAATACGTCAAGTAGTTATAGCGAGTAGGAGTATTTCTAGTTTTTTTTTTTATAATTATCCATTATAACCCGTAATTTCTTTTAATTATTCTTTCACTGGCTGGCTGGCTATTATTTTTTTAATGTTTTCAATGTACAGAGATTTCCTACTCCTGTACAGATTTATTACATGTAGGTAAAGAAGAAGATTTGCATGATACCTATTGTGCGATTTACATAATTTGACGTAACTTCTTTTTTCTTGACCGATTTAAATGCTAATTCAATATATTCCTGAACTGCAATCAAATTAGTTAAACCGTTTCTGAGATATGCGACCACTAACACCCAGACATACATATATATACATACAGACATACACACAAAATAAAAAACCATTGTTTTTGGTTCTCTTGGTCTTATAAAGATCTTCCATTATGTTTTTTTTTTTATTTTTCATGTGCAGAAATCAATTAGTGACAGTTTTTTTATAGGTATAGATGTATCACGGGCATACTTGAGGTGATACAATTGTACTAACATAGTAACAAGTGCCTTAAATGTAAAGGAAACATAACTTAGAACATTTATTGATAGCAATTTTATCGTTTTATCGTTATATTAAACGAATGGTGTCATAATTTTGATAAAGATCTATGGTTCAGCGACGTTAAATGGTGCTTTCAACCTAACGACTAAGTAATTACACAATGATAAAGTATATATAGTAGATTAAAAAATAGTTTAAATTATATTTATATGAAAATTGGTTTAATTTTTTTAAAGATATTCTTAATATTGGGCGTAATGGGAAAGTTATTAGGTTTTTACTTTAAATTCTAGGGTAAAAACATAGAATTTTGTGTATTGTTCATGAAATATTTATAAAGAAGTCTTCTGTAAATTTGTTAGTTTTATATTATAATTTATAAAAACTTTTAAGTTCATTTCCTAACATTTCGTCTGTTTTGCCTTACTTCGCTCTTATATGATAACCTTAAATAAATTATTTTAAACAATCTACTAATTTATGATACATTTATCGTTTTATGGTATTATTTTAAGCGAATGGCATCATAAAGTGACATTTAGATAGAAATCTGCACTTCAGCGTCGTTTTATGAAGGTTTTAGCATAAAACGCTTAGGATTACAACTGGAATAAAAATATATCTTATTTCATTTAATACAACCACAAAGACTTAGGCTGTGTGTTGAAACATCAGTTCACTTTACATATATATATTGATAAAAACAAATATATATTGTAAGCGCTTAAATAAAAAAGTAATTCTATACAAGAGCCGCTATATTACTACTCTACTATATGTATAAAATATATACGAGTTTTTAAGGATTTAGGATCAAGTTGTTTTAAAAATCTAAAATTCTTGTCATAATGCTGAAGTCAGGAAAAATGGCTTCGATTCAACTCGGAGCTTGAATAGTCATTTACTCTTTATTCTGAGTCCAGATTCGTTTGTTCTCGTCATAGGAAAGCATTTTATACTCAATGGTTTATTTCGTCTGCTTATTCTATCATTATATTTCTAAATATTTTCGATGTTTGAGTTCAAAGAACAACGTTTTAATATTTTTTTAGTTATTTATAATAATACTATTTAGGAAACATCTATTATTTGTATAGTTAGTTATAGTTTACGTTTCATACGTCATGTTAATGTATTTATGAAATTTAGGATTTAAGTACAGTAATACATTTTTAAATACAATTTAAATAAATTATACATTTAATAATGTAATTATGTAATTTAGGATTTAAGTTTGACTTTAAAATATACATATGACATGCCTGCAGAATAACTTTCTCTAGCTCTGTGGTAATTATTCTTCTGAGTTGGAGAAAGCTCTGCCAATGTAAAAAAGTTTTGTATAAAACTGGGTTTCAAAATATTTTGCTTGTATATTAAAAAAAAAAAGTGCTGATGAAAGAAAATGTAACCTAAAATAACAAATATTTGAAGATTTAAAAGGTATATATATTTTGTTATGTATCTAGATAGGGGTTTTTAGGCTTTAATTATTTTAAAGTGACTGTATGAAATTCGTACGGATCGTTGTTATAAAATAATATGTATTTATTATAACGAAAGTAGAGATCATGGAACATCTTTTGTTTAAAGTCTGCTGATTGACAAGAGCAAATGAGGCATTTCACTCTTCCACCCTGTGCCATATTAAATGTCTAAAGTCATAATTTTTGGCGACTTTAATGCTCACTAAACTGACCGACTGGTCCAGTGCCCTTGATGCGCGGGAATATAGTATTTGACTCTTGATGATAATTGTTGGTAAATGTTCTGTAACAATTGGTTGAGACGGTTACTCGTCTCGCGGACGTGGATAGATATTAGTCGTTTTTGTTTGATATGTGACTCAACATCCCAATGATATCAGATCGACGACTCGCTTGGATCGTCAAGCCACTGCTGAATCGGTTCTCGGTGCTCTCAGAAACTCCTTCTAGCAAATTTAGCCAGCCGTCCCTCCTGCTGTTGCGTTTGGGTAATGACTCCTTGGCTTCTAGTGCAAAAGGAAAAAAAATTAAGAAGTGATGAAGCTCAGATCCAGGTAAATAGAAAAATACTTCCAATGCCTTCCTTTTCTTCATAAAAAATGAAGTGCTTTATCAACTGCCAGGTTTAAGGAGAGCATTAATAGATGGACGTTATTCTTCCAAAATATAGAACTGCCGTCAGCGGGTGTCTCCAGGTCGGTACATCATGAGTACCTTGTTTTGTTTTCCTAATTTAAGAGATAAAATTCTCCATTTATTTTGTTTTTATTTAAAACAAATTCTAGTATCAATAGAAGTACCGTCTCAATTTCGAGTTTCACCTCCTCCATACTGTACAAAGGCCAGCAATGCTTTTGTGATTCCTCTTGTGTTGCAAGTTGGGAATCACTTGTCATCAGTGCATCATCATGTCCTCGTTGCAATGTGAAAACCTAGAGTGATTTCGTTTGGTGATTTTGTCGTTTGGATTATAGTTTAAGATAGGTAAAGATAAGTACGTGTTATTTGTTGATTTTAGATACAAAACATGTATAGTCAATCTTGTAATTGCATATTATCGATTAGGGTGAAATTAAAGATAGAATTCACATAATTTTATTTTATTAATTTCTTTAATATTCAACCAATAAATGTATACTTAGATACCTATTTATAAATTATATATTTTTTCTTCTAACCATATATATAGATTAGAAAAAATAAAATACAATTAATATATTTATATCTAAATAAATAAAAATAAATAAATAAAATATATAATAATTCATAAGGGGAAAGATTGGGTCACATCTAGAATTTTTATTTATGCTTGTATACAGTATGTCAAAAACATCGAGTGTATCGAAGCCCATCTTCCCCAACTATAACGAGAATATTCTATCGGCTGAGGCATAATATGTTGGAAAATATTTTAAGATATATTTATTCAAGAGATATCGGAAATCTAGATTACCATTATGACATCGCTCACACGGTGACCTAATTAACATATAAACAAAACATTCATTTTCACTAAAAGAAATACTTAATTTTTTACTCAACGTTACTAATCACTACACTAAAAGCAAAATTAATAGCTTTTAGTGTAGTGATTAGTGACCTAGACTGCTGACACAAAGGAGAGCTTGATTTAGACTTTACCAATTTCTTTATGAGATGTACAGTTTATCTTTTCTAATTGCTATTGTGTATTTTATAGTCGTGTAATACATTATATGTAAACTTGTGAAACGGATATTTTTATCTAGTGCCGGAGTAGTTTATAAAAAAATGCAATGAAATTTCAGATATTAGTAATGACAACCCAAGCTGTTCATCCATGGATCTCTCGAGAGTTGGTTGATTAAATGTCTCATCGTTAAAAGCATTCAAACCCATTCCTTCCAATTATTATCTAACATCTGTGACTAATAGGTTAGCCCTGAGTAGTTTGGAATATTCACGTTCAAAGGAGGTTCCTAGGTTTTGATTACATTAGTGAATCAAATGAATTAAATATAAAGAACACTTGCAGAAACTTTTTCGTTATATTAAACAAATTGTATTTATAAACTGCGACATTAAATAGTATTTCTAAACTGTAACGCAGTCACAGTCTAAACAACAATAGTCCAACAAAAACATTATTTTAAAAAGACGTATTTAGTTTTAGCTTATAAAATAGGTGAAGCATGAATTGTATATAAAAAAAAAATATAACATAAAGAATGTACGAGGACGTTGCTAAACTTAAACCTTATTTTATTTTAAGTAGCTTTTACCAGACCTCGCTCCCTTTCTTACGTGATATTTTGCAGGAAACAATTTTTCTAAAGTAGCTTACTTCACTTCCTAACATACACCAATGCGTCGTTATATAAGGAATCCTATGGCTAGCTCTGCCTAAGAAAAGTTTGTCTTTATTCATGAATAATGTTGCAGCGGATTTGAATCATTCATGTTCTTTTTAAACTTAACTTACTTAGTAATTACAAGCATTGGTTACGATGATACTTAAATATTTCCAAAAACATTTGTAATAGAAACGTTTGTATTTTTTCTATGACTGATGGACTCATTACGAATTAATGCGCCGCGTACAAAATGACACAATTTATCGAAAATACCATTATTTCCCGATCACTCAGAGTAAGATTTGAATTAAATTCCTTTAAATTTCATATTATCGGCATAGAAGAATTTCATATGATGTTACTTCATTAGTAAAAAATATAACGGCATAAAAATTATTATATTTATATAAAATTATAGCACACAGCCTACATTGTGAGAGCTTACGATAGATTCATGAAACTTTCATTAAGCAATCCAATTTTAGATTATCACATTTGACATACATACAGAGTTTTGGCCATTTATTGTTTCAAAGGACGTCGTTGCCTCTATTTTTAAGTATTTTGAAATCAATAATTGGATCTGTTCTAATTAAAACTGTATCAAAACATTATGATGTTTTTTTTTAAATAAAGATACGTTTATAATAAGAAAATATTTAATAACATTCCAAATATAAATTTTCACATAACTAAAATAAACGTCGAAAAGTAAATCTAAAACTACTTAAAGTAACTTCAAAAACTTCTTGAAAGAGATCTCTAAAAGAGATGAGTAGTACTTTGTACTATAGGTACAATTTAATATTTTTTTTATTTGTTTACTAAATGACATATGAATATAATAATAATAAATAAGTTTAAAATAATTAACATTAGTAAAATCAGGGTAGAATCAACCTTGAAACTCGTAAGGGCTGGCTCTACCGAGGTAGCACCACCCCCTTAGAGAAGATGGGTAAGAGAGCCGAACATTCACTTTCCTCTCCTTTTTCTAGTCGCCTTTTATCTCTTTATCAGTATTCTAACATCTTAATAAAGGCAAAACATTCTCTTCATGTTTCTAAATGTTTATTGCTGGAGGTACCACTTACCATTAGGTGGCCATCTGTTCGCTTACCACCAGAACAATAAAAGACATTAATAAAGGTCTACAGGTGGTTACTACAACACAATAAATGTAAAGATTTGAGTTTCTTTTGTATGGTTTTTACCTAACAACCGCTAGTATACCAAATACTAGGTTCTTACATAAATATGAGATTTTGTACGAAATAAGAACAACATATATTTAATAAATTGGAATATTATTATCATTATTACCTACGCTCATGTAGTATCATTACTTACTTATGCACTTTCGCAGTTTGTAGTTAATTGAACCAGTATCTAAAAAAATTGTAAGAGCTAGTAACAACAAAAATCAATTAAGGCGGCTTAGACTGTATTAGTATGAGAGGTAAAACGTTATTTTTTACCATCAACTTGCAGGTCTAGTTTTATTTAAAAAAATCTATTTTAAATGATAAACGTTCAATTAGCTATAGGCATTAACAAAATTTGCAATACTGAACATTCACAAAAGCCATTTTTGAGACGGTTTGCACGGTTCCATACCAGAGTGCGCCGGTAGATCGTACGGCCGCAACGCGAAGACCCTCTATTTTAAATCTGTAATATCTTCGAAAATATTCATTAAAATTGCTGTAAGGGGCTATATTGTTCCATATTAAATGTAAAATGTATTTAAGTTACTTAATTGGATAAGGATTAAAGCTGTATTTCTTAAAATGGCTTCGTAAATAACCTCTTATTTTTTGTAAAAAGTAAAGGATAAAAATTTGCTATTGTGGGCTATCCCTAAGAGATAAACATATACATTTTCTTGTAGAACTTTTTAAGGTATACAATACTTAGTACATTAATTTGATCTATCTCGTAGAGTTCAGCCAGCGTTTGCATTGTAAGCGCAAAACAATGTGTCTGTTTACGACTTCGCATTCGAAATCTTGAAATGATCAGTGGTTCAATGATGTATTAAGCATGTTATTATACATATAAACCTTCCTCTTGCATCACTCTATCTATTAAAAAAAAACTGCATCAAAATCCGTTGCGTAGTTTTAAAGATCTAAGCATACATACATACAAACAGACATAGGGACAGACGCAAAAAGCGACTTCGCTTTATAGTATGTAACTTACTGTGTATAAAGTGAATCCTATGACTTTATTATCCCGAAAACTGCATCCAAATTGCTTAAGCCGTTTCTGAGATTAGCGCGCACAAACATACAGACATTCAGACGAACAGACAAAATAAAAAAAAACATTGTTTTAGGTTCTTATGCTTATATAAAGGTCCCCCTGTATGAATTTTTGAAAATATTTTTTTTTCGTGTTGTGTGCACAACTAAAAGATAAATAGATAAACAGACAAAGATTTTAAAAATGCTGAAAATGGATTCTATTAGTTATTTCTTCACATCCTGGTATATTTTTTTAAATATTTTCAGTGTACAAAGACTATTCCTCTACAGATTTATTACATGTATAGAATAAGATTTTCATGGTAAGATTTTCCTATTACGTCATTGACTTAAATTGTCATAACTTTTTCATTTCTTAACAGATTTAGATGAAATAAAGCCTCAAAATCGCGTTCAAATTGGTTAAGCCATTTCTGAGATTAGCGTGCACAAACATACAGACATACAGACAAACAGACAAACTGAAAAACCATCGTTTTGGGTTCTCTTGCTCTTATAAAGCCCCCCTATGATGTTTTTTTTTTTAATTCCATGTACAAGAATGGATCAGTGATAATTTTATTATATGTATAAATGAATGCCAAATCAAGTCTGGAGGAAAGATTTTTGTCCAAGAAACATAAAAAATGTAATACTTATAATACACCTTACATTTAATTATTTAACCTAAAACAGTAATATCCTTAATGTAACAAAGGTATCAAAATCAAATTAGATTTAAATGTGCTTAATACAATTGTAACTTGATTGTAAACTAGATTAGTTCGAACGATTTGCATTTAACTGCGTTATCCGCTCTTGTTCCTTAAAAAAGACAACGCATCTATATTGAACTTGTCTCTGGAAATTATGACCATCAGATGAATTACGAATTGGTTTGCTGCTACTTAAATTAGAAAAAAAAATACAAGCACACTAGTATTTAAAAGTTTTAATATCTAGTCAAAACTTCCTATTACTTACTTCTTCATTCTGAGAGTATTAAAACATATATAAAGTCGACTGACAGCGGCTGTTATGTGCTGAATCGATGTGTATTGCTTTAACAAATCATGGTCGAAAAGCATTTGGATTAATGATTTTTAGGTTTCCAAAAATAATAACCACAATTTTAATCGTTTTAACTGAGTGACAAATTATTTTTCAGTTATACAATTCTTTTAATTTTATAAAAATACATAATTTTGTTAAATTTATGTTCAATATTAAAATTTTTAATCAATTGCAGCTTCATTGGGGATTTTTTTTAATTAAACTTATGACTAAGAGAGCTATGGATAAATTACGATTTTTCTAAAACTTAAATCCACAAACTATTAAGCTGTCGTACCGGTAGAACGCGTGTCATTGAATCCAACGTTCAATTGCTAAAGTTTATCACAAAAGGGCAATTAAATCTGTCAAGCATGAAATATGTAATTCATTGTTTAAAAAGCATGTTTAAATTAATAAATGGACGGCGAAATGATTTGAGACTACGTTTTTGCTAATCAATGAAATTGTAAATCTAAACAGTATTGAAGTTGTTGTATGTCTAGGGATAATACCCAAAATTTTCCTTCTAGTTCTATCTAGATTTTAACAACAATCAATACTGTAGATTACATACAGTTTAACGTTCTTTCAACGATATATGTGAAAAAGGGTCCTTATAAAATAGTATTTCATGTTTATTTTTTTTTTGTGTTGTATTTAAATAAATAACATCACATTGCAGTTAGCTATGAGTGTTAAGGCGTACGATCGAGCCCAGTTTATACACATGTGTATTATTGGGCATTTTGTTTTTTCTGTACATGCAAAATATTAAAAAAATGTTCGCCTTTTTAAAGAGTTCTTTGCCTTTTACAATGAGGATATAAGCAGTAGCCTCCACCTGCGTTGCAGGTGTTACAGTCTCGCTTACAGTCCGGTCCAGTCCTGATGATGGTCATGCCATGAAAAAGACTCGTGATATTTTTTATACTGTAATATTAACGTTGCTTTATTTTTTCAGATTGCTACTAGACCTTTATGAAATCAAACTCGGAGTTTTCTCAGGTGAGATTTAAAAAAGTATTTAAGAAACTTAATTTTCAATTTGATATAATTTTATATACTAACACTTAACTTCTGCTGCTGGTAATATTAAATCTAGGACTGAAGTAATTACCTTTCAATGCAACTCGGAAATCAGGCAGCCATTTTTTTTTTCATTTAGTATACTGTAAAGCAGAGCTCACTCACTTTGCTTTTGCAAAATATATTTAATTACATCAAAACACAAACAAGATACTATGTAAACATGTAAGTTACTGCGGATATGCAACATTATAGTATAAAATATTGAATTAGATGGCTTTTTTGTCTATTATAGCTTATGATATTTGAGGTAACTTTGATTAAAGATTTTGGAACTTTATAATTCAATTTGAGTTTAGTACAAGTATCTTAAGAATTTCTTGCTGTTTATCCCAAGATCTACGTTTGAAGTAATGAAAATGAAATATTTTTATAAATGTAATGTTAGCCTCATTTAAATAAATACTTTAGTATGATTAAACACTGATAAGTTTTTCATTTTTATCAGCGTTTGTGAATCTCCTTTCTATGTATAGTCAAATAAAGCTTAGTAAAGTTACCTAAAGAAAAAGAAAATGTTCAAAAGAACCGATATTAATGAATAGTAATGAGATAAAACTCTATAGGTATTCATTTTAAACGCAAATGAAATCGATTTGGAAGACTTTGGTTAGAACGTTTAAAATTTTAGATGTTCTTCAAATGATAACGAGAGTATTTTTTTTTATGGACACAATAAATAAATATTTACGTTTCTCTACATCAAAACTATTAGCAATTTCATATAAGTATATATGTTTATGAAATTTCATTTTAAGAGAATAAGCAAATGTAAACGGAAAAGAATCTGATTGGAAAACCGCTTGAGGCTTTACACGAAATTTGAATATTTGATTTAGAATTCACATGATAATTTCAGAGATTGAGTTTGGTTACATTAATTTTATTTATAATTAAATTAATTTAACTTCATAACATTCAAATGCAGTGTATTTGTAACGGTAGGTGATTACTCCCACAATGGATAGACAAAAATATAGCCAGCTCTTGAGGAGGGAGTGAACGCCATATCGTATTGATTTGAAAACTCTGCCGAAGTTCAAGAAAGTTCCTAGGTAGTAGTAGCATTGTTGAAGGATGCTGGGCATCTAGGTGATAGGGACAGTATTAATCTTACTGTCTATCTAATGTTATAAAATTGGCTATTGTTTGCACTTCCGCATAGACTTCGGTTGTGTGCAGAATTAGTCTTTATGAAAGGACATTAATTTTTACTAGTTATTGTATAAACTATATTTTTATACAAATTTTAAACATTGGTTTTTTTTTCTATCGAATGAGTCGTTTCGAAGATATCTAACTACATCCTTAATCTAAAGTAACATTTGTATGTCTTGATTATATCTCATAGGTATAAATATAAAACATTTTTGAAAAAAATCGTCTGTAAAAGCCCGAAGCTTTGAGTAGAATGAAATTTACGATCAGTTTTGCATTAATATTTCTCTTTGTTATTGTGATTTTATTATATCCTCTTACACTCGTTTTCTATTCACAAAATAAAATACTTTACATATTCGTACTGAAAACAACAGGAGTTGTATGACATAGTAAATAAAATTCATTTTTACTTTTATTATAGATAATAAAAAATCCCCATTGTTATATAGAAATTATCCATTAGTTATTCAACAGTGTTCCCAGATGACAGTCACGATTGTCATTTGATATTTTTATTCATATCATTCAGAAAACAGTACCATTAATAAAACTCGTCTTCATAAAATTCTTGCGTGTTTTTTTTATCAACTTGGTAAACTTTAAATGCAAAAGTATGTTGGTTTGTTTCTCATTTATTCAAGGGTATTTCAATTTCAACCCTGAATAATAAAATTGGCTACTTTTGTCATCAAAAATCAACTTTCAAAGAAACGAATTTTACAACGTGATGTTGCCTTTTAAATTAAGTTTTTTCCGTAAATTATGACTTATAACTAATATATATCGGCGTAAAGACTAACATCGGTCAACAGATAACTAATTTAAATTTATGATTTGAAAAAAAAAATCTTAAAGTTTCCTATGTAATTATCAAAATAAGTAATTGTGTTGACTTTTTGCTACGCGATTGTATTCTTCTAAAGTAATCGTTTTAGTCTTTCTTAAAGTTATTGTCATTTTTTCAAACTAAATTATAAAGAAAAATGTTTGAATAATTAAAAATTTATTAATAATTATTTATAGTCTTATGGTTGTAATTTAAGATAATATTTAGTTTTGAGTCTTGTCATAGTAATATTAAGACAACTTCACGTTATTGAGTGACTAATTATAATTTTACGATTGTAATCTAAGACACTATTTATTTATGAGCCCTGTCACTGTCATTTTAAGACGACTACATGTTATTGAGGGATTGCTATGATGGGAGGTGATTTAGTGAGATAATTTTGGGAGCTTTAAAACTTATAGCTGGAGTAGTCGAACACTACAAACCTCTCCGAAACTTTGTTACGTGGCCGGTTGACTAAACGAAGAAATATTTAGAAGTATAGATTTATTTTGAAGAACCAATAATGGAGCACTACCACGAAAACTACAATAGCAATGTAACTAGCAGCACTACGGAGGCCTTGTCTCCGATATATAAAGAAGAAGCATAGTGGCAGCTACATAGAAACTTCATACAATTCGTTCGTAATAACTAAGCATAAAGCAATAATACATTTTCTAATTGTGCGTCAAATAACAATGTTTACTTATTATTAATAAAATAACCTATCACCACAATACCTAAAAAAAACTAATTCAGTTAAAATATTTAAGTTACCTTTAAAACTATTAATGCCTTTTGTAAAAAACAAAAACCTTATGTTATATGAAGCAGATATAAATATTTATTAAATCACTATAATAAAACCATGACAGGGTCTATAAAATCTGAACCCAATAAATATAAAAGAAATAAATCTCGCTAAGAAGTGACTTCGAATCACTTGTAATGCTTCTGTAGAGGCAGTAATTGTTTATTTGTAGCAAAAGAACACAGAAGGGGAGGTTTCGGAAAGGGAAGTAAATAAATTTCTAGCTTCGACAGTTTTAACGCAGTCACTGTAAATGGGCGGAGCGGAGGCGAATCCCACATTTTGTCATTTTTTTCTTGTTAACCAAAAAATATGGCAGACTTTATTCAGTGTTTTTTGATTTATAGGTACTCTTTCTTACTATAGTATAGTAAAAAAGTTTTTATATTCTATAAATTCTGTATGATACAAACTTAAACCACTTCATTAGTAAATACAACCGCATCCTATCCGCAGTACTACTTGTCAATTAAAATAATTAATAACCATCATCCATGCTCTAAGTCTCGTGAATTAAAAAATACGGACATAAAAGTTGCTTCATTTTATTGAGATTTATTGAGATCGATAACTTAATGACAGATTCATTTGAAACTATGTTGTTAATATTATTAATTACGAGGGCTGGGTCTTTGTTAGTAAAAGTTAGTTAAAATTTTATGTGGAGTTTCTCATTTTGCGAATATCGCTATCGCTATTGCTGTAACCGCTTTCTGTCTCCATTGCGGTTTTGTTAGATAATACTAACGTTTTGTACAACTGAAAGTAGTATTGTTTGTCATTGTTTATAGATGGATTGTTTTAGCAGATATTGAACGATTGACAAAACTAAAATAAGCCTTATGTCGTACCATTAAAACTCAAAACAACTTTTTGTGTAATAGGTCAAAATATATTCTATAGTACTAGTTTTATTTGCTACAGCGTTTTATTGGATTTCTAATACAGTAATAATAAATTACTGCAGTACTTTTATATCATACCCTATTCATATTAATGAATATCCTTTTTATGTATTCGTTATTAAAACAGAGTAATACAAAAAAGCTATTATAAACACTCATGTATGCGGTGTAATTTTTGTTCAAATTCAAAATAATGGTTTTTTTATAAATACTTAATATATTTTATTAAAATTTAGTTTAAACAATAAAGTTTAAGTATTTTAAGTAATCTCAAGTAATAAATAATGGTGATTATACTTTTCTGTTACAATCACATTTTATTTACTTCTACATAAAACCACAGAAACTTTGGGTTATTTATAAATAAAATATATATTTTAGAATAGAACATCACTATTATTATTTATGAAATTGTTCTTCTTTATCTGATTGCGAAAGGATTATCAATAGTTTCGCAAGCAAATTAATTTTCGGATTTCTTTCTTCATAATTTCTTGGCTTTATATCAACTTGAAGAATTTTATAGGTATTGATTAGACATTCCTGATAATTGTGTTTTTGGGGTCAGGATTATTTAATATTCATTTTAATTTAAAAATATATGCGTTCCTTAGAAGTAGGGATTTTAAAAGAGGATTTCCCTTCCCTTTTTGTGGTACGAAAACCTAAAAATGTAGGTACAGTGTTCCATTGACCTCTCATCGGATATTTTTAACTTTTAAAATCCTTCCCCATGTCTGGAATTATAATAAGTTATTAAATTTAATGATATGGCGAATATTTCGAAACCTCATATCTGTTCTCACCATCGTCCTCTTAAGAACATTTTCTAGAACATCCATCTCCAAAGGCGTAAGTTATTTCTTAATATCTGTGGCATACAATAATAAAACGTACACATGGATGGGTTACAAGTGAGATATTATTTATGTTTGCCGCAGCGGTCCATTCATAACCTGCCGTTTCATTCCACGCGGTGGCCATTCTATTTGAGACTACTGTGACTTTACACTTGACTCCCAACAAAGAACTATAGAAGCTTTGGCTTTATAAGACTATTTTAATAATATTTTACAAACGTTATAGAGCTGATTTATTAATAATAAGATAAAAACTTATCCAGTAATTAAATGCGATGCTATTATACTTAATAATAATTAAAAAAAATCCTTAGTTTAACGTTAAAAGAGGATTTAAAACTTGACAAGCAAGAAATATTTTCTTTTTGTTTTAATTTCTTTTTGTTTAGTTCCTTAATGAGTAAACTAGGGTATTGTGATATATATTAAATACAGTACATGCAATGTTAACATGAATATATTTGAAGCAGATATTATTTATGTGTTCCGCAGTGGCCCATTCATAATCTGCCGTTTCATTCCACGCGACGGCTATTTGTGGCTATTACGAGCTACGTTTGACATGATTTTGGAACAAAGATAATTTTCGTAACAAACTGATATTAATATTATTAGATGTATTAGCACTAGTATATACTCAAATTAATTGGATTTATTATACATAGAATATATGAAGGCAACGACCCATAGTTTTGCTTTATATTTTATTGTTTATCATTTATTACAATTAAGTCAGTTTGAATTTTTTTTTTATTATACAGAACTTATAACTAATAGGAATTTATTGTGGTTCTATCAAATGCCATTCCCTAATATGCCAGTCTGGAGACCTACGTGGGTTGCTCGAAAATAACGTTTCATCATTATCGGATAAAAATCGAATCGCATTAGAGGAACGAGCCATTTTCTGCATCGCTGGTCTCGAATACATGTGGCTTCTGACTTGGTGTTTTTGATGCCAAATGGTTTATAAGCCTATTTGTTCAAAGAGTTCGAACACAGCATTGGTCAGCTTAACTTCGAACAATAAAGTTTGTCAAGGTTCCACAATCAGTTTGTTTTATACAGATGAATTTGAAAGTTAGAAATGTATCTCCAGAAACAAATAAATGTCGTTATACACACTCTCAAACCAAATCTAGATACTCTATCTCAATGAATCGTCTTAGTTATATCATTTGTCTAAAGTACGCCTATCTGTTTCTGTCTTTATACAAAAGAAGGGATCGCAAGAAAACAGTTATGTCATAAATTCTGCTAATGGAGCTATTGTTAAGGAGAAACAGTTGACTATCTCTGAGTTCTACAATAGATATAATGCTCCGTTAGTTAGTAATTACATCGCCTTTGTTTCGTTTATTCGTAGACTGCACCGTGTATTATAATTAGAGAGTATTTACGCCCTCTATTACAGACCCTCTTGGCTGAAGAGTTTATTCCAAGTTACAGATGTTTAAAGTAATGTTTTTAAGAAATTCTAGATAGTTTTTGTTTCTTAGGTTACTTTTTCTGTCTTTGTAGCAGACAAAAAAAGATTCAACAATTGATTTTAAACACCTGATATCTAGATTCTAATTACCAATAAAGTTTCTTTGTAATAATTATGGATGTGACTTTCAAAGGTTGGCGTGACCTTAGAAATCTTACGCTAACATCTAAATTATTCATGCTGGGGTTACTTCCACATTTTGCACAAGATGTTTACTTTTATTGGTAAATGCGGTTTTGGATCTTAGCTTTAAAACATAAGGGTTATAATTGTGTAAAAAATCTTAATGTATGTATTTCCATTTTTTTATTACCAACCTTTCTGCTGTAGTGATTATGATTAAAAATAGGAAAAAATGAGTTGTCAATATGTACTATACGTGATTAGAAGTAGATTAGAAGTAGATTAAACTAAATCAAGTCTAATCCTTCCCCACATTTTATTTTACAGAAAGTATAATTTACTTTTTCACTATCTAAAAATAAGTAATGAGGAATAATTATTTTAACTTTCAGTTTTGAATCTGACCTATTATTACTAATATAATAATGAAAACTAATTCAGATGTTAACCATAACCTATTTGTAAAACAAGTTTTGGTCTATTCTGAACGACCACCAAGTCAAATAGCATTTAATAGAGTAACTCTGAAATTATAGGGAGTTATTATATTTAGCCGAAGGGTTTCGCATTTAGGAGCAACAATTATTTGAAAAAGTAACTATTTTATAAAAAGTATGTTTTGTTATATAGTAGTCAAATTATTATGTAATAGAGATATTTCTATCTTTGCCAACTTTACTCAGAAAGTTTTCAAACTGTTGCTTTGAAAATTATTTCCCGGAATTGCTATGAAGTGTGTATTATCCTTTACTACAACAGAAAGCAGCTCATGAACAATTAGTAACTATCTTTAAGCAAAATTAAGCCTTACATCGTGGTGTGTAAGTTCATTATCTTACAGCAGTATTCGGTTGAATAGACAAGGGAATCAACTTGTTTGAAAGCAACTTTGAAAGACCCAAATAGTGAACATTGATAACGTCCGTTGTAACTTATTAGTCGCCTAGTTTCTGACGCCGTTATAGTTCTGGCTTAAATGGGATTACATTCCTTTAGCTTATCCACCGCGGAATTACAGTTCAACAATCTAGATTTCACTGTAGTTAGAGATTAAGACACCGTAGAAATGTGACTGTTGTTTTAAAATAATAGTTAACACATTGTTTAGTTTAGCATTAATATTATCTAATGTAAGTTAATACAATTCATATATTATTGCCGCAATATGTCAATTTCTTCCACATAGGTAGTAAAGACTAATATACGTCATTTCAATATAGACTTGTTTCTTTGCCATATGCACGTTTTCAAAGGTTGCAGTCTTTTCCTAGCATCGTCTACAAACACATTGTGTTTTAAATATTACTTTGATTATTGATTATTATTTAGTCCAGTTTGGTGTTGTGGTACAAATATTTTTTATAAATGAAAGAAAGTAACAAAATATTTTCTTATTAAAACTATTTTCACTACAGATCATACAAAGTAAAAGAAAAAAAAACAAAAAGAAATTAATATTAAGGTTTAAAAAAGCCTCTTAGCTTTAACAGTGATACAAAGGTTGTGCGGGAAATAGGTTAATAAAGAACGTTAATACTGAATATGATCTTAGAACATATTTTGCTTTCAGAATATCATTTGATGGTTTTATGCCACAACTATCGAATACAAGTAATTTCTGTAACATAAACTTTCACTGTTTCTACCCGTAGTGTGCGAGAAACACTGCTATCCGAAACGATGCACTTCAACAGTATTTATGATCTAAAATGGTATTTAGACTAGGCGTTGGAATTTGTAGCAAATAACTTTGCTTATAATTCCAGTTGGTTACTTGAGTTCCATATGAATATATTCTTAACTTAAATATACTTTTCTGAACGAGCGTTTTTATCTTTATATTTTAAATATTGTTAGAGAATTTCAAAATTACTTTCAAAACTAGATTAACCTCATATAACTTTCGTTATCATAATTTAATTAAATAATTTCATATTAATAATTGACGGTCAGAGCTGAAATTCAGTGACCATATTAAAATATAAATTGGAAAACTTGATCCTCCCTTTTAGTTTAATGGAATGTTTCGAGGAAAATGCGGGAAATAAATAAATGTAGTTAGTCCGCCAGAATAAGAAATAATTAATTAAAAAGTTGACCTTAACCTACATCTGAATGTGAAGCTTTGAAAAATAAACACCAGTCGCCATTCATTATTTAATTTGCTATATGTATGACTGAAATGTATTTAATATTTTTCTTTAATACAGTCTCCTTGACAGTGAATGACTTCAAACATATTTTTATTAAAACTTAGCTGGCTTTGTTTGAATGAGGAAATTTAATTTAATTTCATTTGCATGCTAGATTTACGCTATTGAGTATAAATTAATTGACTTGACTACAAATTGACTGTTGACTAATGTAGAGCCAAAATCGTAAATCTATTTGATGACTTGTTTCGATTCACAGGTATGTGAATACAAAATCCCAAGGTAAAACTTACAAACTCCCGTAAAAACGTGACAGAAGACGGGAAAGTTTCCCAGAGGTAGCGGGTTCTCGTGGGTCCAACTTCCTGTCCTGATTTGAAATATAAATAAGCTTAATAAAGCTATGAATGTTTAAAGATATTTTTAAATGTTTATCTAGGCATTTTTTGATGGTAGAAGTTGATAAAAACATATAAGAAGAAGAAGAAGATTTCAAAAATAGAACTTTTTGAAATAAAAAATATAATGTTTTTAATTTGTATTAAGACTTTAGATATCAATGACCTAACTAATCAAACTTATATGATAGGACCTACAATAAACTATTTTAAATTTTGGCGATTGGAGTCACTGGTGTAAAACTAGTCTGTAATTTTAATCTGAAAGGTATTTTCTTATTGTGAATTTATACTAGTAGAAACATCAACTATGCTTTTCCTTCGGCCAAGTTGAACTGTTCTAATTGTAAGATACTTGTCGGATCGAGACAATTAAGTTAGTCTAAACTGTACTAATAATAGTCATCTAACTACCCTTCCATTCCTGGGCAACAATTTAATGGAGTCGCAATATTTTAAAAGCCATTCACTGCATTGTATCTCAAGAAATGAGCGTGTTGTTACATTTAGTTGGAGGATGTATTCTGTTTTGTTCTTTTGTTCAAATCTTTAGTCTGTTTGAGTAAAAAATAATTAAAACTTTCGAAAAGGAAAAACAATTAAAATTACGATCGCCTAAAGTGATTATTTTGTGTATTTTGTTTTTTGTTGTAATTATATTTATAGCCGAAATTCGAACAGAGGCTTAAGTGAGATTAGTTTAATTATCAAGTATAATTTGTGTTCGTTAATATTCGTAACCAGAATCTTGTTATAAATAGATTGATGCTGTAATGGATGAGTTGTAATATTAGTTGTAATATTAGCTTGTAATATTAGCTTGTACACTATAACATAAAATCATAGGTTAAAGTTGTCTTGGCAAATAATTTATAATTAAACGATAAGAGAACGTTAGTAGGGTTAAATTGTTGTTATAAATTTCTAAAGAAATGTAATATTATGAGCTGACTAATGCAAATAATTTACGATAATTCATTAAAGTATCAAATCAACGTGAGAAAAGCAAACAAGAGCATATTTGAACGCTTACTCCATCACAACCGACATACAAATCGTGACGATTTAAGGACATTATTTCTTATTTACATTAACTTCGCTGTCTCAATGAGATAGCTGTAACGATTAATACCTTTTTAAACATTCTGCGCAATTTTATACAAGTTCTACGTGTTTATAGTATCCATTCCAATAGTCCACTCAGTGGATCTTCGTCTATACACCCGGGTCTAGTTCATCATTTCTCTGATGTTACATGGCCATTGCTCGCTATGGAGCGAAGTAAAAATTTTCTATCTATTCTGAAGAACTTCTACGGTCTAAAATAAATTATTCTACAATTCAGCAGTAATCCTCAGCTCTTGATGTAACTTACAGATTATCGGCTGACAATGATCAATTAAAAATAATATGGCTTATACCAGATTTTATATAAATGAATGTTTGTAATCGGTAAAGCATACAGTTGGAAATTATTAATTATTGCGCGAACCTTAAAGCGGTGAACAATCATCAGTTCTACCTAAACATATATGTATTTGAAGATGGTGTATAGCGTAACAATAGGTTGCCCAGCGTTTTTATAATAATCTAACATTTTAATATTTAAAAAAATAAACGAAATTCTTTTATTGGCTATTCCAACTTAACAAAGAAATTGTTTACCCGCTCCTTTTGTAAAACTTTATGAGGGTTAAGAAAATGAATTTAAATAAAAAAATTAAGTATAATATTAGCTTAACTTTTATTAAAAGTCTGGTGTAAATTTGCTACCTACCTTAAAATAATTCTGTAATTGATACTAAAATTAAAATATAACTGAATAAAAGCGATTATTTTTCTACTGTATAATAGTATGAATATAAGTATAATTCTTAAATACAAGTAACCACTTGTTAATTTCGGTGAATTTAAGATATTTCATTTGTATACGAAAATATTAAATTGAAAGTTACGATCAAACATAATAAAATACAGGACGTAAACGTATCCAAGATCCTTTCCCAATAAACATTCTCATAAAGACTAACATAAATATTCTTTTTAAAATAATAATATTGTGGGAAAGGAAAGTCTTTTGTCTATATTGGCTTTCCTTAATTAAAAAAATGTTACATGAGCCATAGTTGTTATTGATGGTAAATTTACAAAATATATAATGCTAATATGCTGAGTCAAACTTGTCAAAATTAATAATTAAATCGTGTGCGTCACACGCTAACATCGTAATGGGTCATGTTTACACCAAAATAAATTTCATTAATTCGTTTGTGTGCAGACGAATTTCTTCGCCAAGTAATATTTTCATATTAATATTACACTATGACTTATCACTTTATTCGTAGAAAGTATGACACGATTTTAGATTTCAGAGAATCTGTTCAGCTTTCTTACAAATACTCCACCATGAAAATATGTTTATTGGCAACAATAGGCAGTAACTAGTTCTTAATGTTTTATGTTGTAATTTTCAGGAATTATTTTTGGAGAAAGAACTAAAGCACACTAATTATTTTGTTGAAAAATATTGACATTCCCGATAAAGTCCAAAGTCATTTTATGTTAAGAACTGTGGAACTGTTAAGAACAATAAAAATACTTATTTGTCTATTACATGATCCAATACATCGCACTATTTGACCCCAAAAAATAGCGAGTGAGAGTGTCCAATCAGATGGGAGCACTGGCTAACGAACAGCCTTTTCAAAATGTGATAGAAGTACGCTAGTTCACTTAGAGCTTAGTGAATTGTGATTCCAACGACGCGTTCACGTTGGCTAATAACATACACGTAAGTACGATTTACACAGCACAATACACAGACTCACACCGTCTATACCGGTATAGACTAAGTAAGTTGTTCCGGCGTTCTGCCGTTGGAGGACGTTAGTGTCCAATTTCCCTTAGCTTCCCTCCTGACTAACGGCGTACTGAGCCGAGGTCCGTGTCTAACCTGAGGAGGACTCAGGACGCCGATCCCCATGGGGCTCATCTGAATATAATCACTCCATTTTTTTTTAATTTTCCAAAAAAGTATCTAAAAAATAAATTAAATTATTATGATAAGCTATGAACGTATAAGTAACGTGTAAATAAAAGTTTATCCGTATGATTTTGAAAGAAGTTAAAGTTACAGCTAGGTACATAATGATAAAAAAAATATTGTTTATTGCAAAATGAAATATTGCATTCTCCATTTTCTAAATTATTTAAAATAATGCAGCCTATTAAGATGAGCCCTTAAGATAACATGAATCATTAATATTTTTTTGTTTTTTTTTATTTCTACGTAATTATGATTCAATATTAATAGTAATATTTGTGGCTACAAAGCGGTTCTTCGTTAGTAAAAGCTATTATTTTCTGCGTATAATTGAATTCACTAAAAGATGCAAGGATTTTATAATTGAATATTGTTCAATTTGTCCGTGGACATTTAAATATTCGTATTTATTTATTTTATTTTGTTTAAAGCCACTCAACGGGCAATGGCGTGCTATACTCGGGGATTCTCTTAGAGATAGAATCAGAAATTAGAGTATTCGTGAGAGAACTAAAGTTACAGACATAGCTCTTTGGATCAGCAATTTAAAGTGGCAGTGGGCCGGGGTCAGGTCGCAGGTCATGTCGCAGGATCGTTGGAGTAGACGAGTCCTGGAGTGGAGACCGCGTCTTGGCAAGCGTAGTGTAGGACGCCCTCCGGCCTACTGGTCCAATGACTTACAGGTGGTCGTGGATGGAGGCTGGATGAGGATGGCGAAGGACTGTGATATCTGAAGTAAAATGGGGAGACCTATGTCCATCTGTGGACTGCGATAGGTTGAAGCATTTATTTATTTTATACTTAGTAAATACGCGATCGGTTTTTGTTTATACAATTATGTAATGGATTCTAGACAAAAAGACTGATAACTATAACAAACTATTATATGAATATCATGAATATTACAAAACATAATTGTAAATGTAAATATCGGTATGTTAGTTCTTAAAACAAATCTTGAAATGTATTACCTCTAAACCATTTCTCGCTATTCAATTGATGAAGTCAAGTTACGGGTCCACAGTACAAGAGTTTATTATATTGTGGCGAAAAATGTTGTATTAATTAACAATTTATTGATTATTTAGGTCAACCTAACCAAACCACAGTGAAATTCTATTTGGACATGTTCGAAATTCTATTTAAACATGTTTACAAACTAATTATTTTAGATATGGCATGTTACAATGACACTGTATATCGCAAAGTTAGAAACGTTGGTTTGCGTCGTAGAAAACTTTCAAATGGGTGTCACCTCCACCTCACTAAAGAAGATAATATAAAAAACGCTATATTCACAAAGGACGAGTGGGTCAGTACCTCGATTTCCAGACCGATGGGCGGGTATCCATAAGTTATCAGTATCATAAGGTCTAGTCCTGTTGATGATGATAATGTTTTTTCTCTTTCATACCACAGTACTTCAAACAAGTAATAAAGCATCAGCTTTTTTAATATAGTTATATAAAATCGTTTTCAAAATATTGATTATAAATTCCACTATTACGGCGTTATACTCAAATGTAACCGCAGGAAAAATAACGATAAATATAGTATAAATAGGTACATCAGATGTGGTTTTCTATACAATTTATTTTATAATTGTGTAATAGATAATGAAGAGTATTTCGTGACAATTTTCTCTATGGTTAATTAATTACGTATTTTTTTATTTATCAGCTACGTTAAAATGCATTATTAGTTTTGTTATTTTATCTATGTTCGTATAGCACGGCATATTGCTAAAGGAAAAATAAATATTGTTAGGTTAATATAAAAATAAAATTATTTTTAGGTTATCTATAAATCTATAATGTTATACAATAGACAACACAGATTCACTTTACTATAAGACAAAAGTCTCATCGTCGGTATCTTGCTTCATTTATATTTAGAAGCTTTTAATATAAATTAACAGCCTGCCATAAAACAGGCATCAAATAATTAATATAAGAATCAATATTCATTAAAAGGAGATTAAGGTCCATTCAGATAAGATGGATAAGATGCGGCTGAAAGAAAGGATTAGTCAAATCATTTGTTAGAATTGAAGGGAGCGGACAATCTTAAATTACAAATAGAATGTTACAAGCCAGGCTTAACACTTTCCATATTATAGAAATAGTAGTCGGCCGGCTTCGTATTATATTATGCAATTATATTATGAAGAAAATGCGATTGATCTCTGTATAGACATATTTTTCATGTTATTTTTATCTACTTTCCAAGGCTTAAGTTTTTCGACTACCTACTGTAAAGTATTCTAAATGTTTTCAATTTGAATTTTAATTAGAATTTTTATTCTAAATGTTAATTCTAAAAGTTAATTTCCACACACCAGAAACACAATTTCTGTGTTACATGTTTTAAAAAATAATTTCTCTGATAATGGAGGGAAAGGTCGACAGACTAATAGTCTAGTGGTAAGTGACACAGACTGCTGTACCAAGAGCTGGGGGTTTGATTCTCTCTCATATAATCCACAGATTATTGATTAGAGTCTGGGTGTACGTTATGTATTATTAATGTATTGAAAATACTCTGGCAGACTTGGCAACATTTGGTATTACTAATAAGACTAATTATGTAATACCATAATTTGGAAAACATATATATATATATATCTATATATATATATATATATATATATATATATATATATATATAGATATATATATTATATTGTAATAAATGCAAAATATCTTCGTATTTCAATAAACAAATCAATATTATGAACTGTTAAATTAAGCGGTTAAAATGAAACAATTTTAACGAGCCGGTTATATTATCATTACCCGGTCACTGAGCTACCCGGATATTACAGTTTGATACATCGTTTACACAGTTATTTAAGAAATCGCCGTAAGTACTGAAAATTAACAGTTGAATTATATTATTCTCTTAATGTTTATGCATAGGTTGACTTTCCTTGCTTACTTGTAATTAGCATTTAAAGACTGTATTAACATTCACGCCGATGTCGAATGAGAATTGCTTTATTAAATTAAAACTAATTTTAAATATTAGGCCAACGTATATATTACATTAAAAGGAAAGTAAAAGATATTTGACAATGTTCTTTTTGGAAAATTGAAATTAATAATAATTATTAAATAAAAAAATATACATAACAAAATAACTTCTTTAATAAGAAATTAGAAATCTATAGTCATGTGTCATTTTATTGTTAATTTTAGAACGTCAGGAAGTACAAGTCCCAAAATCTGCAATTTTCAATTAAAATTCTTACTCTTATAACAAGATGTTCGAACGGTGTAATTAAAATAATAATTGTTGTTTGTGATAGTAAAGGATAGAACTGTTTAGGCTCCGAGAAAATTTGATTAATATTACATTATTTGAAAAGAGCATCGAGTATAGAGTAATAGTAGCGTAGAGATTATGGTTATCGAATGGGACATGGGATGACGATGGTCTGTGTGTAGAAATTGTAACTGGCAGCGTAGATAACATATTGGAAATACTCTGGCCGACTTAAGAATTAAGAATATAATTTTTCAAAAAAAAAAATCTTAAGTTTTTATTTATAGTTTTTATCAAATCACCATCAGACGATTGCAGTTAACAACCGTATTTAAAAAAATAAAAAAAATGTTACATCGGTCATAAGTTTTAATAAATAAAAATAAATTATAAAAGCAAAATATTTAACTCTTAAACAATACATTTTTGTACGGTTCAGCGAACCATACAAAAAATGAATCAATGTTAGTTTAAACTTAATCTTAAATAATTAAAAGTGTATTCCAATTATAAATGATTTACTTTTCTAAAACAAATAAACATATCTATATAATAAGTAAAACAACCTATTTAATTCAAATAAAATATTAATGCATTTCTTCAGGACTTACTAAAATATGTATGATATCATATTAGTTTTAACAAATAAAATATATAAAAGCTAAATTGTCTGCACTTTGATAAATGTTCACATTAAATCCATTGCTCAAACGAACCACAATTAAGTGGATACTAATTTGTCTAACTTACATATTAACCAATTTGATAAGTTAATAAAACAGAATAAGTTGCATGTAATTTTAGTTCAAACAAGGCAAATTAATTTCAGTAGTTTGTTGTTTTCAAATAGTATTTTTTGTTTAAGTTATTTGAAACTACATGGCATTCACGTTACCAACATCATAATTATATGTTTTAAAACTTCTCTTCCTTCTCTTTACTTTATTCCTGATTTTAATTACTTTATAAAACTAATGCAACTATAAATATAAGTAAAATATATTTCAAATTAAAATATTTGTGGTTCACATGACTTATTTTTATGTTTTTTTTATTTTTAATTTTTCAAGAATTTCAATTAGATTAACAGCATTTGTGAAGAAGTTAAAATAAAAATATGTTTAAAGTTATACTTAATTTTTTCTTTTAGTTATTAATAAAGAGCACTCGAATAAATTTCTAAATATGTTTATATTCAACTGATATGATTTGGATTGAAAGTTTAAAGTTAATAGATAAAATTAAAATATATTCTCGAATATATTCCGTCGCAAAAATATTTATTTTCTACAATTCCATTCTTTTAATTTTAAAGTATTTTTTAAAAAAATAAATAAAATAAAAAAATATGTACATCTCTAACTTGACTACCACAAAGAATGAAAAATGGAACAATCGTGTTATTAATTATTTTTAAACAATATCCAAAAAACTATATCTAACTTTTATAAATGTATTAACATTGTGTTGATTTGTTTCACATAAAAAAAATTGTGAGGTCAAGGATCACCCTGATAGTTTAGGAACAATCTCAACAACTTTAAATAATGACATGTTTCAAAAGAAATTAACTTTTTTTGCTTATTGCGCCAATTGTATCGGTGCCAATCCGTGGTAGGTCGCTACTTTTTAATAAATATAGCATGAATATTTCACCAACACAAACTGAAACCCTAGAGATGTTTCTGGCAATCTGATGCTGATAAATAGAAATCGTAAATTACATTCCTTCTCTTAATAATAATTTGTATGAAAACTGAGAAAAACATTTTTATTTGGTTCGGTTCTTCTCAACGAATAAGATAAAAAATATATACAACGGTCTGTACCTACTACAAACCATTTTTAGCTTCGGTGATTGGAGTCATTATTAGATACTTTTAAATGTACGTGACCTCCTCAGTGGATCTTCATTTATACACCCGGGTCTAGTTCATCATTTCTCTGATGTTACTTGGCCATTGCTCGCTAAGGAGTGTAGTTAATATTTTCTATCTATTCTGATTCTGAAGAACTTCTACGGTCTAAAATAAATTATTCTACAATTCAGCAGTAATCCTCAGCTCTTGATGTAACTTACAGATTATCGGCTGACAATGATCAATTAAAAGTAATGTCTTTTACCAGATTTTATATAAATGAATTAGCTTTTGTAATCGGTAAAACATACAGTTTGAAATTATTAATTATTGCGCGAACCTTAAATCTGTAAACAATCATCGGTACTACTTAAACATATATTTGAAGACGGTGTATAGCGTAACAATAGGTTGCCCAGCGTTTTTATAATAATCTAACATTTTAATATTTAAAAAAATAAACGAAATTCTTTTATTGACTATTCCAACTTAACAATGAAATTGTTTACCCGCTCCTTTTGTAAAACTTTATGAGGGTTAAGAAAATGAATTTAAATAAAAAAATTAAGTATAATATTAGCTTAACTTTTATTAAAAGTCTGGTGTAAATTTGCTACCTACCTTAAGATAATTCTGTAAATGACACTAAAATTAAAATATAACTGAATAAAAGCGATTATTTTTCTACTGTATAAAAGTATGAATATGAGTATAATTCTTACATACAAGTAACCACTGGTTAATTTCAGTGAATTTAAGATATTTCATTTGTATACGAAAATATTAAATTGAAAGCTACGATCAAACATAATAAAACACAGGACGTAAACATATCCAAGATCCTTTCCCAATAAACATTCTCATAAAGACTAAAATAAATATTCTTTTTAAAATAATAATATTGTGGGAAAGGAAAGTCTTTTGTCTATATTGGCTTTCCTTAATTAAAAAAATGTTACATGAGCCATAGTTGTTATTGATGGTAAATTTACAAAAAATATAATGCTAATATGATGAGTCAAACTTGTCAAAATTAATATGTAGTTAAATCGTGTGCGTCACACGCTAACATCATAATGGGTAATGTTTACACCAAAATAAATTTCATTAATTCGTTTGTGTGCAGACGAATTTCTTCGCCGAGTAATATTTTCAAAATGTTTATATATTATTATTACACTATGACTTATCACTTTATTCGTAGAAAGAATGACACGATCTCAGATTTCAGAGAATCTGTCCAGCTTTCTTACAAATACTCCACCATGAAAATATGTTTATTGGAAACAAAAGGCAGTAACTAGTTCTTAATGTCTTTATGTTGTTTTTTTTTGCCGGCATTATTTTTGAAGAAAGATTTCAAACACTAATTATTTTGTTTATTTTTTTTGTAAAGTATTGATATTTAAGATAAACTTGAAAAAACAATAAAAAATCTAATATGTGATTATGAAATTATTGTTTCCTTTATTATTTAAAGCAATGTAGCCAAAATATAATGTTTAAAATTTAAACCATCATTAGACTGCATTGAAAAAGTTGCATTTTACAAATGTATGGTAATTGAAATAATAAAAATATTTACCCTATTATATGAATGTCATCTATTTTTCAAAACTTAATTATATTTAAATTTTATGCATAAATACAAATCTTGAAATGTAGTTTTCTCTAAACCATTTCATTGCGTTTATTAATTATAATAATTGGTTTCTAGTGAAGTTACGGATGCAACAAAACAAAAGATCATTATGTGGCGAGACATGTTGTATTAATTAACAATTTATTGATTATTTAGTTCAACCTAATCAAACCACAATGAAATTCTATTTAAACATGTTTGAAATTCTATTGAAACATGTTTACAAATTAACTATTTTGGGTGCGACATGTTTCAATGACCTTCTATATTGCAAAGTTAGAACGTTGGTTTATATTGTAGATAAGTTTGGGTGTCACCGCCCTCGTACTAGAGAGGATTAAATATAGAACGCTAGATTCACGTAGTACGTAGTGGTCCATTTCCAGACCGACGCGACGGTGCAGTATATCTAAGTTTCCAGTATCGCCGGTTCCAATCCTATTAAAGTTATTGGTGTATTATTTACTTCATATTCTTCATTTTATTTCAAACATTAATTTCGGTAGTTCTCTTCAATGTTTATCTCTACTGCAAAGTTCTACTGCAAAGTTATAAACATTGGTTAGGATTTTCGAAAGAAACCTAATAGATGTCACCACCGTCCCGATAGAGACGATCACATATAGAATGCTTAATTCTCCGAGACGGACAGCAATACAGTCGCGGGTTCGAATTTCTGCCCGTATCGGTTTATTTTTATTCTAAATTTATTTTTAATGTATTTTCAAATATTTGTTATAAATTCCACTATTGGGGTGTTAGTCTTGAATGTACGCCACGGAAAAAATAACTAAAAATCTATATTTTTAGTTATTTTTATACTATTATAAACACATTAAAAGTAGTTTTTTTATGCGTTCTTTTATAAATGTAAAATAGACAAACATGTCTTTGTACAAATCCATTTAAAAAAATAAGTTTTCTGTGTGTTCATCAATGTGAAATAAAAATAATAAATAAATAAATAGATAAATAAGAGTGTTCATATTTTCGACCCGTTCTTCTCTATAGTTTTTTAACTGCTTAATTTGTTATGTTGCTAAACCAAAAATAAATATTGTTAGGTTAATATAAAAATAAAATTATTGTTCGGTAATCAATAGTATTGTACAATAGATGAAACAAAGTCACTTTACCGTAAGACAAAAATATCATCGTCGGTATCTTGCTTCATTTATATTTAGAAGCTTTTAATATAAATTAACAACCTGACATCAAACAGGCAGCAAATAATTAATATGAAAATCAATATTCATTAAAAGGAGATTAAGGTCCATTCAGATGAGATGGATAAGATGCGGCTGAAAGAAAGGATTAGTCAAATCATTTGTTAGAGCTGAAGGGAGCGGACAATCTTAAATTACAAATAGAATGTTACAAGCCAGGCTTAACACTTTCCATATTATAGAAATAGTAGTCGGCCGGCTTCGTATTATATTATGCAATTATATTATGAATAAAATGCGAATGCTATCAGTATAGACATATTAATCATATTATTTTTATATACCTTCGAAGACTCAGGATTTTTTTGACTACATACTGTAAACTATTCTACACGTTTTCAATTTGAGATTTGCCAAACATTACAAACAAAGTTCCAATATATGTATTAAGAAAATAATAATTTGTCTGGTGTTGGTGCTAGTAGTCAACGGAATACTATTGTAGTTGTGAGTGATACAGACTGCTGTACCAAGTACGTACTGTACGCTATGTATTATTATAAGACTAATTATGTAATACTGGTTTTTTTTTTAAACAAATGTTATGTATGACGTAAGTGGATATAAATAAAAACGGCGTTTGCCGTCATTTTGTATGTAAGTGGAACGCACGGAAAAAATACCCGGATAAATATATCATTGGTTTTATTTTTTTTTTTGCAAGAAACCGTTTATTGTTTAATGTTTATTTCTATTGATTTAGAAGCATAACTAGGAAAAAAGTAATTATAACATCTAGCCTATAATAATATATTTTTATTAAAGCTTTAAGTATTGCATTTGAATTTTATTTCACCACAGGATTTTGGTGTTTATAAAATTATCACAAAGTTTAAGTTAACTATTTTAACATTAGTCTTAAGTAATATGAACAAAAATAAAACCCACTTACACTTGTATTTATTATTTATGATATAACTTAGATGGATTTTATTTTAACGGGTAGTGCTTTTATGAAATGGAAGTATTAATTTTTCTCTTGAATACTTATTTGATACTTGATGTTACTCACAACTCCGCGCTCGTGAAATAGGAGAATAAATTTTATTTGAAACAATGATAACAGTGGCTAGGATACAATCTTGATAATTTGAGTAAAATAAATTAAATGGAATTGATATAAAATACCAAATCGACGTTTATATATGGGATTGGGATATAATATCAAAATAACAAAATTATTAAAAAGTTACAGGTTATTAATACATAATTAATAACGTTACAAAACACTCTATTATACACAAAGTATCTTTTGTATCTATATAAACAAAGTAATATTATGAACTATTAAAATGAAACAATTTTAACGAGCCGGTTATATTATCATTACCCGGTCACTGAGCTACCCGGATATTACACTTTGATACATCGTTTACAGAGTTATATAAGAAATCGCTGTAAGTATTGAAAATCAACTGTTGAATAATATTATTCTCTTACTGTTTATACATAGGTTGACTTTCCTTGCTTACTTGTAATTAGCATTTAAAGATCTTCTACTGTATTAACATTTACGTTAAATGAGAATCGCTTCATTTAAATAAATTTCAAATATTGGGCCCTATTATTATTGCATAAAGAGAAAAAAAGAAAAGCACCATGATTTTATTTGTTAATAATAATAGTTAGTTAAAAATATATCTAAGAAAACCACATTTTATTATTGTAGAAAAAAACAATAAATGTTCATTTTATTTTATTTAGAATATTTTATTGTTAATTTTAGAACGCCAGGAACCACAAATCTCAAAATCTGCAATTTTTATTTAAAATTGTTACTCTTATAATAAGATGTACCAACGTCACGGTGTGATTAAAATAATAATGAACTGTTTTTTGTGATAATGAAGGATCGAACTGAAATAAAATATGATTAATATTACATTATTGAAAAGAGAATCATGATTATGGTTATCAAATGGTAATATCAAAGAGACGAATACGGTCTGTGTATAGGAATTGTAATTGTCAGCGTAGGTTACGTATTCTGAAATAATCCATACATACCATGCATTTAACATTTTTTTTTGTTTTGACTTTTTTTAACGCAGAAGTTCACTGGCAGACCTAAAAATGAAGAATTAAAAACAACTATATGCACAATTGAGTAATATGTAAAACTAAAATGTAATTTTTATTTATAGTTCTTATCAAATCATCCGATATATCAATCTACCAGGTAGATCGATGCAGCTTTGGCAGCATATATCATGAATAAACAATTATATATTTTATAAGTTTTCAAGTAACTCTTACAAGTATTTAAAAAGGAAGGAATATAAAATATGCAGTTTTCATCATGGTCGATAAATTATATATAAATAAATTAAAATTATAAATATATTTGAGTTGAAAGCGGTTGAAGGTGGCTCAATTGTAATAATTTTAATGATCACTACGCGGTTTTCAGTAGTAGTAGTAGTAGTATATTTATATATACATATACACAAAACAGTCAAATAATTGTTTAACAAAATTGTTTATTCTGTCGGCTTGGTGAAATGAACTCTTAAACAAACATTACAATATTCATTATGTTGTAATTTATTTATAAACTATCTCCTCTGTATACTTGTGATTAATATGCAAACGTCGCTTGCCCTTATAATAAACATCCCGGTTCATATTTACATAGACGTTAATTTAAATATATAATATGTTGTTAAATCCTATATATTTAAGCAATAAAAACCAATGATACTATTTTAATGTACAACAACTTACAACACTTTTTAATAATCTCTGTCTATTGGCCTTGATACTGGGAGAAAACTAAGACTACTAATTTTCTATCTTCATAAAGTCTGTGGCCTAACTAAATGCTATTGTATTAATATACAATAAGAAAATTTATTTTTAATATTATTTAACAACAGTCAAACAATAATCTGATCGTTTTAGTTAATTTTATTAGTTCTACTAAATTAATTAGTACTTAATAATTGCTAATTGAAACCAATTTGAAATCATAGTATACATATAAATATATAGCAATACAATACTATGATTGTATATGTAATATGAATTTAATCAAATCTGGGTATCCCTTGCGGCGGTATTGAACCTGCTATGTTCTAATATATATTATATTGAAACAGCATTACTTAAGAAGCGGAGAATCATAGGTGCGAACATAGTACCTACATAGTTACCTTAAAATACTTAATACGTAGATAACCTTAAAACGTGTTATTTATTGACAAGGAAAATATAATATAAATTACGCTGCGCAGAAGTTTATTAGCTATATTGTTATAAATGACATTAAATGTTTAAAATATTTTATATATAAAAAATGATCCTCGGTAAATTTACCGTCTATTAAAGTTTTATCGTTTAAGACCGATAATTTTTAGATATTAAATTGTTTCATAATATTATTGTAAATATGTCATTTAATTTGTCAATTAAGCCTTAATGATATGAACGTCGATTTCGGATACCACGTACCTACCTAATTGTGACTCACACTTGATTTTTGAATAACTTCAATACCTCAACAAAACAAAGTGAATATGTAATATTTAATAGATATTTTGGATTGAGACTTAAGAAATATCAGTGAAAAAAGAAACAATAAAAATTAATATACAGGGTTATTTGTAATTAGTTGACATCCTCTTGCAGACAGCCTCTCTGCGTCCAATCCCAACAACATTTGTTCTACGACTTTTTAAAAATCTTGATAAACAACACAATAAACACGAAACAAAAAATTGCTCCCTTTTACTTATTACTCTGGTTATGTAAGAAATGCATAAAAGGTCAACGTCCGAGCGCTAAACCTACACTCAGTGGCAACAAATAAATTTTTTACGAGAAAACTTAAATTTTAAAGCTATTAATTTTAAAAAGACGTAGAATAAATGTTTTTAGAATTTATGTAGAGAGGCTGCCTGCAAAAGGTGGTCAACTAATTACAAATATCCCTGTATATATACTATTGTGAAATTAAGTTAGCTATCGAACTATGTTTTGATCCAAAATAGCAAAGAAATGATCAAAAACAAAAAAAATAATCAACGAACATTTAAATTGTGTGATGACACATAAACAGAAAAAAATATATATACCTACTGACGATTTCATATTATGAATTTTACTATTATTATAGCTACAGTATACTCTATTTAAATTAAATATAAATTCATTATTCTTATCTAAAAATTCTCTCCAAAAATAGATTAGATAGACTCTTGAAAGTTCCTAATCATAGAAACGGAAATGAGGATAGATTTGCATCTAGTCCCAATTTTCTTTTCTAAGAGGGCTGACGTAAATATTCTAATACTTGCGTTGCACATGCAACATTAGTTAGACCGAACCCGCGTTAGTCGAGTGGTTAGCGCAGACGCCTAACGTATCACGGCGCAATGGGGCTAGGGTTCGTTCGATTCCCGGCAGAGACAGGCATTTATGTGATGAGCCTAGAAGTCTGTGTTTCTGGGTTTGGTCGTTTTTAAATTTATTCTCAGTATTTATATGTCTATTTCTATGTATTTGTATCGTTGTCTAACACCCTTAACACAAGCAAATAATTTGCTTACTTAGGGGTTAGATCAATGTGTGTAATTTGTCCGGATATTGTTATTATTGTATGTATTTATTTTTATAAAAAACTAATTTTATGTTAATATTTATTTATTTTATTAAAGGGTTCTTACTTAAGTGATGTACATTAAATCATGTAATTCTAAAACATACATTTTGTATAATTAGCATAAATAACTTTTCTACTCGTATGTTAATAAATGAGACGACTATTTTGGAAACCGCTCCACTTCATAAGGTCACAACATGATATTGTAATATTTAAGAAATTTAAATTAATATATCAATATATTTTATTACAAGTGTTATCTTATACAAATATAACTAAGTATGAAGTTATTGCCCACCTTTTTTTGCAAGATTAAAAAAATAAATATACTTATAAGATTTTGGTATTATAAATTTTTGTTGTCAAAAGTATATCTAGCTTGTCAGTCAAAACTTTAAATTTAATAAAAGAAAAACATGATTGAAAATAAAATTACTATTAAGTAATAATGTGAAATGGTTCCGATGAAAATGTAAAAATGTTAACGATCCGTTCGAAATATAACTCGGTTAGTGAGTTACTCGGTAACAGTCTGATGGATCGCTTACAGAGTTGTTTTTTTATATCTGATAATGTTTTTACAATTTAACTGAATAAAACTGGACCTATGTATACTTTTAATTACAATGCAACAATCATCCACTGCTATTACCTAAGTGTAGAATAATAATGACTAAATTATGATTACTTCATTTTATGAAATACACTGTTTTCTAGGTATATTTCTAGGGAAAGTTTTATTATTACACTAAAAAGTCTTAAATCAGAATTCAACAGAAATAAATTAAGATTTATATTTTTATGCATTCTCTTTGCAATTAGAGGGATTTATTGAAAAAAAAGTATATTTTCTGCGAGAAACAGTTGTAGAATAGAAATTATTGATTTTAATACCTTTCAATGTAAGACATTGGAAATTTACGTCTTTCAACTAAAAGAAAACTGAAAATATGCTCTAATTTAGATCTTAACAAGCTCTTTGAATTTACGACTCGACGATTTCTGAGAAGTGCTAGCGAAAATTGAGTTCCAATTTTATTAAAACTATTTCTATACTATGGCGACTTCGAAATTTTTCATGGAAAAAATGCTGTGCTATAAAAGAATCATTAATAAATTCATTTAATTATATTTCGCTTTCGCTTTGCAAATGAAATTAGTAAGATTACTTTAATGTAAGTCTAAAGAATGGAAATACTATCTTTTTATAATACAGCTTAAATTGCTGTATCAACCTCAAGCAATTTAGGTATAAATATTTTGATTTTAAGATAAAATAGAAATATATTTCATTACGCTGTTATAATTTCTGGATTACCATAAAATATAAAAGCAAAGATCATAAATGTGAATAGAAGTCGTACTTGCATCCTCTGGGATTATAGCTTATGTCCTTTTTTCAAACTGATCCATGGTGTATTGACTTGCATTTAGATATTTATATTAAAGGAATATTTTTGCTACTACTACTATTGATAGAGTGTGTTAAAAACATATTAATAGGTGTTCATCAATGATCCATAAAACTATTTATAACTCATTCTTCTAAATTTAATATTTATTATAAATGTTAACGGAAGGGTCTTAATGGAAACTAAGATGCAGGGTTCGTTACGACTAAGCGAAATGAAGAGATGAGGCCAGACAGCAATATCCGGTTACAGATATCCGTTTGGCGATGAAAAAATAATTGATTATATGATATGCTTTAAATATTAATCACTAGCTGATTCCCACGACTTTGACCGCTTGGACATAAAAAAATACGAAAAAAATACACAAAACATCCACTCATTTGGCACTATGATTCTCATTTTCACTAAACCAACACTACTAAACAATATAAACACTCTATCCTTTAGTACGTACTTTCTTTCTTTTTGTACTTAGATATCTCAGTTTCATCCTATTTTACCACCTCACGAACCTACAAACTTCTATAATAACTAATTTACTAACTGAAAAATATTTGTAACGATAAACTGAAGAGAATATTATATCTTTTTTACGCTAAGCCATCTTTACTTATATAATGTTACTCTTATTTTTAAATTTATAATACAAAAACAGATAACTACAATATTAATCTATTTGGAACATGCGTAAGAGGGATCGAACGCGTGACCGATTTAGTTCATCCGGATAATTCAAATTTCAACCCGGATATCCGCCAGCGAACGTGACTACGCCGCTTAATTGAAAACTGGATTGTGGATATCTTAAGTTATATTATACTGAATACAGCGGCTTATACCCGGATTATTTTAAACCGCCCCAAATACATTGCTATTTTTTGTAAATAGATTTTTTTATTGTAATAAATATGAGTACATTTTTAATTGATTGATAAATTATATTTTGTTTTCAGGTAGGTGCAAGTTCTTTTCGTTGAAATACTGTAAGTTATCTTTTTTATTTAAAATAAAAAAATATATATTTTATGGATCAGTAATTTAGTACTGCAAGTAATTACTAGAAGCATTAAATAATTATGACGTGTACAGTTAATATAATAAAACATATGATTATAAAATTAATGCAGGCACGTCACTAGGTCTCATAAAATATTAAGTCTGAGAAAATTAGAACCTGAAATTTAAGTACCAATTTGACATTACTCTCTTAGGACATACGAAAGCTAATTTTGAAGTTAATGAGCAACTGTGTACCTACAAATTCTCTTGTTAAGTAAATTATTCACAGCGCTTTACCTAAAATTTAATATAAAATAATATTACTTTAGACAGATATTAATATCGTTTAATATTTCTTTGCCAGGAAAAAACCCAAATATTTATAAATATTCTTTTAAATAAAGCAAAATTTATTTTATATACAATTTTAAATCGGCTACCTATTATAATAATAATAGAAATAATTATCCTATTAGAGAAATATGTTAAAATAACGAGCTACAAATAATAAAGGTTATTTTTTATGAAAATAATAGTAAGATATATTAATATTTATGCAATCATTGGCAGCTTCAATATATTTGTTTCCGTTCTTCTTAATATTAATCCAACTCTAAACTTATATTTCTTGTACAAACACATTGCATTGGTATAATTTAAGTTTTAGAAACTTTACGTAGTTTACGTATTTTGTTTTGGCAATTTTAAATTTGATTAAATCGTAGCTCGCTGGAACGTCCTCGTAATTTTAGGATCCTTATTTCCCCTAAGGTTTTGTTCTTTATGTTTTTCTTTGTTCGTCGCTTTATTAATATGTCAATCAGGAAATCAATTTTCGGGTGAATTCCGTTAACAATGTATAATGATTTTATTTTGTTAAGTAAGTTAACTTAAGTACTTAAGGGAGAAGAATAGTGTTGCAACATGATTTCTGTCGGCAAGTGTAGGTGATTGGATTATATTTAAACAATGCTGATGGTTCTTTTTTGTTTTAACTATTTCAGATTTAATTGAAATACGTTATGGCACATCAAATGTGTAATTTAAATGGATTGATTTCTGCTTGAAAACTATTCCATATCACAAAATCTACAGTGTAAATGCCTCAGGCGGCTGAAATCATAAAACCTCAAAGCATGTTTCTCGTCTAAATTAATTTTCACCGCAAAAAACGTTAATCACGGCAATCAATTTAAATGTGGTCAAAAATTATTTAAGCAACCTTTTTTAATTTACATGGCCAGTGTACTTTTATAGTATACCTACCAATTTATTTGCGATAGAAACTAACATTTCTCTAATAATAATAAAATCTTAATAAAGACCGCATTATTTATTTCGAGCAAACATATTTCACTTATTTAATGATCTCGCTTCTAATATGGTAGGTCGGTGGAAAAGAACCGAAAGGAAATCAAGTATCCATGGTTTCATCAAAGTATTCAAGTATTAATATCTTTATTTATTTTTTATAGCCGCTTAGTTCAATTTTATTCATAATTTTCCAAACCTGCGGTATCGGTTCAAAGTTTTCCTTTAAAACAAACGTCCCTTTGATTTGTCATTACAACCCTCGTTATCAACTTTGATCATTGAAATTCAGTCGCAGCTGCGCAAAGGCTAAAGAAAAAGTTACTCAACTTTTAAGGATCTTTACCGTCGTTCAAACTTAAATCGCCCCGATAGTCGAGTGGTTAGCGCAAACGCCTAACGTAAAGCGGCGCAACAAGGCTCGGGTTCTATTCCTGACAGGGACAGGCATGTATGCAATGAGTGTAGATGTCTTTAGGTTATCGTTAGGTTTGGTGATTTGTTTAATATCTTCCCAGTATTTATAAAGTGTATTTCTATGTATTTGTGTCGTTGTCTAATACCCTTAACATCCTTAAGTAAGTAAACAATTTGCTTACTTGATCAATTTGTGTAATTTGTCCTTATATTATTGTTATTATTATTTAATAAATTGTGTTCTGTGAATATTCACGATTTTATAGTCTATAGTGTGAGAGAATAACTTAGTTGTATGAGCAAGAAATGTAACGTATCATTAAATTGTATAACGTGTAAAATCTATACATTTTACATTCAGTTTATTTCAAAATAATTTTTCATATTGAACTTTATTTATATTTGTTATTTGATTTTTTTATTGATATAATGCTAAATTATGCTATATGTATAGGTATGACTTTATCTGATTGAATGATTTAACAGCGAACTATAATATTCTTTAGTTTGAAACTAGAGTTTGACATATCACAAGTGCAAAATATTAATTTTGTTGCGTTAGATAATCCTTTATGGATAAGAAGATAGTGATAGGTATGGTTTTGTGGAACTACCCGACTCCTCTGTCTCCTATCTGACTCCCTGTCTCGCTCATCCGCTGCGCTCACATGAAAAGGCTATTGAGACATACGCCGTTTCGCTGTCGTGTGCTATGATGATCAATGTCCATAGATCGACATTAGGTAGAAACCCGCCTATTGCAGCTGCAGTAGTTACCAGCCCCTAATCACCACCTCCCGACAAGTTTAAGGCAAAGCAATAAACGGACATTAATACCATTTAAAATGAAATAAAAATCTTAGACTTAGACGTAGCCTTCCTACTTACTAAGCCAGGTATTTATAGGCAGTTGTAGTAGGCAACTATTGTTGTTGTATGTTCAAAAATCCGTTATTAATAAAAAAATAAAGTCTACGGGTGATGTCAAGGCTGAAATTTTGTAGGAATAAATAACTATATATCCAAACAGTGAATCTTAATAATTAATAAATAGAATATCATTATTATATTATTTTTGAAACTATATTTTGATATATATTTATCATAGTATAATATATCAAAATACCATTTTGATAACAATGAACAAAAATGGAACAATAATAATCCCGTAATCAAGATCTCTGCTATAAGAACAAATCCCTTTAATTAAATTTTAAGTCCATTCTAATTACCTAAAGCATATTAAGCACAGTTTATATGCTGTGGAATTTCAAACCCTATTGTCTGATAAATAAGGTTTTATCATAATTTAGGCAGGATGTAGGCTTTAAACCTAATTAGTTGGCAGGTTGCTTCTGCAGGCCCTGCAGTGTCGTTTACAGAAATAAATGATATTAAGTATTGTAATATCCATATACATTGAAATTATATTAAGATTGCTTATTAGGATTTTTTTAATTGGAAATCGATTCTCGACCCTTTGGATCAGCAGTTAGGAACACTGACCAAAAGAATCATATGTCATCATCATCACGATACACATTACACAAAGTCTTCTCTTCTTATTTTTTTGGGCTTGAGAGCTGTGATCTAATATTGTTAGTGAGAAATCAATAGTGTATCTATAATATTATATATAGATTTTTGAGTCGCCAAACATTATAGACAAATCTCAAATAGACTTACTATTGATCATCACATAAACGTGTTATACGGTAGGTATATGTTTAACTTAATTAGAAATCGAAACAATACCTAAAAACAAATTTTATAAAGATAATCAAACATCTATTGTATAAAAACAAATACATCAAATATATTAGCACTTCTTTTATAACACAATTTTTAATTAGTAACAAAACATTAAGCGTTCCTAATAAATAAAACCCTAATAAATAAAATCCCAAAGATTTAACTAAGTATGGAGTTCATTACATCTAACTTTCGGGTATTAACATGAGACCTTAGTATTTTGGAAACTTCCTGGCCAGCAAGAAACTTCAAATGCTAACACTCCAATGTAAAGTGCGGTGACATTTTGATTGAAGTGGCAAATGGTGTGGCCGCCATTACACCCGGTCAAAACGGATATCCGGACCGCTATAAAGATACCCGGCAGCTGGTCAAACTGTGGGGCGGTTTTATCAAAAGTATTCTGGGACGCGTTATCTAAAACCGTTTTCGAGTTACGTTTTTTCCAGGAAATGGTTTTTTGCTTTATCATTTTGGAAGATTTATTCTGCGAGTTCCGTCGAGTGAAATAATAGGTTGGGTGATTTGTTATATACTCGTATACAACAAAATGTGACTTAAAATACGCGCGACACTAAAAATAAGATTAAAAAAAAGACTAAAAAATTAATAGTACTTTCATTATTTAGTCATTTAGTTGTAAAAACTATTTTGTATAATTGCCATATAATGAATTACTGATGACTTATTATAGTAAATCTGAATATATAAAAATAATAATGCAATTAGGATACATATTTGTTAACAGTTAAAAAGTTTACAAAAGTAATATATTTTTTAAAACACTTTTACGCCATTCCTTACTATTTTTATTCAAGCAACAAATAACAAAACAAATTTAGAATAACAGAATTAAGAACCTATTTTCGGAAACGCCGACGCAAAATGGCCCTCAATGAAAATTATGAAGTAAGTTTTGTAAGTCCTAAAGTATACGAAGACAATATTGACATTTCTCAAGAACTTGAACCATGCAAAGTTCAAAATGTTTCTCTCATTTTGCAACATGAGAATACATTGATATGTCTGGGAGTTTATTAAATATAAATAACAAGTTTGAATGTTAAGTTGGTAGAGCCAATTTTAAGTTTTATAGGAGTTGCATATTTAGTTTGATAGTGAGTTTTGGACTATTACTTTGACTTTATTGAAAAAGTATTTTGGTATAGCTTTAAATTTAGTAATTTATCTGTTTCCTCCATGTTATGTTATTAGCTATTTGTCATTATAGAATTTATATTCCAAGACAGTTTCGCTGTTTCCCCGAGAAAGACAATTGTTTATGATTCTGTATATAGTTATTATGTGTAATCTACGTGTATGTAGTTAGAACGTAATATTTTTTCCAAAAATTTTTAACGCTTAATATAGATGATGATTCATGATGAAACAAATTCCCCTCGTAACTACAAAATTACCAACTTTGATCGATTTTTAGTAGGATTGTCTATGTAATTAATTGGAGTACTTAATCATATATAGGTATTGAAGGAATGTTTTCTAGACGAACTTGTAACAACACCGATGGTACCATATTGAACCATATTTATTTTATTACCCTGAAGCAACAGAATATTATACAATATTTATTAGGATTCTCTAAATCCTATGTTTAATCCTATAAAATATAACAAAGGCCAATTTCAAAATGATATGAATAAAGTTTATTTCAAACCGCTACGTAACACAATTTAATTTCATGTTTCAACCGAAAAGTGTTTCTTAATTTAATAAAATATAAAACATAAAATATGTATATATTTTTTGTGCAATAGTCTAGAAAATGTAGTGATCAAAAAATCTGTAATCTATATTAAATAGATGAATACTATTTATCTCAATAACCTAGCACTTTCTACTACTGCGAGTAATAATACTGGTACATTAATTTATATTCTAGAGAGAGAGATTAGAGAATACAATATAGTTAATTAATGACGGAAGTGACGTAATAGAGTAAAGTCAAGAAAACAAGTCATTAATGGAATCCGTCACTTGTAAACAATATTATACAAACTGTCAACGAATTAGGTGATTGAATAATGAGGGTGGGATTTCAGTGTTGTTACCCTTGTGATACGATACTGTAATAATTTAGCTACATTACATTGGCTGTATACCTTGTAATTACAATGCAGCTAAATTTAGAAACCCTTATTGTTTAACAAGGAGACGAGAGAATTATGTAATGAGGACAATAAAGTGACAGGCTTACTAGGCAGTATAATTTATGCTAATGTTTCGTGTATACCATGCGATTCTGCTAAAACTTAAATATATTTATCAAAAATAATTCAAAGTCTTACAAAATAAATTAAGTATGTTATTTTTATTACATAAATATTTAAACGTCTATATTTACGACAACTATCGTTAGGTTAGTTGAAATTAATGCCCTAGAAGCATTGCCTACTCGTGTCGGTAACTACAGTACAAATTACCTACGATAGGGTAAATACATATATTTTAGCCATCATGTTTTACGAAAGTTTACAAACATTTTTTTTTGGTAAAAAGTGACTTAATAATCTATTTGGTGACAAAGCGTAAGTGTTGCCGGCAGTTTTGCTAATCTTGGCGCTACGCCCCTTTAAGGTCGTAGTCATAAAACTGGTCCTACATTTCGAAGCGTGCCTGGCCAATAAAAACGTATAAAATGGGAATTCCACGGAATCTCTCGACTCGTGTTTTGTAAACAGAGGTAGGTTTTGTGGTGGTGTAGTGAAGGGATGTGATTGTATCGATAGTCTTTATATCTATACCTTATATTATTTTAAGTTGAAACAAGATAAATATCTTTTTATGGCCGTTATTATATCCCTCTTACATGTTTTGTATAATAAATATTATATCAAATAATTTTGGACAACATTTACTAACATTGGGTTAGTATCCCGGAGACTGAATCTTCTATAATCTATAAAATCTTTTATATAATCTTATTTAATTTCTATATTTAACCCAAATTTGTAACTTTTATCGATAAATTTGTTTGCATTACTATAAAAAACCGCTTCGTTGGAACTTTGTTTAAAGCATTTTTATTAAGGTTTGCTTTGCAAAAGTCTTGGTTTACGTAACAGATAAGTAGCATAGGGCTGCTGCTTATCTATCTCCAACTATATTTAATATATTTTTTGCAAAAAGTATTCGAGGTATGAAAACATGCAGTAAATTAGTTGGTAAGTCAATTAAAAAAGTAAAATACTTATTTTTTTTTATCCTTATTGTTTATATTTTTTTAAATAACGTGAATACACGTGAAACTTGAATTAATTCTAAATGACGGTCAATCTCCAAATACTGAATGTTTGCAAAATTTTTATTAATCAAAGAGAAAAATCAAGTTATAGTGGTTGGAATTGTACGGATAGGAAAATATTTAAGTTAATTATGTATAGCCTTCGCTACTTTATAAATCTAAAGAATGACTTGTTGGTATAGTGGTGACTGATGAACCGAAGGGTTCGATGAACCAAACGGGCAATTCTTTGTGTGATCCACAGATTATTGTTCTGTGTCTGGGTATACTTTGTGTCTGTTATTTTTATGACTGTGAAGCTCCTGCGACACAGGGCTAATATAATCCCTAATGCCCGCATTAGGGATAGTTGTCTTTTAAAGAAAAAAGGTATTACTCCTTTATATAATAATGATAAAATATACATAAATTTTATAAACTTAATCATGTTGTATTCTGTACGGCTTATTTATTATCATTTAAATGATTCAAAGATAAATAATAAACGTAGTGCTAAAATATAAATAAATTGCACGCATTTTACTTAAAAATATATTTATATCTACAATGTTAATGTTAAGCAAATATTACAATTCTGAATACCTGAATAAATGAATAAATTGTTTAATCTGTATGATAGTGATTTATAAAACAATAAACGAGACCAGAAACAACGAGAGAAATGCAAATTAATAAAGAATATAATGTGAAAACAAGAAATAAAACGGTTTTAACTTTTCGATTTTATTTTCCAGAAATCCAGTAATGACCAGTAGTTAAATGATATCGCTTCATGCTTCGGTAAACAGTTCTTGCGTTAAGATTCCTTTTTTAAATGTGATTTGAATTAAGAATTTAAAATTGTATGAGAATTTTCTATACCAGCGTGGGTATGAAGAGCTTATGAAGTCATTAACATACTCAAGCATTATTTAATTTTGTGGATGAATAACATATTGTAATAGTCTTTGTATATCTTCATAGAGTTCATTTAGTGAATGCTGCCTCTTCTCAGCTTCACCGGTTAAAAAAAAAGTATTTATTTCAAGTACCAGCGATTATAAGTTTACCAGCCTTCTTATAAAGATACCTCCTTTGTTATACTTGTACAAATAAAACTATGATACAGGGAAAATGAACGGTGTAAACTGTAATACTTAATATTTTTAATCAAACGATTAAATAAATAATCCTCAAAATAAATAACTAATATTGATAAAGTCTTCCTGTGTTTATTTGCTTTACATCTAAAGACATCATGCCACGAAAAGACGGTTCGGGAAGATAAAACGTTTTTTTATTATGGTTAAATCCTTTTTATAATTACTTAAAATAGTAGTGGAATTTTTGTTTTGTAATTTAATAATATTAATAAATTTTGTGTTTGATAATTAGTTAAAGAACTTTTTTTCGATAAGTATGACGTATACCGTGTTATATAAATACTAACTTATTTCTACGTATTTCCCCACTGACCTACAATTTCTAACTAAAGAAACTTAGAGATTGTAGAATCGTTTGGAAAAGTTTTTCAAGAACTTAACGTAATAGCGCGTTGCATTTTGCATACCACCGCCATCTTGTACCTAAAACTATATAACTACATGCGCGTAGAATTTATTTTAGCTGTTCTTTCACTTATACAAAAGTGTCGCTAAGAAATGTCCAATGGGAAAATTATACGAAAGAGTCACTATATAAAAGTTTTTACATATTTGTCTCACTTCTGGTCGTTGAACTTAGATGATTTTATATCCTACTAATATTATAAATGTGAATGTAAATTTGTTTGTAACTCTTTCACGCGAAAACTACTCAACCGATCATTATAAAACCTTGTACACATACTTTTAGAGATATTAGAAGTAACAAAGAATATTTGTTATTATTTTTTTTTGCAAAAAAATAAAAAAACAAAATTGAAAGATAAAAACATTGTTTGACAATAAACACGTGGAAGAAGTCGCAGACAACAGCTAGTTACGTCGCCCCAAACCGCTGAGCTGACACATTCCATTAGTCGCCAGCCAGGTGGCTCCGCTGAGTTAGCGTCTACCACCCATGGGAAGCCAATATTCTAAGTAACTGGACAATGCGAATAACTCTACTGGGTGGTCTGCTCCCACCCGTATTAGCTTATAAAATTAATATTAAGTTTAGTCTGTTTAAGGTAGTCTAAGTGGTAACTTGTTAATTAAATACCATCTTAATTAAAATAAAATCTTTTTTTAAAAAGCCATTCGCTGCGTAGGGAACTTGACTGGCGCAGCCGGTAGGATTCCGCGTCCGGAAAATAAAAGAAAATTACCGCGACGTACGTTTTCAAGCGTAATTCCCGGAATCCGAACCAAATAAATAAATTTGTCATATTAAGTGAACGAGCGTCTGGCTGTTGAAGACACTGCTACCTTCAGGCTCACGAGGGAAATGATTTGGTGAGTAGACCCTAAAGCTATTCCTATCTATTCATTTCCTAATCAACCCTAGATATATGTGTCAATTTAATTGTAGATTCCTTTTAAAAATTAAAAAGGTTCTTAGATATTTCTTTGACGTTTGTTTTAAGTGTTTTTATAAAGTAATGAAATAATATCGAAGTGAAATAAATTTATAATTCATATTTGAATCAATATTATAATTTAATTAATAATTATAATTGAATATATAAAAAAAAAATAATTCGAATAATACAATTCGTAAAAATATATTAATTATATTAAAATATTTTATTATATTAAATTGTGTGTACTATAATTAGTGACAATGGAAAATATAGTGAAAATTCCCGTAGAAATCAGCAACATTATCCCTAAGTTTGATGGAGATGAAAAATTATTATCCCTTTTTATTCGTAAATGTGAATACGTAATTCAAACTTGTGTAGTAGAAAATAATCCAGCACAAGATTTATATCTTTTTCACATAATAACTTCTAAATTAATAGGTCGAGCGGCTAGTTTAATTAGCGAACGACAAGATTTAATTACGTGGAACAGTCTTAAATCAGCATTAGAAACATTTCGGTGATCCGCGTTCAGAAGAATGTATAGCTATAGAATTAGAAACTTTAAAAATAAAAAATAGCGAATCTTATCTAGATTTTTGTAATAGAATTCAGCATACCAAAAGCACATTAATTGCTAAAGTAAATTTATTAACAAATATAAGCTTACGAGAAAGTAAAATCACGATATACGATAATTTAGCTATGAATGTATTTTTATATAATTTACCGGAAGATTTATTAAGGATAGTACGCTTAAAATCATGCAACTCATTAGAAAAAGCGTTAAGTATAGTATTAGAGGAAGTTAATTTCATGCACCAATATAACTCAAGAAATAAAATGATGAAGCACCCCCAATCTAATTCTGCAATATCATCTAACCCTTATCTAGAAAGGAATATGATGAAACCATTTTTCAATACTATGAAATCAAATAATTATCCTTCACATTTTAAAAATCAGCAACAACCCCCGTTTAAACCTCTTCCATTCCAAAGAACTATACCACAGCAATCATCTAAATTTAAATTTGGTATCACCCCTAGTAACCAAATTAAGCTACCCTTACAAAACCATTTTACTCAAAATGGATATAGGCCTCAATTTACTCAAAATCAAATTGGATATAAACCCCAATTTAATCAAAATGGATATAGACCTACATTTAATCAAAATCAAGGCCAACACCCTTTTGGTAACCAACGACCAACACATAATACGGATGTGAGCATGAGAACAGCTCCACCTATGAAACCACAAGGTTTCCGCCTGAACGAACACTTAGTTCAGCAAATCGAACCTGAAATTGAAAGTTATGACAGTAGAGACTATTACGATGACCATAGTGACCCGACTATTGAAAATACGAATGAGATGACAAATCATGACGAAACCGTTGAACAACTTGAAAATTTTTACATAGATATCCCTTACCATGATTTCGAAATCATACACAAGAGTGGTAAGAGCAATTGTAACGCTGATGCACTATCACGAATCCGTTTGAACGCTATAGATGAGGACGATAATGTTTCAACCATGGTAAATGTAGATCCCCTTGAAGAAATTAGAATAGTTACTGAACAATTGAAAGATTTAGAAAAGTCAAAAAAAGCTACTTTTCCCGAATCCCGACCATCTAATATATTTGAAACTGAAAAGGAAAAATCCATAAATATCCAAGATACAGATTCAGAAACAACCCTTTCAGTTAGATCTAGGAATGGTTCACCTTATTCTATACCATGTCCTTCCAGTTCCACTTTAACGGCTTCTGAAAGTGACACGATTCATTCTGCACGTGACACAGAATCAGAAGGTATTCCTATATTACAGGAAGCGATAGATACGAAACCCAATCAAATTTTAGTATATACATGGTTCATAGATAGACTTACAGTAAAGGATATATCTAAACCAAAACAGCGTATTTTAGAAGTTCATTTACCTAAAAATAGACCAGATTTAGTTAAGCAATTTTTAAAGGAATATATTAAGAATAAATCTAAATATTTTATATACTTTGAAGATGATATACATCGCAAGCAATTTACAGAAATAGTAATATCTTTATTTAAAAAAGAATGTGTTCAATTTAGGGAATGTACAAAACGCGTAAGTTTGATGGAAGACGAAGCTGATCAACTAGAAATAGTTCAAAAATATCACGAAGGAAAAACTTGCCACCGAGGCATTAGAGAAACATTAGGACATATTAAAAGAAATTATTTTTGGCATAATATGGAAGAAACTGTATCAAGTGTTATTAACTCTTGTGAAATATGTAAAAAAATGAAGTACGATAGAAACCCAATTAAACCCAAATTACAATTAACCCAAACTCAAACTAAACCATTACAAGAACTCTTTATAGACGTATTTTCTATTGAAGCTAAGTATTATCTAACAATTATTGACTCCTTTAGTAAAATTGGACAAGCATTTGAGATCCCAAATAGAACAACACCGGAAATAGTAAGAGCCTTAATAAAATATTTCTCTTTTTACGGTGTACCTCTCAAAATTAGTGCTGATCCAGGTACTGAATTTAATAACGCTTTATTTAAAGAGCTTTTAGCAATGTATAAAATTGAAATTCACATAGGAACGGCTAATAATCCTAATTCCATGGGACTCATAGAAAGGTTCCATTCAACCATTTTAGAAATATATAGGATAGCTAAATATGAACATAAATATACTGATGCCGCTTCCGTAATGACGTACGCTATAATGGCCTATAATCATTCAATACATTCAACTACTGGTTTTACCCCCTTTGAAGTCTTATTTGGACAGACGGAATCTAGAAATACATTTGATATAGATTTTGAAAAACAGTATTTTCAACAACTCGTTAAAGAAAATGTCAAACGAACTAAATTCTTGTATAAATATATAATTGATAAAACTATTAAATCTAAAGAAAAATATATTGAAAGAGAGGTGGTGAAACGGAATTTAGAATAAAGCTAGGAGATACAATATTTGTAAAAAGCACTAATAAAAGAAAAAGTAAAGATAAACCTCGCTATGTAAAAGCTCAAGTAACTAATGAAATATATAGGAGCACAGTCCCTGTTTTAAGAAATAACGATCACAGTACCAAAATTCCAATAAGGAATGTTAAACGACCTCCACAGGTACCACCTGCTGGTCATGATGCTGGTGACGTGGTCCCAGGCCCTTCAACTTCAGGAGTTAAATAAAAACCCTGGAGTGCTGCCATTAAGAAATGGTTTAGCTATAGTAAGTAACGATAAATGGACTATTGTCAAAACGTTAGATTTAAAACCTATTATAGATGATTTAAAAGACAATTTTTATAAATGTACCCAGTTAGATAAGTTAGTTAATAATTTTGAAAATGATTTTATTGAAAATTTTATAGATGTTAAGATACAAGCTACCTATGTTAAAAATTTAACCATGATGAAATTAGAACAGATTTATCCAACTGTTAGAGTTAAACGTGGACTTATTAACCCCTTAGGATCTATTATTAAAATAATTACAGGAAATCTAGATAATAATGACGCTATTAAATATGAAAAACTAATTAATGAAATTAAATTAGAACAAAGTAAATATAAAAATAAAATGACGTTGATCACTGAAATGATACAGACAATTACGAATTCTACATTCCAGTTAAATGACAATATTATATCAATTAATTTAGAAATGCAAGAATTAAGACATAATTTATCAGAAATAATTAAGAAAGATGCCCTTAATCATATAGAAACCCAAATTATTAGTACATACAATTTGTTAATACATAATTTTCAAACTATTTATATAAAATTAAATGAAATAGAAACCAGTTTTGCATTAAGTAGATTAGGAGTATTACACCAATCAATTATTAACTCTAACATGCTTTTAAATACATTAGAAAATATAAGTAAGTTAGAAAAGCTAGCATATAGTCCTGTATTGAATAATTTAATGAAAATTGAACAAACTATTTCAATAAAAGCATACCTCAAAGGAAACTACATTAACTACCTTTTAGAAATACCAATAATTGAAAATGACACTTATATCTATTATAAATTACTTCCTTTACCTGTGTTGTCCCATGACTCCACTTTCATTATTGTTCCTAAATATCCTTACCTAATAGCAAAAGGGTTGAAAACTAGGTCTTTAGATAAACCCTGCAAGGAGATTGAAAAAGCGAGTTTCCTGTGCTACGAGAGTGAAGTTATTCAATTCAATACTGATCCCTGTATTACTGAATTAATGAGCTATGCTGAAAATACATCAATTTGCAACCCTGTTCCTGTAATCACGGAGGACATCGTGCTGCAACCGCTGCAATCTAATACATGGACCCTATTTGCAAGAAAAGAAGAAATACTTACTAGAATATGTTTTGATGAAATTTACCGACAGAAGATTAAAGGAACTTACATAGTCACCCTAGATGACCCCTGCCAGATAAAGATTGGATCTATAACCCTGAAAAAGCATCAGACCATTTTAGAAAACGAAACTTATTCTATGCTACCAATAGTTAATTTGCCTTCAATACACGTTCCTGAAACTTCAAGTTTGAAAGCAATAAACATAAAAGGTATTGACCTTACGGACCTGAAACTTCTGGCCTACACTTTGAAGAAACCTGAAATAAGTGAAAGTGCTGAAAATAACCGAATAGTGAAAAATATCAGTGTATGGACAATTGGACTGTATATTATAGTTTCAGTGATTATGTGTATTCTAATTTTCAAAAAACGTAAATTTATATTAAAAGTGTGTCTCCGAAGTTCTCCTGTTTTACCGGATAACTTCGATCTTAAGGAGGGAGGAGTTACGTCGCCCCAAACCGCTGAGCTGACACATTCCATTAGTCGCCAGCCAGGTGGCTCCGCTGAGTTAGCGTCTACCACCCATGGGAAGCCAATATTCTAAGTAACTGGACAATGCGAATAACTCTACTGGGTGGTCTGCTCCCACCCGTATTAGCTTATAAAATTAATATTAAGTTTAGTCTGTTTAAGGTAGTCTAAGTGGTAACTTGTTAATTAAATACCATCTTAATTAAAATAAAATCTTTTTTTAAAAAGCCATTCGCTGCGTAGGGAACTTGACTAGCTAGTAAATATTTAAACTAAGGAATGCGCCAACAGACAAACAAATAAAATAAATTTAATGTTTTGAGGAATAGTTAAGTATAGAAGATGCTAGGACATACGACTAGGAAGGGAGGCAGTTTGGACATCTAGCTCTTTCACCTTACGAAAGGTTGTTATTGTAGCTACAATACACTTATCTTTTGTGAGCGAGTTGTATTCTCCCAGTCCCGAAGCCGTGATACGACCAACTGAAAACAACACGGCATCTGCAAAAAATATCCATTTGTCATAAAAAAATCATTTTTATGTATAATATTCGTAACAATTAATATGGAGATCTGCACAACTCTTATCAGAGTTAATTATAGTTCGTTTACTTGCCTTTACTACAGATAAGTAGTTTAACCTAGTTACATGGGTTCGAAGTTTGCACACTTGTGGGAATGTGTTGAATCGTCGACAAGTTTAGAGATAAAGATCTTGAAACTTTTAGCACATGATTACAGTGGTTCAGTTATCCTATTTACCTCTTAAAGTTCTTCACCGTATCTATTATAACTAGTTAAGTATATATAGTAAAAGTCAGTACTGTAAGTATAATACTTCTAATATATCACTTTTAGTGATAAGTTCGGCTTCGTACCAAATGTTTTAAATTTTTCCATTACCTTGTTTTTGTTTTGTATATATATATATATATACTATAAATAAATGTTTTTTACGATAAGTCTTCAGATTAAATAATAAATGTTATGAACACGAATTAATATTTTATTTGTGGATATTGTTTTGGAAACATATAACAATTTAGTCACGTTATTAACATTTATTTAATGTATCAAATGAATATTCCTAATAAAGAATTCTTGTTTAAAATTAGAATTTACATCTGTCTGTCAATGAAAGCTGTTGCTCAAATAATTGGTTCGCAATGCAGACAATTTTCTGTAAAATACCAAAGCGGGAGAACGAAACAATATTAAAGGTTTAAAAGCTTTTCATTTCTTGGTATATTCTTAACCAGACCTCACACTGTTAATTGTTAAAAGCTTTATAATGGCTATGTAGTATTTTTAAATAAGTTCAAATAATATGTTTAAATCCGCTACAATTGATTTCATTAACTATTTATACATATACGTATAGAAATTAATTTACACTGCACTCTTTTAAAATGTTTTTGCTTGTACATTTATAATCCAAATCAAAATGATGCAGGTCAAGTACATAATCAATAATATTTTTTTAAATCGTTTCTCTCTCAAAGAAATGTTGGTTGGAATTCATGCTTAATTCATGTTTTAGGCAACTCCGCGCCCAGATGCGTACGTTATTAAGATCCACACGTGCATACGTAATCTTGTTAGTGAATAAAGGAATAATGCTTTTTATCTTCACACTTTTCTCTACACACTTTTTTTATTATACTCTACGGAGAATATATGGTGTCGAATCACGTTATGTTCGTTTCCGAGAAATTATGTCTTAAGTAATGCTTAAGATATATGAACTGTCATAAGTAATGAGACTTTAATTAAAAATGTCAAAAGTTAAGATATTTTAAAAATGAAAAGTTTTAAAGAAACAATAATTTGTTGACTACACAAAGTTTTGTCCCTGGTGGAAACGAACACAGATTGTTGAATCAACAGTTTGGATTACATCAACAAGCCATGTAAATGTTGTTCTTTATTTTCCATTTAATTCAAAAGTCTACGAGTACTGTAAACATTATAAACTGTAAATCTGTCAACCTATCACCCACAGTTGGTACTGATTATAATTGCCAGATTTCATTTTGCTGTAGACTAATTAATTCTAGATTAGTTTAGCAAATTAAAAACAACACAGTTATTACAAATTTTTAACTTTAATAAGTTTTATGTAATATTATTATAAAAAGTTAGTTAAGATTATTGAAAAATATTTTTGTACATAACGTATTCAGAAAATGTTTTTAAATGTTTTATATTACTTGTAGCTTTAAGCTTTGAGATGCTTTACTTAAAACTATATCTGAAGCAATAAACGTTTTCAACCGCTGCGGGCTTGAATAGTGTCTCAAAGATAAATACAGTTGATTTGGTAAACGACAACTTATGAAGCTTTATATTTAGACTTTTTCTATTATATTTATTTACTAGATTTAGTAAAGAAAAAAAAATAACTAAGAGGTGTCAAGGGACACCCGAATGGAACGAAGTTCCTTTTGATTAGTTATTGAAGGAATAGGGAATATGCATAAAATTTAAAATGGTATAAAATAGTTTTTTTTCGGATACTTATTACCATCTTATTATAATAAAAACATTTTTTTTATTTACTAATTTAAGGCCATAAAATAATTTGTGAAAAGTGTAAATTAAGGAAGCGAAATTCAAATTTCCAAAACGCGCCACCATTGGTCGAAAGGAAATGTTACGTCATTTGATACGCCATTTAAATTATCGGCGTCGAAGTTCATACTGTGGTATCATTGTTACTGAGAAAAATAAATTATTTAAACCTATATTTTCGTGGTTTTATTAAATGATACGATTGTTTAGGTAATCATTTTCCACTTCACTTTACTCAGATTAATAACTTTGTTGATAAGTAGCAGATATAGAAGATATAAGATGCTATAGAAGTATTATCAGTGTTTTCAGTAAACAATTTTCTTTTTAAAACATAGTTTTACTGGTAAAGTAAAACTATGTAAAATAGTTAGTTTTCCTGGTAAAGTAAAAGTATTGTGTGTTGAATGAGGAAATGGTAACAATGCTACATCACAACAATTTGTTTTTCAGCAGGTATATTTACATTGACAACTTTACTTCTGTACTTCGGTTTAATATTAACTTGCACAGCTTAGTCACTTGGTAATTTATTTTTAATATGCGAAAATCAAGGCTCTGCTTTGTAATCACATTTAATATTGTCTTGGCTGATTAATATCACAGACATTTGTATGGGCAGTATTAGGATTTACTTACTATATCACTTTTTTGTAAAAGTCACCAATCTTTTTAAACACTACTTTTGATAGCTAACTCTGAAAAGGCTTCATTATCGATATCAATCCTTGCCTTTTGACTACGCACATTCTCATTCTCTCAACTGGTGTTTTTGCCACAAAAATATATGAGGAACAACTCCTTTCTTCAAACTTAGATTACATTTTTCTCCTTGTTGTTTCCTTATACATATTATATTCAATATTATTAGCTGTATCTTCCTTAACCTGAAATTAATCGACAACCATAAAAATTTCGTAAAACCAAAAAAAGAATACGGTTTTTATAGAAAGTTATACTGAACTTTTGTAAACTAGGTTAGGTTAATTTTAAACTCAAATTTTCTAATGTTCAATAGCTAATGCAACTTACTATAAATTTAAACTATTAAATTAAACTTATTATAAATAAAGTATACTTACGTTAAATTGATCTTCACAGCAATATAAACCCAATTTAAGACATATATTATCCCAGTTAATTACCAAAGACCACTGTTTTTGTATTTTCGCATCTCTTGGAATATAAAAAACAGTTTGTCAGGAGTTTTTCTAATACTACTATTGCACTCCGGTACTATACAATACTTGTAAGATAGTTTTTATCTTTTTCCATGACCTGTAAAGCACGTAAAACTTAAAATATGTATAAAGTAAATAAAAAGTTTATAGTAAACATTGACTGGACGTGTCATTTGACGTCACGCAGTGCGCGCGCAAAATGACGGCGTTTGAACGGTTCAAATTTACTGAATGTTTTAATTTTCACTTTGAAAAAAAACTAGAATCTTTTCAAGTCTATTTATATTTTTTTCTACGATATAAAGAGGTAAATGATTAATTTACTAAAAAAAAAACATGAATATTACCTATTGTAATAAAAAAAATATTAAATTATTAATATAAGTTATTATGCTAATTAATAATATTTGTATACTATTTTTGTATGATATTTCAACGATAATTTATAATAAATGTAAATAAAATGAATAACCAAATTAAAAAGTGTTAATCAATAAACCCATGAGTTATTGTCCCGCCACCTAGCGGTTTCCCTTTTTCACAGATATGTTTATATAACAGATGTAGTTATGTTTCCCTAAGGTAGAAATAGATGGCGTTGTTAAAAAACATTACGAGTATATTTGATCACAAATTTGTATTATTATTTTCATTTAAGCTGTGTTATTTGCAAATTAATTCTAAAAGAATAAATCCAATATCAAATAAATAATAAAGAACTACTGAGCAATTTAGTACAATACAAAAAATAAAAATGATAGAAATAAAAATATCTCGCTTGCTTTTTATAAGCCAGAGAGAGATAGCAAAACATGTCGTACCAACTTTTGGCAAGAATTTTTACCGTCTAGCCCCCTTTCACAACGCGCGATAAGGAACTACGTTCCAAAAGGAAAACAAAAATACATTGAATGATAGGTGCACACCACATTTATAATATATATTCGTTACAATAATGTGTTAAGGAAACAATATAGAAATAAACTAATTTCTGCTTATAAAATGCAAACACCTAATATTAGGAAACCGTCTATGAAAAAATGTAAGCGGTCATCTCAGACTCTACTTTTTATAAAAGATTTAAGTATAAAGTTAAATACAATTAAACTGGGTTCTCAATCTGATATATATCACACTAATATTATAAATGCGAAAGTAACTCTGTCTTTCTGTCTGTCTGTCTGTCTGTTACCTTTTCACGCCTAAACCACCCAACCGATTTTGCTGAAATTTGATATGTAGATAGTTTGCATTCATGAGAAGTACATAGGCACATTATTTTTTGGAAATTCAACCCCTAAAAGGGTACAAGGGGTGGCAAAATTTGTATGAGAAAAATATTTTTATTGCACATTTTTGCATGAAACTTTGAATTAATACTTTTTAGTACAAATGATGAAACACGTATTTCAGGGTTTTTCGAAATTCACCCCATTGATGGTTAAAGGGGGTGGCTAAATTTGTATGGGAAATTTAATTCTATTGAAATATTTTGCGTGACACTGAAATAATGCTCTGCAATACAAACGAAAAACATACAAAGAACAAAAGTAGTTATTAGCGAAGGTTCTCCTTATTTCTCTAAATTACATAGTTAAGTTTTTTTAATGTAACTATATTAATGCAACCCGATTCCTTAAACATTGTTTTTTTTTATTCGTATTACTTGGCAAAGTATTATTCTATTGATTTGTTGAATGTTTTAAAAAAAAAAAATTCAGACAATTACAGTCATTTGTTTCTAAAATTTATAGTCAAATTATTTATTGTCAAATTTTTAGTGCAAAAAATCGAAAAAGGCGTAGGTGGTTTTTTTTTCTTGATGCTCCTGGAGGCACTGGCAAAACATTTCTTTTAAATCTCCTTCTTGCTCAAATTCGAAAAGATAAGAGAGTTGCTGTTGCAGTAGCGTCCTCTGGCATTGCCGCCACACTGCTCAGTGGTGGCCGGACAGCACAATCAGTACTCAAGCTTCCTTTAAACTTAGCTCATGAAGAAATGCCAGTTGGCAATATAAGTAAAAATAGTGAGTGAGGAAGACTGTTGCAGCAATGTAAGTTGTTGGTTTGGGATGAATGTACTATGTCTCACAAGAGAGCAGTCGAAACATTAAACCGGACAATGCAAGACATCAAAAGAAACAGAAGTATTATGGGAGGAATGGTTCTTTTGGCTGGTGATTTTAGACAGATTCTACCCGTGATAAGTTGAGGTACACCGGCTGATGAAATAAACGCATGTTTGAAGGCTTCTACGCTATGGGCGCATGTGCAAAAAATTAGTCTGACTACAAATATGAGAGTACAACTGCACAACGGTTCACAATCGGGGCTGCATGCGGCCACTCTCCTGAAAATTTGTGAAGATCGTATGGCCACAGACATTAACGGTATGATCACACTAAATCACGAATTCTGTAATATTGTTAGCAGCACTGACGATCTGAAAAACAACGTATACTCTGATCTGCGGACTAATATGGGAGACCAGGAATGGTTGTGTGAAAGGGCAATTTTAGCACCAACGAACGAAATTGCTGGACAGATTAATGAAAATATTATGTCAGAAGTGGAAGGTGACGTCGTGGAATATCTCTCTGTAGATAATGTAATGGATACAGAACACGTAACATCATACCCTGTCGAGTTTCTTAACTCTCTAGAATTATCAGGCATGCCTTCCCATAACCTGAGGTTGAAAGTTGGTGTCCCCGTTCTATTAATGCGTAATCTTGATGCACCTCGGCTATGCAACGGCACTCGATTGCAAATTACGCACTTGGGGAAAAACATCGTTAAAGGAACAATTATGATTGGAACGGCAAAAGGAGAAAATTTTCTGATTCCACGTATTCCCATTATTCCAACTGACTTGCCGTTCCAGTTTAAAAGAGTGCAGTTCCCTTTAAAACCCGCCTTTGCGATGACTATAAATAAAAGTCAAGGGCAGACACTAAAGGTAGCAGGTGTGCACTTAGAGAAAAACTGCTTTTTCCATGGGCAATTGTATGTGACGTGTTCCCGTGTATCTAGCCCCCAAAACCTGTACATATTGTCAGAAGACGGTAAAACAAAAAACGTAGTCTATAGAAACGTATTGTAATAAAATATCGCGTCTATAAACATATATTCCTACAATATACACGTCCTTAGTAAAAAATGACGCGGACGAAGTCGCGGGTAACAGCTAGTATATATATAAAGTGAACATTATTGGTATTTGACGAACATTTATTATAAATTCTGCGATCTTTATTAATTTTCCTATGAGGTCGTTTTAGAAATATTGCTTCAAGATTTTATTTAATCCTTAACTTGTATATGTAAAGTGAATTAATTAATAATGTCAGAGACAACTAATTAACGTTCTAAAATCTTCTAAAATAATACCAGATCTTAATAATTCAATTTCTTTGATGCTTAAGTATATTTAGTTACACAGCGCTAAACCATTTAAAGAAAATCTAAACGCCTGTATTGAGCTTTTTGGTCCATATTAGTAAATTAATAAAAAGTTATAGTAAGTTAATTTTCAATACATTTTTATTATAATCTCGAAATAATATTACATTATTATTCTTCTCAATCATTGGATACATACACAAACCATCTGCTATAATTTTTTCCTTGACTTGTCAATCGTGCTGTCAACGCGTCATACAACTCATCATTCATGTGACTTCCAATACAAATGCTATTCAGATGTCACGAGGATGAAACGAGACAGGCCTGAAGGTAGATGTTTATGGATATGTCTGTGGTGTTTGAACCTATCTTTGATTTTACATACATATGCATGAACTTAGTGTATGTAGTGTTCACAAAACGCGTTCCATACTTTTGTTCTCTTGTTAAATTATTGTATGAGAAAAACAACTACCTATAGATTGTAGAATTCAAAAAAGATTTTTAAAGAATCAGTCTTTATTAATGAACTTCATTCTCGAATTCTTTTGTTATAACCTTTTATTAATGAATGCTTTATAATTAAATTCGAGAAATGGAAATTAACATTGTTTTACCAAAATAAATGTAATGTAATATAATAACTAATTTACGTTTTATTATATTATACTTTATAACTTATACCTTCCACATATTTTTATAACCGAAAACAATTTATCGGCGATGCAGCGGTGAGATTTTACACAATTACCCAGACCTCATAAAGTAAGCTTATCTTAGATCTCCTCCAGGATGCACTACTTTATTTTATAACATTTTTATATTGGGATGCATTTTATATTGGAAACATAAACACGACAAGATATTAGACAATTTATTGTTTATAGGTAATTGAGTTTTAAAATATTTACAATATTAATTTTAAATACAACAAAAGAAACAGATATGCAATTTGGAACTTTCCAAAAGTTAACATATTTTTTCGTTTTTGCAAGTTTGTATATGAATTCTGACGTTGCCGTTTTGTGCATTTGATATAATGATATAATAGTTATGACAATGTTATACCGAGTTTATTAGTAAAATATTATTCTTACGGTATTCACAGCTTAAACCGAATATAACTATTCATAGTTTAAGTACGATATAACAATTACATAGTAATTTGTTGTAAGTAACAGGGTTAATGTTATAAACCATCAAGTCAAGTATATAAATAACGTAATTATTATTTAAAATAATAAATTAATAATTATAATATATGCCTATTTAATAGGTACCTACTCACAAAGTTATAGCTGTTTATATTTTCTAAAAATAACCCTATTAAAAGATAACACAATTAACCGACATATTTACTCTGCTCCACTTTCAGTTTAAATTCTTCGCGAGATAAGCCTCCTTTATATAATTATACTCACGACAAAAAGATATTTAGTTTTACCGACACGACACGACACGTTTTGTTTACTATTTATTTGCTACTTTTTTATTTTTCTAAACGCCAAAAATATTAACATTTTCTTCGGTCACAAAGTTTAGATACTCTAGTTATGTTCAACGTAACAATTATAAATTAGCTAATAAAAGTAATAATTTGTCGTTCTGTATAAAAAGCTTTTGTCGAGTTTTCAGCCACAAGAAGGGAGTTTTTATTTTGCTTGTTGAATTAGGGAGATTTAAATGCAAGCTCAAATTTATGGAAGTTTAATAGTTTGTTTTGCTTAAAGGTTAGCTCTCGGTAGTATTCAAGCAAGTAATTAATAAATAAGGTTTAATGGTCTTTAAGAGATAATAAGACGGATTCAACATTTGACATTTAGTTAAACTAAGCCATTGTCATTATTTGGTAATAAACCAACACACTCCATATAATAACAATAGTGTAATGACTACAGCTACGATGTTATAAGATGAAGGCGGTACGCTCTGTGGGTGATGAGAGGGAAAATTTAGAACCGGATGTGGTTCAAGTTGAATTATAGAGTATATTGTCATTAATTATATTAAATGTAAGTAATATATTGGTAATCTATACCAATATTTTTAATCGACAATGTTTTTATTTGTTTATTTTTGCACTTCATAACACCCTTTTTAAGTTAATTATAAGCTTTATAACATTATTTTACGACTATAAAAACTAGTAATACAAAATGCCTTTAAAAAATATAGCAGCTTATTGCAAACATATTTTTTCTGTTTTGTAATTCCTGCTTTTAACTAGCGCTTAAGCCTTGTAATACCTTTCTGTACTTTACGCGGACAACGCGTTGCAAGTAAAAGCTAGTATACAAATTATTATAATTATCTGTTATACACAAAAATAATACAAAAATATATATTAAAGAACACTAACGTTAGCAGTTACTTACATTGTCTCTTTTTATTCATTTCCATTTAAGAATAGCAAACCTTTGATTTTCCAAAGCTTTTTTGTAAATATCATAATACTTTTTAAAATAATCAAATTGGAGATTAGCAAAAATTTGTATTTTCCAAAGTAAATATAATAAAATATGTAAATATTAAATCTGTATTCGGAACAAAGTAGATTTTTTTATATTAATTTATAATGAATACTTTTTATAATTTGTTTTCGCTAATTCTTAACACTTGGGCTGAACATTAAAGGGTGTTCTAATGAATGCTTTTAAGTTAGCATTGTTTTGCATAAACAGTTTCGCGTGGGTTAACTTGTCAGAGTTTACGTACGGAATAGAAGATTATATCTCTCTACCCACTCATGGTAAATTGATATCTATTACACATTTATTAATTTATTATAAGTAATATATATATACTTCTCATTTAAAATCATAGTACTTTTAAAATAGATAAAATAATATATATTTATTAGGATTATATCTTACCTGGAGACAAATATATGAAAAACCTAGAGATATGACTAATACTAATAAAACTAAAGTTAGTATAAATTGGGTTCGAAAATTTATTAAAAACTAAACACACACAAATTTCTTTTACTTTTAATTTAGAATTTCTAACATTTCTATTAAATATTAATTATTATGAGATATTATTCTACACATCAATAAAACCTTTTGATTTATATTTGTTATTATTTTTATATTCTACATTATTTGGGGCGAGAAAAAGTAAGAAAATATTAAGTACATACATAAGACACAAATAATATACCATAGCTCTAAATTAAATATTGCAGTTCCGTAGCTCCTTTCATAATAAGTAATAGCGTAACAGAATATAGAATAACTTTTTTCAGAACATAAAACTACAAAATAAATAACAAATATATTTCAAAAGCTAAAGTTCCAATAAACCAAGTTACTTATAAATAAGTACCTATCCTTCCTTTACTAAGTAATGGATGGCATATGTTCCAAGGCGTTACTTAAATTCTCTGAAAAGAAATATAACTTTTCATTCACCGAGTAAAGGGGTGTTAAAGTGTGGCCATAATTCTTTGAAAACTGCTTTGTTGTAATAAAGTATTATGTACTGAGTAAAATACAAAAAATTGGCAATATTAAGATATACGGTAGTTTTAGATAACTATAAATATTTTTTATTATTTTATTTATTACAGTTTTTTATTAGTTCTATGATGAGTGTTTAAATTATAAATCAATAAGTCTGGAGACTTTATTATTAAAATGTATAAATGTACACAAATTATGAAGAGCTATATCGAACTTTATACGTATGAACTTTAGTAAGCCAATAAAAGAATCTTGAGTAAGCCAACAAAATCGATAATACTTAATCGATGATACGTATGTATGTAAGTGAGATGTTGCTATCATCGATTCCATTTATGTTTCAATGAAAGAAATTGACGTCGATGATAACGATAAGATTGCTAAAAACATGAAGGTTTGATCTCGATTGATCTCGATTCAAGGTGGATAATTCTATTAAATTAGTTATTAAAATAAGTCGAAGGTATTTAAAGCAATTCTGGAGGATCTGTTGCTATAAATTGGAAAGCAAGTGTCAAGTTTATGAACTTCTTGTGTCGTACTCCATTGAGAGCGGAAGCTCTGTTGGTGTGAATAGTGATTGTCGATGTGATCTATATGAGTTTATGTGTCGTTTTGTGTCATAATTTTATTACTAAATTAGTTTTAACGTTGTAACCTGGATATTGTGGTATTAAATTATGTAAAAAATGTAAATGTTGTAATTACTTTGAATTCTTATTATTTTTTTAAATAAATTTCTACATGAATTCTAAAAATATATTTAAAATAATAATGGATTTATATCAATTTCAAAACATCATGTATGCATACATTTTAATTTTCTGTGATATTTTGAGAGTATTTTATGTAGATTTGTATTCAAAATTTAAAGAATATTCCTTTTTCTAGAAAGAATAACAAAAACAGCAGAGAAAAAGCAACGAAGAGATGAGTAAAAGTTAAATTACGTCTAGCAATATATCGTTTTTCACGTGCTGAGGACGACTTATAGTAGCCCAATACAATAAATATGCAGAATTACGGGAGGATTACCCACAGGTCGCTGTGGACGCTTTAAACCTTGCTTGATTGCTTATTTAGATAAAATAGTTTATATAAGAGAAAAAGCCCACTTAAAAGTACGCTCGTTTTATGTAATTTCTTTATTATATACGTAATTATGTAATTTCATTAAAGAAAAGCGTAAATAAATAAATGATAAATAGAAATAGATTCAGAATAAAAAGATGCAAAGCAGAATGGCTTCAGACATTATAATGTAAAATAAGTAAAGTAATCCAATCTAGCAGAGGCATATCAGTCAGCCGACTATACATGTAGATAATCTGACTATCTGCTAACTGTACATGTAGATAAACTTAAAGGTTTAGCTAGTATGTAGATATGAGCGCCCTACTGTAGTTTTGAATCTACAGATATATTTAAAAATATTACCAGCTGTCTTGCTGCTTTCCTCAGCTGAGCAGTATTGCAAGCTGGTGGTAGCTTACTTGATGATTAAATATACTTACCTTTTTAATGCAAGCATTGACAATTAAAAACTGCGTATAAATTTGAATAAAGATATTTTAAATTTGAATTTTATTTTATTTTATTATTAATAGGCAAAAAGTTTTTTGCCGCAACACGTTTAAAAAGTAGGTAACATTTTCTAAGGTTTCGCGTACGTTATAACTTGGCGAAGTAAAGAATAACCATTTAATCTAAAATAACAATTTATTAAAAATTAAAATTTTAAAATATTTTTGTTAACAGTTAAAAGGAAATAAAATACAATAATATGCGTTTACATTTTACAAAAATCAAAAGCAAATATAACAAAGTTATATGTGTCACGTTTTGTATGTAAAAGTGTAGACGCATGGTTCACGGAAAAAATATGATCCGGACGATTTTTGAATTTCAATGCGATACGGAGCACAAAATAGATTATTTATATTTTTGTATTGGGCTTACACTGTAATAGATCATATATGTATATTTTGTACTCAATAATCATACCGCTGCTATCAAACTTGAACTTCACACATACTAAAATCATTAAGAGCGTTACGAAACTTGGGAACATAATTCATTTCTGCGTTTAACTTTTTATTTAAAAACTCAACACAGTAGGTACAGGCTAAGTCTGTGCCAACAAATTTTCTAAACATCACAAAACATTTTAATCCATCCATTTAAAAATACCATCCGAACCTTCTCAGTGAGATTAAGGACTTAATTTGGTAAAGTACGTTTTTGTAAATTTCGCAAATAAATCGGCAAGATGGCGGCCAAAACACGCGGTAATGGCGGTAATTTTTTAGCGAGTTACAAGCCATTATACTTATTTACCGTTATTCGTTAGGATAAGAGACTACTTTATGATATCTGTAATTCTGTACTAATCGTTAAAAGATATAAAACATAGGAATAGACCTAAAGTTACAAAACTAGAAATGTGTATTATTAGAAATGTAATATTATGATTAAAGTAATAATAATAACACTTAAAATTAATTTATATATTAGAGAAATGATAGACAAGACGTTGTTTAAGATTAGAATTTCATGTATATATCATTAGAAATATAACAATCATCTTTATTTAGCAATAGTAAAGGATTTGCCTTTTATGAATAATTTTGTTACTGAAAATAAATAATATCAACCTACACTCAATATTTTGTAAAATAATAAAGGTATCTATGGAAAGTAAAGTTATGAAAATCTTATAAGTCTTGGAAGTGAATTGTGGAGAAGAAATACCAAAAAATGTTTTTCCTAAGGAAGCTCCAGTTTTTTTAAACCGTTTCCATTGCGCTGCATAATATATTTTGTTTCATAAGACGCCTATGAAAAATCTAGTCACATATTTCATAAGTTCAACAGCCTAAAAAATTATCATTTTGAAAATAACTCATCTCATTCTAAATGTTCTAATTATACAGATCAGGCAAGTTTTATTCTTACTGAAAGGTGAAATAAAAAAAAAAACCATAATTATTTTAAAATCATCATAACTTAGAATAAGGTAAAACATTTCGTTTTATTGTTAAATAATTAAATGTTATTTTCACTTGAAATAGTTGTATGACTTTATATGATAATCAAAAAGAACTTACAAAAATAAAAAATACCTTTAGATAAGACAAGGCTTTTAAAAACTTGACTGACTGATCTAATTATATCCTGACTAGAAAGCTATTTTTAATATTTCTAATAATATCTATATTTTACATGATATAGCTACCGAAACATTGTATGTAATCAAAGTAATTGCCTGTAAATTTAAACTACAATATAATAATAATAAATCATTAAATTTTATAAATTGTAAACTGGAAATGTTTAAAAGCACAATATTTAACTTTAATATGAATGTGCTGACTTTTAATTTTAACAATGGCAAAATATATTTAATTTGGAATAAAGCTATATTTATATTTTTAATGGTTAAATTATATGTTATAATGTATGCACCCTTTAAATGGTTAAATAAATATATGTTAATAAACATTCACATTTTTAACCGCTTTATAAAGGAAAGAATAGAAATGCAAGTAAGTCACCAAAATAAATATAAAATAACAATATCTAAGTCTAATAGTACAAGTCCTCATTCATTAGTTCCGAAAATTTCGTAAAATAGACATCAGCTTCAACGTAGGTAGCTATAACGGTCCCCCAACGACTTCAATAAGTGCACTATAAAATTATTTTTATCCTTTTTAGAAGTTTTTGAATGTTTAATTAAATTTTTATATAAAATAATTACAATTAAAAACAATATAAATCTGAAAAAGGGGAAAATAGGATTCCTGAATGAAACTCCATCCTTAGCAAAGAGAATCATTCTTAGGTCCTGAGTGTCTTCATTTTGGAAGTACGTTACCTGTTTTTAAGGGATTGACAAATAAGCAGACGGTTTATTTGAATGTTAGTGATATCGTCGCCCAAGGATATGTAAAAAAAAAGATTTATATATTTTACAGGTTAATATTAATTGTTAAAAACCATATTATTATAACCTTATTTGTTTTTTATTACCGTGTTACTTTTTGTTTTTTCCTGTTCCAAGTGGGAAATTCTAACATGAATTATTTCTTGATGAATTATAGACATTCACATTCGGCTCTCTCACCTATCGCACATAAATTTATCTGAATATATCCAGCAGCCACCTAGTAATAGTACTACAGTGCAGTACTACAAGCCAGTTTTCCTTTCGAAAGTCCAAACACCCATCTTTCTTAACTACAGTCAGGCTTTCCTAGTTTAAGTAGCTTTATAGTGTAGAGATAAGTTACTTTATTCTTTCCACAAAAAATACGTAATTACAATCACATAAAAAATTCTGTCATAATAAAAACGTATAGACAAACAGAAATTATCGTATGCTGTCAGTCCAAACCTTCATCTCAAAATCTTTAATAAATCCTCATTATGGACGATCACATATACGATGAAGAATATTAAATATCAAAGTCTTTTCTTTATATACAAATATCAAATATTCTTTCAAAAGCTTAAGTATTTTAAGTCTTATATTTGAGAGGTCAAAGGCTCTGAATGACATTTCATTCCCCTTACTATTACACATATATTTTGTATTTAAATAATAAAAAGTCGAGGACTGCGTATGAGAGATTCAATTTACTATTAATATTACTATCATATTTATTATTATTATTGAGTTGTGAAATAATATAAAAGATTTAATAAATGTTGCTACTAGAACATCATTTGATACTAGAACATCAATTGATACTAGAACATCATTTCAATGATACGACGTAATATAAGTCATATAAACTTAACTATTTTGCTTTGCTAATTTATATATTTCAATGATGAAAAATATTAAATTATATATAGTTGGTAATAAATATATATATAACGAAACTAATTTTACATGATATTAAAAAATATCTTTAGTGGGATTTATTTTACTTATAAAAGGATAAAAAGTTATATATTTCTATAGCCTAAAAGTATGGTCTTTGATGTCTTCATAGATATAAAATTCTGTATCAAGTCAATTGACCCAAAGCTAATAATTCTGTTCATGATACGGGGAAATATAAAGAAAAGGAAGACAGAAAAATGTGATACGTCTGAGAACTGAAATGTCAAGTGGAAAGACGGATAGCTCATATAAGTAGTTATTACATGTTAATAAAACATCTTGGTTGGTTTTATTAATATAAATCAATGCAGTTTAAATATGTAATTAGACTAGGAGTATTTAACTCTTACAAAAAAATATATAATATTTATGTTCTATTATTTGGTCGTAATGAATGAATCAGACTTTTAGATTCAGCCTTAAATGTAAAAAAAATATTTGTAAAAATCACGGCAATAAAAAGTGTTTATGGTTTTAATAAGACGTTATTTTTTTTTTAATATTTCTTTTTTATTTACTTGTGGTATTGAATTACGTCTACGAAATGCTAGTTGACATCAATTTCTATTATAAATTTCTATTGCCATTCGTAATACAAACTCCGTGTGGCTTGGCGAATGTTACGAATTTCGTATCTCGGTAACACAGATATATCCTTTTCGAGTGCCATTCTGAAATAAAGAATCATCTTAATATGAGTTATGTGACGGAAAAAATATATTATAGATTCCAGGTATTTGTAAATGTATTACATTTTTGTGATATTTTTTAACACCTTCACACATTAAAATAAAACTATTTTTACGGATTTAACTCGCGTATTATTAAATTAAATTAAAATTTTAAATTTAGATTTCAAATTTAAGCCGACGTTTTGAAAGGTTTGCAGCAATCGTGTTCACGGTAAGACGAGATGGAGGTGTCTGTCAGGAAGTCAGCTAATTAGTCATCTACCTACAGTTCAGGATTCATAGAAAACGCACTATCAGTATCTTACCATGCACGATTAAACGACAAAACGTCGGGTCAAATTTAAAATTGAATTATTTATTCGCGAGTTAAATCAGTAAAAATAGTTTTATTTCCATATTTTTTGAATTAACTGAAGAATGGTGAAATTAATCAAAAAATATATCCGTCTGAGTTGGAACCCTCATAGCTTTAACACTAAGATGGAAAGTGCTTTTACAAAAGGGCTTTACGATAAATCTAATATCGAAATAGGCCCTTCTGACACTTCCATGTTGACGTACACAAGTGATCACTGATTATGATTCTAAGTGGAAAAGATATAAATAAATAATGAAAAAAAAATGTATATTTTTATTAAATATAAAGGTTCGTTTCACGTTATAGTTTAATTTTATTCCTTTTTTATTTAGGTTCCAAAGAACTAAATGTCTTTGAGGAAAAGCTTATTGTTCTAAAGACTCTTTCTAGCGACCATTTTTAAATGGAATCTTTTGTAGAGCTTTTTGTATATAACAATAAAATCCAGACATTTTTTCAAACATATTGAATACAAAGTAAATGTTTTAAATACAGAAAAAAAAACTATAACTGTTAAGCTAAACATTAACTAGCTTTTATCCATACATCAAATACTACTTCTATCTCAAAATAGAAATAGTGCTATAAAGCAGGAGTACGGGAAAAGTTTCAATGAATAGGAACAATAACGGGAGTGAACAAACTTTCTGACAGACTTGTATCGTTATATGACATATTTCGATCAGGTTCTGATTACTGAAATTATAAATCACTACCCATAATAATATAAATAACGCAAAAAGATTTTCGCTGAGCTTTTGTTTGAACAGATATTAATTGGGATTATTACGTAAAGTTTTCGTATTCATATTTTTCTATTGTCCCAAAATAGATTAAGGACTACAACAAGTAAGAACATTATTTTATTAATTCACTACAGCACATGTAACTAAATCCTCTAGACTAGGTTAAGCTTAAAGTTAATTGGCCTTTGGAATACTACGAACTTAATAATGACTTCATAATATTTTATGCACGTAAATATTTATAGCACAACCAAACCACACAATGTTACAGTGTTATTAGAGTTATATTTTGTATACATTTTATTTATTATAATAATAAATTAAGCAAATAGTTTCGTTTCCAAAATTACGAAAGTTTGTCTTTAAATAATAATAGCTTAGGATGTAACCTGCGTTCGGTAATATCAGAAACGTACTAAACGATTTGAATGCAGTTTTCGGAAATATGTTATATAGGAATATTAAATGAATCAGAAGTTGGACTAAAGATTAAAATATATAGGGATTTGATTTCACTATGTTTTTTTCCCTTTGTAACTATATGGAATAAACTAAGGAAGTCATACGAATTAATATCTAAAGATATTTAGTGTACATTATACCAAGTGTCTATGGACATTATGCGTTAACTAAAGACGAAGAGTTAATGACCAAATAAAATCTCGAAACAATGTTTCTATAAGGACCTCATAAGACGATTAATAACGGTCGAAGAATTTATAATTAAGTTTGATCGAATATTATTAACGTTAAATTTCTATTGGAGTATGTCGGATAAATAACCCAATTTATTTAAGTAACTTTTTGAATCCTGTTTAACAAAAATGTTGTATTAGTGAACCTCTAAGGTGGACCAAAAATAACCGTAAAATTACCATAGACGGTTATTTATTTTATTTATTATATATCTAACAAAGTAAAATAGTGATTAATTCAATTAAAACTAATTTTATTTATTTGATATATTATATAGAACTTTTTCAATTAATTGAATACAAGCTGTAGCTGTAATGAATTAGATAATTAAAATGTGCAAGCTTTTCTATCAAGACACAGCTTAGTTAAAAAAATAATTAATTATACAAGACATTAGCCTTTGTTAAAGATTTTTGTCACTCAATTACGTAGACTAGCCTTTGATCTGCAGGCTGAGAGAAACAGCTCTGAGATCTAGAGACAGTTTCGATGGTTTTCTTTGCAAAAGGACAACCCAACAAGCAATTCCCTTATGTTCGCTACAGTCATTATGTTGAGACTACATAAAGGTCTGATCAAATTGATGTTTATAGAAAGATACATTTACAAGGTTTGAATATTTTTAATATTATGAGGTCTTGAAAACATTTTACTTTATAATTGTACCAAATGTAACATATGTTACAGATTCATCAGATGTTACATAAATATTACATGCTGTTTTAAATATATAAAAAGCTTATTCGGTTAATGACAATGTTTATCACCTTTATATTTTTTACAACAACAATTTTTTTAAGTTTTATTCTTCGATATCTATTAAGTATGTGAGATATAAAAAAGCGATTAGTTATAAAGTTTCAAGACTTGAGCTTTAATCTTATAATATAGAACTAGAATTATATAACTTTAAGCTTATTTAGTTTCGTGAACCAACATATTATGGTAAACAGCATTCTGAATGAGCAAAACATAATTGCCATATCACCATATTAACTCGTAAGTCACGAGTAAGAGGTCATTTTGGGGACTGAATAAAGCATTTCTTGCTTCATATATTAACTAATTTCTCTTGGCTTTTCTGTTGTTTCTGACAACTTAAAGAGAGTGATTACTTGATGTTAGTTTTTGGATAATTAAGGTTACAATTTATGTTCCCCTTAACAACATGTGCAACCTAAACTTGAAATTAAATTAATTTATGTTGTTTATAAATTGAACGATTTAATACGCAATAAATAAATCAGTATCTATTTCTATAATATATATCAAATATATATAATAAAAATGTCTTATATTGTAAAAATAGCGCTAATATTTTATTATTAATCAGATATTCCTAATATTTTATAATGTTTCGTTTGATTTGGATTGTTATTGTCATAAAACTAAAATAATATATTATTTACAGATGGTAAATGATCGCTGTTTTTGAAAGTGAATAAAACGGTATATCAAGTAAAGTGACCTTAAGACGTTCATGAGATAAAGAGAGATAAGGGGAGATAGGGAAGGAAAAACGATACGTCACGTTAAATAAAAAGTTGAATGTCTCCAGACAGATAGCTCTTGTTACTGCGATGGAATTATTAATAAAATGTTTTTGTAAATAAATGTTAGCTATTAGAAGAAGAATTGCTTTCGTAACTTAGGAATGAAAAATACGATTTATGAATTGTTCAGTTCGTCGTTTAATGTTTATTTTATATTTTACGAGTATACATTTTAGTTTTGAAGCACGCTTCACACTGAAACATAATTGTTTCAGTGTCATATGCACTGTAATCATGTAAAATTCATGTTACTTATAATATTTATACTGAAACTCTTAAATCACGAATAATAATATCTCATGTATAAATAATATCATGAAGCCTGAGAGCTTGGTAAATATATTTTTAGTTCCTTAACCAAGATTAAAGCTTTTAGGTCACATTAGAAGTTTTTTAGCAAATAGAGTTTGAAAGGTAAAAGAAATTTCCATTAGATATTTTCTCAATGATTTTATTTTTATTTAGGTTCCTTATAATAAAAATAGTTTAAAATATATGCTAAAAATAAGTTTTATATATTTTTATCCCAATGTTTCATATAAAATAATTTAATATATTTCTTTATTTACAGGTATATTTAACATTCCAAATAGGAATTATACTTTATTTCACTGGTCACCTTCTTTTTTTTTAATTGAGCTAAATTCATGTTATGTAAATTTAAGTATACATACTAATAAAAATATAATTTTACTTTAAAATGTATTATAGCTACGTTTCAATTTATTGTTTCTATTTGTTGTTATTATACCACACAAGCAGCTATGTCTGGCTACTGTTAAATAAATTGAACTTTCTATGTCTTTCGTTCTTTACATTCATTTCTTTCTTTCTTTTCATTCTTGGGAGAAGTGGCTTAGAATACAAAACGCGAAGAAAAAGAATTGTAGGAAACGGAATAGAGGAAATGATCACTTAGTATGTCAATCTCATGATAGTGACAATTGATATTCGAAAATTCTATTCACTTTAAATAATGTTTGTTTGTTTGTTTGTTTGTGAAACATTAATTTTTAATTGCAACTTAGATCTAATTAAAATTCTAAATATTCTTATTTCTAATTCATACACGAAAAAATTGCATTGAAATTTTGAACCCTATTTAAACATCTTACGATTTATATTAGCAAAATACAGAATATGAAACCAAACGCAACATTTTTAAAAAACTCTTTTAGATTCTGGGATTTCATATAAGGTCCGTTGAGTTTTATTTCTCTTTCAAATATAAGTATGTTTTCTTTAAATTATACAATCCAATCCAAACCAGGCTTTTGTTGAGATGTTTAGAAAGAAGGACGTTTCAATTGAACCCTTTCTTTAACTTTGAATAAGTGAGCAAGCATAGACAGCTTTAGTATCATCCAACAGAATTGAGCTCGTCATCTTACGAAGGCGATGTATAGATGAATATTAAATTAGTAGCTGTAGGTATTATAAAGTTATATGCTCTATGAATCACCAGTATTATTATGATAAACTTACTGGAATTCGATAATACAGATCATTAATTAAACAACTTTTATTTAGTAGTGTGTGATTTAAATTTAGATAATAACAAAAAAGAAAATAATAGAAAATGAATACATATAATGCGCTTTAACTTTATTACGTTCAAATTCTATAATTTCCTTTCAATAGAAACGTATTTATTTTAGAAAAATACTGTAATATACTGTGGAGTATTTCAAACATTTACTTTACAGTTTGGTATACGCCAATCCAACTAGATAACCTGATCACTGGTTGGGTGATTGGTTACAACATACTCAAAGCCAAGTACAAGTAATTGATTAAAGGTATTGCAATAATCTAACAAACAAGATAAAGATCTTGACTTAATTAAGCAACTGCCAGCCCTATCTTGTACTATGTAATGCATTGAAATTAACTCATTAGGTGATAGTATGTAATATGAAATAATTGGCTTGTATATAACTTAAGAATATAACCAAGAACAATCTTTTATTTACAATTTCTAATATTAGGTCTAATTTTATTTGTAATGTTTAGTATTAAGTATTTGTATTTCTCAATTTGTTAACATTCTATTACTGGTTATTCTACTCTGCAGGTGCATACATAATCATATCTGAGTTAACAATGACTATTGATTTGCGGTTTCGACATATTATATAGGAGGTTATATATTTAGTACGTAATATGACCAAGTTATATTGTTATAATGCAGAACTCAATATTTATACTATTTTAAATAATAGTAAACTTTACTTTTCGCGTTAGGAAATTATTAATTCACGCGTACCAGCCAGGCGGGTTAACCTATGTGGTTATGTGGAAATAGCCGACTAACAAAATACCCTAGTGTTTGCTGATACTCACTAAAACCTAACAACTACCCTTTTCACCATTAACTATATGTCATAGAATTATTTACGCGATTAACCACAAGCCTCGGCATTGGCTCCTAAGGGAATCCCAAAAATCCCTGTTGGAATTGTTTTAAGTAAACCATCATCAACAGGTCTTATAAGGCTCAGTACCATAAAATAAAAAGTGAATTCATTTTATTATTCTATAATACATTTTTTATTTGGTTTTAGTACCTATGTCAAGGGATTATTTAATTTTATGTCAAACATTACGTAGTAATATTTTACTTATTACGGAAAAATGAAAAAGAATCTAAATAGAGAAAACAATTATAAAAAAAATACCAATATGTATTACCTATATCAGTACTGTAACCTTAAAGATAAATATAAAAAGAAAATGTGAAACATCATCCGAAAAGCTGAAAGTCGGCGATAAAGATATATCTCCAAGTTGTCGACAATTGCCTCAAGTGTAAAATCTTTTGTTGAAACTTTCACATGGAAAGTGCTAGTTCTTCGAAACATTACATATGTTCTCGAGAACTTTTAGAATTGATATTCGACCTCTAATTTGACATATTTCGTCGAAAGCTTGTGTCAACAAGTTCGGAGTACATTTTAACTGTTATAAAAATAAATCCTTCTTGCACGAAGGGTTCCCTATCATTTTATATAAAACGACAAGGTCTTTTGTCATAGAAAAAGCTCCTTTAGATATTTATATTCTTTTAATTTCATTATTTATTTTTAGAGTTCATGTATACCCTCATATTCAGTGAACATCACAAGCGTCTGTCTGTTGCCCTTATTAAAATTGAGCAAGAAATATTGTTTGTCGTCCCCTTAAATATTTATTTTATTTTAATTTAAATATTTAATCTTGAAGTGAATACATAACTAAATATACTGTTAATATTCCAAGCATCTACCTCTTGCCACCCTAAAAACAGCCTTGTTATGTCGGACAGTCTAAAAGTTAAAAAGTCCACCTCATACTGAATCTAGGAATTGAATTGACCAGGAAAAAGATTTACAAAATTACTAACGGACGAAAGATTGGTCGAGATTTAGATTTTTAACAGAAAAATCAAGAACGAGTATCTCGAGGTCCAGTTTTACCAATCAAGTACAGTCAATACGTGGTTCAATAAACGAGTGCATTTTTTTATATATTGTTATTGACGTCAAAGCCATCTAGGGAACACTTTTGAACATTTTATTGCATATAAAAAAAATAACAAGTTATCCGCTTTTGCGTGATTGCGAAACAAACATACAAACTTTCACATATTATAAATGTGAAATGTGATAGTTTGTTTCTAAAAAATATAAAAAGTTATCTGTTCTTGTTTTATGAACCCAAATGACAGTATTAGAATCCAATGATGATTGTTATTCAAATTGAATTATTGTGAACATTGCTTTGCTTAGATAAAATTACACTTTTGGTTCGCAATCTTTAACAAAGACGTTGGTATTAGATTACTTATCAAAACCAATAAATTATTAATTTATAATGGAACATGATCTATAATTGAATTTTATATAAAATATTCCGCTAACATTAAAATAATAATATAAATGCCTTATAAAACTGAATTACCGTTAAAAAAATGTACATAGATGATTTTACTATGTATTCGTTTAATAAGATTTTGGTTTTTTTAAGCACTTACTTTCTTAATCATATCATAAATAAAATCTTTTCTTGAATACACAATACACTTACTATACATCCATGCGTCACTAACATAAGAGATTCTCCATGAGTCCAGGTAAGTTGGGAAAACACAAAAGACTTCCAGGGTCCACTCACTTATTCATAGAAGTAGAAAGGGTTCAATTAAAACAACCCTCTCTGTAAACAGTTCAAGAAAACCTACGTATGAGTAGGGTTGTCTAATGATAGTATATTGTAACTAGCTGTCTCCAGTGGCTTGTTTCGTTTTTTGAAGGTCATTAATTGTTGTAAGGGTCTTTATATATGCACATACATAATTACAATGTATATAATGTGCCTAAAATTTTTGCTACGTAAATGCTATGTAAAGAAGGAAATAATTATTCAAATACAGTTTATAGTTTTAGAGATTGGTGAATTGCCACCCACAAAAAAGTTAATTTTTATTTTTATAATAAAGATAAACAATTATTTTTATTATGGATTATAACAAAATATATATTTTTTTATATGAGGTTGTAAACGTATTTTATTAAATTATTATAAAATTGTAGTCATTCTTCATCGAAACATTGAATATCCTCAGTAATGTTTAGCTTTCATAAAATATTTGTTGCGTTCAAAACATCGCGGTTATGCGAGGCTGCAGTTTGTAACTACTCTCATAAAGTATTCAAGACTGAAGTAGTTTTACAACAATATACATTTACTTGATAGAAGCCTGAGGGACCTGTTACGTAAATAAAAATATAATGTTCTTTACAAAATGTTAAATAGCGTTGACAAAGATCTAATCTGGATAATTATAATTATCATAGAAATCAATAACAACGAGTAAGACTTTGTTGTTTGAAAACGTTCAAATCAGATTTATGCAAAAACTTTGTTTGAAAACAAATTCAAGCAAAAAGAAATTCATTTCATCATATTATGATGAGTAATGAAATCTCACAACTTCGACCTTTGAGCCCAATTCCTTATACAGTAGCTGTCAATTTGTTAGATATTACATTTTTAATTTTAAATAATTATAAAATTAACTCTTGAGCTTCTGACAAGCATGTGAGATTTTTTTAACGCTGACGATATTTTTTTCAGGCAGTAAATTAATTACTTACTCCGTACAAATTGTAACTTGTATTAAAATATTCTTTTTGTCTCAATCTATATTATTTTAATAAATGATATTGATTGTAATTAATGCACGAACAATAAAATTATAACAATGTTCTGAGATACTCTGCTGAATTGAAATCCCAGATTTATAGCCAGAGACATGTTTAAATCTCGATCTGTTAAAGGGTTTCTCTAGTTAGAACAATTAGAGCGCTCCGTTAACAGACATTATGAATTTGCAAACGTGCCGATTAGCTTACAAAATTTCAATACGTCAAATAAATTATTGACCTATCTTTTTTATTCAAACTCTACATTTTTTTCTTGAAACTGATTGAATAACTGAAATTGGACTAAGGTTGTTCTATTTATAACTATCGTAAAATTATATTGAGATCCGACGAAAGCGTGGCTTATTTTCGGTTTGCAGACTTTAATTCTATTTATTATTCCAAAACAAACTGACGTTAATTGACAGTTTCGAAATTTAAAATCTTTTAATTCTCCGCACGCATTTCATGATTTGGTAATAACATAGTTTGAGTTTTGAAGCTTTATCGACTAGAAAATTATTTTATTTTAAGATAAAATATGCTCCTTGATCATGTTATATTTTATTGGAAAATATTTTATAGAAAGAAATTCTTATTGAAACATAAATTGATATGAATGTCTAATTAATATATCAAGCAAATTACTTATTAAGAATATTAAGAAGTCCTTTTATGTTGTAACAATTACTTCATAGTGGAAATAAATAGTCTGTTCGGACTATTTAATACTATTTCTATAACAGCTTACAATATTTTAATGTGAATTTGTTTAGAAGGAGATAACCATGATATATATATAGATAATAATGTGTACCTAGACCTTATTTTCCTAAACAAGATAGTAATCGTAAATACCAAAAAACTAATTAGGATCAAAGGTTTTTATTCATTATAAAAGTTTCTATAAATACCTAAACAGAGTCTAATTAGCTATTTGCCATCAAAACTAATTAGATTAATCAATTGATTGACTTGATGACTCCTAATCTATTTTAATTTACTTTATCATTGATGAAAAGCATGTTATTCAAAATTATATATTTATTGTACGTGTGAGAAAATTATGGATTACTTTAATATTAATATAATAATATTATGCTATATTGATTGAGGCTAATACATAGTAAAGTCCCAAAAAGATAATGTGTACAAATAATTCATAGAGTATTTATTTGAGTTGATTTTTTATTTATTCATGTTTCTTACCTTAGCTGAAACTAAACTTTTTATTTAAAAATAGAATCTGTAATTTCGTATATTTAATCTTTTTAATAAAAACTTTAAATGAAAGTAGCTTCTATTTAGTTCTCATTTTCACTGCTGAGCTTCAGTTGCGTCAAACAGTTTTTCGGGCCATCGAACCAGAGATGAGCAGAGTGGGATCTGCCTTTATGAAGTTGATGTAGATGTTATTAACTAGTCTGACCACACGAGTCCAGTGTGTTCATGGTTCATAAATCTGCAGCATGTTTTTATTTGTTAAAAATACTTATGTAAAACACCAGCCGCCTTTTGTGTACGTAATTAGTGGCTTAAATTAACTTTTTTATTAAACATTTCAATTCTATACCAGATTTTTAACATCCTTTTAACTTATATAAAGTTAAAACTCCAGAACCATCTTAAATTAAAAGACTTCGATTTCAGTGCATTTCTATTCGTCAGTATGTTATATTTAAAAACTTTTGAAAGTCCTTAACTGTTTTAAAACAATTGATATCTTTTAAACTCAATTAATGTTATAAAAGCTACATATTTCCAGATTGAATGAATGTTTAAAATAGCATCAAATGCTGTATGAAAATTTGGCCATTTTCCAAACCACTTCATACCTCGCCCTGGATTGGTGACTATATTAATATTATCAATTAATTTTCAACGTTGTGAAGATTATTACTCATTTTCTAGAATTATCGAAATTATTTTATTAAATGTTCAAATAACCGCTTTATTTAAAACATTGTAGCTAGTAGAAAGAAGTTGGAACGGAAAAAAATACGTTTAGGTAATGTCGCACAAATGTATTATGTATTAGTTGCACAGTGCAAATGTATTAGTTGAATTCAATTAATCCAGCTATTCTTTTTGTACTACCTTAACTTTTGAAATACCCAGTCCAATAAAGATTAATTAAATAAATGTTTTTTGCCAGATTTTTCTCTAACTTTTCAATTTACTTGTAATGTTTCATTTGATCGGATTACTTTTATTATTCAATAAAGGCTTTCGAAAAGTTCTATTTTGGGATAAATCTGATGACCTTAAATCTATTCAAATAATAAAATACGTAGATACGTCAGTGGACAGTTTTATGTTCTTTTTATATAGAGCTCCAAAAAACGTTTCAACCAAAGCTTGCATTTGCAATTATGCGTCGGTTTTTATGGGGACCATAAACCAGCTGTTTCCGAAACATTTCACTTCCCAAAACTCTATAGTAAAGTGTACAAACATTTTTATTATAACCCCAAAAATTTACATAATGTTTCCTAAATAACCAAATAAAACGAAAAAAAAGTATAAAAGAAATGATTAAATATAAGTTACACGTAGTTTCAATAATTACAGAACAGAAATAATAATATAAGTCTTTTTATTATTGATTATTACAATATAAGAAAATTAAACTTATAACCAAGTATTTACACACTATATAGTATTAAATGCTATCCCTTTTAAACCGAGCATCTTACGGACAGCTTCTAATAAGATTTTCCACTTTATATAAGTAAGTGCCTGACATAACGTTATCAAACCAAATTTACTAAAACGCTCCTGACCCATCTTTAGATTAAATTAAGGATTTTGAATATTTTCTTGTAGTTCTTGTGTTATCATATATCATATATCTATGATCTTAGATCAATCACTTACAAAGTGTCCTGGAACTGTGCCAGAAGATGACCCGTGACCCTGTTAAAATTATTTTAAAATATTTAAACGTGAGACGCCTTGACCAGAAATTAGGTTAACTTCTAGATTATTCCCAAGGTTTCTTATCCGGCATTTACTATCAAAAAATTTAAATAATTGAATGAATCGAAGAAGAATGTTTTTTGGACAATGGAATTAAGTATTTATATTTTTTAATTTGAAGCAAAAAAAATATTTGGGGTAAATTATTTTTAGGCGATACTTTGTTTAACGGACCTTAGAACAACTATGATTTAAAAGCTAAAATAATCTAAAGCTTTTTCTTTTATGTTTGCATTAAAGCTCAAAATATTATTTTAAATAGTGGCCATGCGTCCAACCTTTAGCATACAGTCACGTAAAACGTCTGTCAAGAATATCGGTATGTTAATGTCATTGATACAAAATATTATCTGTGTTAAACAAATATGACATGAAATCAAGATCATCAGATTAGGTCGTTTGGTAAATTTTAGATATTAATAAATGTGGTAATATTATACATTTAATTTGTTATTCCCGATTGCGTCATCTGTTTCATCTCAAGAAATACCTTGTACAGAATTACGTATACAACTAATGGTACTTGTTTTTATTGCAATTCTAGGCCAAACCATTTTTCAATTTTCTCGTAAAAAATTTTAATAAAATCCATCTAGTACTTAGTACTCGCAGAAAAGGAAAACAGATAAGACGCAAAAACAGCTACAGCTATTGCTTAAGAGTCTATTTTAAAAAGATATTTAATAATTACTGATTTATTTTAGGTATTTACATAATTATATATATAAATATTTGTAATGTATTACATATATTTAAGTACATATTAGCTTATACGTGTTGATTTAACTATAATGTTTATTGTAAATTTATTATACATTCTAATGTCCTAGTTACACCGCCTTATTGTTCTTGTCCCTTTTTTGTAGTTTTCTGAGTTAACTGGTTGAGGATGCCTTGTTGCATTAGGTGGTTTTTTACCTAATTAACTTTTGGATAAAAAAGTTCAATAAAGAAATAAATTATATATAAAATACTGCTATTTAAAAGGTCTTATGTTTTTAATTACCAAAATTTGTTTTACAATCTTTTCGATTCATATTTCAATTTGAATATTGTTTAATCGAAATACTTTAAAACGCTAGAGGCCCTTCAATGAATAAATGAATACATGTCCAGCATAAAATTATACTTACAAACTTGATATTAAAATTTACGTCTAAACTGAACTGAAATAACCTCGCCTACTTGGCAGCGGTTCCCCGGTCAAGCCAAGCCAAGGCAAGACATTGAGGAGCATCATAACTGTAAAATGCAGTGCTAATTGACGGGACATATGAGTCCAACATGTGAGATTCAGTTATTTGTATTGTTATAAATAAATAACAATTCAAGGTTCTTCATTTGCATTTCATTGGTTTTAAAAAATACCTAATATAATTATTTAACCGATTTTACATCATTTATAATTTTACTCAATACACCTTGTTGGCATTGTATAAAGAAAAATACAATACATTAAAGAATGTAACAAATATATGGCATTTGAATTAAATTATATTATTTATTTTGTAACATTGTTTTGTAACTCGCTTTCTATTCGATGGAGACCTAACTGAAGTTTTCTTTCTACTTTATATTTTACTGTGAAATTTGACTTCTGAAATTTAATGAGACATTTTCTGTTCCTTCGCTCAACTCAGGACAGAGTGCTACGCTCCTCTGGTATCTATTTAGTTTTTATTCATCGTATTCTCTCCGTCGCAGAAAGATCCCAGATTACTCCGGTTCGAGTCCTGCTCATGTGGATGAAAATATTATTTTACACATATTAAAAAAAAACACGGAAGCATTATTATAGAGAATTACATATGTTTGGACATTTCATTGTAAATAAAATACTATTTTATACTATTTATACATATTTTTACAGCCCGTTTATAGCATTTATATATGTTTTTATTATATTTTAAGTAAATATACCAAAAAAAGTATAAAAAAATACTAGGTTATATGATATGAGTATTATAAAAGCATAAATCTGTTTTTGTTACAACATTCAAACTTTTAAAGTAGAAATCTTACAAAGAATAATAATAAACATATCTTTAATTATTATCACGCAGATTTGTTACAGTTTAGATTTTAGAATAGAGACTCACACTAACAAAAACGGTCAGAAAGTACGGAAAGTACCGAAGTACGGTAATCGGTTAAAATAATACTCGGAATAACAATAGGGAACATTCACGTATTTTTTTTTTGACGTAAATTAATCATTTACCTCTCTATATCGTAGAAAAAAATATTAATAGGCTTGAAAAGATTCTAGTTTTTTTTCAAAGTGAAAATTAAACCATTGAGTAAATTTGACCCGTTTAAACACCGCCATTTTGCGCGCGCTTTGCGTGACGTCAAATGATACATCCAGTGAATGTTTACTATGAACTTTTTAGCAATTTCATAGATATTTTAAGTTTTAATTGCTTTACAAGTCATGGAAGAAGATAAAAATCATCTTACGAGTATTGTATAGTACCGGAGTGCAAAAATAGTATTAGAAAAACACCCGACAAAGTGTTTTTTGTATTCCAAGAGATGCGAAAATACAAAAACAATGGTGTACGGTAATTAAAAGGGATAATATATGTCCTAAATCGTGTTTATATGGTTGTGAAGATCAATTTAACGTAAGTATACTTTATTTATAATAAGTTTAATCTAATAGTTTAAATTTATAGTAAGTATTAAACATAAGAAAATTTGAGTTTAAAATTAACCTAACCTATCTTACAAATTTCAGTATAACTTTCTATAAAAACCGTAATCTTTTTTTGTTTTACGCAATTTTTATGGTCTGTCGATTTATTTCAGGTTAAGGAAGATACAGCAAATTGTATTGAATATAATATGTGTAACGAAACAACAAGGAGAAAGATGTAATCTAAGTTTGAAGAAAGGAGTTGTTCCTTATATATTTTTGTGACAAAAACAACAGCTGATAGAATGAGAATGTGCATAGTCAAAAGGCAAAGATTGACATCGGTTAATGAAGCCTTTTAAGAGTTAGCTATCAAAAGTAGTGTTTAAAAAAATTGGTGACCTTTACGAAGAAGTGATATAGGTAGTAAGTCCTAGTACTGCCCATACAAATGTCTGTGATATTAATCAGCCAAGACTCAGTACTTCTCCTATTGAATGTGATGATCATAAGACAGAGCCTTGCTTTTCGCATATTAAAGATAAATTACCAAGTGACTAAGCTGTGCAAGTTAATATTAAACCGAAGTATGGAAGTAAAGGTGTCAATGTAAATATACCTGCTGAAAAACAAAATGTAGCATTGTCACCATTTCCTCATTTAACACACAACATTGTTACACAACAGTTTTAAAAGTAAAACTATCTGTTTTAAAAAGAAAATTGTTTACTGAAAACACAGCTGATAATACTTCTATAGCATCTTATATCTTCTATATCTGCTGATTATCAACCGAGTTATTTATCTGAGTCAAGTGAAGTGAAAAATGATTCAGAGGCAGAAACATTTTAAAAATGTATTGTGTAGTAGCATGCTAACTGCTATTCAAAAAGAGTTTGTAGGTATTTGTTTTGTTAGAGTTGTTTGAGTATTTAGAAAATGTTTTTAAGATTACCTAAATAATTGTATCATTTAATAAAACCTTTAAGCACGAAAATATAGGTTTAAATTATTTATTTTTCTCAGTCACACTGATACCACAGTATGAACTTAAACGCCGATATATTGAATGGTGTGTCAAATGACGTCACATTTCCTTTCGACCAATGGTGGCGCGTTTTGGAATTTTGAATTTCGCTCCCTAAAGTTACACTTTTCATAAATTATTTTATGGCCTTAAATGATTAGTAAATTAAAAAAAAATGATTTTATTATAATAAGATGATAAAAAGTAATCGAAAAAAAAATATTTGAGACCATTTAAATTTTTTTGCATGTTCCCTATTCTCGTATCACACACACATACATCCGTGTGTAACACTATGTTACAGCAGCTCAGTCGTCCGAGCGCCGACAACGGATTTTGTGGACGAAAGTTCGAGGGCCGCTTGTGTAATAATCTTTACGTCCTAGATTTATTTTAAAAATATATATCATGTCTATTATATAAGTCTGATAACAAAAATTTTCGTTACAGGTAAATAACATATTACATTACTAATTATTGAAAACTTAAGATAAGTAACAGAATTTGAACACAACAAGTTAGAAGAATATATGTTACTTAAATTTGATGTATATGAAAAACTTCTTTGTTTGTCTTTCAACTACGGAAAAAGAACTAGATATCCATTAACTAGTTTGCAAACAGATAAAACATGATCTGAAAAAAAATTTTAGGTCGATTTTAGCAAAATACAAGGATGTCACTAAAAAGATGATTGTCACAAGGGTGATTAGCCAATCACCCTTCTGTCCGTTATTATAGTTACCAGTTCAATTTTTTAGTACTTCTCTATTCGCTATCTCCCATAAATAAAGAACAACCGTATTTTAAAGCTGGTTTATCTTTAAAAGTAAGAAGATGTTACCTCGCAATATATTTTTAAAGATTAATAGATCAAATATCTTTACCTAATTGAGGAAAACACATTTTTTACAAGGTGTTTACAAGCGTATTTAAGCTAGTTTATTGTGATCATTGTGTTTTTTTTCTTTTTAAGAAAACGTGGACAAATAGCACGTATTCTAGCTCTAAATTGTTCAATAAGTGTACCGCGTGGAACACAGCGTCCCGTTAGTGTTACGTGTGGCACAATTTATTGAACTGTGATTTTTAATTTAAAATAAAAAATATCATGAAAAAATATTCTAAATTATAGTTTACCATATGTGAAACATGTTTTGAAATAATAATAAAATGTATTTTCAAAAAAAAACATTAAGAGGCGATTTAACCGTATTCTAAATATATTCAAATTATTGTACAAATAGTAGTAATCAGTACAAAATAAATTTTATTTCGTTTAAAATTTGTTCCAAACAACAACTACGTCTTAGCAAGATCTGTTATTGGCTTTATTTTCTAAATACACAACTCGACGAACTAAAAGTAGTTGTTATAGTCCAATACAAAAGCTTAATTGTGGAATTTATTTCACAAATATTCTTTGGTTATTAAAGACTTGGACAGAAAACTAAGTATAATAGCTTGGTAGAATTATATAATCAAATAAATTGTATTGATATTTCTCGTTTTGTTATATAATAAATCAATTAGTAGTTTTTATATAACATATTTTACATACAAGGTATGTAACGTAAGTATACAATACGTATATTGATTTTGTCATGCTTTAAAGTCAAATATCCTAACGAAAATCTGACGTATTATATATTTACAGCATTAAATTTATAGTTCAAACTACATTATTTTATAACGACATAAGTTTTGGATAATAGTAATGGGTAAATTCAGATTTTATTATTCAAAAGTATTAACAATATAACGTAATTTACGATCTCGCTCGAATTTTGACCTAATTTAGAGCCATTCAGTAAGTCAATGCGCCGTGTCGAAACTTCGATCATTTCGTACAAAGTTTAATTCTATAAATTTTAAAGTATAATTCTGTTTGCATTTTCACAAATCACATTGTTGCGAGTTTTGCTTACAAAAATCACCAAATGAATTCCCCAACTTGTACCTACAACAAATTTCATAATAAATTATATTAATTATGATGCTTTATGTTAATAATTACTTTTGGGATTGTTATGAAAACATTTGCGGCTTAGTTAAAAATGTTATATTTTTGTTGTAATTTCAAACATTATAATTAAAAACCAAGAAATTCTTTTCTTGTAGCGTTTTAAATTGTACTGTCAGAATGATCGTAACTTTGCGTGAATATAAATGTGAAAAAGCTTTGTGTAATCTCCAGTAATCCGTTATCTCCAGTAATCTTGAGAAATGTTCAGCTCATTGAGATCCGATGATGTCGCATCAAACAAAAACGACCCCAGGGCTCTTCCTCAAAGATTACTGTAGAGTTCTAATTCTGAATCAGACTTGTAATAACACGATTGAACAATTTTGTTCTTCATTTATTCGTTCTTATAGAATACATTAAATTGGTCATATTAAGCTTTTATTAACCTTACCATGGCTAAACATGTTTATAATTTCAAACATTAATTTCTGTTGTGACGTCATTTCAATGGTATTCCAAACTGTAGAGGTAGAATCACTTAAAATTTAGAGTTAAGGCTAATTGATGGCGCCTCCCTATAAAGACGATTATACAAACCATGCTGGATCGAGACACAGTAGTTCAATTGTCTGAGTGACAGGACTGTTTACCAGACGTCGCAGCTTCTATTCCTCAGTGAGTTGATAAAATGGCAATTCTTTATTTATTTAAGTTATATTTATTTCATTTCTTTATTATTAACAACCATCTGGTACATATATTTTTATGATATATATATTTATTTTATGATGTATATAAATATTTTTATTATGTATACATTTATTTAATCGGACTAGTTAATAAAAATAAGAAATAGAAAACTTTTGAAAAAACCTAAAATAATTCACCTACCCTTTCCACTCTTGAGGATCGTGATGGGTTAAGAGTCCCGCACCCTTTATATAATATAATTGGATTGAAGACTCGTGCTCAAACGTGGAACATGTTTACGCTGATACTTTTTTAGGAAGTTAATTTATTTTAGAACTTACTTTACAAAAACGCAAACAATATTAACTTGATAAATATAATATAGAAATGTTTTCTTCAGGAAAATACTACGAGCTTCGTTGTTTGTTAGTAACTTATTGCAAGAATATCAACATAATGTTTATTCTCTTTCCTCAGAAAGTACAAGGAAATGTTAGCAAAAACGCGTTCATTTAAAATACTATAAAAAAGTTCAAAGGTATTAATTTAACTGCTTATTAGTTTCCTAATGAGCATTGTTCGTTATAAAGTTATATTAAAACGAGTTTTCCGTTGTCACTACTAAAAGGAGTTTATTTTTAACTGTTTTTTATTTAAAAATAAGAACCAACCATGGAAGATTCGCAATAACTATTGAAGGTCTTTTAATGTCATTAGAATTTCATAGATCATCGATCTGACAGATAGAAAATTTGGGTCTCTGAATATTATGATGTTATTTTACTTACCACTGAAGTCACAACTCAGGTAAGTACTTGTCATGGAAACTTTCATTTTTAATCCTAACTATAATAATAATAATAAAGCTGTTTTTAATTGTTTAACGATACAACTAAATAATTTATTAAACTATAATTAATCTTTAATAATTACCCGATTATAAAAGTACCAAATATACTTTTATAATTGACCAGCGTAGTGTCTGTCCCATATTCCAAAAAGCGTTATAATTATTAGTCTTTTTAGTAAATCCTTGACGGACTTCTCGGTTATCTCATCAATCAGGTGAATATAATTCGTATTCTTATGTTCCTTTTACTATTTTATATCAGGCATATTTTATGTTTTTCTTCAAATATAAGATATAATTTTTTCCCTTAAAGATTTTACAAAAATTTCTAAAGATTCCCATGTTCATATATGTTTGTCTTATATTGGTCTTTTTGTCCTGTTATTTCAAATATTATCTTATATTAATGTTCTATTTATGTTTACAGCATAGCGGTAGTTTATTTGTTAGCTATAAGACAATCTAACCTCTTACTTAAGTTTATGTTAGATTCGATTTGCGGTATTCGTTATTAAAATTGATTATATGAGAAGTCTTTTTGTCTTATCAACATATCTAAGTTTATAAATTTACTTACCTTGCCCTAAATATATTACTAGATGTATTTAAGAGTGTAAAATGGACCTCTCGGAACAATCATTGTAATATGATTATATAGTGTTTTCTAAAGTTTTCTGTTTTTGTTTTTTTTAATCTAAGCTATTATAATTATATTATATAGTTATTAAGCTGTAATATAATTATTAAGCTAATATATTTCTAATATTATAAGCTTAGAAACCGTTGGAGGTAGATGACTAATTAACTGACTTACTGACAGACACCTCCATCTCGTCTTCATCATTCGAAACGTCGGGTTAGATTTAAAATGTAAATTTGAAATTTAGGGACAAGACGAAGCTTCTTAGCAATCCATGGATTCACCGTGCGGGTGCCGGGCCCATCGCGTTGCAAGGAGAGGTGTGCAAGCAGTGCCTGGGACTTGCGACCCAGGAGTAGGTTTAAGGGGCCCCTTTATTATGCGCAAAAACGCTCACCTTCACCCTCCACACTCCTCTCCCTACCTAACCAAATTTGGAAAGAACCTACTAATGCCGCCTTTGAAGTACGTTCTAGAAATGAACCGATGCTTGGTCTAGACCAAGGAAACTAATTCAATTGGCCTTGGCCATTCATTCTTGGCCTTTCTAGAAAGGCCAAGATCTTTAAGTAGGCTATAGACAGATTTTGCTGTTATACCTCTCGCTCCCACTTCTACCGCGTACAAACTAACTATAAATTTATTCCTGATCAGTTCGTTGGTTAGTTCGTAATATTTATTGAGCTTGAATGTGTGATCCCTTGGGATGTTTGTTTCCCAAGGAACAGTAAGCTCCACAAGTATCACGCGCCTCAGATGTTTCGAATACAGGAATAAGTCCGGTCTGGATGACGAAACACCAACATCCCCAGGGATTTTGTAATGCTTTTCATACGTGTCCATCATGAGAATCCAATCAGGAGCCGCGCCTAATATTGAATAAGGCTTCGCTTTTGATTTTTTGGAGGAGCCTTCTTTTACGAATTCTATAGATCGTTCGGTGGTTGTTATACCCTTCCGCGCTCTTGCTACTGAAAGACTAACCGCTTCCCGTATAATTTCTAATACCTTGTCGTGGCGACGCGAGTATTGACCTTTATCTAGAAGTACCCTACACCCTACTAATAGGTGTTTCGCGGTTCCTATTGCCTCCCCACAGATGTTGCAAGACTTTTCGGTGGCTTTGCCCCATCTTACTAAATTACTTTGATCTGGGAGAGTCATTTGGAATGCATTAAGATAGAATTTTAATAATGCTGGGGACCAATCATAAATTAAGGTGCGCCACTTCAAAGCTAGTGGAATACAAAAATCTCCTATGGTCACCCATTCGTTTTGAATTTCTAGGCTCATCGCGTGGAGTCGGTAATTATCGTTTTCGTCTTGTCGAATAAAAGATTTTGTTATGTCTATGTCTTGAGCTTTCCTACTTGATCCTAGCCCTACTTTATTTGTTTGAGCACCTATCATAAACTTTTTATGGAATTGAAGTCGTGACTCGAGCTCTGAGGCAACTTTGTCTTTTGGGAGAGAAGTTACAGTACCATCTTTAGATTTTCCGATGATATGTCTTTTGGTAACTCTTAGATGTTTGTAGAGCTCCGATGGTTTCTTTAATTTTAATCCAAAGTTGTTACGGTCTCTAAATAAGGTTGAAGAGTCCGCTGAGTGCGCTAACCCGAGCCATAACTTCAATGTCTTTATGACGCTTGCATCTAACTTTGACAAAAGGGTTTTATTTATATCATACACGAGGAAAGGCCAATTTAGACGTGACGTTAAATAATTATCGTAAATCCAAGCTTTTTTGACGTTACTTATTGGTTGGTTGTCTACCTTTTTGAGATCGTTTAAAAAGCTATCGACTATTACATCCAACGATGGAGTACGGCCTTGGTAATCGATTTTTTTACCTAAAAATTTAAACGGAGCTGCTTCCGTAACCGTACTAACGCACTGACCGCCTATTATAAGACCCGGATCGTAAGAGGTATATTTAGTATTCCGTCTACCCAGACACAGACTAAAACATTTACTTGGTTTTGTCCTCAATCCGCCCGTCCACGTACAGAAATCCTCAACCACATTTAAAGGTACCTGACATTGTTTCGGATTACGTGTCAGTATCGCGAGATCATCTGCAAAAGCTAGTATGGATTCTGTGTATTTGTTGTTGAACTTAAACCGATAGCCCCACTTTTTTTCATTTCTAATTAATTTGTCTATTAAAATATTAATAACTATATTAAATATAATAGGAGAAATACAACAGCCCTGAAATAAACCAACGCTATAATTAAGTGGTTTTGAGTGGTTTTCATTAAAAATTATTGAGAATTTTAATTTTGAATAATATGATGCAATAATGTCGCGAACTACCATAGGAAAGTTATACCATTTAAGCGCGAACATCATTAGTTCATGTCGTACCGACCCAAAGGCGTTTTCTAAATCTATCCAACAAACCGTAATTTGTCTCTCGCTAGTTCTAGCATCTTTAAGGCTTTCCGATATTAACGTATTATGTTCCAGGCATCCAGAAATTCCGGGCAAAAACCCTTTCTGGTGATTAGGCCTGAAATATCTATTGTTAATCATGAATTGCGTCATTTTAGTTTGTAAAAAAGAGAAAAATATTTTGGAAATTGTATTTGTTAGGGCTATCGGTCTAGTATCCTTGGGATTATTGACAATGTCGTTTTTCGGAATGAGGACAAAAAGGGCTTTTCCGAACGATACCGGTATTTGCTTTCTTGACCAGATTTTACCGAATATATTTAAAAGATGTTTATGGAGCGACGGACATTTTTTGTAAACTATATAAGGGATACCATCCGGACCTGGTGCTGACTTAGATGGTTTCATTTTAATTATTTTATTGATTTCCTCCAAAGTTGGTGGGTTGGCTTGAAAATCTTCAGTAGGAGTCTCAGGTTTGTGTTCGTTTGGATCCCCATATAGTCTTTGGTTTTCTGGCACTTCGTATGTGCTTTTATAATGGTCGAAAATTTGCTCGTTGGTCAAGAGAAGCTTACCTTTTTGATCTTTGAAAATGTTTTTTGAGTATTTAAAAGGATTTTTATCAAAGTCTACTTCATGTTTTGCCCGATCAAAGCTATCACGATTTTTCGTTATTTGATTTGTTATACCTTGGATAAGTTTAAGAATTGATCGCAATGCCCTAGACAGTTGGTGACTAAGTTGATTATCGCCTAAGGCTTTGGCTATACGAAGTTTCTTTATAAGATCTCTTTTTTTTCTCCTCATTTTCAATTTAAAACCGTTTTCTTTATTTTTGTGAGCATAACGATTTGTAGGTGGATAGTGCTCACTAAAGTAGTCGTAAATAGTATTTTGGAAAGTCTCTACTTGCGCATCGAGTACCTGATTTGAGCCCGGGTGCTCTAACAGGGCCGCTATATTTTGGTCATGTACTTTCCAGGTCGATTGTTTAGTATTTGGAATGCTAAGACGCGTCCGGATGGTCATGGACTCCTGGCAGTTTTCATTCAATGGCTCACCATGAGATATATGAGGGTAAACTCTATCCGCAGTGAAAACTGAAGATCTTACCGACGGTTGCCGCACTTCAGCACCATTGTGTGTTTTAAGATGTTTAATAAACCAGGCTCGTCTTTTGTAATTTTTCCCGCACGTAGGGCATTTCAGTTCCGTTATCGCGCCGTTTTCGCCGTAATTGTCAACCGGTGGACAGTTCTTCCGCCCCCCCTCTCGGACTGTCCTAGGGGTATTTTTCTTATTTGGACTTTTAGCGTTTATCGACGTTCCCGGGCTTGGCTTGCTAGGCCATCGCCCTCGGCTGTCTTTCCAGCAGTCTGCTGTCTTCCCAGCTGCCAGCTGTCTTTCCAGCGTCAACTGTCTTTCCAGCGTCATCCCGTCTCTCCGGGCTGTCAATTTAGATAAGACGAAGCTTCTTAGCAATCCATGGATTCACCGTGCGGGTGCCGGGCCCATCGCGTTGCAAGGAGAGGTGTGCAAGCAGTGCCTGGGACTTGCGACCCAGGAGTAGGTTTAAGGGGCCCCTTTATTATGCGCAAAAACGCTCACCTTCACCCTCCACACTCCTCTCCCTACCTAACCAAATTTGGAAAGAACCTACTAATGCCGCCTTTGAAGTACGTTCTAGAAATGAACCGATGCTTGGTCTAGAAAGGCCAAGATCTTTAAGTAGGCTATAGAGAGATTTTGCTGTTATACCTCTCGCTCCCACTTCTACCGCGTACAAACTAACTATAAATTTATTCCTGATCAGTTCGTTGGTTAGTTCGTAATATTTATTGAGCTTGAATGTGTGATCCCTTGGGATGTTTGTTTCCCAAGGAACAGTAAGCTCCACAAGTTACTAGTAATATACGCGAGTTAAATCCGTAAAAATAGATTTATTTCAATATGATTATAATTATGATTTCTATGTTTTTTAATAAGTCAAATTTTCTTTTAAATTTATTTTCTTATTAATATGTATTATGTTATATTGTTTGAAATCTAATGAAGTCTTTCAATTATATTTTTGTTCCAACAGCGCCATCTTATAATGGCCCGTGTATATTAAGCTTTGATTAGAATTAAAATGTCAATTCAATTTGTATAAGATTAGGCATAGGAAATTATTCTAAGTCGGTTAATATATATTATTTCCATTATATTTACAATTTTAAAATACATAACTTAAAGATTTCATTATTTTCAATAAAAAAAAATTGTAGGTACTAAGAAAATTGGTAGCAAAACATTGTCTAAAGTATAAAAGAGTTCAACATTGTAATTTTAATTTAATTCTGTACAGATAATCACGGATAAAGTTTTCAAATCACATTGTGTTTACTTTTACTGTGATGAAAGTTTTAAGTGGAAATCTTTGCGGTTTGCCAATATCTTCTAACCGGCTACCCGGAGGCTGTTCCGTAACTCCCCCCTTCTATTGATCTCCTTTTGAATCCTCTCTTCCTAATTTAGATTTTTCATACTTTTGTTAAGGACAGTTATAATTATATCAGTTTAAGTCCTTCTCTTTAGAGACTGATACTTCTATGATACTTTTATAACTTTTATTGTTTTATTAGTATCCAACAATCATCTACTGCTTTTTAGATTCTGTTACTACACATCTAATTGAGTGTTTTTGTATAATCGATAAAAGCTTGGCAAGATGACGCTTTTCCCTTTTTCTTACATCGTTATCATCAAGATAATTTAGTCCGGATTTCGTGTTAAATTTGGAGGCTTATTTTAAAACCGTCTAGTTATTGGTATTTTCTATTGTAAGGCATTCTTCAATAATGTTTAATTTTTTGGTTATCCACCGAATCGTACTTTAATTAGCAACATGAACAGGATTTCCTTTTCTTATAAATAAGAATATTTTATTAAAATAACTTGTTATCTTAATGTTTTTATGGATATCTTATTTTTTCTTAAAAACTTTTAGTATATAAATTATGATAAAACTATGATGAAATGTGCTTATTATTAGCCCGATAAAACATAATTAAGTACTTTAAAGAGTTATAAAGATTTTTAAACATCCAATTAATATTGTGCAAATATTTACTTTCTTCAAAGTTTTCGTAACAAAAATATTTTTATAAAGTCATTATTAACTTTTTATGTTATCAAAGGATGTTAAATATTGCATAGTATTTATTTCAGAAATTACTAAGGGCTATAATAATTATAGTTAAAAACTAGTAAATATAAAATATACTTTAGTCTAAGTCTATACTTTAGCTTAATAAAACTAAACTACTTAATAAAACTAATACTAGTTTCATCTATTTTATGTAAGACAAGCTATAGCTTGTAAAAAGAGATACCGCGAACTCAGGCTTGTTTCAGGAGAACCTCGTTTTAAATGGAGTATGCGGCCTGTGATACTTGTGTGAGACATGCCTCGAACATACCACAGAGAAGAAACTTAAAGTCACTCCAAAAAATATTTATTTACTTCATGTTGGGTTGGACAAAATCTTTTTGAATTTGATAGTCTATTTATTAAGGAAAATTTAACATTTAAATATTATGATAATAAATAATGAAATTATTGATTTATTTTTAAAACTTCTTTATTCCACGTGGACATTTATTTTGTCAAATACAGATTAAATAGGTACCTTCTAGGTTACACTATACGGTAGACTACAGTGATGCTTACCATCAGGCAATCTGTCAAACGCAAACCTATTAAAAAAAACATGGCGGGAATCGAAAGAACATTATTAATTGTTTTGATTTTTATAATATGGTTTTAGTGTAATGTAGTTTTGCTTTTCTGTATTTTGTCAAAATTGTCTTTATTTTATTATTAGATAAATAAGTCAAGTAAACAGAATTTAGTATTGAATTTTTAGCTTTTGAAATATTAAAACAAAATAATCTGTAAATTAAAAACTGAACAGAATTTGCTTCAAAAAGGTTTTATTTCAGCAATTTCGTTAAGACCTGTAATTCTTATAGCACTCTTAATGACGTCGCTCAACTTTTATATCACTTTTAATGACCTGCACTAGATTTCCCTGGGCTTTAACTTACTTATTACTAAAGGGATTTCTCGGTAAATTTAGTTTCAACTCGCTGCTTTGCGCTTTTATCGCCTTTTTAAGTTTTTTAGTGTTATGTAAAAGTATTCATATTATTAACTAGCTTTTGGATCGTATTATGGACCAATTGTATAATATTCAATATTATTTACTTTAAAAATAATAGACTATCATCCTAGATATATAGAATAGTATTTATAAAGACCTTGTCTTAGGAAGTTTCTAAGCCCGGGCACAGTCCTTAATAGTTCACTCAGATGGGATAACTCCTTTACAAGTACATAACAAAGTACAAACAGATATAATACGTTGCAACATCCTTTGATGAAAGGAATGTTCTCGAATGCTGTTTCTTTGGACAGCACTAAGACGTCATTTAATGTTCGGAGTTATCTGTTTAATTTGAATGTGGTACATACTAATGACTTTATAATTAAACAGGGAGGAATTGCTCTCATATCCAATATATGTATATTATATATGTTAACAGTTCCTGCTTTTGTTAAAAATTCAAAGCAATAAGTAATATTGCTTTAGCATTTATTATAATGACTGCAACCACTATTCGACAAAAAAATATTTGCACCAAATTTAAAGTTACGGGGCGTTATTGTTACAGAGATACCGTGATGTGCATGTGTATTCACATGTATCACACAGTATATAGGTCGAAATTTCTTTTAAACATACATATAGATAAGTTTCCAGAGGGAGTTTATACTTGCCCGAATAGTCTTTATATAATATTCTAGAGTTTTAGATTTTATGCAAGAAAGATATGTTGCGTACAATTTTTTTAAATTTTTGATATCAATTTGAAGCGGCAGCCATTCCGTGAACTAATCTTACTTAGATTAGCTTAGTTTAAGAAGCTTTGCGGAGTGTCTTCAGCTTAACCAAAGCTCATACACTTGAAGTATAATCATATATCTCAATGGTGACATACTTGTATTTTATACGCAATAGTAGTTACCAGATCATTTTAAATTATATTTTTTTATTGTAACGATAACTTATTACTGTTATTTTATACGCAGTTTTGAGCTTTTATAAGAAGCTTATAACTACTTCAAATTGTTAAAATATTTATATTAATTGAAAATTTTACTGATTCTTTTCGTATCTTTAATAGTTTTTTTTTGTAAGTTACCTTAAATTAATTTATTAGACCATAAATTAGATAAAGCACTTCTCATTGCCCATTAATTATTAAGGTTATGAGTCATTAAATATTAAAAGATCAATAAAAATGAAATGAAGTAAAATAAGAAAACTTCATATATTCAATAAGTTCTCCTCTCAGTGGGCTGATGTATCTGCTGGTGTTCCTCAGGGCAGCATTTTATCCCCTTTACTTTTTTCCATTTTTATAAATGAATTATCTAAAATATTATCCTCTCCCTACCATCTTTATGCAGACGATTTACAACTATATAGGCTTAATGACATTAACCACAGTATCGGAATAATAAATAATGATTTGAACAATAAAAAAGAATGGACAGAGTCTTTTGGCCTCCAAATGAATTTCAAAAAATCACAAGCAATTATAATCGGCAGTAGATTTTTCTTAATAAAGTGCACCTCAACCAACTTGCCAGTGTAATATACCATAAATCTGTCATAACTTTTTCTAAAGAGGTTAAAAATCTGAAATTGACATTCGATAAACATTTATGTTGGTCAGCGCAAGTCAATAAAACTAGTAAGCGAGTTCACATGTCATTCCATTTGCTCAGGCGTTTGCAGAATTTCTTGCCTCGGTTGTTACCCCTTTTTGACAACGGTGACGTTTGCTATTTGGATACTTCTGAAGAGCTACTTAATAAATTAGGTCGCCTTCAAAACTTGTGCATTCGATTTGTCTTCGGTTTGCGCAAATTTGACCACGTTTCAGATTTTCGGCGTCAAGTGAGATAGCTCCCCATCCGCCTTCGCCGGAATATGCATACATTGACCACGCTATACAACGTTTTTAAAAAATCAACACCTGCTTATTTATTCGAACGTTTCCATCTATCCTTACCTAATAATCGCCCCAAAAGCTCCTGCATCAAATTCAAATCTTTTGATATCCTCTCTTATGATACCACCTTTTTCTCCAAATCCTTTACTTTAAATGCTGCGAGGTTATGGAATTCATTTCCTAACGACATTACAAGTAAACTAAAGCAACACTATCTGTCACTATCGTAAGTTTTATGTTTATGTAAGTTTATATAATGTAAGCGATCTATACTCTTTAATTATATATATATATATATATATATATATATATATATATATATATATATATATATATATATATATATATATTATAGTTAGTTAGTTAGTTATTATCGAATGATATTTTAAGAGATTGGTTATGCATACAGGGCCCATTTATTACGTGCTGTAGAAGTTATTTATAGACGATAATATTTAATAAATATAAAAATGTATTCGCAAAATAATTGCTTTTATGAAGTACCTACCTATATAGTTGTACACTTGCACAGTGTTTATTTATACACTTCAGTTCTGCCGGTTTAGAATAATTAATTAATTTATTTTTGACTCTTTTAACAAACAACTGAGGTAATAAAGTTGTCCTCTAACTTTAATCTAACTGATCCTATCTCAATCTTTATTAGTCGACGCATTATGTCAATTCCTTCAATACATGTCCTTTTCTAAATATTTTGAATAATATAGCAGTCGTAGAGGCCGTCCGACATTTTAATCGCCAAAGGGTTTTAAGACATAATCATTTGGTATAAGTTATTTTTTAAAAATACTATTTTAAAAAAAGGAACAAAACATTTACATTACATTTATCATCTTTATACTCGCATGTATTAGATATTTTCTTTATTCGAATTACTTAATATTTTAATATCCGCTTATTTCGGAAAACCATAAAACAAATCCACATAAAATGCATTCTCATCAGGGTGAAACATTTTAAAATTATTTTACAGGATGTCGGGATAAAATTTTCTCTTCGTGTAGAAAATATTTTCCTTCCATCGCAGCATTATCATTACCGGGAAAGATTATGTTGTGGTATTTTATTTATTGCAAAATATAATTAATTTACTTGGAGACAGAAGATTTCTGTATTAAGTATGTTTTACAAATATTTTAATTTATTTTTACCAGATTATTATATTAAGAGTTTTTGCTAGTGGTTCTTTCCAAGGGTGTAAAGTAAAGACTGCCATTTTTTAATTAGGTCCTTTATACGTACTTTAAAATCGATTTATTCTACATATTCTTAAAAAACGAAATCTTATCTTTTATCAAGAATCTTATCTTTTATCTATACAGTATTTATCAAGAAAATATAAATATGTATTAAAACTTTTATTAAAATTGTATTTCCTTAAGAGTTGAATCAACAGATTAAATCCCAAATACACTTTCTTCGTGTAACTTCGATAATTTGTGCTTTTATAAGGGCAAGAGAACACAAGGCAATGGTTTTTCATTTTGTCTGTTTGTCTGTAGGACTATGTTTTTGTGCACATTAATCTCATAAACGGCTTAGCCAATTTGAATATAATTTTCGGGAATATATTTCAATATTCTTCACTTAATATTTAGTGTTTATTTCATCTAAATCGGTTAAGAAATAAATAAGTTATGTCAATTTATATCAATAATATAATAAGTCCCATGCAAATCTTATCCTATACATGTAATAAATCTGTAGAGTAGTAGTCTTTGTACATTTAACAAAATTAAAAAAAAATTACCAGGATGCGAAGTGATAACTTAACAGAATTTAACAGAATTTACATTTTCAACATTTTTAAAATTTTTGTCGGTTCATCTGTTTGTGTTTTAGTTGGGCACGCAACTCGAAAAAAATATAGCTAATGTAAACTTTTATACATAGAAATTGTACGTTACTCTGAGAAACATTTCTCTTATTCTTCTCTCTTTTATCTTTATATGTACACATAATAAAACTGTTACTGATCGCTGTCTGTATATGTAAAATATTTTGTATAATGGAGGACCTTTATATAAGCAAGAGAACCCCAAACAGTTTTTATCATTTTGCTCTGTTTGTCTGTATGTCTGAATGTTTGTGCAATTTTAGGGAATATATTGTCATGGGGTTCACTTTACATTTTGTTTATTTTTTAACATTCTATTAACAAATAAAGAAGTTAATAATATTTTATTTTCATACGATTGCTGCTTACACAAAAATATTTATATTATTGATTATACAAAAAAAATATAAACATAAACTAGAAATACTCCTACAGGCAAAAACTACTTGATTAAGTTTGCTGAAACTTTAAATGAAGGTTTATAGTTTTTACATACATTGGTAAGTAAAAAAAGGTACGTTTTATAAAAATCTAAATCTATGTGTACGGAGTCGCAGACATAGCTAGTTGTAAAATAAATTCTAAAATGGATTTAACTTGATTATACATTTAAATATTATCTTATAATAACGTTATAGAGAGTTTTTGTGAAACAATTTCCAATAATCAAACTTTCAACAACCTCCTGGTTTTTTTACTATATGGAAAGTTTTGGTTTACATTAAGTAGTTGTAAAACGGGAGAAATTCAATTTTAACTTCATATTTTTTAAATTCCTGAATCGCCTTTTGAATGTTAACGAAGTTTTGACGTGAACTGCAAATTTATTAAAAAATGTTGGTTAGTTTTACGAAACTATTTTAAGTTTTAAGATATATTGCTTAACTTTAGTCATAATTAATTTTTAACGTATTTCACTCTTTGTTCTCTAAGTACATTCAAAAGCTATTTAAATAATGGTTCTATTAATGTTTAAATAATCTAATGATATAATTTCTCTTCAACAATCAATATTTTTAGAGCAAAGCCCATCATTATTAGACGCTTGGTCGTATGTTGTTCAACTACTAGGTGTTATACACAAATAATGTCTTTTGTAAAACTGGGAACGCAGACTGCCTGCTAGCTATTTATTTAAAAACATTGAAAATAAACAGATAAATGATAAATGAATAAATGTGTTCAGAGCTTTCAATTGAAACGGTTTAAGAGCAACTATCGAAAGCAGTCTTTGAAAAATATATTATAACATTCCAAGATAAGTTCTCAACGACGAGTTTCCAAAAGAAAAAATAACTTTCCGGCGCAATTTCCTCTCAGAAAAGAAAGAGTGCCAATTTGTGAACCGAGACATACTGCTACGGCGGGGCGGCCAACTTGTATGTGTTTCAATTAGATAAGTCCGAATATATTTCATTAGCACAAAGATATATCTCCCATTATCATTATGAAATATTAGTGTCCGGCTCTAATTAAATTGATAGCAATCATTCTAAAAATAGTAATAATATAGATTTGGACAATTCTAAACAAAACAAATTAGCCCCAAACTAAATATACCTGGGTACTAGAAAAACATAATAAATAAACATTTTTTTTCGTGAATATTTATGTTAATCAAATAATACCCCGACCCTACAAAAATACAAGTTTATATTACAAATGTTTGTCTACCTGTTTGTTCGCGCATCACACAAAAACTACTGAACGAATTTAAGTGGAATCCAGTATGTTGTCTTATTATGTAAGATAATATATCGGAAGCTTTCACTCTTGACTACTTTCTCATTTTCATAGGAGAGCACAAATACTGATTTAGGTTATAAATTATAATGTAACAAAACTACAACTCATATTGTAATATAAGGTTGTGTATGTTGGTTTCTTAATCGAGTCCACGTCTAGGATACTTATTACTCCGGTAAGTTTTTTATTTTTTACGGGAAAACACAAACATTCACTGGCAACAAACAGCTAGTGAATAATGATATATAATTGATAAATTGATTGATTAACTGGCAACAGAAAATCCTATTTCATTTTTTATATTTTTTTTTTAAGCCACAGTACAACTTTTTCCTATTGAGATAAAATAGATTTTTAATTATAAAGATCGACAAACTTCCTGCCACTATGTACACAATGACGTTTACTTCGAAGGCATTGTTTTAAGGAAATTATTCTTTAAACCTTAGAGAGTGTTGCTAAAATTTTGTACATCTTACAAGTGATAAAGTCGTAAATGTGTTTTATGAAATTGTTCTTGTTCTTTTGAATAGCCTACCAAAATTTATATATTAAAGCAGTTGATGTATACTTTATTGTAGTACTTGTTTCTTTCCCTTCTACATGAATGAAAAGTAATGTTTTTTGGTTACGTATAAATTACAGCCAAATAATGTTTCATATTTGAACACGGCTTTTAAGTATAGTAAGTAAATGGAGACAAACTGCTTTATCTAATGCTGGTATGAGTAATAAATTATTTTTATATGCAGCTCTTTTTCCCAAAAAATAACGACTATAATATAGTAAAAAAATTCTCATAAAAATATAGCTGCGTTTAAATCTAAAATATATTTTTTAATATTTCAAAGAATATAACCTATAAGAAAGTTCGCAATGCTTCAATATTATGAAGCCAATTAAACTTCCTTTTACAGATTGCAATTCTAATATAATTGCTTCCACAAGTTCATAAGTAATTGATGACCGAGTGTTACCGAAGCGTACGAAACTAATTATTAGAACTAAGAATTTCAATACCATTTGTATGTTTTAAAGAGCTTATTTAAGTGTTGTACAAAGTAATATTATAGGTATTTTTAGTTTACTGTCCGGAGGTAATGTGAATTATCTTATAAAAAAAAACTAAGAGGTGTCAAGGGACATCCGGATGGAAAAAAGTTCCTTTCGATTAATCATTGAAGGAATAGGGAATATGTATAAAATTTAAAATGGTCTCAAATACTTTTTTTTCGGATACTTATTATCATTCAAGGCCATAAAGTAATTTGTGAAAAGTGTAAATTAAGGGAGCGAAATTTAAACTTCCAAAACGCGCCACCATTGGTCGAAAAGAAATGTGACGTCATTTGACACGCCATTCCAATTATCGGCGTCGAAGCTCATACTGTGGTATTAGTGTTACTGAGAAAAATAAATAATTTAAACCTATATTTTCGTGCTTAAAGGTTTTATTAAATGATACGATTGTTTAGGTAACCATTTTCCACTTCACTAGACTCAGATAAATAACTTTGCTGATAATCAGCAGATATGGAAGATATAAGATGCTATAGAAGTATTATCAGCTGTGTTTTCAGTAAACAATTTTCTTTTTAAAACATAGTTTTACTGGTAAAGTAAAACTATGTAAAATAGCTAGTTTTACTGGTAAAGTATAAGTATTGTGTGTTGAATGAGGAAATGGTAACAATGCTACATTTTGTTCTCAGCAGGTATATTTACATTGACACCTTTACTTCTGTACTTCAGTTTAATATTAACTTGCACAACCAAGTCACTTGATAATTTATCTTAAATATGCGAAGAGCAAGGCTCTTCCTTGTGATCACATTTAATATTGTCTTGGCTTATTAATATCACAGACATTTGTATGGGCAGTACTAGGATTTACTTACTATATCACTTCTTTGTAAAAGTCACCAATTTTTTTAAACACTACTTTTGATAGCTAACTCTGAGAAAGCGTCATTAACCGATGTCAATCGTTGCCTTTTGACTACGCACATTCTCATTCTCTCAGCTAGTGTTTTTTCCACAAAAATATATGAGGAACAACTCCTTTCTTCAAACTTAGGTTACATTTTTATCCTTGCTGTTTCGTTTTATGATATTCAAAACAAATTGCTGTATCTTCCTTAAACTGGAATAAATCGACAACCATAAAAATGTCGTAGAATATTTTCAAGTCTATTTATATTTTTTTCTACGATATAGAGAGGTAAATGATTAATTTACGTCAAAAAAAAACCTGAATATTACCTATTGTAATAAAAAAATATTAAATTATTAATATAAGCTAATATGCTAATGAATAATATTTGTATACTATTTTTGTATGATATTTCGCCGATAATATATAATAAATGTAAATAAAAGGAATAACTAAAATAAAAAGTGTTAATCAATAAACCCATGAATTATTGTCCCGCCACCTAGCGGTTTCACTTTGTACAGATATGTATATATAACAGATGTAGTTATGTTTCCCTAAGGTATAAATAGATGGCGTTGTTACATAACATTACGAATATATTTGATCAAGAATTTGTATTATTATTTTCATTTAAACTGTCTTATTTGCAAATTGATTCTAAAAGAATAAACTCCAATATCAAATAAATAATAAACAACTACTAAGCAATTTAATACAATACAAAAAATAATAATGATAGAAATGAAAATATCTCGCTTGATTTCTATAAGAGAGAGATAGGTAACAAAACATGGCGTGCCAACTTTTGGTAAGAATTTTTACCGTCTAGCCCCCTTTCACAACGCGCGATAAGGAACTACGTTCCAAAAAATACTAAAATGAGTAAATCTAGAGTATACATGAAATAAAGTATTTTTAACCCCCGACTAAAAAGAGGGGTCTTATAAGTTTGACCTGTCGATCTGTGTATCTGTGTATCTGTGTGTCTGTCTGTCTGCGGAAAATTTGCGTCCAAACGCGTGGACGGATTTGAATGCGGTTTTTTTTATCAAAAACTATGTTCGTCGAGATGGTTCTTATCTATATTTGGTCGAAATAGAAATAGTCGTCTACAAGATATTGACGTTTTTTTCGTGCGGGGGAGAGGTTTTCACGCAATAATTAGCTGTTTCCAGCGGCTTCGCTCGCGATATAAAAGATATGAAGGCTAAAAAGTTTTTTCACTTAGTTACCCAGGTAAAGTACTTTATTAGGGATAGCTGTTGCCAGTGCCTGCATCCATATAGAGTGTAAAAAATATATTTATATGGCTTTTGATCGTAGTCATAAAGAATCACGGGCAACATAATAATAAAAAAATAATATAAATCCCTTCATCATAGTGTTATTAGTGATTGAAAATCATATTAACTCTAAAGGTTTATATTTATTAATATTCGTATATATGAAACCTGCCTATCCACCTACCCATATGAAAAAGTTTTCCTTGGTGGTAGACCATAACATCCGGTCGCCGGCAAAGTTACCACCCATCGGGCAGAGTCGTGCCGCAAAGCGACCTAGTCGTGTTCCGGCACGTTGCTCGATGAAGCCGTTTATGGGAAATGGGTCTGAACAGTTGCGGTGCGTTGGCGAACCGGTTTGACGTCGGGTTGGTGTTTGTTTTGTCGGGTGTCTAGTCGAGGAGGGTAGCGGGATCCGAAGCGACGGCTTTCCGCTGGCCGCCCGCAGATAGTTGGGGGCCCAATTAGTGGGTTAGCCACCCACGAAAGGCTGCCCCGCCAGCTGCGAAAAATCCCAGGGTGGCTCCATCGTGCTGGTTGGCGACCAGTCGAGGAGGCCCGATGGCGATCCCTGGGGGGGTTCGGGCGTCCCCGCAGTCTCCAGACTAGTCTCCCAGTGGCAAGACATCACCAATTTCGACGTCGGGTTCGATATGTACCTTTAACCAAGCTGCCAAGTCCTACAAAAAGGCATTGCGGAAGGCTCGTCTCGATCGAATCGCTAAGAATGGCGAAAAGCTCTCTGCCAGACCAACTGGCAGTCGAGCTTTCTGGTCTCTTGCGAAAGCGATCGAGTCGAATTTCTGCCAACCCTCACTGCCTGCTCTGCTGAAGCTGGATGGTTCCCTGGCCCACACAGCAACAGAGAAAGCAAATGTATTTGCTTCTCTGTTTGCTGATAATTCGCATCTAGACACTGGCAATGCTTCTCCAGCACATCTTCCTCACTGCGGTATTTCGATGCCTGAAATCCGCATCACTAACAAAGAGGTATGGAGAACATTGTATCGTTTAGATGTGAATAAAGCCAGTGGTCCTGATGGTATACCAGCCATTCTGCTCAAAACATGCGCAGCTGAGTTGTCTCCTGTACTGACACGTTTGTATCGTCTCTCTTTCATGACTGGAACAGTGCCGAAATCCTGGAAGCTTGCTAATGTGCAACCCGTGCCCAAAAAAGGCAGCCGTGCCGACCCTGTCAATTACAGACCGATTTCAATCACCTCCATACTCTGCAAGATTATGGAGCGTGTATTGAACTCGCGCCTACTAGCATACCTAGAAGGTAACGATCTCCTCAGTGACCGACAATACGGGTTTCGCCGTAATAGGTCTACTGGGGACCTCCTAGTGTATGCTACACACATTTTAGGCGAGGCCATCGAGAAGAACGGAGAAGCGGTCGCCGTCTCTCTGGACGTCTCGAGGGCATTTGACAGGGTCTGGCATGCGAGCCTTATAAGCAAGCTTTCAGCGTTCGGTATATCTCCTAGTCTGATCGGCTGGGTAACGGACTTTTTAAGCCAGAGATCTCTCCGAGTAGTTGTTGACGGGTGTTCCTCGGAACCCTTGAAAATAAATGCCGGAGTGCCTCAGGGGTCCGTTCTTTCTGCAACTCTTTTTTTGCTGCACATTAATGATCTGTTGAAGCCCGGTATCTATGGGTATGCAGACGACAGCACAGTTGTAGAAAGATATCTGCCGAGTACTCGGGCTAGTCGAGATCAAGTACAGTCTGAAAGAGAAGCCATGGTGCAACGTTTGAATGACAAACTTCAGGCAGTCTCCGCATGGAGCAATGCCAATCTTGTCAAGTTCAACGCCACCAAAACGCAGACGTGTCTGTTCACCGCCAAAAAGAGCCCTTTCACCTTGGCTCCTACTTTTCAGAATGTGTCCTCGGAATACAGTGACCGGCTTCAGTTGTTAGGCTTAGAGATTTCCTCGAACCTCAACTTTGGTCGGTTCATTGAGTCCAGAGCAAGAGCAGCAGCAGCAAAGCTTGCCGTTCTTGCGAAGGTTCGGCAGTACTTTACACCGGGACAGCTTCTTGTTCTATACAAAGCACAGATCCGGTCGTGTGTAGAGTACTGTGGTCACATATTTGCTGGTGCCGCAAAGTCTCATCTTGCGGTTCTGGACTCAATTGAGAGGCGAGCAAAGAGGCTTATCGGCGATCCCGAATTGGTCGAAGCCGACCTCCAAAGCCTTGAACACAGGCGTAAAATTGCTAGCCTCTCAGTATTCTATAGGATACATTTTGGTGAGTGTGCGCAGGAACTACACGACTTAGTTCCCCCGTCCCCCTTCCATCACCGGACGTCCCGACGCACGGCAGGTATCCATCCTTTTGTTGTGGACATTCCACCTGTCCGAACGAAGCGCTTTGCTTCCTCCTTTTTAGTGCGTACAGCAAAGGACTGGAACAATTTGCCTGCGTCGGTATTTCCGGCCAAATATAATGTGGGTGTCTTCAAGAGAAGAGTGAATAGGTTGCTAGGGCAATGCGCCTTACCATCTAAGACTACATTCCACTTACCATCAGGTGGAATGTAGTCAAGCATTGCCCTAGATCGTATAAAAAAAAAAAAAAAAAAAAAGTCTTGAATCATGTTACTTAATACATTTATAATTTATTACATTATCGAAACTTTCACGCGGATCCTTATTTTATTTAATAAAATATTTCTCGTATTAAATATAACCTTTGTACATCAGAGGGATAATGTAGGATTCTAAAGGTAAAATATTTTATTAAATCGGTCCAGTAGTTTTAGAACCTATTCAATTCAAACAAAAAATCAAATCTTTCCTCTTGATAATATTAGTGATGATGATGATGATGATGATGATTATAAAATATAGCCAACGTTCTTCAGGAATAATATAGGATTCTAATGCTGAGAGATTTTTTTTTAAATCGGTCCTTTACTTTCGGAGCCTATTCAATTCAAACAAACAAACAAAAAATAATCTATCCTAATATCATAAAGAGGAAAGCTGCATTATAATATTAGGATAGATTAATAGAAATACTTATACAGTTGAAAATTTTGTGTGTCTGTAGGTTCATTTATTACAATAAAAATATTTAAAATTTAAAAAACCTCCGATATTATAAAGACTTATTAAAAGAACAAAAATAATATTATTATGTACTTATTGAAGTCGTTGCGTCGGGGGACCGTTTAATAAACGAAGAAATCAAAATGTAAAAGGGGGTTTTGTATTTTTTTTTTATATTGATTACAATGTGAACAAATTGTTAATGTATAGCACCAAACTCACTACATGATGTAATTTTAAAATATTAATATCTTTCTACGTTGAATTTTAAAAGGAGTATAAACTGTATGCTATATTTTCTTGCACACCATTATTCTCGGCTCTGTTTGAACAGCGTATCACAAAGCTGTTCCTTAAATTGTTGTAAGCTTTACTATATTCCTTGGTAACATTCTAACATTGCAATACAAAACAACAGTCTCAGTGCTGCCTATTACGCTTTGTTATCCAACTCACTGCTAATATGTTTACAAATTTACTTGAATAATATTCATATTTCATTCAATGTCTTTTGAATATACAGCACATATATTTAGTGCAACGTTTATATGTTAATCTGAAGTATTCCCTACGGCACGATCAATTATATTTAGATAGTAGAATTTAGTAGCTATTACCGTACATTGCCAGTTATAGTACTTAAATAATAAATTGCTTAAATAATAAAGTAATTAACCGTTTAAATTGTATAAGAGTTAATAATTCGTTTTCTTGGTCATATCAAACAATATTATATATATTTGCATTGACTTCAGGAAAATATATATAAAAATGAATGAAGCAACCACTTATTTTTTCAATACTCTATGTGAAGGAATACAAGGTGAAAATATATTTTGCAAATCTTATCCATTTTGCAAATATAATATTGAATTTAATTTCGACACATTAACGTCCTATCTGCGACTAAGCATATGAGTCACAAAAAGCCGGAAATGTGAACAAACGGATATGAGGACAAAGGACTGGCTAATGGCATATATATAAGAATACCTATTCTATTATAGGATTCTACGGACCCAAGTAACACTTTTGATCTTACATACACGAGTCAGGGGGTCATGCTCTCGAAGCATAAGTAATATGAACCACTCATATACATCAAGTTATATATCAATAAAGGTGGAGAGATTTATTTTTGTTTGAACACTCTTATCACTGAAACTACTAATGAGATTAAAAATTATATTTATATTTAATTAACTATTTATTAGGAAACGTTATCGGCTTAAAATTTAACTATGGAGTAAACGAGACGACTCTTAAAACTAATAATAAACTTTTAATAAAATAAGTATAGTAGCCACTGAACGTGCTATCCGCATAAAAATGAGAGAATGTTGACGATATATGTTATTTTTCAGAGTTTTATTAGTAGTTCTGAAATAATATTAATATCTGTCAACCAAGTATTTAGGTAAATACTTGGTGTAACTTTTAGGAAAGGCAATATATAAGTAAAACTAAATAGTTTGCAGGATAAAAATAATGTCTTATTCTAATTGAAATAATGACTTTTAGTAAACGTTTAAAACGTTGTGTAGTGTAGTGTCGTGATGTAGACATACCATGTTTTTTTTTATAAAGAATACAAAAAAAAACAGTTATTCTAATAATTTACATTTTTCGTGACTAAATCACGTCGTTGAGGATTAAGACTATGATATATTATATAACTAACATTTAATAAACAATTTACACAATTTAGTACGTCTCAACCCTTAGTATCTTTATACACTGTAAGATAAACCACGTACACTGCAACCTTTAGAGCTGTACAAACAAGCACCCACACATTAAACTGTGTACGCAATAAACCTCCCTATTCCATGTACGAAAAAGAGCTTTTCTGTAGACACTTTATCCCAGACATGTCCTGTAAGTAAGCAGAAGTCTGAACTTAATTTTTGTAGCTATAAGGTTGATTATTGTGCACAATGTTTTTGATAATAAAGTCTGTTGTCAATTTCTTAATATTTTTTATTATGGTTTTCTAAGACGTAATAGATAATAAGGTGTTTTAAGCTGGAGGGTTGGAACATTTTAAAATACTCGAAATGTATCTCATATTAATGTTTTTAGAAGTACAGTTATAATATTAAATATCTTTTTGTAATACGTTAGTTGCCAAATCTTTAATGCTGTGTCTAACATAATTGTGTACACAGACAATTACTTAAAAAAAATAATCTTTAAAGTTATAACTGTTCCATTCATTAGGAAAAATAATCTTTGGGTTTAAAAAATGGGTACAGGTTGATATTAACATTTACTTGATTAGGGGTAAAACAAGCTTAATACTTTTAATTTTTCTTCTTTTTAATTATTATTTTTGTAATTAAGCTTTCGTGATTTTTTTTTCATTTCATTTACAAAATTTCATGATGATTATTAAATATATATTTACCCGGCTATGTTCACGTTATTTAATCGGAATTTTGCCCAAATAGTTTCAATATATATTTAATAAGTTTAATTTATTCTCAGCGTTCTGAGCTTATGTGCTAAATCCAAATATGTTATAGTGACGGAGTGTGAGAAAATATATTATCAATGTAAAAAAAATAATGTTTTTCATAAATAATTTATATTGTTTTGTATGAAAACAGTTTATTAATTTTACAAAAGGAAATATTCATTTTAATTTAAGAAAAGTATTTTTGTTAAGATAGATAATAATTTGACAAAAATGTTTTTGTTTTAATGATATTTTAATTTTGTTGTTCATTTTCTAAAGATTCATACTTTTATTTTATTTTCAAAGATCTAATAATGGTCATCTCGTATTAAGTTCGAAAACTAAATGTTTACATTGTAATAAAATTATTGTATTATATTTAAAGAGAATAACAAAAATCAATTCAAAATTAGAGGAATTAAATAACGCACTGTAGAATATAAATTACATATAATTAAGACTAAACAGATACTTTATTGTTTTCGTATAATGATAATACAATCTGAACACACACATTAACCAGCCAGTAGGCCAAGGCGACACCTCACTATTTTTAAGAGCAGTAGTTCCGTAACTGACATCACTGGCTGGCGATTTAAATTGTAATGATTTTTGAATATCTTGATTTATAGTTTGACGGATTATATTTTCTTAATGTACCTGGATTTTAATGGTCTATGAACTAAAGATTCTATAAGCTGATCAGAATTTAGCTATAATTATATTATAATCAAAAATCGATTATTCGATTTATATTTGTGTCTCAATCCTATAATTTGAACATTCTAAGTCGACAATATATATTTTATTTTCTAGGAATGAACAGCTTTTTAAATTCTCTCATAAAATACAAATAAACTGGGCAGCTTTATCCACTTTCACAGAATTCATTAAAACCAACCATCCATCCAGGTCACCTCAAACAGTTGGTTCAAAGTACTGGAAGAGCTTTATCGTTCACTAAAACCGCAGTTGCCTTCAAATAGTATATTATCTCAAAACGTGCGATGTTTAGAAATGTGTAAACACGTATGTCTGCTCTTAAGTCGTTTTAAATAGATCAAAGAAATTACATCCAGAGTCATGATCTTTTTAATATTTTCAATGAGACGAAACTCCATTAAAAGTCTGTCAGTGAAATGTTTAATAATGTCATATATTCGAATATCTTTATAATTAATATCTGTGACATTTTAATGTCTTATATATTATTTTATATGTATGTTAATATTATCTTTTGCCCGCTGCTTCGCTCGCGTATAAGTGGTTAAGGAACAAATGAATACTAAAAAAAAAACAACTAAACAGACAGACATCGCGTTCTTGATGGAAGAATGGATAATCTATTAAATATATATATTTTAAATAAGTAAGTATATAAATAAATAATAAACATACAACTATCATATTAGTAGGACTTTAACACTAAAATATTGTAATAAATCTTATATAACTCTATTTGTTTTTAATATTTAATTTAACTTTCAACTTGAATATGTAGACAAAATAAGAAACGAATGTAATGGATTAATAATATTGGCAACTCTTTACATATGGAAGGTGGATATTTAAATAAAATAATAATAATATTTAGTCACAAAAATATAAGAAAGTGTAATAAAAGAAGTATTTCGAACACTTAGAAAATTGAAACATTTAATTATCTTTCTCTGCTACTCTCCGTACTCTCCTTTGATGTTTTATTTAATAAACTGATAGAACTCTTCATTTAATGTTCCTTCGTTAAAATGTCACTTGATCTTATTTTATTATGATGTTGAAAATAAATAGAACACTATATTATTGTATATAATGTAGGAAACCACAAAAACTACTCTGAAACATTAGAAAAGTATGTTTTTTTTTTGTGGATAAGCTCGTAGATATGTGTACTTGTGTGAGTAAGATTATATTTATAATATTTTTATAGTAACACGTTTTAACACAACTGGTTAGTTCTACAATTACCTGTAATAATTGGTGACAATTACTAATTTGAAAAATATTTCTCATTCTTATAAAGTATGTGATTATCTTTATTTTACTAAACTTGGTTACTTTAATTTCATCCAACCAACCAACCACCGTCCAAGTTGATAACCTCAATCTAGTATGTAAATGAGTTTTACTTACTTCTCGGATTATTTTGCATAAAACTTTACTATTGGTTAGATTATAAGTTTAATTGTCAGCTTGATAAATTAAATTACACGTTTTATATAATGGTGTAAATTAAGCTGAACAGATATGTATAGGCAACATTTTCCTTTTCTATAATATGAAACGAAAAAAAAGGTTAAATATTGTTGAATTTAGCAAAACGATGGTTCATTGCTATACTATGAATCGATCGAGACGTAGTGAAGTTATTAATAAATTCTAATTGTGTACCAAAATCGTTCATACATACAAACCAACATACGAACACAATGTTCGTATGTTGGTTTAATGCCAGAAAATAAAATAATTACTTGATTGAATATACTGTGTCATGTATTCAAAGATGCCAACTAGAGACGTTGTGTTAGCAAAATAGATTAATATTTTGTTGTCATTGCGAGGACAGTCGGAAACAAAACGTAGTTAAACATCTGATAAATCAAACTCAAATGAATCTGAATCGGATCTCGGAAACTTAATGGCTTGTCTCGTCTTTACCCAACTTATGTAATAAAACGACACTCGCATCAAAGACAAAAACTTTATAACGGAGACAAGGAAGTTTTGTGTTTGAGTTGAAAAGCCCTTTCGGTTGTGAAGTACCCTTTAGGGAATATTAAATTTGGTGTAAAAAGCGTTTTACTCGTTCAGTTATCTCTTAACTACTACCGATAACATCAGTAGGTATACTTCGTTTTACGGTAAACAATATGTAGTACAACAATTTTATTACCTCAGTAGTTTGGTGAAACTGTTTAAGGAAAAGCTAGATAAATAGTCATAAATTCTAAAGTAGCCGTTTCTGAATAATAATTTATTTAAATTATTATTAATGTTAGCAATAACGTCAAGTTTCAGTTAACTCAATCCATGTGTTCATAAAAATAATGCGTTAGTCGTTTGAGTAATAAGAATGGTTTATTTTTAAAAGGATGCTGTCTAGACGACGGAATGTCTGGCGTTCTGCCCAGAGCTGGAACTAGTGTCTGAGATCACGTACTGAACCATCTATGAAGGTGTTCATAAACCTCTAGTAGGCTATATATACAAGTATTTAAATTAACTTATTGTTTATTTATCCATTTTTTAATCCTACCAAAATATTTTAGTCTTTTAATTTTTTAATTATATGTGTGTTTTTTTTAAATCATTATTTCGTAATTATCCTTCACTGTCTTTTCTTGGCTGAGTGCCCGCATGCAAAATATTTAATAAAGTCACTGACTTTTATACTATGAAATGAACATTCTATAAAAATATTGTATACAAACTTTTTAGATGATCAGAGAGATATAAGAAAATATATATTATTATTCGCATTTCAATTCGTGACATGATGCATAAATTGAAGTCATTATTATAATTACCGCACCATCGGGGCATAAATCGGCATATGTAAGTTGTTTATAGAAATCATGAAACATATATGTGACTATTTAAATTCACAATGCAATTAATGGTCTTTATTAAAACCCTATTTTTGTTTACAAAACCATACACATATTATTTGTAGTAGAATCTGGTAACCCATCCTTAAGCTTAGACTACATGATATACCTAAGAACATATAGGTATGTACAAATCCACAACTATCTTTGAAGCTTTGAATTAAAAATTAGGGTAGTTACACAATCAATATAAGTATGTATCGCAAGTTTGTAAACAAACTACAGTTACAATGTTAAACTACCGCACAAAGTTAGTAACTAAGAGCTATAAAAAATGGTAATAAAAAGCTTACTATGAATACAAAAAGCTGATCAGAAAAGTAGAAATATCTCTCGCAATAAAAAGTTTTATCGGTCAGATCGGATTACTGGCACCTTTTGTTTCTAAGAGTATTTTTATTGACTGCTATTTCTTTTACTGGATTAAGATTTTGTTGTGAGTTAAAGGAACTGATCATAATTAATAACTTCATAGCTAACTTAAAAGAATATAATGTTTTATCTAGCTTTTAGTTCCCTTATAAATAAGACTCGTGTATATATATATATATATATATATATATATATATATATATATATATATATATATATATATATATATATATATATATATATATATATATATATATATATATGTATATATATATAAAATACAAAGTGTAATTATGTATTAAATATACATGTGACCATTAAAATATACACTTTTAAATGTTTACAAATACACTTTTAAATTAACAACAATAAATTATTACGAGTAATAAAAAGAAACATATTATAATGAATATTTGGATATTTAACAACAACAATTGTTAATAGGTAACAATAGTATATTAATAAAGCAATTATTATTAAATCTTATAAGTATTTTATAATTAAAGTATTAAAATGTTATAAATAAAATAAATAATTAATAAAAAATATCAATGCTAAGAACCTATCACCTCTGAGAAACAGTTCTCCTATATGTTTTCTTATTATGAATTTTATTTTGTATAATATGAAAAAAAATTGAAAATTTTTTTCAATACTAGTTTGTAGATGTCAAATATAATGCTTTTTCATTATTTTAAAATTATGTTCAGTAAATAGTTATGTTACACAATTTAAATTCAGAATGTTATCTTATCTTGAATATAATTCAGTACAAAGAAAATAAATTATAAGTTTAAGACCCACGATACAAAATGGCGTCTAAAAAGAATAAAAATAATATTTTTGAAAATATCTTTAAACATGTATAGCCATGTTAAGCTTATTCAGGCAGGGCAGGGATTCGAACCCGCGACTACTGGGAAACCGTCCCGTCGCTCTACCAACTGAGCTACCGCATCGCTGTCCGTCTCGGTGAATTAAGCATTCTATATGTGATCGTCTTTATCGGGACGGTGGTGACATCTATTAGGTTTCTTTCGAAAATCCTACGGAAAACGGACCATGCGACCAATGCGTCTCTAATAGGCTGCAAGTCCTATGTCATCTCTTAAAATACGCAACATGGTTCTAGATGCTATCCTCATTTCCCGAGATAAATACTTTTGCTCTCGAACTGGATTTCTTCCAATTCTTTCCCTTACTGCTTTGACCACCTTTTTCTTTTTCGTACGAACACTACGCGGACTGCCAGATCTTTCTCTGTCACAAACAGAGGAAGTCTCATTGTTCCTATTATATTCCTAATAGCCAAACATTTGACTAACACCAAGTGCTTGGAGAGTTTTAAAAATTGCATTTGGCTCCATACCTAACTTAAGTAATGCAATTACAGCGATAGTGTTCTCTTTATCACCCCACTCCATTTTAATATGGCAAAATATTGTACAAAGTATTTGCGCCAAAATGAGAAAATATAATGAACAATAGTATAAAAATGACAAATTCCAAATTCAAATGTAATATTTTTTCATTGTTAATCGTAACAGTAGTAACAGTATCTATGACCAGACTAAATATTTAACGAATTTGTCGCAGCTAATGAACTTAAACTATACAATTTGTTTTTTTTATTTCGTTATTTGACTTGGTAACTTACTTGCATTTTGAATTCTTCTTTTATTTAGCAGTCCCTCGACGTAACGACTTCAATAAGTACATAATAATATTTTTTTTTCTTTTTAGACGTAGTTAAGTATCGGAGGTATTTTTTTTCTGCTTTCTAATATATTTTACTTTTTTCAATATCAATATTATATAAAAACCTTCACCAATAAAAGGTCCATATCTTAGAGACGACTGCTTCTATCTTGACCAAAAATAGCTAAGAACCATTTCAACAAAAAACCATTCGATTAAAAAAACCGCATTAAAATTTATCCACGCGTTTGGCTATTTTTACGTTGCCAAAGACAGACACACAGATATACAGATAAACAAACACGCAGGTCAAACTTATAACACCCCTCTTTTTGGGTCGTGGTTTAAAAATACGTCGATTTTTAGATTTCTGTCTGTAGTAATACCATCTCGTTTAAACACTGAAAGTCCTTTTATACATTTCGAGTTAGCTCTTGAGACAAAGGCAATAACATGTCTTCTATAAGGTTGTATTTACAATAAAAACTGGTTAAAATATACATTTAGAAAGTTAAGAAAATATTCTTTTCTTTTCTAAACAACATTTGAGTAGGTCTTAATAATTCTAACAAATAAATAGATACATAAAATACATTACTATATTTTATCTATAAATATAAAGTGACTTGACCTGACCTCTCAACGCACAGCCTCCAGCAGTAAAATATTGATTCTAGGTCTTTTATAATTTATGAAATAAGGACGGAAGTTGGTATGAAAAATGTTTACTTTATTTTATAAAATGATAGGGGATAGCAGCTAATATTTAAAAAATACATGTAAAATCATTTGAAATGTCACTAACAAATAAATTCTATAAAAATGAAAAGTGGGCGAGCTACTCTAATTTTATATATGACTTACAATATCAAAAAAAATGTTTAACTCTTACAATCACACCCTTACACAGTCACGATGTAAAGTAATCTTTAAGTGTCTCCGTGTAGCAAAGAGCTTGATGGTTGTGCGAAGACGCCATTTATTCACTCGTTTCAAAATATGAGTAGTACCTATAATAAATAAAAATGTTAATTTTATCACATTCAATATCAATCATCGTTTTACGGTACGTCATAAAAAACAATTAACATACATAAACCAACCAAAACAAAAAATATCGCTTATTATGTAGTTATCGCTAGTAACTAGACTTGGTTGAAACGTAACATTTAGAAATTTAACGTTCAAAGTATGAAAACCAAATATACCATAATATCTGTCTATAATGGCCTCTTCATAGTCGGGTGCGTGGCGCTAATGCCTGGGATATATTATATTTAGTATAATTATTACAGTCATTAATAATATCTCTATTAGATTATATCTTCCAATGTATACAGGTTTTTTTTTTATTTGTTGACCACCACTTGAAGGCAGCCTCTCTGCATCAATCCCGACAACATTTGTTTTACATTTTTTTACAAATTTTGATAACCAACAAAAAAAAAACAAAACGAAAAATTTTGCTCCCTCTTTTACTTATTACTCTGTATTTTGTAAGAAGCACGTAAAAGTTCAACGCTCTCGGGCGCTACACCGACGCTCAAAGTTAATGCCAGTTTAGAGATAACCAATAAATTTTGTATAAGAAAATTTACATTTTAAAAACTATTTCTTTTAAAAAGGAACAAATGTTGTTGGGATTGATGTAAAGAGGCTGCCTGCAAGAGGTGGTCATCTAATTACAAATAACCTTGTATAAGTTAGTTCTATTTGTTTTGAATAATTGAAAGTTTTTTATTTAAATATTTTATGATTACCAAACCGAACTGAGAACGATCTATAATCTTCTTCCTAGGTAAGGCCCGTTAAAATTGAGGAAACAAGTTGATATTTAATATTGTTGATCGAATAAATATAAAAAGTAGTTAATAAAACTCTGTGGATGCTCGTATCACTTTTAATTTATTTAGAAATCACCATGGTGTTATCCTTAAATGGAGAAAAAAACAAATTACAGTATACAACTACGCTTTTATATATATATATATATATATATATATATATATATATATATATATATATATATATATATATATATATATATATATATATATATATATATATATATATATATATATATATATATATATATTATATTTTTCAAAACAACTCATATATACATAACATTTTATAGATACATTATTCTCAAATGAATATTTATTACAGTACGGTCAGCATTTTGATAATAATATGTATTCAAATTCATAAATCTAAGCTTAAACATTATAAGCCTTGAGGAAAAAATAAATTCTTATACAAAAAACAAGTCATTTTCAATTATTTTAAGTGAAATTCAGTAATTACTCACTCGGATTTCCTTAAACCGTGTAAGGTATTTCTTTTGGAACAAGAAAGCTCTCAGAAGTATTACATCTTAATACTACCACAATAAATAATGGAGATTAACGTTGTAAAACCAAGAACCAAGATAGATGGAGTTGAAGATCGTCTTTGAAATTTTTTAAAGCTATTAAAGACTGTAATATATTTTAAAAAATAATTGACTAACATAATACTAATTTGAAGTGAAAGTATTAAATTAACCCATAGGGATATAAAACATAGGGTTATCATAAAATCACAGAACTACAGAAAATCCTGGTTCGTTTTATGGACCTTAGGATGTAGGTTCTTGTTGAAGCGGCATTTTGCCATATTCCACCCCAAGGGACTTTATATTTTGTATGCCAATGTAAATTTTAATAGAAATTCGTCTTTTAATTTATGACTTAATATCAGATAGTAGGTACCGGAAAATATTAAATCATATTAGGACGGAGCCGCTGATGGACAATTTCTAAAATATGAGAGAAACTATTTTATATTAATTTTTCTAAGTGTTCTGAAACTTTAATATAAAAATCTTGTTTGTTTCAGAACATAGCTCCAGAGCCAATGTGAAATCTGAAGACTATTTTGAAAAGTGATATATATGTAAAAATATCTACTGTGCAGAACTTGTAACTGGTAACTTGTAACTGGTGTGTATGTGATAAGTGGCAGTGATGTGTTGATGTCAACGCTACTGATGCGGGGTGACGGCTGCACTGGCCGGCAGGTCAATGACATCGCCGGCAGTTTTACTATGTTTCGTACTTGGTAAGTTAGTTTTTTTAGTTATCAATTATTTAAATGTTTCAATTACATACAGTGTTAGCTATATTTCGCCTCTTTAACTAAGTTTAGATAAAACATACACTAATATTTGTTTATGACTAAACATTCACAACAATCAAAAAATATAACGATATAAAAATATAACCCGTTCATCTTTTATAAAATTATTTTGTATTTAAATACTTTATACTCCCTTTGATATAATTTATCACAATTCAACACAACACACCACGCTATAAGTCGCTAAATCACCGAATTGCCAAGAAGCCTACATAATTTTACGGAATACGAGGGAAATTCAAAATAAATGAGTTGTGAAGCGAAATCCGAATTATCCCCGGAATCCAGGGCACTGCAGATGATTGATTGAGGAAAATCTCAATTATCTTTATATCATGTTAAAATCCGTTTTAATTTATGACCTCGTTTCATAATTTTTATTAATAATCGAAAATAAATTGATAAAAATGTAACCATTTACAGTAATGCTTATGGTTAATTATGTAATAGCCAACCTATAAAATATTTTTAATTTTTATTATATTAAATTAATGCCTTTGATATTTTATCATTAATATCAAATGCATTAATTCAAATGGATGTAAATGAACAATATATTATAATGTATTTTTAAAATTTTGGTTTTTAAACAATAATATGTAGGAAGTCCGCTGAATTTCTGTCTCGAATTCTACTCAGATTTGTGACAATTAATTTTCCGAGGGCGTGGCAAATTTCAATACAGATTTATATTTCAATTTTAAATTTGACTGATTAGGATTGATTTCTTATTTTATATATGATTCGTATTAAAACTTAATTTTAAATTAATTATATTTTTATTATTCTATCCCAGGAATCCTACCAATCTAATATCCTAGGAATCATATTAAAATTCTAACACTTTTAGAAAGAAAATATGTATGTAAACTTATCGAAGTTTATCGAAACGTACATCATTAATACTAAGGAGATGACTAGATTACAATTTGTCAAATTTGTATTCTATTATTTTATTTGAACAAAAGGATTTTTATTTTAAAAACTGTTGAAAATCTGATAATGATTAAATCGTTTTCAAGTGATTGACAAAGCTCATTGCAATACAATGGAGTTAATGGACTGTACAATTTACTGAGTATTGATCCATACTGTCAGTAGAGATTCATGCTAATGTGAGTTTGAATAAAATTTAGTATAATTCATACTCCGAGAGCTATATATGTGCTAATCCAAGTCTACAATATTATATATCTGAAATTAATGCTGTATTGTGGTGGTAAGGTTTCACGAAAAGAGATGAGTAGAAAAACTATTAGAAAAACAATAAGTCTCCTAGCTCGACGACAAACAGCATCCAAAGCCCTTAGTTGTTATCTTTCGAAACGATTACTAAACTAACCTTACTCAATTTGATATAAGATGATCAACTGTGGTTTGAAGTATTGTACTGACTTTATTCATAATACTAACCTCAATTGACGTAATCATCAATAAATCTCCCAAAGTTGAAAGTTGAGATAATAAAATATCTCTGGATGTAGAAATTGGATTAAATGAAACTTGTATGAAAAATATTGGCATCACCCCAACCTACAAAAATTGGTAGGATTTAAAAAAGTCTGGTCTATGTTGATTTGTTTAATTGCTCTAAAAAGTTAACAACGTCTATCTGAGATCATTGATCTGAGCTGCTATCACAAAGACTGTATATGTGTCTAGCCAATATTGTTTTGTATTCTCTGTACCTAAAGACTCCAAATGGTAACAGACCTTTTATATAATCCTTGAAAAGTATCATTATTAAGAGAGCATTCACTGAACTGCACTGAAGAACTGTTATCAAAAGAAGTTAGATTCGCAAAATCACATAAGGTCCTTATAACCATGTAAGGTTTGAACGTCTGGTATAAATGGCAGTACTTACTTTAAGTTGTAACATTTGATAAAATCCAGTATTTAGATACTCGAATCGATACCTTTAATGTGAATGAGTTTTCTCTGAGATTTTTCAATACCTTCCTGTGATTAATATATACTGTGAAGGCACAAATAAAGTTGTAGGTAGGCATGTAAAACAATGCGGGCAGACACCTTTACTAAAAATCTATTTTTATATACAGCGAATCAGCAAGATTTATAACGAACTCCTTCTAAGAACGTTACAAAGTATTCAGATTTCTTCCTCAATTTCCAACCATAATATTTTTCAGTCTTAAGATAATAAACAAGTATATTTAAAAAGTTAGTTGTTTTATAAGTATTGTGTATTTTATAAAAATGTTTTTTGGTTTAAAATATATTCAAGCAAGTTTATCAAAATCGAAAACGGTTACTTTCACTAATAAATCGAATTAAATTTCGGTTAAAATTTTGTCTTCTTTAGGTAGATAAGTGACTATGATAGAGATTTTTTTTTATGTAATTTGTTTTGTTTATTATTTATTTTTAGCCTATACTTATGTTTCAATATAACCCATAGATAAATAAATATTTCATATTAAGCAGTTCAAAGCAAATAATCCAAAAAATATATATATTTTTTGCAATAGTGTAATGTAAGGGCCATGTTGGATTGAGTTGTTTCACGTATTTTTCTATTAACTCTTCACTTTTAATTACTTGTATTTAATTTTTCGTTACAAAAATAACTATAACTAGACTATTTAATTTATTTGAATTAATATTTTTAATAATACTTTAACAATAATATTACCTTACAATAAGAAACAAATACAAAATTTAACGAAATATATTTCACTATCAGTACATCGATTCTGTTTTACATAACTACCATTTCAATACAAGAATCATTATCTCACATATTAAATAAATGTCGTCCGCAAAAGCCTCAGCCATTAATTCAATATTCTAAGCTTATTTTAATATAGCCCCTCGAGCTCTGGCTTTCCGCCAAGGAAACAGCTGCTTTTTGATTATAATAAAAATACACCATCTAGGGCATGTTTTTCTGTAACGCTTTACATTTCCTGTTACGATCCACATGGTCATACGTATCAGTTGCTCTAAAAAACTCATATTAGTTTATCTTCTGTTTATACAAAGTACAGATTATTACATATTATTATATGTATAGAGTATATGTGACAACATCATGGACGTAGGTATATTCAACAATAGTGAATTTGGTTATACTTAAGAACGAATTCACCAAAATTTTGTAAATCTTATAAGGCTTACACCTAAACCTGATCTGTGATTAAAATTTCTATTAGCGGCTGCTATGATATTTACATCCATTGCCGAAACCTGATAAGATCGAATTTCAATATGGCTTTACTGTTTATTATAAGATTATCATTGATTGGAATTTGATCCAAACTTTACTTAAAAGATTTTTCAAATATTGTCTTTTCCTGTCATGACTAGAGTGATTTTATATTTGGACATACATGGTCTAATAGGTATATGTTATAGGGACACACAAACACACGATACAAAAAAGCAAGTATGCAAAGGATTTAGGCCATTTTATTTCTGCAGTTTGGGCATTCGTTCGTTTTATTATTTGAATGAACAACACAGAGTTCATTTTTTTTTTTTTTTTTTTATACGATCTAGGGCAATGCTTGACTACATTCCACCTGATAGTAAGTGGAATGTAGTCTTAGATGATAAGGCGCATTGCCCTAGCAACCTATTCACTCTTCTCTTGAAGACACCCACATTATATTTGGCCGGAAATACCGACGCAGGCAAATTGTTCCAGTCCTTCGCTGTACGCACTAAAAATGAGGAAGCAAAGCGCTTCGTTCGGACAGGTGGAATATCCACAACAAAAGGATGGATACCTGCCGTGCGTCGGGACGTCCGGTGATGGAAGGGGGATGGGGGAACTAAGTCGTGTAGTTCCTGCGCACACTCACCAAAATGTATCCTATAGAATACTGAGAGGCTAGCAATTTTACGCCTGTGTTCAAGGCTTTGGAGGTCGGCTTCGACCAATTCGGGATCGCCTATGAGCCTCTTTGCTCGCCTCTCAATTGAGTCCAGAACCGCAAGATGAGACTTTGCGGCACCAGCAAATATGTGGCCACAGTACTCTACACACGACCGGATCTGTGCTTTGTATAGAACAAGAAGCTGTCCCGGTGTAAAGTACTGCCGAACCTTCGCAAGAACGGCAAGCTTTGCTGCTGCTGCTCTTGCTCTGGACTCAATGAACCGACCAAAGTTGAGGTTCGAGGAAATCTCTAAGCCTAACAACTGAAGCCGGGCACTGTATTCCGAGGATACATTCTGGAAAGTAGGAGCCAAGGTGAAAGGGCTCTTTTTGGCGGTGAACAGACACGTCTGCGTTTTGGTGGCGTTGAACTTGACAAGATTGGCATTGCTCCATGCGGAGACTGCCTGAAGTTTGTCATTCAAACGTTGCACCATGGCTTCTCTTTCAGACTGTATTTGATCTCGACTAGCCCGAGTACTCGGCAGATATCTTTCTACAACTGTGCTGTCGTCTGCATACCCATAGATACCGGGCTTCAACAGATCATTAATGTGCAGCAAAAAAAGAGTTGCAGAAAGAACGGACCCCTGAGGCACTCCGGCATTTATTTTCAAGGGTTCCGAGGAACACCCGTCAACAACTACTCGGAGAGATCTCTGGCTCAAAAAGTCCGTTACCCAGCCGATCAGACCAGGAGATATACCGTACGCTGAAAGCTTGCTTATAAGGCTCGCATGCCAGACCCTGTCAAATGCCCTCGAGACGTCCAGAGAGACGGCGACCGCTTCTCCGTTCTTCTCGATGGCCTCGCCAAAAATGTGTGTAGCATACACTAGGAGGTCCCCAGTAGACCTATTACGGCGAAACCCGTATTGTCGGTCACTGAGGAGATCGTTACCTTCTAGGTATGCTAGTAGGCGCGAGTTCAATACACGCTCCATAATCTTGCAGAGTATGGTGGTGATCGAAATCGGTCTGTAATTGACAGGGTCGGCACGGCTGCCTTTTTTGGGCACGGGTTGCACATTAGCAAGCTTCCAGGATTTCGGCACTATTCCAGTCATGAAAGAGAGACGATACAAACGTGTCAGTACAGGAGACAACTCAGCTGCGCATGTCTTGAGCAGAATGGCTGGTATACCATCAGGACCACTGGCTTTATTCACATCTAAACGACACAATGTTCTCCATACCTCTTTGTTAGTGATGCGGATTTCAGGCATCGAAACACCGCAGTGAGGAAGATGTGCTGGAGAAGCATTGCCAGTGTCTAGATGCGAATTATCAGCAAACAGAGAAGCAAATACATTTGCTTTCTCTGTTGCTGTGTGGGCCAGAGATCCATCCGGCTTCAGCAGAGCAGGCAGTGAGGGTTGGCAGAAATTCGACTCGATCGCTTTCGCAAGAGACCAGAAAGCTCGACTGCCAGTTGGTCTGGCAGATAGCTTTTCGCCATTCTTAGCGATTCGATCGAGACGAGCCTTCCGCAATGCCTTTTTGTAGTATTGGCAGCTTGGTTAAAGGCTCTCTTCTTTATACTTACATCCGGAGTTTTGCGGCTTCGAGCATCAGCCCAAATAAGGTATGCCGAATGTTTTCGGTCATGTGCATGACGACATTCGGCATTAAACCATGGGCGAGCTTTGCCACCGATGGGTACGTCAGCAAAAGGAATAAAATACTCCATTGCCTGATGCACCACATCAGTTATAGCATCCGCGCAACTCGACGGATCCAAAGAAGAGAAGCAGACCTGCCGCCAAGGATAAGACGCAAAAAAGTGCCGCATCTCATCCCAATCTGCTGACTTGTATTTCCATACTCGCCTAACACCATGTGGTTCGAAAGCTGGTGGGGAATATGTAAATACAGATTTCACCAGACAGTGATCGGAGGTTCCCAAGGGGGACGTGACCTCTACACGATACCTGTCCGGATCAGTTGTCAGCAGAAGGTCCAGGCAATTGGCTGTATGGCCTACCACATCTGGTACCCTTGTCGCTTGCCTCACCAGCTGAAAGAGGTCCAAGGACAACGCAAAGTTCCGCGCTTCTCTTCCAGCATGGTCGGTCTTCTGGTACGGGAACAGCCAGTCCTGATGACAGGCATTAAAGTCCCCCAGAAAGACGAGCTGCGCCGAAGGGTACTGATACAGAGCCATATCTGCAGCCTCACTGAGATACTCAAATAAACGAGTTGTCTCCTGGTCACCGCTGTGCGAACGGTAGACACAGGAATACAGGATTTTTTCGTTTCCTGTGTCCACTAAAACCCATAGGGAAGAAAAAGTGGGGTCTTCAAGGTGACGGAGACGCTGAATACAGAGGTCGTTCCGCGCATACACACTGACTCCGGCCCGTGAGCGAAAGTTGTGCTCTTCTTTGTGCCCGTGAGCGAAAGTTCATATAGTTAGTCTATTTTTACATAATTTTCAATTTTGTAAACTAGGTTATCTGAGCATAGCAATAGTGAGCCGTACTAGGCCCGGTATAAATAAATAAATAAATATATATATATATATATATATATATATATATATATATATATTTATTTACTTATTTATTAGTAATATATATATATATATATATATATATGTCGGAGATAGGAGGTATATTGGTGGCTTGTCCGGTATTGATGGAGTCTTCTGGTACAGGATTCGAGGCGTAGGTCTCAGGCAATTAAACCACACACACACAATATGACAATTACTTGTATTAAATGTAGGTAATCACAAATTACTTAGTAGGTATACAATTATCAAAGTTTCGTGAACCACCGGTCCCGTTTGGGGGGTCCGGACTGTAAGGCTCACACTAATCAATCATCCTCTCGTCTCGATGCTCTCGGATATTTAAAATGTCTCCGGTGCCCCTCCAAACGATTCCGATCACGTGACTCGTTACGTCACGGTGTTCACACCCCACTATTACAATGATATCAATTGAGTTACTAATTATCGTTAAATTATCGTGATCTGCGACACGGCCATACTGACAAGTCACACGCCCTCGTGTGCATATGTATCTGAAATCCAAACAATATACAACTGTAGATGTTGCTTCGCTCGGCCTTTCTGACCACATAAAAAATATCATTAATATTTCTAAAATCGATAGTTATGATAACTGAAGCTGTTACATAGAACATAACTCAATCTAAGTCATTCCATGAGATTGGACTAATTGGAGTCAAGATAGACAACCATCATAGGCGTCAAGTCAAGATAGACAACCCGCATTGGCGTCAAGTCAAGATAGACAACCATCATTGGCGTCAAGTCAAGATAGACAACCCGCATTGGCGTCAAGTCAAGATAGACAACCCGCATTGGCGTCAAGTCAAGATAGACAACCCGCATTGGCGTCAAGTCAAGATAGACAACCATCATTGGCGTCAAGTCAAGATAGACAACCTGCATTGGCGTCAAGTCAAGATAGACAACCATCATTGGCGTCAAGTCAAGATAGACAACCATCATTGGCGTCAAGTCAAGATAGACAACCATCATTGGCGTCAAGTCAAGATAGACAACCTGCATAGGCGTCAAGTCAAGATAGACAACCCGCATTGGCGTCAAGTCAAGATAGACAACCATCATTGGCGTCAAGTCAAGATAGACAACCATCATTGGCGTCAAGTCAAGATAGACAACCATCATTGGCGTCAAGTCAAGATAGACAACCTGCATAGGCGTCAAGTCAAGATAGAGATAGACAACCATCATTGGCGTCAAGTCTCTCCTAGATCCCGTAGTTCCTACTTAATTTAACCTGTGGTACGGTTAGAATTTAATGATCTTAAAGTATAACGATATTCCTTGAAAAGTCCCTTTATATTTTGGATCTAACTTAGTCTGTTTATATTTCTCATATACGGTTACGTTTGTAATAATAAAAAGTGAAAATAGAATTAAAAAGTGCCTATCCATATTCTTAACAGCCTGACATAAATCTAAACAATTACTATAATAAAGTTGAATCAAAAAAATCAGAATTCCGTATCAAAATAAATGACCACTAAACTAAATAAAGCGCCACTTTTCATTACATTTTAAACCAAAAATGTATTCAAAAACAGAATAAAACACAAAAGCATGAATCTTATTCGTCACATATGGCTTTTCACTAAGCGCTACTAACAAACCTCCTGTTTGTTTCATGGAATTGCTTTCAATGCCGAGTCCCACGGACTCCCAATTGAACTAAGATTCACTACTATCACTTTTACTCAATCGCTTTAACAACAAGCTCTATTCAAGTGATAATTAACCCTCTGGCATCGCTATATATCAAAAACAAAGGTTTTTAACTTTACCTATCAAAAACTCTAAAAGTGAAACTTTTGCAACCCTGGTCATTGTACAATTTGTCGTAGGTTGAACTTTATCTATGGCATCTTGCCCCGATCGAATATTGCCAGTCTCTGTTACGGAAAACATTTACAAGACGTAAATAATAAGTTCTTACTTTTGCTAAATTAACTAACCGCTTTATTTTACAGCATTTACGGGCCTTGATCGGCAATAATACGCATTTACAATATACGATAAATTAATAATTGTAAGTTCGCCCGTGATTACTACACATGTAGGTAGACAGGAAATAAAATATTCCGAAAATTGAATTACAATTATTTTTTTAAAGTTTTGACTGGTTTTAACCGGTTGAATCTTTGGAGCTATTGCGTTACCATTGTTTACCGAAATTAAAACAAAGTTATTTAAAACAAAAGTTTAAAACATTGTTTTCCGAGTTTAAAACAAACACTCACGTTTACGAAAATCCAGGAAATATAATTTAAAAATTTAATAAAATAATTTCGCGCCTTATCATAATACGTAATAAAATACGTCAAGTTAAAGTGAAATAATTATCAGTAAAAATTAAAAAACAAGATCGTGAGGGTTGATCGCTAATCTCAATACTAGTTATCTCAATAACAACAATGAAGTGCTTACCACTATATTTAATCACTTAATTTTCTTTAACTAGCGAGTATTTAGCGCAAAAATTGGATGTAAATCGAAACGAATCACCTTTATGCTGTGACGTGATCGATGATGGATAAATTGCGCACACATCAACGTGTTACTCGCCACGTGCCATGCCAGCACCGCTGCCATAGCTGCCATCGTCACGAACACCGTCACCATCATCAGCACCATCAGCGCCATCCGCGCCATCAGCGCCATCAGCACCATCAGCACCATCAGCGCCATCAGCGCCGTCCACGCTACGCCGTCATCGCCATCCGAGCCGCGCCATTATCGCCATTCGCGCCGCATTGTCAGCGCCATAATTTTTCATTTCTTTCTTTCTTCATTAGCAACGATTTCTTCTTCAAAAAGCTTCAATAAACTTATCTCGCGAGTAGTTGGTGGTTTTGATGCCCGAGTGAATCCCACTTCTGATGTCGGAGATAGGAGGTATATTGGTGGCTTGTCCGGTATTGATGGAGTCTTCTGGTACAGGATTCGAGGCGTAGGTCTCAGGCAATTAAACCACACACACACAATATGACAATTACTTGTATTAAATGTAGGTAATCACAAATTACTTAGTAGGTATACAATTATCAAAGTTTCGTGAACCACCGGTCCCGTTTGGGGGGTCCGGACTGTAAGGCTCACACTAATCAATCATCCTCTCGTCTCGATGCTCTCGGATATTTAAAATGTCTCCGGTGCCCCTCCAAACGATTCCGATCACGTGACTCGTTACGTCACGGTGTTCACACCCCACTATTACAATGATATCAATTGAGTTACTAATTATCGTTAAATTATCGTGATCTGCGACACGGCCATACTGACAAGTCACACGCCCTCGTGTGCATATGTATCTGAAATCCAAACAATATACAACTGTAGATGTTGCTTCGCTCGGCCTTTCTGACCACATAAAAAATATCATTAATATTTCTAAAATCGATAGTTATGATAACTGAAGCTGTTACATAGAACATAACTCAATCTAAGTCATTCCATGAGATTGGACTAATTGGAGTTAAGATAGACAACCATCATAGGCGTCAAGTCAAGATAGACAACCCGCATTGGCGTCAAGTCAAGATAGACAACCATCATTGGCGTCAAGTCAAGATAGACAACCCGCATTGGCGTCAAGTCAAGATAGACAACCCGCATTGGCGTCAAGTCAAGATAGACAACCCGCATTGGCGTCAAGTCAAGATAGACAACCATCATTGGCGTCAAGTCAAGATAGACAACCTGCATTGGCGTCAAGTCAAGATAGACAACCATCATTGGCGTCAAGTCAAGATAGACAACCATCATTGGCGTCAAGTCAAGATAGACAACCATCATTGGCGTCAAGTCAAGATAGACAACCTGCATAGGCGTCAAGTCAAGATAGACAACCCGCATTGGCGTCAAGTCAAGATAGACAACCATCATTGGCGTCAAGTCAAGATAGACAACCATCATTGGCGTCAAGTCAAGATAGACAACCATCATTGGCGTCAAGTCAAGATAGACAACCTGCATAGGCGTCAAGTCAAGATAGAGATAGACAACCATCATTGGCGTCAAGTCTCTCCTAGATCCCGTAGTTCCTACTTAATTTAACCTGTGGTACGGTTAGAATTTAATGATCTTAAAGTATAACGATATTCCTTGAAAAGTCCCTTTATATTTTGGATCTAACTTAGTCTGTTTATATTTCTCATATACGGTTACGTTTGTAATAATAAAAAGTGAAAATAGAATTAAAAAGTGCCTATCCATATTCTTAACAGCCTGACATAAATCTAAACAATTACTATAATAAAGTTGAATCAAAAAAATCAGAATTCCGTATCAAAATAAATGACCACTAAACTAAATAAAGCGCCACTTTTCATTACATTTTAAACCAAAAATGTATTCAAAAACAGAATAAAACACAAAAGCATGAATCTTATTCGTCACATATGGCTTTTCACTAAGCGCTACTAACAAACCTCCTGTTTGTTTCATGGAATTGCTTTCAATGCCGAGTCCCACGGACTCCCAATTGAACTAAGATTCACTACTATCACTTTTACTCAATCGCTTTAACAACAAGCTCTATTCAAGTGATAATTAACCCTCTGGCATCGCTATATATCAAAAACAAAGGTTTTTAACTTTACCTATCAAAAACTCTAAAAGTGAAACTTTTGCAACCCTGGTCATTGTACAATTTGTCGTAGGTTGAACTTTATCTATGGCATCTTGCCCCGATCGAATATTGCCAGTCTCTGTTACGGAAAACATTTACAAGACGTAAATAATAAGTTCTTACTTTTGCTAAATTAACTAACCGCTTTATTTTACAGCATTTACGGGCCTTGATCGGCAATAATACGCATTTACAATATACGATAAATTAATAATTGTAAGTTCGCCCGTGATTACTACACATGTAGGTAGACAGGAAATAAAATATTCCGAAAATTGAATTACAATTATTTTTTTAAAGTTTTGACTGGTTTTAACCGGTTGAATCTTTGGAGCTATTGCGTTACCATTGTTTACCGAAATTAAAACAAAGTTATTTAAAACAAAAGTTTAAAACATTGTTTTCCGAGTTTAAAACAAACACTCACGTTTACGAAAATCCAGGAAATATAATTTAAAAATTTAATAAAATAATTTCGCGCCTTATCATAATACGTAATAAAATACGTCAAGTTAAAGTGAAATAATTATCAGTAAAAATTAAAAAACAAGATCGTGAGGGTTGATCGCTAATCTCAATACTAGTTATCTCAATAACAACAATGAAGTGCTTACCACTATATTTAATCACTTAATTTTCTTTAACTAGCGAGTATTTAGCGCAAAAATTGGATGTAAATCGAAACGAATCACCTTTATGCTGTGACGTGATCGATGATGGATAAATTGCGCACACATCAACGTGTTACTCGCCACGTGCCATGCCAGCACCGCTGCCATAGCTGCCATCGTCACGAACACCGTCACCATCATCAGCACCATCAGCGCCATCCGCGCCATCAGCGCCATCAGCACCATCAGCACCATCAGCGCCGTCCACGCTACGCCGTCATCGCCATCCGAGCCGCGCCATTATCGCCATTCGCGCCGCATTGTCAGCGCCATAATTTTTAATTTCTTTCTTTCTTCATTAGCAACGATTTCTTCTTCAAAAAGCTTCAATAAACTTATCTCGCGAGTAGTTGGTGGTTTTGATGCCCGAGTGAATCCCACTTCTGATGTCGGAGATAGGAGGTATATTGGTGGCTTGTCCGGTATTGATGGAGTCTTCTGGTACAGGATTCGAGGCGTAGGTCTCAGGCAATTAAACCACACACACACAATATGACAATTACTTGTATTAAATGTAGGTAATCACAAATTACTTAGTAGGTATACAATTATCAAAGTTTCGTGAACCACCGGTCCCGTTTGGGGGGTCCGGACTGTAAGGCTCACACTAATCAATCATCCTCTCGTCTCGATGCTCTCGGATATTTAAAATGTCTCCGGTGCCCCTCCAAACGATTCCGATCACGTGACTCGTTACGTCACGGTGTTCACACCCCACTATTACAATGATATCAATTGAGTTACTAATTATCGTTAAATTATCGTGATCTGCGACATATATATATATATATATATATATATATATATATATATATATATATATATATATATATTCTACAATTGCTAGCGCTGATATGAAGACTTTTTCTAAAGATTACAATGAATATTTGAATAAAAAACTATTTTTTTTGTTTCAAGAAGAAGAAGCCACAGAATATAAAAAATAAAATTTATTCGATGTGTCATTTTATGTTCTCATCAAACACACTGTTATCTAAAAAGAGGCAGAAAAAATTATGAATAATAATTAATTTTAATATTTTTTCAATGTATTTTTTGGAAAAAGATGCGACGGTAAAAAATATGAAAGGAAGTTTCTTATGTCTATAAGCGATACATTTTAATCAAACTATGCTCCAGGCGAATCTTGCAATATTAGAATCCTTTATCCTCACTAAACTAAACAACGAAGGAATTATTATTAAAATTTGTTTTAATTTATTTATTTTTCATTCTATATTTATTAAAAATTAAAAGAACTTAACATGGCTTACATAGCATACATGTTTATAGACATTTTCAAACTATAATTTCGACTTCGAATCTACCTCGACATTTTATTTACCGAGACGGGACTGTTTCTCAGAGGTCGCGGGTTCGAATCCCTGTCCATGTGGATTTATTTTTCATTCTTTATTTATTTTAAAATCCATAAGTTATTTACCACAATTAATTAATAAATTTGCTATAAATTGCTAATGATTTCTTCAACAAACATGTAAGAATTATGCAGGAACCTTATCCATTTTTAAGATTTTTAATATCTTGAGATTCCAAATGAATAATAATACGTTAAGCAAACATATCTTTTATATCAATTAGCACACATATATTTTATATTAATCAATAATTTTAACCTAAAAATAGGTGTTGCTTAACCAATTGAAACTTGAATGCGAAATGTTTTCATATACATACAAATAAACATAATGGCAAAATCTATAGAAGTGGGTAAAACACCGTAGCAAAGGTCCCCGAGGTACCGCATCGGGTTACGTTAATTTGTTCGTGGAGCATCACCGGGGTAAGCATTCTAAGTAAAACAACTTGAATTATTTAAGGAGGCTTAACAATTGATTTAATATCTTTTAACAACAATATTCGGCGCAAAAAGCAATAGTCTTTGATATATGTATTATGGAAAGGAATTACAATTGCAATCTTCTAAAAAGGTATTTAAACCACATTGATAGGCAAACCTCCTTTAAAAGCCTGCCTCAGGTCGCCTTAGTTTATTCATTACGAGCGGTTATTCACGTCACGGAGGCGATTTAATACTGCAAGTCCCATCAACTCGAAAAGATCTCAAATAAAAGTGCAGAATGATAAATTTATGTGTATGTATTGATGTGCATAGTAAACTTAATAAAAACGTTATCTTAAAAAAGATAATTATTTTGATAAAACATTAAAACAAGTTTGAGATTTAGATTGTTAAGGTTTTTCGTATAGAACATTATTATTCGATTTGAGTCCAAGCATTAAGTAGAAAATCATATACTAATAGTTTATAATTATAAATCGAAAATAATTTCGTAGAATATTCTACAATCAAGTATACTCTACGAAATGATTAATTATACACTATATGCAAAATACTTTAACAAAAACACAACTACAATTACGTAAACAAAACTTTTATTATATATAAAAATTTTACATACTTATATATTATTTATTTTGTTTCAGTTTGTTCCACGTATGGATTAGCGTTGGACCAAACAGCTGATGATAAAATTGCTAAAAAACGGAGCATAATGGAGCCGATGCATGGATTAGTTAAACAAGCTGTAGATAATATAAATCTGATCGCAACTAGGACCAATGTACTTAATAATGGGATAAAAGAGACGGAAAATATAAAATATGAGGGTGGTGATTATGGTTTAAAAGTAAATTCTTTTGATGAAGTTGTAAAATTTGATGACATATATACAGAACATGATGAAGTTTTTGATTCAAATGTTCATGAGAATTACGTAGATAAATTAAGGAAAAAGAATACCATCAGAGATTTTGTTATTGAATTCGCACCAAAGAAACGTGTTAAAAGAGATGATGATCAAGACACAAAATGTGAAAGTTTTAATTTTGATAAAAATAAGAAGTATATAACACATCCACATGACGGAGACAATAAGAAAAAATACTATTATAGTCATATGGATTGCGTTACTGTTATAAGTGGTGAGTTATTTTACTTCCTTTTAAGTGTTTTTTGCAATACATTTTATTAGAATCCAATATTGGGTAATTGAAGCTTTTATGTAAATAGAAATAATGTATGACTACCATATGATATTCTTATAGAAATTCATTGTTATTCGTTATTGAAAAAAAGGCCCCCTTTTGTACTTTTTCATTTTCAAACGAATAAATATAGATAAGGTAACCGATAAGTTGAAGATTTTACAGAAGGCCAAAGTAATTCATGCTCACATGTAACTGTTCAGTAAAACGTCTAGGGAAGGAAAAAATATATTTGTTGAAAAAACCAAGTCAAAAAGACACTTTATGAATTTTACTGAATAAGTATTTATGTATATAAAATTCATATTATTTAGAATTAAAATATTTGATATTTGATCTTACCCATCACTTTGTTATTAATTTAAAATGCATTGGATTTTTTAATTCTAAATTCAAGCCCGAATTGCTCGATAAATATACGACTTAAACATGCATTTTAGGAGCTGAAGGTGAAGTAGTTCAGCTAACCTTTGTTGATATGTTCCACATAGAGTACCATCCAGAATGTAGCTATGACTATTTAGAGGTAAGTTAATATTATTGCTTAATTATTAAATTTAAAATGTCTTATGGAACAAGTAACAACTACACAAAATTAACTAGAAGAGAAGATATTATACAAGAATATTATCCTATTAGCCTTAAAAATTAAATAAGTTGGTCCTATTTTTCAGATTCGTGATGGTCAAAGGGGTTACGCAAAACTTCTTGACAAGGTTTGCGGAGAAGCTTTCCCTCGTACTTACACAACCACAGGTCCCCACGCTTGGCTGAAGTTTCACTCAGACGACACCATTGAGTATGAAGGCTTCCGTATCGATATTAAATTCATACATGCTCCCACTAGTTGTAAGTTTTTATGATGTACAAACATATCAACCAATTAACGAATAAATCATTAATAATCGAAGTTAATAATATTACATTTCTATGGATTGCAAAATAATTATTAGGTAAATTATTCTCAATAATTAATGACAAATAAAAAATCAACGTATATCTACAAATATATCGTAATATTTGTATATACATGACATATTTTCGAAAGCAAAAGCACATACATATTTTTGGATTTTTATTTGTGAACTTTACATACAAAAATAATTATTACAATTAGTCAAAATTATTTAAATTAAATATTAAAAAACAACAACCTATGACTATAGTTTTCGGCTGTCTTACGATCGAATTTAAAATAAAAAAAGCGAAAGTTTTTCGTTATAACTACAATATAAGTCGAAAAGAACATCATATCATATTTTATAGATTATAGACATGTTGATACTAAAATTATGATAATTTCAGATAGTATACCAGAGTCCTGTTATAAGGAATTATCAGGTAGTCGACACGCAGTCATAGTGTCTTCACAAATTGATCAGGACTGCTTAAGTAGGACTGCTGACCAGGACTTGGATTTCTTATGGAATTTCACAGCACCTCTTGGTCACAAGGTTTGTTAGCAATCAGTTTCGGTAAAATCCAAACCTCAAATAATCAATAAAGGATCTGTAATTAATCAAACTAGATTAGACCTGAAAAAAATTGCATTAAAATATATATATATATATATATATATATATATATATATATATATATATATATATATATATATATATAGGATATTTATGTGCAAAGTTCATGATTTTAACTTGTGTTATCATCTAGCTTCCAAGTTACTTAAATCACTAGCTTTTAATTTACAACAGTCAAGAGTAAAGCGATGATGCATGTCAGAAGACTATTAATTATATATTTAATAAATATGTATTTTGTCCGACCACTTTTGAACCCATCGGGGTTTCTATTCATGAGCTCAAAGAATTGTGAAATCGATAATATACACCATACAAATGGTTATTTCTAAACTCTAAACCATTTCATTCTATTTGTTACCAGATCTATCTGAACTTCACGCAATATTCTTTGGCGAGGCCGAATGAGTGCGAGCATAATTTTGTAGAAGTTTTTGGACATGTATTAGAATCGGATGCCAGGTTTGTATAAAAACAAGTATTTTTTCTACCTCTATTGTAAATAGTATTGTTTATTTGCACAGGTGCTCAGTAATAAATAAAGTAATACACATACAGGCAAGATTATTTTTAGACTTAGCAAAAACTACAAAAAAAAAATGCACTTTGTTTTTCTTTATTATACTTTAGTCGATCTCTGAATACATATACGAATAGAACAATAATTTTACCAAACACGTAGCATTATACATTTTTTATCCTGAATATTTGCTAAGGGTAAAGACTTATTTTTATGTTATGAGATTAATTTTATGAATTATAATTTGAAATATATTCGAGTTATGTTTTATTTTTAGACTTGTATTATATTGTGGATCTGTAGCAAATCCAGTGACCACAAAAGGTATAGAAGGTATTAAAGATGGTGATGACAAAGGAAACATCATGTATGTCCGACTTTATGTTTCTAAAGCTGGCAAGGGCTCTTATTTTAACGCCAGTTTTATAGCTTATAGAACTCTAGACACGACTAAAGAAGGAGGTAAGTTCAGTAACTATTTTATTATCAGTCAGTCCTAACAACAAAAAAATCTAAAATTATTATTGATAGGAGTTAAAAAAATGCCAATTCATATATTTTACTGTTCATCTGAAATGTAAATAAAAACATATAATATGAAATCATAAACAAAATATTTTTAAGATAAATGCGATGAAGAGACTGAATTTGACTGTGAAGACAATACTTGCATCGATAAAAATTTGAAATGCGATAACACCGCCCAGTGCAGATTGAAAGCGGATGAGGAAAAGGATAGATGTACGGTAAGTTGATTCATATCAATTCCTTTTATTCAATTATATAGACACAGCATCTTTTTGATTAAACTATTATTTATCCTATCCTTAACATATACATGAATTACACACGAATACACAAATATGTTTATGTATTAATGTGTAATTATTTGTATGTATGATCAGAGAATTTATAACTTTTGCCACCTATCTATGAACACTAGATTTTTTTTAATTCCTTAGAATATGGTTGTCTGGAATAAATCGCCTTTTGGCGATAAAACCTTCTTTGTATTTTCTTTGAGTTTTTGCGTTAAAATTTCATTTGTAACTTTAATATGTATTTTTTTATGTATACAATAAAGTATATAAATAAAAATTAATTGAACCCTGTTTCTTTATATGCTGTTTCTCATTATTAAAGAAGTATATCCAAATACAATCCAATTTTATAAGATATAACTCTCCTCTCTTTCAGAGTCCAGCGGATTCCATGATCGACCAAACTCACATCAAAGTGATCCTCATTATCTTCTGTCTCATATTGTCCGGAATGACTTTCGTCTTCTTCTTTAAGTGTATAAGAAAACTTTATGAGGACCATAAAATCATCAAAGTAAACTACATTTATTTTTGTAACTATTCTGTTTTTTTTTTTATTTAAAATTCCAGCCAATTTAATAAGGTAAGTAATATATAGGGTTCGTTGATATAGTTACCCTAATTATGAAGTTTTAATAAAAGTTTTTGAAATCAGTCTTTTAGCAACAATGCCTTCACAATCTGAATCTGTCGGAAAGTTATAAACCCTCTTCACAAAGTGGTTTGTAAATAAAAGGATCCAATTAAATATACATAAATCTAATATAAGATAGAAAACACACATTTAAAGAATCAACACTAAATCTAAAATATATTTAAAACGTTTCGTTAGAGGTTATATTAATAATAAAATTTTTGTGCATTTTTGAAAATCCTAAGGATAGTTCAAACGTTTATTATAAACATAATTAAATGAGAATAACATTTTATTGTAAATATAAAAATCAGACTGAAATTGTAAGAGAAAATAAAAAAAAAAGTTTCTTATTAAAGCTTGTAAGACTAATTGGTTAATAATACTCTTTTTAGGTACTTTAAAAGCCTTTGAGTTTTGAAAAATGTGATTTAAATTACTTTTAGTCGAGCAAATTTTACCAAAAACAAAGAAAATCAATTTAATTAATTAAAGGTTGAGGATGAAATTACCAAACGATTTTTTTTATTTCCTGCATCTTATTTTGGAATGATTTGAAAATTTAATTCTTATACCCATTGTATAATTTAATATAATTAAAAACTCCGCTTGGTATAATTACTCTAATATCTGAAATTTGTTGGTATTTAATATTTCAAACATGTGTATTAAAATCATGATAAAATATTGATTAGCTTCTTTATAATCTAGATCTTTGTTCTTATCATAAGGAACACATACGTCAATCGTGCGAGGACCGATTGGACATGGTTAGCAGTCGTCTGACGCTGGATGCAAAACGACTGCAGCGTGATAGCGAGCCTCGAGCTAGCTTAGAGAGAGATAATCAAACCAATGAAATGTTTAAGCAGCAGAGAAAATTCTCACAGCAGAAAGTCCGGGTACGAAAAGCATATAAATAAATTAAAAAGTTTATTGAAAAAAAAATATATTACTTAAAGTTAGTCAGGTTTTATTTAAATAATTTTATATAAGCACACATTTAAATACTTTAAGAATAGCAAATGTTATTTTCAGCCAACCAGTATAGATTCAGACTTTATCCAAGAAACACGCCTAGACTTGGACGACGATGATCCTTGGCGACGAGAAGTCAACACTGTTCCTGTTGAACAAGAAAACATTAGAATCGAGCGCAACGGAAGAAGTAGACGAAGTGAAAGCAAAAAGGAAGAGTCAATGAAAAGTAAAAAAGAAAGCGTCGAGAAGAAACAAATCAGAGATGTATCAGTTGGTGCTCCTGATACGAAAGAATCTGGCTGTCAAACAAGAGAAAGCCTATTCCAAACTGATCCAGCAATTAGTTCAGATGGTAAGTTTTGGAATTAACCTATAATATATTGGTATATTTTTTATCTTCTACTTTTCGTCCGCAATAAAATGAAATTGTAGCCTCAAGGATCTGATAAAGCGGAGTTGCAATTCAGATAAGTTTGTTTGATTGTCAATTATGATAAGTACTACCATTTTGCACACTGGCAAATATGTAGAATTCCCTTGAGTGACATAGATTTTCCTAATAGAGTTTACAGAAATTTTATGCAAGTAAATTTGAATTATTTTCTCTGCATGCCCGTTGTTATATATTGATCAGTAAATAGTGTCATAATAGCAATAAAATGCTCTGTAGCTTATTATAATGTACTTGTAATTATAAAATACTTGTAATAATTGTAACAATAACTTGTAATAATTACTAAACTTTACAAATTATAAAGCTTAAATTATAAACTGAAAAAGAGCGCAATTATTAGCCATAATACATATTTTATTTATTAAATGTAGGTATTTATAATATAAATACGAAAAGAACTTTGCTTTTTTAGTCAAAAGTCATGTATTAATATATACATAGTTTCTTCTGATGAACACAATTTTTTATTATTTGTTCCGATATTATGATGTTTTAAATATACCTTAAAAAAATTGTCATCATTTCGTCACCATATTAATTTATAGATATAATACAAAATCTCCGGGACGTTAAATAAATGAAATTAAACAGGCTCTACAGATCATTTATTACACTTTTTTATGTACAGAAATAAATAATAATATAATAAAAGTAATATTACTTTTTCATTAAACCCAAACAAATTCAATCTAGCGGATATTTAAATTTAAAAAAGCAAACAAATTTGATATTTACCACACTTTGTAACGTTTTTTATAAGAAATATATCGTTTGATCGCCCTTGATTGATTGTGTTCTACTTATATCAAAGAAAAATTGAGTTTCGAAACTGTAATAGGATTACACAATGTTTTTCGTTGGTTATTTCGGACTATTTTTTTTATCGCTTTTTATAAGTTAAAAACACATAGCGTCATTAACTTGTTAACTATTTTTATTTGTTGAATATTTGATTAATATATGATGAAATATATATTATTATTATACAATATTATACTTAAAATAATTTTGTTTTTTATTGTTATCAAATTAAAAAATTGGTATATAATTGGTTGGTTAAATTAATCGACGAGAATTAAAATCTGTACCTACTGCTTAAGTAAGAATGTAAGGGCGTTTGCTGATTTCTAAAGAATTAAAAGAATTTTCAGTAAATTTTCGTTACGAATATTTATCAAAGGGTGTTATTGTATTATGGTTTTAGAGTTTAAAACTTAATGTTAAGAAGAAATCCAGTTGGCACAATTTAAATTATGCTGACTTAACGGTGAATGGACGGGCAGATAAGATGAACTTATAATACTCGATAATTTATCTTTTGGGTTATCCTTTCTAAATTATTTTCCCTTTTATTATAACGATCATCGAAACAAAACTTTATACCCTAGGTTCAGGCACAACAAATAGCAGAGGATTCTCCACATTTGGCTACTCCGGCGCCACCATCGCCAGGCCTTCGCCCCCCCAGACCAACACTTCGCAGATCACGATAGAGTTACTACGGCATGCTACTGAAAAAGAAGAGAAACCGCGTAAGATATATCTTGTTATGACAAATAATAGAACAAAAAAAACATAAATAAAAATTGGTAAAGAGTTATTTATTATTTATCAATAATATATTCTCTTAAACTAAACAGTATACTTATTTCAGTGTAATTATATTCTCAGTAATTTAGTCGTTTAGGAGTAAGGTAACCTAATTTTTCCTTAAAAACATTTTTTGGTTGGGAAATATGGACATATTTTTTAATTCTTTTCCGATGCAAAAAATTTTGAAGATGAAAATAAACACGTTATTATTATTTAAGTTGTTCAAAATCTATTATAAACATGTGTACACATATTAAGCTTCCTTATATTATAAACTTTGGCTATAAAGATTTTCAAGAGAAAAATAATAGAATGGTAAATACATAAAAGCGGGTCCATCCCGTACCATCAATTAATTGCCAGATTGACGAGATGTTATCCGAGAATTTACACAGATTTGTCCGTATTTATATTTTTTTCATGTATATTACTAAATTCCTTGTAAACTACTACTTAAAAAAAATATAAGTTATTATTATTATCTAAAAAGATAATAAGTTATTTGAAATTATAATGAACTCCTAATACTTGTAGGCAGTTATTTATTTGTTCATATAGTCAATGCAAATCAAAACATAAATACCCAATTCTTAAATCTTTTACAATGACTCCGGGTATTCGGACAAGCTATATGATGTCATCTGATTTGCAATTCCTTCCACAATCATAGGTTTGTCCTAGATTCAGAGCTAGCACAAACCGTAAGTCTGTTACTCGACAACTGATTTGCATACTGCTATAATAGAATAGAGAAATCTTGGACTGTGATAATTAATGAATTGACTTTATACGAAAAATTAATTAAACAAATTTCCAATACTAAAGTTAGAACTTAACTTTTACTTATTAAAAGCTTTACAAAGGTTCTTAAGAAAAAGTTTAAATAATTTCTGGCAATCTATTCACAGAAAAGAAATATCCAGATCGAAGACCGATGAGCACCGAGACTACCCGATCCGCCCCCGACGTCATCATCGTGTCCAAACCGATTCGCTGAGATTGACCTTCGGGGCCTCAGTGGGGCCACTGGCCCTGCGAGGCCTCTTGGCCCCACGAGGCCCCTCGGGAACCTCGAACTTGCCCCGAAGGTTCCTACCAGCCCCACACATGTTACGATCTATCAAAAAGTGTTTCCTTCGAATCTTGTGATGGTTATTATAGTCAACATTTTGATGAAGGACCAAAACTTTTTTACGATTATTGCCTCAAAAGTGATTTTAAAGCCAAAACACTGCCAAGAAATGTAGGGTCATCTGTAGATTATAAGAAAGTGTATCCGCAGAGGAACGTGTGTTTTTATGGTGTAGAATCACCAACCAAGTGTAAAAAGACGTTTTTAGTACACGCGGACATCGAGCCTCCGAGATAACGAAGATGTTAATTACAAATATAATTAGATAATTTACACAATCTATACTAAAGTAATATTTATAAAAAAAATATTTGTTATGAACAAACACCCTTGTTATTAAAAGACGGCATTAATTATACATTGATAGTGTACGGTTTTTTATAAACATGTGAAATTAATTTAATTGTTGTTGTTGGTTTATAATTTTTAAGGAATTTAGTACATTTAATATTAATTTTAATACTAATCCGTATTAGTAATAAATATTTTGTTAAGAACAAAATATGTTCTTAATTTTTATGACTTATTTATACTATAATTATTAGATTTTAACAGTTTTTTTACAATAATTTTTGGATTTTAAATATTTAACAGTTTCTTTAGACAAGTTTTAGAAATCATCGAACAAATCATTTGGTCAATCGAATTTATTGGAAATGTATTTTTATTGGATATAATATTTTGATGATTTCTTCAAATAAATCTTATAAATTGTTAATTAAAATAAGACAATACAAGAGCAAAGTACGAATTGCTTAGTTTCTGCCATGTTTATCAATCTATCACACTTTTGTTACTCTGATAATATTAATATTGTAGTGCGACCACTTAGTAAATGTATCTAATAATATTTATAAGTGGATTGCAAATATCTTATACTAAGTGCTTATAAGTGCGCGTTATTGATACATTTCTCATGAGATTATTATACTACCAATTAATTAATATGCTATGATATAAAGTGTGATAAAATCACTGCTGTATAATTCGGCCGTTCAGAGAATGCGTTCCTGACACGTCGCGATTGAACTGACGACGTAACTTTGTAATGGCGTTGCAGTTACGATAAAAATATTTTTGCTGGTTGTTTACCGTTTTAACAATTGATGAGTATTAAAACAACATTATTATATCAATAATCAATGAATGTTATAATTTTGTGCCAAACTGAGTGTCAAATAACTTGGTAAACAATATTTTTCTAAATCTATACTGCGCTATTACAAGGTTATGTCAGCGCTTTATATTTGTAGTGCTGTGCTAAAAATAACAGGCAAGTATCGTAAAATAATCTGTTCTTATACAGTTATACTTATAATATAAAATAATACGTTTTGTTTTTCTTTTTAAGAATTTGAAAATAATGGACTATAAGAAAACTTTTATGAAATATAAAAATAAAACCATGACCAAACCGAACGCGCGAAAGAAAGTAGCATTTTTATATTTAGGTTGAACTTTGTAACTTTGTAACAAAGAATAAATAAAACAATTTTATTATATGAATATTACCTTTTTTTGGTTTCCACTTAAATAACTAAAATATAAATTTTAAATGATTCCGCCAATTTAAAACGAAAATAATCTTAAAATAATGCGGCGGTTCATTTTGGAGGAACGGTAACGAACTCAGTGTTATGTTGTGCCCATCACTAGTCGTGACTAACTGATAGGTGTCAGGAACGCATTCTCTGAACGGCCGAATTTTAACAATCTTTATAAGGAAAACTACAAACATAATAAATAATCGCAGTATTTTTGAATCAAGGTAATTTAGTTGAAGTGTATCAAATAAAATTCGGAGAGATTTGTCTTTTATTGTCTTATTTTATGGTTGCTAAATTTATTTTCGGCTACTGCGTTAATTAGAAAGTTTTGCTAGTAATTACTGTTACTTTAGAGGCTTAACAAAAAACAAATATTAACAATAGTTATGTTATATGTTAATTTTTTTATTCTATCCAAATTATAAATTCTTGTGTAAATACTAAAGTGCTTGTTATTTATCTCTTATAAAACACATAAAAGTGTTTATTAATTTATTAATATCTAACCAATTATTTTTGTATCAGTTTTTCTCTCTTTGTGCTAATATTACTTGTAGATATATAATTAAGACCAAACATGTTTTAATTAGGTTTGCAATTTACTAATGTTGTTTTTGTAAAAATACAATTTGTATTGAATTTTATAATAATATTGTGCAATAACTTGTAATTTAATAAAAGTAAATGTAAATGTACATAATATTCATCATAGGTGAACTAATTTACACGTATTGGTAAATTTTTAATTTATTAAGAAAATAAAGTTATGTCGTTTTTAGTTTATTATTTTATCACCCACCATACTTATAAGGAATAATATATAAATAAATATAAAGAACAACAAATTATAAAACTGTTTCTATCAGTAATTTGGTATGAGTTGTTTAGCACATAGGCTTCTAACTTATTTCAACAAATTTCGTAATGACAACTTCAACGGATATATAAACTTGCTCTCAGTTTGACAAGAGTTTAATTACTTTATTAATTGATTACTTCGTCACAGACTGTACATTTGATCATTTTGTATGGACCAATCATCGTAAGCTAAAGAGCAGCAACTGAATTTAATTGGCTAAATTTAGTTGGTAATTTCTATTACCTACTTTCAAAGCGATTTGGTTTCAAACTATTCACCGTGTGACCCTTAATAGAATTAATTATATTTAGCTTTTTATATTTGAAATGTCATAATAATATCGTGTTAAATATAAAATAATAGTTCAGAGGATAATATTCATTCTAGAGAATGATATGAACGTTATATTTAATATAGAAGGAAAATTAGTTTTATTATAAGGTAACTCTTACAATAGAATTTTCAAAGAATTAATCCATTTAAATATCTAAGTCAGCACCAGGTCCGGATGGTATCCATTATATAGTTTACAAAAAATGTCCGTCGCTCCATAAACATCTTTTAAATATATTCGGTAAAATCTGGTCAAGAAAGCAAATACCGGTATCGTTCGGAAAAGCCCTTTTTGTCCTCATTCCGAAAAACGACAATGTCAATAATCCCAAGGATACTAGACCGATAGCCCTAACAAATACAATTTCCAAAATATTTTTCTCTTTTTTACAAACTAAAATGACGCAATTCATGATTAACAATAGATATTTCAGGCCTAATCACCAGAAAGGGTTTTTGCCCGGAATTTCTGGATGCCTGGAACATAATACGTTAATATCGGAAAGCCTTAAAGATGCTAGAACTAGCGAGAGACAAATTACGGTTTGTTGGATAGACTTAGAAAACGCCTTTGGGTCGGTACGACATGAACTAATGATGTTCGCGCTTAAATGGTATAACTTTCCTACGGTAGTTCGCGACATTATTGCATCATATTATTCAAAATTAAAATTCTCTATAATTTTTAATGAAAACCATTCAAAACCACTTAATTATAACGTTGGTTTATTTCAGGGCTGTTGTATTTCTCCTATTATATTTAATATAGTTATTAATATTTTAATAGACAAATTAATTAGAAATGAAAAAAAGTGGGGCTATCGGTTTAAGTTCAACAACAAATACACAGAATCCATACTAGCTTTTGCAGATGATCTCGCGATACTGACACGTAATCCGAAACAATGTCAGGTACTTTTAAATGTAGTTGAGGATTTCTGTACGTGGACGGGCGGATTGAGGACAAAACCAAGTAAATGTTTTAGTCTGTGTCTGGGTAGACGGAATACCAAATATACCTCTTACGATCCGGGTCTTATAATAGGCGGTCAGTGCGTTAGTACGGTTACGGAAGCAGCTCCGTTTAAATTTTTAGGTAAAAAAATCGATTACCAAGGCCGTACTCCATCGTTGGATGTAATAGTCGATAGCTTTTTAAACGATCTCAAAAAGGTAGACAACCAACCAATAAGTAACGTCAAAAAAGCTTGGATTTACGATAATTATTTAACATCACGTCTAAATTGGCCTTTCCTCGTGTATGATATAAATAAAACCCTTTTGTCAAAGTTAGATGCAAGCGTCATAAAGACATTGAAGTTATGGCTCGGGTTAGCGCACTCAGCGGACTCTTCAACCTTATTTAGAGACCGTAACAACTTTGGATTAAAATTAAAGAAACCATCGGAGCTCTACAAACATCTAAGAGTTACCAAAAGACATATCATCGGAAAATCTAAAGATGATACTGTAACTTCTCTCCCAAAAGACAAAGTTGCCTCAGAGCTCGAGTCACGACTTCAATTCCATAAAAAGTTTATGATAGGTGCTCAAACAAATAAAGTAGGGCTAGGATCAAGTAGGAAAGTTCAAGACATAGACATAACAAAATCTTTTATTCGACAAGACGAAAACGATAATTACCGACTCCACGCGATGAGCCTAGAAATTCAAAACGAATGGGTGACCATAGGAGATTTTTGTATTCCACTAGCTTTGAAGTGGCGCACCTTAATTTATGATTGGTCCCCAGCATTATTAAAATTCTATCTTAATGCATTCCAAATGACTCTCCCAGATCAAAGTAATTTAGTAAGATGGGGCAAAGCCACGGAAAATCTTGCAACATCTGTGGGGAGGCAATAGGAACCGCGAAACACCTATTAGTAGGGTGTAGGGTACTTCTAGATAAAGGTCAATACTCGCGTCGCCACGACAAGGTATTAGAAATTATACGGGAAGCGGTTAGTCTTTCAGTAGCAAGAGCGCGGAAGGGTATAACAACCACCGAACGATCTATAGAATTCGTAAAAGAAGGCTCCTCCAAAAAATCAAAAGCGAAGCCTTATTCAATATTAGGCGCGGCTCCTGATTGGATTCTCATGATGGACACGTATGAAAAGCATTACAAAATCCCTGGGGATGTTGGTGTTTCGTCATCCAGACCGGACTTATTCCTGTATTCGAAACATCTGAGGCGCGTGATACTTGTGGAGCTTACTGTTCCTTGGGAAACAAACATCCCAAGGGATCACACATTCAAGCTCAATAAGTATTACGAACTAACCAACGAACTGATCAGGAATGAATTTATAGTTAGTTTGTACGCGGTAGAAGTGGGAGCGAGAGGTATAACAGCAAAATCTCTCTATAGCCTACTTAAAGATCTTGGCCTTTCTAGAACAAGCATCGGTTCATTTCTAGAACGTACTTCAAAGGCGGCATTAGTAGGTTCTTTCCAAATTTGGTTAGGTAGGGAGAGGAGTGTGGAGGGTGAAGGTGAGCGTTTTTGCGCATAATAAAGGGGCCCCTTAAACCTACTCCTGGGTCGCAAGTCCCAGGCACTGCTTGCACTCCTCTCCTTGCAACGCGATGGGCCCGGCACCCGCACGGTGAATCCATGGATTGCTAAGAAGCTTCGTCTTATCTAAATTGACAGCCCGGAGAGACGGGATGACGCTGGAAAGACAGTTGACGCTGGAAAGACAGCTGGCAGCTGGGAAGACAGCAGACTGCTGGAAAGACAGCCGAGGGCGATGGCCTAGCAAGCCAAGCCCGGGAACGTCGATAAACGCTAAAAGTCCAAATAAGAAAAATACCCCTAGGACAGTCCGAGAGGGGGGGCGGAAGAACTGTCCACCGGTTGACAATTACGGCGAAAACGGCGCGATAACGGAACTGAAATGCCTTCTTTCCAAATTTGGTTAGGTAGGGAGAGGAGTGTGGAGGGTGAAGGTGAGCGTTTTTGCGCATAATAAAGGGGCCCCTTAAACCTACTCCTGGGTCGCAAGTCCCAGGCACTGCTTGCACTCCTCTCCTTGCAACGCGATGGGCCCGGCACCCGCACGGTGAATCCATGGATTGCTAAGAAGCTTCGTCTCGTCTGTCACAATAAGGGTTGATTAAAAGAACACATTAAAGATCCGCCTGAACTTCGAGACGCTTCGCTTCGGTAAACATGTTTCGACATGTTTAACGGCACGTAAATTAGTCTTCTAGAAAATATATTAAATAAAGCCAACATGACATACGAGTAGTTAACGTTCCATTCTGTCTTTTATACTATTAGTATTAATTAAATACAAAAGATGTTATTACATATTAGTGCCAATTTACAATAATTTTTAAATATCATATTTAGCTTAACCTCTCAAAATAAATAAAAGTGTTTTCTTAAAACAATTGCAGCGTTTTATATAATGATATATATTTGTGGACAAAAAGAAATTCTTCCTTTGTTCTTTCGCACATCATTCTGAAACTATTGGATAAAATTATGTAAAATTTCGTCAGAGTAAATTTTATATTGAGTTCGGTTTTTTAAATAACTGACAGGATCTTCGATTTATCTTTTTGTTTTAATCTTTTGTGTATTATCTTTGCGTCAACAAAGTTTTTGTTTTTTTTATTTGCAGTAGATAGGTAGGTGCCTAAATTTATAAATTTATATAGGTACCTTCAATTATAATTTACCTAAATTTATAATTTATATAGGTACCCCTTTGATAAACCCACTGTCACCGACTTTATAAAAGGTATATTTTGCTTATTTTATAATTATTTATGTCTATAAATGAAGGGTTGTTTTTAATTTTGTTTAGTGACAGAAGAAAACAGTGGTAGCTTATTATTTTTTTTCATATGTGTGCTGAAACAACTATCAATTTGGCACCAAATAAATAAACAGTTAAAAATATACGTACTTATATTAAAATTAAAAAATCTATTTTAATATTTAAGAGCGGTTATCGCGTTTAATGCGCCTTAATTTTAGGTATTTCGGAGCAAAATACACTCACGTGGACACGCGTGTGAATGCGTGCAGAGAGGTATTGCGGTCTTACTAGATATAGTCAAACAAACGTACTTGATACTTTATATTTATTATTTAATAAAATTTACAATACAACAGCAGCGGTTGATTAAGTAAACAACTTTGCGTCGTGTTTTACATTGTTTAGGAGTTAGTTAGATTGTTAAAAAAGTTATTGTGTAATAATCCAATTTTACCATTTTGTTTTTATGTTAAAAGATAGTTTTAATTAATTATTTGAAAGATGATTCTTTTCTTAAATATAAACATTTTTGTGAACGACACTTCTCCATTATTCCTGTAGGCACGATGAAGGTAACGTCGGAGCGCAGGTGTACGTGTACACGTCTAATCTCTTGAAACTCTTGCGGCGTTTGGCGGTTTTAAATGAGTTTCACGGGGAATTTTATCGCAATCAAAATATATATCTTGAAACAGATATATTTATATATATATGTGACGAATATATGATACATCCAATATTACCTCATTTTGTAATATATTGTAGAAAAAGCTAATTAAAAGACTCAAATTTCTGTACCTCCTTATTAAGTTTCTCATATCCTTGAAAAAAATCCAAACTATTTCAAGTATATTGACAATTGATTACATTTTTATTATAATCTATTGTTTTTTTTTTAAGTTAACAATTATAGAGACTTAAGGCTTTCAAATCAGTTCAAAAAGTGAATTAAGGAATAACTATGATTAATTATTTATCTGATTATGTCTTATTTATATATTTTTTTTTTCATATAAATTTAATCATCAAAATCAGTTATAATAACAAATAAAATATGTGATATTAAGGTTAACTGATGGGAATGGCTTCTTTTAGTAAAAGTAAGAACCTTAAATATTTACAAGGAGTTTTTTTTAAGCTCAAGTGCCAAAAAAACGGAAATTATTAATAATGTGACTTAAATATTATTTTAAACAATACCATAATAATAATGATTTTAAAAAATAATTGCATTATTATTATATATCTGTAAAGATAAATTAAAATAATTAAATACATTTTATTAATACATAGGTATTATAAATTAAAATTATTAAATTTAATTCACTTTAAAACAGATTTTAACTTTCAGTGCGTTTACTGTTGAACGATAACTGCTGTCACTAAACAAATTACAACATATAAATAACCTTTGGCATCATTGTTTTGGTATAATTACAAATGTAACAAACTGTTTTTAAATCAGATGTTTTTAGTCTCAGTGAAAGTAATTTGTTAAAATATAAACTTAATTACTGCTAAGCTCTTTTTAATTGTGGTTAGCGTAACTTACCATCCCATTAAGAGTTAGTGAGTTATATTTTAGTTTTTGCTGAGTTTCGTTTATACAGTTATAGGAGATGTATCTGCACATATTACAGCATCCGTAAATATTAGGTTTATTATTGTTATAGAATAAACCAGTTTTAAATTTTGATGATACTTAAAGGATTTTCAACTTATTTTTTTTTGAGATATAGTAAATAATAAATAGTCAATTTTAAATCCATTATTTAGTATCTAGTATAATGTTTAACCCTTAATAATAATTAATAAAAAATACTAATTTTCACCTAGTTTCAATTACTTTATGAGTAAATTATGATGAAATGCGTTTTGCTTAGATTTTAATTAACAGAACGCAAGCGTATGGGGTTTTTAGGTCAGCCATGAATCTCTTAATCTCAGTTAACATTATTACCTCTTAGCTATATCTCCCAAGAGACCTTATGTAAGACTATAATTATCGGTACTGTCCCTGATTATATATTTAACCGTATTTTATTGTTATTTTATCGTTTATATTAAGACAATTCTTTTTGTAGCAAAAATATAATATGTTTACATAAACAATAAGTATAAGTATCTTATAGATAGATAGTGTATAAGCTTAGAGTAACTAAATGTACTAACATAATCAAACGGTGGTTCATTGCCTGAACGCACCACGGCTGACATTGTACGAAAATGTAAACTAATTTTATTGAGAGAGTACTACAGAGAGTAGTTATACGATGCCGATGAGCTGAGTATATCGGCGTGTAATAAATTTGACCCATTTCATAGCAGGTCCTCTAAGAGATGTACAGTGGGCAAGAAAATAAATTTCATATAAAATAACATGTTATTTTAACAATAACCATAACGCTTTAAATACGTGACATACATTTTTTATTAAGCTCCTCATAATTAGATGATTTCGTCTTTAGACTCGTAATTTTTTTTTTATAAAACGCTAACACCCTTATACATAAATAAATGGTATCAAGTTATTACTATAATCAAGGACGTGTTTTTATTGATTAGTAATTGCTATCTCTAGAACTTTTTGTGATCATCGTACTCGTATAAATTAGTTATCTGTGTATTTAGCATGTTATGTAATATATTATTAAACGAGAATTTCTTAAGAGAGGACAAAGCTTTGACACTGTTTTTGAAACATAAAGGTTCTTATCGTAGGAAGTACTAATTAAATAATTAGTGATTAATTCAAAGTAAAAAACAAACAATCTTTTTAAGTTATAAAGTGTTTTTACTCTTATGATTAAAGCATAACATTTTAGACTCTAGTTACTAGAAAATAGAAACGTAGCTTAATGTCAATTTTCATTAACAGGTTTGTGTTTGTTTCGTTTGTTTTTTAATATATCAATACGATTTTCAATATTCAATTCTAGCGTAGGTATATTAAGAAGTAATCTGTTGGTTCCAGTCAAGCGCCCAGTAGATGAATATAAATGACGTGTAAAGTGATATTTTAATAACCATTATATTAACACGTATTGACTACAATAACATTTCCAATAAAGCATAAAATCTCATTGGCTTAATTAAAAAGCGCCCAGCTTCTGATATAAAAATATTCCGAAGAGAGAATTTTTAATAAAATATAAATTCTTAATAAGTAACCAATGAGAAACAATATTAATCCTATTATGGTTTCGTAAATCAAATACTTTGATACAATGACGTATTAACAAACGAGGAACAGACTATTTTACGTCAGAAAGTATAGTAACAATAAATTTGTAAATATTAACATTATATAAGAATTCAGCCTCAGAAACAAAGATCATTTAATTATATTCTGAAACGCATGATTAGCTAATCTAAGTACCATTTAAATGGATTAATGAAACAACCAGTTTGGACATCAAAGCTGCGGCATTTAATTCATTAAAATTGTTTACTCCGTTCTCATTTATTTGGTCTAAAAGTAATTTGAATCATTATATTAAAAAATCATATGCCGATTTTTATTTTATGGTAGGTTATCTGTCGAGCGTAATTTCAAACAGTCTGTTTTATGTAATTTCAGGATATTCAATGAATATTGTGGTCACGGGATTTACCACAACGTCACGGTTTAAAAGAACTCTCCAAATATAATAATTAAAATGCTCCTGCTAACGTTTTAATTACTTTAGCATCAGTTTCAAAGTTCCTAAAAGATTATATTCAGAAGTCAAATATAAAAAAATATCAATATCCAAGTTTGATAATTAAAAAAATACATCGATATTTCGGCTTAATTTAATTATTGTAAGTCAGCTAAAAAATTATTATCTAGACATGTAAGATGGTGTTTTTTTTTAAGGTTGTTAATTTGTTGTATTTTCGTTCCTTTTGTTATTTTTCCCGCATAACTTTAATGAAATAATTCTTGTATTAAATTTTTTAAATATATACCATACATACACACATAAAATAGAATGGTAGAAATGATTGAAGAAGAGATATTATGGCACTGAACTGTTTCTATAAAACAAGATATTGAATGATTTAATGTGAATAAATTAGTTTTTACCTCTACAATAAAACAGTAATTTTCATAACCGATCTTTTTTACTTCGCCCAATGTTAACAGTGATATCAGAGTATCTGCACAAGGCGGAACGTCAAAGTCCCGTGCCGCCAATCTATCCACCGCTTGAAACACCACCTGCTGTCCAGGGTAAGACTCAGATATTTCATTTGAGCCTGCACCGCCACTTCCAAACCCTGGACGGAGATGGATGCCCACCGAGGGGGACCTCGGCGAGGGACGTGGAACAGTAGGGCCTCAGTCTTTGAGACCGAAACTCTTAGTCCCAACAGTCCTTTACGGTCCGCTACCAGCGTAGCACCGACTGTTACTAGCCTGGCCGCCTCCGCAAGACTAGCCTCCCTCACTGTTACGAGGGTATCATCTGCATCGCATTACAACTTCATAGAACAGCCAGTCGTAGCCGAGATTCTACAAAACAGCACCGAGTACAGAGCCCTTTGGAACCCCGCAACTAACACTACTCCGATAGATCCGCCGGTCGCCACACACCCACAGGACATTTTTGTACTGCAGGTATGTCCTCAACAGCCACCGGAAATACCCAGCGTACTGAGCTGGTGGCCGTGGTTGCCGAGCTTTGTTCTGGCAAATGGCAATGATCGGCGACGAAAGGTGCTGAGTCCCTATGGCCTCCTTTGTGGAGCAAGTAATTGCCGTAAAGGAGTCCCCGGAGAGAGACAGGGATATAGTCTCCACTGAACTGTTCCGCATGGGTAGGCTGCGTCTAAAGAGGGATTATGCCCGCAATCTCCTTCCCCAGCTGTAGTACCTTGGTGTAAGGGGAGGGTGACTCCTCCCACCAGCGATAGGCTTACGCCGTGAGGGTGCCCTAAGTTGATCGGGGCAGCTTCATATGGGGGGTTTTGCCGGAGCATCACGGTGAGTGCGAAAGCGATCCTTTGGCGTCCCACTAAGGAAATGAGGTCAACTGTTGATTTTTAGCGCGTAGGTTTAAAAATTGCAGCATCCTCTATGCTGCCGAAGAGTTTCACATAACCCCCGGCCATCACCTTCTTGGCCGAAGGGTATCCGTAACGGACTTTTCCTAAGGAAAAAAAAACAAAAAGGTATTTACTATTAGCTTTATTAGTCTAATAATATGACACTATATAATTGTCATTATTTTGAATACTTAAGGGTAGGAATGTATAACAGAACTAGCAAAGATGTGATTAGTTAATATAAACTAGTTATTTTTGTTACCACGCTTTACTCGGATTGTAATTGTTTTAAAAGCCACTGTGGCTCAAATGGTTTTAATATTATTTAATTTTATTTTCGAAGTATAAATATAAAGTACCATTTTGATACCAAAATAATATCAATTAAATATCAAAGGTATCACAAAATAAAAAAATATATACATATAATAAAAATGTCGAAAAATTGTAATAATATAAATTTAATAATTATTACAATTTCTTTCGAGTAATTTTTTAACATAAAATTCCTGAGTCCGTTTGTTATTATTTTTTTTATAAGCGAAGTCGATTTCCTTAAGGTTTCTTTGCTTTTTCATTCGTAGCTTTTTTTGGGCCTTAAAGTTTTGATTTTCAGTTTTAGACTCAGCTCTTTTTATTTTAATAATATATGTTAATACAAAGATTCAAGCCATCTTACTTATGATAATTTGTTTATTATTATATATTCAGAGTTTTATGTATAACCGTTTCATTAATTAGATATAGTTTGTTGATATAGAAAAGCATGTTACATAAAAAAATCGAAATCTAAAACCTTACCGGTAAATACTATAAAGTTCACATTTGTTTTAATACATAAGATATATAGAAAATGTTATAATGAAATTTAGCATATTTTACCGAAACTCGGTATAAGTTCATATAACAGTTAAATATTTAGGAGACAAAGATTCTATTTCACCAAAAATTATTAAGAATAATCTCAGTAGACAACATTTTGATTAAAAACTTACACTTGTATAAAACTAACTAATGTTTGTATAAAAACATAAGTTTTCTGTCATTCCCTTTTAACTTTAACACTCTTTGTTTAAATAAAATTACTTATAATGGATCTAACTGATTTATAATAAATTGTATCTATATTTATTCGATTTTTTTTATTCTTTACAGGAATTGTGTTCTCGGTAAGATAAGATTTAGGTGTCTGTCAGTAATTCAGTTAATTAGTCATTTACCTCTAACGACCTTTGAGATTCCGGTCATAGAGTTCAGGATATACACAAAAAGTAAACACAGTATCTTGAGTCTAACAGAGCCGCTACAGATATGGGCCATTACAGATATTTTATATGGTTCAGGAGTGGGTAAGATAATAATGTCATACCATCTTCTCTACTTCATTTATGTTGTTATTTAATTTAATAGGCTTCGTGAATCGTTATTGGTATAAACAGGTGGTTTTTGACAAGTAATGGTACACGCGTATAATTGTATTTATATTTTACATTTGATTTATAAATAATTGGGTTTGTCTATGGTGTGTTTGCACACTGATGATTTCGATATACGGCTATATTTTATATTCGACATTTATTCTCTAATACTTGTACCGATGCCACTCTTTGATCGGTGTCTCTGTATGAAAATCTACTATAATAGTCATGTTTACATTGCCAAGTAAATTATTATTAAGGGGTGTTATTTTTAATTAGATTCAAGAACTAGCTTAGGAAAGTAAGGTTTAGAATTAACAATTCATATAAAAACCATTCTTAAGATACTATCAACTCTATCAGTAACATATTTAACAAGTGGTTCGGAATCACAAAAATGTTATGCTCTGTTAAACAAGCACTTGCCAGTAGTAGGAAACTGACTAGGATAATAGTGAGATGCACTCTGGAGATACCTATCTGTATATGTAGAATCTTATAAACCGTTGAAAGAAGAGTGGCGGAGAGGAACGGAGGATAAAATTAAAAGAAAAATGTAAAAGGTTGTAGAGAAACACGTCTTATCTAATTCATTATTATTATAATCAAAAAACTGATGCTTTCTGAAGGTGGTGGAGGAAAGCCAGAACTCAAGTGGTTTTATTAAAATAAGCTTCAAATATTAAAATAATCGCAGAGGATTTTTCTGGCGACATTTATTTAATACGTGAGTTCATTACTTTTATATTTAAATGGTAGTTGTATAACACATAATGGATAGAGATATAACATAATGTTTTTTTAGCATTTTTAGCAAAAATTTAAAACGATGGTTCGCGATATTTGATGCGATTATATTTCAAGTTATTCTGCACAATCTTAATTTCTAATTAGAATGTCTTGTTTTTTATTTATTATAAATACGATGCTTCTTAACATTCTATGGATTTACCCTGCGGGTGCCGGGCCCATCGCCTTGTCTGGGACTTGCAACCCGGGTGTAGGTTTATTAATTTTTATTCCTCACTGAATAAAATTAATTAATTTATTAATTTAATTCATTCATTCATTCATCATTCTAATTATCCTTTATTTTTCCATTATTTATCTATATTGTTACATAATAACAAAACAGTGAAGGGTTTTGATATTTTTTTTACTAGTTATTTAAATAACAAGAAAAAAAAATAATTGAAAGTAGAACTTGGCGAACACAAACACTCGGAGTCGGTAAATCAATCTCATCTAATACACCTTCTTTTAATATCGATATTGAGCTCCTTAATAAACATTTTTCTTCTTCTCCAGTAATTAACAGCGTTGATAAAGAACGTACTTTAAATACCCTTTCATCTTTTCCGACTCCTGAGTTCTTGCCATTTAATTTTTGTTCGTTCACCGAATGTGATGTTAAGGAGAGCGTATTATCAATAAGCTCGAATGCTGTTGGCGCTGACTGCGTTAGCCGTAATATGATAATTCCTATCCTTGATATAATTATTCCGATATTAACTCATATTCTAAGCTACTCCCTTACAACCAGTACATTTCCCGACTCATGGAAACAAGCCCAAATCATTCCTTTACCTAAAAAGGGGAAACCCTTAAATATAAATGATTTCCGTCCTATATCCATTTTACCGTTCCTTTCTAAAACTCTCGAGAAGTTAATTCACAAACAGCTAAGCATGTTCCTTAATAGACATCTCCTCCTAATTCCCTTCCAGTCCGGTTTTCGTCCTGGTCATAGTACGGTTACAGCACTTGTCAAAGTGACGGATGACATTCGATTGGCAATGGACAACAAACAGCTCACAATTCTGGCACTTCTAGATTTCAGTAATGCTTTTAACTCCATTGACCATGATGTTTTGTTGAGCCTGTTACGCTCTATTAACATATCTCCATCGGTGACGGAATGGTTTCGAAGTTACCTATCAGGCCGTCGACAACGCATTCGGACAGATAAAGTGTTATCATCCTGGTGTAATGTCTCGGCTGGGGTACCTCAGGGTGGCGTGCTATCTCCTTTACTATTTGCTATTTTCATTAACTCTATCACTCAAAGTATCTCTTCTTCCTATCACATGTATGCAGATGATATCCAAGTTTATCACCACTCCCGGCTCGAAAATCTTGGTTTTTCGGTGACCGCCATTAACAATGACCTAATTTCTATATCTAATTGGAGTAAACAATTTGGCTTAAAAATAAATCCTGACAAGTCCCAAGTTATGATAATTGGCAGTAGCGGTATGATATCAAGAGTTGATTGGCGAAATTTAGAATCTATAACATTTAACGGCGTTACTATTCGTTATTGTTCATCCGCTAAAGACTTGGGTGTGTACTTAGATCTGACATTGTCATGGTCTGTTCAGGTTAGTGACATCAGTAAGAAAACATTTGCTGCATTGAGATCTTTACGTCGACTACAGTTTTTTTTACCAATCCCTACCAAAATTATGTTGGCACATTCCTTTCTTCTATCCATCCTTGACTATGCAGACGCAAGCTTTATTGATTTAACTGAAGAAAAATTAAACAAGCTTGAGAGACTTCAGAACCTTGCTATACGGTTCATATTTAGCTTACGCAAATATGACCACATTTCCGTTTTTCGTCAAAAACTCAAGTGGCTCCCCATACGTCGACGTCGGGATTTACATATACTTTCTCTTTTGTACTGTGTATTATTCCACCCAAAAACACCTTCATATCTGAAGGAAAAATTTGAATACCTTTGTAACCAAGACACTGCACGAGCGTCACAAAAACTTATAATTAAAATGCCTGTTCATAATTCCTCTTTTTATAATCGTTCTTTCACAGTTCATGCCACTAAGCTATGGAATGCGCTTCCTCTAAATATACGTTTGTCAAAATCTTTGGAAGTATTTAAAAAATCCGTTAAAGATATCTACTTGTCTGAAATTAACTAGTTGTTTTGTTTTTTTTTTTTGAAATCTTTGCTATTGTAGTTATTTTTTATGTATTCTTGTATTTATTAGTATATTTTTGTTGTATATTTTATATAATGATATATATTTACTACTAGTAAGTATTTGTGTGTAGTTATTAGTAAGTATGTTTATTATAATCGCACCACCTACCAGTATTTCATATTGTTTTTTTAATTTCCTAACCCTAAGGTCGTTTGGAAGAAATCGCCGTTAGGCGATAAGGCCGCCTTTTGTACTTTGCAATGTATTTTCTTTATATGTATTACTTTTTTTTATGTATTGTGGTGTGCAATAAAGAGTATAAATAAATAAATAAATAAACTTGAAAAGTTTATTACCCGGCTATTATTTAAACAATTCTCTAAGAATAAAAATGGTATTACATTTCAAGTCTGATTTAAAAATCATACTTTACTAAGTGAATGATTTGTTACGTTAATTTTATTGTAATAAAAATAATTAGTTTGCATGATTAAAATGATAATTAGCTTACCGAATATCTTTGAATAAAATAAATATTCAAACTCGATGATCAAAGGCTCATCTTTTATATAAATGGAACAAAAACGAAATCTTTAATTATCGGATCTGTAATCTTAATTATACAAACGAATTACAATATACCTATTAATTATTTGTATGTTTTTTATTGAGAGTGAAAATACAATAAATATTGTAATTATGTTTGAAAATATTAATAAACATGTATAGCCATGTTAAGATTATTTAAATTTATATAAATATAGATATATTGTAATTATGTCATGCCCTTTATATAAGTGGCATTTGGTCTGGCGAATTGAACTACGTAATGAAAGAACATAATTGATGTTTATTTATTATCACAGTTTTGTGGATTCCAGAGATAATTGAAATTTCATTTTACAATTGTACTATGTGGGGCTCTTTTTGCAAAACTCGTTAATATACAATTGTGAAGATTATATTATATGAAATATAAGTCTGTTTTCTGCGATTTTGTCTTCGTGCTGAATTCAAAAAAGTATACATTTGTTTATCAGTACTGAATATGTTATTAAGTGACAAAATTAACCATTTTAGCATTTACGTCATCTATTATATTTCACTTCACAACAAGTAGTCTCCAGAAATTACAGTGATATGATCATTGTTTGATTCAATATATATATAATATATATATTATATTCAAGTGACTACAGCCTCTACCATTAGTCTATTTTTACTATTGTACAACATCTATCATTTAAAAACTTTTAGAACATATAAATAGAAAGAAGCTCCTTCAAGAGTTTTATTGCTTTCTAAATCTACTGACATTTTAAATATTATACAATATGCAGTTTTATCACAAGCAGTGAAGCAAATAATGTAACAACAAAACCCGAAGACAGTTCAGAAAAGCAATCTTACCTCTCCATTTATTCTCAGAAAGAATTGTAGCCGTGGGTTCGGATATCTATTTATAATTTATTTAAATTTTAAACAAGCTTAACTTTTCCATAGATGCATATAATTTCTTTGTGAAATTTGTGAAAACAAACACATTTTTAAATAATATTATATTTTGTTTGAAATGTTAGGTATCTTCTCTTTACATTACCCTCGACCTTAAATGTGTCATAAAGTAAATCATTTATTAAATTTTTTTCACAAATACAAGCTGCTAAGCATTCTTCATAATAGCTAAAAGGTTTTTATATGAAAGGCCACGCTTGGACTTTTAACGTGATAAGGGTTATACTTTAGGACAAATTGATCGGGAATGAGTATGACTATAAATTATGGACATTTCAGGATCAGAGTGTTCTAATACTTTTAAAATGTATTTACTTCTTTTTTGGTTGTTTACCTGTACCCTGTACAGTGTGTACAAGAACATGTGGGTTGGAATTTTAGAACTCTTATGTAATAAATATATTAAGTATTATTATACTGAATCTTCTTATTTCCGATGTTTTTTTGATAAACTTTATGATCTACAGTAACCTTTATGAGTGGTAAGTGGTGAATATATGTTATATCCAAATTGATTTAGATGGGTTTAGGTGTATTTTAGTAGTAAAAAAAAAATTTTTTTTTTAATTATAAAATGTGATATTTAATCGCAAATGGCGGAAAGTTTTTGTGTAGAACGCAGTTGCTGTAATAAGTTATAATTTAGTTATATTTATTTATTCATTTACAAATGAAGCTTTATACCCTCTAAGTATGATTTTAATTTAAATTTTATCTGAACGATAGCTTTGTTTTGTTAAATTTTGCAAATAATGTTCATTAGTGCATTGAGTAACCCTCGAAAATTGCCTCTTATTAAAAGCCCTGAAGTATTTTTTTAATATCTTTATTGTAGTAAGTGTAGTGTAGTGATAGCGGCTGAACCAAGTTTGTGAGGTTGATTCACATAGGGGACAAGACTCGGTAATTATTCTGTGAGATTATTCTGTAGTACAAAAATGGTTTAAAATCGTCTATAGCTGCTGGTTATACAACCAGCATTTATTATATTAATAATAGTATTTGTTTTAGTCTGTTTTATATACCTGTATTTCTTATTATGTAGCTAGTAACTAATGGGTATTTTAAAAATATAATATTTATATCAACTTGGAAGCTTGGATCAAATCGTTATTTTTATGATAATCCGTTTGATCTGCTTCGAGATGTTCATTCTATATTTACAACTTCTGAAATAAAATGTAACCATAGTATTTTATTAGATAACATCAATTACACTTTAATATTAAATCCTGTTGCCGTTATAACTGTAAGACGAAGCTTCTTAGCAATCCATGGATTCACCGTGCGGGTGCCGGGCCCATCGCGTTGCAAGGAGAGGAGTGCAAGCAGTGCCTGGGACTTGCGACCCAGGAGTAGGTTTAAGGGGCCCCTTTATTATGCGCAAAAACGCTCACCTTCACCCTCCACACTCCTCTCCCTACCTAACCAAATTTGGAAAGAACCTACTAATGCCGCCTTTGAAGTACGTTCTAGAAATGAACCGATGCTTGTTCTAGAAAGGCCAAGATCTTTAAGTAGGCTATAGAGAGATTTTGCTGTTATACCTCTCGCTCCCACTTCTACCGCGTACAAACTAACTATAAATTCATTCCTGATCAGTTCGTTGGTTAGTTCGTAATACTTATTGAGCTTGAATGTGTGATCCCTTGGGATGTTTGTTTCCCAAGGAACAGTAAGCTCCACAAGTATCACGCGCCTCAGATGTTTCGAATACAGGAATAAGTCCGGTCTGGATGACGAAACACCAACATCCCCAGGGATTTTGTAATGCTTTTCATACGTGTCCATCATGAGAATCCAATCAGGAGCCGCGCCTAATATTGAATAAGGCTTCGCTTTTGATTTTTTGGAGGAGCCTTCTTTTACGAATTCTATAGATCGTTCGGTGGTTGTTATACCCTTCCGCGCTCTTGCTACTGAAAGACTAACCGCTTCCCGTATAATTTCTAATACCTTGTCGTGGCGACGCGAGTATTGACCTTTATCTAGAAGTACCCTACACCCTACTAATAGGTGTTTCGCGGTTCCTATTGCCTCCCCACAGATGTTGCAAGATTTTCCGTGGCTTTGCCCCATCTTACTAAATTACTTTGATCTGGGAGAGTCATTTGGAATGCATTAAGATAGAATTTTAATAATGCTGGGGACCAATCATAAATTAAGGTGCGCCACTTCAAAGCTAGTGGAATACAAAAATCTCCTATGGTCACCCATTCGTTTTGAATTTCTAGGCTCATCGCGTGGAGTCGGTAATTATCGTTTTCGTCTTGTCGAATAAAAGATTTTGTTATGTCTATGTCTTGAACTTTCCTACTTGATCCTAGCCCTACTTTATTTGTTTGAGCACCTATCATAAACTTTTTATGGAATTGAAGTCGTGACTCGAGCTCTGAGGCAACTTTGTCTTTTGGGAGAGAAGTTACAGTATCATCTTTAGATTTTCCGATGATATGTCTTTTGGTAACTCTTAGATGTTTGTAGAGCTCCGATGGTTTCTTTAATTTTAATCCAAAGTTGTTACGGTCTCTAAATAAGGTTGAAGAGTCCGCTGAGTGCGCTAACCCGAGCCATAACTTCAATGTCTTTATGACGCTTGCATCTAACTTTGACAAAAGGGTTTTATTTATATCATACACGAGGAAAGGCCAATTTAGACGTGATGTTAAATAATTATCGTAAATCCAAGCTTTTTTGACGTTACTTATTGGTTGGTTGTCTACCTTTTTGAGATCGTTTAAAAAGCTATCGACTATTACATCCAACGATGGAGTACGGCCTTGGTAATCGATTTTTTTACCTAAAAATTTAAACGGAGCTGCTTCCGTAACCGTACTAACGCACTGACCGCCTATTATAAGACCCGGATCGTAAGAGGTATATTTGGTATTCCGTCTACCCAGACACAGACTAAAACATTTACTTGGTTTTGTCCTCAATCCGCCCGTCCACGTACAGAAATCCTCAACTACATTTAAAAGTACCTGACATTGTTTCGGATTACGTGTCAGTATCGCGAGATCATCTGCAAAAGCTAGTATGGATTCTGTGTATTTGTTGTTGAACTTAAACCGATAGCCCCACTTTTTTTCATTTCTAATTAATTTGTCTATTAAAATATTAATAACTATATTAAATATAATAGGAGAAATACAACAGCCCTGAAATAAACCAACGTTATAATTAAGTGGTTTTGAATGGTTTTCATTAAAAATTATTGAGAATTTTAATTTTGAATAATATGATGCAATAATGTCGGGAACTACCATAGGAAAGTTATACCATTTAAGCGCGAACATCATTAGTTCATGTCGTACCGACCCAAAGGCGTTTTCTAAGTCTATCCAACAAACCGTAATTTGTCTCTCGCTAGTTCTAGCATCTTTAAGGCTTTCCGATATTAACGTATTATGTTCCAGGCATCCAGAAATTCCGGGCAAAAACCCTTTCTGGTGATTAGGCCTGAAATATCTATTGTTAATCATGAATTGCGTCATTTTAGTTTGTAAAAAAGAAAAAAATATTTTGGTATATTAATGCCTATTTTAGTAAAATATGCTTCGTTTCAGTAAAACATGTTTTCTTCTTAATTAATTTTTCTTACGATAAAAGAAATGAATTTATACTCTATTTAATTTATATAATTTATTTATACTGATTACCTGAAAGATATTAATTTGTAATTAAGTTTAAATCTGTTGGAAAATTAACATTTTATTTTTCAAACATTTATGTATGAATCTCTCATTATTTAATAATATCAAAAACTGGGATGCTTAAAACACAGTGTTGTTGGGAATAAATCAATTCATTTTCATTCATTTATTCACAGAATATGGCCTTGGTCACAAAATGAAAAACAAATAACTTAATAACTCCTATTTTTCATTACCTTATTTTTTTATTACGTAGAATATATATATATAAAACGTGAACGAGAATATTGATTTTCTAAACAAGCTTACGTAACAAGCTTAAATATTTCAAGTCAAATAAGTCAAGAAATGATAAATCTTGTAACAGAGAGTCTATAGAAGTGGATGAAGTACCGTGGCAAGAAAAGGTCCCTGGAGACGCAGCCCCAGGTCACGTTAATTTGTTCGTAGAGCGCATCAATGCGGCGTCGCTTCTAGTAATTTGTGTCACCGGGATAAGCATACTGATAAAGACATTCGTCCGCTTATAGAAACGACGTAATACTCCAGTGGCTTTAAATAATTTATAAACCATGTAGTTTATTTACAGTACAATATTAATACAATAAATTGAAAAAATATATATAAAATTATTTTCAATTAAAGGTGGTCAAACAATAATATTATATTTGTATTTCGGTGATCTGTAATAAGTCCGAATGACGAATTGACTCAATACAAGAATTAAAGTTATACAACCTCCTCAGTATTTTTTATTTTGTTATATAATTGGTATAATCTGTTTACAATCAAAAGTTAGATCAACTTCAATGTCTTTAACTCCCTTGTGGTAGGTATTTGGTGGTTTTTCATATTGACAAACTTGAACTTTTATACTATAGCGAGGTCTAATAGCTGTGAGTATAGTTTTGTTCAAATTTTAGATTTTGAATAGACAGTTAAGTTTATCCAAGAAATAAAATTAATTCCGTTATTTGTTTTACAAAAATAATTCTATCAAAGAATTTCTAAACGTTAAGAGGATTAAACAAATTTGTTTTTTGCTTTTAGGGTAAAACAAATATTTTTATTAAAGTTATAATTTCTGTCTGCATATTTAATTTAATTTATAACTTTTTATGCTTTTTATATATTTTTGCTGGTATAATCATTGCTTTTCAAATATACGTAAATTATAATATATACATATATATATACTGCAGTTACTTACGAATGTTTATTCAAATCCCGGAGTAAACTGAGAGTTCCTCTATGATTTTTATTACCTGGTTTCATCATTTTCCTAATTCATGAGTAAAAACCCCGAATGGGTTCGAATCTAGTCAAGCAAATTTCGAAAACCGTCGATCCAACACCGACCCACCATCAATCACTATACACACCTGTAGATGTAAATCTGTAGACCTGTAGAGCTTCCCTTCTTAAACACTCACGACACAATAATACCTGAACTGGATACTTGATTTTCTATTTATAATAATACATCCCCACCACTTACTTAGATATACACTCAACTTAACAAAATCTATACATATAATAAAATTGTCACTGATTGATTTCTGTACATGGAAAATATTAAAAAAAATATGATGGGCCCTTTATAAGAGCAAGAAAACCCAAAACAATGGTTTTTCATTTTGTCTGTTCGTCTGTATTTTTGTGAACTCTAATCTCAGAAACGTATTAAACGATTTGGATGCGGTTTTCGGGAATATGTTGTAATGGGTTTAACCTAACCTTTTTTATTTTAACAAACTGGTAACAAATAAAGAAATTAACAATCTCTTCTTTTCTTACCATTGCTACTTACGATTAAACATAAAAAATATACATAAATAAACTAGAAATAGGTATGCAAAAACTACTTGATTGAGTTCGATAAAACTTTGAAGGTTTATAGTCACCTATCATATCCTTAACACAAGTTGTCAAGGCAACTTAGCAAGGGTGCTGGTGTCGCCACACTATTGTATAGCTACCTTTAATTCTATATACTACCATATATTATTACTAATAATAATAAAAAAGGGTTTGGTTTAATTAAATTTTATTGGTTTATATTACAAAAAAAACATAAACACTAATTTTGATAGTTATACAAAATAATGTCATAATAATGTTTAAAATAATGCCAGCTAGACTCAGCGGTAGGTTACTTGAGATAACACCTTAATATTAAATTATATATATAAAAATTCTAAAATAGAAATCCTAGGCGCCACTGACAAATAATAAGCGAAGACATATGCATGATCCTCCTGCTTGTCAGTACTAGAGAATCACAGTCAAACACTTGTTCTTTATAAAACTTTCAAAAATTGAAGTGTTGATTAATGTTATAAATAAATTTTGTACATCACCATAATATCGGGATTACAATAAAAACGAGCTTCTTAAACTCAGCTAGTCAGGAAGCAGGATACAGGACCAACAGGACGACGCTCCGCAGATTCACGTCTACCCCCGCGAACCAATTATAAATTTACCCGTATCTTTTAGGGTATACAAAAAAACCTCCTTATGGAGGAAAAAGGCCTCGCAAGCAATAATATTAGCCTATGTCGACTCCGAGGGTCGAATCAGGACAAATAGAAATATTGTTCCAAGAAACTTTGAAACTGCCCGGGAAGTGCCGGCAATAGGAATTATAATTATTCCATATTAAATTATTAGCCCTGCAATTAAACACGCTAATGAATTTAAGAAACACCGCTTCAAATGAGTTAATAAGATCACAAATAACTAAAACACTCACCGAAGGCTAATAAGATAGTGAATTCGGAAGTGCTTCCGAAAGAAAAGACTCTAAACGTCACGGCATTGAATTTTATAATCAAAATGTGCATAATAAGCAAACAATGTGGCTATGCACACGCCGCGTTACACGAAATGTGGGTAAAATTGATATTAATCGTTAGATCGACGTTAGACATTGTGATAATTTTTTTTATTTTTTTTTAAGTTTGATTTTTTAAATTAAAGACGCGTGTACAAGACAACTTTTGTCGGGTCCGCTAGTATACATATAATATAATCATGAATGATGAGAGTTGTAATATAATTTATTAATTTATTTCCATGGTATTTTTTTTCCATGATACGTTAAATTTATTTTATTACTTTCTCAATTTTCTTCCAAGAATAGTTTTCTTAGTTATTCATTTGCTTACCACTCGGTAAGTTTTCTACGAAACATCTTAACCTAATTATACTTTTGTTAAGTCAAGGATCTTTATCTGTTTTCTTTGCGAAAGAATTTAAAATAAGATTCAATTTTCATTACAAGAAGCCCAATTGTAATTCCATAATTTTAGTTAAAAAATATGCTTCATAAAATGATAAATATAGCGGACCAACTCATGCCCCACTAAATATACTAATTTCATGATTGAAATGCATTATTGTTACTAACAGTAACACAAGCACAATAAGAAACAAAACGTGCAATCATACATTTAAGACTAGAAATTGATTAAAGAATTAGTTTCATTCAGACATTACAAAATAGCATATTAAATGCATCTTTATATATTTGTAGTTATATATGAGTATATATTTGAGTTCAAAAGATTTTTAACGGTCTACCTTAAATATTATTTGCGTTACATATTTGTAGAGTTATTGTTAATGTATTGTTATTGAACCATGTTATTTTATCGGCTATGTTCACGTAAATAAAAAGGAATTTTAACGGACAAGTTTCGCAGTCGACGGTAACTTCGGACTCGTGAACTGACAGTTAACGCTGAGTTCGCCATGTTTTGAGCTCATGAATGGAAACCCCGAATAGGTTCAAAGCTACTCCAACGAAATTCCGATTAATTTGCGTGACAATAGCTTTGTAAATGTTTATTTAATATTTGAACAGTCTTGTCTTAAATATTGTGTGTTTTTTAAAGTTTTGGCGTCTTCTTATGAATTTACAGATATACTGGAAACCATACAAAAATATTACTTTGGTATGTAACTAATCAACTTTACAAAAATATGTTTTTATATGAAGATTGTCAAAATTTGTTTTTAGGTCCGATAGATTGAAGACAAGAAAGAAATAAAAACCATACTTTTTATACAATATATTTACTAAGAATTTACCATTTCAAGCAAAAACGCTACAGATATCCAGTTATATTTAAATAATCAATGAAATAACTAGTTCATTGCAATCCATCAGTAAAAAATATGAATCTTCTCAGAATGAAAGGAACACATTCCAGCTACAGGTAGTTGACTTATGTAGTTATAACTTAGAGCGGTTTGAGTCTTTAACTAATAATTATGTTAATTGTAATTGTTTAACTGAAAAATTGAATGTAGTTTCAAAACTAATTCCGAGGTGTTGGATGATTCGGCTATACATATTAAAAAATATATATATTATATTTATGCTATACTATGCATATTGAAAATAATAATAAAAATGTAAAACTAAATGCTCCATGCATTTACACTTCCTAATGTCAAAAGTCAAAATTGTAGTTTTCTCCTTAACAATGAAGTGTTAGAACTGACTGACTCAACAGTTTTCTTAGGTATAACTTTAGATAAAAAGCTCCATTGGAACCCCCATCTCTTAACACTCGCAGGCAAACTTAGCTCAGCCGTCTTTTCAATTAAAAAAGTATGACAATTAACAGATGTTAATACGGCTCGACTCGTTTATTTTAGTTATTTTCATAGTATTTTATAGTTTTACAAAACAGAGCTATTTGGGCTATTTGTAACTTAAAAGCCAGAGATTCCCTAAGAGACGTTTTTAAAGAAATCGGTATTCTCACGGTATCGGTATATTATATATATACGTCAAAATGTAAAAGCTTATATTAAAAACAGTGACAGACATACAATCAATACAAAAAATAAAAATAAGCTTGTAACGCCTAAATTTCGACTTCAAAAAGTGTTATATAATACATATCAATATCTGAGTATGTAGCAATAGTGTAGGTAGGTAAGTCTTTACTTGTCATCATTGATGAATAATAGAGGTTTAAGAATAGTCCAGTCAATAAAGCCAAAAGTCAAAGAAAACTCCAAACATTGTGAAATTTTGAGGGTTTGTTGAGGAAGGTAAAATAACTTACCCTGTGATTTTGCAGTGCTATGGGGTGAACGGAAAGGGTTGAAAAGGGGTGAAAAGTGTATTTTGGTTAATAACATTGTTAAAAAAAATATTAACGCGCTGCAAATTTGGGATTAGCTTTTTGTTACCGTTCTGTAACATATATTAAATTTGCAGCGTTTTGCAACATACGGAACATTGTTTATTATTAAAAAACAATGATATTTGTTAATAAAAGGGGTAAAAAAATTAGCAACACGCTGCAAACTTATAATTATCTTGTTCATAGCATTTTGGAACATCTGTTAAATTTGCAGCGTTTTGCAACATACGGAACATTGTTTATTACTAAAAATCAATTTTGTTAGTTAATAATTCGAATAAAAAAGTTAGTAAAAAGGTGCAATTTACACAACATGTTGTCGACACTTTTTCCAAACCATTTTTGAACTTTAAAAAACAATTTGTTGAAACAATTTTTTAACTTTGAAAAACAATTTTAAGAACAATTTTTCAATTTATCAACTCAATGAGAGTTTTGTTCCGGAAGTCAAAAACCAACGATATTTGTTAATAAAAGGGGTAAAAAAATTAGCAACACGCTGCAAACTTATAATTATCTTGTTCATAGCAATTTGGAACATCTGTTAAATTTGCAGCGTTTTGCAACATACGGAACATTGTTTATTACTAAAAATCAATTTTGTTAGTTAATAATTCGAATAAAAAAGTTAGTAAAAAGGTGCAATTTACAACGTCGACAACATGTTGTCGATACTTTTTCAGAACCATTTTTGATTTTTGCAGCGTTTTTTAACATACTAAACAATGTTTATTATAGTATCTCATCATCAGTTTAGGAAGGGAAGGTAGATCAGCATCGCAACTTTACAATTAGCTTGTTCGAACCGTTTTTTCGTGTCTTTACAATTATTAGCGTTGTGCAACATACAAAACATTGTTTATAACTATACAAACTTTATTTTTTGAATAGAACAATAATAAAAAAGTTGGTACAGCTAAGTATAATTTATGACAAGTCATAAATACTTTGTTAAGACGATCGTAATAATTAACGTTTGTATTTTGACATAACAGTTTTTTATTATATTCGACATTAACATTAGTTTATGCAGTTTCAATGTGCAAATAGTTTAACCTTAAGTAAATGCAAAACATTAGGATAGTAACAAAATGAAAGGCAAATATGATATGATTATAATTACTAATGATAGAAGCACAGTAAAATAAAGAATAATGAAATGAAACAATAGTGACGCATTGAAAATAATGAAAATTAGAATTACTTACACTAGAGCTTATTACAAATTTTACAAATAGAAGTCGTAGAATATGAATTTGATTTAAATTTCATATTTTTGTGGATGTTTAGCTCGTCTTCGTGTTCTGATCTATCAGAAACGACTGGAATTAGAGAGAAAAATATTACACATTTCGCAACGCATTAACTTTTAATATTGACGTTAGATTTTTAGTTTAATGATTTCAAGTATACTAACATCCTTCAAATTATGCATTTTCCAATATTCGCCTTTTTTTCCTGGTCGTTGGTCCAGACGGACTGCCGTCTTCAATCAAATCAATTTCGCCTGCAGTTTCTTCGGGTAAGTTTTCTGCCTCAAGTTGATGAACAACTGCCTCATCGCTATCGTCATCAAGGTATGGATCTTGCGGCTCTCCAAAATCGTCATTTTCGGCATTCAGCAGACTGTTCTTAACTGCGTCTGCTTCATCATCCTCCGTTCCATCGATTTCAATTTCCCTGACGTTGGAGCAAGTTTCGCCATGACAAGACAGGCAAAGTTGTGTGCATTTGAGCCCACTCTTTCTGCAGCTGCATGTTGCGGTTGAGCAACCTTTCTCGGATCTACATGACACAAGTTTCAGGACATCTGGTGGCGCAGCTTCCTGGGTCGTCAAAATTGGACTCAAGCCTTGCAATCCTCCAACCCCATGATGTTGGAGGTAAATCGTTACCTATAACAGACAGAAATCGAAGAAATGTTTCAGAAAAACTGATGAAAATTGTACAAAAAATATTAATAGAATTAACGAAATTAAAGGATTCTTCAGCTCACCCAACCATTGCTGAACTTGATGATATACGCGAAGAGAATGTTCACGTGCTGCAGTTTTTGTGGGTGGTAAACTGGAAAGATTGTACTTGCTCTTCGTTATAGACCGAGTGAATCCGTCGTAGCGTAACTTAGTCAGAGATTGTGCCGACGTTCCTCCGTACATCTTGACCAAGATTTCTTCTCCTGCATCATCAAGGTCGTCTGGCTGTGCATTTGGTTCAGTGAAGCATTCAAGGGCTTTCTGGATGTCCGAATCTTTGAGGGCAAGTTTGGTCAATTTCATTTTGCCTTGGTTGAACAGAGCTGAAGTTGTGTCACATCCGGTGAAAGCGTGACAAGTTAGATTATGTCCGGCTAAATTTTCTTTTTTCAGACTGTTCGAGGAAAAAATGGATGTTGCTACTTTTCCTTTTCCGACTTTCATGAAATAAACGTTACTGTGTCTATCCTCTGCTATACCGTTCAAGATGACGAGCAAATCGACGTCTTCTCCCACGATGATTACCCTCTGATAGTTTGCAGCGTCCTCCAGAGCAGTGTGGACGATCAATGTATCTGCATCTTCTTTGTGCTGTTTCACATCGTACCCAGCATTCAGCAGCTTTGACTTCAACGCAGTTATTAATTGAGTCTTGTTTTTGCCATTAGATAAAAACTTTTCTTGACTAGTCGTACATGGCATTGATTCGTCAAAAATAACATCCACCGAAGCAGGTTTCATTCGCCGTACCCTTTCAGAAGTTTTCGTACTCATATCTGCAGCAGCTTCAGGATAGCCATCAAAAACAACCTTCACTGAATCACCGTAATTTTTCCTGATGTAGTCGATGTAAGTGTTGCAAATTTGACTACACGTATCTCCCTTCTACCAGACAACTTTATGCAACAAGTTTTTTTACCCCTTTTATTAACAAATATCATTGGTTTTTGATTTCCGGAACAAAACTCTCATTGAGTTGATAAATTGAAAAATTGTTCTTAAAATTGTTTTTCAAAGTTAAAAAATTGTTTCAACAAATTGTTTTTTAAAGTTCAAAAATGGTTTGGAAAAAGTGTCGACAACATGTTGTGTAAATTGCACCTTTTTACTAACTTTTTTATTCGAATTATTAACTAACAAAATTGATTTTTAGTAATAAACAATGTTCCGTATGTTGCAAAACGCTGCAAATTTAACAGATGTTCCAAATTGCTATGAACAAGATAATTATAAGTTTGCAGCGTGTTGCTATTTTTTTTACCCCTTTTATTAACAAATATTATTGTTTTTTAATAATAAACAATGTTCCGTATGTTGCAAAACGCTGCAAATTTAATATATGTTACAGAACGGTAACAAAAAGCTAATCCCAAATTTGCAGCGCGTTAATATTTTTTTTAACAATGTTATTAACAAAATACACTTTTCACCCCTTTTCAACCCTTTCCGTTCACCCCATAGCACTGCAAAATCACAGGGTAAGTTATTTTACCTTCCTCAACAAACCCTCAAAATTTCACAATGTTTGGAGTTTTCTTTGACTTTTGGCTTTATTGACTGGACTAAAAAGAGGGTAGGATTTATATTTTCACTTGTATCTGCTACTTAGCACAATAATCAACAATAAACGAAGTTTTATTAAACATAATAAAAAGTCAACAAATCCTTCATGGGCTTCAGTGTACGCATATTTAATAAGGTTCCACAAGATATCTTTGATCTTCCTTTTCTTAGTTTTAAATCTTAAATCAAAAGTATATTATTAAATAAAACTTATTATAATATTCAAGAATTTTTGCTTGATCGAATTGTGTCAAGTTCCAACTTCGGTCCTTGACTAATTTCTAGGGTTGATGTTATAATGTGTAAGTGAAATTTTAAATTTCATTTTAAAAGAGCAACTATTGAGTTTCTGGCCAGCTCTTCTCAACAAAACATCATTCCGAGCTGGTGGAGCTTACTCACGGACTGACTGATACCGACCAATTTAAATGCCTACTTGAATAAAGATATTTTGAATTTGAATGAATTTTAATGATTTTAATGATTTTTTAATTTGAATGAATTTGAATGAATTTGAATGAATTTGAATAAATTTACTTACGTTGGTTTATTAATATGTTGGTGAGTTGGATTTAAGTGTCTATATGTGTCTTGAAATAAAGAATCATAATTCCGTAACTAACAAAACTACCTATAGTTAAAAAAAAACATATTATAAGGGCCACGTCCAATTATACTGTTTCACAGATTTTACTTCTCACTCTTCACTTTTATATACTTGATTTAATCCTTCCTTGGTACTATCAGCAGTGTCTGTCCCGAATATCGTCCTAACCGCAGTTTATATACCCTTCTTTATTAACTCCCTCTTCACATAAATAATAATCATAGTCAAATCATCTACTTTAAACGTACAAAAATAACAACTACTCGTAAATGAACAATTGTAAGTATCGGTAAATACGGTATTAAATACTGGATTTAATTATGAATTCTTAATGGTTCCCACTTTTCTAGCTTTTTCAAGTATTTACTAATCAAGCAAATGTCCCTCCTCACATAAATAATAATCTTAGTCAAATAAACTACTTTAAGCATACGAAAATAACCATTACTTGACATAACAATTCTAAATATTACTATATAAGTTAATAAAACAACGATTTAAATACTTACACCTTATTGGTTCTTCTTATTACAGTTAAATTAGTAATTCATTAATTTATATGGATCAATACAGGGACCATCAAATCATTGAAACGAATCAAAACATTACGGATTATTATAAAATAGTCGTTTAACAATAATGTAACCTTACAATATCTAATACTATGCTGACGATTGTTGCTTTCGAGAACTTAGGAAAACTTTTTAACAATATCGTTCCATTCCATGATGTTATGGAATCGAGTCTTTTGCCATTATAGGGACTATATTTCACCCCAACAAGTATTTTTCTAAAACCGGAAGTCAAAGCTCCAACTGGGTTTTAAACTGTATCTCTAAAATATCATAAAAATGTGTCAATAAAATATATATTAAATTAAAAGATACTAGCAATAGGGTCGCTTTTTGTTTATTTTGATTATAATTTCTTTTTTTCATTTTCTTTATTTTGTTATACATGGAAATGTTGTACTTTTGAGGATGTACAATAAAGAATTTTATTATTAAGTATTTAATTAATTTTCTTCGTACATCTACATTCATATACGTGTAAAGATAATTACTTATGTCCGCATTTCTTAGCTGGAAAGTGGACAGCACTTCACTTTTATGATAGTTACCGCAACGCTTCAGAATTTCTGCAAATTATGTATAGTATTGATAATTGAGTACGTTTCTTCTCTTTGATATGGTACTTATCTACAATATAACCTTGTTTATAACTATAAAGAGTTCTAATTTTAGTAACTGAAATTGTCAATTTATGTTTTTTTCTGTGTTAATTTCAAGACACCGGGCCAGCGTTGTAGCCTTATCTAACCGTACATGTTTTGCTTAAATATATGCGGCACTGGCATCTAGTAGGTCCTAGTGGATCGTATGGTAAACGACATAACAGTTTGTTTATTTTGTTAGAAACATAGACGGTCATCTTTGGAAAACCCGTTGTTAGGTTAGTCGAGTCACTGTTCGTATTGTACTCAAAATGGAACCGCAGAAATCTTTTAGAAAGCATTCCAAAAAATATCGTAAATACAGAATCATATTTGCAAATCACAATGGAGGGGTTAAAGATGTTCTTAATGTTCGTCAAGAATAATGAGGTGACTCTTAAAATGTATTTTTGGAATAAGTAAAACATTATTAAAATAAACACCGAGATCACAGGAGCGGGTTTAATTATGAAACTACAATCGATGTAATTTAAAAAATAAAATAAAATAAATCCGCTTCTATTGTTACTTATTATTTATTAGTAACTAGCTAAAAAAAGATAATCAAGTATTTATTTAATACAGTTAAAACAATTAATATAATGAAAATAACCTCCTCCAAAACCCATAAACGAGTTTTGAAGATGCGATGTTTTTGGGGTAACTCATCCCCCATTTTACCCAACTCAGGGGTCGAAATAAATTGAAATTGATTTTAAGAATAAGGTCTTCAATTTGAGTAATATTATTTTATAGAAGCTTTTTTTAAAACTTTGTTTTAGTTTAAAGAGACTAAATATATAAAGATATAGCGCACATAATAACTAAAGAAGTTTAATGTAATTTGTATTAATAATTCATTTTAAAAAGATAAATTGATACTGAATGAGAGTGTATTTGTTTGGTCCAATATTGTTCAGAAAAATTAACTTACTAACTTCTAACTTACTAACTTAACCAACCGTCAAGTTTCAAACTACAGATAACAATTAAAATAATTAGAGAAAAAAGTTGGTAAATATGTTATAAAAGTATAAAAACAATTGGGTCCTAAAAGTCCATAACTTATACTATAACTCATTCCAACTCGATCAATGTGTCCAGAACCCTTATCACGTTAAAGATTAGAGTCTGGCTTTTTATATAAAAATCATTATGCTACTAAGAAGAATGAAAAGTAATTACTTCAGAAGGAAAATTTAAAATCTAAACACATGATGTATTTATTTTATAATATATTTACTCGAAAATGGACTATAAAGTCAATATTTATATTAATGTTTAATATTTTTATATTCTTTGATTTCATGTCTATAATTTGGTTAATGACTTGGTGCATTGGATACTGGACTTAGTGACTGAACTGTGACTGAACTTGTTGACTCAATCGTTGACTGAATTTGGTGACTGAACTTATTGGACTTGAGGCTGTATCCCAGAGGTAGCAAGTTTGACTTATGTAATTTTGTTTCTCATGTTAAGTTCTACTCATGTAATTCTGTGGCTTATGAAATGGTTGCTTAAAATAAAAGTACCTATTTTATGAATATGGCGTAGGGTTTCAGTTTATTATTATTATTTTTTTCATTTATCCATTTAAAGAATATATTATTATTTTATTATTATTTAGAGAAAAAAAAAACCGTAACAATGCAAGTATCGGTTTATTTTTCTTAAAATATGGATTCGAACCCTCGACCTCTGGGAAACCGTCCTCTGCATCGCTAGTCGCTCTACATATGCTTCTCTTTATCGGAACGGTAGTGACATCTATTAGGTTTCTTTCGAAAATTCTAACCAATGTTTCTATCTTTGCAGTATCGATAAACATTGAAAAGATGCTACAACCGAAATTAATATTTCATGTGTCATAGGCTTATTTAAATTTAAATAAATAAGGAATGAAAAAGAAAAAAACAATTATTATATATTTATTTAAATAAGCTTAATATGCCTATACATATTAAAAAATCATATCGACAAAGTCGCGAACAAGAATTAGTATTTAATAAATGATCTACTTCACAGAAAGTACATTTTACGAGGATCATTCAAAATGACCTGTGAATCGAAATGCGATTTATTACCTGAATTCACACAACTGCAGGTGAATAATGAAGAGACATCTTATTTATCTATTTCTTTTCCTTTTTTGTTCACTTCACCGAGTAATTTTATAATTATAATAAAAGGAACTACATGAATAATTATTTCTTCAATCATTGTGTAGAACAGTAAAAGAAATACAATTCCAATTGACACTTATTTAAATATTCTTATAGAATGTATGATTTATCATAACTTTATAAAAAAACTTTAATAGACATACTGATATGATGAGATTTTATATAGAAAACCGACAATTTGTTTGCTAAACTTATTTATTACTGAAAAATCTTTTAGATTACCTTGAAAAACATCGTAATTAAACCAATCCAGTAATATACAGTACTTGCACTTCAATGTTTAATATCCAACCATTTGTAATAGAATGGGCGAGAGCAGCCCTTACAACTCGTTTTATAATATTTTAACACTATAATATTTAGGTGAGGGTAATTTACAATGCCATAACCAATTTACAGATGCTGTATGTATACCTCATAATAAGTTCTAATAATTAATAAAAGATTAAACATTATGTTAAAGTATCCTATGCTTCTAATTCTTAAAACATTTAACAGTAAATATTAAATAACATTCCATAATTAATTGCGTAGGTGGCGCTACTGTTGAAACTTATAAACTAAAACATGTAAATTCCAATGTATTTATCATTTAAATTATTATAAATAAATATGACTAACAATACCTAACCACTTTAAGACCACCTAAATACTTTAGCCTTTAATTGAATATTCTAAGCTTATTCTAATAATACCGCTTGACATCTGGCTCGCCGCCAAGAAAACACCTGTCTTTTGACTATAATAAAAATACGCCAGCTATGACATGTTTTTCTGCAACCCTTTACATTATTTGTTATGATCAGCTCTAAATCAGTTCGGATTAGTCAGTTTGGAATACCATCTCTAGGAATTACTAGAATCCAGTATTTAAAAATAAAAGATTAAAGATTAAGTTTTAGTTTGACCAAATTTTATTTTATTTTATCTAGTAGTTATAGAGTGATGAGTAAATAAACAGACAAACATTTAGAATTTATATTCGTGTTATATTCCCATAGATCATAGAATTGCTAAATAGACATTCATTATATTCTCACGCATCGTGGAATCGCTGATGAGACGATGGTGCAGTATATCAAGCATATTGCATTAGATTCCGAGAATGTAACGCTACAATATCCAAAACCCTCGTTTGTTTAACTTATTTTTCTGTAATTCTTTTAATTATAATTTCATTTATTTAATTCAGTTTTGTCTCCAACTTTAAGCAAGTAACAGTAAATATAAATGTTATACAGGAGAGAGTCTATAGAAGTGGGTAATGACCCGTGGCAAGTGAAGGTCTCTGGAGACACAGCCTCAGGTCACGTTTATTTGTTGGGACAGAGCGTGAATGCCGCGTTGCAGTTGGTAATTTGTGTCACCGGGATAAGCATTTTGCTGAAAAGTTTCATCACAAAGAGACGGCGTAAGAACTTCTGCCGTTCTTTGTATTAAATAATTTATAAAACTTTCATCAATGTAGTTAAATGGAAAATGTGTGTATTTATTACTTTTGTATATCAATTGTATGAACTTGCTATATTAAATCATTATATAATAAATATAATTACTATATTGTGTCTTAAGCTGCTTATAGAATTTATTCTTTAAGTAATTGATATCTTATATATGTGAAATTCCTATTCATTTTTGGAGGAAGAAAAGTTATAGAGGTACTGTCAATCTTCTATCTAAGTATAAATATGTAGATTTTGGAGATAAATTTATTAAATTTGGTTAGGGAAAGAATAAAACCATGAAGAATATATTTGAATCCAAACTAATCGTAAGATTCCTTATAAAGTACTTGATTCACAAAACACGAAAAAATCGTTTATCCTTCAATAAGGTTTTAGTTATGATGCCTTCACTCAGTTCAATTATTCTAAATTATATATGTTATATATTAATCCATATATATTGAAAAGTTAAATTCTTACTTATAGTTAGTAATATGGGTGTGTACCAAAAAAATGTTGGGCTTCAATGTCTTCTTTCAATTTTCTGGGATGTGTTGGAACACGGATATTGAAACATAGTAATGACAATATAACATGATTGATGACTTGATACTACACCTAAATATTCTGCACGTTATACCCTAAAAATTAGCGTAAAAGGTTTCAAATACGCTTGCGTTACATTGATTGGAAAAAAAATATATAAAAGCCTAAAAGATTCGTTGTTTTTATTTCTTACTGACTTAAACTAGTCTACTTAAGCCAGGGCTAAATAATTACGAGCACAACGTTGTTCAAATAATTGAATATGTATTAGAATACGTCATATTATTATTTGCAATAAAAAAAAATGAATTATTGCGGGCACAAACCGAGCATTTTTTTAACACACAATACATTCATTATAATAAAAAGTTTGATTGATCTAAATCAAACATTTTATTTCAAAGATTTCTAAATTGCATTTATAAAAGGTCCATGGAGAAGATCTAGGTAATAACTTCATGAATACTCTTTTATTTTATTTTTAGTTTTTTAAAAATAGTAACACTCTTATTGATACGTCAGAAGAAATTACAAGCCAAGTAAAGCAAAAATAAAACTACAATAACTAACCACATCTTAAAAATATAATTTGTGCATATTGTGTGAAAAATAAATGTAAAGAAATCAGACTGCGTTTGAAATTTGGCTTGTTAGATATTGAGAGTCCATGAGAGATATACATTGTGTTCGGTGGAGTTACAGCCTTTGAATATTTAAATTTTATTACAATTTAAATTATTTTACTTAAATTGCTTCTAGACAAAGCAAATGCGAATAATGTTTACAATTTTTATTAATTAAATGTCGTTTCTTTGATGTCGTTTCAATCCGGATTTCACAATATTCTATTTAATTGGAACTGATATTAGTAATTACATTTAACCGGGTGGAATTAAAAATATATATATTAAAGTAAACATATATCAGAATATTCATGTAGAACAAAAGCTTATTTATTATTATTTTTTTATTTCGATGATATATTTAAAGAGTAATTTATAAATGCGTCATTTTTTTAATAACATGTTCTTTTATTCTGAGTAGTTTCTCAGGTATTCGCTTATGTTTTGGAACGAATTAACCTAATAATATTAAAAAAGGGCAGAGACCCTTATATTTTTTTCTTTGTTAGATAACGTACTAATATATGATATAATTATTTAATAAAATAAAATGCATTGAAAAAAGTATTATAATTACCCACACACTAATACATGCTTATGCAGAATCTACAAAATAAGTAATAAATAAATGAAATACAAAAGAATCAATTACAAAATTGACAAAAAGCTCCGTCTCTTTTCACACATTGTCAAATAAATATTCAGAGGATCTTTTAAATGTTATTCTATGTTATGATAATAAGATTTTCAATAAAGAGGTTAAATTATATTTTTTTTTGGTAAGGATATGTCCTAAATATTGATCTATGAATTTTACGAACAGAAAATTGTAAAAAAGATGTGCTTACATTCAACAAGCCAATGCAACAAGAATAAACAATTGTCTTCACATGAAGTCCCTTCATTAAATTTACTTTGATAGATAAAAAATAACAATCAAAACCATTCATTTTAATACCAGATTTAAAGAAACAATTCTGACACAAGGCTTTTGAAGAATATTTGTGTGATTACCTCGAATCGTATCATATTAAATTTTAACATTATACAGAATTAACATAATATAATATACAAGATTAATAATCTATAATTACACCATATAATATTAAAAAAAAACTCATTAAGAGTACGTACAAAACTTTTTTGTTACTTATAAATTACACTTAAGGCAAAAAGTTGAACTTTAGTAGCATCAGTATACATATTGCTCGTTTAATAGCAAGTGACATATATACATTGAAAAATATATCTAGATTTGTATGTGATTTGTTGTTAATAATAAGGTTAACCATTTAATTTAATAACTATTTAAAATGAGTTTATTTCACAAGTGTAAATTCTAAATTAAGAATTGCTATAGAATGCTTGCTTAAGAATTGCAACCTGTAATTTATATAAAATGTATGGATATTTAATCTTGAACAGACACAATGAAATGAAATTAAAGGTTAATAAGAATTGTATTATACATAAAACTTAAATTAATAAGAATTGTATTAACTGCTTTTAAAACTGTCAAATGAATAATAATTCGTTGAATTAACGAATTAACAATAAGTTAAGATGATAAAAAGTATTAGTATATATTAAAAAACTGATTCTCTAAACTCTTGTAAAAACAATTATATGAATCTCTGTGGAATTATATATTTTGAAAAGTTTCGATATTATACATCCCTCACATATTTCGAAGGGGGTGATGGCTGGCTCTTGTGTTATGCTCGTGAACGGGTGCTGCTTGCGGTAACTGGTTGTGTGGCAGGCCGAATTTTTTTTTTTACTGTTATTATTATTTCACTTTCGTTGCCTGAAATCGTTAGGCTTCATTTCCGATTGATTGCGACGGTTCTAGTTGTTCCAAAATTGCTTTTAAGATTGACGTTTGTGAAACAGTGATCACAATAACAAAAAATATATCCGACTGAGTTTGTTGTGTGGTTCTTCTCAAACCAGGACGCGTTTGGAACCCTCATAGCTTTAACATTAAGATGGAAAGTGCTTTTACAGAAGGGCTTATTACGATAAATCTGGTATCGAAATAGGCCCTCCTGACACTTCCATGTTGACGTACACAAGTAATCACTGATTATGATTCTAAGTGGAAAAGATATAAATAATAAATAATAATAAATAATGATCCATCGATCGATGACAGCCTTGTGGAACACCAGCCTTGACAAGGAAACAAGAAAGACGAAAACGAATTTTTTGTTTCATGTAGTAAAAAGCTGGTCCGTTAGCATAAACTCTTCGGGAAGCTCATAGAAAGGTAGCACAGATACCCTAATGAGAGTGATGTGTAAGCTTATACCCGGGGTATATGAATACGCTTCTTAACTTGATCGACATATCTGTGTATCCGCCACTTCAACTATAAGGCCGGTCTCGCCATCTCGAGATATTAGTAGAGGGCGTTTAAGTTTATATGCAATTCCCTGACATTAGAAATTCATCAAATTTGAACGGGGTACTGCAAAGTGTAGATATCTCTTGACCTTAATAGTTGTTGGTTTGGTTTTGCTCCACAGAATACGTATAAGCCACTGAACTTAAAACTCTTAGCTAGCGTATTCACATGAGCGTCCCTCTGTAGTTATGAATCTGAAAATGTGCCTAAAAGTACGGTTTTATCAATGATATTAAATACTCAACAAGAAATAAATTGAGTTGTATTTAGTATAATTACACATAAGTAAAATAAAATGTGGTAATTATACAGAAAAGGCTATTTGTCCCAATTACTTTACAAATACCCTAATCAAATTTAAAAAAATACAAGTAGGTTTAACACTCAATTTTCGAATAAATATTTAACTGATATTATAATCTTATTTTTTTTGACACAACCACTATTTCATAATATAAGAATAATGATCTGACATACTCCATAAATATCTCCCACAAAGATCTCAGTCATTTATTCAATACTCTAAGCTTATTTTAATAAAACTGCTAGATCTCTTGGCTTTCCGCCAAGGAGGCAGCTGTTTTTTGATTATGGTAAAAAAAACAGCTAGGACATGTTTCTCTGTAGCCCTTTACATTATAGGTTGTGATTAGTTTAGCGTTTTGGAATATTATTTCTAAACTTTATTGAAAAGGTATTAAAGTTACTAAATATTTAAAATAAATTATATATATACAAGTGACTTACCTTTCACTAAACATATTGTGTATGTTTCATTTTAATTATATTTTATTAAAATGTATGCTCATTTCGTTTTAAAAAATATACAGTTTTATTTATTTTTCGAAAGAACTCCTTAATTTATAATAATTTTTAATTGTTGTTCAGACAAGCAGCTGTACTGTTAGCAACGGCTTGGTCGGTTTTTAATCCCGAACGCAAAAACGACTAGTGTTACAACTTTAACATTTTTAATCAAAATCCTTGTCTGTCTAGAATCTAGATGGTTGGTAGTTTATATTCCGTTAAAATAAAAGCAACAATCTCCAAAGTATGCAACCCTTTGTGGCACTAGTGGCAGGATATAATATAAAAATCAAGAAATAATATAAAAATTATAATAACATTTCATTTAAAGTACTTATATTTTTATTAATAAAATTCCATATTTTAGATACAGATTTAGAATCGAAATTATAATATATTTTTTGAAAAATAATAATTAAAAGAACGCTAAATGAAAATTTACTTTCTAAACTTGTATATGTCAAGTATAAGACAAGGAAATATGAAGCTTATGAGAGAATCTATGGAAGTGGGTGAAGCTGAGAGGCAAGTAGAGGTCTCTGGAGACACAGCCTCGGGTCACATTAATTTGTTCGTGGAAAGCATCAAAGCCGCTTCGCCGCTAGTAATTTGTGTCATCGGGATAAGTGTGCTGATGAAAAATGAAGTCTCTTTTATGAACAAGATCTAAGCATTTTATTGGTTTAAAATAATTTACAAATGATCATAAATGATACGATTAAGTTAAATGAGAAATTATACGATGTAAGTGAAAGTTCTTATGTTTTATATATCAGTCGTATGCAATTGTAAATTTTAATTATGTTGCAATACATTCTAATAGTCAGCTAAATTCTTAATTTAATAATATTTTTAAAGATAGGTATTATTAACAATGAATCAATAAACAAAATGTAGTTTTTTGATAATTTTTTGGTAAAAATTTACTTTATAAATAAAACACAAAAAATTTCAGATCAAAATAACCAAATACAAATTAAAAAAGTAACAACACAGTATTCATTATTGGCGCAATGTAAAATAATTTTCAATGCAATATTCAAAGTTATACATTTTGAACGAGACTTCGTAACTCACTCAAATATTTTGTTGCTTTGAATATGATAAAACAAATTGGATCTCAAACATTTGTTATGCGCATAACAATCAAAATAGTCTCCATAAGGACAGAATTCTTGTTATGAAATTTAAATTTCCTAAAATTAAAAGATTTGCTAAGAGGCCAATTAATTTGACATTTGAAAAAAAATATTAAATAAAATATTCAAGTTTTAAGATTACAAAGTAGTTATTGCGTTACGTTATCTCTTAATTGAAATAACTACTGAAACTAGCCGAAAAATAAAAAAAAACTTATAAATATATTTTCCTTTGTAATTATGCATGAGAAAATTTTACAATATAGGATTTTAATATAAAAATTATTACAATAACATAACAAGCATTTAGAGAATAATATATTTTTTTGAGCTAGAAACCTCTTGGGGTAGTATATCATTTAGGATCGAACGAAGGTAGTTTGGGTGCCGGTTTTGTATACCTATACGAAACGCAGTGATAATGTTTTCACAGCAATCTTTTGTGTCAATGTTGTAACTTGTACATAGAATCGAATCTGGCCGTTTGTGACCATCGTAGACAGGAGCCAGATTCATTCAATTAACATTTTAGCCCTGTACGACACACGTTCTCTCTTAAGACACATACAGGTGGTATGAGTGAAAATGCAACCAGAATTTTTACTCGGGACTACCCGGGCTAACATTATGATTCAAATTAAATTACACAATTTTAATTAATTAAATGTTTTTAATAAATTAAATGTCGTTACTTTGATGTCCAGACTAACATTTTCAATAAAACAATTTTTCAGTGATGCATTAATTAATGATCATTGTTTTTCAATATATCCTATTTTTATCTTTTAAAAATCATTTTAAAAAAAGATAGGCGGGATTTATTTTTCAAAGTACAAAACAAATTTTATATTTCCTTACTTTCTATCATCACGGAGTGTGGCGTTTAGAGAAAATCATCTGTTCGCCATTAATTGATCAAATACTTAATTTTACTACAGAAAGAAGAATTCTATTTTAGAAAGTTCAATAACATTAAATAAGATTTTTGTTTGGTTATTTGATAAGTAAATATTTTTCATAAAAAGTTTAAATTCTATCTTTTAGATATTTTTCTTGCTGAAGTGGGTTTTTATAGTTGTCATGTATGTTAGTTATGTTTCTATGTTTGTTTTGTTATGAGTTTTATAATTGTTATGGTTTTTTTAAAGATAGGTACTTATTAAAAGCTACAAAACACTTTGATTTATTTTATAGCCAATAGTTATAGCCGTCACAACGACGATAATTATTTTGCCTCTTTTTATATTACATTATATACTAAATAACACAGATAACTAACTTACCATGATCACGAAAAGTGCTACAGATAATATGTTATCAATAATAATAGATCCAGAACTTTAATTACAAACAAATACAAAATTATTTGTAAGAGTGTTTACATTTTGAATTTAGAAGTCAGATTGGAAAATTAATTAAATATTTAATTAAAAGGAGTATTAATATAGAAATGTATGTCACATATTTAAAGCATTGCGATTATTTTTAAAAGAATAAATTATTTTTATTTTCTTGCCCGTCGTACTTATTTTAGATGGCCTGCTATTAAATGGGTCAAATAGATTATACGTCGATACACTCACCTCATCGGCATCGCAAACCTACTCTCTGTGGTGACACATTTTACATAAAATAAGTTATCATTTTAAACAACCTCAGTTATAATGTATTTAGGCAATGCTCTAACTTATAGTTAAGTAGCTACATTTAGTTTCTCTACTTTTTTGTAAACCATCTAACCATCAAAGTTCTATTGAGAATTTCCTTTTAGAAATTCCATATTTTTCTCTTTCTTACCAGTTTTAACAAGACCATTATAACATGGCATTATAAATGACAAGAATAGTTATATGTTTTTCTAAGCCCTTATATTATTAAAAAAATATATAGAAATAATAAACCAAAAAAAAAGGAGGAGCAAAACAATATAGATATGAAATTAAATATATTAAGTATCAAACCATCTATATTTTATCAATTTAAAAAATAGAGTTCTTTCTTTACCGTATAATATATAATTGACCGGAAACGATATTTGTGCCAGTTGTTAGTTCAAAACGCCATCTCGTTGTCAATTGTGAAAATACTATTAATAATTATATTTAACTTAGTCTAGCTTTTACGATGATTTCCAGTTCCAGGTAATACTTTTCACTAATAATAAGTTTTAAAAATTACATTTGTCTCCATACCTACTTTGTGTAATGCAACCACAGCCATTCTGTTCTCTTTATCACCCCACTCCATTTTAATATCGCAAAATATTGAACCAAATATTGGCGTCAAAATGAGAAAACACAATGAACAATTATATAAAAATGACAGATTCCAAATTCAAATGTAATATTTTTGGAACGTAGTTCCTTATCGCGCGTTGTGAAAGGGGGCTAGACGGTAAAAATTCTTACGAAAAGTTGGCACGACATGTTTTGCTATCTCTTTCTCTCTCATAGAAAGCAAGCGAGTTATTTTCATTTCTATCATTATTATTTTTTGTATTATATTAAATTTCTTAGTAGTTCTTTATTATTTATTTGATATTGGAGTTTGTTCTTTTAGAATCAATTTGCAAATAAGACAGTTTAAATGAAAATAATAATACAAATTTGTGATCAAATATACTCGTAATGCTTTGTAACAACGCCATCTATTTGTACCTGAGGAAAACATAACTACATCTGTTATATAAACATATCAGAACAAAGTGAAACCGCTAGGTGGCGGGACCATAACTCATGGGTTTATTGATTAACACTTTTTAATTTAGTTATTTTTCTTTTATGTTTATAAAAAATATTAAAAGCTTTTAAGTTATTTTTTTTATTACAATTCCTTAAATAATTAATCGAAAGGAACTTCGTTCCATCCGGGTGTCCCTTGACACCTCTTAGTTTTTATTTATTTTTAATTGTAACAGAATTTATGGCCATACTAAGTATAATTTATATAAAAACTATTATGTATATTAGGTAAAGATTCAAATTTCATAAATCAAGTCGCAATACGCAATTTGTAAAATTAATTAAATTTATGTTTACTAATAAATATTGCTTAAAAATGTGATACATTTATTTTACAATTTACAAAGAACTCGAACTCAACCTTATCAATGTTTTGATAAAGATAGTATTTTATTCCATTTACTGAATACTAAAATGGACATTCTTATTATTGTCTATTATATTCGCTTAAATATTTTATATTATCTGTTATGGTTACGGTAATTATAGCAGTAACTGGCTCACCACAAGGCCTCTTGGGAGATATTAGCTGAGAGGTAATAATCTTAATTGAGATTAGGAGATTCATGGTCGACCCAAAAACCCCATGCGTTTGTCTTCTATTAATTGAATAGGTTAGCAAAACGCAATATATTTCATCCTTATCTACCAATAAAACATAGTTACTAAGTGGAAATTTGACCGATAATAGACTTTTTTGTATGTTTATTAGTTTACCATAACTAAATGTTTATTGATAAAAAATTCTCACTTCTACGATAAACAACATTAGACTATAATAACAGCAAAACAAGATTAAACCGATTTTGGCTTATTATATCTGGTGAGAAAGGATGATCATGAAAAGTAAAAGCTAGTTAGTATATTAGAAAATAAACATCTATATTTTGTTGATTAATAAGGGATAAGGCAGTTGACCCGAAAGAAAACGAATGTAATCGTAGAGTAGACAAATAATAACTGACAATTATAGTAATGATTTCAAATAAATAATGTTATATTTTTCAAAATATTTTTGATTATTGAATTAAGCTCTTAAATTTATAAGAGCTTTTATTGTGAACTATTTTTGAAATTCAAAAAATAAAATTGTTTAGATCTTATATACATATATGTATGTATTTACATATATATTATATATACATATAAGCCCAAAGGTAATAATAATGCTTGCCTTTGTATTACCATAACCTCGGTTTAATCCCCAGCGTGCAAACATGTCCTTAGTGTTTGTACAATGATGTTTATTTGTTTGTTTGTATTCAATAAAGCAAACTGTGAGAAAACCACCATAAGAAATTATATAAAATGTGACTCAATAACCCTCAGTGGAATGGCGTGGTGATTTAGGCTTTCCATAATTGAAAACAAACATTTGGCCAGATATAGATAATGTTTACATTGTACCAAAATACTTTTATAAAGACTAAAGGATATGTGTAACGTACGTAACACACTATAACCAGTTAGCGGCTTGTCCTTTTGTAACGTAGAATAATAAATCCAATTACATACAAATTCTACCAATCGCAATTAATTGGATATTATTTTACTACTTTCATAAATATACCTTTTTGGTTTTAATAATTTCAATTTACATTAAAATATATTGAATAATAATTCGATTCATAATTTTGATTTTCATTATAGTTTTGTTTAAAATAAAGACCAAATAATATAATCTGTAGCAAACATGATAAATATTATTTGTTATTATATCACAAATACATTTCATCTTTTCCCGATAAAAAAATATGGTACCTACTGAATGCCTAACTTCATTTTATAAGTTGTTAAATAATATCGTAGATGGTTTTCAACTATAATAATGGGTACCTATATTTTTGACTGTACAAGAGAAAATTCATAAGTGGGAAAAATGCCTCATCCCATACTAGCTTTTGTAACTAAACCCATAATTGTTTCAAAAAACGCAACTCTTCATTCAAAACCGTAAGCCTAGAAAAAAGTCTAAAAGACGATGTCTTTGGACTTAAGTAGGTATATAAGTTTATGACTACAACATCTGCACCTTCTAACTGCAAATGAAATGAACTAAATCCCTGTCTCTGCAAAGAATAACGCACAAAGGAACAAAGAGATAAAATCCCTTTCAGCTATTTCAGACTCTATAAAAAAAGTTTATTCCCATCGCTGGTTCATTATATTTATGCAAATAAAAACAAGAAATAAAAGAATTGATTGAATCTGAACTTATTAAATTAATATTGAAATAGTTTTTGTTAAATGCTCATTTTTTTTAAGCTTATTAACATTATCTTTTTCTTTTTCGTTCGTTGCGGCATTTTTCTTCGTTTTACTCTATTAGTCTAGAAAGGAAATATTTTTTAATTGGAGACTTCAGTAAAGCGTTTTCTATTTGAAAACTCTGTAAAAGCATATTATGGAAATAATTAATATTAACAAGGACATAAAATCTTCAACTATTTCTATATAAAAACAAACAAAATTATTATCGAAAGTAAGTTTTAATATCAAACTTGTTTCTTTGTTAAAGCTACTACTAGAAGGAAAAATATTTACCGCAGACCTAAACTGAACTGATGCCAAAATCTACCGGGCTTTACTTTGTTATTTCTCGTTCCATCTCATTGCATTTACAGGAAATTGTGAAGTTACCTGGCAGAAATCGGTCCATACCCTTGGTGGATGCTCTTAATAATCGGTATTACTGCAATATTCATTAGAAAATAAACTTTCTGTGTTATTTTCTTGTAATACGGTAGCACTAAAATATCTAGGGAAAAATAATATTGAAAACAAATTGAAAATGATTATTATCGAGAGCTTGTGATGGTTCCTTATATAAATATAATATTAATGCTAAGTTAAAGGAGTTGTTAGAATTCTTATGAACCTATTTAAGTTCTTCGAAAATATACTGACCAATGACCATCACTATTTTACCTTAATATATTACGTAAAAAATAATAAGTAATTATTATTACGATATTTCTTTATTCACATTACTTTATTTTTTAATTTTAAGATTTTTTAGTATTATTGTTAGGTTATTACTTTGAAAGGGAGATAATTTTAAGAATTTTAACAAATTCTGTTTAGTAATTTTAGGATGATACGAGTACCGAATACCAGATAAACAAACAAAAAATCTTACTATACTTATTAATTTACTATACGTAGCAATAGAAAAGTCAGAAAACTTAACTATATATCAAAAATATATAAATGCGATTATATCACGAGAGACACTAAACCACTGTAACACGAATCCCAAAACTTAATAAAACTGTTAGTTAGACTGAGATTTTGTCCTAATTAATTTCGGTTAAACAAAGCGTAGCAACTATCAACGACATCTCGGATATCATGAATAACCAAACATCTAAGTCAGTGAGAACATACATCAGACAACCCCAGACATTGTGCGCAATTTGATAAACCACAAACTTTGTTTGTGACAATCGATATAAACGGAATGGGTCGCGAGCCTATTGAAATTATCTTTAGGTCACTTTATGGTTAGTTTTCGGGTGTACATTTCAATTTCAAGTTTTGAACATTAAATGTATAAATTGCTAAGCTTATTAATGTCGAATGCTTTTTGCTTAGCCCCGTCCTCCTTACTATTAAGTAAGTTTCATTAAAGTTTTATACTCCAAATATGAAATAAATACCTATTATTGTTAATATAAAATATATAAAATTATTTCAAAAACTTACTATTTTCTTTCACTATAATTCAAAAATTACAATATAACTATTATTATACTATTTTTTTAAAATACAATTTTATCATTATTGAACTTTGAAAGAGACCGGATCTTGTAGACCAGAATATGAAAAAAAAAATAGTTTAAAGCAGGCCTATATTTTTATAATAAGTATTTTTATTTAAGACATACATATATACTTACTTTTATTAACATTTACATATTTCTTTTTAATTTACATATTTCTTTTTAATGTCTACCTATTTATAAGAATACTAAGAAACCAAATCAACCCACAAACAGATAGAGAGCCTTTTTACATATTTCTTTTTAATGTCCGAAATATATCTACCTATTTATAAGAATACTAAGAAACCAAATCAACCCACAAACAGATAGAGAGCCTTCTTAGAATCAGCTCACACGTACAGAGAGCTGATTGCTAGCAACAATTAGTTTTAATACTCAAGACGTACGTATGAATTGCATATGCCAATTATTCGACGCTTATTGGATAAATTGCCAATAAGCGCTTTGAAATGTAGTTTTAGTGTAGCAGAATCAACTTTTCTACATTTTGGTAAAATTGATTAAAATAATGTAGTAAATTAGTAAATTAAAACTATTTTTTTAAAGTGAAACTTTTATTACATCGTCTCAAACTTTTTCGTCTGTGTGTTGCATGTCGCGTGACGGTCGGCCGCGGAGTAGGGATAAAGTGAAAGGCGCTCGTATCGATGCGGTTTTTACTAGATACATTGAAAAAATCGAATGTAAGTCACTGTTCACGTATTTTAGTTACCATAAAATATTGGTTACAGTTATAAACTGTGAAATTCATGATGAAGATGGAATTGATAATAGAATGATTGAAAATAATTGAAAAACGGATCAAAATGACTCAACGATTATAAAATATTGTTTTCAGTGTTTTAATATGTGTATATCATCTAAATAATTGTTATGTATTATGTATGTCGTACTCTAAGACACAGAGTTCAATAAAAATATTAGTTGGAGACCTAGTCTACTTTTATCATTTCCCATTATCATTCCCATTTTCTAAGTATAAAATTAAGATTGATGAAGCAATTTTTATACCCTTAATGGAATATTATTCCGAAAATTTTTAGTTAAATGTCTATAATGTGAAAAAAAGTTTCACTTTTACGGTGGTTTCATAAAACCACACAAATTTTTTTTATTAATAAAACAATTAACTTAAAAAAAAACATCTTTTGTTACAAAATAAAAAAAGATATGGAATTCTTGTTTTTCATTATATAAGAGTATAATTTAAAGTATCTAATATTTGTCTATGTTGACATCGTTTAATATTTTTAAATATGTTGCACTGCCATATGCCGGCATTGTAAGAACGCTAGTGCCGTAAACAATAATAAAAGGCTTAAAATGTATGAAAGGCTAATACTGTAGCAGTTTCTCATTTAGTTACAATAAAAGTCTTCGTAAATGTAGAATTATCTGTACATTTTAAAACGTTATGAAAATATTGTTTCTTTAAATTTTAGCCGGATTTTAATTAGTTTTCTTATTATTTTACTATCCTTTATATAAAACACTAGCAGACCCATCTTGACTTACTAAATTGAATTAGAATTTTCTCTGTTATTTAAATTTTCAAAACACAAGTATAATCATATTATTTATTAATTGAAGACTCAAATACCAACATTAATTATACTCATAATTAGATTATTTATGTTAAACCAATATTCTAAATTTAAATTCTCTCGAACCATTTGGGTTTTGAGTCGGAAATTAATTAATAATAAATAAGAAGGAATTAGAAGGGTACTGACGCCACGTCAAAGGGTCAGCCTTAAGTATTTATTAAGTGTAATATTTATGTACATGTAAATAAGTGATATCAATTCTGTCAAAAAGTATTATGAACCACAACAATAGCGATATAAGCTGTTATAGATAATTAAATGTTATATTTTACTAACAGTATTATTATGAACAGTATTTTGAGGTACTAGTAAAGAAGTAGTAAAGAAATACTGGTAAATATAGTTTATAATTCACCTTATTAACTTTTATAATATTAAACAGTAAGAGTTAATAGCACATGTAATTGTTTGTTTTTGATATGTCATTGCAAATCGATTCGTATCAATTTGATAGGTCTTTTAGAAATTATTTTGGGTAAACAGTGTTCCTAATTAAATAAAACTGACGACAACTATGTGGGAACCAAAATAATAATGAATTCCATACCATGAAATTAACTTAATGTGCGTTGATATTACTGAGTGTATAAACACTGAGTCAAAATGTTTATCCCGGTGGAGATAAATGAGCAGTCACCAATCAGTCACGTTTTGACAAATTGGTTCATTTGAGATGTTTTATCTCTCAATTTCATCCCTTAATTAATTACATCCGTGAGGAGCTATCGACTAATTAACATAAATTGATGGATACGAGTATCATTTTTTTATATTCTCGAGCTGTAATTTATTTCTATTAAAACCAAGAAACATTTATAATTGTTAGGATTATAAATTATTGTATAAACAGACCAATAGATTAACGTATCAAAAACTATTGAGTTTTGTGTTATGTACTTAATCCGGAGCAACAATTGTGACATTATTAAAATGAAAACAACATTTCGTAAGTATTCACAACAAGCCAAACTAATGATTTTTTTTTTAATAATTTTTTTAAATCAACTTGAAATATGAAATAACATTTGTGTGTGTGCTGATTCCATAAATAATATAGGATGTCGATGTAAAAAACAAAGTAATATAAATAAGCGTTATAAATTAATTAGTTTACCTAAATAAAAAGCGCCACATTACTGGAAATAATACAGGCGCTACACAGCTTATGGACCCTAGGTATAGTTAACCTTATACGTATGTGTCAAGTAAACTAGAATGATTTAGTTATTCTTAAGTACTTCGATTTCCCTTAACCATTGAATGTTATGAATTTATTTCATTACTTTATCACATATTATACAGATTATGTATATAGTCTGTTTATATACTTGTTTTTATTTTGTAACTTATAAAAACTATCATACACGATAAATAATCTCGTTTGGTTCCACAATAATATTGAAAGAAACCAATGGAAATCGGTACTTTTTTCTATTTTTTTTGAATTCGAAAACACTTATATTTGTCGGAACTTTAAAATGGCTTGCACTATCGTCAAACATCTTGTAACAAAACAGGGTAATCGGCCAGAAGAGTGACAGCGAATAGACTATAATCATGTCATTATAGTCTACTCGAATAAAATTTTATTGGGTATGTCTTAAAACACAAAAGTAACACTCATATACACTACTGAACTTTAATGAAATGAATTACAGTTACTAGCTAGGAGACTGAACCGTACAACTTCCACAGGATGAGTGTCCGTCGTCTCAGCCTCGCTCTATGTTATAGACTCTATTGTAGCACAAAGTTAGTCAATTGATATGGCAAGTGATTTGTGCTGCGTTTCGTTTAGCGTCCGTGTTAATGACTGCCCATATATATTTTATGCAATTTATATCCAATTTATTAAATATAGTTGGATAGATGGAGAATTATGGGTTATAGAACACACATATATAACATTGCAATCTGAAGTGATTTTTTACATAATAAGACAAATATGTGAAGTTCCTTTTTTAGCGTCAGCAACTTGTATTTGTGGTTTTAAAACTAACCTTGAGTTCTTTTTAACGAAATTAAGGTCATGAATTTATTTCTATCTTTTCAATAACATCCAATATACAAAAACTCACTTTTGGAATGTAAATTATAAGTAAAATTCCTTAAATGTAATAAACTGCGATTGTAAATAATATTGTTTATTTTTAATATTTATTGAAAATGAAAATAAAACTCTGGAAATCTTGTGTTACGACATTGTTAATAAGTTGTATACACACGATTTATTTAATTTCTTCCTAAATCCAAAATAAAAAATTAAAGGCCTGAGATTCCAGATCTCTGAAAAAGTACATCTAAAAGTACATCTAAAAGTACATCAAGAATATCCAGTTTCAGTTATAATTTTTATTAAAGTCTATTGTCTTCGGTATGAATGGATACAATAGCTAGTTGAAAATCATTTGCAATTGCTGTTGTTAGTACTAGAAATAAACTAAAATTTGTTTTCATTTTCAGTATATAAAGGCTATTTGAATAAATATTGATAATTGGTAAAAGTATTATAAATAATTTCATGTAATAACTAGCACAATCAAGTCCTAGTCGTAATATGAAAAAAATTGAGCAAGTAATTTTTTCAAAACTTCAATTTGTAACATATTTTATGCAAACGATACTATCATCAAATGGGAGTAAAACGACACCACAAAATAAATACTTTAAACGCGTCCATCCACTTACGCTAGATAAGTAAACTTTGTTTTTATATAAAAAGGGGTAGTTTTAAGTAACCACCATACTGACTTCAGTAGTGTTCCAGTCATCTAGTCTTTCTCGTTACTTGTTAACATGTTGAAAATAACAGTCATTGTATCTTTAATGCTTATAGGTAAAGAAATAAAAAAATATATTTTTTTTAATTCAAAGTTTTCCTTGTTATTAGTATTATACATTATTTATAACTCAGTAAATACAACAATAACGGAGTTCAAGAGAAGTCAAAAAGATATTTAGTTTAAAATGGTTTTATTTATTAAATTCATTTATATTTTTAATTTTAATTTAATTCTTCTCTGTGCTATCAGGCAGTGCACTATGTTTTATGAGTCTCTCGTGTGAGTCTTGTGGCAGCGAGTGCGCTCCAGCGTGCGGAACTCGTCGCTTCCGCTCATGCTGCTTCAACTATCTGAGGAAGAAGCGACAGGATCACGGACTAGACTTCAAAATTGAGAACATTAAACAACCGAAGCACCAAATGATGGTATTAGATGACTTTCCTGAGGCCTGGAGCAATGTTGCTTCCAATGATTTCAAACTTTATCCGCTAGACGATGTTATGATGGCATATTAAATTAACCTCTACATACCAAATCCATATTATCAAATTATATCCTTTTTTTCTGTAATTTAAAAGTAACTATCACAATTTGCCAGATATTCTTTAGAAAAAAATGTAAAAAAAATGTAATTCTCTTGTAAAATCTTTTTTTATATTGTAGGCTATTTTGGACAGGCGTGAACCGTCGTCTAGCGGTGTATTTCATGAATTATTATGTCAAAGCCTGCTACCAATAAAACGATCACATTCTATAATGGTGTTTTTATTTTTAATTAGATACTTTTTTATTTTTCTACTTTTCTACAGTCTCGATCAGTATTATGTTCTGAACGATTTTCATATAACATCAACAACATATAAATATATATATAATAACTTCTATTTTTTTAAATAATAATGAATTAATCATATTTTTTAATTTATGTTCAATTTATTCAAAAATTTTAATTATTATCTATTATTCGATTATAGATAATAATACAAATTTTTCAATAAATTGAGCTAATTCACTACATATAAAAAATATATTTGACTAGTTTCCACTCCCGGCTTGTTTACTGATAAATCGTTGTTATTAGCTAATAACTTCAGAATTTTGGGTTATTCATTTTAATATTTTATTATATATAATATATTTAAAAATATTTTGTCCTATATGATTTTTACAACAATAAGATTTTAAGGTCTATAAACTTATTTTATATACCCATGAATAATGTAGGTATCTTTCTGAAAGTTAATTGATAATAATTACAGATTATCATACTTATTCTGCTTATAGTGTGAATATCGATATGACATATAAATATATATTTATATAAGCATTTAACGTATAATTATAAAAACAGGATTGTACTATCAATATGGTGGATAAGTCATATGAAAATGAAAATCATTTAAATAACAAATTTTTGTTTATTTTTTAACTATGCTACTTATTCTTTTAAACTCACAAACTAATACCCACGTCGTGTTTTTCCATGACGATTGTTGTGAAGCTTTCCGGTTTTTATTAAAAATTAAATTAAAAATGTGAATTCAACTGATATATAAAATTTATATTATTGTATATATGTGGATGTGCACTACTAGTCAAAAACGAGAAAACTACTTTGACTACTACTCTAACATATGAATGATAGTAGGATGTACTTTATACTTTATTATTCAATTGCGAACAGAAACCATTTATCGTATTATTACATTAATAAAACTATTCACTTTAGGTAAAACAAATGAATTGAACAGCAATTACAAAAAGCAATCTTCCCTCGTCATAACATTTGGAAGGAAAGAAATGGAAGTTCTGTTAAACAATTATCAAAATCAACACTACCAACTTTTTAAATAAATAGGTAAAAATATATGTATACGTGCAGGATTCCAACCTGTGCACTCCGGGGAATCGTATTGTCGCTCTGCAAAATGTACATTCGCTTTTTATCATTCCACATTTGTCTGTAAGCATGTTTTTTGTATATTATTATTATTAATTATATTTAATTTAGCATTAAAAACCATAGTAAACAACATTATCAATGTCTTAAAAAATATTAAGGTATTATTTGATTTATTTTTTCGTTAAGAAGAATGATAATATGGAATGCAATTTCTATTTTATTTAAATAAGTATATTGTCCTGTGTGTCTATAATATATAGGTACCTATGAGTGTACCTTCATCATAACAATACAAATAATTAATTAATAGTCGTTATATAATTGTATCAAAATAAAATATGAAAATAAATAATTACTTTGTTTGTTACAAAACAGACACGTTGTGTAAATTGTAAAGTATCAAGATTGGTTTTATAAACTATTTTGTATTTTTTTTAATTCAGCTTAGCACTTTTTGGCCACAGACAACAAAGTCACAATAAGAGCTTGTTGAGAGCTACGAGAGCAATTATTCCTGAGACTGAGTTTCGGGGGATTCTCGATACTTGTGTAATTTGACGGATAGGGTGACGTCATTTCCACATTATATATTTTTTTTACAATTTATTCACAATTTTTGTTATCGCTTTTAAATGCTGTACACTTACTCCTATAAAATTACATAATTTATTATTCCAAGTTTTCCATCAATTTACGTGAAGTATGGTCACAGTAGACAAGACGGCTTTCGTTCAATCGACACAAATTTCAATCCGCTTCGCAAAACCAGTCAGAGAACTAGACGATTAATTTAATTACATTATAATCGAGTTCAACTCACTATTCGTATTTGCACGGTTCGTAACAATTTTGATACATTAACATTTAATATTTTGAAGATTGGAATACCAAAAACCATTACGCCGATAATAATATATTTTTCAGTACATATTGCTGAACAAGATCAAACTTAATGTAATGAAATTAATCATTGCAACAGATAAAATATGTCTTTATCTTTAATTCCTTAAAAAGTTAATAAATAATTAAAAAAAGTAAATTAATTCCTTAAAAAAAATATATAAAAAGTACAATATATATATATATATATATATATATATATATATATATATATATATATATATATATTGTACTTTTTATTGATGAAAAAATAAAAGAATTCTATAACTTCTTCAAACATCTTCTACGAAATCAAAAATATTTGCGGGTCATTTAATTAGTATTTATAAAACAATCCCCTGGGTATGAAGATATACTCAGCTCAAAAAAAGAACTTATATGTCTTATGTAATATTTTGTTAAATAAATTTAATTGTTTTTAATTTTTTCATTATCTGTTATAACACATTTCTTTTAATGTATTTCGATAAGTTTAATTTTATATGGTTTTATAAGTTTATTCTTTGATACAAATATTTCTGAAATTCAAAAGCCACTACAGTCACGGTAAGGCCTTTATAGCTATTCGTGAGAGGTCACTGTATAACTTAAAAGCAAAGTTTGGTTGCTTAATATGTTGTACTTATAAATAATAGTTAATAAATACTTAATATTTTACAATTTATATGTGCACACAATGCTCTATATTATATTATGGTCTATATTTCAGTTACAAGCAATTTTTTTTTGTAATATTTTATTTAGCGACAAATTTGTAATGGTTACTAATAATTTGTATTATATTTGTATATATGATCGTGTGACCTGATGAAGGCACACCGATAGATGGATGCTAATGGATCTCCTAGACGAATGAAACTGAGTCTCTCCCGGACCAAACGATCTCCCAGTTGAATGGATTTAATGACGTGACCTAAAGGAACACTGATGGATGGATGCTACTGGAACTTCAAGTTAAATGAAACTTGGTGTACCGAGTTTAGGTTTTAATGTTTGAAGAGCCTAAACTCGGCGCATATAGATGTATTCCTTTTTTTTCATATGTTACACATTATTCTTGAGAGTCACGTTGTATATCACTACTATATAAGGTAATTATTGATGTTACCTCGTAAATTAACTAATCAACGTTCCCCTAAATCCTGAGCCAAGTGTCAGCTACAATTTAATATACTCGAAAATCCCATAGGCGATTATTCAGTTGATTAAGCATTCAGGGTAATTACATCGGATACAACTAATGACATGTCGGATGGCTATGGCGTCACGTCAATAGATGTTGCCATATAAGATGGTAATCTGCTATCACGGTGTTTTTGACGACATTATTTTACTATAAAATAATTAGGATACTTAGCACTACATCGTTTCAAATAAAATGGTGAACAGTCTCGATTTTATTGAAATGTAACTAAAATGGCCACTAGCATTAAAAAAATACGAATATCGGGTACATACACAAATCGTAACCTTAATAGGTTCATTACAATCGTAAGTAATATTATACATAACATAATATAATGGATATATACCTAACATCTAAATGTGAATCTAAGATTTTTCTATTGTACATAAATAAAGCTAAACAAAAAAGGAAATGATGGTAAAATGACACCGCAAAATAAATATCTCAAACGCTTCCTTCATGCTACGCAGAGTATGCAAACTTTAGTTTTATATAAAAAGGGGATTTTTTTGTAGCTGGCATTCTATCCTTAGCTACGTAGCGACGAATTTCGGAGAGTGTATAGTTTTTAAAACAATGTTGAAAGTCACAGCATTGGTATATCTGATGCTCTTGGGTAAGATTTAAAATATATTTTATTATCTTATAACAAATATTACAAGAACCGATATTTGAAATTGCGAATCCTCCAGCAATTCGGAATACTTCAATTGTAGTGTTGGTATTTTTAATGTTATCTGTGTTTTTCAGTAACCACACTCAGCACCGCGAATCTGTACTGCGACTCTTGCGGGATAGAGTGCGCTCCAGCGTGTGGAACACGTCGCTTCCGCTCCTGCTGCTTTCACTATCTGAAAAAGAAGAACCAAGATTATGATTATTACCTCGAAACTAAGATTCCAGAATCAAAAAAAACAATATTTGCCTTCAATGATTCCCCCGACTGGAGCTATGCTGTCGCAAATAATTTCAAACTCTTCCACCGTGACAACAAGGTTGAAAATAAAGATATATAAGAGATAAGATATTCGGAATGTTATAAAAACGATAATATAATGCAACTGTTAAAGCCATATAAAATATTAATAATGAATATTTTATTTAATAATTGCTAATTTAAAGATGAAATAAAAAAAGGAGTATAGGTATTTAAGATAGGAAAGAAATTATCTGTATGAAGTTTTGTTTTTACGAAAACGATGTATATTTCTTGTAAGCAATTTAATCTTGACAAAGTAGAAATCTTAATAAAAATATTTTATTTAACACTTTTGTTTTTTGTTATTTAACATTTTTTTAGAACGCCACTAGAATATAATTTTTCTATCCTAATGATCATAATCCTTCTATCAATACTGACTAAAACTTCATGATACTTTATAAACATCAAATAACTACTACTGATATGATACTGCAACAGAATTTCTTAAGATATAATTAGGATATTTAATTTTCATACTCTTCAAATAAACATCTTGAATCCTAATATAAATAATAATATATATTATAATAAATATCTTAAATCACACACACACAATCACCCACACACAGACACACACAGACCAAAAAAAAATTACACGCGTACACACAAACACACACATTAATATGATTATTAATTTACTAAAATTTAGATACTTTGATTTCAAATTCTTATTTATTTTTAATTCATTATATTTGTTCTGGAAGAGCTGTTACTCCTGACACAGGTATTTTTATGCTTAGGATACCTCAAGCTTGCTGTGCTTACGATTTTATTGTTGCAAATTTATTTGAAAGTTAAATGGCCAATTATTTCAGTGTTAAAATTTTAAAAACACTCTAATGTACTAATTCATTACAATAAAAGAGAAATCGTTCTTTTATCTGTTCCTTTTCCATTAACAAATAATGGAAGGAGAAAATAATACGCTCTACAACTGAACATGAAATCAAAAATCAAAGTAATGTTAGCAGTGGTTCAATATCAATGTGTGAATACACTTTGATAGTTTTTTTATATGATATTAGTTCTTATTGTATAAATAATTCTAAACGTGTAACAGATCTGAAATAAAAAATATAATATCTTAAAAAGTCCATTCTTACAAAGTTTTTAGAATTATCTTAAACTAGGAAAAACCTCAAATGCTTGTTTAAATATGTACCACAACGCATTCAAAACCATTCGAAATAAAATAAACAATCTCACTTGTCATAATAAAAACTAAATAAGAGTTGGAATATGTTATTTCGATTAAAACATCTCAAGGTATACATCCTGAAAATTGTTACAGTTAACTTATTACAACAGAAGGTGTGTCAAGAGATATACACTCGAGAGCAACTCGCGTCACCTACGACCCTTGTGTAATTAAACCAAGTAGGGTGACAGTCGATTTGGCTTAGATGTTAATATGTTTTGTATTTATTTTTTTTTAATAATATATAGTAATTCAAAAATAAATAAGACTACATATACATAAGACTGGATAAAATATCAAAACATATCCATAACGTTTAGTTCCTTAAAGATACTTAACATCAGCTATGCAATATAAAATTTTAACAAAAAACATTTCAATTTTATATAAATATAGAATGAAAAATAAACTGATACGGGCAGGGATTCGAACCCGCGACTACTGGGAAACGGTCCCGTCGCTCTACCAACTGAGCTCCGCCTCGATGAATTAAGCATTCTATATGTGATCGTCTTTATCGGAACGGTGGTGACATCTATTAGGTTTCTTTCAAAAATCCTAACTAATGTTTATAACTTTGCAGTATCGATAAACATTGAAAAGATGCCACTACCGAAATTAATGTATGAAAATATCTATAAACGTGTATAGCCATGTTAAGCTTATTTAAATTTAAATTTATATAAATATAGAATTTTATATTTATATAAATTTAAATAAGCTTAAAATAAACATAAACAAAAAACATTTCAATTTAAATTAAAAAATCATTGGTTATGCCAACAAATTTAAATAAAAATATAAAAAATCCAGCCTATTTAATTGTCAGTAGATAGTACATAAACCAATACAAGAACTTGTTCTGTATTATTATACGTCATAGATTGACTACGATTTTTTTATGTATATATTTATATATGTACATATTTATATATGTGTATGTATGTAGTAGTATGTATTGTAAGCAATCCTTTCTTATTGTTTTACCTTTTAAAGGTTCCGAACCCAAAGGGTAAAAAGGGACCCTATTACTAAGACTCCGCTATCTGTCCGTCTGTCTGTCTGTCTTTAGGCTGTATCTCATATACCGTGATTGCCGAAATTTTACAAATGATGTATTTCCGTTGTCGTATATTAAGGTGGGTCCCCATAGAACTAACGTGTTTTTTGCTTAATATTAAAAACGGTAACAGGTAGACGCTTAAAATTTTCACAGAATATTTACTTGTATATAAATAAATAATTAAAATAAATAATTAAATAACAATAAAGTAAATATTAAAGGGGGGCTCCCGTACAACGAACGTAATTTTTAAGCAATATTAATTATATGACTATTGTCAATATTGACTTAAATGCTGGCACGTACTGGGCACTATTTAGTTACCATAGCCCTTTATGGATACAATTTAGAATTGAGCAATAGATTTTACCAAACTACAACAGACCTGATTTTCTATTATAGATGATAGTAAGGAATCCTTCATGCGCGAGTCCGACTCGCACTTTGCCGGTTTTATTTGCTGTTTAAACAACACCCACACTACATTTTCTGTATCTCTATGTCTTCAACTAATTGGTTGCCTGGAAGAGATTGCTCTTAGCGATAAGGCCGCCAAATATGTAATTTATTTTTCTGTTTTTTTTTTTGTTATTGTTTTATCTGGGTTTACAATAAAGAGTAATAGGGAACATGCAAAAAAATTTAAATGGTCTCAAATATTTTTTTTTCGATTACTTTTTATCATCTTATTATAATAAAATCATTTTTTTTTAATTTACTAATCATTTAAGGCCATAAAATAATTTATGAAAAGTGTAACTTTAGGGAGCGAAATTCAAAATTCCAAAACGCGCCACCATTGGTCGAAAGGAAATGTGACGTCATTTGACACACCATTCAATATATCGGCGTTTAAGTTCATACTGTGGTATCAGTGTGACTGAGAAAAATAAATAATTTAAACCTATATTTTCGTGCTTAAAGGTTTTATTAAATGATACAATTGTTTAGGTAATGTTAAAAACATTTTCTAAATACTCAAACAACTCTAACAAAACAAATACCTACAAACTCTTTTTGAATAGCAGTTAGCATGCTACTACACAATACATTTTTGAAATGTTTCTGCCTCTGAATCATTTTTCACTTCACTGGACTCAGATAAATAACTTGGTTGATAATCAGCAGATATAGAAGATATAAGATGCTATAGAAGTATTATCAGCTGTGTTTTCAGTAAACAATTTTCTTTTTAAAACAGATAGTTTTACTTTTAAAACTGTTGTGTAACAATGTTGTGTGTTAAATGAGGAAATGGTGACAATGCTACATTTTGTTTTTCAGCAGGTATATTTACATTGACACCTTTACTTCCATACTTCGGTTTAATATTAACTTGCACAGCTTAGTCACTTGGTAATTTATCTTTAATATGCGAAAAGCAAGGCTCTGCCTCATGATCATCACATTCAATAGGAGAAGTACTGAGTCTTGGCTGATTAATATCACAGACATTTGTATGGGCAGTACTAGGACTTACTATCTATATCACTTCTTCGTAAAGGTCACCAATTTTTTTAAACACTACTTTTCTTCAGGCTTCATTAACCGATGTCAATCTTTGCCTTTTGACTATGCACATTCTCATTCTATCAGCTGTTGTTTTTGCCACAAAAATATATAAGGAACAACTCCTTTCTTCAAACTTAGATTACATTTTTCTCCTTGTTGTTTCGTTACACATATTTAAATATTCAATACAATTTGCTGTATCTTCCTTAACCTGAAATAAATCGACAGACCATAAAAATTGCGTAAAACAAAAAAAGATTACGGTTTTTATAGAAAGTTATACTGAAATTTGTAAGATAGGTTAGGTTAATTTTAAACTCAAATTTTCTAATGTTTAATACTTACTATAAATTTAAACTATTAGATTAAACTTATTATAAATAAAGTATACTTACGTTAAATTGATCTTCACAACCATATAAACACGATTTAGGACATATATTATCCCTTTTAATTACCGTACACCATTGTTTTTGTATTTTCGCATCTCTTGGAATACAAAAAACACTTTGTCGGGTGTTTTTCTAATACTATTTTTGCACTCCGGTACTATACAATACTCGTAAGATGATTTTTATCTTCTTCCATGACTTGTAAAGCAATTAAAACTTAAAATATCTATGAAATTGCTAAAAAGTTCATAGTAAACATTCACTGGATGTATCATTTGACGTCACGCAAAGCGCGCGCAAAATGGCGGTGTTTAAACGGGTCAAATTTACTCAATGTTTTAATTTTCACTTTGAAAAAAAACTAGAATCTTTTCAAGCCTATTAATATTTTTTTCTACGATATAGAGAGGTAAATGATTAATTTACGTCAAAAAAAAAATACGTGAATGTTCCCTATTATTGTTATTAATTTTTAATTGTTTTACATTCTAAAGTGATAGCCACACTAGCGACCCGTTGAAGCCAACACTCGCTCGTTCTAGACCTATTTCATCTAAAGTGCGTTGAGTTACAGATCGAAACTACTAACTGATTAATTATACTATAAATTATAAGCATGATTGAAACAGAATTCGTGTTTAGATTAGTGAGTGAACTGTACCTATTATTGTTTTGTATTATTATATTAAATATTTGATTTATTGTATGTGTAAATAACTATAGAGAAAACTATACTTATTTTTTAAGGAAATTGATAAAATCGAGATCTTTATGGTTTTTAGAAATAAATGTGAAATGGATAATTTATTTTTCAACAGAACTAGAACTTTAAGGATACTACACCTTGTTTTATAATTGAGGTGCTTAATCAGCTTAAATAATTAATCCGTATTAATATTATAAATGCGAAACTCTGTCTGTCTGTCTGTTACGCTTTCACAGCCAAACCACCAGCCCGATTTGAATGAAATTCGAAATTAAAATAGTTAAAGACCCAGGGACAAACATTGCAAGTTTGTAAGGAAAATAACAAATACACAGAATACAAGTAATAGCAAAAAACCAAATGAATACAAATAATATATACAATGTACAACAACAAACAATGCAAAACATTTTCCTGACAAACAAACCCAATTCTATCAAACTTATTCAGAACCTTTTAGTTCACAGCGGATTAAAAAAAGTTTTAACGAACTTTTCGTTCAACTTGTTTTGTGAATTTAAAGTCCATTGTAAAATAAACTAATTTGTAAGTAAATCAAAGCAAACCACAGGTAAAATAAAATAAACAAATCATAATTATTAATGTGTGTTTAGGAGTACCATCTCTTTTGGGGCAATCGAGCCAATCGAATACAATGTAAAACCTTTAAGGTGTCATTTTGAAATTTTCTAATTACCTAAGTAATTATGAAAACTTATTTAATATTTTTTTGTTCTCAGCCATTACGACTAAATTTTATCAGCCGCGGTCACGAGATGACTTTTTAAGTTAATTATATCTGTTAATTACAGAAGGAGCGGTCAACAGATTGTATATTATTATATTTTAATAAGTATCATGTATTGGAAAACGCAATTTTTCGTCAATGTGTTAGCCAGCATGCGAGACCGTGGTGAAGATACAAGGTTATTATTTATTTTTTATCTGAAATTCTTATAGGAACGATATATTTCAGGTATTGCATGCGGGCGACATCCTGGGCAACATCTAGCTTTCATATAAAATAGAAAAGATATGTAATATAACGTGAATTAACAACATATTTCGCACTGTCAGTTGATCAGCAAAGTAACGACCCTGCTGATCAACTGACAGCATTCCGATGCTGTCATCTATAAGAAAAAAAAATCTGTTTACGAAAAAAAAAATAAGATGAATTTCCAGTGTTACATAAAATGACTCGGTAACTTTATACAAAGTTTCATTTTTGTATTCTGATTACAAAAATATTAAAATTATTTTCACGAGTCGGACAGCGATACGTTTGCTCATTTGGTAGAGCGACGGGACGGTTTCCCAGAGGTCGTGGGTTCGAATTCCTTCCCCATATATTTTATTATATAAATTTAAATAAGCTTAATATGGCTTTACATGTTAATAGATATTTTCAAACATCAATTTAGGTACAAATTATTAGATTCTAGTTGCTTATAAACATTACTACTTTGTTTTAAGATCTCTCCTTCCCCACTTGTATAAATAAAGCAACACTCCCTAATGTAACAGGCTTCCAGAAAATTCGGAAGTTCGGGAATGTTGTACGTCCAAGAAGGCATTTATTCACCTGGATATTGCAAATTCTAATTTTATCCTAAAAATTTAAGAATAATTTGTTTTAATAAAATCATACCGGTGCAAAATATTTAATTCTGTACATAAAATAACAAGTTAAAATGTTGTAACAGCTGTTTACTGATTTTAATCAATGTTTATGTATTGGCGTCATTATTAACATGACGTCATAAAGATGTCCAAGCGTGAACAGCGTTTATGTTCCTATAAAAAATATTAAAGCGTAAAAGAATCTCTCGTAAAACTAAAAATAACGTAAAATAGATATGAATAGTAAGACTTACATGAACTAGGAGCATCAAGTAAATTTAAAAGTAAAATAAATAAAAATATTTTATTTATTTGTACGCAAGTTGAATGCTACAGATTTGTATTTCAGCCGTTGAGTACTTTGAGGTGTTATTTATTGCGCGTGCATTCCAATCCTTTTACTTTAATCCCGTGTTACAGTTATTTTATGTGAAAGCTTAATAAATACACTGATTCATTACCAAATTGAAAACTTTATGAGCTTTGTGTTGGTCAGGTTTATTTCCTAATTTAAGTTTATGACAATTTTCCAATAACTGCATTATACTATTGTAATCTTTAAAACAGAAATAAATAGTGTTTATTCAGATAGTTTTAATAATGGGAAACTTGTACATACGGTACATAAATTAGAGTTCGAATGAATTGTTTAAAAAAACAATATCAGTTGAAAAATCGATGACTTTATATTTATATAAATATAGAATGAAAAATAAACCGATACGATAAATTTAAATAAGATTAACCATAACATAGCCATCTATACATGTTAATAAATATTTTCAGACGATGTCTTCACATATTAATTACTGGTAAGAACTAAACAGAATTAATGTTCTGAAATAATATATTTCTTAATAGGTTCACCCCGTTATCATTAATGTATGCCAATTAGCTGTTCACAAACATACCCTAATTACCAGCTGTTTATATCGACGCAGCGGTGTGTTTATATTCATGAATGCAACACTTCAATAGCGATCTGTATCGTTAAATATATATCAGAACGTTGAACGTATTTGCCCTTAATTATATCTTGTGTACGATAAGTTTACCAAAATGTTGCATATATTTTGCAGAATACAGTAATATTTTGGTAAAATAGAAAGAAATTTTATATTAGAATTTAGCTAAAATAGGTTTTAATAAGAAGTTAATTCAAATTGATTATTTCACAAAGCTACACGATAAATGTTGATGTCTAATTTTAAATAAAAATGACTACGTAATTATAATAATAATTCTATAATTATTATATATTTGTATTCCTAACATCGTACCAACAAATATATTGTGAAAAACCTAGATAAGGTGTACCTAATCCATTCAGGTCCATTGGCATCTGCAAAATGCAAATACAAATATTTCATAAGTAAAATGGCAAAAATATAATCTACATTTATAGTAATCAAATAGCATACAATTGAAAATCGGGCTTATTTTATATATACCTATACTAAATATTTTATTACATACCTACAAATAAGCTTTAGAAATGTAAACAAAATTTCAAGAACGGAATGTAACTTAATATTTATATAAAATCTTTTCTTTATGGGCTATAAAGTTATAAAAAACATTGAATAAAACTTACAAATATGTTAGGTGCTATAATAAAAAGTAAATCAAGTATTCACGTATAGGTACAAATTGGATTCTCAGACTTTTTCAATGCAATGACTGTTTTATGTTAATTATTGGCAAAAGAAAATTTTAACTGTTTACGCAAAACATTAAAAAAAAAAAATTATTAAAAATCCCCCGATACAAGAAGACCTCTAAAAAGAATAAAAATAATATTATTATGTACTTATTGAAGTCGTTACGTGGGGGAACTCTTTTACGTACGTTGACGATGGTGTCTATTTGATGAACTTAATATTTTATGAAATGAGGACTTAGACTATACGATTCGAGATCGTAATTTCCTTATTTGCCTTAGTAACTTACTTATTTCTTTGGACACACAAATTTTCACTTGTTTAAGTATTTCTAACAATATTGCATAAAAACCTTTCAACCGCACCAATAAAACCTCAATATTTTGGAGATGACTGTTTCTATTTCAACTAAACATAGCTAAGAACCATTTTGACGGACCAGGCCTTCGATTAAAAAAAACCGCAATCAAATCCGTCCACGTGTTTGACTGCTAGAATGTCACACAATGAAAGTAGCTGTAGACCGAGACAAATGGAGAGCTTTGGAGGAGGCCTTCACCTGAGAGGGGGTCCATGCTAAATAAAATATTAATTAATAAAAAAATTGTAAACATTAATAATATATTGAAAATTAGCATATCTTCATGAAATTTATTTATCAAAAATAAGAATAGTTGAAAATACAATTTAAAATAATAAATAAAACCCAAAAAAAAAATAATGCAATTTAAATTAAGAAATACTATAGAGGAATATTTTTCAGCAATTAATGAATTTGATCAAATTTATTTTTTTAAATATTTCTGTTCAAATAAAATGTGTTTTGGTCTTAAATATTACCGTTTTTGAGGTCTACTTCTGAATGTTCTTCGATTCGGGGTATTAATTTTAGGTAGATACATCTAAATGGGTCAAATTTGAGCATCAACACATTACCTATCCTCTACGAAATGAAAGTTGTAAGAGAAACAAATCAAAAATAACAAAAAATTTTCATTCATTTAGTAAGTTTGTTTGTAGAAGTTTGTTTTACAAAAAATATTTTGGTACTATATTCAAAAACAATAATAAAAACTATTCAATATAAATATATATAAAACAAACAATAAAAACGCAATTATAATGAACAGACTGAAAGTGAAATATTTTTGTATAATGCTTTTGAATCAATTATTTTTTTATTTTCATCTTCATATCCACATATTTCGTGTTTTGAGGATACTTACAGAAGTTTTCAATAATTTATTTACCTTTTTCTTGTCGTAACCAAAATATTTTAGTGAGTTAGCAAGTTTTATTCAATATTTGTTATTTTAACATGGAACAGTCAAAAACTTTTAAGTAGGTAGATATTGAATTCTATTGTGTTTTGTGAAGTGATTTCTTCAACCATCCCTAAATAGTAATACATAATATATTTGCCTACAAGCTATTGCCAACAACTTCGTACGCGCTATATCTAACTTAAGGATAGCCAAATTTTTAGTATTAAGAATATTTCACCGCCCCGTTGGTCGAGTGGTTAACGCAGACGACTAACGTATGCGACGCAATGGGTTCGATTCCCGACAGGGACAGGCATGTATGTGATGAGCATATATGTCTATATTTCTTGGTTTGGTCGTTCATTAAATATATTCTCAGTATTTATAATGTGTGTTTCTATGTATTTGTATCGTTGTCCAACATCCTTAACACAAGCAAAATATTTGCTTACTTAGGGGTTAAATCAATGTGTGTAACTTGTCCTGTATTATTTATTATTATGTAATTAACAAATTATCATTTCGTAGTCTAAAAAGTTCCTTAAGGGTCTGAGTTGATATACATTTAGTAGTTAACCAATAACACAACTACCACCACCTCTATTTTTCACATATATTTAACACCGCCAGAAGTTAAATAAATATTAAAAATCAATCGCTATTACTCGGTTTTTGCAATGAACGTCTGTTAACATAGTGCCCTTAATCTATCCACTACACCTGTTAAGATAACACCTTTACCATATTCTACCACACCATACCCTTAAAGTACATACATTTTTTTAAATATTATATTTGCAACGATATTTATAGGGATATTGCATTTTTGTAAACTAAATGAATGGAATGTATAAAACATTACATTAACACTTGATTTTATTGTACTAAAACGTAGACTTAATTTCTCTAAAACAATAATCGAGAAAATGTTTTAAAATTAATGTAGTTCATTTATTCGTCTAGATTTATTTAAAAGAACATAACTATGAGTCCAACATTATGTTACTTCAAACAACGGCTCGTACCGTGAAAAATATATTAGAAGCACAAAAGGTTGCAAAAGGTCAACACAAGGAACCAAAGTCAACACTTTTGGCTGCAAGAGTAATAATTATTTAATATCAAGACTAGTACTTTTTCATTTTTATTTAGTCTTGAAGATATTTATAACATGAAAGAAACATAATACAAATATTAAATTCCAAAATAACAATGCAAAATAATATAAATGTAATTTTTATGGAATTCGTTAGATATTTATGGCATAAGGAATATGGAAAAAAAATCCGCAGGATGACACAGCGGTTTACATTTTAATTTTCATTTATGCAATCTTATATGTATTATATTTCCTATTCATTCATTATTTTATTGGTTATTTAGGTCTTTGTAAGTAAAGAGTTTATTATATACCCCAATTTTAGACTATATATTTCTTCTCAATCGCATAATCCCGTATTTTCCTTTAAACTTACATCTAAAGGTTGTCTGCCAGAGATAAGCAAGCAATGAGACTATCTTTGCATAATATTTTATTTCTTAGAGCTGCGCTACATGTTGTATTTTTTTATTTGTGTGTACAATAAAGTGCTTATCTATCTATCTAAACCGTTCTATATTAAATTAGTTTACTGGCTCTTAAAAGGGTTAAATCTCATTTGTATGTATAGTTTTATTTTATAGAAATTTGTTAACTATTAAGTAATATTAGCCATTTTAAAAAAAACCTTATATTTTGGACAACAAAATGATGATGACCGATTCATAAGACAGTTAATTAAGTACGGTGGCAGCCGAGGATCCAAAAAAACCCAAAATTATAAAAATACTTTAATTAAAATTACAAACTACATTATAACTAAAATGGCGACTGCTTGCCCGATATTAGAAAACAAGAGTCACAATTATATTTAAAATTAATTATAATTAAATACATTTATGTGAAGTGCAGATTCAGCTAAAGGATTGTTATAAAATTATAATTAAATAATACATTTGTATGAAGTGCAGATTTAGCTTTTTGATTGTTATAATTCCTGGATTCTGATACAATGGAATGTACATATTGCACCATCGCTTGCTAAGCGGTTCCCGCGATGCATGGGAATATAACAAATGTCTATTTAGCGATCCCACGGTCTATGGGGATATAACACCTCCCTCCTGAAGAACAGCATCTATTTGACGTCCTTAGATCTCGAATAGTACTGTAAAATCTTCTCCACGTGATTACAATCTCCTTCCTCGTCCTCTGCTAGCTTTTGTTCTTTCTTGACTTTAAAGCTTTTATGATTCTTCAGGTTTTTATATATTATAACAGCAATGCTTAGTGCGCTTGCACTTAATATTATTCCATATAATGGGATTGTAGTATGATAAAGACTGTTTGTTTCAGTTGTTCCTAAAATTTCCGGCTGCAATGATATTTCATTACTTATTTCTTGAAGTTTTTTAAGGTCGAAAGTGTTTAGTTGTAATGACGTTTGTGAAACTTCATTTTTTTCAGAACTGTGTAGGTCTATTATTTTCAGGGGCTTTCCTCTTATGTGATCATTGCTATTAATTATTGTAAATTCTGAACTTTCTATTAAACATCCCAGAGGTAGAGTTACAAGATAACTGCCTTGTACTTTTACAAATTGTTGCTGATTGCAGGATAATTTTAAACTTGATGGCTCCGGAAATGTTATAATATAATGCTTGTCGTCAAGTTGTTCCACGGCTTCCGTAGTCAGGATCAAGGATACAAATTGACATGAACTTTGTATCTGCTGCGTCGTAATGAGACGTTCTATACAGTCGGGCTGTTTTCCATAGGGATTGTTAAACTTGTTATCACAGAGATAAAATCCGTTGACCTTCGGGCATTCAGCCTCTATGTACGTAAAATCTTTATTGTGAATTGCTAGGAATGGTTTAGGGGGAATAAGGATTTGGTTATTCTTATTCGGTACTGCGGATAGGTGATACAAGAAATAAAATTTGGGAAAGACAATCGGAAAATTAAAGATTAACACAATATTCCTATCATTATAATAATAACCTACTTTAATAACATCAAAATAGTCTCTAAAATTAATGTCTAAAAGTTCCTCTTTCTTGTAGAGGTTATTTAACTTATTTAAAATATCTTTTTGCGTATTTATAGATAACATTGAATGATGTGTACTTTGAGCATGAATGAAAGCTAACCAATTTTCTAATCGACATAATTCGTCCGTTATAGTTTCAACTATTGACACTAGTTAAATTATTTATCAAATTTTCCAATTTTCGTTGATTAATTGTTAAGTTATTAATTACATCATTATTTTGAAATAACCATTTTTGGTTAAACTAATGTGATTGATAAATTCGTTAACAATTTTATTATTATTTTAATTGCATTATCATACTTTATAGCATCCGTATAGTCGAGATTTCCGGAAATAGTCTTTATTATTGAACCTAAACCGTTAATAAGCCCTCTTTTAACACGACTAGTCTCAAAGGTTTTCAATTGCTGTGAAACTTTTTCTAATTTAGTTACAAGAAGTGTGAATTTGAAAAAGTTAATGGTTTTATTTCTTAAAATTGGACGAATATTATCGATTTGTTCCTGAACTGAGTTTAAACTATCACAAGGTTGCTAACAGGATCGTCATTCTGTAACAATTGAGCACTTATAGGTACTCTTTTGAGTCTATTTTTGGCTATTGGGCCTCGTTTCTTTTTCGTGTATATGTGTATCGGTAAGTCAGCTAAAACTTTGTCACGAGTAAAGCGAAGGGCAAGTTTTTGTCGGGATACTTTAGGGTTTCGTATGAATATTTGTTGGTTCCAAAAATTATTGATTAGTGACTTACGAATGCCAGTCCAGTCTGAAATGATTCCGTTAGTATTAAATAATCTTGCTGCAGACTCTGTTACTTTATTTAAAATTCCATTTACGAGAGCAACATTTAATAAATTATTATCAGGGTTGCTAATCACAAATTCTTGAACTAACTGGTCACATAATTTTATAAATCTAGGTAATACATTTGGGTTTCCATCGAATTCAGGCAATAAGCGTAAGGCTTGAAAAATTTTACCTAAATCGGCCATATTATATTTTTCTAAAGTTAATTTATCGTTATTATAAGATATTAAATTTCTATTCGCGTCTTGGAAGCGCGTCCTACTACTATACGTACTAAGCCTAGGGGTCTTCGATTGCCGCAGAAGGGAAATCTTAGAAGGAAAAATCTTATAAAATAGGGATAAGCAATCACTAGAAAGATTCTAATGTACTTACAGTTTTAATTTGGGTTTCTCTGGAGTATCAATGTTCGGATACGCCTCGCTGCGCCGCCTTGTAGATTCAGGATACTCGTGTTGAAACTTGATAGCTTCCCGGATGGACCGCAAGACGATAATCTTAATTTCAAGAATATATAATTTACGTTGCTCGCGACCCGGCCCGCGAGTATCCTACCGACTGCGCCAATTAAGTACGGTGGCAGCCGAGAATCCAAAAAAACCCAAAATTATAAAAATACTTTAATTAAAATTACAAACTACATTATAACTAAAATGACGACTGCTTGCCCGATATTAGAAAACAAGAGTCACAATTATATTTAAAATTAATTATAATTAAATACATTTATGTGAAGTGCAGATTCAGCTAAAGGATTGTTATAAAATTATAATTAAATAATACATTTGTATGAAGTGCAGATTTAGCTTTTTGATTGTTATAATTCCTGGATTCTGATACAATGGAATGTACATATTGCACCATCGCTTGCTAAGCGGTTCCCGCGATGCATGGGAATATAACAAATGTCTTTTTAGCGATCCCACGGTCTATGGGGATATAACAAGTTACTAAAAATATGTAATGTTTTTGTCTTATGGTGATAACGGCACTATATAAAGTTAAAACATTTAATAATTTCAAATGTCAGAATTGTTTTTTTTTCTAGATTGTATTTATTGAAGTTATTTTTCCATTTGCAAATATTATCAAGAAGTTATTACTATCACCATCATATTTTTTTTACAAAATATTTTATTAATTTATTCTCAATTTCGTATACAAAATTATCTTTTACAAATTTCGAATGATATTAGTATAAACTCAAATAACCTAAGCAGACGGTTTGCCTCAGTATTCCGAGAATCATGAAAACGACATCTAATCTAGTCGAGTTTGTGAGACAATTAAGCTTTCAAACCGAGAACGGTCCTACAAGTAGATAGTACCTATTTATTTATTTATTCTACTTCCTACTAATATTATAAATGTGAAAGATTGTATGTTTGTTTGTTTGTTTGGTCGTTTGTTACTGCTTCACGCAAAAACTGCTGAACCGATTTTCATGTAATTTGGCACACATACAGGGGGATTAACACATAAAATAGTTTTTATCCAGTAAAAATGTTCCTGTGGAATACTACGGGATGATTTTATATTTTTTACATTCGGCTGTGACTGCATACGTCGGTTACCTTGATACGTCTCCTCCTTTCTGATTCCATCGTGTAGAGAAATACCGATCATAGCTGCTCAATAGTTCGCTGGGTGACCCCGAGCTTATTTGAGACGCCTACAGGTACAATTCACGTCTCGGCACAGTAGATAATCATAAAACGCTTTTAAATTTTTAACTTAAAATTTTAAGTCCTGCAGCTATTTATCCCCGCATCCAAAATGTATCATTGGAGAAAAATAATCCCGTAACCACGCGGGCAACGCCGCGGGTGACAGCTAGTGTATTTATATTTACAAAATTAATAAAAAAAATTGTTTAATTTTTTATGAGTATATATTATACTCTATTTAATGTTAATGTCATGTCATCCTCGAAGTTTATCAAAAAGTACTGTGGAGTCGGAAAGTAAATGCGACGTTACTTCTACTATTTAAAATATAAGAAAATTTAAAAAATATATAATATAAAGTTCAACAAGTTACTTAATTGTTTAAAAAATAAATAGTATTGCAGATTAACATTAAGTTCTTGTGCAATTTATTAATAACACGAATTCATCGATACATTTTGATAAATATAATTCTTCTAGGACTAAGAATTTGCAAACTTCGAACTTTTACAATTTTGAGAGACGAAGCTTCTTAGCAATCCATGGATTCACCGTGCGGGTGCCGGGCCCATCGCGTTGCAAGGAGAGGAGTGCAAGCAGTGCCTGGGACTTGCGACCCAGGAGTAGGTTTAAGGGGCCCCTTTATTATGCGCAAAAACGCTCACCTTCACCCTCCACACTCCTCTCCCTACCTAACCAAATTTGGAAAGAACCTACTAATGCCGCCTTTGAAGTACGTTCTAGAAATGAACCGATGCTTGTTCTAGAAAGGCCAAAATCTTTAAGTAGGCTATAGAGAGATTTTGCTGTTATACCTCTCGCTCCCACTTCTACCGCATACAAACTAACTATAAATTTATTCCTGATCAGTTCGTTGGTTAGTTCGTAGTACTTATTGAGCTTAAATGTGTGATCCCTTGGGATGTTTGTTTCCCAAGGAACAGTAAGCTCCACAAGTATCACGCGCCTCAGATGTTTCGAATACAGGAATAAGTCCGGTCTGGATGACGAAACACCAACATCCCAGGGATTTTGTAATGCTTTTCATACGTGTCCATCATGAGAATCCAATCAGGAGCCGCCCCTAATATTGAATAAGGCTTCGCTTTTGATTTTTTGGAGGAGCCTTCTTTTACGAATTCTATAGATCGTTTGGTGGTTGTTATACCCTTCTGCGCTCTTGCTACTGAAAGACTAACCGCTTCCCGTATGATTTCTAATACCTTGTCGTGGCGACGCGAGTATTGACCTTTATCTAGAAGTACCCTACACCCTACTAATAGGTGTTTCGCGGTTCCTATTGCCTCCCCACAGATGTTGCAAGACTTTTCGGTGGCTTTACCCCATCTTACTAAATTACTTTGATCTGGGAGAGTCATTTGGAATGCATTAAGATAGAATAATAATTATAAATATAACGGAATTAATATATAAAAACTAGGCATTTCTTTAATAAAAGGCTTTATACTTAAAAACATATTACATGACTCAGAAAATTATTAGTTTAAAATTATCTGCTCGCTATCCACTTCGGTATTATTCCACTAGTTATTAGAATTTTAAAATAATTTTCACTGAACAGCGTCGTCCTACTTTATATCAAATATTTAAGCTTCGGTAATAAAACGTCAATTCATTTTACTTAATCTCGCGGGAAAATTATGAAGTTTCCCAAAGCGTCTATTCACTTCACAATTTTTCAAATTCTAGGAAATTTTGAAATTATATATTAATTACCTACGCTCCATTCTATATTCATCGGTCCTTAAAGCTGTTAAATACAAAGTTATAAGCAACGCCTCTCAGTAACTAGGTTGTTTTCTGTTGTGGAAAATATTAAAAACATAAAAAATTTAATTAATATTTTTTTTATTTTAATCCAAACTTTTTTCTTTTGTCTTTTAGATAAGCTGCAGAACAGTATGGATGTGGACTACGGTACTTTAGCCTTTTCGAAACTCGGCCTGTTCTGATGGTTGGAATTTATCAAGTGGCAAAACAGTCAGTTACAACGTTAGACAACAGCTTATAACGTAGCTCAGAAGGACAATCAGTCTATAATTCTTCAAGAGAGATTTGTCACCATTCTTTCAAAAAAAAGAAGGCTACACTTCTGGACGACACCGTCGGTGTCGTTCCCTGGTAGATAACGGCATAAAATAGCTCAACTAAAGCCTCCAGGTTAGGAAGTCCTTTTTGAGCTCGGTTATAATGCCGTCATCAGCCAGGGTCCAGCCATGACCAATCTGCACTAGTGCCGATCTTATCTCGCCAAAGTCAACATATGCGATATCTTGTTTATAATGGCGCGATAGTTGTGCACCTGTATCATCACTGTTCTCGGTCTGCGGCTGATGTACGCGGATATTTTGGCGTTGAAGTACTCCATTACAATATTGTAGAAAGTTGAAGTTGTGCCATGTCAGGTTTTAGATATATCTTCGAACACGCTCTCAAACTCTTCATTAGAGTATGTCGAGGCCGGCGCATATACCTGTACCATCATAAAATTTTAAATGCCTGGTAAATGACCATAGTCATTATATTGAGCAAGCGGATCTGTAACCGCACTTCTTATCGAGTACTCAAGATGGCGCTGCAGCCCACCAAACATAAAATTCTCCTTAGTCGCCTTTTACGAAAATATATGACTAACGAAAAGGAAGATATATGACTAACGTTTGATCCGAAAGAAAATTCTTGGTTTTGCAACGACAGCTTCTAACTATATATTTTTTTTTATCTCAGAAGATGTTTATATGATATATACAATTATAAATGTATAGTAGTTCTGCTTGCTGTTCATATTAAAACCTATTATCATAACTTAAAAGGACCGAACTCTTTTCTAGTAAACCACTATAAAATTAAATCTATATGAAAGTAGATTTAGTACATAACCAGTAAATAATTTTTCATTGTTCCATAAATGGATGTGAGCCGCTAAAAATTTTAACCGATGTATTCGATATTATGATGGGTTTTATTAAAGTGGGTGGTAGTAGTTACTGTTTTTTAACGTTATTGTTATCGCTTATGATGCTACTTTTTATGGAATATAATGTCAGTGCTCCGTTTTACCGATGTTGTATACATAAAACGATCTGTAGACTGTGACTAAACTTCATAGAAACATCGTACCGTTATCCTAAAAATTCTGATATTATAAATTAGGTGTATTTTTTCTGAGGTGCAGACGCTACTATTTTATATTTAAATAACAGAATATTGAAGTAATATCTTGTGTAGTGATCATATCATAATACCATGAATAAATGTACTTTTGATTATTATATTTGTTTTACAGTAACACATTCTAAATATTAATGCACGCAAAACTTAATAAAAAATAATTTTAACCAAATCCGACTATCGATCTGGAACTAATTATCGAAATTGTGAACGGTATTAGATTTTTAGTTATTTTTTGAGAGTTCAGAATTAGGACAATTTCATATTATATAATTTTTTTTTATATAAATTTTTTGATTGTGACTCTATGGGCAATAATTTAAAAACATTCATTTGTAAATTATTACACTAACCATTAATTTTTTTACTAGTTTTTTTCAATGGTACTTACTATGCATACCCTGTATTCTTTGATGTATGCCTTTAAATACTTGACATTTAAAAAGTTCACTCATAAAAAGTTTTGTGCCTGATTGATATAAAAACGAAAAAGAAACTTCGATTTAACGAAAGTATTACGAGGTAGGGGAAGGTAAGACCTGAACATCAGGCCCTCTAATTCGTCATTCAAATCGCAGTGATGATATCTATTTTAAAATGGTCTTCTGTAAGGAGGTGGAACTTCCTCGACAGAGTCAGGAAGACGACGTCAGAGTAGACGAGTTGCAATCAATCTGCGATACAGGTAGGCCGAAAATAATCATTTAAATACTTTTAAATCGAAACCTTTAATAGGTTTCAATTTAAGGATCAAAGTGGTACGCTTTCGATATTTGTTTAAAATATACGCCATTTGTTTATGTATCTTGCTTCCATTAGCCATTTCGTTTAATTTAATTTTAAAATACAACAACAAAAATGATACAAGATAATTATAACACAACATAAATCTATTTCATCAAAAATAATTATTTCAGTTGTTTATTGTAAAAATAATATACATTAAAAGGTTTTGTTTTTTATCTAGAATTCTCATTTTACCATTTTATACATAGAGAGTTATTTTTTTAAAATATGTTGATAAATTTATCAACATAATTAATAAAAATATAATGTTTATTGCTGTAATGATTTGAAAACCTAATTAAATAAAAGACGGTAAGTTCAACATATTATATCTTTAGGTCTCGAAAAATATTTAATTTTATAAATGCATTTTGCATAAACTTTGTACGCCTTTTAACGTTATTTACGCGGACAAAGAAACTTGAAATTTGGCACAGTTTAGGTACAAATATGCCATAAAGACAATATGTAACATTCTTCGATAAAGATATAACAGATTCTGTCAAAGAAACGTATGTAGTAAAAGCAGTCCTTTTTATAATTTGTATTTGTTTTATAATGTTACATATTCTATTCTATATTTATAAAGATTGCATGAGACAGTTTCCGGTTATTGTACCTCCATACTACTGAAGCCCCGGGGAAATTATTTGGCTTATTTGCTTACTGAGAGACAACTGAAAAATCTAAGCAAATAAAAAAGCCTCCGAAGTTATTGGTAGTTTTGTAAATACAATAATGTAGCTTAATATTTTTTTATTATGTAGGTAACATTACAAACATACCTCGCAAGCATATTAAAACATTATCCTATTAAAATGGTAAGTCAGTAAAGGTTTTGTAAATTCAAATACCTACTAGCGACATTATAGGATACGACAAATAATAAGATTGATAAGATTGACTTCATTTCTGTTAAATTGTGAAAAGATCTTTTAATAGCAACTGAATATAACCCATCGTAAAGTAGTTACGTGTTAATTTAGTTCAATTTGAGGTCAGTGCCAACAGCGTCCTCAGTTAGTTAAGACTGACATCTGACATGGCTAATATACTTTATATAACAATTAATTTAAGTATGTAAAATTTTTTGCTACTATATTGGATTGTATTATATCGAATTTTAAGTTTTTTAATTCCTTATTTAACAAAGCTTTCACGTGTAAGTTTTATGAATTAATTTATTTTACTTATATATATACTTCTCTATGAATCTGGTTTATGATATTATGTTTTAATTGTACACAAAGAGCATAATAGGGCTTTATTTCTAAAAAGCAATATGTTTTAGACAAACTTTGTATATAAAACATGAAGTTGAACGTGGACAAAAAAAAAAAGAAAATACAAATACAAATACAACACATTCAAATGTCCGTAGATAATCTATATAATATATAATACTTAAACATAATATTAATTTTTAAAAAAGTTTGACGACTTGAAAAGAAATTTTAAAAAGGTAAAATATGGTTTTAGGTAGAGGCAAATGAGGTAAAATATACTTGTCAACTTTCGTTTTAAAAGTTTTCTGAGATTTAACTATCTGATGAAAAGGGGCAGAAGTTCCATAGATGGCCACCGTCACGACACGACTTGAATCATGAAGAAATCGGAGTAAAAATAGGCCGAGTGGACAGGAATTCCAAAGGTTAAATTATCCTTAAAGTGAAAAGAAAGTTCATTTGACGCTCCCAGGGTAATAAAAGGTCCTTTGAGGTACGAAGTTGTAAAGGAATTGAACAGAATTATTTAACATAGTAATAATTGTTATTAGATATTTATACAGCATTTGATTATAATTATTACTGATTTATGTCTAAATAAAAAAAATGTTCCATTACATGTTATGAAAGTTAGTTCTAGAACAAATATAAAACTAAAATATCTCGATGATAGGAGTCTGTGCTGCTGTGTTTGTGTTCGTCATTTGTTATTTTTAATAGCGAATGACCGAATTTTATATGCGAGTGAGATGCGAAGCGACAAGCGAAGCTCTTTGTTGTTGAGTCAAATGTATTCATTGTCACTGAACTCCTCGGTCATTACCGAACTTATTTGATTTCTATGATTCTGGAGCGCTTTTGTAAAAAAAAGTCTGTAATAGTCCATTGTCATGTATATGGCCATGTCCTTAAGGAATACTAAACCATTTTTTTTAATAGTTTACATTTTTTTTCAATAGTTGTCATTCGAACAGTAGCCTCGAGTCAGGAGTGAGACTCTTTCATATTTTATTGTATAACAGTTTAAAATTAACCCATTTCATTTCTGACGTCACTCGCTGACAATCAGTTAGAATGGCTTTAAACCTAGGACGGTAAAAGTGTTTTTTTTTATTTGTATGTACTGAACCGTCTGTATGATAAAAAGCCAGAAACGTTTTGGATTTTTGCATAGGTCACTTTTCCATATTACTTATTTCTACGAATATTTTTTAATCACTGCTGGGTACACTATTTTTTCAATTATTTTCAAACATGTCAATCAACATCGTATCTCACTTACCCTCAGTGAACAATTACTAATCATTTAGAGATCAATGACTTCAGACGTGTTGTCGAAAGGTTACACCTTTCGATAATCAACATTCGACCAAGCTTTGTCTGTAATAATTTTTATCATCCACTGCTTAAACCACCGGCGTTTGTTGGCTTTGTTGGCTTTTGTGAATAGCCAGGAATATAGTTTATAATGTGAATCTGAAATAATGTTTGATAATAAAATACGTTATTTATTTATAAGAGATTCTTACCGGTAGATAATATTTTAAGTTAATGTCACAAACAAATTCTTTTACCTTTTGATTGAAAAAGATTGAATGTTTTTGAGTCGTATTTTTCCAACAATAATAATAAGTGTAAGTAAAAAATATGTTTAAATTATGTTTCGCAATTTTTAAATATATACCATATTTAATTATCCTAATAATAATAGTATTCTTTATTATACATCTCCAAAAGTATAAAAAATTCATGTATTACAAAATAATAAAATAAAATAAATAAAAATAAAATTATAAACAAAGTGTACAAGAGACTACCTTATCTCTAATAAGTGATCACTTCCAAGTAACCCTTACATTAAAGGACAATACATTAAATGGAGAAATTAAAATCGTCTTAATTATTATATTTTTTGCAAAATGTTTTACAAGAGCACAACTTTGTGTAAATTATATACATATATTCTGAAATAAAACTAAAACTGAACCTAAAACCTGACCAACAGTTTGTCTCAGCATTTAGAACCCATTTCGGAAATTGCATCTAACTTGGTCAGGCTTTGAGAGCCAATTAAGCTCTCAAACCGAAAATAATTATACGTTGCATTCACTAATTGTATTTTCGTTTATGAAACATAAATACAAGTATCAAATAAAACCTAAATGTTAGAGAAGGAAAAATAAACAAATAGGAAGAAATATGTATATGAATTAAAGAAACTAAATATCTAAACTTTTTTTATTTGAAAGTAGAATAGAATTGCAAAAATAAAATCCAGTCCAGTCATACAAACAAATACATCATTATACCTTCTTTAAGAATCTAAGAAAAGACATCTGATTTGTGCGATAACTATCTCATACATTAATATATTTTAAGATCATTACATAGATACTACAAATATAGATTTAAGATAATCAGCGATTGCATAAAAAGAAAAGCGGTACGCTTATACAGCTAAGTAAGAAATATATATCTTTTTTGAGACTCCACGCCAATAATCATCTATCATACATTATCTTTTATATGTCGATGTGAAAACATCAAGCCTTTAACTCGTATAAAGATGAAACATATGAAGAAATTCCAATTTAAACTAACTGTATTCCTGATTTGTGAGTCTACGGGGTGAGTTTCGTGTTCGTTTATTTGAAGTATCTTCGCTGCTGTAAGAATCATTATTATTCTTACGTATGAATATTAGAATATAATATATACTTTACAATTATTTGAATACTACAGTTCATGTGTAACGTAATACTTTAACATGACGCTTTGATATTTCTATTAGGTAGTAAAACCCGTTTTCGCAGCTTTTAATACTTATACTGATACTTATTACGTATACAATAAGTATACTAATACATTAAAATAATAGTAATTCACTACACATTGCACAGTACAACTAATAAAACATTAAACATAGTAAAAAAACAATGATTAAGACAAGGTAAACTAATTACCCGATCTACAATAACTTGGACACTATTCTTGTAATTTTAAAATCTGAGGTCGCGTACCATGTCTAATATTTTAAAATATATTGATTATAATTAGTTAATTTAGAGTAAAAAGTAATTCGTTACCATTTACAGCATATCATCTAAAATTACATACATAATAAAAAAAAATAAGACAAGACAAGTAAACAACGGAGAGACTATTTCACTTTTTTTTAAAGTTGGAGAAAAAATATAATATTGTACATTTTTTGTTGTACTTGTATTAATAAGAAAATTTTCAAAGGTCAACGATCTAGCTTTATAAATAGTGCTCAAGACCAATTGTCCAACCTCCATATATTTGATGCCTCGGGGAAATTATGCGATAAATTTAAAACTGCGAGAGAACAAAGAAATCTGTGCAAAATAAAAAGCAAGATTATTCTCCAAAATGTAATTTTTTATGGTTTTGTATATTCGTATATTTAGATGTTGTCTTAATTCTTGTGTTATTTATATCTAGGAAAACTATAACAACAAAAATTCCTATCCTTGATTCAGAATTGAATATTCCAGGAAAATGGAAGAAATTAGAAAGAAGACAAAGTAAAATCCATTATTCAGTTATATTTTTGTTATAAAAGAAGTTACATTTGAATTAGTTATACTTGTATGTCAATATTATGATATTCAAACATAAAAACTTTTTTTTAACGTCTGGAATCGTCATGGATGCATACACACCTCCATCCAGGGGAAGATGGAAGTGGTTATGTGAGACTCCTACTCGTTAAACCAGACGGTTGCCACCGCCATCATAATGGGACACCACGGGATCGCTTTCGCACTCACTGCGATGCCCCAACGTGATCCACGGAGAGGGCACTCCGCAACGAGGAGCACCTATCCCTTTTTTGCAGGATTGATACATTGTGGAGGGATCCCCTTCCCCCCACCCAAGCTTGCTACATCTGTAGGGGGCCGAGACCCCTTTCTAGCCGGACTCTGTCTCAGGGAATCAGGTGGTAACCCCACTCGACCATCATCGACCGTTCCCAGCTCCACTGCGGTAGTCTCCCCAAGAGGAAATCGCCGGTGAGGTCCCTACGACAAGCTGACATACCCACAAGACCATACATATATTTATAATAGGTCAGTCAAAATAAGGGATGTTTTAGAAAAAAACATGAAAAAATGAATAGTTATTTTCAAACATTATAAATTAGCAAGGTACCTGTAAATATAGTAACTTCAGAAAATATAGTAGACAAAAAACTGTGTTAAAATAGGGCGCCACCTGCCATACACAATGCGTAGACGAGCGGGAGGGGGAAATTAGAAATGGGCAGTCATGAGAAAGCAGACCCTCGTTTATTTTTGGGTTATTTAATTCACCAAGTTTAAGTTACACATTTATTTAATACCATTGCGTATTTTTTCATGTGTCACGACATGTGTCCTTACACCTACGCGGGATAAGCAAACTTTGATTTTATATAAAAAGGGATCTTATTCAGTAAGTGCTTTTCCAGTTGGATTTAACAGTTCCAGTTACCCATAAGTGTTAAAGATATGAATCTTTAACACTTATGGGTAATAAATAATATCCTCATTAGAAATAAAATATTATATTACAAAAAAACCTTATATTTACCAATTCATCAACTTAAATATTAAATAAAATTCTAAAATAATAGAACAAAAGTGCATCAGGTTTTGTATATTTAACATTTACATTAGTTTTATCGGCTTTGTCAGCCAGTGCACTGTGTGTCTCAGTCAGTCTCTCGCGTGAATCTTGTAAGTTGTGGCAGCGAGTGCGCTCCAGCGTGTGGGTCTCGTCGCTTCAGCTCATGCTGCTTCAACTATCTAAGGAAGAAGTGACAGGCTCATGAATACAAATCAGCCAACACTCAAAAAATCAAAAATGACTGTGTTTGTCCTTGAAGATTCTCCTAAAACTTTTAGTGCTGTTTTTCAAACCATGTCAATATGAACAGACAAGACAATACATTATAAAATATGATGCAGACTCTATAAGGTAAATAAAATAATAAAAATTTTAGTAAAAAAATAACAGTTCAAATATTACTAGCATACATTTTAAATTCTTTCTGTTTTGAGTAAGTATAATATATATAACAGTTCCTTTGAACACACGTCACATTGAGACGTTTACTAATGTTAACTACTACTAATAATTACTACTAATATTACTACTAATAACTCATTAGCGACGCAATCGTCGATATTTACAAGAATTAAATCATCAAGAATTATACAAAGAAGCTTGGTGCTATACAGAATTTTAAGTTAATAATGTTAAGTGGAAAAGAAAATCTTATAGCTAAGTGTAAAGAAAGATGTAAATAATGCACATTTCAGATGGGATGTACTTATATTATGTCATGTATGCATGAGATTTAATAAATGAAATAATGTTAGATTATTAAGCAAGTAGTATTAGGAGGTTTGGTAAGAAAATATAAAGGAAAAATCAGCTCAGGATGGTTTTAAATATGTAATTAAATATATTAATATGTTTCATCACTAACAATTTAGTAGGTACTACTTACTATTACTACTTACTATTATTGGAAAAGAATAATAATAAAATGAAAAAAAGCTTTTTGAGCATTTTTTAAGTAACTTCAACCTCTGTGTAAAAGTTAATTAAATACAGAGGAAAGTGTTGGTAATTTTACACGTAACTCTTAATTAAAATTAACGGTAAGTGCTTGTGGCTGAAATGCGAATGAGGAGAAATAAGAATGAAGAAGTAATAAGGTACAAAATCTGTACAGCTATCTACAAAGCCTTAAGAAACTGACCTAACTAAATAAAGAAAGCCATTATAAAAAGCAACATGATCTATTTAAATAAAAAATATATATTTTATAAATTAAATATTATCCTCATGTGTGAAAGATCATCGCAAGGGATCGGCCTAACCTATTTGGTTTGCATAAGAGTAAAAAAAATCGGAGTGTATGAAATTAATAACTTAGTGACAAATGTAATAACTAAGTGTTATATTCTATTATAAAATTACATTTTTCCACTGAAATTGAAGATACAGCTTATTAACAAACAAACATACTTAATATATTTTTAAGGGCATCTAATTTCTTTATTGTTTTAATAATTGTTACCATTAGAAGCCGTGGTGGGTAGTAAGTATTAAATTATTGGAACAGAATATTTTAGTTGGCTATCAATATTTACTACAAATACATATTGACATGAAATAATAACTATTCGAAACCGTAATCAATCGGTAAAAACTGATGATATAAATATACAATGAATGCAATTGGATGGAGTTGTTAATGAAATTCAATTGAAATCATGATCACATCAGCAATATTATTTAACGGCTCTGAAATATCAGATTCGTTATTATCAGTTACTATAATTACTATCGCAGTAGGTTCAAGCGGGAATCGTAATTAACTCGAGGATAATTGATTTCACAATTTCCTTGCTAAGTACAAATTCATATTTACAAAATTAAATAGTCTTTGATGTCGAAGAGATTTTTGCGGCTCTTACAATACGAGTGTTGTTTCTTGGGTGGTTATTGCGGGAGAGGAAAAGAGGCTTTTTCCTGACACTCTTCCGAATTGTTTTGTTTTGGAAATATACCGAAATTGAGGTTGCGCAAAAACTTGCAACTAAATTTAAACTGACATTTGTCACTGACGTTTCGGTACTGTAAACTTACTTTTAAGTTGCTTATAATTAAAGTGCTGTTGATAAGATTATTTGTGTTTATTTTTTTTATTCTAATTAGTAGTAAATAGATGTAAGTTTTTAATTTATACTGGATGGAAACAACGCCCTCCAACTCTCACTTCTTATTTTTGATAAACCCAAACCACTCTCTTGAAAACATCATCAAGATAAAATATACAATAAGCCTGTGCTTGCCAAAATTCATTTTTAACAATTACTATACTCTAAGGTCGCCCTCAAAATTAATTAAAGACAAACATTATGCATGAATCCAAGTAGGCATACCTCAAAACTCATGATTTTTCTTGTATATAAAATCAAAGGTGACTTGCACGTTTGCACGTAACATCAAGAATTTTCAGACCACGAATTATTTATGCTAGTACCCCAGTGTACTTGGCTAAAAAAAGGTTTAGAGAATTTAGAGAACTTCAGGATACAAAAAAACATGATTCTTCATATACTTTTTTGCTGTCCCAGAGCCACTTATTTATTTTACTTATACTCGTTTATTACTTAAACATCACCATCATCACCAAATTAGTTACTATTTTTTTTTTTGGTTTAAGGTGTATAAAAATTTATTTTAATTATTGATTAACATTTCTCTTCATGTTTTATAACTCTTTGCCACAAATATGGGGAACGAACAATGCTCTCTCAGAAGGGTTTTGTCTATTTACAAATATAGATAAAACCTGGTGATGGCAATTAAAATCTTCTTATAAAACGAGCCTTAGAAAAAGTTGATGAGCCTTGATATCTCTATATTATCTCGTTTATAAACGATAGACATAGGTGGAAAGAATTTTTCAAATTCTTTGTCCGCCAGCAACCATATTACCTAAAAGCTGGGGTAAAATAAATACGATTCGTCGGGAGGAGATCTTGTTTGGGTCTCCCAATGACTGCGGTCGGCCAGACCTGGACACCATTCCTCGGATTCAGCTATCTTCCGCGATGCTTGCATAATATTCTTCGTATATCCACTAAAATTATGTTAATGTACTCTATTCGTCTACTCATTTTGACTACCCTGATGTTACTTAGACTTAAAAGAGGAGCAACTTAAGAAGCTTAAGCGCTTTTAAAATCTTTGCATACAGTTTATATTTGCATACATTTTAAAGTTAAAGTTATGTGGGTTACGCAAACATTAATTTATTATAATAAGTTCTAAACTAGTCTAACTTCAGATAAGTAATATTAGACAGTGTCCCATACAAAGAATATTGGAAATTGCTTTTAATATTTGTGGCTGCATTTAATTTTTATGGTTATCCAAGCCGCTAGTTTAATATACATGATGACAAAATTTAAGTAAATATAATAGGGGTGTGCGAATACCGTTCGAATCGAATCGAATAGTACGATTTTATTCGAAATTCGAATCGAATGATTCGAACTCTCGAACTCTTCGTAATTTTGCGACTAATTCTAAAATCTCCGAATAATTCGAATTATGGGCAAATAAACCGAAATATGCGTAAATAATCCGAGTTATGCGTGAATAATTCGAATAATCATCGAATTACCGACATATCACTTGATTTTTTATTCCACCTGGAGTTGATAAGTTTTATATAATTCATGAAAATATATTATTATATTACTAATTTTCTATTATAAGGTCTGTACAAGTTAGAACTTATTAACAAAGATAAATCTATTTACCTACTTTAAAGACGTTTCAACGGCCGACATTGGATTCACATCAAGAATTGTTGAAAACAATGTTTTATTTCGCGCTCACAGTTTTGAAATCATAAAATACCTCCTTTTTTAGAACTATTCTGATTCTCCGACGTTATATACAATTATAATTATACAATTATAATTATACAATTATAATTATAATTATTGATCTCTTTTGAGTAGCTCTTAAAATAGTTCATGAAGTCAGATCAGTACACTTGTTGTTATAGTATAGTCTTATAGTATTATAAAATAAGCCAATATAACCAGTCAATTGTCATTAATTGATGTTACTTAACAAATGTTATAATAATTATAGCTAGGAGTTAAAAATATAGTAGATTATTACTTTACTTACCAATCCTCAAATTAAATTGAAGAAAAAAGTATCATTGAAGCAGTAGTTAAGTACCTATCTTCAAGCTGCGTTAACAGATCCGCATCCACAAAAAAGAAACATAATTTATGATAACAGAAGAAAACGATCTGATCGGCAGACTTGCAGTTCCTAAACATCATGAAGAGGAGTAAATATTAAGTTATGGTCAACAGAAGCTATAATTAATTTAAAATTTAAAGATATAACAAACATGATATATTTAATGCATAATATGAATATTAATGTTTTGAAAGTGTTTATAATATGAGTTTTATTTGAAAAACATCTATTTATATAAATATAAAATAAAATAAAACCTGCATTTTACTTTTTTATGTATGTTTTTCTCGTATTGTCTTCGAAAAATATGACAAAATAATAATAATTTTCAAACTCATGAAGAATACTGAATGGTATGAAGAATACTACGGATACTACTGTTTTATAGAGAGTTAAAAAATTTGTTTACGCATTTTCTCAACATACAAAACGTTGATATATTGGCTACTTGATACCGATCTTCTGTATTTAATATATATATATATATATCTGTAACCTCTGTAACCTATATTTTAGATTACTTGCTATAAATAATTATAAATAGTATAGTACATATAATATTATATATAATGTTAATAATAATATGACAATAAAACTCCTTTAATTTAAAATTCCAGAATCTTGCACTTAATGTTTAAAAATATCTTTTAAACACGTATAGCCATGTTACGTTTATTTAAATTTATATAAATAAATAATGAAAAATAAACCGATACGGGCAGGGATTCGAACCCGCGACTACTGGGAAATTTACCGAATTTATTTATTTACCGATAATGATAGCCGTATCATTATCGGTAAATAAATAAATTAGCTACCGAGCTCAGTTGGTAGAGCGACGGGACGGTTTCTCAGTAGTCGCGGGTCGGGTTCGAATCCCTGCCCGTATCGGTTTATTTTTCATTCTTTATTCATATAAATCTTGCACTTAATTATTTAAACAGTAGTCGTATCGCATTATGAAAAAATGTTTAAAATGTTATTATGTTATAAAAATACATATTGTAATGAAGGGTTATTAAAATTTCGTCTGTTTTAATAAATTGCTTAACACATGTACAATTTCGTATAAATACAAATAATGGGCACCCGAAATCACTCACACTAATGTTTTTAAGTTCGAAGTCGCCCCTGGCTTTATTGGATTGTTTGGTGAATTGTGGAAACCGACATATATTGGTTTATAAATCCGATTCGTTTATTGTGAATGGAAACGGAGATCAATAAGACTTAAGATTGTTAAGGCGTCGAAATCCGTAACCTTAACTTGACTCCAGTTAACTTATCACGTTCTAAGCTTGGTATATAAATATTTGGGAAGTGTAGAATGGTTCAATTCATTTGCTACATTTTATAAATTATTAACTTATCATAAGGTCATTACGAATATTTATATTAGTCTGATTATGAAAGGTTCAAGTGGGGCCACCAAACAAGGACATTAAATAAGGACATTTAAATGATTTAACAAATACGGTTGATTTTTTATTAATTGCGACAAAGCTGTTAAGTAAAAACTTAGAAGTATGACTTCGGTAATCTGCTGATGTATTAAAGTGGAAAATCTTGTTTACTCAAATTTTACTGCATTTAAATTAACCATTTTATAAATTTGTTTTTTTTTTGGTAAAATTTACTTCTGTTATAATGTTTAATTATAAATGAATAGGTAGTAGGTACAAATTTAATGAGTTAATTACTTTTCAAGTCTACATTTTGTACAAAGCTAAACTTACATTTGAATAAGGAATAATTAATTTGGGTATTGATTAAATAAACAAAAATATTTTATCGAGTACCTAGATCATAAAAGTATCATATTGTGAACATTTCTACATTGTAAAAGTTTCAATGCACTAAACCTTGTTTTGAGAAGTAAGTAATTCTAGACAAGGTTTTAATTTCTAATAAAGTTATTTAAACAGATTTTTCCTCTGAAGAATACGAAGGTGCGTAGTCACTACGTAAATGTCAATAGAAACATCGTTGGTTATTTTTCTGTTGGACTTTATTAACAGTTAGTGTCAGACTATCAACGTATCAGACTTGTTAGTCTGTTTATATATAATTTAAGTTTTGAAATTAACGTGGTTATTTTCACTAGAAATATGTACAGAAACGGGATTATTGCCACGGTCAGTTATATTATTATTATTACCTCGATATTTCGAAGCGGTTACACGCTCCATGGTCACGAGTAGACGCCTTTGGTCTACTATTTTTTTGATAATTATGTAACTTTATAGTTTATTACCTAGAGAACATTTTATAATGGAAAGGGATTTAACGAGTCGGTTTGAACCTTTTTTAGTACAACATAAAATACTCAAATAATACAAAAAAATCTGTGCATAGTGCATACACACCCTCAATACCCAAACACGTTGAGCATTAGGTGTTAACGAATTTATTTGATAAAGAATGAGCAACTGTTAGTTTGTTGTTTAAATACGCAAAACAAATATTAGAATCGTAATATAGGAAGTTTAAAAAATATGAATATATGATAACTCGAAGTTTCATTTTAAAACCTTATTACAAAGTTTGTCTATCTTATTACAAACATTTAGATAATACAGATTAATGGAAGGACGGAAGGAGGAAGGGCATAGCTAGTATTAGTTTATGAAATCAAACAGCAGTCTCAAAAAGCATTTCCTCTTATCCTATCTAAAAATCGATGACGTCCAAATGAACAAAAAATAAAATAGCATAGTGAGAGCATAGAGTGAACGGTTTCTGTGCTGCATTGATGTGTAAATTCGAATCTACTGCTCTCAGACATCTACTCAACATTGACGATATCGATATACTGCGTGCAGATAAAGGGAACGCTACCGTAATAATAGATACGATTGATTATTATAATAATATTTACAAAAAGGTAAAAAAAGTTCTCACCGAAAAAGTCTTGAACCAAAACTGCCGATCTAATCAATAAATATAGTCTTAACTTGAATTTAGACATAAAATCACTTGTATTATGGTGTGTAAAATCACCAAAATTGAATAGGTTACCAAATATTCACAAGGAGGAGGTTCCACTACGTCCTATCGTCAGCCAGATTGATACACCAACATATAAACGTGCTAAACACATTGCTAGGATACTTACACGTCTCCACAAATACTCCGGAGATACACAAACCCTTGAGTTGAAAAAACGTCGCCGTCGTTGACACGTCAAGGATTCTTACCAGTTCTCATTCTTACCAGAGATTCATCAACTTAAATTAACAAACAATGAGATCATGGTCAGCTTTGGTGTTCAGTCGCTTTTTACTGGACTACCAGTTGTACACTGCATTGAAATCATCAGGAGAAAGCTGAAAGATAACAACATGCCTATTGAATATGTAGAATTACTGAAGCATTGCATAAGATCTGGCTACTTCATGTGGACGGATGACTATATACAAGTTAATAGAGTGGCAATGGGTTCTCCAGTTCGAGGCGAGGGCTCATTTTTCTGCACCAGCTAGCCAGTTAGCTACTTTTGGCAAATCTTTATTTCAGAAAGCACAACACATGTGCGACGATGAACATCTCGAGGGCAGGCTCCTGCATGTCATGCATGCCTTACTTAACAACCTCCGTTCATCCCTAAGGTCAGTGAATTTTTTTTTATGCATCTCGTATTAAGAGAAATGATTTTAATCATATTATTAATTCGGTATAGTTGTATCCACTGAGTAGCATTGAGTAGTTTTTTCTTAATGTTTCAGTTTTAATTATTAATAACATTTTTCGAGGAGGTAGTTATGAAATTTAATATGGATGCTATTTACTTATATAATATTGGATAAACTTTCTAATCAATATTTAAAATGATTAGTGCATTTGTAAAGTTTATTAAGTTTGAAAATTTAATAAGAATATTTAGTTAGAATCACTGTCGCAGAACCAAAACGCAATTACAGTCAACTCGATTTAATGTTACTGTGAAAAGTATTATTAGTTCAATAAGGTTAGAGCCAACCTGTAGTCTATTTTTTCTAAACTAGTAAGAGTAATATTATTTCAAACATTCCGTAACAACCGAGACTGTCAAAAATGCACTCTTTGATTATACGTTAAAGGAGAACGTAAATATTTTAGTGGGAAAATTAAATAAAATTTAGTAACTACATTTCGATACGGTAATTTAATATCTGAGATTTATGTCCCCAAGTGCAATCCTTAGAATCATCTCCAACACATTACCAGCGTTTTCTGGGCGATGCATCTGTTGCGTCGTTTTAGACGCTCAAAGGCATAAAAACAAAATTTCAAAAGCAATCTCGGTATACGTACGGTATCTCATTCATTTTGTATTACATAATCCGCGTGCTATAGCTTGTCTAAACAAAAGGACTTCATCAATTTTATACATTCTAGAGGTTGACTTTCCAAAAACACTCAAATATATATATATATATATATATATATACTAGCCCGCCCGCGGCTTCGCACGCCTTAAATTCGTAGTAAAACAATTCCCACTTCCCTTTTACTTGTATTGGCTTCTATATGACTTATTTTAAGTAATACGATCAAAATTACGACATCGGCAGACCTCGCTCACTGTCAAAAGTATATTTAAAGTTTTAAATAAGGATACAATATTAGGTATTGTAATTATTTATACCTCTCTTATTATTACATCATTACATTACAAATGTTCATTTAAATACTTCTTAAATAGAAAACTTAATAACGATTCTAATCATATATCACACTTATAGATTTTCATTGAACATAATCAAAATATTACCATGTAAACTTGAGGAATTCTGAGCTACACAATCGACGTTATTTTCACCATCAACTTGCAGGTCTAGTTTTATTTTAAAAAATCTATTTTAAATGATAAACATTCAATTAGCTATATGCATTAATATAATTTTCAATACTGAACATTCACAACAGTCACTTTTGAGACGGTTTGCACGGTTCGATACCAGAGTGCGCCGGTAGACCGTACCGCCGCAAAGGCGAAGACCTATATTTTAAATCTGTAATATCTTCGAAAATATTCATCTAAATTACATGCTGTAAGGGGCTTTATTGTTCCATATTAAATGTAAAATGTATTTAAGTTACTTAATTAGATAAGGATTAAAGCTCTATTTCTTAAAATCGCTTCGTAAAGAATCTGTTATTTTTCGTAAAAAGTAAAGGATAACAATTTGCTATTGTGGGTTATCCCTAAGAGATAAACGTATACCATCGCGGATTTTCTTGTAGAAATTTTTAAGGTATACAATACTTAGTACATTATTTTGATCTATTTCGTGGAGTTCAACCAGCGTTTGCATTGTAAGCGCAAACAAAAGTGTTTGTTTACGACTTCGCATTAGAAATCTTGAAATTATCAGTGGTTCTCTGATATACTAAGCATGTTATAATACATATAAACCTTCCTCTTGTATCACTCTATCTATTAAAAAAAAAACTGCATCAAAATCCTTTGCTTAGTTTTAAAGATACATACATACAGACATAGGGACAGACGCGAAAAGCGGCTTTGCTTTATAATATGTAACTTGCAGTGCGTGCGACTTCGTACGCGTACTTTTCGATTGTGATAAAAAGTACACTTGTACTTACTAATGTATGTAACCGGTAAGAAGCAATGGTACGACAATAAGAGATTATTAACTTCTTTATTTGTTAACCGATTGTTAAAAAAAAAACAAAATATAAAGTGAATTCCATGACTATATATTCCCGAAAACTGCATACAAATCGACTAATCCGTTTCTGAGATAAGCGTGAACCAACATATTGACATTTAGACGAACAAAATGAAAAAAACATTGTTTTGGGTTCTCTTGCTTATATAAAGGTCCCCCTGTATGAATTTTTGAAAATATTTTTTTTTTCGTGTTGTGTGCACAACTAAAAGACAAACAAAAACAGACAAAGATTTTAAAAATGCTGAAAATGGATTCTGTTAATTATTACTTTACATCTTGGTATATATTTTTAAATATTTTTAATGTACAAAGACTACTCCTCTACAGATTTATTACATGTATAGAATAAGATTTTCATGGTACCTATTACGTCATTGACTATAAATAGTCATAACTTTTTTATTTCTTGACCGATTTAGATGAAATAAACCCTAAATGTTAAGTGAAGACTGTGATAATATATTCCTGAAAACCGCGTTCAAATTGGTTAAGCCGTTTCTAAGATTAGCGTGCACAAACATACAGACATACAGACACACAGACAAACAGACAAACTGAAAAACCATTGTTTTGGGTTCTCTTGCTCTTATAAAGCCCCCTATGATGTTTTTTTTTTTGATTCCATGTACAGGAATGGCTCAGTGACGATTTTATTATATGTATATATATATATATATATATATATATATATATATATATATATATATATATCGTCACTGAGCCATTCCTGTACATGGAATCAAAAAAAAAACATCATAGGGGGCTTTATAAGAGCAAGAGAACCCAAAACAATGGTTTTTCAGTTTGTCTGTTTGTCTGTGTGTCTGTATGTCTGTAGCATACTCTTTTGAGAGCATGGCAATGCGGACATTCCTTGTTCATAGCACCAATTATCAATTTGAATGAGGATAATATTCAATATCGGGCTCATACTGGAATGCTAGACGCAGGAACGAAACAGATATTCAAAGAAACAGCTCGATGTACCTGTTGTCGTTGTCTGTCATTTGTTCTGCTTCTATTGGCCGTGAAACGACGTGATTGTCGTTGTTCTGATCTTGTTACTTCATTGCGTTCAGCTCGTGTAACTTTTGATTGTTCTTGACGCAATTTCGCCATGCTCACACGTGCATCAGTATTTTGTTGCTGGATTTTCGGGCTCCCGGCTCTCTTACTAGGCGAAGAAAACGTTATTTCTACATTATAATATCTAATTGTTATCTAGAAGATGTTACTATAGTGGTCGAGCCAGTCCGTAAGGGACCTGCAGCCAAATGACTTCATCCTGATTCTACCACGTACAATATAAGATGTTTTATATAAAATGATAGCCTATCATGTACATTCTTCGCTTATGCATTTTTCAATAAAAGATAAATTATCTTTTATAATATTCGACAGAGGAAGTGTTAATATGTTTGTTGATCTTACGATGTAGGTACTCACATACATAATCATAATAATAAAAATAATAATAACACTGGGCATAAAAATATAACCTGAAAAAAAAACACACTGAATATATATTATTAACATCCTAAAGGAGATAAAACCGGAACCAAACGAGATAATGGTGAGTTTTGACGTTGAATCGTTGTTCACTAGCGTTCCATTGAAAGAATGCCTTAAGGTGATCAAGAACAAATTAATTTTAAATGGTATCTCAGATAGGTATGTAATTTTGCTTGAACACTGCTTAGACGCCAACTATTTTCTATACCAAAATCAGCATTACCTTCAGATTGATGGAATAGCCATGGGAAGCCCCGTAGCACCAGCTTTAGCCAACACCTGGATGGAACATTTTGAAGAAAAAGCGCTGAACTCAGGACCTTTTCATATACGATTTTGGAAGAGGTATGTTGATGAGGTATTCTGCCTAATCAAAGAAACTAAGCAGGAAGTTGAACAATACCTCGATCATCTCAACTCTATTCACAATAAAATCCGCTTTACATGTGAAATAGAGAGTGAGCGATCATTTGCATTCTTAGATGTTAAGTTGAATGTGCGAGAAGATGGTTCTCTGGGACACACTAAAACCGACACACACCGATAGAGACCTGAATGCCTCTTCGCACCATCACCCGCGTCACTTACAATCTGTTGTGACATCTCTGACGAATCGAGCCTATGAACTTTGTGATCCTGAACATTTGAATAGTAAGCTCGGACACGTTCAGGAAGCACTAAAGAGAAACGGGTACAAAACAAGTAAAAGAGGTCCAGATCGTCGTGGCACACGTACGAAACATCCAGAGGTTGAGCGCCAGCCAGCGTTCTTGCCTTATGTCAAAGGTATAACGGATAAAAATGGATCAGTTCTCAGAAAATTCTCCATTAAGACTTTATATGTTCCGTTCACCAAAATTGCAAAACATGTACACGCCAAAGGATGTAATACCAAACACCAGGTGTTTACAAGATCGATTGCAGCTGCGGAAGTTCTTATATAGGCCAGACGAAACGCACCATTGCAGAGCGAGTAAAAGAACACATTGCAGCTGTTAAGAATCGCCAGACGACGAAATCAGAATAGCGAAACATCTTATGACCACTAACACCAACCACTGGATTGAGCTCCATTAACCCAAAGTTTTATCCACCGATCGCCAATATTACCGCAGAATGATTCGCGAAGCGATTGAAATTAAAAAACACAAGAACTTTAATCGTGAGGATGGATATAAATTGTCTACTGCATGGAATCCAGTTATAGGAAAATTAAATAACCGCAATATTTCGTCAAGTAAACCCTAGGACAATGTTAGTGTCGTGTGTAGTGACTTTTATAAATATATTCCACAAGTGAGGGTACCTGAAAAAGATACCTCCGCTCACAGTCGACGGCGCCGCACACGGCTAGTCTCCCCGTGACCACGGCTGGTGTAAACGGCCGAAACGTCGGGTAAAATATAAGGTAAATTACGCGTTAAGCCCCGTATTATTTTAATTATGCAACGCTATAATTTAAAAACTTACACTGAATATGTCCTAAAAATGACATGCGGTACCGTTACACTTTTTGTTCAAAGCATTCACTGCAATAATAATTATATTGTAATTTATTCATAATTACAAGAAAAATATGCACAGTAGTGGGCGGTTGGTAGCACTGTTTTGGCGTACTAGAATATTGAAACTCTTTATCGTCGAAAATCTTTCCGCTGAACATTTAATATCTAGTTATCAATTATATATTTCTTTGTCACGTTGACTTACATTGCTTAAAATTAAAACAAACACCATAAATGTGTTTATTCTATATCTTTTATAGTAACACCACACCACAGTCCCAAGATGCTGCTGCATTATATCAACTTAAATAATCTTCAACCAACTTGCTATTAGAATAGTCAGTAATATGTATCCTTCGAATATTTAAATTCATGAAAATATTTACGCTATCATTTCATTGTTTCTTAGTACCGGATGGCATTATTTATATTCAGTTAAAGGTGATTTTCTTTCAACTGAGAACATAGTACGCTTCAAGAACACCTTAATTTATTTACCTTTATTAATAAATTATAAAACCAAAATATTGATTTAAACAAAAAAAATAGTTTAAATGTAAATAACAATATTTTCCGTGCATCTATATATATATAGTGTTTCAAAACACAATGTGTTCACATGGTTATAGTATAAACTACTCCTATGGTTACATAATACCTTCATCGCTGTGTAGTGGCAAAAGCCAATCTGCCGAGTCATCATGTCTTATTGTAATTACTTATTGGATAATGGAATTTATAGCTATCTCTTTGTACGAAATTTAAGCTTGGGTTTTTTTATTGTTACAATACGTTGGTTAAGTTCCAACAAAGAACATCTCACTTTTATTATTAGTTATGAAATAAATAGCATAGTCTAAGTATTCTAATTGTAGTAACTATTTTTTCTAGTTTGAAAATAACATTATGGTATTTGGCCGGGGTGTGGTATTTTAAGAGGTAACATTGTAAATAAAATTCGGTTATATTTATTTATTTTCGAGGAAATAAACAATGAAATAACACGAATAAGTTAGAAGCAATTTGTAAATGTCAATCGTTTTATATATAATATCTTAATTTATTCTTTCTTCTCTACATTACAATAAGTTTTATTTACACACGGTTTTTAGTTACGAAAGCTTTACGCTAAAGCTTTCGTAATATGTTCTTTGATACATTTAATTAATGATTTATATCTATATTATCTTTAAAAAAAAAGAAATAATAAGAACGTCTAGACTCAAAGTACAAATTTACTATTAAATTTACTACTTTCTACTCTCTACTACTTTCAATTTAATATAATAGAAAGACAGCAAAATCCTTAAAATTCGGCTGAATTTTCTTCCAATATTATTCATGACTGAAAAAAAGTTTTTTTTAAACAATGAATTTTTTATTTATTTTTTTCTTTTTAAATGAAACTTTCTTGTGAAAAAAATAATTAAATAGATTTATTCGTTTCTGGGCTTATTGAAAACCAACCAATTTTTGTTCTCTAAAGATGAGAATAAATAATTATTTTTATAAAGTGAAACATAACAAACGATACAATCCGTTTCATTTATACCTACATAGGTATGTGATGAGAATAAAATTCATTGTTAATAGAATCTTCTCCTTATACAGCTACAACTTATTAAAATGTTTTCGAATGTACTATTCATGGGAAACGTATTTTTTATACAAATGCTATAGCAAACTATTATTAAATAGATTATTATCAATGTGGTACCCACTATTACCAACTCATTATATTATTTTTACTACCCACGGATATAACTTTAGAACAATTTATAAATATTTATAAAAAAAAATTATGGTAACAAGATATTGTTAGTCATATTTATTTATAATAATTTAAATGGTAAATACATTGGAATTTATATGGATAACAATTGGAACTAAAACATTTAGTTTATAAGTTTCAACAGTAGCGCCACCTACGAAATTATATATTTACTGTTAAATTTGTTAAGGATTAGAAGCATAGGATATTTTAACATAATGTTTAATATTTTATTAATTATTAGAACTTATTATAAGGTATAAATGTTAGCATCTTTAAGTTGGTTATAAAATTTAAAAAGTTGGTACAAAATATTATAAAACGAGTTGTAAGGGCTTTTTTTTTTTTTTTTTTTTTTTGTTTGTCTATACTGTTAGCCCTGTTGGCTATTACAGCGTCACCGGGGGAGCGGGTGGGTCTGGAGACCTGTAAGGGCTGCTCTCGGCCATTCTATTACAAATGGTTGGATATTAAACATTGAAGTGCAAGTCCTAACAGTATCTATTACAAAACTGAGTGAGTTGGTGTTATTTCAGAATCATTGTTAATGTATTATTATCGTATAAAATTGGCCGTTAAACCATTTAAATTGTTTATAATAATATTCAATGCCTTGTTTGTTGTTCCTATACATTAAATATAATGTATGCATTTAGATAGTTTTATGGCCTTTATAATATTAACTATTATTTTATCTAAACAATGCGACGATTTATATAATTTAATTATTCCGATATTTCAGTAATTAATGTTCTTAACGGTCAATTTACCATGTATTTCCAAACACAATGTTAATAGAATTAAATAGAATGAAATGATAAGGTAATAGAATGAAATATTTGTCAAAACTGTCAGGACTCAAACATGTGAGCTCTCAAACGCCCTCCCCCCATCGGTAAAAAAAATGGGAAATTGTTTCTTAAAAATATAAAAAAAAAACTTCTTAAGAATTTAAAGAACTCCGTTATATTTAAGTTCCGGCATCTTTAAGTTGTTTAAAAAAATTATTGGTCAAATGGTTTTATTTACGTTCAATATCAATTAAACACTACAGTACTAAAATAAGCTAATTAAGGCAATCGACTTTTACTAAGCTTGTCGAGTGTTACGCAGTAGCGAAGAGCGGCTTGGATGAAACTTAATCATAATAATCATATGTATACCTAAATACGTAGGTGTTCGTCTTAGAATTTCTCTTTGACCTCAGAGTAAGGAGTCTTACGCAACTATTCACCCATCCAACTCTAATCAGGCTCGAATCTGTGAGATTACGGTCCAAATAAGGCCTTATTCATGATGGACACGTATGAAAAGCATTACAAAATCCCTGGGGATGTTGGTGTTTCGTCATCCAGACCGGACTTATTCCTGTATTCGAAACATCTGAGGCGCGTGATACTTGTGGAGCTTACTGTTCCTTGGGAAACAAACATCCCAAGGGATCACACATTCAAGCTCAATAAGTATTACGAACTAACCAACGAACTGATCAGGAATAAATTTATAGTTAGTTTGTACGCGGTAGAAGTGGGAGCGAGAGGTATAACAGCAAAATCTCTCTATAGCCTACTTAAAGATCTTGGCCTTTCTAGAACAAGCATCGGTTCATTTCTAGAACGTACTTCAAAGGCGGCATTAGTAGGTTCTTTCCAAATTTGGTTAGGTAGGGAGAGGAGTGTGGAGGGTGAAGGTGAGCGTTTTTGCGCATAATAAAGGGGCCCCTTAAACCTACTCCTGGGTCGCAAGTCCCAGGCACTGCTTGCACTCCTCTCCTTGCAACGCGATGGGCCCGGCACCCGCACGGTGAATCCATGGATTGCTAAGAAGCTTCGTCTTATTTAAGAGTTAGTCAGTTTTTTTCTCTGAATCTAGACCGGATTCGGATCACTTCCGGTGCCCGAGCACCTTAAACATAGGACTTTTCCAGCAGTGATGCACTATGGAGGTATGTCATGAGAAGGTCAGAGATGAGCAGCGAAACGCCGAAGTTGTGCCGACGTCTTTCCTTTTGCAGTAAATATACATAAGTTTTTTTTTTCCATTCCATTTTTTATGCAGTAAGATAAAATATTTTTTAAATTATCTGGTCGGTAAAACCCGTCAACTGTACTCAGTTTTACATACATATTCGTAGTTTCCTTCCGTAACTTATAGCTTCGTTGAATTCGTTTCCACCAATACAAAGTAATGGAACAATGAATGAAATGTTTGGTGGATATTAGATTAGAGTTATGTAGAAAGTAAATATATTATTTTATTGTCTACCATCGCCCTTTTAGTTTGTTTACCATTTCGTTTTAACTGTAATTTAAGTAGGTACGTATGATGTCAGTAAGTTGTATTAATAAATGATTACTTGTATAATGACTTGAATAACTAATAAAATGCATGATTAATAATATAATAGAATTACATGAAATTGTTGGATAGACTAAGAGAACGCCTTTGGGTCGGTACGGCAAGAACAGATGATATTCGCGCTAAAATTGTATAACTTTTCCACGGTAGTTAGAGACATTATTGAATCATAATGTTCAAAATTAAAATTCTCCATAACTTTTAATAAAAACCATTCAAAAGCACTAAAATATAATTTAGATTAATTCCAGAGCTGTTGTATTTCTTCAATTATATTAAATTAATTAGTTAAACATATATACGCCACATGCATTCAATAATATACTAAAAGTCAATAGTATATTGTACGAGTAAAATAAACAATAAAGCAGAGAACACGAAGAGTAAACGGAAAAGCGAAACCAATAATAAATATACTTCTATTATCAGTTACCAATTGAAAAATATCGGTCAATAAATTAAAAGCCATATTTCAAATTTTGTGAAATATACACCTTTATGAAAAAAACATAAAAGCTGAAAACATGCGGTTATTTATTACATCTAGATATAAAAATGTTATGTAACATTGTTCGTATGATATTTTTATATTTAGTTAACTTATTTAACTTAATTTAGTTAACTTTTACACAAAAATGCTTGAATTGAGTTAGTATCAATTAAGTTTTTTGTAAAGTCATTGTAACCGGATATGCAATTTTTAATTATTTCCAATTTTGATAGTCTGAATTGTTTTCAAATTCTTTTTAAATGATAAAGAAAGAATTGAAGAAAAAACGACAGGGTCATGACTACAAAACAGTGTTTGTCTTAGATTTATTTCTTAACGGGTGGAGCTGAGTGATTTGTCAAATAATTTTTAACTTTGGTTACTGGAGAAAAGAATTGTCAAAAACCTTAAAATTTATAGCAACTTGGTAAATAAAGATGGATGATACGCACAAATAACACCAAACACATCTTTGATTATTTCAAAAACAGGTAACTGTAACTTGTAACTTGTAGACCAATATTACGTAAAATAGATAGTGTTACAAATGTAGGTTTTTTTTTTAACAGCACCCCCGTGCTGCTTTCTCAAGAACCCTGGTGCCATAGACTCTCGTGGGAGGTTAGCTGATAGTGGCGGCGTTATTTAACTCTTTTTAAAGTCACTACTAACCCCTGTCACAACCAGCCCCAGTCTCCCCTACATAATATGAAACAGGTATGGTTTCCGTAGTTGAGTAAAAAAAACTGTAACGATTCGTAGCAACCCACATATGAAACTACCCGCAGTAATAAACGTACAAGGATGGAAATGAATGTGTTCCATTTTAATTAAATTACGGTATAATTTTTTATATATCCTAAGACTAATTTGTTTAAGACTATTTATATATAATTATATATTTATTATATTTTTATATTTAAATACCACAAGACATAAAAGTAACCTGGAATGAATATAGTTTCTGGATTTTAAAATAAGACAATAGAGTTAAAATAGCATATAATATGAAAGTAACAAACAAATATTAAAAAGGAATCTAACGACAATGTCGCTTTTAAAAAAATAGGTAGGTACTATCTATTCCAAGTCCTTATTGTATTGGTTTTAATGTAATGAAAGCCCACCGATTTCTAATCGCAATGTGGTAAAATAAAAACTTCATAGCAGCACCAATAGAATTACATTTATTATTATCTGTGAAATCAATTAGTACAGTTCTTTTATCTGGTTTTAATTAATGAATAAAAAAAACAGAATTTATCCGGTTATAATTTATAAATCTAAACAGAAACCTTGTATTTTATAATTTGTTACGGCATTTATAATTATGTTAATATCTTTCTGCATTGAAATAGCATATTCCCTCAAGACTCCACTGGCGTTTTCAATGAATGTCAATTACTTCATAATCATGTTGAAATTACAAATTGGTACAAGACTTCTAAACTGACATCTACAACTTTGTCAGTGTGCAGTGGTTACATGTTCACTTTAATAAGCATTTACTCAAACATTGATGTTGTTTTTTTATTAAATATCTTTTGGTGATGAAAATAATTAAAATTAATATTGAAAATTAAAGTTAAATTTTAAAACAGCATCACCATGACTTTTTTTAATTAACAGAATCATACAAAAATCTAATATAAATTCTATGTAAATTCTCATATAAGATATAAGAGGTTGTAAGCAATTCGGATTTTTAATATAAATGCAATAAAATTTAATACTCTTTCATTTTCATTCAGATGTAATCCAAATATTTAGGAAACAACGAAGGAGATTCATTGATCTTTACTAAGTTTGATGAATCAATATTGTAGTTAGGAAACCAATTGGTATAAATATTACATAACTTGACATAAAAATCGTGTTAAGCCCAATGTGGACGAAGAAACATAGTGCTATTTATGACACTCAACGACGTTTTTCAAATCATCACTCATTCTAGATCTGTTTTAACTTCACTCAACATAGGACACATGACGGATTACTATGAGATATCAGATCTCTATGTAAATATGACAATAATATATTCCGTGATGTCACAAACAGTATACATACATTACCATAGATATCTGTTGTAATAGCTATCTAATCAATATTTCTAATTCTATCATTCATCAAGGTCTATCTATCTATCATCATTCAAGGTGTGATAAATTCAAAACCAAAATAAACAACATAATCGTATTTTTTATATAAGCAACATAAAATAATTTTATTTATTTTGGGATATATTACGTAACTTATTTTCTCCTACGTTTTTAGTTGAGTATGTATTCTTATCCAAGGTATTTTTTATGTTTAAATATGTTATTATATTTATGACAAAAATGTATTGAAAGTCCTTCCGATTTTTTAACATAAAAAACTACAATATTACAGTATTTTCATCGAGGAAACTAGATATAAAGAAACATTCTATGCCTTTCAATTATTGGTTTTACTACATTAAGTTTGATCTTGTAGCATTATGTTCCGAAAAGTTGATAACTTTGGGCATAGCCGTAAACGCGTCCTTAAGGTCATTGTACTCAAAGGCGATCAAATGTCTGATAGCTATTATACATCAGTTTTGTATATATTATATACTCACGTAAATAAATCACTAATCATATCAAGTAATATTCATGTCTTAATGAATAATGTTGTAGGAACTGTGAACAGGCTGTCCAGTAATAATATATTATCTTAGGAAAAAAATAAAAATAACATAATATTTTTTTATAGGTTTGCTCTAACAATAATAATAATAAATATATTTGAAATAAACATAGAATGAATAAAACATCAAAACAGACAGAACTGTCATCTGTACGTCTATTGTTAAAACTAATCCTTCTCTTAAAGTATATGCTTTTGCCATATATGCTTTTCTATGTTATATCTTAATTTTAAATAATTTCCATAATTTAAATAAGTTGCATAATTTCCCCAGGGCATAAGATATAGTATGACAATTAGACACCGTCTCATGCAATCTTTTGAAATGTAGATCGTTGTTTCATTATAACATATTTAATATTATCAATATTTGCATGACTGATTTCTCTTTGTTTGTGTATTTTGATTCTAAAAGTAAGACCTTAGACTAAGATAACATACGTAATTGTTAATGAGGAAATGACCTATTAATATCAAATAATATAAAATAACAATATAAATGATACATCATTGAATACATCCCAAGATCAAAAATAAAATGTGAAATACAAGTAGCAGCCCCACATTAATCAATTATATTTAATCTGTATATATGTATTAATATTATACGTTATTAGTTTTTATAGTATATAACAGCTGTACACCACCATTATTGTATGTATTGTCCAATAATGGTATTGTTAAAAGCACCCGCTATGTCAAGGGGTTTTCTTTTGTCCTCCGAAGTTGTCAGAGATCTTTTTAATTCTTTATTTATTATTAAAATAGGGCTTATTTACTTTTGGCGTTTTCAGTGGCTTACAATAAATATGATTATTATTAAGTAAATAAAACTCATTAATAAGGATAAGTAAACCGATTTTTGAATAAAAAAATCGGTGAAAATGATACAATCACAATATTTAGTAACATAATACATACATAATTTGCTTCCCGGACAGGTCCCGATTGTAAGTTTGTATGTAGGTACTCAACAGCTTTGACTGTGTGAAGAATAAACCATAACTGATAAATCTTTTCATCATAAAATCATAAAAATCTCATAGCAGTAGGTAACTTGTAGTGAATAGACGTTGTTTCGTCCAGCTCTATTCGTCTAGGTCCCTAGGAGATCCACTAGCATTCATCCATCAGTATACCTTTGGGTCAGTCCAACATGTCAGGAAGTAGTATCTCCTCACAACGAACACAACGGGCCTAGACTCGACTGGCTTTGTTTTTTTTGTCTAGAAGATTTAGTAACACCGACTGAAGTATTCAGCTATTTTTAGGTCACAGTATAAATAATACATATATCATATAATAATAATATGTCATTTAACATGTACATACTTTAACATTAATAATATAAAAATAATTGAAAGAAATACTAATTAAAGCTTAAATATATGAAAAAAAATATATTTCAAAACTATCAAAATTGTTTAATTCACATATTATTCTCGCACTTTACATGCGTATGTATACATAGACGAAATTTTTCTATTTAGTACGTAGTAGTAGACGAAATAATTTTTACCAAATATTATGTTTTTGAGTAAGGTTCAATTCAAAAAAATAATCTTGCAAATTCTAAAAAAGTCAGCGCCATCTATTGAGGTTTTATGTAACTAAAATTAAAATGGTCATATGCTCATATTCAATTTGTTATTTTATTAAAATTCAGATAAAACAAAGTAGAAATTCTAGCTTATCTAAATTAAACACAATTAAACAAGTAAATTTTCAATTTACCATAACTTCTGTTTCCCTTAATGGATTTTGACAAAAGAATTGATTCTTACAACACTCCAGATTACATTTAATCAACCTGTGAAAAACGCGTTCAAATTCGTTGAGTAGTTTCTACGTTATAACGTACCAGACAGACAAAAATTCCAAAAAAATTTTTTTGGTTTCTGTTACTCGTCTTTAATCGCCTCCTATCAGTTTTTTTGAAAAATATTTAATGTACAGACACTCGATTTTTACTATCTTATTAAAAGTCAATGTTCTGGAAAATTCTTACTGTTAGGATTTAAATTTTATGTATCACTGCGTTTATCCCTCCTTATATAGACGGTGTAATGCTATAAATAAAATCCCTTGTGTTTTCTACTTGGATATATTTATAAAAAAATCCTTATAGTTATTAAATATTTTTTTTAATGCCATATAATGAAAACATAACTAACTTTATAGTTGTAAAAATATTAATATATTTTTTTCATTCCTATGAACTCATTGTTACCTAAATCATGAAACAGAATTATTTTAAACAAATATATTTTTACATTTAGATATATTGTAACCAATTTGTTTTGTAGATATAAATATGTCATCATTGTAAGTAACGTCAGAGCAGTAAATATTAAGTGTCATCGAATATATCGTTTCTAGAGTAACAAACCCTTGCTTTAGTATCTACTGAAACTTAAGGACAATACTTACTTTTAATGTCGTAAGTACTAGTATTAATAAGGCTTGTTTTTTATCTGTTACTGAGTCTCCGGAGTAAATATTTCAAAAGGATGTTATGTTCAATAATAATAAAAACATTAGAAATATAAATGAATAAAATCATAATATGAAATTACAACATAAACTACATAAACGCCGGAAAAACTGTCAAATGATATTATAAAATTAGGAAATATTTAGCAGTTAGCAGGCTGAAATTTTGAAATAGTCTAAAAAAATTAATAACCGCCCAAATGTTAGTCGTGAGTCTGACTCACACTTGGCCGGCTCCGAGAATTTCGTACAAACCTGTCAATAAGAATATAAGTAAAAGTTCACCCGTCACGACAATCGAGTCATGGTTATAGTATTTAAGAAAAATATGTCATGTAACTAACAATTTTATTCTTATAAGTGCGCTATAAAAGATTGCTTCACACTAAATTCAAGGTTCTAGGTCAACTAAAAGTACCCTTTGGGGTAATTTTAAAAGGACACTTTTAGTCCTAGCCTAGTAAACCTAAAGGTTTTGATTCCCTTGCGAGTAGTTGCGAGTTTGAAAATATGCGGCTTAAATTACCATTTCTTTTGATTGTTTTGACATAGAAATTTCATTTTTAATTAATTTCTTTGGAAATTTAATTTGAGTATAATACGAATTTCGATTTAATACCTCATTGCTTGGCTCGAAATTTTAAGATTCTGAGTTTACGGGAAGTACATTTTGATTCCCTTGCGAGTTTCGAAAAATTGCTTAAATTTGCGGCTGTATCTTTTGATTACGTAGGTTTGATTTTCTCAATAGCTTCAAGAAACGTAGACGTACACCTGAATATTTGATAAAAATTTCAGCTTGATACCTCCACCTGTTCCTGAGACAAAGGGTCTTGACAGACGAACAAATGGACGAACAACAAAGGGATCTTATAAGGGTTCCGTTTTTTATTATTATTATTATTATGATTTTTAGATCGGGTGACTCGCACAATGTGAGGTTTCAGGCAGATAAGCGCGCGTTATACTTGCCCCGAAGATGACCTTCTAAAAAGTCCAAAACTAATTAGCAGTTCAGACTTGTATACGTGAGTCAGACGAATCAATTTAAATATTAAGAATTAAATATTTTCATAAATTAAAAAAAAATTGCACTACCACTACTCACTACCTACTACTCATACTACCCATTAGTTCTTAATATATTTAAGTATAATAAATGTCACTTCATCAGTACAAATAACAACGATATAATCGGCGATTACCAACTACTCTACTAATAGATCTAATAACACAAAAATAAAATTGATCAAGTCGTAAAACAAATTTGACACCAGATTATTATAAAAAAGATATTTTTGCAATTCTTCATTTCGAGTAAGGTTTTTTAGATTTAAGGGTAAAACGAGCCTGTGTTTCAACAGATAGTAAATGGTAATTTTCCTAACATTCTTTTTATTAAATTACTTAAGATTAAATTTTACACATGATACGTTTTAGAAGAAAGTTAGTTTTTATTGCACTGCAATTAACAGTCTAATTTATGTACCTAAGTATATATAAAAGTAAAATAAATAAAAAACAAAAATTATGTGTGTGTGTATTAGTGTACACATGTAAGAAGTGAAACTTCTTTATGACATATTTTTTTGAAAAATGATTCAATAATTACAACTTTACAGGAATGGCTAATTAATAACAGAAAAACGTTACAATTTTTTGACATTGCTATAAAATTTCTCCCATCCGTCGATAAAAAAGTTTCACTTCAAATATGACGCGTAACGGAAAAATGTGACTTAGAAATAAAGATGAATGAAAATGTTTGTATTTTGTCAAAAAGTTTAATTTCTACCTTCTTCATAAATGGTTCTTTTAGAACAAATCAAAATATGTATCCAAGCAATAATAATAACTGGACTGTATAATCGCAAACGTAGGGAAAAAGTCGATTCAGTAATTTCGCGCTCGGTGTACCCTCATTTTTAATAAATAATTGTTAACGTACTACTTATATTTCTTGCTACTGTAATCATAATTCATTATTCAAGATTGTTATAGTGCTTCTATGTAGCTACAAAAATGATAGATTTTTCATAAATAGCTAAACATCTCAAACGTCCGTATGAATTATTAAGGTTTGGTTTCAAACAAATTTGAGTAATATTAACGTAATTTTGAGGTAAACTAACTTCATTTCTTAATTAGAGTTATCCTGAATCCTGAAGTAATTCTGAAGTCATTGTCGTATAACACTAATATACTTATCATATAAGAACTTTTCTGAAAACGTTGACAAAATTTTAGGTTTATTTGTTTACGCCTTCAGGCAATAGTAAAATATAGACTGTCATCAATACCTACTGATAAAAATAGGTGCTACACGAGTTAAAATAAAAAAAAATAATAAAAAAAAATTGAATAATAAATTTGCTTTTAGAAATCGGGACTGTTGTAGTCTATTCATTTCAAGGTTACATATTTGTTATATTTTTTTATCAATAAAAACACAAAACTCGCTGTTATTGTAATTTATATAGGTTGAAAACACTATCGACTACAGAAATGAAACGCTTCCGCTTTCCGCTTTTAATTCATAAATTTAAAAATATTCGTAACAATTGATCGTCATGCAGTTCTACGACCGTACTGAACAAAGGCGCTGAATTGAAAGACGATTACGTAATTATTTTCTACTAAGGAGAGTTAGTAAAAAAAATCTTATGGGCTTCTGGTTATTTGGCAATGCATTAGTAATGTTAGAAATAAAAAAAAATATAAACATTTAATTCGAAAAAATTATTAATTCCCAAGGAGTTATTTTTAGGGCGTTTCGTAACGCCCAAACGTTATCGCGGATGTTTACGCTTTTTCAAATCGACTGTTTCTGACGTATAATATTCTCATAGAACAAACACATAAGTACCATAAAAACAGACAAATGTACACAATCCACTTTAAAAATAATAACTTTAGGCTTCTTAACATGTTGGATCTTCACTATATCACAAATAAAATTATTCATCATCATGGTTTCTGCTGTATCGAGTTGTTGTTCGTTCTAGGTATAGCAAAACAGACCTTGTAAAGATCAGGACCCCAATGCTCCATTTCTCAGCCGAAACTCGTATTTCTTTTCATTCTTACTCCTTCTATTTCAGACAATCAATGTATTTTAAAAATATTATTAATTATATTTCATAATTTCTTCTTCATGTTATAATCTTGAATTTATTTATTAATTTCAATAGCAAGTCCATAAAATCGAATACGATTTGTCCAGTATGTAATTACAATCATTATTTAATTATAAAACTCTAATACGATAATTTTATTTTTGGTTAATGTAAATTGTGTTTTGTAATCCACATACTTGTCATTTTGATTATTTAGTATTTCCATAGCAACATGGTGTAAAAGAGATGAAGCTATACGAAAAAAGCTGGCGCGTAACGGAAAAATGTCACGCGTACCGAAAAAATGTTACACTAAATTTCTTTCCAACCCCGATAAAGAAGTTTCACTTCAAAAATATATAAAAGTAAAAATATATATTTATCGAAAAAACAAATACTTATATATATATTGTTTAAAAAGGTGTTTTAGTGCCTTTTCTTAATTAGGATCTTAACAATTTATTGAAAAAAGATATATAAAGATAATTTATTCAGCATAGGTAGTTGTTGTAGATATACATAATCACTTCATCACTGCATAGTGCCAAAAGTCAATCAACCGTGTTATCTGTTTGTGTATGTTGTTTATTAATGGAATTACTTATCGGATAATGGATGTTGTGATTATTCATCTATATTACGCATAGGTATTTTTTCATATTTTCTTGAAGCTTGCAATTTACACTTAATCAACAGAGAGGTGAAACTTGTAAGTCGGGGATAAAATTAAAAAGTTATCTGATTTAAAATGTTTATTTACTATTATTATTATTGTCACTGAGCAGTATTATTATTATATGAGCTATTATTATTATTGTTACCAAGAAAAGAGTTTTGGTGAGACTTAGGTCAATCTAAAACATTTTAGCAGTTTAGAATGAGTCACGTGGCTAAAATAGAGGGAAAAAGCTAGTCAATAAAATTATGTTTCCTACTGTAAATCCATAACTTCAAAGCAATTTGACCTGTTGAGTTCATATTCACAAAACAAATGCTTATGATTTAGATTAATTCTCTCAACGCGACGCGGTAAGATGTGATATGTATTCTATAAGTAATTGTTTCTTTATAGAAGTTATTAGTGATTAATCTTAAGACGTAATTGATAATACAATAAAAAAGTAACTCACCTGTTCGTCATCTAATAACAGTAGTATTATTAGTAGTAATCTTTCGATTACTACTAGGATACTTTCGTATCCTAAGAGTTTATAAACAAAATGTGTAATCTGGATGATTTATTAAAACTCAGAAAAATGTTGGTTCTTCAGGATCAAAACTTTACTAACTATTTTCAATAGCCATGCTTTATTTACATTATATTTTAAATTAAACAATTACAAATATTCTCAGTATTTATCACGAGTTTTATTTAGTAGTCTTAAAGAACTAAATTAAAAACCTGTTATTGATATTAATTAAACAAGTTATGTAATTGGTTTACAATAAGAGAAGCCCTCGGCGTCAACTTATTTCGTTGGCTAACATATGGTGATTATTTATTTTTATAAGAATAGGTTTTAAAAAAAGTTGTAGCAACCTACCTTTACTTTGGAGAGTAATTTTAACATCTTTTGACTCAAATTCTGCAAGACCATTCATTTGGTAACTGATCAATACTTACATATTGAAGTAGAAACAATTGGAGGATGAGATTGCAATAAGCTTCGTTAGTCATTCAAAATATGGACGAGACAGCGATGGTGATTAAAATCTTATAAAAGTTATATTTCTTTTTTAGGTATTTTTTTTTAAGTAGAAACCAATTTTGTCTTTTTATTATAAACATGCAATTTTTCACCATCCATTTTTCAATTTCCGTATAAGATTTATCCCGAGAATAAATTAATAGCTTTATTACAGAATTCAGTAGAAACCGAACCAGTTTTACAAAAGATATTAAATTTGTAAGTTTCTCAGTTACAATAACGCTTCCACAACTAACAAAAATATTTACATTTTACAAAGAAATAAGAAGTTTCATATCACTACATACTATTTTTAGTTCGCATATCGGTTGCTGAAACGCCTTAACTTATGTGGAGTTTTTAATTGTTTTTTTTTTTGGTCCAGAAAGGGTCTGGATCCACAAAATATGTCTTAAGTTTGTGTCCGTGAGCTACGTTCGAATGGTAACACACTTTTATACCTCGACCGCTATGTTCAGGCATTTTATTTGGGTCAAAGGTCATCTGAAGTCATTATACTATTATACTATAGTAAGGATATTAATATTTACGTTCAATGCATGCCGATAACATAGTATGTCCTCCGATATTATTCACAAATGCTAAGAATTCAGAATGATTTTTTTCAAAAAGCTAGCTTATAAATTGTTATCGAGTAATCAAATTGATTAAGTAGTTTTTAAGTTTAACAAAAAGGCTCAAATATTTGATCTCTATAATGGTGTAGATTAGAATACCTTTACTTAACTAGACAGAACCTAAGCCAAAACACAATCAGCTTCACAAGAGTTCCTATAAATACACGTGTCTAACGAGAATACCAACGGGAGGTTATCGGTAATAGAATCTTCTACCTTACTCTACCTTACTGCGCTATAAACTTTAAACTTTACAACGTAATCAATCTATTTTGGAATGATTTATTCATTGGAAGAATTATGTTCATATAACATATATGATACTATGAAATGGTCAATACAAGCATTAAGAATACGTTATTATGTATGTATCTACTTCCCTTAACAAAAAAAGTCTTAAATGTCTAATCAGTGTATAATATCAAACTACAGCAGGTCTAGCTTATAGATTATTTTTTTTACTCTTTATTTATTTATTTACACGATTGTTTACCTTAGCCCCGTGAAAAAAAAGCTCTTCAGCTTATACTGATGCTCAATATTGAATCATAGACGACTAATTTAATTTTGTTTTTTATAAATTATTTAGAGTAGAAAGTGCATTTTAAGGTAACAATTATAACTCAGTGATTATATAATATTTCAGAGTCATGATTTTAGAGCTATTATCGAATTGGGCTGGTTTCAATGCTTGTATTGTGTATAGATTATAGAATATATTTATTTTATTTCTATTTGTGTATTGTTGATACATAATGCTTCGTTTACAATATACACTAAAAAAATGTTTGAATTTAGAGTGGTTTATTGCCTTTATACCATTAAGTATTGAACCTAAATAATCTCGTTAAAGTATTAATAAGTTTCAATAATTTACAGTTTTATCGAATATTTTCAATATAATTCTAAACTATTTATTTTCGAATGTTTCGGTAACTCTTGCAATGACCATTATCACGAAGTAAACTGAGTGCTTCAGGTGGGTCATTAATATTGCTGGCAGATCTCTCTCTGGAGAAATCTGTCTACTTTTTTGTATTCTTTACTACCATATATTAAATCATATTTTTATTTTAACTCCTTTGAAACGAGTCTTACAGTATAAAGAAGATAGTTCTCTATTGTTTTAAACCTGGAACCCAGTGTTACCGTTCTGTAGAACATATTGAAAGAGACATAACTAAAAGTATACCCTTCGATACATATACGAAGCATATTGATAGGATTCAATTCACGCTTTATGAGGCTGTATTAGAATATGACTAGAAAATAACCTACGTATGAAGCCGATCTTAAATACTTTGGTTTCCTTTTTGATCAAGATTTTGCTACGCTTAAAGTTATCAAAGCTCTATGAAATTTTATTGAAATACTAAGTTATTTTACACTATTAATAGGTAGCACTCGCAACCAGTTAATTTTCCAAATAAGTAAGATGAAATTCTGCAACTTATTATGAACCAGTGCTCAGAATATGTAAGCTCATTATGAACTTTTGAATGTTTAGACATCTCTGTGAGTAGATGTTCAAGCTCATTTAGGTAAATGTAATACTAAATGAATATATGTACCATCACTACTCTACATGTTTAATGTGTTCCTTTTCTTTTCCTATTTATTTTATTTGTTTTTGCAGTATATAGCTTTGGTATTGTATTAAAATTTAACGTGTCTTTTAGTTAAGATTACATAATTTTAAAAATACATTTAATATTTGTAGTAATGCCTTATAATAAATAAATAATAACGTTAGTGTTGCTCAATATTATGTTTTATTAATCATGTCGAGATTTTTATCCAGTCACGGAAGGTCTATAAATATAAAGCTAGAAATATCAAACACATTCTGCCTTGATATAAACAAAGCCATTCGGACTAAAAAGTAGACCCGATTTCTATTTCCACATTTGGAATTTAAAACTTAAATAAAAAAGGTTTGTCACACAGTTTTATCAATATACATTATTTATATAACTTTAGAGTGCACCTACTAACTAAAACAATTTTTAATAAACGTGTCTGTTATTTTTGCTTTTATTATATTAGCCTTTTATTATATTCCTTATTTGTATTATTCATAATATGAAGCTGATACATTACATTACATATAATTAAATCTATAGTCCTTATTTATATTATTCATATTATAAACCTGATATATATTTATATCAGCTTCATATTATGGATAATACAAATAAGGAATGTAGATTTAATGATGTGTAAGTTATTAGTAATAATATGTAAGTACAATTAAGACATAATTTGTAACAAGAACACCACTTCTAATTGGTTTAACAAAGCTCTTTGTTCCTGTAGAGGGAACGGAATAATATAATCGCCATACACAGGATGCCAAAATAACCCTTGACTTGTAATGTATCATTTATTCATGGTCTGGGACATCACTAGCAGTTAAAAGTTCAGGTTATTGAATCCTTCTTCGTATAATGTTATAAATCTAATTGTATTAATAATTATTATTGTTAAATTTGATATATTTTATTATGACTTTTCTATAATGTTATTAGAATATATATTAAAATATAGTAACATTCACATACCTACTAACTTTTTAAAATAGAAATAATTATAATAAGTGTTTGCTCTCCCTAAAATTAAAAAAAAACCAAGTAATAAGCAAGCATTGAATATAAGGTTCCGTACATAATTTTTAACAGAATAATATAACAATAATAGGTAATTAAAAAATCATACAACGAATATCATCCAACACGTTCTTAGAATAACCCCTTTATTTTATAGCATTTTAGTATTTCACAAGCAGTCTATGGCTAGCACTAAACACATGCACTATTATATAAAAAGCCTTGTTTACATTTATTACGTCGAGTACAATAAATACTGAAGAGCTATTCTCTTTTTTTCAACAAGGAACAGGAACAGGAACAAGGAACAGGAACAAGGAACAGGAACAAGGAACAGGAACAAGGAACAGGAACAAGGATTAAAACAGACTAAAGTAAACTTTTATTTTTTGTCATGTAAGTCTATTGTTAGGTTCAATATATTCTGAGTTAATACTTTTGTGAATTCACCTGCATCGAGTGGTGTTGTAGGAACAAAAATATATATATTTTATAGTCCATATTTTTGTATTTTATTAGTAAAATAAATTGTTCTCGTTGGAAGCGACAGTCATAGTTTCAAATTTCAAAGTCGCAATATTATTTAAAATAAACGCTATCGTTTTTGTTACAAATACACATACAGATTACAGATAAAGACAAGCTGAAAAACTTTATAAATCATATAAAATAGATTAAGTAGGATGCAACTCCCTTTAAAATAATTATCTAAATTACTGGAGATATCATTTATTTTAAATATTTATAAATATTATTATGTATTCCTAATAGAGGTATAAAAAGCATACTTACTACTTTAAGATCCGGATTTCTAAAAAGTTAATACATTTTTTAAAAAAACTATTTCTATGTTCCATATTTGTAATACGGATTACAAAAAAAGTGCAATAAATTCTAGCTACAAAATGAGAATGCTTTTATTTCTTACCTTAATACTGGTATCATATTTATAAATATAGTATTTAAAAATGTGATATTACTAAAAACCTTATTAAAATTAAGAGTACTTGAATTAATTCAGCTGTAATGGTTCGAAGTAACACCGCACTGTAAACTCGTTTGCATATAAAAGTTCTCGACGTAATAAACGTACTAGAGAAATAATTAAGAAGCACGCAGCGAGATCACTAAGTGTTTCATTTAAATTTAAATAAGAGATACCTAACTGTAGTTTAAAAGTAAATTGTTTTAAATTAATACCCACTAATATAGAAAATTGGTACTACTAATGTTTTAGTACCTGTTCTATACGCTCCTGTTAGTTTTACTCAAATCAATCAATCAATATCAGCAAATCATTTTAAATTTTAAACACTAAGAATTATAATACTACTAACTATCACCTTTTTAATATCGTTTATCAATTTTATGGTTCGCTGTGTCCCTCGGTCACAATATGGTAGACGGCATTAAGTTGGTGTAGTAGGTATGCCCTGCAGAAATCCATATGTAAAATGGAGGTTCCGAGACTTATAAGCTTCGTTTGCGCTTGCTAGTTGGCGGTTAATATAGTAAAATAATGAAAAATAAAATTCCCTTAAAAGTAAGTCCATCAATTGAAAACATTGTTACATAAAAACCAAATGTCCCGTATTAAAAAAAAACACAACAATAGACTTCCAATTATAAAATTCTATTAAATAATAATACCATTTCTTTCTGCCGCCATCTTTTAAGTAAAAATCCTGAACAAAAAAAGACATGGGCTGTTTTATATATTCGAAACCTTGGAACTTATGTCGGCATTCTTTATTTTAATAATTTTCTGCTTTAAAATAACATTCTATCAATATACTTAACTAAAGTCACCAATGAAAATCAATTACTTTACAGTCATATTCCAATTATATGTTTGTGAAGTAATTGACGCGCTTGTGTGCTTTGTATGTTTATATATGGTTATATTCAACATTTCTAAACAAAATCTACAATCTAAAAAAATTTACTTCGTCTTTATTCACTGGGTATATGTATATTTATTATTCAATACTTAATACATTATTTAATTAGTATTTTTTATATAATAATAATAAAAAACCCCTGATACAAAAAGTCCTCTAAAAAGGATAAAAATAATATTATTACTTATTGAAGTGGTTACGTCAGTGGAATAAAGAAAAAACTCGAAAATCAAATAATTGGTTACTTATAATTGGTTGCAATTACGAAATAACAATATCAAATCGTATAGTCTTGGTAGTAACTTCGGAAAGAAGACACAACCGTAACAACTTGTTACGTACTTTATCGTTGTCATAGTTTTGTATATATAATGTATTAATTTGAAAATTCGTAATATCACAATATACATCTGCTTGGTTATTACTCGATAATATATTTCTTATCAGTCTTTATTTAGTTGATGAAAACCAATCACTGCTTATGAGAAGTCAAGAGGGTTGCTTCGTTCTCAGTTTCATCATACTTAAGGGTTAGGAGGAAGACAAAGGGGTTCCATTCAAGCATCTTTTGGACTAGCTCATCATTGTTTACTACTAAAACTCATATTTTTGTTATAAATGCTTAAAATTTCTATGAATTTAACGACAAAAAAAAATATTACAAAGATTAAAGAAAAATAAGACTATTCATGCTGTTAACAGCTGTATAAACATTATATCTCATATTTTTACTAAAGGAGAATTCCCACTTGGTACAACAAGCAACTAACCGTTTTACTATTAGCTTACCACAAATAAACAGTCTTCAGGCTTTAAAAAAGACACCTTTAGCCATTTTTTTAAATTTAAAGATGAAATTAATACTTTTAAAGAATTATAATGGCATATATTATTCTCTTAATTGGAAATATATAAATTTTTTTTGACATCTAAGTATACATTTTGATAATAAATAATTACAATAAAATTGTAGACAAACACTTAATTAGCTTGTGGTTCATAAGATATTTTTTTAACCATTCGTGGATTTAGAGAATGTGTTTAAAAAAGTTGGACTAAATAACTCTTAAAGATTAACTCATTCGCATGTAGGGAACACTGCTCGCTGGCTCCAAACTGCTAAAGATGTTGCTTTACAGATCTGCTATGAATAGAATTTCCAGAGAAGAAGTTATAAACCATCGAGATACTCTCATCTCAGGGATACTTAAAACTATACATAAAATAAGTAATCAAGCAGTGTATAAACAGAACAGGTAACGTTGTAAAACTGTCCAAGCGGGAGCATCGTAACTTATGCAGGGACATAAACTGAAAACGAAGGAAAATATTCGTAAAAGCAGATTTTATGTTATTTAATAAGGTAAGATGTGCACCTATCCAACGCTACCTAATATTTCAAAAAACAATATTCATTTTCTATCTTTTGTAACGCATTACTTTCTTTGTGTATATTAGGGTGACATTTTTATTTTTACTAAATTATTAAACATAAGTCAGAATCTGTACATAGAAAAAATCCAGTAAGTTTAATTTGACTATTTATTTGCATTATTATTATTTTTAATTAGTGTCAGGTTGAAAAAAATTAAAAATATTTTAGCAATTTTAACAATCTTTTTTATTATAAACATTGTTAAAAATTCAAAGTTACTGTGTTCCTTATCTTAAGTAACACTGATTCTTATTTGAAACCGAATCCTGAATTGATTAGAATAATAATTCCACTAAGCTTAATTCCATCTGATATATTTATATTAATGATGTTTTGTTGCTAAAATAATACTTTATTAACATTTGTTTTTATAATCTACTCGTATATAAAGCCAATTTTATTGTATTTTGGTGTAATAGATTAAATTTTGTAAAGTATGATAAAATTTATTAGCAAATTATATAGTGTTGGCAAAATAATTATAGTTTATGTTTATTATGTAATTTTTGGTGGGTTCTGAGTCAGCTTATCACTATAAAGCATAGAATTATAGTATTAATTTTTCTATTGAAATGCCCCGTTAAATATTTCAATTACTAGAATAAACTAAGTACTCTTATGATATAGATATCTTATGTAAAAGATGGTATTTAGTTTTATGATTTAGAGTAAAGTATTTAGCTTTTATTGGATTATAAGAGTAAGACAAAGACTGAATATTCAAATTATAATTGATTAACATGGACATGCATCTAACATGGTCACCACAACTTACTGCACGATGCAAGAGCTTATTTTTTTTTCTTTTTTTTTATAAAGGACAAATTTCACACATTGATCTAACCCCTACGTAAGCAAATTATTTGCTTGTGTTAAGGGTGTTAAACAACGATACAAATACATAGAAATACACATCATAAATACTAAGAATATATTTAATACACGACCAAACCCAGAAATACAGACATCTATGCTTATCACAGTCATGCCTGTCCCTGTTGGGAATCGAACCCGAGCCCCATTGCGTCGCTATACGTTAGGCGTCTGCGCTAGCCACTCGACCAAAGCGTTGGTGCGGATATAATTATAAACATCTTGACGCACCAACCAAAAACGATTTGATGTACTCTTATCTCTTAGGTATTTCTTGTCTATTCTGTACTTGATATTCGAACTTTGTGGACGTGATTCCTAAAAGATTCTTAAGTCATTTTGCTTTCTAAAATCAAAGAGAATATAATTTAGAAATTAAGTCTAATTAAGAGTATATAAATGACAAATAACTTTATCCACATTTATTTCGAATCTCTTAGAACATCTATTAAAAAGGATTTTTTTTAAATAATTCTTAAAATCAATAATAACAACTTCACGAAAAGTGCAAGTTAATATAAATTTATAAAAAGTATAACTTACATAAAGAGTGAATGTTTAAGCTAGGTAATGATGTTATATGAATAAATTATTTCGATATGGATTTACTTTATTAATGTAAGTATGTAACAACCTTTTATATATTGTCGCTGTGATGCTACTACTATATCCACTAAATCTCAATCTAATGTTTTATATTGAAGAGGGTCGTAATGGATATAGTTCTTTTTATTTTCATTTTATCTCTCACATTCTTTACAAAATTCCTTGGGTATCTTTGACGTAATCTTATAATAACTAGGGGTGAAGATGAAAGTATTCAAATTTCAAAATTTGTGTACACAAAGGTACAGTGGTACGTGGATTATTTTAAATATAGATATCATTATATTTTGATATATCTTATATTTATAAAATATATCAACAATCACATATAAATGTACTTGCTCACATGATTGTACTATGGCGGAACCTAAATGTACTTTTGACCTTGGGCACTCAAGGAATTTTAAAACACTGCAGATAAATCAAAATTCAAAATATCTTTATTCAAGTACGCACGCCCACGCACTTTTGAATCGTCAATTACATTAAATTGGAGTCTCTAGCTTTTAAGTTAAAAATAGCTCTTTTTTGTAAAATAAATATAGAATTAATTTCGGCAGCAGTGCCCCATAGTAAAATACTGTAAGACAAAATACTGTGATAATAACTAAAATAAACGAGTCGAGACGAATTAACGTCTTTTAATTGTCTTATTTTTTTAATTGCAAAGACGGCTGAGCTGAGTTTGCCTGCGAGTGTCGAGAGATGGGGGTTCCACTGGAGCTTTCTGTCTAAAGTTTTACCTAAGAAGTAAACTACAATTTTGACTTTTTACGTTAGGAAGTGTAAATTCCATGCATTTAGTTTTCATGCATTATATATATATATATATATAGTCTTAAATATTAAGATCAGTAAATGCAGTACAACAGTATATATGTATTTGTAAAACGTTACTGTAACTAAATCAAGTTTAACTAAGAAGGAATGTGAAGCAACAATTGCTACCGCCAGTCAGGCACTAACTGAACGTGTCTGTAACCAGATAATCAACTGTTATCACAAATAGAATCTTCGACTTTACAAAGCTCTTTGTTACTGCACAGGGAAGTTTGTATCGTTAAAGCCATAATGGCCCTTCACTTGTCTTGATCGTGCTGTCATGTGTCTTTACCACAACGCTCTTACAAATTTTTAACAGATTATGTTCTAAAGAGCATTTTTTTCCCAGATTATATACAAAATACATAGCGATAAGACCGCCTCATTGTATACCCATAACGTTTTTTTTGCTGCTATTTGCTTTTCTATTGTTTTTGTGATTTATGTGGTTGCAATAAAGTATATTATTATTATTATTACATATTATTAAAATATTAAGAAGTTATAAGTTACAACTAATGTGACACTATGGGTAAAAAACTACCAATATGTTCATAGTTTTTGTTTTATTCTATTACGTAAGGGACAATCCACTTTTCTTTTTGGTAGATCTTCGGAGAAAACTATTTTCTAATAAAGACTATATGAAACCATTGAAGAACACTTCCTTAGTTATTTGATGAGCAATCTCATTTAACGTTTTGGAATTCAAATCGATGACCGGTAATTCAGGCCAGGAGTGTCTTAATATTTTCAGAATTGTTTCGAAGAATAGATTATTTAATTTCGAGAATAATAAATAATAAACTTATAAATTTAATAGACACTGTGAGAGAATATGACACCTAAAATGTGAAATTATTTAAATGTTGAGGTTTAAATAATATAAAACCCAATTTGTCAGCTTTTGTCTAAAACTTCTAAAAACAGAATTATTTTCTATATTACCGTTAAAAATTTCAATATCAAGCAAAAGATCCGACTAAAATATATCTTTGATTTCATAATAATAAATTTACATACTTATCTAGCAGTATTATTATTATTATCATTATATTTAGCAGTATTATCATAATATTTAGCAGTATTTAACAATAGTTATCTTATAAGTTTCAAAAAAATATTATATGGAAACTCCTTGACAATCCAAAAAAATACTATCAGTAAGAAGCTGTCTTAGTGTATAGTGTGGGATAATTGGAAGTTCCAAACATATGTTTGGAACTTCAACAAACTTGATTTAAGATAAATGTCTTAAATCAATTCATTCCACCGCGTTTTATACGTTGACATTTAGCTTGAACCTTATCATGAACTTTTAGAGTATATTTGTTACATGATTACACAAAAAAGAAACCATAATGTAACTCCTTATGACTCGTAAGAGAAAAAAAGATCAGGTTGACTACTGGAACGCATAAAGGACTTCAACGAATTTAAGATCCTATGCAACTAATTAATTAAGACTAACAAACTTATTTAAGATCCTACGCAACCTCTATTTCAACTGCATTAACAAAAATATAGTTAAAAGACGGTAGAGAGATACCACAATTGTTAAGAGTGTAACAATTAATAGTAGAGTTCCACCCTAGCCATCATAGTATCCCAAAATACTACCTTTTTGAAATGACAGCGACTGCAACATTATAATGATTAATCATAATGTTGATACATCAGTCAATTATTTAGTACTCTGTTTTGCTATTTTAATTGATAAGAGCCAGCCCTTGGCAAGACAGAAGTTACATACTTCAATAATTAAATTTTTAGCTTGCTTGTCTTATCCAGTTACTGAAACAGTTTAGTGTTTTACAATTATAAATATAATCTTACAAAGTACCATTTTTTTTTACTAAAACTGAAAAGTACTGAAATATTGTGACTTAAAATACTTAACTATTTATTTATTTCCTATTTCTTTCCCAAAATTTTACTAATGCTACAAAGCAGTCTGTCAGTAAACCTAAAAATACAGTACAAAGTACAGTGAGGCACACATACATCTACATAAAAATATATTATATACATATATTCTTATTTACTTACTCCTCCTTTGCGTATTGTTATTCCATTTCAGATGCGTTATGTTATAACATGTTTTATAATGACTTCATGGGAACGCAGTCGAACGCGATAAAAGTATCCTATGTCCTTGTCCTAGTTCTAAGCTACCTTCCCACCAATTTTGAGACAAATCGGTTCAGCCGTTCTTGAGTTATAAACTTTTATATACATAGATAGCTAGATTGTCTTTTTCCATTAAATGAGTATTTAAGTGTTGCTATGAGAGTATTTTATTTAGTGCATATTTTTAGGAAAGGAAAGCTAATTTACAAAACGGAAATAAATGGAGACCAAATAATATTCTACATATCGTATTCAGTTCACCTAACATAGATAAAGCATTCATGCAGTCTATTGAATCGTAGCAATGCATGGTAAATATTCAGAATATGATGTTGGCTATACCGTTACATATAACAATAAGATAAACATCAAATATAAATACGTTTATAATCTTAGTTTATAAGAATTCGATGATATCAAAGTAGTGAAATAATAAGGTTTCTTAAATAAAATTTCTACAAAGATTATTGAACAGTTAACTATTTAAAAATTACATAGTACAGTGTAATGCAAAGTAAAGCCTCTGTATTTATATATTTTTACATTTATCACAAAAACTTAACTATAAAAAATTTTCAAAGTAGTTTCAATGAACTCTTTATAATAATTATTTATTAACCATTACACATAATATATAATGCAATGAATGATAATGATTTTTAATATTTTTTCATGAGATATTGTTATTTTAAATAAATATTATATAATATAATAAAACAAATGATATATTATATAAGTTAAATATTAGGTGATCTTGATCCGAACTTTTGATAGCTTTAAATAGCAATTTATTTCTTGAATTGTTAGTCCAAAAAATCAACGAGTATATTAAGTTTGAAGAAGATGTATAAGGTTAATTTCAATCTAGGATTGTAGAAAGTTTTATTAGTTTAATGGTATGCCAACATTTCGGTGCAACGGCAGTTGTATCTTTGATGCTCATGCGTGAGCAGTAGAAAAAAAAATGGTTTTTCTTAAAAGATAATAAAACTAGTAAAAATATTAAGTAAATTGTTACTAAAATAGGTTACAAAGGGTTATTAGCCTTCCTTTACGAACTCTACAGATCGTTATGATTTCTAATACCTTATGGTAGTGACTAGTCGAGTGTGTGTGACTTCAGGTTTAGTGAGTAGGAGTCTCACATAACCTCCATCATCCCCTAGATGGAGGTGTGTATCCATGAGGATTTCTGACGTTAAAAAAAAAAGTGACTAGAGTGTTGATCTCTACCTACAAGTACTCTACACCCTGACAAGTGTTTCGCGATACCTACTGCCTCCCCACAGATATTGTAATATTTTTCGGTGGCTTTGCCCCATCTTACCAAAATTACTGATCTGAGAAGGTCAAGGACTAATCATAAAGCAGGGTGCGCCATGTCAAAGGTAGTGAAATACAAAACACATAATAAAATAAATATTTCCAAACGACAAACGGGATTTTTTTTACTAGAATTTAATAACGGAAACAGGTAGAAGCTCGAAATAATCTCAGGGTATTTATTTATATATTGTCTTCAAAAATTTATAATTAAATTAAAATAAACTAAATATTTACTTTTTATATTTTTTACCATTTTCTTCATTGTAGGAACGGTGTAATGGAATAGCACGCTTTGTGTGCAAGTCTGATTGGCACTTGTCCGGTTTTTTTTTATTTAGTCAATATACATTGCGTAACATGACGTATCAATATTAAATATCAGGTCGAGTAAGGTTTGTTGTATTAATCCTGTTATTTGTTATTTAAAATTCTAGTATTTATCGGTGAAGTTAAACAAACTTCAAACAAAAATAAACAACACAATATAACTCATTATTTATGTAACATAAAAGTATTTCGCCTATTCCATATTCTACCAAATAAAAATATTGAACAAAACTTGATAACTCAATAAAATGTTGCCGGTACTTTGTATAAGGTAATAAGATGTTTTGTTAGTCGCCTAACAATAATAAATTTGGTCTCTAGATAAAGGATACAAAATTTGAAACTTCCGACCTTTTCAATAAAAGATTGAATTGACGTACACGTACAAATTCTAAAAATTTGAATCCATAGTGAGTTTCAGTCTTAATTTCGATTACATTATAAAATTTACTTTTATTAATAACCTATGAAACAAAATTTCAGATAAAATTTCACTTTCATTACACAAGTATAACTAATATGCTTTTCTCTTTTTGTGGCATAATCTTCGTTATTTTTTGTTCTTCCCCTAGTAATAAAGTCTGTAGCATTTCCCGAAAACAAAAGGTTTATGTCGGGAAATTAATATTGCTCCTAGAATCGTGTCGCGTATTTTAAAATACGACTTAGGACTTGCAGCTTATAAGAGATACCGAGCACATTTAGCTGATATATATTAATACAGTATTAATAGAAGTATGAGTATCATATAAAAATTCTTAGAAAAATTACTGTATATTCCATTAATGGTTGTAAGTTTTATGCGTAGTTTCAATATCATTAGGAAGAGAAACCCAAATTCGAATATATTAGAACGAGAAAAATAGAAACATATTGAATAATGGGCGAAACGATATATATATATATATATATATATATATATATATAGTTTATCGAAAAGATCTTCATTCATGTCAGAGTAATACACATCCGCATACTCAATAAAATCAAAAACATGGGCTTGAACAGAATACTTTTATATAGTGGCAAATAAGATATTTTTAAAAGGGTTCAATAAGCGCAACACTGCAAAGACCTATCTACCTATTTTGTATATTTGTTTCGATCAAGAAAATGTTGAATATAAATGAATACTAAGATTCTTAACTGTTGATGAGAATGTTATAAATATAGTACCAAGCATGGTAAAGATGGAACTAAGTCTAGATCTACTTTACACAATTGACGGAGTATATGGATATTTGGACCCGTTGAGGCAGTTCCCAATTTTCTGCATATACTATGCTGCACAGGTTATTGTTTATCTTTTCACTTCATTATTAATCACTTAATTCATTCAAGATTTTAAAAGAATTTAACAAAAAAGAGACATCCTCCATGTTCACCCAGCTGTTAATGGTTTTAATTATGCGACACCGTTATTCATTTACCGTAAATGGAAAATTAAGAAAACCTTTCACAACAATTTAAATACAGGTTGTTCTTCGTTTTGTGCAAAACATAACTTTATGATATCAAATATATTTCATTTTATTTTTCAAGAATTGTACTCAGTAAAACAAGAAATATAACATTAAAAATAACATTTTATTTCATAAAAAACTACTACCACAATGACCTCACATTAATTACTTATTAAATACAATTAAGCGTGCGTAATAACATTCAAGTGCAAATATCTATATAGAGCTTCGGTACTAAAAAAATGTCAAATCACTTAAATTTGTCTCTTCAAAAAGTCTTGAAGTTCCCAATTTATATTCACGTTACAATTTTCCAAGTTTTATGAATTATAAATGATTTACCAATAACAATCAAAGAAAGGATTCTTCATTCTAACTTCAAAGCAATTGAGTACAAAGTTACAGGCAATATCTCTGCGGTAATTAAATCGTGAATAGGAGTGGGAAATATTATAAGCTAAATAACTAACACCATATAAATTGTAGTAATCAATTAATCTGTTATTTTATTATCTCACTCGAAAAATAACATTTTAACTATCACAGTCTTATCGACAGTGTTAAAATTAACGGGCTAACGGGTTTAAACAAATCTTTAGAGAGAGATGAGAAAATATCTGACTCACTGATAAACACCTACTTCTTGTCTTCCCGTTAAGACTTTCGAGAATATTTTAACGTTTAAATAAAAAGATTTTAAAAGTATCGAATAAATGCGAATTAACTTCATTGAAATTACTTTACTCAAATGTGTAAATAATATAAGATAGGTGTAATATTTTACGTTTAAAAACATTATTCGTGCATTTAAAGATAACTGTAACCGCTGCAAAACTATGTCTCATTAGAATTTTTGTGCTCAGACATTTCAGATCGCTTTCCAATAATAATGTTAACTGGCAATTTGTCCAGACATGGCGTTATGTAATAAAGCTCTAGTTCTAGTAAGCACAATCCGTAGTATCTTGTCATAGAATATAATGAAGTCAGGTTCTTTTATTTAACCAATATTTTTAATCGGCAGTATAAATGCGTACCTTGGGCTTACAGGTTATCAGAAAAATTCAAACCCACATATCCTCAAGTATCTTGTGCTGCTACATTTACTTGCTTTATATGAACACCTCGCGTCGTTACCCTCAGTTATGGTCACTAACCTCATTATTGGGAGCTCTTGAATAGTTATCAGGGTCCTAGTATTTCCTCAGGTATCTTGTAGTGTACTTTGATGTGGTCCGGAAGGTCGATAATGGAAAATGCACCGATGCTGCTGTTGCACGTCTATTTATATTGCCGAGTATACCGTCTACCTCTTGTTAGAGAATAAAAATTCAATTCAATTTTTAATTATATATAATGCATAAAAAATAAGGTATTTTAAAAGGGCATAAGGGCAAACAGATTTTTATGGAAGCCTGAAAGTTTTTACAAGACATTAATTCGCCGTATAAATAATAAGCGCGATGATCAGAGCTGAAAATATTATAAAAAACGCTTAGCGAACAACTGATTGAGGTTTAGAAACTCTTATATCTCCAAACATAACCCGAAGGGACGCGGAACAAATTTAACACAAGAATTGCAATAGTCGAATCAGAAAATGTGATAATAGAACTAATATTGATACGTGAACTATAATAATATAAAATAATGCGTATGAGCTTAACGAAAACCAATGCGGCGAAATATTTGACTTGGAACAAAGCACGCACACTGAAATGCTATTTGTGTTTGTACGTCTAAGTAAGCTACGGCAATGGTGCCGTAGAATATGGATGCTTGTTCACTTGCATAAAAAAAAATACAGTTTTACGAGTTCACGACCAAATTGCTTCCATTGGATTACTATTGGATTGAGAGGACGTTAGTCCTTTTCACATTAGAATAGTTTATTTTTTTAATAATTAGTTTATTATATAACACAGAACTCTTGAAGGGATTCACATATTATTCCGACTGGGATTTGTGACAAAATTATACTACTATTTTTTAATTTGTGACAATGGATTAAATTCTAAACACAACAAAATAATATTCCCGAGATATAGGAATAAAAATATATCCTATGAGTAAAACCAAAAAGTAATATTTTCACTTTTAATTAAGTTCTTATATTTTAGCTAATTCTTGCCTTCCATAAATTATAAGTAATCTTGTGATAAAAACTTAAATACACGTAAAAACCGGTCCATCAAATTCGGGGTGAGCCGCTGATCTCTATATATGTGAAATATTGTTTCGTTTATTTTAAAAACTATAATATAAATCTCAGAATCTCTAAACTCATCTTATTTATTAAAGGGTAGGTTTTAAAAAATTATAAACATTCCCTAAATCTTTAATAATCATGGTATAAAATAGATAACTCACTAATTGCGACCCCTTTTATTGAAAGTAGATTTATATCCATGTTAATATATTACTAACATAAAAGGGTGAATATTCAATAAATTATATCGATACGGATTTACTTGATATAACACCCTTCTATAAATCGTCTCGTCGATGTAATACTATCAACCAAATCTCAATCCCGTGTTTATTTTGAAGAGGGTCGTATTAGTAACAGTTATGATGTATTTTTATATTATCTATTTCTCTTTATTTGACAAGTTAACCCTTGATCCGCTGTGGACCGGTTTAATATTATTTTTAGGGATGAAGATAAAAAATTTCGAGTTTTGCTGACCAAAATATAGTGACGCATTTTTTTTGACAGCGATATCATTCCTTATAACTTATCTTTATTCGATTTTTAAATTTATAAATTATTTCACCTCTCAGGTGTAATAACAGGTACTTACTTACACAATTTTATCATGGTGCAACATTAATATGTTTCCTTATAGCATTATAAGTACTTCCACTACATAACTATGATAGTTATGTTACGCTAAATATAAACGTAACGTTTGTGTAAAGAGCACTGACTATATTCCTAATTTATGTGTTTACTGGGTGTTTTGTTAGACTATTTAAAGGTTAGTTGTTAAATTATTAAAATTATTGAAAATTATTAAAAATTGTTAGTTGTTATATTTCCATTAACTCGTTCCTAAGATTGCAACAAATAAATAGCAGTTAATTTAAATAATTAGCAGATTGAGATTGATTTCAATTTAATTTATTTAATTATTTTTTTCTTGTCAATGTCACCCCAGGTTTATCTTATTCGTAGAGTTAATACGTAAAAGGCATTTGCCTACAAAATATAAAAGTAGTACGTCTGGCAGGTACTAATTTGTTTTAAGAACGAATGAATGAAGAATATATTTTAAATCAAAAAAAAAAAAATAACTAATGTTGTATCTTAATTTGAAACCGTTAACCTAATTTGAATGTATGCCACCTACAAAATACAAATAACAGCAATTACAATAAAATTCTTGTTGTACAACCATATACTTATCACTTATTCTCGTTATTGTACTAAATTTATCAAATAAACTAGATTTTTCTAAATGTATTTGAGATGTGTTATTTACTAGTTAAGAGCTATCGCTCTTATTCAGGTGAGGGCTTTATTCACATACAAAGCTTAGTTGCCTGTATTCGATGATACTGGATAAAAGCATCAAATGTTAATCTGAGATCTTCAGCTTGTATAACAATGCCACTTTAGCTCTGAATTTTTTGCAAGGAGACTGCTTTTGATCATGCTGCTTTTTACTTTTTGAAACTTTTTGGTTTCTTTATTCTATACAGAATGTATGTACATCTGCCTTTTTAAAAATATCTTCCTTTTTAAATCAAACTCAAAAAATAATTCAAACGTGATCTTCTAGTTTCAAGTAAGTTACTCGAAAGCTTCTTAAATAAGAAATAAGAGACAGGAAATACCTTATTTAACTTATCGAGGTACAAGTTAAAAAATCTATAACTCAGGGAAAACTTTTACAATCATTTGATTATAACGGAGTCATAAGAATCTCATAATAACATAATTTGTTTTAAAATATATTTGATTATTCTTTTGAAATATTTAAATCTGTTAAACAATACATTATTTTGCAATATAAGCAATTGATTTTTTTAAATAACATTTTGTACCATAAATATACATTTTTTTTATTAATATACCTTTCAAACATCCAAAAAAAAATCTATTCTTTTTATATTCTATATGTCTCAATTTACCAACTTTTAGATATTATTTAAATGATTAATCAAAAACAATTCATTCTTTATTCATCTTAAAGACGAAGCTGTGGAGTACAAAGTTACTAACAAGGTCTGAGCGATAATTGAATTGCGTATTGAAGTGGAAAATATTATAGACTTAAATGATTTCATAATTTTGACCATCATTAATCATTTCGTGACTTTGTTATTTTAATAAATTTTTTATTACATAATCACTTTTATCATTTTCAATGCATAAGTATAACATACATTGGCGTTTGATAAATTAATACATTATGATTGACGAAGAAGTTAGTTCTTTTATTGCATTGAAAGTGCCAAGTTTTTGTTCAGTCAAAAGATAAAATAATGTAAAACATTGTAAATATAAGTATAAGGTATTAAAATTATGTCAATTTATTATTGAGGCGGTTTTCTCATTTTGTGATTACTAAAAATAACAGAATAAATATATGTTTACAGATTAAATAAATGTTTTATTAATATTTTGTCAAAGATATATGTAAAATAAGATAATAATAAAAATGTTAAATCGGTCAAAATGTCTTAATTAAATGTGTAATTTTCGTGTTTGTATTGTATACACAATGATATTATAACTATATCCTTTTACGTAAAAAAATTGCCGATGTTAGTAGACCAAAACATTATTTTGGGGTAAACTTACCTGTCAATTAACTTCCGATATGAAACGAACGGTGACTACTGAAGATCGAAGAAATTGAGTGCAACCTCTGGATAGAAACTTATAATTAAAATTGTATATTCACTAGCTCTTCTCAATGTATATGAAATGGTTCTAAGGTATTTTCTATTTATTAATAAAATTATTTTGAGAGAGATGTTTTCAAATTATTAATTATCTTAAAAAATATTATAAAAATTTTGATTTGAAATAAGAGTTAAGATCATAATTAATTAGAATTTTGAATAAAAATAAAAGTAATTAAAGCCACACTTAGGTGTACATGAGTAGACACAATACTTTAAGACTATTACATGAATATAGGCTGGGCACACTTTTTTCATACGATTTATTCATATGAAAAAAATAAAATCACAAAACCAAAAAAAAATACAGTTATTTAAGTATAAATAAAATGATCGAAAAAGAAGGATCTAAAAGTTATCATTAAACAAATCAAAAAAAAATACAAAAGAAAATTTTCGAATAAAGTATGGTATAGAAAATGGAAGAAAATTCTAACAATAAAATTAAAATTCAATTTTAAAATATTCTAGATTCTAACAAGATTCTAGAAACGCTATATAGATTGGAAACTCTTGACCGTTTCCATAGTAAATTGAAAATGTTCAAACTGTATAAAGCCGCTGTGTATTTATGATAGCGAGTGAGTCCTGGTGTATTTCTCACAGAGCTAACGGTTAACATTAATAATCAATCCACGATCCGAGAACACTCTTAGATGTCTTCCTGCAAACTAAACTAATCCATTTATTTTAATTCAAGAAGAAAATTGATAATTTCGATCTTTATTTGTATCACGATCTCTTATTAATATATATGTCAAAGTCAAATAATTAATCAAATATGCTGTCAGGCTACTTCATGATTTATTATAATGTATATTTGTAATGTGTTTTTTTATAAAAAAAATATAAGGCGTACCTGTTGAGTTATAAAATCAAGGAAATCACAAAAGGTATCAGTTAAAAAGTTATAACATAATACATATTCTCTTTTGACTTTTATTATGAATAAATAGTATTTTATATTCCTGACAAATTTCATTTTTCGAAACGAGAAGTATTCGAAATAAATATATATTAAATAATATAAAATAGTAAATTTAGTCCTTATGACTAGGAGGTTCGTGAATAGACATCAGTTTTATTTCAGTAAAATTGTTTTAAAGTAGATTCTATTATTAAACAAGTTCTGAAAATTTCAACTCGAATGAACTTCTATCGATGGTGTTTGCTAATCGAATACGATACGGGTAACTTTATTAAAGTGTCTATTTCTACCTCAAGCACTCTAGTGATTGCTTTGGTGTTGCAAAACATCAATCATAGCGGTGATAACTCGACCACATGTAATCAAATAAAAATATTTTTTGGGTGCTTAGCCTACCTTTTTTTTTCTTGTATGTGCCTTTTAATTAAACAAAAACTGTAGAATTATAGATTTAGTTACTAGATAACATACCCTCTGATGAAATATTTTATCCTAAATGAAAACCAAATCGTAAGGTAAAAATAAATGTACTGCTGTCACTAGCTTTTAAGCTGATGGAATGTTCATGTTTATTTCTCTGAGGAACCATCTTTATGAAAATAAAACTGTCAGTCCTTAAAAATTAAATATAACTTCCTATATTTTCACTACTATCATTAATATTATATAAAAAATAGTAAGAAGAAACATTATAGGAATAGTTGAATAAGATATCTAATTTATTTAAAATTATTCTTATTAACCCCCGCCTCAAAAAGAGGGGTGTTATAAGTTTGACCTGTGTATCTGTGTATTTATGTGTATGTGTATCTGTGTGTATAGATATCTGTGTGTCTATCTGTGGCAACATAGCAGCCACATGCGTGGATGGATTTATACAATAGTCAAAAACAATTACCAGTATCACTTTTTTTCGTTATTGATTTCGTATATATATTTATTTTACTGTATAAACAAAAAATTACTTATCATTTTATGCATATCTATTTCCCTTGAATATTATTTTCTATAAGTAATCCAAAGTAAGAGTAAGTAATAAAAAATATACACAGCTTAAAATTGGTTTAAAAATGTTCTATTTCATTATTTATAATTTAACTTCTTTTAGAGAAACATAAGCAATGTTCACACTTACACTTTAATTTTGTCGACAATGTTATTTATTATTATTTATTTATTTTAACTGTGATTTTATATATAGTTTTTTACACAGTACAGTTACAAAGTAAGGTATTTAAAATAATCGTTCCTTCCTCTTTTTAAAATCAGATCAAAGTGCTTCAAAAGTAGATACTAAGGTCCCTACTGTCGAAACAAAAACCTTCTCTATAATTATTTTGTTACGAGTACTTTTTAATTATCTTGCAAAGTATTATATTCTGAGGTTTATTTTTACTTTATAAAGTACTGTATGGAAAATACAGATGCAGGAAAATGTAATGTAAGTACTGTATGGAAAATACAGATGCAGGTAAATGTAATGTAAGTACTGTATGGAAAGGACAGTATGTGTTAAAGTGGGTAAGTGTTAAAGTAATTTAGCAATTTACAAATTGTCCTAAAATATTAATCTGCTGATCCAATTTCTTTCCTTTACATTATTGGCTTAAGAAAAGTATTATCAAAAAATATGTATATATTTTTTTACAAAATAAATTTAGTGTTTAAATAAAGCACATGGGTAAATGATTAACAGTTTAATATTTTATATACACTTGAGTATTTTTATACTACTACTACACAAAATGATAGTGGTAAGTATCGTAATATTACTAAACAAACTTCATATTACGCTTTTATTAGTCATTTCAACAAGCAGTTGCCATGATATATATTCTTAACCAGTTATAGAATTTTATAGCGAAAAGTTGTACTAACTTTTCGCTACGCTACTCTCATTTTAATAATTATATAGGTGAAACAATTTCGTTCATAAAAGGTCAAAATAATGATTTTTTTTTATTGTACTTTTATTATTATCTCACTCTCAACTTAATACTCACTACACCAAACAGACAATGTGGTAGGTACTTACGCACTTATTTAGTTATATTTTTTTTAAGTTGGAGATTTCTGTATGTACTGATGAAAAAAAATTCTCTTTAAAGACAACACTAGACGCTAATTTTTCTTGTGTTTATAAATTATTGTAAATGAGTAAGACATGAAAGATTATTTTATTTCTGGCGGAAGCAGAATATGAAAGCAATGAGCAATAAAAATCCATATGTTTATAGTTGGACATTTAAAAAACGTTCATTATCTAATAATGCTACTACAATAATTATCAATCCCTACTACAATAATTATCAATTTGTATTTCATAATGATTACTTTTACAGTTCCCTGTAGAATCCGCTGTGATAGTACAATTATGATTTAAACTGAATATTTTTAATAATTCCAACCAATTGCATTCATTGTAATGTTGTCATCGCTTTTGACCAATTGAACTTGAAATTGAAATTGAAATTGATTGTTATTGAACAGATAATATTTCACGACAATAAAAAATTGAATTATATGTTTACACACCATACTAGATCTTGGTTGGTTTAACAAAAAACTTTACTTCGATTGCGGCCAAGTGAAGTCGAGTAATTTATAGAAAATTTACTTTTCATTTACAACAGCAAAGTTTCAAGAAGCACTTCCAATTTTATATGAAGCTCCGGAAGTGCTGATACAAATTGATTCTACTGGGGACCTACACTGGGGACCTTCTAGCGTACGCAACACACATTTTAGGCGAAGCCATCGAGAGGAACGGAGAAGCGGTCGCCGTCTCTCTGGACGTCTCGAAGGCTTTTGACAGGGTCTGGCATGTGAGCCTTTTAAGCAAGCTTTCAGCTTACGGTATATCTCCTGGTCTGATTGGCTGGATAACGGACTTTTTGAGCCAGAGATCTCTGCGTGTTGTTGTCGACGGGTGTTCTTCGGAACCCTTGACAATAAATGCCGGAGTACCTCAGGGGTCCGTTCTTTCTGCAACTCTTTTTCTGCTGCACATTAACGATCTGCTGAAGCCCGGTATCTATGGGTATGCAGACGACAGCACAGTTGTAGAAAGATATCTGCCAAGTTCTCGGGCTAGTAGAGATGAAGTACAGTCTGAAAGAGAAGCCATGGTGCAACGTTTGAATGACAAACTTCAGGCAGTCTCCGCATGGGGCAATGCCAATCTTGTCAAATTCAACGCCACCAAAACACAGACGTGTTTGTTCACCGCCAAAAGGAGCCCCTTCACCTTGGCTCCTACTTTCCAGAATGTATCCTTGGAATACAGTGACTGGCTTCAGTTGTTAGGCTTAGAGATCTCCTCGAACCTCAACTTTGGTCGGTACATTGAGTCCAGAGCAAGAGCAGCTGCGGGAAAGCTTGCTGTACTTGCGAAGGTGCGACAGTACTTTACACCGGGACAGCTTCTTGTATTATACAAAGCACAGATCCGGTCGTGTGTAGAGTACTGTGGCCATATATTTGCTGGTGCCGCAAAGACTCATCTTGCGGTTCTGGACTCAATTGAGAGGCGAACAAAGAGGCTTATTGGCGACCCTAAATTGGTTGACGCCAAACTCCACAGCCTTGAACACAGGCGTAGAATTGCTAGCCTCTCAGTATTCTATAGGATACATTTTGGTGAGTGTGCGCAGGAATTGCACGACCTAATTCCCCCATCCCCGTTCCTTTGCCGGACGTCCCGACGGACGGCGGGTATCCATCCCTACGTTGTGGACACTCCACCTGTCCGAACGAAGCGCTATGCTTCATCTTTTTTAGTGCGTACAGCGAAGGACTGGAACAATCTGCCTGCGTCGGTATTTCCGGCAAAATATAATGTGGGTGTCTTCAAGAGGAGAGTGAATAGGCTGCTAGGTTAATGCGCTTTACCACCTAAGACTACATTTCACTTTCCATCAGGTGTAATGTAGTCAAGCATTAACCTAGTTTTGTATAAAAAAAAAAAAAAAAAAAAAAAAAAAAAAAAGATTATAGCTGTTATATATAAGTAATATAAGTTATTATTCTAAAATAAAAAACAAAATAGAAACAAACAAACAAATGTCAGAAAAGCTTATCTTTTATGTAGTTTCAAGATAATTATACATTTCAACAAGTTGGATTATTTTTAAAATGAAGGTTAAATTTAATCCTAAAAATATTATAAAAGCGCCTACTCTTACATTTTGAACGTATTAATGCAAAGTGATACGTACTCTTATTATTTAGAGGTTAATGTTTGACGAGATAGCGAGCGCACGTACTTTACAGAGCTCCTTACAATTTAATTTATTATCCATTAAAATACATAATATAAGTGCTTAAAAAAGTTATATTAAGTTAAGTAATTATTTAACTCGTATAATATCAATCAAATCAAACAATCGGCTGTGTTTGAATAATAAAACTATAATATAAAACTCAAGTGAATAGAATCGAGAGTGCTTTGTTTAAGTGTTGGTGACTCATAAACAATTACGTTGACCCGAACATTACCTTATATGGTCCGAAACGCATCATTATTTCTTGTCTGGTATACGACTTCTAAACAGACCTGTTCGTTTATTTCAACACTCTAAGACAAGAATACTCTGGCTAAGTGGTACTGCAAAGCGTCTTCTGTGAGGCGAACGCAAGTTCAAATCCCACTTTTTGACATATAAGAGCACTTTATTTATTTTTTCTTTTTTTTGCTTTTTGTGGATTTATACATTATTATTTTAATATAATAAAATAAAAAAGAAAATAAAAAGGTGAAGAGGGAAGAGAGGAAGGAAAATAGAAATAGAGAGAAATAAGAAAAAGGCAAGAATTGGAAGTAAAGAACAAAGAACATAAGTTAAAAAATATAGAAAGCATGGATGTGACCAACTCTGACAAATCAGGCTGCGGTAATACCAGCTCACACTCACAGCCTGAGTACGTTACTCAACGTAGTAAAGCAAGGAGCACCATAAATTGCTCTTCGTTGTCTGCTAGTAGCGTACGTGAAATCATTCGTGAAGAGCTCCAAAACCTTTTTGACCTTAAGATTCACCCTCAGTTATTGGAAGTTCGAAACGCAGTAACTTCTCTCGAAACATCTATGGCATACTTCAACGAAGAACTTGAAAAAATCAAGGTTTGTCAGGATAAACAAGCTACTACGATGAATGATTTGCAATCCGAAACAAAATCACTAAGAGTGAGCTATGTATCACTCTCCTCACGTGTAGCTCAAATAGACCAGCTGTCACGCTCTTCCAATATTGAAATACAGTGTGTCCCTGACAATAAACATGAAAATTTAATTAACATGATAATGCAGTTGTCTAAAGTTATTAAATGCCCTATTAGTGAGGGTCAAATAAATTACTGTTCCCGACTGGCTAAGCTGAATAACACAAGTACTCGTCCGCGTTCTATTTTGGTAAAATTCAACAGTCCACGGCTACGTGATGAGTTTCTTGCTGCAACCAGCAAATTCAATAAAACCAATCCTGACAACAAACTTCATACAGGTCACTTAGGTGTTATTGGTAACAAAAAGTCGGCTATCTACGTTGCCGAGCACCTCTCACCTGAAAATAAAGAATTGCATGCTGCCGCGAGAATGAAGGCTCGAGAAATAAACTACAAATTTGTCTGGGTTCGGGATGGCAGAATCTACATGCGCAAAAATGAACAAACCAATTATGTACACGTCAAAGGTATCGATTTATTGAATCAATTGTCATAGAGTAGCTAAGGTTGCCACTTTTTTACTGAAGGGCTCTTTAAATTTTTATTACCAGAATGTTAGAGGTTTGAGAACTAAAACTATTGCGTTCTTCAACAGTGTTGTTTGTTGTAATTTTGATGTTATTGTTCTTACTGAGACATGGCTTAATAGTAACATATGTGATAATGAACTTTTTGATGATAGATATTTGGTCTATAGGCGAGATCGTGAGAGTAGTGGGTTCAATGGTACAAAAATGGGAGGTGGTGTGCTCATAGCTGTTTCTAAACGTTTTAAGTCCTCCCGCTTGTTTGATTTGGAATCCGATTGTGAGGATCTTTGGGTCAAGTTGGAATTGCGTGATAGCATGGATAGAACTAAATACTTGAATATCTGTGGAGTTTACATTCCCCCTCCTGTTCAAAAACACATTCTAGAGCATTTCATTACAAACTCAAATCGTGTCTTGGACAACCACAGCGGAGATACCATTGTGCTCGGTGATTTTAATTTGAGTGGTTTGCGTTGGACGAAAACTGACAATCTCAAACTCACATGTGCATCTTCTAATAGTCTACTTCATAATTTACTAATTGATTTTATGTCATTAAATAATTTTGCTCAATATAATTCGCGCCTGAATAGTCTTAGCAAAATGTTGGATCTTATATTAAGTACAACAGAAATAACTTATGTAAACGTTAGTTCCGATCCACTAACAGTAATTGATCCCCTGCATCCTCCCCTTGAATTTAATATTGACCTAATTGACAACCAAAACTATCTCCAAACCGATTACGATTACAAGTTCTTGTTCTATAAAGCTGACTATACAAATATAATAAGCGAACTAAATAATATATCCTGGGAAAACGAAATAGCTACTATTATAGACTTAGATGCTATGGTTGCTCATTTTTATAAATTGTTAAGGTCTATTATTATTAAACATGTACCCAAATCTAAACCCTCTAAAAACAAAAAATATCCGGTTTGGTTTTCAAAAGCGCTTATTAAAGTAATAAAGGAAAAGTTTAAATATAGACATAAATACCGCAAATATAACAACCCTCGTGATTTGCTTTCTTTTGAGCTGCTTAGGAATAGATGTGCTAAGTTACATAGCTTGTGCTATAAATCTTATTTACATCGATTAGAATCATCCCTGAAATCGAATCCTAAATTGTTTTGGAGTTTCATTAAACACAAAAGAAAGAACAACACCACATATCCAGCACAAATGTATTTAGATGATCACCTTGCTACTACTGGACCGCAGATCTGCGATCTTTTTGCCTCACAATTCTCTTTGGCTCATAACAGTGATAGAATACCTATACCTCAAGAATCTTATACATCAGATCCTTCTAATTTTCTTTTACAAATATCTGTGACTAAAGATCAAGTATTCCGGGTTTTAAAAAGACTTGACCCAAATAAAGGTGCAGGCTCTGATGGAATACCATCTATATTTGCCGTCAGGTGTGCCTGTGCTCTCGCGTTACCATTGTACTTGATAATGAATAGGTCCCTTAGCTCCGGCATATTTCCAACTGCTTGGAAAAAGGCTCTTGTTGTACCTTTATACAAGAACGGTATTTCTAATTCTGTTAAAAATTACAGGCCTCCAGGAATAATCGATATCGATTATTCCTATTTTTGCCAGGCCAGGCAAAAATAGGAATAATCGATATCGATTATTCCTATTTTTGCCAAGGTTTTTGAAAAATTGATCAGTCCTATAGTAGCCTGGCATGTAAAACACCTTATAATGCCACAACAGCATGGTTTTATGAAAGCACGTTCCACTACAACTAATCTGATATCTTTTGTCGGAGACCTTACTGAAGGTATAGATCACGGGCACTCAATCGATGTAGTATACACCGACCTCAGTAAGGCTTTCGACAAAGTTAATCACGACATACTTTTATACAAACTTTCATGTGTAGGAATCTCTGGCTTTTTCTTATCCTGGTGTAAATCTTATCTAACACACAGACAGTCCATAGTGGTAGCGGGGGGCTTCACCTCTAAATATCTTACGGTTCTCTCTGGAGTTCCACAGGGTTCAATCTTGGGGCCTTTGTTTTTTATCATTTTTATGAACGATATTGGTAGGTGTTTCAAAAGCTCAACATTTTATTTATTTGCTGATGATCTAAAATTTTTTAGGACGGTCGATTCGCCGGCTGATGAAATATTGTTACAAGGGGATTTAGATAATCTTGTCTTGTGGTGCAAATCAAACGGCATGAGTTTGAACTGTGACAAGTGCAGCGTGATACGATTCAGTAGAAAAAAGAGCACGATTTTTACTTCCTATTGTGTTGGCAATGTGCAACTGAAACAGGTCGATCATATTAAGGATTTAGGTGTTATACTGGACAGCTGCTTACGATTTCATTTGCATATTGATAACATAGTAGGAAGGGCATTCAAAATGTTAGGTTTCGTTCAACGCAATTGCAGGGAATTCAAAAATCCGAGTAGAAAAATTACAATTTACAACGCTTTTGTACTTAGTTGCCTCGAATATTGTAGTGTTGTATGGAACCCTTACTACGACGTATATAAAAAGCGGATTGAGAGTGTGCAAAAGCGGTTTCTTAGCCATCTATCTTACAGTTACAACTTGTCGAACATCTGCTCATGCTATAACGATCGCTTGCATCAATTCCACATGAAATCGCTATCTGACCGCCGGACGATGCTAGACGTCATGTTTCTGTTCAAGCTCATTAATGGTCACCTTGACGCTCCTGATCTTTTATCAAATGTAAATTTAGATATTCCTAGAACATTGCCTAGACAAATGAAATATAATCCATTCGTCCAAAAACTAGCGCGATCAAATCTAGGGCTTAACGTCCCTCTGAACAGACTTTTTAGAAGTTACAACAATATACATAACAAATTTTTAAATATTGCCGTGAACTCTTTTGAAGATAAATCAAACAAACCTCTAACAATTGATATTTTCTCAAATTCTCTTAAATATTTCAAAAACCTGTTAATGCAGTTATTAAATTGAATTTTTCCGTTGTATTGTCATATAAATTTTTATTTTTATTATAATTTAATTTTTGTATTCATTTGACTCATTTTACTGTATTGTTCCGATTGAAACTAAACATAATTTTTAATGTGTATATTTTAATTATTTTCATTTTTTTATTTTTTTTTTATAATTATGTTAACCATTTTATATTTATTATTTAATTGCTTGTTATTTGATTGTTTGTTATTTAATTGCTTATACTTTTCTTAAATATTTTTTTCACTATTTGCTTTTAAAAATCTGACATAATTTGACATCTTGAATCTAGTAATGTTTTTTAATTTATTGTTTTTTTTTTACTAATCAATTAATTTGTTTAATAATAGTAACAAATAATATTTATTTTATAATAGTATATTGCTCATATGAATGTGGTTTGCGCCTATAATTGAGGTAACACTTACTTCATAATGTATGCTTGTTTCAATGTTTGTTTGTTATAGTGTTTACCTTGTTGGTGCGATTAATAAATAAATAAATAAATAAATAAATAAATAAATTATGTTTTATAGAAAATGTAGATCTATTTTAGTCTAAAATACCTAAGATTATATATATAATTTAAGTCACACGTACTTTAATAGGTCAAATTCAATTGATATTCGTTATTACTTGTTTAACTTACTAACCATCTCAATAACACAATGTTTAAATAGTTATGCGATAAGTATTCAATACGTTATTTGCCATAACAAAAAATATGGGTTCCATATAATATTCTTTTCGTAATCAGACATTATTTAATATAGTAAATGTAACGTACGGTGTTATAATCAGTCCAGTGCACTTCAACGACTGCGTTGAGATCTCATCTTGAATTGAATTTACACTTGAATGAATGAACCCGTTCACTCACTCTACGCTGTTTTATTTCTTCTTTATTTGGATAAAGATTGGTAGATAAGTTTGGGGAAATGGTGTTGGAGACGACAATTTTATATGTTATTTTAATACTAGCGCCACCCGCGACTTTACATAACCTTTTAAATATCTATGTTTATGTGCAGAGAAAGTGTAATCAGCCTTTCTGTCTTTCTTCGTCTTTTGCTAAATACGTTGTTAAATGGTAAGTATTTAAATGGCAGGTATTTAAGTCAAATATTTGTCAGTAATGGTATTAGTAAAAAAAATACTGTCATGTCTACCCCGCAATTATATTATTTTTGGTTTTAATTATTTTATATTTTATTAAAGTTGAAGAAACACGAAAAACGATTGCAAGCTTTTTACTTTTCCCCGAGTAAGTAAAATCTGCCCTGTATTTTCACTTACAACCTTTGATTTTTATTATATTAATTAATTTGATCCTGTCCTGCGAAATATATAAATAATAAATATGTTTATTTTATACCTGAATCTTATAATAAACACAGAAAAACAGTTATGAAAAATCTAAACAACGGTTATTTTTTTTTATATTTTAATCAAAATTAATTGTGTGTAATATTACATAATAGTAAATTATTAAGTAATAAAGGTACATAAATATTAAGACAATACATAAATAATTTCTATTAAAATATTAAATTTAATATTAGTATGTGCTAATCTTAAATTTAAATCCTTCTGCCCATCTATCAGAGGATATAATCTTCATACGGGGTTATTTGTAATAAGTTGACCACCTCTTGCAGGCAGGCAAATATTGTTGGGATTGATGTAGAGAGGCTGCCTGCAAGAGGTAGTCAACTAATTAAAAATAACTATATACTGTTTTATATATTTGTTATATAACTTTTGAAATATAGTTCCTTAAATTTTTAGATTTGGTTAGATCTTTTAATATAAGTTATTTTCATGAAGGACTCATAGCTCCCGGGCAGCTGTAACTAATTAGTTTATTCGTTTATGTTTTATTTCTTTATAAAAATAAAATAATTATTTTTAATTGCATTTTGGTTTTTACGTTAAATAAGTAAAATAAGCAGATATATTCCGTGTTCAATATGTAGCTATCTTTGTGCGGTTACGTTTGTTATTTGTTTTATTTTAGGCAATATTCAAATACGGCTGATTCGATTAACAAAATTTTAACTCCTCTTCTAACGATGAAGATTGGAATTTCAATTGCAACAGCAACAAGAATTCATTTCTCTTAAATAAACACATGTATGAAACCGTAGAAACGACCTCATGCAGTGATCTTTCTTTTTATTTTAGATTTTATTGTTCTCTCTCAGTTGTAAATATTCGGTATAATTTCCCCAAGGCATGTATGTATGGACGACAATTGGAAACAGTCTCATACAATCTTTAGAAATTTAAATCTCTGTTACATTTAACATTTTGTAGCATTTTAAACAGTCGTTTAAAACATAGAACATTTGACTTATGGAATATAACCTACATGCATGCATGCATAGTATCATTTACCGGTTAAAATGATACGTAGCTCACTTCTCAGTTATTTATAATTCAATTTTTTTTATAGTATTTACAATTGAGTTACAGTAAAAATGTATATGTTAAAACAAATTAGAGTCTAATGAAAGGGAGTCTATCGCTTTAACATCTTATAGTAATTACAATATTAATAATATATTGTCATAATACTAATATCGTATAAACGATTCTTCCTAATTCTTATTAAAAGGGTCGTAGAGTGATGTTATTCGTATGTAATCTTCCTCAATGAGTAGCAAACAAACGACTCAATCATTCTTAACAACCGAATAGTAGTTACAAAGATTAGGGATTACAAAACAAAAACCTCTTCAGCTTTATTTAATTACTGTATGGTGACATGTATATATATAGATACATACAAAACGAGATAAATAAATATAATATAATAATAAACAAAAGAAGAATATGGTTAAAACTATCGGTTTTGTAACATGTATTTGTAGATTACTGGAACTGAAAATTAATTACTTTTTAGTTTAATGTTTATTTCAGAATGTTTTATTGTCACTTCAAATCTTTAAATAATCAAATGTACATTAATTAGTGGTCGCGTAATAATTAGTTTATAAATCACTACTGAACAGGTTAGATTTATTCGGATATATAACATGAAGTAATTTATTTGCATTTGAGAATAATGGACCATAAAAAAAATAAATGGAATGGTTTATCTATGTAATATATATTCTTTATTTCATGACAATATTTTCCAAATAAGTTCATGTTCTAAAATTAAATCTTAACATTTTTCAATAATCATAATTATAAAATCTCTTTTTGTTATACAACGTTACCCTCTATTCAGCCACTTCTCAGATTACTTAATATTTGAAATAATAACTACTAAAGCATATAAACTTCTCTGTTTTAAACCACCTCCTGACTGACTAAGGGCTTCCCTTTCAATTACATACCCGTGTTTGGAATGAAAATTGTTATTTTGGGTCGGCCATGTATCTCATTTAATAACAACACCTTTCGACTAATAAATATGCACTTATGACTTAAGTAATATATTTAACATTCTATGGAAACGAACAACATATTAACAACGTATATAAATATATTTTAAAATATTTATACCAGACAATGTCTTACAACATAAAAGTAACACTAAATAAACTACCAAACTCCAACAATACTGATTACCTTCTCTAACCGGGAGACGTTATCTTAAGACCTCCAACAGATAAGTCTTTCGTCTCAAGCCCGGTACATAATCTAGACTAGCACCAAGTTAGTCAAGTCCAACAGACTAGACTTAATATTGTTTCTATTGGCAATTGTGTTAATATCTCCCACCTTTTTATTCTTCAGCAAGAAAACTTGCCCACGTTTTTTTTATTAACTTCTGGAATGTATTATTCCAGAAGATTAAAATCCTGTCTTATTGTAGATTATTATTGTTTTAAACACAATTTTAGGCCTGGACGGTATTTTTAATGCATATCTAAATTAAAAAATAATTATTGAATATGAGTTTTTTCTTAACCAGAAACTTTGCATAGGATTCCAATATATTACAGAAAGAAATAAGACGATTAAAAACGTTTTTTAGTAAAGTGATGAAAACTAAAACTATTCATTTTTTATTAACTATTCATGTAGATATAAACTTTCACCAAACGGAGTACTAAGATTATTTTCCGTTAAATAGATGTAATTTAGTTATTTCCATAAACTTATTTACTTATAACAATATAGGAAAATAACTGTAATTACTACGACCCTCTTCAATAAAACTCATCAGAGTAACGAAAACAAGGGTAGGATTTATATAGGCTGACAACATTACACCGTCGATTTATGGAGAGAATGAGTTCCATATAAAAATTAATTTACTTTACAAGTATTAAAAGAATTATTGTAAATATACTTTAAAAAGAAAATGGCTGCTTGCACATGGAGAGGAGATTGGAATTTCGATTTTAACGCTTTCAATTTAAAAATATTGGATCGCATTCTGATGAGGATAGTAATAATACTATAAAAATAATCAGATTTGCAATATACTCATATTTTTAATATATACTACTAACTCTCCTTTTTTTTTTTTTTTTTTTTTTAACGTCTGGAATCCTCATGGATACACACCTCCATCCAGGGGAAGATGGAAGCGGTTATGTGAGACTCTTACTCACTAAACCAGACGGTCAACACCTCTCCGTCATAATGGAACTACTAACTCTCCTAAATTAAATGCATGACCCATATATTTTATTTATATATATAGATAAACAAATAAATATAAAACTATAGATCAACAGCGGGTCCTAAATCAAAGACCTCTTGGATTCCTCCGCACAAATATTAAATATATATTACACCATAATAAAATAAACTTATATTTAGAAGGAAGTTTCAAATATAACTTATTTATTAAAGATATTCTAATATATTATATTTATAAATTCTATATTATTTTTTCAAAAATTATTGCCAAAAAACAATTCTTTTAAGATAACATAATTTTGAAATGATTATTTCCATTATTTACGTTAACAATATTTTTCCACTCGGACATACACTTCACTCACCGCAGGTATATTGTGTGTTACTACAAAAGTCATAATTTTTAAAATACAATGAATAATGAAGTGACCGTAATCGTAAATTAGAAACCTCATGAAAGACGATCAATTGTGAGGTGCATAAACGTTTTGGGAAACTTCATTATTCTTAAGCCACGACCATAAGTGGGTTTATTACAGAAGCTTATATATTGCAAATAAAATTAAATTATGCTCTTTAGTGGATTTTATTTCGAAGTATTAGAACTATTTGAAGGCCACAACCAAGCAGTAGGGATTCGGTGTTTCAAATAATATTATGCCATTTTAAAAAAATAAATATTTATTTAAAATATGAATAAAAATCAACATAAATGTAATGTGCTTATATCGGACTTTTTTTTAATTATTTACTCTTATATTAAAAAACAGTGGAATATCGATAATATTCAACAAACAAAACAAATTTTTTTTTTTCTCAGGAAGCAAATTTGGTATGTTTTATTTATTATATTTTCTTAAACATGCGCGGAAATAATGTCATTACCTTTAAATAAAGAACACGCGAAGTATCATATTTACGTAGACTGATAAACCAAAATCACTTCCCAGCGCGTTCTTTAAATTTGGAACGAAGAGCGCACCGGCAATGTTGTATGAAACGGTGTGCTGTTTGAATTTAAAACTCTTTCATCTACCGTACACATTGCGTTCTCGTGGCTGTATAGCCACAGATGCGTTTACCGTTCGAAACAAACTAAAAAAAAATGGCGGCAAAACGAAGTTTGTTGTTATTTTAATATTAATTTTTTTTTTACGTAAAAGGCTCTTTTTTATTTCCTTGCATATGTTTTAAGAAAAATACTATATATGCCTCGGCCGAAATGGCAATTGCCTGTCTCGTATCATTGAAGTCCTCGCCTGCGGCTCGGCCTTCAAACTCATACTCGACCTGCAATTGCCTATTTCGCTGCCTTTACAATAATGTACTATGAAATGATGAGTACCTAACTAAACAATTGAACTATTTCCTTCAACAGTCTATTGTCATCTCCCAAAAAACTTTGTACATATTTTATTGACAGGTAGATTTTATCACGACATGTTATTTTAATTAAATGTTACCTGTATTATAACGTCATTGTAGAATTGTTAATATTATTATAAACAATACTACAATCATATGATAATAATAATATTTTATACGTATAAACATACTAACAGTTAACTAACAATTCACTAACTTGTTAACAGAAAATGTGACTGGACTACGGTGTTTCTCTTAAGTGACGTACAGAGGCAGCACCCGGTCTCAGTGAGATGTGGGCCAGGACTGTCGCCTGTCGCCGGGCGGGTGCGATGTAGGAAGCTAGCCCAGAAACCAAGATATGTGAGACTGAGGTTTGGAAGTCAGAGTATAGGTACGATGACTGGAAGAAGAAAATAAATTACGGACATGTTGAAGAGAAGACGATTAAATGTAGCATGTTTGCAAGAGACAAAATAGAAGGGATCAAAAGCGAGATTGATTTGATGCGGGATTGATGGAAAAAGGAACGGAGTCGGTGTTATGTTGATGAGAAATTGTAAGTGTGTGTGACTGAAGTAAAGAGGTTATAAAAGAGTACGGTACGGAGTTGCGAATGAGGGTTTTGCCTTGCTCGAAACCGCTTTTGCCTTTGACTTAATAATCATCAATACTTAGTTTTAAAAAAATGATGAACACTTAATCAAAAGTGGCCGCCATAAGACGCAAAGCAAAGAAAGAGTAAAATCAACTCCGTCAAAAACTTCATTTATAAAAATAAGTTTAATGTATAGGACTGAAAAAGTTATCGAAAGTTAGAATGAAGTTCATCTCAAATAGTACGAGAGTGAGGGAGAAAATAGTACATACATACATAGGAAAATAGTATAGTGAAGCGAGACGAAAGTGATGTTACAAGAATCAGTTCAGTTTTATGCCTGGTCGGGGTATGATGGATGTCATCTTCGCACTTCGCCAGTTATGTGAGAAGTATAGACGTGCACACAGAAACTTGCATATGGTATTCGTCGACCTCGAGAAAGCATTCGACCGGGTTCCGCCTCATGATGTTCGGTGGGTTTGGATAGAGAGATGTATGCCTGGGAAGTATGTAAAGTTGGTTAGTGCAATGTACAGTACACGACTGTTAGGCTGCCGGAAACATCGACAAGTAGATAGTGGCTATAGGATTGCACCAGAAATCGGCTCTGAGTTCCTGACTCTTTCTGTTGTAAATGGATGATCTGATATCAGACAAACAGCAGCAGCCACCCTGGTGCATGCTGTTTACCGATGTCATTATTCTTGAAAAGCGTATGCATGCAACGGAGATGCGTATGTTGAAATGGATGTGCAGGGTAACAAGAAGGAATAGGATAAGAAATAAATATATATTAGGAGGTGCTTGAGAGTAAACACAGTTACAAAAAAAAATGAATTCGTCTTTCATGGTAGGGGCATATTAGGAGAAGGGATGAAAGACATGTTAGAAAGAAGAGTGTTAGATATGAAGAGGACGGGCGAAAAAACGACGAATAGATTGCGTAAACGGCGGTATGGAGCAGAACAGATTGATTACAGAAATAATGAGTGACAGGAAAGAATGGAAGAAAATAACATACTGCGGTGATCCCAAAATTGAGATAAGGGAGACGATGCTGACTTATAAAAACATATTCACTCGAGATATAAACATTTTAATAAATCTGACGGATTTTATTTAAATATATGTTGTACGTTTATAAAAACTACTTAATTAAACTTTCAAAGACTTAACAGCAATAATGTAGATGGGAATATGAGATATAGATATATTTGCGTCAGGAAGTTTTTGGTTAGAAATTCATTTACCAAGAACGGTTTCACTAGCACTGAACTGTTATACCGTTTTGAAATTTTAACACCTAATAAAGATGGAATTGTGGAAATATTGTTATAAGTTATATTTATACCATTTTATTTGTTATTTAATAGAATAAAACTGTCACAATAAGCCAATAACATCATTTTGCCAGGTCTATTACACCCATATAATCGAATTGTCACAGAAACATTATTTGTCAACAACTTTGACAGTACAAATAAAGAATAGATAGTTTTATAAATCATACCAAAATATTCAAACAGGGCCCTTATTCTGTATGATACACGAGATTTCTTACGAATAACGCGTGACGTCACAACACGCTGTCAACCTAAACGCGATACCTAAACGCGGCAAGATGTGAAATTAAAAATTGTATACAATAACGTATTCGCTATGACCAGTTACGCACCGCGTTACGATAAAATCGTGGAATCGTGTTCACTATGCCAATGTCAAATATTAAAACACGTTGTCATGTGTTATGGGCTTGTTTTCAAAAGTCAAAATTAACGTGCTTTGAGCTTGCGCGTTTATAATAACGTCAGTACGTTTTGGTACTTTTCTATTAAAATCAATTTATTAATTATTCAATTTAACAAAGTATTATTAAAATTAAGAAATAACGTACATTATTTATAATAATTATAAACTATATTCTTTATAAATGTTGTTATTCTAATAAATGCGACTACTACCAAAGCTCTGTCATTGTTTCGTCGTTATTTTATATTTATGTTCTATGTTATAGGGATAATTTAAAATACCTCTTAAAAAGAGATTTTATTTATTATGAAATTAAAACATAATTGTAAACACAATCAATAACACAAAACACTCAAAACTTGTAACTTTAAAAAATGTTTCTCAAATTCTTGTCTATGACGTATAAATGGTCTTCTAGTTTTCTTCAACACCGACTTTGTAATGCAACAATTATTACACTAAATAATACAAAAATCTCAATGTAAATTCTATCTGAAACTTTATTCTCTATTATTTATTTATTTATTTTAGGATATTTGTCTGAGAAAGTAATGTGGTAGACATTACAATGACATAACATTGATATTTGATGACATTACAAGTATTTATGTCAATTTATATACATCATAACGCGTTCTAAACTAACGCGCCACGATATGGAGTTGACAAATTGTATTTTGCACGCCACACGGTGAGTTATCTATGTGCAGTTTTTGATTTCACATTACGGGTACGTCAATGAATCTAACATCGGTTTTTATTCGAAGGTACCGGTTTTAAAAAGATTTTAATTATTTGATTTTACCTTAAATTTATTTTCAAGCTACCGTAAATCTTATTTTATAATGTTATTAGAATTTTTGTAGGTTTGAAACCAAAAAAATAATCTTAAAATCTTTCTAAATTACCGATTAGTTTTAGAACGAAAATAGGAAAAAATTTTAAGTAACAAGTTTTGAGTGTTTTGTCTTGTTTATTGTATTTTTAATTGCAATTTATAATTAGGTAATAAATAAACTCTTTTTTCAATGGCATTTTAAATGATCGTTTTAATACATTACATAACGATAAAGCTACAAAAGAACCATCATACATGTTTTGGTAATGCTCGTATTTATTAAATTAAAAATAATTGTAAAGAATGTAAATTATAATTATAATAGAGAATATAAGTTATTTTTTAACTTTATAATACTTTTTAAAATTAAATACCGATATATTTATTTTTTTAGAAACGTGCCAACACTTACCACGTTTTTTGTAAACGCGCGATTTCACAACATGTTATTTTGACATTTAAAAACAAGCCCATAACGCACGACAACATGTTTTTAGATTTGACAATGGCATAGACAATACGATCCCATGAAGATTTCACGAATTTATCGTAACGCGGTACGTAACGCGACTATTTGCTTATAGAGAATAAGGGCCCAGTTTGTAAATTGTAACGTGAATAGACCAACCCGGATTCAGGAATTTCGAGACTTTTTGACGAGATAAAGACAAGTTTTGGCAATTTAATATCACAATCTTTTTATGTGGATTGATTGCTTTAGTTTTTATTATATACTGCCAGTAACTCAATTTTATGCAAAGCAAAAAACAATATTTCATTTAAAATTATATTTTAATGTAACCTTTTTACGAAATGGTTTACATTTAAATTACAGTAAAAGTTTTTATTAAATTTCCATTTACGATAAAATCTGCAGGATACAAGAGCAGACTAGTACCTGCGGTCTCTGCGGATAATGTTTTGGTATATTTGGGTTCATAGGAAATATGGTCGATTTTATTTATTGATATATAAATTTACTTTACGAACAATTACAATAACTGTAGGAACTGAAACGTAAATATTTAAGAAAGTTTACGTTAAGCTATAATTATAGCTTATGGAAAGAAACAGTTTACTAAGTACATCAAAATGTTGTAACTCTGAGCATGTGACTGACATATTTTTCCACAATACAACATGAAACACAATATAAAACACAACATGAAACATTTCCACAATAAAAGAAATCACCGTAACACCACACTATATTAGCAACCGATGCAATTATTCCGAATGAATCAAACAATCATCGAATCCATTATAAAGCTTTCAAATATTATTTGACTTGAATCTATTCCAACCTACATAATTTTATGGCTAACCATTTAAAATATGGGTTACCGTTAGAGCAAGAAGTGTTTTTGAAACTGTTTAGCTAAACACCACTTTAGCTAATTACTTACAGTAGGGTAGTGTTACTTTTTATATGCACCTTTTTTGTTGTTTGTTTTGTTTTATCGTATCGATACTCCTTTTGGTGAATAAAGCCCATTATATAAATAGAATGCTTTATTATTCATCATCATATAATCGTCTTTATCGAGACGGTGATGACATCTATTAGGCATCTTTCGAAATCCTAACGAATGCTTCTAACTTTACAGTATAAATTACGTTATTAATATTTGAAAATATTTATTAACATATAATGCCAAGTTAAGTTTTCAAACAGCTAAATCATGATAATATTATATTGTGTTACTCTAAGTTTATCGTATGTATAATGTTATTACACATATAATATACATCTGTATAGGAGTACTTCAGTTGAACAAGAAATAAACCAAAATAGAGTAAGCTTTAATTTCTGTCGAAATTGTTTGTAGTTGAGTCTGAACTGGTGGGATTCGTTTTTATATTATTTTTTATTAAATTAGGCCAAAGTAAAAAATAAAAGCCCGTTTATTAAAGTATTGTTTCATCTCACGTGCCTTGTATCAACTAAATTTATAATTCACTGTGCAGTCTTTGATCTGCGAAATTAAATAAGGGTTTCAATTTGCACTGATAATTTAATAAAAGGAGTTTGTAAAATAGGTTACGAGTTTTAAATTTTAAGGTTTGAAAATATTTCAACTAAATATAATAACAATAATACTACTAAAGGGTGGGGTTCGGACATTCGATTCTCTCCATTACAATACAATATATTGCTATAATATCTATTTCACACTAATCTTCACTAAGAGGGTGGTACTATCCCAGTTTCAGCCGTATGCGAGATATAGCCAAAGGATTAAATTTTAATGTCAAACAATTAACAAAGCAAGAATTAAATTTAACAAAAACAATATCAACAAGCAGAAAATAACGAAAACATACTTTTAGTTCAAACGTGTTCAGGTGTTTATCATTGTAGTTATTAAATACCTAGTTATGAATCAGCATATTAATCCAATCGCCTACATTAGTATGTCAGTATATAACTCATTGTAATATTAATGCGATTATTAATAAACTTCCAAGCCGCAGTTCATATTTTATTTTATTTCTCGGTCAGTTCAGCGCGAGTTGCTTGCTCGGAATGATTCTCCTACAAGCTGGGCCGATTTTCAGCTATGTGACGTGACGGAGGTGAGACAGCAACATTTTTTATTATACTAGGTTTTATTGGTGCTGGGTAAAGGTTTTTATGGAATTTTGATAATAGTATCGATATTTAAACATCATAACTATAGTAATGAAGAATTAAACCCGGTTTTGTATTTTACATCAAAATGAGTCAAAAATTAGGGTCAACAACTTTTTTTAAAAATGAGAATTTTATCAGTATCTTAGGTTATGAATTCATTAATTAGAAATCTTAAAAATTTATAAACGCTATATATTTCGTACATATTGTTTTGTTCATATCCATTCATATAATAAAATTGTCAGTAATCCATTCCTGTGCATGGAATTAAAAAAAAAACATCATAGGGGGGCTTTATAAGAGCAAGTAACCCAAAACAATAGTTTTTCAGTTTGTCTGTATGTCTGTATGTTTGTGCACGCTAATCTCAGAAACGGCTTTACCAATTTGAATGCGGTTTTCAAGAATATAATATTACAGTGTTCACTTAACATTTAGTGTTTATTTTATTTAAATCGGTTAAGTAATAAAAAAGTTATATCACTTTATGTCAATCACGTAATAGATACCATGCAAATCTTATTCTGTAAGTGTAATAAATCTGTAGAGAAGTAGTCTTTGTACATTGAAAATATTAAAAAAAATATACCACGTGATGTGAAGGGATAACTAACAGAATCCATTTTCAGCATTCTTAAAATTTTTGTCTGTTTATCTGTTTGTCTTTTAGTTGTGCACACAACACGAAAAAAATAATCAAAAATTCATACCTTTATAAGAGAACCCTAAACAATGTTTTTTTCATTTTGTCTGTTCGTCTGTATGTATGGATATTTGTGCACACTAATCTAAGAAACGGATTTAATCGATTTGGATGCTGTCTTCGGGAATATATTGTTATGGGATTCACTTTATATTTTGTTTTTTTGAAGGTTTATAGTTATTATATACGGTTTTACATATGGTAAGTACAAAAGGTATCAAAATCAAAATCTACGCGTACAAAGTCGCAGACACAGCGAGTAATAAATATAGAAGAAAACTAATATTGGTTTTAATAGAGTGTAGAGAGTTTAGAGAATAATTGTTTTAAAGAGTAAGTAAATGACTAACAACGTTGGTTTAGTAAAGGGTAAAATTGAGTAAAATTCCACTTTAACGGTCCGTAGCAACACCGCACGCTACGCTCGTTTGTATACAAAACTACCCGCAGTAATAAATGTACACGATAAATAATTAAAGAAGAGTTTGTACCGTGATAACTAAGAGTCCTATTTGAATTCAATTAATGGATCAGTATAGTATCTATTTGTTAGATTTTTTAATGAATTAATTTATATTTTTGTGTAAATATTCAGGAGTACTTCAGTTGAACAAGAAATAAACCAAAATAGAGTAAGCTTTAATTTCTGTCGAAATTGTTTGTAGTTGAGTCTGAACTGGTGGGATTCGTTTTTATATTATTTTTTATTAAATTAGGCCAAAGTAAAAAATAAAAGCCCGTTTATTAAAGTATTGTTTCATCTCACGTGCCTTGTATCAACTAAATTTATAATTCACTGTGCAGTCTTTGATCTGCGAAATTAAATAAGGGTTTCAATTTGCACTGATAATTTAATAAAAGGAGTTTGTAAAATAGGTTACGAGTTTTAAATTTTAAGGTTTGAAAATATTTCAACTAAATATAATAACAATAATACTACTAAAGGGTGGGGTTCGGACATTCGATTCTCTCCATTACAATACAATATATTGCTATAATATCTATTTCACACTAATCTTCACTAAGAGGGTGGTACTATCCCAGTTTCAGCCGTATGCGAGATATAGCCAAAGGATTAAATTTTAATGTCAAACAATTAACAAAGCAAGAATTAAATTTAACAAAAACAATATCAACAAGCAGAAAATAACGAAAACATACTTTTAGTTCAAACGTGTTCAGGTGTTTATCATTGTAGTTATTAAATACCTAGTTATGAATCAGCATATTAATCCAATCGCCTACATTAGTATGTCAGTATATAACTCATTGTAATATTAATGCGATTATTAATAAACTTCCAAGCCGCAGTTCATATTTTATTTTATTTCTCGGTCAGTTCAGCGCGAGTTGCTTGCTCGGAATGATTCTCCTACAAGCTGGGCCGATTTTCAGCTATGTGACGTGACGGAGGTGAGACAGCAACATTTTTTATTATACTAGGTTTTATTGGTGCTGGGTAAAGGTTTTTATGGAATTTTGATAATAGTATCGATATTTAAACATCATAACTATAGTAATGAAGAATTAAACCCGGTTTTGTATTTTACATCAAAATGAGTCAAAAATTAGGGTCAACAACTTTTTTTAAAAATGAGAATTTTATCAGTATCTTAGGTTATGAATTCATTAATTAGAAATCTTAAAAATTTATAAACGCTATATATTTCGTACATATTGTTTTGTTCATATCCATTCATATAATAAAATTGTCAGTAATCCATTCCTGTGCATGGAATTAAAAAAAAAACATCATAGGGGGGCTTTATAAGAGCAAGTAACCCAAAACAATAGTTTTTCAGTTTGTCTGTATGTCTGTATGTTTGTGCACGCTAATCTCAGAAACGGCTTTACCAATTTGAATGCGGTTTTCAAGAATATAATATTACAGTGTTCACTTAACATTTAGTGTTTATTTTATTTAAATCGGTTAAGTAATAAAAAAGTTATATCACTTTATGTCAATCACGTAATAGATACCATGCAAATCTTATTCTGTAAGTGTAATAAATCTGTAGAGAAGTAGTCTTTGTACATTGAAAATATTAAAAAAAATATACCACGTGATGTGAAGGGATAACTAACAGAATCCATTTTCAGCATTCTTAAAATTTTTGTCTGTTTATCTGTTTGTCTTTTAGTTGTGCACACAACACGAAAAAAATAATCAAAAATTCATACCTTTATAAGAGAACCCTAAACAATGTTTTTTTCATTTTGTCTGTTCGTCTGTATGTATGGATATTTGTGCACACTAATCTAAGAAACGGATTTAATCGATTTGGATGCTGTCTTCGGGAATATATTGTTATGGGATTCACTTTATATTTTGTTTTTTTGAAGGTTTATAGTTATTATATACGGTTTTACATATGGTAAGTACAAAAGGTATCAAAATCAAAATCTACGCGTACAAAGTCGCAGACACAGCGAGTAATAAATATAGAAGAAAACTAATATTGGTTTTAATAGAGTGTAGAGAGTTTAGAGAATAATTGTTTTAAAGAGTAAGTAAATGACTAACAACGTTGGTTTAGTAAAGGGTAAAATTGAGTAAAATTCCACTTTAACGGTCCGTAGCAACACCGCACGCTACGCTCGTTTGTATACAAAACTACCCGCAGTAATAAATGTACACGATAAATAATTAAAGAAGAGTTTGTACCGTGATAACTAAGAGTCCTATTTGAATTCAATTAATGGATCAGTATAGTATCTATTTGTTAGATTTTTTAATGAATTAATTTATATTTTTGTGTAAATATTCGAAATTGATTCAACTAATTTTAATGTTTAAAAGTATTACCTCTTTAGTCTTACGCTTAACGCTATCCACTTTATTATATACTTGCCACAATAAATGTCTATAAATAAGAATGTATATTTATATATATTTAATGTGGGAAATATATACCTAACTTATTATAAAGTTAATGATCGATAGGTTTTTAAATTAATAATATAAATACTTGTACATATAAAATATTATAACAATTATTAATAATATATTATTATCCATGTTATAATATAAGCACTAGAATAATGTTACTAGTCAGTAGCCAATAGTCACATGCCAATTGCCACTAGCCAATAATCAACCACCACTAGAATATTGCCTCTAGTCAATGCCTCTAGTCAATTGCCACTTATTAGTCAAATGCTATTAACCACAATCCCATTTCCTCCAGCCTATTACTTAATAATGAATGCTTAATACCTAATGCCTAACACTTAATGCTTAATGCCTATTACATATTAATAGTTGCTTAATAATTAAATCGTACTTAATACTAAATGCTAAAAGTTAAATTCTTTTGCTTTATACATTTTGCTTAATGTTTAATATTTATTTTTAATAGTAATTTCAAATACTTAGTGCATAACGCAAAATATTTAGTCCATTACACGAAGTACTTAGTACATAACACAAAGTGTTTAGTACATAACACACATACCTAGCCTTAGCTCTTTTAATTAAATTTCACTTTATTTTATTTCATCTCATTTTAAAGTTTATTTTATCTCATTTTCAATTTCACTTGTCAATAATATTATAACATTTATCAATACTAATATAGTGATCATAGTAACAATTTTATAAAACTATTTGTTATAGGGTTGTGGCCAAAGTAAAATAGATCTAAAATAGATTTTTTAAGATTTAACTTTAGTCAATAGTCTCTGAAAATGTACTTCTAATCATTAAAATATGAATTAGTTTATAAAAATATAATTCATATATTATATTACCGAATTAAGAAATATCTGAAAGAAGTTGAAAATGCGATTTAGCCTTGAAGAAATAAAACAAAAATATCATTAAAACTATATATGACGAAAGAAAATACCAACAGTACAACTATGTTTAAATTTTTGATAATCAATAAATGAGTTAAGCATTTTAGAATCACTTTTGTTTCTGTATTATATTTGTACAGTATTTATTCACCAGGTGTGTTTTTGCTGTAACATCAAAATCTTCATGATTTCTCATACTAAACTTCTGCATTAATAAAAGTATTTTCCTCGACAGCCGCTTTGTATTGCTATTTCTATTGTGTGAAAAATATCAATTTGTCAACACACATGGCGTCCTGTAAGAAAGCCTGTTTTAGTTAACCTCAAGGCGTAGTAGCTTACGGTACGAATTATTCAAGTCAGGCTTTTTATTTGTTTCTTCAGCCTTTTCTTTTCTTTCTTCAAAGGCATAGAGCATCTGTTGTATATTTATCCCATTAGTACGTATCTTCTGTAATATTTATATTATATTATATCCTATAGAATATTTTAGTGATAAAATATTGCAATAACATAACAGACCAATATTTATTCAGCTTGTGACATGTTATCAACTTCCGACACTCTCGATCAATCAAAAGTGTACATAAAATAGTTAATTAACATATATATCAGTCTATATATAGTATATCATCTGTTTTTGTACGAAATAAGGATTTACGGTTGTCTATTTTTTTGTTGAAGTATTGTGATCAGTAATATCTCCGTCTGACAAGAATATTATTATAATTCCGTCAATGGTTCACATCCGTTAATAATACACATTTTTAAAATTTCTAATCAACATCATTTCTAAATCAATTTTAATAAAACTTTGATTTTTAATACACATAATTCATTGACTAATAAAAATTTAGCCACGAATTGTCTATTTTTTTTATTTTAAAAAGTAGGAAATCATCTTAGCTTTACAGAATTGTAGTATTTATTATTATATGTCCGTTTCATGGTTGAAATATTTAGTGAAATATTACCAACTGTTACAATATTATAAATTACTATCATAAATAATGTATATCTTAATTATTGGAGAATAATAAAGACTACGTAATATAAAAGTAATACTTTTTATGAGTATAAGTAAAAGTATTTAGAGGTTACTGGCATTTAAGATTAAGATGGAATAAGTATGAGGATAAAGTTCCAGCAAAGTTAAGTATTATGATTAAAAGTTGGAATGAGTATTAATATTAAAATCAAAGACCGTGATTAAGGATTAGGGTCTACTATTATTTACATATAATTGGATTAAGCTAGAGTTTAAGGATTCGTTTCAGAGATTTCAATTAGAATTAAGATTAGGAATTCTGAATTAATTATTTTGGATTAAGAGTTATCTTTGAAAATTAATACATTAATCTCAAAACAACATAATATTAAAATATTAAAAAATACTTTAACTTGGGAAATGTTCAGATTTTCACAAGATGGATATTACTAGAAACAGACGCAGTACTATTCGATACATTACGAACAAATAGCGATAGTCGTACTATTTTAATATAAAACTAACCTCCACTTATTAAAATGAGATTCGTGAGTAAAACTAAAGCTAGCATTTAAGAAGTTTTTAAATATAGTTTTACACTTGACACAATCGTCTCAAATATTATTACGTATCAACGTAAAATGTGTGTGTATTGATAATGGTTAGTTAGTTACTTTTATTGAAACTATTTTTAGAGGACATCTTAAGTCCACGTGGATTATCATGAAATAAGGAGATAGAGTATGACTCCTCAATTATTTATTTTTACAAATAATTCAAATACATAGTGTTAAGACTTGTTTTAGTAATACACAGTACTTGCACTTCAATGTTTAATATCCAACCATTTGTAATAGAATGGGCGAGAGCAGCCCTTACAACTAGTTTTATAATATTTTAACACTATAATATTTAGGCGAGGGTAATTTACAATTTCATAACCAACTTACAGATGACATTATTTATACCTTATAATAAGTTCTAATAATTAATAAAAGATTAAACATTATGTTAAAATATTCTATGCTTCTAATTCTTAAAACATGTAACAGTAAATACTAAATAATATTCCATAATTAATTGTGTAGGTGGCGCTACTGTTGAAACTTATGAACTAAAACATGTAAATTCCAATGTATTTACCATTTAAATTATTATAAATAAATATGACTAACACTCGGCCTTTCCTGATTTGTGATCTTACGACCTCGTAATTGTATCATTAATTTCTTTAATTACCAACCATCATATATTAAATGACTAATTTCTAATTTAATAAACATTCTGGAAACCAGTAGACTAAATGGTCATCTGAATTCAGGATCTTACAATATTATAGAGAAAAACAAATTATTAAAAATACAATGCATCAAGAAAAAAAACATCCAATTATACTTTTAATGTGCGAAATTACATAACATTTATACAACATATAACTTTACTATCGGCAGTTTTGACATCTTATTACGTCCTCGTAATATAATTATAATTTTTATTATAAATACTCGTTAATTCATCACAAACTTTAAAATACATTACTATATAATATGTTTATACAAGCTTGTTCTCTTTGCACCGGACAAACCAGGCTGCTCACAAAAAGCCAGATCGACGGACATGCAGTTATGATCTGGTGCCCATGGACACACATCATCAACATGGGATAAATCTCAATTTTACTATTACCACCGGAACACACACAGATGGTATTTCTTATACTTTTACTACTACCACCGGATCACACACAGATGGTAGTTTATTCTTATTATTTTTTTTTTATATACCAACGGAACACACAGATGGTATTTCTTATACTTTTACTACTACCACCGGAACACACACAGATGGTAGTTTATTCTTATTTTTTTATACTACGGGACGCACCCATTGATGGTATTTCTTATACTTTCACTTACCACTTACTTACCACGGGACACCTACATGGTATTTCATACCTTTACTATTGGACACACCAACATGGCATCAATTTCTTATTTTTACTACGGGACACACAAACATGTTATTACGTTATCATTTTTACACCGACATGGTACTTTACATTTATTTTTACCACGTAACACACCAACTTGGTACACAACACATTCAATAATTTACTTATTAATATCATTGTTATGAACATATATTTAATTTTAACTTTTTTAAAACTCATTCTAAGTAAATAAATCTTTAACTAATAAAAGCAAACCAAGCTCATTTTATATATTAATGATCAGACTACAGAGATATATGGCTTTGAAATTTATACTATGCATGGGTTTTGTTGGAAATAGCAGGTTGTTTTTACTTTGTATTACGTTTGTATTGTTATATTTGTTTAGTTTCTTTATATTTTTTTAAAGAAAAAATTAATTTAAAATGATGTGGTGTTTTATCGAAACAGTTTTAAATTTTACATCTTAAGAAAATGTTTATTCACCCGAATTTAGAAAATTTTAATACTTTAACGGTAGTTAATAAAGAAGCTACATTTAGTTATTAACCATAACACGATTCAAAATTCACGACAATTGTAATATTTACATATATTTCTCTATATTAATCTGGAATGACCTACCGTTAGAAATTCAAACTTCTAAATCACTGTCAATTTTCAAAAAAGTTTGAAGCAATATTATTTATCTACGCAATATATATTTTTATCATAAGTATGTATACCATATATTATATAGGTTATCTATTTTATTCTATTTATTTATATATATGGATATATGTATGTATATGTATGTGCGTATGTACATATTTATATATAATCATTATTATTTAATTACTTATATAATTAAAAACGATAGTTTTAATTTTTATTGTGTCCTTATGTATAAATTCTTATTCTCGTTGTAGTATGCTTGCACTATCCTATGACCTTGCAAATATTCATTACTCATCAAGGGTTGTCTGTAAGAGATCGCTTTTAAGCGATAAGACCGTCTTTGCACAAAAATTTCTTACTGTATCAACATCCTACTACTGTAATTTCTTGTAATAATTGTATTTGCAATAAGTTTTTAAAATAAAATAAATAAAATTAATATTTCTTTTTATTTAAGAAATTGTAATATATTGTTAGGGGTCGAGGGTACTTCTAGACAATTAGTAGGCATCAAGTGCTATAGCATTAAGTCCGCCAATTGTATAAATTTCTTTGTATAATAAAGATTTTATAAATAAATATATATATTTTTTTTACATTTTTACATTATTTACTCTGTCCGTATCAATATTGAAAATATTATTAACTAAAAAAAAAATAATCATTAGTAGGAATAGAACATTTTTATAGTCCTCATTTTTATTTTGAAGATGTAACGATATTTTTCATACAATTGGAGAACATTATAAAACCAAGCATATTTCTTTAGAAGTTTACTATTTATATTATTATTTCCAATTGTTCTAATTTGCACTAAATCAATAACTAATGATTAACTAATTTATTTATAAAGCATTAAAACGTAAGTCAATTAAATTTTCAATCACTTGTTATAAAAGTGTTATTTATTTTATTCCGAGTTTGAAATCGTAATTTTGTACATTGTATACCTTTTTTTTTTTTTCTTTTTTTTTTTTTTTTATACAAAACTAGGTTAATGCTCGACTACATTCCACCTGATGGAAAGTGAAATGTAGTCTTAGGTGGTAAAGCGCATTAACCTAGCAGCCTATTCACTCTCCTCTTGAAGACACCCACATTATATTTTGCCGGAAATACCGACGCAGGCAGATTGTTCCAGTCCTTCGCTGTACGCACTAAAAAAGATGAAGCATAGCGCTTCGTTCGGACAGGTGGAGTGTCCACAACGTAGGGATGGATACCCGCCGTGCGTCGGGACGTCCGGCAAAGGAACGGGGATGGGGGAATTAGGTCATGCAATTCCTGCGCACACTCACCAAAATGTATCCTATAGAATACTGAGAGGCTAGCAATTCTACGCCTGTGTTCAAGGCTGTGGAGTTTGGCGTCAACTAATTTAGGGTCGCCAATAAGCCTCTTTGCTCGCCTCTCAATTGAGTCCAGAACCGCAAGATGAGTCTTTGCGGCACCAGCAAATATGTGGCCACAGTACTCTACACACGACCGGATCTGTGCTTTGTATAATACAAGAAGCTGTCCCGGTGTAAAGTACTGTCGCACCTTCGCAAGTACGGCAAGCTTTCCCGCAGCTGCTCTTGCTCTGGACTCAATGTATCGACCAAAGTTGAGGTTCGAGGAGATCTCTAAGTCTAACAACTGAAGCCAGTCACTGTATTCCAAGGATACATTCTGGAAAGTAGGAGCCAAGGTGAAGGGGCTCCTTTTGGCGGTGAACAAACACGTCTGCGTTTTGGTGGCGTTGAATTTGACAAGATTGGCATTGCCCCATGCGGAGACTGCCTGAAGTTTGTCATTCAAACGTTGCACCATGGCTTCTCTTTCAGACTGTACTTCATCTCTACTAGCCCGAGAACTTGGCAGATATCTTTCTACAACTGTGCTGTCGTCTGCATACCCATAGATACCGGGCTTCAGCAGATCGTTAATGTACAGCAGAAAAAGAGTTGCAGAAAGAACGGACCCCTGAGGTACTCCGGCATTTATTGTCAAGGGTTCTGAAGAACACCCGTCGACAACAACACGGAGAGATCTCTGGCTCAAAAAGTTCGTTATCCAGCCAATCAGACCAGGAGATATACCGTACGCTGAAAGCTTGCTTAAAAGGCTCACATGCCAGACCCTGTCAAAAGCCTTCGAGACGTCCAGAGAGACGGCGACCGCTTCTCCGTTCCTCTCGATGGCTTCGCCTAAAATGTGTGTTGCGTACGCTAGAAGGTCCCCAGTGGACCTATTTCGGCGAAATCCGTACTGTCGGTCACTGAGGAGATCGTTACCTTCCACGTACGCTAGAAGCTGCGAGTTCAATACACGCTCCATAATCTTGCAGAGTATGGAGGTGATTGAAATGGGCCTATAATTGGCAGGATCGGCACGGCTGCCTTTTTTGGGCACGGGTTGCACGTTGGCAAGCTTCCAGGATTCCGGCACTTTTCCAGTCTTAAAAGAGAGGCTATACAGACGCGTCAATACAGGAGACAACTCACCTGCGCATGTCTTGAGCAGAATGGCTGGTATACCATCAGGACCACTGGCTTTATTCACATCTAAACGACACAATGTTCTCCAAACCTCTTTGTTAGTGATGCGGATTTCAGGCATCGAAATACCGCAGTGAGGAAGATGTGCTGGAGAAGCATTGCCAGTGTCTAGATGCGAATTATCAGCAAACAGAGAAGCAAATACATTCGCTTTCTCTGTTGCTGTGTGGGCCAGGGATCCATCCGGCTTCAGCAGAGCAGGCAGTGAGGGTTGGCAGAAGTTCGACTCGATCGCTTTGGCAAGAGACCAGAAAGCTCGACTGCCAGTTGGTCTGACAGAGAGCTTTTCGCCATTCTTAACGATCCGATCAAGACGAGCCTTCCGCAATGCCTTTTTATAGGACTTGGCAGCTTGGTTAAAGGCTCTCTTCTTTGTACTTACATCCGGAGTTTTGCGGCTTCGAGCATTAGCCCAAATGAGGTATGCCGAATGTTTTCGGTCATGTGCATGACGACATTCGGCATTAAACCATGGGCGAGCTTTGCCACCGATGGGTACGTCAGCAAAAGGAATAAAATACTCCATTGCCTGATGCACCACATCGGTTATAGCATCCGCGCAACTCGACGGATCCAAAGAAGAGAAGCAGACCTGCCGCCAAGGATAAGACGCAAAAAAGTGCCGCATCTCATCCCAATCTGCTGACTTGTATTTCCATACTCGCCTAACACCATGTGGTTCGAAAGCTGGTGGGGAATATGTAAATACAGATTTCACCAGACAGTGATCGGAGGTTCCCAAGGGGGACGTCACCTCTACACGATACCTGTCCGGATCAGTTGTCAGCAGAAGGTCCAGGCAATTGGCTGTATGGCCTACCACATCTGGTACCCTTGTCGCTTGCCTCACCAGCTGAAAGAGGTCCAAGGACAACGCAAATTTCCGCGCTTCTCTTCCAGCATGGTCGGTCTTCTGGTACGGGAACAGCCAGTCCTGATGACAGGCATTAAAGTCCCCCAGAAAGACGAGCTGCGCCGAAGGGTACTGATACAGAGCCATATCTGCAGCCTCACTGAGATACTCAAATAAACGAGTTGTCTCCTGGTCACCGCTGTGCGAACGGTAGACACAGGAATACAGGATTTTTTCGTTTCCTGTGTCCACTAAAACCCATAGGGAAGAAAAAGTGGGGTCTTCAAGGTGACAGAGACGCTGAACACAGAGGTCGTTCCGCGCGTACACACTGACTCCGGCCCGTGAGCGAAAGTTGTGCTCTAACGAGTAACCGGGATAATCCAAGTATGCAGCGCTCAAAGGACATTGTATCTGCGTCTCCGTCAAAAAGAGTAAGTGCGGCTGCTCTGTCTCCAGGTGGTGGTGGACAGCTAAAAGATTTGAGTGCAAACCCCTGATATTAGTGAGGTGCACTGTATATGAGGAGGAGTGCAACCGCTGTGTAACCTTGTTCCTTTTTCTTAACTTTTTCATAAAAAAAAATAAATATAAAAGTGAATAGGGATGGGAAATGGCAGTTAAACGAGGCGGTACGTATCGAACCCGACGTTGAAATTGGTGATGTCTTGCCACTGGGAGGCTAGTCTGGAGACTGCGGGGACGCCCGAACCCCCCCAGGGATCGCCATCGGGCCTCCTCGTCTGGTCGCCAACCAGCACGATGGAGCCACCCTGGGATTTTTCACAGCTGGCGGGGCAGCCTTTCGTGGTTGGCTATCCCACTAATTGGGCCCCCAACTATCTGCGGGCGGCCAGCGGAAAGCCGTCGCTTCGGATCCCGCTACCCTCCTCGACTAGACACCCGACAAAACAAACACCAACCCGACGTCAGACCGGTTCGCCAACGCACCGCAACTGTTCAGACCCATTTCCCATAAACGGCTTCATCGAGCAACGTGCCGGAACACGACTAGGTCGCTTTGCAGCACGACTCTGCCCGATGGGTGGTAATTTTGCCGGCGACCGGATGTTATGGTCTACCACCAAGAAAGTCTATATATCTAGTTTACTATATAATCGAAACAATGAATCATACAATTATTCAAAACGTATTTTATATTTTTGTTTTATTATTATCTTTATACAGTATAAATTATTTAATAGAATTCAACTGCATTAAATTTTACAAACGTTATACTGAAAATAATACAATTCTTGGAAATTTAGGGGTTTGGGGCTTTGGGTTTAGGAGGCCGTACCATATATAATATTACTTCTTATACCCTAAGATACGACAATATATATTCCTTGCTAATTTTCTTAAGTTTCTCTTGTCTAGAGTTCAAGTTACCAGAGTCTTTAAGTCTAACGTATTTATGTTTCATATTGCTAATAAGAATATTTAGGAGGCATGTTTTATAATAATCCTATTTTTAAGTAATAAACAGTCATAATCTAGAAAATTATATATTTTTTTAAAGTTCATCAATTTGAAATACCTAATTTGAACTGTCTGAACTGTCAATTATGGTATATTTTTTAGGCATGCAATTATTTCTTGTTAAGTAAAACTTTTACTGTGGATTTATATAATTCCTCGATTTGACAGTTCAAAACGTGTGTAAGATAATTCATCGTAGTTATTTCTTTTCTTCTTTAACATACTATCGCTAATTAAATAATCGAGTGCCACATATATCGTTTAAAGTTTTTTTTTTAATAGGGATTTAGAAGACCTAATTGCTTGCTTTATTTTTTTTTACAATTTAATACGAAATGTACGCGTTTATTGGTGTAGTTTAAAATCGATCTAAATGGTAAACCTATATCATCATCATTATGAAATAATTTATCGATTCTAACGAATTTATTTCGGAATACCTATTGCGTTTTACTTTTTCAATAATCGATTGAAGTTTAAGATCATAAATTCGTACAGATACCTACTACTGAGAACTTAACACTCAGTAAATAATTTGAACGGTCAAATAAAAGACAATAGAAATATGTTTTAGTAATAAATACCAGTGTCATTGCTTAATATTCATACGCGCGATATATTGTTTTATTGAATTAGTCTGTTTAGTTCGGGATTATATTTAGACAGTACCGGTTCAGATTTTAAACGTTTTTAAACTTTATTTTTACCCACCTAAAAATGGTTTTTCAAAGCAAATTTGATTTATGAAAGTAACCAATGAAACTTCTCAAAACAAATATTATTGGGTTACATAAAATTTAATTTTCCACATGATATGACATAACCCTATCCTCGTGGATAACCAAGTATCCAACTTGGTTTTAAAAACGAACGTCTATCGCAACCCGATGCTAAACTTACAAATTCATAATTAAATATAAATATTTTAAGATCTATGGAGTAGTTTTAGCAAAACGAAATAAAATATAGTTGCAGAAGTAATAAAATAATCTAAATCTACCCCCTATAGCGTCAAAGCATTGGCTTATTATTTCCATATGGTCCTCTAGGCCATTTAGATCTGATCCTACCAAATTTATAGAGTTTAATATTTACAGAGTCATATTCATTTAAGTCTATCTATAAGATGACAAGTCTACATTTTAATCTGTATAAATTAAAATTATACTTCATCTATTCATATTGTGTATACTATAAGGAACTAATTACTATCTTAAGCAAAAGGATCATTACAATTTGAAAATGGTTTTATGATGTTAAGTGCTTTTACTTTAAAAAAAAAATTATATATATAACGTTAAATAAATATCTAACGTTATTCCTTTTCTTTTTGTTTAATATTGGGTTTTATATTTTAATCATTTACGACTGATATATAGTCTTTTTTTAAGAAATCGTTCTTTAAATAACCTACATAAATTTTGTAAACTGAATATTACCCCTTCATTGAGAGTGTTCACTTCTATGTCATATATAAAGACATTAAAGCCTAAATCGTAATCTGAAATACTAACATTACGTTTATATTGCAAGTCTCAAAGTCTCAACTACCGCGTCTGTTATATAATTTAATAAAAGCAAAGAAAAAAAAAATCGCGTCTCTAACCTACAACTGGGTCTTAAATGCTTTGAAAGTTGGTATACGTAGTAACAATAATATTATAAATCACATGGTCACTTAATTATGCAAAACTTTTCTAGGGCTAGTTTCTTATAATAAAGTTTATCTGTCACCTTGTCGTTGTATTCAGGTCCATCGTTGTATAGTGCTGCTTGATTGCACTGCCATCCCGCGATCAGGAAGAAAGTACTTGGTTGACCGCTTCTTCCAGTAGCTGTAGGTGATGTTGATATGTTGTTGATTTTCATAACACAGCAACGAATTCCCTTCCTGATTAGCAGTCAAGTAGTAGTTTAGAGTTTTAAATCTCCGACGTATGTCTTCACCAAAGGCTCCAAGCGATGTAAACATGTATGGAGAGATATTGTATTAGTAACACTGTAAAGTTTTGGTAAATATTCAGGCTCTTATTGTATTTCGCATATGATTGAACTTTAAGAGGATATGGTTAATAGTGAATAGGATATATATGATGAATAGAATATAATAGTAATGCTGTTAACTTCAAGCTACAAAGTTATTAATATTCTATATTGAGCATGCTGCCGAATAACCAGCTAGATAATTAGCCTGCTAAGCAGATGGCAAAACGTGGGTATTAAGAAAAAAAAAAAAAAAACTTACGTACTTGCAATATCATTTTAAATCTACGACTCCTTGTCGCTTGAGGTTACTACAGCAGCACTCGGAGAAGGCCCAAATAGTAACTTTAACGTCGTCTCTTATTTTCGTGGCGTTTCAACGGCAGTGGCAGCACTCCATCTTCATCAGCATTCTTAGACGTAACTTTAACGTCGTCTCTTATTTTCGTGGCTTTTCAACGGCAGTGGCAGCACTCCATCTTCATCAGCATTCTTGGACAGGATATCTTGCGAACGGTGTATATCGACACGTGGCGCGTAATACTACAGCGGTCGAACACTTCTGACTTGTTAAGACTTGTTTTAGTAATACACAGTACTTGCACTTCAATGTTTAATATCCAACCATTTGTAATAGAATGGGCGAGAGCAGCCCTTACAACTAGTTTTATAATATTTTAACACTATAATATTTAGGCGAGGGTAATTTACAATTTCATAACCAACTTACAGATGATATTATTTATACCTTATAATAAGTTCTAATAATTAATAAAAGATTAAACATTACGTTAAAATATTCTATGCTTCTAATTCTTAAAACATGTAACAGTAAATACTAAATAATATTCCATAATTAATTGTGTAGGTGGCGCTACTGTTGAAATTTATGAACTAAAACATGTAAATTCCAATGTATTTACCATTTAAATTATTATAAATAAATATGACTGAATGAATGGGTATTCGGCCTCGGTGCTACAGAGTGCATCGTTTTTTTTTACTGCCGCAAAACCTATCTATAATATTATTGCCCCGATCAGCATCATCAAGGCCTTCGAAGTTTGAATGATCACTTTTAGAATACTTTAATCCAACATCTTTACTTTTATAAAGATATCTCAAAGTCGGTTTCGCGAACACCCGAATCTGATTATAACGATAATTTAATTGAATAACTAATTTCACTGAAGAAGATTATATAAATGTAAAATGAAAAATAAAACTACACGAGCAGGGATTCGAACTCGTGACCTCTGGAAAACCGTCCCGTCGCTGTAATAATTGAGCTACCGTATCGCTGTCCGTCTCGGTGAATTAGGCATTCTATATGTGATCATCTTTATAGGGACGGTGATGACATTTATTACGCTTCTTTCGAAAATCCTAACCAATGTTTCTAACTTTGCAGTATAGATAAACATTGAAAAGATGCCACTACCAAAATTAATGTTTGAAAATATCTATAAACATGTATAACCATGTTAGGCTTATTTTAATGTATATAAATATAAAATTAAAAATAAACCGACACGGGCAGAGATTTATTACTATTTCAATATTATATTCTGTTGTATTATTCTAGAATATAAAACTGCAATTAGCTAGTTTGATTAGTAAGACGCTCCTATTTTTTTATTTTATCTGTGATCTATTTATAGAAACTTCTTGAAATAATTATTTTTTTTATTTTTTTCCGACGGTGATCCATGATAAAATTATTGTATTTCATTAACGACGTTTATGGAAATAAGTTAGATCGAAGCACAACAAAAAAGTTTAGGAACCTATAGGCATAAAAACATAGAATGACTAAATAATTCAGTTGTATTTTGAATTCTGAAATTTTTTGAGTGATTTTTAAAACTTTTACAATTATGAACATAACATAAATATCATATTTATGTTATGTTCATAATTGTAAAAGACAACTTTTACAACATGAACATAAATATCATATTAAACATATACCTTATCTAGATTTACTATTAAAACCTAATTTAATGACAGGGTTTCGTGACCTTTTCTATGACCTACGTCCCTCAACATCTAAAAGGTCAAAAACGCCAATACTAACATTTTCGAAATCTATGGAAGAAACATGTTTAAAATGAAGAAACTAATTGAGAGTCATTGAAAGTAGATCTGTAGCATCCAATAAAACATTACGTAAGTAGTATCATAAAAGTGGGTCACTATTCAATAAATCATTTTGATAAGGATGTACTTGATGGAACATAACAACCTTCAATAAATCTTCGGTGTAATGATATAAACCAAATCTCAACATGAGAATGTTTTTTATTGAAGAGGGCCGTAATACTATTACGACCTCATACATTACATATAAAACATTTTATATAAAACAAGTTAATCCATACTTCGCAATGACTCCAGTCTGATATTACCTATATTAATTTCTGATAAAAGTATTCTAGTTTTTGGGGAACAAAGACTTTTGAATGACATAATTTTTTTTTAATATATATATATATTAAAAAAATATATATATTAGAAAAATATAGATATATATATCATTCGTTATATCTCGTTCATGTTTTTAATATTTGTAAAATATATCTACTATCACATAAGCACGTGCTTACACGACTGTACCAAGGAGTAATGTTAATATGTTTTCTTTTTGGACTCAAGGGGTTTTAACATACTGCAGACAAAACTACGAGAGTTGCGTTACGTTAAGATTTATTTAAATAAAATTCACAGCACAGACTGTATTTCAGATTTATGAGTCTATGGTCTATGGTTTCTTATTCATTGTCTAGCGCGTTTGAAACTTAGTTGTTGCTTTTTGAGCAAAATACTTAATATTGTATCATTGGCTGTAATAGTAAAATATAAGTTAATTGTAATTATCATTACTTCACATAAATTCATATACCTATGTATTATGCTGTATAAGTACAGCTTAGCTGATATATTAATATAGGCACTTCCACTTGTCCCCTCTCTATTCGTGAAAATGTTGATACGTTACAAAATTTCGTATAAGTATATATTATATGCTTTGACTTCAATTAAACATGAAACCAGGACAATAATAATAACATTAACACTATCATAGTTATAAAAAAATAATGTCTTAAATGAATTTAATTCAATTGATAGCAATACTCTCTGAATAGATAATTAGGAAGGAAAGATATATGAGATATTGTCACTAATTTAAACAAGGAATTTTAATAAGTTTGTAAAATATATACATATATATATATATTTTTTTTTTTTTTATTTTTTTTTCAACTTTTTTGATTCTTCTAATGGAGTCACTTAACTGTCAGTCCCCACTCGTCTAATTTATAATAAAATCTTTGCAAACGAGAAGAAGCAAGAGATATTAAACTAAGTTGAAATTCACTCAAGTGTTACATCTTCAGCTTAAATCGGTTTCTATATTTTCTATTTAAATTTGTAAGGATTTTTTTATTTTAATAAAAGTTATTTATTTAGCGGAACTGTTTTATAGTATCGACTTTTCACGTTCATAATTGATATAACACATTCGGAGTAGATACAGAGAAGCAACGTGTGTAAATTATTAAAATGATTTATATAGTAGCTCTTAGATTTAGATAAATATAGCGGTCACTGATTAATGTAAGCACATATCACTATAGAAAATGTTAATATTTAAAAACTAAAAAGTACCTATATAAGGTAGAGATCACTTCCATTGGACTGAGTTAAAAGATAATTGTTTAAGCTAGGATCGTATTTCATTAGTATACATATGTAATATACAAATTTAATAAGTTAATCGTAGCGAGAAGTGTGCATACATTATCTTTGAGTCATTTTAGTTATTAAGTCACAACAAGAAGCGGTTTCAGGTGCACGAGACTAATTACAACCAAGACTACTCTCACGTCATATATATACTACGATTATATGAAGAAGTTTTGATCTGATTTTAGTATTGGTTGGATGATTGTGCATCGTGAAGTAGTCTTTTTTATTACCACTTTAATATTATCATAAAATAATAGTGAATGATCTTCATACGAAATTTAGTAGGTGAATATATAAACTTAATACTGACATTTGTTTTTTATAACGTATGCAGAGCGAGAGGTATAACAGCAAAATCTCTCTATAACCTACTTAAAAACCTTGGCCTTTCTAGAACAAGCATCGGTTCATTTCTAGAACGTATTTCAAAGGCGGCATTAGTAGGTTCTTTCCAAATTTGGTTAGGTAGGGAGAGGAGTGTGGAGGGTGAAGGTGAGCGTTTTTTGCGCATAGTAAAGGGGGGGCCCCTTAAACCTATTCCTGGGTCGCAAGTCCCAGGCATTGTTTGCACTCCTCTCCTTGCACGGTGAATCCATGGAATGCTGAGAAGCTTCGTCTTGTCCTATAATTTTAACGTTTTATAGTGTAAAGACAGTTTTTACAGTTTTATTTTCTTTATTTACTTATAGATCCCAACTATAAAACCCAGATAATGTATCAGACGATTTAGAAAAAATGTGTTAAGCATCAGAAATGGTTGCTAAGAAACTAATTTTTGTTTTGTCTCCTCTTTTAATCCTGACCCAGTATATAAAATATAAAATGCTATTAATTGTTCATGAAAGCATAATGTAGTCTTCACGCCTAATTATTCCTAAGTATTTATTTCTATTATGGCATAGAATATTGTTATACATCCGGGTATAGCCACTAACATTTCTAATAAATCCATGGTACAAAGCCCTTCGTGCGTGTTCTGGCAATTAGTGCCTGGGATTTTTTGTCAGAAAATCGAATCGAATTGTTGAATTCTGAAAATACACGTTTTTTTTTTATATTTTCAAACAATGACAAATCGACATAGCTTTGTTTGTTGTTTATAAAGTAGCTTAAACCTAAGTAGTTAATAACCTAAAGTTATATCCGAAGTGGGTTTTAAAATATTGTAGAAATTAATGTAAAGAGAAAAAATATAGGGTTTTCAAATGGGAAACTACTCATTGAAGCAGTGTTACTCGTTGGTAAATATGATGTTGACAAATGTTATGAAGTTGCCGGTAATGGACAGGAGATCTTGCCTAGAAAGGAGACCTATTATAAATTAGATAATTGTATGAACTGATATTTGATATAATATTAATAGTAATCGTAGATTTAAAACAAATATATGCTTTAAAAATTATTGCAATTAATAAAAAAATATCTGTGTCATTATTTAGGAGTGTTATTTAAGGAATAGGATTTTTCCTTAAATAACACTCCTTACACCTCCTTATACTCCTTGTATAAAAATCACTGCGGTCCATATTAACACCGCTACAGTGAGTACATTATGAGTCTCAACTTTAACATCGTCTTTGAATACTATACTATATACTATACTCAATAATATTTAAAAAATAAAGATATTTTAGTATTATTGATACTAAGACTTGAAAGTATGATTTAATTAACGCAAGAAAATACTCGTGACAAAGCGAATATTGACATATAGCTTAAAATATCAAAGCTTTGTTTTACTTTTACTATTTACAAATTTGAGAATAATAATGAGGTTAGATAGTATTATTTTGAAAAACATTCTCTATTTTATATTATAATAATACTATCTACCGAATAATACAGTGTTATAATTTATCACATTATATTATTAGTTCATATTTTTGACTTTTAAATAAAAATCTATTTAAAATAACATGTCTTTACAATTCTTTTGATTATAGGTTCTTATTTTATTTCTTAGCAGCTCTTTCTTGGAAACACTCTCCTGATGTGTTTCGAAGACTATGTTGTTAAGACTTGGGAGACCAAAACAGGATTTACAAAAGTTATGCTTTTTGTTAAAAACCAGTACGCCCTTTGTCAGTAAGACCTTCTCTTTGAGCCTCATAAGGCTTAAAAGAAACTTCATTGTATTCTTACAAATGCAATTCTTACAAATGAAATTCTTACAATTGCAAAAAGTTTGCCGTAGTAACATCATGACTAAGCATCATCAGACTAGTAGCCTCACTGCGTCTATATTGATATTTGGATGAAGGCTCTCATTACATACTATTCATAATGTTCATAAGTATACACACAGTAGTAATATTGTATTTTGAAAAAATATATAAGCCTAGTATTTCTAAGATTTTCACATTGTACTACACATTGAAATAAAACTATTTTTTTGGGATTTAATTAGTATTTAATTATGTTATTTAATTTACATTTAAAATGTAGTTTCTAAATGGCAAACAGATAAAAATATTCATTCTTAACAAAAAGTAAAATATAGGGCATATCATACAACACCTCACTTCCAGATAAAACGTGTTCATGCCTTATTTAAAATTTTCGAAATTAATAAATACCTAGATAACCAAATACATCATTACAAAAGTTATAAACCACATATAGATATATTTTCAACAAGAATTCGTTAAACTGTTTTAATATTTAAAAATGAATTACTTTTGAGGTATTAACAATCTATATTAAACATTAAATCTACTGTTACTTATGTCAATAAATACTACATAAACATAGAATATATAAAACTAATAGTTACTTGATGATTATTTTAATATTTTATATTCGTTCATTATTTATATATTTTAAACCTTCATTTTTATCTCAATCAAAAACAGTTCACTCTTTACAATTTCCAAGTCTGAAAAACGAGAAAAGTTTGTTTGAATAAAATATTTGTGAATCAAACAGCTTTATATTGAGAAATAAAGGATACATTTTATTATGACTCTGAAATGTGGAGTCAATTTTTATTACGAACAATTCGTGTAACTTTTTCGCAGTCTGTATTTATCCTTCTAAATAAAAAGCTTTTATATAGTAGTTTGTATTATTAACTTATATGGTTTATTTTTCTACTTAATATATAAGTAACGCACACAAGAACAGACAAATATTCCTATTAATAATGATTAAAATACTAAATTGTTATTTAAATAATACTTGAGTAAACTTCAACTATAGCGCTTCGTAGCACAATCGTACTCTACGCTCGTAAACAAAACTACCCGCAGTATTAAGCGTACAAAATAAATAATTGAAGAAGAATTCTCTCCGTGATAACTAAGTGTTTCATTTGAATTTAATTCACGTTTAATTCATTTCTATTTCATATATTTTCAAATAAATTGCTTCAACTTTTTACAGAACTAATTAGATTTGATTCAAATAATGCCTTAAGGTTACTGATTCTATCTTTTGTCTTTTTTAGTATATGTGACGCAAGTAGTAAATATCACTCAATGTACAATATACAGTTAATATCTATATGTAAAATAAGATAGTGGCTAAGCTAAATACTTTGCTCCATATCACATACTGAACACGTAGATATATGACACAAAGCAAAAAAAAAATAAGTAAAGGTAAAAAAATAAGTAAATACGCAAATACCTTCTCCAGATGGTATAGTTTTAGTTATTTTTTGTGTTTACTTTGATAGCATAGATGTATATATATGTGTGTGTTTGTATATGTAGGTGTGTGTATGTCTGTTTGTTTATAAGTTTATATGCATAATTGTGTCTATAAAGATAAATATATATATCTTATTATGGATGTATTGTAAATTTTTAATGTGTGTGTACAAGTTAATTAATATTCATTCCATATCCATTTCATATCCAAATACATGTTTTGCTAATTAACTATTTGTAATTAGCAAAACAAGTATTTTCTAATATAAACAATTGAAAAAACTTTCAGTTCAAAATTAAAATTGATTATATGATATAAAACGTAATATTATAGTTAACAATTTAAAGGAATTTGGAAACTACGTATAGATGTGAGGCTATTTCAGATTTATTTACCAAAGGGCGAAAATCCATTTGGAGCCGTTAACGATTCTCGACTATCCTATCCCAAACAAATTCTATATACCAACTTTCTACCCAGACGCATTGCTTTAGGAGCCTTAAATTCATAAATGCAACATTTCTAGAGCAATGTGGATATACCTTGTATTTATTCTCATTCATTCCGAAATGCAGTTATCCTAATTCGAACTAGTTTATGCGCTTCGTGGCTTTTGTTTGAACACAATAAATATCCTGGGAAGTGTTTAATAAAAAAAACTATTATAAATAAGACCTTAAGTAAGTTTTAAGTAAATATATACTAAAAAAAAACATACAAGCAGGCACCGAACTACTCCCGGTTTAACCGCTAGAATCTCTATTTGTATTAAAATTTATTAGATTAATTTTCCTTTTATTATTAAATATACTTTCGCTACGTATTAAAAGCCTACTTGAACAAAAGATCATCCGTAAGTATGTAATAATATTATATAGCGAACCTAGATTCGCTATTTATTCAAATGTAATAGTCATAAAATCATATTCTTAGTTTCATTTTATTTAAAACTAACTAACAAATGCTTCGGTGTGTTTCATTCTCATATTATTATTAGGAACACATACGCGATTATACTATGACGGAGATTTAATGTGATTCCTTTTGGCACTGACAAAACTACGACAGTTACGTTACTTTTAGATTTATTTAAATAAAATGCACCGACTTTATTCGTGATTTATGATTCTACTGGGTGGTTTATTCATTGCTGGAGAAATTGAAAGTAAGTAAGTTTATGAACAAAATAATACGAATAAATATGTCATTGGCTATTGGTTTATTTAAAAATGTAAAACGAATAAATAGCAATACACATGGATTTGTAATAATTATTTTAGATTTATTATAAATAATAATAAACTATTGTATAGCAATCACATAATATAATAACTCCCCAAAATTAAATATGTAAAAATAGATGTTGTAAACAAGATAACAAAATTATGAGTTTCGTCAAATTGTACACAATTCCTGTTCTTACGTTAAAATCAATAATTGAAAAGTATAAAGTCGCTTTAATACTCTACTCTAGTATAAATACTGAAACATAAAACACCCAGTCCCTTCCATAACACTAAGATAACAATGTAACACATAGATCAGGGAGACAACCCTTAAGATAATTGTACCTGTAAGTTATACTCGAAGGTTCTTTGAAATATAAAATTGATTTTCTCACCACAAATTTCTCGCTGAAATTGAGGTCTACCAAGTTTTGGTTTAGGAGATTATTTCTAACCAAAACATTTTCTCCTTGGAAATGCTGAATTTTGGTCTTCGTTCATCATCGTTAATCAAGACAAGAGACCATCATCTTTGTCTTGTTGCTATAATAAATTAATGAATCATTTTTTTTTTTCACTTTTAAGTAAGCTAATCAATATCAATTTCTTATCTAAATAATTTATTTCTCATTTGTTGTATTGTCGTCGTGTCTCAATCGTAATTTATTTAAATTACGATTATTTACAAGGAAGGTTGAAAATAGCAGAGACCAATGGCAATGTAGTTAGAAAAGGATAAATAGCTCCGAACCATACAAGCTAAAATACTAAGTAGAGAGAGTAGAGTTCATTATTCTCTTAATTGTTTCCTTTATGATCAACATGAAAGTAATAATCAACGTTTTACAAGTATTATAATTATCGAATGCTTGTCATGAAATGTACTTAGATAAATTATTCTTTTTATTTTTTTTATTGTTTTTATATTCTAGACTAGTGCTTCGCCTTGGTTTCGCACGGGTACAATAGGTTTAAAGAACTTTATTTTTCTCAAGAACATTACGGTTAACTTACAGAGCATAGTATGGTATACACAATTTTTTTTTAATTATTTTATTTAGGAACAAAACAGTTACATACAAATAAAGAAAAAATACATACATGTTAAGTTCCCTGAATTTAAACACAAAAATAAAGAATAATACAAATCTAGAAAAATAAAAAAAAAGATAAAGTAATAATATTTTAACTCTTACAATTTCAGTTATTAAAAAAGAAGAAAATATTTATTTATTTACATCTCATGTGTTCTCATTACATCTTTACAAACAAACTTTACTTTAAACTTGGTATTGCTTGTACCAAACATATCGATATCACTTAATCTATTATTAAAAAAATTATGTGCTCGTCGTATGAAGCTATTTGCGGTGTAACTTGTCCTACTTTTGGGTATTGCGAATAAATCCTTTTTGCGTCAACAATATCATTAAGAATTCTAACATAGCTATTGAACAAGGTTATATGGTGAAAGCATCATTAAACGGTTTGCCAACACGCGAGATAAAACTTAGAAATTTATACGCCTTATTTAAAATACTTTCAATTTGCGGAATATAAGTTAATTTAGAATCTAAAATAACGCTGAGATCCCGGATATCATGAATTTTGGACAAAACATTTTTACATAAATTATGATTTTTTTGAATGGTTTTTTTTTACGTGCAGAGGTTGTTGCAAAGCTCTTGTCAATATTAAGGAAGAGATTATTTTTTTTACAATAATCAACAAAACTATCAAGATCCTGCTGTAACAAATTTGAATCGAGAGCATGATGAATGATTCTAAATATTTTAGTGTCGTCGGCATACATCGAAACCCTGGAGTTATTAATCGAGGTCTAAAGATCATTAACATACAAGGTAAATAACAATGGACCTAAACGCGAGCCTTGTGGAACTCCAGAGGGTATATTATAAAGAGAACACAGGCCCGACAATACAACAGCCTGACTACGATTCGTTACATAGGAAGATATCCAACGGAACAAATCTCCGTAAATTCCAAGTATGAAAAGCTTCGAAAGCAAAGCATTGGGACAGATTTCATCGAATGCTTTAGCAAAGTTGGTATAAATGGCATTGATGAGACTTGAAGATCTGATCCACGGTTTCAGATACCATCGCCGTAAATGATTTCAAATTACTTTCAACTCCCCTACCACTGTAAAAACCATGCTAGTTGGCTGAAAGCACTCGTCGTACTGTATATTAAATAATTTAGCGCAATGAATATTTTCAAATATTATACCAAACTGACTCAAATTAGATATAGGACGGTAATTTATAATGTCTTGTGTTGCATTACCTTTTGGTATTGTTGTTATACAAGCTTTTTTCCATAAAGACGGAAAGCAACCCTCGCTTTAAGATTTCTTTAAAATAGAAGTAAATGGGAGAGTTGGTGCGCTAGAGCATCAACTGATTAGTAAGGGATGCACACAGTCTGGACCAGAAGCTTTAATAACTCCCACATCTTTTAACTCTTTGTACACTAGATCATGGTTAATATCAAGTGAGCAGATTTCAATTACTGTATCTTCAGCCAAGTTTATTGGTACGGATAAGTTACCTAATGGTTTCTCAAAAACTGAATAAAAATGCTCATTAAATACATCGCATATCTGCTGCCAATCCGACGATGTTAGTCCCTTGTATGATATGGTTCGTGGCAATCCTTTAGAAGCTTTTATTGCTTTAATAAGCTCCAGAAGAAGCTAGAATGAGATTTAATTTTCTTTTCTGCGTATCTAATATAAACAGTAAAACATTGTTTTTCCATAGATTTGGCACGTTTTCTTAAAATTTTAAAGCTTTCATAATGAAGTAATTTTTGAAAATATTCCCTTTTTTTATTTTTTTCATTTAAAACTATTCTAAGAGGTTTATTATGCCACATTGGAAACGAACATGATCTTTTTATTAGCTTACGAGGCACAAATTTAATTACCAAATGATTAAAAATGTCATAAAAAATATACTCACAAGTTTCAACGTCGGACGAACCGAACAACGATATAAAGTAATCAATATCAATATCAATATTTTTTAGTTGTGTATTAAAAGAGCCAAAATCAGCAGCAGCGTAATTAAATGTGTAAGTAGGAGCTGAGTTTAAGATTGACGTCCAATCAATAACGAAATCTATTTCTATAATTCTATGAAGAGCATCTTCGGGTTCTAAAGGTTGGATGTGATGACCATAGATGTCTGTGTTTTTGGGTTTGGTCGTTTATTAAATATATTCTCAGTATTTATATGTGTATTTCTACGTATTTGTATCGTTGTCTAACCCTTAACACAAGCAAATAAATTGCTTACTTAGGGATTAGATCAATGTGTGTAATTTGTCCTGATATTATTATTATTATTAAAAATAATATATTCACATAAGCAATCCGTTTGTCGCAGACAACAAGGATTACATGTAATATTTTTACAAAATTAAATTCATTTATCAAGGTAGGGCAAATATATGTGATACAAAACTTTTTGAAAATTGTTCTATACAAACATACAATTTGAAGTAGTAACAATCAATCGTATGAGAAAAAATATATATGTCGGAGATCGGAGGCAATATTCGTGGCTTGTTCGGTCTTGATAACGTCTTCTTGTACAGGATCCGAGGCGTAGGGTCTCAGGCAATTAAACCACACAGTCAGAATATGATAATTACTTGTATTAAATGTAGGTAATCACAAATTACTTAATAGGTATACAATTATCAGAGTTTCGTGAACCACCGGTCCCGTTTGGGGGGATCCGGACTCTAAGGCTCACACTAATCAATAATCATCTCGTCTCGATGCTCTCGGTTATTTAAAATGATTCGGGTGCCCCACCAAACGATTCCGGTCACGTGACTCAATACGTCACGGCGTTCACACCCCACTGTTACAATGATATCAATTGAGTTACTAATTATCGTTAAATTATCGTGATCTGCGACACGGCCACACTGACAAGTCACACGCCCTCGTGTGCATATGTATCTGAAATCCAAACAATATACAACTGTAGATGTTGCTTCGCTCGGCCTTTCTGACCACATAAATAATCATGAATCATTCTAAAATCGATAGTTATAATAACTGAAGCTGTTACAGGCATAGAACCAAACTTAATCAAAGTACACTATGAAATTCGACTAATTGGAGTCAAGAAAGACATCCCGCATAGGAGTCAAGATAGACAACCATCATTGGCGTCAAGTCAAGATAGACAACCCGCATTGGTGTCAAGTCAAGATAGACAACCATCATTGGCGTCAAGTCAAGATAGACAACCCGCATTGGCGTCAAGTCAAGATAGACAACCATCATTGGCGTCAAGTAAAATAAACATCGTATGAATTATCATTATCATCAGAACAGCCAGCAACAGAACAATTATCATTATCATCATCGTCATCATTGACGTCCAAAATTATCAAATTACAACCGACTTTTTATTATCGTATCTCAGAAAAGATATTAATAAGATCGGATACACTGAAACACTTAAACTTTACATATGATTTCTGTCTAAATGGATTGATTTTCTTTGACTTAGCGAGCATTTAGCACTTGAAACGTAAGTAAATTGAAACGAATCACCTTTTCGCTGTACCGTGCCCAATGGTGGATAAGTTGCACAGACATCAACGTTTTGCTCGCCACGTGCCATGCCAGCACCGCTGCCATAACTGCCATCGCCACGACCGGCATCAACACCATCAGCACCATCAGCGCCATCAGCGCCGCGCCATTACCGCCATTCGCGCCACGCCATCACCGCCATACGCGCCGCGTTGTCACCGCCATAATTTCTCATGTCCTTTCTTCATTAGCAACGATTCCTTCTTTCGTAAAATTCTTCCAACGGTTTGTCATATAATCTAATAAACGACTTGCATAAGCAATTAAATAGGTATTTTCACTCGATTTTCTTGATATGTGGGTAGATCTCAATTTTGAAGTTTTGAGATAACATAAATTTAACTTGATTGATTGATTGATTTACAACCATTGATTATCAACTATTGATTGATTGTATTGATTCTGGAACTTCATTGTTATTATCTTGTAGTGTGCGTTTTAAATAATAAAATCACTTCATTTTCTGCTCCACGTGATTTTGTAGCTTCAATAAACTTATCTCGCGGGTAGTTGGTGGTTTTGATGCCCGAGTGAATCCCGCTTCTGATGTCGGAGATCGGAGGTATATTCGTGGCTTGTTCGGTCTTGATAACGTCTTCTTATACAGGATCCGAGGCGTAGGGTCTCAGGCAATTAAACCACACAGTCAGAATATGATAATTACTTGTATTAAATGTAGGTAATCACAAATTACTTAATAGGTATACAATTATCAGAGTTTCGTGAACCACCGGTCCCGTTTGGGGGGATCCGGACTCTAAGGCTCACACTAATCAATAATCATCTCGTCTCGATGCTCTCGGTTATTTAAAATGATTCGGTTGCCCCACCAAACGATTCCGGTCACGTGACTCAATACGTCACGGCGTTCACACCCCACTGTTACAATGATATCAATTGAGTTACTAATTATCGTTAAATTATCGTGATCTGCGACATATATTTATTTGTAGCTTAGAGTCACTAATTTAGAGAGATCAGATGTATTTGAAATTAAGAGCCTTTTAGAGTAATCGTTTTTTCGCATTAATATTTTACAGTCTCTAACCCGCAGGTGGGAGTATTGAAGGTCTGATTTTATTTTCGCGGGCACGTTTCAGAAGAAGTTTATTCTGGGGAGTCAAGTCGTGAGAAACATAAACATAACAGGTCCAGTAATACCGACGTCAGCGGTTGTAGGTCCTCGCCTGGCGTGAACTGTTGCCAAGAGTTTATCTTTGCACATGCGGCCTGTAAATTTGACTACAATAGCAGGTGGCCTAGAGTTAGTGGACAATTCCAACTTTACTACTGATAGTGTGCAGCATGGTATAGAGGTTTTCACCGGATGTTATGTGTATACCTGATATTTCAAGGTTGTTCATTCTTGCAAACTGGTTGTTTTTATTATTTTGATCTTGAGGAAAGGCTATCGTATCCTTGGCAACATTCAAATCAACTGGGAGCTTTGAGACTAAAGATATCTTATTTTCAGTAGCTGCTAGTCGATCCCCTATGGCTGAAAATCTGAATACCATTTCACCAAATTTATCGTTAAGCTTCTGTATTCCAGTTGTCGCTTGGTGAATATAATTTTTAAATGTCGAGAATTCAGCTCTGAGGGCTCTTATTTCGCGTAAAATACCTAAATTATTAACAGCATTTGGTGAAAATTGATCTTTATCCGTTGCCAAACAAATCTGACTAGCCTGTTCTAACAAATCGTCGCGGGAGATATCAACGTCGAGCGACATAGTATTAAGGCATTACCTCGAAAGCGCCTCATCCCCTCTATTACTTCTATTACAATTAATTAGAACAAGAGGGGCATTTCCACTTGGCCTGAATATGACGGTGATTGGCGTTGTATACGGATGTATTGTATACAGATATATTTAAACATGCATGTGATAATTAGCCCTACAAGCCACACACGACAACTTCTCACCTCTGTCAACTTTTGTTTTACAACTTAAACAAATCATCATCTTTTTTTTTATATAAATAATAACACAGAAAAAACCACAACAAAACACAGAAAAAATAAACAAAATTAAAACAAAAACTATATATACAATAATAAATTAAAAGAGGATTTTAACTGATGAAGTGGGGTTTGAACGTGCAATCGCGGATTGCATACACTTCATGTTACCACTTAGCCACCATACACTAAAGACTTTATAATGATTTAAACAAACAGTTTAGATCAGAACTCGTATACCACACAATAAACGCTGTTACTTTCCTGACCATGTAATGTTCAGGTCAAAGTCACTTTTAATGAGTCACCAAAACTTAAACAAAGAACTATCGAGTCTCCTCACTTGAGTTTTATATCACAGTTTTATGATTAACACACGGGTGACTGTTTGCTTCTGATATTTCAAGAGTTAAACAACCACTTAATTCAATTTCACTAATTTTATACACTTTTATTCTTTATTTTAATGGATAATAAATAGTTTGTATGGAGCTCTGAAAGTACGCGCTGACAATAACATTGTCGTGATGAACTGATAATAACATTGTCGTGATGTCGTGATGAATATTTTATTAAGAATGCAACAAATAATTCGACGTATTTATTTAGGAAGGTAGTGACTAGAAAAAAATAATAATTATTTATTAATAATATTGTTTATTATTAATTATACATGTCATCTATAATTTTAACTTTTTTGAGACGAGTATTAGTAGTATATAATTGTATAATGCTTTGTTAATTATTATTATTTTTGTTTTTTTTTATATTTATATATTTACGTTCTTAATTATTTTTACACCTTATATTTCAAATACTTTGAAAATTAGATTTGAATATAGAAACGCATTCACTTATTTTTATTTCATTTGGTAGTTTATAACACCATTAAATAAAATGGCGTCAAAGTTCTCAAGGTTCATCAAGTTTTTGGCGTATTGAGCGTCAATTTGTGGATATTTCTTAAACTGTGTTTATATTCGCGAGTAGTAAGAGAAGTCTGCATATGGATGTGCCCAGATTTTTTTTTATTAATATACATAAGTTTACAGTGTAAATTTGCTCCATATTAAGTATATTAGCGGTCTTGAATAGAAGTATATAAGTAGACGTTTGTTTAGGATATTGGAACAACACTTTAACAGCATGTTTTGTGCACGTTGTAATGGCATAATATTAGTTTTCGGGGCACGGCCCTAGACCTCTATTAAATAGGTAAGTTTAGATTTTATAAACGCATTGTACAACGTTTATCGTATCTTAGGTGGAACACAAGAAGAAATTCTACGTAGTGCCCAAATGAATTGTGTAAGTTTATTTTTTACGTGTTTTACGTGGAGTCCACGTAATCTAACGCCATGTTAATCTATCATCCAAAATAAAGCTTTTAATTTATTTATTTATTTAATTAAGTGTTACTAATTAATTTCTATAAATTGTTTCTTTCGGCTAAAAACTGAAGCTTCAATATTTTATCTGTAGGATTGTCCTTATGTTTTGTCCATATATCATTTCTCCTGTAAATTCTGTTTGATATTTCTGTTAATCAAATCCTTCTGTGGTAAATTTAGTATTTTTACTTTTTTTTATTTTATTTGTTTTTATTACTTTTTCTAGTATATAAGATTCTAAGGTGGTGTAGTTGCGGTCTTCGTTATTTAGTATGTTTACTTTTAGTATGCTTTTATATAATGCTATATAATTTATTGACATGTCTGATTTCCGTTGTAGGGAGTTACGTTAATGATTAAGTAGTTCCACATATATTTGTTTGTGATCCGGTAGCGGTGAATTAATAATTGAAAGATTAAATTTCTCATTATGCATATTTGAGAAAATATGATCTAATATAGTTATTTGTTGTTGTTGTCTCGCGAGTACAATATTTGATATCAATTTTATTCAGTATGTCTTAGCCAGTGGTTTTTTAAAATGTCTTTGTGGTATAAAGTTGTTTTGGTTTAGCTTAATAATTCTATGTTAAAATCTCCACTTACCAAATACGATACTGAGTTTTTTGTTTTCCAACTGCATCGTATACTTATCAAGGAAGGTACCCAGGTGTTTTGTTCCTGGAATAAAAATAGCACCATCGTTAATAGAATGACTTCTTCGATAATTCCACAAATAATGTACGTCATCATCGCGTATATTCTCCAGAATGTAGTTTGCAGACAGTTGTGAATTGAAATAGAACGCCTCCACCTCTTTTCTCTGAGCGATAATTGTAAATATGTTTGTAATTAGGTAAGTTGAAAGAATTGGTGTCCTATTTGTTTCTTATTCATATTTTTGTTAATATAATGAAATGAATGGCGGTATGTATAGCACTCAAAATACACAAAATGCGTATATTTGTATAATAAAAAGTTAAACTTGACTTCTGTATGGGTAGGTCTCTATAATGATTGCATAGGAAATGAGAATTTTATTGAAATTTTAGTGGCATGCTCTAAATTTATTGTTGAGCATCGTTTTTTGGGAGCTTTTTCACATTTTTCGGAATATTTTTAATATATTTTATAGTTAAATCTAATTCTCTGTTTTTTAACCGACTTCTTCAAAAAGAAGGAGGCTCTCAATTCGGCCGGTATATATTTTTTTATGTATGTACACCAATTTCTCCGAGGTTTCTAAACCAATTTTCGAAATTTTTTTTTTGTTTGATGCGGAATAGTTTCGAATTGGTTCCATAAAAATTTGATTCAGGTAGGCCCATTAGTTTTTATTTTATAAGCATTTTTGTCCAAGTTTTGAACTAGTTTTATGTATGTACACCGATTACGCCGAGATTTCTGAACCGATTTACGGATTTTTTTTTTGTTCGCTGCGGATTAGTTTCGAATTGGTCTTAAAACATTTTTAATCAGGTAGGGCCTTTAGTTTTTATTTTATTAGCATTTTTATTTTTATGTATGTACACTGATTTCTCTGCGGTTTCTGAACCGATTTACGTAATTCTTTTTTTGTTAGATGCGGAATAGTTTCAAATTAGTCCCTTAAGAATTTAATTTAGGTAGGCCCATTAGTTTTATTTTATGACCATTGTCCAAGTTTTTTACTAGCTCCTCCGGAAGCAAATCTGTGCTGTGACTAATGACATCTATTGTTTTGGATATAATAATTACTTACAGACTACATGGTACTTCAGCATATTGATTTATGGTGGTTATAAAATTACGATAATTCATTGAACGAAGTCTTTGTGAAGTCCGACGCGCTGCTGCTAGCCGGTTCTCACGTTGCTGAGCAGACTCGGTTGCTGTACGGTTTCGTATCACTTGTTATATTTGAGCCCTCTGCTCAGTCGACTCGTTCTTTAAACGCTCATTAATGAGACCAAGTAATGAGTCCTCGGCTCGGCTGACTCGTTGTCCAGGCGCTCATTAATGAGGCCAAAACTATTAGTTCTCTGCTCAATACACTCATTCGCAAGACGCTTTTGGATCTCACCGAGTCTAGAATTAAGCTGATCAAGAGTTTCTTGACGTAATCGTGATCTCATATATGCCTTCATGACCAACCAGCGTTTTTCACGATCTTTAATAGTCTCACAAGAACGTGAAATTGTGTTTCGAAGAGCATTTTTACGGGGACGACTACTTTTATCCGTTCCTGTTTCTTGATATCTGTATTTTTTAAGGCGCGCATCACTTTTTGTAGGTCTATCCATGGCTAATTGACAATGTAGCAATAAACTAAAAAGTATTAAATAAAAATTACTACTTTAAAAAAAACTTGTGTGGTTTTATGAAACCACCGTAAAAGTGAAACTTTTTTTCACATTATAGACATTTAACTAAAAATTTTCGGAATAATATTCCATTAAGGGTATAAAAATTGCTTCATCAATCTTAATTTTATACTTAGAAAATGGGAATGATAATGGGAAATGATAAAAGTAGACTAGGTCTCCAACTAATATTTTTATTGAACTCTGTGTCTTAGAGTACGACATACATAATACTTAACAATTATTTAGATGATATACACATATTAAAACACTGAAAACAATATTTTATAATCGTTGAGTCATTTTGATCCGTTTTTCAATTATTTTCAATCATTCTATTATCAATTCCATCTTCATCATGAATTTCACAGTTTATAAATGTAACCAATATTTTATGGTAACTAAAATACGTGAACAGTGACTTACATGCGATTTTTTCAATGTATCTAGTAAAAACCGCATCGATACGAGCGCCTTTCACTTTATCCCTACTCCGCGGCCGACCGTCACGCGACATGCAACACACAGACGAAAAAGTTTGAGACGATGTAATAAAAGTTTCACTTTAAAAATCATTAAGATTTATTATATACTTCCTATTATTTATATGTCCTATTTACTAATAGGTTTGAAGTCGGTGCCAAGCATTAAACAAATCATTATATTTAACCATTTAAATAATTACGAGCAAATTAATACAATGAAATGGCTACTGATTAAGATACGTAAATAAACATAATAAAAAGCAATTAAATCTTAATATTATAAACAGTTCTTTCAATAATCGACATGTGAATTATGAAATACCTACTTCTAAAATTAAGATACGTAAATAAAGCTATAAAAGAGCAATTAAACCTTAATATGATTACTAGCTTGAATCGATACGAAGAAAAAAAAAATAAAAACAGTAATTACGAAAATGTATTCAATCGAATTCCTATACCTAATTGGCACCGACTTGAAACCTATTAGTAAATAGGATATATAAATAATAGGTAGTACATAATAAATATTAAAACTTCATTATTTTTTACTTTTTAGTTTTAAAGTCGGTTTTTTTACCGTAGTTATTTATTTTTAAGACGATCATACTCCTTTTTAGATGGTTCATATAACATCTTTTGAGCAGGTGTCTGGTCTGATCCAAGTACAGACATACTTGGATCAGATCAGACTACGGGACATTTTTGGTTAATTTTGCAATAGGTACTTAGCAGTTCCCGCAGTGGAGAAAAATAGTTTTAATAGACGGTGTTTTCCAGACCTATATTTGCCTATTCTACATTTTTTTATTGGATCTAAGCTGTCATTAAATATGTAGTGATTTAATTTTATTATAATCGTTATTTCGTGTTTGTTCTGTGTTATTATTTTGTTATTCATGTATACCCGCAATCACAATACTTTTTTTCGCTCAATTTTGGATTTCTAAGATAGTGTCTTTATTCCATAACAGGAGCGATTTTTCAGCCAGTTGATGGGTTTTGCTAGTTTTTAGTGCCTGTAAATCAATTTCTAGGCTACAGCTGTACAGTTTATATGTTAAGGTTTTTTATAAAACTTCAACCAAAAAAACAATGTACTGGCGTTGTTTTTGAAGTTCGTGTCTAAATTTACTTCCATATTTGGCAACTTTTGTTGTCTTTGCCTGACAAAAGCATAATACAGGACAATCGAGACATAGATGACAAACCCGGTTCCGAACCCATTCCGCTACCCCGCATCGGCGATCGTCGTACGCTCATTCTTAATAAACAAGTTTGCTAATTACCGTACCTGCGTTTGAGTTGCGGCGGAATACTTCTTTTGTTTAGAAATAAATTGACAGGTTCTTGCAAATTTTACTTTCACTATATTCACTTAAGTTCTATTTTACTTAGTTTGTATTTAGTCAATTTATTTTTTGATTTAGTTATTAAGAATGAACTTCGAACACGTCTGCTCAGGTCGAACAATTAGATAATAATATGAAGATTGATTAAAAATATTGTGATGAGTTTATATTTACTACAAGATGTCTTTGTATACAATATTTACGAAGTGCCTTCGCTTTTAAATCGCTGATATCTTTCAAGATATACATTTTATAGAATTGCCTTAAAGGGTAGTTGTGATCAAGAAATGTATAACGTATATAATATACTCATTTGGACAAAAAATAATATTGTACTGTATTAAATAGTTTGGTATTTTTTTTTTGATAATATGTTTATAATTAAAAACGTTTACTATGGTTTATCCTTTCGATTATCCTTTATAAATATAAACTATAGCGAACTGGGTTTTTTCGCAGCTGACGGGGTAGCCTTTCGTGGATAACCCACTCTCTGCGCACAATTGGGCTCCAACTATCAGCGGGCAGTCAATGGACCCCCTCGACTGGGTGCCCGACATAACAAAAACCAACTCGACGCCAATCCGGTTCACAGACACAACGCAGCTGTTCAGAATCATTTCCCGTATACGGCTTCATCGAGGAAAGTGTCGGAACACGATTAGGTCGGTTTGCGGCACGACTTTGCCCGATGGGTGGTAACTTTGCCGGCGACCCGATGTTATGATCTACCACCAAGTGAAAAGCAGGTTATGTTATTATCTCTCTTTTACTGTTTATTTATGGCTTTTTGGTTACAATAACTTGGTTGTTACTTAAAACATTTCGCAGACGATAGTACTTCAACTCAAATTAGATTGTACTGTTATTACAACATAGTCTTTCTCGTTGGTAGTAAAAAAAATACATTACTTCACAAATTCCAGATTGCAGGTTCATGTCAGACGATATTTCCTTGAATACTTGGGAGTTGGTACCTGAAAAATATGCATTAAAGAGAAATGAACTATTTGAAATCTTAACTTACAACATAAAAGTTCAATGTTTTATTCTCCTATAAATAGGAAGATCATTATATTATTTTTTAAAACTTAGAAGTATGAGTGTTATGTGAACGGTTCTTATAAGTTGATTGTTACAGATTATGTTGATTAGGTAGGTATAAAACGATTTGATAATAACCTCATAGCTGATAGGAGTCTGTGTCATGTAAACGCCTGTCATAATATGAGAACTCCACAAAATGCGGTGTTTTACGTCAGTGAGATTGCTTTTACTATTTTCAATTTTTATATATTTTGCTCTAAAACGTGTTAAAATAGGAAGTGAAACTTTATTTAATAATGAAATAGCAAATATTGAAATTGGTGATACTAAAAATATTGTACAATTGGACGAAAAAACAAAATCAACTTCAGAACTTAAATATATTTTGCAATGGACGTCTTCAAAAAATATTCCATTTGTGTATATGGGTATCGGACAAGTAGGTTTTATTGGCAGGAATTGTACATATACAAATTGTTTTATCACTTCGAACCGGTCGTACCTCGGTGATATACGGAACTTCGATGTTATCGCCTTTGCTGGGCCAGAGATAGTACGTTACACTAAGGACAAATTACCTAAATCAAGATCTCCGCATCAGAAATATGCATTTGCAAGTATGGAATCTTCCGATTATTACCCATTATGTTCAGATTATCTAAATGATTTCTTTAACTGGACTTGGACTTTTAAAACTAATTCAGATGCCAGATGGGGCTATCTGGCCATTCGTGATTCAAACGGTACCCTTGTAGGACCAAATTCAATTATGCATTGGATGAAGCTTGAAGATATGAAGCCTATTAGTAATGAACTAAAAGGAAAGTTGAAGAATAAGAAAATAGCCGTTGCATGGTTTGTATCAAATTGTAATTCAAGAAGTAAAAGAGAGATACTTGTTAAGGAACTACAAAATAAGTTGAAAAAATATAATTTAAACGTTGACGTCTACGGTGGCTGTGGTCTTTTAAAATGTTCGATTAATGATCAGGATACGTGTTTAAAAATGCTCGAAAACGATTACTATTTTTATTTATCATTTGAAAATTCATTTACTGAGGATTATGTGACTGAAAAATTATTACATGCCTTACTACATAATACAGTTCCAATAGTTTTTGGGGCTGCTAATTATACAAGGTAATTTTTAGTAAACTTTAAATATTGACCCACAAAATAGATAGTGTTATTAACCATAACTTAAATGCCACGTACTTTCCTGTTTCATACATTCCAATGTGCAGATATTTTGTTAAGGTTATGAATATCTATTATCCTTATTTTGGGTATAAAAGCGCCTGCAAATCTATATATTTCTAATAAGTAAATTTTATCATAAATTTTATTTTTTTAAGTCATGTTATATATTTACTCTTTCACATTACATTTAACACAAATAAGATTTAACTTTATACAGTTTTAAGTCTAATATAAAACTAAATTTGGCAGGTTCATGCCCGATGGAATATATTTAAATGCAAGAGAGTTGGGTGCTCAAAGATTAGCTGAAAAAATTAATGAATTAGTTCTTAATCCAAAGAAATATGCTGAATACTTCAGGTGGCACAATCATTATTCATACCATAAAAGAGGTGAACATATTGACACTGATGATTATTGCGGTTTTTGTGCAATGCTTAATAATAAAGAAATAGTAAAGAAAACTTCTAGGTACGAAGACATGAAGTCATGGTGGAATCCACCAAATCGGTGTTGAAAGATGTCAATTATTGTGTACAACAACAATCACGTAATACTCTACTATTTTTAAGTGAATGGCAAATAGATGTTAGAAACAATCGATGTTGAATATCTTTTACATTTCAATAATTCACTCAACAGAAAAAGAATGACTGACAAAAAAGTGATGCTGTGTATTCTTAGTAGTTACACAATATACTAATCATTTGATGGGCTGTACTACTAGGCTACTACTAGCGCAGAATGGATTAAAAGTATTCCATTAAGTGAACAGAAAATTAAGATAAATTTATTTTGTTGTATATTATAATTCTTTTTTTTTTTGTTAATAGTCATTACTTTAAATAGGATAAAAATTAATATAATAATATCATACAACAATTTAAAATACATGTTCAGTTTTATACATTTTGTGATTTATTGATAATTGGTCTGTGAAACAACATAGGCTGTAGCGCGATTACTTAGTTGCAACGGGAGATCCTGTCCTTAATCGTTGGTTTACTGAATTTTACATAAGTATTTCATATGTACTTATTCTTATTATCCGATTGCTTTAAAAGAAGCGTTATGTCTTTCAAATGTATGTATGTAGGAAGCGATCCATCTTTAAACACACCACAAATCACGTCTTATAAGATTTTGACGTATGAGTTATTGTTAGATACGTTTAGCGCAAGTTATAAGAAATGATTAAGGAAAGGCAAATGAACGCCATATTGTAAGGTCTACTAATTGTTTTGAAAACCAATCTTTTAGTGTTTCTAGCCTAAAAAACATTTTTTTGCAAGATGCATACCTTTCTTCCAATTTGTACAACTACATGGTTAATAAAGGTATAAAAATATCCTTTACAATTAAGATTTCAAATTAAAAACTATTAAATGAAAATATGTGTTTAATGTGTATTAAGAAATCATATTTGTATGTTATGTTTCATTAAATAGACACTTATATATATTGTGTATAATATTGTACTTATAATTATAAATAATATTTGTGTATTTATATATATTATATATATAATTCTTATATTTTATAATCTATTATAATTCTTATAAATTATAATTTATTATAATTCTTATAAATTATAATCTATTATAATTCTTATAAATTATAATCTATTATAATTCTTATAAATTATAATCTATTATAATTCTTATAAATTATAATTTATTATAATTCTTATAAATTATAATTTATTATTTTTATATATTTATTTATTTATGTACATTATTTGTTTATGTGTATGTTTATTTTCTTTTTAAACAATTTTGTAAAATAAATAGTACATTGTATTTGCTGTGCACGTTCTTAATTTTATATATATATTTCAATGTTTGTTTTATTATTTTGTTTTAATTATTTATTTATTTATTTATTTATTTATTTTAAAGGGAAACAAACAATTACAATAAAACTTATAAATATAACAAATACGTAACACAGAAATCAGTAAAGTTTCCACTAAATATAGAATACATATAAAAGCAAAAAAAAAATTTAAAAAAATTAATATATAAAGTAAAGTTACAAACAGCTAAAAACTACATTAAAAATTAAAAAAAAATCAAATATAAAAATATCTCCTTATCTTATTGTAAATGACAATGATCTTATACATAACATCTCAATTGATTCTTATAAAAACCAATTTTATCATTAAAAATGTCTAAGTGACTATAAAATTTATTGTAATTCCTGCAAGTACGGTATAAAAAACAATTTTTAGCAAAATTTGATTTACAAATGGGTATATAAAATAATGAGTTATTTCTAGAACACAGTCTTGGGCATTTCAATTGTACGTTGCTAAGAAGGAATGGCGTATCAATACGATTGTTAATAATTTTAAATAAAAGTAACTGATCTCTAAAGTTTCTACGAGAAGCCATGGAGGGAATAGAATTTAAAATATCGTTATTATTGTTTAGATTACGAAATTTATAATTTAAATGTTTAATGAACTTATCTCTTAATTGTTCTATGCTATTGATATAAACCTGATATTGAGGATTCCACACCGTAGAAGCATATTCTAAAATAGACCTCACGAATGTATTAAATAGTAGAACGAGGGTTGAAGGTTCCTTAAACTCTTTACCAATTCGCATAATAAAGCCAAGTAGCCGATATGCTTTAGATGTAATATATTGTATATGTTGAGAATACGTTAGTTTATAGTCAAGAATAACACCAAGATCTTTGATTTCAGTAACTCGTGTAAGTGAAGTATTTTCCAAGAAGTAGTCAAATAATATTGGTTTCTTCTTCCTAGAAAATGATATAATATTACATTTGCTTAAGTTAAGGTGAAGAAAGTTATCCTTACAGTATACACTAAGTCGATCTAGATCCTGTTGTAAAAATCAAGTCGTTCGGTAGAACGACGACGGCGATTGTTTGTCCGCCTGACCCGACCCCGACCGATGACTACCGAACTACTTATTTACTCCGACCAACTCGATTTTCGACATCGCGATAATTTAAAAATTGTTTAAAAAATAGTAAACTTGATAGTTTGTAGCAAGTAATCAGCTTATAAATTGTAAAAATATTTGTTTTATCTGAATAAATTTTTTCCGAAGAAAAACATTGAAAATTAATTAAGTTGTAACGTTTTTAATTTTCAGAGTGTGAAAAAAAATTTCATCTAACCAGTATATATAGATATACAGACAATGTATACCAGTATCACCGCAGTCGGCGTGAGGCCGTTGTCGGGAGTGGTCGCTGTACCGCTTGTTAGCAACAATGTCTATTGGTAAAGATCGCTGTATGAACTAGGGTTGCCAACCATACTTTATAATAAAGTATTATACTTTATTTTTGGTAATTATATTTTATACTTTTGCATACAAATAAAGTATGTGAAAATACTTTATTTCTAACCTTTACTTCGATGATTAGAACAAAACACTCATTAACTATTATTCATTAACAACTATTTAAAATATAAGTTAGAACGGATAATGGAAACGATTTATAATTACTGAACAAAATATAACTAACATTTCATTCACTCACTCATATAGATGTTAGTTTGTCATCAACCGAAATATTTAATAAAATTATCAATAATTTTTCAGTTTTTATTAGCTTAAATTATATGACAAAATGGTTTTATTTTAGCAAAAATAACTAACTGGCTTTCCAAACTTCCTAACACGTCTTTGAAAAATAAGGTTAAATTTGAAGATTTTGAAATGGTAATAAATTTAATTAGAAACGAACTGTTTATTTATTTAAATTTAAATATTGATTGTCCACCAAAAAGTTTTAAAACCTTTCAAAATAGTAAAAATATATATTTTTTATTGCTAAAATAAAAGCACACAAAAATACTTTTTTAAGGCCCTAATACCATAGAGTCTTAAAAATACTAAATACTTTTTTTTTTCAGTAAAATACTTTTTTTTCTTTCAAACACTTTTTTCCTTTCCAAACCATTTAATACTTTCTTTCGCCAAAAAAAGTTGGCAACCCTAGTATGAACACAAAATACAAAATATGTAATTAAACCTAACTTGATACTTTACAATTTGAATCTTTTTTTTTGTCAATTTGTCAAAGTTTTTTGTTTGTATTTAATTTTGCTTCTAGTATGTACGGATTAGGATAGGATACGGAAGGGTACCCTGATGGATGGATGTTAGTGGATCTCATAGATGAATAGAGCTGGGTGCACCGAGTATGGGCTTGTTTTTTTGCTTTTGATGAGATCTTACCATCAGACTCCAGACTTGATGGAGTGATCTGAAGGTTTCAGATCACTCCATCAAGTCTGGAGGTAGTATCTCTTTATGATTAACACAACGGGCCTAAACTCGACTAGCCTTGCTTTTTTTTAGTTTAAAAGATCAAGTAACAGCCACCGAAGAATTCAGCTATTATTAGGTCACAGAATAATTAATACGTTTATCATATATGTAATAATAATTTGTAATTTTATCACATGTATAATATGTACATATTTAATCATATATAATATAAAAATAATTTAAAAAACAATAATTAAACATTAAATATGTGAGAAAAAAATATATATCAAAAGTATCAAAATTGTTTCATTCACACAATATTCTCGCACTATACCTGCGTAAGTGTGCGTAGTCAATATTTGTCTATGTGTGATGCGATTTGCTACCTATCAGTTTTGTAAACGCGTCCTTAATGAAGTGATTGGTGACTTTGAACAAATTGCGGTAATTTTACTGGATTTTTTTAGTCAACCAAGTTACAGGTGCATAGTATGACTTCTATTATAATATTTGTACAGTTTTTAATATTATTTTGAAACTTAATTTTCTTTTTTCCTTTGCAAAATGAGATTTGTTATTCAGTGGTTTCATAGTTACATTATCAATCAATCGAAACAATAAAAAATTTGTTTAACTGAAAAGCTGTAATAGTCCTCGCGTTTTTCATGGCTTTTTTCAATAGTCTTAACAGTTGAGAAATTTTATACATTTATCATATCATGCAATAAAATTTTTACACTGTCTACCTACAAAAACCACGTGGATAAATGTGAAGAATCAATTTTCATATTTTTGTCCAAAATACAATCAATATTTCTCTTCATTTTATAGTATTTGAATCTGAGATGAGGTTATTTTTCTATATACTTTTTCTACTTTCAAAGTTATATTTTTGAATAAAATCAAGATATATTAATTGCTAACTTTTATTTTTCAGGTTTTGGCTCTGCAGTTACTTGCTTTCCTTCCAAGTTTTTCGTTTTTTTTTTATATTTCTCTTCATTTAACAGTATTCTAATCTGAGCAAAGGTCAATATTTCTACTTTCAATAATATATTTTGTAATAAAATTTAGATGTATTAATTACTAATTCTTATTTTTCAGGTTCCGGCTCTGCAGTTAACTGCTATAGTTCCAAGTTTTTTATTTTTTCTCTTCATTTTTGATTCTGAGTTAAGGTTATTTTTCAATATAAAATTTATACTTTGAATAAGAAATTTTAGAATAAAATTGAGATGTATTAATTGCTAATTCTTATTTTTTAGGTATTGGCTCTGCAGTTACTTGCTTTCGTTCCAAGTTTTTCGTTTTTTTTTGATATTTCTCTTCATTTAACAGTATTCTAATCTGAGCAAAGGTCAATATTTCTACTTTCAATAATATATTTTGTAATAAAATTTAGATGTATTAATTACTAATTCTTATTTTTCAGGTTCCGGCTCTGCAGTTAACTGCTATAGTTCCAAGTTTTTTATTTTTTCTCTTCATTTTTGATTCTGAGTTAAGGTTATTTTTCAATATAAAATTTATACTTTGAATAAGAAATTTTAGAATAAAATTGAGATGTATTAATTGCTAATTCTTATTTTTTTGGTATTGGCTCTGCAGTTACTTGCTTTCGTTCCAAGTTTTTCGTTTTTTTTTGATATTTCTCTTCATTTAACAGTATTCTAATCTGAGCAAAGGTCAATATTTCTACTTTCAATAATATATTTTGTAATAAAATTTAGATGTATTAATTACTAATTCTTATTTTTCAGGTTCCGGCTCTGCAGTTAACTGCTATAGTTCCAAGTTTTTTATTTTTTCTCTTCATTTTTGATTCTGAGTTAAGGTTATTTTTCAATATAAAATTTATACTTTGAATAAGAAATTTTAGAATAAAATTGAGATGTATTAATTGCTAATTCTTATTTTTTAGGTATTGGCTCTGCAGTTACTTGCTTTCGTTCCAAGTTTTTCGTTTTTTTTTGATATTTCTCTTCATTTAACAGTATTCTAATCTGAGCAAAGGTCAATATTTCTACTTTGAATAATATATTTTGTAATAAAATTTAGATGTATTAATTGCTAATTCTTATTTTTTAGGTATTGGCTCTGCAGTTACTTGCTTTCGTTCCAAGTTTTTCGTTTTTTTTTGATATTTCTCTTCATTTAACAGTATTCTAATCTGAGCAAAGGTTAATGTTTCTACTTTCAATAATATATTTTGTAATAAAATTTAGATGTATTAATTGCTAATTCTTATTTTTTAGGTATTGGCTCTGCAGTTACCTGCTTTCGTTCCAAGTTTTTCGTTTTTTTTGATATTTCTCTTCATTTAACAGTATTCTAATCTGAGCAAAGGTCAATATTTCTACTTTCAATAATATATTTTGTAATAAAATTTAGATGTATTAATTGCTAATTCTTATTTTTTAGGTATTGGCTCTGCAGTTACTTGCTTTCGTTCCAAGTTTTTCGTTTTTTTTTTGATATTTCTCTTCATTTAACAGTATTCTAATCTGAGCAAATGTTAATGTTTCTACTTTCAATAATATATTTTGTAATAAAATTGAGATGTATTAATTGCTAATTCTTATTTTTTAGGTATTGGCTCTGCAGTTACCTGCTTTCGTTTCAAGTTTTTCGTTTTTTTTTTGATATTTCTCTTCATTTAACAGTATTCTAATCTGAGCAAAGGTCAATATTTCTACTTTCAATAATATATTTTGTAATAAAATTTAGATGTATTAATTACTAATTCTTATTTTTCAGGTTCCGGCTCTGCAGTTAACTGCTATAGTTCCAAGTTTTTTATTTTTTCTCTTCATTTTTGATTCTGAGTTAAGGTTATTTTTCAATATAAAATTTATACTTTGAATAAGAAATTTTAGAATAAAATTGAGATGTATTAATTGCTAATTCTTATTTTTTAGGTATTGGCTCTGCAGTTACTTGCTTTCGTTCCAAGTTTTTCGTTTTTTTTTTGATATTTCTCTTCATTTAACAGTATTCTAATCTGAGCAAAGGTTAATGTTTCTACTTTCAATAATATATTTTGTAATAAAATTTAGATGTATTAATTACTAATTCTTATTTTTCAGGTTCCGGCTCTGCAGTTAACTGCTATAGTTCCAAGTTTTTTATTTTTTCTCTTCATTTTTGATTCTGAGTTAAGGTTATTTTTCAATATAAAATTTATACTTTGAATAAGAAATTTTAGAATAAAATTGAGATGTATTAATTGCTAATTCTTATTTTTTAGGTATTGGCTCTGCAGTTACTTGCTTTCGTTCCAAGTTTTTCGTTTTTTTTTGATATTTCTCTTCATTTAACAGTATTCTAATCTGAGCAAAGGTCAATATTTCTACTTTCAATAATATATTTTGTAATAAAATTTAGATGTATTAATTGCTAATTCTTATTTTTTAGGTATTGGCTCTGCAGTTACTTGCTTTCGTTCCAAGTTTTTCGTTTTTTTTTGATATTTCTCTTCATTTAACAGTATTCTAATCTGAGCAAAGGTTAATGTTTCTACTTTCAATAATATATTTTGTAATAAAATTTAGATGTATTAATTGCTAATTCTTATTTTTTAGGTATTGGCTCTGCAGTTACTTGCTTTCGTTCCAAGTTTTTCGTTTTTTTTTGATATTTCTCTTCATTTAACAGTATTCTAATCTGAGCAAAGGTCAATATTTCTACTTTCAATAATATATTTTGTAATAAAATTTAGATGTATTAATTGCTAATTCTTATTTTTTAGGTATTGGCTCTGCAGTTACTTGCTTTCGTTCCAAGTTTTTCGTTTTTTTTTGATATTTCTCTTCATTTAACAGTATTCTAATCTGAGCAAAGGTTAATGTTTCTACTTTCAATAATATATTTTGTAAGAAAATTTAGATGTATTAATTGCTAATTCTTATTTTTTAGGTATTGGCTCTGCAGTTACCTGCTTTCGTTCCAAGTTTTTCGTTTTTTTTTGATATTTCTCTTCATTTAACAGTATTCTAATCTGAGCAAAGGTCAATATTTCTACTTTCAATAATATATTTTGTAATAAAATTTAGATGTATTAATTGCTAATTCTTATTTTTTAGGTATTGGCTCTGCAGTTACTTGCTTTCGTTCCAAGTTTTTCGTTTTTTTTTGATATTTCTCTTCATTTAACAGTATTCTAATCTGAGCAAAGGTTAATGTTTCTACTTTCAATAATATATTTTGTTATAAAATTTAGATGTATTAATTACTAATTCTTATTTTTCAGGTTCCGGCTCTGCAGTTAACTGCTATAAAACCCAAAAACAAAAATTGTAAAGGGTTCGGCGATTGTTTGCCGAAAAATGAAAATTGAAAATCAACGAATTACAAAAACATAAAAATTCAATATATTAAACTTCAACAAAACTATATCTATAAGCAACACTGAGGTTCGAAAGAACGAACAGGTTTTTGTTGGCTGACAAAAGAGAATCGAAACAGAATTGTTCGTCTAGCCGCAAGCAGACAAAATATTTGTTGACAAATTCGTCCGGCTGAAAGCGGACGAATTTAGACAGTGGCTCTAATATCTTGCTTTTTTTACACAGGTTCAACATGATAATATGTACAATACGCATAAATTTTTGCTGACGATGCCTTCGAAGTAACGTTAAATGGCGTCAAAGTAAGTGGCGTTTAAGGTGTTTGCTTTAGCTTTTAGCTGCTGAGTTTCTTGAGTTGTAAAAATATTTCATCGGGCCGGCGATTGTTTCTTGACCCTGATTAAACATATTCTCTGATAAATAGAAAAAAGCGATTATAAAATGTTCTCGTACTTGTTTGTATTAGTTATAAAAAACTTATTAAGTAGCTAGGTGTCAGTAAAAAATTAGTTAATTTGTTAATTTGTAAATTTTAATTTATTAACACATTTCCTATGATCAGGTTTTCACTCATTCCATGCAATACTTAATCACGTAACCCACTTCATATGCATATACCCATCAGCAATTTTATTATTTTTTATGTTTACAACCATGCTGATTCAGGCAGTTGCAGAAGTAAAGTGTTCGAAATGTATTTAATGAATTAAGAATCGCCGCGTTCTTATATCAGTTGTTTTTCAGATTAAGTTTTCAACAAATAGTTAATTAAAATGTTTTTATATCAGTGTTTTTCTAATTGGTATAGTTTAAGAAATCGCCGTGTTCTTATATCAGTTCTTTTTTAGATTTTATATTTAAGAAACATTTTTTTGTTTTTGAAATTAGATAAATATTTGATGAGTTTAGAATCGCCGCGTTCTTATATTAGTTGTTTTTTTAGAATTTTGTATTTCAGAAACATTTTTTGTTTTTGAAATTGGATAAATATTCAATGAATTTAGAATCGCCGCGTTCTTATATCAGTTTTTTTTTAGATTTTCTATTTGAAAAACATTTTTTTGTTTTTGAAATTGGAAAATATAATTCAATAAATTTTTTAATTTTATTTTTTGGTTTTCGTAGTTTAGTGTGTAGTGTGTTTCCGCAAACAATCGCCGAACCCTTTACAATTTTTTGTTTTTTGGGTTTTATAAACAATCACTGTAAGACTTTACAGGCGTAAAAATTTTCATGTCATATGCATATAACAATATTTTAGAGTTTCTGAAAGTCTCACCAATAAACTAGAATAAATTTAAGTGATTTAAACTAGAATATCGCCTCTTTGTAATATTTTTTTTTTTTTTTTTTTTTTTTTTTTTTTTTTATACGCTCTAGGGCAATGCTTGACTACATTCCACCTGATGGTAAGTGGAATGTAGTCTTAGATGGTAAGGCGCATTGCCCTAGCAACCTATTCACTCTTCTCTTGAAGACACCCACATTATATTTGGCCGGAAATACCGACGCAGGCAAATTATTCCAGTCCTTCGCTGTACGCACTAAAAATGAGGAAGCAAAGCGCTTCGTTCGGACAGGTGGAATGTCCACAACAAAAGGATGGATACCTGCCGTGCGTCGGGACGTCCGGTGATGGAAGGGGGACGGGGGAACTAAGTCGTGTAGTTCCTGCGCACACTCACCAAAATGTATCCTATAGAATACTGAGAGGCTAGCAATTTTACGCCTGTGTTCAAGGCTTTGGAGGTCGGCTTCGACCAATTCGGGATCGCCTATAAGCCTCTTTGCTCGCCTCTCAATTGAGTCCAGAACCGCAAGATGAGACTTTGCGGCACCAGCAAATATGTGGCCACAGTACTCTACACACGACCGGATCTGTGCTTTGTATAAAACAAGAAGCTGTCCCGGTGTAAAGTACTGCCGAACCTTCGCAAGAACGGCAAGCTTTGCTGCTGCTGCTCTTGCTCTGGACTCAATGAACCGACCAAAGTTGAGGTTCGAGGAAATCTCTAAGCCTAACAACTGAAGCAGGTCACTGTATTCCAAGGATACATTCTGGAAAGTAGGAGCCAAGGTGAAAGGGCTCCTTTTGGCGGTGAATAGACACGTCTGCGTTTTGGTGGCGTTGAACTTGACAAGATTGGCATTGCTCCATGCGGAGACTGCCTGAAGTTTGTCATTCAAACGTTGCACCATGGCTTCTCTTTCAGACTGTACTTGATCTCGACTAGCCCGAGTACTCGGCAGATATCTTTCTACAACTGTGCTGTCGTCTGCATACCCATAGATACCGGGCTTCAACAGATCATTAATGTGCAGCAGAAACAGAGTTGCAGAAAGAACGGACCCCTGAGGCACTCCGGCATTTATTGTCAAGGGTTCCGAGGAACACCCGTCGACAACTACTCGGAGAGATCTGTGGCTCAGAAAGTCCGTTACCCAGCCGATCAGACCAGGAGATATACCGTACGCTGAAAGCTTGCATATAAGGCTCGCATGCCAGACCCTGTCAAATGCCCTCGAGACGTCCAGAGAGACGGCGACCGCTTCTCCGTTCTTCTCGATGGCCTCGCCTAAAATGTGAGTAGCATACACTAGGAGGTCCCCAGTAGACCTATTACGGCGAAACCCGTACTGTCGGTCACTGAGGAGATCGTTACCTTCTAGGTATGCTAGTAGGCGCGAGTTCAATACACGCTCCATAATCTTGCAGAGTATGGAGGTGATTGAAATCGGTCTGTAATTGACAGGGTCGGCACGGCTGCCTTTTTTGGGCACGGGTTGCACATTAGCAAGCTTCCAGGATTTTGGCACTATTCCAGTCATGAAAGAGAGGCGATACAGACGTGTCAGTACAGGAGACAACTCAGCTGCGCATGTCTTGAGCAGAATGGCTGGTATACCATCAGGACCACTGGCTTTATTCACATCTAAACGACACAATGTTCTCCATACCTCTTTGTTAGTGATGCGGATTTCAGGCATCGAAATACCGCAGTGAGGAAGATGTGCTGGAGAAGCATTGCCAGTGTCTAGATGCGAATTATCAGCAAACAGAGAAGCAAGAAAATATCTTTTACTGTATACTCAGCTTGACTGATAGATAATGCTCTTAGCATTATCTCCGCCTTTTGTACCTTAATTTGGCTCAGTAAAGATTGAATATAATAATAATAATAATTGTAGTAAAAGTGCAAGAGTGGCAAAATTTACATAAAAATAAACATTAATATATTTGAAATAAAGAAAATGAAATGATTTCCGATACTTAAGATGATGTTTCAATATATAAATAATTTAAAAGTCGTTGTTGTTAATCATTGGAGAGAGATTTGTATTTATTTTACATAGATTTCATTGACAGCAATTTTACACATGAATTGCATTAGATAACTAATCTAAAATTTGTGAAATTTTATTTCAGTTTAAAGATTAGCCTTATTTGAGCTCTACTTCTCGTTACCGTTGAAATAATTAATAAATATACGGACAGTCAACATGAATGCCAAAAAATGAAAAAACGCCTAAAAGTCGACTTCAAAAATTTATTCAAAACAATAGAAATAATGTCTGATTATCCAACTAAGAATACCAACAGACTGTTGAATCTTGGAAATGGTTCTGAAGCAATATGTTTAAGTTATTGGCATATTACGAGAACCAAGAAAGAAATAAGTAAGACAAGTGAAATAAGAAAGAGAAGATTTATAGACGTTTATAGAAACTTATTACTACCATTATCGTCAGTTTGTCATAAGTAACTTAACATATCAATCATATATTCTCGTCTGTCTCTATGTCGAAACATTTAAAATTAGTTAAGACATTAGTTACATGCTATGAATAATTATAACAGAAATGTTTTGTTAAATACGCACTATACATGGAATGTGCAGATTAAGTAAAGTACATTATATTTAACAACGAGGATTGCATCAGCCCGGTAACAATGAAGCAATGCTGTACTGACTCCGCAAGTAGTGACGCGTGAGAACGAGCTACTTTTGTATCACTTTTGATTCTAACATCGAAAAATTATCACCTATTTAGTTGTAATTAATTAATATATTTCTGCTTTCGTAACATCGGTTCTTTTTTAGTCCTGCCTGTCGGCTAAACTTAATTGTTTTATTATTAAAGATTTTTACAACAGAGATTTAATAATAATAATATACTGCACTGTATATAATAACCTATCACTAGTACAGTACCATGTCTCTAATCTATATTGTATCAAATTGACATCTTGTAGCAGTTCTAAGTGTATTGTGTCAATCACTAGTGTAAACCAATTAAGTGTGTCAATTAACTGAAGAATGAGGTTTTTGTAAAAATAAATGTCTACTATTCCTATTGAAATTCCAAAACCTGATAAAGCTAACAGATTAGTGATGACTGGATAGAGGAAAACATATGTGATGTAGAAAAGTTGAAATCTACATAATACAGCACACAACAATCAACCCAAAGAGTATGTCACTTGTAGGTTTTTCAACATTTTTATATTATATCAAGGATGGAAAAAAATATTCGGTTGTTGAATAATGATCTACTTAGTTCGTGTTTGACAAAATGGTTATTTTATTATGAAAATGACAATGTTGCATCAATATAGCTGATAGCAGCTTCGTCCAATAATCTGATTGTCTAAGCATAGTTTAACAAAACAAGAGAACTATTAGTTAAAAATACATAAAACAAACCCTGTCTATTTAGATATATACTATATTTTATGAAATTAGATCTTCTTTCGGAGCTGATATGCTATGATATTATTTTTACGTAGGTACAGTTTTTGAATTTTTAATTTGATATTTATATACAATTTAAAATAATTTAACATGCCCATAACATGTTTGCCATGAATAAGCTTTTAAACTATATTGAACATTAGTAATAATATCTAATAAAAATGATGTTTTTTTTTATCCAAACAAGAAATAATACCTATTGTGTGTGTAGAGGGTATTTTAGAAACATATAACGATCACATAGTTCACTCGGACACCGAAAAAATCATTTCTGAATTACACATAGTATTTACTTTTGAGTCAGATGTCAAAGTCCCTAAACACTCGTTGAACAACCAAACAAACATTCATTTTAAATCCCCGAGCTCAATATTTCACCCGAGGTTAATAGAATAAATGTTTACTAATTAATTATTAATTACTAATTATTAATTAATTATCAAAAGTACTTAAAACAAACAGTAATATTTGTTTAGTAAAAATAAGTTAATTATAAAATAAAATACGAAGTCGTGAAACTCAGGTTTTAAAAATATGCGTTTCTCGGGTCTCTCGGCTGCGTATTATGTTATTTTGGAAGTTAAAGACATTTGAAAACTACGTTATGATATCGTGATTTCAGGCCCGAGATAATTTATCTGCGTAAAGTTAACTCCATTGAAATTGTTAATGACTGATGAAAAGCAGTTCTTAAACATATTTCAATTACCGGCGCTTTATACGCTATATAAGCATCGCTTTAGCGGCTTATATTAATAAATGTAAAACTTCAAAAGCAATCTGGTTACAACGATAGCGATACAATGTCTATATTCTCATTCATTTCGTACGAGTTTTCCCCGCGGCGTATCTTGAGTCTGAACACAAAGGCTTTATCAGATGATATAACATTTGTGGATTAATTTTCGTGAAGTTTATTTAAGAAAGAGAAAGTCAAATTCTATTTTTCATAATTATTACAACATTTATAATTTTCGTACTATCTTTCGTCTTCTATACTTTTTACGATTCATTGAGATATTGCAATGAAGTAAAGAACGAATCAAGTTTAAATACTCGAATCAAGCGATTATTTTACTTTCTACCGTTGAAAAATATTATATTTTTTCAACTATTTTGTGTAACTTTTTTTGTAATATATTTTTTTTATTATAAGGAAGTTTGCGAGTGCTTTGAAAAAAGTAAGTTAAAGGGTTATTATGAAATATACTATAATCAAAAAATACTTAAAGATAACTGTGTGTATAAACCTAATTCTCTATCCAAATAGACATGTCCAATTTAAATATCCGAGATGTTGAGCTTATTTAAAATACAACTCTTTACATAAAAAACACTTGACGCATCTATCATAAGTACGTGACATCAGACTTAAATAAAAATACAAGGATTTGTTATACTCTACTCTCTATAGAAGTTTTATACTCTACTTTTTGAATAAAAACAAACTTCAAAGCTTTGTACTCGATTGTTCTTTTTTTATTATCCTGTATAGTTTGGAAGAACAGATGTTTTAACGAGAGATTATCAAAGCTTAGTTAAAATCTGAAGCAATCACGTACTTCCGTAGTGAAGAGCTTCCAGTGACTAATCGATTATGGACCAGTGCATAACATGGAGTGGAATTTGATTGGAATTTCACACAAAAGAGATTACGACGATATCCTTCATTAGAACAAAAGAGGTCTCAATCCAATAAAACTTTATTTACATTTGTCATAATCTTCATTTACTAGTTAATATAATACTATAAACAAAATAATAAAATACAGTTACATTTTTTTGGAAGAGGAGCTAAAATACTGATTTCATTTTCGTAAGCAAATATCAAATACATGGATAATTTAAAGCCATAGCTGGATTGAATTAAAAACTTTTTTATTACATCTTAATATATGTTATAAACGTAGAGTGACTTTTAATATAATATTAATTTAAATCGAAATGTGCCGTGACATCGAAAACTAAAATCTTTCTTTGTTATCCTTTAGTAGGTAGACGGAAGATGGAAGTGACGTAAGTGCAGTTTATATTTACTCTAAGCACGGTGAGAATAGTTTGCAGTCGTTACCGCTTTTCTAAAGCTTCTTTATATATTTAATATTAAGAGACTGCTTATGAAATATGATATAATTTGAGAAAAATAATGGATGGCTAAAGAGATGCATGTTATGATTTTCTGATTTTTATAAAATGTATTCTATAGTATTACTAAAAATAACATACAGAACTTTGTTCTCAATGTAATTTCTTGTTTTATATTTTAAACATTTTTCTAAAAATGATCGAAAATTTTACCGATACTTAAGCCTCTATAAACCTGATCTACATCAGATTATTATATATAGACCTTATTTTTAATGTTTAATATTTATTTAGTAAATATAATTATATTTTTATATAGAACTTATAAAATTTAAATATATTATCAAAACATATGAAATTTATTTCTTTTATATTATTAGTATAATGTTCATGATGTCACTATTATTTTTTTATCTATCTATTATAATTAACGGGCCTGGCAGATGTTATGTCCAAAAAAAATTAAAAGGTCCAACAACTGAAATAATTATTTTGCATCGTAGAAAGAAATACTGATTTATTTAATCGAATTTAAGTTCTTATTTACTATATAAGTTATAAATAAAAGAAATATATGTCATTTATTTATTTCCTTCTCTTCCTGGAGCATTTTTTTTTAATTTGCAGATAGAATCTTGGAAAATGAATAACTGTAAATAGAACAGGATTTATTCTTCTGTATATGTAAAGTAAAAAAAATCTTATATACTTTTATTCTTATGTACTTTTATTCCACTAATTTGGTCTGGAGAGCAAAATCAAAATTAAAATACGTCTATTAAAGCAATTGCGTCTGCACTTACTTCACTTCCATCTTCCGTCTACTTACTAAAGGATAACAAAGAAAGATTTTAGTTTTCATGTCACGGCACATTTCGACTTAAATTAATATTATTTTAAAAGTCACTCTACGTATATAACATATATTTAGATGTAATAAAAAAGTTTTTAATCAAATTAACTATTTAAAAAAACACACCAAAAAAACAAGAAAACTATAGTTCACATAATCTAAGACGTACCTTTTGAAGTTTCATACATTACAAGTCGATAGAACTCATCCGTAAAACCATTAAATTAAGAAGTTTTTTTTTTGCCGTTACATTACAATTTTTTATATTCCAAAATATCAAAGGGTACTTCTTAGATTAGATGAAGTGTAAAACCCACCATAAACTAGACTTTCCAAGTAATAACTTTATATCTATTTGTTTATGATAGAAAAAACTTAAGGAATACTAAATAAAATAATTTTAAATAAAAAAATATAATCTGAGAAATGTGATAAATGGTTTAGTAAAATGAAACCAAGAAATAAATTATTCAAACATGTTCTTCCTCCTTATCTTAGTTTAATTTATATAATCGGTAGTTTTTTAGTGAGAATTATCAGGAAATATTCAGTTGCCCTGTATTAGACTACAAATGGCCGAGACTACTTAGAACTATATTATATATTTAGCTAATGAGACTGTATTCTCACACGCTGTATTGATAGTTACAATAACAATAATAGCTAACTTACACTTAAATATTCTTTTGTTTAACTTTTTATTTTGTTTTAACATATTTATTTTGTTTTGAGAAGAAACATTTATAAAATCCAATATGTCCTTACATATTCATATTAATACATTATTATAAAAAAATAGCTTAACTAATAAATTATTTCAATTATTAAATGCATTTCTCAATGTAACAAAATTTAGTAATATTAAACAACTACTCCAGTATTAATGTAGCGAACTCTTTGTTTTAGTTTCATAAGGGAGTACTTCATATTATAGCTAGATGAACTGTTTAGTAACTAAATCTACGTTTTCATATAAGGTCTTTCTCGTTAAAAACAACAGAATATTTTTTTTTACAAAAATAATAATAATTTATACAAGACACTTAATATGATTTATTTACTATTGAGATGAAGCTGTCAACTTTTGAATATATACAATATAACATGTCTATATTCTATTTACTATTCCAAACTTAGTTTTGTAAGGGTATTTTAAATTATAAAAAAAATCTACAGAACCTGTATTTAATAATCGTCAACTAATGTACCCTGGAACAAGAAAAAGTAACGAGAGTGTCAGATGAGGTAATTATTGGAACGACATGAAGAAAAAAACTACAAAGAGAAAACTAGGGTAAATTTAAATAGAGAGTGTGTTATAGTTTTAAGGTAAGTATCGATATTCAAAATATATTATTTATATAAAAGTATTGCATAATATATAACTATTTACTAATAAAAACCAGGCAAGTGAAATTCGGTCTTGATCATGAAGGATTCCGTAACATTAACTATTAGAAACGGCCAAAAAAATACTTTTTGTTGTATATGAGACCCCTCCCTCCCCCAATTTGTTATTTTAGTATTATTTCAGCGCAGCAACAAACATATATCATCTGTAAAAAAATCAATTGTCCGGGTATCACGTTTCGTCAGATACAGCCTGGAGAAAGTCAGGCCGCAAGACCGACAGCGAAGTCTTTGTTCCGTTTTTACCAATTGTGTATGACACCCTAAAAGTGTTTCAAATTTAATATTTAATATTCAAATGTAAAATTGTGCGAGCTACGTCGAAGTAAGTTTGATTTAAATCAATTTTAAATAAATTAAACTAAAATTCGTTTCACGTCATATTTTAAAAGCAAACATTTTGAAAAACATGTTTGAATAAAATATTTCTGACAGAAACAGATTTACTTTAAGTGTTAAGATGCTTGATACATTTTATTTCGACTCGCTTATAGAAATTAAAACACATTGACTAAACTTTTTAGCACACTGTATTAATCTTCAAATAACTTTTACATTGTACATTTCATTGAATATATATCTACCCGGCTATGTTTATGTAATTTAATTGATTTTTTTCCCGGCTAGTTTCGAACCCATTCGGGCGTGACTCTTCATTACGGCGATTAAATTACGTAAACATAGCCGGGTATATATATATTTAATAATTATCATGGTTCCTGAAATGTTAATTAGTAGATTTTATTTTAAAATACTTAAAACGTATAAAAATAAACATGCATAAGTATTGCGGTTTAGTATTCATTCATTCATTTAAAAACTGTTTGAGCCCGCGCTGTATTAGTAAAACAAGCCTTGTTATGTCGGTTAGGTAGTTAAGATGTGAAAGCGTGACAAACAAACAAACTCACATTCTCCTCTAGTATTAGTTAGAATTACTCAAAAGTAGATAAGCATTGGGAAACAATATATAATGATGATGTAAATACAGGTATTGGTATTTAGAAAATAATTTTACTTATATTATGTATTGTTAGTAATATTTATTTATAATAATTTAAATGGTAAATACATTGGATTTTACATGTTTTAGTTCATAAGTTTCAACAGTAGCGCCACCTACGCAATTAATTATGGAATGTTATTTAGTATTTACTGTTAAATGTTTTAGGAATTAGAAGCATACGATATTTTAACATAGTGTTTATTCTTTTATTAATATTTAATTGTTCATTGTATATTTAATAAAAATAATTAAAAAAATTAAAATGGGTATACAAGCTTATAGATATTGTGAAATATTAAAAATATAAAGTTGCACTTTATTCTGTGAAAAATAACAATATTATTAACCATATTACTAATTTATTAAGTTTTGTTTTTATTATAACATTTCCTTTACAAAGTGATATTTAGTCATCACAGTACTTTAATTTTTAATAACATATTAAATATACAAAATAAGAACAACTTATGGCTGAAATTATTTATCAATCTAAAATCCGAAATAACTCTGATTAATCTTAAATGGTTTCAAACTGAATACACAGGTCGTTTATGAATCGGATTGTTATTTTATTCTGTAACAGTAAAAAAAATATTTGTATTGAAATTTGTGATTAAATGTAGATTTCAGTCCATATGCAACAAATGTTTTATGAAATTAAAGCATCGTGATTCTAAAAACAAAATCGACTATTTACAAAATATTTTTAATGTCCATAGAATTCACATATGTTTCTTAAATATCCTTTTATTACACATTTTCACATTTTATATTCCATTTAAAAAATCTTTCGACATTAGCCTAATATTATAAATTGAAAAGAAACTTCTTTTTTTTTATTCTTTTTGTTACTGCTTCTTAATGTTATTACTTTGGGTATGATTTGAGGGCATTGGCTATTATTTCTGGGATAGTAAAATCAATCACGGAAGAACTAGGTTGAAAGTTTTTCCGATGACCTAGTCCCATTTGGTCATACCTTCTATAAATAAACACTCCTGTAAATACTGTTTTTCTCCTTGTTGCAAATTTTATTTACTATTTGCGATATTAATAAATGGTGCAAATATTAGCGCATTTTACACAATGTCTATTATGTTGTTTGAAGTATTATCTTGTGTCTTGGATATTTAACTATTTGACAAACATTGCTCCAATCTTTAGGGAATTCATGAAAAACAGACATCGCAAGTTTTGGTTATAGAGTTATCTCATTTTCTCCTCTTTCTCTCATTCTCTCGTTTCTTTCGAAGTTAGTTAAAAGGAACGCACTCGCTGCCATAGTACTGACAGGAAGGACTCAATAAACATAGCGCACTGACTGAAACAAACAGATAAAAATGTAAAATACACAATGCAATATCAATTTTGTGTTGCATTGGGCTATATTATATACTTTTAATGAAATTAAAGAAATAGGATGCATATTTTCAGGAGTGAAATAAAAAATATAGTCTATACGACACACAGCTTAAAGTCATTTTAACCATTATGTAGGCTCTACTTCAAACAATATTTATAGAAATATTTAAGGAAAGATTCAATATTTCATTTTTATTACTGTTTTTTTATTTCTTTTGGTAATATTATATTGTATAAACTATAAAAATCTAAGTTTATATATTTTAACTTTTAAATAGGATATAAGTGATTATTATTTCTTATCATGAGCATTAAAAATTCTAAAACTGTAGATTTCAACATGTTAGCTGATTTCTAGCTGATGATAAAACTGTAATGATAAATACTAAACTCTAGTTCTTTTTATATAAACCCAAAGTTTGTTTAGTCCAAGTAGATGGAATGACTCGTATCTAGTATTTATCTTGTGGTGTCGTTTTCCACTCACTTTGGATTTGGCCTCGTAACGGACTTTTTTTCGAATATAATATAGAATTATTTTTTTATAATAAAAAATGGAATTATATTTATTATTTGAATAATACTCTGATAGAAAACATGATGTGCTCTAAAGGTGGAGACTATGACAAGTCCCGAAACACATTGTCATTATTTTGAAAGTTATCCGATTAGAGTGTTAGGATAATCGGGGCCGGCCTTGATTAAAAAAGATTCTATTACAGTGTCAATCTTACATTAATATATGTTTCAGATTCTCACGAGAAGTATACATTTAATATAGATATATTTTTTGAAGGACTTTACTCTCATATATTTTTTACATTTTTTAAAGCCTCTAAATAAAATTTCAATTACTTTCAATTACTCGTGCTTACGGCAAAACGAAACATCAGCCAGGGAGTCAGTTAGAATATCATTTAAAACATGTAGTTCAATTAATTCAGTTGTAATCTGTAACACGTTTTAAAATAATATTATGTGGTTATATTTGTATGTGTTTATAATTTTTTTATTCTATTATATTTAATAACTGCAATTTTTTTAATGTGATAAAATAATTAATTGACATAATTTTTTCGATGTCTTGTACACATAAAATTATTACACGTAGAATAGGTATAACAACTTTTAGCTTCTACACTTATAGATTGGAAATTATATTTTTTAAATGTACACTGTTCAATACACAGAATATACAACTTTTTTTGTAACACGAATCTATTAACACACAACAACACATTGTGATTACCAATTATTAAATTGAAAAATGTATCATTGCACAAGTAGTTGTTTATGGTCGGTGGACTTATTAATATTAAATAATAACAATAATAAATCATCTCAATATCTGCTAAGATAACGGAAATTAAACTAAGAACTGTCAAACAAACAATAACTTGTTCATACTTAAATCATTGTCGTTTAATTTAAAAACTCCCAATACATATTATATTCATTGTTTGAAGATAATAAAACGATGATGATGTAGTAAAAAGTTGCAACATAAATATTCATATAATAAAATGATTAATAACATCATTTAAGTTAACAAAATTTTCCACTCCAATACACAATTCAGTTACTGCAGAGACATTGTTTGTAATTTTGACTCAACAACTTTGACGAACAAAGAAGAAAACGTTATTGATAATTTCAAAATACTTAGAAACATTTTAATTGTGACTGTTTGGCAACTTCTAGTCTTTTGGTTTAATTACCGAAGTTCGAATTATTTGAAATGTAAGTAATATATTAAACGATTAAATGTTGGCTAATTGTTTTAGTTTTCTTTTATGATTTTTTAAAGTATAGTGCTAGTTATTTTATTCTTTGTACTACAAAATAATACCTTGTCCCCCTGATCAACATTGTTCAAAGAATAATGAAAAATATTTCATATGAAATCAAGTTTTTATGTAACCCTTTTATGAAATGAAGTTAAACCTATATTTAAATTATTCTAGAAGGGTTTATTAATTATCCGTTTACGGTAAATGAAAAACAGTAACATAGTAACCTTAAATTAAAAGATTAACAATATCTGACCATGGCTATGCCTTTATCTTAAAAGATATAATAGAATATTTAATTTTATGGTACCTATAAAAATATAGATTAGTCTTAACTTAGTCTTACTTAGTTATTAGTCTTAACCAAACCCAGAAACACAGACATCTATGCTCATCACATAAATGCCTGTGCTCTGCCGGGCATCGACATCGACATCGAAATCGACATCGACTTTCAACGAACACTACTAGAAAACAAAACACAAGGGAGGTTTGGACATCGCGTTCTCCCACACGTCATGTAAAACGAAACTATAATACTTGCAATGATACTTTTACTGTATTGGTTTGTATTGTGACGTAGGAACGCTATGTATAAAATAATACAATAAAACTATTATAAATGGGAATTGGAATTAGACATAAAAAAATCATAAAACTGAATGGAAATTAGACGTAATTTATTAAACTCGAAATATAACAGCAAATGTTATATAGGTATTATAATATTATGTTTATATGTAACTTTGATATTGTATTAAAATCTTAATTAAGTTTAAAAAATATAATTATCATACTATTAATAATACAATACAATTTAGTTTTTTACCAAATTTACGGAAAAACACCATCAAGAATAGACCAACACACAATAATTTTAATAAAAGATAATATCTGTTCTCTGTAATTACAAAAAGAATAAGAAAATAAACCAGAAAAACCGAATAAATCCTAATATCTTAAGAAATGTAAAATGTGTTTTTTATATAACATATTTTAAATAATAATATTAATAGTTCTTTTTTTATAAAATACTATCCAGAGGACGGCAGTTCTTACACATGCTCATAATGCTACAAATAAAAAAATGCAACAGAGAACTAAATTTCTAAAGATTGTATGAGACTGTTTCAAATTGTCGTCCATACATACATGCCTTGGGGAAATTATACCACATATTTACTACTCAGAGAGAGAACAATAAAATCTAAAATAAAAAGAAAGATCACTGCATGAGGTCGTTTCTACGGTTTCGTATACTTGTTTATTTGAGATAAATGAATTTAAATCGTCAAATAAAGGATTAAAGTGTTTTCAATGGAATTAGTAGTTTTAAATATTCCCTGATAATGAAAAAAAACATTTTTTCTGAAAAAAAAAAACAATTTTTTCTTTCCAAAATTCGTGGTTCGTAAGTGCATAGCTTATTGGTTAGAAACCATATATAAATTGATTAAACGAGCTTCTTTAACTTTAACATAACAAAATTTAATTAAATAAAAAAAATAAGATTTCTTTGGGAAACCCTAAAAGTAAATTAAAAAAAAAAAGAGACATAATGGACAAATCTTTGAACTAAACACCAAACACTTTGAAAAGATTGTTAGATTTGATGGGAAAGTATCCAGCAGAACGAGAGGTTAGGCGCTTAGTTGTCAGAGTAGACCAGATTTCGTTGACAAGATATTAAAGAAAGACTGATTACAAACTTGCTCTGCACATAAACATAAATATTTAAAAGGTTATATAAAGTCGCGGGTGCCGCTAGTATTAAAATAACATATAAGATTGTCGTCTCAAACACCATTTCCCCAACCTTATCTACCAATCAAAGTTGTCCAAATAAAGAAGAAATAAAACAGCGTAGAGTGAGTGAACGGGTTCATTCATTCAAGTGTAAATTCAATTCAAGATGAGATCTCAACGTAGTCGTTGAAATGCACTGGACTGGTTATAACATCGTACGTTACATTTACTAAATTAAATAATGTCTGATTACGAAACGAATATTATACTGAACCCATATTTTTTGTTATGGTACATAACTTATAATATACACCTCGCATACATATTTAGGTAAACATAGTGCTATTGAGATGGTAAGTAAGTAAAACAGGTCTGAAGATGGACTTAGTAGTTAGAAATACAACTGATTACAAGAATAAAAAGAATTTCTTCATTTATGTTAAATTGTGAAAATATATTTTAATGACATTGGAATTTACCTACTAAATTACCTGTGAAATTACTTATATATAGATAGATATTAAAAAGCTAGTGCTAAAAGAATTTTCATGTATTTTAGATTAAAATAGTTATATTCTACTAATATTATACCTACATGCGGATGTAAGTTTGTTAATTTGTTTGTTACGCTTTCACGCGAAAACTTCTCAACCAATCATTAAGAAACTTTGCACACATACTTTTGGACAAGTAACATAGGATACTTTTTAATAAAAGGAAAAAAAATATTTTTCAGTAGGAAGTTAGAAAAAAATTGAAAGATAAAAACATTGTTTGTCAATAAACATGTGGACGGAATCGTAGGCAACAGGTAGTAGTTTTATAAAATAAAATGAGAGTACGTAATAATACATTCAATATGTATAGTATGTATGTACTCTTTTATAACATTTTAATTATTTATTTAAACTATTTTAAATACAGTCAAGCTCATAGAATTATGTACTTGTAATAAAACAACATAAAAGCTAAGCGCTTTAGGCATTTTAATTAGTATATTTTTTTAAAGAATAATATTCAGTTTTTAATTTACTACCGATTGTAATCCGCTATTCAGGAGCTTACATAATTTTTTTTTAAGATCCTTAAAAAAAAGAAATAAAATATTTTGTTAAACCATTGTAGTAGCCAAGAGTACTTATATAAATAAATAATCAACTGCCGCATCTATAAAAGACTATTTCTTGGGAACGGCTAGACTGATTTGAAAAAGTGTTTTTTTTTAACAAAAAAATAAACATATAACAAAAACATAATATCATATAACATAGAGTTTGAGATAAAGACCTATTTTTATTATACAACTGCCAGTGGTATTGAATTTCTTCATTGCTTAATAATTCCAACCATACGAAGCCGGCGAGTGTCGCAAGTATACAAAAATCCTAACAGATCATTTTAATTGTGTGTAAATATATAATTCAAATGATAACTGACGTGAAATATTATCTGCTCAATAACACAATTAATTAGTCAAAAGTGATGACGTAAAATAACAATGAATGGAACTGTTAACCGTTCAATTCAAATGATGATTTATATCAGAAATAATATGTAAAAGCTCTGAAATATCATATGCTTTATTATTATAATATACTCGCAGATACTATAATATACTGGGAATTGTAATCGTAATTTGTAATCAGATTTATTTCTGAATAGATTATCTATATCTATATATCTATATCTTTAAAATTGATTATTACTGTAGTAAGGATGTGATTTATTAAAGTATATAAGCGGTTTATGAATATGATATTACGCCGTCTTGTTTAAAAGTTTTGATAAGTATTCTTTGGGATTTTGCAATAATAACTAAAAGAGAATACCTATTTAAATATCTTATTATTTATCTTTTAGTAAAAAAAATGCAATTATTATTGTGTTAAATCCGAAAAAATACTTAGTTTAGTTAAGATTATCCCTAGTTAAGATTGCTGTTTAGTTACCATTAACTAAATAGCATTAGCATTATAAATAGCATTGTAGATATTATTAAAGATATTATTATCTCAATTATATTAAATACTGTACACTGTTCCTCTGAATAAAGTATTTTTTACATCTCTTCGAGTTTCAATACTTGATTAAAGCGTTTTCTGGTAAAAACTTTTACAATCTTTTCTTTGTACTAAGGTATTTGTATTTAATAATAATAATATCGGGACAAATTACACACATTGATCTAAACCCTAAGTAAACAAGTTATTTGCTTGTGTTAAGGATGGACAACGACACACATACGTAGAAATACACATTAATAAACGACCAAACCCATAAATACAGACATCTATGTCTCAATCCCATCACATACACGCCTGTCCCTGTCGGGAATCGAACCCGAGCCTCATTGTGTCACTATACGTTAGGCGTCTGCGCTAACCACTCGACCAACGAGGCGGTTTATAAGTATAAATACAAATATGTATGTACGAATCACTAAGTTCGGGTTATAATTACAATAAATATGTGATGATAGACGGGTAATTTAAAATGAAACTGGCAACAACTAGTATTATTGTAAAATGACACAATGTTTTTTAAACCTATCAAGTCTGAACTAATCTTGTGTCTTGTTATTTACAAAACATTCGATAAACTTGTTTTGTTACCTTCATCACGATTATGATTATTACTAAATGATCACATGACATTGTTGATATGTTCTATAACCAGTATTGATAATATTTGATCAAAGTGACATTTGATGATTTCAGTGCCATAACAAATTTTGTGATGTATTTTATTTAGTGTCAAGAATTCTTTGTGTATGTGGAAATTGAGAACAAAAACTGAATACTGGTTGAAATTGGAATGTCTCTTACAAAACCTTCAAATGCCTCTTAAAATACCACCTTTTATATTAAACCAAACTTTGCTTATCCTGCGAAAGAAGAAAGAAGGTCATTTAAGAATTATTTTTGAAGTATGATTCAAAAAGTAAGATTTTTTTAAAAAGACTGTTGTGAATCTTTGTTATAAATACAAACTGATATATTAAAGTTAAAGAAACCTTTTACTTTTCCTAGCTATCATATTTTTTACATATGATAATCAAAAGCAGACTTATTGCAAGAGAACCAAGAGCTAAAGGTTTTGTTATACAAGCTGAGAATATTAGATTAATTGTGGCAACTATGATTTGTATATGAACTAAATCTGGTGAGGAGTCAGTTGAGAGTAAGAGAAGAGATAATAGTTCTGACTAATAGATATACATACGTGGTTTAGATTTAATAGTGACTACCCTATCCGTCTATATCTAGGTACTGTTTCTTCTAATTATATCGTAATTTATTTGATAAATACTAATAAAATAAAATACGCCAAGGGTATAAAAACTCTCAGTAAATCAGATATAAAATCAGTTTTTTCCATACAAATAATCTTAACGTAATGTAACTGTCATAGTTATGTCTGAGTGTTGAAGTCCCATGAATAAAAGAAGTAAGTATGTTGATGTACCGCAATATCAATTGTATTAATTGTAGCTAAAATATTTTATATAAGAAAAATCGAGTATGAAGAAGTTATAACACTTTATCGTATTCGTTTGTATTATAAATATAATTTAAAAAATATTTTAAAATATTCCTATTTATTTATCAAAAAAATTATCCTCTTAAACTAAAATGTCTAGAATATTTTTAAATATACTACATCGAAATCTTTTACTTTCATTCCACTTGGCGGCATTGCACTGGGCGGCATGCAAGCTCCCCTTATATTTACAGATCACATATTTATATGCGAAGAATAGAATAGAATAAACCTTGTTCTATAAACCGAAAGAGTTTAAAACCTTTCATTGTAACATATAATGTCGATTTATTAATTAAAGTCAATTGAATGTCCCTCTTAAAATATATTCGTTCAGTTCTTACCTTCCTTAAGAAAGTTATAAGAACTCGTAGTTTTTATAGTTTACATACTTTACCAAAATCTGTAGCCTATTACGCTCCTTTTGGATTTGATATTATTCGTCTTCGTGTAGTATTAATAGATTAGATAGATAGATAGAGAATATATATTATTAGTATTTAGTATCGAGCATAGATGTCTGTATTTCTGGGTTTGGTCGTTTGTTTAATATATTCTCAGTATTTATAATGTGTATTTCTATATATTTGTATCGTTGTCTAACATCCTTAACACAAGCAAATAATTTTCTTACTTAGATCAATGTGTGTAACTTATCTTGTATTATTATTATTAGTATTTACTACTGATAGATTTGCTTTCATTTCTTTAGTCAATTGGGAACACAATTTTTTTTTTATATAATACATGCTAATCATCTAAGTACATACATTTGTCAGTAAAAACAGCAATTTTTACTATCTTGAACATTGAGGTATTTATAAGATATTGACATATGGTATTCTAGTACTATGTTTTTATTATAAGGGAGTTTCCAAGTATCAGCTAAGGCTAGTGGAATTATCTCTTAAATCATTATAAGTCAAACAACAACATTATTAAAACTAATGTTTAAAAATATCTTTAAACATGTATAGCCATGTTAAGCCATAAAATGCTTAATTCACCGAGACGGACAGCGATACGGCAGCTCAGTTGGTAGAGCGACGGTACGGTTACCCCGTAGTCGCGGGTTCGAATCCCTGCCCGTGTCGGTTTATTTTTCATTCTATATTTATATAAAAATTATTAAAACTAAGTTACCATAACAACTATGTCAATAATTCGAGTACTTTAAATATTTCTATAATCAGTTAACAGTTTAAAAACAGCGACCCATAAATAAAATAAAAAGCATTGACAATGTTTGAAATATGCACTTTTATGTAGAACGGATGAAGCGGAAACCTGAAGGTTATTTATTTCATTCAGATACGTAAGTAAAATTGTTGGGGCCAGTGCCCTGTGCCTATTTGGTAGGGAAAACTGACTACCCGGATGCTGGTTCAAATAAAAGAGTGGACTGTATATAATTGACTATAATGAATACACACACACACTCTACCGACAATAAATAAAGATGTTAATGGTAGCGTGAGCGAAGTCGTACTGCTGGTCGAGCGGATCACCACCACTCCTCCTGCACCAGCCCGCGCCCCGCTGCTGCGTCGCCCTTCTGGAAGCTACGATAAACGTTGCTCACGCGTTTGTCTAAGGCGTGTCCTTAACATACTCCCCGCGTTGAAGAGTTGTCTTCAATGTTGGATGTTGGCAGGGGACATATAGTATTAAATGCTCTTCTAATTATTCCCCTTTTTGTCCGAATATCTGCAACTCTTGCTACTCCATCTCTTCCTGGTAATACTCGAAGAACTCGTCCAAGTAACCACATTAGGGGTGGACTAGCTTTGTCTTTTATGATTACAAGTGCCCCCTCCCTTAAAGTATCCTGGACCGCATCCATTTTGTCTTCTGCTGAAGTAAAACAATATATTCTTTAGAAAAACGGTTCCAAAAATGTTGCTTCAGAAGCTGGATTCTATTGAATCTTGCAAGCGATGATATTTTGTTATTGTTTATCTGGGTCTGTGGTGCAAAGATAAGAGATCGTCCAATAAGGAGATGAGCTGGAGTCAAAGGATAAAGATCAGAGGGATCGTCGGATAAAGGAGTTAGAAGGCGGGAATTTAGTATTGCTTCTACTTGAATTAATAAAGTATTCATTTCTTCGTAGTCTAGAAATGTAAGACTTAAGACACGTCTCAAATGATGTTTTACTGATTTTACAGCAGATTCCCACAAACCGCCGAAATGAGGAGTATAAGCCGGAATAAAAGTGAAGTTTATACCTTCCTCAGTCATGTCTGCCGGGGAAATATGTTTAAGGAGTCTTGATAACTCGTGGAATGTACCTACAAATGTAGTTCCATTGTCAGAATAAATAGTTCGCGGTTTGCCTCTACGAGCTGTAAATCTATTTAAGGCTGCTATAAACGCTTCCTTCGTCAGATCTGAAACTAGCTCCAAGTGCAAAGCTTTTGTTGCCAAACAAACAAACACACAAATGTAAGATTTTATATGCTTACAACCTCTGCCCTTATGATTGGCTATCATCACTGGCCCAGCATAATCTACTCCAGTATCAAGAAAAGGAAATTCTAACTTGACACGCTGTTCAGGTAAATTACCCATAATAGGTTGTAGTGTTTTTCCCTTAAACCTACAGCATTTAATACAAGATCGAACAATGCGTTTTGCTAGATTTGTACCTCCTAAAACCCAATATTTGTGTCTTGCTGTGGCTAGCAATAATTGAGGACCCGGGTGTAAATATTTAATGTGTAGCATTATAAAAAGTGATTTAGATAATGGATGCTTACTACTTAGCAAAACTGGATGCTTAACATCAAAATCATAATTAGTAATGGACAATCTACCACCAACTCTAATTAGTTTATTTTCGTCAAGAAAGGGCGAAAATGGTAAAAGTCTATTTTTATAAGGTAAATTTTTATTCTGAATAAGTAAGTCATATTCTTCCTGAAAAGATTCCTATTGAGCAATCTTTAACAGAAAATTAGTAGCATTAGAGAGTTCAGTAATTGTTATGTTACCGCTTATTCTGCTGGACTTATTAAGACAATTATTAATAAATCTAAATACAAATGATATTATACGCTGTAATTTTGAAAATAAGGAAAATTTTGTGATTAAATTTGTAAATATTAAATTGTTTTCGTGGAGAATATGAAAACATTTAAGAGTTTCTGGTAAGTCGGATAGGACTGTTTTCTGTTTAGGTTGAACTGGCCAATTTGTTTGATCTGACTGAAGAAATGAAGGCCCTGACCACCACAAGGAAGATTTACTTAGAATATCTGCCCTTAAACCTCGCGAAGCAAGATCTGCGGGATTATCCTTGCTGGGCACATAACGCCACTCATAATTGGAAAAACTTTCTTGTATCTCAGAAACACGATGACGTACAAATGGTTTCAGTTGACCTGGAGAAGCTCGAAGCCAACTTAAAGCTATTGTGGAAGGGTTAAAGATTCTAAAACCTTTTTACTTAGTCTCACTCCCAGTAGCACACCGCAAAGCTCTAATCAAGGAATACTAATCATCTTTAATGGAGCTACCTTGCTCTTAGAAGTAAGAAGACGTGTAGTAATAGTACCATCAACGTCAACGCACCTAACGTATACGCATGCACCATAAGCCTTCTCGGAGGCGTCTGCAAATATGTGCAGTTGTGTTTCAATTGGTGATTGAGAAGTAACACATCGTGGTATGCGAAGCCTATTTAATGTTGGCAATGACGTGGCAAAATCAGACCAAGCCTTTTGAATAATAACAGGAACTGGATCATCCCAACCATATTTCCCTCTCCATAATTGCTGCATTAATACTTTAGCTTCCACAATACTAGGCGTAACAAGACCTAGAGGATCGAAAATTGTTGATAAAATGGAGCGCTTGATAACAACATCCTTAAATTGAATGGATATTGGAAACACAAAAGTATCGGACGAGCATGTCCAGTTTAAGCCTAAGGTTTTTGAAAGATTGTCATTGCTTAGATCTACAAAATCAGTCACGTCAGACTCACCGGAAACGGCCCGTAAGATCTCGTTATTATTGGAGTGCCATTTACGTAAATTTAACTGAGCTGATTTTAAAACATTATTTACACCTTGTGCTAGTGAAATTGCTTCATCTATAGTTTTATGACCTGATAAAAAATCATCAACGTAAAAGTCCCGACAAATTGCTCGTTTTATATCTGGATTCGAAGACTCCTGACCTAATTGATATAAACATCTTGTGGCAAGATAAGATGCTGACGAGGTACCGTAAGTAACAGTATTCAGCTGATAACTTTTTAGAGACTGTGAGGGGTCGAACCTCCACAGAATTTGTTGAAGTACACGCTGCTGACCAAAAATTTCCGTTTGGCGAAACATTTTTTCGATATCAGCAGTCACAACATATTTATGTTGTCGAAACCTCAACAATATTGACAATAAGTCGTCTTGTAATGTTGGTCCTACTTTTATAATATCGTTAAGTGATATACCAGATGTTGTTAAGGCTGACGCATCAAAAACCACCCATAACTTTGTAGTAGTACTTGATTCCCTAATAACACCATGGTGAGGTAAATAACAACAATTTTGATGCAATTTAGACTCCGTCATGTGACCAAGAGTAAGGTACTCGTTCATAAAATCCATATAAAGCTGCTTCATAATAGGATCGCGATCTAACCTACGCTCTAAAGAAAGGAATCTACGCTCTGCCAAACGATATGAATTCCCTAAGATCGCAGGTGATTCCTTAAGAGGTAATGAAACAACAAATCGTCCGTCTGCCTTTCGTTTTGTGGTCTTTACAAAATGTTCCTCGCACGCATTTTCTTCTGGTGAAAGGTTGTGCTTGGGAGAAATAGAATCTAGTTCCCAGAAACGAGTAAGATCAAAATCTAAATTGTTACTCAACATGCACATAGAAACATTTTTATAGTTATGATTATCGTCTATGATAGAACCAGAGACGAGCCAACCTAATTTTGTTTCGAAAAGAGTAGGTTTATTTTTTCCTAAAATTATACGATTAGTTCCTATCACGTTCCAAAATATTTCTGCACCTACTAAAATGTCAATCGTAGATGGAATATGGAATGACGGATCGGCTAAACAAAGACCTGACGGTATCTGTATGTTGTCTAAATTAATATTAGTACTAGGAAGAAGTGTAGTGATGTTAGGTAAAATTATGCAATCAATGCCTATCCTGTAGTGTCCAACGTAAGACTCCAAAGTAAGAGAGCAAGACTGTGAGCTACTGAGAGGTTGATTGTTAATACCAGACACCTTAGTTTCCTTAGAAATAGTATTGAGCTTAAGCTTACTACAGAAGTCCTGAGTAATGAAGTTATTAGTGCTTCCATTATCTAACAAAATTCTGGCAGCATGTGACTTTCCATTAACATCGAGGATCTTCACTGATGCTGTGGAAAGTAGAACGGTGGAACTTTTATAAAGGCCAAAATAAACTTCATTAGCCGAAAGAGCTACGTTCTGTGGTTCATTAGAATGTAATAATGTATTATGCTTTTTCGTACAGTATTTACAATGTGTTAGTTTGCATTTGTTTTCAAAATGACCAAAACGTATACAATTTAGACAAACCTTAAATGATTTGGCCTTTTGAATTCTAATGTCAACAGGTAACATTCTAAAGGATTCGCAATTAAATAAAGTATGATCCTTTTTGCAACACGGACATGCTAATAGCTTACTTGAAGAAGTTGGAATAAATTCAGATTTGCTACCACTTATGTTATCCGGTTTATATTTATAATTTTTGGATGTATCTAAAGTTTCTAAAAGGTCTGCCTTATTTGAAATAAATTTAGTAAAATCTTGTAACGTAGGAGACTCTTTATGGTTGTTCCTATAAGTTTCCCATTCTCTGTTTGTTACACTATCTAATTTAGAAGACATCATATAAATAATTAATGTATCCCAATACTGGACTGGTTGACCTAAATTGGCTAGTGCTCTTAAATTTTTATTTAATGCGTCTATCAAACCTCGCAGACCTAGGTTAGATTCCTTTTGTACAGATTCTATTTTAAAAAGAGAATTTAAATGGTGATTTTCTAGAAGACGTTTGTTGTCGTAACGTTCACATAGAACTTTCCAAGCTAACTCATAATTATCTGCACAAAAATCCAAACCTGATATAGTTAAGGCAGCATTACCCTTAAGAGAAGCACGAAGGTAATGGAATTTATTAACATTGTCGATATTTTCATCTGAATGAATTAAGGAATTAAATGTATCCCTAAAGCCAAGCCAGTGTTGATATTCACCATTAAAATGTGGTAAGACTATCTTAGGAAGTTCAACAACCTTACGTTTGTGTGAATGTGCATCGGAGCATACCGGAGCCAAAGTGCCAAGCGAATGAAGAGATAGCTTGTTATGATTCTGGATCAAGGTACGCCCGGCAGACACAAGAGAGTAGTACTGAGACTCGAAAGCCTCGCGCTCCTTAGCCTCATCTTCAGGCATCTCCGATAACTCCTCCAGCTCACTCTGAAAGCCATCGAAGTCATCGTATAAGCTTTCAATTTTATCTAAGCGTAACTGAAGTTCTATTTGAGTTGTAATCAATTGTAATCCTTGTAATCAAATTTAAATAAGTACTAAAGCTAGTAAGCTTGCCTTTAATAGCAGCACGTTTTTTAATTAACTGTTTTATTTGTTTATCACTCATGTTAAGTTATATTTATATGTAATGATTAAACAATTATACTTTAATAAAGCAAAAGAAGTTTTTAAATGTGAAAATGGAAATAAGAATAAATTATTTTCAATAAAATAAATAAACTTTAAAGCAATTATAAGAAAAAAATATTTGCTTTTAACAATGATCAGGCGCTTAGGATTATAGCGTAACAATGTAATACACTTTTATTTCCGAAGTACCGACCTTTAAACGGAAATTTATATGTTAGCAAGTTTGCTATAAATATTGTTTAAATACTTGTTATATGTAAAATCTAAGCAATTTTTTAATGTATTTAGAGTAAAATAATTATGAAAAGCTACAATATTAATATGCAAATGAAAAATGATTGCGTAAATCTAAAATGAATTAAACGTTTTATTTTACTAAACTAACCAATTATTTCATCAAAGACATATATTTAACTTTGCATATTTTTATTAATAATTACTATGTTAATTGAGGTTAGTGATATGATAAAATCTAAGACTACGAAATAATGAGAAACAAAAAAAAATGATACAAGTTGTTTTATGGAGAAATGGTTGATGAATGATTTATGTAAAAGAAGGATATGGAACGATCTCACGTATATTTCCTTGATTTGCAGTTTCTTGACGTTGCCAGACGTGTTAAGACCTTTACACAAATATTCTTTCTTCCTGCCGTATAGGGTTGATTTTCATGCCCGGGAATGTCAGCTTATGCAAAATGACTCAGCAATGTTCACTCCGGCGAAACAACTAGAAGACGGTGCAGGATCAATGTGGCGGTTATTTTATCTGGACCTCTGACGTGTAGACTATCGATCGTTTTCTTTCTAGACGAATCGATTTTTCAAATGAAGGATCGAAGGACCATATGTTGGGGCCAGTGCCCTGTGCCTATTTGGTAAGGAAAACTGACTACTCGGATGCTGGTTCAAATAAAAGAGTGGACTGTATATAATTGACTATAATGAATACACACACACACTCTACCGACAATAAATAAAGATGTTAATGGTAGCGTGAGCGAAGTCGTACTGCTGGTCGAGCGGATCACCACCACTCCTCCTGCACCAGCCCGCGCCCCGCTGCTGCGTCGCCCTTCTGGAAGCTACGATAAACGTTGCTCACGCGTTTGTCTAAGGCGTGTCCTTAACAAAAATGAAATATTTTTGTGGAATATATTTATCTTTAAAATAGAATATTATAAAGGAAATGCTTGTATTATACTAATTAGTTGCAATTGGGTGAATTGTAACCTAAAAATAACTTTTAAATTGAATTTATTTATTATTGTTTGTAAATATTTATATAAGACTGGGCTATCTATATCAATTATTATTCGAATGTGACAGGACCGACCTATAAGATGTTTGGTTACATAAGTTTGATTTCCGATACATTTTTTTTGTCACGAAGCACGAGGAAAGGTGAGAAATAGTTTTTAATTCAATTTAATATCTCCAAACGGGATTTTTTTTAAAATCTAAACAAATGTCCCACAATTTTTTAGAGCAGCTTCAGATAAGATACGTTTTTCCGTACTCTAGAAGTAACGTATCCAAACCAAACGTATTTCCCTACTCTGGACGTAACGTATACAAACCAAACGCATTTCCGTACTCTGGACGTAACGTATACAAACCAAACGTATTTCCGTACTCTGGACGTAACGTATACAAACTAAACGTATTTCCAGTTTCAGGACGTTTAATACTTAAAGAGGGTTCTGTTCACAGGGAAACAAACCGCTAAATCTCTTTATAATCCATTTAAAGATCTTAAACTATCATTCTAGAATCCTTGTAGAACTATCATCATCATTCCTGAAAGTCATTTCAAAGGTCGCATTAGAACCTGGCTCGTAAGTCCCATAAATATTCCTTCCTTCCTGCAATGCGACGGGCCGGCACCTACACGGTAAATTCATAGAATGCTAAGAAGCTTTATTTCATTAGACGTAAAACAGTTATTTATGTTACGCATAATATCATCGCTTCTATACAAACTATTAGACATTCGTACCTACGTTGATTAAAATGGGGCCACAGAACAAAATATGCACACCCTTATTAAAGTATCCTTCCGTCTCACGTGCAATAAGTGACTTAACTTGATAATTAGCTGGTCTTATTAATTAGCAGCTAAATAATTAATTTTTAACTGCTAGAATAAACAATGATCCGTTTGATGAAATGTTGGAGATTTGTACCATAGTTTAAGGTTTACCATATGAATTAATAAGAGAGAAGAGAATTGAGAAAGGGTGATGAGAGCAAGACTAAGACCACTAAGACGAGACTAAGACTATGCAAGATTGCAGTGTGTCAAAGTTTTGTGACAGACAAATCTATGTAAACAACCAAGTAGATATCAATATTACCAAATCGATGTTTAAAATATTATTACTACGGACTCAACCTAAAGAGCACAAAAAAAATATTCTTCTTTCAAAATAAAAATGTTGAGTTTTGTTATTGAACAAAATACTTTTTAGTAAAATCTAAAACATTTTCCTAATATTTGCTTTTTTTCACTTCGTCAAAGATATATTCGAAAACTTTATTTTTTATTTAAATAAAAAACCATTTACTTTTAGCATTTCCACGTTGAAAAGGAAATATTTTGAAGAGTTTGTTTGGATAAAATGTTTTTGACCAAAACAGCTTTTTTTTGGGAAATAAAATTCAGGATACACTTTGTTATGACCTGTTTCAATTGAGTAAAAAATGTGTGTAAATTTTACACACTATCTATTTATACATTCAAAATAATATTTAAATGATTTTATCTAAATCTTAGATAAACGTTTAAAATAAATATTAATATGATGGAAGATTGAGGTTTCTTTCTTAGTTTATTTATTAACAAATGTGTCTTAATTATTATTACCATTATATTAAGAACGTATCGTGTGTACTCAACAATTTAACAAACAAAGGAAATATTAAAAACTATATATTATAAACTTATAATGGTTGCTTTTACACATTCGTATAAACCAACGGGTGTAGGTTTTCTGAAAATTGCCAAGGAAGATGTGGTAGAGCCTAATCGTAGTCAATGGCTTGAATTTTTGAACCTTCAATTATAAAATATATGTCAATATGTATTTTATAATAAAGAGTTCAAAAATTAAGTTTTAGTAAGTTCATGTAGTTATGTCTATGTATACTGCAATATATTTATGATAATAACCAAACAAAATGTATATAATTAGTAATTTTTCTTTCATTGTACAACCGAGTTTGGAAAAATAAACCTAATAAATACCTAATACATTAATTATTGTAATGTATCGCAAGTAGAACATTCATTTTTCTCAATATTTACTATAACTAAGTAAAACTTTTAAAAAATAGGAAGATCTATATTTAAAATATATTCATGACATCTTTTAAAATGTGTAAAACTATTTAGAATGTTCAGACTTAAAAACACTACAGAGTCTATGGTTTAATGTTAACCAAAATTGTTCTCGAAATTTTAAAAGGTCTTAAAACATCATTACAAAGTTTGTGATAGAAGAGTAATGTAAATTAAGCCCCCATATTATTTGAAAATTCTAAAAGCTATTTGACGATTGGTTAAGTATTCGGTTTGTCGGTAACCAAGATAGCCTATCTAATTTACAAACAACTTTATCTCTGTATAAAGAACAATAAATCCTTATTGTGTGTTCCACCAACAAGAAAGCATACAAGCTTTCACATTTTTTAGTTTTAGTAAGATTTAAAAATATGAATCATATTATTCATTTAAGGCTTTTTTTAATATAAAGATAATTTCTTCTTAATCTAGTAGCTGAGAAATTTTAAATTGATAAAACTAGTATTAATTTAAACAACAACAAGTATTTTATAATACAAATAATGCTATTACTATCATTTTACATTAAAATAATATTTTATTTCATGAAACACAATCAAAAGAATGATCCAACATTAATTCGCGAAATGCATCACATATTAAAATGTAAAAAGCTTCTTTAATAATAAGCTAAATTGTCAAAATTCTTGAAGTTCCCAAAAAAGTCTACTCACGTCACAATTTACCAACTTTCAGGGGATTCTTAAATGATTTATCAATAACGATCTATTCTTTGTTCATACCGTCAAAGCTGTTCAGAACAAAGTTAAAATGTCCCTGCGGTAACTACATTGTGTATTGAGGTGGAAAATATTGTAAACTTAAGTGATGTAATTAATCATTTTATATTTATCTTGAAACTTTTTTATTACGTCATCATTTTATCATCTTCGTTAAATAATAATATTTTGGCGTTTTGTTAAATTAAAAGCTAATGATCAAGGTAGGGACATGTTATTGTTTTTTTTAATTTAAAGTTCTTAGTATCATTTCTTAATCTTAAATATTGAGATGATTTATTATTGTTATTATTTTAGGGTAGGAAGTCAACCAATCATAAAGTACCACTGGTGCATTCAAATATTCTTTGTTACAATAACTACCAATTATAATGTGACTCATCTTAGTGGATTGTTATCATAATTTGTTCGTAAAAAATAATGTTTTATAATGAACATTTAAAAAATAACATTTCTCAAATCTATAATAGAAAAATTCACTGCCAAATTATGTCAATCTTTTACTGTGTAAATAAGTATTTAAGGTAATATAACTAATAAACATAATGAAATAAATAAAAATAAAAAATCTATATTACTACAATTTTATAACGTAATGGTTAAATGTATTACATAAAAGGGTTATTTTTTACATTTTTTGTAAAAATATATATTCGGATTTATTATTAATATACATCAAAGTACCGATTCTCTGAATAAGTGATTTGAATAAGTTTAATACTCCTCCTTAAGACCTCCTCCTTAAGACCTCCTCCTACTTGCTGTAGAGCTTTTTATTTATATTTTCTTCAATAAGCTTATTGATATAATATTTATAAATCCAACATTTAGATCTAAGAAAATATATTACATACACATTTCACTAGTTAAAAAGATGTTTTTGGTACCGTATTCTTATTTTATAATTACTGATCTAATTTTATAATAACTCAATAACTGATTGTATTATTTATAAGATATAAAATAGTTTTGTCTAAAAATTACCAACTAAATAATTTTATTAGGCTACAATTTGAGGAATTGCAAATATGTTATATACATTGTAATATTAAATATATTTATATTATTTAGATTATATATCTTTATTTTATACTTTCCTGCTTTCCTCTGGTATTTTTAGTCTTCATTATAATTGAATTGTTTCATTATTTTATATGTATATAAATGTTAATATATATTTACAGTTCGCAAAAAATAATATAAACATTAATAGCATTAAACTTATTTAAAATTGTATTTTCACATTTTATTATAAATATGTAGGTGTTATAGAACCTGCTTATGTAAATCTTTATGTTTAGTGCATAGAAGTATTATACTCCAAATATTCTCCTTACAAATAACCTAAATCCTACAAGAAGTATAATATTGTCTGGAAAACATCGCTACTTAAGGATAGGACTAACTAATTGTATAACTATAAGATCCTATATTAAAATATTGCATAATAAGACCGGTTTTATATTGTGTGATTGCAATACAGTATTTCAATATTAAAAATAAATAAAAAGGTATATTTAATACAAATCCATATTACTTGATATTTTTTTTGTTTTAATTTTACATTTTACAAATAAACTAAGAACAAATGTAATATAGTTTTTCTATTATTTTGTTCATAAAGCCACGCGTATTAATAAACCACCCAGTAGATCCATAAATCACGAATAAAGTCGGTGCATTTTATTCAAATAAATCTTAAAGTAACGTAACTGTCGTAGTTTTGTTTGCAGTGTGTTGAAGTTCTGAGTCCCAAAAGGAAGCACTTTATATATCCTCCATTGTCTATATACGCACTATTATTATTCCTAATAATTATATAAGACTGAGCCGTAGATTAGTTTGTTTTAAATAAAATGTAATAACATGGTAACCACTAATTTATAGAAGATTATTGTTTTGTTACAACCACTATCAAAATAATAAATTGAATATTATTAACGTGTTGTTTTAATACATGATTCAAATCATCTTTGAATGAGGGGTGATTTGAGTTGATGATTTACGATACGATTTTACAAAAGAAAATATATTTATTTTTCTTATTATACTAGTATTGTTGTATTATTTTAAGAATCAATCGTTCTCCGGGACATTGCAACTGCTGAAGTCTTTGCGTTCAGACATAGGCAACGCCGCGGTCATGTACTAGTTCAAAACAGATGAGAATAAAGATAACGTATATCCACATAGATTTTGTAACTTGCATTAATAAATTTAAAGCAGCTTAAGCGATGCATCTAGGTAAAGCGCTAGTATTTGTAACCTGTTTGTGAAAGGATAATTGACAATCATTAACGATTCCAATGCAGTTTACCCTTAGGGAATTAAATTACCTGCGGTCTGAAATCTAAATGATGACGTAGTTCTACAATTTCCAATTATTTCACATTACGTTTCATACATAAAAATAATGTATATATTGTTAGTCATATTTATTTATAATAATTTAAATGGTAAATACATTGGAATTTACATGTTTTAGTTCATAAGTTTCAACAGTAGCGCCACCTACGTAAATAATTATGGAATATTATTTAATATTTACTGTTAAATGTTTTAAGAATTAGAAGCATAGAATATTTTAACATAATGTTTAATCTTTTATTAATTATTAGAACTTATTATAAGGTATAAATAATATCATCTGTAAGTTGGTTATGAAATTGTAAATTACCCTCGCCTAAATATTATAGTGTTAAAATATTATAAAACGAGTTGTAAGGGCTGCTCTCGCCCATTCCAATTCTATTACAAATGGTTGGATATTAAACATTGAAGTGCAAGTACTGTGTATTACTAAAACAAGTCTTAACAAGTCAGAAGTGTTCGACCGCTGTAGTATTACGCGCCACGTGTCGATATACACCGTTCGCAAGATATCCTGTCCAAGAATGCTGATGAAGATGATGTGCTGCCACTGCCGTTGAAAAGCCACGAAAATAAGAGACGACGTTAAAGTTACGTCTAAGAATGCTGATGAAGATGGAGTGCTGCCACTGCCGTTGAAAAGCCACGAAAATAAGAGACGACGTTAAAGTTAGTATTTGGGCCTTCTCCGAGTGCTGCTGTAGTAACCTCAAGCGACAAGGAGTCGTAGATTTAAAATGATATTGCAAGTACGTAAGTTTTTTTTTTTTTCTTAATACCCACGTTTTGCCATCTGCTTAGCAGGCTAATTATCTAGCTGGTTATTTGGCAGCATGCTCAATATAGAATATTAATAACTTTGTAGCTTGAAGTTAATAGCACTACTATTAAATTCTATTCATCATATATATCATATTCACTATTAACCATATCCTGTTAAAGTTCAATCATATGCGAAATACAATAAGAGCCTGAATATTTACCAAAACTTTACAGTGTTATTAATACAATATCTCTCCATACATGTTTACATCGCTTGGAGTCTTTGGTGAAGACATACGTCGGAGATGGAAAACTCTATACTACTACTTGACTGCTAATCTGGAAGGGAAATCGTTGCTATGTTATGAAAATCAACAACATATCAACATCTACTGGAAGAAGCGGTCAACCAAGTACTTTCTTCCTGATCGCGGGATGGCAGTGCAAGCAAGCAGCACTATACAACGATGGACCTGAATACAACGACAAGGTGACATACAAAACTTTATTATAAGAAACTAGCCCTAGAAAAGTTTTGCATAATTAAGTGACCATGTGATTTATAATATTATTGTTACTACGTATACCAACTTTCAAAGCTTTTAAGACCCAGTTGTAGGTTAGAGACGCGATTTTTTTTTCTTTGCTTTTATTAAGTTACTAGCTGTAGGCCGCGGCTCCGCCCGCGTGTAGGTCGCTTTTCGCGTAATCTGTGGAAACTACAATTATCCAGACCTATAACAGACTTAGTTAATTCTATAGTATCCTATTCAAGTGGAAATTTTATCTATATAGGCATTACATTGCTACGATATCAAACTGAAAATAATAACATACATCTACATCACACACACACGACCAGGAGATTATTCAGATATACGTATTAAAGCATATGGATTCGAAATATTATGTTTTTGACAATATAAGTATAGATATAGATATAGAAAATCAAATGCTGTTTAGAGCAAGGTTGTTCATAATTGAATGTCTGTGACATTTAAATAATTTATTTGGATAAGGAATAATATCGTAATTATTAAAACACCTTCGAAAGTGTATATTATTTTAGAACTAATTTCATAACCATAGAAAACGTTATAGTGAGTAAACCTTAAAAGCTACATATATCTTGTCGCGGACTTCTTTTTAAAACATTTAAAGAGAAACAATTTCATAGAACATCATTTGTGCGTAACTTTCACCGTTTTCGCAGCGCACGCAGTTTTTTTTGTTTATTTTTTTACACCTTGCGTTAGAATATTCAAGTTTTAGTAATCATCCCTAATTTTTTGAAAATGAAACATAGCCTATGTCACTCGGGAATAGTGTAGCTTGCCAACGGTGAAAGAATTATTAAAATCTGTCCAGTAGTTTCGGAGCCTATTCATTTCAAACATACAAAAAAAAAACAAACCTTTCCTCTTTTTAATATTAGTATAGATATAACTGACGCGGTAGTTGAGACTTGCAATATAAAAGTAATGTTAGTATTTTAGATTACGATTTAGGCTTTAATGTCTTTATATATGACATAGAAGTGAACACTCTCAATGAAGGGGTAATATTTGGTTTACAAAATGTATGTAGGTTATTTAAAGAACGATTTCTTAAAAAAAAGAGTATATTCAGTTGTAAATGATTAAAATATAAAACCCAATATTAAACAAAAAGAAAAGGAATAACGTTAGATATTTATATATATATATTTTTTTTTAAAGTAACACTGAACATCATAAAACTAATTTCAAATCGTAATGATCCTTTTGTTTAAGATAGTAAATAGTAAGTAGTTCCTTATAGTATATGGATATATATTTACACAATATGAATAGATGAAGAATAAATTTTAATTTATACAGATTAAAATGTAGACTTGTCTCCTTTCAGAGAAATTAATTTCTAGAATATCTTATAGATAGACTTAAATAAATATGACTCGGTAAATATTACACTCCATAAATTTGGTAGGGTCAGATCTAAATGGCCTTGAGGACCGTATGGAAATATTTTGCCAATGCTTTGACGCTATAAGGGGTAGATTTAGATATGTTTACATTTATTAAATAGGTAAAGATTTGAATTCACGATATTATTTTATTACTTCTGCAACTATATTTTATTTTGTTTTGCTAAATCTACTCCATAGATCTTAAAATATTTATATTTAATTTTGAATTTGTAAGTTTAGCATCAGGTTTCGATAGACGTTCGTTTTTAAAACCAAGTTGGATACTTGGTTATCCACGAGGATTGGGTTATGCCATATCAAGTAGAGAAATTAAATTTTATGGAACCCAATAATATCTGTTTTGAGAAGTTTCATTGGTTACTTTCATAAATCAAATTTGCTTTAAAAAACCATTTTTTAGGTGGGTAAAAATAAAGTTTAAAAACGTTTAAAATCTGAACCGGTACTGTCTAAATATAATCCCGAACTAAACAGACTAATTCAATAATAACGCCTATGAATATGAAGCAATGATACTGGTATTTATTACTAAAACATATTTCTATTATCTTTTATTTGACCGTTCAAATTATTTACTGAGTATTAAGTTCTCAGTAGTAGGTATCTGTACGAATTTATGATCTTAAATTTTGAATCGATTATTGAAAAGGTAAAACGCAATAGGTATTCCGAAATAAATTCATTAGAATCGATAAATTATTTCAGAATGATGATAATATAGGTTTAACATTTAGATCGATTTTAAACTACACCAATAAACGCGTACATTTCGTATTAAATTGTAAAAAAAAAATAAAGCAAGCAATTAGGTCTTCTAAATCCCTATTTAAAAAAAAAACTTTAAACGATATGCGTGGCACTCGATTATTTAATTTCCGATAGTATGTTAAAGAAGAAAAGAAATAACTACGATGAATTATCTTACTTGCGTTTTTGAACTGTCAAATCGAGGAATTATATAAATCCACAGTAAAAGTTTTACTAAACAAGAAATAATTGCATACCTAAACAATATACCATAATTGACAGTTCAGACAGTTCAAATTAGGTATTTCAAATTGATGAACTTTAAAAAAATATATAATTTACTAGGTTATGACTGTTTAATACTTAAAAATAGAATTATTATAAAACATGCCTCCTAAATATTCTTATTAGCAATATGAAACATAAACACGTTAGACTTAAAGACTCTGGTAACTTGAACTCTAGACAAGACAAACATAAGAAAATTAGCAAGGAATATATATTGTCGTACCTTAGGGTATAAGAAGTAATATTATATATGGCACGGCCTCCTAAACCCCAAGCCCCAACCCCCTAAATTTCCAAGAATCGTATTATTTTCAGTATAACGTTTGTAAATTTTAATGCAGTTGAATTCTATTAAATAATTTATACTGTAGATAATAATAAAACAAAAAATAAAATACGTTTTGAATAATTGTATCATTCATTGTTTCGATTATATAGTAAACTAGATGTAGGTATACAATGTACAAAATTACGATTTCAAACTCGGAATAAAATTAATAACACTTTTATAACAAGTGATTGAAAATTTAATGGACTTACGTTTTAATGCTTTATAAATAAATTAGTTAATCATTAGTTATTGATTTAGTGCAAATTAGAACAATTGGAAATAATAATATAAATAGTAAACTTCTAAGGAAATATGCTTGGTTTTATAATGTTCTCCAATTGTATGAAAAGTATCGTTACATCTTCTAAAAATGTTCTATTCCCACTAATGATTATTTTTTTTTAGTTAAGAATATTTTCAATATTGATACGGACAGAGTAAATAAAGAATATAAAAATGTAAAAAAAAAAAGAAAAATATATTTATTTATAAAATCTTTATTATACAAAGAAATTTATACAATTGGCGGACTTAATGCTATAGTACTTGACACCTACTAATTATCTAGAAGTACCCTCGACCCCTAACAATATATTACAATTTCATAAATAAAAAGAAATATTTATTTTATTTATTTTATTTTAAAAACTTATTGCACATACAATTATTACAAAAAATTACAGTAGTAGGATGTTGATACAGTAAGAAATTTTTGTGCAAAGGCGGTCTTATCGCTTAAAAGCGATCTCTTACAGACGACCCTTGATGAGTAATGAATATTTGCAAGGTCATAGGATAGTGCACGCATACTACGAGAATAAGAATTTATACATAAGGACACAATAAAAATAAAAACTATCGTTTTTAATTATATAAGTAATTAAATAATGATTATATATAAATATACACATACGCACATACATATACATACATATATCCGTATATATAAATAAATAGAATAAAATAGATAACCTATATAATATATGGTATACATACTTATGATAAAAATATATATTGCGTAGATAAATAATATTGCTTCAAACGATTTTTCAAAATTGACAGTGATTTAGAAGTTTGAATTTCTAACGGTAGGTCATTCCAGAGTAATATAGAGAAATATATATAAATATTACAATTGTCGTGAATCTTTTTTTTTTTTTTTTTGTTTCCGCGGGGAAAATGCTTTGCGCACCGTACCCCTCGCGGGGGAAGCGAGGGGCGTGTGTGGGACTCCCGAAAACGGTGTACCCACTAAAAACCCCGCGGCGCTCCTTCCTCGCCTTATTGGCGGAGTCGTGGGTACGGCTAGCCCTTCATCCACGACCCCGCCGGCGACGGCCCGTCTTTTACACGACGGACCCCACCTGCCCCCCTTGCTGAGTGGGGGGGCCTGTGGGAGCGACCAGGAGCGCCCGGTCGTTCCCACCCGACGCGGGTGGTGACCTGTTCAATGTGGGCGGGAGTGTCCCCACACCCCCTGCCCACTGGCCACCACCAGGCTGGAGAAGTTCGTATTGGCGTCTTCTCCGGCCCCTTCGACGTCTGCGGTGCGGGGGCGCAAGGGGATCGTCCATGCGCGCCCGCTCCGCCACTTCCTTCCGCGACATGACCTCCTCACAGAAGGAAGCCACCTCCACCCAGACCTCCTTGCTGCCCAACATGGCGGTAACTACCGCAGGCAGCGTTAGGTCCGGGCCTACCGACTCCTGGAGTCGTCGGCGCTGCTCCACCCAGGCCGGACACTCGACCAGGGTGTGCTGCGCCGAATCAACAAGCGCGCCACAGTGGTGGCACGCCGGGGTCTCCTCACTTTTTATGCGGTGCAGGAACTTTCCGAAGCAGCCATGCCCGGAAAGTACCTGCGACAACCGGTATGTGAGGAACCCGTGCCCCCTGTTCGACCATTCCTTCACGACTGGACCAATCGCGTCCAGGCTCCACCGTCCGAATCTGGCTTCGGCCATCTCCGCCATCCATTGGCGGAGAACGTTCTCGCGGGCCGCCAGCCGGACGGCGGCCCTCTCCTCCGGTGCGGGGCGCTCTCCCCGCGCCCTCTTGTCCGCCGTCCAGTTATAGACGGCGGATAGCACCGCGGCCTCCAAGTGCCATGGTGGAGTTCCCGCCATGGCGCAAGCCGCACCATGGCTTACCGTCGCGAAAGCCCGCGCCACTCTTTGAGCGATGGCCCGTTGGGGCCAATTGTCGTGAATCTTGAATCGTGTTATGGTTAATAACTAAATGTAGCTTCCTTATTAACTACCTTTAAAGTATTTAAATTTTCTAAATTCGGGTGAATGAACATTTTCTTAAGATGTAAAATTTAAAACTGTTTCGATAAAATACGAAATCATTTAAAATTCATTTTTCTTTAAAAAAATATAAAGAAACTAACCAAATATAACAATACAAACGTAATACAAAGTAAAAACAACCTGCTACTTCCAACAAAACCCATGCATAGTATGAATTTCAAAGTCATATATCTCTGTAGTCTGATCATTAATATAGCCTAACAAAATGAGCTTGGTTTGCTTTTATTAGTTAAAAATTTATTTGCTTAGAATGAGTTTTAAAAAGTTAAAATTAAATATATGTTCATAACAATGATATTAATAAGTAAATTATTGAATAATGTGTTGAGTACCAAGTTGGTGTGTTACGTGGTAAAAATAAATGTAAAGTACCATGTTGGTGTAAAAATGATAACGTAATAACATGTTGGTGTGTCCAATAGTAAAGGTAAGTATGAAATACCATCAATGGGTGCGTCCCGTGGTATAAAAAAAAATAAGAATAAACTACCATCTGTGTGTGTTCCGTTGGTAGTAGTAAAAGTATAAGAAATACCATCTGTGTGTGTTCCGTTGGTATATAAAAAAAAATAATAAGAATAAACTACCATCTGTGTGTGTTCCGTTGGTAGTAGTAAAAGTATAAGAAATGCCATCTGTGTGTGTTCCGTTGGTATATAAAAAAAAAATAATAATAAGAATAAACTACCATCTGTGTGTGTTCCGTTGGTAGTAGTAAAAGTATAAGAAATACCATCTGTGTGTGTTCCGTTGGTATATATATAAAAAAAAATAATAATAAGAATAAACTACCATCTGTGTGTGTTCCGTTGGTAGTAGTAAAAGTATAAGAAATACCATCTGTGTGTGTTCCGTTGGTATATAAAAAAAAAAAAAAAAGAATAAACTACCATCTGTGTGTGTTCCGTTGGTAGTAGTAAAAGTATAAGAAATACCATCTGTGTGTGTTCCGGTGGTAATAGTAAAATTGAGATATATCCCATGTTGATGATGTGTGTCCATGGGCACCAGATCATAACGGCATGTCCGTTGATCTGGCTTTTTGTAAGCAGCCTGGTTTGTCCGGTGCAAAGAGAACAAGTATTTATGATAAAAACGATTATTATTATATATTATTATTATATTAACGAGTATTTATGATAAAAATTATAATTATATTACGAGGACGTAATAAGATGTCAAAACGGCCGATAGTAAAGTTATATGTTGTATAAATGTTATGTAATTTCGCACATTAAAAGTATAATTGGATGTTTTTTTTCTTGATGCATTGTATTTTTAATAATTTGTTTTTCTCTATAACATTGTAAGATCCTGAATTCAGATGACCATTTGGTCTACTGGTTTCCAGAATGTTTATTAAATTAGAAATTAGTCATTTAATATATGATGGTTGGTAATTAAAGAAATTAATGATACAATTACGAGGTCGTAAGATTACAAATCAGGAAAGGCCGAGTGTTAGTCATATTTATTTATAATAATTTAAATGGTAAATACATTGGAATTTACATGTTTTAGTTCATAAGTTTCAACAGTAGCGCCACCTACGTAAATAATTATGGAATATTATTTAATATTTACTGTTAAATGTTTTAAGAATTAGAAGCATAGAATATTTTAACATAATGTTTAATCTTTTATTAATTATTAGAACTTATTATAAGGTATAAATAATATCATCTGTAAGTTGGTTATGAAATTGTAAATTACCCTCGCCTAAATATTATAGTGTTAAAATATTATAAAACGAGTTGTAAGGGCTGCTCTCGCCCATTCTATTACAAATGGTTGGATATTAAACATTGAAGTGCAAGTACTGTGTATTACTAAAACAAGTCTTAACAATATCTATGAAACTATAATTGTATGAACACAGCACAACTAACATCTGTAATTATGAATTCCAATGAGGAATTCTCTTTTCATCAACAAATCGATATACGAATACTTCAGTTGAACAAGAAATAAAGCAAAATAGAGTAAGCTTTTATTTCGACCGTCGTAGTCTCTTATTGAGTTTGATTTGGTGGGATTTCACAATTCTTTTTCATGCAATTTTCTACAAACACACTAACACGGAGTATGTTATAAGAGTAAGTATATAAAACATATAATACTGGAATGGGATCAATACATGCTCGTAATTTCTTTGTTTTATTTATTATTAGTTACATAAATTGTTTTTGTCAACGTTTCAAGTTTTTGTGCTCAAGTTATAACTAGCCAGTAATTTATTTTTAATACTTAATATATTTTTATAATAATTCATCTGCCATTACCAAAATTCGATATATTTTTGTTTTCATCTATTATAAGTTAAAGTATAAGAAAATTTAAAACGATCTACTTTGTACATTCCACTTTGTATTACGAGTAGAAAAGAATACAAAAAACTTCACATTTATCCTATACAATCAAAATTCATTTATTTTTAAATGTATGAACGATATATATTTAAAGAACACACTTAAATTAATAATATTTGTGTTTAAGAGTAAATATAGATAGGGTGATTTGTATGACTTTTTGTAACATGTAGAAAGGAGTTAAAACAATAAATAAATAAAGTGACCGCGAATGTGCGTTTAAAAGGTTGTTTAGGGTTTTACAAATGGTTTGCCAGTTCCAGGGACTGTTTGAGCTTGTCTCATTTCATGCACAATGATTAAAAACTTTTTTCGCAACTATTATAATTTATAAACAAACTATGAAACACACATAATTTTATTAAATTCTGTCCTAAGTATAAAATAAGCGCTCGTTTATTAGAGTCGTTTCATCTCACGTGCGTTGAGTCAATTAACTTGTTAATTAACTGTATACTCTTTGAACGGCGAAATTAAATAAGGGTTCGTATTTGCACTGATAATTTAATTAAAGGATTTTTTAAACAGATTAGAAGTTCTAAAATTAAAGATGTGAAATTATTTTACTTTAAAGTAATAACTAAATGTTGCAAAATTTATACTTAACATTGTATACAACCTGTATTATGTTCTTTATAGTTTCAGCATGTGGATGGATGTTTAAATTGTTTGACAAAACTTCACTCCAATCTTTAAGGAATTTTGATTGTTGAGTTTAGTCTTGTTTTTTCGTAGTTTAATAATACTTTTTATAACACTTTTCAGCATCAATATATCGTGTCTACTGGAAGACATAATATAGGTTCGTGTATGTTAGTTTGTCATCTACAATAAACAGTTTCATCGAGATGATTTGGTTGATGATAAAATTGTTCTGGTTGTAATAATATAGATTTTTATTTTTTATTTTTTCCATTATTATATTTACTTCATCATTATTTTATTTACTTAGAAGCCTTAAAATTTACACAGTCCATTGACATAAATTTGACGGTGAGTTTAAATCTTATAATTTATTAAATATTATTTTTCAAATATTATAATCGATACACTTTTTTTTTTCACGAGTATGGTATATTGCACTATTAGTAGTTTATGGTCGGTGACTTCCCACTCTAAAATAATTACAATAATAAATCATCCTCATGTCTGCTAAGAAACGGAACAGGAAATTAATCTACGAACTTTCGATTAAAAAAATATTAACTTGTCCCTATCTTAATCATTCTTTTAATTCACACCAAAATATATAACAATTGAGAATGAAAAAACTTATGACGTAATATAAAAAAATCATGATAAATATTAAATTCATACGAAGATTAATTACATAATTTATCATAAATTAATTATACAAGGCCCTCCCCTTTTTTAATGGAAAATTATAGTCTGTAATATTAAATGTAATAAAAAGGGGGGGGGGGGGGGGGCTGTATGCTGCAATACAGCTCTCCTAGTCTATATATCTGTACTATTTAGTCTAAGCTAAATTTGTCACTTTACATGTACTTAAAAATTGGTTATTGGCCAATAAAAATATTATTATTATTGATGTTTTTATAATTTTACTAGCTGACCCGGCAAACGTTGTTGCCATATAAATAATTTCTATGTACTTTCTAGTGCCGACAGAAAATAACTAACCTATTTTAGTGTGTAAGGATGTGGTATATGCACGAAATAGGTGTGTAATGCTGTGAACGATAGGGGAATATAGAAATAACAAACGCCAAGCACTATATTTATTAATAATTCATTATAATTTATTTCTGTAATATATATATACGTATCATTATTCGATAAGAACGGCAACACTATCAAAAAATATCAGTCTCTTAATGCTACAGCGTGAACAATATTTTTTGTTAGCCCATCTTTAGCTAACACAAACAAACTTGATGGTTTACCCACTCGAGAGCATGCCACGTATAATTGTCCGTGTAAAAAACATGGCGTGCTTAAATCTAAGCCACAAACCGACATCGTTTGGCCTTGGGATTTATTGATGGTCATAGCAAATGCCAATCGAATTGGAAACTGAACACGTTTTAATTGAATTGGCACATCCGTAGGTATTATAGGAATCCGTGGTATTAATATGTTTTCACCTCGGAACTTTCCATTTAAAATGCTAGCTTCGATGACGTTCTTCATTAATTTTCGAATGACCAATCGCGTACCGTTGCACAGCCGTGGCGGGTTCAAACTGCGAAGCATGATAATCGGAGATCCAACCTTTAATTGTAAATTATGCGGTGGCACACCTGGCAAATCCAGTGAGTTCAAAAACTCTGTCGGAAAATTTACAGTTTCGCTCGCATCACAAACTGTGTCAATAGATTTATATGATTCCAAGTTCCCTGGCAATAACTGTTGTGTCTTCAGATTCAAATTGTCAACGTCTACATTTTTTGCCGCTAAAATTGCTCTTTCTGCAAGCCACTCATGATTTAAGTACTGTGTGTGTACATCAGGAAATATTTTTTCAATGAGAGTGTCTTGCGAGTCAACGATTGTGCAAAAATCTGTCGGTAATTTTACGCATCCAGTCTCATCTATAGTTACTTTTCCATCACCGATATCTAGGAGTTGTTTTGAGAATGTTTCAGCGGATGGATCTTGAAGCATTTGAACGCGCATATTTACTTTCAGCTGTACTTTTTCAACATTACGCCACAGTGTAGATGATTTTAAGCAAGCATTAATCTCATCAGCGTATGTTGAACGTGGAATGACGGGAAGTGTTTGCCTGAAATCACCTGAAAGGACTAACAGAGTGCCGCCAAATAGTTTGTCGTTGTTTTTGATATCTTTTAACGTCCTGTTCAACGTCTCAAGTGAATGTTTGTGCGCCATAGTACATTCATCCCAGATGATAATTTTACATTGTTTCAGCACGGTGGCCATGGACGATTGTTTTTTTTATGTTGCACACTCCGTCAGCGTTATTTTGAATATTTAATGGCAGCTTAAATACTGAATGAGCTGTTCTGCCTCCATCCAATAAAGTTGCAGCAATGCCTGACGATGCAACGGCCAATGCGATGCCATTATTTGATCGTATTTCAGCAAGAATTAGCGAAATAAGGAATGTTTTCCAGTTCCACCTGGTGCATCCAAAAAGAAGAATCCACCTTGTCCTGCTGAAACTGCGAGCATAATGAGGTCGTAAATGATTTTTTGTTCCTCATTCATTAATGGGACATTGCGAGTAACAATCGCCGCCATTTCTACAGTGTTGTACTGCATTTCACGATTCATTTCCGTGTTCATGAAATCAGATACAGCTCGATCTGGCGAATTCATACCGAAATGACTGAGTGATAAATTAGCAATTATAATGCAGAGATCTTCAATAGCAATCAATGCTTCATTGTACATAGCGTCGCTGAACGTTATCGTTACATCGTTGCATCGTGTACGATGTTGATGCAATATATCATCAGTCATTGAATTTTTGTGATTATCCCACAATATCTGTGCTCGAGCTGGAAAACATGTAGTTAACACTATAGCGAATAGTAGACGAATTTGTATTGCTGTACAATTCAATGCTGCTTCAGCAAACATACATTCCCACTGGTTGTCGTCTTCCAGCAAGCCGAGTGCAAGGCACGCATCTTTATACGTTGAATACTGTTGCCCATTCACTTTCCGTATATCTTGAAATGACAATGGGCCAGTAACATTAACCAACAACAATCGAAGATAAAAGCATTCAGTTTGCTTTGGATTGACTGTACATACTCGCCCCAAAGCGTTTGATTTAAATAAATTGGGACATGCATCAACTGGGGAGCCTTGCTTACATTTTTTGTTTGAGCCCATGTGAAATAGCATGGTACTTGTGAATAGAGTAACGTTCATGCAAAGGCACCAAAATCATCCGCACGATTACACAATTCGAAAAATTCAGTGAGTGTAGTTTTAGGTGGATTTACAGCACGATCAATTGCTGTCTCGTTCGTGAAAAATACACGCTGGCCGTTTTCGAGATGGACGGCTAACTGAATAACTGCTGGATTCCGTTCATGAATCGGGAAACCAAAGATACGCCAAGCAGCTTCATTGGAGCTGATGTACCGACCAATTTGATAAAGTGTTATTTCATAGTTTTTATTCACTGGTTGAGCATTCACGTTAGTATTTTCCACTCTAAACACAGCCATATCACTGCCTTTATGGACATACTTGCAAATGTATTTGATGCTCTTCACAGAACTGCAGAACTCAACATTAATATGAGCATTGTATGTCTTGCTCAACAGAGGTGAATATGGTACCACCCAACGATTATCAATGTCAATGTCTGTGTTGTTGATGTTTTTAATAAATGATCGTCCGCCATTATCGGGACTTCTTTGACGATATATTGGATATCCGTCGACATTTGTGATCGTATCGTTCGTGTAATCTTTAGGGAAATTTTTAGTGCATTTTCCATCTGCCATGCAAGGCGATGTGCGATTAAGAGTACCGCATGGACCATGAATCATGTTCGCTGTAACAATATCAAACAGCAGTTGGTCAGTAGACGGATCTGGAAGTTCTGCAGAAATGATACTATCGATTTCTTCAGGACGGATTTTATCGATTAACCAAACCAAAATGTGAGCATGAGGTAATCCTCGCTTTTGGCACTCAACTGAATACAGCCAGCAACGTGTGCGGCCGAATACATGTAATTTAGTAATGAAACTTATTAAAGACTTCAACTTTTGTTTGAACACACGTGCTGTAACGTCATGACGATGGATTGAATTTTGGCCAGGCAATAGCAAAGATTCAATCTCTGGCCATTTTGGATTACATGTAAATGTGATAAATAAACACGGTCGTCCATATTCGCGCACGAAAGTCAGAGCATCCTGTATATATTCTTGCATATGACGTGGACTGCCCACATACGATGATGGTAGAATGACAGAGTTACCAATTTCGGCAGCGTCAGCGTTGTTGTTAATAGCGTCCCGCAAGTGAATGTACTCTTACGCACGCAGCTTGAGTTGATTATATCGTAAGTATCGTAGTCGTTCGCTTTCTATCTTGGCGTATATGTCGACCATGAATTGTTGACAAAGCTCGCGACATCGTAGAATGACTTTGTCCCGGCCGCGTCGAATCATTAATCGGTACGCATAATAATCTTTCGAGCTAACGTTCTTGTTTGTTTCGGCTCCTGTAATAATATATTTTTAAATATTAGATTAAATCAATTACGATAAATATTTTTTTTTTTTTTTAATTAGTAATCAAGTTTAAAATGAATGAAGTACCTGATACGGGATCGCGTTGTTTGATATTTATGCAGTATCCGTCTTGTCCCTTCCAGAACATTAGCGGATATTGGAGAGCATCATATGAACGATGTGTATCAGCAATGAACTAAAGATTATTACTCCTTCTACGAACCACAATTTCTCGTGCGCCTGTACAATCGCCAACCATGATTCCCGCAACGGCGTCAACAACAGGTGCATTAAATCTACGAATATGCTCTCCAGCTGGTGTTTTATCAGGATTAATGACAATAGCGTGGTTATCGTTTTGTAATTTATGCATGTGTGATTTGAATATTTTCAACAATTCATTGTGCTCATTCAGTAAAGCGTCCAGTTTGCTCACGATGCGTTTGGCAAAAAATGAATCAAGGTTGTTATAGTCACAATGTGCATTCACACGATTGGCAAGTGCGCTTCCGGAATCCTCGCCGCCCATAAAGTAGATTTGTAAAAATTTATGTGCTTCGTTTGGCATTGGCAGTAATGAGCCTATTTTATGATAAACTTGGCCTCTAATTTTAAATGTAGAATTGTATTGTTGACCAAGTGAATTAGTATTTCGAACTATTTCTGTTGCTCCGAACGATGTCATTTGAAAGCATGAATTGAATGTTCGAATGGACTTCAAGAACACGTTAGAATCTGGATCCGTGCCGATAAGTAAACCGTTCAATGGTTCCGGTGGTGTTATAATGTCGGGTAGTTGAACTTTTCCTGACGCGCAACACATCCCAGCTGGCTCGTTTTTAAATTTAAGAGCATGACAATTTGAACATTTGTTGTCCATAGCACCAATCACCACTTTTGTATGGGCATAATATTCCACATCAGGCTCATACTGGAATGCTAGCCGCAGGAATGAATGATATGTAAATGCTCGGTGTATCTGTTGGCGTTGCTGGTTGTTTGTTCTGCGTCTATTGGCTGTGAATCGGCGTGATTGTCGTTGTTGTAATCTTATCACTTTATTGCGTTCAGCTCGTGTATCTTCAGATTGTTCTTGACGCAATTGCGCCATAAAAAATATATTTATAAAAAAAAATATACTTACAACAACACAAAAGCCGTTGTTGGTAGGAGCCCCTGACACGCGTTGAGTATTTTTAGGTTATAATTAATAATAACAGATATTATTAATATTATCTTATATTATTAATTTACTATGAATTAATTAATTGTATGATTAATTTAAGAGAGTTATTATTAGTATTAATTTATAATTAATAATGAGAGTTACACTGACATAAAAAAATAACAATTCTAAACGTCACTACTAAGTTTGATACATAAACATTAATGATGGCCGACAACAGTGGAGGGAGTGAGAGAAACAGGAGACCGGCTTCGGTCTCATCCCTACTCCGCGTTGTTCACTGGGTAGTTACACCGATATAGTCTGGCCAATGAGTATCCAGAGTAAAAGCGCGGAAAATTTTAAAAATTAATTAAATTACTAAAATAATTATTAAAAAATAGGGGTTGGTGATAGAAAGGCAAAAACTTAGGGTTGTATGTATTTTTGAATATCGTATCATAAAAAAAATTAAAAAAAAAAATTGTCAAAAAAATGAAAAAAAAAATTGAGGGGTGGACCACCCTTATTATTTAGGGGTGTGAAAAATAGATGTTAGCCGATTCTCAGACCTACCCAATATGCTTACCAAATTTCAGAGGAATCGGTCAAGCCGTTTCGGAGGAGTATGCAGACTAACATTGTGACACGAGAATTTTATATATAAGATTTTTTAATATCTACCACCCCAATACACAATTTAGTTACAGCAGTGACATTTTAACTTTGTTCTCAACAGTTTTGATTATACGAAAGAATATATCGTTATTGATAAAACATTTAAAAATCATCTAAAAGTTAGTAAATTGTGACGTGAGTAGGTTTTTAGAAACTTCAGATTTTTTGGAGATTTAGTTGATTTAGTTCGGTTAAATGGTGGCTAATTGTTTAGTTGTCTTTTATGAAATCAAATACATTTTTTGCAGAGATTAGAACCCGCGACCTCAGGGGAACCTACCCGTCGCTCTAGTAATTGAGCTATCGTATCTCTACGCGACTTAGTAAATGAATAATTTTATATATGATCGTCTTTATCGGGACGGTGGTGACTCTTATTAGACTTTTTTCAATGTTTCTAACTTTGCAGTAAAGATAAACATGAAAATGATGCCACAACCGCAATTAATGTTTCAAAATATCTATAAACATGTATAGTCACGTTAAGCTTCTTTAAATTTTAAATAATATAGAAAGGAAAAAAACCGACACGGGCAGCGATTAGAACCGATAACCTTTGACAAACCAGAGGTCACGGGAGCATAAATTATATAGCATGAAATTATATATTTATGAGAACCTTTTACAAAATGAAAGGGTTTACTAATTTCCCGTTTACGGTAAATGAATAACAGTGACATTCAATTAGAATATTAACAGCTGGTCGCCTGACCATGGAGGATATTCCTTTTATGTTAAAAGCTTTTAAAACCTTAAATTAATAAAGATTATGATGTCATTAATAATATTTAAATCTTACTACTAATATAAGTGTGAAAGTTTATATGTATGCTTGTTTGTCCAACAAGCAATAATGATTTTTCGGATTTAATATTTTTTATTAAGAGATAAACTTGAATATAACTTGTATAGGTTATCCTTGTTTCCGGAAAACCGGATAATCAACCAATCAATAAATCACTTGTAGAGCTTATTTAAAATAAAACTATATTTAAAATCTAACAAATAGAAAATACTTGCACTTATTAGTAAATTAAATTCTACTAAACCATTTAGTCATTAATTATCTTGTACGTTTATTAGTGCGGGAAGTTTTGTATGCTAACGAGCGAAGAACGTAGAACGATTCTGCTACGGACCGTTATAGTGCCATTTTACTTAAGTACTCTTTATTTAACCAACGATGTTTCAGATCTATTCGTTTTAATCACTATTATAACGAATACTATTTACGGTCTCGTATAATTACTTTATGTTATCTATATAAGTATAAAAGTAAATTATGTAAGTTTCTTATATATAGTAGGCAGAACTTTTACTGCAAATATTTTAATAGTAAAAAAATAAAATACATTTGTTAATATTAATAAATAATGAAAAAAACCTTTATATTTATTTTATAAGTTTATGTTACATTAATATGAATATTATTTTATCAAAAATTTTTAATTTATAAGATCATTTTTAATGTATAAAAATTACATTAACTTTTCACCGTTTTATTGAAACAAACTCTTCAAAATATTTGGTTTTCGGGGTAATGAGAAGTGTAAATGATTTTTGATTTAAATATAAATGAAGATTTTAGAATATATCTCTGACGAACTCAAATAAGTAAAATATCATGTTTTAAAATTTGGTAAAAAAAAATACTAAGTAACAAACCTGAACTTTTTTTTTATAGTAGGGATTCGAACCCGCGATCTCTAGAAACCACCCCGTCGTTTTACCAATTGAGCTACCGTGTTGTGACCCGCTTCGGTGAATTAAGCAGAAAACAAACCTAACAAACCAAATATCTTGAAAATCAGTCCCGGCAAGTTTAAATAATAATTGTAATAGCTTCACTTTAGATAGACTGACTTCATTTACATAGATTAATAGATATTATAATAATACGCCAAAAATTTCTCTTAAGTAGGTACATAAAACTAATAATAAATAAATAAAATTTAAAAACTGAGTTTCTAGTTACATATCACCCGATAGCAACTGATCACTAAAATATAAACATATGTTGTAAAAAAGGGTGTTTTACAATAATAAATAGGTTTTAAAAATACATATATTCCACTAAAAATATTTCATTTTACTTACGTATCTGAATGAAATAAATAACCTGCAGTTTTCCGTTTTACCCATTCTACACGACAAAGTTTGAAATATGCACTTTTATGCATATTTCAAACTTTGTCAATAGTTTTTGCTTTTTATTTATTGTCCGATATTTTTCAATTGTTAACTGATAAAGAAGCAATAAAATTATTGGCATATGCTTTTTGGTGACTTTTAGTTTTAACAATGTTGATGTTTATTTTACAAACAGAATATATCATTGAGAATAGTATCATTCTGTATACTGTGGCGTATATTGGTTTAATGAATAATTACAAAAAATAATTTAAATTACTTTAGTGTAGTGTAGTTAAATAATTAAAATTACTTTAGCGTCCAAATCACAAATTATACTGTTAAAGATGGCTAACTTTTATTATATGATTTACTAGATGTGCCTGCGACTTCGTACGCGTAAGTTTAGATTTCGATAAAACGTACCCTTTGTACATATCAATGTATGTAAGAACTATAAACCTTCAAAGTTTCATCAAACTCAATTAAGTAGTTTTTGCATACATATAGGAGTATTTCTAATTTATTTATGTATATTTTTTTATGTTTAATCGCTGATAAGTAGCAATGGTTCGAAAAATAGGGACTATTAACTTCTATATTTGTTACCAGATTGTTACAAAAAACAAATTGTTAAGAGAAGCCCATTACAACGTATTCCCGAAAACTGCCTCCAAATCGCTTATTAAGTTCCTGAGATTAACGTGCACAAACATACAGACAAACAGACTAAATGAAAAACCATTGTTTTAAGTTCTCTTGCTCTTATAAAGGCCTCGATCATGTTTTTTTTTAATATTTTCCATGTACAGAAATCAATCAGTGACAATTTTATTATATGTATAGATAATATTTCTTACCATACACAGAAGTTAACTGGGTGAGAATGCCATTAGACCCCTTTGCCTTTAAGTTCACCTTTTGTAAATGCAATAAATGGTAAATAAATAAATAAATTATATTTTATAATACTTTAGAGCTTTAGATGGCTAACAATATTTGTTAATTTATAATTTATATTAATTAACCTTTATATTACTTTCAAACACTACGTAATAAACACTTAAGGTGTTTTAAGAACTTATAGACAACATCATAGTCTTATGAAATAAACTTATAAACATATACCGAAATTGAAATGTTAATTGAAATGTTTAATCATGTTAAGATTATTCAAATTGTAATAAATGAGAGTTAAAGTTTATTTACACGGACATGCTTACAAATTTAAATTAAAATAAATATTGCATTGGATTGATTAGTGTGTACTGTGATTAATGTGTATTGTAGATTTTCGGAATAAACAATAGCTATAATGACTAAGTAGCCATCTATGAATTGAGATTAATAAACCAGATTACAATACAAGGAAAGGAAGGGATTGGGTTTTGACATCCGGTTTTCACCACTCTAATATAGTCACTGATATATTATACTAAACGATATTTAATCTTCAAGAACAACGATTTTTCACATATATTTGTTTTCCATTTCATCTCTTTGTTATCTTAATTGTTGAAAGAATTTAAATTTTAAATTTATTCAAGGTAAACCGAAATATTTTCATAAGTTAAATCCCATAATCATAATTTGATTTAACCTATACGTTTGTAAATCAATCCCTTAATGCAAGATGCTTCAGGTTAGTAACTATTGATCTTTGAAATAGCGTTTTCCACTTTATTATAATAAAATATAATATTAGTATTAACTTATTATATTAATAAATAAATCATACATATAGAAAAATATTTGAACTAATAATATTTAAAATTTAGGATTTTTTATTTGTAGGTACAACAACACAACACCTTTCTTACTTATAGGATAAATATTAATGTTATTGAATGCGTAATATGACTTAAGTGCCAACTATGCGTGTTTTAAAATCATTTAACTTTCGGATATTATAAGATGTAGATTAAGCTTTCATTGATTGAGGCGTCCTTTGTTGCATTAAAGGATTGAGTCGTGGCCTCTTTTGTGTAAAATCGCTACCAAATTTCACTTCATTCAGTCACTGGTCCATAAACGATTATTAAGTGGAAGCTGTCCACAAGGTGAATAGGTGACTGCTATGTACACTAACTCAACTTTGACAATCTTAGCTCAGCTCGTTAAAATATTTGTCAAGGTCAACATTTTGGAGGATTCCTCGTCGTAATGATTCTTATAGGATAATAAAAAGAACAATTGTATAGAAGCAACCCTATGTTCGTTTTGGATTATAAACACGTTTGACTCACTATTATTATTATTTTATAAAAACTACTTATATTAAATAAATAAAATAGCCTTTAATCTACCACAATTCTACTAACATTCCAATACTTTATTATGACTTTTTTTTCATTCATTGTAGTGACCTAGTATTATTTTATTAATTAAAATAATTAATTATGATTATTTTATTATTATTATTATTTATTTATGTATTTTATTATCATAAATTGTTAGTATATCTTTATTGTAATTTATATTATATATATATATGTGTGTGTCATCATTTTAATAATTATTTGTTATTAGATTTTGGCAGTTGCCTCTGCGGCTTAGGCCTCCCCCAGTTTTTCATTCGTCTCTATCTCTTGCTTCGTTCCTCCTCGTTTGTCCACAAATATCCGTAAAAATATCTTCCCATCTTCTTTTTGGTCTACCTTTGTTTCTTTTTCTATCTAACGGTATCTATAAGTTTCCTGGCCCATCTATTGCACGGCATCCTACATACGGGACCCGCCCATTTCCATTTTAGATTGTGTCTTTTATGTCAGTTACTTGTGTTTTATTTCTAATGGTTATGTTCTTTATTTTATCTGTTAGTTTTATGCCATTTCCCTATCTACTGAGACACCCGGCGGTAGATAGTTTGCAGCTGAACTACGGGTCAGCTGCTAAGATCAGGGTACTACGGGACCCCGGTACCTAAGCCAGCCGCGATGCATGCGTGTGTAAACTGCCGGGTTACCGGTTTTGGTGTTGGATTCGTAGTGGTAATGTGGTTAGCTGCAGAGATTCGGCGCTGTTCGTCTGGGTCCTCACAGTTGTCGGGGGCTCGTCGGATCTTGTGCGCAGTGAGAGGTGATTGACCAGCCTAAGGCGAAGGGCTGCTGCGGTCTTTTACTTCGGGGCTTGGAACGGCCCTTAAGCAAAGATCGTTTCGGGGGTCACTGCAGTTCGGGTAACGCCCTGCTTAGAGGTTAGATGGATGTGCTAGCATCTATCCGGTCACCCGACTGTATCGTAGGGTAGGCTTGCGGCCTGACTGCCTGTCGGGAAGTGAGCGTGCCTTACAGCTCCGGCACCAGCTGGAAACTGGTAGTTAGCCTCTCTGACGTTCTTAGCAAGTGAATTGCAGGTGCGAGAAATCACACGATAAGTGAGCGTGCCTTACAGCTCCGGAACCTTTCATGGCTTTCATGGAGAAAAGGTAGCTTGGTGGTCGCGATTGGACTTGTCTATGACCGATAGCCTTGCGAGCTTACTAGTCTTATAGTGCCGTTGTCGGACGACTTCGGAGGTCAGACCTGCCGTATAAGGGTCCATGTGACAGGGGTAAACCTTGACCACATGAATAGCGGCTCAATCCTTTATAACCGGAGGGTTGACAAGGTTGAGATGCTATATACATAAGTATTAGGCCTGAAGGAGACGAGGGCGGTGTTAGTTTCATGCCAAGCATGCTTCTCTCCATTTTCCGTTGATGTACTGATAATGTCTGGCAGCCAGATCTCAGGCAGGGCAAGATCATTATGTTGTATAGTTTAGTTTTTATTTTTATATTTATGTCTTTATTTATCATAATTTCGCTTAAAATCTGGTACTTTTTCCATGCATGCATGTCTCTATCCTCCTATTGATTTTATTTTCAGTCTGGTCTTCGAGTGAAATGGACTGGCCCAAGAAAATATATTGTGACATATAATCTATATTTTTCCCTCTACAGTAAAGGTTTGATCTGAACTATTAGTAAGTTTTTTAGTTTTAGTAGCGTTAAGGAATAGATCAATTTTTACTTTCTTTTGATAATTCGTTTATCATTTCCTCTGACTGTCCGCTCTCTTAGAACCAATATTAAGAACCAAGAACTAATATTAGATGACCTTTTTTTGTTAATGGTGAAGTAAACTTAAATAACAAAAGACTATTAAATTCATAAATATTTCAACCTGTAATAGTAACAGGGTAAAGAAAACCTGCTGATGATATTTCTTGTGTTGGTTTCAATGAATGGTTTTGCTTTATTCGCCTTTATATAAAAGTAATCTTTCACAACTTTATTCGCCTTTATATAAAAGTAATAAAGACAACAATCGTCATAAACAAAGGGCTTAGAGAATTGACAAAAATGTTTGTCCTTTGACAAAAGATCGCTACACAAACTTTAATTTCTCTTCTAGAGCAATTCTCTTCTTTATTTTATTCTCTATATTTTCAATCCTTTATGAAAAGAAAAAAGTTTTCTGAATTAAAATTAAATTAAATTACACTAAATTAAATTACACTAATTAAATTAAATTACACTAAACTTCTTAATAATCAATTATTATTTTAAACATTACATTTTGTTGCACATAATTTTGTTTTGAATTAATTCTGGATTCACTTTGTTTTAAACTTACCGCCTCATATAATATATCAAATAATATTTATTCAAGAACGACAAAATAAAAAATAGGAAGCATTTACTAAAGTGAGTGAGTGAGTAAATATTTATGTTAACTTATTTTCCAATCATTCTTTAAAGCCTAAGATTTGCAAACATTACGAGAAGTGTGATTTTGACATGACTATAAAATATACGTATGTGAAATGATATTTATTTAAATAGATTGTTTTATATCAATAAGGTATAAATTGCAATTATCAACAATCGTATTAAGAAACTCAACAGATATGCATCATATATCTCCCGTTAATCAATCAATCCCGTAAATCCCATCAATATTATAAAAACTTTGTTATGGAATTTCGAATAATACCTTTTATTTTGATTCTTAAAACATGTAAATTATGTTAAATATGTAGCTGTATGTCTAATGCTACGTATTAATCATCAATATTTGGTGTTGTTACCCAAATATCTGAATTTTAATCAATATGATTTTTGTACGTTTGTATTGAAAATAAAGTATAGATTATAATCGAGAATTATTTTTTTACATATTGTTATCAAAAAGTAAATATTTTTTATTCTACAGTTCCTAAAAAAATCTTATACTTAATTTATTCAAATCACCGAAAATATTTGAAATAGTTTTATATTTGTTATTTCAATCTGGAATATGACAAATTCTTTTATTACCGTAACAATATAAAAACAATATTTTAAAGTTTGTATGATTTTTTTTGGGTAATTGTAAAATAGTATTTTACTTTTGTGTTACAAATAAACACAGTATTTTTGAAAGTCAAACCCCCGGACGTGAAGTTATGAGTTCTTACCGAAGCTACGTCTACGCAACGCCTACGCCTATGCTACGCCTCCGTTAGTGCAAATCAATGAGAATATTATAGCCAACGTATGTACCTAGCTTTGTGAATTTGCATTTATGAATTTAAGCCGCTAAAGCGCTGCATCCTTATAACGAGCGAGTAATTGAAATGTGTTTATGAGCTGCTAATTAACATCAATGATTCTAATGGAGATTGCCGTTTAGGGTTACATTACCTCAGGTCTGAAATTGTCGTATCATGCCGTAGTTTCCAAACAATTGGAACTTCCAAACTAACATGTTTCGTTCTAGATAACACAAGATCAATTAGTGCATTTTGTGTAGACGAAGTTGTTAATAATTTGATACTCCCATTAATATTATTATTTATGTGGATACTAGACTGCAGATGGGCTCTAACCTTATTAAACTGTAAATAATAAGACTTTAGTAACTTTGGTCATCCATTTTTACAAAGTACTTCATTTTATTTCTATTCTCAATGTCTAAAGTATTGCCCGTCGGTCTAGTGGTTGCTGACTCTGACTGCTGATCTAAGGGTCATGGGTTCAATTTTTACATGTACTCCTAGCCCGCTAAATGTTTGTGATACTCCCTCAAGATACAGGTAATTAATATAATAGTTTTTAAAAAAAATATTTATTTGTCTGTAATATCTTTAAAATACTATAAAAAAGTATAAAAATTCACATAATGAGATATATATCTATATATCTACATGTATAAGAAAAAATAGTTAAATAATTCAGTTAATTTATTAAAGTATTTGTAATTAACTTGTTATCTTATTTTACATAGGTATTAAGTTATGTTTCAATAGCTATTTATGTCAGATTTTGTGTCAAAGACGTTGATCAATTTGTAATCAATTTGAAGAACATCATTTCACCAAAGCGGTGCAAGTATGGGCCGCGGTTAATTTCATTTTTTATCCAACATTTTTGGAGAATACTTCAGGGGTATGAATTTAAAAAAAGGCTGACGTTTTTGACTTCTGTATGAAAATAAAATGATCGTTTGACTGGTCCTAGCTGGCGTAGCAATATTTATATAATATGATCAAAGGCCAGCTGCTTGGCTAAAATCCAAGAGATAAAGTGGTTTAGTTAAAATAAACTCAGGATATCGAGCTAATGTTTGTTGGTTTTATCATTCAAGTTACATTCTAACATTATTTTAACAACAAAACAGTTGTATTAATATTTCCTTCAATTAGGGTATACACATACAAATTCATCTGCCTATATTTTTCTATATTTCATGTACACTTTTGTCATATTTGAAAACGCTGTTAGCATATTTTTTTATCTATATTTATCTGACACGATCTTATTTTTTCAAATTCTTCTTTAATCCTATACACCGCAACAATGAATTTAAAATATTGGCTATATTTTAAGACACTTTATATACTTTAATAATCTTTGCTTTTTAAGAAATGTAAATAAACAAAATAAATTAAATTTTTATCACCTACATCTTACTATTATGTATATTTTTTTTATTATTAGAGTATCCTATATTTGATTTGACATTCTAATAAAAAATGTCAGGCGCTAATTGAAATCACACGGCCAAAAGGATTTGTACTATGCCTTTGTTAGACATGTTTGTGACACACGTATGTATTAAAATATTCTGACAGTTATTTGGTCGGTATGTAAAAATAAACAAAATTGAATGAAACTTTGATAAACAGAACAATATCATCGGCTTAGAAGGTACAATGTACTTAAGTAAAATCAAACTAATTCTATTAAGACCACATATTACAATAATAATATTAGTTGCTTTTTTTATAACCATCATTTCCTTAACTTCGTATGTCGGTCATTCATTATTATATAATGATAAGATATATTTAGTAACAAAAAAAATACATCATTATGCACAATCAACCATCCAACACCAAAACCATATATAACTACATACATACATTCTTCATATATAACTTCATACATACATGACGTAAGTGTCGTGAGAGTAGCTCTAGTTTGTAATTGCCCTCGTACACCTGAGACCGCTTCTTGTTGTGACGTAATAACTTAATTGACACCAAGTTAATATATATATACTCATGGTTAGGATTAACTTTGTTAAATATATATACTATTGAAATATGACGTGCTGTTTTTTGCGCTTTTATACCTGCTACTAGCGATATTATTATATTTATTTATTTATTTACACTTTATTGAACTAACAAAAGGCGAACTTAATGCCTAATTGCATTCTCTCCCAGTTAACCTCCTGTATGGTTAAAAATTGTGGTAGGCGTTTAAAAATAAAATAAAAATAAATTAGAAAAAAAAGGACATGATAAATATTAAATATATACATCTATTTATATACACTTACACTGAGATATATATATATATATATATATATATATATATATATATATATATATATATATATATATATATGTATATATATATATATATATATATTTTTTTTTTTTTATTTTTTTTTGATCAAGAGGGGGAAATGCTATTACGCACTGACCGGAAAGTCTTCAGACTTCCAGCACGGTGCGGTGGCTCGGACTAGACTGTATCTAGAACATACCCGCTAAAACCCTAAACTCTTGAAGATACTCCATTGTACCCCGCGCGGAACCGCCGTCAGGCATTACTTCGCCCGGGGACGACTGACTAACATCTGCCTACTTCAATAAAAATCGCTATGGTCGTCTCCTTGGTCGATCTCTCTGGAGAGTTTTCATCATTTTGGCCGCTGCATCGGCCACTGCCTTCCAATTTTCCTCACTGCGGACCATCAGGCCGACGAGGTTTTCTGGCGTACCATGGCACTGGAGAATTTCATCCATTTCGGCTCTCTCTGCAATAAAACGAGGGCACTTGAAGAAGATGTGCTCCGCTGTTTCGTCTTCATCTTGGCAACTTGGGCATGGTGGTTCAAAGTCCAAGCCAAACCTGTTGAGGTATGCTCGGAAGTTGCCATGGCCAGTTAGCAACTGCGTGACATAAAAGTCTAATTCTCCGTGCTTCCTGTTGATCCATGTCGCAATGTATGGAATCAGGCGGTATGTCCATCTTCCGTTTTGCGAGGATTCCCAGTTTTTTTGCCACTTTTCCATCGAATTGCCTCTTTCTTCTTGTGCAATTGGCGTGGTGTCGTCAGCCTCACTTTTTCTACGTAAGTAGACTCTCCGTCGCTCGTCCGCCAAGATATCGATTGGCAGTAGACCAGCCACTACACACACAGCATCATAGGACACTGTGCGGTAAACGCATGCGACGCGCAGTGCACTTCTTCTGTAGACGCTGATCATCAGGCGAGCGAAGGAAGCAGTTTCCACAGCGGATGCCCAGACTGGAGCGGCGTAGAGAAGAATCGAGCTGCAGACCGTAGAGAGGAGCTGTCTTTGGCTTTGTCGTGGTCCTCCTGTGTTTGGCATTATCCAGGAAAGTGCATTCACCACCTGGGATGCCTGCTGACTGACGATTCGAAGGTGTTCACCGAACCGTAGCTTCTCGTCTATCTGGACCCCTAAGTATCTTATTGATCGTTGTGAATGGATCTCACAGTCCCCGACAGAGATGGTGATTGATTCTCTCAATCTCCTTCCAGTTACAAGGACGCTTTCTGTTTTATGATCGGCCAGTTGCAATCCTACGGATGTTAGCCACTGTCGTACGCAGGACGCTGCTCTATTTGCCTTCCATATGATCTCCTCAAGATATTTGCCGACTACTACCAGTGCCACATCATCAGCGAAGCCTACAATTGTGCAGTCTTCGGGCATCGACAGGTTCAGCACTGCGTCGTACATGATGTTCCACAGAAGGGGACCGAGGACTGAACCCTGCGGGACACCGCCGGTTATGTTGTACGTTTTGAATCCTGAATCCGTGTTATACGATAGGACCCGGTTCGAGAAGTAGCTGCTGATTATCTCCAGCAGGTATGCTGGAACCTGCATCGATCGAAGAGCGTTCATGATGCAACTCCATCTCGCGGAGTTGAACGCATTCTTGACGTCGAGTGTCACTATTGCGCAGTATTCTTTAGCGCCTCTTGTCCAGCTTCGTCCTGCGATAGCCTCCCTGGCGATACCCACGACCTTTTCCACTGCATCGACTGTGGATCGCGCTTTTCGGAAGCCATACTGGTTTTTGGAGAGCCCTCGGATACTCTCGCTGAAGACTTCCAGGCGCATGGCAATGATCCTCTCTAATCCTTTGCCAGCCGTGTCAAGGAGGCAAATTGGGCGGTAGGATGAAGGCTCATCCGGTGGTTTGTCACCTTTGGGATGCAAGACTAGGTTCTGTCGCTTCCAGCAATCAGGAAAGGATCCCTCTACAAGGCAGGCGTTGTAGACCTTGGTGAAGATGTCTGGTCTTTGCCTGATGGCAGCTTTGAGAGCGACATTTGGGATGGCATCCGGTCCAGGGGCTTTCCTGTCCCCAATCTTCCGCAAAACCCTCTGTAATTCTTCATTCGTCACGAGCGGCACCTCATAGGTGTTGTCATCTGCTCGGATTATCTCCAACATAGGATCCTCGCGTTGTTGAGGGAATAAAGTTACCACAATTCTCTTTAGAAACTCTGTATCTGTCGGCACACCAAGTCCTGGTCTTCGTAGCTTAGCCATGACTATCTTGTAAGGTCTCCCCCACACATCCTGGTTAACCTCTCGACGCAGTGACTTCAGGGACTCCAGCTTGCTCCTCTTGATTGCTTTGCTCAGGTTTCTGCGAGCCTCAGCATATTGATCCCTCATGGCGGGAAAGGATGGGTGACCTCGAGCTCTCTGAGCTCGCCTTCTGGAGTGAAGGCTCACTCTCCTAAGTTCCGCGATCTCCTCATTCCACCAGTAAGCTGGTCTTCTTTTATTGTTTGCTCCCTTTGTCATGGATGCATCGCAGGCTCTAGTTAAGGCGGCCATCAGGTGCATGACCTGAGTATCAGCTTTGCCCTCTGGTACTTCAACGCTTTCCATTATCAGTTCGAACATATCCTGATCGAACGATCGTGGGTTCCAGCTGTGCCGTCTCGAAACATCCGGGTTTCTCCATGAACGGGAGTTTGCCACCTCGAAGATGATCGCCCGATGGTCGCTATGTGTGTAGTGGTCGCTGACCTTCCACGCTACGACATGCGGTATCAAGCTCTCACTTCCAAATGTCACATCAATGATCGAACTGTTCCCGTTCTTTGAGAAGGTTGGAGAAAAACCTCTGTTCATGATGACTAAATCCAATAGAGCAAAGCTGTCTAGGACGCATGTCCCTCTATGGTTGGTCGTTCTGCTACCCCAGTCAGTCGCCCAGGCGTTGAAGTCACCTGCTATGATTGCTGGTTTCTTTCCTTGTAGTTCTTCTACTATCTCGTCAAGTAGGCGTAGAAATTCAGCATGGGAGACGCTCGGCCTGGCGTACACGCTGCAGATGTAGGTGTCTGATACCTTGGCCCACACGTATCCTTCTCGTTTCGTTGCTTGCATTTCCTGGACGAAGAGGCCCTTGCAAAACCAGAGAGCAGCTTTACCAGTGCTGTCTCGCAGCCATGATCTTGAACCTTCGATGTTTCGGTACTGCTCGCACAGTATTCCAACATCAATGTTCTCCTCATAGGCTGAGTGCCAGAAGAGGTCTTGTGCTGCTTCACAGTGGTTGAGATTGAGTTGCAGCAACCTCATCTTCTTTTGCGGTTTAACTCTCTGACGGCCTGTTGATAGGCGGGGCAAGAGTAGGTGCCTGTCTTGTGGGTCATCGCCATTTTTCCTTCACAAATGATACACCTGTACAGTGTCGCAGTACAGGTCTTGGCGGTATGGATCCCGCTACCACATCTGAAGCACTGCTTTGACCGGTCTGGGCCTTGACACGAACGTGCCATGTGACCAAAGCCCAAGCACTTATAACACCGCGGGATTATGTCCTTTTCTCTTGCTCTACTGTACACCCATCCTATCCTCAGCTTGCCTTTTAGAAGGATTGCTTTCGCAAGCTTGGTTTGTACAGACAATACAGCCGTCTGTGTTCCCCTGTAAGCTTTTCGGATAGACTTCACAGCACTCAGGTCCACCGTCCCTGCATCATCGATCTGTGACTTGATGGCTTGGCAGATATCCTCAGCCGTCGTCAGCTCGTCGAGGTCTTTCAGCTCGAGCGACATAATGTCTGTCCGACTAATGACGTCTGCCATGTCCTGCAGTTTCCTCTCGACTGTTGAGCGTAGGTCGCTCGTTTTTCCACGTGCCTTTGCATCAAGAACCAGCACCAGGTTTCCCTTCGTGTCCTTGTGCACCTTCGTTACGCTATCTCCAATCTCCTTCACTTCTGAATCACTCTTCAGCGACTTAAGGATTTCCGTGTAGGAGTTCCCTTCCTTGGCTTTTACTACTACGGTGTCAGGTTGTGTTGGTCTCGCTGTTTTGCATGGACGGGAATTCGTTTTTTTTGGCTCCTTGACAGTTTTGGACTTAACTTTGGTGGTCTGAGGTAGGCTTTCTTCTAGTCGCTTCAGTTTTTGTTCCCTCTGTCTTCTCGCCTTCTTGAGTTGCCTCGAAGTCTGGCGGAATCCATCTTCTATCGTAGGGGGCTCTTCAAGCAGTATCTTCTCTTCCGACCTTTTTGGACCCTTTTGCCAAATCGCTGAATCCAGGTTTGACTCACCTGGATTCGGAGACCATTGGTTCTCCGCATCCCGTTTCAAGGCTGTTGGCGCTTGGTTCAGGCATTCCGGATTATCAATCCGGGAAATGGCGAGTTCAGCCGTGCTGAAGGTATTCTCCAGAGCTTTCATCTTCCGGAGAATTTCCTTGCTCACATTCGACTTTGAGAATATGAGAGCTGTCAAGTCATCCAGAGCAGTTCTCAATCGATGAAGTGCGGCTACACTTTTTTTCATCTCTTCTTTTGCTGCATCGGGTGCCGTGTCAGTGTTCTTACTCCAGTGCCTTGATAAGGCCTTTCTAGCCTCCTCAGTATTCCTACTCGAGGTGGCAACCGCTGTCTCTGTTGCAATATCCTTTGACATCCCTTTGACCATTCTTATGCCATATATACGTTTACAAGCACTGGAAAAATTCTAACCGTATGACATTGCGCCAATATTTTGATGATACTTTAGTACTGTTACGTAGTTTTAACAATTTATTTGACTAATGTAAAACAAAGAAAAATATAGGTAACGTTGTACACTGTATCTCTAACTAAATAGCTGCTCCTAATCTGCTATGCTAAATTATAAAAGACACAAAATACTTAAAATATTTTGCTTATCTTACTATTAATATTATTAACTTAGAGAAGATAGTAAAAAAAAAAAAATAAATAAATAAAAAAAAAAAAAAAAAAAAAAAAAAGTAGATAAATAAAAAACAAAAACAAATTAAAACGTACCTACTAGCAAAATAAAACTAACATAAAATAAATAAAATTAAAAAGGATATAAAAATTTAAAACATTACAAAAAATAATTAAAAACCAAAAATTAAAATACAAAACAAAATTAAAACACAAAATCACAAAATTGATGTAGGCAGGATTCGATCTTACGGTCCGATAGCGATAGTTATAATGGATAGCAGCTGCGGACAAACGGCTAGAGATGCCACTACGACATTTAACGAAATTAGCCAACGGAAGCTTATTATGCGGCAAACCACACTATGTGCGAGCTTAAATGTCGGTAGACGCGTCTTAGTTCACTTCACTGTTACGTAGGTTGATCAATTTATTTGACTAGTGTAAAACGAAGAAAAATATAGGTAATTTTGTACACTGTATCTCTAATTAAATGGCTAGTCCTAATCTGCTATGCTAAATTATAAACGACACAAAATACTTACAATATTTCACTTATCTTACTATTAATATTATTAACTTAGAGAACATAAAACTATGAAAAAATAAATAACTGTTAAAAAATTAAATAACAGTTAAATAAAATCAAAATTAAAATACAAAAATAAAAAATAAAACACAAAAATCACAATTTAGATGTACGTAACTAGGATTCGATCTTAGGGTCCGATAGCGATAGTTGTAATGAACAGCAGCTGTTGACAAAAGGCTAGCGATGCCACTACGACATTAAATGAAATTAGCCAACGGAAGCTTATTATGCGGCAAGTCACACTATGTGCGAGCTTAAATGTATATATATATATATATACTGATACATAAATTGAATAAACGTATACACATATCTAAACACAAATATTATCTATTATTACCGGTATTAATACTGTTAGTTGATCACTGGATCACTTTATTCATACTTAATTTATAAACAGTATGGGTATTTTTTTTTATTGATTAATTTAATTCTAATTACTCTGATTGTAAAGATACACTTAAGATATAAGTAATGCAACATGGATTAAGACTAAACTATTACGTTTCAACTGCAATTAACATCAATCAATTAACTACTTATATAAGAATAACCAGTATTTTTTAATTTTTGTTTCTTAAACTTCTAATCGGATTTACATATATTTTATCACATATTGTTTTCTTAAGAATGTTTAGAAAAGAAATTGAAGTTTTAAAGACAATGAGGTTAGTGCGGTTCTGATGTTATATAAATGGTCAATTTACTGTGACAGTATTCTAATTACCTGTGATTGACATACAATACTACAAGATGTTAATCTGATACACATAGTGACATTATGAAATATAAGCATACAGTTTTAAGAGGAGTACCTAATGAGATAAAATAAATGCAATCTTTATTTAAAATTATTCCAAAAATAATAAACAAATTTACTTTATAAAATAAGTATTCAAAGTATTGGCATTTATGCATTTAAAATAATTTAATCATTTAAACGACGACTCCAATTTAAAGATCACAACATAAGAACTAATTTAGTGATAAAGGTATATAAAGAAAGGTATTCAAGACCAAAACATAATTAATTATCAGAGTCACGGATGACTGACACTTATGTTAAACTTACAAATATTTGTAAACTTTACACTAGTGTTCCTAGATATTGAACAATAGATTACTACTACTCGTCAGTAGTAGTAATCTATTATTATGCTTATAAATATCCTTATCTCCCCTAAGAATACGTTTATTATTAAAATAGTTTTACATAGAGAGAGACAAGAATAGTTGAAAAATATGTTTAGGTTTTTGACAGGTTAACGACAAATCCAGTAGTAAAGTTTTATCCAGGTATATTCCATAAGTACATTAGATATTGAATAGTGACCACTCAATATATCTAAATCTTAGTACTGTTTCTATTAATTTTATCAATGACATGCACATGATACGTCACTGTCACAACTTCCAATGTGCAAATTAGCATTTTTAGTCAAATTATAATTCATTACATAATTCATTCATTTATTTAGTAGTACCCTTTACTTGAATTGAAACTTTAAACGAATTTCCTATCATTTATGACTTTAAATCAATCATCTTAACACGTTAACTGCGACATCATTTTTACAAAACTTTCAGCTGCGACATAATTTTTACAAAACTTTATTGATTTAAAAGATCTCGAAACTAATTTATCCCTGGGTGTGGAGACTAATCAATCTCCTAAAAGTACATTTCTGGAAATAAATTATATCTTAAGAAAACAACGACATATACTTAAAATTTTCGTGGGTCAAAGATAGTCTATTGTTCTATATTTTGCTAGGTTCGCACGCAGTTATGACATACGAAAAAGCCACAAATACAATATGTATACATGTGTTTAATATATGCCTGTTTGAAATAAAACAAATGACAAGACAAATTTAATATGAAAATTAGGATTCAATTAAAATTGAAGAATTATTATTAAGAAACTTGAACGAACTTTGATTTGGCTAAATATCTCTTGCTTCCTCTCATTTATAAAGATCTTATTATAAATTAGACGAGTGGCGACTGACAGTTAAGTGGCTCTTGGAGAAGTAAACGGATTTAATTTGACGTTGAGAGCTTTATTCTGTGAGCACTTGCCGGTTTCGACTTCAATACATTTCATACCTGATATATTTTAACGAAATATTAATATATTTGCATTGACATTATAAGAATATCTGAGATCTTTACGTCTATGATAATTATCCATTCTAAGAGCAATACCAATATGCCACCTATGCTGTACTTATCCAATATGATACAAGGTTATTCTTCTGCTAGTACATATAATGGATTTTAATTTTATATGAATTTATTATAAATAAAGTCATTTCTAATAATAAAGGATTTCAAAATTTTATGTACCGCCCCTGTTCGTTAAAAAAATCATATTGTAAAAATGTATAGTAAAATTATTTAAGCTAAATTAATACTTTTTCAATATAAATTATTTAAGCATTGAAACCTAATCTGAATTTTAAATCCAAATACTTAATCCTTAATTAAATACTTAAAAACAGTCCTTTATTCTTATATTTCATCCTAATCTTAATTTTATTACATTAATTACATTCACATTCAACCATAAACGCAATATTAGGAATATTAAGTAATAATATTCTCAGACCGAGTTCATACCTCCCACAAAGTACGCGTCAACAAACAAACGGACAACCGAAAATGTATATTTTACGACATGATCAGGTGTACCAACTACTAGGGTCAATAATAACAGTACAACCATAACTGATCACAGTGGCGTAGCGTGAATCTGGATGTGGGCAAGTTGCATAAACGAGGCCGCATTTTTTCAACTCAGTTCTCAAAATCTACCTAAGAGAGATCTATATATATTTTACCATGTTTAGATATATTATACAAACACAAATGACTCCTTCAACATACATAATAGCAAAGAGAATAAGCAATAGTAAAAAGTTTTTAAGAAACACATCAGAGAATATCTTCATGAAAGATCATAAAATTTATTTATTTTATTGTATCCTGTTTTTACATAATATATTTGTCAATTATTATTAATTATTATTACCTACAAATATTGCTTAAGCTGTATTATTAATTTACGTACTTAGTTTATTTTGTGTATATATGCATTTATTAAATATAATATTTAAGATTATAGCATTTTGATATGCTTAGTTTAATGTTTTGTTTAGATTTATTAATTTGTTACCCCTCAATGTTTTATGTTTCTGTTTTGGTTGACTGGTAGAAAATGCTTTAGCATTAAATCGACCAATTGTACTTTATCATGTACAGTGAAATATTCAACAAATAAATAAATAAATAGGTAGCTAAAAGTGTTCACTTTTAGTTAAGTTAATAAGACTGAGGGTGGATCTCCTGACCCACCCGCTCCCCGGTGACGCTGTAATAGCCAACAGGGCTAACAGTATAGACATACAAAAAAAATATAATAAAATAAAAAATAATAAGACTTTTAAACGAATTTAGCTCGCATATATTTCTTAAAACTTTTAAAACTTTTTCAACCTTTAAAATATTTTCCAAGGTTCTTTAATTTTGTAATTGTTATATATTTTTATTATATTTTAAGAAATATATAGTATTACTAATTTACTTAATTGAGCAAGTTAATCAGTTTGGATAGAGATCTCCTCCAAGGAAGCACACTGCTCTCTATCTTGTGCTATTAGGTATCAGTTTGTGTAAGCGAAGCTTTTAAGTTTTTTAAAGTTTTTTTTTTAGTAAGCTTTTTCTGTTTCGTCCTTTCATCGGCAGGGAGTTCCTTCCATTTTTTCTTCCTTAGGGATGTCTTTTTACAGTGCTACTTTAGTATGATATTATTATGTACGATGATATATCTTTTATATCAGATCGTGGCAGATCGTGGCGTGACGTCACGACACTATAAACAGACACAAGTTGAATAGTGTTCTACGTTATAAGTTATTACAATTTTGTATTTTGAGTAATTTTCCATATCATTTGGATCATGATGGATGGATGGATGGATCATGATGTGCGCTATGAACTATATTACGATTGAAAATATAGTTAGATAGTAATACCAAATGAAATAAACCAGAAAAGTTTTATTTCATTTTAGTCACAATGTTTTAAGTATTTTTTACCTATTTTTACTCTCTTTTCTTATGGAGAAAGGTCTCATTTTCAATAAGGTTTTATTGGTGCATTTATTATTAAAAGGGAATATTTTTTTTCAAAATGCTGACCTTGCCATTGAAAACAAAGAAAATATGCTTTTAAAGGCTTCACTTTTTAGTTCTACGTTAGGTATTATGTTTTTTTTATTATCCCTACAAAGTATTTAGGTAAGTCGTAAGGAGGTTCCAAACGAATCTAAATATTTCAATTCCTTATTGGAAACAAAATATATATATATATGTATATTAAAAGTTATAATTGTATTATTTTCATATATTCGATCATAATCTAACTTCAAACTGTTAATTGGATCCAAATAATATACTACTAAATACGTGTCTTAAAAAAATAGAAATATATGAAGAATAAATTACTTTTATCAAAGTGATCCTCACGAATGTAGGTATATCTTATTTTTATTATTATTATTATTTGATATTAAATAAGAATTTCGTAGTGCTAACTTAATCTATTGTTTTCGACATTTTACACAGTTAGGAACGTGTATAAACAATAAACAGTGTATCAGTGTGTATTTCTAATCGTACTTTTGCACATGGGCACGGCGTATGTCTTATAAGAGCACATGCTTAACCATTTCCAATGAAAACCGTATAATACAAGAGAAGACCATCGTTATTGTTGTATTTGTAGTGTCGTGACGTCATTGTTCATATAAGTCACGTGACCTAGTGTTTTTGCGCGAAATTTAATTGTCATCGGAAAAATATATTTTTTTAAATAAAATAATCACTTTTTGAGAGAATACGAATTATGATAGTAAATAACAAGATATTCCGGATGTTTTAAAAGATATTTCATAAAACGTTCAAATAATTAATTAAGGAACAAATCTAATCTCTTACTAAATATAACAAAAGGTAATTTAATCAGTTGCATATGAAACTATGTTCTAATGCATTTCGAAACCAAAGAAGCTACTTATTTCTATATGCAATATCGGAGGGAATCTGGATTGTTCGATCAAGTTAATCGGTGTATCAAATACAGAATGAAGTAATTTGCAAGTACACTATTTGGAATATTCGGTAGTGAATTTCGGTAGTGGTATATAAAAGTGAAGTGGTATATAAAATGTTCTGCAATATTAGATTTTATAGAATATTACAAGTTATGGGTCTGTTTTTATAACAAATTCGTTATAATCAAATAGTCATTACAAGAAATATTTTATATAAATTTTTCGATCAATCCTATTATTTTTATTAATATAATTTTTAAAAAATTCATTATCCTCTTATAGTACCTGCCAAAAGCCACTTGGTTTATCCCTCCTCTCTTTACAACTCGAACTCAAGCGAATAATCATCATTGTTACTTTGAATCTGTACACATCCGTATTTATTTATTTATTTAACACAATATCCGAAGCTGATTTTTGTGTGTTTTCATATACTGAGAGAATTTTCCATTGTAAAAGCATTCTCAATGTGCATTTAAATCGTAGGAAAACATCACAGATAATTCTCTCAAAAACCATTTAGTATTTTTTTTCGTAGCAAATAAAACAGTCGGGGAATCTTTACTTTAGCGTCGTTGTATTTAAAGGGAGGGGAGGAGGGGAAGGGTGAAGGTTGTCTAAACCCTATCCGCTGACACCATTTATATTGTGAGCAAATGTTTAGTTTTAGAGATATACCAATTTTAAGTTTTTAAAAACTAACCTAAAATGTAAGTAGTTAAGAATTCTCTGACGTCTCCGGCGCTTCAGGACGGCCAGTCGCTTGACCCTTGTGTAACACTCTACTGAAACCCAAGCTGGTGGGAACTGCCCTCCTTCCGCGTCTTTTGTAAATCCGGATTTACAAAAAACATTCTAGGGATAGGACCGACAAGACTACGTGGAGTCGGGGTTGACAGAGTCTTTTTAATTTTTTTTCAATCAAAATTCTAAGTAAATGATTTATCGTCTAACACCATTTATATCGTGAGCAAATTTTTAGTTTTAAAGATATACCGATTTTAACGAAACCGAAACGGAATGATTCAAATCACAAAAGATACTTTGACATTTGGTTATCTAAAACAACACAGTTGTTACGAACTGGGTTTTTCTAGTTAAATTAAAATTAAATATTTATAAAATAATAAACAATCGATAAATATATTGCATGGATGTGAAATATTATTTTAACATTTTGTTTTTATGTTAATATTGTTAAAAATACGGTGAGTTACTCACAAACTCAAAAAATTATTAAAAAAAACAACGCGTTTGTTCGGGCTGGGTATTAAAAGAAAGGGGAGACTAACTCCTTTCAAATGAGACCACTTTCAAACCAAAAATTCAACGACACTATAGGAAAGCTGACCCAAATAATCAAACAGACAACAATATACATATTTTAAGAACATATTTTGAGAACTTTGTAACGAATTACACCCGTAGCAGTAATTTCTAATATATAGGGATGTCAGAACTTACCCAGTTAGGGTTTTATTGTATGTATATATTATATATATTTTCTATATATTCTTTAAGATCTTAAAGCGAATTCTATTGAGACGTACCAAACAGGTAGTAGTTTTTAACAATAACTCTAATACATTAGTTGCATCAATTCCAAACATTAATGTTTAAAGTAATCAGATCGAAAATTAAAAAAAAATAACTTAATACCTTAATAGAATTCATTTGGAACATGACTATTTTATTTATTATTGTCATTAGCATTATTTTTTTTATTATCATTAATCATACTCGGTAGTCTTCATTTGACTAACGTTGTTTGTTATCTTATCTATTTCTTTTATATTTATTTTATTTACACACGGTTGCTGTTTTTTTATATTCGGAATACAAAGAATGTACAGAATAGATAAGGAAAAGCGTTTAGACTTTTTAGGAAATAAGGATTTATTATAAGGCTGACTATTAAAAATAATAAGTATTACTTTAGATTATCATCATTTATTGTAAAGTATTTAAAACTTGCAATTTTCACTCTGTCTTCTAACAAAAGTAACTTATGAAGCTAATAAAACAAAGTTATTCTTACTATAAAAGCACTTGAATATTTTATGTTGTATTCATAACTTCTATAAAATAACTCTGTTGTATTTGTAAGTTAATTAAAAAAAAAATGTAAATCCAATCAAATCAGACTAAACTAGAAACTGTGACGACCGAAATAAAAGCTTAGTCTGTTTTGTTTTATTTCTTGTTCAACTGAAGTACTTGTATATTTATTTGTCGATGAAAATAGAATTGTTCTTTAGTATAAATAATTCTAGATACAAATGGTTGTTATGTTGTTTTTAGTAAGTACGAAATATACTGTAATATTATATTAAAATTATAATCAGACCAATTTAGGACCTTTGCCTTAGGTTTTTTAATATGTAAGTTTTAAATCGGTCTCGGATATATTTTATTTTTTGTTTATTAGCTTACCAACAATTGTTACACCAATACAACATTATAACTACCAACTAAGGTAATAAAACCAGTATCCTTCAGTTCAAAATGATATGTGACGATTTTTAATTAAAATAAAAATAAACATATTATAAAAAATACATATTAAGTTGTCGTAATCATATTATAAAAAATACATATTAAATTGACATAATCTGAGTGAATTAGTAATAAAAATATATTATTTTTAGTACAATAAAGTAATGATTAACTAACCAACTTAATCATTTTCGAGAGAAGTATTAAATATATGTTAATAGACATGTACAAGAGTTACTTTGTACGACTTTATATGTAGTATTTATTCAAGTATAGTTAAAATTATATGACAATTAATAATATTGTCCTAGTGTTCTACTCTCAAGTTAAAGCCTCTATCTTATTATCGAACGTTTTGTCTTGTAAGTTAAGTTTAAAATTGTTTGACTCGGTACCTCCAGTCTTGAAGGAAATCATCTTCAACCAGTAGGACTTAAGGCTTGCATTATGAACGGAAGTGACGTACCTCTTACATCCTGGAGTACATTTGATGCCACAAGAAAATCGTTAGAGTGTAGCGGTGTTCTAACTGAAAAATACAAATAAATAGATAAAAAAAGACAAGAATATATGAAATCTATTACTAAAAGAAAAAATACGATAAATTTACTAATTCATATACACGTAATATTTTCATATACACATTATATCGTATACGTTTATAATACTTTAAAATAAAGTCTACTTTTATCTAAAAGTATTGTAACTTATTAGGTTTTTTAGGATATAAACACAGGACGCAAAAGAGGTAAATACATTTTTTTTCAGTTGAAACGAATCGAATTAAGATGTTTCAAGCATTTCAACTCTGAATATAAAGTTTTATCAGTTAAAATATTAATATTTTCTAAAGTAGATTCGTAAATAGTTAAAGATTTTTTATTGAAATAAAAGCGTTATTTTAAAATATATCTATGACGAACCGGAATAAATATAACATTCAATTTAACATCAAAGAATTATCAGTTATATATGTTCCAAAATTATATGTACTCGTATCAAAATAAATCCATTCTAATATTTACAACACGTAATTCTTACTTTAATTTATTTTCTTATTATATAGAAACGAATCTCTCTTTTCTAATTAATATATACTTTGTTGAAATTGATATTTTGTCAGAGATATTATCCAGTTTTATATTTAATTTTCTTTATTGGGACAGTTAAATTTCTTAATTTATAGAAGAGACTAAAAAAAGATAGCGAATTGTTTGAGCGTCAGGATCTCAAATATTTCGGTGTCTCAGAAGTCCCGGGTTTAAACCCTGCCCGTATCGTATCGTTCTATATTTATTTAAAATAGTGTTATATTTATTTTTATATATTGTTTTTAATACGAACCTATACTATTTTTTTTATGTATATATTTATTTACATGGTTATTAAAAAATATGGAATGAAAAATAATTCCATACTCGTTACAATGTTCATATTTTTGTGACACATCATTATCATCAACTAACCATAATTCAGACCTGTTGATTGACCGGAACACAAATATCAATAGTAAAGGTTATAACCCATAAACTTATTTTAAATAGATTTCAGATTTTCTTTAATAATGAATGACGGAGATGAGCACGTTCTTTAAAAAAACAAACTATTTAGTTTTGTTATATTAGTATAAGAAGTATAGAATATTATTTGTATACAAGTTTAAAAGTCTATCGAATGGCAATCACATTATTCAATCAAATTTACAACATCATAGTTTTATGAAGTAAGTTAATAAGCAGGTTGTTAGATATCTTATAGATCAAAACAGTTCGTAACTAAAATTATATACTGAATATTTACAAGACGTTGCTACGAATCAATAGACTGCATGAATGCTTCATATATGTGAAGTGAACTGAATACTAATACGAGTATGTAGCATGTAATGGATCTACTCTGAACTATTCGGGCAACATTGAGAATGAAATAATTTACGTGGGTACAACGGGTACATAATACTATATAATACATCGTGCACACACAATAGTGATAATTTAACAATGGAAGGCGGTATTCATGTGTTTGTAGGTATCTGTATACGCCGTACGATTATAGTAAAAAATTCCGAAAGCTTTCTAGCCTAGGCGGACAAAATTTAGATATAACCGAAATATATATATGTTTATATAAAAATGTATATATATGTATATATACATATATATATTTCGGATATAACTAAATTTTGTCCGCCTAGGCTAGAAAGCTTTCGGAATTTTTTACTATAATCGTACGGCGTATACAGATACCTACAAACACAGCTAATATATTAAAGAATAATAAAAAAAAGAAAAAATCTGCAAATGGGTTGCCACTCATAAGAAATAGAGGTTAGAACAGGAAAAGAAACATCGAGTTTGAACATCCAGTTCTCACCACATTTTATAACCATTCGTATTATTTTGTAATCTATATGTATGTCTCTGTATAGCTCTGTTCAATATCCACCAAACCTTTTGATTGCTACATATATCTTAGCATTAGTGGAAACGAGTTCAACGCAGATATGTAAGCGGTTATTCCCTATGTACACATGAAATCGTGCAAAATATATATATATATATCTCACAACATATAAGAAGTTGAAAACTCACGTAGAAAAATGCATTTTTTTACCTATATATATACTGCTAAAATGAAAGTTTACCTCGCCTAGACACATCTTCAGTGTTTCATTGCTTATCTTTGATCTTAGATTTCAGAATAATTAAAAATAAATGAAAGAAATATTTAACACCTATGTCCTAAAAAATGTTGTTGGCTATAGTATAGCTTGGGATAAAATTATACTTAATTTAACACAACTTGTCAATCTCTTTTTTCACCTATGAGTAATATAATTAGATTTCATATTTTTGTGAACCAAATAAAAATTCTAATTTAAAAAACTTGATTTATTAGTCACAAACTATTTAACACATAAAAAGAAAAAAACAGTAATTATTAAAAAATACCGACAAAAGTTTTATTTTTTTAATTAATTTTAGAATCAGTTCCTGTTTTCTGTTTTCCAGTTATCATATAATGATTAAAGCTATTGCTTTATTTGCAGGAGTCTATTCTAAGGATCAATATCCAAGGTAAATTGATACGTAGTTTTAAAGTAGAGTTAAGGAACTCCGAGAACTCACTAACAAATACAAAGTAAGCTTTATTACTACCCTTGCTTACGACATTAAAAGAAAGTGCTGTCCTCAAGTTTAAGTAGTCTACTTAGCCAGGGTGCGTTACTTTAAAGACGGTGTGTTCGATACGATTTATTTATTGCTCAGAGCACTATTTATAATGAATATATATTTATATACACACAATATTATATGCTATGTACTTATGTTTATTTGTACAACATATAAATATGAATGAAATTTGTAAACATATATTAGAACGAATAGTTCATGGTTTAGGGTTTGTATATTGGGAAGGAATATCATGGATGTGATATGCCAATAGCGATTAAAGTATTATTAGTAGGCTTAGTTCTTCTAATTTTCTTTTTGGTACCACGCATTACTTGAATTCAAATTTATTCTCAGATATCAATTATATGTGAGTGTAACTCAAATGGTCTACTAATGATAATACTCACTACTAATAATTGTAATTTTATAAATAAGTCAGAACAGTGTCCATGGAGTTTCTCGCCGGTTTACGTTCTTGGACCTACCTTTTGGAATCGTTCAAGTATAGACGTTTCATATCCTATCGTATAGACGTTTCATATCATATTGTAGTGCCTATTGGAAATAAACAAATTGATTTGCCTTTAACTTTGATTGTTCCCATAAGTAAATTACAATTGATAGGACTCATTACGTAAACCTGATACAATATACTCAGCTGCAGTATAGAACTCATCAAACAAATGTCTGTTAGAGAGTAAATCAGAACTTGAAGCTTTGCATGTAGAGGCATGCGCTCTTGGTACCAGTTACGCATAGGGACTTATCTTCTTAGTGAAGAAGGCTTCGATTGTTTTAATAAAGTCTTTAAATTTTATTGTAATTTTTAATCCAGCGCCTGAAAATTAGGAGTAGAATATTTAGATAGTTACGTTGGAAAATATTCATGTATATTTCTATATATTTATAGAATACTAGCGAACCCAGCCCGCTTCGCAGGGCTAACCCTTACTTTACCTGGTGGCGAGTTACATCAATGGGCATAGCATATTCGTTTTCTTCGAGGAAAAATACATGGTCATACCAATTTTTATGACAATCGGTGGAACGGGGCGGAAGTCGATATTTGACAGCGCCGCCTGGTGGCGAGTTACATCAATGGACATAGCATATTCGTTTTCTTCGAGGAAACATACATGGTCATACCAACTTTTATGACAATCGGTTGAAGGGGTTGGAAGTCTATATTTGACAGCGCCGCCTGGTGTCGAGTTACATCAATGGGCATACCATATAAACCTTCTCCGTGGAAAAATACATATACATACCAATTTTCATATTCATCGGTCCAGTAGTTTCTGAGTTCATCGATTTCATATATACAAACATCCTTCTATATATATATAGATTTGGAGAGTAACAAGATACACTTTTTAAGAATATAGTTGGTTTCTGCTACGAACATCATATTTCGTCGTTCACTGAGTATGTCATATCAAAGAGGGTTGATTTCTTACGCATCTCTTGAATTGTATGAAATTGTAAGAGTGACTTTGATCTTGTAAAGATTTTCGGTGCAGAAGTTTCAAGTGGTAGTTTTAAAATATGTATTGAGCATTTTTATTTTTAGTTATACGCGAAATAAGTATGATACGAGAAAAAATATTGTATACCCAAGATTAAAGATAGACTAGACCACACTAGGCAGTTGTTTAGTAGTCTTAGTCTTATCTAGTAGTAGTGATCAGTTGAGCAACATACCTTTTTTTTTTATTTTTTTAATACACATTATACAGAAACAACTCCAAGACCCTAGAGAAATACAAGTTTTGTTACATTTTTACATTTCTTGTGTTCTGATCTTACATTGCACATATTTCTTTTGTAATTCTTCTTATATTCAAATGTTAAATATTATGAAACCATCGGTATTTTTGTTTTGACATTGGACCGTTTCTTCATTTTTTTCTAGTTTTCCATCTTGTCTGTGGTTGTATATCTTGCATGTTAATATACAATGATCTTTTCTATTTGCTTTATCTGCACGGTGAATTAAAAATAACAGAAGAATTGGATTTATTTTTAAACAACGTAATTTATGTCCAATCAATAAGTAATCATTTATCTTTTCCTACTATTAAATAATCATAACGTTTAAATTAATATATTATCCACAGTTATTAAATATGAAGAAATATGGTTTTCTATGTTAGCAATAACTAATATTATAACTATTCATACTAATCAATGAGTACTACGAAATTAATTAAATATTTGAAGGTGTAGATTGCGTGTTATTTGATTGAGGCGTCTTTTGTTTCACTAGAGGACGCTGTCGTGGTATCTTTTGTGTAAAATCAAACCAAATTTCAGTAGAAGTTCACTGGTCCATAGACGATTATTCAGTGGAAGCTGTTCACAATGTGAATAGATGACTGCTTCGTATAGGAGCTCAACTTTGACAATATTGGGTTAGCTCAATAAAATATTTGGCAAGGTTAACTTTAAACAAATTTACGTGTTTGTGAGATCCGTTTAAATACCTTATTATTTATTGAATGTTAACCCATGTTATGCTTATTTAAATTATACATTAATGTAAATTTAAAAATTTACATGAAATTGCTACGTTTAGGCTAGTTTTATCAAAAGAGTAATTTTATTATTTTAAAAATATTTAATATCAGAAAATAATGTATATATCTGAACGTAACTGTAGGGAAAAAAAAAGATTTTTAATTGTAGTATTTACCTATAACACGGTTATTTCACGAAAACTCTATTAAATTTTATAGAAATTGTCAGTAATTTTGAAGTAAATGTGAGTTTGTTTTTTTTTTACAATATTGTTGACAATAGTTTGGTGGTCATTTAAAATAACAAAAACTTATATACATTGTTTATGTATTTAATTAAAAAGGTTTTTCATTTTCCCCAGGTACTTTTTTTTTGTTATACTTTAACTTACACTTTGGTTATCATATATTAAAAATATTCCTTAATATATGATAACCAAAGAAACCATCTGCTTGGCAGTAAGCCAAGAGCTAAAGTGGTTTTGTGAAAATATGCTTAGAAAATCAGATTAATTGTGGATGCTTCTATCAGCTAAATTTATCCAACATTGTTATTCTAACAACAAAATAATCTATATGTAAATACTTGGTATTTGGTACCTTAAATAATATTACGCGATACATTACTATTCGTAAAGGTCTAATGCCCTTGAGTAGCAGCTTTGATCAAAATGCGGCCTCAACGATGGTCGGCACTTTATCAACGTCAAAATTTTTATACACAATTTTCAAAAACCCATATGTTATATTTGAAATATGTAACAACTTTTTGACATAATTAATTTCTTTTTTTTTTTAAGTTCTATCGAACTCTTATATATTTTTAGGATATTATCTGAAACATACTTTAAAAACGGCCACAACTTTGGCTATTTGGATTTATTTTTATTTAAATATATGAAAAACAGAATATCAGCATTTTCAAACTTCCTATAAATGATTCGGTATTTGATAAAAATGATAGTTGCACATGCCTTGGTTGGAAATTTTAGTGGATCGCCATTACACTATTCAGATAGTCATAATTATTCAACAAGACAAAAAACAAATAAAACACATATGAGATATCAAGACAGAACTATGATTTTTTAAAATAAACGCGTTTTTTAAATTTTCTAAATTTATAAGATTTAAAAGACATGAATTTATGACATTAAATAATTAGTGACAGAATAATAATGAGACTGTATAAAGCAATAATCGACTATATTATTTGTTTCGTCAATATCATCGCTTACCAAACTTCGTATGTAGATTAATGTTATTTAATAATAATATCTGTATTGTGTAGAAAAAAACTACATACATCTATCCAACATCGAAACCAGGTCAACCCTTCCTCATATAATACATACAAATGACGTGAGTGTCGTGAGAGTAGCTCTCGGCTGTAATTGCCCTCGTACACCTGAGACCGCTTCTTATGTCTTAATAACTTAATTGGCTCCAAGATAATATATGCATGCTTCTAGCTCGAATAAACTTATTAAATTTGTGTGTTACATACGTGTACAAGTAATATACGACTTGTTTGTTTATAATATATATTGCCCGTAGTAATCATTTGATCACCTTCCTTATACTTTATTTACAACTTCTCATTAAAAGATCATTATCGATTGTATCAACTCGTAACAAAGATATTATTTAACTTGATTGTGTAAGCTACATTTACATATTTTTGAAAATATCTTTAAACATGTATAGCCATGTTAAGCTTATTTAAATTTATATAAATACGGAATGTAAAAAACCGATACGTTGGTACGAAACGATTACATTGGTTACCGTACGAAAACATTGGTTAGGATTTTCGAAAGAGACCTAATAGGTGTCACCACCGTCCCGATAAAGACGATCACATATAGAATGCTTAATTCACCGAGACGGACAGCGATACGGTAGCTCAGTTGGTAGAGCGACGGGACGGTTTCCCAGTAGTCGCGGGTTCGAATCCCTGCCCGTATCGGTTTTTTACATTCTATATTTATATAAATTTAAATAAGCTTAACATGGCTATACATGTTTAAAGATATTTTCAAAAATTGATTTCGGTAATGGCATCTTTTCAATGTTTATCTATACTGCAAAGTTAGAAACATTGTTTAGGATTTTCGAAAGAGACCTAATAGGTGTCACCACCGTCCCGATAAAGACGATCACATATAGAATGCTTAATTCACCGAGACGGACAGCGATACGGTAGCTCAGTTGGTAGAGCGACGGGACGGTTTCCCAGTAGTCGCGGGTTCGAATCCCTGCCCGTATCGGTTTTTTACATTCTATATTTATATAAATTTACATTTACATATTAAGTTAAGTGTGAGTGTCTCACACTAGTGAGTGACACAACATACGAATGCTCTTACAACTGCTACAAAATGTTAATCTGATACACACAGTGACATGAAGATATATTAAGTGACATGTGTATTGCTCAACTAAATGGAATATATATGTATGTATGAATATGTACTTTAGATTTAATAATAAATACTGTATCTTACTAAATCCAAGTGCCGGTTCTCGTAATTATGTCCAAAGTTTCAACATACTGCTTCACTGTAACCACTTCAAAAATGTTGTCTGATGGCGTTCTTAGTTTTAAAATAATCTATATATATATATATATATATATATATATATATATATAAATTAATTGATTTCCGTCAGTCGTCAGTCGCTAAAACTCGAGAACGGCTGAACTGATTTATCTTATCTTGGTGTTGAAATGTCCTCGGAGGTCCAGGGAAGGTTTAAAAGGTGAGAAAAAACCGAATAATTGCCGTGAAAACATTAAAAACAGCACTTTTCTTCTTTCCATATAAACGTTTTCTAAATAAAATTTAGAGTCAATTTGAACTTGTAGTAAAAAATATCTTACCATTTTATAACCCATAAAATAATGTAATATGTTATACAAAAAACAATAAAAAAAATATATAGTATATTTTTCTGCCGGCCCTGTTCATAATAAGATTAATCTTATGAATATCTCAGCATTGCTCGAGATAAATGAGTAACCATAATTAACTATGTTTTACTATAATTGTATAATTATAATCTTTTAATCCAAGTACATAATCCTTAATCCCCTAACTCTCTTTGTAATACATAATACTAATTCTTGATCTTTATCTTAATGTTAATGTATATTTATAATAGAAGACATAATTCTTTAACCTTAATCTTGGTTCTTGAGCCTAATATTACTACTAATTTCAACCATAAATCCCAATGTTTAGTTCAGTTCTTAATCTTTAAATCCAATAATCTTAAAAAAACACTTTTACTTTGAACCATAAAACAATCGTCTTAATAGTTTATTATTTTAATAATAAAATATATCATAATATTTCTATTAAAGTAATATAATCAGAGAGGGGCAGTGCGCCCACAATGCGTCAACAAACAAACTGACACTCGTAAATCCGTATTTCAAGATATGAGCAGGTGTACCAAGAGCCAGGGTCGTTAGACGATTATATATAGTACAATACAGACACTTAGTGTTATATAAGGTTTAGACCTATATTATAGTAATATAATTTAAATGATTTAAGTTTGATTGAAATGTTACGAGAATTTTACTAGAACTGGACTTTTTATGGACAATGCTTTTTCATTATTTAAATCTTATATTTTGTGTCATCTTTTTGAACAAAGTTAAAATTAATCATTTTAATTGAATTTAATTAACAATTATTATTCTGCCTTAAGATTAAAATTCACTATGAAATATCTTATACAGAAAAGAATTCAACATGTTTCATGCTTATAAAGTGAGCACTGAGACGAACCAACGATTTGATATTGTATGTATTTTTTTTTATTTAATATTTATTGCTTTTTTAAAATTGACCTAACACTACACAATAAAGTTAACAATAAATAAATAAGTAAATATAATAAACTATACCAATGTTTTAAGTTTAATGTTAAAGAGGATAAAAAATTCTATTAGATATAAAATGCTAAATAACATAAAATCTACTTTACGATAACTTCTTTCATTTTCAGTTTATGTTCCTGCATAATAGACGATGCTCACGCTTGGACAGTTTTAAAACGTCAAGTTACCTTTGAAATTTTTATTCACTGGTTCATTTTTGATGTATAGTTCTCCCTGAGACAGATAGTAGGTTTTGATGTTTTAAGTGAAGGCTTCTTTGGAAATTCTGTAAAAGAAAAGCGGTTATAAGGTAGCTCCATCACGCTGGACCCCGCCTTAAAAAAATCCTTACTTTTTTCTCTCATATTTAACTGCAAACGATAGAAATGATTGTAGTGAAGTTGATTTTTTTGTAGTAATAATAATTACGCAGCAATTTAAAGTGTACTTCAAAAGTTTTTAGAGTAGTATTATTTATATTTCTGGTTGAGAACAATGTTTATTAGGTTTGCCGCGTAATTATTTGTACTACAAAAAAATCAAATTTACTACAATCATTTGTATCGTTTGTAGTTAAATATGAGCGAAGAAAAGTAAGAATTTTTTTAAGGTGGGGTCCAGCGTGATGGAGCTTTATAAGGTCTGTAAAGCGACACCATCTGTAGCACGAAGTCACCAGGAATCTGAGTTCCATACACACGATATCGAGAAAGAATCCTTAAGTTAAGTTTGCTTTTAATTTTATTACAAGTCTCCTCTTAATTTACGAATGTCACAAGCTTAGTATTAGTATGTCTGTAACGAAATGACAGTATTTTATCATTAGGAAATATACCCACTTAAGAATTTCATATAATATAATAAGTGTACTATATTTCATAGATATAAAACTTTAAAGTGTTATACAATTATTAAAATAACACTGTTAATTATAAGCTACACATCTTTCTTAAAATAATGGTAGAAAAAAAAGTGTCGTAAAATCTGTAAATAATTAAAAAAATATATATACAAGGTTATTTGTAATTAGTTGAGCACCTTTTGCAGGCAGCCCCTCTACATCAATCCTAACAACATTTGTTCTACGACTTTTTAAAATTAGTAGTTTTAAAAATTGAGTTTTTCCCATACAAAATTTATTTATTGCCTCTGAACGTGCATTAAACTTGAGCAAAGAGAGGCCACGCAACTTGTCAAAATATGTGCCAAGGCCACGTGTATCGGGGCGCGGGGTGGCGGGGTGGCGGGGTGACGCAGCGGCTGCTATGCACGTTAGAACTTGATCATTATCTAAAGTGTAATAAAAAATAGCATCGTTTTCCACTTTTATTTATTAAAATATTTTCTACAATAGTCTAAACACATATTGTCTAACTGTTTAAGAATCTAATGAAAAAACAAAATCTCCAATTAGAAGTTGTCCACAAGTTGAATGTCTCAATATTTTTATTTGGTTTATGAAATAAGGGCACTGTAACGAAACCAAATAAATATTATTTTTACAAAACAATAACTTCTCTTTAACTTACTTTATACATATCATATTATGTCGTTTGTTAATATTTATATCATGACAATAAAACAATAAGTTACTTACGAATTTCTTTAAGATGGCGCGTAACAGAAAAACGTCATAATTTTCATTAATATTAATTAATTAAAACGTAAGAAGTGAATCGACTGTTTCTGACGTATAATATTCTCATAAAAGAAACACATAGGTAAGTACCATAAAAACAGACAAATGTACACAATCCACTTCAAAAATAATAACTTTAGGCTTCTTAACATGTTGGATCGTCACTATATCACAAATAAAATTATTCTTCATCATGGTTTCTGCTGTTACGAGTTGCTGTTCGTTCTAGGTATAGCAAAACAGACCTTGTAAAGATCAGGACCCCAATGCTCCATTTCTCAGCCAAAACTCGTATTTCTTTTCATTCTTACTTCTTCTATTTCAGACAAACAATGTATTTTAAAAATATTATAAATTACATTTCATAATTTCTTCTTCATGTTATAATCTTGAATTTATTTATTAGTTTGGCTAGAATTTCTATTTGAGTTGTAAGAGTTTTGGTTTAAAAATGGTATCATTTGAAAGGGGTTGGTCTCCCCTTTCTTTTAATACTATTCCCAGCCTGAGAAAATGCGTAGTTTCTTTTTTATATGTTTTTTTGTGTGAAATAAGCTTACCGTGTTTTCACCAATATTAGCACAAAAACACAATGTTTAACACAAGAACACTTCACATCTATGCAATATGTTTATCAATTATTTATATGATATTATCAATTTTTCATTTTAATTTAACAAGAAAAACACAATTCGTAACAACTTTGTTGTTTTAGATTCCCTAATGTTAAATGGCGGCAACTTGACATATGACGTTTGTGATTTAAAATGCTTTTTGAAATAATTAATATTTATATTACTTTTTTTGTCAAAACTGACTCTGTTAACCCCGACTCCACGTAGTCTTGTCTGCCCTACCCCTAGAGTGTTTTTGTAAATCCGGAGGCGCGGAAGGAGGGCAGCCCCCACCCGCCGTTACATTGAGTTGAAACCCAATCGAGCCGTAGCTACTGAGGCTGGTCGCCGAAGGCGACCAACAAGCCGCAGTGGCGAAGGCGAGCTTGGGTTTCAGTTCAGTGTTACGCAAGGGTGAAGGGGCTGGCCATCCTGAAGCGCCGGAGACGTCACAGAAGTCTTAATTACTTACATTTTAGGTTAGTTTTTACGAAACTTCAAATCGAAATATCTCCAAAACTAAACATTTTCTCACAATAAAAATGGTGTCAGGGGATAGGGCTTCGACCCCTCTTTTCTCCCTATCCCCCTCTCCCTTCTATTCTTTCAACTCAATTGGAAAGAGTTACCATTAGTTTTAATAGCAAGTCCATAAAATCGCATTGTCCAGTATGTAATTACAATTCATTATTTAATTATAAAACTCTAATCCGATAATTTTATTTTTGGTTAATGTAAATTGTGTTTTGTAATCCACATACTTGTCATTTTGATTATTTAGTATTTCCATAGCAACATGGTGTAAAAGAGATGAAGCTATACGAAAAAAGCTGGCGCGCGCATTTAACAGTTTCTGACTTTCGCTAGCCTGCCGCGACCTATACTTTAGACTGCTTACAAAATACAGAGTAATAAATAATCGAGGGAGCAAAAATTTTTTTTGTTCGTTTATTCTGAGTTATTTATCAAGATTTTTTAAAAGTCGTAGAACAAATGTTGTTGGGATTGATGTAGAGAGGCTGCCTGCAAAAGGTGCTCAACTAATTAAAAATAACCCTGTATATTATCACAACATAACATAGCCTGTGGTTTAATAAAAGGAGAAGGGGTTTATTACAGGACGCCATGTGTGTTGACAAATTGCTATTTTTCATACAATAGAAACAACAATACGACTGCAGAAGTTTTTTTTTTATATTTAAGAAGCAGTTACTAGCGTCTTAAGTCGCTTGAATAGTGTATTTGGTTTTAAATCTTAATAACAATTATTTTTTCGTAACAAAAATATAGAAATTGGAGATTATAAAGCTTTTCGAAACTCAAAAGATCAGTTTTTAGACAAATACATAAACAAGGTCAAAGCAGAATATATTTCTAATATTTATTTTTTACTTTATAACAAATAATAATTTGGTTCACAATTCCTTACAATTGATTGGTAACGTATTTACGCTATCAAATAATTACAGATGTTAATTTACCAACCAAAAAGAAAATAAAAAATGCGTATTGTATCTATTACAATAGATACAATACTCGTACTTAATAGTTTAAATTTTAATACAAAAATATATATGTTAGTAGTAAATATTAAAGAGCTACTCCGATAGATGGTTTAATAAAACCCCTTGTATTCCAACAAACTCTTAAGTCTCATCAAACTGAGAACCAACGACCCCCTTGACTTCTCATAAGCTGTGAGTGATTCAGCAACGAGATAAACTGACATCAAAATATAACATGATTATTTATTGTATCAACAAGCAGTTCTTGAATATGATACATATATATAAATAATGTTTATATTTTTTAATTTACGGCAATTTATATAGTATATAAAGCCTATAAAAAGTATTACGGACCGGCTCCCCAAAACTAGTGATAATTAGGTAAATTTTAAGAAATAAAAATCATAATCCATTATTACGTAATAATACGTAGAGTATTTTGTAAAATTTTATTTGGCTAAACAAATATAACATTTATATAAAATTTAAAATTTCAAACATATCTACTCAAACGACTATTTCAAAATGTAAAAAATATGTAACGAAAAAAAGACCGTATCTTATACCAGTAAACTTGTAAATCTTATACGAGTTCGTGCTATAATTTCGATGGTCAAACTATTATTTTTTTCTATTTAGTCGTCAAGGAGGCACCGGCGCGAGCACCAAAGAATAGAGCTCTTCTTCTTACGCGCCTCCCGCTGCCCTACAATGGTCTAATAATTAATAAAATAGTTCTTAGGACTTAAAACAAAACGTTTCAAGTTATATTAAAAAAAAATAACAGATACAAATGTTTCAAGCTACCACTACTGTAGTAAAATGGTGAAATGTATAAACCTAATAATTATTTTATCAAAAGACTAATCTTATTGCTCATTAGGTACTTTAAAATAATTGTGAATAAATTAACCGGTTTATAAGCAATACTTATAAAAAACTTATTTTCCTATCGTACCTACCGTTTACTTACCGTCAACAAACTAACAGCTAATAGCCTTCATATCACTAAACGGCTCCACTACAACATTTTCAACACCACTAATCTCCATCTTATTTCTTATTACTCTGAGACATAGCCAATTAAAATTTGATCATAATGTTCAAAACATGCTTGAATAAAACTTATAATTAAAAGGCATATTGACATAATATCATTTTTGCTTGTAAATTTTCATATATTTTATAAAGTGAAACAAACTGGTTGAAGTATATATTTACGAAGTGCTCATATAGAATTACTTACAAAATACAGCTTTCAATTCTCAAGTTCTATTACTAAGAAGAAAAGTTAAATGAAATATTAAATTGTTGGTAACAATTTTAATGTATCTTTGACTTGATTCTTATGACTTTTTCGTTCCTCAGAAGTCAGTAATAAAGGTAATTTGAAGAAACTTTCTATTAAACACCGGAACTTTATCAAATATAAAAAGTTAATAAATAATAAAAAAATACATATACCGACATTTATTAAATATAAATAAAATTTCGTTTATTAATTCTGTATATGTATGTATATATGTATATCATATATGTAACCAAAAAATTAATATCAATTTATATTTCAGATGAGCCTCGTATTTTTTTTATTTATAACGCCAAGACTTCTCGCTCAAAACGCAGTTGGAGTTATTGATCAGAAACCGATAACACGTTATTTGAATACACATGCAAATTGGAATTGCAAGTTTTGTAACATGAAACAAGATAACTATAATCAAAGATATTTGCTTGGGGATGTACCGGGAGGAGCTATAGATCTTTTCGATTTACCGATTTTTGCATCTATTAATCAAAACAAGGGCAGAATAAACCGACAAATACTTTCCAATATCATCGGGAGACTGGCTTAGCTTATGCATGTTCTAAAAAAACGACATATTCAAATTTACTATGATATATTGATTGAATAGATTGAAATATTAAGCTCATTTTATTTTAAAATACAACTTTTTGTGTTTATGCTTTATTGTAGGAGACCCTATTTTTCTTTGTATTGAAAATTATCATATAATTAAATTCGCTACTCTTTGTGTGAATAATTGTACCTGTCTATTTAAAATATAAATTCTTTATATGTTTTGAAAATGTCTTTAAACATGTATAGCCATGTTTTATCAGTTTATAATGATTGACGTTTATAACGACCAATCATAAACATCAAATAACATGACCTTAGAAGATGAATCATTATGTTATATTACGAATTATTTTTAAGATTAAGTCACTATGTGATTTTTACAGGCGCCTGCTACAGAATATAAGTTATATAGTATCATAGTATATAACTTACAATATTATAATTTATATTATTATAGAATTAAAGCTATGTTGCTTGATAGGCAAGAAGCAAGTTTAATGAAAAAAACTATAATTTAAATATTCAACTAATTAAACGCTGCAACAGATAAAAAAAAACATTTTTGAATTTTTTTATAACATGAAGAATAAAACCGGGATCATTGAAGTTAATAATCGCTCCGTAATAACTTTACCTAAATAGGGCAAGAAAATGCTAGAACATTGCATACCTGTTACGTAGATTAGCATATTTTACATAGTTTATTTTCTAGCTTTAGTTTACCAAAGAACTTAGGTATTTGAGAGTTTCATGTGACTATTTACGAACAATTAGTAATAATAATAATATAATAATAATATCGGGACAAATTACACACATTGATCAAACCCCTAAGTAAGCAAATTATTTGCTTGTGTTAAGGGTGTTAGACAACGATACTAATACATAGAAATACACATATAAATACTGAGAATATATTTAATAAACGACCAAACCCAGAAACACAGACATCTATGCTCATCACATAAATGCCTGTGCTCTGCCGGGAATCGAACCCGAGCCCCGTTGCGCCGTGACACGTTAGGCGTCTGCGCTAACCACTCGACCAACGGGGTGGGGTATTAGTGTTTGAAATAATCATTTCTAAAGGACACCTATTGCTTTATACTCCTTGCTTTTATCTTCATATCTTTTCACGCATTATTAACTTTTCAATTCAACCTAGAAATTGTTATTTCAAGTAGCTTGGTATTTTAAAATGATTTTAAAACTACAGTCCTGGTTTTTTTTCAATTCATTATTTTTGTATACATGTTACGATATTATAAAAATAAAATCTATTTTCCCAGATTCTGAGGAGTATATTGACAAAACAAATGGTATAGAGGATTCTAATATAATGCGGCTTTTTAAGAAATTGAGTCCGTACTTAAAAAAAACAAACAAGATTCTAATAAAACGAATCGTGCCTCACGGAGCCCCAGCATCCAGTTTAGAATACGATCATGAATACAATACTTTCTATAAGCCTTTTGTCCGAATACACACAAAAAAAAATGTTGGAAACGGTATTCAAGATATAGAAGAGGAAGATATATATAATAACGATCTAAACTCTTATAATTACAATTATTTAAAAGAACCAAAATTAGAGCGATTTGTTTTAAATAATATCGACGGTACAGACGAGTTACTTGAACCGTATCAATCTAACGATTATAATAAGATATATTTGAAAGTACGTAGTAATATACATGAGGGGATAAAGTCCATGGGTTTGCAAAGTAAGAAACCTAAAACACACAACAATGTTATTAATCTTCTCAAAGATTTATTAAGATCACCACAATTTGAAAAGTCTGGAGAAACCAATGATCCTAATGCTCCAGGAAAAACAGTGCAAGAATTTGATGAAGTAGAACAGGACAAAACAAAATCTAAAGGTTGGATGCCGCATTATCCACCTTGGAATTATTGGACAGTAAGTCACTTTAACATAATTACATCTTAGTTTTTACTACTTAGAAAAACTGTAGTAGTTTATAGTATACTAGCATATCCAGTCTACTCCACTGGGCTTAATTTAAAGATGTATTAACTCAAAATACAGAATAAAAATATAGTAAATATAAGAATTTACATATTTAGAATTAACCACCGCGTAATTATTATTCGAACTGAATTTCATTTTCCTCTACTCGTTTTTCTAGCTTGTAGATGGATGGTGTCATGACTTTATAACCTTAAATAGTTTGATGTAAAAAACAATATCAGTATGAAAAAACTCTCACTGACAGTTCAAAAAAAAATGCTCCGATCATCACCAAACTTTACAGGATCACCGCTGGGTCAATCTAAAGATCCTCTGAAAATTTGGTTAAAATCAGTCAAACCGTTTCGTAGCTTATGCGGAACATACATACATACAATACAAAAGAACCTTTCATTTATAGTATATGAGTAAAAACGTGTTTTTTTTAGTACAGAAAACCTATCCACCAAGACGTCTGCCCGGGAATGCAAGTTAAAATTGGAAATATGTGTATATGGATACCTCCACATTGAGAAGAAAAAATATAATAAAAAGTTAAAATATCAAAATGAGTTTTTGAAGTTTACTTACAGTGTTTTGTCGTGTTTATCTTTTTGCTCATAATCATTTTAAACTGTTATACAAACAATGAACCTACCAATATTTTGAATTGAATTTTAGCAACCCGTCAATTTAAAAAAAAAATAATCCAACTTTATTTAAGAAAGAAATCTCTCGTGAAATTGCTTTTTATTCTAAGCAAATAAATACAAGTCAGCAGATTGGGATGAGATGCGGCACTTTTTTGCGTCTTATCCTTGGCGGCAGGTCTGCTTCTCTTCTTTGGATCCGTCGAGTTGCGCGGATGCTATAACCGATGTGGTGCATCAGGCAATGGAGTATTTTATTCCTTTTGCTGACGTACCCATCGGTGGCAAAGCTCGCCCATGGTTTAATGCCGAATGTGGTCATGCTCAAGACCGAAAACATTCGGCATATCTCATTTGGGCTGATGCTCGAAGCCGCAAAACTCCGGATGTAAGTTCGAAGAAGAGAGCCTTTAACCAAGCTGCCAAGTCCTACAAAAAGGCATTGCGGAAGGCTCGTCTCGATCGAATCGCTAAGAATGGCGAAAAGCTCTCTGCCAGACCAACTGGCAGTCGAGCTTTCTGGTCTCTTGCGAAAGCGATTGAGTCGAATTTCTGCCAACCCTCACTGCCTGCTCTGCTGAAGCCGGATGGATCCCTGGCCCACACAGCAACAGAGAAAGCGAACGTACTTGCTTCTCTGTTTGCTGATAATTCGCATCTAGACACTGGCAATGCTTCTCCAGCACATCTTCCTCACTGCGGTGTTTCGATGCCTGAAATCCGCATCACTAACAAAGAGGTATGGAGAACATTGTGTCGTTTAGATGTGAATAAAGCCAGTGGTCCTGATGGTATACCAGCCATTCTGCTCAAGACATGCGCAGCTGAGTTGTCTCCTGTACTGACACGTCTGTATCGTCTATCTTTCATGACTGGAATAGTGCCGAAATCCTGGAAGCTTGCTAATGTGCAACCCGTGCCCAAAAAAGGCAGCCGTGCCGACCCTGTCAATTACAGACCGATTTCAATCACCTCCATACTCTGCAAGATTATGGAGCGTGTATTGAACTCGCGCCTACTAGCATACCTAGAAGGTAACGATCTCCTCAGTGACCGACAGTACGGGTTTCGCCGTAATAGGTCTACTGGGGACCTCCTAGTGTATGCTACTCACATTTTAGGCGAGGCCATCGAGAAGAACGGAGAAGCGGTCGCCGTCTCTCTGGACGTCTCGAGGGCATTTGACAGGGTCTGGCATGCGAGCCTTATAAGCAAGCTTTCAGCGTACGGTATATCTCCTGGTCTGATCGGCTGGGTAACGGACTTTCTGAGCCACAGATCTCTCCGAGTAGTTGTCGACGGGTGTTCCTCGGAACCCTTGACAATAAATGCCGGAGTGCCTCAGGGGTCCGTTCTTTCTGCAACTCTGTTTCTGCTGCACATTAATGATCTGTTGAAGCCCGGTATCTATGGGTATGCAGACGACAGCACAGTTGTAGAAAGATATCTGCCGAGTACTCGGGCTAGTCGAGATCAAGTACAGTCTGAAAGAGAAGCTATGGTGCAACGTTTGAATGACAAACTTCAGGCAGTCTCCGCATGGAGCAATGCCAATCTTGTCAAGTTCAACGCCACCAAAACGCAGACGTGTCTATTCACCGCCAAAAGGAGCCCTTTCACCTTGGCTCCTACTTTCCAGAATGTATCCTTGGAATACAGTGACCGGCTTCAGTTGTTAGGCTTAGAGATTTCCTCGAACCTCAACTTTGGTCGGTTCATTGAGTCCAGAGCAAGAGCAGCAGCAGCAAAGCTTGCCGTTCTGGCGAAGGTTCGGCAGTACTTTACACCGGGACAGCTTCTTGTTTTATACAAAGCGCAGATCCGGTCGTGTGTAGAGTACTGTTGTCACATATTTGCTGGTGCCGCAAAGTCTCATCTTGCGGTTCTGGACTCAATTGAGAGGCGAGCAAAGAGGCTTATAGGCGATCCCGAATTGGTCGGAGCCAAACTCCAAAGCCTTGAACACAGGCGTAGAATTGCTAGCCTCTCAGTATTCTATAGGATACATTTTGGTGAGTGTGCGCAGGAATTACACAATTTAATTCCCCCGTCCCCCTTCCATCACCGGACGTCCCGACGCACGGCAGGTTTTCATCCTTTTGTTGTGGACATTCCACCTGTCCGAACGAAGCGCTTTGCTTCCTCATTTTTACTGCGTACAGCAAAGGATTGGAACAGCTTGCCTGCGTCGGTATTTCCGACCGAATACAATGTGGGTGTCTTCAAGCGAAGAGTGAATAGGTTGCTAGGGTAATGCGCCTTACCACCTAAGACTACATTCCACTTACCATCAGGTGGAATGTAGTCAAGCATTGCCCTAGAGAATATAAAAAAAAAAAAAAAAAAAAAAAAAAAAGCTTACAAAACTATCAAAAATAAATTGTAACAAGGTTAAATATATCTTTCTTAAATGAAGTGATTTTCCATATAGTTTCATTTTATTTGAATAGCTTATAATTATAATAATAATAATATAAGAATTTTATATTTAATTTGAAGGTTAATATTACTCACAGAGGTCTAAAAAGTCAAAACCATATTGATGAAGGGAAAAAATAACTCACTCGTACTTTCCGCATTCACATATTTGATAATCAATACCACCTTTATCCTAAAATCATAGCAAACTCAGCAGTGCTATTCTGCTATGACTTCAATATTTATTATAGTTAATATCAACAGTATAATAAACCTATTCTCAGTTCAGTTAAGTTCAGTCACAACAGCTGGAGGCAGGTGAGAGCAATTAGACCCGAGAACGAGTCTCGTGACACTGACTGATTCTTGTGTAATTAAAAGATACAGGTTAAACAGTAACCCTAAACCCTTAATAACATCAGGTAATTCGTTCAGTAAATTAGAAAGTTTAGCATATAAGATATGATTCATTAAGTAGAAGTTTTTGGAAATGTAAAATTAATATATATTTTTGTATTTTAGTTTAGTTTAAAGAGAAACGTCTTAATATTGTATTTTATGTCATTTATGACTAACAAACATTATATTTATCAACCCACAATATCTTGTCAGATTTCTTGTTTAAATTCTGGATAAAACAAGAAAAACAAGGTTTTAGAAAAAAAAGTGACTGATGTTGATGAATAAGAATAGGACAAAACGAAATCTAAAGCTTGGATGCCGCCTTATTCAGCTTGGAATTATTGGATTTTTCGGTTTTTTCGGACTACTATTTCGTATTTTTTTTTTAATTTTAAAATATGGTCCACCCAACTAATATATATTTTTTTTACCAGACAGCAAACATGGCACATTTTGTTATTACAAATTTGTATCTTTAAAGACTTGTCATTTTTAATGTTAATCATTTCCTGTGAATAATAAATAATAGTCACAAATAATCATTATATTAAATTAAGATCAGTTACGTTCTAGTAATTTTTTACACTCAAAAATATATAACAATCTATAATAATATTTTAGGACTATAAGTTCTGTTTGAAAGAGAATTTTTCAACTTCAGCTATTTTGTTCACTACTTACGGGACACCGTGCATAAGCTATGTTTTACATAATTTCATACATAACGAAACGGCAAAAACAGTCTTTTACATAAAGATGCATTATGAACGACATATGCCACTACGTAAAGATAAGGAGATCCATATTTGACCTTTAATCGCGTTATTTCTATATCAGAAACATAATGACAAATGATAACGTAAACCTATGGTTTACGTTCATAATGTTTGTCATAACTCTTAACGGTCCACACGATTATTTACTTTTGACGAGTTATTTGAAAAAAATACTAAATATGTTGAAATTAGTGTTTATTTTTTTTATTATGTCGTGCAAGTTATGCAACGGATTAGAAATCTCAAAGTTAATACAGTTCGATGAAAAAATTTGCAATATAAGTTTAGAATTGTTTTATTTTACGGAACAAGAAACAAAAGGTCAAATGGTAATGGCACCTTTCAGTATGTGGAATCTGATTTCTCTTGTTGCGTTTAAGACTTCGGCGAACAGCTGGAAACAACTACATTCAATCTTTGGCGTATCAAAGCGAAATGAACAACATTTTAATTCAATTTTTAAATTAAAAACCGAATCCCGGGCACAAATAAGACCAGGTACGATATTCAAAAGCAAGCAAATAGTATTCCAAGATGAACATTTAGAATTATCCTCGTCTTTTATAAAAAGTATTCTCAATTCTGGGACATCCTTAAAGGTGCTAAATTTTGAGGACAATATCTTAGCTGCGGAATTAGCGAATGATAACATACAACTATCTGAATATTCGAATTTGCCAAAAAAAATAGTGTTTGATAAAACTGATTTTGAAGAAACTTCACTGATTTTAAGTGGTGTCGCAGAATTCAGTGGTGCTTGGACGTTCCCTTTCAAATCCTCGAATACAATTCTTGTGGATCATGTTTATATGATGACCCAATGGGCGAGCCTAAGATATGTGGATATAGAATTGTTGGGTGCCTCTGTATTGGAATTGCCATTAGGAAAAGAAGAAGAATATAGTATGATCATAATTAGACCTCATAATAACATCACCATTAAAGAAGTGTTCAATAATTTTAATAAACTATCGTTCTTTGACGTATATAAGAACTTATACACTAATGGATTAAAGGAAGTGCACGTTCAATTGCCAATATTTTCATTAAATTCGGTTTTAATTTTGAATAGTGCCTTGATGTCTATGGAAGCTAAGGATATCTTTTCGTGGGATCTTGCAAATTTTTCTGGGGTCACTGCAGAAAGTATGTATATATCTACGTTAGAACAGAGGACAGTTATAATGGTAGGGGAGGCAGGAATAAGAGCTACTGCATCTACACCTGCAAATTTAGCAAAAGGAACTAGTATACCTACATTTCAAAGAGGAGCACCCTTTCTTTTTTTTCTAGTGCATAGTCCTGCTCTGAATATTATTTTTTGTGGAAAATATGGTGAATGATATTTGTAAGGCCACAAGTTCAATGTTTTAACAGTTATTCTTTGGAGTCTCTTATACAAACATGAACTTTGTTAATGAGAAAAAAAAATATTTTTCAGAAATGCCAAAATTGCACCTTGAGCAAAGCTGTAAAATAGAGGGACATTAATGGATTGAGCATCAGATTCTCTCGTCCACCCTACAACTTTGAAGAAGTTTCTTAACCATTTAATATAGAACCTGCATTCAGTACAACTCTACCACTTAAACTAAATGAAGAGATAAGATGTGGTATTATTATTTTCTTTATAATGTTTTGAGATCTCATACCACTTGGATTATGTGCCCTAAAAGTAATAAGTCAAATCTGTGATATTTTTAGCTTGAGAAGAGAATTCTTATATAATAAAGAAAAGACAAAAGACTCAAAGAGCCAAAGTTCGAAAGAAATAAGAGATTTAATAATATATTTGTTCCAGTAACATTGTTTAAATGATTAAATGAAAAATTATATTATTCTGATTTATACTATCTTATCATTTTTGTTGTTAATTATTATTAATCCTGGGAAACATTATGGTATAATGGTATTTTTTAGACATTTTATAATCTTCATATAATTTAATTTATTTGATATTACATGAATTTTACTGGGCAAATTAACACTTTGATGGTTTAGTAAAATAAAAACGGTTAATTAATATTATTATGATATTTTATGTAGAAAATAAATGCGTTATTTTCTTAATTATTTAATAAATACATTTGAAGGAAAATAGTAAAAAAATGTTATCGAAAAAGTATAAAAGAATTTGATAGACACGTGCACATGTGTATTAGCCATTTGGTTACAACTAAATGGCTGTGAAACCGAAAGGCTGGCTGCTGCTATAAAAAAACCTTTACTATAAATAAAAAAATATACATAGGTTTCTTTTTATTTTATACGTAGTGATTTTTTTGTCATTTGCCAGAAAAGCACTTGATTTTATGTATAGTCATTGTATAAGTAATTTAATAAATATATGTATACGTAGACGGTAATACTCCTAAGTCTTAAGGATTTAATATAATATGTTTATCATATACCGTACGTAATATGATTTCTCTTAAACCATGAGAAAATGGAATTGGCTACTATTTGTATATTTCTGTGAAAAATAAAAAAAGAGATGAAACAGAGTTTTGTAATTTTAAAACGAAAAGTAATAATATTAATAAAAATATTAAGTTCTGTGTTCGAGACGTGAGATATAGATAAGGATGACCTTTCATTTGATCTTTTATTAAAATCGTATTTAAAGCACAATTTAAATGAATTAATATATAATGCTCTACAAAATGAATCACAGCATAGTTTGTTTTTGCTGTTCATACAATAATATTCTTAGACCCGGTTAACTAATCAACTTTGGTGGATATGTTGAAATTGGTGTTAATAATTTTATATCTTTCATGTAAATCATGTATGAATGTGGAATTCTCAGACTTAAGAAATTTTGGTGATAGAATTAGACAAATAAGTTTAGAGTTGTTTTATTTTACGGAAGAAGAAAGTGAAGTCTCCGTGGCTATAGCACCTTTCACTATATGGAATCTTATTTCTCTTATCGCATTTAAAACTTCAGCTGACAGTTGGAGACAATTGCATTCAATTATAGGAATATCAAAACGAAACGGACAATACTTTAATTCACTTTTTAAGTTTCAAACTGATTCAATGGTAAAAGAAAGGTTAGGAGCATCTTTCACAAGCAAACACATAGTATTATATGATGGAAGTTTTGAAATACCATGGTCGTTTCAACAAAGTATTTTGAAATCAGGAGCATTCTTGAAGATGCTAAATTTCAGTGATAATGTCTTGGCAGCGAAATTAGCGAACGGTTATATACAAATATCAAATTACTCGGATGCGCCAAAGCAAGTTGTGTTCAACAAAATCGATTTCGAAGAATCATCAATGATTATAAGTAGTTTGGTTGAATTTAGAGGAGAATGGTCATCGCCTTTCAATAAATCAAATACTATTCTCACAGATGGCTACAAAGGTGCGGTACATATGATGCATCAAAGGGCTAAAGTCAAGTATATAGATATTGAATTATTAGGGGCGTCTGTGTTGCAATTGCCGTATGGAAAAGATCAAGAATTCAGCATGATTATTATTCGACCTCAAGAAAATGTTACTCTTAAAGAAGTATTAATAAACTTTGATAAAATATCATTAACACAAGTACTTAACAACTTATTCAATGAAGACTTAAGGGAGATGGACGTTGAGTTACCAAGATTTTCATTAACTTCGGTTACAATACTAAATGGTCCCTTAATCGCTATGGATGTTGGGGACATTTTCTTATCTGGTCTTGCAAATTTTTCTGGGATATCTACCGAAAAGATATATATTTCTGCTTTTGAGCACAGAGCAGTAGTGACAGTGATGGAGACAGGTATAGTGGCCACGGCAACCACACCAGCTAACTTACCCAAGCTATCGAAAGAGCCTGAACTTGGAAGTATGTCCCCGTTTCTCTTCTTTATAGTCTACCAACCTTCGTATTGTATTATTTTTTGTGGCAAATATGGAGGATGAAAATATTGTAAATATACCTATTTAAAACCTTCCATTGTGTCTTTAAATAATTAATCCCTTCGCCTTATATAATTCAATCTATTTATATATATAAAACTCTTCCGTTGCTCACTGACAGACAGACAACATACAGCTGAAACTACAGAAACGGAATTTTGAAATAAGTGGCTGTAGGGAAAGGCACTAATAGAGGGTTGTCGGCAATTACCCGCTCGTGTGGGAAAAAATGGTACAAGCTTTTTATTTCTTACACGGTTTTACTTGAAACGTTGTATTAGGTTGCTCCAGTGAAGCAAGGGAACACTAAAGAAGCATTTTAATAAATTGACTTTTGGTGCATTGCGGTACAAATAGCTAAGTTTTAACTCACGACAACCCCTGCTTCATCACTGTAACATAAAAACTTGATAAATTAAAAACTCGATAACTTAAAATATTTTGTGCTACCTTTAGATTTTAACTTCGAAGTACTACAGTATAATATAGATGTTTGTTAATAATACATACATTAAAAATGATTCCCGTATATATGACAACGTATAAAAAACCCTTTATTTTTTATGGATATTATACACTAGTTAGTGTAGTGTGTGTAGTGTGTAGTGTGTAGTGTAGTGTTGCGGAGACCAGTTGGTCTCCGCAACTTAAACAGCGTAGTAAATCCATCAGATAAGTGTTACAGATTCGGACCTACTGATATCATTAATTTAATCTTCCCAGAGAATAGAGTATCCGAACTTGCTAAATTTAAATATCGTATGAATAACATTTAAAATTGTGGAGCTTAGAAATTGAGACAGTCGAGTTCGAACGCGATTTAGTGACATTCTATTAAGGTAATATTTAAAAAAATGGTGATAGTTGATTTTAATTTTTTGGTTTTAGTAAATTAATTTTATTGTAATACCTTCATTTTTAATTTTAGTAGAAATATTTTATGTGATTTCACAAGTGACTTTTATGGGTTCCTAAATTTTAAAGCTCTATTACCCCCACTTTACATCAAACCTTTTTATTATATTATTATTTATAGTTACTCTTGCAACACTGCAGACTTGGTACACTACTTTTATAACATTTCCGTCCCGTTGGTCGAGTGGTTAGCGAAGATGCCTAAGGTTTCGCGGCGTAAGGGGGCTTAAGTTCGATTACCGACAGGGAAAACAGGTAGTTCATGAGCATAAATGTAAACATTTCTGGGTTTAGACAAACCTGAACCTGTTTATTAAATAAATTTAAAATATTTAAAATGTGTATTTCTATGTATTTGTATTGTTCCCTAACATTCTTAGCACAAGCAAATAATTTACTTACTTAGGGTCTAGATCCATTTATGATATTTGTCCAGTTATATTATTGTTATTATATCAAAAAGATATTATATATCATTTTATTATATTAAAAATACCTTAACTTTTCCCACTGAATCAGAACCATCGACATATCCCCTCTACAGTCTTCTGCTTTCTAGTCTACTTAGGTAGATACTGATTTTTTAATCCTTTTAAATCTTCTTAAACAAAAAGATTTGATGGATACTCACTACTAAGTATACTGTATAGTCGTTTTTAATTTTGGAACATGATAAAAATTAAAAGGCCAATAATAGTCAATCACGAAATTATTTATTGAAGTGAAACTAAAAGCAAAAGTATATTATTACTAAACGCTGCAAACTTCACAACAGAAGATAATTTTATATACCTAACATAATCTTTGGTTCAACAATAATCGATATATGAAACTGTATTGTTGTAAAATGCTTCTTATACTCTAAACTGAAATATGATCTATGTTAACTGCTATTCTTCATCAGATGGTTGTTTCACCCAAAAGCCCCAAGGCGCGTAGCCGTCATGTTTGGTTGGACCCCGATACACTTTTATCTGTACCCTGCCTACTTCATCTGGAAAAATATAAAATAAATTACACCATAAAAATATTGAACAGCTTTTATGATAAATTCGGGTACAAACAGTCTGTTAACGTCCTATTATATTATCAAATTATCATTTGTGATAGACATTGCGTATGAGTTCTGAGAGAGGTCATGCAAGGCAATAGGCATTACGCAGAGTTGAATCTGTCAGACGCAAAGACTCAAGACAGTTCTTTTTTTTATTACTTAATAATTTAATTTTATTTAATTAGTTAATACTTTCTAATCGCCTATCTCTCCACGATATAAATTTTTAAATAAATAAATTTGTCAATAAGTAAGATATTTCTTATTTCAAATAAGCCTACACTGCACTCATGGAACGTCAATATGTTTGAAAGTTGTTACGAAATATTTACCTACCTTTTCCATTGTCAGCGTGTCTTCCTTCTTCCTCATAATCAAAGTCCTGAGGCCTACAGGCTACTAGCACCAACATCGAGAGAAGGAATACTAAACACCATTTTCCCTGCAATAATAAAAAAAAAACAAATTATTATATTAAATTATGCTCATTTTTACTGTGACTCAGAAAGAATTTGTGTTACCTAAGTAGCAGATAGGTGATGGAATATACACCTGGTCATATCATTAACTAGCCTCTACATGTCCAAACATAATAATATACACAAAAGGTAATCAATATCATAAACAGACTGCCTAGATACAAAAGCAATATATATGCTAATATAAAAACAGTATTATGACTTGAGGATAAAGGTATAATAATAATTATTTTTAAGTTTTATGTACTTTATTAATATGATTAAAAACTAGAACTACCAGTACTTTAAAATACTTCATGAATGTTTATATCAAAAAATCCTTGCACTGAGTATACAAAGATATTTTGATTTAGTTGAACATAGCTACAATTGTTTTTTTTTACATTACATATTATACTTTTTTTTGCACATTTAACAGGCATTAATGATTATTGTCTGGTAATATATAACACAGGACATTATTTTCTATTAAACAATTATCAGTTCCTGACCTAAAAACTTTTTTGAACTAGATTCAGAATAAAAGTAGACTACCAAGTCACCAGTTTACCTATTAATTTAATGTCTTAAGTAAAAATTACTAATACATAAATTTTAAGTTCCACATTTCTCTATTAATGTTAAGAGAGGTTGTAAAGTTTGTATAAAAATAAGGCAATAGTGTCAAAAAACAGTATAATTTACACAATGCTATTGAATGATTATATTATTTATCCTATGAGCACCCAAATCTGTTGTAATAACCTATATTTAATAATAAAATGTCTACAAGCTGATTTTTCTCAAACAAATGAAGTCACAGAATACACCTTAACATTAAGTAAATTATAATACATACATACTGATACATACTGAAAAAATAATTATAATGGTTTTAGATTTTAATTATTTTTCATTGACATTTCTCTCAATTTTTACAATGCCGGGTCCTAAATGTTATAATATTAATAATATTTAAAATTAAAAAAAAGCATGTGAATAATAATTTATTTCATATGAATGGCAATTCCATTAATGGTATTTCATATAAAAAGGAGGGAAAAAATTATGACAATTGGGTCCAACGGGGGCACAATATTAGTACATCCAAAAGAGTGATTACTTTTTCCTTCATATTTTATGGCAATTTATTGTGTGTTATTCACTACTAGGCCTTGCTGCTCAACGATGCACGATCTGACTCATTGCCACTATCGGTAGATACAGTCTGACCGGCAAGAGATTTTACTTCCTCTTCTTCATCTTCACTTAATGAAGAACAGTCTGACAAATCTGCATCTATCCATAACCTAGCCTTCTTTTTGCCCTTGATTTGAGTTTCGGTTTCTGCTTTCCGTTTACCTTCATTTGAAGATCCTGCTGCTTGCCAACCTGCATCTACAGCTGCACTGACGCGTTCAGGCAACTCTTGGCGTTCCTTCTCATATACAGGACTCAAATTAACATTGATTTTTGGTTCAGAGATCAGTCTTTCAATTTTCTTTTGTTTTCGTTCAGCAGCTTCACGTTCACGCTCTTCTTGGCCATCGAGCCATTTTCTAAGACGTTTCTCTTCGTTTATGTCTCGCAAACGCCTTCCGGAAAGATCACGACAAGCCTCACGATTAGTGGTTTTCTCTATCTGCGCTCCAATAGCACGTAACATAGACCCAAATCCACCTTTTCCACCCAAAATTTTTGTATGCACTCTAATGATGTGGTTAGTATTTTCAAAATTAAAATCATTAGGCACTGGTTTTCCATTAACAAGGACATATAAATCTTCGGAAGGGACTCCACATTGTGATGAAATATTCTGCTTCAAATCATTAATATTTTTAAACACACACGATGTTAAAACACTGTTTTCAAAATAAACGAAGTTGGCCATTCTTTTTTATCGTTTGGTCTTCAAAGTTAATTTAAGGTGAATTCAATAAAATCCAAAAGTATAAAGTCGTAAACACCAATTATACTATTTTTATTGAATACGACACCATCAAAAATTCGCAGCAAATGTAGGAAATAGCAAGTATCATGAATCATCTGTCTAAACTCTAAACTGTGGGTTGTGTTGTGACTTGTGAGTGATGTGACTCTAAACTCTAAAGTCTAAACGATATAGGATACAGATAACTGTCAACTGTACAGCACTTGCAACTTTTGTTTTATGATTTCATGACCATAAATTATATAAAGCTATTTTTTTTTTGAAAAGCTGTTTGCAAACAATTCCTTCGCATCCTAAAAAGTAAAAATTCCCTTATTATCCTCAAAATTAAAAAAAAACCCTTTTTTCGTAGCCACTCTGAACCTGACCATGAATAAAATAAAAAAAACAAGTGCCCCCTTTTAAAAATTATCTGTATTATCGGCAAAATGGATAGTCACTAAAAATTTTCAAAATATGAGTGAATTTTTCAAATATGAAGAGTAAATAAACGAATAACGACCTGTTTCGATGAAAATTAATAATTAAAAGAAATAATTCGTAACAATATCAAATTATTATGTTCAATATAAAAAAATATAGATAGTTGATAGTTGGTAATCTAAAGATGAACGTTATCACTTTTAAGAAGAAACAAAAAAACAAATCCAAATTGGATTTATTCTTTAATTAAACAGCCTGGATATTTTTATAGATGGCAGGAAACGTGCACTTACAAAACAAATCATTTCTGAAGTCGTATCACAAAATCACACAAATGCACTAATATATATATAAAACTGAAGAGAAAACACTAACAGATCTACATTTTATAGACATTGCACTATTTATTTTCAAGCATGATTAACGTATACCTTCACCTTAATTTCACGCTTGATTAAATAAAATAAAATAGCGTAAACTTTTAGAAAGTGAAAGTATAGTATTGCGTAGATGCGTTATGTTATTTTTATTTACTTTCTTTTTTAAAACTGTAAATTTTGTTAAAATTCATTATGATTGAAAGAAATCTCAATTTAAATACAAAATAATAAAAATATAAACCGTCTAATCTGTATATAAATATTGTTGTGATTTTAATTATTTTTTGTAAATAACAAAGTTGATCATGCAGATATTTAATTTTGCAAAAATTAAAAAAAATCTCTTATGGTAAATATTTTTAATAAGTATTTACTATCAGAGTTTATTTTTTTTATAGAAGTAAAGATATTAATGAGAATTTATATGTATTTACGCTAGTAATATTGGCTCGTGTTTAGAAAGCAAACGATTGCTATATTCCATTAGGGACGGGAGTAGATCCAAACTTAATTTTATAACCTTTATTGAAACTATTATTTAAAAAAAAACACGCAATTTTTAATTTATCGCTTATCAGAACTATATGTATTTTGCAATATTAAGACACTTTTATGTTTATCAAAATGAATTTATACATTTTTATGCTCAGTGTTAAAAGATTGTGTGTTATCATTTAGTTAATAAAAACTATGCTATTTATACTCTATATTTTTACGTTGATTGAAGGCCATTATTGCTTTGCTGTCAAACCAATGTAATATCCAATAAAATTTGAGCTTTTTAAAATTAACAGGAAGTCGTCTTCTTATAACAGACAACGGGTGATATCTTATTTCGATTTCTTGTAATATTATGGCTCAAAATATTAACCCTCACTACGCATCATCATCAAATCCCGCCAAACAGAATGAGGACACTATAAAACTGAAGGACAATCATGCAGTTAGCAAACGGTAAGATTTATCAATGGACTTATAATTTGTGTCTAAAATTTCCAAATATTTAAAGGAGTGTCCTCTTCAGATTGCAAAAAGAACTCATGGAGCTGATGCGATGCGCTGACAAAGGAATATCCGCGTTTCCAGAAAGTGAGAATCTTTTCAAGTGGATAGGAACAATAAGCGGGCCCCAGGAGACGGTTTATTCGGGTCACAAATACAAACTATCCCTTGAATTCCCCAACTCATACCCTTACGCCCCCCCTGTAGTCAAATTTCTGACACCCTGTTTTCACCCTAATGTTGATACATGTGGCTTAATATGCCTAGATATATTAAAAGACAAGTGGACGGCTTTGTACGACGTCCGCACTGTACTCTTGTCGATACAGAGCCTGCTGGCGGAACCGAACACGCAAAGCCCATTAAACCAGCAAGCTTCATATCTGTGGTCTAATCAGCCCGCCTATAAGAAATATCTAGAAGATTTTTATAATAAACATAAGGATTCATAGTTTGATTGTTAGTTGTCATTATGTTGTGTTATTTTATTTGTGTATGTCTGGTTGATTGACAGGTGAAAGTAGACAGTTTCGCTATATTGTATTTACCAGTTGGTGTAATTTATTTTTCATTTGTTTATTTTTCTTCTGTTTGGAATTTCCACAATATTTAATAGCAAAAAGTAAAGTTTTTAGTAGAGTTGACCAATTTTCTACCCTAAATCTCATTTGTTCATTATATTTATTTTAAAAAATTAATGTCTGTTTTTCATTACTATGTATATATAATTTTTCAAAAGACCTGTTGCTTTCCGCCTTAAATTGTAATAAAGAGATTGAATATGTATATTGAGATCACTGACTAATACAATTATTTAGTTCAATTACTTTATATTGTTTGATTTAATTCCTTTCCACCAACCACAAAGTGACGAGTATAATTATTTTCTGCCAATATTATTATTTTCTAATGACACTTGATTGTGGACACCTTATGGGGTCATGGGTTTTATTACAAAAAGTAAAAGTATATTATGAAAAATATATATTCCCACACATCTTCATGTTGTATTCACCTTTTAAAGAATTGGTATTTGTACCATTTAATATAAATAATCTTTATATTAGGGCTAAACAAGAATACTATTAACATAAAAAATTGGCTTACTTTTAGAGCATGTTCCATAAATTTTTATATTTGTAATTTGTTGTGTTAATTAAATGTTACAACTATTCTAATCTTATAAACTTTACTAAATAGGTTGTGCTGATCAATATTTCCTATATTATATTTAGTCAGAGATGTAAAAGAAAAAACACTATTCCATTCATAATTTCATAACCAACATTATTGTATGTATCACTTTTGAAATAAAAGAAATAAGATATATTTTAATTTAATATATTAACAAGTTACAACATTTAAATAGTAATTATCGCCACAAACAATGGTATAAAATACAAATTAGGCACATTTCTTTACATGTACTTGATCTGGTTAGAAATGTTTTCTTTCATCAATCTAGCAAGATGATTGCAAATACAAAAAAACTAAACATTATATTACAATTTTGAGAATATTTATTGACTCAAGAAATAAAAACCCCCTACAGGATATGAATGCTCAGATGCTTACAATCAAGTACATAATAATGGTGAATTAGATGTCATATAAAATTATTTCAAAGACAATCTGAATTTGGAGTTCTAGGATTTATTTTTTATCAGAATTTTTGAACCCAATGAAGACAAATAAATTATGATGATGAATAAATAAATGATACAACACATAAAACAGATCAATTAAAAAAAACTATTTTCTATTAAATTCCATACTTAATCTAAAATTAGCATGTAATTCTACATATTTAACAAATTTATAAGATATAAATTTGTATTTATATGTAAAGAAAACCTAATTCTTCAATCCACCTACAATGGTATATCAATATATTTTTGGTATTATATACATATTACTATATTCATACCTATAATATAATAGTCTTGGTCAATACTCTATTATTATAGATATAACACTATTAAAAATAATATAGTAACTACTAATAAGTAAAATCAATTCACCATGATGTTAGAAAATCATAAAAAATATATTACAAAGACTAGAATATATGTGGATAAAAGTTTTGATATTTATATTTTATATACATTTATTAAATTACCTCACATATTAAAAGTAAAGACTTAAAAGGCTAACTGAAAATATTTTGTAGAACTAATGAGAGAACAAATGTTAACAATTAAGTTTTTATCTTAATTTTCTGCTATTACCATTCTTTCTCTATTATATATGTTATTTTGTAATATTACTTTGAATGTTATATAAACTAGATTATTTTCATAGGAATGGAAGTGTTTCTCACTTATTTTTATACATTTTTATTAAATTACCACTGTAATAAATAAACTTAACAAGGCATGTACCCACTAACTTAAATACTTGATAGTAGGTAGTATGTTATTCAATTACTTTTCTTGCATAAATATAGTTTAATTAAGTGTAAAATAAATTATTTTATCTAAAGCTTATGTTTGAAACCTAGACAAGCATTAGTTACCAACTTTGATAATTGTTTATTCTAAGCTCATAATAAATTAAAAGCTAACTTTTAACTATAATCAAGAGTATGAACAGAGATATTATTACACTGGATAGACACAGAATACAATGCATTTTTGTATTTTTTCGTTGGTATCGTTCTGCTTTTTGCAATTGTTTATATCCTTCTTGGACCTGGACTTGCGTTTGTTCTATATTATAGTCTATTCTGTCCAGTACTGTACCTTGTTCATTGACCATATGAGCTAAATCTTTGAAAATATCATTTAAATCCACAATTGATTTGACTATTTTGTTGACTTCTTCCTCTCTTTCAGTTATCATTTTAGAGTTCTCCTCCTGCATCAATAGTAATTGTTTCTGATTAAATGCTGGTTTTTGAAACATATTATCTACATTTTCATCATCATGATTCTGTGCTGATGTACTTGGTAATGAGAAAAGTAGATCTGTTTGATTATTTGTTAATCCTGGTATTAAATCATTATCTTGTAGGCTTAGTTCTTCGAAATTGGGTAGATCGAAGTATGCATTTGATCTTTCCTCCCTTGAAGTGAGAGAACGAAGGTAATTGGATTGGGCCGTTCTGAATGTTACACTTAAGTCTTGGAGTATTGTAACTAATGCTAGTACCACATTTGTTGCCAGCTTTTGTTCAGTTTTGTTACCTAAAACATGAAAAAATGTATATTTTAAAATCAAATTCAGTTTTTGGTATATAATTTTCACATAAGTATTAGAAAAGCTAATAAAGTATTATATATCAATCAATCTTAGTTGAGCAATTTTATATGATATATTACAATGTTTTTCTAGCTTTAATATAAATAATCTCTTGCTTACATGAGTGAGACAGCATTAAAAAAATATATATAAAATGTTTGTTCCCCTTATAAATAGGTAAGCCTCAAACCATTCAAGTTTCTAAATCTGACATAATATTAAAAATAGATTAATGTTACCTATCTAATATTTTCTTCTATGTTTTTACCAAATATCCTAAAATGTTTTGAATATTTTGGACAAGTTCTTATTCAATTGTATGATTTTTCTTTACCTTTTTTATATAGCTTTTCAGCATAAAGTTTATGAATGAATGAACAAAATGAAAAAGAATGAACATACCAACATATGTTACACTAAGCATACATTAAATAAATAAAATAAAAATAGCCTTTATTTCTCTGAAAACTTATCTTAGTTTTGATTATTATTAATTATTACTAATCTTAATTACTATTGACATCGGCCTCCTCGTCAGGTTGTCCTTGGACATAGGCCTCCTCCAGACTCTTCCAGTGGTATCTATCCCTGGCTAACTTGCTCCATTTCTTGGGAAGGTCATCCTCCCACCTCTTGACCTGCCTGCCTCGACGACGCTTTCCATCTCGAGGGTACCATTCCGTTATGGTTTTGGACCATTTTTCTATATTGGATCTCAACATGTGACCAGTCCATCGCCACGTTAGTTCTTTTACTTTTTTGGCAACATCGACCACATTTGTTCTTTTCCTAATATGCGTGAGTCGGCATTTATCTTTCAATTTGAGTCCAAGCATGCTCCTTTCCATACCATGTTGGCAAACCTCTAATCTTTTGATACAGTTTTTTATTATTGTCCAAGTCTGACATCCATAAGTTAGTATCGGGAGTATGCAGGTATTAAAAACTTTTGTTTTCTCTGTTGTAGGTATGGATTTGTTTTTCATTACCTCTTTTAATGACCAGTATCTTGCCCAACTGTTTGTTATTCTCCTTTGAACTTCCTTCTGCACTTGCTGTTTAGGTGATATGACTTGGCCAAAGTACACATATTCTTCTACATAATGTATCTCTTCATTGTTTACCGAAATTCTGATTTTAGATCTGTTGGTCATTAGCTTTGTTTTGGGTACATTGATAGTTAGCCCTGCTTTCCTGCTTTGTATGGTAAGTTCTTGTAACATAACAACAGTTCAAGCATACATTAAGCACATACAAATAATCTAACAGGAGATTTAAAGATATTTATTGGTTCATACCAAATATAATATATAAACAGTATTTAAACCTTGTTTACTCACCGTGTCTTACTTGCGCTCTGATAGCGGACAGCCTTGCGTGTGCTTGAGTGAAATGTCTTGCTATGTCTGTGGAAAGGCGCTCAATGTGCTGTTCGTGGCTGGAGTCCAGTCCAGGACGGGCAAGCTGGTGAGCGTGACGGGACTGCAGTTCTGAGAGCTTGGTTCTTAGTCTGGAATCAATGTCTTTTATTATTCTTTTATGCCTGCATCTTCTTTATAAAGAGTTATTATTATTGAAGGCTATATACTAATAAATAAATAACATCAGAAAATAGCACCATCCTTGTCTCTAAGGCGCAAATAGTAGCTAAGTTTACCTAATATTATGTACTAAGAAAATAAAATACAAAAATGCTTAAATTGTTTTCAGATTTCTTAGGTTAAAATTCCTTTAGACAAAGATTTAGATTTAAGTAGTTATGCTTACTTCTAAACAGTTGTTTTTAGTTATCCTTACCTCTACAAGGCAATAAATAAATTAAAATTAAGTAGTCTGACAAATGTTTAATTCTCTTCAAATTATACTGTAAAACAAAGCTTCCATAAATAACATATAGAACCAAGACGCCGAAAGAATTTAATAATAATGTATGTATTAATTCATATTATAGGTGAGTAAAAACAAAAGCTATGAGCAAGCATCTTTTTCAGTGATTGAAAAAGAACAGAGCAAGTCACAATATTATTCTCAATGTGAACTAGCAACTGCATAAAATAGAATTAAAACAACTCTTATCTTATCATACAATTCCATCAGACATATAAACTAATTTAATGGCACTTAGATATTACTTATATTTTTATTACACAAGTTATATTCAATGAAAGTAGCAATGGATATTATGAATATACACCTTTAGAGTATTGAAAAATTTAATATCCTTTTAAACAAGCAATCATGGTTTCCTTTATTTGTTAAATAAGTAGTTTCCCTCATAATACACACATTTAATAGACAATGTAAAAATAATAATGAACACTTGCATTGCCACTAATGTTATTGTTTGTATCTCCTATCATTTTATATATTTGGTAAATTAACAATAATATTTTGACCTTGTTCTGCTATAAAAGGAATCAACCAAGAACTTTAATTACCAAAATGGTGTTCACTATATTTGCTACCTTGTGATAATGTAGTGTGCCTCCTCAAGAGAATCACTCCAAGGAGGAGGTGCATCCGATCGGGGCTCCGGACCAGCCTCAAGATCGTGACTGCTAGACCTCATAAGCCGCACTTGTTCATATTCAGTTGACTGTAATTCATAAGCATATATAAATATTTATTGTCGAACAAGTACACTTTTTTCTTATTTAAAATAATTAATTTCGATATATAATATATATGTATGAAACACGTAGAATAAAATATGTAATAGTTTTTTTTGCCAATATGTTTGGAAGTACATAAAACATTTTAATTATTTTTTCAGCTTTTTAAACTAGAATCTTATCAATACCTGTTCCGAAAATATTTGTCGAGTATGAATAGCGTTGTTTCGCATAAGCACAAACACTTCAGTTAAACTTCGCGAAACCATTTTATTTAATATTTTTTTATCAATTGTATATATAATTATAAACTTTCGTTTCTAATGTTGTTTTTATTTTGCAGTCAAAATTCGAAAGCCCCAAAGCGCTAATACAAAACGTCATGTTGTAACTATCAACTCGTGCTGTCATGTGTGCTGTCTTGTCATGATTTTAAAAATGCAAGTTTCAAAACAGCATGAAAGTATTTTTATTTCTTATAAATTTTATATGTAGACAAATTATTATTTTTATTAGAATTATTTTTATAAAACAAAGAGATAAAATCACATAGTTTAAAAGTTTTTATATTTATTTATTAGAAAAATTTACAACATTTTTGTTCAAATTCTTTAATGCCAAAATAAGTTGTCAAGATTGTGACATTTCAAAAATATTTTTTTTCCAAAAGTTAAAACTTTATGCAGAGAATACATTGTATTGAAGTACTGATTTTACTGTACTTTAATAAGAATATTACCAAAATAGTTATATTGCATAAACTAGAGAATTATATTATCATAGTATAATTCATTCAAATGAGTGTGCCGACATATGATACCGGTCCTGAACAATTCCAACAGTTTCCATCAAATAGAATTATAGTGATACATCCTGGATCGCTTTATGTACGTATAGGGCGGGCTTCTGACTTGCTACCAGTAAAACAACTTCATTGTATTGCAAGACAGCGTAGACCAGGAGGTAAAATATATCGCGACCCTTTCATACCACCTAGTGTGCCAAAAACTAAGGAACTAATTGAAGAATTAGAAGAATGTCGTTTGCAGATATCTCATACGCTACAGTCTTGTATGCAGTCGAATGGTGCTCGACGATATGCGACGCCACCGCAACAAATTGCTGCTTTTAATAGAAGATCTCTGCCAGAAACCGTCAATGACGGAGACCCATGGCCTCAAGTAGAATGTGATATTGTGGTTGGTGACTTAGTTCTTGACATTGACCCAAAATTACCATATAACATACATTTTCCTTATAGAAGAGGTGATTTCAATTTGCACTCAGAAGTGGGAGGGTCTATTTCTTCAGTATTAAATGATCTTTATACTATTTGGAGCTCCATCATAGAGTATAAGTTAGGTATACCCCTCATAGAACTTGTCAAGTACCGTTGTGTGTTATTAATACCTGATATCTATTCAAGAAGTCACCTTAAATGTCTAACTTCACTTCTGTTAAAGGATTTGGGCTTTGGACACTGTTTTCTAGTTCAGGAAAGTGTTGGAGCTACTTTTGGAGCTGGTATTGGATCAGCCTGTGTTGTAGATATTGGTGATCAAAAAACTGCAATTTCTTGTGTAGAAGATGGCATTTCACATAAAACTACAAGACTAAGAATGGATTATGGTGCAGGTGACGTTTGTCAAGCTTTATCCTGGATGTTTCATAAAAGTGCATTTCCCTATAAGAATTGGACTGAAAATGTTCCCAAAGATGTAATACTAATGCGTAACCTTTATCAAGATTTTTGCCATGTTAATTTAGATGTATGTGGATCACAAGAAAAGACATTCTTAGTTGATCATCCTGGTGAAATAATTTACAAATACACCTTACAAGTTGGAGATGAGTGTATAATATCACCATTGTCACTTTTTTATACAGATTTACTTAAAATTACTGGTGCAAAAATAACAAAAATACAAAATCGTCAACCAAGTGATGCCGAAGATCCATTTGATGCAGAATTTCTTAGAGACACCGGTAGAAAGCGCGAAACTGCAGATCCAACAGCTAATGAAAGTCAGCAGTTTGAAGCGGCTAATGAAACTCAACCGAGCAACAATCCTGATGAAGATATAGTTGTTGATACTTTGGAAGGAGGTCCAGGGGAAATAGTTGTTCTTGCCCCAGGACAAGTTCTAAGCTTAGATGCTGCCATACTGCAAAGTATAGATCAATGTCCAAGTGAGGAATTAAAACGAAAAATGTACAGTAGCATTCTAATAGTTGGTGGAGGTGTCAAGGTTTACGGTTTAAATTTGTGGCTTCAAAACCGATTAGCTCTTCAAATACCATACACATATAAAACTGAACAGCTCGAAATTGTGACTTCCCCTAAGGATATTGATCCTGCAAGTACAGTTTGGAAGGGTGCTGCAGTGATGTCTTGCTTGGAATCTGCAATGGAATTATGGATCAACCAGAGTGAGTGGAGCAGATATGGACTAAAGATTTTAAGAGAGAGAGCACCATTTATCTGGTGATTTAAAAATCCGTTTTTATTTTTATGATAACACATGTCATTTTATTATGATTAAAACAAGACTGTTCTAATGTCTTTATTTACTCTATTAATGTATTTAAATATTTCAGAAAATAAACTAAGTAATAACTACAGTAAGTTATTTCGGTATGAAATGAAAAAAATATTAAACAGTTGTGTTTATTTATTTGAATTAATACAAAATGTGGTATTTATAAGTTACATATAAAATACTTTGAGATTCATTCAAAATACTAAAATAATATCCTTTCTTACATACACTTACTATTACAAGTAAAAAATAGTCAGTCTTGTTGTTTGTAAATACACCTGAGTAAAAAATATCTTTATAAAAAAGTAGTAGCCTTAATGTATATTATTATGGTAATAATTATTATATTTTTATGAAAAATACAGTTATAGTAATTACAGAAATAATTACTGACTAAAAATATTAAGGTAAATGTGTATTTAAGTTAAGCTGGTAATTAAAGATTGAAAATCATACAGCTATAGGAAATAAGATTAATCAAATAATCTTTAGTATACTTTTAAAGTGCACTTCACAACACAATCATTTTTGACTGTAGCAGATAAAAAGTACCTATAATTCAGAAAATGTTAACTAACTTGAGCAATTTGATCATCAACCTTATATGAAACAGAGATATCTTCTTTGACCCCTCTTTTAGGATGTAAGAATATATAATACACACACATAAAAGTTATTCCTATCACATATGGCACTACACTCAAAAATAAAAATGGATAAAAATATATTGGAGCTCTCATAAAATCGTTGGCATATATAAACCAGATTACACCACATGTGACATTCTGAACAAAACATATACTATAATATACTGTGTATCTATATCTCGTTCTACCTTCCATGGGTAATATATATGTGAAGAGGTAGACTGCTCCAAGTGCTAAGGAGAAGGACAATTCCCCAAGTTTGTTATTCGAGCAGAATGGAGATGTGTCATAGAATTGAAGCCATGCAGTCATGATGAAGATGTGGACGAAGCATGCCAGTATCGTCCAGTGTGGATATAGGTATGCTATTATCGACAATGATATCACTCTGCTTACTGAAAAAAAAAAATCTATTTTAATTAAAACTTTATGATAAAATTCTCTAATGCGGCTATTACACGTATCTTTTGTAAGCACTGCACGTATCTCATGTTAGCTCTATACGTATCTTCCGCAAGCGCTACACGTATCTCCCGTAAGCGCTGCACGTATCTCCCGTAAGCACTACACGTATCTCCCGTAAGCGCTACACGTATCTCCCGTAAGCGCTACACGTATTTCCCGTAAGCTCTACACTTATCTCGTGTAAGTTCGAACCAAAACACGGAAAAATAATTTCATCGGCAGTGCGTAGGCTGTGTGTAGGTCACACGAAATAGTTGAGTATTTTTTAAAATGTTATTATAGCCGGTAAACTTCTTTAATATATATTGTATAATAGATTACGTGCCATAAACGGACTGTAATTAAAAATATTGTGGCATTTATATATGGAGTCATATATTTTTTTTTAATATTCGAAATCAATGAAAACTACAAAACATATTATCTCGATTTTATTAATCAATGCAGATCAATAGTGGGGACCGGTAACATGTATGGGTACCTACCTATTATAATATTCATATCAACTATCAGTTTTCAACAAATATAAATATAATTTGAAACTTTTATAAATATCCTCATTTATTTAATACGTTATAACCGCTTTAGTATTAGCAGAATTATCGGGTAACACAAAATGGTGTGGGCAATTAAGAATTTTCCTTTTATGAATTTGATTTAAAACGAAAAAATATTCAAATGTGTGTTATCACTCAAAAAATTAATGTTATCAAGATATACTCACAAGTGACAAAGAAATGCCACAAAGTTTGTAGCACAGTTCCTCCCCACGAAACATTCTCCTTGTCCTGTTGTGCGAAACGCACCGCACGCTGGTAGGCTGCTAGGCACCACCCCATCCCCACCACCGATGAGCATATTGAGAGGATCTGATGTACTGGAATAGTTAACAGTTCGTTTTTATTTATATATATGTATATATATATATATATATATATATATATATATATATATATATATATAAACATATTTTATTGCAAACTATGCTCGCTGCGAATTTGACATCACAAGATATTATAAAGACGTTGTATTTTTAAATAAATTTAATCTAATACTAAAAACATTTTTCAGATGATTACTATTGTTCGTGATACCCGGCTTTGTATGATAGGGAATCATAGAAAAATAAGTTCTATACTATAATGGATTATGGAACTCTCTATTCTCTGTTCATAGTAAAATATATTTACTAACAACAGGGCACGCCAGACAAAAATAAATTACCTAAATGTGTTTTTATCGTTTTTCCATAGTTTATCAAGTATATTACTAATATGTCTATATAATAATCTTTTTCGAATATAGAGTCGAATTTTTAAAATTGCTTATTTATCATTACGCTTTACTTTTACTATTCGGATAAATGTTGACACGAATTACATTAAATACATAATCCATTACATTATGAATATTCCTGAAAATGCGTTTAATCCACGAATACAAACTGTGCAAGAATTACTTCTATAGATTTTTATTCCTAAATACTTTTCGACTTTTTTACTTATCTAAAAACCTCATTCTAGCTAATACATTAGATTATTATAAACTGATATAAACTAATAAGTAATAAATTAATTTTGAATGGTAAGTTAACAAAAACAAAGAATTTAATTAAACATGAAACATTGACAACAAACTTTGAGATTATTTGTATGTACATAAAAGTTAAATTAATAAATCTTGAAGTGGCATTGCAGTAATCTCTATTCTCTATATCTATCACTATTCTAAATATTTCAAATAAGAAATACCTAAAGATATTTAGAAAATAAACTTACTAATAAGGTGGTTATTGTGCTCGGTCTGTAGTTGCTGCATCAACAAACAGGTCTGCAGCACATGTTGTGGAGCAGCTTCCAAGAAACACTCAAAGATACGCAGCAGAGCTGCATCTGAGTCCTCTTTCAGCATTAATGCATAATACATACGCTGGGATGAGGGGTCATTCCTGCGCTCGGCTTGCTTGGACTTGATGGCATAGCTTGAAATAAATAATAATTACATTTAATTTGTGATATGTAGGACATTAATGTTAACTTTCCCAACAATTCAGCCAATATACGTTTTCTTCATTCAGCAATTAATTTGCCTCTTGTTTTTAAATATGTAATAATGTAATTATAATAATAATGTTTTTAAATAATAAAGATTAAATATGTTAATTTTACTATACTTTGAAAAAATACAATTGCAAAATGCATTGGAAAAAGTGCGTTTCCGCATCGTCACACCAGCCAGGAAGGCGATGGCCGGGTGGTATGTCATGGCCGGGTGATACCTGGCAGCATAGAAAACGCTGCCGTTTTTAAAGCATCCCACTAAAAAACCAACGGTTGCCGTCATCGCTACAATGAGACGCCACGGCATCGCGTAAGCATTCACCGCGATGCCTCGCCGGAACCGGGCAACCAGAGTACCCCTACGTCATAAACCTGTGCAATGGCGAGAGGTCACCCCCCCTCTCACCTAGGCCTACGGCTGGGAAGGAACGGGCTGAACCCTTCTCCTTCCCAACCTCCCTCGCTGAAGCTCGATGTGACTATGTTGCCATAGCCGGCTCCGTGCTGGGCTCCGCGCTCGAGGGAGTTGCACCAGGTACTTGCACTACCTATACCAACTACCTGGTAAAGTCTTACTTACATTAGAGCATCCGTGAATCGCAAAATGGGTGCCATTTGCAGCACTAAGATGAAGATACGTAGCCATTTACGTTTTGTGAACTCATTTGATATTGAGTCTTGTTGCTTATCTTGAGAGTACCTATAACAATCCAATGTGGTTTTATTTTTTATAATTAGAACTGTTTACAATAAAACACTTATCTCAGAATACGTGCTAAGTGCGGTTTTGAAACAAAAAACAATCGCAACTTACATTCGTATAGAGACTGCTGTGTTAACAAAGGCTGGTGTGAGAATAAACGCCAACGTCCATCCAAACTCCATAATTTTTCCGGAGAAAGAATATCTTATAGCTACATTAATATCTAATCCTAAATCGACAAAGTGACCAATAATTGCCACTAAATACATAAAAATATCAAAATTACTGATCGATATATTGTTCGGTATGCGATCTGGTTCATCGTAAGAGTATCTACTTTTTTGTAGGATTTTTCGTACTGGGTTTGGCATTGTAGAACTTGTAAAAGTAAAATTAATATTGTAAACATTCTACATGATTCATACCGACAGTCTAACACTCCACAGCCTTCTTATTTATAAGACTACTGCTAAACGTTGATAGCACTTTGTAAATTGTGTGAGACGTGAGTTGTGACACCTGACAGTCCAAGTAGCAAGATTTTGACAAATGACTTTGACAATATCAAAAGTCATTTTTATTTTTTAAGGCTTTTGCTCCTGGCTTATTTAGCCCATAAATTTGGAAACGGATACATTAGTTTTTTTGTAAAAGGATATGAAACGCACTTTGGAATATGGAAAAAGCATGTGAATAATGGGCATATAAAATTTCAAAAAGTCTTTACATTGTTGCGTTATCGCTATTCTCATAACCGTTTATAAAACCCAACTATTCATTACAAACGAACAAAAAGGGAAATAATCTCAAAGTTTGTTGTCAATGTTTCATGTTTAATTAAATTCTTTGTTTTTGTTAACTTACTATTCAAAATTAATTTATTACTTATTAGTTTATATCAGTTTATAATAATCTAATGTATTAGCTAGTATGAGGTTTTTAGATAGTAAATAAAAATCTATAATAGTAATTCTTGCACAGTTTGTATTCGTGGATTAAACGCATTTTCAGGAATATTTATAATGTAATGGATTATGTATTTAATGTAATTCGTGTCAACATTTATCCGAATAGTAAAAGTAAAGCGTAATGATAAATAAGCAATTTTAAAAATTCGACTCTATATTCGAAAAAGATTATTATATAGACATATTAGTAATATACTATACTTGATAAACTATGGAAAAACGATAAAAACACATCTAGGTAATTTATTTTTGTCTGGCGTGCCCTGTTGTTAGTAAATATATTTTACTATGAACAGAGAATAGAGAGTTCCATAATCCATTATAGTATAGAACTTATTCTTCTATGATTCCCTATCATACAAAGCCGGGTATCACGAACAATAGTAATCATCTGAAAAATGTTTTTAGTATTAGATTAAATTTATTTAAAAATACAACGTCTTTATAATATCTTGTGATGTCAAATTCGCAGCGAGCATAGTTTGCAATAAAATATGTTTTGAGTCGATATCAGAGGGCGCGGGTCTGAAAAATATAAAATTTAAATTAAGTCACTGCCTTACAAATTTATTTAATGCAATGAAAATAACAAATACTCAATTCCATATTAAACTTAAATTACCATTGTAGAAGTGGTAAATTATATACAAAACAAACTACCACAATAGTACTTAATTTAAACTACCTTCCCTCCTCCAGCAATAATATATATATATATATATATATATATATATATATATATATATAGTCCTATGTTAATACCATAGAACTGAGGAGTAAGAAAATATAAAAATTATACCTATAGATTAAAAAAAAATTACCTATACAAACAGGTTGATAATTATCAAAGGTACAAGAATTATTCAGTATTTACTGAATAAAGCTAATTAACTAACTCATATAATTTTCATAAAAAAGTAAAATATCATTTAAATTATACGATAAATAAACAAAGTACTTTTCTTTAAGAATTCCGACCAATGGATTCCACTTCGTCGGAAACAGGATTTCTTTATTTTTGCGCCACTCGTCTTTCATAAGATCGCGAATTGAGGCGTTTACAATTTTTAAGTATCCACAATTTTCTGAAAAAAAATTGCTATATTATCACGATATGGATTTAAAGTATTTATACATTTGGGTTATTAAATTATTTGAACTCTACATATTGACCAAACAAGCAGGCCACTAGAACGAAGTATATATAAATTAGGTATAAGAATATATAATTTTTTATATAAATGCTTATTTTCTTAACGTTTGTAAATCTCATTATATAAGGTTACTATTTTTATTACCTGTGTAAGTATCAACAATTAGTTGTTCCAAGAAGCTGGGCACAAAGCTATTAAGGCAGGTCTGCACCTCGTATAATGAGGCGTTGGTTCGTCTAGCGTGTTGGAACGTCTTTATTTCTATTATGGACACCAGGCTTTCTTGCATCGTTTCGTTGAAGCTGTTAAAACGGTTGTGTAGTCGTATTTGAGATAACTAATTGATTAATGGTATATTCCTATGAATATATCATCAAACATATGAATGACTTAATTCTGAGTTACATCTGGCCGAAATTTATCAAGTAGATATAGCATTGAACTCAACTGCCAAGAAATGTCAAAATTTATAACAATTGGTACTTTTTTATAGTTATGCATTTTACTAAATATTCTCAACTTTATTAAACCAATTTTTGTAATAGAAAAGTAGCTTTTTTGCGATTTCATATAACAAGGTAATTATGGAAAAAAAAGTAGGCAACCAAGGCAGGTACTTATAATCTATATCGCAGAAGCGTAGGAACATATCTATTCACATATTTAAAAAAATCCTCTAAGAGGTGAACACCCTGGTGTAGGGATGGCGATCTGAGATCGATTAATCGAACAATCGATTTTTCTAGCCAAATATCGATATTTTTTTAAACGATATGTAGTACTGCTTCGATTCAGTGAATCGATATTTCACCCTTGAAAATCGACATTTGATTTTTTCTGTTTTGGTAAAAACCATTCAATTTCAAAATATCTTTATTCAAGTAGGCATTTACACGCACTTTTGAATCGTCAATGATTACATAAAATTGGTCAGTATAGTCAGTTCGTGCATAAGCTATCACCAGCTCGTTTCTGACCAGAAACTCAACAGTTGCTCATTAACTGTTCATTATTCAAAAATTCGCGAGATAGCTGTATGCTTAGCTTCTTTTGCCTCTATTTCATAAAAAAAAATACGTCTGTAAAGCAGAGGCGTAGTGAGGAGGGGGCAAGGGGGGTCATCATGCCCCGGGCGCTAACCACAAAGGGGCGCCAAAAGGTCCGCAAAATAAAAAAATGTTGGATATTTTTTTCATTTTTATTATAATTATTGTTTTTGAAAAATATATCTATCTGGTGCCAGTGTAATACAATAAATGTTAATTCGTAAAAAAATATATATTTAAAATTAAAAAACCGCCGATACAAAAAGACTTCTAAAAAGAATAGGTCACTGCGTCGGGGGACAGTTGTACGTACGCCAACGGTGGCGTCTATTTTACGATGTTAACCATCGAGGACTTAGACTATACGATTCGATATCGTAATTTCTTTATTTGCCTTGGTAACTTACTAGCATTTTAATTTATTCCTTTATTAAACGGTCCCTCGACGCAATGACTTCAATAAGTACATAAAAATATTATTTTTATTCTTTTTAGAGGTCATTTGTTATCGGAGGTTTATATAATTTCAATTATTTTTTTCTGCTTTTTAAAGTTACATTACTGGTTTTTTTATTGTACTAAATTTTCGGTTGTTTAAGTATTTCTACCAATATTGCATAAGAACCTGTCACCCGCACCAATAAAACCTCAATATCTAGGAGACAACTGTTTCTATTTCAACCAAATGTAATTAAAAACCATCTCGACGAACATAGCTTTCGATTAAAAAAAACCGCAATTAGACATCACCGCATCACAGACATATACACAGATACACAAACACACAGATACAGAGATTGACAGGTCAAACTTATAACACCCCTCTTTTCAGTTGGGGGTTAAAAAGAGAAAAGAACAGGCCAAGTGCTGGAAGTCGGACTCGCACACGAATGGTTCCGTACCATTTTATATATATATATATAAAAACATCAAAAAAATAACGTATGTGGTATGAGCGGCGCCCTCTTAAATATTTAATTTATTTTAATTTAATTATTTATAAATAAAGTTAATATACCACTAAACACTCTGTGAATATTTCAAGCGCCTACCTGTTGCGGTTATTAAAAGGGAGCAAAAAATCACGTTTGTTGTAGGGGAGCCCCCAATAGTATTTTTTTTAAATGAGTAAATAACTAAATATTCTGTGAATATTTCAAGCATCTACCTTAAGCCCTTATTATTATCAAGCAAAAATGTAGTTTGTTGCATGGGAACCCCCTTAAAGTATTTATTTTATTTTGTATTTAGAACATATTTGATATAAGAGTCGCAAGGAAAGTTTCTAGGAAAAAAAACTGAGAAAATTAGCAAGATCAACATCGAAAACTAATAGTTTAACTCATACGGTAATAGTATATTCCTAATAAAAATGGCATGTGTTTTCTATTGGCAGGGCTGACTCAAACTGCGTCTTTCAGTACTTTCTTATGGCATCAACGCTTTGTGGTTACATAAATAATCTCCTTTCTTAATTTGTCTGATAAAAAAATTATGTTATAGTAAATATTTGTAGTTTACAAAGTATAAACATAATTTCTTGTAGTGTACGCTTATTATTTGCTGCTGGACTTAGGCCTTCGCCAGGGTACGCCATAGGACCCGATCACCAGTGTTCGCCATTCAATCATTGCCAGTTACCGTCTTCAAATCATGTTCTTTATAGAGTATAGACCTTTCCATAGTTCTCTGGGTGACATGCAGTTGATGGGCCAGCTTCATCGGCAGGTTCCATGTCTCGCCATCATCTTGAGACATTGTGGCAAAGATGACACAAATATGTGACTCAATTTTACAAATGCTTTATAGCCAAGATACACTCTTCTGACGATTTCTCCAACAAAGCTGTCATAAAAACTGCAAATTTTGCCCTAGGTTTTTTTTTTTTTTTTTTTTTTTTTTTTTATATAATCTAGGGCAATGCTTGACTACATTCCACCTGATGGTAAGTGGAATGTAGTCTAAGGTGGTAAGGCGCATTACCCTAGCAGCCTATTCACTCTTCTCTTGAATTTAACCACATTGTATTCTTTCGGAAATACCGACGCAGGCAAGCTGTTCCAATCCTTTGCTGTACGAAGTAAAAAAGACGAAGCAAAGCGCTTCGTTCGGACAGGTGGAATGTCCACAACAAAAGGATGGATTCCTGCCGTGCGTCGGAAAGTCCGATGATGGAAGGGGGCCGGGGGAATTAGATCGTGTAATTCCTGCGCACACTCACCAAAATGTATCCTATAGAATACTGAGAGGCTAGCAATTCTACGCCTGTGTTCAAGGCTTTGGAGGTCGGCTTCGACCAACTCGGGATCTCCTATGAGCCTCATTGCTCGCCTCTCAATTGAGTCCAGAACCGCAAGATGAGACTTTGCGGCACCAGCAAATATGTGGCCACAGTACTCTACACACGACCGGATCTGTGCTTTGTATAAAACAAGAAGCTGTCCCGGTGTAAAGTACTGCCGAACCTTCGCAAGAACGGCAAGCTTTGCTGCTGCTGCTCTTGCTCTGGACTCAATGAACCGACCAAAGTTGAGGTTCGAGGAAATCTCTAAGCCTAACAACTGAAGCCGGTCACTGTATTCCAAGGATACATTCTGGAAAGTAGGAGCCAAGGTGAAAGGGCTCTTTTTGGCGGTGAACAGACACGTCTGCGTTTTGGTGGCGTTGAATTTGACAAGATTGGCATTGCTCCATGCGGAGACTGCCTGAAGTTTGTCATTCAAACGCTGCACCATGGCTTCTCTTTCAGACTGTACTTGATCTCGACTAGCCCGAGTACTCGGCAGATATCTTTCTACAACTGTGCTGTCGTCTGCGTACCCATAGATACCGGGCTTCAACAGATCGTTAATGTGCAGCAGAAAAAGAGTTGCAGAAAGAACGGACCCCTGAGGCACTCCGGCATTTATTGTCAAGGATTCCGAGGAACACCCATCGACAACTACTCGGAGAGATCTCTGGCTCAGAAAGTCCGTTACCCAGCCGATCAGACCAGGAGATATACCGCACGCTGAAAGGTTCCTTATAAGGCTCGCATGCCAGACCCTGTCAAATGCCCTCGAGACGTCCAGAGAGACGGCGACCGCTTCTCCGTTCTTCTCGATGGCCTCGCCTAGAATGTGTGTAGCATACACTAGGAGGTCCCCAGTAGACCTATTACGGCGAAACCCGTACTGTCGGTCACTGAGGAGATCGTTACCTTCTAGGTATGCTAGAAGGCGCGAGTTCAATACACGCTCCATAATCTTGCAGAGTATGGAGGTGATTGAAATCGGTCTGTAGTTGACAGGATCAGCACGGCTGCCTTTTTTGGGCACGGGTTGCACGTTGGCAAGCTTCCAGGATTTCGGCACTATTCCAGTCTTGAAAGAGAGGCGATACAGACGTGTCAGTACAGGAGACAACTCAGCTGCACATGTCTTGAGCAGAATGGCTGGTATACCATCAGGACCACTGGCTTTATTCACATCTAAAAGACACAATGTTCTCCATACCTCTTTGTTAGTGATGCGGATTTCAGGCATCGAAATACCGCAGTGAGGAAGATGTGCTGGAGAAGCATTGCCAGTATCTAGATGCGAATTATCAGCAAACAGAGAAGCAAATACATTCGCTTTCTCTGTTGCTGTGTGGGCCAGGGATCCATCCGGCTTCAGCAGAGCAGGCAGTGAGGGTTGGCAGAAATTCGACTCGATCGCTTTCGCAAGAGACCAGAAAGCTCGACTGCCAGTTGGTTTGACAGAGAGCTTTTCGCCATTCTTAGCGATTCGATCGAGACGAGCCTTCCGCAATGCCTTTTTGTAGGACTTGGCAGCTAGGTTAAAGGCTCTCTTCTTTGTACTTACATCTGGAGTTTTGCGGCTTCGAGCATCAGCCCAAATGAGGTATGCCGAATGTTTTCGGTCTTGAGCATGACCACATTCAGCATTAAACCATGGGCGAGCTTTGCCACCGACGGGAACTTCAGCAAAAGGAATAAAATACTCCATTGCCTGATGCACCACATCGGTTATAGCATCCGCGCAACTCGACGGATCCAAAGAAGAGAAGCAGACCTGCCGCCAAGGATAAGATGCAAAGAAGTGCCGCATCTCATCCCAATCTGCTGACTTGTATTTCCATACTCGCCTAACACCATGTGGTTCGAGAGCTGGTGGGGAATATGTAAACACAGATTTCACCAGACAGTGATCGGAAGTTCCCAAGGGGGAGGTGACCTCAACACGATACCTGTCCGGATCAGTTGTCAGCAGAAGGTCCAGGCAATTGGCTGTATGGCCTACCACATCTGGTACCCTTGTCGCTTGCCTCACCAGCTGAAAGAGGTCCAAGGACAACGCAAATTTCCGCGCTTCTCTTCCAGCATGGTCGGTTTTCTGGTACGGGAACAGCCAGTCTTGATGACAAGCATTAAAGTCCCCCAGAAAAACAAGCTGCGCTGAAGGGTACTGATGCAAAGCCATATCAGCAGCCTCACCGAGATACTCAAATAATCTAGTTGTCTCCTGGTCACCGCTGTGCGAACGGTAGACACAGGAATACAGGATTTTTTCGTTTCCTGTGTCTACTAAAACCCATATAGAAGAAAAAGTGGGGTCTTCAAGGTGACGGAGACGCTGGATACAGAGGTCGTTCCGCGCGTACACGCAGACTCCGGCACGTGAGCGAAAATTGTGCTCTAACGTGTATCCGGGATAATGCAGGTGCGCAGCGCTCAAAGGACATTGTATCTGCGTCTCCGTCAAAAAGAAGAGGTGCGGCTGCTCTGTCTCCAGGTGGTGATGGACAGCTAGGATATTAGAGTGCAAACCCCTGATATTAGTGAGGTGCACTTTAAATGAGGAGGAGTGCAACCGCTGTAAAAACATTTTCTTCTTTTTAACTTTACTCATAAAAAAATAAAATAAAAGTGAATAGGGATGGGAAATGGCAGTTGAACGAGGCGGTACGTATCGACCCCGACGTCGAAATTGGTGATGTCTTGCTACTGGGAGGCTAGTCTGGAGACTGCGGGGACGCCCGAACCCCCCCAGGGATCGCCATCGGGCCTCCTCGTCTGGTCGCCAACCAGCACGATGGAGCCACCCTGGGATTTTACGCAGCTGGCGGGGCAGCCTTTCGTGGGTGGCTAACCCACTAATTGGGCCCCCAACTATCTGCGGGCGGCCAGCGGAAAGCCGTCGCTTCGGATCCCGCTACCCTCCTCGACTAGACACCCGACAAAACAAACACCAACTCGACGTCAAACCGGTTCGCAAACGCACCGCAGCTGTTCAGACCCATTTCCCATAAACGAGTAGGTTACCGTACTCTTAAAAAAGTGGTCCATTTCAAGGGTTACACCTTCGACAGAAATGGGTTCGGGGATGATGTGTTTATTGAACATGAATTTGGTCTTGTCCAAGTTCATCCCGAGCCCAAAACGTCTAGAGGTAGTATTCAGACCAGACAACATATCCTGTAGGTCTTGCAGAGATTCTGCCACTATGACTATGCCTTTGCCAAAGCGGAGATGCGTGAGATATTCACCATTAACATTGATGCCCATTTAATCCCTTTGAAATATCTTAAAAACATCCTTCAGCGCATTAGTGAAGAATTTCGGGAATATTTCGTCACCTTGTCTTACACCTCCAGTAAACTAGATAGGACTTGTTTGGTGGTTCTGTACTTGGACTGACAACGTTGCCATTTGGTAGAGATTTCTCAAAACCTCAGAACATATCGGCTATCGCTAGTCGACTTGACAACGCTGCAAAGACTCCAGAATAGCCCAGCTTTCAATGAAGTCGAAAGCTTTCTTTTGGTCCACCATGCCAAACCTTTACGAAATCCGGCCTGCTTCAGTGGCTGGAATTTGTCAAATATGAATGCCAGACAATTCGTGACGATTCAGGAATATAGCTTATAATTGTGGTTTAGAAGTGTGATTGGCCTTTAGTTTGGGGTAGTCCCACATGTTTATCACCGAGTCAGAAACCCTTTTGAGCTCCTCAAGGATTGATTTCTGTACAGCCCTAACGAGCTCATAGGTTACTCCGTCTTCCCCGGAAGTCTTTTATAAACTGTTTATGAGCCGTCTCGATTTCATGGACATATATGTATGATAGATCGTCAGTAAAGTGGCGGGTAAGTGGGGCTCTGGGTCGCTTGCGTTTGGTGGAGGGTTCGGTGCATATGAGGCATACAGATTTGCGTAGAAGTCCTCGATTTCAGAAAACATCTTCGGAACTGATGTTACCATTTCAACATTCGAGGTAATCAGCTTTATCAGGTGAATTTTCCCCATATCTTTGTAAAGACTTTGAATCCCCGATGATCCCCGAATCCCCTTCGCTCAATCGCCTCCTGTATGAGGCGAGTGTTCCAGCTTAGATGGTTGCGGCTTACCTAGCTCCGGATCTTTTTTTAAGAGACTGGGTGACTGACAAAGGATACTCTTGTGTTTTTCGTTCAAGTCCCTTCAGTTTTGGGTCTAGGTTGAAAGCTGAGACTTCTTATTTGGTTGTCTTTTCCTAAAGTGCCTCATTATCACTTCGCGTACAACTCCTATTATGACGTTTAAGTCCTCGTCAACATTTGCCGGGAATGCCAGTGCAGCGAATCTATTTTGCATTTCAAACTGGAACGCATCTTCTCCGGCTTGAGGCGCAGTTGGACGAACAGGCCTTATCATGCGGTTCCGCTCAAGCTTAAACTTGCTATATTAGAGTGCCCCCTTACAAGTCGGTGATAACCAATTCCAGTAACCTGTTGATTTCTAAGACATCCTTAAATATGTGAATTCGATCTCGTTTTTATACAATACATCGAAAAAGCATGAAGCCGGAAAATAACAAGTAAAAGATGACGATCTTTTACTTGTTATTTTTTAAATATAGATACTTTTTAAGGACACAACAAATACAGCGTTTTATTGTTCTGGAGGAACCTAAACCTTATTTATTTATTAAGTCGTAGGTATATTTTACATTTAAAATTTTATTGTTTTCAAAATGGGGGGCGCTATAACGGTATTGTGCCCCGGGCGCGAGTTAAGCTCGCTACGCCTCTGCTGTAAAGTGTAATGTTTACAGCGTTGCCGACTATAGGTCTTTTTACGTAGATCTACGTATTTTAGGCCTTTCCTAAAGAACAGTCCCAGAATCTATGTATTTTCTTTAAATTATGACAACCGACAGGGGTCTTCTGTTTGCGGCACTAACCTGTTTGAACTTTGGACTAATTTTGACAAAAATTTGACGCGGATTGCGGACTTCAACAAATGTTCGTGTCCCTTTCTGACAGATGCTGTGAAATAAATTAGTAAATTGACAAATTGTGACTCATCTCATTTAAAAATCTGTCATAAAATAAATACTTCGTTCCGTTTGTCATAAAAAGTACGTAGTCTATTACTAACTTATTACATTTATTCATTCTATTTCTATCTACTAACTATTATTTATTCTATTTCTATCTACTAACTTTTACAAAATTACATTGAAAAAGTCGACGCAGTAGAAGGGAGTGATATAGACAAGGGAATTTGGTATTTTCATAAAATGCTTGTCAAAAAGCAACTCTCTACATTTAATGCATTTGCATTAGAAAACCAGGGTTTAAATAAAGAATTTAAGCACTATTTATCGCAGGCAGTAGTGCACCTGAAATATGATCCTATACTATACTGGCGAGAACAAAAAAACTCCATTTATCACCACGTTCACTCAATAGCGTTGGCTTATATGAGTATTGTGGGTTCATCTGTTCCTTGTGAACGCCTTTTTTCAATAGTCGGCAACATCGCCAGTGAAGAGAGAAATCGCTTAGATCCTAGTAGACTTGATAGACTATTGTTTTTGAAAAGTTTAGATATTAAGCATTGGGAACTTTGAGCTTTATTTATATTTTCTTATTATTTTTTATTTTCTTATCTATTTCTTTTTATTTTATAATATAATAAATACATAAAGAAAATAAATGTTTTTTCCATACCTGATCTGATACTTTTATATGGTAATTAAAATTATTGTTATTATGGAATTAACTGATTTTATTGATAAAATATGGTTAATTATAGTATCTTTCTTGTTTTTAATGAAATGGATCTTTTAGATCTCGATTTTTTGTGAATCGATTTATCAGATTACGATATTAATCGATTTACAAAACGATCTTTTTCTAAAAGAATCGCCATGCCTACCGTGGTGATATGCGCGATATGGCTGACCAATTAGTAGATCCACTAGAAAAACTAGTTGGTAAGTACTACACATAGTGTTATTAATAAAAAAAAATTGAAGTTTCTCATATCTTCTACATGTAGTATAATAATTTATTATGTAATGTTTTGTGTTTATAAGTTGTAATAATATCGATAATAATGTTAAATAACGACAATAACAAAGTTCTTACAGTACAGCTTGATGTAGAATGCAGTGCGCTACGGCCACCTCATCCGGCAGCTCTTTGTGACACTTGTTTATTGTGTCGAAGTGACGCACGTCCTCGAAGTTCATTATTACCCTGTGGAACTGCTCTCTGAGCTCGCTAAGCGTCTCTATCGGAGCCACTAAGCAGTGCTCGATCATGTCTATTATCTATCAAATTAGACATAGATTAGTTATAAATATGGAACCTATCAGCTGAATACAAAACCACTCTCCCTACAAAACAAAAATAGTTCAGTTTTAATCCAGTTAACCAAGTTAGGAATCCACCGCTGTATGATTTAAAGTATAGCTTTCCAAGTATCGCACCCAAAGGAGCAATGGAGATTTTCATCTAGGCAGTAGTTGATTCAAATCAGGTAATAAGACAAATCGGAGCCTTATGACAGGCAAGGGGGCAGTAGTGAAATACTTATCTTCTATTAGTTCTTTTTTTATAAGTAAACACTTTGAAAAACATTTTTTTTTTCATTTTCAAAACATCATCGTTTTATCTAGCCGTCTAAGACAGAGGTTCCCAAACTTCTTTCGTCAAACGCCCACTTTGAAAGTCAGTTATTTTGTAACGCCCCCCAATTTTTTTCATCTTAAAAACTTGAATAACAGATTAGATTCGTTTCCTTTAGTTTCCTTAAAACTACTCGTATATTCTAATTGAGACTTATCAACCTTACAATATTAAAAGTAGTTTTGATTAAAAAATTACATTTAATATTGAGCAATAGTAATACAACTTTTCATAATAAAAAGCATCTTTTATAAAAAAATAACAACAGTTAAGATTGATCAATAGTAATACCACTTTTCACAATTAAAAGTTTTCTTCTTCATCTTCCTGGTTTTCATCCTGACGTATAACAAGGTCTGTCTTACTGATCAACCTACTCCACTTTGCACGGTCTTCGACATCCATCCAGCACTTCCTTGTACGTCTAGGAGATTTCACTCCAGGAACAGATATATTAAGGCTTTTCCATCCTACATATTTCATAGACGGGCGCGCAAGGTGGCCATACCATCTCAGGCGTCGATCATGGATTACTTCGAATGAATGTTTTACGTATGTGGTCAGACCGCGTAACGCCGCACATCCAATTCAGCATCATTTGCTCCCTCGTCATTCAGTCAGTCATTTCCGTGACTTGAATTTCCTGTGTGTGCCGAGATAGTACTGGCAAACATTCGCTGCCGTATATACGAACCGGTCGGATGACGCTCCTTTTTATTAGCCCCTTGATTTTAGGCGATATTCTGCTATTACAGACTACACCAGTCCAGGCAGCGCTTATCCGGCCTTGGGAATCGTAATCGATGCCTCCAGGCTCGTGTATAACAGATCCTGGTTACCTAAACTTTTCCAACTTAACGGCTGGCTCAGGACCTATATGGATAGTATTAGAGTCTGAGCTCCTGCAAGCCATGTACTCGGTGTTCGATATATTTAGTTTAAGACCATCGTTCTCAAGCGTACCCTTCCATAGGTTTAACTTACGCTCCAGCTCCGTTCGGTCCGTTCTTTCTGCAACCCTTTATCTGCTGTTCATTAACGATCAGTCCGGTATCTATAGATATGGGTATCAGATGAGAGCACAGTTGTAGAAAGATATCTGCCAAGTTCTCGAACTAGTAGATATTAAGTACAGTCTGAAAGAGAAGCCATGGTGCAACGTTTGAATGACAAACTCCAGGCAGTTTCCGCAATGGGCAATGCTAATCTTGTCAATTTCAATGCCACCAAAACGCAGACATGTCTGTTCACCGCTTTCACGTTGGCTCTTACTTTTCAGAATGTTTCCTTGGATTATAGTGACCGGCTTCAGTTGTTAGGCTTGGAGAACTTTAACTTGGATCGGTTCATTGAGTCCAGAGCAAAAGCAGCAGAAAGAAAGCTTGCCGGTCTTGCGAAGGTCCGACAGTACTTTACACTGGGACAGCTACTTGTACTATACAAAGCACAAATTCAGTCGTGTGTTTAGAGTACTGTGGTCATTATATATTATATATACTGGTGCCGCAAAGTCTCATCTTGCGGTTCTGAACTCAATTGAGAGGCGAGCAAAGACGATTATAGACGACCCTGAATAAGTTATAGCCAACCTCCACAGCCTTGAACACTGGCATAGAATGACTATCCTCTTAGTATTCCATAGGATACATTTTGGTGAGTGTGCGCAGGACGACACGACTTAATTTCCCCATCCCCCTTCCTTCCTTCATCACCGGACGTTCCTACGTACGGTGAGTAGCCATCCCTACTATGTGGATATCTCTTCCGCCCGAACAAAGCGCTTTACTTCGTCTTTTTTAGTTTGTACAGCGAAGGAATGGAACAACTTGCCTGAGTCGGTATTTCCGTCCGAATATAATGTGGGTGTCTACTAGATTAGAGTGAATAGGTTGCTAAGGTAATGCGCCTTACCATCTTTGACTACATTTCCACTTTCCATCAGGTGGAATGTAGTCAAGCAATAACTAAGTTTGTATAAAAAATAGGCCATTAGTGGATTCTCATCAATGAGTGATATTTCATCGGCATACATCATCAACCATGGAGACTGGTCTTGGATGTGAGCCAAGAGAGAATAAGAACGAACCAAGGGCTGAGCCCTGGTGAACCACTACTGTTATCTGGAAGGGTTTGGTGTCGCCAACGGAGGTCCTAACCATAGGAGTCGTGGTACATGTCTCTGATAGTCTCAGTATAAGGATGGATGGATTTCTTTAAATCACAATGTTCACCAGATACACTGACGAGGCACAAAGGCCTACTGCAAATTTAAAAAGGTTACGCGCACAGCTCTTTTTTTTCTGTATAATTCCAGCAGAGTTCTGAAGACAAAAATAGCGTCTATAGTACTCGATCTTGGCTGAAATCCACATTGAGACTCAGAGACAGTGCACTTTTGGCGGAGCCTGAGGTCGCTCATGAGCACGAAGATCTTCATGACTCTTGACTCATAAGCTTAATGCCCCTATCATTGCCACAGTCTTGAACACTGTCTTTTCCCTTGTAAATAAGTTTAATAAAACTATGTCGCCACTGCTTAGGTTTCTTTCCAGTGATCAAAATATCTTTAAAAAGGTCAGTAAGCACGAGCACACCAACAGAGCTAAACGATATTCAAGCTTCTATCCAAAGATCGTCAGGTCCTACCATTTTTCCGTTTTTCGTACGTCGAAGGCAATCACGAGTTTCGTCAAAGGTTACTGGGGTAAGTCCGAGTTTAGATGATCTTCCCGAGTTTAGGTCGGGAAGAAGCCCGCACGGATGCTGACTGATCAGATATATAACTACAAAGCTGCGGGCCCTGAATTTCCAGCGCCCACAAGGGGGCGTTATCGCCCACTTTGGGAAAGACTGGTCTAAGATGTTCACCATTATGGGCCTATTTCATTAGCTTGTACAGCCATTTATTGTACCCACATTAATAGGGAATATTTAATAGATTTGATTTAAGCAGGCGGGTATGGACACGCGCTTGTCTGGATAAGTGAAGAAGTTATTTTAGCCACTAGTTTTATAAGTTTTTAAAAAGCGAGTGAAGAGTTAATGTATTTTAATTTTACATTTCTAAACGTCTGAAAAAAAGTATTTGACATATGAATTTACAAAATGTTCAATAAATGAATAATTTCCTATCTGATTAATTTGCCAAAAAATATCTCCAAATGAAGTCTTGCAGCTCCAAGAGCATTTGAATAAAATACATGACTATAAAAAGGACAAACAATGATCCTTTTTTTCAAGACTTTTAAAGCTTTTTTAAGACAGTTGGCTATATATTTTTTTTGCTTTACGAGCTTTATATAATAATCCATTATTAAACGCAACAGAGGCAAAACCACACAATTTAAACAAATTAACCAGCCGGAAGTCAAAAAGGTAATGTTAATTAAAAATGTTCTTCTTCGTTATTCAAAAAATCCTTTGATTAATAATATAGTGCAAAGAAGAATCGCTAAAATGTCTCAAGACGTTAAACTATAGGTAATTATGAGATTACCTTAAAGGCTTTAAAATTTTCTATTCATCTTGATAAATCAAATTTACCAAATGATGAAACGCTACTATTAATATTTCTGTAAAATCGTAGTATTGCCTAGTATTGACACGATTAGAGAGAGAGATTTGTGATTAATATTAAATTATAGACATAGCACACATAAAATTAGTATTTTCTTTCGTCGATAAAATGTTAGAACTCTATGAATTAAATATATATATATATATATATATATATATATATATATATATATATATATATATATATATATATATATATATATATATATATATATATATATATATATATATATATATATTGACTCTTATAACGTTGGTGTTTTTCAATTCAAATTATAAAAAATGAATTTAATAACGCCTTTTAACCAACGACCGTTTCGATCGAACTTGACGTTTCGACCGAACTTGACGGTCGAAACGTCGCAACTTTTGCAATAAATTTGTTCTAAAAACGAACAGTCATCGCATTGGTTCAAAGGCGTTATTAAATTCATTTTTTATAATCTTTGAATTAAAGCTTTCCTGCAATGTAAGCTATAAAGTAACGATGTTGTTTGCTGGTTCGTAACAGCAACAACAAGGAAGAAATAGACTTTTATCTAATGTAAATACAATTACGGACGGATTATAACAGTTCATGATTATTTCAGCCTTTAAAGCATATATACATGTATTTATTTTTATGAAAATATACATAAATTTTTGTTAATGTTGAAGTTCGTGTTTAGAAAAAAATACTTACCTCCTCTAAAGTAATCATATAGTTTGTGAAGTCATGTAAATTTTTAATTTTATAAAACTTTATGACAGCATTCCTCAGCTGTTTGGCCATTTTATTGTTCATAACTTGCACTAGGTCTAAAAAAGTGTCCATCACATAAATTGACGTATTTTTCAGACTGTCATGATTCGTCCGTCCCTGTGTGAAGTGGGCCTTAGCTAAGTGGTGAGATTTATATACGAGGTGGTACTTTCTATCGATATTGTGAAATACGGATGTTGTACACTGAAAGTTGAAATATATAATATGTAAGCAAATAAAATCTGTTAACAGATTTACATGAATCCTCTCACCTCTCGGAAGTATACCAGCATAAGTGCAAACAAAACTACACCCCTAATTTTTTTTAGATAGCTCATTACAAACAAAAATCATGAAATTACAAACTCTTTCAGATTTACAAACTGTATTCAAAACCGACACAGATTAGAAAATGAAATAATATAAGCTAGTATTGCGCATATTGATAGTGTAATGATTTTAATAGGACTACCATGCGACATAGCCTCTTGATAGTATTTTTATCTTAACTAGAATGTTCGTATTTTTAATTTGTATGTGAACATATTTAGTCAGGTTCAGTTAATTTAAAACCATATCTAGTAAAAAATATTCTTGAGATAGATTCGAATCGGTGACCTCCGAGAAATCACCCTGTTGTAAGCTTTCAACAATTATTTCGGTTGTGGCACATTATTCTATTGTCCAAGTTAGAAATATTAGTTAGAATTTTCAAAAAAAGATTAATAGATTTTGAATCTAAAGATAATTAAACATATACAGGGTTATTTGTAATTAATTGGCCACCTCTTGCTGGAAGCCTCTCTATATCAATCCCAAGAACATTAATTCTACCACTTTTTAAAATTAAAACTATTGTTTTAAAAAATTATGTATCCCATACAAAATTTATTTGTTGCCTCTGAACAGGTATTTATATAATTCAGGTTATTATATAACTCTGAGTAGGTATGGCGCCGGGGCACTTACCTTTTAAGTATTTATTACAAAAAACAGATTAATAAGTAACAGAGGGAGCAAAAACGTTTTTGTTTCTTTCTTTTTGTGTTGTTTATCAAGATTTGTAAAAAGTCGTTGTAAAAAGATTGATGTAGAGAGGCTGCCTGCAAGAGGTGGCCAATTAATTACAAATAACCCTGTATATAGGTATATATTTTTATATGCAGTTCTAAATTCGACGACGGGTATCGACATTGTATCTCAATTGGCAGAGCATTGTCAGGATGACAACTTCACTATCCATCACGATGCAGGTGACGAGCCAAACCATGCAAAATATTTGGTTCACCAAAAGTTTTGATACGAAATAAAACAATTTATTCAGTCTTCAATTAAAATCCACCATTGTCATCCTAATACAAATACAAACTCACGTTTTAAAATCATTAAAATAAATTTAATTATCAGCTTCTACTAACCGTGTAAAATGCGTCAAAAGTCATTCAATGTTTTATATACCTACTTATCTTGATTCTTGAATGATGAAAGATCGGTAACGATATTCCATAGAATTAATTAGACCGTAGATATAATAATAAACAGATATTATGCAATTGATATAAAATATAACGACAGCCTGTATTGATATATAAATGTCAATATATTTTTAGAAAGAGGCGCACAAAATTTAAGCCGGTTCTATATTTTGGGAGAGGCACTTTCTATACGATAATATTTTATAGAAAATTCTATTAAATTCTAAACTGCCTATAATATTACGGTTGCTGTATCAAATATGCACTAATACTAATAATATGTGAATAAAGTTATTTTTATGACCTATAAATAAATTATTTAATTCACATGATCTCAGAAACTTAACTCAGAATCTCTCTGTATCACATCTTTGATTATAAACATAATAATTTGACGTTTCCAGAGCCATTTCATCTAACTGACTATTTTCAAGAATCAACAACTAATCGTACCTATTCATTTTGCAATTAAGGTCTATTCTTTCTACATAATTCATTATTATAGATTAAGTAATTACTACATTACAAATGACAATATACTTTGACTGCGGAGTGCGGCCCTTATACCGTATGTCGTAACATTTAAACATACTCAAACTGCGGTTAAGTACCTAGGTGGTACGTCGTGTCGGCGGCACTCACGTAACGAAACGTAATGAAAACCTAACGCGGCTGACCTGACATGTACGTTCGTAAAAAATATTGCAACAAAATATTTTTTTACGGACAGAACGGAGAAAGTGACGTCATTTTTTATAATTAACTTTTAAGGGATACATTTCTTAAAATGCTATTTATCTTATAATATGTTATGTGCCATAAACGAACTGTAATAAAATGTTATGTACTTAATAGCTTTAAACTTTTAATAGATATAAAGTTAATTACATTTGAAATCAGAAAAACAAGGTGATTCCAAATGTTTATATGATTCCATATCGCAAAAAAATCGCTTAGACCAAATAGCCCTGGAACCCTCGGTATAGATCATATCTATAGTATTTCAAAGTTTATAAAGCAAACACATAATATATTGATTGTGGTAATAAAGGGTGAAATATTTTGGTAGTTAGTGAAATGGGGATCAGTAATAAGAGACCCATTTAAAATATTTCAAACACCAGTTTTCTTACAATTTTATAAAAAAATTATTAAACATACAATATAATAAAAAGTATTAGCAAAATATCCTTCATTTTGTTTAGAAATTAACATTTTTCGTCATTAAGCGCAGGTATTATATACAAATACAACACGGGCAGGATTCAAATCTGCGACCTCCTGGGTCATTTATCGTTTCAGTCACAGAGTATTTTTTTCTCTCTCTTCCTCGGCAGTAACATGGAAGTTCCATGAATCTTTAGATGCAGTACCATCTAAAAGTGGCGCTCATCTAACCTCATTCTCCTCTAATGAATTGAACAATCATTTTCAAACTAAAGTTTCTACTCTCAGTAACGATATCAAATTTAAAACAATTTTATATATATCTTCCTTGCCAAAACTTGTCAATGTCCCATTTACTTTTACTTTAGTCTCTGAGGAAGAAATTAGAAGAGTTCTGCTATCTATTAAATCAAATGCTGTAGGTGACGACGAGTGCACCGCCTAACGGAGCACATTCTTTTCAATAGGCGTCGTTCTAAACGCAGTAAAACAGGTGCGCTCTTCTTCGATGTGGCGAAGGCGTTTGACAAGTTCTGGCACAACGGGCTGGTGTACAAGCTACTTCGGGTCGAGGTGTCGGACAGACTCGTATTTTTAATACGAGACTATCTTTCGAACCGTTCCTTTCGCTACAAAGTAGAGGGGACACTCTCGTCCCCCCGCCCCCTCAGGGCGGGAGTCCCGCAGGGTTCCGTCTTCTCTCCCTGCCTCTACTTGATTTATACGAGTGATACACCCAGTCTTAATCCGCGTACTAAACTCGCGCTCTTTGCGGATGATACCGCCGTCTTTACCTCCAGTAATGACCCTCATGTCGTCGTCGCTCGCCTCCAATCCGCGGCCGATTCCTTTAGGGATTGGGTCTGGAAGTGGAGGATAGAGTTAAACCCGGAGAAGAGTACCGCCGTACTCTTCTGCCGGGGCAGAGTCGACACGGGGGAACTAAGAAGAGTCTCCATCTTTGAAAAACCGATTAACTGGCAAACGAAGGCCAAATATCTGGGTGTAACATTCGATAAACAACTCAGTTTTGGCTCCCACATTAGAAACGCTAGAAACAGAGCGGCCTACATTCTAGGCCGTCTCTATCCCCTCGTGTGTAAGCGGAGTAAACTGTCTCTTAGAAATAAGGTAACACTTTACAAAGTTTGCATACGAACTGTCATGTCCTATGCGTGCGTCGCTTTCGCTCACTCCAAACTGAAGCACCTTCAGGTGATTCAGAACAAATTCATGCGTGGAGCCACGGGCGCGCCGTGGTTCATGCGCAACAAAGACCTCCTTAGAGACTTAGCTCTACCTACTACAGCGCAATTTTTTAAAGGGCTCTCTAAGAGTTACTTTGATAGAGCCGAGAGTCATCCGAACCCACTGGTGGTTGAAGCGACCACCTACCAACCTAGTAGGCCCCCGATAGCTTTTAAAAGAAGACCCAAGTCGATTCTACTCAGATGACGAAATAACGACTTACAACAGACGTTTAGGTAACACTCCAACAGTCACTTACACACACCGCCTTCGCCGGCGAAGGCGAGGCTCCAAGCGCACGCTGCCTCGTCGTTCTGCCGTCGGGGGGCGTTAGTGTCCATATACCCACTTTCCTTCCTATTAATACGCTGTCTCAAGCCGAGGTCCGGCCTCTTAAAGGCACCCTTGAGGCAGACGTGTCCCCCCGGGCCCCTCAGACCTAGGTTTTTCAAGGGCGGGTCGCAGTACTCGCCCACCATCCCCGGTGACGCTGTAACAGCCACTTTGGCTAACAGCTTAGACATTACAAAAAAAAAAAAGGTGACGACGACGTTAGCCGGTTCATGATTGTCACACTACTTGATTTTATCCTGCCTGCCTTAACTCATATCATCAATACGTCCTTATCCAATCATTATTTTTCTAAACTTTGGCGGAACGCTCGAGTCCTTCCTTTACCGAAAGTTCATATTCCTACCACTTGTAATGAATTCCGTCCCATATCCATATTGCCATACCTATCTAAACTCCTTGAAGCAATTTTTCACAAACAATTTTCTAGCTACATATTAAAGAACAATCTTCTAAATAGCTATCAGTCTGGCTTTCATCCGGGTCACAGTACTGCCGCAGCTCTACTCAAAGACACGGAAGATGTTCGAGAAGCGATGGAGCGTGGTCAATTAACTTTATTAGTTCTAATTGATTTTTATAACGCTTTTAATTCAGTTAATCACGACTTACTGCTTGCGCTTTTAGGACATCTTAATGTTTCTTCCAAGGGGATAAACTGGTTCTCTTCCTCCCTTCGGGATCGCCAACAGGCCGTCTGCATTGAAAAACTTTGTCTATGTGGTACAGCTTGGTATCTGGTGTCCCCCAAGGTGGTATTTTCTCCCCTCTTCTTTTTTCTTTATTTATAAATTTAATTACTTTTAATCTTTCTTCCCCATACCATCTGTATGCCGACGATCTACAAATATATGCTCATACCAGACCTAATGAAATCAATTCTGACATCGATAGGATTAATGACGATCTGATTCAGATCGACGACTGGTGTATTAATATTGGAATTGATGTCAACCCACAAAAATGCCAAGCCATTATTACCGGCAGCTTGCATGGTTTACACAAAATTGAAACATATACTCTGTCGCCAGTAATACACAATGGCGTTAACATACCTCTCGGCTCTCACGTCGTCAGTAAGAAATCTAGGTCTTCGTATGGACAACACTCTCAGCTTTAATGGCCATATAATTGAGTTATGTCAAAGAGTCACATACTCATATAAATATAGAATGAAAAATAAACCGATACGGGCAGGGATTCGAACCCGCGACTTTTGGGAAACCGTCCCGTCGTTCTACCAACTGAGCTACAGTATCAAATAACATATCGGTTTATTTTTCATGCTATATTTATATAAATTTAAATAAGCTTAACATGGCTATACATGTTTATAGATATTTTCAAACAGTCACATACTCGTTGCGTTCGCTTTATCGTCACAAAAACTTTCTTTCCATTAAGACCAAAACTCTGTTAGTGCAGTCTCTTATTCTTCCTCTAATAGACTATGCTGATGTGTGCTACTCTAATATCTCTGAAGTCAATCAAACAAATTGGATCGCCTATTCAATAGTTGCATTCGCTTCATTTTTAGTTTCCGTAAATTTGATCACATTTCAGAATATCGTCTTAAGTTTAAATTGCTTCCTATCCGTAAAAGAAGAATGTTAAGAACTCTGTGTCAGTTATTTTCCATTTTAAATAATCCATGTTCTCCTCAGTATTTAAAGTCCAAGTTTCAACTTTTGCGGTCTACTCACGACTTTCATCTCCGTTCTTCAACTAACGTAAGTTTATTTATCCCTTCTCACCATTCTGGTTTTATGTCTAATTCCATCACAGTAAACGCCAAATTCTTGAATAAATTAAATAAATAAAATAAATAAATTTTCAATAGTGATCATTTTTGCAGACGAAGTTGCTAGTCGCAGCTAGTGTAGGTATATAATATTTTAAATATTGGTATATAATACAATTAGTCTCATGCAGGTTGTATGTTTTTAATATTAACTTTGTTGATAACAATTTTACAAATTAATTATATTTCCTTTTCTTCTGCATTAACTCCAAATTCTATTACATTATATTAGTTATTAAAAGTAACATTATTTATTTAGACTATAATAATATAAAACCTACATATACTATGCACTTAATCTTGCATCTGAAAAAACAAACAATAATAATATGGAAATAAAAACTGGTAATATTAAATGTAAAAAGAAATTATTCTTTTTGTAACTGTCAATTCACTATCACTGTTTCATGAAGAATAATCTGTAGGTTAAACAAGGTTTTAACCCGTATAGGATTCAAACCCACTACCTATAAAACAGGGCAACATATCATACAAACAGTCATTGTATGTAAAATAATTACATTTTGTTTTAGATACTAAACTTTGACTTCATTTTGAGTTTGAACTTTATGTATGTGTAAGATACATTAAAAGATACTCTTTTAATGTATCTAATTATACACATACATACAGTTAATAGTCTAATAATCTAAGAAATACTAAGAAACTGTTACTTAAAATTAAATGCAAAATTCAAATTAATTCCCATACTTTCATATATCATATAACACCTGGTATGGTTACATTACGGTCTGGTTCAAGTAAAAATATCGTATTAAAATAATATATATTAAAAATCTAACATAAATCAATGAAATATTCCCTACTATGTGAAGTTGAGGATGATGTGGCTGGAGAAGAAGCAGTTGATCAGTCCTTATGCAGTAGCTTGTTGAAAGCCCCATAGGCTGTCTCCAGGTCGAACAGCAGCTGGCGCACCTGCGATTCGGACAGCTCGTCCGCCGCAGACATCTCGGACAGCTTGTCCAGCCACTCTTGCACCTAGAACAAATTCCGACAACATCAACATCTACACGAAAACTACTACTGGAAGTGATTGATGATGTGAACTGTGTTAAAAATATAATGTTGATATAGATAGGTTCAAAATATAAAGGATATTAATAAATTACAGTCAATAAGCAAGTGAAGTAGAAAAAAAAAAATATTTGTAAAATGAACTGAGAAAGCGTAAATGTAGCTTTGACGTCCATCGATTAGAATGCGTTCGTGACGTCTGTCAATTAGAATACGTTAGTGGTGTCCGTCAAGCGGAATGTCAAGTCCTTACTTTGAGCTTCCCTTCGAAGTCGTCGGGCACCATGGCGAGGCGGTCCATGGTGTCGCGCAGGTCGCGCAGCTCGGGCTGGATCATGTCCATGGCGCGGAACTCCAGGCGGAGCTTATCCATCAGCGTTATGAACAGCTGACCGAGGAGTTATCATTATTAAATGAATATTACATTTGATGATATTTTAAAAGATGTATAAGAAAATTAATAATAGTTCCTAATCCAATTTTAGCTATTTAATGTCCGAGGTTGGTTTAAATCTGGGATTATAGAGCAATAAATTAATTTGTGATATCAACAATATTCTAAATATATGCTATAGATCATAATTTTCATTTCAGTCTTTTTTTCACGTTTTAAATATATCTTAAACTTTTTTTACAGAGAAATATAAAAGTGATGACCAGATATTAGTCAGGTTTCATCTGATGCAGATTTAGTGATTCATTTTTAATACAACATATTGTATCATGTTATATGATCAATATGAACAATCCATTCATATATAATAATATATAAAAGATTTTACATTGCTGTACTTACAGATACAATCTCTGCAATGTATTTATTAATGTTTCCTTTATCATCTTTGATCAGATTTGGTTTGTTTTCCCTTATCCTCTCTAAAGCTGCTGGACAGTCTAACTGCAATATAATTATGTAAGATATCACAGGATACAAGAATTACAATTGTAGAATTCAAATAAGAATTAAAAAAGATGGTATAATAAATTATTGTAATTTGTAACTATAGTCAGAAAAAAATATATAGATTTACTTTATTTCAAATATTAATTACAATATTAAATACTCAAAAGTAATTACTAATTAGTTAATAATTATTTTGAAAAAAAATAATTGTTATAATTACAAGAAAACTAATAGTGTATACAATTAGTACTTGTTAAGTGATGATAGATTATTTATAATTTGGAATAGAAGGAAAACTACAGTCCTTAGCAATCCTTTTCCTTACTATAATAAAATGACTAAAAGTCTGTACCTTTTACACAAATAAAACAGCCGAACATAATGTTCGAGATATATAAGTGTGTTACCATTTGAAGTTCACGGACAGAAACTTAAGACATATTTTGTGACTCTAGAGTCTAGACCTTTTATTTATCAATTAAATATCCTAATGTTTTGTTACACTCATTAGCGTTGCTAATGATTTGTTATTATGTTATGGCACAAGTTGTCTCCATATTTTTTAAATGTTTAAGGCATTTTAGCATGCATACATATTTTAGTTAAGTGTTTTATTTGTGTGCAAAATAGTTTGTTAAAATATCAGACCAACATACCCTGAATTTTGTCACAAAGGCCTCAATGTTGGGGAAGTCGTCCCCTGTGACCTGCTGGAAAGCAACGCGATACTGAACTAACAGGCGGCTGCATGCTGCAGTGTACTCCTGAGCCCGCACGCAGTCTCGCATGTAGGCCTTCTCGAGGTGTTGCAAAGTGCTGACCACTGCATATAGCTCTGCCATGTTGTCATGCCTGGGATAAAATAAGTTAAAAACATTTTAATACAGTTTTAAATGGAATACCAGAGAATGATTTCTTTTATTTTATAGTCAAATCAAAGAGTTCTATGAGAAGGTTGTATGATTTAAGAAAATCAATTTCATCATTTGATTTGTTTTAACAATAATATTTTTATTAACAATTTTCAACAAATTCTATATTTAAATTTTTTGATTTTTTTTAATTTATTTTTTTGATATTATATAATAACTACAAAACTAATTTAAAAAAAATATTTGATCATCTTTAAAACCTGCGAACTCTGGGAAACAGTCACATATTGATTAATTGTTTATAAAAACATTAAATAAGCTTAAAATGACTAAGCTTTACAGACGATTTCATTAGTTATATAGTTCTTTACAATAATAAGAATTTTTAAATTTTTCAGAATTGAGCATTTATTATTTGATGTATTTGTAGTATTTCAGTAGTTTGGGTTTTAGTTCATTATTTGCAATTGCTCCTGATTTACTTTAATTTCTTGCAATTGATATTGTTACTAAACAATCGACCTGGAAAGTACATGACCAAAATATAGCGGCCCTGTTAGAGCACCCGGGCTCAGATCAGGTACTCGATGCGCAAGTAGAGACTTTCCAAAATATTATTTACGACTACTTTAATGAGCACTATCCACCTACGAATCGTTATGCTCACAAAAATAAAGAAAACGGTTTTAAATTGAAAATGAGGAGGAAAAAAAGAGATCTTATAAAGAAACTTCGTATAGCCAAAGCCTTAGGCGATAATCAACTTAGTCACCAACTGTCTAGGGCATTGCGATCAATTCTTAAACTTATCCAAGGTATAACAAATCAAATAACGAAAAATCGTGATAGCTTTGATCGGGCAAAACATGAAGTAGACTTTGATAAAAATCCTTTTAAATACTCAAAAAACATTTTCAAAGATCAAAAAGGTAAGCTTCTCTTGACCAACGAGCAAATTTTCGACCATTATAAAAGCACATACGAAGTGCCAGAAAACCAAAGACTATATGGGGATCCAAACGAACACAAACCTGAGACTCCTACTGAAGATTTTCAAGCCAACCCACCAACTTTGGAGGAAATCAATAAAATAATTAAAATGAAACCATCTAAGTCAGCACCAGGTCCGGATGGTATCCCTTATATAGTTTACAAAAAATGTCCGTCGCTCCATAAACATCTTTTAAATATATTCGGTAAAATCTGGTCAAGAAAGCAAATACCGGTATCGTTCGGAAAAGCCCTTTTTGTCCTCATTCCGAAAAACGACAATGTCAATAATCCCAAGGATACTAGACCGATAGCCCTAACAAATACAATTTCCAAAATATTTTTCTCTTTTTTACAAACTAAAATGACGCAATTCATGATTAACAATAGATATTTCAGGCCTAATCACCAGAAAGGGTTTTTGCCCGGAATTTCTGGATGCCTGGAACATAATACGTTAATATCGGAAAGCCTTAAAGATGCTAGAACTAGCGAGAGACAAATTACGGTTTGTTGGATAGACTTAGAAAACGCCTTTGGGTCGGTACGACATGAACTAATGATGTTCGCGCTTAAATGGTATAACTTTCCTATGGTAGTTCGCGACATTATTGCATCATATTATTCAAAATTAAAATTCTCAATAATTTTTAACGAAAACCATTCAAAACCACTTAATTATAACGTTGGTTTATTTCAGGGCTGTTGTATTTCTCCTATTATATTTAATATAGTTATTAATATTTTAATAGACAAATTAATTAGAAATGAAAAAAAGTGGGGCTATCGGTTTAAGTTCAACAACAAATACACAGAATCCATACTAGCTTTTGCAGATGATCTCGCGATACTGACACGTAATCCGAAACAATGTCAGGTACTTTTAAATGTAGTTGAGGATTTCTGTACGTGGACGGGCGGATTGAGGACAAAACCAAGTAAATGTTTTAGTCTGTGTCTGGGTAGACGGAATACCAAATATACCTCTTACGATCCGGGTCTTATAATAGGCGGTCAGTGCGTTAGTACGGTTACGGAAGCAGCTCCGTTTAAATTTTTAGGTAAAAAAATCGATTACCAAGGCCGTACTCCATCGTTGGATGTAATAGTCGATAGCTTTTTAAACGATCTCAAAAAGGTAGACAACCAACCAATAAGTAACGTCAAAAAAGCTTGGATTTACGATAATTATTTAACATCACGTCTAAATTGGCCTTTCCTCGTGTATGATATAAATAAAACCCTTTTGTCAAAGTTAGATGCAAGCGTCATAAAGACATTGAAGTTATGGCTCGGGTTAGCGCACTCAGCGGACTCTTCAACCTTATTTAGAGACCGTAACAACTTTGGATTAAAATTAAAGAAACCATCGGAGCTCTACAAACATCTAAGAGTTACCAAAAGACATATCATCGGAAAATCTAAAGATGATACTGTAACTTCTCTCCCAAAAGACAAAGTTGCCTCAGAGCTCGAGTCACGACTTCAATTCCATAAAAAGTTTATGATAGGTGCTCAAACAAATAAAGTAGGGCTAGGATCAAGTAGGAAAGTTCAAGACATAGACATAACAAAATCTTTTATTCGACAAGACGAAAACGATAATTACCGACTCCACGCGATGAGCCTAGAAATTCAAAACGAATGGGTGACCATAGGAGATTTTTGTATTCCACTAGCTTTGAAGTGGCGCACCTTAATTTATGATTGGTCCCCAGCATTATTAAAATTCTATCTTAATGCATTCCAAATGACTCTCCCAGATCAAAGTAATTTAGTAAGATGGGGCAAAGCCACCGAAAAGTCTTGCAACATCTGTGGGGAGGCAATAGGAACCGCGAAACACCTATTAGTAGGGTGTAGGGTACTTCTAGATAAAGGTCAATACTCGCGTCGCCACGACAAGGTATTAGAAATTATACGGGAAGCGGTTAGTCTTTCAGTAGCAAGAGCGCGGAAGGGTATAACAACCACCGAACGATCTATAGAATTCGTAAAAGAAGGCTCCTCCAAAAAATCAAAAGCGAAGCCTTATTCAATATTAGGCGCGGCTCCTGATTGGATTCTCATGATGGACACGTATGAAAAGCATTACAAAATCCCTGGGGATGTTGGTGTTTCGTCATCCAGACCGGACTTATTCCTGTATTCGAAACATCTGAGGCGCGTGATACTTGTGGAGCTTACTGTTCCTTGGGAAACAAACATCCCAAGGGATCACACATTCAAGCTCAATAAGTATTACGAACTGACCAACGAACTGATCAGGAATAAATTTATAGTTAGTTTGTACGCGGTAGAAGTGGGAGCGAGAGGTATAACAGCAAAATCTCTCTATAGCCTACTTAAAGATCTTGGCCTTTCTAGAACAAGCATCGGTTCATTTCTAGAACGTACTTCAAAGGCGGCATTAGTAGGTTCTTTCCAAATTTGGTTAGGTAGGGAGAGGAGTGTGGAGGGTGAAGGTGAGCGTTTTTGCGCATAATAAAGGGGCCCCTTAAACCTACTCCTGGGTCGCAAGTCCCAGGCACTGCTTGCACTCCTCTCCTTGCAACGCGATGGGCCCGGCACCCGCACGGTGAATCCATGGATTGCTAAGAAGCTTCGTCTTGTCGTCTGTCTTTTGTTATTACTTATAGATTTTTAGACACCCATGCATTTCTTTTGAAATTTTAGCACTAATTACAAATTAATCATTATTATAAATTACCGAAAAACTGTAAACAGAATATGAATCTTTCAAACTAATACTTTTATTTATAAAATATTAATTTAAAATTTAAACTAAAATTCCAATTATCTGAACCCAGTTATAGCTACTGTTAGGTAGCTTATTCTGTGACAATAAATGTTATTATTACATTAACTATTGATTCCATCAAATAACTCTTTCCCTTTGTTAGACTAATGATATCTCAATGAAACAAATATAAAGATATAATTTTCGGCAATTTACTCACTTTTCACGCTCTCTGGCATTTCGGTATAGCTTTACTTCCTCATATAACTCTGGTCGCGTATCTGAAGAGAGTTAAACACTTAATAAATTGAAAATATTATAATATTTAATCTATTAAATGGTACTTTCTTACCTTGCATTTTAATGTCTATACAACTTTCGCTATACACAAGAACACCTTTAAATATGTTGCTAAAAACTTAGTTTTAAAACACTTTGTTTTTATAATATAATCCTTGTTAATAATTTTATTTAGATAAAACACAAAAGAAAATCGCCTTTACGATGATTATTTTGGCAAGTGAATCAGAAAATAGATGTCAAAAATTTACAGACATTTGACAGCTAACCATGAAGGCCGAAGGAGTGAGGCAGCTATGTAGATGAGTAATATTATATAAAAGATTATGAAAGTATTCATTATTTGTAAACACACCAAAATTAAAAAACACGGTAACAGATTACTAGACTGTTATTCATAAAACATATGTATTTAAATTTTAAATGTAGGTATGTTGATAAAAATTAAAACATGTACAAATAAATAATCTGGTTTATAAACATAGAATAGCATTGTCTGAAATGGTTCGTGGTCCAAGAAATATACATAGTGGTTAAATATTTAACCCTTTTTATAAATGACAATATTGTCAACTCCCTAGGCAATACTCAATAGTACTGGGTAGTGGTGACATCTATGATCACCTTAGCTAGTAAAAAACTTGTGCCATTCTCATTGGCATGTTTAACTGATGACGTAATCATCCAATATGGCGGATGACGCGAGCCTCCCCTTCTGCCCGCGCCCCGTAAATTGTAGTTTGTTCGGTTGGGCAACGTAACCGCCGCTCGTCTCGAATGATTTCACTCTGCGATGAATGAAAATAATAATTGCGGTGTTCAGTTGCTCCAAAACTTATTCACATAAACTTATTTTCGAGACTGATTAGTGTGTGTGTCTGTGAGTTCTAAAGGTGGATTCGTGGTGACAGTGATCTTACCAGTTCCTCCTTTACTTCGTGAACTACAACTTATATTTACGCGCTGAAACACGGCACAGTGAAAACTTGGTACTTTGGTTTTATCAATTGCCCTTTAATGGGATCTTGTTAATCTACAGGTGAAGTATTTGCTATCTTAATAACTGTTCTTATTAAATATATGTAATGTACATTTATAATTTGCACAGCTTTTTAATAAATTTAATATATTTTTATCACTGCAAAGATTTCTGTTTAAAAAATGATGTGATGTTTATTTCATTATTCTTATTGGAATGCTTGGTAAACGCGGTGAACGGGCGTTGCTTGGGCGCGGTAGGTTGGCCCACTTTTGTGGAGTAACTGCGGAGTACCTGGGCTACATATCGTGTGCCTTGACCATGTTTGCTGTTACACACTGAGCTCACAACTTTTATACACAAAAAGTTATTATTGAAATGATATAAAATTGTTCATAAATTTTCCATAAAGTATTAAAAACCTATTTTAAACTAACTTCTGTACTTTACTGTAAATATTAAAACAATTCATCATTTTTATCAGGATAACTTGCAATATTTAAAAAAAATAAACTTTTATAAACTTGTTATTCTATTGCTAACTTTAAATTCCTTAATAACTTGATATAATTCCATTGTATAAAAGCCTATTGTCAGGTTTGTTGATAATTTACATACCAATAGATCATATATAGAAAAATAACAACTAAATAAGAAAATCATTGTTAGTGTAGTAAAGGATATTGTAACAATACATAATACATCCAGTTTTAAGTGGCTAATAACAATAAGAGTCTTAAACTATAAATAATTAGTGTTACTCAACACATGTTATTAGCTAATTGTTGGGAGTCAATTTAATTACACATCAGATACTATTAAGAAACCTTTGTGTAATAAAACTAATTTTAATGTTTTGCTGGTTTCCGGCACTTTCCATTTCCTTCCTAGTTATTGGTATAGCATTTAATTATCCCTAATTATATTTATTATTTATGGTTTTTGAATCTAGATACTTTGATAATTTTAAAATTATGTATTTACATTATTTGTTCCATTAATTTTTGATTAAAATAAAACTGTCATCTAATTTGTTGCAGCTTTAATGACCCCTTAAGTAAAAATAAATTTTAAAACTAAAAATAATGTGTTATATTACAATTAATTTACAACACACATAGATATGCCTACACAAAGATATAAATCACCCATTTAGTCCACCATGTGACTATTCCGGCTAATTCTTTAACAAGTGGACCTTGCTATGAGCCTCAACCTTCTATTAAACTCAAATTGACATGACATCACCGAGTACAACCTTGCATCCTCATGATGTCACTAGTTTTGAGATCAAACTGATATTGATTCATTTAACTTTATTATATTTAATCTTTTAATAGTTTCTGTATGTTCTTTTCAATAATTTTACAATCTTATGACCTCCTGGTTATTGCTTAGACCCTACAGAATGGTTATGTCATGACTATTTTATTACTATTACTTCATATGCTTTTGATTTTTATATCACAATTCTTAATGTTTTTTAAAGATAATATTGATTATAAAATGTAGGTTGGAATGTGTGGTTTATTTGTTTAATTAACGGTTGCTCTTAATGTATGGAAAATGGAAGTTATAGAGTGGATCTAAATATTTACATTGTTAAAAGCATATTTGTGCTCTTAGATTTTGTGGTTAATGTAGTTTTAGCAGTAGATAATTTTGTTCAAAAATGGTGCAGTTTTGTTCTATAAAGGCATATGTATATTTAAAAGATTGTTTAGTTTATAAATATAACATCATACTTTATCTATTTTATAAAGATACAAATCAGAAAAAACAATCAACAATATCTATCAATATAAATAACTTGAAGTTATTAATTGTTATCAATTGTATAGTTTTATAAACAATTGCATTTTGCTAAACCATTAATGATATATCTTATCACTTCTTATCTAGTGCAAGAAATGTAAAGCAAACAGTGTAGTACTGAGTCATACAACTTTGTTTATTTTACATAAAAAAATGAATATCTTTCACTTATATAAAGTAAGTACATTGGCATGTAGGTCATGTTCATATGGAATAATGCCAACTGGCAACTACAAGTGTGTTGTTACAACAAAGTTTTTTATTGTAACTTTTAACAAATTCAACAAAATGCCTTAGAAACAGAGAGTGCACAACTCTCTATTTCTTCTTCACCACATAATTTCTAATTTTCTAGAAAAAGACAAAACTTTACAGCTGTCTTCTGTGTGCTTGTAACCATAATGTTCCCGGTGCGCTGTGTGGTGAGATGTGGGCTAACAGAAGTTAATATTATAAATATTATGTAGTCTCGGATTAGTTATATAATACGTAATGACAGTTTATTGTCAATAATCTGTTGAACTTAGCGTTATTTTCGCGTAGTAGTGATTACACTGGTACGTCGATATTGGATTTTTCGTTACGAGTACTGTTATTATCAGTCATTTAAATTAATATTTTATATAGGTTCTGTGAGTTAAACACGTTTGCAATCAAAGTTATTTATTATTATATTGTATACATTAGTTACCAAAGATTACTACGTCAAACAATTGGTTTCGTATAATTGTAAACATAATAGCAGGAAGCAATCAATTGTAGATAGATTTCTATTGCTCGATTATCTTTTATATTTTAAGATTTTTAATTTAAACTTAAATATATTTTATAAATCATTTCTAGAAAACAGAAACACAATTAGAATATTCGACTTTAGGGAACGTACCCAAACTACGTGGCCTATTTATGGGGGGGGGGGGGGGTTCCTTAAAATATTACGCTGTGTCACAGAAGCGAGGGGGGGGTTTAGATTATTGTCACGTAGTCGAATTCTAGAGAAGGCAATTTAAGTTACTAACATTTAATAAAGTCTGCTTTTCAGGGTTCTTTGAAGTCGTGTGATACATTTTTGTGCAATAAATGCCGTCCCAATAGTAACAAAAATTAAACATTATTTTTATTTGTTTCATTTTCTGCGTTTGGGATGATAAAAATTTACCTTTGCTATACTACGTAACATTTGGGACGGGGGGGGGGGGGGGGGTCTTATCACATACTACGGATGGTCACCGGGGGGGGTGAGGGTGTCGAAAAATTGAAAAATATAGGTCACGTAGTTTGGGTACGTTCCCTTACTTTGCTTTGTCATTTAAACTATTTGTATCTTTTTAATGATAAAATAACAAATTTAATTAGAAATTATGTTTTTGAAATTTGCAAAACAAAAAGTGAATTTGTTTTTTAAAATTCTTGCCATTTTCCATAAGGTTGTACAGTCTAAGCTAAACATCAGTTCGTGACATTTTGCATTCAGTTGACTAAACCTTATTGGAGTAGGGAGCCTTTATAAAGGACTGCATGTCATTAAATAATAATAACTTCATACTTATTAAGAAGCTGAATATCAAGAGTTTCTGTAATATAATCAGTGGTTAAATTATGCTGATGCTATATTTTGACTACTTTTTATCTACCTAGGCTTTTTCTAGTTTACTGCAAATACCTCTTCTGGCCTGTGGTAGCTTTGAAGATTCTATTTTTAATCTCACAAAATACAAACATGAAGGTTGATGTTGACTTTATGGTTGTTATAAAATCAAAGAATTTTCAGTTTTTTTTATTTAATACATATGTTACAAGTTGTTGTAAGCAAGACTTGAGATTTTTTTTAAGAGGCTGAGATTTTAATTTGATGTTCCTTTTTTTTTATTTGTGACCACAATTTTATTTCTTGTAATATGTCATAAGTAGTAGAAGTAACTTATAATTATATGAAGTTGCAATTTAAACTTCTAACTTCCTTATTGACAGATTTCTAAGTACAACATTTCATCTCCTATTTATCCTCTTTGGATTGTAATCTCAAAATCCAGTCTTAGTGTATATCATGTCATACAAGGAACGTGCACTAAATATTTCATATTTCTAACACCTGCTTTCAGAAGCTGGTAATAAACCAGTAAAGCAGGGCATGTTTTTTATACAACATAGGTACATGGAACTTAAATTTTCAAGACCTCACAAACTTTAATACAATATTTAAATTGGAAGACTGCCATAAATGTTATTGAATTCTCCAACCAGTTCCTTTATTTCTTGAACTCTGACGAGTTTTTATTCATAATTTAGTACTTTTTAAATGCAGTAGTTTTTCTTGATTATTGAACAACAGTTAAATACAAATATATCTTTATTCATATCATTCAATTATTGAAGATAAAAATTCATATAAATTATATCGCGATATGTTGATCTACAAAACTACAATCGAGTAATCGTAAAATGTAGTATTACAATAATTTGCTCAGATAATTCAATTATTGCTTAGTTTAGCGTCAGCTACATTTATGTTAAAACTAGCTGTACCTGCGACTTCGTACGCGTAGATTAGGATTTTGATAAAACGTACCATTTGTACTTACCAATATATGTAAAAACTATATACCTTCCAACTGGTAAGCAGCAATGGTACGACAATAAGAGATTATTAACTTCTTTATTTGTTAACCGATTGTTAAAAAAAAAAACAAAATGTAAAGTGATTCCCATGACAATATATGCCCGAAAACTGCATCCAAATCGATTAATTCGTTTCTGAGATTAGCGTGCAAAAACATACAGACATACAGACGACCAGACAAAAGGAAAAAACGTTGTTTTGTGTTCTCTTGTTTATATAAAGGTCCCTCTGTATGATTTTTTGATTTTTTTAAACTAATAGAAAAAAAGGCAAAGAATTTAAAAATGCTGAAAATGAATTCTGTTAGTCATCAGTTTACATCGTGGTATATTTTTTTTAAATATTTTCAATGTACAAAGATTACTTACTCCTCTACAGATTTATTACATGTAGGAGTAGAATAAGATTTGCGTGGTACCTATTCCGTGATTGACATAAATTGACATAACTTTTTTATTTTTTAACTGATCTAGATGAAAAAACACTTAATGTAAAATGAAGATTTGTGATAATATATTCCTGAAAACCGCTTTCAAATTGGTTAAGCCATTTCTGAAATTAGCGTGCACAAACATACAGTCATATAGACCAACAGACAAACTGAAAAACCACTGCTTTGGGTTCTCTTGCTCTTATAAATCCCCCCCTATCATGTTTTTTTTTATATTTTCCATGTACAGAAATGGATCAGTGACAATTTTATTATATGTATAGATAAGTTTTGTAGTGAAATATATTTTATTTCAGGTTTTTTTTAACTAAGTGATTATATAACAAACATATGTATATGTAAATAATAATAAATTTAATGCAGGCGATAAAGATGAGTATTAGAGTAATTATATATTTGTTTATAATATTTAAAACTGACAATTAACCGCAGCTAAGTAAATAACGCTCATTAAGGAAAATTCGTCACGTATTTAATTAGATTTGGGTATTTCGGTACTGCTAAAAAATATCATATATTCAATATATAAAATAACTGACAGAAACAATACCCAACGAGTCTAGCTCTCTACCAGATCTTACGTTCCCGCTACTTTCTTGACTCATTCAACGGCCTGCCCATATCTAAGAGGAAACGTCCCTCAGACCTCAAGCTATAATTGATGCAATCAATTACAGGAACTGTCCCTGGGAGGTCTCGTACAGTTAGTTGGTTATTACTACATTAGATATTTTATTTGTAAAGTTGTATAATAGTTAGTATATATTTTTTATTGATTTTCTCATGTTTTCTCATCTCAAATGGATTTAATATTGTAAGAATGAACATCTGTTCTAATAAGAGTTTAACACTATCCTATACATCAAAGTGTCCAGTCTAGTGGAAACCCATTTGATGTACGGAGTATTGAGATCTATTACATATATATATTAATATATTACATATACATATAAATATGCATGTATATGGAATAGTTATTTTTATGTACAAAAAAAATATGGTAAAATACGTATAAATTATTTTATTAGAATAATTACATATCTGGAATAACTAAATGAAGTTTTAAAACACAATCATTATATTATATGAAATTACAGTTCATATACTATAATAATATCCCGAGGAGTAAATAAGTCTATTTCAATAAATAGGACCGGGACCTTATATTGAAATAGATGTTGGTTTAGCAAGTTAGGCCTCCCACGCAACTCGTCATTTGTTAAACCTGGCTGCGTAGGCGCATCTTGTAGACTTGTTCTTAATCATTAATTCTGGTAGAAATTATATCCTAAAATATTTTAGTTTTAATAACTGCTTTTCTACAATAAAATATTCATCTCTTCTGTCTTATCTCAAATTAGGGTATTTTGGTCTTAAATAATAATGTGTTCTCTCTCTCTCTCAGAGATGAAGATTTAATAAAATAAAAAATGATTATTATTGAAATCAGGACCTCTCATTTTTTAATATCTGGTTGCAGAGTAAGAAACAAAAAAAAATTGCGAGATTATTAATTGTTACTACATATATTTTTTATATATCCATAATGACATGAAAATTGTACTTTTAGATTAAAAATAAAATTTTAATTGTTTATTCTTTGTTAAATTATATGCATTTTTAAAAGACTCTTGTATGATTTATATGAATTTATTAAATGATATATTATATATTACCTACTGTGTCTCAACAGGAAACGAAGTGTATTAAACAACGAACTAATAATAACTAACATATATTTACCGGTTGCAAAAGGATAGGTTATTATTTAGCATTATTTAATTATAGCATTCTACACTTTTTTACTTATTATGATATGCATTATATATTATATTATCTATTTATAATCTTATAAAAACAATTACTTAATAATATTTACGCAAAGTACTCCAAAGAAGGATAGTATTTGTTTTGTTTAATATATTTCAATCTCATTTCTATTACAATTTTATTATTATCTCGTTTATTTAATGAAACCCTGTAGACCGCATAGTACCTTAATTTCTATTAAATATTTTAAAACTACTTCTGAAGGTGACATTGTTGAAATATAAAGTTGGTTTAATTCACTCAATAGCTAGTACGAAGCGATGCTGTGTACGATTCAGATTTCACAACCGCTGAGCCCGCGATCATTGTGTAAAAATAACATCTGACACAATACTCAGACCTAATAGTGAACGTGTCAAGAACGAGCAGATACTGAGTCATTAGTGACATCTGGTGGTATCACCACTCGATCAGGTTCATTAATAATTATATATAATATATAGAATGTTTTGGTCACCACACAAAAAAAAAATATAACGAAAAGCACAAACAACATTATTTTAAAGATGTAGGTAAGATGTAACGCTATATTATATGCAGTTGTGATAATTAAGTTTGTATTTAGTATTCCATCGTAAATTAATTACTGAAGTAAATTGAGACTTGTCGAAGTCAGTGATTGAGAAACGTATTCCGATGCATCGATAAACTTTAAGAATCTGATTCATTGTCGTAATCTAACGGAAACGATATGATAACTTTATAAGGCATACTTAAAATATTTGTGGGTTTGATTTTTTTTTTAACCAAAACATCTATAAATATTGAGGAAAATGATAATAATAAAATGATAATAATATCAGAACAAATTACACACATTGATCTAACCCCTAAGTAAGCAAATTATTTGCTTGTGTTAAGGGTGTTAGAAAACGATACAAATACAAAGAAATACACATATAAATACTGAGAATATATTTAATAAACGGCCAAACCCAGTAACACAGACATCTATGCTCATCACATAAATGCCTGTCTCCGCCGGGAATCGAACCCGAGCCCCATTGCGTCGTGACACGTTAGGCGTCTGCGCTAACCACTCGACCAACGTACGGACGTACGTAATATAGTTGTTATATAGTTTTTTTATACATAATATAATATTCAAGTTAATATTCAAAAATATATTGCAACATTTTATACAGAATGTATTACAAAATACATATAAGGTTTAGTCAAGTGTGAACACCGGTATAAGTTTGTATGGCATAGCCGGTTAAGGTCACAGCTCCACCGGTTTTGATTCCGCCCGTCGCGATAATCGATCAGGTCATTCAACCGGTGATTACAATCAATTCTCTATTTAATCAATGCCAATGAATATCTGGTTCGGTAGTTAGTGTAGTAAACCGTTACTAAATTAGGTAATGGTCTTAATTCTATGTTAGATATTAATTTAGAAGAAAATTTTAATCTATCAACGTATATTGCAATGACATAGATTGCAGCCGATTTTTTTTAATATTATTTTTTGAAGCCACAGTATGAAAATTATTATTTTTATAAATGTGACGTCCATGCCTAATACGAATAATTAATGACATTTAAAAAGTAACCAACTTAAGATTAAAAAAAATCCTTATCATTGTTCCGTATTAATAAAAAATAAAAGGTAGTAGAGAAGTGTCTTTATGTTAATCTTAATAGCCTAGTTCAGACATGAGGATAACCGAGATATTCCATAAAATGGCTGGAGCTTAGGTATTTGCTACTACATGTCAATGTCATTTTAACGGTAACTCTAGATAAGAGTTGTATTTTACATTTCTGAAGAGGTAAAATATTGGCAAATGGTTCAAAAAAGTAATGATTAATTTATATTTTATTATGTTTCAGACAAAATATTAAATAATTTATTAAAACAATATGTTCTTTGTATAATATGTTTGTCCGATGACAGACATTTTATCTGCTCGGACCCTAATTGCATTGCAAAACAATTTTCATACAGGCTCGACCGGTTGTTGTCGGTTTTTTTATAAAGATGATGTCACTGGTCTAATACAACCAATTTTAAAAGTCGTTTTTTGTCTGAATTCTTATTTTACGGCTCTTCAATTTATTTGGTTTATTCTCTGTTTTGAATGGACGAGTAGGTAACCGCCAAAATTTGCGGCGAGGTTTATGTTATGAATACCGTTGGTGAATCGAATCATTTTGTTAGTGTGAGTAATTAAAAAGGATGTTTTGTAATTAACATATGTTTGTAATGATCATCCTGTATGAAATCATATCGTCTAGAATTTGAATATTTATTTAATGTATCTCAGACTTTTTTAATACATTTTTCTAACCGCCGTTATATTGAATCTTTTGTCTAAATTTAAGTCGCACGTATAATTTTTTGTGTGGAAAAACATTTAGGTAATCATTTTTTACACTTAAGTTGGTATTGGCGTGATGACATCGCCTGGATAGTTATTTGACACGCGTGTCTAGGGTTGCCAAGCATACTTTATAAAAAAGTATATATTTTTCGTAATTATACTTTATACTTTTGAATGCAAATAAAGTACTTTATTAATGTGAAAATACTTTATTTTAAGCTTTACTGCGATGAATAGAACAAAATAGTCATGGGATTTATAGGTATGTATTTAACTATTTAGCATATGAATTAGAAAAGATGATCGAAACGATTTGTATATTAATGAACGAAATGTATCTAACATTACATTCAGTCAATCAAATGTCAATGGGAATCTGTCATCAACCGAAATATTTAATAAAGTTATCACTTATCAGTAGGTATTCTTTCACTTTATATTGATAGGAGCTTTAATTATATTACAAAAAAAAAATATTAAAAATTTAAAAAACTCACGGTACAAAAGCACCCCAAAAAGGAATAAAAATAATATTATTACGTACTTATTGAAGTCGGTGTGGCGGGATACAGTTGTACGTACGTTGATGATGGTGTCTATTTTACGAAGTTAATCATTGAAGACTTAGACTATACGATTCGATATCGTAATTTCTTTATTTGCCTAAGTAACTTACTTGCATTTTAATTTCTTCCTTTATTCAGCGGCCCCCCTACGCAACGACTTCAATAAGTACGTAATAATATTATTTTTATTCTTTTTAGAGTTCTTGTATGTTTTGTATGGTTTTTTTTTTATTTATTTTTCTGGCTGTTTAGATTTATGTTACTGGTTCCATTATTGTACTAATGAACCATAGGACACACACATTTTTACTTGTATAAGTATTTCTATTAATATTGCATAAGAACCTTACACCTGCAGCAATATTTCGTCAATATCTTGGAGACGACTGTTTCTATCTCGATCAAACCAAGAACCATCCCGACAAACCAGGCTTTCGATTTAAAAAATAGCAATCAAATCTGTGCACTCGTTTGGCTGCTAGAATGCCACAGACAGACAGACAGACAGACACAGATACACCGATCGATAGGTCAAACTTATAACACCCCTCTTTTTGAGTCGGGGGTTAAAAATGGTTTGGTTTTATCGTTTCCATACTTCCTAGGATGTCTTTGAAAAATGAGATAAAATTTGAACATTTTGAAAAAGTAATAAATTTAATTAGAAACGAATTGTTTATTTATTTAAATTTTAATGTTGATTGTCAAACAAACTTTGAAACATTTAAAAATAGTAAAAAAAAATAGCTTGTGCTAAAAGCACATAAAATACGTTCTTAAGGCAATAAAAGCATAAAATTTTAAAAATACTTTATTTTTCTTTCAAATACTTTTTTTTTCCTATTCAAACCAATTTATCCTTTTCTTAGTCAAAAAAATTGGCAACCCTACGCGTGTCTAATGTTTTCAAATCAAATTGAAATGATTAAAAAACATAAACGTTTTACAACAGATTGTAAAATAGACTTATTCCGATTCAGTGACTTGATTGACTGACACGATTCAGTGGCTGTTGATCTATGCAATTATTATACCATTTTCAAAGTAAATATAACCTGCTTGTAAAATGTCTGTAAATCCCAAAAGTCGGGTTCAACGATAACGAATTTTGTCTAATTGCAAATAATATATTTGTAAACATATATCTAATAAATGGTACAAGAATTGTATTTTAAGATATCAGCGTCATCTCCCTAAACCATCAATTTAACCCAGTATTAGAATCCGCCCAGTCCGAGCTTGGAATGCCATCTGGCAATTTAATGGAGCCCCAAACCATAAATCGTTAAAAATACCACCAGCTACTTCTGAATTAGCCTCAAGAGCAAATTGTTTGGCGATCTGAATAGCTTTTAATCAATCATTAAATTACATAGATTTATGTTATTTTTATGACTGTCAAAAAAAAAAAATGTTTATAGATGACAGATTTTGAGAAGTACCTACATAAGTTACCAGAGTTACCTCTTATTCAGTATTCAAAAATTAAAACAACTGAAAAACGATACCACATTTTAAAAAGTTTTAAGTATTTTTTTCATAAAAAAATCACGTGACCTCTATACATAGTGACAAAGACAACAAATTTTTATTACTATAATTTATTTCCCCCTTGAGACCTGACAATACTAATACAACTCGTGTTTTCTCTACATTTTCTTACTTTGAGTTTTTAGCGACTGTTTGTATACTGTAAATTGTTGAAACTATCTTACGAAGCACTCGTTAGCAACATGTTTAAGATATTCGACTGATTTGGTTAATTAATTGTTTCTTCTTTCACAATGTTCGCGAGTTCTCCTTAATTTAATGATTAATTAGTATTGCATGAAGCGTGCCCTATCGCTCTTCTGACCTTCTACATTGTTAATGCATACAATTATCTTTTTATTTAGAGGCTACTATATAATCTGCGATTTGAGATTTTAATTTAGATTTAAACATTTCAGTTCCCAACTTACACGATAAATGTGCATTACGTCATTATGTTGTCGCCGACGCCATCGTCTCGTAACATGAAGGCCAAAGTTATTGTTTTATTGTTATTGTTATTATTAACAACTTTGTTATCGGACGTGTACTCAACAATAGTTTAGGTAATGAAGTGGAATAGATGCTAACAAGCTAATAATAGTGAATCACAAGTTGTATTTCTTCCTATTTGTTATTTCCTTGTCCAAAAGATATCAGATCAGCTCTCTTAAGTCGTGGTTATGTTCAAAAACTAAAAGATAAGCGGTTTTAGCTAAAATATATTTAATTGTTGTTTTTGATAAATATATTAAGTTCTTTATTTAGATTAAAGCTGGCTTATGTTTCTCCATAGATATATCTTACGTAAATGATTCTAATTGTTACATTGCATGATACTAGATTGAGCAATGAAGGATGTCGGCGTTACAAAGAACTGTCAATAATTGTTGAACTCAATTGAAGTGTTAACATGACTACACTATTGACTCTTCTGACTTATCGATACTATTAGGATTGCAAATTGTCACTTATTTCCAACTTAATCGTGGTATTAAAGTTTTTATTTATAGCAAATCCTACTTAATCTTAATATGTATGTATAAATATGTTTGTTTTCCTGTACTTCTTTCATGTTATTCCTGATTTCTGAGGGCGGTAAGTATAACCTCTATAGTAAAATATTTGTCGAAAGTTAAAATAAAATATGTATTTGGTCATAATTACCAAAATTGAAAATCAATATAATAGTGTTGAACTTAACCCTTTTTTCGATTACTAAATTCTTACCATTATATTATACATACATGTGATATAGATTTGATAACGAAGGTTATCTGTTACGATTCACTTAAATTCAGACGGTGAAAGCAATTCTAAAAATAATTTATATTGTTAAAAAGTACTGAAGGAGTCGCGATTTTCTAAATCGAATATTGAATATTCATTTTTTTTATTTAAATGTCTTGATCTTTTAAATTGTTAATCAGTTAAAATATTCCTATAAGATAAATAATGAAGGCTCATTATTCTTACTCTGAAAGTAAGAAATATTTAAGGAAGATTTACTAAAAAGTTAATGAAATTTGAAGTTTGTAAGTGCTGCTAATTGTAATTCTCTAATACATTAAATAATATAAACCTGTATGTATGGTGTATGAATTAAAAACCGCCTCGTTGTTTTACTGGTTTGAGATTAAAATAAAAAACCTATAAATATTTCAGTGAAACTCTGTTTTTTTTGCTACATATATACTCTTATATAAGGATAGACGAAGATGAAAAATGTTTATACTTATATTACTTTGTTATGATCAATCTGTTTGACATCATCTTTATTATTAATGAACATAGTAAGAGATAAGCACGTGTCCGTCTGTCATCGTTATTTATGGTTTTAATCATTCCTTATCAGTCTCTAAATAATGGTTACATTGAACTTGGTCTCCTATCTTTTTGACCTTTCCCTTTGTTATCTTAAAAAATATATAAATATATAAAAATACTCATTTGTTTAATTTTTTTTACAGGTAATGATAGAAATCGTTTATGGTGGGGATGTGCTATTTTGGTAAACAAATTCACTTGATTTAATGTTATTGTACTTTTTTTTTTATTGTACTGAAATAATTGTTTTTTCTTTAATAAGCAAATAAGCATACAATGCACATTTCAAACGCCAGGTCCATAGGAAGATCATGTATCAGTACCGATGCGAAATTACATGCATTATTGTGTGCATTTTATTAGGTCGTGCTAAGAAAAATCAGACATTTTACAGTAGGGGGTATTAATTATTATGTTAATTCTTATTATAACTTTATAAAATAATACTGCAGTGAACCTAATTAAGTAAATGCTACTACCGGAGCTTTAAAGTTAGTTACTAACTTCAAGACTGAAGTGCAGTTGAACCGATGGTTTCCATTAAGCTATAGTTTTAATCCTCTTGTTTTTATTACGAAAATACATCTGCTTTTTCGTTATAAAACATGGCTATTTTGTTGTACAAATATTTTGCAGTAAAATACCTTATTACAAATTGCATTTTTTTATGAATAAATATGTAAAAACAATAATTCTAAGTCATTTAGGTAAATAATGATGTTTTTATAACAATCCATGTCTCCCTATTTGACAAATTGTACATTAGATTACATAATTATTATTAAAAGATATATTATAGTTAAGTACAAACTAACACAAATTTTGCTCAAAGGTTCTTATCCCAGTTAAAGATAAGACGAAAATTTATTAAAGTTATCCTTATCCCAGGGTAAATCAAGGACATGTTTGTTGCAGCGAATGTGAGTTGGATTGTTTCTAAAACAAAAATCTATACCCATTGTTTTGTTGGATTGCTTTCTTTGCGCAAACAGACTTGAAGAGCACACTGGAGGATAAAGTTTTGGGAATGTCAGTGTTGGTACTTCATAGAAAAATAGACTGTAGCTTCCAACAATGAAACGCTACAATTGCATGCATAATTGTACTCCAACAGAACTGTATTTATTTAGTAATAGCAGGTCCTCTGGCTGTAAATGGTAGACATAAAAGTAAGTACATATTTATGCTTTGCTCCAGGTATTTGCATTGTTTCGGATAATAACTTATTTACATCGTTGAAGCTTTTAACCGTTGCTTCGTTATTCGGAACGAGATGTTTTTAGAATAACAGTCCAGTCTCGCCTATAATAATTATTTGATAAACTGTCTAGACTAGTTCCAATACTTAGCGATGGGATAAGGTATTAAAATAAGTAAACATGTATTACACTACTATATAGAATTAACTTTAGGGAAATAAAACAGAGTAGCATTATAAAATCATTCAACAAATAACGCTATATTTTGTATAAAAATATACCTACTTCGATTAAAATGTTACAAAACTAATTCCAAATAATAGCACAGGGTTCCATAACTTCAACACGCTCTAAACGTATTTAGTTTCTATCAGGGGAAGCATCCCCTATAGGGTTTTTGAATGATACTAGAATATGAAGTAGTGTATAACGCGTTCTGGAAATATAGACTCTATTAACAACACAGATGTACGATAATTGTATGCACGTAAGGCTCTATATAAATATGTATCATATAGATATCCATGCGATATTAATTCTAGGAGCCTTTGCAATAAATGTCATAATGGAACTGCAAGTAATTTACACATTGCATGTATTTAACTTAGGTGACAGCGGAGTTTCCATCTCTTTATTGCTTGATTAAGTTTTTGGTTTTTTACTACTTTTATAATGACACTGTTCCTGTTGCCACAGAAACCTGACTATCGATGGATTTAATATTTCGGAAAACTCTTGAATTTTGATATAAAGGACAATATATCCTGATAATGATTTGGTGAAACAGTCTCACAATATAGTTTCAGTATTTGAATCGATTAGTAATGTAATAGCGTGTCTCACAACCGTTAGTACAGCCTTAAATAACTGGTAGGTATATTATATTTATAAACGTTTTTGTGCAGTAAGATTCTTGTCCATTTGTATTTTTTTATACAAAAAAAATAAATAAAGTTATTTTAGTAAATAACTACTTACTATCTTCAAAATATTTTTTCCCAAAGTCACAAAAGTTGTATTCACGGTCTAAGCTTTTTGTCCTCCATTTCTGTTTGATCAATAAAAAAGTTATTGTGCGTGACTTATCTGTCCTTATAACATGCGATAACCAAGTTCAGCAAATAAGATTCTTATCCAAATTTAAGCTTCTCTGCATTACATTTGTATAAAGAATTATTAATTTAAAAATGACTAGACGTGGACGCACTAAGTATATATTTAAGCTCAGACACGTCTTGGCAAAACAAACACTTTGATTAGCTAAATTTTGTTACTTCACATGCCATTTAAATTTCAATAAAAGGAACTTAATTATAATAACGACATGTTCTCATTAAATAAATATATCGAAATGCACTAAAATATATTTTTCTTTTCATATTATTTTTATGTTTTTAATTGAAATGGAATATTTTATACATGTTATAAGAGCCCTCCACATTGAGAGGTGCGTCCTTCGTATCCTGTCAAGTATTCTTCAGTTTTAAAATGGAAACTGAATTCACCAAGAGATCAATTAACTTGGATAGCATCGTATCCAACCCCAACTTTTCGGGAAACTATTTAATTTTGACCCAGATAAAACTAGGGCGATACGATTGGTGCAGATGCTGTAAGTTGGCTAAGCGTATTATTGTGATGTCCAGTAGCTAACGTGATATCAACGAAGATTGACGTGTAAATGGATTTAAAATTCAATTATTGGATAGACCGCCTTTAATGGATCGCTTTGGATGCATTTACAGTTAATTGAGAGCAAATGGGTTCTAGGAGCTGGCGAGATATTGCCATAATGGAAGTTAATATTAAAGTTTCAGTTTCGCAATCGTCTTGTTTAAAAAAACGATAATAATAAAATCTAAATAGATTTAAAATGAGTAGTTTCAGGTAACAATCGTCATTGAATTGCAGATTCCTCTTTAATAAATAAATGTTACAACAGCGCTAAAGATAGCTTCAATATCCGTATATTCATATTGAGAGACAAAAGCCGCGTAGAGGAAATGAAGTCCCGCGTGCGTGTCTCGCGTGGCTTTTCAAATATAACAGAGATTGCGGCTCGCCTTGTTGGGAGAGGATTTAGATGACAGTTGGGATTTTAAAGGCTAGGAAGCATTGTTGAGGAATGGTCTTTTTGACGGATGTGACGCTGACAAAACTTTGTGTTTAAGTGTGCTCTTGACTTGTTTATAATTGTCATACGTTAGTGAAACAAAGACACGAATGCTTTAAATGGGATACAGTAGGGGATGTTTTAAAATATGAAATGAAAATTGATTAATAACTCTCCGTCAGTGCCTAGACGGTGACAGATTTGAGTGCTGGTGATGTTTATGATTTTGTCACTAAATGTTTGGGTAACTTTGGTCAGCCATATATATATACATTTACAGATATATATATATATGATCGATCTGTATATGTATATATTATGATCGGTGTATTTTACAAATTAACAAAATGAAATGTGCGTTTACTCAAATAATATAAAGTATGATCTTTACATAATTTATTTTATTTTATATTTATCCTGTTTTAAGTTGTGTGTCGACTAACGAATACGTTTTAATTTTTTAAGTATATCAATCAAATTCAAATCTTTTTTCGATACATTCAAAAAAATTTTACATACAAACCCTGCTCTGACAATTAAGAAAAATACAGACAAATAAATAAATTTTGTCTATACGCCATGTTCCAAGCGACGATCTTTTATTCATGCGGCAATTTATTTATATTTATATAGATTTTAATAAGACTAACAAGGTTGACATGTTTATATAAAATGTAGAATATAAAGTAGGCAAATCCAAACATAATTGTATCATTACGACAAGAAATAACATTTGTTCGTGTTTATTTCTGTTGAAATGTTCATTTAGTTATTCAGCTGAAAACCTATTGCATTACCCAAACTATTCCACGGATTGTTAAATTTGAAGAGCTAATAAATGTGCCTTTACGTTTCATTGGTTTATGTCTGTCTGTCTTAAATTTAGTTTTCAAGGAAGATTTACAAGCTTATCCTAAGATTTAGTACCCGAGGGTAAACAAGCGAAACTAGTTAATCTGCAACAAGCCGGGTTCTTGGAACAATGCTATATATTTTTAACTCAAGGTTTGATACAGGTGGGTGACATGATAAGAGTACGTTGAACCCGTGTAATTGATTCAGAAGTGTTGGCGTGTTTCCAACTTTTATTTGATAATTTGTCTACGTTTTCTGTAAACTTTTATTTCTTTTAAGGATATTTTAAGTGTTCTTTATTTTAATGCGAATAATATAATAAAAGTAATAAAAAGCGAGTTCTTTGTTTTCGATAAATAATATACAAGATAAATATAAAATATATATATATATATATATATATATATATATATATATATATACATATATATATGTTACGTTGACCTTGTAATATATATATATATATATATATATATATATATATATATATATATATATATATATATATATTACAAGGTCAACCTCGAGGTTCCCAACTATATACCTAACTCACCGTTTTCACTTGGAAAGGAAATACGCATAAAAAAAGAAATTTATTAGTGGTTGTGTTGAAAAATCAAATACATTGTATAATTCGAGAGTCAATGTCAATAAACAATCGAAACGTCGAACGAGTCATTTGTATAACTCAAGGATTGTCGATTCAAACTTCGTTCAATACAATTTTGCATTTGATACGAATGTCATGTAGGGATCAACTGTTTCGTTTTGAATTCGAATCTCTGCGATGTCAAGGACGTAGATTCATTACGTTCTTTGTTATGAAATGAAATGTTTTGAGAGCGAGCGAAATAACTGTAGTACGTTTTGTTCTGTAGTGGCACTAGGATCGTAGTATCTTGCGTTCTTAACTATTTTTAAAAGTATTAAGTAAGACTGAGATAACGATATATAGTCTGTCTTACTATTCAATAACTTTTATTAAAAAAGTAAGACAAGTGAAAGAAACTACGATTATATAAAATGCATGCTGTAGATGTAGGCTCTCAGTTTTGACGGATGTTTTGACATACTATATAGTAATAATTATATAAAAATTATTGAAAAAAAAACGTTCTGTTTTCGGAGAAACAAATTCTCGTTACGAGCTCATCGATCGATGTTAAAATATGTTCATATAACAATAGTTTTCAACTGCATTGTGTGTTGATCAGAGAAATTGATTTATTATTAGATATCTTTGCCTTCATTGTTTTATATGTGTGGGTGTTATTTCCTTATGTTGTAATATTTAAAAATAATGTTCAATGACTGTTGTTTCTAATGGATTTTTAATGGACCTGAACTGTACTCTAGTGGTAGCTGGGTTGATTTTGATCTCTACCTACAATAAGCAAATAAATGATTAAGTACTGAGACTGGCGATCGAAATATTAATCGTGATTATTAAAGACAAAAAACTAAAACTAACATACGATATAGAATAAAAAAAAAACTTTGCTGGATGGATACTTGACAGCGACATTATAAAAGTTTATTCATTAACAACAAAGGCATTGTATGCGGAACCTCGACGGTAGGACAAAACTTTTATTTATTTGTTATAAAGCACTAATTAGTGTGTTTTCTGAACCTATAGTACTAGTTTCATTCATAATGAGTATTTATTACCAGTCAATAGAAAAACATAAGCGACTAAAATGATCTTTACGTACATTTATATATTATTTTTATTATGAAAAACAATTCCCGTTAGAGAATGAATAAACCCTTGTGTTGCAAGGGGTTATACACGATGCACTTCGCGGATCATCAGGTATTGTCATTAGGAATAAAACCCATAACACTTAGTTCAGAAAAAAAGCATTTTCTTGCTCAGATCATTATGTACTTAGTTGGTTATTATTATTATTATTTTCGTCTTAATATATGAATTCTTTAGTTTTAATTATAAATATGTAGATATGACATTAATGTGATTGATTCACAAGCCCACGATAGGGTCGTCGACCCGTTGAGGCCGTTCTATTGTTATGTCTGTGTGCGTAACCGTTTATCATGGAAGTACTTTTTACAAATTCACCTTTTTAGGGTCACACCGTTTTACACAAACCAGTGGCCCGTGTGCTTCCTTTAATTCGCTACGCGGACAAAGCATGGGGTATAATTTTAAGCTTCACATTTTATATTTTTATTTTTAAATCTTGTAAGCATAATACAAATACAGTTTGTCTTGTTTATGATAACTCGGTGAGAAAAAATATTTAAGAAAGTTAGAGAGGGTTGCTAACTATTGTAAGGTAAATCTACATAGTGATATTTGAATTGCAAGATTTAAGGGTAGGTCACGCCATTAAACTGCTTCTGTCGAAAAATTGTATTAATGGGTCGGTGTCCCTAGAGGTTGGCAGTCACACGCCCTTTTCAAATAGCGTGCGTGCAAATGTTTACGTAATGGACTAAATGTGTGCATGCAAACATTTATCAACAAACACGCTACCGTTTAAACGACGATCAAATAATGACAAGAAAGAAAATTTAAATAATTTGTTATATGCATTATTTGATAATAAATAAATTTCGGATAGTATTTAAGGATTGTATTGTTGATGTAATGACATTTAAGAAATGTGTGTGTCATTGCACCTAAGCCCCGAAATGTCCAATAGTGGTTAAGTACTTGGTGAAAGTAGAGTTGTTTATTTATACATAACGATGTGGTCTTGCGGCGCTTTCACCTCTATTTTATTCGTTAACTTGCAATTCATAGCCGAGGGATGTTATTAGTCTGTTTATAGGTCCTTTAGTAGCATAAAAGCTCCTAAATGTAGAAATTATAAAACCTTTTTTTGACTGTAAAAACGTTTGTTGATTTAAATGATTGGTTAACTAGCTATCTGTGAGCCAAAACTGTTTATCAATTTTAATATTTTTTTTTCATATTGATAATATTAACAGAGTATCCAAAATGAATCTTGTTTTAAACTGTGTAATTAATGTTTCTTAACCTATTTGAATTACTCTCCAAAGTGTCAATAGATGATTTATCTCACAGGGCGCGGTGGAATCGTGTCAGGAGGTGCGGCCGCCGGTCAACCGCACGTCTAATTTTCATCTTTGCCTATTTACCTAATATCGATTACTTCATAGTCAAAACATGTAATATATTATTAGATAGATAGATATATATATATATATATATTACTAGATAGATTTTAATATATTACTAAATAAATAGCCTTTTCATAGATTTAATATATTAACAGATAAATTAATAATTTGTATGTTTGTTCGTCCTAAACTCGTTCTTAAATTGTTGATTCGATAATTTGGATAAAATTTAATAATTGATAGTAGACAATAAATAAAATACATTTAAAAATAACATATTGTGTAAAAGCTCTTCAATAATCAAAATTAAATGAATATTATTTTCGTTATATAGCATTGTAACTCGTGCCAACATATATTTACCTTGATACAAAAACTACAAGCTTATAATCTATGGTATAAACATACATATACATACATATTTTATTACACGAGACTGCAGCATTATTTACTTAAGGGCAATTTAAAACATATAATATATTTAACTGTATCATAATTTCATCAGAATGTGTAAAAGTCAAAAAAATATGATTGTTGTTTGCGTGCAGCATGCACATAGTTTGGCAAATTGTGAGGTTTACCAGGAAATTAATAAATATTTAATACCTATAACAACTACATTTGGCGTTACTTGATGGGACATATTTTTACCTAGATTTAAATATTAAGTGATACCATTCGATAGAGAATAAATCAGATCTAATAGTTATTATGGTAATCATCCTATTTGTAATAATTTGCTTCAAAATATTTGTCCATTTAACATTATAGACATCTAGAGAATCTCTTGCAACTTAAAAGCAAAAAGATATTAACAACTTTGGGGCTAGAATTGCAGAGATCTTCCAACCACAAAGAAAACTATTAACTTCAAATTTAACAGTTTCATTCACACCGTCTTAGAACTTTGTCTGTCCGTCTAGCAAATTTATAGTTTTATTTAGTAATATCGGCATTATAAGGAACCTACATCCAGACATAAAGTTATAGATTTAGGAGAAACCGTCCCTTTTAGTGATTCAGTGAAATGTTTGCGAAGGTCTCAAGTGTCATGAATTTTAAATGGTCTCGTCTCCATCTGAACGTATTTACGTCTACCGCCGTTGCATTTTAAACCAACTATGGTAATTTTATAATAAAACTAGCTTTTGTACCGACTCCGTCCGTTGACTGGATCTAAACGTTGTTTGATTCATTTTTATCTTCTATGAGTTATCTTCTAACATTAATATTCAATGTTTCTCTTGATAATAATACTAATATTAGTTTCACTTTAACATTCATATAACGAGAGCTAATAACAATTTATCTTAAAAATGATTGCAACACCTAACCAATGTTTTAATTATATTCAGTGTATTTATTTTTACCGTTAAGTTCTTTAATGTTCTTGGTACTTATAGGCAATGGGTCTATATATTAAATGTGAAATTATCAAATCAGATAACGTTAAAACGATAAATTACAGTACTAATAGGTCCAGTTGTGTTTAAGTTATAAGCGCGTAAACGGTCAGACAGACAAGTTGAAACAACAACAAACAAGACAGAAGTTTTTTTATCTTTAAATTACTTAAACTGATTCTGATTGTTTACTAGTTATTTTCTATGTATTGATTTCAATGACAACTTCTATTTATTATGTACTTCCACATAAACACAACTTGTATGATTTGTAATACTGTTAGTTTGTTTGTTTGTTTGTTACTTAGTTTATTATACTTTTCTATATGCTAATTAAAAAGTATGTAACTATTTAATCGAATCAAAATCCTTACTATACTTCAGAAATAATATATTTTTCGACTCGAGAATCTGAGTCAAGTGCTTGAGCATTTGAAAAAGTGAATTTAGATCTACAGTCATAAATTGAATATACAATTGTCTTCCCAGTAGGGTTGTCACTAATACACAGAATTACTATAAAACACTTCTATATTGTGGGACTAGACTGTTATTTGATTTAAATATATAAAATAAAAAAGACCAAGCAAATAATGTAAATAGAAACTTTTTTAATACGAAATTGTATGGAGCGTAATTTTTTTCCAACCCTAGTTGAAGTGGAAGTATGATGCTGTAGTATGAGATATAATTAAATCTGCTCTCAGGTTCATGCATTACGCAAAAGTGTCTCGTGTCACTTTGAGGTTCTGAAGGTGGAATATATTGAATGCGAATATATTTCATACATGACATTCAGTTTTGTTAAAAAATATTTTTTTTTTTATATATATGCTACAAATGCTATGGATCTGTATTGCCATAAATTTATGTAACTATTAAATAAAAAAAATGCTGTTTTTATTCAAAAATGTTTTTTTAAGAATTGTAGGGCACTAGCTGATTTATTACTTAAATTCGTGTTAAACTCAAGGACTTACACAAATTCAAATGACAAGATGACCCGCAAGTTACCTATACTGTAAAATTTTTGTTAACTGTGTTTTTGGTTTTGTATAATTCAATCTATACCACCAGTTTACATTGCTGTAGTATTTGTCAGTAATAGTTATTTTTACGAATATTAAAAACAGCCTTTGTTATCAGTAAAAATCAACCCAGCTTAAGTATGACACTCTGCCTACATTTCAAATATTAAATTACACTTTATGCCTCTTCATGTATCTTTATGACTATCAGATTTCTAGGCTCTTAATATTGAAAATGAGAGGAGTCTAAGTATCCTCTAAGCCCTACGACTAAGAGACGTTTGACGGTCAGCAGATAAAGAAATCGGAAAACAAAAGTCAAACAGGGGTTATTGACAGGCTCATATTGTATTAACCGTCTCAAAAATTTGTACTAAGTACTAGTTGATGCAAAAATTTAAACATGTGTATACAGTTATCATATTTCTTTCTAAAAAAATAATTAGATTTTTTGAATTTTCATATCTCTATTTCGAAAAGAAGGTCTAACCATGCAAAAACAGGTTGTAGCTCCTACTTCAGATTTTATTTGATGTCAAGAGCCAACCCGTCTTTTCTCAACAATATCTATGTAACAAATTTTATTCAATTTCGTTCAGCATTACAAAAATGAAAAGACAGACAGATCTAACTTACTTGTTCTACAATATAATGTGAATGTTCATATAATTCTGTGAACTGAACGTTCAGGAAGAGTCCTCCCACAGCATCAATAACAAGAAACATAAAATCCTTACTGCCACCCTGGCGCCAGTGTTCTGTTGTCGCCAACCAGTAGTCTAGAACTTATACATTATTTATATATAATTAAACATTATGAAGTAGCCTTAATACAGTTTTAATGGACAAAATATATGAATAGTTTAATACATCTTATGAAAGTAACTGAAACAACCTTCAATTGTTTTTTTTTGTTAATATCTAATTATATAAAATCTGACCCCTGAAGATTAATTAAACAACTATTAAAACTCTTCTTTATGAACATCTAATACTATCTAAGAATACGAATAAAAACAACATAGTAATAACTTACATTATAACTCAAAGGAATTTAATTTGTTTATGAAAAATCGATACTAGCTTCTCGATAACAGCAGGCTAGCTACTTTATATGTCGAGTAGCAACTTGTACTAAGTGCAACAATATTATACATTTAATAACATCGTAACTACGTTATCGGAAAATTATAATCTTCCGTATTTATAGATAAATACAAAATGTTTTACTATCTTACATGTCCGGTGATAGAACACACACGCAACAACAAATACAGTACAGATAGTAAACAAAATTCAAAGTCCCTTTCACTACATTTACAAGAGATATGCCCTTCGTTGATTCCTACGGGGTTTCTGTTCCTTAACTTGATTTTCTTGCACCTTTCCGGAAATTCAATCTCTTAAAGCTCCATGGTGTTAGTGTGAGTGTATGTGTGTGTATGTATTGGTGTGTATTTTATGTTTTTTCTACGTGTACGGACGAAACGGTGTATGGTAGCAGTATATATATCGTGGTATTCGAGTCCGGCTTTCTTGATGGATTTTTAACTCAATATTTATTAGACTTATAAGAGTCTTCTCTTCCATCATACGAAATTAATTTATGTAAGTGAAATGAATTTTTAATGCCAACATATGCGTTCAATAGATAATTGAACTATGAAATAATAGCAACTAATTAATTAAATATGACTCAGAAATAGATAGTTCACATTAAATAAAGTTCATTGTTTAGAGGTCAATATGATATCATAGAGGTGGAATGGTCACGACTGACTTTATTACTATTAATAGATTTATTATTAAAGTTGAGTCATTGCTTTAATGTTTATATCTTAATATTATCAATAAAAAGTACAAAATAATAGCCAATATTAACATCATATCTTCCTTACAGGATTACAACAATCCGTAACTGACACTTATTCTCTTAACGAAAGGGTTAAGTATTACTTAAAGGGTTAAATATGTCGTGTATAAAAATGTACTCCCTTTTTTGCGTTGGAAATATCCGTTGCAGATACCCCCCGGCAAAATGGTGATTGTGTGGTGGACCGGGTGGTTGTGTGGGATTAACTTTCATTATAGAAACTGTCACCAATTTTAAGACTAACCACTAAAAAACCAACGGGTACCCTTATCGCCATAGTGGGACGCCTCTGGGATCCCTGATAACAGATATCATTTTAAATGTTAATCATTAACAGTTTATAAAATAATTCATGTATTTGAATTTAAAAATAAATATAGAATGATAAATAAACAGATACGGGCAGGGATTCAAACCTTCCTCTGGGAAACCGTTCCGTCGCTCTACCAAATGAGCTACCGTACCCGATACCCGCTTCGGTGAATTAAGTATTCTACATATGATTGTTTAATCAGGTAGGTTCTTTATAATGCAAATGTCGATATCGTCATTGCTGGGCAGGGTCATTATAATTGCATGTGTCGTGACAGTAGAGGTCAAGATAATTTATTGAACCTTAGGTACCTTTTACTTAGTTCTTTAAATTAAGTTCGAGGTAACCGTTCAGTACAACCTCTATGAGATGAGGTTTTAATAATTTATTATATTAGATAATTGCGATAATACCAAACAACTGTTAGAGAGCTGGCGTCCGGCCAGCGGCGTCTCGATAGATATTGTTTATTCATTACAACTAAATAATTTTATTGTTAGAATTTATTAGAAATAATTGTAATAATTATTTGGTTTGTTTATCGAATATTTATTAGTATGTTTTAATATATTTATGTTATAAAGGAGATTGGTTTGAAGAGTGACGATCAAATTCTTAGCATAAAATAATTTTTTATAAGTAATAGATATTTTTTTTTAATAGATATTTTATTTTTTTGATTTTTTTTGTTTTAATACTACAAATATTATTTTTGACAATGCAGTCATCATCCTGTGTTGAATATAATTTTGTTATTTAATTCAAACGATTAGCTTTTGAAGTTTTTAATGATGAATGTACCTTAATAAATGTTTAATTAATCATTTGTAACAACTTCCAATAATGAAACGTTATTGACCTAAAATCTCAAGATATTCGCATACCGGAAGTTAATAACTCGTAACCTCAATATTGGTCAATGAAGACGGAAATTGCGTCAAAATGGAAAATATAAACAGGATACATTGATAACAAACATTCGTACGTATACAGACGGACATGCCGCATTTGTTATTGATACATTACTAGTTACAACATATTTGGAAATGGTATAACGGAGTACATATTTAATAATACTAATAATAATTTGAGTAGTAAATCTTTTTAAGGATTTGCTAATATTTGTATACAAGTTCTATAAAGTTAGTTTTTTCTTAAAATTTAATTAAAGTCATAAAGATCTTTCTATAGAATTTATTGCTTTGGTTCTATTTCGTAATTGTTCATTTATTGTTTGTAAAACAGTGATCCCAGTAAGTACCTACGCAAATGATTACTGTTATTCATGAACAGGATAATTAAATAATATTTTATAATAAATTTATGTAATATAGGTTTTAATTATGACCTTAAAAAAAAAATTGCTATCCCGCTGTAGTTTTGTCGCCAATTCCTTGAAGGTTTGTGGCCATTTTGTTTTTCGTGTTGCTGGTAGGTTTCACAGTTTAAAAGTATTTTGCATAAAACTGTCTTTCAATAAAAAAAATAATTTTGAAAAATAGGTCCTACTATTATTAAAAAATGTTTTTTTTTTGTTATGTCTACTGTTAGCCCTGTTGGCTATTACAACGTCACCGGGGGAGCGGGTGGGTCAGGAGACCCACCCTTAAAAGGGGGGGCCAGATGGGCTCCCATGGGGAACGACGTCCCGCGTAAAAATAGAATGAAACGAAATTACCCACCACTCTTTCCTGCTGGTGGTTATAGAAATTCTTTTAAGATATGTGATAAGCTTTCCTCGGTATATTTTCTCGTACCTATCAAACTCGAACAAATATAAGTTTTCTTCTTACGAATACTTTTGTCGAGACTGGCGATTATTGAGACAGTATGAAAGCTCGCATTTCTAGATTAGGCTGTCATTTTTGACATCATTAAAGTTATCTTCTGTGCTCCTAATTCGCTGACCCTGCGGCCAATTAGTCTGACACCAATAGCTATCTAGAAAATGTTTGACCTAGGTCACTTCATTCTTAAGATAACATTAATTTGTAGCGTTTCGAGGAATTTCAAGTTAACACATAATAGCAATGTAATATATAAAGATCTATAATATTAGAAGTTTGTAATAAGATTTGATATTCCTCACCGCTCGGACTAGAGTACCTATGAATTATTATTAAAAATTTTACAATACTACGGTAGGTACGGTATATAACAAAGCGACACAGTAGTTAAATTTTTGGGTCCAGATTCTAGGAGATCTCAGATTCGGTTCCCTTTTCCTATAGGTATATTTATTATTCTATATTTATTTAAAATCTATCAAAACCATTTTGTTATACTTTCTTATGTATCAACAGGTATGCTTTCTTATGTATCATGTATTCCCGTGCCAATATGAAGCATGTCGAAAGCCACCAGTGTCAATATAACTGCTTCAATGAGTCACGCAAACAAGCACTTTTATGATCAATTTAATGTTCAAGTGTAACTATCGCTTAACCATTGTTTTATGGTCATAAAACTACCAAGATGATGAAGATAAACTACGTACATTAGTAAAGAGTCATTAGTAATACTCGAATAAGTATTGTACCTACTTAAGTTCTTAAGAATTGCTCTCGATAACTACAAACTGTAAAAACAAAGCTTATACAGCGAAAAGTTAACGAAATTCAGTGAAAGAACAGTTTCATTCGTTATCGAACCTTTATAGAGAAAGTACTGAGAAATATCAACGTTATTAAAAGTTTAACTTAACGAAGTTCGTTTTGATTAGTTATCTAATTAAGGCCATTAAAATAACACGCTTCTATCACTTTAGTTTTAGTTCATAGTTATATCATCAATCTCTTATACATTATAATATTATCACAATACGTGTTCGTATGCAAGTCGGTGGCCTGTGTAGCCATTGTTACGTTACATCAGCCGCGTTGTTCCGTGAATTTTAATCACAGTATAAGCTATCACTGACTATATTCCATTTAGTTATGAGTTATAGCTAAATATTATTGAGTATTGTATACCAATTATGCCTTAAAATATTTGTGAAGAAATCTGAATAATACTGGTTGGTTATAAATTTGTCCTTTATTTCTAATGTTTCCCACGCGTCACGATTGAAACGATTGAATCGTTACTTGTAACTCCATTGTTAAAGTGATTATGTACTGTTGTAATTATGTTGCTTTCATCTTATTGTTTTACGGTTTTCATAATAAATAATTTTATTTTATTGATTATTTTATATTACCAGTGATGTTCAATTACCTACAAACAATGCAAACATCAAATAGAGTAATAATTTTGTATGTATTGACGAAATTTTTGTAATTATTTTGCATGTATAAACGAGCTAGAACATGATTTCATAAATTCTTTCTAAATGCTATCATAAAACTGTCAGACGTGATGGGCAATTATGATAACCGGTCTGGATTAGCTTAAACATAATTTTCATCTTATTCGCTGTTATCTGTGGGCATCGTTCTGATTTATTATATTTGATAATACTATCACGGGATTAATTTATATATTTTTAAAAACCCAGGGTAGGTAATTAAAACTCCATACGAAAAAAAAAATCCATACGTAACAATACACGAAAAAAAAAATACATACGAAACAATATATAATATCATAACTAAGCTAATGAGACTACGGTTTTTGTTATTTTTATATTATATTTGTATTCATATGTAGGTATGGTATTTGTTATAGTACTAATTTTAGATTCCACATGGTTATGGTATATATATGTATATATACAACAATACGTTTATACAACAAAACGTTTTATCATATTTTAGCTGACCGAGAACTGAATGTTCAAATTTTCTTAGTTAACTTAATGCATTTTTGTACTTATGCGGATCGTTAATACAGTCTTTAAAAATATGTGATTATATTCCAGGAGCTGACGGGATCGCGGCAAAATGCCGGAGGGCGTGGCCAAGGAGGCCAAGGAGACCAAGGATGAGAAGGTCAAAGCCAAGGAGTCGCCCAAGCGGCGGCCGAGTGGCAACATCGCCAGGGTGAAGGTGGAACTGCTGGATGGATCCACGATGGAGCTGGATGCAGATGTGAGTTTAACTGTAGTTTAAGAGCCCAAAGTTTTTTTTTTATATTTACTCTATTTTGTAATACAATAGTTTAGGTATAGTTTTATATGTAAAAATGTTGGTTCCTAGAGAAAAATTCGTGGTCACGATCTTCTAAGCAAGGTGTGCGACAGTCTCAACCTAGTGGAGAAGGACTACTTCGGTCTTCTGTACGAAGACCGTGGTGACCCTAGGGTGTGGATCGACCTGGACAAACGAGTCTCCAAAATGCTTAAGCGTATGTACAACTTGATCAGAAAAGATTTTAAGTCTTTATATTTGTTTCTATTTTTCAAATTAAATAGGTGAAGGTATTTTAAACTAATAGTGTGGTTAATCTGCTAAGCAGATTATTCATTCATGTAAACCAATAAGTAAAACCTCATTCTTTTATGGTTTCGGTTTGGAAATAACTTAAAAATATGAGGACAGAAACAATGTAGAAGTTGTATATAATGTATATTAAATCGTGTATTATTTTGATAAAAATATTAATGATTTTGACAGATGAGCCATGGGAAGTTAAATTCGCGGTGAAGTTCTATCCGCCGGAACCCACGCAGCTACAAGAGGAGCTGACTAGATATCAACTGGTGTTAGCCATCAGAAAAGATTTACTGGAAGGTTAGATCATAATGCATCTTCCTACATATTTTTATTTTGTGTCAATAATAAATTAAAATTAAACAAAATTTATTAAGTAGATAATACTCATAATGTCGAAAAACCGTAGAAAAAATATAATTTCTAACAAAAAGCAAAATTTAGACAACTATTTACATAAATATTTATAAATATCATCTAGATCTCTAAAGTCGCCTATGTCGGTATCAGGTCGTCTCCCGTGCTCGACTGTAACGCACGCGCTGCTAGCCAGCTACCTGCTGCAGTCGGAGCTGGGCGACCACGAGCAGCCCGCTCGCGGCCTGTGCCAGCAGCTGAAGTTGGCGCCGCCCACAGCTTGCTCGCCCGAGCTTGAGGAGAAAGTCCTTGAATTGTACAAGACCCACAGGTACGTACGCCACCTATATTACCCGCTTACGATAGGAATACATTTTTAAATCAATTGCTCTCAATATTAATTTACTGTTCCAGAGGTCAAACTCCAGCGGAAGCGGAACTGAACTACTTGGAGAACGCAAAGAAGTTAGCTATGTATGGCGTGGATCTTCATCCCGCTAAAGACTCCGAGAATGTCGACATCACGCTAGGCGTGTGTTCTTCTGGGCTACTAGTGCATCGGGAAAAGTAGGTTCTAAAGTAGTCGCTACATAATTATTGTATCATTACAACATTAATGGTATTTTTTACCATCACTCTGATCACTCACTCTCACTCACTCTGATCCTGATTTACAACGCCAATTTTACAGATAATATAAATTATTTTATTTTTTTGGTTACAGACTCCGCATAAACCGATTCGCGTGGCCAAAAATCCTCAAGATCAGTTACAAGCGTCACAACTTCTACGTAAAGCTCCGTCCTGGCGAGTTCGAACAGTTTGAGTCCACCGTCGGCTTCAAGCTGGCCAACCATCGTGCCGCCAAGAAACTATGGAAGACTTGTGTGGAACATCATACCTTCTTTAGGTAATTTGTCAATAAACAAATGTAGAATATCGGACCCAAGTGAGGCCCCTGAGCGAATCCATAAATTAAATATTGTTTATATAACCACATATGTATAGTACCGAAGTATTACTCCATATATCCTACTAACGTTTACTTGAATAAACGGCTCATGCCCCAAATTCACAATCAACAATTATAAATGTTATTTTTAATAAAACATAGTCAAACGCTATACTAATATCTGCATTAAAGCTGCGTGTCACATTATAATATTAGTATTGAAGGTAGTGTCAATCTTCGGCAGGTTGTTGAGTCCGGAGCCGCCGCCGCGCAGCACGCACTTCCTGCGTCTCGGGTCTCGTTTCCGCTACAGCGGGCGCACGCTGCAGGAGACGCTCAACGAGCAGCCGAAACGCTCACAGCCGGTGTTCTCGCGCGCCCTTTCTTCCAGGAGACTGTCCTCGCGCAGCGCAGACGGTGAGTAGATGAGTGCACGTGCTTCTTGTATTCTGCACATGTAGATGGTGTGTGCACAGGTGTTGCGTATCCGTGCTATGGAAACACGGCTTACGGAGTGTTATTGCTAGCAGTGTAAAGCTGCAGTAATGTGTGCTTGTGGGCAGATGTGAATTTAGTTTAATGTACGGGTGCAGATGTTAAGCACTAATATAATAACATAGATAAATAAAGCAATTCATGCATGTTACTTTATATAAAGCGGTGATACTTCAAGTAAAGGGGAAAATTACCAAGACGCTGCGGTTTTCATTAATTGAATAATGTTCTGTTTGTGGATAAAAGTCGAATAAAATTGTTTGTCTCGGGTTCGATTCTTGTCAAAATATTATCATAAGGTATTAAATGGTATTATTTTTAACATATTAGTGTGCCTGTAACAAGATAGAAAAAGAATCTGTATTTATATTAATAAAATAATAATTTAATGATGAAGGTAATAACATAACATAATAAATAGAATTTAGAATACACATAAAATATAACCAAGGTAGACATGATATATTTTTTGTTAAATATAAGTTTCCGCTATTTGTCCACAAAGGTCCCAAGACACTTCTACTGCCTGTTTCTTTAGGTATTATGCATTAAGTGGCTCTCTGTTCCTTATCTTTGTACAAACACGGGCAAAGTAACGGTCAAGATTGATATTACATGTTAGTTATAAATAACATTAAATACAACATAGTTAATTTAAATGTAATTAATAAATAAAGAAATATAATACAACAAAATTAATGATAACAAGATTAGTTCTATAAACACTCAGATACGTTACCGAGAAATATTATTTGTTGATATTTACTACACATTAACTAATCTATTTCTAATTATCGTACCGCATTTAGACCAAATAGATAACATTTTTAAGATATCCTTAAAAATAATATGTATGTATGAATAACTTGAATTATTTGTTTTTTTTTTTGTATTTTTTTTAAGTTTGTATTAAATAAACAATTTACTTGCCTTATCCAATTTGTAAATTTGCATGCCAATAAATGGTAATTGTGGCTTGCTCCTAAAACGTAAAAAAATCTTTGTGACCCCATAAAATTAAGAAGGTAAATATTGTATTTAATAATTACATGAATTATCTGTTTTAATACCGTGTAAAGGATATCCAATGACATTCATAGACATTGAATAGACATATACTAAGAAATGCCCACAATTCACCAAAGTCTGGGAGCTCATCGCTTGTCTGTGGAGTTTCAAGCTAGATCTAGCATTCCAAGTTCATACATTAACATTTATAAGCTAATATCAAGGTTATTTTTAACTCTTAAATCATTACAAAGAACTCAATGATATAAGACTACAAAAAAATTAGAACAGGTCATAAGTGTAATCAAAGATGCATCATACAACTTTGTATCATCTGTCCTTGTCTAATGATTACTTCATGTTCTTATGTTTCTCTCTCTCATGATTCATACAGTTGTCACCTCGCCAGACAGTATCGTGATCATATGAGATGATTTCATTCACAATTAGTTTTCAGAAATCTTTATATTAAATATGACATTTAAAAACCTTTTCATACATTTGAATTTCTTAGTACTTTATTCGATTACTAGAATAAATATTATTCGCCCACTCGTCTATACATTGAAATCATTATTGAAAATTTTAAGAAACATACGAATTTGCATGTCTAGAACATATATTTTCTATTCTCAAACCATTGTTCATTATATATTTTACACCACACACTTTTATACATACTTACAAATACAAAACTATAATAGTTATTATTAAGCTTAATGTTATAATTTTTATATATTTTTCCAGCATAAGCTCCCAAAAAAAACCTTTGATAAACAAAAACTAAAAAAATACTACCTGTAATCTATTTTACCTTTGCCTTTTTATAAACAGATAATATGAATGCATATTAACAATGAATGACTCATCAATTAATCTCGAAAATTATTATAATATCTGCTTTGTTTTAGAATCCGGTAATAATAATAACAATTCTCACAGTTATTCTTATTATTTAAACACTTAAGTCTTTTTGACATGACTGTACAGTGTACATAGATTCATACAAAAATAAAAGTTTTATAATTATGCACTAATGTACTAGACTATGAAGTAGGCGGTATTAATAGTTTATTTACTCACAAATAACGTCATGCCCTCGCTCACTCAGTTCTGAGACGGATCTCGATACAAACAGACTGGGGATTAGTAAATGTATATTGTAATATAATTTAAATTATTTTGGATTTTTTTATTAAGGGTAGTTTCGAATTTTGACTGTGAAATGGTGTTCAATGATTGTTGGAGCCCGAGTCGTTCATCTCGTAAGTTATTATTATTAATTATTGTACAAGGTTTTTGATAACTGGTTTTTTACAGTCCACAATTTTTTTTTTTTTTTTAAATGACCTGAATATTTTAAATATTATTTGGTATAGGATTTGAATTTTAACAGTCGTTTGTTTTGAGTGTTTAGATTTGTATTATGGTGTACACACACATGAACCTCAGAAATAGTCTAGCCGTAGTAGTAATGCTCACTGAATATAAACTAAATACCCAGTGTATCCATTGTGTCATTATTATTAGGCGAATAATGAAGTAAATATTTAATATTTTATGTTTTTTTAATATTCTAAGATTTTTATTATGAATTATAAATTGAATAAGGCCTATAAGGTCTTAGGTTATTCCTTCTTGGATTGGCAGAGTTATAATATAAGTATATATTTTAAGCATTTTATAAATCTTTAATATCGCCCCAAAAATATAAAGTTGGCAAGATTGATTAAACAAAGTGCATTAGTGTTGATATCTGCTATTAAATTCTGAACGAATGGTCCATTAACGTCTGGATTTTACGAGTGTATACGGTTGGGAATTTTGCTATAAATGTATGATTATACATTTTAGGGATACCATGTAGTCTTTTAATTTTTGTTCATAGAGTTTTTATTTGTCCTGGTTTATCTATTGTCAAGTCTAAATTGAACTGTTTATCCCGTTAATAATTAATATTAAAGGTGGAGTTGTTCGTAAAATCGTACTATTACAGTAGTTCTAGTATCTAGAAATATGCTATTTCTTAAATATCTTTCCCTTTTATGAGGTCATATATAACAAAAAATTATGTCAACAATAAATAAATAATAATATTTTTTAATTCCAGCCCTAGCGTCAGGCGAAAAGGAAGACCTGCCCCCTGAAGCCACAAAGAGACACACGATGCCACCGCAGCCCGCGCCGCGACCCGCACGCACAGACAAGGTAATACACACATGAGAACTACAACTATCACACATACACCTCCAAGTACGGACACATCCAGATATTAGTACGCACATACCCACGTACCAGTACGCACACACTTACGTACAAGTACCACATACAACGTGCAAGTATATGCATACGTACACATACACAAATACATGATAAATGGTGACTTTAGTGGCTATGTAGATAACAGATAACTCAGGAGTATTTTATTTGTACCTGAACAAATAATTATAATTGTCATCCTCTAACGGAATCTAAATCACTAAATATAAACATAGTTACTTGCATGTCTCAACAGTACCTGTATCGCTTAAGATAACACCGTCATTAATATTCTGATTATAGTTAACTTATATAACAGCATGGTAATGACTTCACTCCATTACTCATGTCGATATACTTTCAATATGTATTGACTTAGAATATACTATCATTTATTGTTTTTTATTGGAAGGTATAGTTCTATTTTGATTGATAATATTCCTATTTTTAATATCTTTCTATTTTATATTACTTTCGTATAAATTGTTGTTTCAACATGAAAAATATACAAAATGTTTAACATTGTCCAACAAAGTATTTTCTCAAATTCATTTATTTATATAAATCAATCTAATTGGTATTTTATCTTTGATTTGTCTGATAACATGGGGTAATGTAGTCAATAAAAAAGCGCTCTCCCTACACGGTAGTCAAAAAAAATATCCATACTAAATGCGTCCTGTGTCAGCTGCGGCGGCGCTCGGGCGGTGCGTCGTCGTCCGCCTCCTCGCTGGAGGGGGAGTACTGCGCTGACAAGGTTCATACTGGTCCATACCGGTTCATAATAGTTTACTCCGGTTCATACCGGCTCATGTTGGTTCATGCAGCTTGCAATCACACCGATCGCTTGTAGAAATTTTGTGTACTGTTTGTGTATTTCAAGATATTGTTTTATAAATCACATTTTTATTGTTATATACTTAATTAGTATTAGATTATAAAATAATATCTTGTGTATGTATGACATAGTTGTATTTCTTAGATGTGTGTGTAATTTATAGATTTTTAGTATTATAATGTAAATTGTGTTATAATCTTTCCCACGACTATTATTTTCTATGACAATAAATATATATAATATGTATTATTTATTGTACTTTTAGTTTACGTATTTTCGTTAGTTATTCAGTTAAAACCGCTATTTTTTACATCCAAATGTCCCTGTTTATTCTTCTGAGTCAGTCTACCCTTACTGGTACTAAATACAATCAGTTGTATTTTAAATATTAAGCTAATAAATAAATAACTGAATAAGTTGCTAGTGATCTTATGATAGTAATCGTGTGACTGATTATAATAATTTTCCTTATTTTCAGACAAGGTCATATTTACAACAATTTCAATGAAGAACTATAAAAGTACCGTCTCATTAAAAATGTTGTGTATGATTCTACTTGTACTTCTTTAAATAATTATGAGTATAGTTATATTGAGCTAAGCAAGCATTATATTATGATTTCTGTATCTATTTGGTTTAAGTTTAAAAACACACATTATAATGTATTTAGATTTAGATACATCGTTATATCTTTTTTTTTTTAGTTTATGTTTGCAATTTACTAATTCTTAGTCTATTATTTTTATAACATTCTTTTCAACAGCACTATTTTTCTTTATTGATTCGTAAAGTTTTGCTAGTTAATGCATTTTTATCACAATTACTGCTCCTTTACATATAAATCAAAACACTTAAATAGTTTACATTACTTGTAATATTGAGAATGTAAAAGCGCAGTAACTTTATATAGATATACAATATTAACACGAGTGTCTATATACAGAAGCCTCCCCCGGGCGCCGTGCGTGTCATGCCGACAGACGCACGCGTGGCTGAGGCACGCGCGACAGACGCACGGCCTGAGAACGGTATGTACTTTTGTCACATAAATGTTAATAGAATTTATCCTATTTAATTTTTTTATCCGTAAAACAAAATCGTTAAATAATACGCTTTTCTCTGAAACTAAATGTTTAAGTTTAGATATCTTTATCGCGGAAAATTGCCGAAAAACTAAATCTGACGTATTTTTAAAATTTTTGGTATATTTTTATACGTTCGTAAAATTTAATTAAACTGCAACACTCTTTATAAATATTATTAGTAAGCTAATATCATATACACAGGTACCGACTCTACCAGCGACCCAGGCATCGTTAATAACATTGAAACATCTAAGAAGCCAAAGGTAATAAATGCACATGTACAAACTTCATATCTTCATACAAGAATGGTAGATTTTGCAATTTTAATGTCAGACGTAGATATTCATGTGAAATGAACTATGTAAATATTCGTGTTAGAGGCATGCATTGCAGTTCTCGGTACGCACTTAATGTTTGTCTTCGTCGAACAAATTAGAGCGATGCCTTCACATAAATTTATACATTTTATTTATTTTTATAATTGTTTTCTTATTTACTTTTTTTTTCTTCCCATCCCTTTTCCAATCAGGGAAGTTTCGGTCTGTTTGGTAGCAAGAAAGAAAAATCGCCTAAACAAGAAAAATCACCAAAAGACAAGTCACCTAAAATCAAGGATAAGTCTCCAAAAGATAAATCACCTAAAGACAAGGATAAGAAGATTAAAGATGCAAAGACTAAAGTTGCTGTTCTCGATACCTCTAATGTATCGGATCGCGAGAACTCCATAGATAAAAGTCCCGCTAAAGAAGAAAAACCAAGCTTCACAAAACCCTATGAATACACCGATACTGAAAGGAGTCCAACACGAAAATCATTGGCTAAAGGCGCGTTTAGCTATGACAAAGAACCAGTGTCTGGAGAGAAACAGCGAGCCTCGGATGGAGCACAAAGTCCAGGAACTAGGAAGACTGGATTTGCTTTTAACTATGCTCCTGGAGAAGACAAAAAGTTAGTGGAAAGTGCTGAAAAACGAAAAACACCAGATGATCTTAGCAAAATAAAGACGCCAGGAATTGATTACGTTGCATCCGCAGCTCTAAAGGAAACAGCAAAATCGCCTAAACCTAACGTAATTGACCCAACACTCGCTTTGCTAGATTCGGAACGAGCTCACCACGAAACACCAGTAGCAATAGCACCGGTTGCAAAGAAATTTGATAATGAAATCGAAGTTGTTATCATAACTGGTAGATATAACCCAAAAAGTAAGAGAATTGATGACGGCAATGGAACTATCCTCGTCACTAAGGGGGCTTTAAATAAAGCAACTGGTAAAATTCAAACCGAGAGGGAACTGATTAATACTAAGTCAGGCCAAATTAACTTTACTGACTTCGCTACAGGTAAGGACGAAGTGAAAAACGGGCATGTTGACTCCAAAACTGGACACATTTTATTAACATCAGGTGTGTTTGATCCCAAAACTGGCAAGTTGGACCCAACCTTGGCCCAACAATACTGCTTCGTAGAGAGATCAGATGACAAAGTTGGAGCCAAACCTGGTAGAGAAGTTGATTTGGTGGTTATTACAGGCAAATATGATGGTAAACATAAGAAGTTGGACGTATCTCATGGCCATGTGGAAGTATCCAGGGCTATTGTTTCTCCGGATGGTACAGTTCATTCTAATTACGGTTTGATTGATCCCCAAAAAGGTAAAATTGACTTCATCGACCCCAAGACAGGGAAGCAAGATCCTAAACAAGCTTATGTAGACCAAAAAACTGGTAACCTCTTGGTCACGACTGGCGTACATGATCCCAAATCTGGCAAGGTCGATTCTTCCTTAGGTCAACAATTTAGTGTTGTTGAAAAAGACGCTACAAAAGCAAACCGAGAGGTTAGGTTGATCGTAGTAACAAGTAAATATGATATAAAGAACAAGAAATTGGAACCTTCATTTGCTCATATAGATTCCATTAAAGGAATATTGAGTGGGGCCGATGGTAAAATATACACAGAATATGGTGTTATTGACCCCAGAACTGGTGATATACAAGTAACGGATAGTAAGACAGGAAAACAGGAGACCAAACATGCAGTAGTTGATACTAAGACCGGTAATATTCTTCTGGTTTCAGGGGTCATTGATCCTAGGACAGGTCAACTCGACACAACACTTGCACAGCAATATAGTATTGTAGACAAACCTACAGCAAACTTTGCGGCATTGCCAGGAAGAGAGGTACAAGTAGTTGCTATTACTGGAAAATATGATTCAAAGAATAAAAAACTTGACAATCCGAATGGTTTTGTAGAGACTTCACAAGCTATTGTCAGTGAAAAGGATGGTAAAGTACATACTAACTTTGGTGTTTTAGATCCCAATAACGGCAAGATTTATTACACAGATCCTAAAACCGGTAAAAGAGATTCGAAACAAACAACGCTTGATCCGAAAAATGGTAGCTTTTTGCTTACAGCTGGGGTTATCGATCCAAAGACTGGCAAAACGGACTCATCTCTCGCGCAACAGCTTACTGTTGTAGACAAAGATGCACCTAAAGGTATACCTGAAAGACACGTTAATCTAGTGATCGTTACTTCTAAGTATGATCTTAAGAATAAGAAACTTGATTTGTCAAATGCGCATGTCAACACTATACCTGGTACCATTGATGACGATGACAAAGTCCATACTGCATTAGGTGTCATCGATCCCACCAGTGGACAAATAACGATAACAGATCCTATTACCGGTAAGCAAGAGATAAAGAAAGCAGCAGTGGACACTAAAACGGGTAATATGCTTATAACTTCCGGCGTTATTGATCCAAATACGGGTATTATTGACCCAACACTAGGACAGCAATACACCGTTGTCAATAAACCAAAAGATACTTTTGCTTCTATTCCTGGCAAGGAAGTTCAACTTGTGATTATTACAAGCAAATATGATACTAAATATAAGAGATTGGACAATCCTAACGGACATATTGAAACATCACGTGGTGTCGTCGCTGCAGATGGAAGGATACATTCTAACTTCGGTATTTTAGATCCTAAGACAGGCAAGATTGAACAAGTTGATCCTTTGACTGGTAATTTAGAAGTTAAAAATGCTGTTGCTGATCCTAAAACCGGACATCTGATTCTTACAACCGGTGTCGCTGACCCTAAAACCGGTAAAGTTGATTCGTCATTGGCACAACAAATCAATATCGTTGATAAAAACATTAAACCTGTTGAAAGAGAAATTCATCTTATTATTATAACTACTAAATATGACCAAAGAACAAAGAAAATTGATCCAAGCTTAGGCAGTGTAGACACTGTTAGCGGAACTGTTGGACCTGATGGTAAAATTCGCACCCAATTTGGCACAATTGATCCAGCTACTGGTGAAATTACATTGGCTGATCCCAAGACCGGTAAGCAAGAGGTTAAGAAGGCCCAAATAGATCCCTTGACGGGTCATATGTTGATTACAAGTCAAGTAGTCGATCCAAAGACTGGAAAGGTTGATCCTACTCTGGTACAGCAGTATAGTATTGTTAACAAGCCTGTTGTTTCTCATGCCAAACCACCATCCAAAGGTGAAGTACGCTTAGTGATTATCACAAGTAAATTTGATCCGAAATCTAAGACAGTCGATGCAGGCGCTGGAACTATCGATGCTTCCAAAGGCTACGTTAGCTTGGAAGACGGAAAAATACACACGGACTTTGGTATTATTGACCCTAAATCCGGACAAATACTTTATAGAGATCCTGTGACAGGCAAACAGGAACTAAAACAAGCTGACGTCGACCCTAAGACGGGAAATATTATTGTCACTTCGTCTGTAGTAGACCCTAAGACTGGCAAAGTCGACCCATCATTCGCTCAACAGTTAGTGATTGTTGATAAGCAGAATGTGTTACCTAAAGCATTGCCACAGAGGGCTAGTACATCCCCTGCTAGACAGAGTCCTTCTCCCATTAAGACCCCAACCTCTACACCTATACAAACACCTTTACATACGCCAGTGCGTACTTCTGCACCAGATGTAGGCCAGTTACAAAAAGCGTCACCTATCACCTCCGTGCTTGCAAGGACTTCAAGTAAACCAACCACAGCTCCTCCTGAACCACCTAAAAGAAAAATGGTCAAAATAATGGTTATATTTACAAGACTCGATCCAAAAACAAAGAAACCTGATTTCGTCACCGCAGAAGTTGAACATCTTGCTGGAGTGCTAGATCCTAACGGTTTGGTTGAAACTAAATACGGTGTCATTGATACAAAGAAAGGAAATATCATGATCACTGATCCTACTGGACAAAAATTAACTAAAGATGGATTAATTCTGAATGAAACTGGACAAATCTTTATTAATTCGGGTGCTATTGATCCCAAAACGGGGAAAATCGACCACAATATGGGTATGATTGTGAGTATGGCAAAACAAGATGATCCGGTGGTCGAAATAACTACAATTACTGGACCAGTTGATGCGACAACTGGTAAAATTCAAATTGAGAAAGGAGTAGTTGAACACACTAAGGGTAAAGTTGACGCTGAAACGGGTAATATTTCAACGAAATATGGCGTTATTGATCCTGCAAATGGTGTAATATTTGTGACAGATATAAACGGAACCCAAGATGCTAAATCTATTCAAATAGACGAGAACAATGGTCAAATAACTGTTATTGGGGTTACGGATCCTAAAACAGGTAAGGTAGATCCGAAACTTGGACAAGTTCTGGTCATCGGAAGTCATATTGATCCAGTTGTAGAAGTCACTACATTTGTTGGTAAATTTGACACCAAGAAAGGTATTATCGAACCCAAGCACTCAGTCATCGAAAGCACTACAGGACAACTTAATCCCGATAACAACATAATCAACACTAAATATGGTCAAATAGATCTTGTTAAAGGTACTGTTACTTACAACGATCCTAAAACCGGTCGATTTGAGAGCAAAGATATTAAAGTGGATCCCATCACCGGTCAATTCTTATTACGTAGTGGTCAAGTTAATCCGAAATCTGGTAAACCAGACAAGGATGTTGGAAGGTTGATTTGTCTTAGAATTATACAAACTAAAGTAGATCCTGTTTCTGGAAAGCAAATTGTCGCAAACGACCCTAAAAATGTTAAGGTTGATCCTAAAACAAATCAAATCTGGATTGCGGGACCGAAAGATCCCCAAACTGGGGAAACTCTTTATACAGCTGGTCAAATCGACCCCAATACAGGTTACATCATCACAATCTATGGTCGTTTGGACCCTAAAACTGGAACCATTATAAGAGCAACTGACATCGACAAAGCTCTTATAAAAGTTGACCCAGTTAACGGTCAAATTTATACAGCCACTGGAGAAGTTGACGAAGATAATGAACCCCTCTATTCTGCTTCACAAGTTGACCCTGGCTCTGGTGAAATTTATACAAAACTTGGCAAGATCGATCCAAGAACTGGTAAGCTAATTATTATTAGAATTTATATCATAACACAAAAGGATGAAAAAGGTCGTGTAAAAGAACTGGACCCTAAAGAATGCACAATTGACGAAATCACCGGTAGAATTATAACTACTAAGACTGTGTATGTGTATCAAATTATTGATCCAATTACGGGAGAAACGATCGACGTGGATCCCGATGACCCTAGACTAAAGGGAGCTAGAACAACGGTTACGCAAACAATGACCCTATCCGGTAAAATAGATCCACTCACCGGCAGAATCAAAACGGAATACGGTGACATAGATCCGGATTCTGGTGACATAGATCCAAGCACAGCTGTCAGGGATCCAGTCACTGGACAGCTCATTCTACACTATTCTCAAATCGATCCATCTCACTTCGAAGATAAAAGTGGAAATTACACAATCGAAAAGGAAACTCACGACCTACCGGCTAACATCGACATACAAACTGTCAACACCCACAAGTTCTCTACCTTCGGGAAGGATGAGAGTCCCGCTCGTGGCGACGAACCGAAAACATTTACCGAATACACGACGAGCGAGCACATCCAGCACCAAGGTTACGTGTCTTCCACTCCTGTTTCCTCAAAGATCCCGATTTCACAGTGGTCCAAAAAGACACCGACGCCTCCCGTCGTCGTAAAGACGACCACCAAGCAACTACTTACCAAGAATGACGAAGGAGTCATCCACAACGTAGAACATGAGGTCGAAAACTTGGGCACCGGAGAGGTCACCTTCTCCACTCACACAAACAAGGTTCGTTTCATTCTTTACGTTCATTTCCAGTAACCTGTTTTATTTTCGTTTTTTTTTGAGCTAAATGCTTGCAACATCAATGTTAGTTGTATATAGTAAGCATGTTAGTCTAACCCTCACGTAGGCGGAAAGCTTAGAACCGGAAGGCAAGAGTCCGTACGTCACGGCTCGAGCCGTCACCACGAGGACTGCTACGACCCACCACGATCTCGACACGAAGGCAAAAACACAGCAAATGGAGGAAAAAACTGTGGCCCACACTTTGACCTCATCCGCCACGAGGCAAGAACAAAGAGTACTGACGCAACAGGTCAAGACCACCGTGACCACCGGTGACCAGGTATGACTTCATCCCACTTCATCCTCGGTCATGCATGTTTATTTTTCATTTGGTTTGATTTATTTTTTTGCGAATGGCAGCTTTTCCACTCAAACGAAGGCGCTTTTGAGTTCGAATCGGATGGACGTTACTCATTAATTATATACGAGTTTCGAATGAACTTAATAGAGCACGACTCATATAACACATACGAAAAAGTGGCCACAAAAGCATGTTATGTTCTAATTTGTGTTCTTTTTTCCTTTCCTCATGGACCTTAAATCGCACGGAACACCTACATTACGGGTATAATATCCGACCATTTACCGCATCCATTGTGTTAATCCCTCGCCCGGACTCCAGCGTCGCGGTTCACTCAGCTCCCTCAGCAGCGGGGACTCCGGCACGCCAATAGACTTCGACGACGCTCGGGAACAGTATTACGTCACTGTGAGTATTGCAAACTACTACAGGGCAGGGGAGTGGGGCGGACTACACACGTGTGAAGCCAAACACACATGTCTGGAAAATAATATGTCACTTTCGCTGTGAGTATCATACCATATCTGTTGTCACAGAAGGGACAGGCAATACACACTGTAAGTATTTGAAATAGGGGTTACGAAAAGTCACAGAAACTGATTAAAACTATAGTCCTATACAACGAGGAGCAGCAATGCTACGTTACCATGAGCATATAAGAGGGAGGGGGTATGGGGTAGATAATTCACTTATCGACTGTCTAATAAAAGTACCTGGCTGCGGCAGTACTACGTTACTGTAAGTATTCAATAATAAAACTTCCATGGTTTTTCATTATCCTCATTAGGACTGACAATAAGGTCATTGGGAGAAACTAATATCATTATCATATTATATGTGTTATTTATTATGATCTGAATCAAACCCAGGACAGGTTACGACATCGCCATTTGTTTATCCATTAAGTGTTTGGATTTTGGGAATTGTCATATTCTTTTTAAAATGTATTATAAATTTTACATTCAATATGTTTCGCATTGTAATTACTTTTTACAATAAAGGAATTATTATTATTATTATTATGTAAGTAATAAAATGTTTAATTAATTACAATTGTTACTTTAAGACAACACAGGTAATAATAATTTTCTAAATGTTATTTGTGCATAGTGTAGGTGTTTGCAAAAAATAGTATAATTTATGGCATGCATTTAATATTTTCATAGGATAGAATATAAAAACATTTCTTTAATAACTGTTGTGTTAATTCTTCTGTAATGTATAAAATTTTAACAATATTAAAACAAATTCAAATTGAATTTACCTTTAAGGTTAATATAATTTTCACTGTTTGGTTATTGTTTATTATGAAATAATAGTAGCACGTTTGTCTGTGTGCATGCATTATGTGACAGTTGATATTAGCATCGTGATTGTTTTGTTACATTCAGGTACAAGAGAGCAGGTTTGGATTCTTTGTATTATAATTTATAAAAAAATAACCGGTTTAAACTTCAAAAAAGGTCGGTAAAAATAAAAATACTCTTTGTTATTTTGTTTTTTAAGAATCTACAACAGAATTAATATAATTTTAATAGATAACGACTGTAAAAGTCTTGAAATAACCGATCAAATTAAAAAAAAATACGTTCCTTAACCAATCGCAACCATTTTATGTGCTTCGTCATCTCAGGAGCCGGGATCGTTTACCACCACCACCACCAGCTCGGCTCTGGGCACCGCGCCACTTGGACACAGGGTGAGTGATGCAACGATACCACCACAGCTAACGCACTGGACTGTAATCTGGTCATGATATATTTCTAAAAAACTATTTCTATCTGTTTTTATTTACCTTTTTATTACTTTTTTTCTATTTTTTATTTATTTATTTATAATTTGAATATATAAATAATAAAAACTTTATCAACATGAGTAAGAATACCAAACAAATAATAAAAAATAATGATAAAAGTATTTTATTTATAAGTTTTAAAAGACACGACAAACCTCGACGTTAAAAAAGTGTCCATACACCCATTTTATTGATAACGTTCACGATGTGTCCAGATGGCGGCGTCGCCCCCCAGCCCCTCGGGCGCCGCCCCCACGGACACAGAGATCACCGCCGATGGGGAAGTGGTCTCCTCGCAGACTATCAGCTCCAAAACACGGACCGTCGAGACTATCACCGTGAGTATAGTTCCAGGACTTGACCTTTTTTTCTTTTAGAAAAATCCTTTACGGATACCCGCCGGCCAAGAACGTGATGACCGGGCGTTATGTTAGACTACCCGGCAGCATAGAAGACGCTGCTATTTTTAAGGCTATCCACTAAAAAACCAACGGTTGACCTCTTTGCCTTAACGCCTCGGCGGGAAGACCTAACTCGACCTGGACTAATATTGACATAATATTTTATTAATAGAAATTATGCCAAAAAATAGGGTTAAATTACGATCCATTAATAATTTTTATTTAATTTTCTTAATGTTTCAGTATAAAACTGAGCGTAACGGCGTAGTTGAGACGCGCGTGGAACAGAAGATCACCATCCAGTCCGACGGAGACCCTATCGACCACGACCGCGCGCTCGCTGAGGCCATACAGGTACACACACTAACTCAAACACACACGCACACAAACCTCATGTAAACACTCTACGTGCATATTTGAGAACGACATAGCAGCTCACTCAAGAGATTGTTTCATAAGATATATTTCTTAAGTATTTAAATTTCTTGCACGTGTAAGAAAGTTCATACTAAGTCTAGGTACGTATATAGCTATATATTTAAACAACACAACCTGAAGTCTACTAATTATGTACATTTGTTTTTTCAATAGGAAGCCACGGCGATGAACCCGGACATGACGGTAGAGAAGATCGAGATCCAGCAACAGAGCACGCAGCCGTAACGTACCCGTCGCGTGGATGCCGCCCGCCGACACGACATGTCGTACAATATAAATTCACTGTGCTTCGGATCGTACGACAAGTACGGTATATGAAACTTGGTTTGATATTACGACATGTCGTGTCGTGGTGGGTTTATACGTGTAGATGTAAGAGACATCACTGCGAATAATAATTATTAAGTTTATATTGATTGTTTAAAGGTTTTTTTTTATATATCGATGTTGTGACGAAACGCACTTTACAATTATTTTATTAATGTTAAGAATGCAATTACAATTGTATGTAAAAATAATGTAAGATAAATGCGGCATTTTTTTCATATATTTACCGTTTTGATAATTAAGCTTAAGCAAAGCTACGGCTTGTAGGTCGAGTTAATGTTGCCATAGTGAAAAAACAAAGTGTTCGTTAACTGGAGGGTATTCTAAAATTTTCTATTTTAGCTTTAAAAATGTCACACGAGGTAGACCACCGTTATTTAGAATATATTTAGATATTTCTCTCTAAAATCTCAAAAGCGCGGGACTGAATAACAAAACTCGATTGATAAATAAACATTTTCGACATTATTATTAATATGATTGACAATTTATTATACTTTTAGATTAGACTTCGTATTTACTATCATAGAAAATATTCTTCTATAGTATGTTTTATCTATACTTTATAGTGTACTCATTACAATAGGATGTACGGAAATAAAAAACCTCAGATTGACAAGTGACAGGCATTTTTGGCGGGAATTTAGATATGGTTTGTCGTGCAATCGGGACCTAAAGTGTAAAATGTTAATATATTTACGTCATGTTGCTAACTGTTTCTAATATATTTCACCATTTAGGTGCTATTTAGGTTTTAAAGTGTGTGTTAGTGCCGTATTTGTTTATTTGTAAGCGGGCAACGATAAAGCCTCGATATGCTTGAAAACAAATTTCATAAAATCTTTTTAGAAAATAATCAACTAAATTGGCTTGGTCGATGTTTAGGGTCTTCAATTATTAATGATTATGCCAGATCGCATTTTGATTCTATCACAAGCACTAATTATTATACGAATGATATAAAGCTTATGAATATTAAAATACAACGCAGATTTAAAAGTACATGTAATAAGAATGTTTTGTCAATAAATAGTTTTAATTATTTAGCTTTACGATATTTATTCGTATAATAACATAATATCATCATTTTTTTTATTATACCGGACATTCCATGTGAACTACGTGAGAGTAAAATGTATTTACATTTTTTTTAAACGTACCTATGATTTTACTGGGCGTTGTTATTACAAACACCAATTCTAATAATTGCACAAAACAATTAATTTATTTATACATAACAGTTATTTGTACCTGATGGTAAATAATTCACACATCGCCCTGATAAGTGACTGGTATTGTACAATAGTTTCTCACACGCTAGCTGTTAAGTTAATGTTACTGATTAAGAATCAGATAAAGTGTATTTTTTTTGTCTCTTATATGGATTTGACATTATTTCAATGTAAGTTCTAGTATGCGCGAGTTAGTGTATGTTTAGAGCGTGTTGTCATTTTTATACGATCGAGGAAAAATACTCGGAAGAATTCAATTTTAAGGAAATAAGGTCAGTTCCATATATTTTTTTAACGGATTTGTTGTGAGGTAATGTTTAATTTGTCTTGTATTTTTCCCCGATGTAATTTCTTTTTCCCTTATATATTTATTGAGATGTTTATTTTTCTAAGAGTCCCATCTCCGTATTATTTTATATTTAACGACGTTATGACGTAACAGATATTACAATAAAGATGCTTTGTTTCAAAATATTCTTTTATTTACACATTATAAACAATAATAAATTAACACATATTTTAAATATATAGTATGTAATATAATAATAGATTATAAATGTCCATTAAATTGTGACATTGGTTGACAGCACTGTCAGAAAAAGTGAAAGATAGTTAACACTGGCTTTGAAAATAAATTAGTTTATTTTTATTTAAGTTCTATCCAAATAAGGTATCTTGTATGTTCTTGACCACGCCGTTCCTGTTTCTATACTTGAGACCCTTCTCCTGTAGTCCATAGGGATGCTCGCCACTAGTCTGCAGATAAAACCTGCCTGTCGTCGGTTTAGCCTCAAAACCCATGTAACTGGAAGTGGTTAGTCAAATTATACAATTTATTGATTTGGTACACTTCCGTGAAATGGTGCCATTACCCCGGTCGCTCAGGACAATCGATTTTACATATCTAGACTGTCACATTAATTATCTTTGAGTAAGTCACATATTTGATAAATGCAATGGATAATATATGAAGGTTGTGGTTCCTTTCGTGTTACAAAACCTTCCTGTATCACTCTTGAAACTAGTGCGTTCCAAATAAACTATTCGGCTTTATGATATCAGTATAGAAGTTATACACCAAATCAAATAGTATTGAACTTAATTAACCGTTCGTGTTTCTATTTACCGATAGTTATATATATTTTTCATTGACCACGAGATTAAGTCAAATATATAAGATTTTTTTAAAACCATTGTTCTATTTAAAGTTTCAATTGCCGACAATGCCGATCTGTAGATTTATACCTATTTTTAAGATCCATCTAAGGTTGATTTCAATGTAGGATAACAGTTAATTAATGTAGATAGAAAAGGTAATCAAAACTAGTCTAAATAATTAATCATACTAAATCTTAACCCATCTCAAAATAAAATTGAGTGCTTAGTACCTGATCTCATCACTGCAACGACCTTTCTTGAAGTCGTTCCAATCATTACACTTTATGGCGGGAAACAAGTGCGGACTCGTCACTGACGCGCCGTACATCCGCCACGCGCGGGAGTGGGAGCAAGTCTGCAGCACGCAAGACGGCTGCAGCGAGCCGCTGTTAGGGAAGTAGTCCGCATGCCCTGAGATATGTTGGAAGTTACAGTCGGTTCTAGACTATAGACGACTAGAAGCAAGACCATTGGGGTCGTTTCTGGTTGATCTCGTACTTTACCGCACCAAGTTTTTATGTGGGCCGTCTAGGACCTATAGTGCTATTATATACATTGTCACGATGTTTTCCATCACGGGCCAAAATCGCACAATTATCACAAATTCGTTTTGTAATAATGTTACAAAACGAATATCTGGATATTATATCTCTCTGTTCGTGCACTTCTTGGGCACACATGTATATTTTCGAGGGTCAGACATACTAAACTATTTCACTATGAACTTACCGACGGCGTCCTTAATTCCATACACCCCAGCGTCAGTATGAATGACATCGACGAACTTTGCATCCGAGGCCTTCAGCCTTAGGTCAGGGTCGACGTGACTGAAGCAAGGTCCGGCCGGGTCAAGCCCTGTTATCCGACCGATTTTCTTACCGGTCTCCTCTTGGAATGTTTTTCCTGCAAAGCCAGCGATATGCGACCCGAGGCTGTGACCCACGAGGTGGATTCTATCGGGGTTTTGACCATCTGAAATAATAGTTATACTCTATTTATTAAAATACTTTTCAAATTCATGTTAGGAGTTCCCTGTCTCTAAGTGAAGGTTGGTGTAATTGAAGAAGACCAATTTACAAATAGGAGTATTGGGAACATTATGTAAATAACTATTTATTAGGAAATATTGAGGCGAATAATAAAATAATATCATATAAATTTTTAATAATACATATACTACTAGTTATTCTTTTGTATTGAGGTTAATTAATAGTATTGATGATATTATTCAAAATATGGCTATAATCGCTTATAAACTCGTTTCACTTGAAGGCTCGTTTTCTAAAGTAGGTATCTACGTACAATGTCAAGACTCAAGTATCTTCCTTTGATCGTGACATTGACTGAGAAATACTTTACATTCAAATAGAAATACTTCAATAAATATATAAACGCATTTTAAAATGAAATGTTATCTTAAAATTCAATAAAATAGCTTAAGTGTTAATGATTACAATTTTAAATTAATAATATACCTATAATTAAAATTACCGTTCAATAATAAATTGTTTTTATTTCAGATAATAAGTAATCGAATTGTCTGCTTATAAACGTAAATCATTTGACCATTGTCATTAGGTACCTATATGAGCTATATTTAAGTATTATAAACACGCAATTGTAATGACGAGTCGTTATTTATATTAAAACTAACAACGGCTATAAAAATGCGATCTGTAACTTCCGGTAACAACTTGTAAATAATATTACCTAGTTAATAAGACTAAAGTTTAGAGATTTAGGATATCTGTACTCACGCTGCACCATGGCGGCCATCACGCGTCCCATTCTCTCCCCGATGAACCTAACGTAGGAGGAGGAACGCAGGTACAGCCATTGCAGCAGCGAGCTGCCGTCCAGAGCCACCACGTGCGTATGACCTGAACGCATCGTGTGAATGTGCTATTTTATAATTTATGAATTAACTTTAAAACAACCAAAATCTCTATGTATTAAGTCTTGTCGACTTATGAGTTGTCTTCCTTAGTGAAGGATTGGTTTAGGAGATATTAGGGAGAGGACAATCGAAACAAAATAGAAAATTATAACCTCTGGCCTTTTTCCCACTTTCACTTACAGAGGAACATTATTTACATTTTCAGTCGGTATCATTCAACTCTACTTTATCACAAATTTGTCCTAATTTATTTGTTGTTTTGCAGCTTAATGATACGTGATTCAAGTTTACATTATCAAATAGGAAACGGGTTTTCTACCAATGCAATGGTAATAAGTTAGTCAAGGCTTACGTAACAACACGGCAGAAGAATAACAATTGTTTCAATTTCCCTGACAATGATTCTGATCGCTTAGATACAACAATGATATTTGTATAAGTGATTCAAGTACCTAAACATCAACTTTTAATTTAAAATAAACATGAAATAAAAAAAAATACAAATACTGTCATATGAAGTTGCGATCTCTGGTAAACCGTAACTTTGCCTACTATTTGAGCTACTTACTACTACTACTACTACTACTACTGTATTGATATGAATTTTTGAAACTGTGGACTGAAATTTAACTTCTACTGAAGGTTCTTACACTTACGGCTAGCCGTTAGTTCTGAAAGTTATTGCGTTAATTCGTTAAATTGTTTGGATTTGTTACTTGCCATTGCTGAGGTAGGCGTCGCTGAAGTTCCCGAAGCTCTCTTTGGTAGGGTCGTCAGTGAAGCCGTGCGCGAACAAAACAAAATCCTGTGTGTCGTCAATGGAACGCCGCTGCATCACCTCCACTGCGTTCTTCAAATTTATTGTTTCCGTCACCAGCCTGGTGATGTAATTACAATTAAAATAAAGGATTGGTGTGATACATCATTATATACATATTATATAATTATTCTATATACCTACACATACTGACTTAGAATAAACACAAATATCTTTGAGATAGTATTGGAGAAATGTGATTAATTTTTATAGTAGGATATTGAAATATACATATATTGTGTACTATGGTTTTAACAAGCTATATCGAATATATTTTAAAAGTATCCACCCAACTAAATTTAATGGTAAATTGATAAAATCATAAAAAATAACCAAAGTCATGATTGGATTTTTGAGACAAGGATAAGTTCAAGTATAGTATAGGTAGACAACTATTCGTATAGTCAGGATATTTCGTCAATTCGCGATGAATAAAATTATGTTTTACCTACTCCGTCAAAATTACAATTTTTCACAAGGAAAAAATAGACTATGACTGCAATAGAACAAAAGAACTGGGAGATTTTATTATTTTTTGATATATTTCGTATAATTATTTACAATTATGAATAAATTTTAAGTGATCATTTCAGCCTCAAATTTTCCGCAATCTTATTAATTGAGCTGAAGAGGAGGCTAGGATGTAGATCAGACTAAATTTCTGACAACAGTTATTAATATATAGAACACTGGCCAAAATATTCAAGTTACATTTATTCTATTCCATTTATTCTATTCTAAAGTAAAGGAATTATGATATTTCTTTAGTTCTTACTTATATCGATACACAAGAGCCAGTCCGTTGAGATCGGGTTCCTTCACTCCCTGCAGCTGTTCATATGACACTCCCAGCAGTTTTTTTACATGTTCACCTTTACAGATAGTAACTTTCGTTTTAATTACAGAAACTACAGTAATTATTGTTATTTAAGAAATAGATAGCAAGCGCTCATTGTTGGTAGGTGTCTATTCGGTAAATATCTAGTATTTACTTCAAAAGACAGTATAAAATGCTTTTATGCAAATCGTGTGTTTATATATAAAAAGAGTTTTGTACATTAAATGGTAATACTAATATTATTTTATAAACGATAACAACACTAGACAATTTTAAAACCCACATTGTGAAGATCCGACATAAGCGATGGTCTCGTCAATGGGCTGCTTCACCGCCTGGACTTCCTTCTGGATGGCTTTGCCCAGGAAATTTACGACATTAGAGCTGTTTTGTATGTCCTGAGCCACAGTCATGACCGTCGCTAAAAACGATACGAGGAGGGAAAAGATACCTCGTCTTTCACCACCCTATTTAAAAAAAAAACTATGGATATTAGATGCATGGAGACAATTGTCTATTGACTTATATAACTGATAAACTCCTTTATAAACGTTTAAGCTGAAACATAATTTAAAGGTATAGGTATTAAAGTGTACTATATATATAAAAAAGTATATGTACTATATACTTTTTTATATATAAATATAATGTCAAGTGCAATAAGGCGCGAAGTGGTATATATACATAAAGCAGACAATCCACACACAAACAAACACACAACTCACAGCCTCGGTAATATTTTGATATATTTTGGCCACATTTGAACCAATGTTCTCCATCGATAAAATCTGAAAATTATTGGCAAAATACCAACATATCAATTTATTTATTTCTTCAATAATATCTATTTTATTAAGGTTTCACATTTAAATTTCTTTAGTTAAAAAGCACAACAATGTGCCCTTCTTCTCATCCAATAGATTGATATCATCAATCAGTCATCAGTTACGTTGTTTTTAAAGTAATTAAATCATGTTCTTACGTACCCACATATTGTAGTTTCAGGTGACAGCTAGTTAACAATTTGTTTCGGAGTACAAGATGTCTCGTTTAATCGTCCGTTATTTTAAATTCTGGTAACAATAATGGTATCCCCATATAAATAATACAGGTTAAGTAAGTAAATTACTATTTATGAGGATGTCAAAAAAAGTCACTAAGAAGATTACACATTTTTAATAATAATAACTCTTGAACTTTGCTACAAGCATTGGAACATCTTTTTATATTTAAAGATAAATAATGATTATTTAAATAAGGCGAATGTTCGTATACAGTGATAATATTGTCTTTTTTGTGGTTGCACAGATCAGAATTATTAATATGATTATACATTACATTATACCTACAAAATATTATTTGTATCTAAATGTTAAGGATGCCGGTTCAAGTGGTGCTTGATTTTAATAAGGTCAGTTTGAAGGCAAGCTGGTTGTTAAGGAAACTGTTACAATTAAAACTTTTTTAACTAAATTTATATTAAGTACATAATAGAGGACATACATAAATACACAAGAAATGCTGGCATTTATGTGGAGACATAACGTAAATATAAAAATGGTATGTACATTGAAGATATATTTGCAAAAAGTTTTTCGATGGGTTAGATTGAAGCAATAAAAACTTATTTTTTAAATTTAAGAATTATTTGTCTGTTTATCCGTTTGACTTTAGAGCATCAAATTGATTGCAAAAACTGCACTCCGATTAATTTTCGAATTGTCATTATATAATTTAAAACAATAGACTTACCATAGAATTGACGTAAACTTATTTAACTCAGAGATAAAACTAATTCAGTTTACGACATGAAGTCTTTACTACATTTGAATAAAAAAAACTCGTTTTATATGAATGATAAGCGTTTAATTACGGATGCTTAAACTTTTCACTAACTTACTTTTGTCTTTCTGTCACTGCGAACTCTGCAACAGACACTGACGCCTCGAGGATCCCTGCTCTATATAAATATGCTAAAGGATTGAACAGCGAGCCACACAAGTTTTGGATATGTAAATTGTTATACATATTTTTTTGCCTTGATTGTATTCTTGTTCGTATTTTTTTTTACTTATTCTTTTTAAACCAGATTAAAGTATTCATTGCTTATTTAAAAGTTGAAACTTAATCAGCAATTAGAAGTCAAAAAATAGACTACGACCTCATCAATATTATAAGATATAAGTATTTAATATTTTTGTAAGTATTAATAGTATTAAGTTTGTATATATATATTGACTTATGTATAGATGTACAATGTAACTTTACAAATTTATATTTGATTTGCCTGATACCTGGTGTTTGTTTAAGTATTTTTTGTTATATATTTTTAATATTAATATAAAAAGGTTAAAAGAGCAGGCCACGAAAAAAAACATCTCGAAATAGAGATAATCAATTATGATTTAGGCATCTCAATTACGTTGATACAAAAAGTGCTAAGCAAAATTATAATTTATAATGAGTATGTTTTGTGAGACAAATCTCGTGTGATAACTGATATCGAGTACTATAAAGGCTGTTACTGTTTGAAATAATAATAATATTTATTGCATCACAGTCATTAAAAGTACAGCACAGATGAATATAAAACAATGAAGTATGAACATATACTAATAGTAAGATAATTTTATTACTAGATAGATAGAAGAATGTAAATTTATGTATGTTAATATATATTTAAATCACATACACACATTATAATATATATGTATATATATATATATGTAAATAATTTTTTTATATATGTATATATATATATGTATATATATATATGTATATATATATATATGTATATATTTTTTTTTATAATTTAATATATATGTATATATATATATGTAAATAATTTTTTTTAGTTGTTCCTTACTTTAGGTTTATGTCATTTGGGGAGTCAACGCCGGGAACCTCCTCGTGGTGCTCCCTGGGCAACAACGGTTACTGAGAACCTTCGGGTTCTCCCGTTGGCTAATACCCGGCGCGGTGGGGGTCGGTCATGGGGGTTTGTGCCCGGTCCATGGCTGGCCAGGGCGGGTAACGTTTCGGGGTGGCCTGCCTGCGGGGGGGCCTCGGGCCTCTTTCCAACGTTTGATCGCGTTGGAAAGTTGGCCTGGGCGTCGAGGGTGGGAGGGCGCAGGCCCGGAATCGCTCCTGGTACTTCTTTGATAGCAGAGTGGACTGTGGAGTGGTTCCGTGGCTGTTTGGGGGGGGGTCCGCGACTGTATCTTTCTTGCTGAGGGAGAGGCTGTTTGCGGCGGTTAAGGTCTGGACCACTTTCCACCAAGCACTTTAGAGAGGGTGCTTGGTGGGGAGACGGTCTGAGACGTTGCCTGGATTGATCGTTGCCTGGATTGATCGTTGCCGAGTGTGACGCCACGGTTGCGCTTGGTGATGGTTAGTCTGGGTGTGGTGGGTTCCCGACTTATGCCTTTTTCTTGGTAGTCTCGGCTGATCACCGTGGCCGGCGGTAAAGGCCTGTCGGGATCGACGTTGGGCCCCCTACGTGAGCGGACTCACGTTCGACTCCAGTGTGTTGAAGTGAGGCTGTCTGCGCATCACTGGGTCTTATGGAAGTGTGCTCTTCCAGGGGGTCGGACCGGCGGTCTCCTCTCGGGGAGATAACCGGCGGCGGAGCTGGACACGGTCAATGTTCGAGTCGGCCAGTTCAACCGGTTCGTTTCTGAGACTGAGTCCAGCTAGAAGGGGGTCTCGGCCCCCTTCAGAAGCAGCAGGCTTGGGTGGGGGGAAGGGGATCCCTCCACAATCTATCAAGCCTGGAAAAAGGGATGGGTGCTCCTCGTTGCGGGGTGCCCTCTCCGCGGATCACGTCGGGGCATCGCGGTAAGTGCGAAAGCGATCCCGTGGTGTCCCATTATGACGGCGGCGGCAACCGTCAGGTTTACTGAGTAGGAGTCTCACTTAACCACCTCCATCATCCCCTGGATGGAGGTGTGTATCCATGAGGATTCCTGACGTTAAAAAAAAAAAAAAAAAAAGGTTTATGTTATTTCTATCGAGATCCGTAATTCTAACAGAAAATCAACATGAGATACACCATATTGTACACAATAGTGTTGCCTCAGCATAAATGACCTCACGTCTGTTTTGTAAAATGGCTTCTAACTTAATTAAAATCAGGGAATGCTCTCTGACTTTGCACAGTAAGTATATTAGTTGCATATTAAACAATTATTTATTTAATTAATAATGTCTATAAAATATGGTTAAACTTAACATATGTAGGATTTTTTTTATAAAGTTGTTAAATCATTAAGAGTTTGATAGAAAGTTTGGGACATGTTTACATTTAAGTACTTTTAAGTAATTGTTTGATTGTATAAATACCAAGGGTTCCAGCACACTAACTTGCTGTACCCAGTCTAAATACGTATTTATTTTTTAATAAACATTGATTCTTGTATAAAATAAAGCCAAAATATTACCTACAGCATTTTAAAAGATTATACATATATTTCATTTTATTTTTATACTGTCTAAGTTAATGCTTGACTACATTCCACCTGATGAAAAGTGGAAATGTAGTCATAGGTGGTGCCTTACCACCGCTTAGTAACCTATCTACTTTTCTCTAGAAAGACGAAAATACCGACGCAGGCAATTTGTTCCAGTCCTTCGCTGTACGAACTATGAAAGACGAAGACACCTACAAAAGTTGAGGTTCAAAGAAATCTCTAAGCTTAACCACTGAAGCCGGCCACTATACTCTAAGGACACATTTTGGAAAGTAGGAACCAAGGTGAAAGGATTCCCTTTGGCGGTAAAAAGACACGTCTGCGTTTTGTAGGCGTTGAACTTAATAAGATTGGCATTGCCCAATGCGGAGACTGCTTGAAGTTTGTCACTCAAACAACTTATCTTTCTACAAATGTGCTGTCGTCTGCATACCCATAGATAACGGGCTTCAGCAGAACCTTAATGTGCAGCAGAAAAAAATTGCAGAAAGAATGGTCCCTGAGGCACACCGACATTTATTGTCAAGGGACATTTATTCCAAGGAACACCCGATGACAACTGCTCGGAGAGATCTCTGGCTCAGAAAGTCCGTTACCCAGCCAATCAAACCAGAAGATATACCGTACGCTGAAAGCTTGCTTATAAGGCTTGCATGCCAGACCCTGTCAAATGCCCACGAGACCCTCAAGAGACGGCGACCGTTTCTCAGTTCTTTTCGATGTCCTCGCCTAAAATGTGTGTAGCGTACACTACAAATTCCTAAGTGGACTTATTACGGTAAAAACCCTACTGTCGATCACTGAGGATATCGTTACCTTCTAGGTACGCGCGAGTTCAATATACGCTCCATAATCCTGCAGAGTATTGTATCCGATCTTACCAGTTATAGACCGATCATTGAGATCGGCAAGGCTTGGGCCATAGTTGGCAAGCTTCTAGTATTTCGACACTAGTCCAGTCTTGAAAGAGAGGCGATACAGACGTGTCAATATAGGAGACATCTCAGATACGCTTATCTTAAGGAGAATGTCTAGTATACCATCACGACCACTGGCTTTATTCATATCCAAACGATACAATGCTATCCATACCTCTTTGTTGGTGATGCGAAATTCAGTCATGGAAATACAACAGTGAGAAAGATGTTCTGGAGAAGCAGTGCCAGTGTCTAGAAGCGAATTAACAATAATTATTCGCTTTCTCTTTCTCTCTACGAGCCAGGTATCCGTAAGTCCTTAGCAGAGCAGGCAGTGAAAGTTAGCAGAAGTTCGACTCGATCGCTTTGCCAAGAGATCAGAAAGCTTGACTGCCTTTGTCTACAAAGAGCTTTTCGCCATTCTTAGTGATTCGTTCGAGACGAGCCTTCCGCAATGCCTTTTTGTAGGACTTGACAGCTTGGCTAAAGGCTTTCCTCTTTGAACTTACATCCGAAGCTTTGTGGCTTCGAGCATCTGCCCAAAAGGTATGCCGAATCTTTTCGGTCTTGAGCATGACCACATTCGGTATTAAGCCATGGGCGAGCTTTGCCACCGATGGGTAAGCCAACAAAAGGAATAAAATACTCCATTGCTCGATGCATCACATCAGTTATAGCATCCACGCTACTCGACGAATCCAAAACAAAAAAGTGCTGCATCTGCCCATGTTAGCAATTGGGATAGGGTCAGCAGCATGGACAGACGCCGGGATAGCATGCTATCCCAATCTGCTGACTTGTATTTCCATACCCGCCTAACACCATGTGGTTCGAGGGCTGGTAAGAAAATTTCAACACAGATTTCACCAGACAGTGATCGGATGATCCTAAGGAGAAGGTGACCTCTACACGATACCTGTCCGGATCAGTTGTTGGCAGAAGGTTCAGGCAATGGGCTGTATGGCCTACTACTTTTGGTATCCTTGTCGCTTGCCTCACCAGCTGAAAGAGGTCCAAGGACAACGCAAAATTCCGCTCTTCTCTTCCAGTGGTCGGTCTTCTAGTACGGAAAAGTTCTAGTAGTAGTAAAGTCCCCCAGAAAGATGAGTTCTGATACAGAGCTATATCAGCAGCCTCACCGAGATACTCAAATAATCTAGTTGTCTCCTGTAGATTAGAATTAGGATTTCGAGAATTTTTCGTTTCCTGTATCTACTAAAACCCATAGAGAAAAAAAGTGGGGTTTGCAAGGTGACGGCTACGCTGGATACAGAGGTCATTCCGCGCGTACACACATACTCCGGCACGTGAACGAAAGTTATGCTCTATCGAGTAACCTGGATAATCCAAGTGCGCAACGCTCAAAGAACATTGTAACTCCGTCAAAAAGAGCAAGTGTGGCTGCTCTATCTCAAGATGGTGGTGGACAGTAAAGAGATTAGAGTGCAAGCCCCTGATATCAGCAAGGTACACTTTGAGTAAGGACTGCAACCGCTGTGTATACTTGTTCCTTTTTTGTACTTTTTCATAAAAAAAAATATAAAAGCGAAATTGGTGATGTTATGCCACTGGGAGACTAGTCTGAAAACTGCGGGGACGCCCAAACTCCCCCAAAGATCGTCATCGGGCCTCCATATCTGGTGGCCAACCAGCACGACGGAACTACCCTGAGAGTTTCGCAGCTGGCGGGGCAGACTTTCGTGGGTGGCTGACCCATTAATTGGGCCCGCAACTTTCTGCGGGCGGCCAGCGGAAAGCTATACGGATCCCGCTACCCTCGAAAACGAAGAAAATCTTAAGAACAGGTTTAATTGTGCCACGCTTGAATTGTTTATAATTATGACCTATATTATTTTTTTTTCCGTAAAGTAATTAAATGATTCGATATAATTTCTAAGGCAATATCAATCACCGGGATAAGTAGAAGTAATACATACTTAGTCTGGCCGTAAATACTGTTACAATTAAAAATAAAAAAATATAACATTTGAATTTGGAATCTGTCATTTTTATACGATTGTTTATTGTTTTTTCTCATTTTGGCGCCAATACATTGTACAATATTTTGCTATATTAAAATGGAGTGGGGTGATAAAGAGAACACGATCGCTGTGATTGCATTACTTAAGTTAGGTATGGAGCCAAATGCAATTTTTAAAACTCTCCATACACTTGTTATTACTCAAATGTTTGTGTACCGGGCTATTAATAAGTACCGTGAGACTTCCTCTTATTGTGACAGAGAAAGTTCTGGCCGTCCCCGTAGTGTTCGTACGAAAAAGGTGGTCAAAGCAATAAGGGAAAGAATTCGGAAAAATCCAGTCCGAAAGCAAAAGATTTAAAAAAAGAACCATGTCGCGTATTTTAAGAGATGACTTAGGACTGGCCACCTATAAGAGACGCACTAGTCATTTCTTAACTGATAAATTAAAGATCAATAGGGTGGTAAAATCGAAACAACTACTGAAGAGGTAGGCAAAGGGAGGTAACACAAAAAAATTGTTTACGGATGAGAAAATTTTTAAAATTGAACAGTTTAACAAACAAAATGATCGTATTTATATGCTCACTGTGAGGCCAGGTCGAAATATCAAACATGGTTGTTTTATAAGAAGCCACGTTCTGGGGCCATTTGGGAAGAGATGTGTAAAGCACAAAAAAATTTTAAAAGTCGTTTAAAGTGGTGTCAAAACCACCAAGAACAAATCAAAATGGATGCAATTGCTTCTCACAGAGCAAATAAGAATTTTACAAAATTTTGGAATGCCACTAAAAAGTTAAACGTTCGACCAAGTCTTCCAGTGAGTGTCGCGGGATGCACTTCACAAAAGGATATAGCTAACATGTTTAAGGAACACTTTAAGGTCTCGTCACCGCTGGGGCAATCGGTCGCGTTGGTTGATTCTCAGTTCCGTTATGAGCGGGAACCATTAAGTTTCTCATCTGAACAGATCCTCGAAGCTTTAAATAAAATGACACGAGGAAAATCACCCGGACATGACAGCCTCAGCATTGAGCATTTAAGGTATGCAGGTACTCATCTTCCCAGGGTGTTGTCAATATTTTATAATCAATGCATCAGGCATTCTTATATCCCCACTGAGATGATGAGAACTATGGTGATCCCAATCATTAAAAATAAAACGGGTGATATTTCTGACAGCTGTAACTATAGGCCTATATCCCTGGCTACCATAATTGCAAAGGTATTTGACGGTCTGATTGACAGGAAATTCAGTGAGAAAATCCAATTGCATGATTCTCAGTTTGGATTTCAGCCTGGCCTCTCTACTGAAACTGCCATACTAACCTTAAAGCAGACTGTCAAATACTACACAAACAGAAAAACGCCGGTGTACGCGTGCTTTCTCGATCTGTCCAAGGCGTTTGACTTAGTGTCATATGATATACTTTGGAATAAGGCGTTGGCGTTCAACCGGAGTTGATACGGATCATGCAATATTGGTATGCAAACCAACAAAACTACGTGAGGTGGGGAGAGGGACTCTCCGAATCGTACAGGTTGATGTGCGGAGTTAGGCAGGGGGGCTTGACTTCTCCGAGGCTCTTCAACTTGTACATTAATGAATTGCTCGTGGAACTCAGCAAAAAACAAGTAGGTTGCTGGATAGATGGCGTCAGCATAAATAATTTAAATTATGCCGACGACATGGTGTTGTTGGATCCCACGGCTGGTTCCATTAGAGAGTTGCTTAACTCATGTCAGAATTATGCATCTAAACATGGACTATTATATAATGTGTCGAAATGTGAATACCTGATCTTTGAGGCTCCCGGTAAGAAAGTAAAATACGAACCTAGAATTTCACTAAACGGGATACTGCTAAAACGTGTCAATTACTATAAGTATCTAGGTCACTTCCTTACGGCGGACCTCAGGGATCAGTTGGACATTGAGCGTGAACGCAGAGCCTTAGCTGTAAGGTGTAATATGTAATATGTCAAACCTTCTACACGAGTGCCTTGTGGGTAAACTGCACACAAAGGGCATTGGACACTATCAGGGTTCAATATAATAATGGATTTAGGATGCTGTTGGGCTTACCCCGTTTTTGTTCTGCTTCACTCATGTTTGCTCAAGAGCGAACAAACGATTTTTATGCAATTTTGAGAAATAGAACGTCATCCCTTTTGAAAAGGCTTCGTTCTAGTAAAAACAATATTCTAAAAATGTTTAATGAAAAGGCTGATTCTGAGATTATGAATCATTTTGTTAAAGTCTTGATATTTTTAAAATGAAATTGGAGTGTTAATACGATTTGATTTAATTTATTTTTAATTTATTTTTTAATTTGATGTAATTTAATTTGATTTGAATTTTTATTTTATTTTTATTTATTTTTTGACTTGATTTGACTTATGTGATTATGCCGATTTTATTTTATTTTATTATTTAAATGTTATGACCACTTTATTTTACTTTATTATTTAAATGTTAGAACTAAATATTAAAGCTCAGATATTTTAATTTTTTAATTTGTGCTAAAATTGATTTATGATGTTAATTCTTGTAGTGATTGAGATTGTTATTTTATTTATTTTAAATTTATAAATTTGATTTAATTTGTATAATTTATAATAATTCAAGATTGTTGTAAATTAATTTAATGTTGTTCGAGTCTGATTTGGTTTAATCAAATGAGAATTTATTTATTTAGAAGAATGATTATGTATTTACTAATATAGTTTTATAGAAATTATAATTGTAACTAACAACTGGATCCTTGTTATCTTCAATAAATGATTATTATTATTATTATTATTATATTATGGTCCTTCCAGCAAGACTCGGCGCCGGGTCCCAAAGCCGGGTTCCAAAGCTTGGTTGGAAACAACATCTCGGACTTCATCAGAGCTGAAGACTGGCCGTCGTCTAGTCCCGATTTTAATCCGCTGGATTATGATTTTGAGTTTTAGAGGGTACAGCTTGCTCTAAACGCCATGATAATTTGGAGTCCCTAAAACAAACCATACGATTGGCAGTGAACATTTTCCCCATTTTAAGAGTGCGTGCTTCTATTGATAACTGGCCTCAACAGTTTAAAGGAATGTATTGCAGCTAATGGACACCACTTCGAATAAGCTTTCTATACTCTTAATTGTTTTATATTTGTGTATTAAACTAACACACTGAAAAGTAATAAATGTTATTTGATATTAAGAAAATATTTTTTTCTTTGTTACAATATTTATGACAAGACCAAGTATAGTTAAATTCTAGCAGTACAGATCACTATCATTAAAGCTTATAAAAAATATATCTTTAGAGTTGACTTAATTGAATCTAAACCATTTTTAGGGTTCCATACCCAAAGTGTAAAAATGGAACCTATCACAAAGATTGTTTTTCATGAACCATTACAACTAAACAGTTAAATTTTCATGGATGATGTATTATATTATGGTACAAATAATAAAATAAATATTTAAAAGAGGCTCTCATACAATAAACGTGTTTATTTTACCGGGTTTATAAATGGTACGGAACCCTTTGTGCGAGATTAACTAGCACTTAGCTGTTTTTTTTGGTGTTTTCCTTTAAAATTATCTGAATTTTTAGAAGACCAAAACTGTATAATGCACTTATATAATCAGTCAACACCATACCAAGTAGCATAATAACTGTCAAGCAGTATTGTTCTATTATAACTAGCTGAGACTAATTTTTGAGTATTTTTTTAACAAACAAACAGACAAAATTGTCAAAACTATAGTTTTGAGTTCTGTGTCTTTTGATTTACAGATTTAGCCACTTTACTATTTTATAATATTTATGAATTTTGATGTTTGGAATTTTTCTGAGAATTTTATCAGAAATAATAAGGAAGATGTTTTATTCAAGGCAGAGCCTTCAAGGAACGAAGCAAAAGTGTATAATAACATGTGTAAAACATATTTAAATGTAATCTTTATAATAGAATATCGTTTATTTATGTTTATAATAGTAATACTACCTACTACTACTATTTAAAAATGTAACATCATATTAAAGGAAATATATGAATAAAAATAATAAATCTGTCCAAAAATTCAAAGTAATCCGTTAATTCTTTGTCAATACTTTAGAAAGATGTTTAAATCAACGAGTAATTTAAAAATACAAACAAGATAACCTGGCTGATTAAATATATATTTAAATATAATTGTAATATTTATAAGGAAAAGAATGCAAAAGTGCAACATTAACTGGATCTACCTATAAAATAACTTTATATTTTTATTAAGAACATCTTAATTTAGGGGTATAAATAATTATTCAGTCGAAGCTTCCTTAAACTTTTATATAAGTAAAATGCACAAACGCAAAAATAAAGAACAAATAGTGGATTACGCAAAGAATTGTTTCGTGTAAGAATCAAATCCATCTTTGGTGCAGTTAATAAATAATTAACAAACAGAACCAACAGACCAACAGAATAAATTTACATTATATAAATGTTGTTCCGCCATAACAGGGTCAATTTATTATAATTATAAATATGTGTTCAAAACATTCACGAGTCGTAGACCAAGTAGCATCATTTTTTAAAAACGAGTTAACGTATTCATGAAAAATAACAACTTATAAAATGTAGGAATAACACACAACAAAAATAAGTATAAAAAAATATATATTAATGTAATGAAATATAATGTTAATCACTAGAAAACACTAACACTGATGTTTAATTACAAGACGATTTGTTATAAAATATGAAATTATGAAATATTTATTACGGACGAAGTTGAAGGCAAAAGCCAGTTTATTTATTAGTAAAGATACAAATCAGTACCTACATTATGTTGAAGAATCAAATTTAATTATATATCTTTATAAATGGGCTTTCATCATTGCAATAAAATCATATCAATCATATCATGTGCGAAACTCTGTATTGTTTTTTTAATCAACAGTTCTCAACTAGTGTTCTGTATAAGAAACACTCTTTTATTATATCGTTTAAAACGCGGACGTAATTGCAGGAAATAACTAATACGAAATTTGATCTTTACTAGCACACATTTAAAAATATAAGAATAACTAATTAGATACATACATACTCTTATTAATGTAGGTATGTTTTGAAAAATCATATACCTAATCATCATCTACCTACCTACCAAGATCACATTTTACAGTTTTAAAAGGCATTGTCTTATTCTCGTTCCGTTAGAAGGTTTGAAAGTTGTTTTGTATCGCTCTCCGCTTCTATTTAGACACTGTATAACGGAGGTCCTACCCAGGGTTCCATTTATAAGAGTACGACCTCGTGTTTCAGGCTCAGTCTAGACCGTTAATCTAATCAGTCCTTCCCCTCGACTGAGACGACTATAACAAAACACCTCAAGTCCCAGTTGTACAATAACGCGTGCCAGTCTCTTCCCTTGACAGATACGACTATAACAAAACACCTCAGGTCTGGTCCAAACTTGTATAGTTACCCAAATATATACTTGTATAGTACCAATCCTTCCCCTTGACGGATACGACTGAAACAAAACACCTCAGTCCCAGTTATACCTCTACACGTGCCAGCGCACCCTTGGCTGGTACGACTATAGCAAACTACCTCAGGTCCCAGAATACAGCTACGCTTGCCAGGCCCTTCCCTCGACAGACACGATGACACGTGATTGTCTCATATAGTAGATGTGCTGTAACTTAGTTATATATTAGTCTAACGGTGTATTATCGTTACCTATTAGTTTAATGGTAATACATATTAGTCTAATGTTAATACAATTGAGTAATAACTCAAATGGTAATCAACCATCCAATTACCGATCAATTTAATTTACAAATATACAAACACGCCATAGATTAAATGTTACGGTCGTAGAATACCATTGAAGGTCAAAGACCTTCGATAAACATGCTTCCACTCGCTTACACACATTTAATTTATTGAACATGATAATAAAATTCTGCGTCTCTTCAAATTATGTACCTCTGCACACGTAAAAAATATTCCACAATTGATAGTCACAAAGTTGCTGTAAAGTACTTCTTATGTATATATCGTGTTTAATCTGCTGCAGTATCAACACTAAAATGAAAAATATTTCGTTCCTTCCATAAACACCAAATACCATCTTAAATTTTGCTAAGAAGTCATAAATTTTCTGGGAAATTTAAGTTTCAAACGTAAACAACGTCCTACCTCTTATCTCAATATGCTTATTCCAAAATAAAAAAAAATAATAGGGCTAGACGGTAGAGCCTAAGGATAACCTTAAGATCTATCTTAAGGTATTTAAGAGATCCTACATTTACTCAAAAAAAGAGTCTTAGTAGATTAGAGTCTTAGTATATTTATATAGATATACTTATACAGGTTATTTGTAATTATTTGACCACCTCTCGCAGGCAGCCTCTTTACATCAATCCCAACAACATTTGTTCTACGAGTTTTTAAAATTAATAGTTTTTAAAATTAAAATTTTCCCATACAACATTTATTTTATTTATTTATTTTTGCACCATAAAATATTAACAGTAATATAGTATAGCCAATTTTCACAAAGGATGACTTATCTCTTACAAGAGATCTCTACCAGAAGCAAATAAAGGACATATTAGTATATAGTGTTTTCTAAGGTTTGCACGAGTACTACACATTGAAACAAAACTATTTTTACGAATTTTAAATCCGTAAAAATAGTTTTATTTCGGATTTTAAATCCGTAAAAATAGTTTTATTTCAATGTGTATAAATATTATTATATATTAAGAAGGGTATGTTGCACAGTACACAGTATTAACAAACTTAACTAAAAATAAAAATAATAATATACACATACATATAAGTATACATAAATACACAAAAATATATACATACACCCATACATGCACATGTAATATAATGTATTTTGATAAATAATGCTGATTATTCTATAGATAGTGTAAGCAAGTATCTCTTTAGTCTTGATTTCAATAAAGTAATACTAGGGAAATCTGTACAAATGTAAGAAGAAAGTGAGCTCCATAGCTGAGCAGCACCACCAGAAAATAACTTGCGATAAAAAGTTGTATTGTGCTTTGGCACCTCGAGATATTTTGATGTCACACAAAAGCGCTCAGGTAGACTTCTAGAGGCACATAATTGAAATCGTTCCTGAAGGTAATTTGGACATTTATTGCGTAATACCTTGTATAAAAGTGTTAAAACATGCAAATTCCGACAGAAACCGAATGGGGAGCCACTGTAATTCCCGACGGATTTCGGAGACGTGGTCGAATTTGCGCAAGCCGAAGATGAAGCGGATGCACACATTTTGTAGGCGATCTAATTTCTCCAGTAGCGCATCAGTCGCATCTATATAGCAAATATCGGCAAGTTTTCGCTTTGTCAAGCTATGGTAATGAAGTTCCGTCATATAATAGCCGAGGTAGGGTCCTAAAATTATTCCGGTTATAAAATTGTCTACTACCTATTATCATTGCCTGCGATTTATTAGCATCAAGTAATAGAACGTAGTTCTCCGTCCACAAGGGTATCCTTTGAAGGTCGATATTTAACTCATCGATTCCAGATAAAGTGGCATGCCGATAAAGCTGCAAATCGTCTGCATAGAGATGGTAGCGAGAAGATGTTATATCTTTGGAAATTTCATTAATGAAAATTGAGAAGAGTAAGGGAGATAGAACGCCGTCTTGCGGTAGCCCAGCAGACAGATTCATCCAATCAGATGAATTCTCATTAGATTTCACAATCTGGTGAGGAAAGCAAACATATGAATTAAAAGTTAATAATTGTAATGATGATGATGATTCCTAGAAATTAAAACAAGAATTTAACAAAATCGAAAACTTTTTCAGGTACAAAAGAAAATTGGAAGATATTGGTACGACAATTCGAAAATGCACGGAGTTATGACAATTGCATCGGAGCTGTAGATGGAAAACATATCGCTTTATAAAAAGATAAGTACTTCAGTTCCAACTATTATAACTATAAAGGAACATGTACCAAAGTACTTATGGGTTTAACCAATGCAAATTATGAATTTATTATGGTTGAAGTCCGTACAAAAGGCAGAGTATCAGATGGAGGTGTACCTAATTAATTACAAACAAAACATTCCTTTGAGAATAATCTTGCTTTGCAAAGGCGGTGAAACCTTCCAGTAACTTCCAAATATTAAAAAACCTACAATAAACAAGTGTTATTGTTATTGTTCATCTTCAATTAAAGATTATCTCGCACTTGACGAATAATTTATTAACGATATAACGAAAAACGAATTAAAAATATATTTGGCATTATCACAAGCCGCTTTAAGATTCTTCTAAAAGCTATTAAGTGGTCATCTACAACAATCTACAGTAACATGAAACAAAAATAATTACATTCAACATGGAGAAAAAGACATAGAAGATTGTCCTACGGGGACTGTTACTTCGGGCACTTGGAGAAATAACTCCACGTTCACGTTGGGTACCTATTGAACGTATTTATTTATACTCTTTATTGCACACCACAATACATGCGAAAAAAAAAGTAATACATATAAAGAAAATACACTGTAAAATTCAAAAGGCGATCGTATCGCCTAACGGCGATTTCTTCCAGACGACTTTAGAATTGGGAAGATAAAAAAAAACACAATGAAATACTGGTAGGTGGTGTGGTTATAATAAGCATACTTACTAATAGCTAGATACAAATCCTTTCTAGTAATACATATATATCATTATAACAAAAATATACTCATAAATACAAGAATACATAAAAAATAATTATAATAGCAAAAGAAAAAACAACTAGTTAATCTCAGATAAGTAGTATTCTTTAACGGATTTTTTAAATACTTAGATTTTTTAATTACCAATAAAGGAAGCGCATTCCATAGCTTGGTGGCCATGAATTGTCAAAGAAAATTTAAAAAAACGAGGAATTATGAAAAACTTTTTATAATAAGTTTTTGTGACGCTCGTGCAGTATCTTGAATACCAAGAAATTCGAATTTTTCCTCCAGATATGAAGATGTTTTTGGGTGGAATAATACACTACGAAAGAGAATGTGTATGTTAATCCCGACGTCGACATATGGGGAGCCACTTGAGCCACATCTTCGAGCTGAAGATAGCTCTACTCCTGCAAAACAAGTAAAAGATGCTTGATAATATGTGTAAACATGATCATCAGCACCAAAACCAAATCGCATAGACTTTGTTGTTTAATTAATTTCTTATCTTAATCTGTAATGTTCCTACGACACATCTTTAGCAAATTTAGTCATTTTTGTTATTGCCATGAACATAAAATGGAACGTAACTCAGCCGCTGGACATAGCCTCCTCCATGATTTCAAAGCAACGAATCCATTCTTATTTGACAACGTTCACGTTTAGCTTGTTTGTCAAAGATGACATCAATCATTTTGATTTATATCGTCCTAAACGTAACTTATAATATAACTCTAACCTACTTTACAAAGTCCCCTCTTTACAAAAATAATAATCATAGTCAAATAAAGTACTTTAAGCATACGAAAATAACAATTACTTGACATAACAATTCACTTTAATAAATAATTAAATATCACTTCGTAAGTTATTAAAACAATGATTGAAATTATTAGATCTTAGTATTTGCGTTAACGCAATAATTTATTAATTTATATAAATCAATGTAGTGACCATCGAAAAATATAGAAACAATTTTTGAATTGAGTAATACCGACATTAGAGTATGACCGTTCAATCGCGATGACCCTGCTACTTTTCTCAAGAAATAATCCTGCTGTAGACATCCCCACTTATCATGGAATTACTTGCACTAACTGTGCACGTAGGTAGGTAGTAGGTACCAGTATTCAGTTGGTGCCGAAGCTGTAAGGTGCACTCACTTTTTGACCGGTCAATCAGACCGCCTGTTTATCAACTATGTCCAAAACCATATTGTTGGTCATTAATGGACTAGCGATCCTCAAAAGGGACTATTATATAAACGTTTAGGCGTATGATACTCTCAGATATTCGGCCCTTTAGTTAGTTGGACCGGATTTATTGTCTTTTTAGAGATCAGAATGACATAATTCGTGAGTTCTAAACTAAGTCTTTTTTAATATTATCATAACAAATTCTCATATTCGTATTATCTTACTTTTAACGCCGTTATGGCCCAACAGATATTACAATAAAAATGCTTTGTTTCAAAATCGTCTTTTATTTTCACAATATAAATAATAATGAATTAATACATAACAATCATAAAATATAAATGTCATTAATATTATTTCTTTTATTTACAGCACTTTAAATTCCCATATTCGTATTATCTTACTTTTAACGCCGTTATGACCCAACAGATATTACAATAAAAATGCTTTGTTTCAAAATCGTCTTTTATTTTCACAATATAAATAATAATGAATTAATACATAACAATCATAAAATATAAATGTCATTAATATTATTTCTTTTATTTACAGCACTTTAAATTCCCATATTCGTATTATCTTACTTTTAACGCCGTTATGACCCAACAGATATTACAATAAAAATGCTTTGTTTCAAAATCGTCTTTTATTTTCACAATATAAATAATAATGAATTAGTACATAATAATCATAAAATATAAATGTCATTAAAATTGTTTCTTTTATTTACAGCACTTCAAAGGTTGCCACCTATCCGGATCAAAGAGTTAGATAATAAATAAAGGATATGAAAGCAAATTAGTTTATTTTTTATTAATCAGCTCTTTAGAATCCAGATGTGAAAGTACTATCCAAATAACGTATCCTGTATGTTCTTGATGACGCCGTTCTGGTTTCTATACTTAAGACCATCGTCCTCTAGTCCATAGGGATGCTCGCCAGTTGTCTGCAGATAGAACCTGCCTCTTGCCGTTGGTTTAGCCCCAATACCCATGTAACTGAAACAGAGTAGTCAAATGATACAATTTATTATTTTTTTACACCGTTGTAGGATGGTTCCATCACCACCGTCTATCACGACACAAACATTTTGACATATATGGACGGAGAGCATAGGTATATGATCTATGCCTTAATTATCTTAAGTCATAAAGGTGAATATAAACGTATTCTTATAAGGTTGTAGTTTAATGCCACAAAAAATATTCAATTTTTGATGTTAGTATAAATGTCATACACAAAATCAAAAAGGTCAATACGACCTGAATTAACCGTTCGTGTTTATATGTCACAAAGAAATTAATACTTGATGCTGATGTATATTCGCTATTAAACTTAAAATTTACAAACCATTGTTTCAGATATCGGTAACAATGGCCGTTCTGTGGATTGTGAATGTTAACATCACACTAAAGTTGATTTCATTTTAGGATTACAGATCGATTAATCAATATAGTAAAAAAGTAATCAAAATAATTTTAAACATAATTATAAAATTAAGTTTTTAGTACCTGATCTCATCGCTGCAACGGCCTTTCATGAAGTCTTCCCAATCATTACACTTTACAGCGGGAAATAAGTGTGGGTTCTGTACTGACGCGTCGTACAGAAGCCAAGCGCGCGCGTGGGAACATATCTGAGTCACGCACGATGGCTGCAGCGAGCCGCTGTTAGGGAAGTAGTCCGCATGCCCTGGAATATGTTGGATGTTACTGGTTTTGCCTAACTAAAGGTCATCTATCGATGCTAGACTATACAGAACTAGAAGTAACACACTTAGTTTCGTTTCTGGTTTTGAACCAAACCAAAATTTGAATTTGAACTTTACTATGAACTTACCGACGGCATCCGTAATTCCATACACCCCAGCGTCAGTATGAATAACATCGACGAACTTTGCATCCGAGGCCTTCAGCCGTAGGTCTGGGTCGACGTGGCTGAAGCAAGGTCCGGCCGGGTCAAGCCCTGTTATCCGACCGATTTTCTTACCGGTCTCCTCTTGGAATGCTTTTCCTGCAAAGCCAACGATATGCGACCCGAGGCTGTGACCCACGAGGTGGATTCTATCGGGGTTTTGACCAACTGAAATAATAGATATAGCTCAGCCTACTTTTAAAATGAAAGTTGGAGTAGAGTAGATCAAAGTAATTTAGTGAGATGTAGCAAAGCCACCGAAAAGTCTTGCAAACATCTATGGAGAGGCGGTAGGAACAACGAAACACTAGAAGGGTAGGTACTTCTAGATAGAGGTCAATAAGCTATTAGGAACCATACGGGCAACGGTTAGCAATAGAGCGGAAAAATATAACCACCGCCAAACGATCTGAAAAATTCGTAGAAAAAGGCTCATCCAAAAAATAAAAACCGAAGCCTTATTCTATTTTCCTTATTTTATTTTTACGACTCCTGATTGGATTCTCACGATGGACGTATGAAAAGCAATACATGCAACGCGATGGGCCCGGAAACTTCCTCACTTACATTATATACTTACATATTATGATCTTATATACATTTTAATAATAATAAATACTATATTAATTATTTAGTTGTATGAAGACATTTCTACCTAATGTTAATTAAACTCATAAATATAATTTTATGTTAAACTTAAAACAGTTTATTATTTCTTACAGTGTAAACGAAACGTCATATATGTATATTTCATATTTTTGATCATATTATAAAAATATGTTAACTCATTTCACTGGAGGGTTCATTTTATAATATACTTACAATGTCAAGACTCAATTTGACTTTGATCCTGACATTGACTAAGAAATATTTACATGTTAATACTTCAATAAGTATAAAACCATATAATAGATCTTTTAATGCAACAAAAATCAAAAGTCGTTCAAGTTGCTTAATCGATCTTTAAGATAAGTGTTTTATGGAGTCAGTACTCACTTTTTACCATGGCGGCCATCACGCTTCCCAGCCTCTCCCCGATGAACCGAACGTAAGAGGAGGAACGCAGGTACAGCCAATGTATCAGCGAGCTGCCGTCCAGAGCCACCACTTGCGTATGACCTGAATACACGGTGAGATTGAAGCTTTGGTATATTATCAATAAACTTGTTAAGTAATCACAATCTCTTTCTGTCGTTGACAAATGCGATGTCTGCTTTAAGAAGAAAGGAGGAATGGATTTAGAAAAAGATAAAGGGAGGAGGACGGAAGAAAGGGAATGAGAAATTGTAACATCTCTCATTTTTACTATCAGAAAAACATCAAATTTAATAATCAATAATTTGATCTACTTAAGCCGTGAATAACTAACAAACATTTAACTCTACTTACCCTTTGACATATTCATTTGAATCTTTATTCATTTTCTGTTTTAAACTACGACTTAATGATACGCGATGAAATTTTCATTATCAATTAGAAAACAACAATGATATTTATGAAAGTGGTGCCAGTAAACATAACTTTTAATTGTAATTAACGATAGAATTAAAAATTAATGGACACAAGCGTATTCAAAGCAACCACAGGAAAACCGTCCGTTCGAACAATTGAACTACCGTATTGCTTTGAACTTTTAATTAGTGGACTTATTTTAACTTGGTGCTTATACGCTTCGCCGTAAATAGTCCTGCCAATTTTGAACACTTATTTCGTACGTAACATTGTTTGGACTTGCCATTGCGAAGGTAGGCATCGCTGAAGTTCGTGAAGCTGTCTTTGGTAGGGTCTTCAATGAAGCCGTGTGCAAACAATACAAAGTCCTCTGTATCGTCAACGGAGCGCTGCCGCATCACCTCCACCGCGTCTTTCAAATTGATTATCTCCGTCGCTAACCTGGTTATGGCATTAAATAATAATTAGTATGTGTTGGAGTAAATGGTCTGTGTACATACATATGATATAACATACACAATGATTTTAAAATTTTCGCTCATCACACGTTAATATGGTAAAAGGATTTTGATAAAATTAAATTTGGTTACAGCTTATAAGTTCCAGGCAACATATGCTTCTTTCAACGGCAAAACCAATGATTTTCAATGGAAACCGCTAAACTATTACTACAACAGAACAAAACAAGTAGGGGGATCTTAATAAACTTTGGAGTTTAATCTAAGTTAATATATGTACCTACATCGCCTTTGATACTAAGTGTGTAGGGCAAGGCAAAAATACTAAAGTTAGTATATATATATTTATAGTATTAGTTCTTACTTATATCGATACACAAGAGTAAGCCCGTCGAGATCTGGTTCCTTCTCTCCCTGCATCTGTTCATACGACACTCCCAGCAACTTTTTTACATGTTTACCTGTAAAGATATTAACTTCGGCACTAATAACAGAAACTATAGAATTTATTGTAATTTAAAGAATATTTAACAAGTGCTCTGTTAAACCTATACTGTAAATCGCAATAGCGATAACGCTACTACTATACTGTAGGTATTTTGTTATTGCTATGCTATTGATCATGTCTTGTTTTATAATAACAAGTGCTTTGTAGATTCAATGGTCATACTAATATAAATTTATAAAAGACAACAATACTTGTTTTTAATTCTATTTATTTAATTGTTTTACCTTAAAAAGTTTTATTACTTGTTTCTTTTTTGTTTGTTTGTATATTATTTTTTTATTTGATTTGATTATTTTAAAACCCACATTGTGAAGATCCGACATAAGCAATGGTCTTGTCAATGGGTTGCTTCACCGCCTGGACTTCCTTCTTGATGGCTTTGCCCAGAGAATTGACGAGGTCAGGGCTGTTTTGAGTCTCCTCCATGGTGACGACCGTCGCTAAGAGACACACGAGGAGGGAAAGGATACCTCTCCTTTTAACGCCCTGCAAATAAGTTTGAAATATATAAATCTTTGGTTGTTGGAGTCATGGACATAATTTTCTATGCATGTAACTAACAGACTCATTGATAAACTTTTTAAGCTGAAACTTATAAATTCAACATATAGGTATATATAGACGCATTATTTAAAATATAAATATATATGTAATGGAAGGCGTAAAAAGGCGCGAGATGGAATATATATAAAGCAGACAACCGACACACAAACAAACAACTCATTTTTATGATACATGATACATTTTGACCACGTTTGTACCATATTGGTACATCCACTATCATTGAAAAATCCTGTAGTTTATTGGTTAATTACCAATATGAATTGATTTTTTTCTTCCAACATGGCTGTTTAAGTTTATAGGGTTTCTTATTTACATTTCTTTAGTAAAACGCACAACATGTGTCGGTCTTCTGATCTAATGAATTGATAGATAATTAGATAAGTGTTGTTTTTAAAGTAATAAGCTAGTAGGTATGGTTGGTATGTTCTTACGTACCCACATATTGTAGTTTCAGGTGGTAGGTAGTTAACAAATTGTCACAAGAGTTCTCGTAGCTAATCGTCCGTTTTTTCAAATTCTGCTGACAATAATGGTTTTAACAATCAAATATTTTATGTTAGATAAATAGATTTTGATTTATTAAGATGTTAAAAAAATCTCAATAAATAATTATTATATAAATAAGGCTAAGAGTGCTCGTATACATTGTTAATGTTGTCTTTTTATGGCTGAAGTTATTAATGTTAGAATTTGCTACAATTAACTTAAATAATACAGGGTATAAGAAAATATACAAAAAATACTAGTATATATGTCGACACAATAAAAACCTAAGTACCTCAAAGATATTTAAAAAAATATTTTTCGATGAGTTAGTTTTAAAAAATAAGAACTTATTTAAACATTATGTTACCTACTCTTGTATTAAAGTTTAATAGGTTTTTTTTAATATATATATTTATTATTACACCATTTCGTTCTCTATTCTACTTGTATATGTCTACGTACCATACTCCAACATCTTACACAAACGGTCTTACTCCCAAGAGATTATGTTGACCTTTTAATTGGTGTTATAATTTTGACCTGTGTATTTGTGTATGTGTACATCTGTTTGTCAGCCAAACGAGCTCACCTCAACTTAACCTAGCTGAGTATAAGTAATCCTTGTGTCAGAGGGTTACACAAACTTTTAGATAAATAGCACAAAACACAAACCTTAACTAACAGTCTGTTGATTCCGCTAACAATTATTTCGTGCGACAAATTCTTGGTTCAGTCAATACCCCTAGTACGAGCTTAGACGTTTACGAAAACTATGACAGTTTTCGAAATCAAATCGAAATCGATTGGAATCAAAATTGACAATAATTAAATTTGACTTTAAATTTAAATTATCTGTATTTATTTACCATGATTACTATAAATCATCTAAAGTAATTGTAAAGTGGTACCGAGCTACAAGTCACTACACGCACTATACCTCCTAAGGAGAACTACGGAATACAATTATGATATATACATACAGGGTTATTTGTAATAAGTTGACCACGTATTACACGCAGCCTCTTTACATCAATCCCAACAACATATGTTTTACAACTTTTTAAAATTAATAGTATTTAAAATTATGGCATTGACTCTGAGCGTTGGTATGGAGTCCAGGCGTTGACCTTTCAAGAACTTCTTACATAATACAGAGTAATAAGTAAAAGAGGGAGCAAACATTTTTGTTTGATTTTTTTTTGTTTTGTTTATCAAGATTTGTTTGATTGATGTAGAGGCTGCCTGCAAGAGATGGTCTATTAATTAAAAATAACCCTTTATTGTTCCTTCAAAATCGGAATTTATTATTAATAAATACAAAGGTTCAATGATTAACATTCGTGTAGCTATAATCCAATTAAAACCATTCATAAGAAGGAGATAACCTAACCAGGGAAAATAATAGTGCATAAAATGTAAAAATAACACACAGATTAAATCCATTATAATTGTTACGTTTTATGTCAACAAAATATATTTTTTTTATTATAAATGAAAAAAACGATGTATTTATTGCAGATTATATTATAATCGGTATATATACTTAATAAAATAGCAACGCTGCCAAATTAGCGCCTACTTACATTAAATGGTTTTAAGTAAATAATATTTAATTATTTTATCTCAGCAGTTCTTAACGTTTTCTATATAGAAAACGCTTTTACATAGTCATGTATGCTCATTAAATAATACATACATGCCTATCCGTGTCGGGAATCGAACCGAACCTAGCGACCAACGCGACGGCGAGATTAATAACTAATACGAAACAAGGCCTTTGCTAGCACACATTAAAAAATATATGAATAAAAACTTTTATATAATCAAATGTTTGAAAGATATGGCTATTTGCAAAAAAAATAATATTCCGATATCTCCTTAATATCGGTTATAAAAATTTCTTATTTAAAATTATTTTTTATGCTTTTATTCCTTAGAATTTATTGTTATTAGATTTACTATTTTATTTAGGGTTTGTTATGCACCTTGATGTATTCACTGTTTATTTGAGGGCTTGCGGGAAGAGAATGCTGGTGGCATTATGCTTGCATTTGTAGGACGTGTGCAAAAAAAAAAAAAAAAAAAATTTATAATTTAAAGCAAATCTTCACGTATCCTCTCGTCATGCTGCTTATTTTAAACGTTATTTGAAATAGATTGAAAGGTAGATCAAATTTATAGATACAGGACCCATCAGATGTATATCATACCTTACTATCGCTGGTCTTACACACACGGGGCAGATGCAAAATCGTAAAAATACAACCGATTGTTGAGAATTTAAATGACGGAATTAAAATAAGTTTGGATTAATTGTCTTATTATAATCATCTTTAAAGGAGTATTCCATCATTAGGACGTTAAGCATATCACGAGGGTTGAATAATAAAAGTACAAGATCGAACGACTTAGTTACGATGAACGGGTTTATTCTACTACTCACATGTAGTCATAATTAATACGCTGACCGCTGTGCACCGCAGATTCAAAGAGCACAGGGAGGGCTTATAACTAGCGCGCGGAACTCGAATTTCTAAACCAAAATGATGCTAAATACGATACTACAATTAGTCTTAGCCACGTGGAGCAGTTGTTGAGAATCAAAATGTTAGAACGGATAGAAATAAACGGAAATAAATTTGAATTGTCTTATTATAATTATATGACAACCTTATAGAGTATTCGATCATTAGGACGTTCAAGGTTACACGAAGGTTGAAAAGTAAAATATCGAACGACTTCAACGCGATTAACGGCATTATTCTACTACCCACATGTAGTCATAATTAATACGCTGACCGCTGTGCACCGCAGATTCAAAGAGCACAGGGAGGGCTTATAACTAGCGCGCGGAACTCGAATTTCTAAACCAAAATGATGCTAAATACGATACTACAATTAGTCTTAGCCACGTGGAGCAGTTGTTGAGAATCAAAAAAGGTTAGAACGGATAGAAATAAACGGAAATAAATTTGAATTGTCTTATTATAATTATATGACAACCTTATAGAGTATTCGATCATTAGGACGTTCAAGGTTACACGAAGGTTGAAAAGTAAAATATCAAACGACTTCAACGCGATTAACGGCATTATTCTACTACCCACATGTAGTCATAATTAATACGCTGACCGCTGTGCACCGCAGATTCAAAGAGCACAGGGAGGGCTTATAACTAGCGCGCGGAACTCGAATTTCTAAACCAAAATGATGCTAAATACGATACTACAATTAGTCTTAGCCACGTGGAGCAGTTGTTGAGAATCAAAATGTTAGAACGGATAGAAATAAACGGAAATAAATTTGAATTGTCTTATTATAATTATATGACAACCTTATAGAGTATTCGATCATTAGGACGTTCAAGGTTACACGAAGGTTGAAAAGTAAAATATCGAACGACTTCAACGCGATTAACGGCATTATTCTACTACCCACATGTAGTCATAATTAATACGCTGACCGCTGTGCACCGCAGATTCAAAGAGCACAGGGAGGGCTTATAACTAGCGCGCGGAACTCGAATTTCTAAACCAAAATGATGCTAAATACGATACTACAATTAGTCTTAGTCACATGGAGCAGTTGTTGAGAATCAAAATGTTAGAACGGATAGAAATAAACGGAAATAAATTTGAATTGTCTTATTATAATTATATGACAACCTTATAGAGTATTCGATCATTAGGACGTTCAAGGTTACACGAAGGTTGAAAAGTAAAATATCGAACGACTTCAACGCGATTAACGGCATTATTCTACTACCCACATGTAGTCATAATTAATACGCTGACCGCTGTGCACCGCAGATTCAAAGAGCACAGGGAGGGCTTATAACTAGCGCGCGGAACTCGAATTTCTAAACCAAAATGATGCTAAATACGATACTACAATTAGTCTTAGCCACGTGGAGCACTTGTTGAGAATCAAAATGTTAGAACGGATAGAAATAAACGGAAATAAATTTGAATTGTCTTATTATAATTATATGACAACCTTATAGAGTATTCGATCATTAGGACGTTCAAGGTTACACGAAGGTTGAAAAGTAAAATATCGAACGACTTCAACGCGATTAACGGCATTATTCTACTACCCACATGTAGTCATAATTAATACGCTGACCGCTGTGCACCGCAGATTCAAAGAGCACAGGGAGGGCTTATAACTAGCGCGCGGAACTCGAATTTCTAAACCAAAATGATGCTAAATACGATACTATAATTAGTCTTAGCCACGTGGAGCAGTTGTTGAGAATCAAAATGTTAGAACGGATAGAAATAAACGGAAATAAATTTGAATTGTCTTATTATAATTATATGACAACCTTATAGAGTATTCGATCATTAGGACGTTCAAGGTTACACGAAGGTTGAAAAGTAAAATATCGAACGACTTCAACGCGATTAACGGCATTATTCTACTACCCATATGTAGTCATAATTAATACGCTGACCGCTGTGCACCGCAGATTCAAAGAGCACAGGGAGGGCTTATAACTAGCGCGCGGAACTCGAATTTCTAAACCAAAATGATGCTAAATACGATACTATAATTAGTCTTAGCCACGTGGAGCAGTTGTTGAGAATCAAAATGTTAGAACGGATAGAAATAAACGGAAATAAATTTGAATTGTCTTATTATAATTATATGACAACCTTATAGAGTATTCGATCATTAGGACGTTCAAGGTTACACGAAGGTTGAAAAGTAAAATATCGAACGACTTCAACGCGATTAACGGCATTATTCTTCTACCCACATGTAGTCATAATTAATACGCTGACCGCTGTGCACCGCAGATTCAAAGAGCACAGGGAGGGCTTATAACTAGCGCGCGGAACTCGAATTTCTAAACCAAAATGATGCTAAATACGATACTACAATTAGTTTTAGCCACGTGGAGCAGTTGTTGAGAATCAAAATGTTAGAACGGATAGAAATAAACGGAAATAAATTTGAATTGTCTTATTATAATTATATGACAACCTTATAGAGTATTCGATCATTAGGACGTTCAAGGTTACACGAAGGTTGAAAAGTAAAATATCGAACGACTTCAACGCGATTAACGGCATTATTCTACTACCCACATGTAGTCATAATTAATACGCTGACCGCTGTGCACCGCAGATTCAAAGAGCACAGGGAGGGCTTATAACTAGCGCGCGGAACTCGAATTTCTAAACCAAAATGATGCTAAATACGATACTACAATTAGTCTTAGCCACGTGGAGCACTTGTTGAGAATCAAAATGTTAGAACGGATAGAAATAAACGGAAATAAATTTGAATTGTCTTATTATAATTATATGACAACCTTATAGAGTATTCGATCATTAGGACGTTCAAGGTTACACGAAGGTTGAAAAGTAAAATATCGAACGACTTCAACGCGATTAACGGCATTATTCTACTACCCACATGTAGTCATAATTAATACGCTGACCGCTGTGCACCGCAGATTCAAAGAGCACAGGGAGGGCTTATAACTAGCGCGCGGAACTCGAATTTCTAAACCAAAATGATGCTAAATACGATACTACAATTAGTCTTAGCCACGTGGAGCACTTGTTGAGAATCAAAATGTTAGAACGGATAGAAATAAACGGAAATAAATTTGAATTGTCTTATTATAATTATATGACAACCTTATAGAGTATTCGATCATTAGGACGTTCAAGGTTACACGAAGGTTGAAAAGTAAAATATCGAACGACTTCAACGCGATTAACGGCATTATTCTACTACCCATATGTAGTCATAATTAATACGCTGACCGCTGTGCACCGCAGATTCAAAGAGCACAGGGAGGGCTTATAACTAGCGCGCGGAACTCGAATTTCTAAACCAAAATGATGCTAAATACGATACTATAATTAGTCTTAGCCACGTGGAGCAGTTGTTGAGAATCAAAATGTTAGAACGGATAGAAATAAACGGAAATAAATTTGAATTGTCTTATTATAATTATATGACAACCTTATAGAGTATTCGATCATTAGGACGTTCAAGGTTACACGAAGGTTGAAAAGTAAAATATCGAACGACTTCAACGCGATTAACGGCATTATTCTTCTACCCACATGTAGTCATAATTAATACGCTGACCGCTGTGCACCGCAGATTCAAAGAGCACAGGGAGGGCTTATAACTAGCGCGCGGAACTCGAATTTTTAAACCAAAATGATGCTAAATACGATACTACAATTAGTCTTAGCCACGTGGAGCAGTTGTTGAGAATCAAAATGTTAGAACGGATAGAAATAAACGGAAATAAATTTGAATTGTCTTATTATAATTATATGACAACCTTATAGAGTATTCGATCATTAGGACGTTCAAGGTTACACGAAGGTTGAAAAGTAAAATATCAAACGACTTCAACGCGATTAACGGCATTATTCTACTACCCACATGTAGTCATAATTAATACGCTGACCGCTGTGCACCGCAGATTCAAAGAGCACAGGGAGGGCTTATAACTAGCGCGCGGAACTCGAATTTCTAAACCAAAATGATGCTAAATACGATACTACAATTAGTCTTAGCCACGTGGAGCAGTTGTTGAGAATCAAAATGTTAGAACGGATAGAAATAAACGGAAATAAATTTGAATTGTCTTATTATAATTATATGACAACCTTATAGAGTATTCGATCATTAGGACGTTCAAGGTTACACGAAGGTTGAAAAGTAAAATATCGAACGACTTCAACGCGATTAACGGCATTATTCTACTACCCACATGTAGTCATAATTAATACGCTGACCGCTGTGCACCGCAGATTCAAAGAGCACAGGGAGGGCTTATAACTAGCGCGCGAACCTCGAATTTCTAAACCAAAAAGATGCTAAATACAATTCTATAATTGGTCTTAGCCACACACAAACAGACACAAACCTATTGTTGAGAAACAAATTGTAAGACCAGATAAAAATAATCGGAAATAAATTTGAATTCACTTATAATTATATAAACATATTGAAACGGGCCTATTCATTAGATAGAAGAAAATTAATGCACTCACCCAAGTTGTCCCGACCTTCTGGTTTCACGAGCCGTTGCACAGTGCACACTGAACTAAAACTAAGAACGTTGAACGACTTTTATGCGCAGAGCGGTAAGAATTTTCTACTACCCACATTTAACTAATGTGTTGTACATCGGACAATGGAGTGAATGGAGCAGGCACGCCTCAAATATTTTAAAAACCGAAAAGTTTTTACACAAAAAAAAATGCATTAGATTAAAAACAGCAGAAAAATCTCTTTATAAGTTTGAACGTTCCATAGGCTATATGGTGCATTTTATATCCACAGAAGTGCCGGGAATTATAAATAACGATTGGACAGTTTTATCAAAGTTAAATGAGAAAAGCGATTCAAAGTTAGAATGTAATACTACTGTAAACTGTACTGTAAGCACAATAATGTTTTCTAACTTTTTAAATTTACACACACACTGAAATAGGATTTCGTATCTATAACTTAATTTTATAAAATATTCTATTTAAAAGGTTAATATATTTTATATAAGTTGTCGTACAATTAAATATATTTTATTATTTTCTATTAAAATATTTTTTTTTGTTTAGTTTTTTTTTAATATGATTAAGTTTATATTTTTTATAAAGCGTGTTTTTTAGTTTTTTTCTAACTACTTTTTGTGTATTTTTTTGTATTTTTCTTATTTTTGTATAAAAAGAGTTTTTTAACTACTTAAAAACCGCTTATACTAGAAATCTTGGCAGGGATAACGAGACGATCTGTTTAAATTATTGCATTGTCATAGGTCCTTCATAGATATGCAAAAAAATCTAACTAATTTTTAATTCATTCAAAATTTCAAAGTTGTCAAAATCACGTTCAAAGTTTCCTATACAAAGATTGATAGGTATTCGTACATCCGTAACTAATAAAAACGTTAAAAGTAATGAGATATCAGGCAGTATTGCATTATTGCATGTTGCTGTAATTTTATTGCAGGCGCTAAAAATAGTAATTAAAATAAAAGATATACAAGTTCTTATTATTTCTTATCATGTATGTTATAATAATACTTCTAACTGTATATTTTAAGAATACTTCTGGTATAAATATTTTTTTAATGTAGCGATATCGGCAGGTTATATACAGTATATATAAAAACATTCTGAATGTATTAATAATGAGAAAAACATATGTTACTGTTATAAAAATCTGTTAAAGAATTTGACATTTTTAACTAGTAAGTAGGTAGAAAAGGATAATATAAATAGAAATGAAAATAATCCAAAAATAATCTAATATCAAAATCTAGAACAGTCAGGAGTTGCTTTAAAATATTACAGTGAAATTGATTTCTTAACGAATAATAAAGAAATACGGACCGATTACGGTCTTTGCTGATATGTGGTTTTAAGTGAATGAAGAGGCTTTTGGTATTTAGGGTTGAATGAATTCCCAAATTTTATCTTCGCTTCTTCTTGAGCCTCTTCTTCGCCACCCAGTTTGTTTAATATTCGTTGTCGACCCCATCTGCTTGAACTTCTTGACCCAAGCTTAAATTAAATTATCACGTGGATACTCACTTACACGTCGTAATTCGTATTCAAATCTAGAGAGGCGTTGTACAGTAACGTAGGAATCGTTGTTTTTCTTACTGTTGTTTACTGTTTTTAGATTTCATATCATAGATAATATAAATAATACATATAACAAGACTTCACAGTGAGGATATTTAAAATCCATATTATTCATATAGTAAACAAGAGGTTTCATCGCCATTTACAAGTAGGATATTCTTAACCATAATCGCCGGTCTCTTACGAAGATGATCTCTTTTTCATCCATTGCGAGGGGAACTCCACATCTGATGAGTCCTTCACATGCCTGCCTGCATGCTATCCACATGTGCGCACTATCTTATTTATTGTTAGTTAACCTAAGAATAATGTAAAAACAAAGCGTGTTCATAACTGCTTCCAAACATTTCTGTTAAGAAATAAATTTTTACTTCTGAAAAAGTATGGTACTATTATTATCGAAACTACCCTATTATTAAGATAATATGAAGTTGGAACCTCAAGAAGAGAATTAAAACAACCTTTAGAATTCAAAGTCTTTTATTCACCTTTGATTACTAACTTTACTGTTTTCTTATGAATATTTATACTTATACTTACACAGTATACTAAACTTTGGGGGGTAAAAAAACCCTTTCTTATTATATTATATATATATATATTTATATAATCTAGGGCAATGCTTGACTACATTCCATCTGATGTTAAGTGGAATGTAGTCTTAGGTGATAAGGCGCATTGCCCTAGCAACCTATTCACTCTTCTATTGAAGACACCCACATTATATTTGGCCGGAAATACCAACGCAGGCAAATTGTTCCAATCCTTCGCTGTATGCACTAAAAATGAGGAAGCAAAGCGCTTTGTTCGGACAGGTGGAATGTCCACAACAAAAGGATGAAAACCTTCCGTGAGTCGGGACGTCCGGTGATGGAAGAGGGACGGGGGAATTATATCGTGTAATTCCTGCGCACACTCACCAAAATGTATCCTATAGAATACTGAGAGGCTACGAATTCTACGCCTGTGTTCAAGGCTTTGGAGTTCGGTTCGACCTCTCGGCTCTCAATTGAGTCCAGAACCGCAAGATGAGACTTTACGGCACCAACAAATATGTGACTACAGTACTCTACACACGACCGGATCTGTGCTTTGTATAAAACAAGAAGCTGTCCCGGTGTAAAGTACTGCCGAACCTTCGCTAGAACGGCAAGCTTTGCTGCTGTTGCTCTTACTCTGGACTCAATGAACCGACCAAAGTTGAGGTTCGAGGAAATCTCTAAGCCTAACAACTGAAGCCGGTCACTGTATTCCAAGGATACATTCTGGAAAGTAGGAGCTAAGGTGAAAGAGCTCCTTTTGGTGGTGAACATACAAGTCTGCGTTTTGGTGACGTTGAACTTGACAAGATTGGCATTGCTCCATGCGGAGATTGCCTGAAGTTTGTCATTCAAACGTTGCACCATGGCTTCTCTTTCAGACTGTACTTGATCTCGACTAGCCCGAGTACTCGGCAGATATCTTTCTACAACTGTGCTGTCGTCTGCATACCCATAGATACCGGGCTTTAACAGATCGTTAATGTGCAGCAGAAAAAGAGTTGCAGAAAGAACGGACCCCTGAGGCACTCCGGCATTTATTGTCAAGGATTCCGAGGAACACCCGTCCCGAGAGATCCGAGAGAGATCTCTGGCTCAGAAAGTCCGTTACCCAGCCGATCAGACCAGGAGATATACCGTACGCTGAAAGCTTGTTTATAAGGCTCGCATGCCAGACCCTGTCAAATGCCCTCGAGACGTCCAGAGAGACGGCGACCGATACTCCGTTCTTCTCGATGGCCTCGCCTAAAATGTGTGTAGCATACACTAGGAGGTCGCCAGTAGACCTATTACGGCGAAACCCGTACTGTCGGTCACTTAGGAGATCGTTACCTTCTAGGTATGGTAGTAGGCGCAAGTTCAATACACGCTCCATAATCTTGCAGAGTATGGAGTTGATTGAAATCGGTCTGTAATTGACACGGTCGGCACGGCTGCCTTTTTTGGGCACGGGTTGCACTTTAGCAAGCTTCCAGGATTTCGGCACTATTACAGTCGTGAAAGAGAGGCGATACAGACGTGTCAGTACAGGAGACAACTCAGCTGCGCATGACTTGAGCAGAATGGCTGGTATACCATCAGGACCACTGGCTTTATCCACATCCAACCCAAAGGGAAGAAAAAGTGGGGTCTTCAAGGTGACGTAGACGCTGGATACAGAGGTCGTTCCGCGCGTAAACACAGACTCCGGCCCGTGAGCGAAAGTTGTGATCTAACGAGTAACCGGTATAATCTAAGTGTGCAGCGCTCAAGGGACATTGTATCTGCGTCTTCGTCAAAAAGAGCAACTGCGGCTGCTCTGTCTCAAGATGGTGGTGGACAGGTAGGATATTAGAGTGCAACCCCCTGATATTAGAGAGGTGTACTTTGAATGAGGAGGAGTGCAACCATTGAACATACATATCGAGATACAAGGTAAGCGGTATGGTTTATATACAGCATTTCCTGTGTTGCATTTCATCTGCAATTTAGTTGGAGGTATCCAACTTATACAATAATCAGCATTATCCAATTACCAGGCAATAGCATGCAGCATTAACACCAGCCAGCATAAACGAGCTTGGGGTCTGAGTAAAAGTTGTCGACGTTAAACAACTTCTTCTCCACCCTAGTGATTATGTATATAGCATTTCAATCCCACCAACCCATCACTTATTATGGTTGAGTCACTATTCAAGTGTCAAAGATTATCCAACACTAGTTGGTAACCTTGCAAGGCTATTGTTCATAAACAAGTCATAGACAGGGGGCTATATAAACCTTTAGGGTTATAATGCTTTTCCATATTTTTTGCCTTTAGTTAGTTGTCCAGCTTTGTTGCCTTTTTAGGGATCGTATGGAAAAGGCATCTTTCATGATTTATGTACCCCGTCTTTTTGTTTATTTTTGTAAGATATTCCCATATACCTAGTCTTTTATACCTAGTATTAAAAACGACGTTATGACGCAACAGGTATTAAAATAAACATGTTTGTTTTAAAAACCTCTTATATTTGCACACAAGTATAAAAATAAATAAACACAAATAACTTATATAGATAGTAGAGTAAGTAAATATTGTAAATAGATTATACAATAGAAAATATTCAATAGGAAATTTTCATGTTTTTTTTTACTTAAATTAATCTGTTAGATCTTGATATCGTAGAAAAAATATGAATAGGCTTAAAAATATTCTAGTTATTTCTAAAAGTGAAAATTAAAACATTGAGTAAATTTGAGCCGTTCAAACGCCGTTATTTTGCGCGCGCTTTTTGTGACGTCAAATGACACGTCCAGTGAATGTTTACTCTTATTTTTAGTTTTAGTGATTAAGCTGTGCAAGTCAATATTAAACCGAAGTATAGAAGTAAAAGTGTCAATGTAAATATACAAAACAAAAATGTAGTCAATGTAAAACAAAATGTAGCATTGTCATCATTTCCTCATTCAACACACAATAATGGAACTTTATCAGTAAAACTTGTTTTAAAAAGAAAATTGTTTACTGAAAAGTAATACAAAGTTGATAGTGCTTCTAATTTTGTTTGTTGATAATTCTTCCATATCTGTTGATTATCAACCAGGTTACGAAATCTGAGTCAACTGAAATGGAAAATTCAGAGAAAGAAACATTTTAAAAATGTGATGTGTAGTAGCATGCTATCTGCTAGTGAAAAAGCCAAAAATTTTTTTTTTTTTTTTTTAGTTTTTAGGATTACCTAAATAATCATATCATTTAATAAAACTTTTAAGCACTAAAATATAGGTTTCAATTATTTATTTTTCTCAAAAAACACTAATACTACAGTATGAACTTCGACACTGATAAATTGAATGTCGTGTCATATGTCGTCACATTTGAATTTCGTTCTCTTAATTTACACTTTTAACAATTTATTTTATGGCCTTAAATAATTAGTATAAATAAAAAAAAACTTTTTATTATAATAAGATAAGTTTTATGATAAGTATGTGAGAAAAAAAAATTGAGAGCATTTTAAATTTTATACATATTCCCTAATTACCGCTTATAAGGATCAACCAGTTCGAAAATTAACAAGTTATATGAAAGCAAATTAGTTTATTATTTATTAATCAGTCTTCAAGTATCCGTATATAATTAGTGTTTATGTAATATTTCGTGTACATGCTTGACTTTTTCTCCTTTGACCCCTGTCATGTTCCTATAGTTGAGACCTTCCTCTCCCAGTCCATAGGGATACTGGCCACTTGTCTGTAGATAGAATTTACCTGTCGTTGGTTCAGCCCCAAAACCCATGTAACTGAAAGACCGTGGTTAAGTTTAAAATTTATTTATATTTGTATGATGGCGTACACTCCATTAAGTAGTTGTAAGAGTTGGCTTGTACATATCTAGACGGTCAACTTAATCTTATTTGGAGTAATTATTTCTATCCACTAGCATATTAGCCATATTTTTTTTTTAATATTGGTGGAAATATAACGGTCATAATTTAATGTAACTAACTTTATAGTCCATAGCTTATTGAAGTAAATAGGCCTAATAAATGCTTCCGATCATAGAAATCAATGCGATCAAACAAATTAATTCAACTTTTATGATGTTAATATACACAAAATGAAATGGTATTGATCGGATTGTCCTGTACTTATAATTATTAATATCCCACCACCACCACCCAGATCCAATAATCGTTATTAAAAATTTTAAGTCAGTTATCAGTAACTGTACTACTTTACAGTTACTACTGCCTTGGAGATTGAGATTGTAATAACCGATCGATTATTAAATATTGATCCGAGATTCTAAATTTAATCTGATTCCAAAATAATATTAAAAGTTCAGTACCTGATCTCATCGCTGCAATGGTCTTTCTTGAAGTCTTCCCCATCACTACACCTTATAGCAGGAAATAAGTGCGGGTTCTTCACCGACGCGGAGTACAGAAGCCACGCACGCTCGTGGGCACATACCTGCCTCACGCAAGACGGCTGCCTCTCGCCGCCGTTAGGAAAGTAGTCCGCATGGCCTGACACAGATTGGAGGTTACTGGTGTTTCCAAAATATCTATCGTCTATTTCTAGCAGATTTCGAAGCTCAACTTTTTGCGTTTTACGCGGGTGCTAGCCCCCTGAGATTTATAGAGCTAAACCTTGTTACATGTTTTCCATCATGGAACAAACTCAAACAATTATCACAATTCACAGATAATTGATAAAACCATAATTTGAAAGTATCGTGCCACATAATCGTTTTTCACTCTATTTGTGTACTTCATTGTGCACACAAACTCTATTGGACTTCGAAATTGGTCACAATACTTTATAAGCTTACCGAGGATGTCCAAAGTTCCATACCCCCCGCCGTTTGTATGCATGACATCGACAAAATTTGCATCCGAGCTCTTCAGCCGTAGATCTGGTTCCTTCGCGCCGAAGCAAGGTCCAGCCGGGTCAAGACCTGTTATCCGACCGATTTTTATACCGGTCTCCTCGTAGAAAGTTTTTCCTGCGAAGCTAGCTGTGTGCGCCCCAAGGCTGTGTCCTATAAGGTGGATTTTATCCGGGTTTTGACCATCTGAAATAATAATATTCGTTAAAAATTTTAGCAAATATTGGGAAATAACTAGCTCTAAATATAGTTTCGATATCTGTGATACATTATTACTTAGAAATACTTTTATATTCTACGCACTGTTAGAAAATATTACTCTAGTATAAACACCTAGTGATGAGCTAAAGACGGAGAGTATAATTATTACAACTACGAAAACTGTACCTTTTTAGTAAATAAATATATTGTTAACTTAACTCCGGTGTATAATTTTATGCTTGTTAACTACACCAATTTATTATTTATTCGTTTATTTATTTTTCATTAATATCGAGTAACATAATTAAGACTCATTTCGTTAGTAACAATAAAAAGTGAATACCTATGGTAGTATTTAAATTGCTTCGACATCCCACTCGAAACGATGCTGCAATGGTTCACATACACACAGTCTAATCTATTCGAAATCATATTCAAGATGCTGGTTTGTGCTACCCCGCAGTCTTTGTAAAAAGGAGCAGCATATTTTGCGCATTGTAGCAAAGAAGCAGTTAACTCACGCTGCCGCGAACATCCCTGACGCACTACAGAAACGAGGTGGCCTCAGCAGCACCCTTGGATACCTGGCCACAGACTAGATAAATAAAAACTTGCACAGTAAGCTCTAAGCAATGTAACTTTAACACCAATCGAGCAACGTGCAACTTGCGAGCCAGCCTATTCACTCTCACCGACATCGCCCTCCGTTCTCTTTGAGTTCTCTCTCCGTCCTTGAGGCCAGGTGTTAACACATGTCCAAGATATTTAAATTGGTATAGGTACTCGTTTGAGTTTATTACCGTTGAGCAGGATTAAAGTTGTCTTATTTTGTGCTTTGCCCCCCGCCTCAAAGATCATCATTACAATTTTTCGTTTATTGTAAATTAGACCATGCCTTCCCGCATAATCCTCTTATATTGCTATAAGCTTCCTAAGGCCACTAATTGAAGCACTTAAACAGTACCATATCGTCATTATAACTTAAGTTATTTATACGAGTTCCATCTATATAACAAGTGTTGCCGAGATAGCCAAGTAACTTAAACCTCCCTATCTCACCCCACACTCCAATCCATACGGACGTGATAAAACTCCTGTCCACCGAACATAAATGATTTGGATTCTGTACCAGTACTTAAAAATACTAATAAGTTCAGTGGCTACATTGGCATGCTACACACCAAATCAAATGCCTTAGAAAGATCTAAAAAAGGCGTAAATTGGAGTTTTTCTCTTCGTATAGTACGTGACAGCATGCTTAAGACCCGACACAGCATTTTCTGTAAACAATCCAGGTCGAAATCCAAATTGGTTGTACTTATTTAGAATTTCTGACAGAAGTGGGCCGGCGTATTTAAGATGCTCAATACTGAATTATTAATATTTGTAAATAAACTTATCATAATAATTTAAAAAATTTATTAGCATAGTAGTAAAATATTATTCAACAATACTTATAATCGTTAATTAACGCGTTTGGCTTGAAGGCTTGTTTTATAACGTACTATGTACAAGACTAAATCATCTTCTTTTGGTCGTGACATTGTCTGGGATACTTCAAGTAGGTTAATTACCTATGGAAAGTGTTACAATTGCCTATTTACACGTAGATGCAACATACAATTATAATGACTAGTGATTATTAATACTGTACTGGTCTGTACTCACGCTGTACTAAGGCGGCCAACACATGTCCCAGCCTCTCCCCAATGAAGCGCATGTAGGTAGTGGCACGCAGGTACCGACTCCGAAAAAACGGCCCGGCGTCCAGAGCCGCAATGTGAATGCCTAAATACACGAGAGGGCTCGACGTTTTTAATTAATAAACTTTTCAAAGGAGCAAAAGGTCTATTTATCTTCTCCCATGGAAATATACGTTATCTGTCTTAGAGGGCGTTAGATTTAGAAAAAGTAAAGAAAGAAAGACGAGAGTAAAGGCAGCAGATATATATCCTACGGACTCTCTTTCTCTCACTTTAACTAACAAAACTTTAATTTTATCACATCGATTTTTCGTGAGAAGGAAGTGCTATCAATCACAATCTTTTCTTTTCAAATATGGAATATAACAATTACCTAATTAATTATATCGCCTACTTATTACAGCCAAATATAAAATGAATAAACAAGGAACAGTTAATCGATACAGACAGTCATCAAAGCAGCCACCTCTGGGTAACCACACTGTCGCTCTACCAACTAAGTTACCGTGTAGTTATGAATTTGTAAAGCCTTGGTAATACTGAAACTTACAGAGACTTCTTACACCGTTCTTCGCTTATAGAACATACTAGTTGTGGACACATTATTGATATGATTACTTTGTAAGCCTTGTTTGATCTTACCATTGCTGAGGTAGGCTTCGCTGAGGTTAGCGAATCTTTCCTGGTAAGGGTCGTCAGTGAAGCCGTGTAAGTACACTACAAAATCCTCCCCGTCGTTAAAATGGCGACTCTGCAGCACCTCCACAGCATCATTCAAAAAGAATATTTTCGTCACCAACCTGGTGATGGAATTGGAATAAAAAATACCATTTGGTATGAATTATCTATATTTATCAATACATGTAATAAAATAGAAAAAGGGTATATCAGTGCAATACATATTTTACATCATATACATATCTAATCAGTCCGTAAATTTCTCAAATTACAACGACAAACTCTAAAAATGCTTTGTGCTATAATTACAAGAAAACTATAATACTTGAATAAAGTTCTTACTCAAAGCGATACACGAGAGTCAGCTTGTCTAGATTGGGTTCCTTCCGTCCCTTCAGCTGTTCATACGTCACTCCCAGCGGCTTTTTTAAATGTTCGCCTAAAAAGATAATAACTTATGTGTTTATTATAGAAACAAAGTAATAAATATAATTCATGGGATATATTTTTTATAGCTTTCCGATATATATCAACTGTTACTAGTGCCTTGCAGATATATGGAAAATATCTAACTAGCATTTAATACTGTACTTTAGAAGACCATGTTTGTACATAATCTTATACTGTAACAAGAGATCAGTAGATTCAATGCTAATATAAATTGATACTTCACAAAAAACCTCGACAAATTTTAAACCCACAAGTCGAGAATCCGAGAAAAAAGATAATCTCATCTATGACCGGTTCCGGCACCTTCTGTGCGGCCCTGGCCAAAAGAGCGTCTATGTTAGTGCAGTTTTCTATCCTCTGAGCCACGGTCATGGCCGCCGTTAAAAGCGACACGAACAAGAAAATGTTATCTCGTCTTTCACCACCCTACAAATGGTTTTAAAGATAAATACATGCTTGTGTAAGTGTACACTATACTCTTCTTATATAGTGTACCTAAAGTGCAAAAAGGCACCAAGTGGAATATATGTAAAAATCAAACAATCCACACATAAGCAAACATATATCTCACAACCTCAGTTCAGTTTTTATACATATTGGTCACATCTGTATAAATACTTGTATAAGTCTATAAGGTCTTATACAATTATATTTCTTTTGCAAAACTCACAAAATGTGTCGGTCTTCTAACCTAGTTAGCAGCAAGTTAGTTCAAACAGGTCCTTACGTACCCACATATTGTAGTTTCAGGTGACAGGCAGTTAACAAATTGTTAAGAGGTCTCGTAGCTAATCGTCCGTTATTTCAAATTCTGTTGACAATAATGTTTTTCACCATTAAATATTACAGCTTAGGTAATAAGATTTTGAATTAGTGGACAGGAGTAAGATAGTCTTTCAAATAGATTTCGTCGATATTTTATGACATTAGTGTTCATATTTCTTGAATTGTATCTAGATATCCAAACACATCACTGAAAAAAAACTTACACAATTTCAGATAAACTATTATATATTAAAATAAGGTCATGTATGTTTGCGTAAATTGGTAAGTCTTTGCAAATGTATTCTTTTCCAAACGAATTTAAATTATTATTTTGTATTAGTATATTGTAGTAGTAAATGAATGACAAAGATGAAGATTCACGCATTGCCTGCTTCTGATAAGATCAGTTTGAAAGTAATTTTATTTTGTTTAATTTAACTTATAACAAATAATAGACGATAAAAATGAATACACAGGAAATACTTGTATCGATGTGGACAAATCGTATAAATGCAAAGATGGCATGTACATTGAAGAAAATTAAAAAAAAGTTGGACTTCTTTCAAGCAATAGGATTTTTTTTAAATGTATAATTTGTCCGTTAGTTACATTTTAAACACGTAATTAGCGTAAGCTCTATTAGCGTAAAAACGGAGTTCCAAGACGTAAAAACTACGTTACGGATTTTACTAAAATTTTGTGTGAGAATTGCGTTACTCTTGTCTCAGTCAAAATATAGGACAATTTTCATTCCGTATTTTTTTTTTTTAACACAAACACTATTTGGGGCCATAATTGTAATGGAACTAACTACTAGACTTGACATGAACTGGTTTTTGATACACTCAGACATAATATGTATTCATCTTACCATAAAGCCTGAATAAAAATTAAACTTATTATTATTTATTATACTTATTACTTTTTATTATTATTTGTCTCTCTATCACGGCGAACTCTGCGACGTACACTGACGCCTATAGGATCCTTGCTTTCTATAAATACGTTAAAGGATTGAACAGCCAGCACCGCAAGTTCAATTTATAAAAACATACTTATATTTTATGTCAGATTTTAATAATTAATTTCTTAGTGGGTTGTTGAAAACAGTTTAGAATAAAGTATATTAAATAAGTTAAAAAACGTTTCACGAAAAACCATTGTGGGTAGATCAAGTTTCTTCACTAATATTAAGAGGTAATGTTTTAAATTATTAGATATTTACTTATAAATAGATATACTATTATATATACGAGTTACAAAACTTATAACAGCTACACAACTAAGCAAGTTACAACATTATGACTTATTTGATTCATTGGTGTATGGTGTTAATATACAAAATATACTTTTGATCATTAATTAAAACGTGTAGAGGCACACTCCACTACTAAATAAAAAAATAAAAATAATCAATATTGATTAAGACATCTCTGTGTTTGGAAAAAAAGTGCTAAATAAACATACTTATTTTAGATAATTCATTAATAGTTTAGTAAAACACACTATATCTCTATGTGTTGGTACATTAATTTGTTCGGCTTATAATAAAGTATTTTTAAGTCATTCATGTATCGTATAAATAACAAGGGTTACAGCACATTGTTCTGTTGTAAGCCCTAATAAGTTTCGATACTTGCTAACAACTCATTTTATATATTTATATATATATTTATATATATATATATTTATATATATATATTTATATATATATATATATATATATATATATATATATATATATATATATATATATATATATATATATATATATATACATATACATATAGATAAAGATGAATACACAAGAAATACTGGTATTTATATGTGTGTATATAATATAAAATAGGTAACTAATATCATTGTCACTATAACAGACCTAAAAACTAAAAAAATAAAGATAAGATGAGAACGTCTCACAGCACATATGAGTATAACAAAAATAATAGAAACGTTCTATAAAAACAATTAATGTATGACTGTGTTAAGTCGTTTTAAAATAACAATCGATTATTGATTCCCTACAATTCATATATATATTTTTAATTTATTCAAGATATATAACATTTACATATTACTTATATTTTTACTATAATAATACCATCAAGCCCTTTTGGTTTTTTTTTTTGACTTGGTGGGGGAAATCCTCATGAACACATGAGAAAGAGTTCCAGATAGTGCCGGACTCTTACCGGCTAAAACCCACCACCTGTTTCTAGCACCCCTGCCATGGGCAACAACCTCTTTGGCAAGACAGCAGCAATGCCGGTATTAACTTATATATTGTGTAGATGCATTTAGGCGATAAGCGCCTAAGGAATACAAAGAAAAACTATAACGAAAGACAAGATAATCTAGAGGGTTTTCTGAATGTTTTCTTTTTCTTCCCGTTCCTTTTTCTTCTTAACATATACAGGACACATCTTAATTTATTAAATTATACTTATGGCCTACTTATTATCATGTCTTAATTTGGTCTTAGCTTAATTTTATCTATATTCTACTTAGCCTAGTTTATATTTTATTTGACATAATATTAATTATTGCTACTAGTATTAAAATAATACTGGTATACATTTTTTTATTTTCTTTCCATTTCTCTTATTTACAATATTACCAATTTTATGTGCATACTCAATAAATAGGTTTTTGCGTTCCTTAATTAGGATGGAAAGTTCTCTGAGTTTACTTTCAGTTTCAGTCTGGTTACAAAGTTGTGTCTGTCTACGCTGTGTATTGGGCAAGCCGTCAACAAGTGGACGATCGTCTCCTCGACTCCTGGCTAACAAGCGCACGATGGGTTCTCCTTACACCTGGATGGATTCAAATATTCGGAGAACCCACCGTGCCCCGTCAGCATTTGAGTCGTGATGCCGTCAACATGCATCCTCAAAAGATCCTGTACGTACACGAGAAGAAAAGCCTGGTGACTGAGGTGTTTTCGCCCCCTCCGTACCGCTTGTTCCATTCGGTAAGCGTAGGCTGACGGACACTTCGCCTAATGAATGAAGCCGGGCACAATTCGTACTCCGGAGCTTTCTTTCGTTTTAGAGCCGCCTCCCTGGCGAGGGTATCGCTCATTGTTCCTAAGCCCGACGTGTGCCTTGACACAGAATAAGGATATTCTCTTATCCTGGTCCATGCTACGATGGATATTGGCTCTGGCTTTTATTGCCAGGGGAAGGAGAGCGTGACGGTTAGTCACCGTCAGGAGTGTGGCACTGCTATCGTTGAAGATGTCGAACGTGGACTCGACTCGCCTGAGGACCTCATCAGTCACCTTCCACAGAGCCAGCGGTTCAGCCTGGGAGACGGTACATTGGAGCGAGAGGGCAGCTTAAGGTCCCTGATTTCAGCCCCGCCCTTCCATATGGAGAGCGCGGCTCCGACCCAATCGTTAATCCTGCTCCCGTTCGTGAAAATGCGTACCTCGACATTATCGACGCGTTGAAATTGTTCTTTTGATCTCCTAACTCACGTGAACTACGGGATAAGGCGCCTCTATTGCCGGGGCCGTTCGCTCGACCTAATTGCCCCCTAGCCACGACTGGACTACTCCTCTCCTGTCCTCGTACAACGAGGCCAATTCACGAACTCGATCTAGAAGGAGCATACCAGCCAGGATCAGAGACGATTGCAGGGACACCGTGCGATAGACCTTACACAACTTTTGGGCCAATTCTCGCCGTACCACGTTCTGCTGCTTTCAGACCCCAACGCTTATTGGATTAGACTTGGAATATTTATATTCTAATATACAATAACAGATATAAAATGATTTGTTGGTTTTCCAAGCTATAATATAACTAAAGCTAAAGCTAAGTTGAAGTTAAGCTAAGCTAAGGCTGTGCTTAGTGACACAATAATTTAAAACAGTAAAAGACCTAAAAACGCAGAACCTATAAAGTAAACAACAATACAAAGGAATAACAGTAACAATCAGTAAACTAAGCCTGTGCGAAAAATGTGGGTAGATGCATAATTCATTGCGGTTAACACAAGATTTTTAGTCATAGTTTTGAATTTTAATTGATTTTTTTCAGTATTGTATGCACCCTAGAACTTTTCATTTCTCTGTATAGTGGTTCGGTCGAAAGGTAGATAATGCTTTAGCATTAAGTCCGCACATTGTATAATTTTGTACAATAAAGTTTAAATAAATAAATTAAATAAATAAAAGCACATAGCCAAGTCTTATATCTATACAGTACGTTTGACGCCGTAAAACTAATTTGGAGTGTATTATACGACTTTAATACTGCTCAGGTATATACCATGGATATGTACCATCCATATGGATGAGACTCGCTTGTTAATCTTTTAATTAGTTTTTCAACAAGAGTTACTTATTTTTTTTATTATTACAATTGTCCGAGTAGAAATTTAAGTCTAATTCTTTATGAGGATTTTGGTCCACCTAAGATTTCACCTAGTAGAGTTAATAATTATAGCAGCTCCTCCAACAACAAACGAACGAAACTGAAGAAAAAGGTTATTCAGTTTCGGTCTAAAAGTAGCACAAAAAACTTTTGCACTTAATTCGCTGTTAGTAAAATTGATGCAATTGATTCTAAATTTATAAAAAATAGCAATATTAGTTCAATGGAATTTTGAATCTTCAATATGAATTGGAAGTCATAAAAATATCCTAGTTTTTATTTTCCTTTTCAGTTCTCTGCAAGGCTTTTTTTTCAGATGCTGTGCAATTCCGAAGAATTATATAAACATCAAAGTATTATGTAAGGTCTTCTATGTTTAAGCATTGATATTTTGGTATTTTTTGAGAGAGGCTGATTTGATTTGTTGAGTGAAGGAATGAGAAACATAAAACTGACTTAGCCTTAAGATAACTTATTGCTTTTTTTAAAGAACACCTTGCATTAGAGTGTAGGTACTCCCTGTGTGGAGAAAAGGTCTACAAACATTTATATAACAGGCCAAAGTACAAACAGGCTCAAACAACAATATGAGGATCACGCAAAGAATTTTTTCGTGTGACAATCGAACCCGCAGCCTTTGATTCAGCAGTCAAGTCTACTAATAATTAAACCAACAGTTAGTCTTAAACAAACAAATTATCGGAATAAATTTATATTATGTGACTCTATAACACGGTTTTATTCATATCATGAAAAATAACAGCCAACTAAGTGTACGAATTACACAGAGTTAAAATTGTTAGTTATTAATGAGGTCGGCCGCAAATGCAAATTTATTTGTAATGGCAAGGTACTAATTACTGCATTATGTTGATGAACTCGATTTTTTATTAAAGTAGGTGTCATTGCCATAAAATGATATAACTATTTCATATTGTACGCGCGTGTCTGAGAACTGTAAACAGAAAATAAACCATAATTAGAAGTTTATTGCCTCAATAAAACCTTTAATATTGTTTTCAGAAACATTTTATTTTAAAGCTAATTAAAATCCTGTAATTGTTTTAATTAAACAAATGTTTTTTAAATTATTACTACAATCACGGATCGTAGAATTAAGGAGAAGATTTTTTATGTACAAATATTCTGCTGCTTAATAATTATGCAGGTACTGTATAAAGTTGTTATTAATTTGGTAAAGAAATACAAGTGAGGGCGCCATCCAGAAGAGGTATTCCCATTGTTCATCGTTCTAGAATATTCGCTAGCAATTAATGGTAGGTGGAGGACAATGTCTAGAAATGGATGAGATGATAATGATGATGATGGAGGTGATGACAGAAGCAGGACTGCAAGATGAAGCAATTTAGGCACATTTCATGAGTTTAGTGATACATGGAACATTGTTGAATTGCAGAACTTCACTCTTATGGCAGAAGAACTTAGCCTTTTCGATCTCTTTACAGGGATGAGCTAATAAACTACTAGTTTTCAACCCTTTTCCTACTACATACGCTATGAATAGTTATGTTACATTCGCACACATACCTACATGTAGCACGCAAGCACGCACGCACGCATACACACACAGTACACATAGTTATTGTATTTTAATATCTGTAAAGTTTTAATATCACATCATTATCATAATTATGAAAAAAATATCTCATACTTATATTTTGTTATCTTAGTGAATTTCTATTTATACAATTCTGTACCTAGATCTACACTAATTTTAGGAGTTTACATCAAAAAAGAGAAGCATTTAATTGAAGCTCTTACTATTACTAGTGATGTTCTGTTTAGAATAATAAACGCTTGGCATAGTTGACTACATTAATCTATATCTATACTTCTATACTTGGAATGGAATTTTTGTCGCTGTGTCTTACTGGCTGGTACCTACGTTATAACGTCGAAACTACTTAACGGATATGAACGTGGCTTTTATAAGTGGATTATGTATAATCTGGAGCGTGAAACTTTGTTTCGTTAAAATCAGTTAAGGGTAAAAGAAGTTATGGTCAATTTAAAATTTACTTCAAGCACTGTTTCCAAACTTTTAAACAGAATTGAATGCGGTTTACATGAACGTATTTAATTAAAATAAAGCTAGAATTTCTACTTTGTTTTATCTGAATTGTAAAATAATTTAACAAATTGAATATTAGCATTTTAAATTTAGTCACATAAAAATTCTTAAATTGACTATGTCTCAAAAACATAATATTTCGAATCCATATGCTTTAATAGGTATATCTGAATAATGTCCTGGTCGTGTGTGTGTGTTGTGTGATGTGGATGTATGTTATTATTTTCAGTTTGATATCGTAGCAACGTAAAGCCTATATAGATAAAATTTCCACGGGAATAAGATACTATAGAATTAACTATAAGTCTATTATAGGTCTGGATAATTGTAGTTTCCACAGATTACGCGAAAAGCGACCTACACGCGGGCGGAGCCGCGGGCAACAGCTAGTCTATTATAATTATATCATTTTTGAGTTTGATAGAAAATACGTCTATGAATATTTCTTTTATACCTAACTGAAAGGGTTGCTTCTGATTAGTATCAGGAACATGGTTCTGTATCTGGTATCTGATTCAGAAACAAATACATCAGATTGTCTTGATTCACGAAAAATAGCTTTTATTATATTTCCTAAGTTTTTCACTCGTTTGGTATTTTTTCTTATACCTTCTCTTCGAGCATTATGTTTACAACATTTACTTAAATTGATACATTTTCTTCCTCATCTATGGCTTTTATGCGGTTCCGCGATAATGAATCTAGCATTACAATTGTTTTATTACTTTTGTGAATAATTTTAAAATCGTATTCGGATAGTCTCAAGCGCCAACATTTTAACTAACCATTGCTATTTTTTATTCTCTTTAACCACGCGAAGCGTTTGAGATCTATAATAATAATAAATTTTCTATCATAAAGATAATACAGCCCATATTATTATTATTAGTAAATTACTAAGACGCCCTAGATGTCACAGTCCTGTTCTAATTGATTAAATGATATTTTTCTATTAACTTACTAATAATTATATAATTTTATATCAAGTTATATTGAAGAAAATAAGTAATTTTATAAAATATTAAATTTAAAGGATAAAGGTGATTAAAAAAATCATATAATCATACTTTTTATTTCTCTCTGAGGTATAAAAGTTATACTACGATTTACTAATGGTTTGGTAGTTTCTTATTTGATGGTTAACGCTATTTATATTTAAAATTAAATGTTTGTTTAGAAAACTTACAGAAAAATAAAACAATATTACAAAACCTACTTATTGTTATTATTTGATATATCTATATTTTAATGGCACTTTTCTATAAAATAATGTTTCAAGAATAAATATGCTAGTAATTTATTTATATAGTATATAAAAGATAATCAAATACATATTAATAACCATAGAATAAAAATATATTAACTTGCATTTACGTCATTTTTTTGTTTCTTTTACGTTATTGTTTTGTTTACGTAACGATAACAGGAACAAATTTATCAACATCTTGATACTTAACAAAGATTTTCCTTCAAGTTACGTTATAATATAAGATATACCGTGCAATTTGGGTCTTTAAAAATGTTAACAATTTCAACATACATTTACTTATTTCAAAATGTGTATGAAATAATAAATTATATTAGTTTCATCAAAATAATTTTCACTTAATAATAAATTCTTAAAAAGCTTAATCTAAATATTTACTTATTCGCATTAAGTCAACAAAGTATATAATATTACTCGGTTCAGCTCATTAATGTCAAAAGTCTTTCGGCCACATTATTATATTACAAACTTTCGTCAGAGAACATCCCTTGCGACAGGAGTGTCGCGCAACTGTCGCAGCGTGCGGCGACACGACAGTCGACGCGATCCCAACGCAGGGAAACCTGATACGCGCTCTACTTTCACTGGAGTCTCCCGCCTGGATAAGAATAAAACAGATTTAGACATCAGAGGTTATGTAAAAATACATTCCCATCAAACTGTTACCTGAAGAACACATGGTGTTCAACGGAGGAGGTCCAGAGCCGCTCGCTGTCTCTTGCAGAGGTCAGTCTGAAGGTCACGTCGGTTTCATATTCGTCGGACTCTCCCGCCCGGAGTCGCACGGTGAAGGTGCGCTTGTTGTAGCTCAGTTTAAGGATTTTGCTCCAAGGGAAACGGTTCATTATCGTGCTGTTTGTCATAAAAATATCATTTAAAATGTCCTGCCTCATGTATGTATAAAATGACTTAAATATAATCTATACATATAATATAATCGTCACTGAGCCATTCCTGTACATGGAATTAAAAAAAAAATAACATATAAGAGCAAGAGAACCCAAAACAATGGTTTTTCAGTTTGTCTGTTTGTCTGTATCTCTGTATGTCTGTATGTTTATGCACGCTAATCTCAGAAACGGCTTAACCAATTTGAATGCGGTTTTCAGGAATATATTATCACAGTCTTCACTTAACATTTAGTGTTTATTTTATCTAAACCGGTTTAGAAATAAAAAAAATATGTCTATTTATGTCAATCACGTAATAGGTACCATGCAAATCTTATTCTATACATGTAATAAATCTATAGAGGAGTAGTCTATGTACATTGAAAATATTTTAAAAAATATACCAGGATGTGAAGTAATAACTAACACAATTTATTTTCAGCATTTTTCAAATATTTGTCTGTTTATCTGTTTGTCTTATAGTTGTGCACACAAAACGTAGTATTTTCAAAAATTCATACAGCATATAACCTTTATATAAGCAAGAGAAATTCCGCGATGGTATATGTTTATCTCTTAGGGATAACTCACGATAGCAAATTTTTATCCTTTACTTTTTACGTAAAATAATAGGTTATTTACTAAGCAATTTTAAGAAATACAGCTTTAATCCTTATCTAATTAAGTAACTAAATACATTTTACATTTAATATGGAACAATATAGCCCTTTACAGCATGTAATTTATTTAAATATTTTCGAAGATATTACAGATTTAAAATATAGGGTCTTCGCGTTTGCAGCGGTACGGTCTACCGGCGCACTCTGGTATGGAACCGTGCAAACCGTCTCAAAAATGGCTTTTGTGAATTTTTAGTATTTAACATATTGTTAATGCATGTTAACTAGCTAACTGAACGTTTATCATTTAAAATATATATTTTTTTAAATAAAACTAGACCTGCAAGTTGATGGTGAAAATAACGTCGATTGTGTAGCTCAGAATTCCTCAAGTTTACATAGTAATATTTTGATTATGTTCAATGAAAATCTGTAAGTGTGATATATGGTTAAAATGGTTATTAAGTACTCTGTTTAAGAAGTATTTAAATGGACGTTTAAGTAAAAACAAGAGAGGTATAAAAATAATCACAGTACCTAATATTGTATCCTTATTAAAAACTTTAAATATGTATACTTATGACAGTGAGCGATGTCTGCCGATGTCGTAATTTTGATTGTGTCACTTAAAATAAGTCATATAGAAGCCAATACAAGAAAAGGGAAGTGAGAATTGTTTTACTACGAATTTAAGGCATGCGAAGCCGCGGTCAAAAGCTAGTCATTATAATAAATGTACATAATGTAAACCTTTAGCTTGTTAATTCCATCACTACGATGACATTAAGAGTTCTGATAGACATCGTTTTATATAGTTTTAGTGACTGTACGGAGATGATAATTGTGGGTATAAGAAAAAAGGTTCTGTAGGACCTACACACGGTAGGAAAAAACTACTTCTAGGATATAATATAAGTAAGTAATAGTATGTAAACCTTTCATTAGATTTGTATAGTGGGTTTTACCAAATCGCATCAACTAGCATTTAATCATTCAATCTCAAATATAAGTAATATAAACATAAAAACTGATAGTTATCTTATAAAATTCAATAAATTCCAATTTTAATATAACGATGTCAAATGATAATAAACAAAATAGATACTTTGGTCTTGGTAATAATTACTACGTGGATGACGTTATTACCTTGTAAGATAATCCAATACACATGTTTATGCATGGCATATAAGCATTTTAAATTTTATATGAGCTTAAAACTATATTTGAATGAAGTTAGTGGTTTTCTAAATAAACACAAATGTCACTAATAAGTATGAAAAAACTTGATAAGTTATTATAACTTTGAATATAAAATATCAGCCTGTAATCCCTACTAATGGACGAAGGTTAGCTTTTTTTCTTAGTACATACTAATTTTAAGTCACCTAGTTCATTTCTGTGTTTTAGGGAAAATTAATCAGTATATCACAGAATTTCATTCACATCACAGAATTTTCTTTGAGATGTTTAAAACAATTTATCCCCGCGATTGAACATCTAACTTTATAACCTGTAGTCAGCGATCTACTATTTGTAAAACACAAAAGTTCTCAACATTGACTCTTACTTGGACAAACTTAAAGCTACTGACCGGTCCCTTACGACGGCGAGCCCTCTCCCACACACTGCGAGGGCAATCTCGACGTCCGAGGAGTCCCTCACGGGGTGCAGGTCAGCACCGTACAGAGCCAGTTTTTTCGCGTTCTCCAGATAGTTCAGTTCCGCTTCCGCTGGGGTTTGACCTCTGAAATGAAGTAAAGTAGGTTGAATATACTGACAATGAAATAGATTTTCCATACATTGGAAGTTCGGGCTCGTACTGTTTTAAAGTTAAAGCAGTACGAATCAAAGTTCATACTGTCTAAAGTTTACTAGGTGCATGCAAATTAAAGACTACGCCTTGAATTTATCCTTTGAAACAAATTTTAGTATCCGCCAGCTCTCACTCTCTCCATTCACAACTCACTCACTTATGTTTTCTGTATAATTCATCGATCTTCATCTCCATATCCTCTGTGAGTGCGTGCAGTGGTACAGCTCGGTGTGACGTCACAAGTGCCCCCGTCCCCGCGCCCGCCCCTGGACGGTCCCCCGCCTCCGCCTGAAGCACGTAGGAGCCTAGCAGTGCGTATGTGATCGTAGAGCAGGTCAGACGTCCTAGAGGATAGTAATGATATTAATAAAACACTTCCAGCAGTTGTGGAATTAATACAATAAAAAATTATGAGATTAATACAATAATTACACAGTTACAATATTATATGTTAAGTAAACTTTGACTCCAGATGACTTGACTCACGGCCTGTAATTCAATAGACAGAGTGATTAACTAGACCAATAGTCCAGTTCATTAAACCAATATTTTAAAGAACAGTTTTTAAGCGTCACTATACAGTCACATATTCTTTTTTACCTTATGCGTTAGACTTGGACTAATAAAGTACCTTCCATGAGGTCTCGCCGGATCGCGAGGCTAAGTTGGTACCGTGTCATGTCATCTCTTATCGTAGAGGGCTCGGGCGGATAGAACTTCACAGAAAACCGCACATCCCAGGGTTCATCTGAAATTATTGTAAATTTGGCTTATGTTAAAAATCCATTTGTGACATAATAGCTTAGTTGCACTAGCATCTACTTGATAGAAGTTTAATCGCGCAATTCTATTTACCTAGATTTATATTTAACGGTCTATGTCTACTGTTTTCTTATAACATAAAATTATTATTGAATACAGTTCTTCTTTTCAAGAAAATTCAAGCTTTATTATAAAGCCATGAACAGAGTTTGCTTTTTATAAAAAGTGGCACAAACTTCTAAATGTTTTAGTGAGTCGTCGTCCGAGGTGCACCCAAACGCGAGGCTCCCCTTGTGCGTGGAGAAGACCGAAGTAGTCCTTCTCGATGACATCCAGGGACTGGCAGACCAGGTCTAGTAAGTCTCCACCGACGGCTTTTCTCTGGAAATTATAAAAAATCAAACCTTAATATTGCTTGTGTAAAATCGAAAAGTTTAGATGTATAAAATGAAATATGTATTAGTATAGGTACTCTTAGTTTTCATTGACAACGAAAAGAAAAATTTATGTAACATAACACATTTTAAAAATTAAAAATTTGTCACTTCCGTTAATTGAAACTATCATACAGGGGTACAAATAAGACGGACGTCAAAAAAATGTTTTAACCAGATGTTGGTTAATGAATAGTTGTTATATCTTACATTCACGTCAAGTGTGATATGTTCTCCAGTGAGCAGTTCCACGCGTACTCTGCCACTGGTCGTCTCATCAGACGCGAGGCGACGCAGGCTCTCGCGCATTGTGCTGTTGATGATGATGAACATTATTATAGTCACCCAAATAGCTAAGGTATAGGTGTAAAGGTGATCAAACTATAAACTTATCACTACTATGCATTTATTTAACTGTTATCAGAGCCTCTGTTTGCATGGACAGTACAGTACAGTAGGAAAAATTTTGATATACGCAGTTTAGCAGTACCGATCCCAAGGAGATAATAACATTAACAATATATACCATATTTTTGTAGATCAACTTCCAATACTTTTCTAAAAGCCGTAAACGTCGTAGAGAGGTTATATATTACCTAACTGACCTTCGATCACGCTATCACATCTAAGGGTTAGCCCTATCTTACAGCGCTTATCATACCATTTACGTGTATTTTAAAAATACAATAATCGGTCAACTATAAAATAAAACACTTAGCAGATTGGTTCGAAAAAGCCTATTTTTAGGTAAAACCAACAAAAAAATATCACGCAGTCAGGCATGAAAGTTTACAACAAAAACTAAAAATGGAGAAAAAACTGGACAGAAACCAGACATTCCATGCTTTATATCTTTCGAAGATCGTGAACGCAGTAAAATGATAGGATTTCTACAAGATATTATTACTGAACTTTGGACTCCATTAGAAAGTATAATATTATACATACCACTTATTGAATCAATTTCAAAGGAATTACTGAAGATTTAAAAAGACTGTAGTAGTCCGTAACAAGTAACGCTTCAATAACTGACCGATGTGCATCACTGGCATAAGGAATAACGTTATAAATCATAATAAGCAATAGTCATTTGAAAACAGTAAATGATGGATTTTATATTAGTTATTTTTATCAGCATTTGTCTAATACTGCTAGACTATGATAATAATAAAGAGAAGTGCTTGGTAGGTTGTGAAGAGATGGCTCACTAGTCAAAAATAGGTAGGTACGTCTTCTGACCCTTAGTACAAGCCGCACCTCAGCTTGTCCCCGATGGCACTTCCCGTCAAACTCAGGAACATCTAAGAGCTTTAAATAAAAACATGATGTAAACAAACTATGCGCCTCTTTTTCATTTCTCTTTATGGTAGGTAGAAAAATCTCTATGCAATCAAGGTATTTTTCAGCCAAATTTAAAATCTCTACAGTCACGAGTCGTGACTGTGTTGTCAGTCAGTCACAGTTAATTAATATAAATATAAATGAAACTTAAGTAATACAAATGTAACTAATTTTCTTTCAAATTCCGTGAAAACATTTCTAATTACTTGATATTGGTCTTGTTTTTAAAAGATTCGAAAGATTTCGTTCGTAACAATTGTGGTTATCTATTGCAACTTGATATTTAGATGCGGTTATATATTAGTGGTACCTAATTAGGGCATTGTGATAGAATTCTTCAGAAGTTCATATCTATTTTAAGTACATATACCTACTTACCTAAGATTTTTATGATAATGTCTCTGAGATTATCTAGATAAGGCGAGGGCAAAACTGTTAATTTTCAAACAATGTATATAATTGCTACTTTTCAGTAGGTATATGTCACGGAACTAAAAAGAGCACAAACCTTAGTTTTAAACATGTTGTATTAAATATATTTTAATCAAATTTGGTGTAGTATTGTCTTTTATTTGAATCAACATATAAGATGCTTCTCGCTTTGTAAATTCTCTTATTTTTAAAAAAGAACAAAAATATTGGTTACTATTTGTATATACCTATATTGTGGTAGATGACCTATTATTTGAGTAGCTGTTGCTGATTCAGCGAGGGCGGAAAGAATAGCACGAGAAGGGACGTCTCTGTCAATTTCTAGCATAATATGAATAAATGGATACATTTGGTAATTACTGTGTAACTTCCGATGTATGAATGTCTCGACCGAATTTATTATCGCGGACGGAGCCGGGACTAAATCTCGTATACTATCAATTATTGAATGTACACGTACATGAACGTTCGAGTAAAATAAACATGGTATTGATCTTCAGTATTTCGATAGTTTACATTTCAATAGTAGAGTGATTTACGAACTTCAACAATTTGGCGAAGAGCCACATCACGGGGTAGTGTATTATTTTACATCTCATGTTATAACAGAGTTTGAATCTTCACTAAAAAGTTTAAATATTTTTTTATCATTCAAGGACATTTAACACTGACATATATCCAACACATACATATTTTAACACATGCAAAACGCACTGTGGAGAGGGTCTGGCAGTAAGTATTCATCGACGGCTATGGACGTCTTCAATAAAGGAAGATGCAGATGATCTTACTGAATGGGATGAAAGGACACATATACTGGGAAAATGATAGACTGCCAATTCTATAACTCGAAGTTCGAAACGCAACTTCAATAGCAACTTCGCGCTGATCTTCTATCAATTACCAATCTAATACAAAATACTAATTAAGGCCTGATTCCAGCGATTGGTTACCCTGTAAAGGCAGCCTATCTTATACAAATAATTGTACCTCAGAGGAAAGTCTTAGGGGAGTCTATTTTGACAAAAGAAATGAAAATTAAGAAATTAAAGATAAGTTTGTTAATTTCCATAATTTCCATACGTTATGTCCATACAAATAAATATCGTAGAGTTTTACAACCATGGATCTGCCAAGAATCCAGCGTCGGCTCTCAAGTTTATGTTTCTATCGAATAGAGATGTTCTATTTATAAAGCAGACGCTATTAATATTTTATTGCAGACGTCTTTGTTGGTTTAAGTTTAAATTTAAAAAAATAAAAATAAGGGTTACCTATATCAAGATGTATAATGACTAACTACCTCATGATATTGTAAGGTTTCATAGAAGCCATAGATATTCGACACTCCCCCATAGACATTAGTTGTTCCAAACAATTGCTTATCACATTATGTCTGCGGTTAAAATAAATTAATATATTTTAAACACAAATACAATAGCAACTATTTTTATTTATCATCTATATTTTGTTTTTGTTTGTTTACGTCGTTTATCTAGTATGTGTCAGATGGGATTTTTTTAAATTATACAACATATTTAACATCACACTTCGACCCTCTCTATATTATGAATATTAAATATATAATTAGCCGGCTCTGTTCACTTAAATTATCGGAAATTTGCTCGAAGCATGGCGGACTCCGTCATGCTTCGGGCTCATGAATTGAAACCCCGTAGGGTTTAGAAACTAATCGGGCAAAATTCCGATTAATTTATGTGTTAATATATATTTAATATTCATCATGGTTCACGAAAATTTTATTTAAAAAAATGTTATAAATTACTAAAAATTTATTGCGAAATCGTCGAAGTCTGTTCTACAAAAATTGGTAAATACAAATAACTAATTATGTTTGACTGGTTTGATGACAAGTTCTGGTTGTGTTCCGTGTTGGAATTACCTTCCGTGTTCCGAGTTGCGGGAACAGATATTATAGGTAGTAATATTATTAATCTTGTGATATAACTCGCTTACTGACATATAACAGTGCTTAGAAACCTGGATATGTATGAGGTCCAGCTGTAGCCAATTAAAAGTAGCGGAGTATCAATGTATCTAATTATGGATGCTTGTTAATTACATCCGAGAAGTTTTTTTTTAATAATATGGAATACTCTGTAACATTGTTTTAAAGTTGATGTATTTTTATAATAATATAAAGTACACGAGTATTCAGTAAACAGTAAATTTTAGTACTCAAACGAGGAATGAATTGTGAACGAAATCTTTAAAAGTAGGTATATGTACATAACATATAATGTGGCAGCCACACCACTGGGGTTTTGGAAAGACTAAAAAATATATAACTATATTCTGGTAAAATAATATTTAAAAATCCATTTTACATTTTTTTTGTATTATATAATAAATCTTTTTTGAATTTAATCAAAATTATAAAAGGTTACCGCATCTTAGAAAATTGTTGACCTAATTCATCCACTTGGCTTCAGTGACCTCGAATTATCTAATCAAGACGCTAGTTTAGATTAAATCCATCGAGACTGGGCTAACTTTAACTTTATCTAACTTCGATACATACAGAAGTAAGTCACTCATTTTTTTTTCATGACCATATTATTAAATAATACAACCTTTTCGAAGAAAGTAATAAAACGTTTAAATGTTGGTTAGGTATAAATAATTTTAAATGTAACGTAAATATATTTCGTATGTTTACAATCAAATAGGTCAATTTAGGTAGTGCTTTAGGGCCAAGACGCAGTGACGTCATCCCATACACTGGAATGCAGACAGGTTCCTTGCAAATAAAGAACAAAATTTACAATCATGGCTTTGGAATGTTAAAAAAATATATTTTTATAATAAAATATTGATGGATAAATATTTAATGTATTACTTCTAGAATACAAAAAATGCCCTTCATCAACTTTCAAAAACGTCAAAACGTAAGGACCTTGGTATTAATAACTTACACATAGTAAGAATATTTAAATAACAATTAAATGTGGCCGTATCTAGTTGTTAACATGCATGTTCTACAATTCTAAGCATTGTACCTAGTATCTAACTCTCGTAAGCAATATAGCTGCGTTAAGTTACAACTCTAAAGTTATGCAAGGAAGAGTCTAATAATCACCAACGCGGGAAGCGGTTAATGACCTCTCACTTGTCACGCATTTTCATTAACAAATAAAAACAAAAACCAAACTTACCTTAAGTCCCTTTTATAAACAATTGGTGTAATAATTTATAATAATTATTTATATATATTTTTTTAAAAGCACTTGACTTTCTGACTTTTATTTTATTAAAACATATTTTAATTTAAATTTAACGTATTTATTTCCCAAGGTCCTATCAAAATGGCTAACAACGCACTTTCTCGAAAGCTGGACACAAACTAGTTTCAGAAATCAGACGGGAGTGGGACTAAACGAAGCCCGAACGTAAAATTTAGTAACGCGTGAGAGAATAAGGAGTATTTTCTCTCTCATATTTTAATAGATTACAAGAAACTTGAATTGGAATTTGGAATGAGTGGCTTGATGTGATTCAATGAACAGAGACAATGTTTGTTTAATATGCTTGAAGCGTTTCAGCGCTTTAGGTTTACAATGCTGCAATCCAAATTGAAATTTGAAAACAATGTGGTTGTTAAATAGTGTCTTTAGAAGTTCTATGATATGCCAATTTTGTTTTTGTATATTTTAATTATAAACAAGCTGTTTGTTAAAAAGTCGTAAGCATGGACTAATAAATGAATTAGCTCTTGTGACAAATTTCTGCTTAGTTTTATCATCACGCCTAAATGTACATAATAAAAACCTTTTATTTAATATGTTTGTGGTTTGCGAACAAATAGCTAACAATTAAAAGTATCCTAATGTTTTTTTGAACGATAATGTGTGTATATTCGCACTGTAATAAACCAAACATTAGTGTTATAATTACACCTTAATTAATGTATATTCTCTGTGTAAATTTATTCTGAATTCAAACATTTTAAAACAAAAGTGCATTATTTTATTTTTATACAAACCCCAGTAAAATATATTTCTATGTAATCATTTATAATTATACATAATCTATTTTATAAAACTCAACTTACCAAAACTATTGTTTATTGTCATGTTTTGTTTTCGTGTACCGAAAGATTTTACTTTTAAGTTTTAGTCTTAGTATTTCAAACAGTAGTGGATTCTGTTTTCTTTGTAATATTTTGACAATGTTCACTGATGAAGAATTCATTATGACAATTTTAAACAACCTTTTCGCCACCACGACCAAAAGTTGAAGCTGTATTGAACCAACCGAAAATATGACTTATATTTAGTTTGCCCTCTCTCTCTTGTGAATTATATATTTTATTTTACATTTAACTATGTTATTACTTTACTTAAACTCTATTTAGGGAAGAATTCAAATTTCATTTAAAGAGTATCGTGATCAACCACGTGTACTAAAGAAGTATAGTTTGTTCTAATCGCCATCCATTGGAACATTTTCATCACTTACACGATGTTGTGAAAGATCTCGTCTTGTACTAACGCGATTGTTTGTTTGTTTAAACGCTCCAATCTATAGAACTATTAGTAGAGGCTGTGTTATCATTACGTTTATCAGTATGCGAAGAGGAATTAATAGATTGTATTTTTAAATCAAAATTCGAAACAAAAATATATTTCATAATTAGTAAATGATTATACTGAAGTTTCTTTTACATATATTTAGGTATACTAATAAATACAATATCAGACTTGATAATTTCATTGCAGTCGCAGTCGGGGTCAACGTTTTTCTCATGCAAAGTTAATACGTTATTTTATATTAAAAACCGTAATGAACGTATTTTGGTATAACATTCACTTTATTTAATAATTATTGTAAACATTTTCTTTTCAACAACATCGTTTGTTAAAAACTAAGTTACTAATTTTACATTATACTTGTCTTAAAAGAAATACACATGAGTACAATTGAAATTTTTAAGCTTTCGTCTTTCTGTTAAAATATTAATAGTAGATTCGAATAAACAAATATACGACATAATATAAATATATAATAAAATATATTATATGTATCTTTTTTCTTATTAGGATATAATTCAGAAAAACCTTTAGATTTAAATAATTAGATTATATTTAGCAAGTGTTGCCATGGTTTTTTGTTTTTGATAATATTGAAGTATACATAATCTATCTATTATTATCATGTAAGTTTCCCGATCTACCAACAAAGTGACAAAAAAAAACAGACGGTGTGGCGAATGGATCGTCACATCACTACATATGACACTTCCATGTTGACGTACACAAGTGATCACTGATTATGATTCTAAGTGGAAAAGATATAAATAAATAAATAAATAAATAAATAAATAAATAAATATGTCCCATACCTAAAAAGGAGTGACGGTAGACAGATAGTTGGCGCCAAGTGCCAGTTGATATAACATTACTTATTAAGTGGACAAAAATGTATAAGACTTGAGAAAATATAGATATAGTATCAAGTAACCCTGTTATTATCCACTGCCCCCTTTTTCTTATGATGGAATAAGAACATTCCACAACGGTTCCAATCTGCCTGATATTCTCTCGTTAGAGTATTGTTTGAACAGTCCCTTAGGTGCATTTCCATCCACACAGTATCAGACATCGTACGTAGCAGACACCAACAAGCTCAAAAAGTATAGGTATCGACTTTGACGAAAAATTCGGAGGGGATAACTGCGCATCTGTACTGTCGCGCACACAATAGTTTTGTAACAAATACTATTTTTTATTTACTATAAATAGTAGGTAATGGTATTGTGTTAATTTAAAATTTATATTGTAATTTTTTTTTGAGATTTATTTCCCACCTATGGTTTATATTGTATCTAAGATATGATCTATTGAAGTTTATGCGAATTACATATAGTAATAAAAAAACTGTCAAAATTATTTTTTGTTTAAAGACACAAAAAAATTTAACAAACAAAATTAAAATAAAAACGTTGAACGTAAAAAAAATATTGAAAAATGGACTGTACACTGGAAGTGAGTGGGGTATTGTATCGGTGGGGGAGGGAGGGTCGTAACGCGGCTGGACAGCCAGTCAGGCGTCAGCGCTACTTCAGCCCGTCCTCCGTTCCTCTCGGTCCCTTCAGATACCTTAACTTAGACTAGTCTAGACACTAGTCCATGGACGCTAATTTATGCCGATAGTAATACATACAGTATAGGTATAGGTTTTGTTTCCACTCAACATATAAGTAAAATATGTTGAGTGGAAACAAAACCTGAATTATTCATTTTCTTTCTAAACGAAAAATGTTAGATAAGTCTTTGTTAAGATGGAAGCGCCAAATGAAGTTAATATTTCAGGACAGTTACAAGTTTTCCTTTTGTTTTAGCGCTTGCTAAAACACTTATAGCTTCATACACCAAAAGGACAAACTATTTTCAGATTTTTAACGTAAACTCTATGATAATAATTAATATAGTTGTTTCCATAGAGTAATGTAATAATTCTATGGTTGTTTCAACTCATCTCGTCCTTTTATAAATTATTAATCTTAAAATTTTGACTTTGACATTAAAAGTCAAAACATAACCTTAAATTTAATCTTCGCTGTTTACACATGGTATAATTGCTTACATTGAAACTTATTAATCAAATAAAAATGGGTGAAGAATCGACAGAAAACAATCCTCAAAAAAAGAGGCAAAGAAAAAAACGAAAGAATTTCTTGTCAAATGCCAAGAAATACGCTAAGAAAGGACAAATGGGTCGAGGAACAAAAATACCAGAGGAACTATACCAATACTTTGTTGGCATTTTAGATGCAATCAAACAAGGTGTAGAGGATCCAGATGAGAGACGTGAGTTCATTATTTATACTTATAATTTTATTTAAACCACCAAAAAACCCAGTAAATTGTTATGTTTATTTTAATTATAGAAGCCCTAGTCAACAATGTTTTGGAAAGAACTAAGGGAGAAGAATTAAATGTCGTTGGAAACCAGCTAGGTTGTCGTCTGGTTGAACTGCTCCTACCATACTCATCAGCCGCAGATTTAGAACGGTATATTGAATTACTATCCCCAGAACTGAGACCACTATGTTCTGACAATTTTTCAAGTCATGTAGTTGAAACATTATTAAGAGTATCCTGTGAACGAGCCACTGAGAGCATGCAACACTGTGATGAAGAGGAAGCTCCTAAGAAAAAACAGAAATTAGAGGCTAAATACACAGATGAACATATAAAAAATTGTCATGACTTCACAATAAAAATATGTAAATATGCTCTTAACAATTTAGAAGATTTTGTTTGGGATCAATATGCCAACCATATTTTACGTAGTGCTCTCAAATGTCTTAGTGGAATAACTTTATTGCCAGGGGAGAAACCTAAAGTAAACATGTTTAAGGAAACTGTACAAGATAATAAAGGGATACCTCCTCATCTCACTGAAATGAAATACAAAGTTGTCCCTGATGAATTTCACGACATTGTCAAAGAATTCGCCAACAGATTATCAACTTGGCCCCAATTTAAAGATATGCCATATCAAAACATCACATCAGCATTATTACAAGTATTATTGTATGCAATCAAAAATGTGGACAAAAATATTACTAAGAGCTTGGTTAAGAAATTGTTGAATGAAAGTTTTGCTCCTGAAGATTGGGTGTCCGCTGAAAAAGATGAGAATAAAGATGACAAAATTGATGTAGATGACAACACTGTGAAGGAGAGTTCTCCTGACTGCAGCTTGCCTCCAGTATTTGAATCAGAGTCTGCCGTTAGGTAAGATAAATGCAATTAGTAAAGAAATATATATTTTGGGGCTCGGGTTCGATTAGCGGCAGAGACAGGCATTTATGTGAAGAACATAGATGTCTGTGTTTCTGGGTTTGGTTGTTTATTAAATATATTCTCAGTATTTATGTGTATTATACAAGCAAATAATTTGCTTACTTAGGGGTTAGATCAATGTGTGTAATTTGTCCCAATATTATTATTAATATTATTAGTTTTCAAAAGTTTATTTCTGATAAAATGAATATTTTATCAATAATTTCTTAATGCTAGTTTATAATTTTCGATCACATCTAAATGAAATATCATAGAAAATAAGTAAAAAATTCTTTTTATGCAATTATTATTCAATGAGTATTTATTTTATTTCAAATAACAAAAATGAGAAACTTTTCCAGGTTACTCGAAGCAGCCCTCTTTGTATCAAAGAAGAAGACATACACACAGATCTATGCTCGTTGTTTCATAAACCGCTTGACTCAGCTCGGGACCATGCCCATGTTAAACTTCACAGTACAGAGACTCATAGACAACTGTTCTATTAAGGAAGAGGTAGTAAAATATTTTAAGACAACATTTTTTTGAGAGCATATTTAGATGATAAAATTGTGTTTTTGAGGCATTCATTAATATTACATGAAGTATAACCATATTGCCTTATACTTTTTTTTTTTTAATTATATTTATCACATTTATTATGTTATAAATAATAAATGATTCTTTAATTAAGTTTACAAGTTTTTGAACATTAATGATTTATTGTTTTTTTTTAGTTTGAACCCATGTTTGAAGAACTATCAAATAAGTTTAGTTCCATCCTGGTGTGTGGGAACACCGGTGTGCTGGTAGCCCTTGCAAAAGCCTGTCTCCGAATTAAATCCAAGCAAATGCAGTATATACAAGTATGTTATAACTTATATACAAATTAAAGATATTTTGAATGGACCTTTAGTATTGTTATCTCATATTTAATTCTAATTTGAAACAATTACACATGAAATATGGAATTATGAAAGTTGTTATCATAATAACCTTTTAGTTTAAATTATAATATAATCCTAAATTCTATAATTATTTGAAATGTAGCTATAATATGGCAGCTAATAAAATTATATCTTACGGCCAATTCGGCTTTGAAAACAACATGGTACTGTAGAACAGATACACAGGTAAGTATAGTATGGTATGGTTCATACAGCTTTAGAAAACAGGAAATATGGTTGCGCGACATTACTGGACATACCGCAAGCGTTTGACAGAGTTTGGCACAAAGGACTACTTTACAACATAAACAATAAACTCCAGACAAATTACCACATATTTTTAAAATCAATATCTCACGGAAAGATATTTTTATGTAAAGCAAGGCGAAGACCTAACCTCATAGAGCACTCGCTGGAGTACCGCAAGGAAGCGTGCTTGGTCCCACCTTGTATCTAATATTTTCCTCAGACTTACCTACGACTGATGGTGTCGTAATTTGTACATTTGCTAATGATTTGCCACAGATGACGAACCGACTGAGGCAAGCAACAAGCTACAACGTCTTGACAACTTCACGGAATGGTTAACCAAGTGGCAAATAAAAGCAAACGAGCCTAAATCTGTACAAGTTAACAACGAGACTTGTCCTCCAGTATCACTTAAAGGCGTTCAAATACCACATTCAATTGAAACCAAATATCTTGGAATTTACTTGGATAGCTGTCTAACTTGGAAGAAGCACATATTCACGGAACGAAAAGCTCTAGGAATTCAGCTAAGAAAGATGTATTGGCTACTCGGCAGAAACTCCCTGGAAAACAAACTCCTTTTATACAAGTGTATCCATCTGGACCTATCTGGACCTATGGTATACAACTCTGGGGAACCACCTCAAACTCAAATATAGAAATATTTCAAAGATTCCAATCAAAAATGCTTAGGATCATTACTATTGCTTCTTGGTATATAATAAACGAACAATTACATCGTGATCTTAAAGTTCAAACAGTCTAAGATAAAATAAAATACTCTATGACATTATACAAAACCAGATTGAATCATCATCCAAGTACACTAGGTTCAAACGACTAAAATGAAAGACACCTTTGTGACACCACAGATTTGTTAAGGGTTTAAATTGTTTGAGACCATATACCTACCACACCATAATGTACAATAAAGGGCATATCGCTGAGCACAGCATGGAGGACAATCAGTCGATTGCCCTTTTTTCTTTATTTTGGAGTAGAAGTCCAGTCACTTCAAAATTGGTCAAGTGGTTTTCCTGTGATGTTGCCTGAAAAAATTGATACCCAAACGGCTAAGAGCTTTGCTTACGCTCAGCTCAATTAAACGCATAACCATTTGCTAAATGTTCCTATTGAAATAGATAGCACAAAAGAAAAAATATAATGATAAAATTTAAATTTTTGCTTCAAATCCAATATCATAATATTTGAGTGTTATTCAGCTTTCCTTTTTCTAAATTTAATTATAATATTATAATTTCAAGTGTCTCGAGAAAGCTCTCAACTGCACAGATGCGGAGCCAAAACACTTTGCCATACAATGTTTGAAGATGACTCCTCTCGGTGCTAACACCGACAAGGATTATTTCATACACGTACATGGGTCTGTTATTTTACAGACCATGCTGGATTTTCAGGTAATTTTTAAATATCTAAGAATTTGTTATTACAATTTTATAAAACATTTTTTTTTATTTCGAAAAATGTATATGTAAAATGCATATATGTAAAAAAATAAATATTTAACTGTCCACAATATTTCAAACATAGTATAAAATACATATTGTGAATTAAGTGACTTCTGAAATTTTTGTTTTTATCATCATGATATTAAACTACAACTATGAGATTAATATCATTGATATGTTCCAGCGTCCAGCGAGACCGGTGACAAGTATCCTGGAGCTGACTTCAGACGAGCTGGTGTATGTACTGAGCGACGCTAAGGGCTGCCACGTCACTGATGCCTTCTGTACGGGACAGTTCGTAGGAGTGAAAGCACGGGACAAACTTATATGGAAATTGAAGGTAAAAAATATGTTTTACAGTGATTTGTGATTTATAATCTTTCAAATTCTCATTTGTGATGATTTCAGAACATGAATAACAAATAGACACTGCATTTTCGGTTTATAATATTATAAGATCGTGTACACATAACGAAATTTATTTATTGACTGACTTAACTACAATGATGCCTGAAACCTAACTAAATCTTCCATAATAAAATATAACTATGTATAAAAATGCATATTAAGTTTAACACGTCTAATCTAACACTCAATAAGTGGAGTGTTTTATTTATTTGTTATATAAATATCAAATGGTGGTTTGAATGCTTGAAGAGATTGTTAAGTAGAATTGTTACCTTATTTTGAAAACTGTTTTCAAACTAATAAAGTTCGCTGGTCCTTGAATATAAATTTTCAATTTCTTGTTTCATAATAAATAGGTATGTAATGTTATTGTTAATTATTTTCTGTCTGTTTATTTAACTTCTACAATAAGTATAAAGGTAATGCTGTGTCTATACCCTACTGTGATGTTGTAAATATTTAGTAACAGTGTCTGCCAACACTGGTCAGGGACTCCAGCTCTACTTCTTAAGTAATGTACTCCTTGGTCGTACCATGTTCTGCTACACCGTGGTCCGTCAGCCCGAGACAGTGGACCTAACTACTACATAGTTATTACACTATTACACACACACACACACTCAAATATTAAAATAACCTTTAATTCAGATGTATATTTACATTAGTTCGTACAACGAAGAGTAACGTCCGTTTTCTGTGAAGATGAAAAGTTATAATAAATAGTTATGTCTTAACAGTTCGTTAGGTATTAACCAACCTTTGGAGAAACCTGGTGTGTTGTAGTTTATTTCTGTCCATTGTTACCCTTCTTTGTGTTGATAATAAAGATCAAAATATTTAACGATATATATTTTTCAGGGTTATTATCAGAAGCTGGCGCTGTCTCAGCACGGTTCCCGCGCGTTTGAACAAATATTTAACGCCGCGTCAATTGAACAAAAAGTTAAAATAATGACTGAAATATCAGATAAAAGCAATTTACTGAACAGCACGAGCTATGGAAGACTAATAGCAACTAAATTAGATATAAATACTTTTAAACTCTCTCAAAAGAATTGGGAGCAGAGTAGATTAAAGAAACCTGAATAAAGTCATCAAAATGTGCATTTTATTTGATTTCAAACAGCGCCATCTAGCTTCTACATGTAAAACCCATTCCAGTACAATATATTTTTTATTAAAAATAACAATTATATAATATTACAATTATATAAAGTTATGACATGCATTTCTTTTCTTTATAATCATGAAACCCGATATTGGCAAACTCCATTACAACCCGGGGGTATCTGTCCAGGCTTCAACTTGCACACTTTGTTTCCGCAAATATATTCGCCTTTTCGTAACGACGGCATACGAGGGTTGTAACCTGAAAATATTGTCTTATATTCAAATACATCATAATTAGTGGCACATTTCCATATCCAATAAACAGTGCACTTTTTGACCCCAATAGCGAGTAACATTTTCCACCAACTGGATGGGAGCACTAGTTCATTAACAGATTTTTCACATCGTTAAACTACGTACGTACTAGAACTATTTATCTTAGTAAATAGTATAATGAAATGTGTCAAATATGTTCAGAACGCCTGCAATAAATAAAGAGCAATAACCCCCGTCTCACTTTAAAATTTGCTAACAAAAAGTTGTACAAGTTTCTAGTTTTAATGTAAAGAACGCCATTAAAACATTTTATCATCTTTGTATAAATGTTTTTACGAACCTTTTACACCCGGTGTTCCTCCTTTAACCTGTGGCGATCGTTTGAAAATATCATGGTCTCTTGGTCGGTTGATCAAAAGACGCTTCGTGTCGATCGGTGACGAACACACCACAACCCACACCACAGATATAATGGCCAATATAATCTGAAATTAATAATAGTCATTAAAATATACTTTTAAAACTTATTTGTACATTAAAAAACAATGCAAAGAAATAACATTCTTTTGTAGGAAAAAAACAATATTTTCCGTAGATAATTAGATTTTACCAATTTTATATATGTTTATAAATATATGAAGGAAATAACAAAAGTATATTATTACACATTTATATGTTATAAAATAATTATAGACTGAGCGCTTTTACGAAGGTAAACGGGAAATTTATTCGATTAAATATACGTAATAACTACTAATTGCATACAACATAACAAATTAAAATATAACATCAAATAATATTAAATTAATTTTCCCGTCAAAAAGACGTGTACTCAGAAAGATAAGATACAAGATAAGATACGTCTTAGGGTTAAAGCCACAAAGAACAACAAAAACATAAACAAAATAAATGTTTAATAATGTAAAGTGTTAGAAATTGAAAATAAGACACTTTTATGGTATAAGTAATAATCCAACGTATCGTACCTAATAGTAAGAGAGATCTAACAAGATTATTAATAATATAAACAATATTAAATGTACGCACCAAAACTCTCATGACTGCAAACGATCTCGGGTGCTCGATGACTGTCACTTCTCAGAGTCTGATTCAAACTAGTTCGATGAGAGGCGATCGTGACCTCATGCTACCTCTGTTTACAGAAATCACCGGAAATAAAACAAACTAGTAATGTCTTTGTGACTAAGAAAATACACAGACACAAACAAATAAAATTCTTGATTAATATTTTGAAAGAAGTTACCTCGTATAACACACACTTTGATATAGTTAAACCTAGGTACACCATTCATTCGTCTATCGAATTTGCATAATAACATTATTTATTTACTAAATAATGTTCATTTAAAAAATAATGGTCTGGTAATGATTTTAAAAATATATTTTGATCTATTTACCTTCGATGGAACTTATTAGAAATTATTTTAAAATTTATTAGAAAAGCAAAATGTATTTACTTAAATGGAATTTTAATAAACTTGTAGCTTTAAAAATGCAAGAATGTAAAAAAAGAATGCAAAATGTGCTAAATAGTAGAGGTCAAACCAGTATTTTTTTGTGTACCTATCCAACATTTTATAAAACCTTTTTTTAATTTAGGTAAAATAGAAAAAATAACCTATAAATGTTTCAGTACCGTTTGTAACACGATGATTCAAAACACATTGATAACGGGATATGTAACTTTTAATTGATTGGGGCTTTCCCTTAAATGTAATTAATCTATTTTTATAAATGTGTAGATGATGTCACCAGAATAAAAAAATACTAGTAAAATACGACAGTTGAAATCAAACTTAAAAAGGGGAAGAACAAAAGATATTTTTATCTACAAGTAAAAGAAGGTGGTAAGTCGTCTGAGGTAAACAACAAACAAATTTAAGAACCAAAAGGAGTGGTGGAAAGTAAACAAGAAAATCGAATAATCGTGGAAGAAACCGGTAATAATAAAATGTGTAACCAATAAATACCATGACCTCTAAAGTTCATGAACCTGGATAACCAGCAGTGAATCACAACAGTAATTCTTAGTAATTGCAGCCATCGTCGCTAAAATGACAAAATATTTCCTCATAACGAAAAAAAAGTTTGGCAAATTACTTTGATACCGTTTTATTAAATGACAAGGGTGTGGAATTAAACTCACAATGTCGCTTCACTACAGTTTGGCGGGTAACATCAGCTAGACCTAAAAATATTTATAAAACAAGTCTTTTCAATATCTCGGGGGAAGAACCCGGGACACATCGACTATTAAGTATTTCATAAGTAATTAGATATTAATGGTTTTTCTCATGAAATCAGCTCCTAATATATAATCTTATTATTGTAATTAAATTGAATTTTTGTTATCTTTATTAATAGATCTAATTCCAATATTTTGTTTGCGTCATGCGTCGACTTTTTCTGCATATTAATATGCATCCTTTACATTTGTTATGACTTCATTAACACTCCGTCCTTACATCAACTTTATTTTGTTGTTGTTGTGGTGCTCATTAAAATGAGATTTTTTATACAAGCAAAATTGATATTCATAATCAGTTATGAATATCAAATTTGATAGAATCAGTTCTATCAAATTCCTTTCTGTATTATTACGAGAAAAGATAAATATGGTAATAATTTTAAAAACTATTGTTTTAGTTTGATGGTGTTTATTTTGTTTGAGTTATTTTAATTTTATATTGTTTAAGTTTGTTTTATTTTGGTATTTGTTGATTATTGTTATGTCGTATTTTCAAAAATTAGCAGTTATAATCGCAAAAAATATTTAAATTAAAAATTGTACCTTGTAACTCTTATACTGTACTGTTACTCTTGACTCTTGGAATTCGAGTAAATTATTATTAATGAATCATATATTTTTTATAAATACTAAAAAAAAACATAAATACGTATGTTTTATTTTAAATGTATTAATTTCTCCAGGCTTCAGCAGATTGAGGCTGCCAAGGTGTACCTGGCATAATATAAAGGCAGCTTACAGCGATGTTGACTTCCAAGTTAAGTATACAGAATTAAGTTTCTCTAAATTCAATATATTCTCGTTAAACCTGTAATAATTAATTAAGCTTATTATTTTTCTAATATATAGGCACTAAATATCCCATATATAACTTAGTAAATACTAATATAATATATTTAGTTTGTTGTTGTGAAATTAATATTCATAATTTTATTTACCGAGTCTTGTTTGAAGTAATGATACAAGTTTAGTTCAAAAGAATATCTGGATAAGACAACTTTCGGACATCGTCTTTGTAACCCGCGTGACAACCAGGTTTAGCCTCCAGCAACCTTAAGTGTACTTCATTGGATTTGAGAACTATTTGTATATGTTCTGGATTTACATTTGACTTATTTCAAGGTTTGTTTTCCTTCGCTCTTAAAACATAATTTCTTATAGTCATTGCTTACATTTTTTACATTTTTTTTTATTTATTTCATAGACAATACTATCTCTACAATATTAAGTCTTCTTTCTTACAAATTCTCATAATGAAGATCTTGTCTACAAAATTTACTAATTATAATTTCAAGTACATATTTATTTATTTTAATTTATTTTAAATTATAGAGCATGTAGTCGAACCTTAGTGTTAGAAGCCGTAAGTCCCGTGTTAGACGGTACACGATTACCTTGCGGCCATGTTGCCATTGAACAAAGCGTGTCACCTGTCACGCTCCCCGCCATTATTATAAAGAGACGTCACTCAAATGAGAAATAATATATTCTTGTTAGAGTTAAAATGTAATATTGAATGCAAGTATTTATTTACTTTAACCGACTGTACCGGACATAAAGATTAGTAGCTAATAGGAAATATCTAAATATTTTTTTAGTTTTATTCTGACACAAGACTACTATATATATACCTAATTATAAAAACATAATTTAAATAGATAGATAAATTAGTTTAGAATTTAAAGTTTATTTCGCAGAACTTTGTAATTTTACAGGTTAATGTCACACAAGACTTGTTGGTGAGGTTGTCAATATCAGAATTTCGTTTAATTTTGTAATTCATATGAAATTATGATATAACCGAACGGATATTAAAACGCCTGTCAAATTTTATGTATTGAGCCCGCAAAATAAATTGGAAACTTCATTAACTTGACTAGCCTCGTTTTAAATTTATTTACACTGTTATGTGAATTGTATTATAATTAATAAATATATATATATATATATATAATTCTCCTGCAAATGAATATAAGTATTAAATTGTTTATAGGACGTCATCTTGATAATTGATCTTTTTAAAAATGTCCTTACAATCATTTCCGACGATAACAAACACACAAAAAGCATAGCAGGTAAAATTATCTTATGTACATAATAATAATAAATAGATAATGATGTTTATTTGCCTGTCGGCTTGTACAGTTGTGAAATAATTGTTTGATTAATTAAGTCCGTTTTCTTTTCGCACATAGCGCATACCCAGAAACTTTACGACAACATATTCTATAGCCTTAAGGGATTACTTAATAATTCAAATTTTCATGGGAAAACACAAAAAATATACTATTAGTAAAGTGAGTGTAGTGGAGAAGTAGGTGCAGATGAGCACTGATAGCAGCAAAATATTACTAAATATTTGTCATATTATGACAATGAAAGACAGTGAAGATATTGTAATAAACATTATATATGTATTTGTAGCTTGATAAGATCTGAAGTGTTTATTTTAATAGTTCATTTTTTCAAGTGATGCTAACACACTACCGTTTCCGTAGGTCGTCACGTAAAATAAACGAGAACGTCGGCGGAAGTGACGTCACGTCAACAATCGGAATAAAACCATTAGGGATGTGACGTCGATAGCACGTTTTCGGTCGGCTCGCAGCGGCAATTAAAACTGTCCTCTCTGGGTGCACTGACGACCATGCGGAATTACATTCTACAGAGATACCATATAATCTGATAGGACTTTTTCTTTTATTAGAGAAGAGGTTTGAAAATATATTTGAATATTAGGATAACTTTCTTAATTATTATTAATATGTACGTTGGTTTCTGAATTCCAAATTATAAGTTTGTTTTATTGTTAAGTGACTCGTCAGTTGTAAGCTTATCTACAAAATACTTACAAAATTTTTTATGTTATTAGTACATTGTGTAAATATTAACCCGTGTGGTCACTCTAGCGTCACGTCGGACCGTGACAAAAGTGCTTAAAGCCAAGCGTCCTCACCAGCCGATTTTAATCACACTACGTCACTTCACACCGATCTCCTGATCCTGAGTGAGATTTGATAATATTCTTCAGTATTAATGGTTCCTGAGGGTTATCATGACACGAGGAGAACTGATGATGATAACATTGTTAAGGCGAGTTTTGAAAACGCCATATCGCAAGGTTTAACGTCAAACGTTCTAAGGTCTTTGCATTCTTAAACAAAAGCTTTTTGTTTAGTATTTTAGACAAGACATTATTTTAGAATAGACAAAACAGTAAATGAAGAGTTTTTAAACAAGACCTCCAACTAGACAGTTTATACAATCTATACATATAATAAAATTGTCACTGATCGATTTCTGTACAAGGAAAATAATATAAAAAAAACACATAATGGGGCGCTTTTACATGCAAGAGAACCCAAAACAATGGTTTTTCATTTTGTCTGTTTGTCTCTATGTCTGTATGTCTGTAATCTGTATGTCTGTATCACAAGAAATTTATCCATATAGATGAGAGATTATTGAGATTAATAAGATTCAAATTTGGGTAAAAAAGTATTTGAGTAGAGTTTTTTTGCTCGTAGGTCTCACCTGCTCGTCTAACGTAAAGAAACATGTTCGCTAGCTTTTTTCAATTGACATCAATGGAAATCGAAGACTTTTTTCTTAATTATTCCTCAAGGACACGACTGATCACGAAATAATCCTGTATATAAATAGCCTATAACCATTTACACGTTGACACTCGTACATTAAAACCGATTGTCAATCGACTCAGTAGCTTCGGAGAAGAAGCGTTACAAATAATACATTGATTCAGATCAGATCTGACAGCTTCAGCAGCTGACAGATATTAGCGTTAAGTACTCAACTTTAAGTTAAATTGTATGTCTTTTAACATTTTGCTTAATTATCTGAAAAAATATTTATTATTATATTACTTTAATTGGTAAAAATAAAAATGAACGTACCGGTGTCTCAGAGGTCGCGGGCTTAAATCTCTTAATATATATTTATTTCTTAAATTAATTAACCTCTGGCATTTTTTTACGGATATTGTATATTATTTAAAATAAATAGTCAATATGAGATTATACAAAATATATAATATCTGTAAAAATGCCAGAAGTTTCATAATTTTTAATTTTTAGAATGAAATTGACGCTAAAAGTGTAATTATTATTGACCAATAAATGATTTGTCAAAGGAAAATTAGAATTATCCAATAATTGTAAATTTCCTTTGACAAATATTTAGTCAGCAATGTTTCCTATAATAATTAATGAATGAACCATTGTCCATTGTTCATAATATGATAGTAAGCATGACTCGACATAAACGTTCTTGAGTATATATTTTTTGGGATTCATAGAACATTATTTATATTATATTAATATAAATAACAAATCAGAATTATTATGTTTCTTTCTGTATGTAAATAATGTAATGTGTATTTAATGGAAGGTGAACTATTTGTCTAGATAGGAACAGGGCTGTCAATGAATCTGGATATAGATAAGCTAATATAGTGTTTTAACATTAGGTCCTTAAAACATTAGGTCCTGACATATGAAATTGGCGTTTTACTTCTGTTTTTTTTTAGCAAACCCAAGTGCTGGTGAAAAAAAAGTAAACCCAAATTTATATAAATATAGAATGAAAAATAAACCGACGCGGGCAGGGATTCGAACCCGCGACTACTGGGAAACCGTACCGTCGCGTTTGGTGGACTAGAGTCGGTATTGTTCATAACAGTTTTCTCAAGTCTGGCCCAACTATTACGGCAGATATCTTTTGTCATCAATTGCAAACCATGACAGAAAAGCTAGCTGCTAAACAACATAGGCTGGTTAATCGCTCCACTCTACTGCTGCTTTTACGTCAACGCTAGACCACTTACTGCACAACAGACGGCTACCAAATAAAAAGATAACTAGTTATCTTCTATAAATGTCCAAGGCATCCACCGTAGGTACTCCCCGGACCTAGCTCCAACAGATTACCATTTTTTTCGAAATTTGGATAACTTCTTGCAGAGGAAAAGAATGGAAAACAACACCGATGGGCCAGTCCAAATCGCCTTCAAATATTTTTTGATTCCCGTCCGACTGGCTTTTTTTGGTAAAGAGATCAATTAACTACCTATAACATGTCAAAAGTCCATAGAAAACAATGGTTCATACTTTGATTAATTAAATACACTATTTTTAAAAATATTCGTCTTTTTGTTCCTCCCACACAAAACGAAAATTTAGTTGTAAGGACCTAATACTTACTTTACACTGACATTCGCTGACACGAACGCCAATAAATAACAGCTTAGTACTTAGTAGTAGTATAGAAGAAAGTTAGTATTTCCGTATTTATTATGGGACGGTTTTCCAGACGTCCGGGTTCAAATCCAGTTCAATTTCAATCAATCAATCAATCAAACTAAGTTTCAATCAAGTTTGTTTTCATTCTGTATTTATAAAAAAATTAAATAATCTTAACACGGCTATATATAATTTATAGATATTTACAAACAAGGTAGTATTTTTATATGGTAACTGCTACTACGAATAGTATGAAGTAATCTTCCGGTAAATATTGTTATATCATTATTACATTTGATTGAAATGGAAAATTGTGTTAGTAGTAGTAAAATGACGTAATTATGACATAGCTATGGAAACATGAATCAATTATGATATTAAGAAACACAAGGGCCCCGGAAGAATTTGCAATATTGTTTGGCTTTTTGGCAAAAAAAGTGTTCTGCAAAAAAATCATAATTCAGGCTTTTATGGGGAATTGGGAATTGTTAAATTTATGTATATAATTTTTGTATGGGGATTTGTTAAATTTATTTAGAGATTTGTATTGAGGGTCAAAATACTTTCATCTTAAAAGTACTTTATATTTGTTCGTAAACTTATCTTATAATTAATGATGATATTGTGTAGGAGAGATGGGTCTAAAGCTGGTACTTTCGTTACATTTCATAACAGCGCTCTCAACACGTGACCTCAGTAAGGACTCGTCCCGACATTCGTCTAGACCAGTGGTCGGAAAGTGCGGCTCCAGAGCCGCATGTGGCTCTTTGACTCCTCTAGTGCGGCTCTGGCACAAATATCTACAGAAGACACAATAATATTTTTAAATAAAAAAAAACTTTGTAAGAAAAAAATTACATCTTACTTTGATAAATTGAAATTCTTCCAGAAATCGAGAATATGTATAATTTATTGTTTAAATTAAAAGATAGAAAGGTAATTAAAATTTTATATTTATCTAAAAATATGTAACGGACATCAAGTTTAATTGCATTAGTTTTCGTAAACTTAAACGCAAACCATCTACCAGATACCGGCTGAAATTGTTCGTATATTTTCGGCGAACTCCGGTGTGATACAAAAGTTACCACAAGCATGCGAGCGCATATTTCTTCTAAAGTACTGGGGGCAAATTGGCATCACAGACCAGCAGTTGCAGCGTAAACAATTTTGTCTTAACTACCCTGTCTGCCGCTGTCCTGTGTTATTAAAAAGTTGTTGTATTTTTCAATATTTTTTTGGAATATTTTTAAGGTTCCTCAATTAACATGGCCACCAAAAAAGCAAAGAAAAACGGAAGATGAAAACCGCGAATTTAAAGTTGAGTGGACCGAGAACTTTGCGTTTATTCAAAACTTGAATGGACTTCCGATATATCTTATTTGAAGGAGAATTTCGCCCATAACAAGAAGTCAAATTTAGAGAGACATTTTACGATAACCGATATGAAATTTTCTTTTTTGAAATTGATATTGGTACTTATGAAATACAATTGCTGGATTTAAAAAGTAAGGAAATATTGCGCTCTAAATTCGAACGTCTTTGTTTTGAATTGGAAATATTGGAGAAGAAAAAATGTAATCTTAGTTCACAACGCAAGTGGTCCGCTTTGATTGACCTGGAGAAGAATGACATGATCATTTTCAACGCTTGGAATACTATTCCTGAATCTTAAGATCAGCTGAAAAAGCTCGCGTTTGCTGTTCTTTCCCTTTTCGGTACTACATGTATATGCGAACAAGCTTTTTCAAGTATGAATATTATAAAGAGTAAACTGAGAAGTCGTCTTATTGATGAGAACTTGGAATCATTCTTAAAATTAAAAATTACACAATACAAACCTGACTTACTCAAACTTTCCAAAGAGATATAAGCCCATTGTTCGCATTAATAAAATATTTATTATGAAATTTAGTTTTATTTAGTGTACTACTATTTAGTTTAATAAACGTTTACTAAACAAGCAGATTTGGCTCCTAATTTTTTTTTATTGTTGTTTTGTTTATATTTGGCTCTTTGGCTAATAAGTTTGCCGACCACTGGACTCTAGACTCTAGTTCACCAGTATCCCTTTTTAAGTTGCTAACAAAAAAATACTCTTGAAAAATATTGCAAAGTTCATGTTCTACTTAAAATGAATAATAAGTTTTTCTTATAATTATTAAGTATTTTTTATTAAGAAACATGCGGTCATAATTGGTTTGTTTTAACTGGGGTACATAACCTCAATAATTTGAGGTTGAACTTTTTTGCATATCTTAAGTCACAAAATAGACAAATCGGACAGGGTAAAACAGACACTTGGACGCTTTGATCGTCTATTATGTTTAAAAACTGCTATAGTTTCTTTAATTTTCATTTTTAGATTATAAATAATGGAAATCCAAAATCTTCACAAACCTCATTGAATCACTAAACTGAAAACTAGACAAAATCTGAGAAAGTGCGACAAGTCGGTCTTATACCGAAAAAAAAAGAACAAATACAGTTAAGAATATATGCTGCTAGAACTAGTAGATAGGTACTGCTTTATCGTTCCTTCCCCCATGCAAGATTTTCTGGAGAAACAGAATGGCTCTGCGTCTCTATTACCCAAGATAGATCTGACTAGTGCTGGAACAATGCGTCGACATTTATCGAGAGACTGAGGGTCGACGACAGTTGATGACGACGACAGACCACCTTTAGTAATTTTTATCCTCGATGATCACTAGTCTTAAAAAATATTTACCTGCATTGGAATGTGCTTTACAAAACCATGCCAATTTTGTGTCTTCGGCACATGACACATTTTATGCAGCCCTTGGATTACTGCTTACATTTGCAGTTAATGGTCATTTTCCAAAAGGCACATGCTGCACAAATAATTAACCAAATAATGTAACCAAACTGTTTTCAGATGGTTATGTAAAAGCAGTCACAGCAAACAATGCTATAATCTGATCTAAGACGACTGATCTGCTCTCAAAAACCCGTTTTATTTATGATACAGTTAATTTTCTGCATGCTTGTTTCCGAATGTCCATTAAATCCGATCAAATCTGCACAAAAAAACATTGGCCTTCTTGATTCCTTGCCACTTGGAGCTTGCTGAAAATTATAATAAGCCTTCACAACGTGCTTTCAAGTGAAACCATGAAGAAAGACCATGTGATTGCCTCATCAGATCTAAACTTTACATCACAAAATCGTTGCCGGCTAATAAGTACAGAAAATAGTGCAATCGACCTACACACGTGACATAGAGAGGCATACAATTTAACAGACACGATCTTGGCAGTTCTTGTGCGTGTTCGGCAACAGTCATTCAGAATTCTAAAATGAATTGTCAGACATTATCTTTAGCAGAGGAAGAGGACTCATTGACACCACCGTTAGAGGTTGAAATGCCGAGTATTTTTCAGAACATAGTTCTGCCAGAAAATGCTATAAATTTTTTTTTAACTTTCCAATCAAAACTAAAGTTTCCTTTCTATCCAATGGAAATAAACAAATTAATAATACCAGTTACTTTCTGCATGGATAATATGTATCCACAAATAGTCTAAATGCTCCTGATGCCATAGTTGAGTCAACATCTACATGCTAAAAATGTTTATTTGTATTTTATAATATCTTTATTATCATAGACAGTAGTCTTTAATAATAATAATAATATCAGGACAAATTACACACATTGATCTAACCCCTAAGTAAGCAAATTATTTGCTTGTGTTAAGGGTGTTAGACAACGATACAAATACATAGAAATATACATATAAATACTGAGAATTTATTTATTAAACGACCAAACCCAGAAACACAGACATCTATGCTTATCACATAAATGCCTGTCGCTGCCGGGAATCGAACTCGAGCCCCGTTGCGCCGTGACACGTTAGGCGTCTGCGCTAACCACTCGACCAACGCGACGGAGCGGTTAGTATATTATTTTACTTATAATTTATGTTATTCATATAGTAAAGAAAGGGTAACTTCAGCAATAAATGACAACATACATTTATTATTTTTAGTATTTATTAGTTTAAATCAAGGAGAAAATAAAAAACCCCAACAATATTTTGTACATTTATTTCGTGAACTAGACATAAACGGAATGAATTCAGTAGTGTTATTAACAACTCTTAATATTATTAAATTCGAAATATTACAAATAAATTACAACTAATATTGCACGATACTAGGAATTAAATCATTAGTGCGTTCAGAATTACTATTAAAATATTAACATTATTAAAGTGGAATTATTATTAATTATCATTATATATTAACTATAATTTTAAAGATTCTCGAATCTTCTATTACGATATAACTATTATGTACTTACTATTATTTCAAATAAATAACTGAACCCGTCACAAAACAAAAATTGTCTGGAAAGACATATGGCACAAATAATAAACTTTCTTATATAAAAAAAGGCATAACAATATAAAATAATACAACTGTAACAATACACATTTAGTTATACTTTTCATAGTTTTTCTAAGGACACAAAAAAATTGTATGTAATTTTCAGCACATAGGTCACACACAGTTCATCTCATCGTCTATCGCCTCACTTTTCTGGGAAACTTAATGGTATTTCCCAAAAAGTTGTTGTTGCGTCATTTCTTCCCCCCCACCGCGCCGGAGGTCAGGGCGGATGTCAGGCTGGAGGTCAGGGTGGAGGTCAGCCGCTCCTGCGGGGTCAGCGCGCGGGCGTCGGGTCTGTCCGCGCCGGGGGTCGGCACGGGGGTCGCGATGGGGGTCGAGGAGCGCGCGAGGGGCTTGGGGAGGACGGGCTGCGTGGCGGGGGGGGAGGCGCGGGGAGCGGGGGCCGGCTTGGACTCGCGGCCGCTACACACCTGCGAGGACAAGGGCAGTTCATGATATTATAAAAATGTATGAAAATTCGTTTTCTAAAATTCTGTTTGTGTGATGAATAATTGTATTTGGATTGTTTAGTGCGTGTGTGTAAAGTATATCCATCAGTGACGATGGCTCTGTTACGTTGTGCGTGTGTGTGTGTACCTGGTGGTGGTTCTCCCAGTCCCTGTGCTGGCAGAAGGCGCCACAGTACCTGGCGGCGCCGCAGCCCGAGCACGTCTCCTGCGCCGCGCGACCGCAGTTCCAGCAACACTACGGACACATAACATACATATAATATTTAAACATTTTGATAGCTAGGGGTTATTTTTTACATAACTTGAATAATTTTAGAATTTCAGAATCCATAAAAGTCTTTCTATATTTGTAAATCTAGTGTCCGGGCCAAATAGTCTAAGCGACATTTGTAGCAAGCTGAGTTTTTTAGCTGTTTCCAAATCGATTATATATAAAAATTAGTCTCAATTAAAAGCTTATTTAGTCAGGCGTGACCAACTGCTTATTGCACATATGGACCTCCCTTCAATGTCCTTGAATATGTGTATGTGTGTACTAGCATTATATGTAGTGTATTTATATTAAGTGTATACTTGTCTATGTTTTGTTAAACTAGCATGTGTCTCTATGTACGCGTGTTTCTATGTATGTGTTTGTGAATGCGCTGCACTGTGTGACTGTGTGTGTGTCTCACACTGTGCGGTGCTCCAGGGCTGAGGTCTCGTCCGGGCGGCGGGGAGTGCCTGGCGTGTCTCTCCAGCTGCAGCGCCTTGTTCTCGGCGGCCCCCACGGCGCGCTGCAGCTCCACCAGCGCCTGACGCTTCACCTGCGACACACTCACACACACTGGTACACTCGGCTTAGTAGTCAGATTGGTATAGTATCTTTGCTGAATCTAGACCTCTTCAATTTATTTTTTCAGATCGTGTTTAATCACATGCCTATTATTAACTATTAGATTAATCTATTATTATTTTTTTAGTTTCTTTTAGAAAATTTCTACTTTAATCTTTTAAAAAACTAAACTTTTATTGTTGAAACAGCGAAAATGTGCTAAAACTTTCGGTCGCAGGTTTTAGAGCCACGTGTTGGTCTATGTATGTGTGTATGTATGTGTGTATGTACCTGGTTGACGGCGTCCTCCGCTCGTCTCCTCACTTCGGCGACGCGCTCCTCCGTCTGTCTCACGGCCGCTGTCATGATCTCACTCGCCGCACGCTTCATGTCACAGCTCTCTGGAGGCTCCACTCCTGGGGGAGGAACAGTGGTCGATTGTGGTAGAAGTAAAAGATCAAATTTCCACCGTGTTTCCAGTCATCTAGGTAAGCCTAGCGCCATGTAAAGAATTAGTTGGCTTTTAGGACCACTTCACCAAATAATGTTATAAGATTGACACGACAAGTCTTCTAACTGCGGGTAATAATTTACAAGCACAAAAATACATGATCCAATTTTTTTTAACACTTTTCCAGTTTGCACAGTACCTAAAGATCCACGGACCGTAATTCACAATCAACAAAGAGCAAATATAGTATTTGTGATAACACGATCTATGACGGTCCTAAGTGGTTTTATTCTTGAAAGTTTGACCATAAAGCTTTGCTTGAATGAGATGCACTTTCGTGTTAGACAAGGTCCTTAGGACACTGCTTTGCAATTTTTAACCAAGTTGATTTTTTGTAAACAAGTAATCAGCAGAACAGCATTTCGAGCTGGTAGTTACTTACTGACAGACTGACTATACTGACCAATTTAATTGACGATTCAAAAGTACGTGTAATGCCTACTTGAATAAAGATCACTGATTGAGATTATGTGTATATGTTATTATGATTATGTGTCTCATCTTGTCTTGTAATGTTGTGAGTGATGTGCAGTTTTTATTTAACTACGTGGTCTATATTATTGTTTGTTGAATTTTGAATTCAACGGTTAGGTGCTCACTTCCACTCTCATGACCTTCATTCTTCCCACGTGTCCATTTAAATCTCAACCTACACACATCTCTTTCAACACTTCCCAAAGTTTCTCTTTCATGTCCTCTTTAACACACACATGATACACACATTTCATTTCGTATCACCAACACTTCTTGCAAAGTAAATTATAAAAAAAAACATTATATATTCCAAAATTAACTCGGATATGTTTTATATTTTATTTTTATTATTTTATTTTTAGATGTATGTATGTAAGTCCGCAGTTTCGACATCTAGCTTCTTAGTTTCTTAGTTTAGTTAAATAACGATAAATAGCATAAGAGAAAAAGATTTATTTAAACACTAGAATAAGATTAAATATTTACTTAATACTAATTATGATTTAAAATTTAATTATTATTTAAAATTAAGAATAATACAAAAAAAATCTTCAATAATACGAACCTCTCTGCTGCAGTATGGCGAGCGCTCGCTTTGTCTTCTCCACCATACTGAGGATGCAGTTCAGCATGGTGTTGATGTTCTTCCACTCATCATCAGTCTTCACCAGCCCGGGACGAGGCTCCAGGGAAGCGTTCATTGTGGAGACGTCGCGGACTGTGATACCACCTGAGCAGTGGTGATGGTTATGGTGTGAATTATTAGTGTTTAATATATTTATTAATACAGTTTTAAAAAACACGGTAAGATGAGTATTAAAAAAAAGGTCTATAACTGTTTTGGTTAATAAAACACAATCCAAATGACTAAATCTAAAAACAAGTTTCTAAATTAACATTAATCAAAATATAAAATTAAAAATTACCCCTTAATTTTTATTTGACAACATTAACCTAGTTAGTATAATAAAATATCAATATAATAAAATAGTGGAATGGTTACGTATTTGTTTGACAGTTAATATATAAAAAAAAATAAAAATAACAACGTACCATCTCTCCGTTCCAAACCCTCCTGATGGGGTTGGTAGGGTTGGTAGTCGAACAGACTGGCGTTGCTCGGCAGAGGGTAGAACGGGGAGGGATGGAACACACTCTGACGCTTTGCGGGAGGATAGTCTTCATGAGCGCCGTTGCTTTGAGACTCGTAGAAACTAAATATATTATTGGTTAAGATTTATCTTATAATATTTCTCAATAGAGTATGTATACATCAGTTTAATATAAATATTCATAAACTCCTGAAAACATTTCAAAGTTCAAAACAAAGGTCTCGATATACATTGACAAAGGACTTTGATCAGGAAATAAGTTTGTTAAAACAAAGGGATAAGTTTAACTGAACCCTTAAATCATAATATTGGTAGCTGACTTAACCAGCATTGTTTTATAAACTTCTTTTGAAGATAAGTTTATCAAAAGATTTCTTACTCAATAAGACCCAACCTCCTCTATTTTATCAACTATTGACAAACATAACAAATTTAATTAATATTTTCATTGTTTTAGTATTATGTTTAAATTATGCACCGAAATTTCCAACAATATGATGCAGCAAATCAAAAATATTGATTTTCATTACAAAAGCTGTTTTAAACAGTGGTATCGGGGTTGTACCGATTATTATTTATTGGTTATTGCATAAACTACCGCGTGTGGGGTGGGGTACACAGACATTAAGTACAAACAGATAGTAATAGTAACATTCATATGTATATAAAAATATGTTAACTAAATATTTAATTATTTAATATGGCATATTATTTGAAATACTGAAACTATCAAATATTTTTTTTTCTTTAATATTTTTCCTATTCAAAAAAGAATATGAAGTCTTTAAAATTTATTAACTTCTTTAAAATTAATTAACTTCATGATATATTATATATTTTGAATGAAGTTTCACATATAAGATGATTTTACTGGTTTTAAAATAAAGAGGAAATCACATAAAAATAATATGTTTTATTAATTTTGACGCTATGGTTTTGTAAGAACGTTTTAATACGCTGTCGCTTATAACTTAAGAGGTTATGGAGCACGGCCAACACACGCGTGTCTATGCATATGAAAGATCTATGCTTTTTGGAGGTTCAATTAATTATCAAACCTAGTCTATTGTACTTTTATATATATTATATATTTAAAATATTTAATGGCGGTTATGCATTTTTATATTATCAAATATCATAAGTAGATAATTAACGGTTTGAAATTATCTTTAAACATGTATAGCCATGTTAAGCTTATTTAAATTTATATAAATATAGAATGTAAAAAACCGATACGGGCAGGGATTCGAACCCGCGACTACTGGGAAACCGTCCCGTCGCTCTACCAACTGAGCTACCGTATCGCTGCCCGTCTCGGTGAATTAAGCATTCTATATATGATCGTCTTTATCGGGACGGTGGTGACATCTATTAGGTTTCTTTCGAAAATCCTAACTAATGTTTCTAACTTTGCAGTATAGATAAACATTGAAAAGATGCCACCACCGAAATCAATGTTTGAAATTATCTTTAAACATGTATAGCCATGTTAAGCTTATTTAAATTTATATAAATATAGAATGTAAGAAACCGATACGGGCAGGGATTCGAACCCGCGACTACTGGGAAACCGTCCCGTCGCTTTACCAACTGAGCTACCGTATCGCTGCCCGTCTCGGTGAATTAAGCATTCTATATATGATCGTCTTTATCGGGACGGTGGTGACATCTATTAGGTTTCTTTCGAAAATCCTAACTAATGTTTCTAACTTTGCAGTATAGATAAACATTGAAAAGATGCCACCACCGAAATCAATGTTTGAAATTATGTTTAAACATGTATAGCCATGTTAAGCTTATTTAAATTTATATAAATATAGAATGTAAGAAACCGATACGGGCAGGGATTCGAACCCGCGACTACTGGGAAACCGTCCCGTCGCTTTACCAACTGAGCTACCGTATCGCTGCCCGTCTCGGTGAATTAAGCATTCTATATATGATCGTCTTTATCGGGACGGTGGTGACATCTATTAGGTTTCTTTCGAAAATCCTAACTAATGTTTCTAACTTTGCAGTATAGATAAACATTGAAAAGATGCCACCACCGAAATCAATGTTTGAAATTATGTTTAAACATGTATAGCCATGTTAAGCTTATTTAAATTTATATAAATATAGAATGTAATGTACCACCGTCCCGATAAAGACGATCATATATAGAATGCTTAATTCACCGAGACGGGCAGCGATACGGTAGCTCAGTTGGTAGAGCGACGGGACGGTTTCCCAGTAGTCGCGGGTTCGAATCCCTGCCCGTATCGGTTTTTTACATTCTATATTTATATAAAGATAATTAACTTTTTAAAGTAGAAAATACCCTATTCGTACTTATGTAAAATGTACATTTTTCCTTATATCAACATATATATATATATATATTTTTGAAACATAAAAAAAATATTTAAAAAAATGTGTTTCACTCATGAAAATAAAATAATATTGTAACTAAATACTACTAATTTAATAAAGTAATTGGTAGCAATCAAGTAAGAGTCATGAAAAAATATTGTATTTAATAATTTATTTTAGTATAAAAATGCAGCAACATGTTTTAAAAATAATTATGAATTATGTAAGTATTAATACTATAAAAATATTGAATACCATGCAATATGTTATTAGAAAGCAGTTCTTTGTTAGTTACGGTAATAATTAACTAAGTCAATACTGGCGCCATTTTTCAAAGTTCCTGTAATAACTAATGAGTGCGTCACGTGCCCGCGTCGTTACAAACTCGATCACGTCGCAAACTTTGTAATTGCTTCAAGCACTAATCGACACATTATATTACTACTAATTAGGCACAGGATTTGCATTTCGCTTGCTATTTGATACCTAGTTTACGTTTCGTAATATACAAAATATTATACAAATGACAGTTCGGTCCGCGTTTTCTTTTTTAATTTCTCCTTTCGGACAGGCTAAAATCTACAACCATGCTGTCTCGTCGTTAGCTTATATTATTCTTAAATATTTTTCAAATGTTTACTTTTTCACTTAAATAATTCATCAGTATCTTCTAGTCCATATATGTCTTCATTCATATTTATTTCACTAAGTATTGTAGAATGCAATAATATCGGTCCGCGTAACATTTTAAGTTGTTATATTTTTAAATTTCTCCAGTTTTCATACTAAGGCCTCGACCATTAATTATTCAGTCTAATCATATAGAAGTAAATATTTATTTATTATTTTTATTTCTATGAAAATTTCCACTAGTTTAAGAACGCTATAGTCACATATATAAAAACCGGCAAAAGGAAATACTGCTTCTTGGTTTTCAAAACTATCGTTTAAACTTAGAAAACATAGAATATTGTAAATTATAAAATAAAATAACTTATATTGGTTTTGCCATCCTTATTAAGAGGAATGGAAGTCGTTTTAATAAGCTCTAATTACTACAAAATACGGCCAACAATTTTACAATGGTGTCGCGTTGCCAAATTTAGCGTGTGTTCTAATAACTCATTGGGGTCCATAATTTAGGTAGCCGAATGTGTTTTAACTGCGGGCCCTGCCAAATAGTGGCGCTAAACTGAACCGCGGCGACGTACGGACGATATTATAAATTTTTATTATATTACTACCTTTAAATCGCAACTCGATAACAATAGTTAAGTACTAGTAAGGTTTTAGGTTTTGTTATTATTTTTGTTGACACTGAATCAACATTTCTTTTATTTTGTATATTAATATGGAACTTATTAGATAACTAGCTGGACTATTATACTTATGATTCTAATATTTTATCATTATTTTGTTAGAGTATATCGTGTAAATGTAATATCACATGTATTTTATATATTTCGTTTAAAATAAACTATTTAGCGGAATTTTGCAAACAAACATTAAAATTATACTACTTTAGAAAAATATAAGAACATAAAAAGCTAAAAAAGTAAATTTTTCGAAATTTCGAGTTCGAATCTTCGTTTATTTCTTGATCTTTAGTTATTAAAAAAATTAATAAGTTTAACATAGCTATTTATGTTTATAGATATTTTCAAACATACATTATGGAGCTTATAGCATTAGCTACGCTCCCAGTGGTGTATGGCCTTATCTGTCACACGCATGAATGTCACGTCGCAAGTTTTTGTGGTTCCCGGAGGATGGGTTAATGGAATCTCAGATTACAAATACCTACTTATTTATTTATAAAACATTATATATATAACATATATTAACTTAAGAGTAAAGTAAATATTACAAAAATATATTAAATATATAATATATTTAAACTGTATTTTAATATACAAACTAATATGTCGGTTTCATTAACAAACCATGTAACATAATTATTCGTATAATGAATATGTTATTAGTACATTGTTCAATAATTATAATTAACACAATTTGTGAAATAACGAAGTTCATTATAAATTACAAACCACATGACAGTTGGGTAAATTGTAATAATATATAAAATCGTTTAAGACCGTCGGAGGCTGGACCGCGAAAATTTGTCAACAACCTGCCGTCTGCGAGTGACAGAAACAGGGCAGTGACACACTGAGATATAGCTTGATATGTTTTAAGATTATGAATATATTAAAGATCCTTTAGACTATGTTAAGTTTTTAATTTTCAAATATATATTAAATTTGTTTATAGGATCGCGTTTCATTGATCTAGCATGTCGGAGGTTTGTTTTAATGGAGCAACTTTTTGAAAGATGTTTTATTTTAAAGATTAGATTTAAATAATATAAAAAATACTACTAAATGTAGATTTTTTTCGATTATTTATCTTTTATTTTATGATGATAGTGATGTCGACTTAAAACTAAAGTAACGGTTTGATACGTTAAGTATGTAGTAAGTTATTAAATATGTTATTAGTGTACTCACGGGTCGCTGGCGCGTCTCTTCCCTGCCTCGTGGGCGAAGATGTCAGCTGCGTCCCCACCAGCCTCCAGTACCACGTGCTCGTGAGCGCGGATGTACTGGAGAGGAGTCTGTGACCAGAGGAGTGGATTGGTTTTATTAAGAACACTTCCCTTCCCCCTCCCATCTTTAGATAGGGCTCGAAAACTGTGTTTCTTAAGATCCCTTCCCTGCTATAGGTATACTTTATTTAAAACCTTATTAGGAGCCGCTGGATGCACATGAAGACCTACTATTTTTTTTTCAAGTTTCGTAATTAAATGACCGAAATGTTACATACACGCCCTTATTCATTAAATATCATAATATTCCCCTTCCTCCCTTGAACCTTCATGTTCCTCTTCCCTACCTGTTTTCCTCGTCTAGCCCGTGCGTGCAAGTCCCTCAGTGCGAGGGGCAGCAGTGCTCGGAGGAAGTTAGGCACTGAGGCTCGTAGTGGATAGTTAGTGCTCTCCTGTACTCCACACTGGAACTCCTCGATGCTGATGGATCCCGCCTGGTGGGAGATTATAATGTTTATGTTTATAATTAGAAAATGTTAGAAAATGTTGTTGAGAGATAGGTTACTGCTCGCATTTAAAAAGTGTCATGAACTGATGACTATTTCAAAGTTATAAAGATCAGTATATAGTCAAATAATTAGCTAGTACAGGCTGACTCGACAAAAATAATACCATATACAGAAGCAAAACGAAAAAATTAAGGCCGATTTGATTTGATTTGATGAAAGAATCGGAAACACAAACTGCAGTCTTCCTTCATTATTCACCGCTCCTCAAAGGTGGCAAAACATTTGTCACCACCCCTATTTGCAAATTTCTATAAATAAATGACTAAATTGGTATATTTTGAGAAGGTTTTAGAACAGACTTAAACAACGTACTAATATCGTAGCACCGTCGTAGACAGATCGTGTAGCACCTGTCATAAGACGTAACACCAAAATGCAAATAAATTCCTCACCACAAGGTTGAATATCAACTGTCGCACGCGTTCACCGGTCTCTGCACCTACGTCTACAGCGAAGGTATGAAGCGCTGAGAGAAAGCGCCGCAAGCGCTGTAAAGCGGGCGCGGCGCGGGAGTCCGGAGGAGGAGAGAGCGATTCCGTCGATGAAAGAGCTGAGAGGGAATTAAAAATAATCTGTGACATAATCATTCTATTATTATATTCATAATGCACAAGTACTTGTATATTTAGAATGAGTTGATAAATAATATCTGACTCTGTAATGCAATATAAATAGTTTTTACGGTACATCTGCAGCAGTCCATTATTTACGTTTAATAGAAAAAAACGAAATAATCATAAAATACTATTTATAAAATTGGGAAAATATTCGATTCGAAAATATTAAAACATTTTTTCGAATAATTTTAGTATGTTCTCCTCTTACCTGTTCCGTTGTTTTGAGGGCTGGAGGGTCCACCCGTGGGCGAAGACCTGGCCTCCTCTTGATCTGGTGACTTACGCTCCTTGCCAGAAGCTGTTGCTGGAACAAGGTAGAATAAAATAAAAAATCAATGTCGTATATATTATTATTCAATGAATAATGAAAAAACAATTAAAATAGTTTTAAATAAAATTATCAATCTTATTTATCAAGTTTTATTCCAATTAGATATATTATGTTCATACAAAAGAGTTTGTATTTATTAAATATTTCTTTGTTACCATTATAGCGGACTTCGTTAATTTGAAAAATATCAAACCCATTACTATAAAAAATCATATAAACGCCATTTTAGCGGGCCAACATCAACATCGGCGTGAGGCGTGCCGCCGCATATCAGCAGCTTATTTGCGTACATCGATCGAGCTGTTGTACTATTACCGACTGCTATTACTGACTGAAATAAAAACTATATACTATTGTTTCTACTACTGACAATAAGAATGTTTAAATTTAATAAGTTAATTAAGAGATTTTATATATCTATAACTTCGTAACTCATTTTAGACTTTTCAACGGATTGTTCATTTAAAAAAACGCACAGCCTGTGTCGTATAGCAGTTATTTGCATTAATATTTTTTTTACCAAGTCCTATACAAATTATTATGATGGGAAAATTAAGCGAACAGATATATTTACAAACTTCCAATTTTTATTTTAACAGCGTTTCTGTTTGTGTTCGTGTTGTTGAAATCATTTTCTTTTATAAATATGTGAAATGTATGGACAGTAAATATTTAAAAATATAAAAAAAATACGAAAATGCATATTATAAAAAATTAACGATAATTACAATCTGATTGATTAACGTCAATATTTACTTTTTGAAAGTTACAAGTGGTTCGGAAAATATTTTAAAGATACCTTCGAATACTTAACAATTGATTTTGATTTTTTTATTTGAATCTTAGTAATAATTATTAATGATCATTAAATTAAATAAATAGTTTTATTTATTTATTTTTTAATAAAAAAGGTAATTAAGGGGTCTAATTACAAATCATAAAAAATATATTGTTAAATTATAATGTCCGCTAGTTTCGTGAGCAAACCGCGACCGGCCCTCTTCAAACTGTATGATGAGTTACGTGCGGGCGCATAGAACCGCTCGTTTGAATACTAACACTACCCTCACGATCACAACCAGCCCACTATCAGACCGAGACAAATAAGTGGGCAAGTACAGTCTAGAAACTAGTTTTCATTTTATTTATTGTATATAAATCATTAATATTATTTATTTTCATCATGAGTTGTTATTATTAATAATGAAGTAATCAAATAAAAAAGGTTTAAAATTTTATATCGAAATATTAATATTGTATCATATATTATAAGACATCAAACGAAAATACTGTCTGTGACAGAGTAAATAAAAGTTTCGTAGCTAGTGTGCGGAGCCTTGCAGCCGACAGCTCTCTAGTGCAAGATAGTGATGTACACTATTGATATAATACTTATCGACCACAATAATATCGATAACGATATGTAGATAATAGATTTACCAACTCTTAAAAATCTATTGTTTAAAAATGGTAAGAGAACACATTGTAGTTATAAAAGTGACCATTTTGTCATATTCAGTAAAATAAAAAAAAAACGTTATACATACTTTATATATATATATATGTAGTATGTGTAGCGTTTTTTCATCATGAAATTGGGAATAAGTTTAATGGTTATAAGCGCACAAAAGACAGATAGAAAGCCTTTGTCATAAAATAAATAAGGAGGAATGGTAAATTTCATTTGTAGAATCTGAAGAACTTCTTGTAAGTTTAATTATGTCCAGTTAAGTTTAATCGTAATAAGTAGCTTTAAAAATATTTATATAGAAATATTAAGAGAGCATCGACCAATCCCCATCACTACTCGTTATCGACTACTGCGTGGCGGCGACACCTCGCCTGAGGCCTTTCATCTCAATTACTACGAAAATATCGTAGTAACCTTTGTAGCACTGATCATACTTTTTAATTGTTTTTTGTAGCCACTGGCTGGAAAAATTACAATATTTGTTTATTTTTGAAACGTTTTAAATTTAAAAACGTATTCCATTTATTCTATATGTGTCATACATAGTTCATTGACAGTTATAGCTTTAATATAAAACGTTTAATATTATCTTCGTCCGCGGGGTGCTCTCATATAATAAAAATCCCAGTCTATGGAACTAGAAGATCCCACGTTTTAACCACTTCTCCTTTTCTCACCGTATTTATTAAAGTATTACATGTGTAATGATAAAAATTATTGATATCTCTAGAATATTAAGGATATACTAACTTAAGTATCCTCAAATATATATAAATTTAAATTTAAAATTATACTCTTTATTTAAAGTCGTAGGTTCCGTAAAAAATATTCAATTATTATTTAGCCAGTATTTCTCCATTTACCCTCTCTTCAACTAATATATGACATATCCTCACTTAATATAGTAGACGAAGGCGAATCAGATTACTTTCTTTGAGAACATGATACTAAAGTATAGTATATGTAACTTTTATTTACCTAATTATAATCATTAACCATATGACTCACGCAATGAGCTTTAAAAACTGTATATTTAATTGCCCCAAAACATTAACTTATAACTGAAATATCAGAAATATTCGATTCGCCCCCAAAATTGGTTCGAATCGGATATTAATTTGTTGTACATAACATATAACTTAATCAATATTATTTGATTTCTACAAACTTTAGTATCACAAGCACAATTAAAATAAATTATAATAAAATCAATATTAATTACTAGCACATTTCGACTTTCTTATTAACACATTTCTCGTAGCATTCTTCGCATACATGGCACTAAACCAATCATCTGATAGTAGAAGAAAAAATATGTCGGAACAGTAAATACAATGCCAATATCTTGGTTTTGCAGATGAATCTTTATTTTTTATTCCATAATTTATATTATTTTACTACTTTTTGAGCATTTTTTCTTTCCGTCAGTCTTGTTATTCAGTCGTTTTACATCAATCATCATTTTATCAGTCTTAAGTTTTTTTTCTACGAACCTTTTTCGAGAAGTTTCATTGTACTCTGAGGTGATGTCAAATGCACAGTCGATGTTGTGGTTTCACGAGATTACCAAATTATGGCCGACGGCCACTTGTGCTATCTTGATAAGTGATATGTGATTGAATAGCTTCCTATTCAATAACTCCAGTAGTGCTGGGTGATGGGGCTGTACAAGATTGTTGTTAGATAGTGGAAGGCAACGATACTGTTTCTTTAAATTGTTCTGAAAGTACCGGTTATGGACTTCACGAATGATATTGTGTTTGCATAAAAGAAATAAATTTAAGAAGTGATACAATTTGCCCCGGATGACGTGATCCGCATAACCCCATATAAGGAACTTTTACGATAAATATTTTCCAAAGTAACCTATATTTATTCAATAACAATATCCTTCAAAATGCTTTCTATTGCAGACGTCTGCCCATTCAATATAAAACATATAATTCAGAGTTTTAAGACAAATCCTTAGATTGACACAAAAAGATGATAAGTACCGTCCTGAGATGAGAGCTAAAATTGTAACGCTAAAAAAAAATAACTTTCGATTAACGCTAACTCTTATGTAATAGTCTAATCAGAACATCTCCAATGGCTGGAGGTGAGGGGTGAGACAGGGTCTTAAGACACCAGTTACTTGATTTCTTGGTCTGAATATATATATATTGGATTAATAGTTCCATACAAAAACAATACTATGTATCGCAACAAAAATAATATATTTCGTATATTTAATCGAAACTCACACATGCACAAAATACAATATTCCCACCGAAGTTTCCTAACTGGATAAATTTGTCAATAGCAATAGCACACATTGGCGTCTTCCTCCTGCATCCATAAAAAGAAGACCAAATGCATTCACGGAAACATTGTGAAATACAATGTTAAAAGTGAAAATCAAACTATTTTAAAAACAAGAAAACAAAGTCAAAACAAATTGTTTTTTCGACTGGAAAGGAATTACTTTAAACATAATATGACTTTGAAGTATTAAATTGAAATGGCCTGGCAAGTATCATTTATATCCCTTAAAAACTTATTGTACAGCTAAGCAGTTTAATAAACTATACATAATTATATAAAATATATTTTTATGATATATAAAATAGGCCAGCTGAGTCCCTCTCGCCTGTCTCGTACACTGAGAGAATGATCGGTAGCTCTCGTGTGAAGAGTGTCGAGTGTCCGACACGCCCTGATATACCATCGGTACATCACTTGTGTACGCTGTTGCTTCTATGAATAATAGTTTACTGGTATTTATATTGTATTTATTTTAATCATATCTCACGAATATAACCATTGTTTTATTATTTTTAACACTACTGTTTTTTTTAACTAAAATACTTTAGCAAAAGTCGACTATACCAAGACACTTTGCTTGGTCAAAGTTTCAAAAAAACTTTGATTTAATAAAAACAGTTTGAAAAGAAATATACAGAAGAACGTGTCTCATACTTGATAATAATTCTTTGAGTATTTGTTTAGACAAAGTATGTATAAGTTTTTAAATAATATGTGTGGTTAGGATCTTCTTTGGTAAAACTTGTTCCAATTTCTGTTATAACATATCCAGGTTCCATATTTTTTTCCTTGGATTCCTTAGCCTTCCTTGTCCCTAATTGTCTTAGTTTCTTTACAGACGGATAAGCTCAAAATGTAATATTTTACATTTAATTGTGTCTCTAACCATATACTCTATTTACCTTCATTTGATTTTTGTTACATCTACATCAGTTTTCAATACTATAAACTAAAATCGACTCCTAGGGTAAAGCAGCTGTGTTACATTATATTTATTATTATTGATTCTCTCCTTATTATAACGCTGTATCTAAAACAAAAAATATATCATTTTAGTTAATTTTAGTGTTAGATTTGTTAAGGTTCATTGTGATTCCAGGTGTACAAACATTATGGTAAATAGTCGAGGGCGGATATTGCCAGAAGAGGAAAAATTTCGAAGTTTCTTTTCACCAGTCAGGAGTAACAACATATATTTTTGCCTATCAAAGCACTAGTCGGTACATATTACTAAAATTCTTCACCTAAAATCTTTCAACTTATAAGCATGTGCAATACGATTTACGAATTAATGATAATTTAAAAAAGTGAATCGTTCGAAATAGACATCTTTTAAACATGCAATATAATTAATGTTTTCCGGGGAAATATAGAAAATAAAGTACAAAAATAATTGAACCCGAGCAATAAACTACAAATATACCAAAATTCATACCAGATTTTGGGTTTTGTATTTTCGAACAATCAATCATTTACATTTTTTTACTTTGTTTATTTACATACATTGTTTTACTTCTGTACTAGATATATATTAAAAATATAAATATATGTCTCAAAAAATATGTAAGATTAATATAAAATATCAACTCGGTACTTTTTATTATATATTTTAGAATTTAGACCAATACTTTACTAATTACCAAATTAGTAAAATATTGGTCTAAATTATTAGATCAGAATGATATCTATGATTATTAAATAGCTGAGAGGCCTGCGGCGAAAAAAATATGCAAAGAATTATTTTGGTGTCTTTTTGTTAAACTGTATTACAAAAACATACATAGTCTGGCCATAAATACTGTTACATCTAAAAATATAAAAATTTTACATTTGAATTTGGATTCTGTCATTTTTATACGATTGTTTATTGTGTTTTCTCATTATGGCGCCAATAAATTGTACAATATTTTGCGATATTAGAATGAAGTGGGGTGATAAAGACCACAGAATCGCTGTGATTGCATTACACAAAATAGGTATGGAGCCAAATGCAATTTTTAAAACTCTCCATACAATTAATATTATTCAATTTTTTGTATACCGGGCTATTAATAAGTACAATGAGACTTCCTGTGTTTGTGACAGAGAAAGATCTGGCCGTCCACGTAGTGTTAGTACGAAAAAGGTAGTCAAAGCAGTAAGGGAATGAATCCGAAGAAATCCTGTCCGAAAACAAAAGATTTTATCTCGGGAAATGAAAAGTTTTTTTAAAAGAGCTGACTTAGGACTTGCAGCCTATAAAAGACGCAATTAGTCGACAGAGTGCAACGTGGACATTATCTGACTTCAATGATGGTTTGGTGGGGCGTTAGCTATAAAGGAGTGAGCCATATTTTTGTGAAAAAGGTATCAAAACATCGGCACAAGTGTATCAAGATACCATTCTTGAGCAGGCAGTTAAGCCCCTTAATAACACCATGTTAAATAACCAAGTATGGTCCTTCCAGCAAGACTAGGCGCCGGGTCATAAAGCTCGGTCCACGCAGTCTTCGTTGGAAGCGAACGTCTCGGACTTCATCAGAGCTGAAGACTGGCCGTCGTCTAGTCCCGATCTTAATTCGCAGGATTATGATTTATGGCCAGTTATAAAAGCAGTTATAGAGAAGAAATATATATATATATATATATCTATATATATATTTTATATTAGTATATAGTAATTTTGTATAGTTATGTTTTATATAGTAATGCTTTAATATCATCATCAATTTAACCAGACAATATGGACAGGTTTCAGATATTAAACGAGGCGATGGTCGACAATCATAGGTCTTGGGCGGAACACTGTAATATTCATGTACAGATTATAGTAACAAGTAGAATTATGTATTTTATCAGTATATACGGTATGTAAGTTTTTTATGACTAGTGCTTACATCTGGATTTACTTGCGTATTATGAATATTTTTTAAGAATTGAAATTTTAAAGCTGTATTAGCTTATACACAAATCTATAGTTATTTGTAAGATATTTAATTTAAAACATTTTTTTTTAGATTTTATCGATTTACGATTTGAGATATTATTATCTGGATTAAACTGGTTTAAGACTACAAATAATAAATTCAAAGAAATTCAAAATATCTTTATTCAAGTAGGCATTTACACGCACTTTTGAATTTGTCAATTACATTAAATATAAATATATTTTTCATAAAATAATAAAAAAAAATAAACACAGCGGCTCAATAGTACATAGTTAATAACAAACAATCATAGCTGTAATCGATTTGAGGGCGTTCTTAAGAGCAAACACCATTAATAATACAACGTGGGAACCACCAGATTTACTTCTACGACATTTGCCAAGCGAAATTACTCCGTAACTATATAGAAATAAAGTTGTAGCCATTTAGTGAACACACTGAGGGTAGTTTGTTACTGTCAATGAAATTTGAACTTCATTGGTACGTAATAGAGGTTTCATTATCGTGTACTCTCAGTATTATGATTTTAGTTGTTTTTGCAATTGTGGGTTCAGAATTGTGTATAATTTAAAGTGTATTAGGAAAATATGTCTAGGTCGATTTTTATACTTATAGTTTGCTTCAAAAATAACATACAAAATATTATTTTTCTAAAATTGTGAGCCCATAAAATTATTAAAGTATTTAGTATATATAAAAACCAACGTTCTGAAAGAACTCAGCTGGTTGTTCCCAGGGAATTTAAAGGGTGAGTTTGACTGAACATTAAAACAAAAATTGGTTTACATAAGTTGCTCTGTATATATTTAATTTAAAAACCGAATTGGTCTATGTATTTTTGGATAAATTTCACAAACAATATTTGTATATTACTATTTCACAAACAATTTTTATATAAAGATGAATAAAATGAATTTATGAATTCATCAGCAATTTCAGAATTACTACTTACTTAATCACTATAAAAATTAAAATCGTAAAAAAAAACTATTTGCTATAATCTTCGTAATGAACCGATTTTCGTGCGTTGTCACAGATATGAGGAAGAAACTCTATAAATACATATTTTCTTAGCGAGTAATTAATTTTTTATAGCTTAATATTGACTGGAATTGACTTTTCCTAATAAGATTCGCGTTATCTCCGACATCTCTCTCAATTTATATTTTCGGAAAAAATATTTATATGAGTATTTTGGCGTCTTTTATCCGATACAGCAGAGATTATTTGATATTTGGGAGGTTATTTGGCACATCATCAAGAATATTATAGTACTATCAAAGGTTTATACCACTTCACAGATGACACCCCTAATAAGATCGCACTAGGGCAACTGCTCCCGTAGTGGCAACCGTGCTACGAGCTGCCTTCAAGTAGCTACAGCCAGATTCTATGTATAGCGTGTGTCTTTTATGTATAATGTGTATATATAACAATAATAAAAAATCAATTAATCATGAATTTAAGCAATAATCACTGAGTATACGTATCAGTGCCACAATGGGTTTGAACCACTGTTTTATAATTATAGTTATAAATGCTTGCAGCACACGCGATATTTGTGTCTTGTCTATAGACGTATTTACTACTAACAATGTAAGCCTATAGGAATATTATTTATTAATTATGGGAATCGAACTTACTGTGTATTGCGAAATGTCTAAGTTGACTAAAAAAACCCAATTGAGGACCCAATTGAGGATTAAAATATAAAAAAAGACTAAAAACTCATGCGAACTATATATATATATATATATATATATATATATATATATATATATATATATATATATATATATATATATATATATATATATATAAATATAGAAATCATCTAATATATATATATATATATTAGATGATTTCCTTGTATTAAGACAAGCAAACAAATTTACACATTTATAACGATAAAAATTAATATTAAGATTCAAAGAAGACAAGATATCATCAATCTTCAAGCATTTCTTTCATGATAGCAATATTTAAGTTGTCATCTAGATATAATAAATCATAGGCAGAATGAGACAGACAACTCGTTATCTTCTGTCGCATTCACACAAGAATGAGAACAACATTTGCTTGAATTATGTGTAGAAATGAGACACAATGATGTTTTTGGTCCAAATCTGTTGACCGTTTTTGTGCGAATTTAGGCTTAGGAAATATAGTTTTTTTTAATTAGCCTAAGTTGGAAATTAAAATTAATTAATACATTCTCTTTGGTGTTGCATCTATTAGTATTATTTTTTTTCTACTACATTGTTTTATATATTTGAATTATTTTATCATAAATGCCAAAGTATTTCTGAAATACACAAACTAACAGATTCCTTATTGTTTTGATATGTGACGTAGGTACTATAAGCTGTAAACTCAAATGATACTTTTATCCAGTTTCATCAATTAAAAGTTTTATTTTATTTTAATTACCTGAAGGTAAGTTAATATGACAACATATTCTAATGATACCTGTAAGCATTGGCATTATGGTGAAAAATAGAGAAGATGAGTAACAGATAGTTAATTCGACAACCTCTTTAACCTAACCAAACCCAGTTATAATAACCAAATAAAAGACCATATTCTGGGGAATATAGTAGGTACCATGACGATTGAGAAACTCTATACACGAGCAGTAGCAAATTGTTTACAGTTAGGTTTGTATATATTTCCTTGAGTTGTTGTTTTATTTCGTCCATTTACATATATGTTATATATATGTCTGACTATTCGTTTAGATTGTAAGCTTTCGGTTAGAAACTAATAACTATCTAGGTATAATTTAGATTGTAGGTTCATCCACAAAGTGGACACTCACGAACACAGGAATGTGAAATAGGGGTTGATAAGCTAGTAACATAAAAACATTTAGGTAAACTGAATATTTCTAATTTCAATTTTAATTTTAATCTTGTATAATAACATTTAAAATTTTTAAGTTCATTTACAATCATTTTGTCTCTAACACTGCCACTAGCTGTTCATCAATAGGTCTATCTAATAAATACACTTAGTATAATATTCATCTGTCTGTACACAGCTCGTGGCAGTCGTGCCGCCCGGCGCTATCGTTAGATTATGATCTGCACCCGGTAGTTCTCACAGCCTGTATTTACACTCAAAAGAGATATTTACTCGAAATTGAATAGTGAAAATATATGTAAGTATAATAACACCAGAAACTGTTATTGTGATAAATAATGTAAAGCTTTTTTTTTTTAACGCGGGTCATTATGTCAAATGGTCAAACACTCTCTGGAAGTAGGTACTAAAGAAATTAGACATCCTTTGAGAAAGAAATAATCTGATTTGTCTTATCGACCTAAAAATATCTTTGTTAGCTTGTGAGTCAAAGTAGCTGGTTGAACAATATTCTGTTGCTGGTACCAGCCACCAGAGATGGTGGAATAGGTATTATAAGGAATTTTTCAAAGGAAGAGTGAGAGCAAAGTTCAAAGTCGGAACGTTCTCCCTTCCTTCCCGTTTCTCTCCTACATACTCTATTCATAAAGTGCAACGTTTCGTAGAAAGAGTGAGAGAGTCGGGTGTCTGAACTCTCTCCCTTCCTCTTAATGTATTTGAGTCTCCAACGTCCTCTATTCATAAAGTACAGCAACGTATTTGCAACATTCCATATATGTAGATGTATGATCACACCGCTCACTATTATTGTTCTGTCAATTTGTTTGCTAATATAGTACAACGGAATATATACATATAATAAATATAATTATTATGTAGGTATATAAATACAACGAAAATTAATGATCAATTCATGATGTAACAATGGATCTGATATATAATATAATAGTAGCAATCTATCACTTATTATTTAAGAAATGTTTGACAAATATTTTTATATTTTATAAGGCTACATCTTGGAAGTAATTAATAATATTATATACAAACATTTACGTCGCTCGATGGTGGGCTGGGTGTATTCTTTGTCGGGTAATTCTTCCTTCACTTTCGCTTCCATCTGCAAAATAAACAACATTTTAATATGATATTGTAATAACAACCTTAATAAAGACATCCAACAATAGAACACATAATATCGACTCGCTCTTGACCGCGAGTGCGTTCCGACCACACACGAAGTAAACCAGCTGCTTCACCAGACCATTCACTATTACATTTAGATACGTCTGCAAATAAATTTTGATTCAACTCCAGACTATCCAAAGATAATATGGAAGAAGATTATATATATTTTACTGCTTTTTTAAATAGTATCCATGGAGTCTACGGCCTGCATTTGTAAGCAGTTTTTATACGTAATGTACATCTACTAATAATATTAGATCAATAATTCTAAACTGAAATTATCTTTGATAGTTTCCTATAAACTCTTTTCTACCCACTTATCGATTGTTTGCATTGGAAACTCAGTAAACGCATGGTAATTTCAATCTTCAGCAGCAAAAATAGGACCAGGATTCATTATTAATTTCGAAACGTCTACTGACTACTTTAGTCTACACTTGTGAAAACTTGATACTATTAGATTCAGATGACTACAATAAGAACCTAGGACTTTTAAATTTAATTTTATTTTAGGCTTGTAAGTGATTGTATAAACAAGTAATGATAAAACACAGTAAAGAATTTATGAAAGATAAACATAATTCTAATAAATTTTCATAAGGGTTATTTTTTTAATATATTATTAGTTACAATTTTTGTATTTATTAACGAATGTAATTAATTTTTTTTTTGTGGCGTTTGAACGTTATAATGAAATATATTAAATAATGTTTCAGCGACTCGCTCTTGACCAAACAGCTGGTTCATCTTAGCACGCGACGCGTACCATCTGGCCCTGGCGTCATAACGGGGAATAGTTGGAGATATTTTCTCATAGTTTGTGTTTAGAATATTAAAACTAAAGTCTGTCTAGATCCGGTTCACACATTTTTATTATATCTTAATTATATTGAAAATTAAGAATCATTTTAAATCTGATAAAAGACAATCATTTTTCAAATGTTCTCTATCTGTATTATATATATTGTCCCGCAAGTATAGCATAGGTTTATATCGAAACTGTGAGTTCACCTGTTCATGCACTTGTGCTGCACCTGGCACGTGCAACCAAAACATTTGATACAAATAAACGAGCTGTAGCATGCCTTAGGCACAGATTGCATATGCATGCCTATGTCAAAACTATGAGTAATTCATATTTCATTAGAGAGAACTGGAATTTTAAGAAGTTAGTCATTAAAATACAAATATGACATCAATGACGTATTTTTTTTTTACATACCCAATTGAAAGATAATTATCAAAGTTCAAGAGCGTATTTTTTTTAAGTTCATTTAAATTTATATAAATCTTTTCTTTAATAAAAATAAACTGTAATAATCATATTCATTACCAAATGAGTTGACCAGGCATTCTACAATTTTCGGCAATTCGTAATCCTTGCCGAACATCACAAACAGTGCACCCCTAGCGAGGGTTGTGGGTGGGGGTAAATCTCGTTAGGGCAGGTGATACACAGGTGTGAATTTTTGAACTAGTTCTAGTAACTCAATTTTCTTATACGGTTCGAATAGAGATATTATATATGTATGCCTAATTACATTTGTCTTTTATAGTTTTATAGTATAGCTATTAGTTTCGGACTATTATTATTTTTAATAGCACAATCACAGCTAGTTTTTTCATTTTGTTATTAATAAACCGACATTAACGTGGGTTAAGAAATCTTCCAATGAGATATTTATCAAAGGACTATAAATTTCTGAGTCTCTGCCGCCATATCTTCTCAGGTCTGGTGCAATTATTTATCTAAGCTTAGACAATGAAAATATTTCTTTCTCAATTAAGATTTTGATTTATCTTTTTTTTTATTTTGTAACATTACCAATATAATATTTTATTGTGACACACACACACACACACACACAGATTTAAATGTCATGTGACGTCACGCCGGCCATGTGGTGCGGGGGCGCGGTGTATTTATGCTTCCCTGATAACAGAAACTAGCAATGTACACAGTTTTATTATAAAATAGCTTGCAATTTCTCTCAGTATGAATAATATGTAATATCATAGATTTCATTTGAAAATCCTTAACAAAAAACATAAAGTTAGTACATTATAGTTTGTTAATACGCTCAATATTATTTACGTAACTACTGTTAGCTAGCATACAGAAAACAAACTAACAAAAAAGGTTTTTCTATACAAATTGTATATTTATATACATTCTAGGTCACAAAGAAATTTAGGTCATTCCCAGAAACTGTGCTTTAACTCAATATAAGGGATGGCATTGGGTACATTTTAAAGGACAACTAGATTCCTTCAGAAAGTTGATTTTTATCAAGTTAAAAAAGGTTTCATATGGGCACAACTTTTTTACTTCCGTCTTCAGTTTAACACTACTAGAGATCAAAATATAACTAGAGTTATTTTTTTTACACTTTTATTTTATATTAGCATATTTTTTTATTCTCGTAAAATGATCGGAAATCATTTATACTAAACTGTAAATATGTATGGTTAGTATTTATTTATATTAAAAATTTCAATATATAATAGACTAAACTCACAGTATATATAAATATAATAAGTATAAACACAGATGACCAACTGTCGCCTTAATAGAAGACTCGCCAGATGTCGTCGTTTGGAAATCGTATTTTCATTTCGACTGTAGTCCAGTTTATACTAATAAGTATTATTTTATAAGGGACAAAGCTCCAGTTTTCCATTCAAGTATTTTTATATATAATTTTTAAGGTTTGTATGTTTGTTTATTAATGAATTAATGAATATAAAATCTAGTTTAAATTTCTTATTAATTTGTTATAATTTTATTTCTATTTAAAAGATATGATTCCTAATTTTTAATTCTTTCTGTCGACTCAATAGTCCTAGGTATAATGAGCCTAAGATTGTCTTCAATATTGTAAATCTTTCAACCTACAAATTTGAAATTCCTTAATTTCTTAAGTAGAGAAATTGTTTTAGGCAATGGTCATCTTATCTACATAAGACGTGGTTCTGACGTCATTATTGTTACACTATTTTATTAGAAAACAGGTGGTAAGTCTACCTGCAGCGCCGTCATTATTTAGATTTCTATAAAAATCTATCATATCAGTATTGAGTAAGTCAATTACAAGAGTTCAATGAACACACAAGTGCAGGTTATGAATCCTATTGTTAGTATGTCATACATACAATATCATACATACAAACTTATTATTATATACCTTATAATAATAAGATTGTATATAATATGCCTTAGTATGAATAAAATTAAGATTACAATAGTCTTTCCTTCAAAATTGGTTTGACATTTTTAACTTTTTATTTCTTTTATCAAATAATTTAAAAGTAAAAAAATATATCACATTTTAATAAGGTAGGCCATCGAGAGTCAATTTTTCAAAGTACTTAGTTTCATCGGTGTCTCCATGAAAAGCCAAAAATGTTAATAAGCCAAAAAATATATATATTAATATCGACTGTTCCAGACTTAAGAACCCTGGAACCTTAGATATCTATTAAGCGTTCATAACTGATGAATTTGTGTAAATGTCCCTGAACACAAATCCTTGCGATCATATCTTATATTCGTTGTAGTCAAATAAGCAAAAACGAAACGATCTGTTCCTTATTGACTTACCGCTTTAGGGTTAAATTTATCGCTCCGAATGCTCCGATACAGCATAAAAGTCAAAGAAACCTACAAACATAAATCTAGATAAGATAAACATTGTTCAATTGATGCTGTACACACAGACATTAATTAGGACACAGCTGGATGCGGACGACAAATATTGTGTGTTAGGATAATTACGGATTTTCCGCACGTATTACAATCTGTACGTTAGATAAATTATGATTAACAAACTTTCAAACAATAGCCTGGACTTTTAATAATTTTGTATGTTTCTTTTGTTGCAAATAACATGGAAACTTTTTTTTTTATAATTGGAGTTGTTATTGCTTCATATTTGTTTTTTGTGGGATGAACGAATCATTATTTTATTTATTATTTATACATATTATTCAATTTAGTATATGTACATTATTTTTAATACTGACATAAACGTCAAAATTTGTTTTATTTTTTATTTATATTATAATAATTCAACAAATTTTTATTTTTTTAAATAAACCTTCATAAGCATCAGGCTCTAGTAAAACTTTACCTAACTATGACTGTAATTATTTTTGATTTATTAATTAAACAATATATAACTCGTTAAATCTATTTACACACAGACACAGTTGTCGAGTGAGCGAGCAAACATTGTATATACGGATTACGTTTAATACTGAAATACGTTAATTGCCAGATTTAAAAATAATATCATAGAATTAACATGTTTTATGTAAATGCGTAGTAATGTTTTTAATTTATATTAAGAACTATCAAGTCTTTTTTAAATAAGTTATAATGTGAAAATAAAAACTATTAATTACCATAGCTTAAACAAACATGACAATTTTATATTATTTATGTAATTAGTTATTTTTATATTTGTGATATTGTATATTTGAAATAATAGTAACTATTATTATCTCAACTTACTTGCTTACTTAGGAGTTGTGTAATTTATCCTATGATAATATTGTTATTATTATTTGTGAATTTTAATGTTAAAGACAAATATTTTTTTATCGTACAGTGTCAGGGTATATAATATATAAACAAGAATATATTTTATTAATTGTATATTGTAAATTATTTTTCAAATAAAAATTCGTAGAGTGAGTGTAGACCGCTATGCTACGAAAAGTGCTACGTATTAAACCTACGTCAACTGTACTAATTTAATAAAAGCTGATGAGTTTGTTTGTTTTCTACAATTATACGAATTAGACGAAATTTAATAATTCAATAATTTTGTAGTTACAAATGAGTTTACAAACTACAAATAATTAAAAAAAATAATATAAAGCTGTTTGCTTATCTGAAAGTATATTCCTAATGTGTTCCAGAGACAATTCTCTAGTTGGTACCGAGTCGCTGGAAACAGTAGGTATTGTTACAGAAGTAATAAGGCAGGTAGATAACGGTAACGTTAAATCTATATTCAATATTTTATTATAATTCTTACTATTGTTAGATTGCTCTTTGGCTACAATAATAATAATATTTCTAGACTAATTACACACACTGATCTAACACATATGTAAAAAAAATATACTTGTGTTAAGGATAATAGACAACGATACAATACATAGAAAATACATTATAAATACTTCAAATATATTTAATAAACAACCAAACCCAAAAATACAGACGTAAATGCTCATCACGTACATGCCTGTCCCTGTCGGGAATCGAACCCGAGCTCTCTGCGCTGACCACTCGACCAACCGGACGGTTAACGAACTAACACAAAGTTTTTTTAATTTTATCTTATTTATCATTTACATTGTATGTTATGTATTGTACACAATCAGTTGCACTGGGTGTCCTGTGAACTTATAAACACGTGCTACTGAATTAATGAACTTAAATAACAAAGAAATCTTTCAATAACAGAAAAAGCCATAAGAATGAAAAAGTTAATAAAAAAATACAGAGTATACATTGTACCTTTACATTACCTTATCAGGATAGTATTTTACGATTAGAACTTACAAAAAAAAAAAATTTGCAAAGTATAAATTATACACCTTATCAGGATTTTTTTTTCACGATTATCAATTTTATTAAAGACCTGAAATTGTCTAAATATGAAATAAAAGATGTTTTAGTTTTATTTCGTTATTGTATAATTTTGTCTGATGCAATTAATTTACAGATATACCTATAAAAACATCTTGTATGCTAATACCTTCAAGTGCCGTATCTTACCTCATAGCTATTAACCAAAACATGTTCCAGGTACCAAGAATACATTTTATTTGCATTCTGGGAACAGACCACCTGTGTCTATCTATATACCAGAGTCTGTGTTATTGTTCATACAAACATACAACAGAACCCGGGGCACCTTGCTAGTTTCTTTCAAAGGGTAGATATTATTGTGTAACATTAAAAGAGCTGAGTGGTCAGTGGGTCTTGAGATATTAAATGTTTGAAACCTCAGCATCCCTAACGATACAACGTCAATTCCCCAAACTTTTAAACCGTTATTAGTTCTCCGCACCTGGGCCATAGTTCCAAAATCCTTCACAATTTATTTCGCCACTTTTCCATCAATATAACGGAATTTGAGCCACCTGATACAAACTAGACCTTATATTACGAGAAGCAAAATAATTTTGTAACGGTAACGTATAGGGACTTCGTTATACATTGCTCCTTAATAATGTCTTAAAAAATGTTATAGGTACTTAAAAATATTAATATTTTATTTCATTTGAACATTCGTTATAATAATTATGATTAAAAAAAAAATCCTATATACTAATACAAAAAATAATAATTCGATTTTATAAAACGAGAAAAATATTGTTAAGTAACGAAAAATGTAATCCAATGTTTTCAAAAACAAAGTTGTATAAAATAAACTACTTGTAGTATAACATAACATAAATATACACGTATGTGTGTGTTAGTGTGAGTGTGTGTTAGTGTGAGTGTGTGTTAGTGTGAGTGTGTGTTAGTGTGAGTGTGTGTTAGTGTGAGTATGTGTTAGTGTGTGTATGTGTTATTGTAAGCATTCTATATCAGAGCGGTAATGTATCGGCAACAGAACCATACCGTCGCAGTTGGCACAGCGGCGGGCGTCAGGTGTGGACGACGTCGGGTTTGGCAAATTTTAATGAATGTTGACAATGAAATATGTTTTGCTGGAAAAGGGATATAGAAAAAATATAATGTTAAGTTCCTTGCTGACGTTTTATCATATATCTTATTTTTAATCGCTTAGGTTATTGAGTTTTAGTAATATTAAAATATATAGAATGAATCATTAATATGAGCAGGTATTTGACACGACTGTTTTTATATCTTTATAAGATATTGAAGGTAAATTATTATTACATTTACCATTTAATATTTAATACATTATCAAAAAAAAATAATTAAAAAAAAGTTTAGCGCTGATTAATGTCATTTCTTATTTTTAACTTGTATTACAAGCTACAAAACAAATATCTTTAATAATATTTTCCTCCAGCTGTTCCTAACCACGCTCAAGTCTCTTCCAGCTCGCTGACATCCCTGCAGGCCACCATGTGGCACAGAGAGCCGTGTTATATGGATTTTCATTTAGGAAATCGTATAATATTATAGCGCTTAGCTGTCGCTAATGCGAATTTTTATGTTTAATTTTAATTACTGCCCTAACTCCTTCAAGCTTGACAAGTGGCTCGACTGAAACACTAGTAACTGCACGCGGGTGGTTTTGTTATTTGTGCTATTGCTTATATAGCTGACGATTAGTTAAGAAACATATAAACAAACACTAATATCACTACATTAAAAAATATGTATATTTATGTGTCGTAATTTTTGTCAAATGTAAAATTTATATTTTAAAAACTATATACCAATAAAAAATAGTTCTTATCACAATAACATAAAAAATGCAGTTTCTGAACTTTTCTATCGATAATTGTAATCCTTCAGGGTGAGGTGGGGGTTGGGGGGAGGGGTCGAGAGGGGAAGGCAACATCTGCTCGCAATCCCCCGCAGGCTGTCAACCACAGCCTCTCCGCTTTATTTATTTGAAGCGCCCAAATTGATTCCTTTGATATGTTGTAATTCGCTTTTTCTTGTTCGACACGGTTTGACCTGTGATGTGTTATTTATAATTATCTTATTTTTGAAGGACTTTAATTAATATTTAATAAAATTATTATGAAGAAATTTGCTTTTTAAAAATATATAGTCTGGTGGAATTATTAATACCCATGGTAGTAAGAGTATTTTTCCCTTTAAGATAAAAAAATATATGTTGACGCTTATAATAGGCTGGTACCACACCAGGATATAATCAACATCTGTCTAGTAGTTTTATTGCAATTATAACAATAATTTGACTTTAACGATGAACATTAGTTAATTTTTTGGTAACAAAAGTACCTACTCTTGACTCGGACAATAAGCCAACATCAAACTGATATGAGATGTCAAACACACCAACAAACAAATAAACAAACAAAATAATTATATACAAAGAAAAAAAACAGGAAACTATAATACAAAAAAAAATATTAATATACAGATATAACCTCGCTATTATTTTATACATATAAATATGAATCATATATCAATTATTGAAATCATGTTAGTAAACAGTGAGGGGTGGTAGGGGGGAGGTTCACCCTCTGTCATGTTAACTCAATGTCTCTGCCATCTCAGCCTAAGGCGCACGGCTTTTGAGTATAATAGTAAATATTTTGGAGTTAAATGTATAAAATTGTTTTTTTTTATTATTTTATAAGTTTGTCGTTGTTTAATGTCTGCATGTTTTATTTTTAGTTTTTGTTTGATTCATTTTCTTTTTATACTAATATTATTTAACGAAACTATATACTATTTTTCAAAATTTGTATAATTTTCACTGAACTTAAAATTAAATTCTTTATAATTTATTATACCTAATTTATTATTCATATATTGTTTACGATTACATAAACAGTATTATTTGAATTATAATAAAAAATGTATAAACAAAAACATATAATTTATGTTTTTGATTATATGTTTCGCCCAAGCACTTTTTCACTACTAATGTTTGCTATAAATAATTCCATTAATATATATAACGAAAACTACATATAGTAGTTGATAGTGTGTATAATACATGTATATAAAAAGCAAGTCAAGTAGCTGTCGATGACGGACTCGGAACACAAAGCAGCCGACCTGTAATCCTTTGGTGAGAGCTGGCTGGCGTGCCGCTGACAGGCCCATTACCCACCCCCGATGCACGCTTACACGTAGGTTGACAAAAATTATATTATATAACTGATAAAGGATATTAAATAATAATTAGGAGACAATTATCATTAAAATCACTTGATCTTTTTTTTTAAACTGTGGTATTTTTTTGTATAAAATATGAAATACAGCTTTCGGCCATTTTGAATGAAACACTAATAAACAACGTCGGCTTTATATATTCGTAAACATAATTTTGTTATGATTTTCAAAATATTATGCTCTGTGGTGTCAGTGCGTTTGGTTTACATATTCGAGACGTCACAAGCAGGCGCCATGACACCTGCAACGTTTTAGCGCGAAACACAAAGTTTCGCGCAAATAATGTAGAAATGACGCATTTAATTATAGTTTATAACAAAAAAAAAACTGAAGAGGTTTCCGAAGTTTGTCATACAGAAGTATATTTTTGTAATGGTTGTTCGAAAACCACTACAAAGTGTGTCCCGTCATTCAGTTTATAATCGTGTATCGAGCAATAAAATAAACCCACGGGCTATAATCGAGCTGTCACGCGCACGGACCGGCAAAGCAAAAGTTTGATTAAAAGCAAACCAATCAACTAAAACTTCCAATTCAATATAATAGCGTGGGAATAACAGGTAGGTTTGGAATTTACAAATTATTTTCGGTTTTGAAATATGAATTGCGTTAACGTGGCGCTGAGAGTCGGTCGGTTTTTGTTTTGTACTTGGAGGTTATTTCGGAAGTAGGTACTCATCCTATTTCACTGTTTTTCAGAACTATTCATTCTATTTCACTATATTTAAAGAGGTTACGGTTTTTACCTTATGGGGTATATATAATCTTCGTTTAATAGACCAAATTCTGAAAGGTAAGTTGAAGAAATGGTCAAGAAATAGCGTTTCCTACGAACGCTGTTGTTTATCGTCACGCGACGTCAAAGATGAAGTCGAAAGTTAGTTGAAAATAAAGTTTCCATTAAATCTTTTTGTTTAATTTTCTATTCAAATATATATTAGAAATTAAGATTATTGCATAAAGAATAATAAAATAATAAAAAAATCATAAGTAAAACATTAACTACGACGTCTTTGTCATCTTAAATACTGAATGCTAAATATGCAAAGTTTCATCATTAATGATTAAGGAATTCGTCGATCCTTGAACTGAAACACGAAGCGAAGGCCTGAGAGAGGCCGCGTGATGGTATGTGAGGGTGGTTTATCAGGTGACCGGTATACGGGCGAGTACTGTTAACAGAAAAAATATTTATCACTTCATTTACATGTATAAATATTTTTTTATTTGTTTTTAAACTGAAGAAAATATATTTACAGTACCATTTTACAGATATCTCTAATGGCTATTATAATTTTTATTTACTATCTAAATACGAATGCTAATTTTTATCCTTTAAAATATTTAATAGCTATTTTGTCTAAAATCAAAATAATAATGGTATGTAAATTAAATATTTAGGAGGATTAAGACTAACTTTTTTTTGGATGGCGTTTATATATTTGGTACTAAAGTATTTAAGTTCTTCCACCAAACTTAATTTTACCTACAATTTAACTCAATGGAATGTTTTTCCTGTACAAACTACGTATCGTCTAAATTCTAACTGTAATTCTGAGAAATCAATTACATAACCATAACAAAAATAAATAGCCAAAAATTGTAAAAAATATATACATAATATAAAGACCGTTATCAATTCTTCTGCTGTCGGTACCACCCGCATCTAGATATAGGCTGTGCCCGCAGTCGATTTATCTCACTTCTCAGTGCATTATCGAGACGAACCGGACTTATACTTCTATTATTATGGGCATTAGTCAAACACTTGACACACCAAGGCTTATATTATCTACTAATACTAGCTTCTGACAGCGGCTTCACTCGCCCTGTATAGATCAAAGAATAAGCTTTAACCACCGTCACAAAGTGGATTGCGTAACAACAAAACAAACAAACAAATTAGTTGAAAAAAATACGATTTACCTAACATAGACTACATGTACACAAACTTACACATGTTTCTTAATAATTTTAAAATTTAATTATGGATCTAAGATTTATGCACAAACAATTTGACCTGAGAGAAAAATTTAACCGTCAAGATACTAGATATAATCTACTGATCTAGTGGTTAGAGACTCTGCTGAGCAGGGTTGTAGGTTCGATTTTCATATATAACTTATTAGCTGTTGCCCGCCACTCCGTCCACATGGAATGTAATGATAATATTTATATGGCTTATATACCGATATCAAATACACTTAACTATACACATATTTCAATTATATATTAGTTTTTAATATGAAACTCTAATTATAAAGTATATTTTCTGTACCTATGTATTTGTAAAAATATAAAAACATGACTCCTCCCAAACATTTTTTTAGAACTCATCTACATAAGTAGGTACATATAGCTGAGTATATTACTATTTATTCAGCAATTAATTTATATGCTTTAAGCAGTTGTGATAAAATATTGGTAAAATTAAAATTGTATTTTATGAAATAGCTATAAATTTTAATGTATTTAACAATACCTCATACGTCAGAATCCCTTAAGCGGTTTAGGCTGTACATGGGAAAATATTAATAGCCTAAATGGCTATATTTCTGTACATAAATATATTTGAAAACATAACGCTCCTTCTAAATTAGGCGGGTAATAAGAAGAGTATTTGTGAAAATGTATGTAAAATTTAGTAAACCTAACTATTAAAAACAGAAGCTCCCGTGGCAATGACGTAATCGCGCTGCAACTTATGTTATATCACAAACAAAACCACGTGCAAAAGTTGAGATTTCTATAGCCTATGTGCTATTCTGGTACATAAGCTACAACATTGGCAAGTTTCAACAAAATCCGTTCAGTACTTATGGCGTGATTGAGTAACAAACATCCAAACATTCGCAATTATATAATGGTAAAGATAGCCACCTCTTGCAGACAGCGTCTCTACATCCATCCCAACAACATTTGTTCTACGACTTTTTTAAATTTAATACTTTAAATAAATTAACTTTTCCATACAAAATTTATTTGTTGCCTCTGAATGGGTATTAAGTCTGAGCGTAGGTATGGCGCCCGGGCGTTGACCTTATAAGAACGTCTTAAGACATACAGAGTAATAAGTAAAAGAGGGAACAAAAAAAAATGTTTCGTTTTTTTTGTTGTGTTGTTTATTAAGATTTGTAAAAAGTCGTTGCCAAGTCAATAACACAAATAACCCTGTATATAAAAATGAATGAGCCTAACCTCAGAGACGGAACCCGATGTTCTCAATTTTTTTTAGCAAAGCCGTGAAATCTGTTTTCAAATAATAATTACATTTTTTATTATAAATTTATATTAAATTAAATAATTGTATCAAATATGAAAAAAAATATATTTTACAACAGAAACAACGACATTTATATTGAAATATTTAAGTATATAATCTTAATGTGTTATTTAATGCCTAGACTCGATTCCAACTAGAAATCTTAATTGTATTGACCATTTGATAAAATTCGATAAATTCAAATTGATTTCTAATTTTACGATGCTGATTATTAATGGCCTAAGTATATGTTTCATAGAAATAACTCTTAAGACGCTTACGCACCGTATCCAATAAAATCCGATAAAAAGTCGGATTTCACTCGATTTATTTTTTCTTTATATTTAGACTACATAGAGAGATATAGATAGATTTATATATTTAGATTACAAAACTCGGATGGATGCACTACAGTTATTTCGAACCGTCATTTCCCGGACTCGGATCGGAGGTCGTATGTTAGAGCCCTTAATATATATATCCATAAAATATATAACATTATTAATACAGTATATAAATATTTTCTGACTGAGTAATATAAGAAGGTATTTCTAATGCCCATATTTAAAAAATAAATGAATATTAAAAACAACTTAACGAATATCTAAATTGTTTATAAAATAAAAAATAATAATGAAAACATCGTGCAAATCTTAAATTGGGTGTAATTTAGTATTAATAAGCTTCTGACTCTTAGAACTAAAAAAAACATTAAAAAACAAACATAAATCTTAAGCGTTCTAAGCTCGTACTTAATTCTAAACAATATGATTATATTTTTGTTTAATTGATACGCTCTATTTACATTTAAAATCGTATTTTTATTAATTTGTATGAAAAACAATTGTTTAAACATGTTCTAAAATTATATTTTTTGATAACAATATAAATGTAACCAAAAAAACTACTATTTTTTTAGATTTTATGAAATAAAACTATTTTTTACGAATTTAATCACAGTTAAAAAAATATTGCCACGAACAGGCATCGAACCTAAATACATGATACGACAGCTTTGTTGGCAGAGCGATAGCAGAAGAGATGCTGTTAATGTTACGTTTTGTTTTAAAATATATACATAAAAATATAACTGACCGATACATGAGGACCAGACCAGACTACAGACTACATCTGGTTACGTTGATTGAAGAAGACTTCTCTTATAATGTAGACGATCACTTTGGCGTGTTCTTTTATTCAACTCCTGAGCAATGAAGATCGAAAATTTGAAAAGACTTGTAATTTTTGAAGATATAGAAAATCGGTTTCAGTGCTGTAATATGAAGCCATAGAAATTGAACTTTAGGACCTGGGTAAATAGGTCTTATTTTTTTGTGTCTAAATCTGTATTTCTTTTTAATATCATATTAAGTTACGTAAGGAATTAACTTTTAGAAAATAATTCAAAACTTCTGTTGAAAAATCCTGTTTTTCTTTAGGATACGCTAAATAACATAAAGATATTAAAACCGATAGCAACGATGTGTAATTTAAAAGCTTCACTTGAGCGTACTCGGCGTAATTGTAATTTTTGTTTGACTATACATCACGAACGCCAGCACGCGCGCAGCTGCCGTGTGGCGTACACACATACATCACACTCAACAATATCATATGGAATATAAATCATAATAAACAATATATTTATTAATTATTATTTTTATAATAAATTGATAACTTACTTTATTTTTATTTGAACTTTAAAATTTTCGTTAATATTACTGTTCTTTATATTTATTTAAATATATATTTTTAATCTTTTTGAAAAAATAACAATAAAATTAAGAAAAACAAATTATTCTCTGTACATTTTTCTTTATACTTTCTGCTAATTGGTATGGTAGTAGTATGGTAGCTTTTATCTATCAAGCAAAGCCACAGTCTAAATAAAGTTAAAATGTCTTCATATAGTCGAAACAGTAAACACAATATTGTATATAAAGGTTAATTTATCATTAGCAGTGCATGCGGGCTGCGGGCTGGAGTTACCTAATTTAAAGAATGTCCTCCATCGAGATAAATACATGTTTGTTTATTTTTCTGTGGGTAAGAAAGAAATCATTTAAAATAATTATTATATCATACATATTTAACAATTACAAGCTATAGACATCTGTTGAAGCATATTTTTCAGGACGCTGAAGACGTATTACTAAAGAAATTAAAAATATTACTATAGGATTTTATCTTTATTAAAGAGCTGAGTATTACAACTGTAGCTCTATACAAAAACACTTTTCAGTATAAAATTCAACTGATTTATGGTCAGTCAAATGGTCAAGCATGTTAAACTTATTGAAAATTTAACAAAATATTATGCAAAAAATCATTAGTGTGGTAGGACCTTTAAATTTAGCTCTGAAGAGTTTTATTTCTGCATTTATTAGAAATTCAACTAATCTATACAACATAATGAAACCCTTGCTAATCTAACAAAATTCTCAAATATTAGCGACAATAGTCGAAACCATCACTATAGCTACACAGTAATTATTTCATAGCAACAGAATTAAAACTCTGCACCTGCGCACACAACACGTGCGACGTCTGCCAAAACATTTGAGTGGAACAATACACCATGGAGCCGCGATACAGTTATTTATATATTAATATATTATCTACTGTATTTTGAGATACTTATTTATATTTAGTTATTTTTATCATACTATTAAATATGACTTATATATAAATAACACATTCAGTAAGTACAGTTTCCACTAATAGATTACAAATAAAAATATTAACTAGTTATATAATAAAATAAATTATTAAATAGAATATAATATATTTGGGTACATTACGATTTATGTTATATAATAAATTACTGTTATCATTTATTATGTCATATTTATTATTTTAAAGCTTATCAGACTTATTGTACAAGTGAGAAGTATTAAATATATATTTTTTTCACCACTTTAATAGTGGTGTTTTGTGTCATTTACCAAAAGATTTACTATAAATATAATATTTTTTGGACACAGACAATCAAACACAATTTTATTGTTTATATAAATATGAAAGCCCTAAATCAAATGCAATTGCACAAACTCTAGTAATCACGATCCAAAATAGATTTATTACAACAGATGGTAAATAAACGGACAGAAGGAAGTGGAAGTGGTACCACCGACGATACACATACCATAGTATTATAGATAGTACCACATGACTCTGATTTAACAGATTTGCCTATATTTTTATCATGAAGCAAGTATATTTTTTTTAATAACAATATAAATATATAGGAAAAACTACCAACTTTAGTATTTGTTTTTTTTTTAATACTGTATATTCACGTTATTAAAACTGTAACAATCATTTTCTTTAAGCCTCTCATTTAAAATAGCTGTCATTAAGTTAGAGCCTATAAGCCTGTTGAGGTATCTGTCTGTCTGTGGCACCTTAACTCCAAACCGATGGATAAATCAATACGATTGAAATAAATTTTAATCGATTTGATGTTTAGATTTTTTGAATGAATTTGTTCATTGTGTGTTTATTTATAATTCTCTTCTTCTATAGATATTATATATTTTTATATACCTACATATAATATAAAATGATTTTGTATAGTTTGATATTGAGAATGCGTAACTATTTAATATACTAAATTTTATTTTAGATTTCTTGCCATAATTAAGTTGTAATATGAACATTTTTAGAATATTTTTTCTATTCAAACTTTAACATGAAGATTCCTATATATATTTACCTGGCTGTACTCATACTAATTATATCGGATATTGCCCAACTACCCAACCCATTCGTGGGTCCTACTCATCAGCTCGGAGCATGGCGGGCAATATTACAAAGTCATTAGTTTATTTACCAAAATCACGCAATTCATTATCTACCAGTTTATTCGATACAATAAAAAATAAACAGATGGATAAATTTTAATAACATTTAAATAAAGCAATGTAAATGTAATGTACAGACAACAAATGGGTACCTAATCACGAGTATTTATAGTTTTGAAATTAAATTACTAACATTTAGCAATCCAATGGTCAAAGATACAGCACATAGGAGTAACTGAAATAGGACGTCACAAATGAAATAGTATATATGTTATGTACCTTAAGTCTGTTTAATTACAAAAAATATTGTATATTAAAATGTAAGTAATATTATAATATATTATAACATTTAAAAAAAAATATGTAAGGTAAACCAATACAGTCCTTATAAGCAATATTAAGAAGAATATTAAGTTAGTCTATGGTTACAAATGATAACAAAGACACAATTGTTTATGGTAGACGATTATAACATTGTAAATCTTTGTTTCCCCGCATTTGCGACCCCGCATTGTAATTTAGCGCCCGCATTTCGCGCCCAAATAAAACAATTGGAACCGAACTGACTTGGTACAGAATATTCAGCTTGTACCACAGATGAGATGTTACATAGAATAACCTTGTGTGGTAATTTTGATTCATAAATAATTGTTATTTTTTTAATAAAGCTAAATGAGTATCCATGTTTCTATCCTGTTATTCTCCTTGTACCTTTGGAATCCTACTACAAATCAAAAATCTTTAAATAAAATGTATTATATATTTCAGTATCAGTACTTAGGATTTCGTTGTTTTTTTAAGTCAGGAAAAGTTTAAATTTAGAAAACCTAATGGAAAAGTCGTATTGTGTATATGAAAATCTCAACGAAGAAAATGTTACGTACAATTTAAAAGAAGGTCGAAACAGCGAAGGCTGAAAAGAAACTAGCCATTATAAACATTTTAGAAAATAAACATATTTTGTGGATAAGCGATTTGTTAGGGTTCCGTATATTAAAAGGCAACAACGGAATACTTCAAGAATTAAGAACAACTCCGTTGTAGTATTTCTGTCTGTCAAGACTAGCAAGGACTTCCAAATATAGGATACTTGTTGTTAGTAAAAAATCAAGTTGACAATCCATCACAAGTGAAAGAAAAATAATGAAAACAATTACATATCAACAAAATCACTTTTTTGCGATTATAATGTTACTTATAGGTAATAATCCCAACACTAATTTCGATGTATTACAGGGACAACAGTTTTACAACGAAAATATATCGCTTAAGCCAGTTTATATTTTCATTAGAGCAATGTTCGATACTTTAATAGTTTAAGAAATTCAGTAATATTATATACAAGTTTGTACAGAACTCTTGGCGAGTCTGACTCGCATTTGGGCTGTTACTTTTTCATTACCCATATTGCACATATGTGAAGCCGGGGTCGACCGCTAGTAAGAAATATTAGAAAATATTTCATATATTGCTAGCAGCCATTGCGTTTGAGAAAAGATTTCAAAGTTGTTTTCTGAAACACGTGTACAGATTAATAATAAATATGCTTATTACCAGCAACCTCCTAACCTTTAAAGTTTAAACTCACTGCATGCTAAACATTCCAGTTATTCACTATTAAATAAAAAATATATAGAAATATGTCTCTATTACCTAAAGTTTACATCTTAGAACACTAACATTTGTACTAAAAGGAGCCAACTCTTTCCGATACTAGCCTGGTTCAATGACGTCACAGCTGGGCCGCAGGTGCCGCCAGACGTAATAACTTTTTATTTATACTGATATTGTATTCCTAATGCCCTATTTGATTTTCACTGAAAAAATCTTGTTTTTCAGCACTTGCGTTTAATTAAAGGTTCCTGGTCTATAACAGTACAAGCAATTATATTATCATATATATTGTGTTACACCCACACATTGATATTAAGACTAGATACTGCTCGATACTTCATCCGCATGGAGTTTAGGAGACAGTGTTCATAAAATTGGCCTTCTTTTGACACTATTTTGTCAACATTGCGAATTAATAAACTGCGATTCCAAGTAGGCTTAATATTAATTGCATAATATAGAAAGTCATTTTTTTTAATTCTTTAAATAATTCTTAACATCTGCAATTTCATACAGTTCTCCAACTTACAAACTTTACAAGTATATATAGCATTACTGCTATAGATGTGACGAATATTCGGTAAGTATTCAGCTGAATTATTCGGTTTTGGTGCCGAATATATTTGCTTCGAATGTTTTATTTTCTTAACTAACTTAACTTAAACTAAACTTAACTAAAAGAACTAAGATTTATATTATATCATAAGTCAAAGAAATCCTACAAATAATGTTTTTAATAAAGATTAATAATATGAAGCAATTAATCTTAAAATCAACATTTATTTCAAAACATCAAGTCAACATATTTATTTTCTTATTCCTAACCTACAATTAGAATTTCGTATAGTCAACATTTATTTTGAATCTTAAATCAGCATTTGTTTTTAAACTTCAAATCAATATTTTTAAACCACAAATCAACATATTTATTCATCTAGCCAGCAGCACGTACGCGTACACGTAACATAGATACCTATTAGAATTTGTTAATGACAAATGAAGTAAATGGTAAAACATATAATTCGAACGAATATCCTGTTTGGTAAAAAGTAAACCGAATAGTATTCGGTTATTCGGTGAAACCACTATTCGGCGCATCTCTAATTACTCCAGATATATTAATTAAATTAAATCAAATTATTTGCAAATACAAAAAAACTTTTATTTATTTAACAAATACTTCTCTATTAATCAATTAATAAAGATTCAATCTAAATATAGATTGAATCACATTTTTATAATATATTTTGAATATGCAAATTTTTAACACTAGAATAGAACAGTTTGGAATAATATATTCCATGGCAACTAGACTACTACAGCTACTGTTTTTATCTCAATATATCATACTGTTATATTTTTTTTCAGGATGTCTGTCAGTTAGCCACGAAAGGCCACAAAACTCTTTAAAGGCCTAAATACTTTAGTTTTCTTATAAAACTTCTTTGAAGGCTCAGATCTACCCTATCCTTTTGTTTTTATTGCATGAATGAGATATTGTAGCCAAAAGACGTATTTTGTAATCTAACAAAAAAATATATAAGACATATAATTTTATTTGGTTTTACAAATATTATTTATGATTCAATTTTCCGTTCATTATTAATTACTAATAAGTTCTTAGCAAAAACCCAAAATGTTTATTTATAATATTCGTATGAACTAGGATACTTGCAGTTTACAGTGATTTTATTCGTCATACAAAAATGTTACTCCACAAGATAATATAACATAGGTTTATTATTTTAAAATTTAATAAACATAATATAATAATATTAACAACACCGTACCATACAACCATAACCGTAATATAAAGATTTTTTTGTTTCATAAATTATCTTAAAACAATTAATAATTTGTCACATTTGTAATATCAAATTATTTACGAAAAATTTTATCTTAAATTTAGGACATACTACATTCTTTCAGTTTATCGCAGCAATAAACAACAGTCACAGCTTACCTCAACGACAAAAGGATAACAGCGAAATGTAGTTCCTCACAACACAATAAATAATTAAAATAAACTTGAAATAAACAAAATATTTGTATATTTTCAATTTGAACGTCAATTTGACGTTTATAGACGCGGGAAATCAAGACGTCCGTTTTCCGGCGCGCTCGAACAACGACTGAGGGCTGAATACAACTCAGCTGAAGCTCAATGCGCTAAAACTGATTTTTTAAACGCTTGGCCGTTGTTTTCGCTCACGGTAATAAGGTGCGAATTTCATTTTCGCAGCCAAGTGTTTCATACTTTGAAATCTTTTAAATTTATGTTATTACAAAACCTTGTTGACACGGCTTTTAGCTTCAATGTTGAAACATGTTGTATTTTTTAATTTTTGTTTTTAGTCTCAGATTTTGTAGAAGATTATGTTACAATTAAAATAAATAATTTTCATTGAAATGATAGATGTTTTAGTTCTCTACTGTTCCAAATATTTTAAAACACAATGGACTCTAGCAAAGTAATAAAATGTAAACAATTAATTTCACTTTTGCTTTAAGACGTTATTAAAAAGCGAAAACTCAAAATGACAGCTGCAGATTTTTATGAATATTTGCGATATCTTTGGATATTGAGGAAATATCACAATATTGATTTCAAAAGTAAGAAGAATCATGATATTAAATCAATTGAAACACATGAAAACAAGCCGCTTTTCGGCTTTTCCAATACGTCGTTAAAGGTCCCAGGTGGCACATTAAATATCCCGAACCAATATTACGTACAGACGCGAGCACAAATATTTAATTATACCCCACAAGCTGGGACTTGGGTTGTGGTTTTGTTTTGCTAAAGTTTGTTAAAAAACCATTTAAAAGTATTTATTCCTATACCTTATATTACCTAAATGTATTATTTATATATTATGCTCACTTGTCTATCACAGGCGCTGCTCGCTCATAAAAAATAACATTTATGTACAGTAGGTACCTAAACGTGTTAATTAAATTCAAAGGTCTAAATAAAATTGTGCATTATTCAATATATATTTTCCCGCCCATGTTTCCTTAAATTAATCAGAATTTGGCCTGACTAGTTTCGAATCCATTCGGAGCTCCCTATTCTTGAGCTCGTAGTATAGCGGACTCGCGAACATAGGCGTCTAAATATAGGTATATTTAATCATCCTCATGGTTCACGGAAGTTGAATTACAAAAAATGTGCATGTTTCCAATCTTAAAGAACAAATACTTTCATATAAAATGACCTCTCGCTTTTTTCTCTATAAAGTTGAAATTACTCAAAATCTATGTCGAGAGGATTACGTTATAAAATAAACCTATGATCGGAATTTCAGCTTTTAGCTTTACTTTTGTCTCTGCGAAAATTATTAGAGTCAAGCTATTTTATAAGGTCCATAACTTTATTTCCCTTGTTCTTTACTTATTAATTTTTCGAACATTAAAATATATATTTTATAATTTATACACTTATGTCTTTGCCAGTACCAAACTCGTAAGGGCACAAATGCAAAACTCCATTCAAATTTATATTAGCCATATATTAATGATAACAGATCGATTTAATCACCCTAGAGGATAAATAAATCGATCTGGATCATAAATACATCGTAAACCTTATTCTAGATTTAGTTTAGGACTTATATCTTAATAATATTTAATAACCTATCTATCAACACCACTATTAGATAAGTACTTGTTGATATACTCACCGTTTAAGTTTGTTTAATTTATCTGTTTATTTGATAATATCTTATGTACCTTATGTATCTTATTATTGTAGTTTCAATGAAAGCACATCAAAAAATATACTAAATAAGATTATGATCAGGAATTTGGTTAACCTTATCAATCCTTTCAATGAAATTTCCTTTAAAACTCTAAATATATACTAATAATTACCAAATACCCGCCACGGTAACAACAAAAATAACCGAACATTGTGACACATGTGTTGTGTCAAAAGCCAGCTGGTATGTGTTTGGACAAGTGTCCGCTGATGTCGGCACGTGGACGAAACAAAAGGACCGAACTACATATATATAGAACTACACAAACACATACATATAGAGAACTACATAGACTCATACGTATATAGAACTATATAAACAGATACGTATATTATATAGATTAAATATTGTTAAAACTATATGTTGCATACTGTAGTTCTTGTGCAAAGTTATTGCCGGAACATTGTTGTACCCAGTATTAGTATAGGTAGGCTTTCTTCGAGGTAGTACCCCCACAGTGTGTTCCATTCTGACTACAGTTATTTTCTTGTTAGTAGATTTTTTAACTCCTATTTTGATATTCCTAAAAAATGTTATCCGGAATTAGTTGTACATACGGTAAAACCGACTTCGGGAATACGCCTTTTTTAGTCGAAAAAGGTATACTTTTACAAAATCTAAAAACTAAACTATGTTTAAGAAAATAATCATATTATTAAAACAACAATAAGTGCGGATTAAATATAACCTAAATACAAAATATACCTAATTACTTCCGATTTGTTTTATTTATATTGGTATAGGGACGAAAAAGTTTTCACGTTTGAGAAAATGGCGTCAATAGTTTTACAAACAGAAATATTTTAATATGACTTCCTATAGCATATTATTCGTTTGTTTAAAGTACCATGCCGTTATTTAGTTCCCTGAAGGAGACGGGGATTTCTAGGCATAGTTTGTAAAAGGTTGAGATATGGTTTGAAAAAATATATATTTTTCAAATTTCAAAAGATGAGCTCTAACCGCAATCTGAATTAAGAAAAATCACAAAAATAAGTTTAACTGCAAAATAAAAATGTAATCGATAAAAATATAATTGATTTTCGAGAATAATTTAAAAGATGGCAGTTTGTAGCTACTATATAAAAGTATGTGGTGATTGCAAATGATTAAATCAATCAGTTAAAATATTAAAAACGTTTATAAAAACTCTCATAACAGTAAAAGAAAATAAATTATCGATTTACGTTTACTTAGTCGATTTGACATTTGAGTGACAGAATGTAAAAAACCGATACGGGCAGGGATTCGAATCCGCGACTACTGGGAAACCGTCCCGTCGCTCTACCAACTGAGCTACCGTATCGCTGTCCGTCTCGGTGAATTAAGCATTCTATATGTGATCGTCTTTATCGGGACGGTGGTGACATCTATTAGGTTTCTTTCGAAAATCCTAACCAATGTTCTTAATTCACCGAGACGGACAGCGATACGGTAGCTCAGTTGGTAGAGCGACGGGACGGTTTCCCAGTAGTCGCGGGTTCGAATCCCTGCCCGTATCGGTTTTTTACATTCTATATTTATATAAATTTAAATAAGCTTAACATGGCTATACATGTTTAAAGATATTTTCAAAAATTGATTTCGGTAGTGGCATCTTTTCAATGTTTATCTATACTGCAAAGTTAGAAATATTGGTTAGGATTTTCGAAAGAAACCTAATAGATATCACCACCGTCCCGATAAAGACGATCACATATAGAATGCTTAATTCACCGAGACGGACAGCGATACGGTAGCTCAGTTATTAGAGCGACGGGACGGTTTCCCAGTAGTCGCGGGTTCGAATCCCTGCCCGTATCGGTTTTTTACATTCTATATTTATATAAATTTAAATAAGCTTAACATGGCTATACATGTTTAAAGATATTTTCAAAAATTTGAGTGACAGTCGAGTTCTACACTGTTTTTTGGTCTGCCACGACAAACCACCGTCAAAAGCGTCCATCAATTTATGGCGTCCTTAAATCTGTGATTTTGGTGTTATCTGACCCACACATTTACTATACAGAGAGTGCGTTGGATATCGGTATGGACCAGTGGCGGACTAAGTGGGGGGCGAAGGGAGCGGTACACCCCGGGCCTCTGATCTTGGGGGTCTACATGGCTACAAGTTCCATTGACCAAATTGTAAATAAGCATCAGTTGAAAACATACTTAACACCTACTTAAGATAAATTTTGGGACTGGAAGAGCCGTAGGCTAAAAGGTACAGTCTGTCCCGGTATTTTTTTTTATTTAAAATTGCTCTTACTGCCTTGTCTTTCTAACATTTATCAAGTTAAAGAAAATGGAAAACATTAACTACTGAAACTTAATAAAACCATTAATAAAGATAACTTGAAAATAATTAACTACGGAATCGTTTTTGACAGTAAAACAGACCAAATAGGCCAAGGAATGGAATGGAATGGAAGTACAAGAATCTTTCTTCGGTTTTATTTTGATATCTGACAAACTGATGAGGTTATATCGAAAGATATTCAGGAACCGCTAGAAAAAGATGGACTTAATATTTCATTGTGCAGAGCTCAAGGTTATGTCGATGAAGCATCAATGTCAGATATCCATAGAGGTGTGCATCAGAAAATCCAAAAAATAAATCTAAAAAATAAATCTTTTTGGTCATTGTTCGAATTATTTTTGATTTTTTGCGGAGTCCATGCATTTTCAAGCGTTTCTCCTAGTATCTCCTGAGCGTAATAAAGCTTATTTTGACAAAGTAAACAGTGCTTTTTCATGTGTTCTTCATTGGTTCGAAATTAATAATTTGGTCTAAAATACTAAAAAAAAAAAACATTCATGGCATTTACACTTCCTAAAAAAATCAAAATTATAGTTTACTCCTTAACAATGAAGTGTTAGAACTGACTGACTCAACGACTTTCTTAGGTATAACTTTAGATAGAAGCTCCAGTGGAACCCCATCTCTCGACATTCGCAGGCAAACTCAACTCAGCCGTCTTTGCAATTAAAAAAGTAAGACAATTAACAGATGTTAATACGGCTCGACTCGTTTATTTTAGTTTTTTTAACAGTATTTTGTTTTACAGTAAATTACTAAGGGGCAGCGCTGCCGAAATTAATTCTATATTTATTTTACAAAAAAGAGCTATACGGCCTATTTGTAACTTAAAAGCTAGAGACTTCCTAAGAGATGTTTTTAAAGAAATCGGTATTCTTACGGTCGCTTCTCCATACATTTTGAATAACATACTATATATACCCCAAAATTTAAATGCTTGTATTAAAAAGAGCGACAGACATACGATAAATACGCGAGATAATACGAGAAATAAAAATAGGCTCGTAACGCCAAAATTTCGACTTCAAAAAGTTAACAAATACTTCATGGGCTTGAGTGTACTACGTACATATATAATAAAATTCCACAAGATATCTTAGATCTTCCTTTTCTTAGCTTTAAATCTAAAATTAAAAGTATATTATTAAATAAATCTTATTATAACATTCAAGAAATTTTGGTTGATCGAAATGTGTGGAACTTGGATCATTGACTCATCTGCAGGGATGATGTTTTTTTTATAATACAGGACAAGTTACACACATTGATCTAACCCCTAAGCAAATTATTTGATTGTGTTAAGGGTGTTAGACAACGATACAAATATATAGAAAAAAATATTATAAATACTGAGAATATATTTAATAAACGACCAAACCCTGTCTGGGTTTGGTCGTACAGACATATTTGTTCATCACATACATGCCTGTCCCTATCGGGGATCGAATCCGAGTCCCATTGCGTCGCTATACGTTAGGCGTTTGCGCTAACCACTTGACCAACGGGGGTGTTATAATTTATAAGTCAAACATTGTTAAATTTTTAAGTTTCTGGCCAGCTCTTTTAGTAAGAGAGCATTCCGAGCTGGTGGTAGGTTACTCACAGACTGACTATGCTGACCAATTTAATGTAATTGACGATTCAAAAGTGCGTGTAAATGCCTACTTAAATAAAGATATTTTAAATTTTTATCACATTTTGTGGAGCAGTGGAAAAGTTATTCTTTTCATTAAATCGTTGTTTTCTCCGCAGCGATGGCAGTTTGTTCAAAAAAATAAGAAATAACATTTTTCTGATACTCGCTGGAGCGCACCTTACGAGTCAGTAAAAGTAATCAAAGAAAACATAGAGACAATTGTAAATATTTTCGAAACTTTCAAGATCCTTCACAAGCTATTTTAGATACACGATCAGGAGCAAGCTTGCTACTGCCGGTAATTTGTGATTTTACCTTATTGACCTATATACAATTTCAGCTCTCCATACTGGAAGATATTAATTTTGTTCAAATATATTTGAAGCCACTAAAAATGACTCTGGATACAGGACCCGCCAAAATAAAAGTCCTGAATGAATATTTAGAGACCGAACGAGCCATAACTGTTGACAACGCTGTAATTTTTGCTGCAATATCGATTAAAGATCAAGTACGTCCGTCAATTTTTGAATGCGTAGACCAATTTATACAGAAATTGTAGCAACGATACATGGCTATCAAACAAATAAACAATATTTTCTAATGAGACTTTACGGAATTCTTGCCCCGAACGTCGCTTATACTTCAATATTTTTTAAATATTTACACCTTCATTGCATCATACGAGAGAAGTTTTTTAAAATTGAAACAAGTTAAAAATGACCTTCGATCTTTATTGAATAAAGAGCGACTCGTCAAAATGGCTGTGGATTCAATCGAAAGAAAAGTTTCAAGAGAAATAGATTTCCCTACAGCTATTGAAGAGTTCAGTAAAAGTCAAATAAACATAGTTAAATACTCAGTGGTACATACAAATGTGAAATTAATAAAAATATTTTTATACTGAGGACCTCATTCAACCATGGCGGCGCTCCGGGCCTCTGACGGAGTTAGTCCACTACCATACCAGACCGTAATGCAGTATAAAAAAATTTACTGTGCTAATATTACATAAGTTTCTAGTAAAATGTTGAAACTAGCAGTTTGTCTAAATTTTCTAAGAGTCAAATTTTCTAAATTCTGAAATTTGCAAAAATGGGCTTTAAGAGTACCATCAATTTGAGAATTGGAAAACGAAAAAGGAATAAAATAAGTTTTTCTTATGTTCAGGGTCAGAACATTACTTTTTACCCATTCTAAAACCATATGAAATCCTATTTCCGCATTTTTAAAGACTTTCTGCCACATATTTCCAACCAATATAAGAGCTGCATAGGTAATAAGCTGTTTGCCAGTTCTAGGTTACAAAGATCATTTATATATAGTAAGAAAAAAGTAGACCCTATGATATTGCCTTGCGGGACTCTAGACGCTATAGTAGCATCGGAACTGAAATAATTGTCGATTTTAACTTCTTGTGTTCAAATGGTTAAAAATTCCTTAAATAAACTTAGAGATTGACCTTAAGAGGTTGAAATTAAGAGGAAACCTTGTTGAAAACAAATGTTGAGGAATTTCATAAATAATGGGAGGATTATATGCTTAGCATATTTTATAAATGTAGTTGAGATCGAGCTCCAACCCGCAGAAGCGTTGTTTTTTAACATATTTATTATATTAAGTATTTTTTTTTTCATCGGGGGGCATTTAAACTATTGAATTGGACAGTCTAGGCGCTCTTAAAGAGCTGAGACTAGATGGATTTCAAATTTTAATAGAATAGTTCTTTTCCAACTGACGCGAAATAGTTATTGATTCACAGTAAGCTAGCGTAGTGATCAATGCTCGTTTCATCTCCGTATTAGAAGATTCTTTTGCTCGGCTGTAAGACTACAAGCCGGTACTATTACTCACTTTTATAAACTGGAAACATAAGGCCCTTTTAAAAAATATTAATTGATCGTATAAAAGTTAACTGTTGCACTACGTAGTAACATAACCTCCGTTGTACTGAGTGTCTTATATCTCTGTAGACAGATTGCCAAAATTCGCAAAATTTTCAGCGACAGTAGGTACCTATAATACGATATTTAATATTAACTGACATAACTTTCATCTTATTACAATCTGGGCCCGAGAATGTATGAAAGGGTATCAGTCTCCTTTAAATTTATTTAATAATAATAATAAATGAGGTAAATTTAAAATCTAGTTTGAACTCGCTTATCACTGAAGTGAAGAACTTGAAAAGTAGAATTAGTTTACAGTTAACACCACAGTACTGCCCTTACAACCTAGCAGTAGCACGGGCGTTTTAAAAAAGCAAATGTTTTGGTAATCTTTGTTTCCCAGTTAGTATAGTTAGTTCGGTTAGTATTTCTAAGTACAACAGACTTTTGCAGTCCTCAAACAGACTAATAATTAAAAAAAAAACAAACTTTATGTTGTTATGTCAACTTATTATACAGTATTAAAAGTATTTTTACAATCATTTAAATTACTGCTTTTATAAACACATATTATGTGGTGAATATGTTTTGGTCATTCGTGACTTTCTAACAGCCGAAATAATTGATCTAAGAACAATCTAAGTATGAAAACAACTTTATATGGTGGTCTTCAGCCTCAGTTGTCAGATCGTTTATTAATATCGATAGCTCAAGAAAATAATTGTTATTTCCCTCTTAATAGCAAGAAATATTACATTTTTAACCATTACAGAAAAACCTTATATTTTAATAAATAGACCACAAACACAAACATTAAATATTTACTCTAATCGCTAGAGATATCTTTACTATCTTAGAAATAAAACACAATAATTAGGGAACGTACCCAAACTACGTGGCCTATTTATGGGGGGGGGAGGGTTCCTTAAAATATTACGCTGTGTCACAGAAGCGAGGGGGGGGGGGGGTTTAGATTATTGTCACGTAGTCGAATTCTAGAGAAGACAATTTAAGCTACTAACATTTAATAAAATCTGCTTTTCAGGGTTCTTTGAAGTCGTGTGATACATTTTTGTGCAATAAATGCCGTCCCAACGGTAACAAAAATTAAACATTATTTTTATTTATTTCATTTTCTGCGTTTGGGATGATAAAAATTTACCTGTGCTATACTACGTAACATTTGGGACGGGGGGGGGGTCTTATCACATACTACGGATGGTCACCGGGGGGGGGGGGGAGGGTGTCGAAAAATTGAAAAATATAGGTCACGTAGTTTGGGTACGTTCCCTTACGTCATATGATACAATCCAAAATGATTAAATTATTTAATATTTTCCAGTGTTGTTTAAAGATTAACAGTAATGATTGTTGCATCTATAATAATTTTTCCAATTCTGTAACACGTGCAGGCACACCTGCATCTTGTCACAGGTGTCTTACTCGACTTGGCCGTTATAAAACGACATAATTACGAACTCTATTGTAATAGGAATATAAGAACAATCTCATATCAATAAGAGTTGTGAAAATCAGTGAAAAATATTGGAGATAAATAATTAAAAATAACTTTTTATTTGTTATTCATATATTAAATTTATTATTTTTATATATTTGGTGTCCAGACTTTTAACATACCATACACCAAGTTACACTAAGATGTCTAATTTCTTTGCGTGATGTGCAAACATAAAGGAAATAAACAAAAATAACTATTGTTTATCAGAGTGTCATATTAATATACCTATTATAGTACAAAAAAATTATAAAGTTCAAATTTTAACTCGTAAATTATATTTTTTTTCATTCTCATATTTTCAGATAATAAATTTTTCTTCAGTATTTTGATAACATTGAAATTACTAATATAAGTATAAATTGCAAGCTATTCGGTCCAATTAAACGATATGGAGAAAAACATTTAATAAAGAGATAATAGGTAGGTACTTACCACCTGTGTTAGTTTTCTAATATAAAAATAAAATATGAAGAACAAAACTACTGATGCAATTACAAATCATAAGTGTAAAAGTTCAGTAGGCTGAAACACGTAGGTATCTATTTTAAATTTAAAACGTTTATCTAAAGAAGCGTCCAGATGCGCGGAAAAGCTTCCAAATGAAATAAAACATGAACGCAGTAATTAAAACAACATCAGCGAGCATCTGCGCGAGGACGTGACGTCACGCGCTGCGCCATTTGCATTTTTTTTCCAACCCGTGCATGCAAGCTTACGAGAAAATCATCGGTTTAGTTTTATGTCCAGTGATGTTTCGGTTTTTATTGCAGGGATATTTTTTTATATTAATTTGTACAAATGTAGTTACTTTTTATAAATATATTTTATGTAAATGCACACTGTATTATTAATGTTAGGTTTAACCTGCAAATCACCGAAATAAAATGGCTCTTAATTGTGGATTAATTATAATTTTTGATTAACCGCCTTAAGTTTATGATATGCTACTTAACTTTTGAATTGCGCAAATATTTTATGACACTGGTACATTCAAAGTATTTTTTGTTCTTTACGTAGAATTTGTGAATAAAAGATTTTACGTCAACTAGAAGATATAGAACGAATTAAAGTTTTTGATTGCATGTTTTTTAATAAAATAAATGCACACAGGAGTGGTGAGTTGTTGATAAAAATAGTTACATTATATCTAACATTGCTACTTCTACTTATAAAACTATACTATGTAGGTATGGTAATTTAATTTAAACTTTAAAGTAAGATTATTTTATTTGATTAATAAAAGTCTAAATGTAATTTTTCCACAGAAATGTTTCCTTACTTTAGTGTACATAGCACCAGCACTATGTCAATATGCAGTTGATAACGGACTTAAGCCAGACGTAATATTTGGTGATCATAATGACAGGTTTGACGTCACAAGTCTCATTCGAAAACAGAATCGACAACTCAGACAAGAGAACATTTTAGACTCTCAATCAGAAGAATATCGTCGGAAAGGGAAAAGAAGAGCAAAGGAAGAGATCAAAGATAAAGATTCCTGGCTTGATGTGATGGTTACGAAAAAGGAAAGAAAGAAATTTAGGAACGCTTTGGTCAAGAACATTGAAAGACAGGCTAATGAAATAGCTAATACTTTGATAACTCGCATCAGATCCTTGAGACGCTCCAGCGGTGACTTCGCTTATCATGACGAAATGATTAGCGATGGTGGTGACGAACAGGACTATCAGAAAAACCTTGAAAGTTTTGATAACATACACAATTTGAAAGAAACCATAGAAGATACCAGACGTTTGCAAAATATTGTTGACAAATTACATAGACAGCAAACCAGGCGAATAGGCACTAATCCGGAAAACGAAATATTATTGCATTATGCTTTGCCTTTAGATTTGAAAATTGAAGGTTTCTTACAAGCACCTTTAAATGATAAATAAAAACTGTTATTATTAGATCTTTTCGTTTATTATTCACTAATTATAAGGCACTTCAAATCGATAGATATTGTAAGACAGGCTCTCGAAATCAACAAACCAAAACTCCTATACATTTTTTTTAAGTATGTGTGTTTTTTCTGCGATGGTCAGGTGTATGTGTCTCTTGTTCTTAAATGTAATATGTAATATAAATTAGTTGAATAGTTTGTCAAATTACGGACTAAACATTATTTATTGTCATAATTGTAAAAAATATGCTAAATGTATTGGAAAATAAATCGAAGAATTCTTGTATATTTCTTAAAATACTACTCACTTTATTTTTCTAACATCCAATCTTTAGCCTATTATTAATTACTTGTTGAAAATACAATAGCTATTTATTTATGGCGAGGATAATAACATAGAAAAGGAGTTTAAAAAAAAAACTTGGCTACAAAAATGGACACACACAGGGCAAAAATAATTCTTACTTTAATTTTAATTTAGGTCTTGTGTTTTTTCAAATACCTAATTAAGTTTAAATGAATACCTTTGTTAACAAAATTAAATATGAATATTCACACAAAAATTCTACTAACATCCACATAATATTATATTACTTATAATTAATAAATAAATTAACAAATGAATATTATTAATTTATTAAAATATTTTTTATGTGCTTGACCGCTACTTATCTGATTAACGTTTCTAAAAGTAAGATGCAAAAACCAGAAAAACTATAGAAAAAAACTTGTAGTCAGTTACTATGAAAAAGTCCCGTCGCTCTATGTAAACATGTATAGCCATGTTAAGCTTATTTAAATTTATATAAATATAGAATGTAAAAAACCGATACGGTTACGGATACGTATTACGTTTGAAGATACGTTTAAAGATATTTTCAAACATTGATTTCGGTAGTGGCATCTTTTCAATGTTTATCTATACTGCAAAGTTAGAAACATTGGTTAGGATTTTCGAAAGAAACCTAATAGATGTCACCACCGTCCCGATAAAGACGATCACATATAGAATGCTTAATTCACCGAGGCGGGCAGCGATACGGTAGCTCAGTTGGTAGAGCGACGGGACGGTTTCCCAGTAGTCGCGGGTTCGAATCCCTGCCCGTATCGGTTTTTTACATTCTATATTTATATAAATTTAAATAAGCTTAACATGGCTATACATGTTTAAAGATATTTTCAAACTATGAAAAAGATTCAATAGCTCATGGGTATAAGTAAAAATACAATCTATTCACAATTTAGTGAAAAAATAATTTTAACGTAAGAATCTATATATATATCTATATATATAAAGAAGGATGTTTGTATATATGAAATCGATGAACTTAGAAACTATTGGACCGATGATTATGAAAATTGGTATGTATATGTATTTTTCCACGGAAAAGGTTTATATGGTATGCCCATAGATGTAACTCGCCACCAGGCGGCGCTGTCAAATATAGACTACCGCCCCGTTCAACCGATTGTCATAAAAGTTGGTATGACCATGTATGTTTCTTCGAAGAAAACGAATATGCTATGTCCATTGATGTAACTCGCCACCAGGCGGCGCTGTCAAATATCGACTTCCGCCCCGTTCAACCGATTGTCATATATATTGGTATGACCATGTATTTTTCCTCGAAGAAAACGAATATGCTATGCCCATTGATGTAACTCGCCACCAGGTAAAGTAAGGGTTAGCCCAGCGAAGCGGGCTGGGTTCGCTAGTATATATATATAGAAGGATGTTTGTATATATGAAATCGATGAACTCAGAAACTATTGGACCGATGATTATGAAAATTGGTATGTATATGTATTTTTTCACGGAGAAGGTTTATATGGTATGCCCATTGATGTAACTCGCCACCAGGCGGCGCTGTCAAATATAGACTTCCGCCCCGTTCAACCGATTGTCATAAAAATGGTATGACCATGTATTTTTCCTCGAAGAAAACGAATATGCTATGCCCATTGATGTAACTCGCCACCAGGCGGCGCTGTCAAATATAGACTTCCGCCCCGTTCAACCGATTGTCATAAAAATGGTATGACCATGTATTTTTCCTCGAAGAAAACGAATATGCTATGCCCATTGATGTAACTCGCCACCAGGTAAAGTAAGGGTTAGCCCAGCGAAGCGGGCTGGGTTCGCTAGTATTTTATAAACCTCACAACCTAATTTGATTAATCTTTGCTTAAAAATAATTCAAACATAGCCACAGAAAAGCACTAGTATTTAGAATTAATTATGTACGTAATTTATGTGCCTGCAGAAATTAAATGTCCTTGCAATTTCAAGATTAATTTAACTGTTTTTCATTACGTCGTAACTTTGGGAATCAATTTCACTTTCATCTTCAGTTTGAATACGAAAATATCATAGAAGGTTATTAAACAACCATGTTAGGGCAGTTAATTTTGATGACCATATTATTGTTTAATTTCATTATAAACATTAATGGCAATAATCCTTATCAAGATCTAGAAAATGTTCTTCAAGATATTCCTGAAGACACTCAAGATAAAAGAGAATTTATTCAGCGGTTGCTGTCCTATCAAAGTCAGCATCGGCAACCTAAAAAACCCCGATCTAACCTAATGAACATTGATACTCTAAATTTATTTGCAAAGCCAAAACAAAGACAAACCGAAGCAACTGATTTAGATAGGTTTTTACGCACAGAAACGGAGAGAATTTGTAGGGAAACTGGCCGATGTGGTTGTTCTGGACCAAGATGTGGAGACAGACCTGAAGATAAGGCAGCAAATGACGTGGATGAACTTCTTGATGAAATAAACAAAGAACTTGCTACAGATAGAAATAAAAACCAGGATGTTGTTGTTGATGTTAAGGAAGAGAATATATTTAATACGAACAAAGGTGAAAGTTATCACGATGATGAGAATTTGCTTAAAGGAAAAAAGATAAAACTAAATGATGACGTAGATGTCGTAGTACTTAAACCAGAAGAAATAGACGATCTCTTAAAAATACAAAACTTTATAGATCTCTCAAAAAATAGTATAATTCTTGATACTGATACAGGTAGATTGACTTCTGGTCCTAAAAACCCAGATGATTTACGAGAATTAATTGCAGAAATAAAGAAAAGAGAAAAGTCCTCAAATGTAAAACCGTACAGAAATATTAATAATGTTTCTCCGGATGATCTCTTTAAACATTACGAAATATTAAAAAATCAAGTGACTAATTTATTTGCATTTTACATAAAAAATAATCAAAACGAGATTCCTATTGAAGGACATCTAACGCCTTATCAATTGCAACTACTAGAAGATTTAAAACTAAATTATCAGCAAGGCAACCTTAAGGATATAAAATCGGAAATTATTAAAATAATTTTTGGACAAGATAGCAGCACTAAGATTCTTCCACATTATAAAAACACTCAAAATGTTTATATACCTAAACAATTTTACGACGATATATTAAAATCGAAAAAAACTGGCGCCAGATCAACTCAAAAACGAATTTTACCTTTAACATTCCAACAGAAAACTAGAATTGTGACCAAAGATAAGGGTAGAATAATTCCCAAATTGAGTTGGCGAAGAAATCAGCGACAAAACCATCAAGATTTAGGCATACCTTTTAATCTAGAAGTACACGGCTTAGGTCAAATAAATCCGAACCAATAAAGATGTAAGAAACTGGTCTGGTCATTTTTAGAAAAAAAAATTTGGTATTAGAAAAAAAACATCCTGTCCAAAATTTGGTATTAGAAAAAAAAACATTACGTCATTTTTTATTTTCTATTAAATATTGAATTATACATAATTATATCATAAATCTATTATTATAACTTTGTAAAATATGTCTAATTTGAATGACCTATTACTGTAATAAATAATGTAGACAGAAAGTAGGAAGATCAGAGAAAATCATTGTTAACATTTGAAAATATCTATAAACATGTATAGTCATATATTAATATAAATATAGAATGAAAAATAAACCGATACGGGCAGGAAATCGAACCCGCGACTATTGGGAAAACCGTCCCGGTGACCTAATAGATGTCATCACCGTCCCGATAAAGACGATCACATATAGAATGCTTAATTTACCGAGGCGGACAGCGATACAGTAGCTCAGTTGATAGAGCGACGGGACGGTTTTCCCAGTAGTCGCGGGTTCGAATCCCTGCCCGTATCGGTTTCTTTTTCATTCTATATTTATATAAATTTAAAATAAGCTTAACATGGCGATACACGTTTATAGATATTTTCAAACATGTATAGCCATGTGAAGATTATTTCGCGACTTCCGGGAAACCATCCCGTCCCAGAGATAGCGGGTTCGAATCCCTACCCGTATCGGTTTATTTTTCATTCTATATTTATATAAATTTAAAATAATTGTTAACCTTTAGACCCTGAAAAAACAGTGCAGTAAAGTAAGATATGATAATTTCAAATGGAAAATAAAAAAATATACTTGTGCTACGAAAAACATCGCTAATATTTCTAAACAATGTTGCGGGAAACTTATTTTGATATATCTTTAAAGTCGGATTTCTGTAAGCAACCACTGACGTAATAATCATAGCTTTAGTGATCGTTGACAGAGTTTCGTGTAAACTGCTTTGTTAACCCCCGACTCAAAAAGTTTGACCTGTCACAAGACAATATTTAAACCAGTAACATAACTTTAAAAAGCAGAAACAAAATTAAATTAAGAATTTAAAAAAATACCGATAGAAAAAGACCTCTAAAAGTAATAAAAATAATATTATTATGTACTTATCGCAGTCATTGGGTCGGGGGACCACTAAATAAGTTAGGAAATTCAAATACAAGTAGGTTACCAAGGCAAATAAAGAAATTACGATATCGAATCGTATAGTCTATGCCTTAGTAACTGCGTAAACAAGACACCATCGTCAATGTAGGTCCGACGCAACTACTTCAATTAGTAAATAATAATATTATTTTCAGAGGTCTTTCTTGTATAGGAAGTTTTTTTTAATTTTATTTTTAGTTTATACTTTTCTAGTAAATATTGCATCGGTTACAATTTTTAAAAACAAATTTAAATTAAATATTTTATTTTCAATTTATGCCAGCACCATATTTGGCTCCAGCAGGCACCAGCTCTTCAATTGTGTTAATATATATTTGTAAAATGTATCTAACATATACGAAAAAGTACAAAAATTGTTCTAATGCCAGGACCCGTAGCGAAGTGGATCGTAGGACGTTATATGATCATTTTAACTGCTAGATTAAGAAAATCATAACGAGGAGTCAATAAATATTGATGTTGAAGGCTATGAGAAGAGAATAATACCGAAGAATAAATATACCTACTATATGAAAAGTTATACGATGTGACTGTCTGTGAGAGCTGAAGTGAGAATGACATCAAGTAAGTTTGAGAAGAGGAAGGATAATCGGTGTAACTAGCGGCATATACTTTTAGCCCTGAGCGAAATTTGGAGTGGATAACTGCTCATCTGTCCTGTCGCACACACAATACTTTTGTTATTTAACTTAGTTAAAAAATATTGTTTTTTTATTTACTTTAAATGTAAGTATTTTAATAATTAACTGAAACTCGTATTGTGTAAATTTAAAATTTATATTGTAAAAATTTGTTGATAATTTTTGCCTACCTATGGTTTATATTGTTAATTTAGATACGATTAATTAAGATTTATTAAAGTTTATAAGGATAACGTATAGTTACGATTACGTTCAAATACACAAACAAACTTGACAAAAACAAAAAAGAAAAAACGTAGCAAAAACCACAGCAGAATATAAATTGTTATCGACAATTGAGTATTCGAGTTTACACTGGAAGTGAGTGGGACGTCGTCGTATCGGTGAGGGCGACGTAACGCGCCTGGATACTGGAGGGCCAATCAGCCCCACGTACGCCCGCCCTTCATCCCTCTCAGTCCCCTCCGATACCTTAATTTAGACTTCCACGCAGTCCAGTTCATCAGAGATGGTAGGTTACCATTTCATTCCTTATTACACTATTGTGGATTTTACTGATGGACAGTACACTATGGATTTTACTGATACTGATACACGGCACTGTTGCATATAGTCCTGCAGACATTTAGTTCTACCGGTAGCACACAATTCATGAATAAAATTAACCATTGTTAGGATTGAGTGATCATTAATTCTATCCGAAAATATAAACTTTTTAGGTTTATTACGTAAAAATTAATATTATTGTAATGTAGGTATATTATATTTAATCTCGAAGTTACGAGATATCCTATTATTTTAATTTTAAATAGCAAGTTATTTTGTTACTTTCGTTTTAAGTTGCAAATTTCTAGAGTAGCATTTATTTTATCGATGACGTATAATCACGTATAAAGAGAGCCAATTTTAAAATGACAAATCACTCAATAAATCGCCACACTGCTGCTAATATTCTATGATATCTTGCAGTTGTTATAAACAAAATAAAGTCTGCTTAAAGCTAATAAGTACAAAAAATAATATTACCCGTTTACTTACTAAAAGAAATTTAACTGAAAAATTCCATTATCAGCTCGAATACTATTTTATAATTTATATCGCTTTTGGTTTATGTAGCACCAACAATTTAGTATAATTTGAAGATCGCTTTTAAAACATGATCTTTATGTCAAATGTCATAACTGATTACTTCTTAATTTTGACATTTGTTGATTGTCGGGGCTCGGGGTCCTATATATTTATGTAAATAAATATTTTGAGCTTCAAGATATTGTTTTTCCAAAATAACAGGAAACAATAACTAATGTTATAAGATTCCAAAAAGCTTCTAATCCCAGGATTGGCGTCTTACAAATTTGATTAAAACTATTACAAATTTGATTTCATCCTAATAGGTTCCAATGGCGAACGATACTCCGGAAAGCGATTTTTCAATAGAATGTTTTCAAAACTACTCAGCACCGGAAGTATTTGTGCAAGGACTAGCGGGAATGGTAAATCAGACAGACGTGGAAGTAATCATACGAGCCCAGAAAACTATGTGCGTTTATTTGTGGGCTTTGTATTCCTAAAGAAATTTTTAATACTTATTACAGTGTATAGTTTGTATATCAACTTTATTCAGTAGGTTATAAAAATAATCTTATTATTCTCGAAATCTCAAAAATCAATGTCATTTCTCCTATAACATACCAGGTTACAACGCTTTGAAAAAACAACAGAAATGTTGACTAATTGCAACCAACTCTCCGCCAGCCGTTTGAGGGCAGCCTCAGTTGAATTTAAGAAACATACACTACTGTTGCTTGACATGAAGAAAGATCTGAACTTTATATTTAAAAAAATTAGAGCTATTAAAACTAAATTAAGGTAAGATAAATATGTACAGAAAAAGAAATCCTGAATATATATTCAATTAGTCAAATATATATCCAGGATTTAGTATGAACTAATTATAATATACAGATGATGATAATTCAGATACATTGAGTAGAATTTGTTTTTATTCCAAGCCTCTATATTTTGTTAACAATCAATTCACGTCACTATACTTTATAAATAAGGTAGAATATATACTGTTTCATCCACAATTAAATTCAGAATGTATAATTTCAGCACACAATACCCAGAAGCTTACAAGGAAGCCATTTCTGAGGCTATAGCAAATAAGAAATCAATAGATACAGAGGATGAGTGTTTACCTTTGGAATCTAAAATAGAATCCAAAATGGTAGCTACAGTGTCTACCGAAACCCTTAAACCAATAAATGATAAAAAATCCAAAAAGAAAACTATTAAAATGGAAGAAACTGAAACAGATCCAACAAATGTTGGAGAATCATCACGAAAAATTAAAAGCAGTTCCTCATCAGAGACAGAAAGCGCTAGTTCCGGTGATGAAAGCAGTACTGACACTGGTTGATCAAGTTGTTTTTCATAAACAAAGTTATGAATTGGACTAGGCAATTTTTTTTCTGGTTTTAGTACACCCTTCTTAAAGTTAGTTATTATGTTAAAGATATTCTCTTAGAAAATCACTTCTATTATAAAATATTTTCCTTCGCTGCATATTTATTTCTATTTTAATGCATATTATAAAACATTGCTGATGTTTCAAGTCAAAAACATATAATGATTTATAAGTAAAAAATACCTTCATTTGTTATAAAAACATATATTAAGGAAATAAAACAATTAACTATTTTGTGTTATTATACATAAAACATAGTTACAATATTTATAAAAAACAAATAATCAAGCATAGTTTATAAGTTATAAAAATACAATTTTTAATTGTATGCTCTTATGGATTTTAGATTAACATTGGCTAGTACCATCCTTTAACTTTAACTTAAGGTAATAACAAATGTCACCTTAGAAGCTTATTATTACAATTATTCAGAAAAATATACACTTTGAATCATTAATTACTATATAAAAATGTAATTAAAGAAAACTATTACTAGTATGAAATACCAAACTTACAAAAGAGCAATGACAGAAAGTTTATTTTTATACCACCTTTTTTATTAATATATGAATATAATTTACATGTGATTACAGAGTGAAGTAAATATTAATCATCAAAATTCAACAAACAAGTTAGTTAACTTTGTTTTGTGTGATAAATAACACATGTTTATAAAAACTTAAATAACTTATAAAATCTATACAGCATGTTCCTCGGTATACTTTCTAGCATTTTCCTTAAATATATCAATGTCATATTTATATTCTAAAGCTATGTCCATCATCAGTGGGTCGTCTGGATTGGGGTTGGCCAACAGGGTCTGAATAGATATAAGCAGTGTCTCTATTGTGATTGTTGGCAGCCATCCTACTTGTTCTCTGGTTGGCATTTTTAACATATTCATGCAAATGCGGCCACCTTAAATAAATTATGGACATGTTAATGGATAAGTTATAATTAAAATATATAAGATAAAATGTTCTAATGCTCCTTTTATTATAATAACAATAATAACTAAATTTTAACTTCTAAATATGAATACTAGCTCACCCTTGTCAATATTCGGATGATACACTGGTGTGATAAACTTAACTTGAGGAGGTTCGAATGGATACTTGTCTGGAATATTCATTATAAGCTCAAAAGACCCCGTTTCATAGGGCGATCCTCGTGGCCCTGACATTTTGACCTGTAGTACGTCATACACATCTTCTTGCACTGGATTACAAGTTATCCCCCATGGAGGTTTGTCCTTCATGTTTTTAAGTTCGCGAAGAAGCCGAGCGGTTCGGGCAGAAGTCATTCTTACTTATCTAAATAAGAAATCTTGGTTTTGTAAAGTTTTAACTATAAGTTACTGCTTTTCTTGAGAATTGCTTAAACTGAAAAGATATTTCAATCAATACAATATTTTTCCGGCGTTTTATTTAATCGGTAAATGATTTTATTGATCGTTGTCCGTTGATCGATAACTGTAATTTAGCTTTTGACATTGACAATTAACTAGACATAACGAATATCAGTTCGAAAATCTATTAATAAAACTTAAAACGTCTACAATTTGGTTTTTAAATTTATGTTACTGCTTGTTGTATTGTATTAAATTAAACTACGGGGGAGCGAGACGGACCCTGTGACGGAACCAAGAGTAGTATCGAGATCGGTATATTGACTACTCAGGGCTCTTCTACGATAACCGCTTTCTTCAGAGTTCTTTCGATTCTATGCCGCGTCGATCAGTGCCTATCGGGTTACGGGTCAGCGATACTATCGGGTTTATCTTAAAGATTTTACACCTTAAAGAAAGAAAGAAAGTTTACCTTAAAGATAAAAGAAGTCGTACATTTATTTACTCATCTTGTTATTTACTATAATATAAATCTAATTTATTTAAGATTATTAAGCGTTCTCTTCACTGTCTTACGAAAAAAAGACCGAGTGCAATGAAAAGTTTAGAAATTATAGAGGGAAATCTACTGTTTATGTTTAAATTATGAATAGGGAACATTCACGTATTTTTTTTTTTTTTGGTAAATTAATCATTTACCTCTCTATATCGTAGAAAAAAATATAAATAGGCTTGAAAAGATTCTAGTTTTTTTTCAAAGTGAAAATTAAAACATTGAGTAAATTAGACCCGTTTAAACACCGTCATTTTGCGCGCGTTTTGCGTGACGTCAAATGATACGTCCAGTGAATGTTTACTATGAACTTTTTAGTTATTTCATAGATATTTTAAGTTTTAATTGCTTTACAAGTCATGGAAGAAGATAAAAATCATCTTACGAGTATTGTATAGTACCGGAGTGCAAAAATAGTATTAGAAAAACACCCGACAAAGTGTTTTTTGTATTCCAAGAGATGCGAAAATACAAAAACAATGGTGTATGGTAATTAAAAGGGATAATATATGTCCTAAATCGTGTTTATATTGTTGTGAAGATCAATTTAACGTAAGTATACTTTTTTTATAATAAGTTTAATCTAATAGTTTAAATTTATAATAAGTATTAAACATTAGAAAATTTGAGTTTAAAATTAACCTAACCTATCTTACAAATTTCAGTATAACTTTCTATAAAAAGCGTAATCTTTTTTGATTTACGCAATTTTTATGGTCTGTCGATTTATTTCAGGTTAAGGAAGATACAGCAAATTGTATTGAATATAATACGTGTAACGAAACAACAAGGAGAAAGATGTAATCTAAGTTTGAAGTAAGGAGTTGTTCCTTATATATTTTTGTGGCAAAAACACCAGCTGATAGAATGAGAATGTGCATAGTCAAAAGGCAAAGATTGACATCGGTTAATGAAGCCTTTTCTGAGTTAGCTATCAAAAGTAGTGTTTAAAAAAATTGGTGACCTTTACAAAGAACTGATATAGGTAGTAAGTCCTAGTACAGCCCATACAAATGTGTGTGATATTTATCAGCCAGGACTCAGTACTTCTCCTATTGAATGTGATGATCATAAGGCAGAGCCTTGCTTTTCGCATATTAAAGATAAATTATCAAGTGACTAAGCTGTGCAAGTTAGTATTAAACTGAAGTATGGAAGTAAAGGTGTCAATGTAAATATAAATGCTGAAAAACAAAATGTAGCATTGTCACCATTTCCTCATTTAACACACAACATTGTTACACAACAGTTTTAAAAGTAAAACTATCTGTTTTAAAAAGAAAATTGTTTACTGAAAACACAGTTGATAATACTTCTATAGCATCTTATATCTTCTATATCTGCTGATTATCAACCAAGTTATTTATCTGAGTCAAGTGAAGTGAAAAATGATTCAGAGGCAGAAACATTTTAAAAATGTATTGTGTAGTAGCATGCTAACTGCTATTCAATAGGAGTTTGTAGGTATTTGTTTTGTTAGAGTTGTTTGAGTATTTAGAAAATGTTTTTAAGATTACCTAAACAATTGTATCATTTAATAAAACCTTTAAGCACGAAAATATAGGTTTAAATTATTTATTTTTCTCAGTCACACTGATACCACAGTATGAACTTAAACGCCGATATATTGAATGGCGTGTCAAATGACGTCACATTTCCTTTCGACCAATGGTGGCGCGTTTTGGAATTTTGAATTTCGCTCCCTAAATTTACACTTTTCATAAATTATTTTATGGCCTTAAATGATTAGTAAATTAAAAAAAAATGATTTTATTATAATAAGATGATAAAAAGTAATCGAAAAAATAATATTTGAGGCCATTTAAATTTTTTTGCATGTTCCTTATTACGAAAAAGTCTAAATAGAACTCTTATTAAAACAAAATAACGTGCGGCTCTCGGAGACTGCCGCGGTAAAGCTATTGCATAGAATTTTTATCAACTTATGCAATTATAATTATTTATTAAAGTAAAACTTTTATTACATCGTCTCAAACTTTTTCGTCTGTGTGTTGCATGTCGCGTGACGGTCGGCCGCGGAGTAGGATAAAGTGAAAGGCGCTCGTATCGATGCGGTTTTTACTAGATACATTGAAAAAATCGAATGTAAGTCACTGTTCACGTATTTTAGTTACCATAAAATATTGGTTACATTTATAAACTGTGAAATTCATGATGAAGATGGAATTGATAATAGAATGATTGAAAATAATTGAAAAACGGATCAAAATGACTCAACGATTATAAAATATTGTTTTCAGTGTTTTAATATGTGTATATCATCTAAATAATTGTTAAGTATTATGTATGTCGTACTCTAAGACACAGAGTTCAATAAAAATATTAGTTGGAGACCTAGACTAGGTCTCCAACTAATATTTTATCATTTCTCATTATCATTCCCATTTTCTAAGTATAAAATTAAGATTGATGAAGCAATTTTTATACCCTTAATGGAATATTATTCCGAAAATTTTTAGTTAAATGTCTATAATGTGAAAAAAAGTTTCACTTTTACGGTGGTTTCATAAAACCACACAAGTTTTTTTATTTTATTTACGCAGTATTTTTTTTCCTTTGTTTTTTTTTTATATTAATTCAACTTTTTAAGCGTGGTGACCGATGAGAAAACATTTTTTTTTTAATTTTTATTATCTTACAATACATGTAGATTATTCAGGGATATTTATAATTGAAACTATAGGTTTATGGAAACTGAAATAAGAAACACAAGTTTGAGATTTGATATCTTCTAAATATTTCAAAAATATCGCGTCAATGGTGGTCCCAAATTTTGTTGTTGATTCTAGAGGATCATTCATTTTCAAATACAATATTTTATACAACACTGCTGACTAGACGCAAGTTGCTGAACTGAAGAGACGCGTGATATTTCAAAAAGTCATTAAAAGTTCTGCTATTCATCGATAGATGGCAAAATAAAAAGTATCACCGCTGTGCCGGTCGGAGTGGGGGGTGTTAGGTTTTATTCGTTACGGAATTTCTAAATTCGGTTTCCACACTCAAGGCCCGCCGTAGAAGCTATGCAATAGCTTAAAAAGTGGTTTAAGTGTCTAACACTGGATGCCTCTCAACGATACTCAACAGAACGCTCCGTAGCGATTGCGAAAACATTCGTAATTTATACAGTTTACTATTATCATACAAAGTTTTCATCGTCGACATGAATTATAGACTAATAGGTAATACGTCAAAAGTGTATTAGGGCAATGCTTTCAGAATGACATTGATGCTGCCATGAAATTGGAGCGGCAGTTTTTCTATGTTTATGAAAGCGCTGGCCGAGGCTATTTTTATATATGCCTGCTATTTTATATTTATTATACACCAGAAAATCTTAATAACATACAAAATGTGGGAGTAGAACAACTAATTACTAATACGTAGGATTAGACACATACCTATACTATCTATGGTTAATAATCAATTAATAACATTAAAATTCTAAATCATATTATATAGTACATATTATATAGTACAAGGAGATTGATAAAAATAACAGTAATATAAAACTAGGTAATAGTAGTTTATATATATTTGTATACATATACACTGATAGTTATTATACAACATATGCTAGAATGTCAAAAAGTTGGCGGAATGGAAGGGTTGGTGGGGGTAGGTTTATTCGTCCAGATAGTCACTAGTTGAACACCTCATTAATTGTATATATACCAAGTTTGAACCTAACTGGGTCATTAACTTTTGAGATATCGACCTGTAAATAACTGAATCGGGAAGAAGTCAGCCAGTATGGAGAAAATTAAACACCGCGTCGTTATTAAGTTCCTTACCAAGCAAAGAAAATCCGCTCAGATTATAGTTCAAGACCTGTGGGCGGTTTACGCGGACTCTGTCCCTTGTAAAACTATGGTTTACTAGTGGCATGATCTTTTCAAACAAGGAAGATAGTCGATTGAAGACGACCCCCGCTCTGGACGGCCAAATGACACCACTACTACAAAAATCGACGAAAAAGTAGAAAATCTTGTATTGGAAGATGCCCGTTTGAAGAAGAAGCAGCTTGCCGCAATGATTAGAGTATCCGAAACATTTTTTTTTAATATTCTACATCATCATCTTGGCATTACTAAGGACAGTGCAAAATGGGTTCCAAGAATGCTCACGCCACTTCAAAACGTGAGCGTGTCGAGTGTTCTCGTCAGTTTTTAGAACTCGTTACTGGAGATGAAACCTGGGTTCATCACTATGAAACTGAGTCAAAGCAAGAGTCAATGCAATGGCATAAAAAAGGTACACCTCCTCCAAAGAAGTTCAAAGTGACACAATCGGCTGGCAAGATCATGGCGGCTGTCTTTTGGGATACAGAAGGCATTTTACTGATCGATTACAAAGAACATGGTGTAACTATAACGGGACAGTGTTACGGTTCTTTACTGGAAAGATTGAAAGAAGCCATCAAGGAAAAAAGAAGACAAAGTTGTCCAAAGCTGTGCTCCTTCTGCACGACAACGCACCCGTTCACGCGTGCCTTGTTGCGACGGCTGCCATTCACTGATGCGGCTTCGAAAAATTGAAGCCTACCTTATTGTTCAGACTTGGCTGTTATATATTTCCAAAAACGAAGAATGAGCTGCGTGGAAAAATGTTTGACGACGGTGAAGGAGTGATGTCTGCAATTTCGACCTATATTGGCACCAAAGAAAAATCATTTTTTTTTTCGATGGTATAAATAAGTTATTTGAGAGATCTGAAAAATATATTAGGGTTTAGGAAGAATATATTGAAAAAGTGTAGTTATAGTAACAGTTTGGTGTTTAGTTTCAACCTTCTTCCGCGAACTTTTTGACCTCCACTCGTAAGTCGTTTTAGTAATATTTAAAATAAATCTTTAACAGACTTTCAAATAAGTCTTAAGTTTTGATTTCCGAACAGACATAGATAATATGTTCCATAGTTTAGTGGAATATATAGTAAGAGAGTGCTTATAAAATTCTAAAAACTATAGTTAGAAACAATTTACAGGTACAACAAAATTTGTACTAGCAACTTATTTTTTAATCATTGGGATTGCAACATAATTATATTCATTTACATATGGATATCAATCTGCATTCAAATTATTGTTATTATTATATGTAGATTATAGATATAGATAATTATTATGACATAAAATCTTGAATAATTATAAAAAACATAGTGTTATTTTTCTTTACTTTTTTTTTTAAATACACTGATTTCGTTTAGGGGTATTTTAACTTCGTAGATCACAAATGTTATCATTAATATTTCAATATTAAGTATAATTAAAAAGAAGCGCCATCTAAAAATTTTATTGATATGAAAAACGAATCATACTACTGTCACCTTTGATGTTACCAGTCGTAGAAATTTACCATAAAAATCTGGTATTTTCGGTATTTTCTTATTATCAATACTGCTTTAAGAGCCCAATTAAGTCCCAGTTTACAGTGTCTCTAAAAAACTTAAACCACCTAAACCTTTTAAAGAGAATTTCAATAGAGGGTCAGGCACTATTGTGCCCTATTATTAATATGTAACAGCAAAATATATATATATGGCAAAGTCTAAATTAGGATGTATTTTACAATGTTTTATGTTATGTTTACCTACAATGTTTTTATTGCAGTTTATCCTATAATATTTATCTTCGGAAAGCCCATATATTTATTTAAAAGACAATCAATGTATATGTTTTTTGTTCTTGCTGCAAAACCTGTTTCGAAAATCAAATGTGCTGAATATTAACTGTTGACAAAATTTAACTGTTGGCAACACTAGTGTACTACTGCAAGTTCAAATATTTTGTGGTGTCGGTAATGCAGTGCATTAAAATATGAAACCGAACAAAATCGACAGACTATTGCATTCACAATGTTCTAGTATATTCGTTATTTATACTTAGGTTGCTAATTACAATTGCAACTTTTAGTGCACTTATAACAATGAATCTAGTAGAGTCAACAAATAATCTTTCGTAGTGCTACTTCATCAGCTTGTTTCGGTAAGTAATAGAAAATTACTATGTTATAGCCTTAAAATTCAATTTATCTCCAAGCCAGTCTTACAAACATTACATATTCTTATGAATAATCACTATTAAAAGTTAAAAGTTAGGTAAAATGTCTTAAAAATCGATTGTTCCACGTTGCTCTGTTAAATTGCAAAACTTTTCAGTGCGGGTTGTTCATATCGATTTCAATAGATGAATAGGTTATTAGAATTAATATTAATTCAGTCATAGCTATAACGCCCGTGGTTTAACTAATTAAAACAATGTACGATACTTCGAAACCGTCGGTCAGTCGTAATTTCTAGGAATTTGCCGTGTTACAAAAACAAGTATCTTTTTTGCTATTCTGATATATTTGATGCATTCCTAAAAATGATGATGGTTTTACTGTTATTTCTAATTTGAGTATATAATTAACATGTTTTCTGTGATGAAAATTAAATGAAGGGGAATATTCTAAACGTCAGTTTATTTTAAATAAAAATTGGTGAATTTTATTACATTACGAAAAAAATATGATTACTATAAAAATTAAGCAAAAGAACATTATGTTGTTATAAGGCTCTTCTTATATATGTGTACAAGCAAGATCACTAGAATAAGACATCTTTATAATCCTGATGAATGTAATCATCAGCTTCTTTGACCATTTAAAAAAGAATCTTGAGCATATATTTATTCATCAATTTACTAATATAACACAAAATATCCATCTATCCATTCCACTATTGAAAATCAAAAAGGTAGTAATTATTGAATTGTAAGAAATTGAACATCAGATAATATTCTCACAGATGTTATTATAATATCTGTGTTATACCTTTCTTTTAATAATATTAAATATTGTAACTATATCAATATTATTTTTCCAACAAGATTCTGTTACAATAATATGATAGTAATACAATACTGATGACATAATATTGTAATTAATACAATGTTATATAACAATCATTTGAAATAGCAGTACTTTGAATTAATTGGTTCTGGGTTGGATTTCTAACTATGACAAAATATTAGACTTTTGGTCTAGATGAAAATAAGTAATAAGGAGACTAACACATCCTAGAACAAATTATCTATGTAACATGCTAGGTGCTATCGCTGAATATTAAAAAGTTTAATCATAAACACTGGCCTCGGTTCTGACTTACACTGCTTGTATATCATATAAACCTATAGACCTACCATTATAGAGTTATACCATTGTTATTGAAACCTAGAATTCAACAATTTAATTACCGACCTCAAATATCCATCACATCATATCATTTTATGTTATACTTTATAATAATATTGATAACTTATCTTTAAAAATAATCAATATTTTATTTCATATGTATTTATATTAATATTTAACAAAAATCAAGTTTATATCAAATTTATCATCATGTAGATAACGGAAATAACAATCATAGTATATAGTTTTTGTGAAAAATGTATGGATTTAAAAGATAAGCACAAAACAGATAAAGAAATTCAGTGAGATCAACCTGTTAATCTAGTGGATTTAGTATTATACAGAAATTTAAAATTATAAGTGTTTTTATAATGTATTCTTATCTCATAATGTTTCTAGATAAATATATATATAAAACTAAATGGTTAAATTAGTTTTAATTAGAAAATAAAATATGGTAATTTCCACATTTAATTGCTAATGAACACATTATTTATTTAGTAATAAACTTCAGTCAATATTTTAAATAGTACTAAACTATAAATTTATAATATGAAATCTATTAAATATACATTTCTTAATTAAAAAAAATAAATAAATGTTAATCATATACAAGATGAGTAAGCAAAAAAATATATTCTTTTTAAGACCCCAATTTATCCTTTGAAAATCTTCCATAAATATTAATCTATTTTAAAATTTGTCCCAAGGGATACAAATAAAATACCATATGTCTTTTTGAATAATAAAATCCATTAAATGTTAAAAGAAGCTATTGTAACAATAATAATAATAATAATTAATGTCATAAATAACTTTCTTAGTCAAAATTAATTAAATGTTATAACTTTATACATCCTATTAGAGGACAATGATTTTAACAATTGAACAAACACAGATGTACTTGACAGATACAGATGTACTTTATACATATAGCAGCCAAAACCAAATAACCTATACTTATAAAATTGTAGGTTTTGTTTGTCAACACACAGACAAAACTACCAAATTTTAAAAGCTTGAAACCCAAGTTTATCCTATATTTATCATCCACTAAGAAAAATAATAATTGTTAATTTGAAGGGAGGAAATGTTATTTTCACGCGGCCGTTACGGGACAACAGTTACTAAAATATTGGGAAACTTATTACTAAAGTATATTTAAAAAATTACGAGTTTATATGTAATACTTTTTGTTATTATGATTGATGATTTGTTATTATGAATGATTTGTTATTATGGTTATATTCAATTATCGTAAAATAATTCACAGAAGGCCCAGTAGGTTAAATAGCTAATTTCAATATGCAATATTTGTTGCAAGTATTTTTAATACCTACGTACATTTCAAAATTTCATTTGTACAAAAATTAAGGCGCGTTTACAGTTATGCCGAAATTTAATAAATTTTCAGTACATTTATTTTATTATTATTTTTTTTTTTATAAAATTTTCAGTTCAAAAGCAAACTTAAGGTAATAAAACCAATTATTACATCTGGTTTTTTTTAACTATTGAAGTTTTTTTATGATAATAAAGCTTAATATTAAAAACTTTGTTATATAAAACTATCAAAAAGTAAAATATTTTAAACTTAAGTTTAAAATATTTATTATTCTACGTCATAAAGATAAAATTCAGGACACTTGTCCTTGTTATATCTATTTTATATTATTTTATTTAACGTGTATTTAAATAAAATAATTACTTTAATAAAACAGACTTTAAAACTGAAAAGTAAAACATAATGAAGATTTAATATTTATTATATATACTACCTATTGTTTATATGTACGTCCTATTTAAATAGGTTTGAAATCGGTGCCAAGCCATTTAGTATAGGAATTCGGTTGAATACATTTTCGTAATTATTTATTTTTTGTTTTCTTCGTATCGATTCAAGCTAGTAAGCATATTAAAATTTAATAGCTCTTTTATTTACGTATCTTAATTTTGAAGCAGGCATTTCATAATTCACATGAGCATTTAATTTAAGAATTCTGTTGAATATATTTTCATAACTTTGTTCTTTTTTTTCATTATTCATCGTTAAAATAAATAAATTAATTAATTGGCTCGTATTCATTTTAAGTGATGATTAAATATAATTATTTGTTTAAGGCTCGGCACCGACTTCAAACCCATTAGTAAATAGGACATAAGAACTGAACTGACATGTAAGAAATCATTATATCCAAAACAACAGCTGTCATTAGTTACAGCACGTTTTGATTTCCTTCTGAAGGAGCTAGTACAAAACTTGAACAAAAATGCTCATCAAATAAAAGCTAATGGCTTCCTAAACCTGTATATTTTTTTTTTATGGGACCAATTCGAAACTATTCTGCATCAAACAAAAAAAGAATAACGTAAATCGGTTCACAAACCTCGGAAAAATCGGTGTACATACATAAATATACCTCCTCCTTTTTGAAGTCTGTTAAAAATAAAAAATACTCTGAGTACGAAGACATACTCAAGTTACTGAACTAAAATCTTTAGAAAAAATCTATAGATCCATCGAATGACTTGATGTCACTCTGATGTAATGATACACATTCAAGAGAAGAGTGAATAGGCTGCTAGGGTAATGCGCCTTACCACCTAAGACTACATTCCACTTACCATCAGGTGGAATGTAGTCAAGCATTGCCCTTGATTATATAAAAAAAAATAAAATAAATACCATTCGATCTGCTAGTCGAATGGAACTGGGCATATTTGGCTTGTTTTAATATTTTTGATAAGATCTTACAGTCTAACTTGATAGAAGAAAATGAAGAGAACCACTATTGTAATAAATATGTATATGTATATACAGTTATGCAAAACTAATATAATAATAATTGACGTATTTAAAACTATCAAAGTTATTTCACTCACACATTATTACCGCACTATACATGCGTACGTGTTAGTATGTTAAGATTTGTCAATGTTTTGACAGTATTTGATACATTTCTTTGTGAACGCATCTTCAAGGACGTTACAGATATGCTAAAACAATTTGTATAATAATAATATTGAAATATTATTATAATAATATTGAACTTATAAAATAATGAAACCAATAATTTAGAGGGATATCCGACGAATCTTCCTTTGTTCTTAAGTGGTGAGATTTTTGTTGAATATTTTAATAATAATAATAAAACGATTTTCCTTCACTAATAAATTTTTCACATACATTCTACGATGTATAGGAGTTTCGTTACAGTTTTCCCTACTTATTTAAATGAAACATTCATAGGGTAAGCAAGTTTTTCACGTTAATGTATTTCTAATATTATTATAAGAACCAGTCGTAGTCGTCGTCAAAGATCCATTTAGATATTTTAGGTATTTCGTATGTGGGTCATTTGAAAATAATTTATTTCGCTTTACATATACTATATATTTTTTTTAACCTTCACCTTTGAATAATTAGAGAGATTTTACTATTATACGGTGATGCTTTCAAATCTAAGAAAGATACAATTAAATTGAATTGATATTCGTACAATACTTTCCTATGCTAAATAAATATAAATAAAAAAAGCTGTTTAAAAATCCAAAATTGTATTTGTACTGCACTAAATTTGTTAAGAATGGGATTAGTTTTATTAGTTTCTTATATGATGCACGTCAAACGAATTTTCCTGAAGTGAATTTTATTAGATTGATTCTAGAAGAAGAGGATTGAGTGCGTGATTATCCAATAGAGAAGAAGCAAGTCTCCACTAAAAAGAGTTATAGTAGAAGAGTAGAAGACATATTTTATACTAGTCAGTCTGTAGTCTAGTTCTGAAATTGTATAGATACATTATAATAAAAGGTTATATAATATTATAGTTACATATTATGTAATATTAATTATGTAAACCGTTTAATCAACGGATGTAATAAGATTCACAATAACGCTTGTTATAATAATATTTGAATAAATCTTCCTTGAAACTTTATTTTTAATGTACTCTACCTACTGGGAAGTTATATTCTTGTTTCTTTGATAAAATAATGTTGATAAAGATATTTTTATCTGTAGCTGTATAAATACTATATAGTTTCTTACAGTTTTACAAGCAAGGCTTGCAATTACGAAGACCTACTAAATTGACTATAAGGTACTCGAATACTTAATGATAGAGCACGATCTATTAACTATTTTACTACTAGATTATCCTCATCCTTCTCATCAGTTTTACCTTGTTTTTTCTACAAGAATACCTATTTGATTGTATCAACAAGAATATGTTATTATTTAAGTTATGTGAATGTTTAGTTTTTAGCTTAAAACTTATAAATACAATTTTTTTATTTTTCGCTAGTTTTATCTCAATTGTAAGATCATTTTTAACTGAAAACGTATAAAAAGTTTTATATTTAAGAAGTCTTTTATCTACTATTAGATAATTGTATTGGGTGGTCTGTCCATTAAACTTTGATAATATATATTTAAAATTGTAATATTAAGAGTCCGTACCTTTCCTTGTGACTGCTTGAGAGCCATTTAGAAAAGCTAAAACAGGCTTTTTCGGCAAATATTTTTCAATAATTCAATCGGCCCTTTTGATATCTAACTAAAACCCTATTGTTCGTTTATTATCAAGCGGTATAAAACAGTTAGTTTAGTTGTGTATAAAAAGATTTTTGTTTCTTAGTTATTAAAGCTACTTTGTTAATTATTATTTATCTCCGAAACAAATGAGTTCGGTCATATAAAACAAACGATAAATAAAAAAAAAGTTATTTTCTATGTTGCAAACATTTCTAAAATGTTCTTACTACTTTTCTTGTCCTAATAATATTTATTAAAAAGTAGACAGTCTGTATCTTTGCCGTTGACTTCGTTCGACTTCACTTCAATTTGAAAAGTAACGACCGTTGTTGTATTTTTATATAATAATAATTTAATATGATTTACTTTCTGACCGTACTTTTCTGAGAAAATATTAAAAACTTGTTTTCACTGACAAAAAATATCGAAAAAATTCATGGTCAATGCTCAGGCGCAAAACATAAATCAAGTACGATAAGTTCCTAATTTGTTTTTTTTTTGAGCTCCGAAGTCGTACCGGAGCCGAGATTGCGGTGTTGAGTAACTTGCAGTAATATTGTGTAATATCGGTATAATAACTTTGCACGTGACGTGATGTTATCTGTGGTACATGCACTGTCTTGTTTTTCAGTTCACACAGATTATCAAAATTTGATGTCAATTATTACATACTCTATTTGGTTTCTTTATTATTACTGATACATTTATAACATAGATAACAGTCTGTTGTCATGTAATGTGTTTAAGTAACAGACAGTGGCATCGTCGTCGCCCGGTCACTAGTAACCAATGGTTGCTATCTTTGTATTTTTCAGAATAAAAAGTAGTATGTATATCCCTTTTTGGTCATGGTCTGCAAATTTCCTTGGAAATCATCTCCCTCCTTTTTGTGTCATTGACGAACAAACATCTGAATTACAAACTACTTTATCGTATTGGTATAAAATACGATGTTTTCAACTACGTAAAGACCCGTCAGCTATGAAAGGCAAGGAGCGGCTCGTGTTGTAAATACATTAAAAGTAATATATTAATTGGTTCCTAAAAAAAAGATTGTAAAGAATTGCAGAACCTCTGAAAATGTTTAATATCTGTATTAAATCGTAGATTATTATAATACTATAGCTTATATTTATCTACTTACAATCTAGTCTATAAAAGTATCCAATAGATGTGAATACCATTTTGGGATATTTATCTCACTTCGTTTTGCTTGCATGTTACAAAAGCCGAAATGTCGACAACGCAATGAAAAAGATAAGGAGAAAAGTCATCATGTATGAACACGGACAACAGTATGAAATCATGATAGATGGATATTGCTTGTTTAACAGACAAAAATGCGATTATATTAATTTTAGGTATCTAAAAAAAAAGAGTATCGATTTCTGCATTCTATTTTCCATAGAACCGTGCAACAAGTTTCACAGTTGCTAGAGTAAGTTTTCATGTCAAAAACTACTGTAACATGGAAATCTCCAAGCCGTTTTATGTAGAATTAATTGGGAATTACTAAGGTAAGTGTATAATTTTTTGCAACTTCACCAAAATGTTTGCAAAATTCCACACTCCGAACCGTCAGACTATTTAGGATTTAGTTTTGAATAAAATAACTGACGTTTAGCTGTGTGGAAGCACGCGTTGAACTTAAGTAGCCCGTGTTAAATTATCTTAAAGAATAACAATAAACAGCATTTTAAACAAATCACATCAAGGCTGTTTTTGGTTACCATAACTATATTTATCTAACGATTATCTGTACCCGCGATTAGTTTTATATTTTCTATAATAATTATAATAATCAGTCATAGTTAGGGTTTTCTGATATGATATGTTTTAATATGTAATATCAGAATAGGATCGATACCTTTTTAAAAGAAAGAAAGTTAAATAGACTACAATTGTGGAGACAGCGCTTCAATTAAATTTGATGTATTGACAAAATCAAAATTAATACAAGGAGCCAACATATGGACTATTATCATATAATACTTTAAAATCTTGCGCAATCTGGCACGAATCCACAGATTGTAAATGTGATTTTCAGAGCACAAGGTCTGGAATCTATGAATAGCACAGACCAAATAGAAAGTACCTAGATCTGAAACAGTTAACTAGAACTAAAGTTTCTGATTGATTCTATGTTATAAGAAAACTAAACTCTACCCAAAGGTAACAACTTCGAAACTTTCATTGATGAAATATTACCAACTACTAACACTATCTTTAGTATATCATAGTTATTAGTTTATGGCAGTTTGTTGACTTTATATATGCCAAATCGATTTTGTTCATACTTAGAAAGCTGAGTTATCATGTCCAACCCAAAAGAACTAATTCTCTTTCCTTTTGATTACATACCGTATTCGAGTTTAAAATTTAATATATTTTTTTCTTTTAATGTTTTTCAGTTGTCCAAGAATCAAGAGGATGACATCGCTGAATATTGTATCTTTTAGATATCCGTATTACAGGGTAACCGAGCCGAGGAACATAATTAGTTTTATTTATTAAAGACACGCGTGGAATGTTTTATGCACATTATTTTTTTTTTGAAGTATAATGATTCGGTACACGCTTTTAAACAGATATAATAATTTAAGGTACAATTATATCAATATCTCCCTTGACCTTCAACATGTTATTAAATACTTTATAAATGTTGTGATTGCTAGTTTGTTACATTTATCTATAACATTATACAAATGCGCATTTAATATTATATCGATTTTATCTATGGCAACCTTGAAAAGGTGTCGGGTCATTGAATACTATGGTTACTGAATACACACACAACGATAATAACCATGCCTATATGTTATTTATTATAATAAATACTTATTTACTAACCAACGCGGCTACAACGTTACTGTTCAAGAAAAAAGAAATAAGTCCTTAATCCGTTCTGATTTGTGTGTTATCACAGTAAAGACGCCAAAATAAAATTATGTACACGATTTATATAACCTTTGTAATAGATACACAATGGTAATATTCCCCAAAAACTAATGTCTGGATATTAATAAATTATGTGTCAACTCTATATTGCTTAATCCATAAATTCAAAATACATGGGCTACTAAAAAAGGTTTACAAAAAAAAATGTATGGAACTATGATTTGTGATTATGAGTTATGATTTAGTTTAAAAAGTCGTTAATCTATAAGTAATAGGTAATATAATAATTAAAAAAATATTTTTTCCTTTATTTTTACAGAGTTGGGAAGTTATATTCTAGAATGTAGACAGCAAAACAACCTTTGGGTATGCAGGATTGTTTTGGGCTGGGTAACTCACAATCTTAGCTTCGCAGCAGGCCCGCGTTATATGGTTATTATATATAATATGATCTAAAAAGAAAGGAAGGAAATATTTCAGTCGTCAGTTTTTTCTCCTTCATGGAATATTCGGAATCAATTTCATTATGAAACTAAAGTAGTAGTATCAAGGCAGAGTGGTACACTACCAAATGCTTGCTCACTCGCTCAAGACTTAATATTATAATCCCAGTTCAAGGGGTTTCAATTTTCATCGACTCAAGGCCGAGAAACTATCCGTTGCATACTGGTAAATGTGATTTAAAATTTGGTTTAGTTCAGACTCGGGAAACTTTGTGTAGACGCTGGAGAGATTCTTTAAAAAGATTTAATAAAAAAATATTATGTAGATCATGTATTCCTCATTACTTGTTTGTTGAATATTCGAATAATTTGCCTTTTCCTGCACGGACCTAAAATAATGTAAAAATGTAAATAAATGTAAATTGGGAGTAAATCAGGCACACTGATAAATTGTGTGCCTCTAAAACGTAGAAATGGCGATATAGTTGGAAGATATAGTTAAATAATTAATCATATCAACTTTATAATTGATATAACTATAATCTTTTAAGCTCCTTGATATAGAGGAGGGGCTGTACTATCAATAATATTAAAAGTTATCATTTTTGATTATCTATTAAAAATAATTCGTAATCACTGATCTCACATCCTAAGATAAATAACTTGACGAACTGATAAAAAGTATTAACGAAATCAGTATAATAAAATTTATAGATTTTTATCTATTTATTATGTATATTAAAAATAGCAAGATAAGGTATATTTTTAGGAATAGTAGTGTAAATTTCGAACTTTTTTTTTTATTATTACATCATTAGCTCAATTTCCAGTGGGACGAGATAGAATCCCACGGGTCGTAGGTTCAAGTCCTTTGAATAATGATGAATGTTCAATTGTTATTTAAAATTTAAACATCAAAATGATAAACCTACATATAATTATAGATAATTTTAAACATTGTGTAATCATAGTTCGTTTATATATATGTGTATATATATAAACTTCCGTTCTAAAATAAGACTACCACTAGTAACAATTAAAGAAATGCGGATCAAATAAGACTAAAGTATAATAATGTGCCTATGCTTAGAGCCAGTCTGTAGCCTGTTTACAGACGGGAAGGACAGAGTTGCAAGTATCTACAGAAAAATAGTGTGCCATAGTAGAACTATGTCAGTTTTCGATATCTAATCTCCTAACCCTCTGTGGGTCTTTTTATGCCTCCCTGTTTCTCAAAAGTTTTCATCGCATCTACGATTCCATATTTGCAGATGTCCATGTTCCACGGTATTCTCTAACCTCTTATCATCAGATAAACCTTTTGATGTATAAAAAATATAGTACCATGTATATGTAATGTATAAAAAATATAATTCTCCTTGTCCCCTCACACTACCACACTTGTGTTTCAAATTACTGAAATAAATATTATACTGGTTAACTAATCAAAATATTGTTTGTAACTTTGAAATAGCGGTACTTATTATTGTAGTATGTTTTTTTCTCTAATTTAAACCGGTAAGGTTATGTCCCTAATGTGTACTACTTGATGATCTGTCTTTGTCCTTCTTTAATGTTAATGATTACAGACACAACAGCTGTACCCACTATCAGATAACGACCGAAACTAATAAACGACTTTAATCCCTTTTTTGACAACGATTGAAATTACGAGTATAATCAGTTTCATGAGTTATTTATTTTAATAACCAATGTTCCAGTCTTTTTTTAATTTCCAATCCACTTGAGATAGGAATTTAAAAAATGATTGAACAACCCGCTAAACTTACTTTCAATCACTAAAACGACGATTAATTTCGGAGATGAAACAAAAGTCATTAAAAATATATAATTAATAAAAAAAATACCGTAGGAAATCGAAAGCATTTTAATTAATATTAAACTTTTTGGAGTGTTTCTTTAATTCAAATACTTTATCAGACAAATATACTAAATATTTCATTAGCAGCTTTTTATGCCTCGTGGTTATCGTTGTCAAATAATTTGTCGGAGCTAATTTGGATTCGCTGTATAGGACGAGCGCATTCCTTGCGTTTCATGATATCGTAGACTGGGTTATTTAACGTACGTGTAGCGAAATATGGCTAATAAGATAATTTAATACTCAAAGAATCACCCAAATCGAATCGGCGCTTTTCAAAAGCGCAGATTTTATTTTTCCAAAATGCACATCATCAAGAGACCGGTTGCAATTTTCAATTATATATATACTATAAGCGTTTATAATATGCAATAAAATATTATATATTGCAATAAACTAAACAATTAATAGTTTTCTTTGTTAATTTTATGTTAGCTCATTTATAGAATTAATCTGTTTTATTTTGAACCCAGTTGAAACTTTTAAATAGATTTTTTTTTAACTTAAAATAGTCTACTATGGATTAAACACCAAAGTACGTCACCTTTAATAATATAATTCGGGAGAAACCATTGTTCCACGAATACAATCGTTATAATTCAGTCATTTCGTAGCCGGTTTGAGATTTCATAAAATATGTATCATTTCTCATTCAGTCTGTCGCTAGAGTTGCCAGAGAGCGGATGTGTCGACTCTAACTTCGCTCAATCTATCTACGATCGTAGTGCCCACATGTATAAAGTAATTCAATCATAAGGATTTAAATGTGGTAGGTAATATTTTGTTATCAATATCAGTAATTTTAACTATAAAAGTTAATTTGAATACAATTTTTTATATTTATTATTAAATATCCTGTTAGTGAACAAGAAATATATGTACACAATATTAGACCATGTAGTTATTTGCTAGTTCGAGATGCATTATTATTTTTATTTATTAAACATAAATTACCTACTTTCTGCAACAAAATTATTATAAATATATTTTTTTTAATATTTATATTAATTTTGTTTCTATATTTTTATTAACTTGTAGAATTGTATGTTTTATAAGTTATGTGGCTTTTCGAAAAAAAAAAATCTTTTTTATACATTTGTATATTTTTTGCATTGCATTGTGACAAAGAGGTCCATAGAGAAGAGCCCTCTACTACTATTAGTTCGATGATACCTACTCTTACATTGACATGAGCTCAAAGGATTTTAAAATGATCATTTTGAAGTTAGAATCCATAATAGTTGAAAATAATAACAGTAATATAATGCCCCATTGTTGACTAACAATACTAATAGCAACTTGTGTATAAATTTTAGGTCAGATGCCATCTTTTTAGTCAACATAGACTATAGCTGAGCACAAAAATCTTTGTTTTTTCGACAAATCGTAGTAAAATATTTTATTTTTGGAAATAGAAAAGCTGAATTTAGAACTATTTCTTATCTTACGAAAATATTAAGATGGCTTCTTACTTTAAATGATGTTTTATCAATTATTTTTTTGTAAATCGGTCATTCCATGTCAAATGGTTGGAATCGACCCCTCCTCGATTTGGATGAATTTTGGTAGAGTTTTTTTTTAATAATAAAACGAGGTTCTGCCCACAGAGACAATGAAAGAAATCTCAAAACAAATTAATAATTCATTTTTTTTTCTATTTTTTAAATTTATTTCTTCAATAATTCGATTATATTAAAAAAAATAAATTTAAAAACTAATAACTTCACGAAATCCTCAGAATTAAAGTTCGACCTTTAATATTGGGCTTAGTTTTTTATATTATACCCTTGAAATATTTGAATATGTCTTGACATACCCTTGGGTATAATATAAAAAATCCTCAAAATTCCAGGATATCTTTGAAGATGTGGTGTTTTTTGTTGTAAAAGTATGATTTTTTTAAATTTCGACCAAAAAAAATATATTTTTTTTACTTTCTAGTCGAATAGAATTAATCATACCCAAAATTACCCTATTTCAAGCAGTAAAACATTTTTCTCATGCTAGTGAAATTTTAATCGAAAACATTTAAAATTCAAATTTTTTATTGACTTACCTTTAAATTGAAATTCAAATCATGTAAGAAATGTTACTTTCTGCTATCTATGTTTCTACAACTAAAATCTCTATTATATCTTTTTTCCACTATATAATAAATAGTCTTAAAAACTTTCTGTGAATAGACAGCTTATTTGGGGAGCACTAAGTAAATATGACTTGATCATCATTATTGTACTTCATGAGAATTTTTGATATTCATTTTGTGTTTCAAATGAATATCAAAATATAAATCAGAACTGTTTTATGATTTCAAATATAAACAGATATAAGATAATAAATATAGATTTACATTTACTATTTTATTTTTATACTCATTTACATTTACTATTTTTATACCTCAGTCATAAATTTTGTAACTTAAATTAAAAAAAAAATGTATAAAATAGAACGTATAAATATTTATATTTAAGCTCGGAAGTACCGGGTTTATCGATTGATAAGTAATTGGTCGTTATCATAAGAATACGTGAAGGGATTTCGCTTTATATTATCAGCTGCTAAATCTTTTATTTAAGATAAATGTAATAATTACGTAATATTATGTTAATATTAAATATTAATAGATATGAGAATTGGAAAAGTTGAATGATTGTAATTGATCTGGAGCAACGAGGTTGCGAATATCACTGAATACAATTAAATATGTATAATTTTGAATAACTATCTCTATCTATTCAATAAATACTTTCCATAACTTTCCATTGCATTTCAAGAGTACTTCAGTGCTGATAACATTATCAGTGAGCTTAAATACAAACAAGACTGACACTTAAAATTACGTCACGAACTGTTATATGTATTAAATGATCTCATCATTTATGTGCATCACGTTTCTGGAAAAAAAATACACGAGCTAAACTGTCCATTATTTTTTTTACATTTGTAATAAGATCACATTAGAAAATATAGGATTCTAACAATCTAGTATCCATAATATGTTGCGCTAAATAGAAATAAATTCTAACATTAGCATAAACTTAGTATTTTATTCTTCTTACAATTCTGAATTAATCTCCGGACTTTGGCACTTCGCGGGTCATCGCATATCAGGTTTTGGTTCAGCAAAAAATCTTGTGCCAGAGATCACTGTCCTTACTTATTATGTACGTCTGTTATATACTACTACTATTAGCTTTTGCTCGTGATTTTAGCCATAATTACAAAATTATTAGTCTATTTAAATCAAATACTGCTTGAGGCATACAAGAAAAGTTATGTGGAGATACAATGTTTTTGTTTTGTAATCAAGAAAACTTATTAAATCATTTAAAAATAAGGCTGTTATTAATAAAGTATTTTTTCCTTATTCATTAAAACTTCTTTATTTATTACATTTATCGGTAGAATCTGTGAAGTCCAGTTTGTCATAGCTTATAATTAGAACAGTCCGAGTAGTATGTACTTTAGCTATATACTAAAACGGGTAAAATTTGGATATGAGAAAAGTAGAACTACGAGCTTATTTTTATGAAATACTTATACGTTAGTTATTTTAACATTGAAATTAAAATAGTTTGGGCAATATTGAATTGACCTCATTAAATCTAGACATCTATTTCAAAAACAGTCTTAAAATAAAAACTTTTTACTATTGTCATAAGTATCTGAAGCTAATTTCCAGCAGTAAGCCATATATATATATGAAAGTTTTCAAATTGTTTCAATTATTTTTCTTATATTCAACGAGTAGCTAAACTTTGAGATTAATTCCGTAATACAGAACGATATTATTCTTTACATTTCTCATAATGAAATAAAAGTTATCCGAAATTAATAAAATTAAATATTTTTTTAATTAACACTATGACATTGCATCAATTGTTTCTGCTGATATGAATGATAAGGCTAAAATTTTCGCATTCCTTAATGTTTTTACACTAAAGTACAAAATTATAAATATGTATGTCGTCATATTAATATTACTCATGTAGGTACTGAGCTTTTTATTTAACAATTACCTCTTATGACATTCTTGTTCTCGTACCCTTGAAACTATTTACTTAATGAAGTACACGTGTTCACGTCTCGCCCTTTAGATATGTAAAAAAACATGATGAAAAATCGGCTCGAAGGACTCTAAATTGAGACTCGTTCTTGTAATTACTGACGATTATAACTATTCATGATAACAATTGAGGAACTTTTCTTCAAATGATTTACTGTTGCATATAATTCTCTTTTACTTTTTTGTTCAATTTTGGTATAAACAGTATTTTCTCTAGTTCGAGAATCATGTCCATCGGTTAAGCTATGCATTATATGCCAGTTCTTTTTCGAGTTTTCGTTTATTGTAAGTTGTTACGAAGATCAATTAACGTAAGAAAAATTTGTGTAAGTATCTACAGCTACTTTTAGAACAATCTATACCATCAGATTTTAGTCTGTCTCATCTTTGTCACATATCTTGTTTTTAACGTTACAACTGTTTATTTTATTAATAGTTAACTTCCTGGTTTACTCGCCCTTCAAGGTATTTCGATAACAGACGCGTTTAGTTCTAAAAAGCTTGTTTATTCGAGAATGAAGTCATTTTTATATTTGTCTAGCCCTTAACGTTGTTATAATAATTTTATAACGTAACTTTTTAACTATCCGGCCTGTTACGACCACTGTTTTGTAAATATTTGGCTAGTAAACTAAAGCAAATATTAAAGAAGCTTTTTTATAAAAAGCGGTAACTCTCAAACATTTGACCTACCTTCTAATAAATAATATGTTCACGAAAAGAAGTCTTATGTATCGGCTGTTCTCTCTAATAATATAAATATGTTGATAACCTTACTTTAATTATCTTTACAACTGTGACTAGACTTTCTGGGTCAGAATATTAAAAGCCAGTTTTAATTGACAAAAAATAATAATATAAAAACAACTTTCATGGTCAATAAACAGGGGCAAAAAAAAATTAAGCACAATAGGTTGCTAGGTAATAAACCTATTTTTTTTCGGATTTGTACCAGGGCCAAGGTTGAAATATTGAGTAATTTGCAGTAATATTGTGTAATATCGAAGTAGTCGCTGAGTGACGGGATGCTATCAGCGACGCTTGCACTGTACTCAGTGGCTCAGTGGCGCGCTTTGACCGATAGTAGCAAGGTTGTGGGGTGAAAGCACCTTTATATTTGGTGTTCTACGGCAGATATTATTATCTACATATGTTATCGAAACCCCGGATTTAATTAAACTGACCCGATTTTTTTTACAATAAAGAGAATTTTAGAATAAAGAGGTTATCAAAATGTCTCTTAGTACAAACATACTATTAGTTATTATTATTATTATTATTAGTGAATGTTAACAAGGAGTCGTTTGACTTGATATAAATATCAATACCCAGACTTTGCTTTTCCGATCTAATTGCGGGAAAACAAGGAGTGAATATGACTTCTTAGGAAAATTCTTAATAAAATGTCAAGGTATCAGCATCCTCGAGCCTAAATGGTAAATGGTAGTAGATTCTGAAATAAAAACAGCTCTTTTCTTTTTATATACCACGGTCTAAGTGTGTTAAAAATACCTACGTGATAGATGAAAACATATATTGTGTACACACTACATATCCTACTTACCACTAATATCATATATATTTATGATATTAGTGGTAAGTAGGATGTTTATCTTTATATACGATACAATTATCGAACCCATCAACTGTCGCAGGCAAGGAGCGGCTCGCATTGTAATCATATTAAAGATATTTAATATACTGATGAACAAACACGAACCATGGACAAACAATATCTTTATAAATTGCGTGCTGAAAAGTATTCAGAATTGTAGAATACCTTATTTTTTTTAATACCTTTATTGAATAGGTGGTAGATCTACAATTATAAAAAAAATAAGATTATGTAAAATATACAACAGTTATCAATACTGCTTAATTGTTATTTATCACATTTTGTTTATAATCCGTACTAATAAAGAATAAGATAATAAATAAAATCATGCGTCGGAATATCAGTTTTAAATCTTGTACCAGTGCAAAGTCTAGATTGAGGAATATTGTTATCGTTCAAAAAAAAATCACGTAAGGAGACCACTAGTTACGTACTAGAGTCAGTTTTATAGCAGTACGCTTAACAAATAATCACAAAATTACTTTTACGGATTTACACTATGCAATCTATTCGTATATTAATTGACTGAAATACGACGATTGTCCGGTAAGTTCGCAATCTGACCCTACGCCAAACATAATCATAATCGCTGATTTGAATAAAACTACTGAGGTTCTAAAAGTCGCCATTTTAACCGACCATTATTAAAGCACGTGTTGTTCTCTCGGATCGCGCGTGATATTTAAAACAATCCACTTGAAGGCTACTATCAGTTTTGACGTAACAATAACCAAAACATATACTGACCATATATAAATTATTCCAACGATTAATTAATTAATTATCGTCGCCCTATTACTTTTGTTTTTTATATAATACTTCTTACCATTATCTGTAATTTGATTATTTTGGTATCTTAACATTGAATAAGTATTTTCTTTCAAGAGAAAAGTTTAATAGTATGGTTAGCGAAAAGCTCGTACAAGTAAAATTAGCTCACAGGAAACACAGTACACATTAATACAAAATAATCAACATATGGACTATTATCATATACCTTAAAATCTTGCGCAATCTGGCACGTATCCACAGACTGTAAATATTATGATTTTCAGACGCACAAGGTCTGGAATCTATAAATAGCATAGACGAAATAGAAAGTACCTAGATCTGAAACAGCTTACTAGAAGTTGAGTTTCTGATTGATACAATTATACAGAAACGGAAGTCGGTCCAAGGGTAACGACTTTGAAACCTTCATTGATAAAATATTAGCGACAGTAACCATGGCACGCCGCAGTGACTTGTTTTTTATGACAGTTTATTGACACTTATTTGCTATGTCAGTTATGCTCAGACACCGATAAACTGTGAATTTGTCATGGTAGAGCCAAAAAAATAGTTTTCTCTCTTTGCACCACTCCTTTCCTTCCTTTCATTCCTTTCTTTCCCTTTCCTTTCTTTTTCTTTTTAACTTCACAGAAAAATTTTGTATAGTGACTATTTATATTAGGTAACTAGTGGTAGAAGTGATTTCGCATTTGCGAATCTGTAACTCCAGTGTTAATAGAGTCAGTGATCACTAACCATCTGGTGGACATAAACCCTAATTATAAGTCATTTTAGAGCCAACGAATAAAAGTATATTACTGTTTAATTGATTTATGAACTTTTGGACAGTTTCAAGTACCTTTCCAAAAACCTTTGAAGTTTGAACATTTAAAGAACCTCTCCATGCAAATAAAATAGTTGTAGGTATAATCTCCATATATATATATATCAATATCTCCATACTGTGACTCCTACGACCTTCAATATGTTAATAAATACATAATCAATGCTGTGATTGTTAGTTTGTTACATTTATCTATAACTTATATATAATGCGCATTTAATATTATATCGATTTTATCTATGGCAACCTTGAAAAGGTGTCGAGTCATTGAATACTATGGTTACTGAATACACACACAACGATAATAAATGGTTATTTTAATAAATATTCACTTATCAAATGTTCAGCGAAAAAAAAGAATGAACGATCTCACTCCGTCTTCTACTTTATTAAGAATAAGTTTTGTCTTATTATAAAAAATATTACATAATTTATCCAACATTTAAATCCTTAATGTTGAAAAAAGGAAAATTTTCCGAAGAAGAATTGTCTGGATATAAATATAAAGATTCATAGTACCGATAAAGAAGAGATACCATTATATCAAAACCTCGTCATCAGGGGGTCAGACCTGTAATGGAAGAATACGGAATGGCGAAGTTGTAAACTTTGAAGATTCAATGTTTGTATAAATATAAGTATACCGTAGTGCGTCTTGCGAATTAATCCCAATAACTTTAAAAGCAGCCATGTATTTATAGAATCTACTGAGCACTAAGTCTACTAGTTTACTAATATCGTATTGTGTTAGTGGACTAGCGCTCACATCTGATTGGCGGACACTCCTACTGGATATTTTTTATTGTCAAATAGTGCGCTGTAGATGGATAATAAAATAGAGATAAAATTGCTCATTAACCCTTCATGGACCTACACGAATGCAGTACAGAGAAATATGTATATAGGTACATAGTTACTAAAAAATCCTTCCGTCCCTTAAAAAGCAATACCGATTTTGATTTAAATTATTATTTTTAATAGCTTTTATATAATCTAAATATTCTAAATTATTCTATCTTATGTTTAAATAATAAAAATCTTTACGAGAAAGATAACTTACAAATGTAATTTAAAATAGATTTAAAATATTTAGGTGATCTAAGACTGTCAGGGCAATGGTCGGTACAGATATAACTGTCTAGACTTGGTAGCGATGCGTATATTTATTTTAAATGCTTCGATGCTATCTCAAATTAACAATAAGTGAAGTTTTGTTGGAATAGTTTCATTTCATTTTGAAATAATATGATTCATAATTAAAACCTCTATTGAACCTGAACATCTGTCTGTCTGAAGACTAATACAATTATTTTTTAAAGCTGTTTGATATTTAAAACCAATCTAAGTCGTGTGATAGACAAAAAAATTTTGTTCTTTATCAAAATAAATATTATCGGGAGTAAAATAAATTAATTGTCACTTCAAACCAAATTAAAGTTTTTATTGTCCCTAAACAGCCATTACATCAATAACAAAAAGGCGATAAAATTTAATAGCAAATAACTAAATCTATTTTACAGTTTTTGTAAGCATTATTATCTAAAGTTAAACTAAGCATGAAGATATAAGAGGAGCTCTATATCCATAGTTTAATAAACAGTTATCACAATCCTTTGTTTATCAGTTAAAGATAATAATTCGCAATTACTCATCTCGCACCATAAGATAGATAACACCTGACGAGCTGATAAGATAGCTGAGAAGATAAGAGATAAAAGGTATTGACAATATTTGATATTGAAGTTTATTAATTATTATCTACCCATTATATTGAAACTTGATAAGATATGATTTTAAATATTTTAATATTATTATGTTGCTATGTTTGTTGTTGTATTTTGTATTGTATATACATTCAAAATAACCTGATTTTAAATTCTATTAAAGTTTAAGTGTTCAATGATTCATTGAATATAAATATTGTGTAATATCAACTATGACTGACCTGACCTGACCTGACTGTAACTTGACTGTAACCTGACCGTATATAGGATAGGATGGACAGAGGTAATACCGCACTACAGAAAAAACAACAGTCGCCCTTTGGTGTTGGCAGAACTTAAGATGTCTTATTGCCTATCTTTAAGGGTCCTCTCATTACGTCCTGCCTGTCTTCCATGAGTGGTTAACACTTTACATAAATATGTAGATGTTTTTTATGTAATACGAAAATTAGTATTATATAAAAAACTGTGAACCGACCTTTATCATAACACCTGTGACCACAATGGTGTTTCAAATTACTGAAATTGATATAAAGTTGATTTCATAATAAAAGGATTGTAGGTACATAATTTTAATATGGTTGACGTTATTTATAATAAATGTATTTCTTTAAAAATAAAAATGAGGTCACAAATATATTTTTTATCAATAGATATTTATGTACACGCATGTTCGTACGTTGATATTTTGTTTTACAATGACTCTTATTCTAAAACGGAAACGCAACAAACGTTAAAACCCATTTGATGATCTGTCTGTCTCCCTTAGATCTCTAATAATGATGCTTATACATAGACATAGAACTAATAGACGGATATTAATAAACAATCGTAATCCATGTTTCTCCTTTAATTACTAAAAAAATCCGTTTCTTGAGTTTCCACTACCGACTTGAATTTAATTTATATAAAATCTTAAAAGCGATCGATGATTCGTGATCGTAATAGAAATACTATTACTAAAATAACTTTCGGTGCTGATTTTTTTCCATCATTATCAATTTAAATTCTGACACTAAGTCAGGCTGGAATACATTTATACATTGCGAATTTATATAATTCATGAACGAATACGTTGTAACGATTAGACGGATTAGCTGAAATTGTCCTTGAATATCATCTTCCATATGAAAGAAGTGGGGAATAAATGTATGTATTGTAAGTATTCAACCTTATAATAATGCCAACAATACAATATTTTCTGAAGAGTCATAAAACATGCAATCTCATTTCTCATCAGTCATCAGTGTGTCGGTAGAGTTGCCGGAGAGCGGACGTGTGGACTCTGACTTTGCTCAGTCTATCTGCGATCGTAGTGCAGTGCCCACGTGTACAGATTAAATATATTGTACGGATTCAAGTGTAACAGGTAATATTTTGTGTATAATAGAAAAAAATTGTCGGTTAGGTTAAATGTAATTTATTGTGAAATGTGCAGGTAACAGAATTTTAGTCCAATTAAATATAGTATATGGCTAGATAAACACAAATTAAATTTAGTACGATGTATGCATGGCTAGGTGGTATGGAATCTTTTAAAACATACACCGATTCTACCAAGTATAGAAATGTTTCTAAAATCGGCCATTGATAAAAAAAAATATTAAAAAAAATATATGTTTTAATTTGCATTAATCTTAGTATCTTGTTTCTTCATTTGCCTGGTTATAGCCTGGTTGCCTAACTTTAATAGCTTACAAAGTTTTCCTTAAAATAATTATTTTGTCAGCGACAACGTTTATAAATGTGATAACATTTATTTATTTATCTCTATAATTTTATTTAATAATAAATTTAAAAACCTTATATATAGTATTTCGAATGCAATTAAAAATCTAAAATATTTTTAAATTTTAATAGAAGTGTATAAAAAAAGATTTAGATAATTCATTTATTTTAATACCTAAATTTTGTTGTTTAGTCATGTAAATAAAACGGTCAAAGGTACAGTAAATAGGTAAAGAATATTTATATATATTTAACCCCGGAAATATTAAGTTTAGTGATTGATAAGTACGTTATCATTATCACCAACGCTTGTGGGATTTTGCTTTACGTTATCAAAGTGCAAATTCTAACGCTTTAGATAAAAAGTATTGTGACGTGTTAATATTATGAAAGAGGAAAATAAAGTGCTAGTGAACGGATATGAAAAAAGGCAATTGTTGAAATCATAGTCATTATGTATGTTTTTCCAAAGTAATGAACAATCATTTATTGGTATAATTAATTAAATATAATTAATATATTATATATAATTAATATATAATTATAATAATATAATTTAATTAAATATAATTAATTAAAGGATTAATAAATATATAACAGAACAGACTTTAAATTGAACATGAATACTATTTTTTATAATATATATCTAATGGATACTCTCCATAACTTTCCATTGCATTTCAAGAGTGCTTCAGTACTGATAACATTATCAGTGAGCTTAAATACAAATAAGAGCGACTCTCAACATAACTTCATGAATAGAATGTATGTATTAAAAATGATCTCATCGCTTATGTGCTTTGATTTTAAAAATTGAAAAAAATAAACGAACTAAATGACCGAAATCTTCTAGCTCTCTCATTACAAAAAAAAAGTACAAAAAAGGTTTTTCTTAATTTAATTCATCATCATTATTACAAATATCCTATCCATCAACACAGGCAGGACTTGACCCTGTGACCTCTGGGACACCGCCCCCGCCGCTCTACCAATTGAACTATAACGTCGCTATCTAAACTGATAAACTTATCAATGTACATTATTAATTTATTATCACCAAGACGGAGGCGACATTTATTAGATATGTTTCGAAAAGTTTAATCAATATCTAAGTTCTCAGAATAAAACAACGTTGAAAAGATTGGTAAGGTCACGATTGAAGTCTTGCCGTACTCGTAAATTATGTAAAATTTAAATTAGCTGACCATGGTTAATATATTTTACAATAAATTCAACATTAGCATAAAATAGCAGTCTGCTATCACCTTAAACATTTTATTCATCCTACAATTTTGAATTAATCTCCGGACTTTGGCACTTCGCGGGTCATCGCGTATTCATCAAGTACGGACAGGTTTTAGATCAGCAAAAAATGATGTGCCAGATGCTTACGAGATCACTGGCCTTACTTATTATGTACGTGTGTTATACACTACTACTATACTTTTAGTATTAGTAGCTTCTGGCCGTGACTTTATCTATTTTTACCTAATTATTAGACTTTCCCTCCAAATACTGATTCAGGCAAATAAACTAAAAATAATAATAATGGTAATAAGTTTTGTAATCAAGAAATATTTTTAAAACATTGTAAAAAGCCGTTGTGATAAATAATATTCCATGTTCATAAAAGTTTTTTGGGACTGTATTCAAAGTACCTTCATTTGTCGGCAGCAAATCTGTTAAGTGTGTAGTGTGTCACTGTTTATAATTAGAACAAGCCGACTAACGTCTACTATAGCACTATGTAACAGATCTTGAGATCTTATTCACGATGTATTAAATAAAACAAACAAAACGTATGATGGTTTGATTTTTTTAATTATTTTAGAAAAAGTGGTCCTTCGAGTCTTTTAAAATGAATTTTGTTTGTTAATCCATAGTTCGTTATTGCATTCATTTTAATTATTTTCTAAGTTATTTTTAAAAAGTTTGGCAAAAATATCTAAATATTTTCGATATTTAATCAAAAACACATTTTCCACAAATAAGTAAACGTAGTTGTATAATCCACTGATAATATTTTAAATATTGTTGATAGTTTTTATGTATCCAACTTTATTAAATACTAATAATAAATTAAAATAATAATTTCCTTGCGATTAATTATAATTTGAAAAAAATATAATATCTGATTTGCCCTTCAAGAACTTTAGAATTATGTATAAAGTTGTAATAATCATCTTTGAATAACGTTCCTATCACGTAATTATTTATCATTAAGTCCAACACAAGTATATTTATGGAGGTTAATCGAGATAAAAATCTAGCAAGATCAATCCAAAAAGTTAAATATTGTAGGTACGGATGTATTCATTAAAATAAATAAACTGCTAATTTAACGAAACCTTTTAACATATTTATATGATATATGATTAATATATAGAAATACCAATTAGCTTATACTCTATTTAGAACACTTTGTACCTTATTTATTATTTTTTTTTTTTTAATCCTTATCAAAGTTTTTATAACATATAACTACAGACTCCATCTATTAGACCTACCCAACACACTGGACAATGTTAATAGTTTTTATCTTTGGTCATCTTTTTTAGTAAAAAGATGACCAAAGATAAAAACTATTAACACGTTAGTACGTGTTTGGATCTTTGAATATGATTCTTCCAATTGAAAATTCTAGTTATTCTTTAAGATTAGTTACACATAATTCATATGCCAGATGACTGAATGGTTTTAGCGCATACAAGAATTTTGCTTATAATAATAATAAGACTAAATTCACAATTGTTGTTCTTACATTATTTAAACAAATTACCAATATTTTCTGTTACATTACTACGAATAGGCCTCTAATGACTTCCTGGGTCTCGTACCCTTGAAACTATTTACTTAATGAAGAACACGTGCTTACGCCTTGCCCTTTAGATATGTTAGAGATAAATGAAAAAACCGGCTCGTAGGACTAAAAAACGAGTCTCAGTTAGGTTTTTTGACGACAATAATAATAACCCATGTACAGACGACTGAGGAACCTGTCTTCAAATGTGTAACTGTTGTATATTGTACAACTGACTAATTGTAAAAGAAATTGAATCCTTTTATCCCTTATGTATTGTGTTTTTGGTTTTTGTTTATATTAAATAAGTACAAGATTTTTGGTTGAGAAATATGGTTCTTCAGTATGTTTTTTAAGTATTTCTCTTTTAAACGTATTTTCAAAGAAAATCTTTGCTCACTCATAAATTCTTAAAAAATATTTTCTCCTACTTTAAGGCTCTTAGGTTCTATATCTATAACCTGTGCATTTTTATTCGAGTTTTATTAAGTAAATTGATATGAAGATCATTTTAAAACAATCTATACCATCAGATTTTAGTCTGTTTCATCTTTGTCACATAACTTGTTTTTAACGTTACAACTGTTTATTTTATTAATAGTTAACTTCCTGGTTTACTCGCCCTTCAAGGTATTTCGATAACAGACGCGTTTAGTTCTAAAAAGCTTGTTTATTAGAGAATGAAGTCAGTTTTATATTTGTCTAGCCCTTAACCTTGTTACGATAATCGTTATGTAACATAATAATTACGAATATTATCCAAATCGTAGGATCATCTCTTTAATAAATATGTATAAGGTTAGTGAACCTAAAGCTAAACATACATGCGGCAAGTAGAGTTTGAGCCTAGGTTATTATAACACTTATAGTCTGACACTGAAAAGTTTTCGAATAATATAATTATTTAAACCTTTCTTAATAATATTTCTGTTATTGGTTTATCCGATCCTGATTTGGTTGGACTCTATTTTAATCCTAATAGTATTAGCGTGCTCTAAGTCGACATCCCCCCATCTCGGTAACGCTGCCAAAGCAAAAAGGGCTTAAATTATAGTTCAATCCAAAATTTGCATTCTGAATATTACACAATGTGGAAATTTTAGGCTGACGTGAGCACACTGACATTTCCTCGCCCCGAGAACCAAACAATCGAACCGTACTATTTAAATGATTCAAAATAATCATTAACATCTGTCAAAATAATATTTTCATATTCTTCATTAATGTTTATGTAAGTTCATACATAATGATATAATGATACATTATCCATTTACATATCTCGTGGCAGGTAATTATTGTTTGTCTTGTTTAGTTTATTGGAAATATTCTCTGACGTTATTTGAATATTAATTATCCTGTTGGCTTTGATTACTGTAATACATCTTAATTATAAAATCTTTGAACATTATTTAACATTATGATTATATATTTATTATAGTAAATATTGGTGTCTGTCATCAGGGTACATATTGTTGTCTGGCAACAATAATGGAGACAGTAGTCTCCAGTACTGTTTAAGTTGTATATTTTTTTTGATATACCTATATATATTTTTAGGAAAGGTCAACCTTTAACTATAATTTTTTTATCTAAGAATGAATAGACAGTTTTTTTTTTAATTATGGCTCAGATCAGTTTTCATTATTGTTTTAAAAAATAAAAATTTTATAGAGATATATTTAAGTTAATAAATTATCCACAGAAAACGTATAAATAAATGCCACATATAAATTATGATACATTCAAACAATATAAAATAAATAATTGCATTTTCGTTCAGAAAAGAGCATCGTTTACAAAAGTCACTACATTTTAACCGAAATTTTTGTGCAACTTAAATCTAAAGTAGGTCAACATTGATTGATGGCGTAGTGACGTCATTGTGTACGTCATCAGATATTAAATAGAACTACTAGCTGCCAACGTATCCGTCTTACAACTGTTGACAGATTGGAAATATTTTCTAAAAGTAAATATAAAACTTCATGTTTCTTACTTTCAAAATAACGGAAACTGTAATCCTCGCAAAATTCAGTCCTGTAAAATTTCAGGCTTGACATGTATCTAAGATGTCTAGTTTAGTCAGTGAGTTTTTCGCTTATATACGAGTATCTAATTCTGCCCATCCTTAGAATTAGAACTTAGCTCAATAAAACATACATATCATATTTTAATAATATCTTAATTTATATACTTGTATTTTACCTTTTACAGTTAATTTTGATTAAATAAGTTACAATCACACAATATATTTGCATTGTTGATACTATGTTTCACTATGCTAGGAGTCCATAGTTGGTCGGGTTATTACGTAATTCTATATTTATTCATCGAAAATAAACTTACTTATAAGACGTATGTTGATTTACCAATATTGGATCTGTTATGTTAGTTCATACAAAAATACAGACGTCTTCCCATGGAACATTCTTGGCAAAATCGCAAGAAGAGAGAATTTTAAATCCATATTTCCAGGCACCCCTTTCCCCCCTTACGTAATACACGTGCTCCAATGAGCTTGTGTCTACATTTGTGTGGATTCCTGAACAACTTTCTTTGAAAACCTTTTAAATAAGCACTTGTATGGCAAGTAAAATTATTCATTATTATTGGTTTTCATTGTTATATTTTGATAACATCGATACATTTCATAGAAATGTGTAATAAATTAACATACCTAAACTTATTGACAAGTAAGAAAACATATTGACAGAGAGACTTTAATTCCTCCATAATTCACTGGTTCTTTATTTTAAAAACATATATATATATATATATATATATATATATATATATATATATATATATATATATATATATATATATATATATATATATATATTCAAAAATAATGTAACATTCTGATTTTGATGGTGTTAGAATTTTTAAACCTTATAAGTAGTGTTTCCTTTATAATTTAAGTAAGAATTCAAACAGGAATGTTATCTAATAGGAAGATTCTCGTATAAGTTTATATATGTAGATACAGAGCGTGGACCGTGAACCATGACCCTCCCCTCCTCCCCTGCACCCTGATGCGTTTGCGCAGTTGTATTTGTATTCCGGAATACATTAAACTTAGAACGATTAATGCAAAATCTGCAAAAATATATTATATTGAAATGTATAATAGAACCCTTGATAACCCATATTAAAAAAAGAATATTATAAATCTTTTTTTAATTAAAACGTTTAAACGTGCAGTCAGTCTTTCGTTTCATATGAAAAGAAAAAATACAAAAAAAACCTTTGAAAGTTTTTATAACTATTTTCGTATAATTTGACAGTTAACTAAAATTAACAAAAGTGAAACATGCAATTACATTTTTCATTAATTATTACCGAGTTCTTTCTATAATTAACAGTTATATAACACGATTCGATATAATGACTTTAATGATAAAATAATATGTAATAAAATGTTATATAATGATAAAACAGTAGGTATATAATAAAAGAATACTGATTATTTCATATACTAGTCTTTGTTGGCGGCTGCGCCTGCGCCGCTCCTTCAATATTGTAACTACAAATACGATACTTTACTTTGTCTATTGTAACCTGTAGTATAATGTATACTAATACCTAACTGGCTTATACATATTCCTGGTATTAAGAGACGTATAAATAAGTTCTCTTTCTTGATTTATAAGTAAATAAGTTTTATGTCCAAAATGGTTAAGTCTAGAAAACTTAAATTGTAATTTGGAACAAACTTTAGAATTTACCGATGTATGAAGAACTTAAAAAGGAATGACGGAACAAAATGTAATATTTTTATTTTTCGAAAAAAAAACAAAATATTTACTTTAGGCATTTATTAAACTACAGTCTGAACAACCTACCTACCTCCTATTTAGGTACATTTGACGACCAGATATGAAAAAAAAAAATGTTTTCTCGGCCGAGGTCAAACCGGGTCATTACATACAGAAGCATTGACCTCTACACCAATTATTATATAAATAAAACAAAATTATATTTTCAAGTTTATGACAAATGTTTCTAAAATATTTAAACTACGTTAAGATCAACTAATAATAAAACTAGTATTATAGTAATAAATGTTTCTTGTTTCAGACCCAGACAACCCATTCAATATAATTGAAGAACGCTAAGCTTTAACAAAGTCCGTAAGACTCAAAACTGCGTGTGATAACAGCATTTAACAGAATTATAAATTCAGTGTCATAGCAAGGAATAGACATACATACAAACCACATCTGTGCCATGAGAGACATGAAGCCCTGCCAGCACACGTTGTCTGACGACGTGATTTACAAAGAAGTGGTTGTTATTGGTGAGTACCTGGACTGTAGGTTGCGGGTTTCTAAATATAAACCCAAATACGAATTACTTCTCGAACCTGCGACCTCTGGGTAACCTTGCGTCGTTCTGCAATTCAGCTACTACGAATCTATATACGTCATTTATCTTGAAAGCGATATCTTTTATTCTTCTTTCCAAAATTCACTCGGAAATTGCAGGTTCAAGTCGATGTATTTTTCATTCTACATTTATTTAATATTTAAATAAGTTCATAGACAATTTCAAACATTCGTCATAATATTATCGTCAACGAATACCTGGTTTCTTGAAGGACAAATTAAATACGAACATTCCCGATTTGTTGGTATCTTACAGACAGACTATCATAATCTTGACAGTTCTGTTAAAATGTTGACTTTAATTATCTTTCCAGAAACCAACCCTAAATGTGTAAAACTCTCTACCACACACTTATCATCAAAAGAGAGTCAAGAGAGAAAGAGAGTTGTAGAGCCAAAATCTCTCTTTACTTTTTTTTTACAATGAAACCATTATACCCTTATTGGTATTTATCAAACTAATATACATATATATAATATAGGTTATTGTATAATCAAGACGTCCGTATATGTTATCATGGCGTGCGGCGGCAATTCAAAGGCGCCATTATCTTATCTCCTGCGAACATGTTATCTGTCACCACAAAATAAATGCATTTTATATTATTTAATTATCGTCATAACTTTCATAACAATTTTAATATTATCTACTGTGGTCAGTGTACAAATAGTATTTAACACAAAAAAGCCAAGGCAAACTTGAACAAAAATCTGTAGGTACACTTGTCCAATCACTGTAATTACAAAACACACAAACATTATATATATATATATTGTTGAACTATGTAATGAAGTACTTTGTAAGTATTTAATTTAGTTGAACTAATATGACCTTGGCGAGTATATACACTTAATGTTTAAGCATGTATAATGAATTTATTTATATGTTATTTTAATTGCGTCTTCAATAAGCGTGTTTATATTACAAAGATGCTAGTTATGTTAATTTTTAAAATACTTATATAATGGTGTAAACACTTTTTGACCACCCTACACTCTCCAGGCTTAAAAGCCACTCCCAACAAATGTAGATTTAATTTAAATCTTTCTTCACAAATTATTTTAAATTAAAACTCTAAGTATTTCTAAATGAAGTAACAGTCATTAGTCGGTTCTTCATTGTGTAATTGTGTAGGAAAACCACAAAATATTATTACATGAAGATTAATGATATTTACCTCAACGTGTAAGCAAAATGTACTTTAATGTTTAATAATTACGAAGATCATATAATCTTAAAATATGACATTGTCAAACAGACTAAGTTATTTTCAGATCAGACTTTAGCTTGACCTGTATCAAACTATATTTAGAGTAATGACTGATTGAAGGAAATAGACTTGGTATTAGATTGATTTATTTCTCACGTACTCACTGTTATAGCGTATTCATTCTCTTACGCTAATCTGATATGTAGAAGGATTATCTGAGATGACAAATATGGAAATTGGTCCCTATTAATCTGATCAGAATGTATTATTTCCTTCGTTATATAAGTGAAATATAGTAGAACAAACTACACTAAAACCTCTGATTTTACTATAATGGTAAAGAAAAAATAATGGATACATCGACTCATACCGGTGACGTCTGTGAGAACCAACGTTATGTCTTTAAACCTATAGTTTCAGTACTCGCCTTTATTAATCTAGCATCCTATATTGAGGACGCGTTTCCAAAATAGATAGGTATCAATTACCACAGTGAACAAACAAAATAAACCTTAGTGAAAGATATTAAGTTTCAAGTGTAACAAAAATATATATTTTTTTATAAAAATGTTAATTAATAGGAGAAAATGAATTGAAATTGACATCGTTAACATAATTTCTAACAAAATTTTAAGATAACGGAACCTATCGTCGCAATTATGGTTACTTAAGTAGTAACGAAAAATTTAAAACAAAAAACATATTTTGTAATTACTCCTGAAGTAGTCGTCAAATTTGGCAAGTGCCATGTCGGTGTCCACTTTCACTATATGTTATAGTAGAGCTTTAGCTAGCCTGGCCTCGCTTCCACACTGGAACCTCACCCAATCTCCTGTGCGTTACAAGTTGACCTCTCAACGAGCCGAAATAATTGTAATTATGACTCATGGATTGTTCTGGAGTCAGTGTTTCCCAAAGTTATTTTAGAACATCTGTTTTTCTTTTTATTTATCTTCATCTCTCTTTCTCTCTCACACACATACACACATACACACCCACACACAGTTTAAATTTATCAAACAAATAGTTATTATTGTAATTATAGGTATAGTTAATTTTAAATATAATCTAATTATATAACTGTCTAATATAGTACTCCATACAAATTACAAATCATAAAACTTCAATCATAGAATTGACAAAGAAGCAAGACTTAAGAACCTAATGCTCGAACAAAAAGAAAGCCCAACTATTAAGTTAATGAAACCCTTATAATCTCCAGGTAACGGCCCCAGCGGCATGGTGACCTCTTTGCTGCTGGCCGGCAACGTACCCTACCTCAAGCAGATACCAGATGACCTTCCCATCGATGACATGCTTAGAGCCAGGTACTTAAAATGGTTAATATATTTTAATGAACTCAAGTACTATAATAATTGGCGCACCCATAAGATCTGATAAGATAAGTCTTACAATAAACTAAAAGGTAAAGGAAAATGAAGAAGAAAAATGAAATGGAAGAATGAGAACTAAGAGTTATTACCTACAAAATAACTTATGCTTTTTCTATGTTTATTCTAAAGTCTTATTTGTACAAATTTTTAGGAATTGTTTATTTCCAGATTACAAAACCTACCTCCAGGGCAAAACTTGCTGGAGGCTGACCTCCTAGAACTAGCGGAAGGACTTGAAGGTCGCAGCCAAAACCCCATACCATTACTGGTGAGTACACTTGAGTTACCTATATATGTGTGTGGGTCAGTTTAATATCGTTGTTTGGATTGTTCCTGACGTCATAAATAATGATACGTCGAAATCAGTGGTGTGTAAACAAACAGTAGACCGACGAATAAGAGTATACCATTAGATTAATATTATAGATCAGCTATGATTGTCAAGGTTTTCCATATATAATCATTTGCTATAATTATGTTTTTATTTTGCTAAATAGTTTGAGAACCTTAGACTCAATATACGCTTATCATTTAAGATACCCCAGATCAGTCCGTGATCCTATTGACTGTCTAGACATTAAATACAGTATACCGACATGCATGCATCAGTTCATATCAATGTCTATTAGAACACATTTTTCATCATCAATGTGCTAATATTAGGGGAGAGGCAGAATCTCCATTTATGAAATTTGGAGATTAATAAAGAACGATACCTACACAAATTTAATTTTAATATCATCAACATATTACACATAGAAAAAACACTAGATTGATTTTCTTAAAATTGTGCCTTATAATATTATCTTACCAATGCTATATAGGGTCATTTCGCCTGTTTGCGTCCATTTAGTGGAGTTGCTGACTTTGAAAGAGAAAATAAAAATGATTTAGCACTAGTTTTGAATAAAAACTTATGTACAGTGTTAATAATATAGTCTTTTATATTCATTTAAAGTTTTGGTGGAAAGATATAACGATTTAAATATAAAAGTGATAAATATCAGATTTGGGCGATTTACCCAGTTTGCGTCCATAAAATCTAAATTGCGTCCACTCATGGACCCTTTGCGTCCACCAACTTATATATAGAATGTAGGGGAGATTTTTATTAATTATTATTCAGAAAGATTAGATTTTAACAATTTATTGTTTTATGTCTAAATATTTAACTAATTAAATTTTAAAATATTTTTAATAACGAATATATCGTCTTATATATTTGTCACAGCCAATGTTTTCTTCGCCGTCTTCATCTACATCTGATATAAGTATGTCATTACATTCAGCGCACTTTGTACTATCCACGGCTGGTAAATTTTCTTTTCAGAGTATCAGTATCTACTATGACTTTAACAGGAAGTGTCTTTTTCCTACGTTTTGGAGCAGTTCCTTGAAGTTTTTTTTCTCTATTCGTTCTTAATTTCTTTTTCTTACTGCTTTGTTTTTTTTTCTCCATCTGCTCTTTATGTTCATAATACTTTCTCGATGCAGACGAAGATATGGCCGCTGGAGTTCTTTGATTAAATTTTCTTGCTATGCTAAAAATTTCAGCCAACATCAGGTGGGTTTTAAATGGATCAAAGGTTTCTGAATGTGAAATGCCTTGAATAAATAATGAAGATGATTGTAAACTAGGAGACTTTTCTATAGGTGAAATAGATGGTGATACAGTTGATGCTAAATGAATAATAGCAGTCGGAGGGGGTTTTGATATTTGTTGCTTAGTTTTCTCAAGACTTGGTGTAGTATGAGTTGCCATATCTTCTAGTGGTAAAATAAGAACTTCATCTGAAGACACTATTGAACTAAGCTACAGGTAACTGCCAAAAAGGTGTATAGGCAAAATCATTTTTATTCATGTCATGAGTTTCAGAGTTGCACCTTGATACACTGTGATTTCACAATTTCTAATTTGTTCAATCAGGAGCCGTTAATAAATTACGTTAATTTTTTTATTATAATTACATTAAGATATTATTGATCGTAGGTATATACAATTTTATTAAATTTAAATAAACTATACATTTTTAATTACTTTTATAAATAGATAACAAGAAAACAAAGGTGGACGCAATCTGGTCTGTCCTAAATAATAGGTCATAAAATTCGCGTCCACTGCGGACGCAAAGTGGAATTTTTAAAATTTGTATGTAGTAGTTCGCGTCCACTTTATTTTAACTGTCAACAATTAAAAAACTTAAGTAAATTCATAATTATGTTTTTCCTTTCTTTATTATTAAGGCCTAGAAACATCTATGTATCCTAAACTTCACATAAAACAATGTAAAACTAACCGTGAGCGGTGTTGCTGCTCACTATTTTTTTACTAACATTTAAGACATTCGCAGTCTTTTGTCCCGTGGCTCAGATAAATTATTTTTTTTTAAAGGGAAGGATGGCGCTCAAGGAAATTTTGTTTATGACTGTGTATCTCCTATATATTGAGGTATTGGCAGAAATTACATTTGGTTTTGTTAGAAAGTTCATGAACTTATTTTCGAGTATTTTATGAAAGGATAGCCGTCGAATGGACGCAAACTGGCGATGGACGCAAACAGGCGAAATGACCCTAATACTGTATTGAAAAACCGGCTCTGTGTTATCACTATATCACTAATAATAATAAAAAAGAGTAGGTACTAAGAGACATTTTGATAACCTCTTTAGTCCAAAAAAAGGCGGGTCAGTTTAATTAAATCCGGTGTTTCGATAACATATGTAGATAATAATATCTGCCGCAGAACACCAAATATAAAGGTGCTTTCACCCCACAACCTTGTTACTATCGGTCAAAGCGCGCCACTGAGCCACTGAGTACAGTGCAAGCGGCGCTGATAGCATCCCGTCACTCAGCGACTACTTCGATATTACACAATATTACTGCAAATTATTCAATACAGTAATAATCTCTGTTTCGGTAGTACTTACGCTCAGAAGCACAAAAAAAACATTTATAATTTGCATCCTATATTTATTTTTACGATTCATCTTATTAACATTGATCGAATTGAAATATATTTAATTTTGGATTCTAATATCAAATTTTTATTTACAACCAATAACATCTTGAGAGTAAATGATTTAACCGAAACGCCCCCTTCTATGTTTCAATAACTTCTTATATAATACATATGTCTTTATAAAATAACCGCTCCCCATCTTCCTGCCATGATGCTTACAATGTCAACATGTACTATATGGATGTAATATTTGTTCCAGATGGATAATCTACTCAGACCTTGTGCAGATATCGGCATGCAGGAGGACTCGCTCATAGAGTGGAGATACGATGTAGAAAAAGAGGTACAGTTAACAAAAAAATAGTAATAAAATAACATATTAAAATTTATTTACTGCACCTCAAGATCATTATAGTTATTGTTATTTACTAATAATAATCAAAAATATTTTCATATAAATTAATTATAATATTATAATTTTAAGGATTTTTTTATCTAGGTAAAACAAAAGAAAGTGAATGTTAGATTCTCAATAATTGAAATCCATAAATTGTTAAAAAAAAATCCTAACAGTAAAATATACTATACTGTGTAAAGAAAAAATATCTACCAAATATTCAAAATTATCTTAATTTATTATAGCTGATTTTATATATTCTTTTGATTAATATTCAAAAGACCTTGATATTAACCTTGAGAATATTTACTGTTTTAATATAAAGTATATAATAAATAAAATAATTAATTTTAGCCAAATATACTCCTTTTATATAATAATAAATACCTGTTCCAGATTGACCACATAGTTCTTGGCAAAGGTCCCCCCGGAGGGGCCTGGCATACTTTCCCCGCAGGGGTCCGAACGCTCTCTCCCGCCGCCTGGTTGACGCTGCCCCGGGGGTGCGCAGGGGGCTTGGGGGAGGCCGAGGGGACCGGGGGTGCCGGGGCCACCCGTGTCGCCGCGCGCTCCGTCGCTGCCTACTGTAGAAGATATGTGCAGCAGTGTCAATTACAGGTATACATACATATGACGTTCAAAAGTATTATGTCTAATTTAAATATTAACAAAGCGTGGATACATACCAACCAAACAACCCCCCGTCCCTCCCTATCCTCTACGCCGCTTTTTTACAAATACATAAATACACATAATAACAATACACATAGCTTTCCAATATTTATTGTTTTTGCAATCGCTCTTTTTTTGTGTAAAGTAACTTAAATTATTGCCTATTATTTTTCATATTATTAGGCTATCAAAATAATTTATAACAATAGTCATCTATCTTTTTTTTATAGCGATACTTTAGAAGCGGTGTGATGGTGAGTGGAGTGACGCGGGCCCCCCGGGGACTTCCTTGTTGCCCCTCCTGCCCCCGAGCTGCTAGATACTGGGTCACTGGGTAAGATTTTCCTTAAATTTTATGAAATATTAGGTTGTTATCCTTATATCTGGGCATAGAGTAGAATCTGCAACTTATTTTACATATCTATTTTTTTTTAAACTTAAGGCTTGTGTAAACTACAAGAATAATACCAAAAAATATTTTATTATAAAATATATTCTTATTTCAGTTACGAAAAGTCCCAACAGCGTGTGTTTCGGTACGCCTGTCGCCGCGTAGTACTAGCGTGCGGGGGGGGAGACCGACCCAACACACTCCCCCCCCTCAACACGCTTACTAACTCCGCCGGCACATCACTCATCACGCACTCCCTGGGGGCCGTCGAGAGAGCCGCGCATCTGCTGTCTACTGCCGGTGATTATACTTAATATTGTTCATACATCCACATCCTTACATCAATATATATATGACAAGTATATGTCATATTGAATTACAAAATAGTAAAAAGAAACTAAATTCATCCATCAATCTTTTATACATAAATTGTTTGACTCAGATTTATCGCTAAAATATTGCATTGTAATGAATAATGTACGTCATCCTGTGCTAATAATAGTAACCGAGTGACGTCGTCGGAGACCACCCCGATACTAGTAATAATATAATATTTGTCTCGTAGCCCCTCCCCTGCAGTCAGTGTTGGTGCTGGGGTCAGGTGTGAGCGCGGCGGACGCGGTGCGTCTGGTGCGAGCCGCCGGCCTCCGCGCCCTGCACGCGCACAGACCACCCAACGACGCACTCGCGCGCCTCCCGCCTGAGACATACCCCGACTACTGCCAGGTACGGACAGTCTGACAGCTAACACCCCAACTGATAGGTCACTGAAACCACACCCTTTGACTACTATCGGCTCAGGGTGCGTAGTTTCGTAAATGATTTAATTCCTTTTTTTATTATACATTGTTATATATTATTTACTGTGGAACTTATTGTACTGTTTTGCAATGTTTAAGTAAGTTAAATGTTTCATGAATCAAATTGTTTGATCAGTGTTAATCTCTAGATAACAGCTAAAAGTTATGTATAAGAGGTATGGTCATACTTTAACCCTCCTAACCACACTGACTAATATAAGATATTTCGCTAGGTATACAAAATGATGCTCGACGGACCCTCCGGCAATCACCCGAACTACACGCCCTACCCCGAACACACCATTGTTGAGATCACCCCTATCGCCTACCAGGAACCATCTCTCAAGCTACAAGACGACGTAGAAGACGACACACTCCTCCCGAAACGAGTCAAACTACTCAACCTGAAAACAAACCAAACCATTGAAGTGACAGTCTCTCTTGTCGCTGTACTTATTGGATCAAAACCAGACCTGTTCTTTCTTCAAACAAACTTCAACCTCAACAATATTGACACACAAGACTGCAAATGTGAGAAGAAAGAAGATAACCAAAGACACCGCTTTTTCAGAAACCATTGGTACTATCTCAAATCGGTTCTCGGTCAGAGCATACAAATCTGTAAATCTAGGTATCTTAATTCCGAAATCAACGGCAATACAGACACTAAATGTATGTTACCAGATTGTAATAAGAGAAAAGAGTATTTACCGGCTGTGAATTACAAACAAATCATTCCATTCTCCACTTGTCAGTGTCAACCGAGCAACCCATACAGTAGTGGAATTGGCTTTGGAGTAGATTCCACTAAAGCCGTCGACGGACGCTCTAACCCTATAGCAATAGACAGAAGCACCCATGAATTATTAAACGGACCCAAGGGTATGTACGCATTGGGTCCTCTAACAGCAGACAACTTCATCCGCTTCATACCAGGGGGCGCTGTAGCCATAGTTGCGCACTTGCATAAGGAATTAAAAACGGAGACCTAATAGCATTCGCACGGAAACTTAAAACTATCAACATTGTGATCATCATACTTAATTTTTTTTTTACAATAAATTATTTTTTATACCTCTTGTGTGTTTTTAACTCTCGATACATCTATATCTATGTAATGTAAAATGTACTTGTCAGTGTCTCATTTTTAACTAATCATGGCCACCTCAGAAATTTTTCATATTATAGAGTATAAGGGTTGAAAATTAAAACAAAATAATTATACATTGCATTTATTTTAAAAACATATCTTTTTTTCTTATCATAAATTATATGGCACATGTAAATAAATAAACAAGAACAGCAGAAATTAAAACAAAGCAAAGATCTGAATGTTCTTAGTTGTGACTTGTGAGTGATCAATTAGTATTTAAAGGCTTATATCAATACTACATAGTAATATTAGTGCATAGTAGTAAATCTGCAATATAACAATTTAACCATCTAACAGTGACTCAAGTGAACTCTTAACTTTTTCATGGTGTAATAAGAAAACTTTAAATAATTATTAACATCATTGAAAAATATATATAACATTATTTTTCTTAGGTATGTACAAAAATTTCTAATGACACTTAATAGGCATTGTGCAATAAATTGACTGAAATACATAATAAAGTAAACATCTATAAATCGATATTAATATTATATGTATATTTAATTATTATACAGGTGTTGTGAATAAATATTAACAATTTTTATCAATATGCTTTTAAGTACTTTAAAGAAGCAGATTCCACTGACGTCACAAAGCATGTTAATAATAAACAAATATTAGATTTTTACATTTTCACTACATAACTGAAAAATGTGTCACATCACATCACTCCTACCAAGTTGAGACTGTTTCAAACAATTCAAAAAAAGGTGTTTGTTATGAACTAGGCAGCTATTTAATATCAAAACTAGTATTAGATAATATGTATGAATTAAATTGTGTTTTATCATATTAACATTATTAAAGTAAAAACAATTCGTTTTTACACCTTCATTTACATCTTTCAACACCAATATTATTACTTACATTGGGCAGTGTGATTTGTAAAAAGGTGTAGAGAAATAATTAAGATGAAATGATGTTATAACACATTCATATACTTTGCCCATTCAAAACATGTTAAGGCTCCTAAAATTTTATTAATATCAGTCTATAAACTGTGTGAATAGATTTTATTAAGGATCACAGAATAGGCACTTTAAGAATTATTAGAAGAATACTACAAGTTCATTTCGTTCACTTGTTAATTGTGCAAGAAATATATAAGATGTGTTTTATTTACCTCATAGCAGTTTCTGTTCTGCAGTTTCATTCTCAAACAGAACCTGTCACTTAGTACTTTGTCTTAACAATTAAACAGCAGACACATAGTAACAAATCCAAATAAACATATAAAGGGCTAAAAACTATTTTTTCAAAATTTAAAGAATGCATTTGAGCATTTATAAAATATAATATATTTTATGCACATGATTGTCATGAATTATTAAATATTTTTTAATAAAATGGCTAAATTCAACTAGTAAATAATATTATATAACATAACAAACAATAAAAATAAAGATTTAACATATGAATATCCAGTTTAAAAATATTTTTTAAAAGTTCAACATTATTTGATTCTAATCGGCAAAAAAGAATACAGTGAAATAAAGTTTACAAGGTATGAAAAAATATATATCTGATACATATAAAATTCAGTATTATACTTACATTTTTAGTTGTTTATAACAGAAATGTTTAATTACTTGTGTGATAACCCTGACAAAAAAAGGTAACCCTGAAAATATACTATTCTAATGTTCTATTGATTGCTATTTCCTAATTACCTAATTTCAATAAAATAGAAGTATCAGAGATGGTTCATACAAGAAAGTTGTGAATGTTTATTTATCACATTAGCTACTGTTGTTTTTATTACATACTAATTACGTTATTCAATCCTACAACACTATTAATATAGTTTCTTAAAATCTTTGCTCTATTGTTTTTTAAGATTGGACACATTGAATGTCAGAAACAAATGTACTCATAAATATTGACAGCATATTTAAGTAACAATCAATAATTTCAAGGTTTTTACCACAAGAATAGAAATAATTGACAAGTATTTGAGAAAATCAAATCTGAAAGTATAGAATGACTTCATATTTTACTTTGTCTTTTCCACATATATGACCCAAAATTTAAAACATTCAAACCTAAACCTGAGGTGGAAAAATAACATAAGAAACAGCTCCATAGGTTCTTTTTAACCATAAGAGGGCAAATCAGCATACTGGATAACATACATACATGATGACAAATGATCACTGCTGCCAGGATTTTATACAGTAGTTTTAACAAAGCAATTAAACATTAATACAAATCATCTTAATCCCTTCACAGGTTACTATTTATACATAAAATAAGGCAAATTTAGTAAAGGCCACCAACTTTATAACTTTGCCAGTTATTGTCAACATGAGAAATTAATTGCAACATATCACAGCTGGCGAAACAAATGCACAATTCATTTAAAAAGCTTAACGAGTACCTTCGTAACAAGGTAGTGAAAGTAGCACCAGGTGAGGTACAGAAATATGATCATCACAAATATTGTGAAAATGATTTGGCGTCAATCACGCTGGGGTGGCGTGGGCGGTCTGTGAAAGAGCGCAATGTGACGCTTCAATTCATCAGCAAGTATTCTTGGTAAACCCAGGGAATTCACAGCGTTACTATCAGTCAAATGCATTGCAAGAGCCAACAGCACTGTGTACCGAAGAGATCTGACACCTATGGTGATATTCCAATTGGTCCTGTACATCATGCCACCGATATTCCTCGGAGGACGATATACGGGTTTATTATTTATAACGTAGCGCTCTTTTGTCGCCACATCTGTGAATTCCCAAGGGTGTGTTATAAAGGAATTTATGTCATAATACGTGCCTGCCTCTAATCGTACATAATGCCGTTTCGCTCCGTGGAAATCCCTCCACCAGACATCCACCGGACGAGATGTTCTATTTGTAAATCGGAGATAGGCACAGGATGTGGATTCGATTGACTTTACCATCACCCTTTGTCCTTTTTCATCTGTTTCGTATATAACAGATCTCGCTGCATTCTCAGCCATCACCATCAACTTAAATATTAAATTAAATACAATTTGAACAAATTTTTTATTACTCCTTATGAAAAATAGCACTCAGATGTTCAGGTCGTGTTGAACATGGAAATAGTTATTTAAAATAACCCGCCTTTTATTCTAGTCTGGCAGTCATATTGACGTTTCAGTTCACTTCCGCTTCGATTTTTGTACACAATGGCTGTTTGTGTTGCTGTAATCGGGAAAGACGTAAGTTTAAATACTTTTTCTTAGATGTTATAAGTGTTTACGCGAGGAAACAAAGTATGACTTCAAATCTGTACATTCACATACAGGTTTATATTCGTAAAGTTCAAAAGAATAAAAAATTTAGAATTTTACACGTCAATGTTATTTCTTATGTCATAAAACCATAGACCATTTTTTCCTCGTATGTTTTTGGTATCCAAACAAGCCGGCCCAGGTTCTCGATCATAGAGTTTTGATTGATGCTTGGTTATTAGAATAAGAATAAGATTTTATGATCAGAAGTAATTTATTCTAGATAACCAACGTACTACATTCATTTAAAATGCGAATTTACTGGTAAAATAAAGTTAGTACAAATAGATTAAGGTTGTGTTTTTGTAGATATTTCTGAAAATATATATTTTTTTATTTCTTTCTCTTTTAAATTTAACATTTATGTTTAGAACTCCCCACTTTACATCGGAGGAACTGGTAATGACACGAGTACAGACAACGAGCTCTCCCGTCAATGGTTGGTCCACACGGCACTCGATGCTTTAGAAGAACGACTGACAACTACTAATAACACTAACGTCAATTCTAGCTCTAATGCGTCTCGCACAGAGCTACGAGATCTGTATCTTGGGTTGCTATATTCTACAGACACTCATAAGATGTATGTGCTAATGTTATTCATTTTTTTTAAATATATCTCCTAATATTTTAAAAATATGTTTATGTTATTTTCAGTTATGGCTACGTCACTAACACAAGAATCAAATTAGTATTGGTAACCAGCTCCACATCGCCAAGTGGCAGTAACATAAGAGATGCTGAGGTCCGGACGGCCTTACGCAGATTACATGCCCTCTATGCTGACGCTATCTGTAATCCATTCCATTTGCCAGGCGATCAAATTACTTCACAGTAAGTAAAAATGAAGAAATAAGGTTTATAATAAACAAAAGGTTCTGTATTATATTAATATTTTGTTTTCAGAAAATTCGACAAACAAGTAAAAAGTTTGATCATGAATAATGTTTAATTGTGAAGATCTTCAAGAGTAGTTTTGAAGCTTATCAACTAATGGATTATGTATTTAGTTGTTATTATCTAACTTGATTACTATTATTTAAATTTAGAATTTAGTTTGGACTTATTGTGTTTGCATATCGTCGCTTGTTAAACACTGTTCAGTTGTGGATTCCAGCCCAAACATGAGCGTTATATTACAGTTCCAATGTATAATATTATTTATGTTTTATGCTATTAGTAAGTTTTAGTTAATACGTATAAATAAATTTATCTAAAATCTGTGTACTCATGAATAATAATTAATTGTTACGTTATTTCTAACGCAAAATCATTAACAGAAAATAAATTATTGAAAGTTTTTCTCATAGAGGCATATCATCATTCATATGAATATTCTTGTTAGAATAATAAACCACCCCGTTGGTCAAATGTTTAGCGCAGAAGCCTAACGTAGCGTGGTGCAAAGGGGCTCGGGCTCGTTTCCTGACCGGTACACTCATGTATGTGATGAGCATAGATGTCTGTATTTCTGTGTTTGGTCGTTTATTAACTATATACGCAGTATTTATAATTTGTATTTCTATGTATTTATATTGTTGTCTAAAACTCTTAACTCAAGCAGATAATTTACTCACTTGGGGGTTAGATCAATTTGTATAATTTATTAATTTACATAATTTCATTTGTATAGTGATATTATATTAAATTAAATAATAAAATAAATATGCCAATAATTTATTGGCATAATTTATTAATTTACATAATTTCATTTGTATAGTGATATTATATTAAATTAAATAATAAAATAAATATGCCAATAAATTATTGGCATATTTTTATGCAAGATCATTAGATACTTGGCTGTATCTATTCATTATATATTTTAAAGTACAAAAATATTATAATAACGGTAAATTGATGTTATAACATAATTTAATTTTTAAACATATTATTGTTTCTTTTATAATCTAGATATAGGATATATTAATTTTATTATGGAACGTTATAACAAATTTTGAAGAAAAAGTTCCTTTTTTCATTCGCTGGAATCTGATAGGATGCAGTGTCCAAGCTCCGAGCATTTTTTCTCGGATTTAAATATGTAAGATAAGGAATTAAGGTTCAGTGTCAGATAAAGTGAACAGATGCAGCGAAGGTATAACATATAATAAACTAAATCCTTACTTTGGCTCATTAAAATAAATAAACTCGAAAAAAATGTTTTCTTTGAAAGCCTAGTATTGAAAAATAAAGGATAACTTATCCATTAAGATTCAGATTCTATTTTTGAATTTGCACATTTTAAAATTTCACATATTTGTGGAACAATAGCTTTGTGAATATAGTGCTTTTTGTAAAGCCAATTCCATTTACAAAGGTTGTACTCCTTTACTCTACCTTCCATAGATACTTTTTGACGATTGTCTGTTTAAACTTTGACGTTTCTCTTTTTGTGGTGTCAATTGAGTATCGCTGTTCTCTGGTTCAGCGCTGAGCAATTTTTAACTATAAAGTTGTTTATCTCGACCGAGAAATCGCATCAATATGGTAAGTAACCGTTATTAAAACACTGCCGTTTAATATTGTTTAGAAATAAACTATAGTTTTAACGTTACAATATTTTAACAGGTTATCCTAGCACGTGCTCCAATTTGTTTAATTATTTTTTAAACATTTAATGTATTATTGCAGGCAGCCGCCGTCGTATCAGGCAAGGATATCGAGAAGCCTCAAGCTGAGGTTTCTCCCATCCACAGAATCCGCATCACCCTGACTTCTCGCAACGTGCGCTCACTAGAGAAAGTCTGCTCAGACCTTATCAATGGAGCTAAGAAACAGAAGCTGCGTGTAAAGGTACGGGGTCTACTATAGTATATGTATATATTTTAAACAATTATTAAGTATCATCCTGTTTATGCAGGATAACTATATGTACATTCTTAAGACATTCAACAGGAACAACCACAAAAATTTTATTAAGCATTTGATATTGCTGAAATATAGCACCTTGATGAAGACACATCATGTTCTATACTAGTGTGTTCACTAAACTGGTGCTACAGTGTGGCTCTTCAAAGTGCAGTGTATATGTTTGTACCATATTCTGCTCATAGGAAAGCAACAAATGTTTTAATGGCCCATAAATTGGTATTCCTATATGTATAATTGTATTCTATAAAGTATTAATTATTTTTTTCTTCATTTCAGGGACCAGTGCGCATGCCAACTAAGATTCTCCGCATAACCACTCGCAAAACGCCTTGTGGTGAAGGTTCCAAGACATGGGATAGGTTCCAGATGCGGATCCACAAAAGAGTGATCGACCTACACTCCCCCTCGGAGATTGTAAAGCAGATCACCTCTATTAACATTGAACCAGGTGTAGAAGTTGAAGTTACCATCGCCGACGCGTAGGCACAGCTGCCAATAAATATTATTTTGTGATATGCTGGTTTTATTGGTCATGTGGAATGTTAGTTTATTAGTCACATAGTTGTCATATTCAGAGGGACAAAGGTTATTCCGTAAGAAGTTTACAATTTAACCAAAAAAGACAAGTAAATTATTTAGGTGCAATTGAGTTAAACACAATTTTTCCTCAGTCTATAAATTTTTCAATAGATTAATTTTTGGGAGAGTTTCTCATATTGATAATAAGGTATATTCATGTTTTTTTTTGTCTTAATCATTTACAACTTTATATCGCAGAAAAAAATATAAACAGGCCTGATAATATTCTAGATATTTTATGAAGTGAAAATGAAAACATTTAATAAATTTGAGCCGTTTAAACGCCGTCAATTTGCGCGCGTTTGCGTGACGTCAAATGTCACGTCCGCTGAATGTTTACCCTAAACTTTTTAGTTACTTCATACATATTTTAAGTTTTATTTGCTATACAAATCATGGAAGAAGACAATAACTATCTTACAAATAGTATATAGTTCAAGAAAGCAGAAATAGTATTTGAAAAACACCCGAAAAAGTGTTTTTTTGTATTCCATGAGATGCCAAAATACAAAAACATTGGTGTATGCATAGGCATACCGAGGAGGGGGCAGCTGCCCCCCACCTGGACTTCGTATGCCTCTCTACTATCTTCTATTGTAAATTGAAATTGGTATTTCACATTAAGAAATAAAACCAATTAAGTTTTAAAAAGTTGTTATGATCTTCGTATTACAAACGAATATTTTTTTTTTTTTTTTTTTCATTCTTTTCCACTTAGAATCATAATCAGTGATCACTTGTATACGTCAACATGGAAATGTCAGGAGGGCTTATTAGGATACTAGATTTATCGTAATAAGCCCTTCTGTAAAAGCACTTTCCATCTTAGTGTTAAAGCTATGAGGGTTCCAAACGCGTCCTGGTCTGAGAAGAACCACACAACAAACTCAGCCGGATATATTTTTTGTTGTTGTGATCACTGTTTCACAAACGTCAAACCTAAATGTAGTTTAAGAATCAATTGGAAATGAAGCCTAATGATTTCAGGCAATGAAAATGAAATAATAATAACAGTAAAAATATATCTTCGGCCTGCCACACAACCAGTCACCGCAAGCAGCACCCGTTCATGAGCATAACACAAGAGCCAGCCATCACCCCCTTCGCCATATTTGAGGGAGGAAGGCAACCCGACTCCCGATACCACCGCAAGTAGTGATTTCTAAGGAATCGGTGTGATGCAGCAGGTCGATAAAGCAAAATTATTATTATTATTTTTATTTGATCTAGGGCAATGCTTGACTACATTCCACCTGATGGTAAGTGGAATGTAGTCTTAGATGGTAAGTCGCATTGCCCTAGCAACCTATTCACTCTTCTCTTGAAGACACCCACATTATATTTGGCCGGAAATATCGACGCAGGCAAATTGTTCCAGTCCTTCGCTGTACGCACTAAAAATGAGGAAGCAAAGCGCTTCGTTCGGACAGGTGGAAAGTCCACAACAAAAGGATGGATACCTGCCGTGCGTCGGGACGTCCGGTGATGGAAGGGGGACGGGGGAATTAACTCGTGTAATTCCTGCGCACACTCACCAAAATGTATCCTATAGAATACTGAGAGGCTAGCAATTTTACGCCTGTGTTCAAGGCTTTGGAGGTCGGCTTCGACCGATTCGGGATCGCCTATAAGCCTCTTTGCTCGCCTCTCAATTGAGTCCAGAACCGCAAGATGAGACTTTGCGGCACCAGCAAATATGTGTCCACAGTACTCTACACACGACCGGATCTGTGCTTTGTATAAAACAAGAAGCTGTCCCGGTGTAAAGTACTGCCGAACCTTCGCAAGAACGGCAAGCTTTGCTACTGCTGCTCTTGCTCTGGACTCAATGAATTGACCAAAGTTGAGGTTCGAGGAAATCTCTTAGTCTAACAACTGAAGCCGGTCACTGTATTCCAAGGATACATTCTGGAAAGTAGGAGCCAAGGTGAAAGGGCTCCTTTTGGCGGTGAATAGACACGTCTGCGTTTTGGTGGCGTTGAACTTGACAAGATTGGCATTGCTCCATGCGGAGACTGCCTGAAGTTTGTCATTCAAACGTTACACCATGGCTTCTCTTTCAGACTGTACTTGATCTCAACTAGCCCGACTACTCGGCAGATATCTTTCTACAACTGTGCTGTCGTCTGCATACCCATAGATACCGGGCTTCAACAGATCATTAATACGCAGCAGAAAAAGAGTTGCAGAAAGAACGGACCCCTGAGGCACTCCGGCATTTATTGTCAAGGGTTCCGAGAAACACCCGTCAACAACTACTCGGAGAGACCTCTGGCTCAAAAAGTCCGTTACCCAGCCGATCAGACCGTGAGATATACCGTACGCTGAAAGCTTGCTTATAAGGCTCGCATGCCAGACCCTGTCAAATGCCCTCGAGACGTCCAGAGAGACGGCGACCGCTTCTCCGTTCTTCTCGATGGCCTCGCCTAAAATGTGTGTAGCATACACTAGGAGATCCCCAGTAGACCTATTACGGCGAAACCCGTACTGTCGGTCACTGAGGAGATCGTTACTTTCTAGGTATGCTAGTAGGCGCGAGTTCAATACACGCTCCATAATCTTGCAGAGTATGGAGGTGATTGAAATCGGTCCGTAATTGACAGGGTCGGCACGGCTGCCTTTTTTGGGCACGGGTTGCACATTAGCAAGCTTCCAGGATTTCGGCACTATTCCAGTCATGAAAGAGAGACGATACAGCCGTGTCACTACAGGAGACAACTCAGCTGCGCATGTCTTGAGCAGAATGGCTGATATACCATCAGGACCATTGGCTTTATTCACATCTAAACGACACAATGTTCTCCAAACCTCTTTGTTAGTGATGCGGATTTCAGGCATCGAAATACCGCAGTGAGGAAGATGTGCTGGAGAAGCATTGCCAGTGTCTAGATGCGAATTATCAGCAAACAGAGAAGCAAATACATTCGCTTTCTCTGTTGCTGTGTGGGCCAGGGATCCATCCGGCTTCAGCAGAGCAGGCAGTGAGGATTGGCAGAAATTCGACTCGATCGCTTTCGCAAGAGACCAGAAAGCTCGACTGCCAGTTGGTCTGACAGAGAGCTTTTCGCCATTCTTAGCGATTCGATCGAGACGAGCCTTCCGCAATGCCTTTTTGAAGGACTTGGCAGCTTCGTTAAAGGCTCTCTTCTTCGAACTTACATCCGGAGTTTTGCGGGTTCGAGCATCAGCCCAAATGAGATATGCCGAATGTTTTCGGTCTTGAGCATGACCACATTCGGCATTAAACCATGGGCGAGCTTTGCCACCGATGGGTACGTCAGCAAAAGGAATAAAATACTTCATTGCCTGATGCACCACATCAGTTATAGCATCCGCGCAACTCGACGGATCCAAAGAAGAGAAGCAGACCTGCCGCCAAGGATAAGACGCAAAAAAGTGTCGCATCTCATCCCAATCTGCTGACTTGTATTTCCATACTCGCCTAACACCATGAGGTTCGAAAGCTGGTGGGGAATATGTAAACACAGATTTCACCAGACAGTGATCGGAGGTTGGGGGACTTTAATGCCAGTCCTGATGACAGGCATTAAAGTCCCCCAGAAAGACGAGATTCTCCGAAGGGTACTGATACAGAGCCATATCTGCAGCCTCACTGAGATACTCAAATAAACGAGTTGTCTCCTGGTCACCACTGTGCGAACGGTAGACACAGGTATACAGGATTTTTTCGTTTCCTGTGTCCACTAAAACCCATAGGGAAGAAAAAGTGGGGTCTTCAAGGTGACGGAGACGCTGAATACGGAGGTCGTTCCGCGCGTACATACTGACTCCGGCCCGTGAGCGAAAGTTGTGCTCCAACGAGTAACCGGGATAATCCAAGTATGTAGCACTCAAAGGACATTGTATCTGCATCTCCGTCAAAAAGAGCAAGTGCGGCTGCTCTGTCTCCAGGTGGTGGTGGACAGCTAAAAGATTTGAGTGCAAACCCCTTATATTAGTGAGGTGCACTTTGTATGAGGAGGAGTGCAACCGCTGTGTCACCTTTTTTCTTTTTTTTACCTTTTTCATAATAAAAAATAAATAAAAGTGAATAGGGATGGGAAATGGCAGTTGAACGAGGCGGTACGTATCAAACCCGACTTCGAAATTGGTGATGTCTTGTCGCTGGGAGGCTAGCCTGGAGACTGCGGGGACGCCCGAACCCCCCCAGGGATCGCCATCGGGCCTCCTCGCCTGGTCACCAACCAGCACGATGGAGCCACCCTGGGATTTTTCGCAGCTGGCGGGGCAGCCTTTCGTGGGTGGCTAACCCACTAATTGGGCCCCCAACTATCTGCGGGCGGCCAGCGGAAAGCCGTCGCTTCGGATCCCGCTGCCCTCCTCGACTAGACACCCGACAAAACAAACACCAACTCCACGTCAACCGGTTCGCCAACGTACCGCAGCTGTTCAGACCCATTTCCGATAAACGGCTTCATCGAGCAACGTGCCGGAACACGACTATGTCGCTTTGCGGCACGACTTTGCCCGATGGGTGGTAACTTTGCCGGCGACGCGATGTTATGGTCTACCACGAAAATTACAACAAAAAACAAATTGCGGAGATTACTAGCTATTCGCAATAAAATACAATTCATTCCCAGGCCATACCGTCGTTGATGTAATCCTTTACACTTTAGTAGGATTTTTTTATCAAATTATTTTTAACATATAATTTAAATTTATTTAATGATAGGCTTCAGGCTTCATTTGGGAGCTTATTATAAAAACGTATACAATTACCCTTAAAGGATTTACCTATTTTATGGAGCCTAGGGCCGGGCATAGCGAGTTTATTCTTATTTCTTGTATTAATTTTATGTAAATCACAATTTTTCTTGAACTTTGAAATATTTTTATGAACGTAAATTAAATTTTCATAAATGTATTGATTATAAACAGTCATAATTTTAAATTCTTAAAATTTGTTTCTTAAAGAGTCTCTTGGTCTCATATTATATATTGCTCGAACAGCCCTCTTCTGCAATGTAAATATGGTATCAATGTCAGCCGCATTGCCCCATAATAGTATACCGTATGACATTAAGCTATGAAAGTAATTAAAGTAAACTAATCGAGCAGTTTCCATATTTTTTGATAGACGTATTTTTTTAACCGCGTATGCAGCAGAACTAAGTCTGCTTGACAAATCAAATATATGAGGACCCCATTGCAATTTTTCATCTAAAGTAATGCCCAAGAAAGTAGTAGATTTGACCAAGTCCAATTCCTCATTATTTAATTGTACATTGGTTCTAACATTTTTAACATTTGGTAAACTAAATTTGACACATTTCGTCTTTTTTTTATTGAGTAACAAATTATTGGCGTTAAACCATTGTACAACATCTGAGAGAGCATTGTTTACATCGTCAATAACAGATTGCCGTCTATTAACTTTAAAAGTAAGAGAAGTATCATCAGCAAACAACACTATCCCATGATTTTCTTCACTAGGTGAGGTTAGTCATTTAAGTAAATGAGGAACAAGAAAGGTCCTAAGATAGAGCATTGTGGCACACCTATTTTTATCGAAGAACCAGGGGATCGTTTACCATTTACATCAACTTTTTGAATTCTATCATTAAGATATGAACTAATCAAATCTAGGGACTTATTTTTAACTCCATAATGTTCTAACTTTTTTATAAGGATTTCATGTTGAACGCAGTCGAACGCCTTAGATAGATCACAGAAAATGCCAAGTGCATCCTGTGATCCTTCCCAGGCTTCAAATATGTTTAGTAATATGTTCAGTAATCTTTTATATCTGCTGATTATTAACCAAGTTATTTATCTGAGTCAAGTGAAGTGGAAAATGATTCAGAGGAAGAAACATTTTAAAAATGTAATGTTTAGTAGCATGCTAACTGCCTTTAAAAAAAGTTTGTAGTTGTATTGTTAGAGTTGTTTGAGTATAGAGAAAATATTTTAAGGATTACCAAAACAATCGTATCATTTAATAAAACTTTCAAGCACAAAAATATAGGTTTAAATTATTTATTTTTTTCAAATTCAAATTCAAATTCAAAATATCTTTATTCAAGTAGGCATTTACACGCACTTTTGAATCGTCAATTACATTAAATTGGTCAGTATAGTCAGTCTGTGAGTAAACTACCACCAGCTCGGAATGCTGTTCTGCTGAGAAGAGCTGGCCAGAAACTCAACAGTTGCTCTTTTTAAATGAAATTAAACAATGTTTGACTTATACATTATAACATCAACCTTGCAAATGAGTCAACGACCCAAGTTCCATACATTTCGATCATCCAAAAATTCTTGAATTTTATAATAAGATTTATTTAATAATATACTTTTAATTTTAGATTTAAAACTATGAAAAGGAAGATCCAAAATATCTTGTGGAACCTTATTATATATGCGTACACTGAAGCCCATGAAGGATTTGTTAACTTTTTGAAGTCGAAATTTAGGCGTTACGAGTTTATTTTTATTTCTTGTATTTATCGTATGTCTGTCGCTGTTTTTAGTATAAGTATTTAAATTTTGACGTATATATAATATATTATTAAAAATGTACTGAGAAGCAACCGTAAGTATACCGATTTCTTTAAAAACATCTCTTAGGGAGTCTCTAGCTCTTAGATTACAAATAGCCCGTATAGCTCTTTTTTGTAAAACAAATATAGAATTCATTTCGGCAGCACTGCCCCATAATAAAATACCGTAAGACAAAATACTATGAAAATAACTAAAATAAACGAGTCGAGCCGTATTAACATCTGTTAATTGTCTTACTTTTTTAATTGCAAAGACGGCAGAGCTGAGTTTGCCAGCGAGAGTTGAGAGATGGGGGTTCCACTGGAGCTTTTTATCTAAAGTTATACCTAAGAAAATTGTTGAGTCAGTCAGTTCTAACACTTCATTGTTAAGGCGTAAACTACAAATTTGACTTTTGACATTAGGAAGTGTAAATTCCATGCATTTAGTTTTTTTAGTATTTAAGACCAAATTATTAACTTCGAACCAATGAAGAATACGTGACAGAGCACTGTTTACTTTGTCATAATTAGCTATATTACGATCAACATTGAAAATAAGCGAGGTATCATCAGCAAAAAGTACAATGTCACATAGTCCTTTTACATAAAAGGGCAAATCATTAATATATAGTAAAAATAAAAAGGGGCCAAGAATAGATCCTTGTGGAACACCCATCTTTAGGTGAGAACCAACACAATACCACTAAAATTAGAGATTTCAGAAACACTAATACCACAGTATGAGCTTCGACGACAATAATTTGAGTGGCGTGTCAAATGACGTCACATTTCCTTTCGACCAATGGTGGCGCGTTTTGGAAAATTTAAATTTCGCTCCCTTAATTTACATTTTTCACAAATTATTTTCTGGCCTTAAATAATTATTTAATAAAAAAGAAATCTTTTTATTATAATAAGTATTCGAGAAAAAATATTTGAGTCCATTTTAAATTTTATGCATATTTCCTATTGTCCCATACTTATTGATGCAGGGGTTCTTTTAATCAATAGTTTCATAAAAAATATTTAACCTATACTTTTTTTTTAACATTACAGAGATTTAACCCTTTAATGCATAGAAAGCCATTTATGACTGTTGAAATTAAATATTTTTTTCTACACTTAGTTTTAGTATAAATTAATAAATCTTGTTAGGGCCCTATCAATCAGTTCTTCATGGAATGGATGGTTGAATGGTTTAACCTATTAGTTAATTTGAAAAATCATGCTAGTAATACACAGTAATAATTTATTTTAGATCAAGCAAAATTGCAAATAAAATATTTTAACATGCATTACATTAAATAAACATGGATTTTATAAGTTATGCTAACAGATTCATGTACCCTATGTTAGATAAAAACCTGTCTTGTGGGAGTAAGTCTTCTTAAGTGGATTAGTTCTTCATACTTATATATTTAACCGATCCTTTATTTTTTTATTACATTCTAATCACTATTAGAGCACGGAATAGACTTATATATTATGTAATAGTAAGTATACCTAATTCAATTTAGTTACTATTGTATTGTAATCACCATGATTACATGTTTAAAATTAAGTTTAACATTTATAAAACCCCGATACAAAACGACCTCTAAAAAGAATGAAAATAATATTATTATGTACCTACTTATTGAAGTCGTTGCACCGGGAGACTGTTGAACTTTGACGATAATATCTATTTTACGAAGTTACGAGGGCCTAGACTATACGATTCGATATCGTAATTTCTTTATTTGCCTTGGTCCCTGATACAACGACTTCAATAAGTACACAAAAATATTATTCTCATTCCTTTTAGAGGTTATTTTTAAGGGGGGTTTTATAAATTTTTAATTTAAGTTTTTTTCTGCTTTTTAAGGTTGTGTTACTGTTTTCATTATTGTACACAAATTTTCACTTCATTAAGTATTTCTATCAATATTGCGTAAGAACATTTCACCCGCACCAATAAAACTTATCTTGGACAAGGCTGATTCTATTACGACCAAACATAGCTAAGAACCACCTCGACGGACCAGGCCCTCGATTTAAAAAACTGCAATCAAATCCGTCCACGAATTTGGCTTCGACGATGCCACAGACAGACACACAGATACATTTCAAACTTATGACAACCCTCTTTTTGGTTCGGGGTTAAAAACTATAGTACAAAGTAATTCTAACATTATCATATTATTAATACATGTCTAATGCTGACTCTATTTAGTGACAAAAACTGCTCATTAACCACCTACATTCGCCTGCAGATATGTTAGAAAAAAAGTGTTTTCTAAAATGTTTTTACCTCATAACTTGTAAATTATTCTCAGATTCTCCAAACCACACGTAGCAGTCGAAGTTCGTTCAACATTAATCAAGGAAAGGAACGATTTACGTAACAAACGGAAAGAAAGGCGTGTGCCAGCTGTCTCCTGCATGATAGATATTGGCTCCGCCCTGGAACATTTTGTAACTTTTACCCTATTTTGCTTTTATTACAATTAGCCTTAGACACGCACAGAAATGATTTTAATGACATCGACTATGTTTAGGGAAATAAAGGTCAAATAAAAGTCGCGTAATTTATTCAGTTGTATATTTTGGTACTGTTATTAATTTATTGTTACGACAAATGTCATTCAGTGATTAAGATCTTTCTCATTTAGCATTCTAAGTATGAATATTAAAGAAGGACTTAATAGGATTTTGCATACATAGTCATTAGTCACTTACGTGGCTGCCAGTATAAAATTATACAATATAAAAAAATCATCATCATAATTTCCTAACTATGGAAGACCGAAGAAGTTCCATAGTTAAGTACCTATATAATTGTTAAAGGTAACAATTAGTTTTAAAAATCATAAAGAAACAGAAAAATCTGTGAAATTTTTACAGAGATAAAGGGAGCCCATGGAGATCTACTACATTTCATTAGGGTTTATTTTTAATCTTGGATCATGATTAACACTCAGTCATAATAAATGTTAGGTAGGTACTAAAGATAGAAAATACCATCCGCCTTCTTCCAGATTGTAAATCCATTATTAAATTCAATCTTTTTCAATAAATCTTACACGAATAAGGCGATCCGATTCTTGATTTACTATAACTGTAGATAGTAGAATATTGTGAATGCAGCTTTCAAACACTTTTATTTAACATTTTAAATTAGGAACCCATAAAAACATGGTCCCCTTAACTTTAAGTTTTAGTAATGCAAAATATACAATGATCCTATATGCCGAATGAGTAATAAAAATATTAGTTGTCGGTAACTAATCGCTCATGATGCAATGTTGTTTGAAAATAAATCTGTTTCCGGCCGGCGCCATGCGCCATTGGACAAAGACAATCGGAAATATATTTGACATTTTAAAAATATATTTGCGAAGATCAATTCGTTGTCTAATATCGGTATTGTTTTTTGTTTTATTAAAGTAATAAAAAATAATATTCTATCACTGCACATATGATTATTTAAAAAAAAAAAAAATAATATTAAAAAAATAACTACTATAATAATAAAATGAAATATTTGTTCTCTTCAATTGTCATCTGAAATAAATTAAAGTAGCATCCTTTTTATTTTGATGTGTTTTGTAATAATGGTTTTCCCTAACAAAATTAATATAACATTTTACTAAAACAGCTAATTATTAATTTTATTTGTTTGTACATTATTTATTACATTCCTTATAATTAGATATTATAACATGAAGTCGATTCCCGGTCCTTGAGAATACCGCAATGCTGCTCTATTAAATTTTACTACGTTGCTACTAGATAATCAACAACGTTCTATATTCAACATAGAATAACTTAAGACTTGTAAAATTACAAGAGCTTATAATGTTAAATGTACTAATACACCATAAATGTAAAATGACATCTACTTAAGTTCTATAGAATGAACATTTTGGTTCGTTAGTGTTGGCTTTTGACAGCACTGCCAACTTACAAAGAACGTGCAGAAATAAAAATATAACTGCCAAACTCTTTTGGCAGAATTTCTTAAATGGAATCACAGGGACATTCCTGTGAGAATAAGTAATCATAAATAAATTAAGAGTTTGTAATTATTTAATTATACAATTATCTAAACTAATATTATAAAGAGGAATAATTTGTTCGTTTGTAATCTATAATTTATAGAATCGATTTTAATGATTTTACCAATCGAAAGCTACACTGTTTCTGATTACCATTTTTATTTTTCAAAAAAAGAACTGTAGGTATCGATATTTCCAAATAATGTTATAGAAAATTTTCTGCCTTATGCTTAAGACGAGACGCTGTTTTCTAATTGTTGAAAACTATAAACTAGTCGTTTTCTTAAAAGCACATTAAGCACTTAAATTCTAAATATTATGTTTTATTTAGTTATACGTTTAATTTGCTTAGTACAAGGGCACTTAGTTTAATGAAACCCACATCGCCAGTAAATGTTAGGTCGTTCCTCTGTAGATCAATAAAGTCTGGACTGGTTGGTCCGGAGAAACGTATAGTTAAACTCAGTTTATATTTTAATTGCCTTTGTAATTAAATTTAAATTTTGTTCGCACATCTACAATCCACGTAATTGTGATTAATATCTGAGCTAGTTAGATAATAAATGATAGATAATAACAAAACTTTAGAAGGTTACATTTCTATGGTTAATAAGAAAGAAACAACATATATTCAGCCCACAAATATTTAATGTAAAAAACATGGTACTCCATTTAATATTTATAATTGCTTCCTATATCTGAACTTTATTACTTCGTGAAACGTTAAATAGTTTTCCAAAGGTTAAAATGTATCTGATTAAAATTCGTATCAGACACTACATGCTCGCCCCGATTATAGAAATTCTGTAATCGGGGCAGGTTGTACATAACATATAATCATATAACATAGAATCATAGGAAGACATATGTGGTCGTGGGTACGACTTCAAGAAAGGTACCATTTTAGTATAAATTATACAAATTCTATTTATTTTAGTAATCAAGGATTTAATTTGAGGGAATACTGCTACAATTAACATGCTTTGTTTTTTTTACTAAATGTCTGAGAAACATAGACGCACTAGACCGCTTTATTTATGTCTGTTTGTAATGACAGTTGACTAATCATTGTTTTTAAAATACGTAGGTGGATTGGACCTTCAAAATGTTGAAATACATTTTGCAAAATCTTTTAGTTTTACCAGCTATTCATTTGATATTCGTATGACAGCATAATGGCAATAAATGCCACACTAACAATTAATTTGGTTAAGCCTATAAATATGTACTAACTTTTAACTAATGATTAAAAGGAATGTATATTTTGAGTAGTTTAAGTGGCCCTTCGCCTAGGTCTTTCGACGGGCGTGGTTAGGTCCCAACATGTCAGAAAGAGAATATATACCTTCTCTGTCACACATAAGATCTTGTATCCGGGATTCTGCGCGTTGCCATAGCAACATCATAAGCTGAATGCCTGGATGTTAGGCATTACATAATATTTTATTGATTTTATCAAGGCACTAACGTATCGAGAGCGCCTGCGTCTTCGTTTGCTTTACTACTATATAAATATATTAATAATAATAAATATTAATAAGAAATCATTGTTTTATTTTCTCATTTGAACACTATAATATTATTATTTAATGTGTTTTTCCTCGATATAAGTCACAGCTGTCGAGTCAGCGGCAGTCATCTTACCTTGTAAGGCTTACAACGGGATGCACGTGGGTAGAGCTATACATACATACACACAAGAGGTAATCATTACCGAATATTATTTAATTTAATATTTGTATGTACTAAAAGTGGCTATGTTTTAGATTTAGTCCATTATTTTTAATAATCACATAGCTCTAGTTGTATCTAGTTTTAGAAAAGCGTAAGAAAATTTGGTTTAGTTGTCTTTGGTTTGAAAAAGGTGTAAGAAAATACAATAATAATTATTTATTGCTTACGCACCAATTTATCCGCATGAAGTAATCTTATAATCAGAGAGGCTTCAAGTACTAAATTAATGAAGACAAACGCTCAAATCAACTAGTTTTTATGGCCCTAAAATAATTGTGGTTGCAGCAATCTATTTTAACCTGTCTGGTAAGGCATTAAGAACTATTGTTGAAAATTTTGAAATTTAATTTGGGTACGACTTGATATCGTCCTACGCATTCGGTAACAGAGTAAAGTTTAACAGTTAGGTAAGTACTCTAAATTATCTTGACTGTGAAATTACAAAGGACTAATGCTTACATTTATATAATATGTAATCATAATATTTATAATAGAAAATCTATAATATACGAGTTATTTTAAATTAAAATCTTATAATGACCAGTTCACAGGCAAATAACAGGACTTAACAATAATAACATAATAATCTACTTACACTATGAGATTGTAACAAATAATATGTAGTTTAGATAACGTGTTGCAAACTCAATTTTATAGTCGTTTGTGACATTGATAACTCATGAAAGCACGAAAACAAAATAGTCTTTCTAGTACACTGTGTACTAATCTGTGTCCATAAAGCACACCTACTCACCAAAATGGTTAGAATAGTCATTGTTTAATCGAATAATCGATACAAGGCCCCTTTATAATCACCTATTTTAAATTATCTCCAACGTTTCCGTAATTGGAGTAATTTTGTCAATTTAGATTAAAGATAAAACGAATGATAACGAAAAGATGAAACATTTTTATCAAAAAATCTTTATTATGAAGTAAATAAGTATCGACTATGAAATCCAATAAAAGCCTACTTATTATGGGTATATTTACTTTCAGTTACATCGTTTTATGACAGTTGTTCCAAAATGGTGTCCTCGTTAACCTTTGTTAATACGTTCACCGAATTCATTCATAATTGATTCACAGTAAAACCTTTTTAAACAAGTTGGCATTGTCATATACGTATTCAATGCTACGTACAGACTCACACCTACGTTCCTTATGCAATATTCAGTTGAATAACAATATTCAACTTTCAATTTTTATTACACATTCTGTTAAATGGTAAAACGTGTTCTTTCAGTTGTCACAGCCAGAAATATAATTTATTACTTATTCTATATATTTACTTTTCTTATGTAATAAGTATTTATGTCTGTATAAATTAAATAGGGGGATGTAAACTCCTGTAACATTCATTCCATATGACAGTCGTGTATATTATCAAATTTATATCAAGGGTGGGGAGCATGACGTTTCTGTTCACTAGGGTTCATATGATTTAGGAGATATTTAGATGAAAATTTATATCTTTTAAAAGAAACTTATTTACTTTGTAATAATGGATCCTTAAAGATAGGTTCTAGAAACGCCTTAACTTTTGCCGAGTATTTAGCGCTTTGTTCGTTTTTGTTTGTTTTAGACTGACGTTTTAACGTTGAAACATTTTTAAGTGTAATATAACCTGTATTATGTGTTTGTTAATAAGACTAGTAAATTATTTTCAGGATGAAAGCTTAGACAGTGGTATGGACCAGCTGCCAATAAAAAGCATATGGCGATATTTGTTTAGGTTTCTATGTAGTAAATTTACAGATTAGGTACTTAGTTTAACTAAAAGTAATGTAATAATAATACACGTTATAATAATAAATGCAGATGAAGCTAAAGAGCTAGCTGATGCAATTGCTTCTCAAATGGGGAATGACTCGTCGTAAGTCTACCCTTGCAGGTTTTGTTGGGTAATAACTATTATTGTTGCTATTATGGTATGCATATATTAGTTTCTTAAACTTTCCAACCTCCAGTCCGATCCATCATCAGCATCAATGTCACAATACTTTCCAGAGCTAATTGTCGATGTAACTTAACATTTAGAGAGAATCCACTCAACAAAAAAGGATCTAAATATATACTAAGAGTCGTATATATAAAAAATATATTTTAAATTGTCCCATTCGGTGTCTCGTGGTCTCCCGCGTGAGTCACTGCGGGGTGGGCCGGTTGACGAAAAATCAATACATATGGCTTCATGCACGCTTAGAACTTTTTTGGTAATATTAGGACAGACGAGTATTTTTTATTTAAAGAGAAATCTTAGTTAGGTATTAAAGAAACAAATATTTAATGTTCTATTTACACTGACCGATAGTCTAAAACTTATACAGAGCTGTGAAGTTAAAATTTTAAATTTGTTGGAGATGCTATCTTAATAACAATCGTTATCATTATTGACACCTTTTTATTTTTATTTTGTTTTCATACTTCATAGAAAAAAAAGAAATGAATAGATATTTCTTTGTAAATCTCCTATCTTTCTGTCATATTGACTGTCGGTCTCGACGACATAAAGTAGGTATATACTAAAATTTTAATTATATAAGTATGCATATTTTATCTAGGTATATGTCCCAGGTTTCCTGGCACTGTATTCGTCCAGACTTCTGCATTGCGACGTTCCAATGCAGCGAATCAAATTAGGTTATTTAATATTTTCCAGCAAATTTTCTCAGCAAAGTGTTTAGTTGAATAATGTAGTTTTATTATATTAAACTAAACATTTATTTATTTTTCATACTTCTATTATTAAAACTTTAATCATATCATATTTCTAATCATATAATAATCCAGTTTCTGAAATTAGCAAGTACAGATCAAGAAAATTTCAACATAATCTTGAAATTACTAAGCAGATTTTGATCTGACATAGCTAAAAAATATTATCATTATACCAGCTTTCCAACAAAACTCCATAAGACTTCATAAATTCAGAACCTAAACTATAAACGTACATACAAATAACAATCTGGCAGAATATCTGATATTAAATAACTCGTTAAAAAAAATGAAATTAAATGTTTATACAATTTTGAGATCACCAAAATATGAAAGAATATTAAACATTGGTATATGTACTACATTTTTTTAAATCTTTATTTTTATTATTCATGTAGACATACACAGGGAAATTAAAATTATATAACCTCGAAATCGGCCATGTCTCCAATCGCCCACGAATTTATTACTTAACTTTATTGTTGGATCTTTATCGCCGTAGTTACTCAATTGTGAAAACAATTTCTATTACTTTAACCTTATTCACGACACAACATAACTGGCATAAGCGCTTGTAATAGTTAAGATAAATATAAGACCTCCTTTCTAATTATAAATATATATGACTTTTTTTTATATATTTGATACTCGGTTAAAACATAAACTAGGCAATAAAACCAAAGTTTCTACCCCCTAAAATACCGGGATTAGAACCTTCAACCATAGATAGCAAAGAGAATATATATAGAATAGAATATAATATACGAATATGTACATATACAAATTTCCATATGATCCAAATTTCAACCCTGCTAATTACATTTTTTACAATTATTTTAAATATAAAAAATCTATATTCAATAAAAATTAGCATCTAAAGCATTAATATCAATCTGTATCAGCATATCTGATATTGGGTTAGCGATTACGCTTCCGTAGAAGGAAGATAAATCTTAATCGAGCACTCTACTCAATATGGCCACTTTAAACTAAATTAGCTGTTAAATGCTATTTTCGTATGATAAAATCAAAAATGTAATTTTTTTAAAGCAATGTTTTGTTTGTTTGTAAGTCTATGATCTATCTCTCAACGTATTACATTAAAGTGTAGACAGATTTCATTACGTTTTTTGTTTGAATGCTTTTTGAAATCGATATGGGTCGTATCGTATCTATATTTAAAATCCATGCGTTCTCTTTGGTTTGTTTTTGTGGATTAATTGTATACGCTGTGGCTCTCTGACAGGAACTAGAAAAGGATGGACATGATTGAATTTTTATTTTTAGCTTAGAAAGGTTACATACATTCTACTTTTTACATAATTGCAACTTTCGTAAATACTGGTACATACCCCTTTGCCTAATTGCTAATTAATACAATTCCATTCACGTAAAAGTTTTTTCATTAATGTCAGATTGAGATTACAGCTGTGGGCGTCAATAAAAAAGGATAATTTACGAGGTTATAAAAATATTAAACCTTTAAAAATTTTAAAACCGTTAAAGGTGACATTGTTTCTATCTGTTGTAAATATTTTTCCTATAAGTATATTAAAATAAAATTATTTTTTACAAAAAAAAATAACGTAATTTAATGTTATTGCCGAAATTGGATGTTCAAAATTTGTTTTTTAACCAAAATATTCAGTATAATATTTATGGTGCCATTTCTGTTGCTCCGGGCCCTGAATTACCGACAATTTAAACGGTAAGTTATATTAAATAAGGGAAGACCTCATGTAATTAAAATGTAAATTTATCGACATAGTTACGTGAAGTATTTATTATATTTAATTTTAAAAACGTTACTACATTTTATTCTAAATAAAACCTTAATCAATCGCAAAAAGTAGTTCTCGAAGTTTACATTTTAATAATGCATTATTATTTTCGTCCAAAAAATAAAATAAAATCATAGGAACCATTAAACACATAATAAATACATTTAGTAATTAACGTTATGTGTGTTTATTTACAATATGTATAGTTAGTTTACTATTTTTTTATTTATATATTTTCACTGTATTTCACTTACACCCGTGCCGATATCGATAAACATATAAGACAGCCATGGCTAATATATTACTATTACTAAATTGACGTTTAAATGACAAAAATATGTTATTATTTTTGCAAAACATCAACATAAAAGTACAATAAAAAAAACTACAATCTTACTCACTGACTCGGCGCCGTTCGGATTCATTATGAACAATGAATGAGTTATAAATAATCTGTGGTTTAACAATTTCCCAAAATTAAGCTCAAAGTCTTATAGTTAAAATTCATTTTTGGTTAATATAATAGCGATTGACTCAGTTTAGAAAAAATATAAACCACAAGTAAACATTGGTCTCAACATGATTATTTTTAATACGAATACAACTTGCTTTATTTTGAGACGGAGAACAGTCAAGGAGACCGTTTAAATCTATATTAGTAGATAAAATCAACGAACGAATTAACAATATATCTTTAATAACCGTCCAAAACTAATTTTACACAATCTATACAAATATTAAAATATACTGTTATTAATTAAGTATGACTTTTCAGCCTGAATTTATTGGGTTATAAAGAATCAAAAATAATTATAGGTTAAATTAATAAGTTTTATTGTTTACAACTATTGATATATCATGCATAATTAGGATAAATACGAATAATTATTGATCTAATGACAATATTCGAAAATGGCCACCGTCCCAAAAAGGGGGATTATTTCCTCTTTAACTGTTGTTAGTTATTACATCGAAATGGTAAGTTATAAATCTCAAATTGATCTTATTATCTTGATTAATAGATATAATAATAATAAACAAATGTAAAATCCTGATTAGCACTATACACTCAATCGAAGGATTATTTTTTATTACCACTATATCACTATTATTATTATTATTATTATTATTTTATTATCTATACATATAACTAGGATCCGCCACAATACGCTTCGGGAGTTGAGCTGAGCGCCCTCCCCCTTTTTTATGCTACTAAAGTCGGTCCATACCGCGCCCAAGGACTTCCAATGAAGCTGCTGGCATCGAAAAGGTTAAGAGTAACGATTTAGTTTTCGACCATATCTTTAAAACGAAACAATTTTTTTTTATCTGTTTTTTGGAGTGGAAGCCCAGTCACGTCCGTAATATGCGTGCTAATTTTGGTTGAAATTGGTCAAGTGGTTCTCCTGTGATGTTGCCTCAAAAAAATTTATTCCCAAACGGTTAAGAGCTTCGCTTACGCTCAGCTCAATAAAATTGTCACTGGTCGAGATCTGTACATGGAAAATATAAAAGAAAAGATGGGAGGCCTTTATAAGAGCAAGTAAACCCAAAACAATGATTTTTTCATTTGTCTGTTTGTCTGTATGCTTGTGCACGCTAATCTCCGAAACGACTTAACCAATTTGAATGATGTTTTCGGGAATGTATTGTAATATTCTTAACCTAACATTTAGTGTTTATTGCATTCGAATCGGTTAAGAAATAAATAAGTTATGTCCATTTATGTCAACCATGTAATAAATACCATGCAAATCTTCTTATATACATCTAATAAATCTGTAGAGGAGTAATCTCTGTACATTGAAAATATTAAAATATATAAGTATAACCAGGATGTGGAGGGATAACTAACAGGATCCATTTCTATCATTTTTGAAAATTTTGTCTGTTTATCTGTTTTTCATTTAGTTGTGTACACAACACGAGAAAAAATATATGGCTTATGTAAATAACTTTTATTCATAGAAATTGAGCGTCAGTCAATCAGTAACATTTCGTTTTTATCTTTCATTGCACTCTGCACTCTATAAATAGATATATGTATTTAAAGTGTTCAAAAAAATTATGTTTATACATATAATAAAACTGTAATTGATCGATGTCTGCACATAGATTTTTTTTTCATAGATTTGTAATGGTGGATTTTTTTGCAATTGCTTACATAGCAAGAGAACCCAAAACAATGTTTTTTAATTTTGTTTGTTCGTCTGTATATTTGTATGTCTATGTTCGTATGTTTGTGCATGCTTATCTCAGAAAGGGATTAACCGATTTGGGTGAAGTTTTCGGGAATATATTGATAGTACACATTGATAGTACGTATTGATGATACATATTGATAGTACATATTTATAGTAGGTACATATTTATAGCACATATTCATAGTACATATTGATAGTACTTATTTATAGTATATATTGATAGTCCTTTCGTCAGGGGATAATAATAAACGTTCCAATAAAAAAAATACATAATTGCTACCTAATAATTAAAAAAATATCTGTTATTAAAAATAAAAAACTTTGAACGGGTACGTTTTATCGAAATCGAAATCTAAGCGTACGAAGTCGCAGGCACAGCTAGTAAATAGTACAATTGTCACTGATCCATTTCTATACATGGAAAATATTAAAAAAAAAACATCACAGGGCGCCTTTATAAGAGCTAAAGAACCTAAAACAATGGTTTTTCAGTTTGTCTGTTTGTCTGTATGTCGGTATGTTGGTGCACGCTAATCTCAGAAGCGGATTATCGATTTTGGATGCAGTTTTGGGGAATATATTGTCATGGGATTCACTTTACATGTTTTTTGTTGACTACCGATTAACAAATAAAAAAGTTAGTAATCTCTTATTTTTGGATCATTGCTGCTAAATTACCTGTGATTAAACATTATAAAAATATATACTAAAAACTACTTGATTGAGTTTGATAAAACTTTGAAGGTTTATAGTTTTTACATACATTGGTAAGTACAAAGGGTACGTTTTTCAAAATCGAAATCTACGTGTACGAAGTCGCAGGCACAGCTAGTCACTAGGTATATAAACTTCTAAGCCCACACAGAGAAACGATTACCAAATATAGTAGGACGTAAATCTCTATAAACATCATTCATATCTTCGAAATGTTATCTTTTTTATTATTTTTTATATAAGTATTGTATGTGTAAAAACTTAATATTTTTAAATCATACTTATTTAATTTATTTATAACAACAAGGACAATTATTCAATAACAGATGAGTCATAATATTAGTAGTCATTTCGTAGAAACAAATAATATTAGTAAATCAATTGTGGGTGCGAGGCATGTGTATGTTTCTTTTTAATTAAGTACAATATCAAATTATTATATTTTTTTTATTATGAAATGGACTTGGCCATTAAGAAGATTATAAAAAAATGTCGTAATATGACATATAAGCTTGAGAAAGTCAATATTTCAACATGACAGATCTTACGAATAAAAAAATCTGTACAATGGCTTAAAGTTGCGACTGTCAAAAATACGACAAATCGACAACACAATAGTTACTTACAATGTAGGTACGCTTCCACGCGTGGGCGGTCAATCTTGACAGAATCAGCGCCAAGGTCTTCTGATAGGACTGTAAATACTTCCGCTTTAAAACTCTAAACAATTTAGAAATGCATTATTAACAGAATATAGATATTAACAGACTATATACTTGAAGTTCAAATAAATTGCTCCTACTTATTATGTACCTAATTAGCCTATTATATTAGCCTAAAGAGGAACTAGATTGTTCATAGCTAGTGGGTGTTATTAAATCATTTTAGGAGCTGTTGTTCGAAATACAGGATGTGAGGATTGTGTTTGAGACACACATACATACAGGCCATACAGCGTTGTAACTTTAGAGGAAATAAAATCAAGATTTAAAAATAAACACTAATATACTAGATTTATACTAGGTTTATTAAAAAAAAAAATGTCCGTCGCTCCATAAACATCTTTTAAATATATTCGGTAAAATCTGGTCAAGAAAGCAAATACCGGTATCGTTCGGAAAAGCCCTTTTTGTCCTCATTCCGAAAAACGACAATGTCAATAATCCCAAGGATACTAGACCGATAGCCCTAACAAATACAATTTCCAAAATATTTTTCTCTTTTTTACAAACTAAAATGACGCAATTCATGATTAACAATAGATATTTCAGGCCTAATCACCAGAAAGGGTTTTTGCCCGGAATTTCTGGATGCCTGGAACATAATACGTTAATATCGGAAAGCCTTAAAGATGCTAGAACTAGCGAGAGACAAATTACGGTTTGTTGGATAGACTTAGAAAACGCCTTTGGGTCGGTACGACATGAACTAATGATGTTCGCGCTTAAATGGTATAACTTTCCTATGGTAGTACGCGACATTATTGCATCATATTATTCAAAATTAAAATTCTCAATAATTTTTAATGAAAACCACTCAAAACCACTTAATTATAACGTTGGTTTATTTCAGGGCTGTTGTATTTCTCCTATTATATTTAATATAGTTATTAATATTTTAATAGACAAATTAATTAGAAATGAAAAAAAGTGGGGCTATCGGTTTAAGTTCAACAACAAATACACAGAATCCATACTAGCTTTTGCAGATGATCTCGCGATACTGACACGTAATCCGAAACAATGTCAGGTACTTTTAAATGTAGTTGAGGATTTCTGTACGTGGACGGGCGGATTGAGGACAAAACCAAGTAAATGTTTTAGTCTGTGTCTGGGTAGACGGAATACCAAATATACCTCTTACGATCCGGGTCTTATAATAGGCGATCAGTGCGTTAGTACGGTTACGGAAGCAGCTCCGTTTAAATTTTTAGGTAAAAAAATCGATTACCAAGGCCGTACTCCATCGTTGGATGTAATAGTCGATAGCTTTTTAAACGATCTCAAAAAGGTAGACAACCAACCAATAAGTAACGTCAAAAAAGCTTGGATTTACGATAATTATTTAACATCACGTCTAAATTGGCCTTTCCTCGTGTATGATATAAATAAAACCCTTTTGTCAAAGTTAGATGCAAGCGTCATAAAGACATTGAAGTTATGGCTCGGGTTAGCGCACTCAGCGGACTCTTCAACCTTATTTAGAGACCGTAACAACTTTGGATTAAAATTAAAGAAACCATCGGAGCTCTACAAACATCTAAGAGTTACCAAAAGACATATCATCGGAAAATCTAAAGATGATACTGTAACTTCTCTCCCAAAAGACAAAGTTGCCTCAGAGCTCGAGTCACGACTTCAATTCCATAAAAAGTTTATGATAGGTGCTCAAACAAATAAAGTAGGGCTAGGATCAAGTAGGAAAGTTCAAGACATAGACATAACAAAATCTTTTATTCGACAAGACGAAAACGATAATTACCGACTCCACGCGATGAGCCTAGAAATTCAAAACGAATGGGTGACCATAGGAGATTTTTGTATTCCACTAGCTTTGAAGTGGCGCACCTTAATTTATGATTGGTCCCCAGCATTATTAAAATTCTATCTTAATGCATTCCAAATGACTCTCCCAGATCAAAGTAATTTAGTAAGATGGGGCAAAGCCACCGAAAAGTCTTGCAACATCTGTGGGGAGGCAATAGGAACCGCGAAACACCTATTAGTAGGGTGTAGGGTACTTCTAGATAGGGGTCAATACTCGCGTCGCCACGACATCGTATTAGAAATTATACGGGAAGCGGTTAGTCTTTCAGTAGCAAGAGCGCGGAAGGGTATAACAACCACCGAACGATCTATAGAATTCGTAAAAGAAGGCTCCTCCAAAAAATCAAAAGCGAAGCCTTATTCAATATTAGGCGCGGCTCCTGATTGGATTCTCATGATGGACACGTATGAAAAGCATTACAAAATCCCTGGGGATGTTGGTGTTTCGTCATCCAGACCGGACTTATTCCTGTATTCGAAACATCTGAGGCGCGTGATACTTGTGGAGCTTACTGTTCCTTGGGAAACAAACATCCCAAGGGATCACACATTCAAGCTCAATAAATATTACGAACTAACCAACGAACTGATCAGGAATAAATTTATAGTTAGTTTGTACGCGGTAGAAGTGGGAGCGAGAGGTATAACAGCAAAATCTCTCTATAGCCTACTTAAAGATCTTGGCCTTTCTAGAACAAGCATCGGTTCATTTCTAGAACGTACTTCAAAGGCGGCATTAGTAGGTTCTTTCCAAATTTGGTTAGGTAGGGAGAGGAGTGTGGAGGGTGAAGGTGAGCGTTTTTGCGCATAATAAAGGGGCCCCTTAAACCTACTCCTGGGTCGCAAGTCCCAGGCACTGCTTGCACTCCTCTCCTTGCAACGCGATGGGCCCGGCACCCGCACGGTGAATCCATGGATTGCTAAGAAGCTTCGTCTAGTTATAATTAAAAATAAGTTAGTTTTAAGCCAGCTTAATTATTATATTTTTTATTATGATCGATTCACGCAGTACCATCTCGTTACAAAAGACTACATCTGTGTTTCGTAAAAAGAGTAGAGTTAGAAAGAGAGAAAAGACAGACTTCTAAAAATGTAAAATACATTTTTTAACAAACAAACTTTTTAGGTATTGCGTGTGTTGTATGTGCTTTGGTATTAAAGAAAAAGTGAATAATCAACTTAAAATATAAATATTGACTAAACTATCGAGGAATATTAAAAAGGTTTTTTAGTTTGGGTTCAGAAACCTCTAAATGTTCAAATTTTATATGTGGGTGACGCCATAAACAGCTATATTTGTCTAGTTCCATACAAATATATATGTATATTAATTCATAAAATAATTTCTACATATAATAAAATAGTAACTATATCATGCATGTATATAATTTTTTTTAAAACAAAATAATTCCTGTCTGTACACCTGTGTGTACACGATCCGGCGCAAAACAACAGTTTTTTGTTAGTTCATAAATAAGAAAAAAATAATTTCTACAGCAAACCAAACACATGGTTTGAGTTGTAGTTACAATAAATCAAAATCTATATAGTCTACATTCTACAACTTGAGCGGGAAAGGGGATAGGGGGGTGCACCGTGCAAGTGAGTGCATCTAGTCTGGCAACATAAAGTTTTATATTACATCATAAATTATTTGATATATGTAATAAGATAAATTATGTATATGCTGACAGTATTCCTGCTACAAGCAGGCATTCATACCTGTGTGATATTTAAGGAAGATGTAACTTTTTGGCCACACATGCTACAGATTATTTTTTGGTTCGTTAGACAAAATATGAATAAGATTGTAGAATAACTGTCGAAATAAACTTCAAGAATTGGTCATAAAATATTACTAAAAAGTAAAAACAAAGACAAAAAATAACTCCATGTACTTATACAATATTTATATTAGGTATTAATTACAAATTAAACTACAATTTTTATATTATATATTTATTATATAGGTATATTATTGTATAGTCAAACTGATTAGGAACAAACAATTTCGAGACCAATACATAAAATATGTACTTACAATAAAATTAATATAATAAAATTGTCACTGATCCATTTCTGTACATGTATTTTTTTTTTTATATTTAAAAAAACAACATCTAAGGGGGCCTTTATAAGAGCAAGAGAACCCAAAACAATGGTTTTTCAGTTTGTCTGTTTGTCTGTATGTTTGCACACGCTAATCTCAGAAAAGCCTTAACCAATTTGAATGCGGTTTTCAGGTATATATTATCAGTTATAATATGTTTATTTTATCTAAATCGGTTCAGAAATAAAAAAGTTATGTCAATTTATGGCAATCACGTAATACCATTGTCCCATGCAAATCTTATTCTATACATGTAATAAATCTGTAGAGGAGTAGTCTATGTACATTGAAAATATTTTAAAAAATATACCAGGATGTAAAGTGATAACTAACAGAATCCATTTTCAGCATTTTTAAAGTCTTTGTCTGGTTATCTGTTTGTCTTTTAGTTGTGCACACAAAACGAAAAAAAAAATATTTTCAAAAAATCATTTAGGTCCCCCGACCTTTATATAAGCAAGAGAACCCAAAACAATGTTTTTTTCATTTTGTCTGTTCGTCTGTATTTCTGTATGTTTGTGCACGATAATCTCAGAAACGGATTAATCGATTTGGATGCAGTTTTAGGAGAAAAATTGTCATGGGATTCACTTTACATTTTGTTTTTTTTTCAACAATCGATTAACAAATAAAGAAGTTAATAATCTCTTATTGTCGTACCTTTGCTGTTTACTAGTTTGAAGGTTTATAGTTTTAACATATATTGGTAAGTACAAAGAGTACGTTATATCAAAATCGAAATCTACGCGTACGAAGTCGCCGGCGGCGATATTAAATAAATAAATTAACAGACATGTCCACACAACGTAATCTAGCACCAAACTAACTTACTAAGCAAACCTTGTATTGTGGGTACTAGAGAAAAGATAAACATAAATTATTATTTTTGTAGTATTAGGTACATAAAAACATAAACAACACAATAGTGAAAGTTACCACTGCGGCGTTCAGTCGTGGTAGTGTGAGTTATGAGAATTGTTTTATTTATTACTACAAACCGCATCATAACCTACATACTCCATATATAAACATGATTTTCTTAGAATGTTACATTTAATAGAACCCTTGACATACTGCTGTTTTCCTTAAAAAGCTAAAATACTTGTAATCACTTTAATATGCAAAGCATATACCTATTTTTCCTGTTCAATCAATGAATTTTAAACCACAAATATCTTTATACATTATTAAAGCAAGTAATTTAAAAAAACAAAATAAAATGATAATATACAAGACAATGATGATATATTGAGTCATAAAAGCAAGTCTAGAGACAAAACAGACATGATTCAACATAAAATACGCTATTAATGACCTACTTCTGCTGAAAAAAAAGTGATTTTCTAACGTAATCAATAGTAATATGAATCAGTGAAAGTTGATACACAGGTATTACTATTCTTTGGTGGTGGAGCGTAATGGTAGCCAATAGGGAACATGCAAAAAAATTTAAATGGTCTCAAATATTTTTTTTTCGATTACTTTTTATCATCTTATTATAATAAAATCATTTTTTTTTAATTTACTATCATTTAAGGCCATAAAATAATTTATGAAAAGTGTAACTTTAGGGAGCGAAATTCAAAATTCCAAAACGCGCCACCATTGGTCGAAAGGAAATGTGACGTCATTTGACACAGCATTCAATATATCGGCGTTTAAGTTCATACTGTTGTATCAGTGTGACTGAGAAAAATAAATAATTTAAACCTATATTTTCGTGCTTAAAGGTTTTATTAAATGATACAATTGTTTAGGTAATCTTAAAAACATTTTCTAAATACTCAAACAACTCTAACAAAACAAATACCTACAAACTCTTTTTGAATAGCAGTTAGCATGCTACTACACAATACATTTTTAAAATGTTTCTGCCTCTGAATCATTTTTCACTTCACTTGACTCAGATAAATAACTTGGTTGATAATCAGCAGATATAGAAGATATAAGATGCTATAGAAGTATTATCAGCTGTGTTTTCAGTAAACAATTTTCTTTTTAAAACAGATAGTTTTACTTTTAAAACTGTCGTGTAACAATGTTGTGTGTTAAATGAGGAAATGGTGACAATGCTACATTTTGTTTTTCAGCAGGTATATTTACATTGACACCTTTACTTCCATACTTCGGTTTAATATTAACTTGCACAGCTTAGTCACTTGATAATTTATCTTTAATATGCGAAAAGCAAGGCTCTGCCTTATGATCATCACATTCAATAGGAGAAGTACTGAGTCTTGGCTGATTAATATCACAGACATTTGTATGGGCAGTACTAGGACTTACTACCTATATCACTTCTTCGTAAAGGTCACCAATTTTTTTAAACACTACTTTTGATAGCTAACTCTTAAAAGGCTTCATTAACCGATGTCAATCTTTGCCTTTTGACTATGCACATTCTCATTCTATCAGCTGTTGTTTTTTTCACAAAAATATATAAGGAACAACTCCTTTCTTCAAACTTAGATTACATCTTTCTCCTTGTTGTTTCGTTACACATATTATATTCAATACAATTTGCTGTATCTTCCTTAACCTGAAATAAATCGACAGACCATAAAAATTGCGTAAAACAAAAAAAGAATACGGTTTTTATAGAAAGTTATACTGAAATTTGTAAGATAGGTTAGGTTAATTTTAAACTCAAATTTTCTAATGTTTAATACTTACTATAAATTTAAACTATTAGATTAAACTTATTATAAATAAAGTATACTTACGTTAAATTGATCTTCACAACCATATAAACACGATTTAGGACATATATTATCCCTTTTAATTACCGTACACCATTGTTTTTGTATTTTCGCATCTCTTGGAATACAAAAAACACTTTGTCGGGTGTTTTTCTAATACTATTTTTGCACTCCGGTACTATACAATACTCGTAAGATGATTTTTATCTTCTTCCATGACTTGTAAAGCAATTAAAACTTAAAATATCTATGAAATTGCTAAAAAGTTCATAGTAAACATTCACTGGATGTATCATTTGACGTCACGCAAAGCGCGCGCAAAATGGCGGTGTTTAAACGGGTCAAATTTACTCAATGTTTTAATTTTCACTTTGAAAAAAAACTAGAATCTTTTCAAGCCTATTAATATTTTTTTCTACGATATAGAGAGGTAAATGATTAATTTACGTCAAAAAAAAAATACGTGAATGTTCCCTATTGTCTGCAGCTCGTATACGGGCTGTATCGACCGGGGTAGTGCCTACCTACCTCCCTTACACGGAATCTATTCTCCAAGTCTTGCCGGTATCCTAAAATCTATTCCTCATAAAAAAGTTTCAATTAATACAAAATCTTTTTGATTTTAATTTTTTTTTTTTAAATAATATTAAACGAAGGATATCACTCACATAACCAATATATATTAGCTTAAGATCTCAGATTTCCTGGTAAAAATCATAAAAGCAAATAAACCTTATAAAACAATAATAAAAAAAAATCGGTTTAAATTTCAGAAATCAAAGACTATTATGCAATCTTTTATTTGGTATATACCTACCCTTTAGGGGGTCACTTACCCCTTAAGGGTATAAGTTACCTAAATTCAAAATTCTTTGAAAGACTAATGTTAAAAGCATGAAACGTGGAAACTGTTAATACTTCTTTATATATAAATAATACACATAAGTACCTACATATGTGTATTATTTAAGTACCTACTAAAATGATAAAACAAATATTATACTGAACTGAACTTTCAATATAAAACACAATCGTATAAATGCAGGTTTGTAGGTCAAAGTAACCCGACTATTTAACAACACTGCTGAAAAATTTATTATATTAAAAGCGAATTAAATATATGTTACTTAATTAAATATACTAACATTTAATTACAAATTTTAAATAAATAGTTTAAAATATTTTAATGCAATATCAGGTACAAAACTATCTAGCAGTATTTAGAAGCTATGAAATATACAGAGGCTTCAACCCCATAACAACCGTTCGTTTTGCGTCGTCGCGTAGGTTAAATAATATCAGGACGAATTACAGACATTGATCTAACCCCTAAGTAAGGCAATTATTTGCTTGTGTTAAGGGTGTTAGACAACGATACAAATACATAGAAATACACATATAAATACTGAGAATATATTTAATAAACGACCAAACCCAGAAACACAGACATCTATGCTCATCACATAAATGACTGTTTCTGCCGGGAATCGAACCCGAGCGCCATTGCGCCGTGACACGTTAGGCGTCTGCGCTAACCACTCGACCAACGGGGAGGTTAAAATTATTGCAAGACAAATTGACAGACAGGTCATTAATATGTATATATTATATGTGATGACTAATAAGAACAATGCCTCATTATAAAAGCTATTTAATAATTATTTTTACTTATATATATATGTGCGTGTGTGTGTGTGTATAAAAAAAACCACAACGACTAAAAAGAATCCACATATAAATACCTTATCGTTGAATTACGCGCATTTTAAAGTTATATAATATAAATACCTTATCGTTGAATTACGCGCATTTTAAAGTTATATATATATATATAACTTTAAAATGCGCGTAATTCAACGATAAGGTATTTATATGTGGATTCTTTTTAGTCACATTTATTGACAATGAATTATCTAAGGAATAATTTGCATACACCTCCAATGTTGCTATGAGAATAATGTATCAAGTAGATTGCCTTTGATGGGATTACAATGTCTACATTCATTTCATCTGCTTATTGTAGAAGTTAATGCTTACTAGGAGGAAAATTCACAAAAAAATATACTTTGATCTTCGAAATTGATATTACTCAATAGAAAACATAATTAAAAGCTATTTTAATTAACTGAAAACATTCTGAACTAATTATGTCGTATTATCATAACTTCCAAAAATGTTTGTATTCGTCACTCATTAATTCATTAGCATTCTAAATATAATGCGTGAACTCAACGCTTAATGTAAAACAGAACCAAAACTGTAATACATAAATGCATTCGGATCCGCCAATAAAGAAGGGACGAAAATAATAATGCAGCAATAGTACCATATATAGCAGTTACGTTCGTACAGAACTAACACCAACAGCTGTAGTATTTATTCCTCTCCAATAAAGATTATAATCGAATAAAAAGTGAATTTATCAAAAATGCTACACTGTACGATAAGAACTCGTAATGGCGTGAAGCTAGCTACAATGCAAATGGCGGACCAATAAGAGAGCATTGTGAGATCGCTGCGCGGAGGCGAATCTCTCCTCAAAACACACAACCGACCCGGCAAGCGATCAAATCTTCGAGTAGTGCTGTGAGACACTCGTGTCTAGTGTTAAGTAATTTATTACATTTCTATAACAATATGAGGGAAATCGTTCACATCCAAGCCGGCCAGTGCGGAAACCAGATCGGAGCTAAAGTAAGTCAAAGTAATTTAATGTTTTTACAGATTTCTTGTATTGTCTATGGAATGTCGCCGGCGTAACGGTCCTACGTGGAGTTATGGTAATTTCGGTAAACTAGCACATACTATAATAAGAATAATGTTGTAGAATAGTATTATATAATATTATTAAAATATATATATCATTGTATCAAAAGATGGATGTTTTGTATTGCATAATATCATTCCTTAGTTAGAAAATGGGAGAAATACCATTTGATTACTTTACGCTACGGGGAATTGCTAACCGGTGGGGTTGTCAGTTGTCACCCTAGATTTTGTGTCTTAACAAAATGATTATTGTATTATATAACATAAAATACATAATTTAGATAAAAAATCATCATAAAATTCAAGGATTTGCTGACGTCATCACTATATTCAGAAATGACCTAATACGTCTATAGGTTTCAATGTCGAACAACAACAACTCTTCGTTGATAATTGAATAACATTACTAATTTTCACCAAATTTTCTACAAAATATTTGATGTTTCCGAACTTCCGAAAAAATTTATCATCTATTCTAAAGAAATAAGACAAAACAAATACGATTCACTGTTCAAAAAAAGAAAAATCATTTCCATTCAATCAGCTGCATTAGATTCTAGTATAGCTTACAATCTATTTAGTTTTAATACTGTCCATCTAATCCGATTTCTTAATTACCGCTTTCAAGCAATTTGCATGCTAGCTGCAACCCACATCCTCCATTGAACAGATACGAATCTGGCACGAAACACTTTCTAGATTGTATTTCTAATTTGAAGTTTCTTCAATTTAACCAGATACTTCATTTGGAACTGTGAACGCTCTACATTTATAACGGACAACATTGTTTTTTCGACTATCATGAGTTTCTATTCATAATTAATCTCTTAAATATCAGCTTAAGTTCAAAATATATCAAGTAGATAACAAAAAATACGTGAATACATTCTATCTCATGTTTCGTTCATTTATTTGAATGTGTAGAGAAATTATAATAACGACAAATAAAAAACGTATAGAGAATGTAAAAATGAGAAATTTTCACATGTAAAATAACTTTTATTAAAATGTAATTCGGGTCACAATTCACGAACGCTAAATCATACCAACACGCACCGCCATTACGTACTCTTGCTTTGTCTATGACATGACCTCGTTACCTACGGACAGAAAAACATTTAACATTTTATTATCTGTCTCCATGCAACTCGAATCAATAAGGCAGATTAAGGTCAATATTTTGCACTTACAATAATTGTAATATATTTTTAAATAAGTTATAATGTAATAAATATATTTATTTACAGAAAAAGCAATGAGTTATGTTTTGTGTTTGGATATCGTGTCATTGTCCTTGAACCAGAAATGCAAGCATAAAACTATAACAAAACAAATTGCTTAATTTAAACAGTTTTAAGACACTTTTCACACCAGAAAATACATAAACTGATAAAATATACACATAGTATGTACATAATTAATAATTCAGTTATAACAATTCAATATCAAAACTAGCACTGATTTATCGGAATTATATTATTATTCAACGAACGTTAAATAATATTTTAAAACGAGATAAAAATCTATAAGATATCGATAGGTGATGAGAATTGCGTTTTAAAATATGCAATATAGGTACCTAGTACTTTAAATAAATGAAAAAAAATCACTACCAAAATATATAAGTCGAAAACATAGGTGTTAGCCGTTAGGTATGATTCCACTTGCGTCATTTGATGGCGTCAGTTTTTTGTTATATCAACGTGTCAGGTGTTCAACAAAATCCATATGATCCGTTTGCTAGAAACAATTTAAAGCAATAATAGAGCGAAATAACAATCGCAGTTTTTTTCTGCTCTGTTGGCCTCAAATTAAACTCCAGTATTATTCTGGATATTATAAAAAAACCTTTACATAAACTTAAAAGCATTTATTTCTTTCAAACACTTAAACAAAAAGCGGTCTGGTCATTAACGTTCCCTTTATTATACCATTTAAACCTCTTTCTTGAATTAGAATTATCTTATCAAGTGAAATAGCAAGACCGGGTCAATAACCCCGCGGTCGACGCCCGCAGTTTAAAATAACCTACCATAGCACACTTAGCCATACGAGAACATCTTCGAATCCCTGCCTAAGTACGCTTTTTATGCACTTACCGATTTTTAATATCTCTACTTAATGAAAATCGGTTATTTTAAAGTCGTCTAAAAAAATAAAATTGAATTTTAGGCACGTACACTATAATTTTGTTTACAAAAATCTGTTTAAAATTGCTGAGAGCCATAACATTGAGCTATTCCCATTGTACGTGCAGTTTCCCTTACAAGTGGCACATTCATTTTGCCATTCACACGGTACTTTCATCTTGTCTTATCTAGTTATAAGAAAGCAACCTTTCGCACAATCGATCGCCTTTCACTTTTTATTATAAAACATCACTATGCATTTTGAAAGCATTTTTTGTCGAACTCGATAATTTCGTTTTTAAATAACAGTGCGAATAACATTACCAAAACTGAACATATATTATCTTGAGTAAATGTTTAAGACATAAGTGATACTTATTCTTCGAATATCGAAACTCTGAGTCAAACCAGTATCCATATTAGTCATTTAATATAGTATAGCGTTTACCCACACAGCAACCTACAGATGACATCATATTTACGAATACGCACTGGCTATGAATTTTAATGTTTTCCGATCCGTCGCTCTCGGCCTCCAGTAACCAAGGATTGCTGCCATATACATATGTAACTTGTTTAGCCAAATGAGTTAGTAATTGCACTTGGTAATAAACGAATATTTGTACCATATGGTATTCTGGAAGGGGGCCAGGGTTTTTGGATATTCGAAGACATTCGAATGTTAATTATTCAACGACTGGTACAATACCTTCACTACTTATAAGGAGAGATCAGCCCAGTATGGCATGGGTGTGGGCGTCGGCTGTCGCTAAGCGACTTTACCATGCAGGCTTGCGTAATCTTATGTACTCGAGTCGTAGTACTCATTGGAGATGTCAGCATCCTGTAGCTATTTATGTTGCTTCATTGAGCATTATTACCGACGTGCCCATTGATAGTAATGAACCAACATTAACTTGGAACAAAGACCCCAGCATATATATTACATTTACATAACTACTGATTTAATAATAGCAGAACAGAATAGATAATATTTGAACATTTTTCTTTGTCCTATGTAATGTTAAAGTTGGCCTATTCGTGTGATTTATTATTACTACCGGTATATTTATTGTCTATTTGTTCACAGTTCTGGGAAATCATCTCTGATGAGCACGGCGTTGACCCAACCGGCGCCTACCATGGAGACTCTGACTTACAGCTAGAGCGCATCAATGTGTACTACAATGAGGCTTCCGGAAACAAATATGTGCCCCGTGCCATCCTCGTCGACTTGGAGCCTGGCACCATGGACTCCGTCCGTTCGGGACCTTTCGGACAGATCTTCCGTCCCGACAACTTTGTCTTCGGCCAGTCTGGAGCTGGAAACAACTGGGCCAAGGGACACTATACAGAGGGAGCTGAGCTGGTCGACTCAGTTCTTGACGTAGTTCGCAAAGAATCAGAATCATGCGATTGTCTACAGGGCTTCCAACTGACACACTCCCTTGGTGGTGGTACCGGATCTGGTATGGGTACCCTTCTTATATCGAAAATTCGTGAAGAATACCCCGACAGAATCATGAACACATACTCAGTCGTCCCCTCGCCCAAAGTATCAGATACCGTCGTAGAACCTTACAACGCTACTCTGTCTGTACATCAACTCGTAGAAAACACAGATGAGACCTACTGTATCGACAACGAGGCCCTATATGACATCTGCTTCCGTACCCTGAAACTGTCCACACCTACCTATGGAGACCTTAACCATTTAGTATCCCTCACAATGTCCGGTGTCACAACTTGCCTTAGGTTCCCAGGTCAATTGAACGCAGATCTCCGTAAACTGGCCGTCAATATGGTTCCATTCCCACGTCTCCATTTCTTCATGCCTGGATTCGCTCCACTCACTTCCCGCGGCAGCAAACAATACAGAGCTCTCACCGTTCCCGAGCTCACCCAACAGATGTTCGACGCCAAGAACATGATGGCCGCCTGCGACCCGCGCCACGGACGTTACCTCACCGTTGCCGCCATCTTCCGAGGACGCATGTCCATGAAGGAGGTTGACGAGCAGATGCTCAACATCCAAAACAAGAACTCGTCGTACTTCGTCGAATGGATCCCCAACAACGTTAAGACCGCCGTGTGTGACATCCCACCCCGCGGTCTCAAGATGGCGGCCACCTTCATCGGCAACTCCACCGCCATCCAGGAACTGTTCAAGCGCATCTCGGAGCAATTTACCGCTATGTTCAGGCGCAAGGCTTTCTTGCATTGGTATACTGGTGAGGGCATGGACGAGATGGAGTTCACTGAGGCCGAGAGCAACATGAACGACTTGGTGTCCGAGTACCAACAGTACCAAGAGGCCACAGCCGACGAGGACGCAGAGTTCGACGAGGAACAAGAGCAGGAAGTGGACGACCACTAGGTGTTAATAGAATTGCCATTATTGTCTTGCATTACATTCAGTTATATTAACGATTCATTTGTATTGAAGACATGCTTGCTAACTTTTAACAGAATGCACGACTTAACAATTCCCGGTCATGAAATGTGAAGGTATTTAAATTAATACATTCCGTATAGCAAGTCCTGGTTGCCAGATCTGATTAAAGGCTGAAAATATACATACCAATTATGTATTCCAATGTTTGGACGTATCAAACAATATATCAGCTTCATTAACGGAAGTTTATTAAGATTTAAATTGTTTTGAACAATAATTTAATGTATATAATAAAGATTTTTATTTATTATTTATTCTTATTTCTGTAATTCTCACAAGTACAATTCTGTAATTTTATTTAGAATTCCAGTCACGTCTTACGTAAGATTTAAAAAGACAAACAAGGCTTTTTTATGATACAGACATCGAAGTTAACTCAAGGTAACTTACTTTTCTGATGACACAAATACCTACATTTCATATGATCTCTGAATGCTTCATATTCAGAACATGCCTATTATTTTGATAAACAGTTACTCAAATAATTATTACTCCTAATTACAAGTAATTTTAGTTAAAAAGGTTTTTTATGAGTTTTTATTTAAAATTAAAAATGAATATTGCAAATGTCATGCAAAATAAAAGTATAAGTGAGGTATATGGACTTTTAGGAAGAGCTGCTAAAAATAAATGTTCATTAAAACATGCTAAAAGCTTAAATTGGAAGAACATAATGTTTATAAAATGTATGTAAGGTTGTTTCAATTTGAAAAATTATAATACCTAAATGTTTTTATTGCTAAAGGTTAACTCGAAATTATCATAATTATTTCAATGTGTCATCTTGACCCACCATCTTTTGAAGAACCTTGACACGAGAGCGGGGTTCGCAGCTTCATTATATTTTATTTATTACAACAGCTCGAGCCTTCCCTTTGCCGTATCTCTACAAGATTTAATGCTGGCATAAAGATAAGAATTATTTCAAATTAAAAACATTATATTTTGAACAAATAAACAAGTGACGCCCTTTTAGTGATTATTGATAAAGTAATCCGATCTCAACATAAATATCCAATGTCCTTGTAAATATTATTTTATATTACATAGGTATTAGGTTTTAATCGGTACACGTCATGACGTCACCTTTATGGCGCTATAAAAAATAAACTTTTGATATGAAATTGAATCTACCAAAAGTATTAATAACCTTTTTATAAAGAAAAACTCTTTAGCTTACCTATACATATATATTTAAAATTGCCTTACATTATAAGAGTATTTTATTTATTATAAGAGTATGTACGTAACCTTCGTCCTCTATCAAAAGTATTTGTATGTATGTAAATATAATATTATCTGTTAAAATTAAGATTATTGGCGGTTTTTTTGCAAAATGAATGAATGAAAAGTAAACGAAAAAAAAAAAGAAATAATTAAATTTTTGTATTCAGAACATTATTCCTGCAATCTAATGCATTTGAAATACCAAAATAAAAAAGCACTCAACTTTTTTGAAAACAATATGATATTTAAATAAAAATATTCTTTACTAGCTATCAACATCTATATTTAGAAATGCACAACCATCAATAAAGACCTCTTTTATTTCGTTAAGAACTTCAAGCTGCTATCAATCAGCAATAAAGTAACTGCAGGTTCAAGGTAAACTGGCGACAACAAATGATGTCAGGTATAATAGTAAAACTCTTATGTCATACTGTTAAAATATTTAGATCATATTGTAGTCAGTATTGACTTATGAGAATATGTTAATAAGCTTACGAAAATATAAAAGAATATTTTAACATATACACATGAAACATGTTTTTATTCCATTACTTTTTCAAAATTAATGAATATTAAACCGGTTTTTTTATTGACGTACTTCAGTCAAGCAATCAAAATATTTAATTAAGTTGGATGTAATAAAAATATTATCAATAACTCTTCTTCTGATCCAAATTTCTGTGACATAATAACTAGCTTTTGTCTTCGTCTTCGCCCGTATTGTGTCTTTTAAAAAGTTTTAATATCTGACAGCTGCCTAAAAGTTATATTGTCTATACCTCATGATATAGTTTTTTCACTGTGAAAGGTTCACCCATATATCCTTGCGTATCCTAGACATGTGTGCATAATTTCATGATCAGTGGAATAGTTAAGATTTAAAAACAAGACTAACATACTCACAATCGCTTTTATAGTACACATAAATTATGCTAGACTTTTTGTATTGCAATTTAAATATTAATTGTTCATTTTTATTTGATATGATTAATATTTATTGCTTTGCTAAGAGGAAATAGCGGTACTTGTTATGTCCTTTTACTGACCTTCCTGCCACATAAATACAAATAATAAACAACTTTAGTGAAATCATTCAATATAATAATGATGTCACCATATATATTAATGACAGTATATTTTATAATTATTATATTAGTATTAATATTGTCAAATTTTTAGACGACTATTTATTCAGCAATAGGTATAAAAGCTGTAACTGTTATGCCTTAAAGATGAAGCTATAATTATAAATGTTTACGCAAAGCTGCAGCATTGATATAATATCAATTTATTTTAATTATAATATATTTAAACAGTTTTCCTCACGATGTTTCTTTTACTCGTACAATGTTTAATTTATACACGTATTTAGTCATGCAATAGACCAAATTAGCTATATACACAATTGAATTTTGGTAACAAAATAAATAAATTTAAACAGAAACGATTCAGTTAATGTATCCTCAAATAAAAATAATACTTCTGCCTTCTGAGTACATTGTCCCATTGAAAATACAAGTACCATATTAAGTTTAACAAAAAATATTCCAATATGGTAGGTATCAAGTATTCGTACTTATGGCTCGATCGATCCGAGAAAGTTTTACTTCTTAGTCACAGCGGCTTACGAAACTTTAATACTTACAACCTATTATCCGAATAATACCGTGTTGTATGTATTCCATTGCTAAACCCTTCAGTATCTGGAAAATGTGTTATCAACATTTTTGTTCCACATAAAAAAATACACCTATTACATGATTTTGTGATATTTGATACATACATGATATATTTGATAAAAAACTAAACAAAATTAGTCTAGGTAATTATACTTGTTAGCAAATATGTAAAGTTGGAATTAGTATTAAATCATCTATTCATTTTGTCAATAAAGTTAATAAGGTCCTCATTTTATTATTTTACATACATATTCTACAACAAACCAGTCAATGTACTGCAACCAAGTCAATACACCCTCCATACGCTGTATGGGCGCCAAGAAGTCGCGAATTTCTCTCCGAACAGATGGTCAGATGTATGCCACTTCGTATATATTACAACATATATGTAATTAAATTTGATTCCCAATTTGGCAGCATTGGAACAACGACCCTCGTCCTGTCGATAACCTAGCAGTAAATTGTGTCATCAAAACAATGTCGAAGCTGACATTAACAGCTAAAAAATCTTTTAATTTTACAACTATACCTCTCTAATTGAACCTTTTTGGTCATGACTCATGACCGATACTATTATCTTAGAAAATATTATGTAAAAATTATATTTATATGACTTATGTTCATAGCCATAAAGAGTCACGGGCAACAGTTAGTTATAATATAAATCCCTTTATCATAGTGTTATTAGTCATTGTAAATCATTTTAACTCTAAATGTTTAGATTTTTTAATATTCCTACATACCTATATGACAAAGTCTTGAATAATGTTAAGTACTTAACACATTTAAAATTTATTAAATAGTCGAAATTTTCAGGCGGATCCTTATTTTTTCGTACTAAATATAGCCTATGGTTATCAGGGATAATGTAGGATTCTAATGGTAAAAGATTTTTCTAAATCGGTCCCGTAGTTTCGAAGCTATTTATTTCAAATAAACAAACAATCAAATCTTTCTTCTTATAATATTAGTGTAGATTATCCGATTTAATGAAATTAATATAAATCAAGTTACCTAATATTACTTTATACAAAGACAAATAGAACACGCTTCAAAAATACCTGCCTGTATTTCAAAGACACGCCTAAAAAATGCGGCATTTAGCCGCATAACGCATTATACCTAGTTATTTTACTAAGCTTCTAATTTCAAATAAATTAAAATATCATATTTTTAATCACAATAGACGTAAAATATAGGTCAAGGAAAGATAGAAAAACTAAAAAAAAATGTAGTGCATAATTAGGTACTTATATACGTTTAACGATTTCTATAATTAATTAATAAGATAACAACAGAAACAAAATTTAAATAAGTAGTAAGCCATATACTTTTTTATTATAACATTAAATACTTCATATTCTCAGTATTGTGATACTTTTTATAAGAGCATTCTGAATACAATAACAAAGTAAGTAAGTATTTATTGTTTATAAAATTTCAACTCAACCAAACATCAAAATAATCAACACATAATATTAATCTATACAACAGCCGGTCGAGGCCAAACAAGGTTTTTGAATATACATATTATTATGTCGCAGATGGCGCTTTAACGGCAAAATATAACGTTGTAAAATAATTAACGTTAATAAAAACTATTACAAAATATCTTATTGTTTTACCATCATAGTTGTCTTATTTTCTAATTTCAAAATAGCATAACTGTCAACGTTTCTCTCACGAAATTAATGTTGTTTTCCAATTACAAAATTAATTATTTTTGACATTTCATTGACACGATCATTTGTTTGGTAATTAGGTATATCACTTGTTTTTTTATGAATTTAATTGAAATTTGGATAATCTAAAAGAAATGGAACAAATACACAATATTCTTATAATATAATATTGTTGTATATATACATACGATATTGTAATTTGTGCCGGAATTTCGGACCCCACCCCGATAAAGAGAAGCGGCCGGCAATCATTACCAACCTTACGGATAAAACATCTGCGCGGCCTAACATAACTAAAGAAATATTTATGACACAAATAGAATTGATGTACCTGGTAAATTTATTTCCTTTATTAAATTCACCATAAACTTTTAATTATATTACATTCTCAATAAAAATAATTAAATAAGACAAGTAACGATAGCTAAAGTTCTTTAATTCCTGGTGTTGGTAACATTGATATGGTGCGGCTATTGCATCCAATAGGAAAGCAGCATTCTGTGTTAGAGATGTTGGTCTGCGTTATGTGTCGATATCGACAGTTTGATTTTACATTATTTTATTTAGGTGTACTTATTGTGTTTCAATAGTTTAGTTGGACTAGTCTTAATCTTATACATAGTATTAAATCTTATATTTTATTTGACATCAATTTATTGTCCAAACAAAGTTATATTGGAATAGTCAGAGAAGTGTTATAATTACACAACATATTTCTTTTTTCCCATTGCTTATCCTCATTTTCTTTAATTTATTAACGTCTTTTTACCATATTCAATATTTTAAATCTGAATATTTATTGTTATGTTAGTGTATAATGCATTCATTCTTTATTTATATTTTTTTTTAGAACTTCTTTTATTTAGAACTGCTGGTCAGATCTAAACACAAAAAAATATTTTATAATATACATTTTTTTATATTTTTTATATAGTCTAGGGCAATGCTTGACTACATTCCACTTGATGGTAAGTGGAATGTAGTCTTAGGTGGTGAGGCGCATTACCCTAGCAACCTATTCACTCTTCTCTTGAATGTATCCACATTGTTATCGGTCGGAAATACCGACGCAGGCAAGCTGTTTCGATCCTTTGCTGTACGAAGTAAAAAAGACGAACCAAAGCGCTTCGTTCGGACAGATGGAACGTCCACAACAAAAGGATGAATATATATTAATATATATATATTTTTTAATTGTCAAATTATTCACGTATCAACTAAAAACTGCTGATTTTGATCTTACTTGTGTTCTTGGTAACTTATTTTCTGAGCCAGAAAACAATGTTATTTCTGTTTGAAAATATCTATAAACATGTATAGCCATGTTGAGCTTATTTAAATTTTATTGAATTATAGAATGAAAACTAAACCGATACGGACAGGGATTCGAACCCGCGACTACTGGAAAACCGTCCCGTCGCTCTACCAACTGAGCTACCGTATCGCTGTCCGCCTCGGTGAATTAAGAATTCTATATGTGATCGTCTTTTTATCGGGGCGGTGGTGACATCTATTAGGTGTTTCCGTAATTCTATATTTATATAAATATTATTTTTTCTAAAAATATAAATAATTATAAAAATATAGTTCTATAAGGTTTATGTATTTTCACTGACATAATATGTGATAATTATGCTTATTCCTTCAAAGGACAGGCTCAGATGTAGTCGCTGCAACGGAAAATTACAAAACAATTGATATGTTATATATAAATTATAATTTAAACATTTGACTGTCGCATTGCGACAAAAGTTATCGATAAAATGATACCGGAACAACTACGCCACTACTTCGTACCCCGCTTTCGTGGAACGGAACGACCGACCGAAGATTATTCTTGAAGCAGCCACGAAAGTACGTGGTGCGTGCGGAGCAGAAATACATAGTGTTAAGTAATATATTAAGTACACATTCGACAAAATGAGGGAAATCGTACATATTCAAGCCGGCCAATGCGGAAACCAGATTGGTGCTAAGGTAATTTTTATCTAATATCTTATTTTCTACTTTAGTTTACGTCTGGGAATGCGGCCGGCATTTTGTGACGCCTCGTAGTCGCGGAGAAAGAGTCATCGGAATGCAAAATATACTGTCTTACTGATAAGTTGCCGGTTTTTGCACATATTTTCGTTAATACCTTTATTGATGCATGGGTGTGGTCGTTTTTCCGTGGAAACGCGCATGCTCAAAACTTCAGATATCGGTAATACTTTTGATTTCAACCGTTGGTATGATGTTCTCATAGTTTTGATACTCATCTATTTCACTGAATTAAATTAATATTATTAGTAGTGACTAAATAGAAATCTATTGTTGGCGTTCAGAGATCCACGTGTTAATTCGCCATTCGCCGGTAACGTCTAGTAGCGTCTGCAGTATTTATATTCATATTTAGAATTAATGACATTTTAAACTTAGATTATTATTGTTACTGTTATCAGATACGATTAAATGACGTTAAGGTAGCAGTAGGCACTTAAAAATACCAATGTATTTATTTTATTATGCGCTTATATCAACATTCTCTATTCCTGTATTATTGTCTTATAAAAACCGTTATTAGGGGCACGCATCCCAATACCCTTCAAGGTTGTACGCTTCCGTTGATAAAGGGCGACCAATCAAATGGCGTCCTTTGTAAGCGTTTGAAATTTGAAATGTTATCGTTAACAAAGAACGCGTAAAACCTAACGTTCGTCTCGCTTAATAGAGAACAGAAAAATGTCTTAATTTTAGTATAAAAATATTTATTATTTTCAATATTTATTCTTTCATAGTGACCACTAAAATACTAAAATCTTACTCATTTCGAGTGCACATTAAGGAAGTTAATTTACATTGACCTTTCTAGATAAGTTTAAGTACAATGGGAAAAATGAAAATGCGAAAACGAAACGATTATCATAATCGTTACAGGGGAATAGCCGAATAGCGCATGTCCAGTTCATTGACCGCTCTTTTCTTCCGTGTTGGCTAAAATAAGCATATCCGTTATTTATGAAAAGCTCGTATTTTGTAACGTTCTACTAACAGATTTTAAAACCTTTATATCGTTAGTATTTTTGTTCAAAGTTCTTCGGAAAAGGTATGACCTATTTACATTAAACGGAAATCCACATAGGATAAATGATCGATTTTATTATTATTGTAACATACAGGGTTATTTGTGTAGTTAATTGGAAACCTCTTTTTTGCAGTCAGTCTCTTTACATCAATCTTAAGAACATTTGTTTTACGATTTTTTACAAATCTTGATAAACAACACAAAAAATAGGAAACAAACAAAATATGCTTCCTCTTTTACTTATAATTCTGTTTTTGTAAAAAGTACTTAAAAAGGTCCACGCCCGGGCGTCATACCTACGCTCAAAGTTTAATGCCAGTTCAGAGGCAACAAATAAAATTTGTATGGGAAAACTTAAATTTTAAAAACTATTATTTTAAAAAGTCGTAGAACAAATGTTGTTGGGATTGATGTAGAAAGAGGCTGCATGCAAGAAGTGGCCAATTAATTACAAAAAACCCTGTTTACCTATTTGCTCTTCGGTTAGGTGTTCCATTATATGTAGGAGATAATTACTATTTAATGGTTTCTAATCCGCTTAAGCTTGCCTTGTCTAGTTCATTCTATAAATTTCGACCATCTTATCAGTATCTTTATACATAAAATATAGAAATTTAACTGCAAAGTAAAAATGTGTCGGATCAAATCTGAGATGTTAAATAAAAATCTCTGAAGTGGCTCGATGCACTTAAAAGATGAGTAAAAGGAAAACTTGGAGCCGCGCCAAGCTCATGAAAACTACTGATGATATCACAATTTTTTTCGTTCTATACTTTTCACTCGTAATTAAATTATGTTCTCAATATGTAATATATATGCTCGTATCAAGACCAAAATAGGCTTCAAAGAACTATATTACCTAACTTTCTAATTAAACAGTATTACAATTTACTTCCAAGGACACGCCAAATATGTCAGCAAATAAATTATTAGGATGTAGGCAGAAACCGTGGGAGGGGGAGTTGTATTTATAGGATATTAAATCTGCTTCGTGTCTTTGTTCTATTGTTTCAAACTAAACAGGAGCAACTCTTGGGACTGGTATTTTTTAATTTTTTCCCGGGGAGTTCACTGTGTTAAGTATTGTGTGTGATCTATAGATTTGAAAAATAATAGCCAGAACGAATTAAGATATCCCAATGAAAGTTTAATTCGGTTAACATTCCATATGCAAAGATTATCGATTTTCACGCACACTTTATAAATGCTTCGTGTTTCATATCTGGAGTGCTAGATAATTACTTTTTTTGTTGTAAAGATGAGTCATTCTAGCGTCATGTATTTGTACATAATTATTTGAGTACGTTTCTTAGAAAAATAATTTGAATATAATCCGCAGCATAAAAGTAATCTATCCATTGTTCGTAATTCATATTAAGACTTGTCTACGTCAGCAAACCAAATCTTTGATCATCTATAGCCAAGATTGATTTATAGATAACTGAACATCTGACACAAAGGTAAATGGATTTAAAATTAAAATTTTACTAGCTCAATTTCGAGCGATGGCTCTTCATATTATTATCATGATTAATTTTTAATTTAATTGCAATCGCCATTGTCGTAGTAATTACCAGACTTTCTAAATTTTCAATTGGCTCCTAAAAATGTTGGTTAATCTTTTATCTTATAAATTATGTATTGATGATATCGAAAACATGTTTTTATGAAGCTATTCGTTTTCCATTTTGTTGTAGGGGTTTTAATTAATGACTCGTCAAAGTAATGTATTTTTCGAAACGTACATTCAATAACGCCTACATGCAACTGCGAGATAAGTCAAGTGAGAATTTATTATCGCTAAAACTTGTATTGCGCTCTCCTCTTATAAGGCGCTATTATATAAATACGTGCACGGTGTCGTTCGTTTTTATTCGTTGAATCGATAAGAAGTGGGACGACCTCGTAAATATTGTAATTTAGCCACGCAAGGAGGGTATGTTTTAATGTCCTGTTGCCCGGGTAACCGATGAGTCACGATATCGTCGAACGGTACTTACTAATAGCAACTCGACTTCGTAATGTTTATAAAATGTAAGATTACAGTTTTTCTTTTTTTTTATAGTTCTGGGAGATCATCTCTGACGAGCACGGTATCGACCCCACCGGCGCCTACCATGGAGATTCTGACCTGCAGCTGGAGCGCATTAATGTGTACTACAATGAGGCCTCCGGTGGCAAGTACGTGCCTCGTGCTATCCTCGTCGACTTGGAACCCGGTACCATGGACTCGGTCCGTTCTGGACCCTTTGGACAGATCTTCCGCCCCGACAACTTTGTCTTCGGCCAGTCCGGAGCCGGCAACAACTGGGCTAAAGGACACTACACGGAGGGAGCTGAACTCGTTGATTCAGTTTTAGACGTCGTACGTAAAGAGGCAGAATCTTGCGACTGTCTTCAAGGTTTCCAACTCACACATTCACTAGGCGGTGGTACTGGATCAGGTATGGGCACACTACTTATCTCCAAAATCAGAGAAGAATACCCCGACAGAATTATGAACACATACTCAGTAGTACCATCGCCCAAAGTATCAGATACCGTCGTAGAACCTTATAACGCCACCCTTTCAGTACATCAGTTAGTAGAAAACACAGATGAGACCTACTGTATCGACAACGAGGCTCTTTATGACATCTGCTTCCGCACGCTCAAACTATCGACACCCACGTACGGCGACCTAAACCACCTCGTGTCGCTCACCATGTCGGGTGTCACCACCTGCCTTAGGTTCCCGGGTCAGCTGAATGCGGATCTCCGCAAGCTGGCCGTCAACATGGTGCCGTTCCCGCGTCTGCACTTCTTCATGCCGGGCTTCGCCCCGCTTACGTCCCGCGGCAGCCAGCAGTACCGCGCGCTCACCGTGCCCGAGCTCACCCAACAGATGTTCGACGCCAAGAACATGATGGCCGCCTGCGACCCGCGCCACGGACGTTACCTCACCGTTGCCGCCATCTTCCGAGGACGCATGTCCATGAAGGAGGTTGACGAGCAGATGCTCAACATCCAAAACAAGAACTCGTCGTACTTCGTCGAATGGATCCCCAACAACGTTAAGACTGCCGTGTGTGACATCCCACCCCGCGGTCTCAAGATGGCGGCCACCTTCATCGGCAACTCCACCGCTATCCAGGAACTGTTCAAGCGCATCTCGGAGCAGTTTACCGCTATGTTCAGGCGCAAGGCTTTCTTGCATTGGTATACTGGTGAGGGTATGGATGAGATGGAGTTCACTGAAGCCGAGAGCAATATGAACGACTTGGTGTCTGAGTACCAACAGTACCAGGAGGCCACAGCCGACGAGGACGCAGAGTTTGACGAGGAACAAGAGCAGGAGATCGAGGAGAACTAAGCGTACTTTTCCCCCCTCCTATTTTCCTCGCGTTTCCTTCACACCTAACAAACACCCTTTCCTCGTCCTAGCAGGGACTTAACGCATTTTGCTTCTGTAGTTTTATACAACTTTTAACAGTTCTGGATGTAGTTCCCCAGTCCTACAATAGAGGACTTTCTGATGTTGCGTTATGGTATTTACATTCCCAGTGTTTTCTTACGGAAGGGCGCTCTCTGGAATGTTTATCAACGTAAACAGTGTTCCCTTACGATGTGACCCCTTCACTTCGCCTCTGCGGTGCTGTGAATTCACTGAAGACACAAAAGAAGATCTTTTGTTTGATAAGGCTGAACTTGATTTTTTTAATACCTAAGTTATTTTTTAATCTTTGTAACCAGTGTGTTTACGTTGGCTTTTTGGTAATTATAGATTAGTTTACGAGTCCAGACACAAGCGGTTTATGTATAGAATGTTTCAATATCGCAATGTCAAAGTAATCTTGTATTCCTGAACTATGATCTTGGCAACAAATCAGCAGAGGTGGTGAAGGTCAAGTGTCTGGAAACTTAAATGCATCTATACAGCTAATAACTATGTCGTACAATTTTTCGAGTCGATCAAAGTTTTTAATTATTATATTCCAGCTGGTGAATAATAAATTACTATGATTTTATTTGGTTGTTTTATTAATTAAATTTTACTCACTGGCAGCTAGTTCAATAAATTTTAGTTGTGTTATTAAAAATAGAGTGTTGTTAATTATGACTCCAAAGAGGTTCTGGCAGGTATTTAACCGAATCTTACTTTATAATAAATTCATATTCAACTGTTATAACGAGTGACATTGTTTCTGTCTTTGATTCGTATCATATTTATTACATTTTGAATAGTTAGAAGCTGAAGCTAAACTGATCACGTAATAAAGATATATTAATTTATTCCTTAGGTACCTCTAGAAATAAATGATAGTACAGTTATAGATAATTATACAGCTAATGCAAATAGAGTATTCGCATGCACCGGACACAACACAGGCATATCCTCTTTAAATAACGGAGGTGTCATTGGGTTTTGAAGTTTATATAACATAGTTTCTAGAAAGGGTAATTGAACATTTCTGTAAACATTTTTTTTATTTACCTGGTTTTATCAGGTGTGTAGTACTTAATTTACCAGTACTTGTTTATAACATTTAGACTACAGGCAAAAACTGGATGGGGGTGGTATAAATTTAATAATATGTGAAGTGTGTAGTTGCAGAAATAATATTCTTCTAAAAAATATAATTCAACGTGCTTGTACACAACTTGTTAACTATTTGAACACTTTAGAGCAGAGGTTCCCAAACTTCTTTCGTCCAACGCCCACTTTGATAGTCAGTTATTTTGTAACGCCCCCCAATTTTTTTCATCTTAAAAACTTTAATAACATATTAGTTTCCTTAAACCTATATTCAAATTGAGACTTATCTTACCAGAAAAAGCAAAAATAATGCAACCTTACAATATTAACAGTATTTTTGATTAAAACATTACATTTAATATTGAGCAATAGTAATATAACTTTTTATAATAAAAAGCATCTTTTATTAAAAAAATAACAACAGTTAACATTGATCAATAGCAATACCACTTTTCACAGTTAAAAGTTTTGTTTTTCATCTTCCTGGCTTTCATCCTGACGTATATAAGTTTTATGTATTTGTCAACAAATTAATATATTTTCTTAATATCGTATGTATCTTATTTATATTTATTTATGTATATGTTTGTATGTATATATATATATGTATATTTTTGTGTATGTATGTGTATGTATATGTATATATGTATATATGTGTGTATGTTTGCATATAATGAATATTATAACTGTAATAGTAATATAAATTAAGTATAAATTTGATTATTCTAGTTTTACCGTCTTATTGTTCATGTTATTTATAATGTTTTTTTCCTATGGTTGACTGGTAGAGAATGCCTTGTTGCATTAAGTCCGCCTATTGTTCATCTTTTATTTTGGGCAATAAAGATTAAATAAATAAATATCAAGGTCTGTCTTCCTGATCAACCTACTCCACTTTGCACGGTCTTTGACATCCATCCAGCGATTTCTTATATGTCCGGGAGATCTCACTCCAGGAACTGATATATCAAGGCTTTTCCATCCGACATATTTCATAGACGGGCGCGCAACGTGGCCATAGCATCTCAGGCGTCGATCTAGGACTACTTCGAATGAATGTTTTACGTATGTGGTCAGACCGCGTAACGCCGCACATCTAATTCCTTCAGTCAGTCTTTCAGTCAGTTATTTCCGTGACTTGAATTTCCTGGGTGTGCCGAGATAGTACTGGCAAACATTCGCTGTCGTATATAAGAACCGGTCGGATGACGCTCCTTTTTATCAGCCCCTTGATTTTAGGCGATATTCTGCGATTACAGACTACACCAGTTCTGGCAAGCGCTTTTCCGCCCTTGGGAATCGTAATTTATGCCTCCAGGCTCGTGCATAACAGATCCAGGTTACCTGAACTTTTCCAACTTAACGGCTGGCTCATTACCTATTTGGATAGTATTCGAGTCTGGGCTTCTGCAAGCCATGTACTCGGTCTTCGATATATTTAGTTTAAGACCACCGTCCTCAAGCGCACCTTTCCATAGTTTTAACTTACACTCCAGCTGCGTTCGGTCCGTTCTTTCTGCAACCCTTTATCTGCTGTACATTAACGATCAGCTGAAGCCCGGTATCTATGGGTATGGGTATCAGATGAGAGCACAGTTGTAGAAAGATATCTGCCCAGTTCTCGAACTAGTAGAGATTAAGTACAGTCTGAAAGAGAAGCCATGGTGCAACGTTTGAATGACAAAATAACGCAGACGTATCTGTTCACCGCTATAAGGTGCCCTTTAACGTTGGCTCATACTTTTCAGGATGTATCCATGGAATATAGTGACTGGCTTCAGTTGTTAGGCTTGGAGAACTTCAACTTAGGTCGGTTCATTGAGTCCTGAGCAAAAGCAGCATCAGGGAAATCTTGCCGTTCTTGCGAAGGTCCTACAGTACTTTACACCGGGACCGGGTACTATACAAAGCACAAATTCGGTCGAGTGTGTAGAGTACTGTGGTCACATATATACTGGTGCCGCAAAGTCTCAACTTGCGGTTCTGGACCCAATTGAGAGGCGAGCAAAGACGCTTATAGGTGACCCAGAATTAGTTAAAGCCAACCTCCATAGCCCTAAACACTGGCTTAGAATGACTATCCTCTTAGTATTCTGTAGAATACATTTTGGTAAGTGTGCGCAGAAATTACACTTCATCACCGGACGTTCTGACGCACGGTGGGTATCCATCCCTACTATGTGGACATTCCTTCTGCCCGAACAAAGCGCTTTACTTCGTCTTTTCTAGTTCGTACAGCGAAGGAATGGAACAACTTGCCTGCGTCGGTATTTCCGTCCGAATATAATGTGGGTGTCTACTAGAGTAGAGTGAATAGGTTGCTAAGTTAATGCTTCTTACCATCTTTGACTACATTTCCACTTTCCATCAGGTGGAATATAGTCAAGCAATAACTAAGTTTGTATAAAAAATAGGCCATTAGTGGATTCTCATCAATGAGTGCTATTTCATCGGCTTACATCATCATCCATGGAGACCGGTCTTGGATGTGAGCCGAGAGAGAATAAGAACTGACCAAGGGGTGAGCCCTGGTGAAACACTACTGTTATCTGGAAGGGTGTGGTCCTAACCATCGGAGTCGTGGTACGTGTCTCTGATAGTCTCAATATAAGGATGGACAAATTTCTTGAAATCACCATGTCCACCAGATACACTGACGAGGCACACACCCAAGGGCTACTGCAAATATAAAATGGTTACGTGCAGAGCTCTTTTTTTCTGTATACTTCCATCAGACTTCTGAAGACAAAAATGGCGTCTATAGTACTCGATCTTTTCGATCGAGACTCAGAGACAGTGCACTTTTGGCGGAGCCTGAGGTCGCTCATGCGCTCGAAGATCTTCATGGCTTATGACTCATAAGCTTAATGCCCCTATAATTCTTGTCCACACCACCACAGTCTTGAACACTGCCTTTTCCCTTGTAAATAGGTTTAATTAAACTATGTCGCCACTGCTTATATGTTTCCAGTGTTCAAAATATGGTTGAAAAGGTCAGTAAGCACGAGCACACCAACAGAGCTAACCGATATTCAAGCTTCTATCCGAATATCGTCAGGTTCTACCATTTTTCCGTTCTTTATACGTCGAAGGCAATCACGAGTTTCGTCAAAGGTTATTAGGGTAAGTCCAAGTTTAGATAGTAGGTCGGGAGGAAGCCCGCACGGATGCTGATTGATCAGCTGCTCGTGAAAATAGTTTTTCCTTTCCTTCTTTAAAGATGCATAACGACAAAGCAGCGTGCCCTGAATTTCTGACGCAAAGACATTTTGCGATATCTCGCGTCGCTTCATCTCGAGCTTGTGCCATTTTAATTATATATTATAAGGTTAATTTAATATATTGTCAAGTTTTATTTATACAATAAACTAGAATATTAATGGTTTAAAAATAATTATAAACTTATTAAACTATAACTATTGAAAGCGTATTCTTTGTATTAAATATAGACGAAAAATAAATCGATACGGGCAAAGATACGAATTTGCGACTTGTGGAAAACTGCACCTAGAAGGGGTGTATTTCGGTAACCATGTATTTTTTATTTTACATTTATTTTAAAATTTAAAAACATTAATAAATGGACGTTGTGTAGTAGAAGGATATTATTTTTAGTCAATTTTAAAATATGAATAAGATAAAGTTACAAATCATATATCGCCCCCCTAAATTACACCAGCGCCCCCCAAATCTTTCTCGGTCTCTTACCGCCCCCCTCTAGGGTTCCAGCGCCCACAAGGGGGCGTTATCGCCCACTTTGGGAAAGACTGCTTTAGAGGATATAATAGAACAATACTGTCTCGGTATGTCTGCTTAAGTCACAAAAGTAAGTAACAGTAAAAATGACAACGGTTTATATAAAAATATTAAGTATGACTAACTGGTTCCAGCGCATAACATCACCTACCGTAGTACTGATGAATGGTATGTTTTTAACATAAATGACTAGTTAAGAGTTTAATTCGCTAGGATAAATCCAATTATGGGATATCGTCCCTACAATGTATGAGGGAATGATTCGTGAATGTAATGAACACTGAGGAGTTTGATATAGTATATGAGTGAGTCAGATATGAAAATATAAACACAAGGTAATTAAAATATACAAATAAAGATATATTGTTAATAATATATAGCAATTACAGCCTAAAGTCAATTGCATACATAACAATATTATCGTAATTAAATTGTCAATGGTATAAATAACTGAATTTGCTTATTTTTCTACGAGGTTGATAATACTGAATACATTTTTTTACACGGTAATTTACTCAATATTGTCCCTCATACCAAATTGGCATTCTTTAATGTGATCGGAAACAATTTCCACAGTTTCGTCGCTAATTCTACCGGCATCACGCAAAATTTTAACTAACTCCGTCATCGTAAAAATCGATTTCACTTCGACGCCATTTGCTTTGAGTACACCAACACCACCTTGTTCTCGGTTGAGAACTATGACAGCATGCGTAACTGTTAAATCTTCGTTACGAAGCGTAGTAACGGCTTCAAGCAGACTGCCGCCAGATGTCACCACGTCTTCAATAACGAGGCATTTTTGATGTTTCTCAAAGACTCCTTCGAGAATTTTCTTCGTGCCGTACAATTTAGTTTCTTTCCTTTTCATGATCATGGGGGTGTTCGTGTAGACGGACATCACAGCTGCGAACGGAAGTGCCGCGTAGGGCACGCCGCACAGGATGTCGTGGATTATTTCAGAAGCCAAGGTTTGTAACTGTTGAGCGATTGCCATCTGGAATCAAGGACACTATTTTATTAACAGGAAAGAATTAATCGACAATCTTTAGGTGTATTGTTATAATTGATAGACTCTTATTGATATATTTATCGATTTATATACATTAGGTACGCTATAATGCATTACATTTGTATATTATGTAATTATAATAAGAATATTATATGAATATGTATTAGCAATAAGTAAAATAAGTCTAAAAAGTCACCATAATCCTAGGATGGGACACCACGATCCTCAGATCAAAGTATATTGGCGTCCTGCGTCCAACCTTCGCCTCGATGTCTCCGAGTCGAACCGCTCCAACGTCGAACAACTGAAGCGCCAACTTCTGTAGCTTGCTGACCATCTGGAATTTACAACGACAATTTTATAGTAAATATGTATATTGACCAAAAATACAAATCACAATAGATTTCATAGTGCTGCTTAATATCACCTGCATGACCTACTGTCATTAATTATTGTTTTAACTAAATTTGCTGGTTGGTCAAGGATCGGCGGTAAGTATCTTTTTTTAAATATGGATTTGACGTCACTAATGTCTAACAAATATTTAAAAAAAAATTAGGAACTTACCTACCACTTTTTAATAAGTTGTTATAATAAATCTCATTTCGTGCGCTCCTTAAATATTCGAATAAAATTTGGAACCGACAAATCCTAATTATTACATAATAATAATTTCTAATCTAATGCATTTTTTTGACAAAGGTCGAACAAACTTCTATAATTATCTCAAAATGGCCGAACAGATATAGATCTTAGCTATAAACAATTTAGTACTGTTTAGAAACTAATATGAGAAAAAATTTGGTCTTTCAATTATAAATTTACATTTGTTTTCATTTAAATAATAATTCATTAATAATCAGTCTGTAATGGTTTTTTTTTTCTTCCTATAATTTATATTCTGTAACCGATCGCTTATTTGCACTGATAACTCAAGAAACCAACTGTAGCTTGAATATTTGGCGGTAAATAATAGAGCTGGATTGCTTATTTATTTCGTAAGATCAATTCCTAGATTAGCTTAATCTAAATATAACCACACTTAAACTAATCAAGAATGTATCTCAAAACCGGTTTTTCAGTTATTCTTTTTGTTGCCAAGTTAATATTATCGTGAGAATTAATTCTATATGTTAATGCGATTATAATCAGCTTTTTTTGTTTTTAAAGAATATTTTTTGACATTTTTTATTAACATAATATCTATCTAGAACTGGAATGATCAGACGAGTCGTGTTATAAAAATAGTAAAATATTTACTTGTCATTTATACTGTTGTATGTTAAAGTATAAGTATTAAAATATAACATTTGTATATAGAAATGAAGAAGAAAGCAAAAAGGAAGCAATAGAAAGCGATACCTTTGTCCTTTCCTTTCAGGGTGGCAAGGTAGGTAGAGATACCTATTTCGAAAATGCAAATAATGCTTAGCAATAAGAATTTTGTTGTATACGCTTGTATAAAATAATGACGGTCCACACTTCCAAAAAAAATGTACATTTCAAATGATTATTACACTCAAATGAAAATTAGTTCTAAATTATATTTAGAAGAAATTTAAACGCACAAGGTTCAGTGACATATCACAAACCAAATTTCTTTAATATATTTTTGTAATTTTGAAGCTGTAATTTTATTTTTCTGAGCATGGTTTAACAATGAAAGAGCAAGCATTGGCGATTTGTCTTTGCCGAATCTAGCTTCTAATGAAGATTTTAGACTGTAAAGTGTTTGCTACAAGTTTTTACTAGAGAATTGTATTTGTTTATATTATATAGACCTAATATAACAACTGAAAAGAAACTTTTCTTGAACCTGATAAGCCTTCCTGAGAAAACATTTCTAAAACAATTGCAATTTTTAAAAATTAATTGGTTTTATTTTTTAATTTAAAATAACAATTTTATATACAATACAATACAGTAGAGGTAGTATTTAGTAGAGAGATATACGATGTCCAGGGGTGAGGGGGAGGGAGGGGCAGCTGACCCCTTGCCTCCCCCTCGGTGTGAAATATAAATGTGCAAAAAATATATTTCTCATCTTCATCCCCCCTTCACCTCCCCGTCGAGCATCAGGAAAGCGATAACCCTCCTGAAGCCCAGGAAGGCTCCGGGGCAGGACGAAGTAACCAACGCTTCCTTACGTCACATCCCACACCGCATCCTTGCAGCAATCACCAGGCTGTTCAACTCCATTCTGCGCCTGGGGTATTACCCCAAAGCGTGGAAGTAAGGCCTGGTGATAATGCTACTAAAACCTCACTCCAATCCCAAACTCCCATCTAGCTACCGTCCCATTACCCTGCTCAGCGCGTTATCTAAGCTGTTCGAGCGGGTGCTTCTACCGCTCTTACAAGAGCACTTGGAGCCCCGCCCCGAGCAGTTTGGGTTTCGCGCCGGGCACTCCACTTCCCTCCAGATCTCCCGTGTCCTCCACCATGCAGCGGCAGCCCTCAACAGAAAAGAGGTGTGTATCGCCGTGTTTCTAGATATCGCCAAGGCCTTTGACCGGGTCTGGTACCCAGGGCTGCTAAACACGCTAGATCTCCTAGATCTCCTACGCTAGATCTCCTCCCACGCTAGATCTCCTCCCGGACTGGCTAGCCGAGTCGAGGTTGACGCTAAACGTAAACAAAACCCAAGCCATACGGTTTGGTATACGTAAAGTTGTCCCTCCTCGGCTACGCGTCCAGGGAAAGGAGCTGGCGTGGGCAACACAAGCCACTTACCTGGGAGTTGTCATCGACAAAAATCTGTCCATGACACAACAAATCAAGAAAGCCAGGAACGCTGCCAAAGCAGCGCTCCACATTTTAAATACATTATTCAAATCCAGTCAAATACAGTCAAAGTCAAATACATTATTCAAAATTGAGACTCCAGGCGATGGAAAACGTCGCGCTCCGCAGGGTCACACAGGCGCCGTGGTACGTGAGGAACGCTACCATCCAGCGTGACCTCCGTATCGAGCGCCTGCCTGAACACATTCAACGTCTAGCAGAAAAAATGTATGGCCAGGCCGATGTCTCGGTGTATCCACACATCAGGGACATCGCGCCGTGGCATACACGCCCTCCCGATGCAGCCATCAAGAGGCTGCCTCGAGATATCCTAATTGCCCCATCCTAACCCTAAGAGCCGCCCTAGGGTCGCTGGTCGCCTAAGCTGGGCCTCACCCTATGGTGTCTCACCCGGCTGGGCAGACCGCCCCTTCGGCACAAAGGCTCATCCCATCTTTTCTACTACCCCATCCTTCCCACGAAGAATTTTCTAGGGCATAGCTCGCACACAACCCCCGTGTGTCGTAACACACGGCGTAAGCTACAACGCTACTACAACAGAGGAGCAACGCTCAGACGTCGTCTCCCTCTCCCAGAACGGGAGAGTGAGAAAACACCGTATCTCATCTTCATTTTGAGAAGCACTACAGTCTAACTACACTGACGTTCGAACTAAATGGACAACCATCTTTTCAGAGGGTCAACGATACTACAATATACCTACTGAAAGGTATAAATAATATATTATTAAACAAGTAAAATATGTATATGAAATACTTACTTAAAAAAAAATTGCCATTTATGTACCTACATGATACACTGTTTAAAATGTAATACTTTGTGAATTTCTTTTTAACTGACGTGATATTCATCCAAATATAGCCACTAAATTTCTTTCTTTCTTTTTGTTTAATGTCTTAAAATGACAATAAAGCTAAAAAGCTAAAAAATGACAATGTTTGTCAAATATAGGTGATGCTACGGTAAAGGTGAGTTCACAAGTAACATCTGGTTACATAAGAAGTTAATTACAAATTCTTTACTAACTAGTTATTATAATTATTATATGTTCTTCTCTAATTACACTGCTATACCTAGAAACTTACATAAGACGCAAATTACTTTATTCGCCTTCAGTACCGGAACTTATATGCCCTCTTTTAATATTAATATATTATAATATATTATAAGGGAATGCTGCTAAACTTTATCCTATACCCACATAGATCTTTTTATATATTCTACATAAAAAGATCTATGTGGGTCGTTTGTTACTAAATAGAGATTCCCTGACAGATGTTTTTAAACAAATTGGTAGTCGTTTTTTAATACATATTTAATATCATATTGCAAATAACATTTATTACTTTTATAGTGTGTTAGTTTAATACACGAAAATAAAACAATTAAAAATATAGAAAGTTATTCGAAGAGGTGTCCATTGGCTGCAATACCTACAGTCCTTTAAACGTTGAGACCAGTTATCAATAGAAGCACGCACTCTTAAAATGGGGAAATTCTTCACTGCCAATTGTATGGATTATTTTAGGGACTCCAAATTATCATGGCGTTTAAAGCAAGCTGTACTCTCTAAAACTGACCATAAATCATAATCCAGCGAATTAAGATCGGGACTTCCTTAGAGCTTTGGACATAAATACGGTCGGTCATTTTGATTGTTAAAATGTTGCTTATTTGTAAAAAAAATCTCATCAGTAAATAATTTTTTTCTGTGACCTCTCTTTGCGTACCGCTTCAGTAGTTGTTTTGATTTTACTACCCTATTCATCTCTAATTTATTAGTTAAGTTAATGACCAGTGCGTCTCTTATAGGCTGCAAGTCCTAATTCATGGTTTTAGGTGCTATCTTCATTTCCCGAAATAAAATCTTTTGCTTTCGGACAGGATTTCTTCGAATTCATTCCCTTACTGCTTTGACCACCTTTTTCGTGTGAACACTACGTGGACGGCCAGATCTTTCTCTGTCACAAACAGAGGAAGTCTCACGGTACCTATTAATCGCCCGGTACACAAACATTTGACTAATACCAAGTGTATGGAGAGTTTTAAAAATTGCATTTGGCGCCATATATACTTTGTGTAAGGCAATCACAGTGATTCTGTTCTCTTTATCACCCCCCTGTATTTTAATATCGCAAAATATTGTACAATGTATTGGCGCCAAAATGAGAAAACACAATAAACAATCGTATAAAAATTACAGATTCCAAATTCAAATGTACTATTTTTTATTTTTAATTGTAACAATATTTATGGCTAGACTGAGTATAATAAACTTCCATAAGATATCTTAAATCTTCCTTTTTTTAGTTTTAAATCTAATATTTAAAGTATATTATTAAATAAATGTTATTATAATATACAAGAGATTTTGGTTGATCAAAATGTGTGGAACTTTGGTCATGGACTGATTTGCAGGGTTGTTGTTATAATGTATTAATCATATATTGTTAAATTTCATAAAAAAAGAGCAACTGGACTGACTATACTGAAATTTTTAATGTAATCATTGACAACTCAAAAGTGCGAGTAAATGCCTACTTAAATAAAGATAATTAAATTCCAATAAAATACTTAGTGACTTATCTTCAGAAAAAATAATTTACTTAGAACTATTTCATATATTAAAAGCAAGACAGAATTTTGTGCTACTTTAACGAACTGGTTTTTATTAATCGACCACAGTTACACATAGCATGGCATAATTATAAACTATGTAACAAAATAAATAACAGAAATATACAATGTGAAAAGTACCCCAATACGAAATTCGTTAAGATCGACTATTTAAAAAGTACAAAAGACTACTGAGAGTTTTTGTAATTGAAATCCAAACCTTAATGAACTTGAATATTCAAGTTTATATATTTACCTATATTATTTTAGCCACAAAGCAACCACAAACTGACCACAACACCACACACGCACACATACACACAACGACACATGCAAAAGCCAAAAACTATCATATTTCTGTATGTTGGTGTTAATTACGATATGATCCTTGCATTAATTTGATGTGTTCCGGCATATTTAAAAATAAATACATATATGATATCTAAGTTACACAATATTTATTATAATTACACATCGAATAGTACATTCGAGATTTTAAATATAATTATTTACTATACCTACTTATGTTTTAATTTTTTGTTGCAAGATTATTTTTTCAAGATTAAAAAGTATATTAAATATGTTACATGTTCAATCAAAAACACTTTGAAAGATTAGTTAAGCATATTATTATAGTAAATTGTTTTTTAAAGGGTTATTGATAATATGTACTAATAATAAATAATACGTCCGTGAAGAACCTGAGTTATTTTTTTTACTTAATTGCAAAAATATTAAGAATTATAAGGATATATTTAAATTTAATTAGTTACCTCGATTTTTTAATTCACAAAAAGCTCGAAATTCTCAAAAGCCAATATCACTTTCACTGCATTTGTGCTTTTGCACTTTAAATACCTTTTAGATCAAAAGTCCTTCTCATAAACGTCTGGATAAACCAAGAATACAATGTGAAATGTAAACAAGTCTTCTATAATATTAATGATCTATCTAAGTGTGGGTGACAAGGCTTTGTGATTGGGAAGGACTATTTTTATGTATAAAAAAATACTGTATTCTTTTGACTTTTTTTCTTTATTTTTAACCCCCGACTAAAAAGAGGGTTATAAGTTTAAAAGGAGTTTAAAAGGAGGTTATAAGTTTGACCTGTCGATCTGTGTATCTGTGTATATGTGTATCTGTGTATCTGTCTGTGGCAAATTTCCGGCCAAACGCGTGGACGGATTTGAATGCAGTTTTTTTTTAATCAAAAGCTATACTCGTCGAGATGGTTCTTATTCATGTTTAATTGAAATAGAAATAGTCGTCTTCAAGATATTGACGTTTTATTCGTGCGGGGGAGAGGTTTTTATGCAATAATTAGCTGTTTGCGGCCAAACGCATGGAGGGATTTGAATGCAATTTTTTTTTAAATCGAAAGCTATGCTCGTCGATGTGTGAACCATAGATTGTTGTTTTGTGTCTGGGTTTCTGGTGTACTAGCTGTGTGTACTACTCTAAAATAAACTTTGTGCTACTGCTACTATTAGTGTAGTAGCATTACTACCACACCGTCAGCACAAATTAATGTATACAACTAATAAATAGGTACTGCAACTAAATACACGGAAACAAAATATTAAATTTTCATGATATAGAAATTATAGATATATAAGTCTACTGGCTTGGTATAAGTCATAAGAAGCAAGCAGATTTTTTCTGATGATCTTTCTTCAAAATAAAAATTTCTTTGTATAAGTGTATTCTAATTAAAAATCTCCAAAAATCTGAGGATGGAATCGATTTTAGCAATTAAAGTTTTCATTTAAGTTTCAATAATACTTAATACAAGTGATATTTATTAACAAACAGCTGTTATAGTTGGAGACGAAGACTTCATCACCGTTTCTAGATCTATGCAGTCAGTTTCTATACCAGCCAGTTAGCTATTTATATATACTATATATGTATATTCACTATATATATATATATACTATATATATGATATATATATATATATATACTATATAATATATATATAGGTATAAGGTATATGCTGTAAGGATTGTAGATTAATGTTAACTATATGGCCTACCTATTTGTAGTTTCGGATTAGATTCAGATTAGTGCATACAATAAAGGAAGCTCGCCCACTGTGTTTTAATTATAGATAATACTGTCTGTCTGGGATAATTATCTACCTAACCTAACCTAACCTAACCTCGTCTTAGGAATGATCTACATCCTAAAAGGAATTCTCACCCAGAATTTAAGACTCCTAATACTATAAAGTAGTTGATGAAGTTTCACAATTAGTCGGGAGTACCTACTTATATATTATATGGTACCTTTATAAATATAATAATATCAATAATAAATAGATTATCCATTAGAGTTGAATGCAAGCTTCAGAATTATCTAGATTCTAGACCGGTTTTGTTAAAACTTGTTTTGTTTTGAATACACTCTGCTATTCTGTAATGTAATAAGTTTTTATATGTAAAGAATAATAATAATAATATGCTCTGTTTTAAACTTAATTTTAATTAAAGTTAAATTAAATCTATAGATTTATCTGTAGATGATAAATGAATATCTTGTTTTTTTTTAAATTTTCATTATCTTTTTGTTATTCCAACACAGCATAATTCACTTTGCCCATTGTAATGTACCTACCCAGTTTTAAACGAAAGAGGTTGATCGGTTTCTTGTAATTTTGTTTTTTCAGGATCTTATGTTAGTATCTACTTCTGGAGCCTGATATCTCGCAATATATAACAACACAACAGGGAAAATGTTCATAAATAAAAATTTTTGTTCATATCATAAATACTTATAAGAATATACGATATTTATAGTTTTACTTTAAATAACCATAATATGTGTATATATAAGTAAAACAAAACTTTAATTATGTATCGATCTCTTTCTCATCTTTAACTCAAGCAGAGAGTGAGATAGAACGTCTAGTTTTTCATCACTAGTTAGACGGTCTGGTATTTAGTGGCCCTGCCGATAGTGATGTGTGTGAACCATAGATTGTTGTTTTGTGTCTGAGTTACTGGTAGCTGTGTGTACTACCCTACACTAAACTTTGTGCTACTGCTACTATTAGTGTAGTAGCATTACTACCACACCGTCAGCACAAATTAATGTATACAACTAATAAATACTGCAACTAAATATACGGAAACAAAATAATAAATTTTCATGATACAGAAATTATAGATATATAAGTCTACTGGCTTGGTATAAGTCATAAGAAGCAAGCAGATTTTTTCTGATGATCTTACTTCAAAATCAAAATTTCTTTGTATAAGTGTATTCTAATTAAAAATCTCCAAAAATCTGAGGATGGAGTCGATTTTAGCAATTAAAGTTTTCATTTAAGTTTCAATAATACTTAATACAAGTGATATTTATTAACAAACGGCTGTTATAGTTGGAGACGAAGACTTCATCACCGTTTCTAGATCTAGGCAGTCAGTTTCCATACCAGCCAGTTAGCTATTTTACGACAATCTTAAGTAGGTCTATTGTGGAACAGTGAATACTAAGTCTATAACTTGTTAAAGAGAAGGGTGTTATACCAACAAAATGCAAAGTTTATCATTCACCGTTGAGCAGTCGACCGGGACACATGTCCCTTTTACCTGCTCCGCCTATTCGCGCCACCTACCTGGGCCGTCACGCTGACCGCCCAGCCACCTGCACCGACCACTTGCACCGACCGTTCGTACACCTGCGCCAGTCAAGATAACGACCTCCATTGTGTGCAAGCCAGCGGTGTGATTGTGTTTGTGTGTGAGTCATCGCCGCAAGCACACCTGCGGGCCGGCGAGCCTGCATAGGGGTCCAACAAGTCCGACGTCGCCCTAGTTAGGGTACGAAACAGAATTCAAAGACTTCGTCGTAATAGCCTGCGTCGTGTAAGTACACAGTCGTTAGGGTATTAGGCACACCTCTGTCACCTACTGACAGAGATTCGATAGGGTTCACGTTAGGCACTCGCCTCCCTGCTCACGCAGGGAGGACGGCTCATATCTCCGGGCTCCACCATGGACCCCAAATCCGCGGCGGAACCCGAAGATCTGTTCAAGTCGCAGTTTTTTGGCTGGGTCCACGGAATTGCGCCTGAATTATTCCTGCGCTACTCTGTCTTGTTAGGCATCGAGTCTCCGCCCTCGACCTCGCGCGCCGCGTTCGCGACCGAGAGCACCTCCGACATGGAGGTCGAGGCCGCCACTCCTACGGAGCAGACGGCCTCGGATTCCGAATCGGGGAGTTCGTCCCCTTCCTCGGACGCTGACGAGGACGACGGTTTCACGACCGTGCAGACCAAATCGGCCAAGAGGAAGGCGACGAAAGCGATCTCCTCGAACGTCCCGCGAAAACGGGCCTCAAAACCCGCTAGTAGCGAACCCGCGTCGCCCGACCGTTCTTCGGGCCCGGGCCCGACTCGCGAACGCGCGCCGATCGCGCCCGAAGCGCCCGCGTCCGCGTTGCCGTCGTCCGCGCCTTCAGCGCCCGCGGAGGCACCTTCAGCGCCTGCGCCTTCAGCGCCACGGAAGTCCCCCGCGCCGCCGCCGCTTTACATAAGGGACAAGTCTAAGTGGGACACTCTGTCCGCACTTATGACGGAGCACAAGCTCCATTTCACGTCCGCCCGAAATACCGCCGACGGTATCCGCGTTCAAACCGCTTCTTCGTCGGACCACCGTGGTCTGACTCGTCTCCTCCGCGAACGTGGTTACGGATACCACACCTACGCGCTAGAGGATGAACGCCGCTTAACGGTGGTCATCCGAGGGCTCCCCGTGGAGCTCACTACTGAGCGGATTTTCGAGGACCTTAAGTCCCAATCAGTCCCCGTCATCTCGGTGCACCGCATGTACCGAGCGACCACTAGGGTCCCGTTCGATCTCGTTCTCGTCCATCTCGAGCTTTCCCCGGAAGGAAAGCAAATTTTTAACGTCAAGGCAGTCTGCCAACTCACCGGCCTTAGGGTCGAACCTCCACGCGGTCGCGGTTTTCCTGGTCAGTGTCATCGCTGCCAGCTCTATGGGCATTCCCAACGTTTTTGTCACGCGCGTCCAAGGTGCGTCAAGTGCCTGGACGACCACGCGACAGCCGACTGCTCGCGGAAGGGACCGGTCCCTGAGGATCCTCCCAGTTGCGTCCTGTGCGGACAGAAGGGCCATCCCGCGAATTATCGCGGGTGCCCCAAAGCGCCGCGCAGGACACAGCCGGCAAGGCATCCTCCTCGGTTCGCCCAGCCTCCATGGGCTCCTCTAGCCCCTAGGAGGCCCGCGGCCCCTCAGGCATCCCAGGCCCCTCAGGCACCCGCGAACGCGGTCGCGAACGCTTGGGTGAAGCCTCCGAGGATTATCCCACAGCCCGTCCCCCAGTCGATACCGTTGCCGCCGGTTCGTAACTCCACCGACGGAGTTGCGAGTTCGCTCGCGTGCGTCACGAGCCTCTTCGGTGTAATAGACATCGAAGAGCTCCTAGTCTTTTCAAATGAAATGAGGGATTCCGCGCGGAACCCTCCCGCGAGGATGAAAGTGCTCCTCAAGCACGCCGTCCTAATCAAATCGATATACGAACACACGATGTCATTATGATGACATCGCGTGGAAGGGTAAAACCTCGCTCTCTGACTGTCGCTACATTCAACGCGAACGGGCTACTTAAGCAGATAGATCTAGTACGCGACTTCGTGGTCACGTACCAGATAGACGTCCTGTTAGTACAAGAGACCTTTCTAAAGCCGTGTAATCGTGATCCGCGCATCGCGAATTACCGTCTCGTTAGGAACGATAGGGCAACCGCGAAGGGGGGAACCATCATCTACTACAGAAGGTCTCTTCATTGCACTCCGCTCGATCCGCCCCAACTAGTTAACGTAGAAGCGTCATTATGTCAGGTGGGTATGACCGGCCATCAGTCGATCGTACTAGCATCCGTCTATCTTTCTCCCAATAAAGCCTTAGTTGAGAGGGACCTTAAGTCCTTACTCCAATTAGGTAACGCAACCATTCTGGCCGGCGACCTAAATTGCAAACATCCCCGCTGGAACTCTACTGTCGCAAACAGTAGGGGAAATCTCCTTGATAGGCTAAGCTACAAGGCTGGTCTCGACTTCGAGATCACCGCGCCTTTGAGTCCCACGCGATACTGCGACACAGACTTCCGACATGACATACCCGACGTGCTCGACATAGTACTCTTGAAGGGCGTGACACTCCAGTTACGTTCTATCGAGACGCTATCCGAGCTAGACTCTGACCATCGACCGGTCCTATTTCAGCTAGGACTTCCTCCCCTTAGGGAACCCGCGACAAAAACAATTATTAACTGGACGAAGCTTCGAGAGCAACTCCATTGCCCCGTATCAGCGCACCTCGACAAAATTCCTGACCAGCTTACATCGGTCGAGGACGCTGTCTCAGCCGCGACTAACTTCACAGAACATTTGGTAGACAGCATAGGAAAGTCCTCGAGGGAGGTCCGAGTGAACTTCGAGGGTTACCGAGCACTCCCTCCGGACATTAGACTTCTAATCACCCGTAAAAACGCCGCGATTAGAGCCCATGACCGATACCCGACAGATGACAACCGACGGAGGCTGCGCCGTCTCCAGAGGGAGTCGAGACAAGCTCTCGATGACTTCAGAGATAGCGGCTGGGATAGGACGCTTGCTACGCTCTCTCCAACACACCAGGCATTCTGGCGGTTGCAGAGAGCGTTGAAGGCGGACACTGTCTCAGATATGCCTCCCTTGGTTGGACCTAACTCCGCCATCGCGTTTGACGACCCTGACAAAGCTGAGTGCTTAGCCGACAGTCTAGAGAGCCAGTGCCGTCTGTCTGCTCAATCGGTTGATCGCGATCATGTCGAAATAGTCGACAAATCGGTCAATATAATGTGTTCTCAGCCACCGGTCGGTCCGCCAATCAAGGAAACGAACCTAGACGAGGTGACGTCCATAGTTAGGGCGCTTCACGCCAAGAAATCGCCAGGTCCCGATAGGATCACTAACAAAGTGATAAAGCTTCTTCCGCCTCCTTTAATTTACCTATTGGTTACCATTTTTAACGCTCTACTGGCCGGTTGCTCGTTTCCGGCCCAGTGGAAAGAGGCCATAGTGATAGGGTTCCATAAGCCGGGCAAACCCCGGCATCTGCCTAGTAGTTACCGCCCCATTAGTCTTCTTAGTTCCTTAGGGAAAGTATATGAGAGAATCATCCTCTGTAGACTTAGATCGGAAGTCGAGAGACTCAAAATCATCCCAAATGAGCAGTTCGGCTTTAGAGCCAACCATTCATGTTCCCATCAGGTGCAACGCCTCACGGAGCACATACTGATAGGGGCCACTGTGAGGGCCAAGAAGCATAGGACAGGAGCGCTCTTCCTCGATGTAGCTAAGGCGTTCGACAGGGTCTGGCACAATGGACTGGTGTACAAGCTATTCCAGTTCAAGGTGTCGGACAGACTCGTACTCATCATACGGGACTACCTGTCGAATCGCTCCTTTCGCTACAGAGTGGAAGGCGTTCTGTCAACTCCCCGCCCCATCAGGGCGGGTGTCCCCCAGGGTTCAGTTCTCTCGCCCATCCTCTACTCCATCTACGCTAGCGATATTCCTAGACCGCGATCTAAAGTGCACCTTGCCATGTACGCGGACGATACCGCGCTTTACACGTCCTCTAAGGATCACTGGGAGATATACCAACGTCTCCAATCCGCAGTCGACTCCCTTGAGAGTTGGCTGCGGAAATGGCGGATCGAGGTAAACCCTGAGAAGAGCGTTTCGGTGCTCTTCGAACGGGGCCCCCCAAGGATCCTCCCGCGAATCAAACTCTTTGATAAACTGATACCTTGGAAAGACGAGGCAAAATACCTAGGAGTAACGTTAGATAGAAAGTTAGTTTTCACTGCGCATATTAGGACCGTTCGTAGCAGAGCGGCCTACATATTAGGTCGTTTATATCCGCTGTTAGGCAAGCGGAGTAAAATGTCCCTTCGCAATAAGGTGACACTTTACAAAGCTTGCATACGTTCCGTCATGTCCTATGCGAGTCCCGCTTTTGCGCAAGCTAATCTGAAACCCCTTCAGGTGATTCAGAACAGGTTTACACGGATTGCAACCGGGGCGCCGTGGTTCGTACGCAACATCGATCTCCATAGAGACTTGAACCTTCCGACCATCGCTCAGTACTTCAAGGGGCTTTCCCAAAAGTACTTTGAACGTGCTGAGCGACACCCGAACCCACTGGTGGCTGACGCCGCAGAGTATAGACCACGTAAGACTACTTTAGTCAGAAAAAGAAGACCCAAGTCGGTACTCGTTGACCCCGACGACGCGTTCACAGTAGGTAATAACGTGTACGCGTAGGCATAAGTGACACCACACAACATACAGACACACACCGTCTATACCGGTATAGACGAGGTCCCAACTGAGTAAGTGCTCCGTTGCTCCGGCGTTCTGCCGTCGGAGGACGCTAGTGTTCAAATTTCCTTAGCTTCCCTCCTGACTAACGACGCCCCGAGCCGAGGTCCGTGTCTCAATCTGAGACGCCCTCGGGACGTCGTTCCCCATGGGGGCCCATCTGGCCCCCCCTTTTTAAGGGTGGTCTCCTGACCCATCCGCTCCCCCGGTGACGCTGTAATAGCCAACAGGGCTAACAGCATAGACAGACAAAAAAAAAAAAGAAAAAAAAAAAAAAAAAAAAAAAAAAAAAAGCAAAGTTTATCAGTAGAGAGTCACTGAATAGGGGCATTTTTAATCCGTCGTCCTCTTACGACCATCATCACCCCCGAAATTTCGGCCAACGCAATGCTTTATATCTAACCGAATAAATAAAAAAAGATATCATATAATACTATATTTCTTAAAGTTCTACAGTTACTTATTGTTATAATTATAACGAGGACTTGTAGATAAATGAATTCAGTTAGACTTATAAAATTATATTGAATGGTTTGAACTTTAGACCGAATGTTTCGTTTTCTTGTACACACCGTAAAGACTGATTTAAAAGGTTTTTGGCAAATTCTTCTCTATAAAGATAAAATAGTATATATCTTCTATTTCATCAAAGACGTCGCGGGCGAAGAGATAGAAAAAACAAATAATGGAAAAAAACAATCACGTGTAGGAAACACTTGATTGTTTTTTCCATTATAATTTTAACAATAAAAAAGTAAATATAAACCTACTTGAACAAGAAAATACAATAATAATTAAGTAAATACCTACCTTTTAGATGATTAAATAGTTCATCTTTTACTCTGGTTATCTCTAAACTACGAACTAATGACAGATATGACGCATCCGTTTTAATCAAGGGATTGATATCATAATATATTATGTTTCGTTTCAAGGTTATCTATTTATAAACGTAATTATATACCTACATGCATATTATGTAACAATCAAAATTGTAGGTAATATTGATAATAACTGTCTTGTCTCTATAACAATTGTAACTATCCACGTAAATTATAAAGAAGACACAAAAATAATATTAAAAATAAGTTGGAACATGAATATTTACTTAAAACTGTTCCGTTTCAAGTCTTGATCCAAAAATATATCTATATATTATACCATTTCTATTTAGTTTGAGGATGTATGTAACGCTTTTTTTTTTTTTTTTAACGTCTGGAATCCTCATGGATACACACCTCCATCCAGGGAAGATGGAAGCGGTTATGTGAGACTCTTACTCACTAAACCAGACGGTCAACACCTCTCCGTCATAATGGAGCGCCACGGGAACGCTTGCGCACACATACGCGTTGCTCCGACGGAAAACCGCGTGAGCGACCACTACCTCCATGGAGTGACGCGCCCGGTTGACTTGAGCGCGTCCCACTCCGGGGCTTGTTGAATGGCGAAGGGCTCCCCTGCCCTCCACCCAAGCCGGCCGAGCCAAATCAGGACTCCCTCAACGAAGAAGGTGCCCCGATCCGACTCAACCTCCCGGGGCCGGACCCCGTCCGAAAACGGTCGTGGTCCGAACCCGAAGCCGCCACCAGCGGCTGGTGTGCATCGTAGGCGACCCTCCGAAGAAGACCACCCCGACACACGGGGCCGGAAGAGGTAAACACATCTGCGCCGCAATTTAAACTGCCACCTGCAGACGACGCAGAATATGCGACCTCGACCGTCCCGCCACCCCGCCAACGAAGCCCTCCCTAGGAAGAGCTCCGCCGCCACCTCGCCTGGACTAATCATCGTCAAGCGCAATTGTACCTGACGATGACTATTCCGGGCCATCACCCTATCAGCGCAACGGCCTCCTCCTCAGCAAGGAAGAGACCGCCACGTACCCCCCACACAACCACGGGATCGCCCCACAGTCCACTCTGCGCACTGAGAAGTACCAGGGGCGAACCCGCTGCTGTCCCCGGTAGAGAGGGCCTGCGCCCTCCCTCCCTCAGTGCCCAGGCCAAAAGGCCCGAGCCCAACCCGCAGACAGACCACCCCGAAAGGCAGCCTGCCCGCCAGCCAGCCATGAACCGGGCACAAACCCCCATGGCCGACCCACCCCGCGCCGAGTATTAGCCAACGGCTAATGCAAACCCGAAGGATCACATTAACCGTTGTTGCCCAGGGAGCACCGGCCCGTACCGCTTCCGATGCCACCGGACGAATCCGAGCAACAAGGGAAACAGACAGGCACACGAGGAGGTTCTCGGCGACGGCTCCCCAGGATGTATGTAACGCTTAGAAAATAAATATTATGTAAATTCTTAAAATTTTAATTATTTTACAAGTCAATACAATTTTCAACAAAAAATATATATTGTAAAACAAATCATTAATTATACGTATTTTTGTGATTGTTAAGATTATTATAACTCAAACAGATTAAGACGAAAAAAACATAAAAATAAGCTATAAGTAATATTAAAACAAAAACAGTCCTCAATAGCACTAAAATCCACTGACTACTAGAATAAAGGAGTTATTAGTACCTAAGTATATTAAAAACAACAGTGTTTGGGATCTAGAAATACACGATCTAAAAACAAATCTTATCTATTTCCCCCAAAAAGTTTATCTTTCTATATCCATTGACGTAGATGTTCTGAATCGATGTAATTTGGTAGGTGGTTAACCTGTGTTGTTTATAATAAATATAAAAACGCCAAAATGGCCAATCAACTTCAAGCAATTAATCTGTTTTATGATATCTATTTAGATCAAATATATCGGTAGCGTCTACAAACTCCAAAAAAACTGTTTTAATATCGATAAATTAATTGCACGATCAAATGTGAAATCTATGAATACATTTTCTTCTTTTACTAATACTGTCTTGTATAAAGTCGTAAAAGACAGACGACTAGACTAGGAAGTTAGTTTTACAGTTTAACTAATCTATAATCTAGCTGCTAGATGCAAATAACACCATGTTATGAATCACAGATGCCTCCAACATTCTACGCGGGGATGAGAAACACAAGTTCAACGACATTTGGCGTCCCGCCAAATCTAGCAATAAATTTACTACTTAGTATACTAATAGTTAAAATGCTTGGTTGGTTTTAATTAACAGAAAAAGATCTATATTATGAAGAAGCATATGAGCCACTTCCTTAAATTCTATTTAAGAAGTTAAGTGAAAACGAAAGAAAAATTTCAACAAAAGTCGAACTTAGATCCGCGACAACAAAAAAAATATTATTTTTTCGACAATATATTAATTTTTGTCATTGTTTAAATGGATATATATTAACATGCTGATCTGGCTGTGTAATTTGTATATGTGACTAAAGTCTGCAATGTAATTATTCTGGTAAAAAATACAAATATTAAAAAAAGGAACCTGCGCAGACGCATCAGCTGCAATAGCGAACAAGTAACGGTATATTGGTAGCGTATAATGACTGAAAATAATTTTAGTTAGTATGTCTTTTTTGTTAGTTAAGTACAATATATTATATTTATTTTTATAATTTCTACTATGAATACCAGTAATTACTTGTGTATTGTAAATGGAAGTCCCAGGATTTGTTACCATTGCAATAATTTTAGAAGTGAAAGTGAAACAGATAAAAGCTCTCATATTGGTACAAGTATATTTTTTGTTCCAAAATATTTGAAATTTTTTGATAAATTTAACAATTAATGTCAGCATAAGTCTAGACAACGATAGGGTTGCCAATTTTTGTTTTTTTCATTTTAATTTGAAATTTAAATAAGATATATTTCCAAACACTATAAATAGACAATAATTATAATATTAATTCTATTTATAATCATATTTGAACATATTCTTTTCCTTTTAATCAAGGTATAGATGAGTCTTAGAAGCTGTAGTCGAATCTGAAATCTTTAGTAGTAATTGGATCAATTAAATTCGACCATTATTAAAATTAAATTAAAAAGAAATATTGGAAAAGAAATATAAAACTAATTAAAATTAACGTTGTAGTGGCAACCCTAAGTCTGGGTTAAATTGTGAGTAAAAACGTTCTGATTTTGGTAGCTATTGTTAGATCTCCATGAATGTTTCGCTGCTCAAGTACAGTTAGCAGCATTTATATATATTACTTATCGTAGATAAAAAAGTCTATGAATGTTCTAGAAACATCTTAAATCAGTTTAGGAATAGAACTTAGCAGCTCCTGAACGTGTTCACTTGAGAGGAGGGTGGTCTTTTCATAAAAATGGTGGTAATTAGTTATTGGAATTGCATTTGGTTTTGTGAGTGTGATAAATATCCAAGTCCATTTGGTTGTGGGAGGACCCTTTTTGTTTATTGCTGACTATTGAGGTAATATCCAGTTCAACATCTCCAAAGACTTATAGCTATGTTTTTAGCAACTTATCTAAAACATGTTGCAAGTAACGAATCTCTTTAACCAAGAAACCAGAAATTAAAAAAATATACTATCATTTACCCTTTTTAAAAAACTGATTATCCAGCATCAAACAGTAATAAATAACTCAGTTTCAGTAAGTATCCAGGTAGTAATTTCAGTAAACTCGGTAACAAGAACCCCACACAATATAAAATGGAGTTTACATTGTTTTGAACGAGGTGTTCCTCAATTATTAATTTAAGATAATTCTAACGTCTTTATAATATGTAATAATCAGATGGTCTCAATTGTGACAAGTGACAACCAACGTAGGTATTTGTAATGTTCTCAGTCATTTATATAATATTATTTATTAACAAATAAAATAACATGGAATCTGCCCCTTGTACTACGGGGGAGGGCGGGGGGGGGGGGGTAAGAACCGCTCTGGAGCAGGAGTCAGGTTCCGGCTGGGAGTGCCCCGGTTTTCGAGGAAGAGCCTTAACCTCAAGGGCACAATGGTTAAGGCTCTGAAGGACTCTGCGAGCAGCTTTCTCGAGGTGGTCGAGGTTCTGGCCAGCGGGGGTTACCCCCTGAGAAAACGCGGCGAATTCGGATGGATAACGCCCGTCTTTGTTGCGAGGTGTCCTTTCTCAGGGAGGAGATTGTCAAGGTTCGCAAGGACTTTGAGGATCTCAGGTCCTCTGTTGGTCGTTCGATGGTCCCGTCGGCGCTTTCGCCGGTGGGTGCGGATGCAGTGGAGGAGTTAAGGCGCTCCGTATTGTCCTTGGTGAGAGTTTTAATTAACTCGATAGGATAAGGCAGTCAGCCGCAGTCGCAGCGACTGTCGATGATTCAGGATTGTCGACGTTGCCTCTTCGTGGAATACCTGGAGCTGGATGGTCGAGAGATGTTGGTGCAGGGATGCGACGGTTTGCGTTGATCCGATCTGATGCGAAGGTGGGAAGAGGAATTGGGTTCTCCTGTTGCCGGCGCTGAGGGTGGAGGCGGTTCGGTGTCTGGGCCAACTGGGCCAAGCGAAGACACGGAACTTTAACATTCTAACTGGTGCAGGTAAAATGACGGGGCACGGCTGCTTTGGCAAGTACCTTCAGCAGAAAGTGGGCAGGGAAGGAACTCCAGCCTGCCACGAGTGTGATGAGTCTCTCGACACAGCGCGTCACACATTTGAAAAGTGCGCTGCCTGGGGTCAACAAAGACGCGACCTAGTGGCGGTAATGGGCGGCAACCTCTAGCTAATGAACATGAAAACAGCCATCCTCCAAAGCGAGAAGTGTTGGACTGCCTGTCCGCTTCACTTGCCGCTCGGATTCGTCCGGTGGCATCGGAAGTGGTACGGGCCGGTGTTTAATTAGTTCCTTAGGGTTCTCATTAGCTGCTGGCTATTGCCCGGCTCGGTGGGGGTAGGTCATGGGGGTTCATACCCGTTCCATGACTGATACGGGGGGACAGGCGGGGGTCACCTTCTTTCGAGGAGGGAGCTTCCGTCAGGGTTTGTATTTTGTGTTCGTCTTGTTCCGTTTGTTCTTCGTTGTTCTTGTTTTGTTTCGTATATCGTGTTTTTGGGTTTTGTGTCAACCCTGAGGTTCGGTGCCTGTGGAGGGGTTGTGTATACCTTTCCTACGTTACCTTTATATTTTAAAGTATAGTTACATTTTTATTTTAAACTTTACCTTAATTTTCAATGTTTAAAGTACATACTATTTGGATCAATAAAATGTACCTTTACCTAGATTAAATTACTATCTTTGTATTGTGTAATTTTTAATTTTAAGCATTCCAAGTTCACACCAATAAGACGACTTCTCAGTTTTCTTTTTATAAAATTATTCATACTTGACAAAGCTGTTCGCTTATATATGTGGAACCGAAAAGGAAAAGAACAGCAAACGCAAGCTTTTTCAGCTGATCGTAAGATTCAGGTATACTTAGTATTCCAAGCGTTGAAAATAATCATGTCCTCCTTCTTCAGGTCATTTAAAGCGGGACCACTTGCGTTGTGAACTAAGATCACATTTTTTCTTTACCAATATTTCCAATTCAACACAAAGACGTTCGAATTTAGAGCGCCATCTTTCCTTGTTTTTTAAATCCAGCAATTGTATTTTAAAAGTACCAATATCAATTTCAAAAGGAGAAAGTTTCAACTCTGTTATCGTATCATTAAGAAAATTTTTCAAAAATGCTAAAGTTGCTCTGCTATTTTTAAATTCTTGAAACCTGCTGAGAACCTGCTTCCCCGACTGCCTTCTTGACTCTTGAAGGTTATTGTGCGGGTGGAGTTCTGCCTCTGTAGAGCTTTTGGAGGAGTGGCTGCTTTGATAATACAGGTGCAGGAGCCTGGGCACATACAGGTGATCTGCCCTTCCAAGATTAAGCGCAGCGCCGTCTGTTTCCGGTGCGCAGCATAGCGAGTTACTTCGTTGTCAGCTCCACGCTGCAGAAAGTTATGTTGTGCGGTTTGCGCGGACCTTGGGCTGAAAACGGTTCACGCGATTGGGAGCCAATTGTGCAAAGCTCCAAGCAAAAGGTGGAAAGCAGTGAGTAATACAGCTGTCTTGAGCGTGGAGCGCACTCAACCGTCGATCGAGGCGATGGCCGCGACAGACTACGCATGCAGCTAATAAATGTGCATTGCGAATGGGTATCTGAAATTGTTCCCTGAGACCTATGTATTAATAGAACAATATAACAATTGACACAGTCCTCAAACGTCCTCTATGTTGCAGTTGTTACTAATCACGTATCATTGGATAGACTGTTGGTTTTTCCAGGTTCTTTATGAAATAATAACAATATTGTTTTCAAATTTAACAATACTCAGGAAAATAAGGCAAAAATCTGGGATTATTAATCAACCAACCCAATTTTTTTATTTGATTCTATTTTTATCTTCATACCGTGGATTTAATTTTACTCTTAAAGAATATTAATATGCTGTGGCACGGCGAAAATAATTAAATAAATATAAAAGACATGATAAAAAAGTGGTCATACAATACTTGAAAAAAAAAAACCATTATCAAGACAATGAACAGTACCGATACATTCAACAAACAAAAAAACACCACACCTAAGTTAACAACAAAAAGGTTGGAAGTTAATAAAAAAAAAGTTTTATTAAACTCATTTAAATTAACTTCAGAATATAATTTAAGAAGGTTTTAATACCCTTCCAATGAATGAATTAAAAAAAATACATCAAATATTTATCAAAGGAAGGAAAACAGAAATTAATATTTCTACAACTTTAGGTAGGATTAGCTGTTAATAAATACTTTATTCAAATTCATAAAAGCATATTTATAATTAATTAAAATTTAAATTAAGTGTCACATCTAGATCTAAAATGTATTCACTGTTTCTTGTGATTAGTTAAGATGAAAGAGAAAAAACATAAATAATATTCGTAATTACTTCGATTATTTCAAGATCCAATTTACCTACAACACGAATGATACACTGATGACAATTGAAAATTTAATTAAAATCAGTATACATACCTAATTACAAAATTTTACATTAACAACAACGCATTTTTGAGTAAATAGAAATATTAAAAACAATTTATTGAATATATTATTATAACAAATGACAGAAACGTATTATAAATATTAAACACACAGAAAAAAAAAATTACGTCAACTCAAAATTGTCAGACATAGACTGCAATTAGATATAGGCTATTATAGCCCTTGAATTTTATAGTTATGTCGGCGGATGAACTTGCGGTGAATCATACTGTGTTGCTAGAACAGTTGTATTATTTTGCCTGCAAATATAAACTACATAAATTAATATTATTATTATAAATACATTGTATATTTTACTAGTTTATTATGTGAAATCAATTAAAATTATTATTTCACTTTTAACATGGTTTATAAAATATGGTTTTACATTTAAAATTTTAGAGTTATTTAAATAAATATAAAAGCATACCACATAATAGTAACATATTTACAACAATCTGACGTAAATTTTATCAAAATTTAATTAGACTACAAAATTACCACAACACTGGGAACTTGTCTAGTGCTGGTACATTTCCACCCCGAGTCATTCGCTCCCGTTCTTTGGTTCCTCCGCGCTCATTCGAGCATCAGCCGGTGAGCTGTGCGCTGTGTCAAAGAATAAACGTTCACATTCAATATGAGGGAAATTGTGCATCTCCAGGCTGGCCAGTGCGGGAACCAGATTGGCGCTAAAGTAAGTTTTGTTTAATATACACACTTCTTGCAACAGATTTTAACTTTCAAATTCATACTATTTTAACTGTGCTTGCCAATTTAAAAATTAAACTTTTTAGATTTTTTTAACCATACTTAACAAAACCGAATGTAATTTAAATAAGGTAAATGTTTACCCTGCGGTCTTCTGTATAACTATTTTCTAATACCCTCTACAATAAATAATAATTGTTTTATTTAATTACTTACCAAAATGTTTGTGCAGTGATTTTTAATCTGCGTGTGCGTTTTAATTGTATGTCACGCCATTGTTTAAAATGCTAACCATAATTATTCGAATCAAATACAATAAACAACATTTGCCATAATAAATTAGCTTAGTTTTGACGTAAATGCAAAAAAAATCCTAATAAGGTGATTTTTATATTAACATTCTTATAAATAAATGAAAATTATATTATGTTGGTCTGTTCTCTCGTGTCATTGTGACCGCGTGATGGTACGCTCTTTACTTTATTGGAGCAAATGATATGCTTTCTAAAAGCCGACAGATTTTTCGGTTCGATAAAAAAATGTGTGAAGAAACTGAGAAATTTAACAATCATAAAAATGTGAAAGTATTTTGCGAGCACTTGAATTATTAAATCAGTCTAATTTTCAATAAATATTGTAAATTTGTTATTTAAGTAGCTTAATTCGATTTATATTAAAAGCATATATGTACAGAGGATATGTTGAGTGTTTTATATTAACTCATACAGTTGAAATTACTAATCTACAAAAGAGATAGAAATCACTTTAAGATAATTTTCTGGCAACAGTGCAATTACCAGCACAAACTTAGTAGCAAAAAAGTCTGATCAGAATTGACAATTTCAATCAATTAGGTACATAGTTTTTTTATAACTAAACCATTTCATATATCTACAATGATTTGTCATTTTAAAGAATAAATAGGTATATGAAATTTAATTGTGATTCCAACATCATCTAAATGCATATTAAAAATTAGAAATCAGGTTCCAGAATGTCAAACAGAAATCCCTAGACACACTGTGGCTACTGAATAACAATAACAAATCCCTGGGTACTTGGAAACTTGAAAGTTTAGATCCAAAATGACGTATCTAGAACTTACTTTAAAATAATTGCCCCGACATTGAGTTCAAGTGCGATAACTGCTATTATTAAAGAAGCGACCGTTAGCGACCGTTATTATTTTATCAGAATACTTTCAAATATGGAACTCTACGCCATTACATTCAGTAATGTATGAGTTGGAACTACGGTAATTAGTAATAACCTTTATAATTCCTTTATCAATTGTTACGAATCTATGATAAATCTTTTAAATGCTACTTATCTTGTTTATATGTTATCTAAGAATTAAATTACTCAAAAAATATATATATTTTTGTTTTTTTTAATTGATTAGTTTTTAGAAGCTTTTTAAAAAGTTATCGCTATACCTAGGGATACTCATTCTCATGATAAAAATAATTATGGCTGACAATAGTCTACAGATGTTTATAACGTGCTTAAAACCTTACAAAGAAGCAAAGCAACGCAAAATAGCTTTATTTATTCCTCACATTTCTTACATACATACAATGTTGGTTGTGTTAGTTTTAGCTTAGCTTAGTTTGTTATTACTAAATTGTAATAAATTTTAAAACTATTAACTAATAGTTGTAGGAAACGCTCTGGCGGTGAAAACTTCCTCCATTTCGCTCTATCTTTTGCCAGTTTATTCCATGTTATCCCAGCCGTGGCAATAATGTCATTACTCCTTCTTTTAAATGGTCTTCCTCTTCGTCTTTTGTGATTTGGAACCAATTTGTTTCAATTTTAGACCATTTTCGGGACATTAAAGATTTTGTTATGTCCTTGTCCACACCTTAATTTTGCTAATTTGTGAAGAAGTAAAGAAGCAAATACAATAATTTAATTAGAATGTAATAATAGTCTCCCATATTTAAATTTTGTTAATAGATTTTTAATTTATCTGAAACTGGCTTTCAAACCGTAATAAATAATTAAAAAGTGTACGATATTCGAAATTCAAATAGTTCGTGAATCACGCGTGGAAGTCGCCAACCGTGCACCGAATATGTCATTAGGAACATAATGACGGCAGGCCATATCAGACTCTATTGTGACGAATTTCCTGCCATGGAGTTAACTTATTAGGATTTTTGATGTCTTTATTTGAACAATTAGCTACTGGATAAGGAAGCACAGATAGCTTTATTAGATAATTGCTATAAAAGTGTCGGGAGTGCTTAGTTAAAGTAGGCATTTATAATTTCTTTACAAGTCTAAAGATAATTTAGGTTTGTCACAAATCTTATTTGAACTAAAATTAGCAGAAAGCAATAGGAGGGTGCAGTCTAATTATAAAAATGTCTGTATCAGAGACGACAACTATTAATTTAAAACATTTGTGACATCGCGTTCTTAAAGCATCTCGAAATAAAATAATGTTGCCATGTTCGGATTTACTTATTTTTAAGGAAGTTCCTTTGTTAAGTAGCCGTACTGACAGTGACTGAATGTTCATACCAATCTTAGTATTCGTGCAAGTATTTCCTTTATTATTTTATCATTTAGTCACGATTATAAGCCCGTGACTCATTTCTAATAAACTGCACTGGTAATCTATTAGTCAGTTTAATGTTTCGGAGAAAGGTAGACTACGATGTAGACTCTTATAGTCTGTAATTGAACTAGTCTAGCGTTGTGTGATTTGTCTGACGTCTGAACAAAAGATTGTTCAAGATTGTATTATTATAATGGGTAGACCATGACTCAAGTTTAATTAAAATTACAATTCGTTTATGGCAACCATCTTAGTCTATAATTTACTAAAAATAATATTTTCATAAAATATAATTATTCATCTATTTTCTTATCGTAGTTTGTTGCTTAATAACAATTAAATATGAAGAGCTGATTGATATGTTAGATAAATGTTAACTTGACTATTAAATGGAAACCTTGTAAACAACAGAGAATATAATAGGTACTAATTATTATTTATTGTTAACAAACCTATCTCAAAATGTTATAATTAAAAATTAACATTATAATAATATTAGAATATGTATAATAGTTATTATTATATAATAGTGTTTTCATTTTATCACAGTGATAAGTAATAGTTCCTATGAAACAAATCATCAATCGTCCTTGGTGTTTATATTATCTCGTTATATTTTTTGTTCTCAAGATCAATCTGTGTAAAGTTCAACGTCCGAACATGTAATTGCAATTCTAGTCGCTTTTTGTCTGTCTATAGGTAATTTTCCTGTTGCGGTTTACTATCGTATTTACTGTATATTATAAATAACTCGACAAAATACTGACTTTTACTATATTTTCCTTAATGTTCCTGTTAACAAATACATCCCAACAAAATGTTTTTATGCTTCCAAAATTCGTGTATCTAAATCTGAAGACGCCATGTTTAATATCTGAAAATAATTCGTCCACTTCCGCTTTCTCCTAAGTGGCTGAATGTTTACACGACGCTAGCGTTTATATCAACATTGTTTTTGTTTCATGTTTTTAAATACGCTCTCCAGTACTTTACGAGTGTTAATAGATAAGGCAATGGTGGTACTTCTTTATTTAACCAACTGAATACTTTAATCACCTTATAACTTCCTTTTTTGATATTTTTTTGTAACCATGTAAACTGTTTTTTTTATAACCTTTTATAATTGTACCAAACTCCTTTTAGGAATATAAAAACATCAATTATTAATTTTAATTAAATGTAAAGAAAAAGGTTTTAAGTCATTAAAAATATTTAATAATTCATACTAATGTCGGTATAATTTCAAAGCAATTGTACTTTTACGAATGTTAATAACTAAAAATTACATCTGATTAGCGGGTCCCGTTACTAGTTTCTTCTAAGTGTGTTAATTATATTAGTGGAGTTATTTCGAACTGCAATTACTATTTAGTAATAGTAAAATTTCATATACAGTATATATAAATACAGTTTCATAAGACGTCAAACAAAAAATAATGATATCAAATACATACTTTTTTAAAGTATATAATGTTACCATCAAATTGAGTGTTACTCATCTTTCCCCAACATGTGTTTTATTTCTATGGGTACTTCGTCTGTCTTGTATATGTAACACGATCAGAGCTCTTATATTTTATGTTGTATTAATCTCTTCACACCCATCTGCTGTATTAAGTATCGAAACTTAAACCTTCTAAGATAAATATTTTGATTGAAATGAGTAACGTGTTGATTTTTTTTATTAAATACATTTCTTATACTTCATTTAGGGATTATGGAATGACTTATTAAGAATGATCAAAAGTTCTACATGTGCAATATTACAGTGCACATTACCATATCTATAAGTAATATGTAATAAAAATATAATCTCCAGACAGCGATGCATTGGTAGTGGTAGTTTTGAATACCAGATATGGCAACACTGCAGGAGACAGACGAAAATAATGCACTCGTGTCAACGCCCAAGCCGCGATGCAACAAAAAGAATGTTCTATTTTCAAATTGTCGAGACTTCTGGACGACGCGGAAAAGAAAAAGAACGGTTATGTAAATTATTTACTCTCTTTATATAGATTTGAATTTTGTTCTCTTCTCGAAAGATGTAAACAAGAGATTATTATAAAAAAAATAACAGTTATATTATATAAACAAATTTAGTAATCCAATACATTAGTATCTAATACTCATTGTTATTATGTTACATCGATTACTAAATAATGAAACAGATATGTATTCCGATTACTTAGAACTTCCGTATCGACTATATTTCTTGGCGCCGAAACGTCGCAGGCTGTTTAGATATAGGGCTATCACTATTCACTTATGATATTAAGTTATTATTTTTTTAACTGTTTTTTTTTTTTTTTGATATGGCGATCACTTATAATATTTATATTTTTTTATATACAGTTTTATTCACGGCAACAAAATAACGTTTTACATTTATATTAATATGTAAGATATGTAAAATTTTTACTATTATATTTACAGTTTAATTGTTGAATTTAGATGACGTTAAATTATAAGGGTCTACAGTTCTAAGACATTACATCGGATTCGGATTTACCAAATTGAAGATATAATTATTGTAAAAGATATTGAAAGTAGACTTTAACTTTGTTACATTTTGTTATTATAATATATTTTTTCGTGACTATTCAAAACCGGGGATTTCCCTTTAGCGACATGAAAGATTAAAAAAAAAATATATATATATATATATATTTATACAAGTTTTAAGATATTAGAACTGCCGGTGAAAGATTTTTTTAAATAGATAAACGATTTTAAAGAAGGTAATATAATCAATTATTAAGGAATTCTGATCCCAATGTTGATTAATTGCAATAATTATCATTGCAAATAATGAACTGGAGACTTTATAGAAATTGGATATATATATATTTATACAAGTTTTAAGATATTAGAACTGCCGGTGAAAGATTTTTTTAAATAGATAAACGATTTTAAAGAAGGTAATATAATCAATTATTAAGGAATTCTGATCCCAATGTTGATTAATTGCAATAATTATCATTGCAAATAATGAACTGGAGACTTTATAGAAATTGGATATCAATCATGGATTGAGGATCGATTATTAATTCCTGTTGTTAGTTAATTTAGTTGTTGTTAGTTAATTCCAACAAACAAACACACGCAAATTACTTTAATAACCACATACAAGCCTATGACATGGAAAAATTAACCTTAATCCGTTACAATAGCGTACAATGGTCAGTTCGGACAAGTCTGGACATGGGGTGGTATCGATCAATCTGTCCTGTAAATGGTTTTTAATTATGCATTTTAAATTAATGGTAAGTTAAGGTTGTTGACCGAAACTATCGAAACGAACATTATTGAATTTTTAACACCACATTAAATCACATCACATACCATATTAAACCGTATGACATTTTATTATTTATTTTTAATAAAAAAATAAGTAAAAACCCTATTAAAAAATTCTGTCAACCCTGTAATGTTACGTCAACATATTAAGGAAAAATATTCTCGTAAACAACATTTTTTTTGTGGCTGATACAACTTTTACTTTTAAAGGTTTCAGTGGAGTCAGGATGAGCTGGTAATTGGATTTTATACAACATTTAGCTCTCAAACTTTTATATCGATAACCATTTATTTATTTTGACTCTTGACTTGATAGCGTAAATAATTTATTCCTGTAATTTATCTCACGTTTCTTATCAAACACCTCGTGAATTAACAAGTACAACCTTCTGCTTGTGTTTTTCCTGTCTTTATACTGATAGACTTTTAGTTTGATAAGCGAGGGGTTTAGTGTCGGTCTTGTTTTTAGTGTTATTATTGTTTATTTTTAGTGTTATTATTGTTTATTTTTAGTGTTATTATTGTTTATTTTTGTGTGTCCTGTAAAAATAAAATAAATTTTACTTATTTTATATTTTACCAGTAACTTCTGTAAGGTGAGTGTATATAAGAAACGAGAATATATAAATATAATCGAAATATTCCTTATGATACCACATGTACTAAATTTTAGACAATTGTAGTATGTCTAAAAAATTTTTTCTATGGTCTAACATGACCGTGGGCTATCGATCATGTGGCTTTGAACTGACGGGGCTTTCTAGGAAATTGCGTAATTAAGGGTTTCCATGAGGGGGTGGAAACACGACCCCCCAACATGGTCGATATCAGTTTCAACAAACTCCAACAAGTTTTGCGACTAAAGGTCAAGGACCGTTAAAAAATAAATGATTCAACTTTCGAACATCTTCGGAATCGAAGCTCGTCATCACAATGAGATAAATTGACTTTGATTGGATCAATGAATCGTTATCGGAGTCTTAAATCTAAATCAGCGCGATTTAAATCAAACTGGAACAACGAGTGCACTCAAACAAATCTACTTAACGCTCTATATTAATATTATAAGGCTATAGGTTAGTTTGTTCGTTTAAACGCGTTAAGTTTTGAAATTAGAAGGGTTGTAAGAATTCTTTGGAGACCCTATTTATGGAAGTATATTATGATAACTATATGACCTTACAATAATATAGGAGTATAGTATAGAAAATAAATATGTGACTAACATTTATTTTCAGTCCATACTGACATGACGGAGTAACGGAAAATGATAGTATGATATAAACAGATTTTTTGCGGTTAAAATCTTCTATTTAGTAATAATCAATTTAATGATCAAGGTGAGATTAGACTTATACAGAAGATAATTATTAATTTATACATTTCCTCTGTTTGAAAACGTTTGCGCATGATCTTAACACTGCCAAGAATCGAATCCAGGAACAAAAGCTTATAGTTAGACAAAACGGTTTTTATAAATCAACAGTAATTAATTCTGTTTCATGTAGTAACTATTTTGAGTTATTCTTTAAAATTACTTATTTCGAATTATATGTATACAATAAATTCCCCACATTTTAATTACAAAGAAAACTAAAATTGTGTAATAAGTTTATAAAAAGTATTAAAAAATAATAACTTGCTTTTTTGTCCTCACAAACATAAATATATATAAAAATTTAAATAAACCCCACAGCTTTGTAATTTACGCAGAGCAATTACGATCCTACCGATAAGTGATACGACTACCGATGACCCAAAAAAAAATTAATAAATACCTTTGTAGCCGTAATTTTATACCGCTTATTGATTTTACAGCGACGCCATATTGTTTCACTATTATCTATATGATTGTCTATGTGTTTTACAGTTTACTGGGCTAGAGACCTCTCCTGATATATATTTTACTAAATGTCCATAAAGCTAGTAAGGGCTTGTTTGTACATGTTAGGACATGTTTTATACATCCCCAGCTGCGCTTATTGTTATATAATAATAAGGGTTAATAAATAGCTACGCTTTTGAACTCATGAAGTGTATGTCATGACTCATGTCACATAATGTGTTACTAAAATTAAAAAATGGCGGACTTTTTGTCGGTTACTATATTTACGACTAGAATTAAATAACTGGTCGGATGACTCTTTCATATTTGTATTAAAAATAAATTTTAGGCCGTTTTAAAATATTGTTTAATACGACATGTAATTTAGGGTAAAAATAGTGACTATTTTAGTACCTACATGTAAATGGTATTAAATGTTTGCAGATAAAATGTTGGCCCAAGCTGGCGTATATTTGTGCAAGCTGGCGTATATTTGTGTAAGTTGGCGTATATTTGTGTAAGTTGGCGTATATTTGTGCAAGCTGGCCAATGGTAAAGCTTGAAAATTCTAGTTCCAACTTCCAGTCTCTGTTCTAGTAAAAGTAGACTTCAATAACACTAAGATGTACATAAAAAAGTGTTTCTTTCAGATTTAATTAAAAGAGAAGATAATTTGTATATGAAGTAAAGATTTTCATTACTGTGTCAGTTTTTAAGGTCGCTCGTAATGTTGAACACCAATTTCCTGTTAACGTATGTTTATTACGCGTTATTATTAGAAACCCGTCAGTAGCCATTCCGATTATCCCTCCATGCACGTCTCTTGTGTTATAAAAGACATAGAAGAATAGTTTGACACTAGGTATTTATTATTGTCTTGGTGCATCTCTCAAATGGTGCATGCGTTATTTTTCTTGTAAATGTCACCTAATAAGACAATATATTGCACACACGTTAATAAATAATCGATATTAGTGTTGGTGACATTTAGTTCATGAAACAAGTGTTAATTGAGATTATGGTTCTAGTTCTGGGAGATCATATCTGAAGAGCACGGCATCGACCCCACTGGCGTTTACTGCGGCACCAGCGACCTGCAACTTGAGCGAATCTCCGTCTACTATAATGAGGCCTCTGGTATGTACCGTGTTTCAATGTTTTGTTAGTCATAAAATGTTGGTTATCCAGCGACGTACAGCTCCTTTTTTCCCTAATATAATGTTTCCTAATGTGTTGCGTTTCTGTGTTGCTAATTTATTATATGTTGGTTACCCAACGCTCTGCAGCTCGTCTCCGCCTATTATAATAACTAATAAGGCCTCTATGTGTATCATGTTCCTATGTAACATTGGTTCACTATATGTTGGTTGCCTAACGACCTACAGCTGGTCTGACGGTGTTTTAAAATAAATCGTCTGGAATACATTTTTAACAGATCATTATATATCGTTACACTAATAACAAGGGCTTATAGTACTTTAAATGAAATATCCCTATTGAATTCATTAAACCGTTTTTATGTTAAGTTAATAATAATAAGTTAGTTTTGCTCAGGGTGTAGTGGTTTCATGATAGTCAGAACAATATTCCGTGTTTCTTAAACGTTTGTCAAGAAACTTATATAGGTATATATATTGTTATATTTTGTACTTGTGTTACTTTTTTATGTGAAAAATAAAACATTTTGAGAAAATGAAGTAAACTGTTAAATATTTATTTTCTTCATTTTTCCTTTTAAGGAATATATATTTTATAAAACTATTTCATTGACGGAATGACAAACTTGTTTAAAACCATTAAATCCGATTTTATTCTATTTTACCTAAGCCGATTATTATGATTTCATAAAACCAAGTTACAAATTATAATCCACACAATTAATTTCTACGCTAGTTAATATCCATAAAATTTCCATCTATTTAAATGTAAAGAAACTGTAGAATTATACACTTAAACCAATAATGTTGCAAAATCTAACAGTACTCAAAGAGCATCAGAGCGTATCAAAATTCAAGATCCCACGGTGGACTACTGTCGCCATCTTTTGGTTAAAAACAAAAATGAAATATAATACAAAATGGCCACATATTTGTATTTTGTATGTGTTTATTTGAATTACTGGCAGCCATAATTCTTATTACATGATATTTTATGATATTTTATTTCAGATTATAAATAACTACTTTTATATATATTCAATCTTTACTCTTAATCAGTCTCTATTCAGTTTTAAGGACTCTTGAGTTTCTGGTAGATTGTCGACGCATCTTTTGGGATTACTGAATCAACCATTTCTAACAAGCGGAAGTATTTACGTGTAATACTTCATTTAGAAGAGTACAGTTTCGGAGAAGTTAAATCATTCAGACTTCAGATTTTAGTTCCAATTGTATTATAACGGAACGAATATTTCAGTTCTTAAAATATTCTTTACATTAAAAGCAACCCGCAGTTTTTACAGACAAAACAAGATACTTTTAATTAAACTCGATAACCAGTGCAATGACCCCACATTGCCCTAATCAGATGACTCACGGATAGGTCATTATAAAGATAATCTAAAATGTTTACACTATGTGAACAATTACTAGGAATAATAGCGTTTGAAACACGATAACCTGCAATTTTGCTTAAAAAAAAATCTTAAAAAAATATCTAGAATTATTGTTTGTTAGCTAGTATATTGTTACAAAATTTACCTGCTTATCTGTCAATGATTTTATTATATTCTAAACTAACTAAAATCTTCGTTCTCATTAAATTAAACTTACATAATCTAATGTCACGGGTTTATATGTGTGTTCTGTCTACAGTTGCGACGGCGGAGAACGGGGGCAAGTACGTCCCCCGGGCCATCTTGCTCGACCTCGAGCCCGGCACCATGGACGCCGTGCGCTCCGGGGGCTACGGCCAGCTGTTCCGTCCGGACAACTTCGTATTCGGCCAATCCGGGGCCGGCAATAACTGGGCCAAGGGACACTACACGGAGGGAGCCGAACTCGTCGACGCTGTCCTCGATGTAGTGCGCAAGGAGTGCGAGAACTGCGACTGCCTCCAGGGCTTCCAACTCACACACTCTCTCGGCGGTGGCACCGGATCAGGTATGGGCACACTGCTCATCTCTAAAATCAGAGAAGAATACCCGGACAGAATCATGAACACGTATTCGGTGGTACCATCACCCAAAGTATCAGATACCGTCGTCGAACCCTACAACGCAGTGCTCTCCATACATCAGCTAGTCGAAAACACAGATGAAACGTATTGCATAGACAACGAGGCATTATACGACATCTGCTACAGAACTCTCAAAGTGCCCAATCCGACCTATGGCGACCTCAACCACCTCGTGTCGCTCACCATGTCGGGTGTCACCACCTGCCTTAGGTTTCCGGGTCAGCTGAATGCGGATCTCCGCAAGCTGGCGGTCAACATGGTGCCGTTCCCGCGTCTGCACTTCTTTATGCCGGGCTTCGCCCCGCTCACGTCTCGCGGCAGCCAGCAGTACCGCGCGCTCACGGTGCCCGAGCTAACCCAACAGATGTTCGACGCCAAGAACATGATGGCCGCCTGTGACCCGCGCCACGGACGTTACCTCACCGTTGCCGCCATCTTCCGAGGACGCATGTCCATGAAGGAGGTCGACGAGCAGATGCTCTCCATCCAAAATAAGAACAGCAGCTTCTTCGTCGAATGGATCCCTAATAACGTGAAGACCGCCGTTTGTGACATTCCTCCCAAGGGACTCAAGATGTCGTCCACGTTTATTGGAAACACGACGGCCATCCAGGAGCTGTTCAAGCGCATCTCGGAGCAGTTTACCGCTATGTTCAGGCGTAAAGCCTTCTTGCATTGGTACACTGGCGAGGGCATGGACGAGATGGAGTTCAATGAGGCAGAGAGCAACGTCAATGACCTGGTTTCCGAATACCAGCAGTACCAGGAAGCTACGGCAGAAGACGACACGGAGTTCGATCAGGAGGATATGGAGGAGCTGGCGCAGGACGACCATCACGACTGAATATAACATATATATTAAATATTCTATTTTATATAGAGGCTAAGTCGCGTGCATTTTCATATGGAATACCAAACTCAACATTTTGGACCAATTAATAAGTGTACTGTTCCCGGTCGCGGCGGTGACCGGTCCTCGGAGTGCAAAATATTATTATATTGAAGTATTATTTCGAAATCTGTATTAAATTATCGATATAGACGTACCAATCTATGCATTTCTTACTATTTAAGTTATTGTCTTGAATGCTTTTATATATTAATTTATAATTAAATGTTTTAAACTAAATTTGTATTTTTATGAGAGTTTAAGTCAAAATATAACTGTTATAGTTTGGTCCTTCAGCCTACTCCGCTTCCCATTGGATAAAAATCCTTTATTGTGTGAACTTGAGGGATTTGTATGGACAATAAGAGACGCCGCCTTTAAGATAATTTTGATAAGTAATTTATTTACTAAAACAGTTAAACAACTTAGAGCAGTGGGACAGACGAAGCTTCTTAACATTTCATGGATTCACCGAGCTGGTACCCATCGCGTTGTAAGGAGGGGAGTGCAAACAGTGCCTGGGACTTGCGACCCAGAATTAGGTTTAAATACGACATACGTTCTAGAAATGAACCGGTGCTTGTTCTAGAAAGGCCAAGGTCTTTAAGTAAGTTATAGAGATTTTGCTGTTATACCTCTCGCTCCCACTTCTACCGCGTACAAATTAACTATAAATTCCTGAGCAGTTCGTTGGTCAGTTCGTAATACTTAAGATTAAATGTGTGATCCCTCGGAATGTTTGTTTCCCAGGGAACAGTAAGCTCCACAAGTATCACGCACCTCAGATGTTTAGAATACAGGAATAAGTCCGGTCCGGATGGACCCACCATCATCCCCAAGGATTTTGTAATGTTTTTCATACGTGTCCATCATGAGAGTCCAGTCAGGAGTCAGGAGTGAATAAGGCTTCGGTTTTGATTTTTGGAGGAGCCTTCTTTTACGAATTATACAGATCGTTTAGTGGTTGTTATACCCTTCCGCACTCTTGCTACTGAAAGACTAACCGCTTCCCGTATAATTTCTAATACCTTATCGTGGCGACGCGAGTTATAAAAGCTTAGCACAATTTACTTCATAAAGACAATCAAATTTTCTATAAATTCTATATCTTCTCAATTAACTTATTTTGGACATTTTTTTTTTGTATGTCTATACTGTTAGCCCTATTGGGTATTACGGCGTCACCGGGGGAGCGGGTGGGTCAGGAGACCCACCCTTAAAAAGTGGGGGCCAGATGGACCCCCGTGGGGAACGACGTCCCGAGGGCGTCTCAGAACGGGCAGAACGCCGGAGCAACGGAGCACTTACTCAGTTGGGACCTCGTCTATACCGGTATAGACAGTGTGTGTCTGTATGTTGTATGGTGTCACTTATGCCTACGCGTACACGTTATTACCTACTGTGAACGCGTCGTCGGGGTCAACGAGTACCGACTTGGGTATTCTTTTCGTGGCTAAAGAAGTCTTACGTGGTCTATACTCTGCGACGTCAGCCACCAGTGGGTTCGGGTGTCGCTCAGCACGTTCAAAGTACTTTTGAGAAAGCCCCTTGAAGTACTGAGCGATGGTCGGAAGGTCTAAGTCTCTATGAAGATCGATGTTGCGTTTGAACCACGGCGGCCCGGTTGCAATCCGTGTAAACCTGTTCTGAATCACCTGAAGGGGTTTCAGATTAGCGTGCGCAAAAGCGGGACTCGCATAGGACATGACGGAACGTATGCAAGCTTTGTAAAATGTCACCTTATTGCGAAGGGACATTTTACTCCGCTTGCCTAAAAGCGGATATAAACGACCTAATATGTAGGCCGCTCTGCTACGAACGGTCCTAATATGCGCAGTGAAAACTAACTTTTTATCTAACGTTATTTCTAGGTATTTTGCCTCGTCTTTCCAAGGTTTCGGTTTATCAAATAGTTTGATTGGCGGGAGGATCCTTCGGAGGCGAGGGGCTCCGTTCGAAGAGCACCGAAACGCTCTTCTCAGGTTTTACCTCGATCCGCCATTTCCGCAGCCAACTCTCGAGGGAGTCGACTGCGGATTGGAGACGTTGGTATATCTCCCAGTGATCCTTAGAGGACGTGTAAAGCGCGGTATTGTCCGCGTACATGGCAAGGTGCACTTTAGATCGCGGCCTAGGAATATCGCTAGCGTAGATGGAGTAGAGGATGGGTGAGAGAACTGGACCCTGGGGGACACCCGCCCTGATGGGGCGGGGGGTTGACAAAACGCGTTCCACTCTGTAGCGAAAGGAGCGATTCGACAGGTAGTCCCGTATAATGAGTACGAGTCTGTCCGACACCTTGAACTGGTATAGCTTGTACACCAGTCCATTGTGCCAGACCCTGTCGAACGCCTTAGCTACATCCAGGAAGAGCGCTCCTGTCCTATGCTTCTTGGCCCTCACAGTGGCCCCTATCAGTATGTGCTCCGTGAGGAATTGCACCTGATGGGAACATGAATGGTTGGCTCTAAAGCCGAACTGCTCATTTGGGATGATTTTGAGTCTCTCGACTTCCGATCTAAGTCTACAGAGGATGATTCTCTCATATACTTTCCCTAAGGAACTAAGAAGACTAATGGGGCGGTAACTACTAGGCAGATGCCGGGGTTTGCCCGGCTTATGGAACCCTATCACTATGGCCTCTTTCCACTGGGCCGGAAACGAGCAACCGGTCAGTAGAGCGTTAAAAATGGTAACCAATAGGTCAATTTAAGGAGGCGGAAGGAGCTTTATCACTTTGTTAGTGATCCTATCGGGACCTGGCGATTTCTTGGCGTGAAGCGCCCTAACTATGGACGTCACCTCGTCTTGGTTCGTTTCCTTGATTGGCGGACCGACCGGTGGCTGAGAACACATTATATTGACCGATTTGTCGACTATTTCGACATGATCGCGATCAACTGATTGAGCAGATAGACGGCACTGGCTCTCTAAACTGTCGGCTAAGCACTCAGCTTTGTCAAGGTCGTTAAACGCGATGGCGGAGTTAGGTCCAACCAAGGGAGGCATATCTGAGACAGTGTCCGCCTTCAACGCTCTCTGCAACCGCCAGAATGCCTGGTGTGTTGGAGAGAGCGCTGCAAGCATCCTATTCCAGCCGCTATCTCTGAAGTCGTCGAGAGCTTGTCTCGACTCCCTCTGGAGACGGCGCAGCCTCCGTCGGTTGTCATCTGTTCGGTATCGGTCGTGGGCCCTAATCGCGGCGTTTTTATGGGTGATGCGATGTCTGGAGGGAGTGCTCGGTTACCCCTAGAAGTTCACTCGGACCTCCCTCGACGACTTTCCTATGCTGTCTACCAAATGTTCTGTAAAGTTAGTCGCGGCTGAGACAGCGTCCTCGACCGATGTAAGCTGGTCAGGAATTTTGTCAGACTCAGGTGGGAGGATCCTCAGGGATCGGTCTCTTCCGCGAACAGTCTGCTGTCGCGTGGTCGTCCAGGCATTTGACGCACCTTGGATGCGCGTGACAAAAACGTTGGGAATGCCCATAGAGCTGGAAGCGATGACAATAACCAGGAAAACCGCGACCGCGTGGAGGTTCAACCCTAAGGCCGGAGAGTTGGAGCCGGACTGCCTTGACGTTAAAAATTTGCTTTCCTTCCGGGGAAAGCTGGAGATGGACGAGAACGAGATCGAAAGGGACCGTAGTGGTTGCTCGGTACATGCGGTGCACCGAGATGACGGGGAACGATTGGGACTTAAGGTTCTCGAAAATCCGCTCAGTAGTGAGCTCCACGGGGAGCCCTCGGATGACCACCGTTAAGCGCCGTTCATCCTCTAGTGTAGCTTAGCGTAGGTGTGGTATCCGTAACCACGTTCGTGGAGGAGACGAGTCAGACCACGGTGGTCCGACGAAGACGCGGTTTGAACGCGGATACCGTCGGCGGTATTTCGGGCGGACGTGAAATGGAGCTTGTGCTCCGTCATAAGTGCGGACAGAGTGTCCCACTTAGACTTGTCCCTTATGTAAAGCGGCGGCGGCGCAGGGGACTTCCATGGCGCTGAAGGTGCATCCGCGGGCGCTGAAGGCGCGGACGACGGCGACGCGGACGCGGGCGCTTCGGGTGCGATCGGCGCGCGTTCGCGATTCGGGCCCGGGCCCGAAGAACGGTCGGGCGACGCGGGTTCGCTACTAGCGGGTTTTGAGGCCCGTTTTCGCGGGACGTTCGAGGAGATATTTTGGACAAGCATTTGGAAAAGATATATTCGAATCTTATTAGATGTTAGGTTCGTCAGGTTATACATTCCGGTCAAATGTGACACCCAGACTTACAATGGAAGTACAGGTAACAGATTACAGTTACTGTATGGAATACTGATTATTTTTTAGTACTAAAGCAGGAAGTTGACAAAGATCAAGGTTATTTACAAGATCAATATAATCCTTAAAATAAGATTAAATATGGCGTCAGCCCCGAGTTCTGCCATGAACGACAATCTCACATTGTACACACCAAAGATAATATATCTATTGTTTTCGACGTTTTACACATTTAGAAACGTGTATAAACAGTGTATCGGGATTTCTAATCGTCGTACTTTTGCATATTAAATTAAATAAACTTTATTTGTACGTCACATAACAGAAGGTACAACAAAAAAATACATAAGAAAATCAAAAAAAAATAGCATCTGTGACATCCAAAATGGTTAACCACTCAGCTTTTGCTGGAGTAAATGACTCGAGCACTGATTTTCAGTGGCCTCCCTGCCATGACGGGACAACACTAGTAACAGTTAGGCTAAAAAAAAATATTTAAAGAAACAAAAAAGACAAAATCGTTAACTATAACTCAATAATAATAAAGTTGTAAATATATGTTCACACACGCATACGTACATGTGTACATAGATACACACATATACGCAGTATATATATATATATATATATATATATATATATATATATATATATATATATATATATATATATATATATACACTGCATATGTTTTATAAGAGCACATGCTAAACCATTTCCAATGAAAACCGTATAATAACAGAGAAGACAAGCGTTATTTCTGACGTCATTCCTCGTATAAGTCACCAGGAAAAATATTTTATTTTTAATAAAATAATCACTTTTTGGGAGAAAACCTATTATGATAGTAGATAACAGGATATCTCGCATGTTTAAGAACAACAAGAAGTAATAAGGTAGAGAAAAAGAAGTAATAGGGTAGAGAAAAAGAAGTAATAAGGTAGAGAAAAAGAAGTAATAAGGTAGAGAAAAAGAAGTAATAAGGTAGAGAAAAAGAAGTAATAAGGTAGAGAAAAAGAAGTAATAAGGTAGAGAAAAAGAAGTAAGTAATAAGGTAGAGAAAAAGAAGTAAGTAATAAGGTAGAGAAAAAGAAGTAAGTAATAAGGTAGAGAAAAAGAAGTAAGTAACGAGGAAGAGAAAAAGAAGTAGGTAACAAGGTAGAGAAAAAGAAATAAGAAATACAAATTAAATTATAAACATTGCTTATTCTCTTTTTCTATGTAATATAACCAAATGCACACATTCTGTAAATCTGGGTATTGTTGAATCGGTCACAAAATCGAACATAACAAAAGAACAAAAAATGGCACTGATACGGAAGACGTTTTTTAGGTATTTCAGAAATTCAATAACTTAGTTTTAAAAAAAGGAAGGATTTAATTATAATGCTGCTGAATTGACTAAATGTTAAAAATATGGTTATTGTTATTTATAAATCTAAATAGTTACAAAAAAACGGAAAACGGGAGGGACAGTATTGTTAGCAAAAAGTAGTTTAAAGTATAATAAAAAGAAAGAATTTTAGAGTGAAAGTGCCGTTTGTGAAGTCATTTGAATGAATGAATGTATAATAGCCATTAATAATGAATTTTTCCAATCAATTATAAAGAAAAAATAATTAACATTTCTTCAACTTATTGTAAAAAAAAAACAAAAAGATAATAGACAAATATTTTATTGTAATCTGTCAGTTAACATAATATTTACAACATGAACACAATAGTAAAACATGGATATAGTAACCTAACCACTCACTCGCTAAGGCAATTTTAATTTCCTTTATTTGAAGACAATTGGTGTAATACCTACTTGTGTCAAAATTGACCAATAAATTGCAAGAAGCTCTGAGTAATATCGAGTATTATAAATGTCATTTGTTGTTCTTATATGGCAATTAATTATTGTCTTTTTAATGTATAACATTTTTACATTATAAAATTTTTAAGCCAAACCAATATTATCCTCCGTTTAATAGAAAAAAGCCTCAAAATATACCAATAATAAGATAAAACAAATTAATATATATATATATGTGTCATCAACGAGATAAAAGGTGTAATTTTAACAAGTGTCCAAGAGATTCAATAAAAAATATTAAAGCTAATGCAACTTACCAAATTATTCATAAAGTATATAAACTAAATAATTTTAATATATTTATAATAACTGCACTTACTACTTTTGTACATAAAAATAAAATAAAATGCATTATCACTTGGCTTTAATTGGCAGCTCGACCAGTTGTGCTGCCAGCCAGAGGATACCTATTTATTATTATGTACATATTACAATACTAATCGGCACTTTATAATTATCCTAGTTATGTTATCATTAAGTATAGTTACAAATATCTACATTATATATATATAATGTTATTTCTAATCTTCCATCTGCCACGATTATGTTATTATTTCTGGCTTGCTTATGTTTAATATTTATTAAATTGAATATAACAGCAGCCCATTTTTTAAATTACATGGGTTTAAAATTAAAATAAAATTTATGTATTTTTAATAACAATTTGTAATGGAAGCAGAAATATTTCAGTGTTAGCTGTATGTATATTGTTTTGTACCAACCAATAAAACAAATTATATCTAAACTGTAGTATATTACAAGTAATTACACAGAGATAATATCACTTTATGTTTACATTATTAAAAACTGAAGATTTTATCAAGTAATAACAAATTCAGAATCATTCATCTTAATGGTCTATTTTATGATCCAAATGCTAAAATTTCAAACCTTTTTCTTTTATAACATCTTATCGCATCATAACAAAATTGCAAAAATCTATTTAAAAATAATAAAAGGTAAAAAAACTTTTATACTCACTACAGCTATATACAAGTTTATATGGCATGAAGAGGCCCCATTCCTTTGTTATGACAAAATCATTTCTAGGCAAATGGCACAAAGAACTCCCTCACTATTTAACCAGTACCTTTCCAATATTATTAAAAAATATTTCACCAACAATTATCAATATTATCACTTTGCCACTACACATACACCTCACTGTCTTCATTAAGTCTGATCGCGTTGTCGTTGGCTGCTAGTTTTAGTAAGGTCTTCTTTATCCGCAGAGCTGGTAAACGTACTGAAGCAGTTTGATGCCAACACTCACGCATTAAGCTCTCCATGCCTTGCATTGTCTGGTTTTTTATTAGACATTTTAAATAAATACAGGCATTTTATTAGTCAAAATGTGTAAATTATAAGTTTTAATTATACTTAGGATTAAAATTATACCATGTGATTATTGAACAAAGATTTTAAATATGTTCGAAATATTCCAAAAAGAAAACCCAATATAATGCTCATAGGTACTAACCGGATGTGGATCATTCACAATGATCGGTCTCGCGTTATCGACACATACGATCTTTCTCATATCGTCAGTGCCGGGGTCGTGAGGCGCGTACTCGTAGTATGGCGGGCGATGCTCCCGGCCCATGGCTCGACGGGTCACCTCCCAAAACACCAACGCTAGTGCGTAGATGTCGCACCGCTTGTAGGACTCCAGGCAAAGTGAGTTCATACTGATGTAATAGATTTTTAAAATATTAATTTTACAATTATTTATGATAATACCGAAATCCTCAAGGCACAAATTATTGTGTGACAATAAAGACTAAGATATGACCCTGGTTCACCTGTTGACTAATACTAGCGACCAAGCCTGAAACTCCGTCTCACCTGTCGTCCAGCATCTCGGGGCTCATGTACCGCGGGGTGCCGCGCCGCGGGTCGGGCGCGTGGGCTCTCGTGACGGCCAGCCCGAGGTCCGCGATGCAGCACTCTCCATTCAGCTTCACAAGGATGTTCTTGGACTTCATGTCTCGGTGGGCTATAGCTGGTTTACCCTAGAAATCATAGTCAGTGCAGAGCAATAGATACAAAAAGTTGTGGATCTATCAAAAAATTGTCAATAATCTTCTATTTTTTTTAAACAATTGAAACTCTACTAAACATTAATTTATCACTAACTACTTACAATAATTTGATATTACAACAATATAAAATATTTACCTGTGTGCCATGTATATCTGTGTGGAGATGTAACAAGCCCTTGACGATGGAGAGACAGATCAGCATCATCTGGTGTCTAGTGAGGGTAGTTCTACTGAGGTACTCGTAGAGTGATCCCAGAGGATGGTAGTGAGTTATTAACCACAGCTGAATGAGAGTGAATATACAGTCGGTTACATTATTACCGTACATTTATTGATATATTTTCATAGGATTCATTATTAATACATTTTATTACACAACTTGTCTTAGTTGTCAAATAATACAATAAAATTAAATAAAAATAATATTAAGGCAGTCGTGTCGCTAAGCTACGCTCTATACAGAACCATACATCGTTAGGTCCGGTCCGGTCGTAACAAAGAAGAGAATATTCGTCTTTCTCTCTTCATGTGGAGACATTAGAAAAAGAAAATAAAGGTGTATAATATAAATATATTACAAGTAATATTTTGTTAACCTGCGTGCAACTGTTCCGGCTGGTCATGTCGCTGCCCACGTACGCCAGTATGTTGTCGTGCCTCAGCAGCACGGTGCTGTACACCTCCGTCTCCCGCGCCCAGCTCGCTTCGTCGCGGCTGGAGAAGATCTTGACGGCCACGCTGTCCGCGTACCACGAGCCGCGCCACACCTCGCCGTAACGACCCTGTCAACATATATGTACAGGCAAATATAATATATGAAGGAATATGGATAGTTGTTGTAACAGAACAAATAGAGAATTTACTGGAATAAAGAGTATAATGTATGACTTTATTTTAATAAGCTAACATCACATAAAATATCATCAAAATCAGTAGACGATTGGACGCATTGTACTCGCATTCGAAATAAGTTCTGTTTTCTCATAAAAATAAAAGAATATTCCAGACCAAAAAATACTCTGAATGTTGTATGATATACAAAGTTTGTCATTTCTTTATTATCATGGCTATACATATATATCTGTACTTACCTTCCCGACGCGCTCAATGAGCGACACCTGCTTAGCAAGAGTACGTTGTACCATGAGGGGCAGCCCGGAGCCCGAGCCGCTGGTAGCGGAGCCTTCGAGGTACTCCCGCAGCGTGGAGTCGCCCGCCGCTACCGCCTGCAACGCGCACGCCGTAGAGCCCTCCGCGCCTAGTACGTACGGGATATTGTATACTTCATAAATTAATACAAATGAATATTGTACTGTAAAGATGAATTCTTATATAATATCTTGTAAAACAGAAAATAAAAATATCCAAAATACACTACAGTTACTGTTACCTTCATAATAAGCGCTAGTGACGTGCGAGCTGTACATGTTGGCTGTGAAGTAGCTGGAGTCGACACCTAGCTTCTGAGCTGCTCGAGATACACGTAACCTGGAATAAAAAAATATTTGATGTAATACAGTTACAATGCGTTACGACATATTATATTTTTAGTTAAAATAGCTTGATTACTGATTAGGATACACATGGTTAAATATCCAGTTAACTATAGTTAAGTTAGTTAAACTATAACTGCCTTTTTCTTTTGTGATTTTTGTTATTATTGTGCTTTGCATTTTGTAAAATTATAAAATGTTTATATTTATTACTACTTCCCAGAAATAACATATGATAATATTTAACACCATTAGATATATTTCTATTAATTACAATTGCTTATTAATTATATTAAAGTATATTAATGTTATTAATAAGAATATAACATTACTACCTTGATCACTGAGACAGATATAATATCCGAATATAAGCCATGGTTTAATGAAACATATATAATGAAACATTTACATATATTTATAAAATAAATTTTGGTCAAATTTTGGTCAAATTGTTCAGAAATTTTGTGATATTATTTGATCTGTTAGTAAAAAAATAATATATTATAATGAGTCCTATAATATACCTATGAGTCCTCCGCAGCACCAACACGGCCAATGCCCCAATAGCACTAACAGCAAGGACTGAGAGGCCAACACTCAGCCAGAGCTTCCAGGCACCGCTGGTGAGGGGTTCAATAGCCATGTCTGCGGGGGCCAATGGGGGGAAAGGACCCTCATTGCACATGTCTCCCTGGCAGCATGTGATGTTGAGAGGCGGGGAAGCATGGCGCTTGCTGTGACTGGAAAAGTTAATAAATTGTTCAGGTTAGTGCAAAAAAACAACTTCCTAGCAAAAAACTTGTTTAATGAAAATTGTATTTATTTAATTTGAGGTTTTCCAAAAAAATAACTAAAACCACGATTATTAGCCTTGAACAATTACTTCGCTGTGCCTGCGATTTCGTACGCATAGATTCTGTCGATAAAACGTACCCTTGGTACTTACCAATGTTTGTAAAAACCATAAACCTTCAAACTGATAAGCAGCAATGGTACGCCAATAACAGATTATTAACTTCTTTATTTGTTAATCGCTTGTTATAAAAAAAGCAAAGTATAAAGTGAATCCGTACACAATATATTCCCGAAAACTGTGTCCAAATCAAACAGACAAACTAAAAAAACATTGTTTTGAGTTCTCTAGCTTATATAAAGGTCCCCTTTGTATATATTTAAAGATATATATATTTTTTTGTTATGTGGCCACAACGAAAAGACAAACAGATAAACAGACAAAGATTTTAAAAATGTTGAAAACGGATTTTGTTAGTTATTACTTAACATCCTGGTATATTTTTTTAAATATTTTCAATGTACAAAGGCTACTCCTCCACAGATTTATTACATGTATAGAATAAGATTTGCATGGTACCTATTACATGATTGACATAAATTGACATAACTTTTCAATTTCTTAACCGATTTAGAAAAAATGAACACTAAATGTTAAGTGAAAACTGTGATAATATATTCCTGAAAACCGCATTCAAATTGGTTAAGCCGCTGCTGAGATTAGCGTGCACAAACATACTGACAAACAGACAAACTGAAAAACCATTGTTTCCGGTTCTCTTGCTCTTATAAAGGTCCCTATGATGTTTTTTTTAATATTTTCTATGTACAGAAATGGATCAGTGACAATTTTATTATATGTGTGGTTTTTTATTAAAAAGATGAGAAATACTAGCAGTGAATAAAGTGTATCTTGAATTGTGACATGGCTGACATGTTCATATTATTTTGTTATGAACATAAAATATTGCACAAATTTCACATAACAATATAACAAAATATTCAACATTACCCTTGTGAGTGATGAGTTCTACATGTGAAGAGGTAATGGTCCCGTCTTGAAGAACATCCTCTTGAGTACCGCAGAGTGCCATCACTTGCTCGCACTGTGGACTTGAAGCAGTAGAGAGCTGACCCACAAACTTGTGATGTCAGTTCACAGTCAGGTGGCTCACATTGGTGACACTTGTATCTGAAATATTTAATTTAGTAATTAAATATAGCAAATTTAAACTTATCTCTATAGTCTAATTTATAAAAAGACATTTGTTTCAGAAAACCTTGTTCAAAAAAATCAATATCATGTTATTAAGATGCTAAATATGTATATATTTAATAAATGTACATATAAATGATTCATAAATAAATATTTATACTAATAGAAACCTCTTAAACCAATTTGATTTTATTAGTTTTATATATAGTATACCTTTTCTGGAACTTCCTTCTAATTGCCGCATAAAAAAAGATGAATTGATAGTTCACACATTTTTAAATAACAACACATTAATTTATATATACACTAATTATCTATTACGAGCTATGATATTTGTGAGGGGTGGCAGACGCACACACCATTTCATTAGAGGTTTGCAGGTTTTGGGAATGTGTAATTTTATGACAATCTCATTTTTTATCACTTTACCTAACATATCTGCATAAATGTCTGTTTGAAGTGTTCTATACTGATCCTAATTTAATAAGTAATAATGGTTGTAAACTTTATAAGGATATATATATTTTTTTTCTTATATATAATTTGTTAGCAATACCACATAAAACATTGAAAGTGTTACTATTTTCAAATGCATTAAATAACATATGATAAATTGTTCAAGTTATGGTAATTCTAGATTCTTGTGTGATTCACTGATCACACCCATATGTTTAGATTCATCACATACCTAGGTTGCTGTACCATCATCTTTTTATCAATAGCCACTGTGTCTTCTGAAAGGTGGTTCTCACTTTGTTTGACTCCATCCTCATCCAGATCCAAACCTGGAAGTCCAGCTGTTGATAAAAATTGAGGTATTAGTTTAGTAAATAATAGAAAACTATGGTCTTTGTTCTGACTTATTCAGTACCTAATGATTAATAATGCAGCAGGATCCTGTATATTGATTCAAAGAATACAGTATTATAACCAATATCAATTTTATAAAAATGTGCTTAGTTAATTTTGTGAAATAATGTAGAAAAAACTTACAATTTTTTTTTAAAAGATATCAAATGTGAGATAAACTAAACACATTTTTTTTTCTTATAGGTAAAAAAACAGCTTTAAGAATAAATTTATTTTACTACATACGAATGAAACCGATTTATGTACTGTAACTGAAGTATAAGTACTACCTATAAATCTTTTTCGTTTATTTTTGTACACAAGATCCAGTATTTATAGATTGATAAATTTATAATCAAGATATTTTAAATAATCATACTAAATTAAATTAGAGCATAATAAAGTTTTACATTATAATTGTAAAATGTGTTTATACATGAGGTTTATGAAAACATTATCATGGACAAAAACATACTGATTCGAGTTACATGGGTCACTTAACATTTTTGCCAAGAAAAATGTTGAAGGTAATCAAAATATCACGTAAATGGATATATTAAATTAATGCTTTGATGAGCATGTTTATAATAAATGCATATCAACTCATGTTGTACTTGAAAACAATAATAAAAGTCTTATCCAAAACATGCACACAGAAGCCAGGTAATTTAATAAACTTCCACACAAACGATGCTCATATAACTTTACCAGAAGATTTATTTATAGTATGTATTAACTAGGTACACACGATTTTACACATTTACTCACCATAACAAGCATTTATAAGTAAAAAAGTGAACAAGTATCGCACTATGACAACGTCCGCCATTCTTCGCTCATCATAACAATACAAGAATGGTCAAAAAAAACTTTCTTAACATTATTATTTAAGCACTTAATAAAGTTTTAAAAAATAATACTTTTTAATTATATGTAATCTATAAATATAAATGTTCGTGGAAATTTTTCTAATTTTATAGTAATTCATATATATTTAAGTCTTATAATTTACTTGGCGTCCGGCCACAGTATATGACTTATATTGTTACGGCATCTGGCATACAGATAAGATAAACAATACTTTTGTATTTTGAAGTATAAACTCTTCGCATCGTGTCCTGCGGCACGCAATTACGAACGAAATAAATATTACGAACAAAACGAACGCATAGTAAGATATTTGTTTAAAAATATCTATAAACATGTATAGCCATGCTAAGCTAAGCTAAGCTAGCCAACACATTTTACCTTTTCCCACTATTACTATATGAGTAAACGACAGATAAACTTGGCTAAATATTATACCACTCAAAAATATAATATTATTGTAATTTGGTTATACCTAAACATTTTTCTCCGTTTTCTCGTATTTTTAATTTTTTTTTATGATACAAGGAGACAAAAATAAACTATCAGAAATGATATTAAGACTGCTGAGTTTTATTTGCATTTTTTCTTTTAACACAACACAATTAAAACATTGTTTATTGTAAAGTACCAGTAAAATATAATGCACAAGCCAATGCGCAAAATCTATTTATTTTTTATATCACAAAACTAACACAACTTATCACCTAGCTACTTGTTAATTGATTTTTGGTAGTATATGTAAGGCAATAATATTTTCGTATCATTAAAAAACCCAATAAAATAAAGTGAAAGTTATTTTAATAATTTATCATAATCTAAAGATGTGGCAAAGATTTTTTTTAATGCTAGAATAAATGCGTAAAATAATACAGAATGTTATAAGCATGTAAATTTTTATAAATCGTTGAATGTATAAGTCCAAATCTCTTTCAATATTTGTAATTAATTACAGACCTAAATATGTGTTTTTATGTGACTCTTAGCAGCCAAGCGAGTGGACGGATTTGAAAGCGCTTTTTTTCAAATCGAAAGTCTCATCCGTCGCTATGGTTCTTAGATATATTCAGTCGAAATAAAAGATATGAAGCTTTAATTGGTGCGGGTGAAAGGTTCTTATGCAATTGATAGTAAAAACCTAGACAAATTAAAATTTTTGTAGTTTTAATTTGTCTAGGTTTAGTTTAGGACAAATTAAAATTTTTGTAGTCATAGGTTCAACTAGTACAATATAGAAACTAGTAATATAAGTTTAAAAATCAGAAAAAAAAATTAAAACACCTCGATAAAAAAGTTATCTAAAAACGATAAAAGTATTACATATGTAGTCACCAAGACAAATAACTAAATAACAATAACAAAAATCGTTTAGTCTAAGTCCTCATTCATTAGTTATTAATTAGATCCTTATTCATTAGATAACTCTGAAATTTTTGTTAAATAAATACCATCCGCAACGTAAGTACATTACGTAATAATATTACTTTTATTCTTTTTAGGCCTCTGTTTTTATCGGAGGTTTTTAAATTTATTTTTTTATTCCAGAGTATGAATTTAAAACTGCGAACAGTTTCGTCGACTGTTATATCTTTAGTTCAATATCACAGGACAAATATACAAGACTTGTTTTTCAAGAATACTTTAGTATTTAGATTGCCCTCAACATATATATCCCTATCCAAATGCCTTACAACTGAGAAAATGAACAAATTTTCATGGAAAAACAAAAAAAATTGTTTGAGGAAAAATAATAAAAAACTATTCAAAGGGTTCTTGTGAATTATTTAGAAGTTTTCCAAGTATACTCAAAAGTATAATTTTTATTTTATGTTTGTGTATTTTAAATTTTCTTCAAAGGCTGAATTACTGTTTTATATTAACTAAAGTTTTATATTTTTATCTGTTGTTACTAAGGAGTTCTTCAAAAACTATTTTGAGTTTTGACTTTTGAGTTTTGACAATCAGCAATAACCAATAGATTATAGAAGATTCAAAAAAGTCGGTTGATGCTTTTTTTATTTTAAGTAAAATATCTCTTCCGAAATCTAACTAATAGTTAATTGTTATTTGAAATATTTGCACTATATCGGTAATTAGTAGTGTTAAAAAAAATGCCACGTACAAAGAAGCCCGTTCGCAAACAAGAAAAAATAAGTGAAGATGACGATGCTTTGAAGAAATTAAACAAACATGGTTTATTGTAACTTTAGTTTTCTATTTCACAGCTTCAGAAGTTTCACAAAGTATTAATTATTATACATATGTTTCAATTGCAGTTCTTGATCTAAAGAACAAGATTGACTCGCGCGCACAAATGGAACTAAGAAATGTCGAACTGGCCTTCAAAATTCTATTAGGTTCAATCAGCACTACATATTTGGATAAAACAGTTGGACAATTGGTAAATGTTTATTGTAGGCAATCATAAATGTTGAACATCATAATATTTACTAAAGAATCCTTTAACTGACTAACAGTAATTTTAATATTGGTAATCGCTATAGCCAGTAACATAATGTAGTAACCGTAAATAATTATGTTTTATATATTTAGTGGTTTTAATGGACTTCTTATTTACAGAAGACAGAATTACATCTCAAGGAACTGCCAACAAGACAGAGAACCAGAAATTCTAGCAGATCTGCTTCACATGATGATGGTATGAATGTTATTGTAATTATATTGTGTAGTGCACACATTGTCTAAGGGCAATTCAATATTTGAATTTAAGGATAAGGTAGTTACAAAGCTTTGCTGAATAGCTAATTTATTACTCCTAAATAACACAGACTAATGAAAAAATGTTTAATTTAAATGATTTTGATGTTGTTCTAGACATTACAAGTTGCGTAAATATCATGCACTTTTCATGCAATAATTTTTATCTACATTTTCACTTGGTTTTGGGTTACATTTTGGTTAAAGGATCAGTCATTTCTCTTTCAAATTATTTCCTTAGGGACGGAAATTACAAATACTATCTGTTATTTAATGTACCAACAAAAATATGTGAATAAAGATATTGAAAAAGTATATATAGAAGAGTATTTATATAGTGTTTGTTATTATTAAAAATAAAGGAGACTACTAGAACAGATTAATGTCTTTCCACTCCCTTTGATTAAATCATCTAACATCATTTACCATATTTCCACTAACTGGGAGCTTTCTGGGATCAGGGTACCTCACGGAGAACTCGTCTCAGGGTTCTGGAGAGCGTCATCCTAAGAAAACATTCATAGGTAAGTCCGCTTTCTATTTATCTTGTCAGTCTGTTTTATACACTTCATGGTGCATTTGATCATCGTAGTTTTAGTATTGTTTTTGTAATATTATTTATATACACAATATATTTGTTTATATAGATTTGTAGAAAATAATGTCTTTATGTGAGAACACTACATTCTTTAATAATCATGAGTGGTTGAATGAGTTGGTTAAATATAAATATAAACAACTATTCAATTTTTTTTGGAGGTAAAGGGGGGCGGAACAAATATCTTGTCCAGCCCAACTGTCATCCTCGCCTGCCCGCACCATATGATGGCGGCGACCAATTGATTGCCGTGGTGCCTCCTGCCAGACAGTAGACTAGGTCTGGCGGCTTAATGGTGGTGTAACCATGCATGTAACTGGCAAACTGGTTAGGAATGGCTTGAGTGAGCTTCAACGCCCAAGCTACACTATGGACGCAAAGTTACGAAAGAAATTACCCCAGGAGAGTACCACCCACGCTGGATAATCCCTTTATTTATTTATTTCTTTAGTACAGTGCAAAGATTTCTTCCAACCAATCCAAAAAATATGATGTTGTGATAGAATAATGGAAGGCATTGTGTACAATATATAACTGAGGAAAAAAAAAAGAAAAGATAATAAAAAAGTATATATCTAATAAATACTTAATAAAACAAAAATAGTATTAATATATATATATATATGATAAATAACGCTCCTTCAACCGTTTTTTAAAAACAGGAAGAGAAGGACTATTGCACACCTCAAGTGGGAGAGAATTTCACAGAAAAGCAGGAAAAAGACCTAGAGAAACAATAGGTGTGAGATACCTGGACACGAAGAAGAAACTTACGGTCAAGCCGACAAGGAGATTCATTAGGATGCAAAAAACTAAAACGCTCACGCAGATATATAGGAGCTAAATAATTATACAGGATGTTTATTTATTAATTATGCGAAGACGGATAGGGAGCCACTTGAGTTGTGCTCTGAAATTAGAAACATGGTCATACCTACGAAAATAGTCTGCACTCAGGCTGTTTTAAAAAACAATGTGTCTCACCAAAAAAAAGGTTAGTGCAGCTGGCATACCTTCTCAACTTATTCGTCAATAGACCAAGAAGCTCATTTGTTGGTATCAAATCGCATCTGAATACGGAAAACCCCTAAAATTAAATTAAATCTGCTGAGATGCCCATTGAAGATATAAAATACCTTGACAACGTATATTTAAAGTATATAACCCTAAAAGAAAAAAGCTTGTTACAAATTAATAAAAGTAAAGTGGGTTTGTGGTTTAAAATAATTTATCCAGTGTAACCAATAATAATACAACCACAACATTTAATCTTATAATTAATTAAGTTATAAAAAATTCGGAAAATGCCAAAATTATTTTAAAATAATGCCAGCTACACTCAGCGGTGGGTTACTTGAGATAACACCTTAGTTTTAAATTATATATCAAAAATACTAAAAAAGAAATCCTAGGCGCCACTGACAAATAATAAGCGAAGACATATGCATGATCCTCCTGCTTGTCAGTACTGGAGAATCAAAGTCAAACACTTGTTCTTTATAAAAGTTTGAAAATGGCAGTGTTGATTAATGGTATAAATTAATTTTGTACATCACCATATCATCGGGATTACAATAAAGACGAGCTTCTTAAACTCAGCTAGTCAGGAAGCAGGATACAGGTCAAGCAGGACGACGCTCCGAAGATTCACGTCTACCCCCGCGAACCGATTATAAATATGTATATAATAAAGTCTCAAAACCTATGAAACATCTAATTCAGAGTAAAGATTCAAATTACTTACGAAATATTGTTCCAACAAACTTTGAAACTGCCCGGGAAGTGTCGGCAATAGGAATTATAATTATTCGATATTAATAAATTAGCCCTGCAATTAAACACGCTAATGAATTTAAGAAACAACGCTTCAAATGCGTTAATAAGATCACAAACAACTAAAACACTCACCGAAGGCTAATAAGATATTGAATTCGGAAGTGCTTCCGAAAGAAAAGACCCTAAAGGTCACGGCATTGAATTTTATAAACAAAATATGCATAATAAGCAAACAATGTGGCCATGCACACGCCGCGTTACACGAAATGTGGGTAAAACTGATTTTAATCGGAAGAATACCAATATTTAAGTAATTTAAGAACAATGCACTACTTATCTACAGAAAGAAAAGAGTGTAATAAATTTATAACAAATTGTTGTACCAATAAATATAACAATAAAATAATGTTGGCTGCAACTAAACTTCTGAAACAATATGACAGCTACTTTTAAATAAATATCTAGCGATATGCTTACCTTATTAATGGTTAATAAATGAAATTTAAAATTGTAATTATAAATAAAATGTTTATATTTTCAATAACATTTTGGGGATTATAAAGTTAGCTTAAGCTGGCAACATTCAGTATTTTAAACAAAAAGAAATGTCACAGACTAATTAAGAAATTGTAATTAGCTGTCAACAGATAAATAATTTACATTGTCTACGAATATGACAGGTAATAAGAAATCGATAATATTAAAATTATAAATATTTAGAAATGTAATTTCTATGTAACAAGCTATCAGATATTCCACAACATATTCTGCAAACCAGCAATAGATTCGGCGGTTTGAAAGTCTGGCGGTCTGGCGAAAAGAAATGTGCATAAAAAAACTCAGCAAACCTCGCATCTAGTTCTTTACGGGATAGAAGATGTCTATAAGCTTAATGAATTGCTTGAAACTACTGAATAAATAGTATAGTTAACAAGAACACGGAAGTTTACAAAAGCCTTCTTGAGAGAACTTTCTTTGCTAACTGTCTCCCAGAGCCAAAAAATAAATTGTTCAAAGAGATTTAATATATCTATCATCAATCTATATCAATAGAGGACCTAAATAAGAAATATCTTTGTGCAATATCAAAGGTGTTGGCTTTCGACGAACCATTCAACGGTTGAGCAAGTGTACGGAGTGAGACAGTAAGAAAGGCTTTAGGACGTAAAGAGTACTGCTAAAGCTTGCTTTTAGACATATAACAGGTCTCCGACAGAGTTTGTCATAACGGACTGTTGTTTAAAAATGAAGATCAATATCCCACATAGCTACCCTATCATGTTGATGACGTCCTAGCTTTCCGAATATTTCAAGGAGGGCAGGTCTGCGTTCACCTTCTACAGTATAAGAGCTGCTGGCGTACCGCAGGGTTCCATCTTAAAGCCTATGTTATACAGTTTATACACAGTAAACCTCCCCGCCTCGCTTGGATTAATAACGGCCACATGCTGATGACACTGCTATTCTTGCTAGCCACAGTGATCCTGTTGGCGTGTCTAGTGCCCTACAGATCGTGTGCGGGATGAAATTAAGAGTTATTATTAACAGTTATTATATGTTATCTTTTTATTTTTCTAAATATTGGTTTAATTCATATCAAAATTAAATATTATAAGACATTAAATTATGAATGTTGTACTCCTATACTACCTACTGCTTTCAACATTCTTAGACATGCCAAAATAAAAACTGATATTTGAAGGCCGCTTGGATATACGAGTTCTACTTTCTTCATTTTTTTATCCCTCTATTACCATTTCGGTCTGATTACAGACATTATTTATAAATAAGGGTAGATAAAAGTCATCTGTTGATTTTCTGCACGGACTACATAAGAGTTACAAAGGTGTACTGATTGGTATGGAACAATATTTATGGTAACTGACTATCAAACAAGCCTCTAATTAGACTTTTACTTCTACTCTAAAGATATTTTTATTCTATTTACCAAAGAAGTATTATTGAAAAGTATTATAAAAAATAATAATAATTATATTACATAAGGCGTTCAAACGTAAACGAAATTTCTTTCCTTTATAATATACAATCTGTGCAGTATTTGTGTGTATTTATCGTAAGTTTCCCCGCAGCCCCCCCCTCCAACTCGCGCGCTCGTCGCTCGCGGTCGGCAGACGCGTCGTGTCGCTCGGTGAAGACGGTCTCGCGCACGCAGCACCGCCAGTCGCGCTCTGCGTACCGCACGCCCGCATACAACAAGAACGCCGTGGTCAACTACCCTGTCATTACTCCCAAGGTATAAACCTACCTTTTGTCTGGCCTCGCGGTGCCAATGCATAGATTCAAGAGAGGTCTCTTAAATCTTAAATAGTACATTCAATGATAAGTCAATTATCATCCAGCTTTGGAACTTGATGGATCTTTTGTAAGAAGTTAACAGCAATCATAAGATAGAGTAGATACCTATAGAAGTAGAGTTGCTTTTACATATGTACAGTATATAATAAAGTAGTCAGTGAGTATAGAAGGGAAAAATAATGTCAGCTTTAGTTGTACATTTTAACGGGGGAGACATGTAAACAGCACATCTCAATACAAAGTTATTACAAAACTAGTTATCTACAGCTGTGTATTTATATTAAACGTGTAAATATCAACCCTTCCTTCCAGGTGAATCCTCAGACCCCTCTGACGGTGCTCCGTCAGCCGCGCCAGGGTGAGATGGTGCTGTCGATGTCGGGTTCGCCCGTCATGGTGCCCGCCTGCTATTCGTACGTATTATCTAAATTTTAGATGTGTGTGTGTAGATGTATGTGTATGTCTTGCGTGCTCATTAAAGGGAACACAAATATATACACAATGGTTAAAATAAAATAATGAAAATAATGATTTATTGCCAGGTTTTTTTTTTATCTTATTCTGGGAAAATATTTGTAGCAAGTAAGTGTAACACTATGGTAGTACCAGATGTTTAGTTTCCATAATGACTTGGTTAATGTAAAAGACTGATATTTTTTTGCAGTTCTTAATAATATATTAAACATATTTTCAGCCTAAAACCTGATGAGAAAGCAAACTGCAACATTCTCCTTCAAGATGGCACCATGCTGTCTCTGCAGCCGAAGCAGCTGCGGCAGTCGCAGGCCTACATACCCTTCTCTCTCATGGACTCCAACGTACTGCATCAGCTCAAGACACTCAAGGACAATCTGGCTACTGTAGTAAAGCTCGGGGAGAAAGCCATGGTCAAATAGATACTAGATTACTTGCTTTAATAGAGTTTCTTATTAGTTACAATATTAGTATTTTTAACAAGATATAATATAAGAAATCAAAGCGGGGATTCCGTCATTTCCAGACCTTTCTTCTATACTTATACCAGTAATGTCGATCATCACTGGATCTAAGTTACCTAGTTTATTATTGAATGGTGTTATAAAAGAATGCGAATTCGAAATACAATTCGCTCCCTCAAGTGCTAACACGCCACTGCGCTATGGTTACTTATTGTAAGGTTCGCAATTTACCTTCAGCATCTATTATAGAAAGATATTAGACAAGATTCATTACTTTCTAGACTTCCGGATACTCGAATATGACTTCTATAAGGTTTGACATATAATATTGCTACATGTTACGTCTGCACGTTTGGATGAAATTGGGATCTAAACCAACCAATCTCCTTCGTCTTTCACGTGGTGCACAATAGCATGGATGTCTTTGTCATCCATGTGTAAATTGTAAAGAAAGTGTATCCATCAAAGTGTAAAGAATGGAATTGAATCATCACCAAACGTTTTTAGGCGCCAAATTCGCCCCTAGCTTTGGACACAAATTTTGTGTATTAATAAAGTAATATTGGTGTGTCGAATTACAATTAGTATTATATCCTGACTTACAGACTGACTGACCAAACATCTTATGTATTGATGAATGTTTGTTGCTATTAATTATTAATGTTATGGCTGTTATGGCTGTTTGTATGTGAATTAAGTATGTATTAGAATTATATTGTTAATAATAATGTATTGTATTAGGATTTGTAATTTTATAATAAAACAATTTAGATTAGTCTCCAGTTTCATTTTAATTACTTAGGGTATACTGCTAATAATATAAATTTATGAACATACCAATATTCGGAAATAGTCTAAAATAACAATTAATTTATCTATTGCCTAAATTTGTGACAAAAAAATAAATTAAATTGATGGGGGGAAATGGATTAAAATATCTATCCGAAACAGTCAAGAAATAAAGAAATCGGTTATTTGTACCGATGAATAAGTTGGAAGATGTCTGTGAATTAAGAAGAAATATATTGAAGATTTTTGAAATTATTACTAAGTTAAAAAAAACTTTCTAATATTTTAAAATATGTAAATTTGTTCTATTAAAATATTGGGCTAATAACAATTCCCAAGGAAAAAACTAATAATTATTAGTAGCCATGTTTCCCGAGCGTTTGTTCCACTTCCTTGACGTATTTCTCGGTTACTTTTTGTGTTCTCATATCTCCAACCTACAAAAACAAAAAATACAGAGTCGGGCTTCACTTAGTTACAAATGTATATGATAATACATGTACTTGAAACAGTAAATTAAAAAAAAAATGCACATTATCGCCTAAGTACAAAAATGTATGCATGAGTGTGTTCGTAGGCGTGCACGTGGGCATGAGAGTGGATGTAGGCGTGGGCCTGTGTTTGTGTGTGTGTGTGTGTACCTTCTGTCGTATGACGCGTCGTTCGTAGTGGTCCTGTCTCTCCTGCTCTGCTCGCAGCGCCACGCCCTCGTCGTGAAGCTTCTCACGAAGCTCGGCCCTATGGAGACATGAATCCGTTAATTACATTAAATTGTATAAAATTACCATAAAGTCAAAGTTTTTTATCTATTTAGCACAACTTAAATGTGCATCGATATGTGCCTGAAATAAGTTGCAGTTCAACATGACTGTTGTGTACTTGTAAATTAAGGAATTCTTTGTTTTCTTTCAGGAGAAAAGACATAGATTTTAGATGGACTAAAGAACCGTTTGGGACTGGAACAGGAGTTCCGACGTTCATTCTCAACAGGTAGACTTAATGAATACACACACATAGGTATGTGTGTGTGGCAAACACAGGTGTAGGACAACATATCAATTCATGTCATGTCCACAAATTAAAACGAAAGTTTTCACATACAAAACTTACAATTCCTCAATAATTATACTTTCTCAACTTTTTATTGAAATATCTTATGATACTGAAGGTTACTGTCCTAACATCTATAAATATAATAAAATTGTCACTGGTCCATTTCTGTACATGGAAAATACTAAAAAAAAACATAGGGGCCTTTATAAGAGCAAGAGAACCCAAAACAATGGTTTTTCAGTTTGTCTGTATGTCTGTATATCTGTATATCTGCATGTCCGTACGTCTCTATGTCCGTACGTCTCTATGTCCGTACGTCTCTATGTCCGTACGTCTCTATGTCCGTACGTCTCTATGTCCGTACGTCTCTATGTCCGTACGTCTCTATGTCCGTACGTCTCTATGTCCGTACGTCTCTATGTCCGTATGTCTGTATATCTGTATGTCTTTATGTTTGTGCACTCTAATCTCAGAATTTCATCTAAATCGGTTAAGAAATAATAAAGTTATGTCCATTTATTTCAATCATGTAATAGGTAATCTTATCCTATAAATGTAATAAATCGAGAAATAAGTAGAGGAGTAGTTTTTGTACATAGAAAATATAAAAAAAATATATACCAGGATGTGAAATAATAACTAACAGAATTAATTTTCAGCATTTTTAAAATCTTTGTCTGTTTGTCTTTTACAACGCACACAACACGAAAAAAAAATATTTACAAAAATTCATACAGCGGGACCTTTATATGAGCAAGAGAACCCAAATCTATTTTTATTCATTTTGTCTGTTTGTCTGTATGTCTGTATGTTTGTACGCTAATCTCAGAAACGGATTAATCGATTTGGATGCAGTTTTCGGGTATATATTGTCATATTGTTTGTTTTAAACAATCGGTTAACAAATAAAAAAGTTAATAATCTGTTATTGTCGTACCATTGCTGCTTACCAGTTTGAAGGTTTATAGTTTTTACATACAAAGGGTACGTTTTATCAAAATTGAAATCCACGCGTACGAAGTCGCAGGCACAGCTAGTGTGTAATAAAAACTTTAAATTATAAAAATAGGTATTTAAAGAATCGACTTTAAAAAGGTAAAGGTACAATACTCCGATCATAATGAAAAATACCTGGCGCGTTCTTTATCGTTAATTTGTTTCATTATTTCCTGTCGGTGTTGTTCAATGCGAGCTTTTCTCTTGTCTTCCAACTGTGAAAATAAATACAAATACAATAAGTTTTTAGCGCCGATATAAAACTTTTAATAACACAATATGGTCAGTTGATTAGATACTGAGTAGAATATTGTAATTTGTAACCTAAGTCTGTTTCAATTATAAAAAAATCATCCGGTCACTATTTTATAATATATATTTATTAGGACGTTTGGTGGTAAGTTGACCCCTCGAAATAATCATATTATGCATTTTTCCCGCCAACTTAAAAAACGGACTACGGTTACAAACTATCATCCTATATTTATTCCTCCTTGGGGTGAAATCTCTACAAATTAAGACGATAGTGAGACATGTAAAATTTATCAGACTGAAATCTATTAAAATACTTGTTTTGAATGTGTTCGTACGTTGGAAATCATAAATGATAGTTTAACCTCTTTCTCTTTGCGGATGAACTCTTCGTTCTGTCTGGCCGCGTTATTGAAGCTTTGCTCATCCTTGGCTATTTCTCTCGCTATCAAACGATGGATGTCGGTAATCTGAAATTATATTTATTTAATATTTTTTTGCTAAGAATATATCACTTTAAAACCAGGCTTAGCAGCGCGCTAACCTCTGAATTGTGCTAGCACATTTAGTTTAAAGCTCATTTTTCTTTCGAAAACACCACTTTTGTCTCTCTTTCTTAAGCGAGGTCAAACACCTAATTTCTTGTACATTAAGAATACCTTAAACTTGTCAGAAATTGAACCTACTTGAGCCACTCTAGCTTCATGTAACTTCTTCATTTCTCTATTTCTCTTGATGGCCGCCTCCCGTTCCTTACGGCGGTATTCTCTCTCTACGTCCTCCTGAATCTTTAGATTACGGATCCTCTCCAGCTCTTCTTTGAGATGTTGCTCCGCCTTTTGACAGAAACAACATTTACCAATACTTATAAATCTAGGTATTTATGTGTCTGAACACGTGTACGAAATTTGATAAACTTTTGACAACATACTACCACACCTTTTGTGCCTTAGAAATATGGTCGATGCCTTTCTGTTTGGCTGCTTTGACAGCCTCTGCGTCAGCTTTGTTCTTGGCTTCCCTCTCCTGCTTCAGTTTGAGAAAGTTTGCAATGCGCATATCCATAATGCGCTCCTCCTCATTCTGCAGCTGCTTGTAGTAGAGAAGCTCAGCGTTGCCTAGATTTCGCGAGAATACCTGGATAATCTATCACTGTTCCGAAACAATACAAAAACTACAAATAATGTACCTTGGTCTAATATCTCCTTAAGCTTGGCCTGCCTGCCATTTTTCTCCTTCAATTTGTGGGCTTCGTCTATTTGCATGGCGATGTTAGATTGATTAACCCTTATGCTTTCTTCTTCGATACGTTCCGCTTCCATTATCTAATGATTAGGAATTAAATAATTAACGTTAAAATGCGTGCCTTTTAACTGTAATACTCACTAGTTTATTAGTTATATACTATTAGCCTAAAGTTCTTACTCTTAGATCCTTTTGTTTCCATCTGAATGATTCAGATTCAGAAAAATTAAAGTTGGGATATTTCGTCTTTGTAGACCATTTTTCTATTGGCCATTAAAGTATAGACTTATACTCATGCTTAAATATTTGTAAATACTCTAGAACGTTCACCTTGGCGGTGTCGTGTGCCTTGATCTGTTCCTTGAGCGCGGCGAGGTTCTGAAGACGCAGGTCGTGGCGCCGCGCCTCCGCTGCCACCGCGCGCTCCTCCGCCGATACACGGTTCTCTTCCATTATGGCGTCCAGTCTGTTGGGAACCGGTCATCAACATTCAGAATCCTATCAAAATAGGCTGGTTTTCATTTCTAGGTGATCCTCGGCGAGTAATCTCCGTTGTCCCGGGATACTTTTCAAAACTCACCTCCGCTGTTCCTCATCTAATTCTTTCTTGAGAAGCTCCTTCTCGGCAATCTGTGCATCACGTATCGCGTGGCATTTCGAAGCTAAGATGATACGATTACACAGTCTTGGTCCTTGCATGTTATTAGCTCGAAGCACTGAAAATAAATACTTGGCCTGTGTATAAAACATCTTAAGACATCTTAAGACTTACATTTAGATATTTTTAGTTTCATTATCCAACAAGTAAACAATCTTTAATCTGAACATCGAAAATCGGTAGTATTACAAATTACTTTCTGCTCTAGACAAAGTGTGAGCAGCCTGATCAGGTCCTGTCAGCTCGGGATCTCCTGTTCCAGTGGCGGCTTCAGCTCCCGGCTGTGGCTTGAGCTGCTGCTTCAGCAGCATCTTTCTTTCCTCAGATTCTTTGGCAGCCTTTTGGATGGCTGTTTCTTGAGCGTGCATCGCTTCGAGCTGTTCTTCTTGAGTTACTATCTGGTTGACGATTATTTAAAAAAATGTTAGCAATTATTAAACATCACGTTTATCAATATTACTTGTATTAGTAGTAGGTATTTTATATATGTATTGTATATACAAACAAAAAAAACATATTTTTTTGTATACATGTATACAAAAAAAACCTTAGCCTGTTTCTTCAGTCGTTCATAATTCTCCTTGTTAATTATCGCCGGATACAAATTGGGTTTATTTTTGGGAATGAGAAGCGTCCTGAAGCCGCCGAGCTGCGGCACCAAAGTGTATTCGTGCTGCGGTACTTCGCATTTGTGAATCGGACGCTTCGTGTCGGGAAACTTCAAGCGACATTCTGAGGGTCTGAATTTATATATTTTAAATAAAATTAAAACGAGCAGATAATCTGTCTAAATGCACACGTTGTTCGCCACCCATAGACATGGTATTGCTAAGTGAGTGGTATTTGTTGAATCGGTGACCTGTGTCAGTACAAAACGAAGGTATAACAAAGCCCATCTTCTATGAGACAGTGATACTACAGCAAAGTAAGTTAGCAAAAAAAATGATAAACTTTTTTTTACCCTTTTAATCTGTATTACGTCTATTTCAAAATAAATACAAGGAAAGAAAAAATATCATACTTAATTTTATTGAGGTCGTTGACAAACTAAAAATTTGGTTTGGGACCTACTTTGAACGAAACAGTAGTTTTATTGAACTTTATATTATAATATAATCTATTTCCTTACATGGCATAGCTTTTGTTAGTGATAATGGTAATTACCATTTCAAGTGGTTCTTAATCACTGTTAAATTATTTTAATTTACTTTATTACCTGTGTAATTGATAACAGCCCGGTTCGTCGCCTTTTAGTACTGTGTGGTATTTTATGCCCTCGTGTAAATTCTTAAAAGGTTTAGGCATTTTATATTTAAAATTAATATTTCTAATATATTCAATTTATGATCTCACAACTTCTCAGTTTTATAAATAACTGTTGCTTAGAAACAATGTTACTACGTCCCTGGAGAGAGAATTTGTTGTGATAGGTTCACTATGTTAAGGATAACTACTTAATTTAAAGTGTGTTGTGTAAACTGCCGCATTAAAATAATAATAAAAAAAAAAATTAAACATATTTAACTCAACAAGAACCAATTTAAATATATTATCAGAATCAAAAAGGGGGGCCAGATGGGCCCCCATGGGGAAAAAAGATAAAATGTACAAAACGCATACTACACGTAGCCAATTATCGAAAACGGGCTGTGCAGGTAGGGTTGCCATCTTCTAAAATAAAAAAAGCTTGTCTCTGAACTGAGAATTAGGCCGGACAATTTGTCCTAAAAACCGGACATGAGTACGTGATTTTTAAACAGTAAATTTTATATTTTTGGCTTTTTCACCTTCTTTATCCAAAAAGTTTTTTTGTTTAGAAGTCATGTCACACAATCATAAATTGTGATTTTTAAATTACTCAATGTGTAGCTACTTACCATTTATTTTCATACAGGCCGGATATACAAATATTTAGCCGGACATGAGGTGAAAATAGTCCAACATATCTGATGGCAACCCTGTGTGCAGGGCTATTGCGTATCATTTTTATAGCTCAAATGATAAAGTAGTCCCTATGATCCTCCCTTCCATTCCTTAATCCCTGAGCTGTCTCCTTGGTCGCTGATCGCTTAACTCTGCCTCCCCTGGTTTGCCAGGAGTTTCATCTGATTGAGCCCTCTAGGGGTCTCACTCAGTTGACATTCAAGCTCACTTCCGCAGCATCCCTAATCCACATTCCCTAGAGCTCCAGCTCAGCCCAACACCACGCCTTTCTTAACAGACGTAGAATGAGCTCACAGGAAGAGGGCAAGGCCCTTACACTGTTTCCCCCTCTCCTCTTCGGGGTCGAGAGAGGAGGAGACGGTAATCCCTATTGGAGTGTGTAATGAATGGTTGTCAAACGACTTAATTCCTATTTTGTAACCGTATTGATATACTGAGATGAAAATCCCAATTGCCATCAACGTTCGCTTCGCAACTAGGGATTTATTGTCAGTTGTCACTAGTTAAGTCAAAGTAAGGCAATAACCCTGTTGACCTAAAATAACTAACTGAATAGTTGTTGCTCTAACAGTAGTTTCTGGCTGAAAATATAATAAATTTTAAAATTATATTGGAGACGCGTTTAATGTTCATAATGTCGTCTTTTGTAAGATAGAATTTAGAATTAAACCCCATTTAGAATTCGAAATTAGTAGGGCAATTCCTATTAATTAATCTTTTTTTTTTTTTTTTTTTTTATCTTTGGAAAAATGCGTTACGCATCATCCCTGCAGCCAGGCAGGTGATGACCGAGGGGGTATGTGGGACTACCCGGCAGCATAGAAGACTCTGCCATTTTTAAGGCTACCCACTAAAAAACCAACGGTTGACCTCATCGCCTTAGTGGGGCGCCACGGGATCGCTTTCGCACTCACCGTGACGCCCCGGCGGAACCCCCTGCGAGGGGCCCCGATCAACTTAGGGACACCCTCACCTCGTAGGCCTATAACGGGCGGAAGAGGTCACCCCTCCTCTCCCGTCCAGGCGCTACAGCTAGGGAAGGAGGCTGCGGGCGTAATCCCTCCTCCTTCGACCCAGCCTACCCCTACGGAGCGGTTCAGAGGAGGCTGTGTCCCGCTCCGCGGCCTCTTTCGCGGCAATCACTTGCTCGCAGAAGGAGGCCATAGCGACCCAGCATCTCTCGCTGCCGAGCATCGCAGAAACAACGCTCGGCAACGAGAGGTCGCTGCCAACCACGGCCGTCAGCTCAGTACGCTGACGGTCCCAGGCTGCGCAGTCCGCAAAGGTGTGACGAGCCGTGTCCACGGGCTCGTCACAGTGGTGGCTCCTATTAATTATCCTAAATTAATAATAAATGGGGGAGATCCATGTCCAGCAAGTGGACTGCGATAGTTTGAAGCGAGCAACCCAATAATATATAAAGTTAGAAGTGTCTTCACCATTTCCGGCAGAATAGCAAAAACCAGTGCTAACAAGATTATAAAAACCCGAGGCACCACATTATTAGCTCTCTTGCATTGTAGCGGTCGTGACGAGAAATTGTTATAGATTATTTTGTATAATTTTTATATTTTTATAATACCCACCTTGTGTTTATTTTTGTTATTAATACTGATATTATAATTTTATTTGATTCATATTTCTTTTCTTTTTGTTGCAATATTGATTAATTTATAACTTCAGAAGTGGAATACGCTTACTGCAAGCAAGCCGTTTGAATTTCATTCTGACTATTCTCAAATTACTTTCAAGTTATAATCAAAATTTATATTTTTTTTCCCACAAAATGGATAATAATAATTCTTCAACGTACTACTAGACGAAGGCGTGATACTACTCCAAACATAAGAGAAGCACTGGGAACCATACTGGAGCGTCTCAACGTACTTGAGGGACGAACTGCGCCAAGCATCACACAGCCACCACTGCAAGCGCCCATCTTGTTGCCCACTTCGGAAGATTCCGGTGTGGTAGAAGCAACAGCACAAATGCATCATGCGGCATCGCCAGTACTGCCTTCTCACACCAGCATTCAGAATTCGGGCACTTCCGTGGATGTTACAGACCGAATAATTGGAGCAATATCATCATTGTCAAGGGTGAGATCAAACCATTTTTATATTTCAAACTTTGATCCGAGTGTTACTGACATTGACATCTGGTGTGAGGAGGTAGATCAAGCGCGTGAGCTTAACGAATGGGATGATAACGAGTGTTTGTCGCGGATAGCACACTGTCTTAAAGGTGATGCTCGTAATTGGCTTAACGACTGGGTAACTAATAATCGTAGTTGGAGTAATTTTAAAACTGAATTTAAACCTTTGTGTTCGCGAAGAATAGATATAGCGGGTATTTTATACGAGATAATGAATACAAATTCAAACCAGTATCCTACATACGCGGATTATGCTAGGCGGTCATTATTACGCTTAAAAATTGTAAAAGGTTTAAGTGATGAATTAATCGTAGCTATCGTCATACGTGGCATTGTAGATGCGCAAGTTCGAGCAGCTGCTATAAATGCTAATTTATTACCTCAAAATTAAGTAAATTTTCTATCAATTTATACCAAGAGTTCTTCAAAAATTTTAAATAATCGTATAATGTACGAGTCTCAACGTTTTGCATATAAAGAAGATCACGTGGAACAAAAGTTTAGAAAACGACCTTATAATAGTTTGAATCGGCATAATATTAAATGTTTTATTTGTGGCGGCATCGGACATACCTACTAAACACTTTTGTTCTAAACGGCCTAGAACTGAAAGTTTTACATCCAGTTTAAGTAATAATAATATTAACACATCTGTTAGAAAGATGAATATCGTTTGCCAATATTGTAAAAAACCCGGTCATTTGGTTGAAGATTGTTTCGCAAAACAAAGAGTTGATTCAGGAAATAATAAGAAAAGCGTAAATCTTTGTCAGGAATTAGAGGGTAACCATAACGATACTGACGTAATGACAGCAGTTATTCAGGGAGTACCCATAGATGTGCTTATTGATAGTGGATCGTGTGTTTCATTAATTACCGAAAGTGTTATAAATCATTTTCAATGTACCCGCGTTCCAAAATATCAATTATTAACGGGCATAGGAGGTCAAAATGTCGAGTCGCTTTGTTATGTAACGCTTGTACTTTAGTTCTGTAACATATCATTAGAAGTTGATTTATTAGTTGTACCCTCAAAGTGTATGAACGTGCCAATTATTATAGGTACGGACGTATTAAACCGTCAGGGAGTAACGTATGTACGCACAGGGAGTAAACCACGTTTAGCACACACAATTAATGTGACAAAAGTTTTCTTTGCACGTAAAAATTAAATTGAAATCGATACAGTACTTACTGACAAGGACTACGAAACGTTAATGTCTATTATTAATAAATTTTCGGATAACTTAATTGTTGGAACTGCTTTAAGCACTGTTAATACCGGGGAAATGGTCATTCGATTGACAAGCGATATGCCTATAAATTATAGACCGTATAAATTATCTCAAAACGAAAAAACACGCATGCGAACCATAGTGCAGGACTTGTTAGATAAAAATATAATTCGCGAGTCAAATTCCGATTATTCCAGTCCCGCTATATTGGTAAAAAAAAGGACGGTTCTGATCGTATGTGTATCGATTATTAGCCCTCTTGCATTGTAGCGGTCGTGACGAGAAGTTGTTATAGATTATTTTGTATACCTAATTTTTATATTTTTATAATACCCACCTTGTGTTTATTTTTGTTATTAATACTGATATTATAATTTTATTTGATTCATATTTCTTTTCTTTTTGTTGCAATATTGATTAATCTATAACTATATTTAATAGTCGTAATAGTTAATAGAAGTTTAGTTACAAAATAAAAGTTACAACGGAGTGCTTATTACACTTTTAACTTTTATTTAAAGCCAAGAAGTACGCAAAATTGCAAACACTACGTTGTCAGTTGTTGACTGTTGTCAGCAGGGGGGGGACAGTTACCTAGTACAAGGATTTCTCCAAAAAAGCGGCATCTGTGCCCAAAATCCAGAAACATTACGATTTTAGTTAAGGCTTTTACTCGATAGATGTCGCCACATGAATGTAACTTAATATTTTACGCAACCGTTAAAAATCAAAATTGTGGCTACTCTCTGACCTCTGTACGTGTGCAAGTTTGTAGATGGTTCCAATTTTTTGATTTCTATTTTGGCTGTGATTTGTGAATCTTATAGCAAGTGCGTTGAGTCGAGCTTCTTTTGCTCCTCCGCTTTTCTATATTCGCGCTGAAATAGTGTTACAATATTGCGAAAGGACGCTGTGTTTGTGACTGTTTGAACAAACTATTTTACTAATGCCTAAGTTGTGCTTTTTTGGATGTGCGCCTAGTGGTAATTGCATTATTATTACGTCTAACTTATACTTTATTCAAATTATTATATAGCGTTCAATATTTTGGACCATATGTCGCAATTTTAAATAATAATTGATAGGAGCGAAGAAAATTATTATATAGCGTTCAATATTTTGGACCATATGTCGCAATTTTAAATAATAATTGATAGGAGCGAAGAAAATTATTATATAGCGTTCAATATTTTGGACCATATGTCGCAATTTTAAATAATAATTGATAGGAGCGAATAAAATTATTATATAGCGTTCAATATTTTGGACCATATGTCGCAATTTTAAATAATAATTGATAGGAGCGAATAAAATTATTATATAGCGTTCAATATTTTGGACCATATGTCGCAATTTTAAATAATAATTGATAAGAGCGAATAAAATTATTATATAGCGTTCAATATTTTGGACCATATGTCGCAATTTTAAATATTAATTGATAGGAGCGAATAAAATTATTTTATAGCGTTCAATATTTTGGACCATATGTCGCAATTTTAAATAATAATTGATAGGAGCGAATATAAATATACCTAACAATTGCATTATTAAAGATCATTATTCAAACATTAATAAAATTAGATATTAACACAAATTACAAATAAATAAGTAAATTTATTTGTGAGCATGCACTGAAAATTTAGTCTACAATAAAAAAAATTGCTGGCTTCTTAAAAGTATATATCTGAATAATGTAATTTAAATTGAAAAACTGTATTAAAGTTCAGTAACATAATAATATTATAAGTAATTTAATTAACATATGTAATGCCAGTATTGGGAACATTGAGTTATTGGGAACGTTGAGTTGTTAGTCAATGAATGATTTACTAAAATTAAAAAAAATTTAAAAATTTAAAAAGTACACACTCCAAAAATATTATTATAGATAGTATATTAATCTCTAATCTAATTACAGGGTCATTTCTTAATTTTATGAAATTTGAATTGTATTTAGATAAATAAAACCATAATATTAAACAATTTAACAAATCTAATAAAATAATATTATACTTGTAATCTTTATAATAATACTTGATTTATTATTTTCAGGCGTGCCTATGCATTGTTTTCCAAATCTTAAAAGATTCCCTGAGCGGTTTAAGGCTTGGGTCAATCTTGTTGGTGGAAGACTTGATCGGGCATCTGACTATGAATATTACCAAAAGAAATTAGTTTGTGACATTCATTTTTTGGATGAACACCGAACACGGAATAATCACCTCAGTATCTTGGCTATTCCATCTCTCAATATACCCGGTATTTATTCATACTTCTTTTTTTTTGCTTACAATTATATTTGCCCACGGTGATCCCAAAAAAAAACTTTTAGATATTGTCAACATTATAAAAATAAAATATATATTTTAAAAAGTTGAAGGTGCAAATTTTTAAAAAATTATGTACTTTTTATTAGCTTTTATTTTTTTAAATTTTAATGCAGTGTCTCATACCAAAGAGCAACCTTAATACTTTCCATAGATACTCAAATGAAGACTCTACTATAATAAAAACAGAAATGTGAGCTGATTTTATAATGCAAGAATCTTTTAAATTTAATGAATTTTACAAACTGTTAAAAAACTTTACAAACTTCATTATCCCAAGAAATAGTTATGATAAGGACTAAAAAATTAATATATATCCATTTCCATATAGGTACAACAAATGTACCAAAATTCATTCAATTTTGAGGGGGTTATGGGCTTGGCTGATTTGACATATTTGAATGACCCAACTAGTAATAAATTATTATAGTAAACTAACTCATAATCAGTGGGAATATTTCATTTAAAATATTTTTAGAAAAATATCTCAAGAGCAAAATTTTGTTTATAGATTTTAATGAAACTAAGATTTATTAGTATTTTCGTTTATTTCAGGTCGTCAATCTGCAGGAAGACCGGATACTAACCTTAGAACCAGTCCTATTAGGATACAACCTTCAAATGTATATGCTACAAATACAGGTACATACTGGTTAAACAGTATTATATACAATTAAAAACAGAAACAAAAATGATAGATTGATAATAATAATAATATAATAATAATATCAGGACAAATTACACACATTGATCTAACTCCTAAGTAAGAAAATTATTTGCTTGTGTTAAGGGTATTAGACAATGATACAAATACATAGAAATACACATATAAATACTGAGAATATATATTTAATAAACGACCAAACCCAGAAACACAGACATCTATGCTCATCACATAAATGCTTGTTTCTGCCGGTAATCGAACCCGAGCCCCATTGCGCCGTGACACGTTAGGCGTCTCCGATAACCACTCGACCAACCGGGCCGTTTATTGTTAATGTTTTTTTTTTAAATCTGATAATGTACTAGTACGTAATAGTTGGATTCAAATTTATCTACATAAGTTATATAGTTAGTGTATTTGTGTAATCTCAAAATTATTTTAATTTCAGAACAATTGGAATGCTGTATATTAGAGCAAGGACATAGTGGATCAAGTCATACTTCTTTTTCAATTCCTAAAAATTCGGGTAAAATATCCTCCTTATTCATAAATGTGTAAATTTTAAAACTATTTAATTCTTGCAGGATTCTGATTTTGTTTTTATTTGTTTCAGAAAACACTGTTGCTGCTGTGATAAATGAACATAATTACTGCAAAGCCTCTAGACCATCAAAATTTTTTTTGAGAAAAGGTAAACAATTCTTAGAATTCTTTATTTTATAATCAAAACTTCTTAGAAGTACATTTTTAATAAGATGCTATGATAGTTGCTATAAATTATATTTATTTTGTAGGTTCCAAAAATCAAGCAATCTTTTCAAGCAAACTTAAATATTTGCAAACTGAAGTTAACCGCCTAAAGAAGAGGGCCTCATCCTATAAGTTGAGGCTAGACAATGCAAAAAAAATGTCTGAAGACAGAGCACTTTTGAATGTTATCGCGAATATGAGAACACCTGCACAATTGTTTGTGCATATGCAATTGCAAGACATGAAAAAACCAAAAGGTAGACGTTTCTTTTCAGAAGAGAAAATTCTTGCATTGTCTTTGTACAAAAAAAACCCAAAAAGCTATGCACTGTTGTACAAATACTTTACATTACCATCATCCAAAGCAATGAAACGACCCCTTGGTAATATCAAATTATCTGCCGGAATTAATCCTATTCTATTCCAAAAGATTAAAGAGACTGTGTTAGAAAAAGATGTTTCAGAAAGATTATGCAGTCTTATATTTGACGAAATGTCTTTGACTCCTCAAATATTTTATAACAAATCGAATGACCGATTAGAAGGATTTACAACTTGCCACGGAAACAAATTTGCCGACCACGCCCTTGTCTTCATGATAAAAGGCATCAAAAGAAATTTTAAACAACCAGTCGCATACTATTTCACATGTGGACTTAAAAAAATAGAATTGAAAAATATAATTAAATTAGTAATATCAGAAGTACAAAAAAGTGGACTAATTATTATCAACTCTGTATGTGATCAAAGCACGGTTAATGTTGCTGCTGTTACTGAATTAGTAAATGACACAAGACAAACATTTCTGAGACATGGCAAAGAGTGGCGGCACGATATGTTTACCGTAAATGGGCAAGAAATAATTCCATTATATGATGTTCCCCATTTATTAAAAGGAATAAGAAATAATTTATTAAATAAGGACATGACATATAGTTCAAATAGAGAACATAAAATGGTGAAGTGGGAGTATTACCAACAGGTGTATACAGCGGATAAAGCATGTGGAGAACTTCGATTATTACATAAAATAACAGAAGAGCATATAACACCCGAAAAAATTAATAAAATGAAGGTCAAGAATGCTACCCAGATTTTTAGCCATAGTGTTGGAGTAGTAACTGATCATTTGGTGGCAAGGGGTAATGTGCCTAAAGAATGTCAAGGTTTAATAGACATAACATTATTATTAGATAATTTATTTGACAGCCTAAATGGTAATTCTTTAAATATACCCAATGGTAAAATTTATAAAGGGCCCATAAGAAGACACTCTCCACATCACCAGCTATGGCAAAGGGCAAAAGAAATATTAAACACAGTAAAATTCATAAAAAAAAAGTTACTGGAAATAAAATATGTTCAATCGAAACATCTGTACCATCTGTATCAAACTTTATTAAAACTATTAATGGCATGGAAGCAATTTGCAAAAGATTATTTAATAAATATGGTTATGACGCTGTGTTAGGTCGTAACTTTAATCAAGATCCGGTAGAAAATTTCTTTGGGAATATCAGAAGCTATGGAGCGAGAAATAATTATCCCAACACAGTTGGTTTCGAAGGAGCATTTAAAGCTTTATTGTTATGTAATTATAACCTACCACATTCAAAAAATTCTAATTGTGAAAACGACGGCAATGAAACCCTCCTAGGAATAAAATTTTTTTTAAATACAAAAACTGACCCTACTGATGCTTCTGATATTCTCAAGGAAGAAGATAATATTTCTTTAAGCAATAATGTAATAACCAATTTTTATCTTAAAAATGATATGGGGCAAAGGAATTATGTATGTGGTTGTGTAGTGACAAAATGTTTTAAAAAAATTTGTAATTCTTGTAAAGAATGTCGACTTAACTTGATTGACTCAAATAACGACAACTCAATCAATAATAGTTATATAAAAGTTAAAGAATATAATAAAAGTAATTATTTGTGCTATCCAAATAAAGCTATTTAAAATTGTTTCCATGACATTCAGAATATTACTGAATCATTTTTAAAGAGAGACATCCCAAACAAAAATGTAAAAAACAAAATAAAATCGGTTGCAGATGTTTTAGTTAAAGTACCTTTCAAATGCCAAAAACATGCAAAAAAATGTAAAGATTACTTTTTCGATATAACTATAAGCGTTATAATATATAGTTGGTGCAGATCGATTAACCGTATTTTAAGTGGAAAAATTAATTATGAGAATGGTGATGATGATTATAAAATTGCAGCACGAATGTATTATAATAAACATAAACATTATAAAAATAAAAAATAAATGTAACAACTTGTTTCATTTTAAATACTTATTCTAAAATTAACGTAATAGTTTATTTTTTAAAATGTTTTTGTACTTACACAATTTGAAAATTATAATTTACACAAAAACATTAAAAAAAATAAATGAATTAAATAGAAATATCTTCTAGTAAATTTATGTGCTTCAATGGCTTGGTTCGGATTTAATTTACAGAGGTCACTGCTTCAAAATTTCCGCATAAAAATCGTCGAAGAGCGCTCTCTATTTCCTTATACTTATAATACTCTATGGTTGTCAGAGAGCTGTAGTCACTAGTCAGTAGTCACAGAGCAGTGTAGCAAACTAAGGGGTTTTCCCCTTAAATTTAGGGGAAAAAAAGCGCTCCGGGATTTTTTTTGGGGGACAAAATGTTTAGGGGTTCTTAAATTTCGATAAATATTTGAAAAAAAACCTGTTTTATCGATATAATTTTTAAACAAGGTTGTAACTGCTGACCCGTATTTTGTTTATTGACATTTGACTAGTGACATTAAATTGAAATTAAAATTTCAAAAACATCATGTTAATTTCAAGAAGAATGTTATAAGTTAAGGTTAATATGTAAAATTTAAATGATAGTAAAGAATCCACATATTGTATTTGTTAAATTTGTATTTTAGGGGTTTTTTTAGGGGTTTTCGAGATTACATTCAGGGGGAAACAAATTCAGGTGTTGGCAACACTGCGGTCAGGTCAGTACTCAGTAGTCAGTAGTGAAACTGTCAAGTGTCAATAGTCAAAAGACGGCGGTCGCTTTTAAAAGTTTTATCATCTTTACCATGTATTAAAGTTTAAGTAATGTCTTAATATTAACATTAAACATAACTCATAATAGTTGAAACTATACAAAGGCATTCCAGTAGTCATAAATTTACTTATGAATTGCATAACTTTGTGAACTGTGAGGTTATAATATTGTTTATACAATTTCATATATTTTAAAATATATACAATATTTAGTGCCATGGAAGGTCCAGAGAAACTTTTATTTAAAAAATCTTATTTATCACCTCTATTGGTAAGTGTTTCATATGTACAATGATAAACTTACGTAAATATATTATTTGCAATAATTATTTTAATTGTTATTACATGCAACAATTGAAAAAGGATTTGTTAAGTATAAATATATTATACTTGTTGTTTAGTCTATAAATGTGGATACATGGGGTTGTAATTCTAGAATTTGAGCCTATTTGTTAAACTTTATTTTAAACATATTATTTAATATATCTTTGTAGGCCGGAGCCATTGCAGGTGTCTCAGTAGACATAGCACTTTATCCACTAGATACTATAAAAACTCGTCTGCAGAGCCAGCAGGGCTTCTATAAGGCAGGTGGATTCCGGGGAGTGTATAGAGGTTGGAACACTAATTGTTTGCAATTAAATAATAAACAAATAAAATTATATTGGATTTCTTTATATTATGCATGTATTTCATCTTCAGGTCTTCTAACAGTGGCCACAGCTTCTATGCCCACTACAGCTCTTTTCTTTATGTGGTATGAGACTACTAAGAATGTACTTACACCAATTGTAAACCCACAATATGTACCATTAGTACACATGTTTGCGGCTAGTGTTGGAGAAGTAGTAAGTGTTTCCCCAAAGTCTAAAATAGAAGAGAAAAAGATATTGAATAAAATAAATAAGTATTTAAATATATGTAATTTTATATCTAATAACAAATATCTGCAAAAAAAATAATGTTATATCAACATTGTATTGCATCTGAGTATCATAATTATAGCATAAAATGGAAAACATGCAAATATAAATAATATAATAATAAAGTATGTGTATCAGTGTGCATGTGTAGTGCGGGTCCCAGCAGAGGTGGCGAAGCAGCGGAAACAGACTTATGTTGGAACGGGGAATTGCAGCAGTATTCAGATACTTATGAAGGTGAGTAGAGTTGAGTTATTGAAGATATTAATTTTAATTAAATAAATGTTTTTAATTTAAATAAATTTTCAATTTAAATAAATGTTTTTAATAATAGTTAATTGTAATTACAGATAAATGTATGTGGCAATTATATTTAATTATCATTCTTATTGAATTCTTGAATTGAATGTAGCTTATTATTATCTGAATAGATAATATTCATGCATATTTTATGTAAAACATGGTCTACTCTTTGTAATAAAAATGTAAGTACATAGTTATAAAAAAAAAAATGTTATAGTTTAGTATATAGTCACAAAGATTAGAAATGAACTTATGTCATTAACCTTCAAAAAGAATATTTGTTTATGAATATATTGTCTCTTATTTGGAAAGATATCAAGGTCATGGAGTGTACAAACTGATGTTTGTTATCTACACATTATGATAGAAATGAGGGCAAATTAGTACATCAAATATAAAGTAAATGATATATGCTCAGTGTATGTCATAATCTTCTGTATCATTATTTTTTAAATAGTTGGCCTATCTGCTACTTTGCTATCACTCAAAAAAAGAATACTCATTTAATTTGGTTTGGTAATAGCCAATCATATTGTTCGAAAGACCATAGAATGAAGTATATTAATTGTTGTTGAAATTTCAAATTAAAAATATGGATTTGAAGTTTTTGAATTGAGTGATCATCAATGGTTTATTAGGTAAGGGAACAAATGATGTAACTGCCTGATTTTAGATATTTGTTTTGGTTTTATTTCATTTTTAACCCCCGACTAAAAAGAGGGGTGTTATAAGTTTGATCTGTCGATCTGTGTATCTGTGTATCTGTCTGTGGCAAATTTGCGGCCAAACGCGTGGATAGATTTGAATTCGGTTTTTTTTTAATCGAAAGCTATGCTCGTGGGATGGTTTTTATCCATTTTTGATTGAAATAGAAATAGTCGTCTCCAAGACATTGACATTATATTCGTGCGAGGGAGAGGTTCTTATGCAATAATTAGCTGTTGCCTGCTTTGTCCGCGCTATATAGGTAAAAAAGTCTTGTTATGAAGGCCAAAAGGATCTTACACTTGCTTACTGAGGTAAAGTAGTTTATTAGGGATAGCTGTTGCCCGTGACTGCGTCCACGTAGACTGTAAAAATATATTTATGTGGCTTATGATCGTAGTCATAAAGAATCACGGGCAACAGCTGGTGATAATATAAATCCCTTCATCATAGTGTTATTAGTGATTTTAAATCATTTTAATTCTAAATGTTTATATTTATTAATATTCGTATATATGAAACCTACCTGTCTACCTACCCATATGAAAAAGTCTTGAATCATGTTAATTAATACATTTATAATTTATTACATTGTCGAGACTTTCACACGAATCCTTATTTAATTAAATATAATATACATATAACCAATAACATAACTTTAAAAGCAGAAAAAAAAAAAAAATTTAAAAAACCCCCTATACAAAAAGACCTCTAAAAAGAATAAAAATAATATTATTATGTACTTATTGAACTCGTTGCGTCGGGGGACCGTTTAATAAAGGAAGAAATTAAAATGCAAGTAAGTTAACAAGGGAAATTAAGAAATTACTATATATATATAATCGTATAGTGAATAGTCTAAGTCGTCAATGATTAACTTCGTAATATATACACTATTAACATACGTACAACGTTCCCCTGACGCTACGACTTCAATAAGTACATAATAATATTATTTTTATTCTTTTTAGAGGTCTTTTTGAATCGGGGTTTTTTTAAATTTTAAATTTAATTTTTTTGTTAAATATAGAAAATACATATGAGCGTTATCTTTTGTAATAATAATAATAATTAGAAATACAACTATCTGGTCATAAAAATAATGAGAATATATTTAAAAGAGTATTATGCATTTTTCAATTTCATTGCAATAGCATAAAAAAGAACATTTGTGAGTAATGTGTTTTGTAATAATGTTTGATAAATTAATAAAGTTCTTTAATCTTTTGCGCGGTTCTTGTATGAATGACTTAAGCTACCATAACCCACAGGCCTTCAAGGCGGAGGGCGTCCGTGGAGTGTACCGCGGCTTCCTCTCGACGGTGGCGCGGGACCTACCCTTCAGCTTCCTGGAGCTGCCGCTGTGGGAACTCTTCAAGAGCATGGTGAAAGACAGGAACGACGGGCAGATCACCAGCCTTCAGGTGTTTAATTTCTTTTAGTAAATTATTTTAAACTTTTTTTGTCTGAATTAAAAATATAACATCGTAATTTCCAACTCACATATTACGTAACTTGAAGCAAAATTTTAATACTCTCTGCGTTGTTATGTTATATTACTAAGAAGAAACATATGAGGAGTGTTTTTATTTAGTAATGTGAATATTTTTACCCTGCCAGAGCGCGGCGTGCGGGTCCGTGGCGGGCGCGCTGGCAGCCGGCGCCACGACGCCGCTGGACCTCGCCAAGACGCGTATAATGCTGTCTCCGTACAGCGCGCGGGAGGCCGGCGTGCTGCCCGTGTTGCACGACATCTACCTGCGCGCCGGCCTGCGGGGACTGTTCGCGGGCGCGGGGCCGCGGGTCTCCGCCTTCATGGCGGGGGGGTTCGTGTTCTTCGGCGTCTACGACGATACCAAGGACGCCCTGGAAAAATATTTCGATAGCTGATAGTAAATATCTATATATTTTTTGGATTTGTAAATCGATCGTTTTTTGTAGATGGTTATGTATTAAGTAAAATTAAAATTTTATTGAAATTGACGAGACCGTGTCGTGTGACGTCACGGTTGAAATAGTTTTTATAACAAGATTTTATAGTACAATTTATAAATTACTTATCTGTAAACGTGTGCGCCATATGCTTGTTAAAATATTTAACGGAATATATTTAAAAATATGTATATAATCGGGTATCGACGCAAAATTTAATTTTTAAGTTAATCTCATGTTTGTATTTATATTCAACTTTAATGAAATTTTCATTAAAGTTGAATTTAAATGCATATCAAATAGATAGCACTACATTTATATATAAATCTTTCGTGTATATTATACAGTACATTACTGATTATTTATTTAATTAGTTCATGAAACTTGTTTAAATAAACTTTTAAATTTTAATTATCAAAATAAGATAATTAAAAAAATATTCTTGTATTATAATCTTGGTTGTTCCTGTATGTAATGTCCTGTAATTAAGTTTGTTATTATCACAGTTTATTATCCTATTTCAAGTAATTATTTATTGTAATAATTATTAGATTGTGATTAGTAGAATTTATGAAAATTGTTAATTGTGTATAAAATTATTTGTAAAATGCTTAGTCATGTTAAGCTTATTTAAAATTGTTACCAATATTTAGTTGTTACGTAAAAATGGTTTTAATAAAATACTGTGAATTTATATATTTTTTTGATTACGTTTCAAGTACCATTTCAATAACTTAGATAAAATTTATTACAATAATAATTTGTGCAATTCGATATTCACTTAAATTAGGACAGTGACCGAAATGACAATTAATTATTATAATATTGCTAAATGAATATTAATCAATTTTATACTTTGATAAACAACAAAATGTCACTAATTTTTAAATGTTACAATGTGAAGGTCAGTAATTTTTACATACCTACATAACAGTTTTCCTATCTTGTATTTCTGTTTCTAGTTTGAACTGAATTTTATTTCTCATCCTACTTATTTTTATAATAAGAAGTGTATGTAATTTTTGATGTTAAATTTTGTTTCTATCTCTTCTGTTTCTTAAATGTATTACTAATTAGTGGAAACTTAATTGGTATATGTACTATCTTGTTGTTATTATTATTATTTTGTGTGATGTTGTACTGTTTGCTTCCCAAATACAAATAAATAAATAAATAAAATTCCAGTTATATAGAAAAAATATGTTTTTAATGAGAATAGTCTAGGAGATCCTATAATTATAATAATATATACTTTGATTTGAGATTTGTAAAAAGTCGTAGAACAAATCGATACAGATAAGAACAGTGTGTCAAGAGTTAGTTTTGAGAAAAACGTGTCTAAAGATTTTACAAGAATTTTAAATACATTGTTAAAAAATATTCACCAATTTCTTTTTTACTTCATTTGATATGAAGAACAAAGTGTTGAAAGTAGATTAAAAGACCATAAATAAGAGAAAAAAGTGGTAGATTGTCTCAAAAAATAGTTTTTTGCATTATTACAAAAATAGAATATGCTTTTTTATTTGAAATATAAAATCAAGGAACTTAACACTGTTTTGCAAAATTTTTATTCCCATATTTAATGACAGTAAATGTGATCTACGGAACTTAAATTAATATTGATTAAAGTTTATTTTCACTTTTGAGTGTGTAAAAGAATTGAAATCTAAAATAATGAAAGTCTAAAATATCTGTCTAAATTTATTTATTGTCTTTATTATTATGGTACAACAAGAAATTTGAATTATTTTTTTAACAAAACGTTAACTGTATACTAGCAAATAACAAAAAAAAACTATAACCTTAGTACTCTTATTTAGTCAGTTTTCAGTATCAATTTCTTAAAATTAAATACATTTTATTCATTTAGTTACTTATTTAGTTAGTTATTAATAGCTTTGAATCATCTTCATTCTAGTTTAGATAAATTAAGATATTTTAACATCACTTACATAACAATATATTTGGAGATCTTAAGGAAATTTTGAGTGTTCTATTAAAAATAAAAATGTAATGAACCATACAACTAAACATATTCTTTTACATGTCACTGTAATATTAAAAAGTGTTTCTTGGCGAGTAAACGATTTTTTCATTTTTTTGTTTTTTTTTTTATCAACAGTTATTCTTGTTGATAATCTTCAAAATTATACATTTAATCTTCAATATAATGTTCTTCTACACCAAAATCAATAGAACTCCCCAAACCATCAGCATCATCGACAAATTCAGCCGAAGTAACAGTCTTTAAGAACTTATAAAAGCCTTTTGCCTCTATCGGAATAAATTTTAATAACGCTTTTAATTCTGTTATTTTTACAGCTGATAATTCACGCCCATTCGGAAATAGAATAGGAAGATCAAGTGCTAAATTCGGATTTTGTTTGCGCCCTTTCCACCTTTTGATAAGTCAATCACAAGACATTGCCCCTCAAGTTTAGATTCCATGAAGAGTTTTGATGGTTTATCACGACTCAATTCTATTTCATGAGCTGAAAGCCAACTAATTTTTTGTTTTTCTACATCATATTTTCGATTTGTGATGCTATTTTGTAACGGTGTGATAGATTTAAAATCTTCTTTTTGGAGTGTTGCATAACAGAAATATAATCTTCTGGAGTATATAAGCGAAATTTGTGATTTTAAGGCACATTCAATATCTCCGAACTCAGAGTCATTTGGAAGATAAGTATGTACCGATTGAAGGTATCTAATCGTAATTTTTTGTAGCGTTGTATGACTGTGTAAAATGTGTAAAAGCATCAGCACCATTTTAATGCTCCTGTTTTGACCACCACATGAATCAGCCCAAAGTATCAGGTGAGTTACTCCAGGTTTTAAGTGTGCGCTAACAAACTTTTTGAAACAAGATCCCACTTCTTGGGTACCACGCCCAGCTTCATGCTCTAACCAAATATGGAAGTATCCTTTCTCATCAGTACCGCAGTGAATGCCTAAGTTGTGCAGGTTTAGTTGCTTTTGCAATAAACTATACTTGTCGGTAAACGCCGTAAACAGTGCGTCTTTTCAAGGTCAAAAGTTAGCGTTTCTATTTTAGTATCACTTTTAGCTGCAGCTAAGTCCTTTTTCATTTGGTCTCTCAATTTGTACGCATGTTCCAAATGATCTCTGTGTTCTTTTTCTAATAAAATTAATTGTTCACCAGTGGCAATAGTTTTGTTTGTTTTGTATAAATCGCACCGAAAACAAGTATCTTTTTGTGGTTTCTTGAATTTTAGGTTAAAATCGTTATAAAAAGATAGCCTAAATCTAGAAAAACTTACATGATTTTCGTATTTGGTTTTGTAAAGGTCATAAATTATAATTAAATTTAAATTTGAAGATAAAAATTTGGCTGATGTGGTATCCCTGCTATAACGGGAGGAGTATTTAGGCAAACTTTCTATAAATTGTTTTATTAGCAGCAATTGCTCTTCTTTTATAGCATTTTTTCCACCACAGTTTACACCTCTCATATCCCGTATAGAAGTATGCTCTTTCAGCTTAGCAACATCGACTCTTGATTGGTTTATGCCTAAAGTAAATAAAAAAGCTTTCTTACAGACTAAAGTATTACACAATTTGTATTTACTGCTAAACGTTCGATTAGAGTTTATTGAATAGCTTCTGATTTTTTTAAGATTCACTAACATTACCTTGCAATATCACACACCTTGCTTCATAAGCACCAGAACTCCAAAAATTTACAAATATTTTTTTTACGCTGGTCTATTGATAATTTGTCTATACATTTTAAAGAGCATTTACAATCTCTACTAATAAACTCTTTGGCAAAAACTTGTTTTCCGTTAGCGTTAAAGTAATCTTGGTTTATGTTTTTTTTTCCGTATATTCTGACAGATATATTTCCTTTTGCGTCCTTTTTTAGGATGACCTTAACTTTCATGTTTTGTTAGCGGCTCACTAAAATCGTCATTTATTTCTGGGAAGTAATCTGGATCTTCAATGTTGATACGATTCGGGACGGAAATTATAGTATGAATAGTGGCTTCTTAATTAATAGTAGGTGTAAGCAATATTCTGTAGAAGGACTAGAAAGATTTTCCACTGCTTGCTTTCTATTATGAAAAGACTCGAAACAATCATTAATATTCTCATTAACGTTAAAACCGTTCTCCTGGTTAACATCAATAATTATCTTCATTGGTTGGGCATTGTCTGATTCTTTATGTACGACATTTTGTTTCTCGTGATCAATAGAAGGATTTATAAAGTTAGTAGTAGCGAAAGCAGTTGAATCAACAATATTACCATCGTTAGCCTCTGTTACAATATGTATAGCTGAATGGTCTAGTAAGTCAATTATTGGTTAAAAACTACCAACTGTATTTTTTTCTAAAATGTCTGTGAATAGCTCATTACATCCGGAGTTCTCTAGTTCGGTAGAATATTCTATATTTTGATCATATCTTACATTAGGTAAAGGAAAAATATTTTGAGGTTTATTTGAGGCTACCGGTTTAATATTTTTAAAGCACTCTTCTTTTGTATCTTGTTCGCAAGATTTACCAGTAATTGACCTATTGATTGTGGTGGTGAGTGGTGACATCTTTCTACAACAAAGTTAGAAAAAAGTGATTATTGTCGGTGATCGTGTTCTATAAAAATAAGACCTAATCACCTCGATATAACTCGTGACTTATTTTGTTTGTAAAAGATTTTGTATAAGAATAAGTTTAGCAATACAATTTTAAGGTAATTAATATTTAATTACTTAACGTGTAAAGCTACTATATATTCAGCTACATATTGAGCCGGCAGATTTACTTAATAGTCCATCGCCCTTTTAGCAATAATGTGCTATGTTGTATAGTACCATACAAAACATCGTTTTTCATTTAGCAATAATCAATCAAGTAGAAGTCATTGATTTTGGCTACAAATACTTTAATCCGATTGAACCAAATATCAATTCGTTTTAAGATTTTAACGGCAAACTATCTAACTTATATAAATAAAGTCTTAATATCATAATAAGTTTAATGGGGAAAACTTGACACTTGATATAACAATACATATCTCCAAAAATCACTTTTTGTGGGTTGACACACTATTTTGCTTATCTGCATCCAAATGTTGTTAGGATTGATGTAGAGAGGCTGACTGCAAGAGGTGGTCAACTAATTACAAATAACCCTGTATTTATAAATTAAACTTGGTCTCATACAATGGCAAAAACATCCTAATCTGTTATATGATACCAAACTTTTAAAAGAATTTTGAAAAGGACGGACGGTAGTCAGTAAAATTGACTTAGTGCACGGAAATCACTATAATTATTAAACTCCAAGAAAAATGGCAATTTAAATGGGAGGAATTCGTTTGATGTTTTTAACTCTAACAGTGTTCTAAATTTAAATAGTGGAAGTTTTTAAATTGTTACTGACTCATTTTTTTTATTATGTCTTTCTATGCCGTTAGCCCTGTTGGCTATAACAGCGTCACCGGGGGAACGGGTGGGTCAGGAGACCCGCCCTTACAAGGGGGGGGGGGCTAGATGGGCCCCCATGGGGAACGACGTCCCGAGGGCGTCTCAGATTGAGACACGGACCTCGGCTAGGGGCGTCGTTAGTCAGGAGGGAAGCTAAGGACACTAGCGTCCTCCGACGGCAGAACGCCGGAGCAACGGAGCACTTACTCAGTTGGGACCTCGTCTATACCGGTATAGACGGTGTGTGTCTGTATGTTGTGTGGTGTCGCTTATGCCTACGCGTACACGTTATTACCTACTCTGAACGCGTCGTCGGGGTCAACGAGTACCGACTTGGGTGTTACTGACTCAATAGCGTACGTTAGAGTTGCTATAGCAACTATATGCAACTCTAACGTATAGCATAGCAACGTTAGAGTAGCTGTCGGGACTCTAACGTATCCCGACAGGGACAGGCATGTATGTGATGAACATAGATGTCTGTATTACTAAGTTTGGTCGTTTATTATATATATTCTCAGTATTTATATGTATTGTATCGTTGTCTAACACCCTTAACACAAGCAAATAATTTGATTACTTAGGGGTTAGATCAATGTGTGTAATTTGTCCTTTATTATTTATATTTATTTATATTTAGTTATTTAGGATGATTACTATAAATCGAAAAAGATTTAAATTTGACGATTTCGAAAACTGTCATATTTTTAGAAATGCCAAAACTTGTGTAATAGGTGTACCTACGACGTGATAGTATGTATGTTTTAAACTTCTTTGTGTCTGTGCGATATAGATTGTATGTCTAGAAAAGATTTTCTAGACCTACAAGCACTCTATTACATCTATTCAAGAAAAATAATTCGAATTCCGATATTTAAGGTTATAAATATTATAATAAAATTCAACGGATTTCAAATGTAAATATATATTTTTTTAATGATTTTATACTCTATATATTATATTAACTTAAGCTATATCTATACATTCATATACATTTCTATATTATTTATGATATTATTAGTTTTTGGGTGCGATCAATATAATTAAAAGGTTTTAAATCGATCACAACCAAAATAATAATCATAACTTAAAAATAAAGGATATAAAATTTACAAAAACACAAACAAGTGATTATATTATATATAGAGAACCGGAATAATTTGGTTTAAACCAAATTTATTTTCGACAACTGCACACGTCTTAAATGAAAAAAAGATGTGACAGTTTACAAAACAAAATAAATAAATAATAACGTAAATTGTGATTTGCTTTATACAAAGATTGTTAAAAGATACGATTATTTAAGAATATCTATGATTAAGCAAAATTAAGTACTCCTTCTAAGTAAAGCGTTAGTAAACTTTGGAATGTCATAGCCATAACTTAGCCTAATTATATATTTAAAAATTAAATATATAACAGATATATTAAAACAGAAATAATAATATAGATCGTAAAGAATAACAATTCAGCAAATATTAAGAGTAATATTCGAAGATAACAATGACTGCACATGATAGAATAAAGTAAAAGTTTTTAATTCATTCATTTAATTGATTGATTGATTTAATGGCTTTCATTAATTCATTTATTATTTGGCGTCAATTGTAATTTGACATCGACGGTTACCGCCATTTAATGACATTGAAGTTTTTATTTTTTCCAACAACGATATAAATGTGAATAGATTCCTACTTTTTGAGATAAATAGTAAAGTAAAACATTAGTTGACTAAACAAGTCAAGATTTCATTTGAATAAATAGATCATAATAATTGAATTTAGCGACAACGTATTATCAACTGACAGTATAGTAAAATAACGGAAGCCAGTTATTAAATGTAATGGTGAATCATCGGTATATGAGGTTCCCGTGCGGGCGCTGCGCGCTGGTATCTCGAGCGCTGTTTCGCTTGAAGGGGTTCCAGGAGGGAGCGCGGCGCGGGCGCGGCGCCGTGGAGCCCGAGGAGGTGGACGCCGCAGACACGGAGCCCTGGTTGGAGCGCGACTGACGACTCGCGTCCGGTGATGCCTGGGGAGATTTCGTTAGATTGTTGCCTTTCTATTTACAATATTTACAATAAAATAGGAACAGATGTTTTATTATCAATGTAGGATAGTTATGTAGACGTGTGTGTACATGTGTCCGAGTGTGTGTTTGTGTGTCATATTTGTATGTGTGTATGTACCTTAGCCCCCGCGTCCATGGGAGAGGCCAGTCTGAGTGTGAGTGAGTCCCCGGCGGCCCGAGTGAGCCTCACCACCTCCTCGTGTGAACTCCACTTCACGTCGCGGTCACCCACCGCTATTATGAAGTCGCCCTCCCTCATGCCGGCGATCTGAGGAATTACAAAAGGTCGTATTAAACCCGTGACAGCAACTAAGAACGCCTTAGTTGGTGTCCATAGTTGCATATTTATATTACAAAGAGGCTTACGTCTGCTAGTGAGTCGGGCTCCACGGCGGCCACCATGACGGGTGCGTCTCCTCGCACGGAGAAGCCGAATCCCCCTCCGTGTCCGGTGACGCTATGTTCGCTGGCGACGCGCCGTAGCTCCCTTCCCCCCCTCCCCCTGGGTCGCCCCCCCTCCTTGTAGTCCAGGACCTTGGGGTGATCGTCGTCGAAGCTGCTGATGTAGACTCCGTTCTGTTTCGTGATGTAGTCGTCGTTGTATTTCTCGTCGTTTCTTATGACCTTGTTATAGTAGGCGGTGTTGTCCTCGGAGCGGTCTCGTCGGTCGCTGGTTCGTCGTCGGTCTTCACGTCCGTCCGTGTGTCTGTCCCTGTGTCTGTCCCTGTGTCTGTCGTTGTGTCCGTCTCTGTGTCTGTCCGAGTGTCTGTCGGTATGTCTTAGCTGTAACAGCCTCGGGGCGCTCCAGTGTCTCTTGGCCGAGAAGACGGCGATGGGTCCCAGAGATCTAAAGAGATCCTCCACACGGAATTGAGAGAAATCCGGCGGAGTGAGGGCCAGCTGGAACTTCGAAGAAGCTGCAAATATATTTTTATATAAATATAGAATCCTTTCGAAAGTCCTAACCAATAAACCAATCCTGCAAAGTTAGAAACATTGGTTAGGATTTTCGAAAGAAACCTAATAGATGTCACCACCGTCCCGATAAAGACGATCACATATAGAATGCTTAGTTCACCGAGGCGGACAGCGATACGGTAGCTCAGTTGGTAGAGCGACGGGACGGTTTCCCAGTAGTCGCGGATTAGAATCCCTGCCCGTGTCGGTTTTTTATTCATTCTATATTTATATTAATATATGGCTATACATGTTTATAGATATTTTCAAAAAGGCAAATATATTTATTTTATAATAATTTTTGTATTCTAGAATACAAATTATATAAATGATTGAACGAATGATTTTGTATTCTAGAATACAAATTATATAAATGATTGAATTGATTAAATGAATGTCCTTATTAAGTTGCGAGTGTACGTACGTGCTATCGCTGGTGCGTCTAGTTCCTCGTCGAAGTCCCCCGGGGGCGGAGGCGTGAGGGCGGAGGCTCGCTCGCGGGAGCGCGTCACCAGACGAGACAGGGACTGCTTGTTGCGGAGCTCACTGAGAAACAACAAGATAATATCAATAACATACACAAATAACTATACAGGGTTATTTGTAATTAATTGGCCAGCCCTTGCAAGAAGCCTCTTCACATCAATTCTAACAACATTCGTTCTACAACTTTTTTAAATTAATAGTTTTTAAAATCCAATTTTTCCCAAACAAAATTTATTGATTACCTCTGAACTGACGTTAATTCTGAGCGTAGGTATGGCGCCCGGGCGTTGAGCTTGTAAGTACTTCTTACAAAATACAGAGTAATAAGAAAATAGGGAGCAAACATTTCTTTGTTTTGTGTTTTTTTGATGTTTATTAAGATTTGTATAAAGTCGTACAACAAATGTTGTTGTAATTGATGTAGAGAGGCTGCCTGCAAGACGTGGTCAGCTAATTACAAATAACCCTTTACAGAGCGGGACCACAAGGAACTAGTAGATGTTGGTTAAAACTTTAGATAAGTAATTAATATTTATATTAAGACGGTATCAATTCAAAATGTCTTAAACATCTGCCACGTCACAATAAAAATCATCACATGAGTTAGTAAATAATCCGTATGTTAGTATTTCTCACCGACACATCCGCTGCAGTCTGAGTGCCTCCTCATACGCAGCGAGCGCCTCCGCGCGGTGCGCACGTCCCAGGGCTCCCGGGGACACCCCCGCCCACGGACACATACCTGCATAGGGCTCCAGGGTTAATAACAACATTTTATTTTCTCTAAGTGATGTAATATTAAGTTTTAAATCGTTGATAATACTGATCTGAAATATATACTTAGATATATCAGACTTTAGATAAAATGTTTCTTATATTCTTAAATACGTTATTTTAAATTACAATGGTGTGTGATGTGGGAGTGTTGAGTGTTGTGTCTGTTGTGTGTGTTGTGTGTGTTGTGTATGTTGTGTGTGTTGTGTATGTTGTGTATGTTGTGTGTGTTGTGTGTGTTGTGTGTGTTGTGTGTGTTGTGTGTGTTGTGTGTGTTGTGTGTGTTGTGTGTGTTGTGTATGTTGTGTGTGTTGTGTGTGTTGTGTGTGGTCACCGTGTTCGTGTGGTTGGTAGAGCAGCGCCAGTCTCTCGGTGACTCGCGGCGCGGCCTGCAGCAGCCCCGCGGCGCAGTACTGGTGAGACAGACCTGCGAAGAGACACGGACGGGATTACAATCATATACATATAACTAAAGTACACAATTTAGTACCTAGTAGTACTAGTAATTTACTACCATTATAAGTAAATTACATGCTTTGCATAACGTATAATGTATATGTATATATATACCTTAAAAAATCGTTTTTGCTTATTAAATATGGTTTCTAATACCATATTGGTTTTTGTGAATATTTGTTTTACGGCTTTTTACAAATTTTAACAAACAATACAAAAAAAAACGAAAAAAAAATATTTTTGTTCCTTATTTTACTTATTACTCTGCATTTTGTAAAAAGTACTTAAAAGGTCAACGCCCGAGCGCCTTACCTACGCTCAGAGTTAGTTCCAGTTCAGAGGCAACAAATAAATTTTGTATGGGAAAACTTAAATTTTAAAAAATAATTATTTTAAAAATGTTGTTAGGATTGTTATAGAGAGATTGCCTGCAAGAGGTGGCAAATTAATTACAAATAATCCTGTATATGAAGGTTACCTTTATAAAACTCAGTCTTGACGTGGACCAGCGACACCCACGAGTATGGCACGTAGTTGAACACTCCCTCCGTCTGCATCTATCAATATTTATAAAACATATATTTATTTGTTTGGTCAGCTTTGGACGGTAAAATCACCAGTCGTACAGTAAATTATTTATCTTTAGTACAGAATTATCTGTAAATATGTATCTTTCTAGATATACATATAATAAAATTGTCACTGATCGAGATCTGTACATGGAAAATATTTAAAAAAGATGGGAGGCCTTTATAAGAGCAAGAGAACCCAAAACAATGATTTTTTCATTTTGTCTGTTTGTTTGTATGTTTATGCACGCTAATCTCCGAAACGGCTTAACCAATTTGAATGATGTTTTCGGGAATATATTGTAATATTCTTAACTTAACATTTAGTGCTTATTGCATTCGAATCGGTTAAGAAATAAATAAGTTATGTCCATTTATGTCAACCATGTAATAAATACCATGCAAATCTTCTTATATACATCTAATAAATCTGTAGAGGAGTAATCTCTGCGCATTGAAAATAATACAAAACAATAAATAGCCAGGATATGAAGGGATAACTAATAGTATCCATTTCTAATACTTTTTTTCCTGTTTATCTGTTTGTCTTTTAGTTGTGTAAGCAATACGTAAAAAAATAGCCAATTTAAATAACTTTTATATATAAAAATATAGCGTTACTCTGAATAACATTTAGTTTTTTACTTTCATTGCACACTCTTCACTCTATCAAAAGATATATGTATTTTAAAGATATATGTATTGTTTAAGAAAAATATCGATATACATACTATACAACTGGTCGCTGTCTGTACATTAAGGGGTTTTACTTTTTAGGGGTACGCAAGAGAACCCAAAACAATGGTTTTTCATTTTATCTGTTCGTTTGTATGTTATATATATGTGTGCTATATGTTTGTGCACGCTAATCTCAGAAACGGATTAAACGATTTAGAAGCAGTTTCGCCAAAATGTTGTCATGGGCTTTACTTAACATTTTTTTTAACAATTGATTTACAATTAAAGAAGTCAATAATCTCTTCTTTTAAATAAACAGAAATACTACTTGATTGCGTTCTATGAAACTTTGACGGTTTATAGTTTTACATACATTCTTAAGTACGTAAAAAATTATATACAAACTGTTTACAAAGGGTACGATTTATCAAAATCGAAATCTAAGCGTACGAAGTCGCAGGCACAGCTAGTCTCTAATGTATGTGTCAATTCTCTTTGTAGGACATTTTGAACGCTTTTCTCTCTCTCTATGTGAGTCTGTGTGTTAATACATTGCATGTACAATCTCGTATTGCTGTCTGTAAGTGTGTTTTTGACTTTCTCCCTCTACCTGTGTATGTGTATTGTACATACCTTTTCGTACAGCTGTCTGTATGTGTGTGTGAGCTGCGCCGCCTCCTGCGCCAAATCGAGACTCATGTCTGCTCCTAGATCCTCGTCGCACTCGTGTGCTTGTAGCTGGAGCTTCTCGAATAAACACTCGCGGGCTTGAGCCTGAGATGATGTATATTGTTATAATATAACTCCTATGAAATATATAAATATCCTCATTCGACCTGTATAAATGTGTGTGTTCGTGTGAATGTGTGTGTTCGTGTGAATGTGTGTGTTCGTGTGAATGTGTGTGTGCTCACAGTCATCAGCGCCCCCAGCACCAGCAGCGTGTCGGCGGCGAGGTCGACGGAGGGCGCGTTGGTGAAGTTCTCGTGTATGTAGCGCAGCGCGCCCGCCGCCCGGAGCAGCGCGTCCACTGACACGTCCAGACCCACGCACGACCGCTCCTGGGGACGTGAGGGTGACGACTGACTGACTGGACTCCATTCAAAGATGGTATAATATACGCAGTCTGACTGGATCTACATCTGTTGTACCATCGCTAATACAGTAAGTCAAGTGTGACTGTTTTGCGACGGAACCATTATAAGCAATATCTATCCATAACTACGAAGCGTTGACGGGTTCACAATATTTTTATTTGACAATAAAAATAATAATAAATATTTAATTTATTACGGATAACTCGAAGTAACAAAACGGACATAAAATTTTCAATCCAATAAAAAATATTATTTGCAATTAGTCCTTAAGTTTCTTAGATATGCGTCCTAAGACATACATATATATATTATACTAACATTATTTAACGTAAAAATAAATAAATTAACTACCAAATGGATAGACAGAGATATTTACCTGTTTGGCTCCTATTTGTGTGTAAATTCCAGCAATGTTGAAAAGAACACACGCTTTTTCAAAGGCAACTGTTCTTTGACACGATGGCACTCCTGAAACCATAAAGAACATGGCAATGACAGTTAATAGGTGGTGATAGGCTCTGTAATCCTTTGACTGCAGCTCTAACTGAAGTTCCACCAGTATTTCCCTCTAACGGGTTCTCCTGTTAGAGAGTAATACTACTTCAGTCAAGTCAAGTCAAGGTAAAGAAGTTATTAGAGCTACATTTCGAAGCTTGGCCTCTCTTGTTCTTCAGGTTGGCAACTGATTCATAATAATATCTCTATATACTCTAGTTTTACACCTAATAAAAAATTAATTCAAGATCTTAAACCCACCAGTCAGCGAGTCGAACCACTCGAAGTAGACCCCCAGCGACCTGTCGGGTGGGAAGAACCGTCGCTCAATGTAATACAGCTGGTTGTAGTACTTGAACAGCAGTGCCACGCCCGCTGACGAACGTACCGGCGTGCGGACCGCCTGGGGGGGGACACGGGGTTGATGAAATGGGTTTACAAAAGGGGTTCATACCTAGAACAGTGGTGCGTGCTACTGTTGAATGTTTAACAAAAAAACAGTTGTACTGGATATATATTTCCTTTTCTACATGTCTTTTGCGTAACTACGTAACTATATTTTCTTTTTATCAAGGCATGCCAAATTCGTATGTTACAAAAATATATATTTTTCGGTGTAAATCGACAAAATATTATGTATTATTTTAGTGTACCAGACGAAGTTCTTCTATCTTTTATATTATTTACCTAAGATTAATTACATAAAAAACACTGGTAACCTTATAAAATCATAAATATTGGCAACCTTCATGCTTACTGCAACAGCGAATGCCAACCAATTAGTTTTTATGTTGTTTTTAACAATAATAATAAAATACTAATTTGGATGCTAAAAATAACCATTAATTTTTTTTTTATTATATTTATTGAAAATAGCACTCTTTCATCATATATAGTATATGTATTACATTATTTTGTTGAGCAAATCAATTAAAATTAAAAGTAATAAAACTCTCTGGGTATATTTAGAGTAGTTACGAGGTAGTGGGTGGTGACTCTAACTACTAATCTTAACCGTCTCTTGATCTAGTGGTTAATTACCAAGACTATTGCTTGGAAGATGAAGTAAAAAAAACTTAATATATTAATATGTTATGATTCCATATTCTTTAAAGCAACTTTTGGAACGATTTTAAGATTAACTGCAAAACTTAAAATGTCGTTTAATAAAAAAGTAGAATTCTGTATAATTTTTAAAGAAGCTGGTCCAGTGATCTGTTTTAAATTATCGGCAAAATTAAAATTCTCAATTCATAAAAAAAACAACTACAATCGGTTATCGGAATAAATACTACACATGAATAAATAATATATGTTACCTGTCTCGTGTCCATGAAGTCTGATATGGCGTCTTCGTAGGTGGCGGCATCCTCGCTGTAGTGTTCCAGGATAAAGTCTTTGAAGGGTTCCCTGAAGTCCACTTCCTTGGTCTCTTTGAGTCCCAGTGGGATCATGGGCATGACGCATTCTTTGCTGAAAAGAAAAGTGTAATGAAAGAATAACTATCTGGCCAGTTGAAATTCGTTTATTATTTTAAAAACTTCTATCTATTTACGATATTTCACACATTTTTCTTCGTAATTTTAAAATTATGGGTAATTATAGAAAACAGGATTGATGAGATTAAGATCAACAAAGGTTAAGAGTTCCGTAAATTTCAGGACACCTCAAAAGGCTTGACTGTGTTCGTAAAACTATCGTACTCTTAGTATTCCTAGTACTTCTGTAGAGGGGTGGGGAGAGTTAAAGGGGAGGCCGGAGCTTGCTGTGAATATTGTTAAAGTATACTATTAACAATTATTTTAAGTGCGGTGAAACTAAACATTTTTAGAACTGGCCACTGGTAAGCGATATAAAAGGAAAGTAATTTAAAAAAAAATGGAACTCTTTGCTAACATTATTGAATATGTATATTGTTTTTCATACAATTGTCATCTGTTGTAAGATTTGTCGGCAAATTGAAAATTGTCTGTGTCACGTCTACATGAATTTAAAGCGAGAAAATTTTGGTTTGGTTTGGAAAAACCGCGTTGGTTGAGTGGTTAGAGCAGACGCCTCTTACGAATAACGGCACAATTTAGCGGCTTCGAACCCCGACAGACACAGTATTTCTGGGTTTGGTCGTTTATTAAATATATATTCAGTATTTATAATGTGTATTTCTATGTATTTGTATCGTTGTTCTCTCTTAACACAAGCAGATAATTTGCTTACTTAGGGGTTAGATCAATTTGTGTAATTTGTCCTGTACTTGAAAGCTGTGTAATGTTTTGCTGATTTGCTCAGTTTTTGATTTTCTAAGAACTTTCAGTGTGATCCTCGTATTTAATAGGTATATAATCACAATGGTGAAACATATAATCTTTTTAATTTTAATTGCGGTGCGAAGCCATTAAGTATTTTTTCATATCGAGTGTGAATCAATTCTTTCCCATGGTTCATGTTATTAACCTTGTAACAATGATAAGATATTACAGATACTATTACTTGTAACATGCAACGAGAGGTAATAATAGTGTAGGTATTTAAGCAGCAACCTAATTAAACAAAACTGTATTGATTTTTGTTTATCCATTCACTAGTTATGTCTGAGACAAAAACTCAAGAACACAGAGGTGATCTCTAATCATGAATGATGGTAATGATGATCCGAGTTAAATCTGGATAGTTTTTTTTTTTATTTATTATTATTTGTTACTAGTTATCAGCGGTCGCCAACCCGTCGGTCGCGGCTGTTAGGATTGTGGCCAGACAAAAAAAATAAATTATTAGATTTATCTGCCCTCAGAATTCCAAGAAGTATTTAATTTCAATAAATAAATAAATAAGATTCGTCGAGGTTCGTCGGTAAATAGTCGATTTTAGTTCTGATCAAGTTGGTCACCCCTGCTATACATTATTAATTTGTTAAACAGTTGCGGGTAGTTGTAAAAGATGACATAGTTAGTCAGTAGACAAGTAACTCTATTAACGACGGAGACTGATAGTACGTAATTACACAAATATCATGTAATTTGTCTCAATAAAAATATAAATAGCTAAACATAAGTCAGTTTAACTTAAATATGTTATAAATATGAAGATAATATTATAATGATTCCATTGCGTTCGTCTATACATATTAACATCGTAACTACTATTATAAAAAAAAAAACACAAAAATACAAAAAATAATAAGAGAAAGAAAACATAAATACTAGAAAGAATAGGTAAAGCAATTTTTATTTTTTTTAAATACACGAAAAAACCCGCGTGTCGTTATATGTTTTGTATATATTTTATTTAGTACGCATTTCTTAAGCCGGCACCACACGAATTACACGCTATTAAGACCGCACTCGTTTATTTTTATTACAACACTTATTTCACGTAAATGTAGTTATTTACTTCACTATTATAACATTTGTATTAACTGACACAGTAACTGGTTGTTTGCTGTCTGTGTGTTGCCGATAATTGTCGATATTTCTCAACTACTCCGCTTGAGAAATATCGATTATATTTGTTTTACGATATTCTTGAAATATTAATAAAATATTTAAGCACGTTTAATAAATATAAGATTTAAAATATTATACCAAGAACTTTAAATTAAATAAAAAACATCACTAAAACAATTTATAAACCCACTCTTTGAACTAAACAAAAAAATCACTTTCTAAATTAAACTACTTAAATCAAAACGATTTATCGGTTAGGGAGATAAGATGCCACAGACAGACATAAGCACCTTAAAAACAAACAAACAATGCAACAATGAGGTGGGATCTATTCATTTGATCAATACAGTAAAAAACAATAGCAACATAGTTTATTACCTGTCATTCTGGTACAGTTCCACTGATGAGTTCAGCTCCGCCAGCTGTTCCTTCAGCAGCTGCAGGTTCGAGTTCACGAAACTCAGCTCCAAGGCGACCGTCTCTCGCAGTTTTCTGTTTGTCGTGGCCTACAAGGGTATAAAAAAATATATACAAATTAAATTAAATTATACAAACAAAATATTATAATGCTTAACTTTTAATTAACTACTGCTTCATTAAAGAATTATTAATTAATTAATAATAAAAATAATCTTCATTTGAACAATAAAAATACAGCGATCGAAAATGTGTGCATTAGTTATAGAACAGCCCAAAATAATGATATTTCCAGAGAACTGAAAAAATAAATAATATAAACATTTAAAATAACAGGAATTCCGAACTCATTTGTGTCCATTTCACTATCCAATATACAGCGCACTATTTGACCCCAAAAAGGGAAAGGTTTTCACTAATCAGATGTGAGTACCAGCAGACAGCTCACCAACAGCCTTCTCACAATGCGATTAGTTAACACTAGTTTATCTAGTGCTTAGTAAATATTATAATGAAATGTCTGCTTAAGGACCCCAAAAGTATTCGAAAATATTCGGCCGAAATCCGATAGTAAATAAGTGAGTACTAAATATTTAAAAATATATACATATAATAGTAGTCATGCATAACGAAAGTTCAAATACAAAAATAAACAACTTTTGATAAAGGGCCGATTTCCACAATTTTCTTATGATAAAGAAATGTTATGTCTATACTTAATTTACATTTATTCTTAGATAGCTTCGATGATGTTTTATTCATTATGGTTGTTATTATTATTAAGGGTTGTCTGTAAGAGATTGCTTTTTACCGATAAGACCGCCTTAACACGAAGTTTCTTAATATTTTTACGTCAATTACTGTAATTTCCTCTTGTAATCTTTTGATGTGCAATATAGTTTTTAAATTAAATAGAAATCAATATAATATAGTATATGTGATGGAGTTCAATAAAAACAAATGCTTAAACCGCTGAAATAAAATTCATGACGTTTTTGTACACTAAATATAGTACATATATGTTTAGTTGTATGTCAAAATATACATTTTATCAGTGAACATTGTAAAATCACTTTTGGAGTAAAATATCACACCGTTATTAAACAATTTGCTGTTTGTAAAATACTGAAGGCGTATTGAAATTTGAACTTGTATAAAGTAACAGTATTGTATAGAAAAATTGATTGAGTAGTGTTTTAATTTTGGAATAATGCAAATTTACATTCAGTAAGACTTATTTCATCTTGTTGAAATAGGTCCTAATATTAATTCAATTTTTCAATAACCATTAATCTAAACAAATACCTAACAATTTAAGAACGTCAGTAGATTTACCTAAGTATATACTAGCCTATGGATACGGTTAAATGACTTGTGAACACATCCTAAATATGCCAAGTGATAGTAGAGTATGTTTAAAATATTAATTACATGCAAAACTATTGAAAAACTAATGTGCTGTGAGTGTTAGGGGCGTATTCGCAGTGTGTGTAAACATCTATTAAGTTCTATAAGCCCGTCTTACAATGAGAAATTTGTTTTTTTATTTCACTATACTGAACAATAAATAAAACACAAAATCACGAACAATATTTCTAAGTTCTATTACCATTCTGTGGAGCACGACAACTGATTGAACGTGTATACCAACCTTAACATCTATACTAATATTATAAAGCTGAAGAGTTTGTTTGTTTTGAACGCACAAATCTCTGGAACTACTGGCCCGAATTGAAAAAATATTTTTGTGTTGAATAGTCCGTTTATTGAGGAAGGCTATAGGGTAAATGTCATCTCGCTGGGACTAATAGAGGTCAAGCAGTTTAAATTCCACCCTTAAGGGTATTAAATAGATTGATAGATGGGTTTTGCAATTTTGTATGAAACTCAGCGGCAACATTAAAAACCGCGCGGACGAAGTCGCGAGCGACCCCTAGTCTTATATACAATCCTAAAACTAAACTGCTTTTTATCCTTCTTCAACTTAGATAGTTAACCAATCTATAAGTGAAGCAGCCATATTTGTTATTTACCTTAAAGTCAATTATTACCACTTTCTCTTATAGGGTACATTGATTTTCACCGCAGACGTAACCAAGGCCAGGGGTCAGGAAATCAAGGGGGCTACGGTTCACTGAGCTAAATTCCTTTTGTTTACAACAATAGAGTCAACGCTCCTTGGGAAACGGAAGTGACTCAGTCTGCGAAGATTTGCTTTAGATAATGTTATTATGTTCTATTATATTATACATATATTACTTGTCAAGTCAAGTGACGTCAAGTCCATTGACGTTTACTAAAAATGTAATTGACAATATGTGCTTAATTAATATAGTTAAAAACGCGTGTAACTTCACAAATTATAAATGTATGCATGAATTGCAATTTATAAATGAAATAAAGTAACTATTCACTTTCTATCCGTCTGTTTCCGGAAGAATCACAAGTTGGAAGTAGTTTGACTGTTGTCGGATGGTCAATAAGTTAGATTGATTAAACACTGTGATGTTTTGTATTGTGTGTCACTCACTTTACAAATCATTGTTGTGAGATGAAATATAATATTAAAAATCTAATTAATTTACAATAATTGAGAATGTTGAATCTACCTTTAAAATGTACTTAATTTAGTTTTCAATATGTAGTGTCATTTAAACTTATATTCAAAAAGTTATATAACTTTTGGCCTCGTACGCGCTGTATAATATAATAGTCATATTATGTTGAAGTTATTATTCTTTCCCTAGGGAAAGGTACTGTTTTCAGGATAAAAAATATCCCTATTGTTTTTTATATCCCTTATAAGACGTATGCAAAGATTCATGATTTGTGGTTGAGCAGTGAAGAAATAAAAGTGTTACAAACAAACTTACATTCCCATTTATAATATTAGTTAATATATAATTTGGTGGTTTATCATGTTGTAAATTATCAAAAGCTTTTATAATAAAAAATTGATTATTTTATACATACATTGATTATTGAATTAATTAATACAATTTCACTTCAAGAATGTATAAATATGTTACTATAACAATTTAATATGGTCTAATATGTAATCTACAACTTTAATATATTTTCTCTTTTATGTGTATAGTTAATTTAATTAAATACCTATTAGATAAGCATTGTTATTGGTATTTGGAATTCTTTAGGCGTGACAGGAAATGTGTAATGTTTGTACGTGTGTGTGTGTGATACGTATGTATGTGTGAGTTTGTCAGTCAACTCAGACCGGCAATTTTAGGAAATTATTATTTTATGTCTTTTTGATTCGATGATTATATGTGCTTCTATAAAATGACTCTTTACAAACAACTTTAGAATTGTCGAAAATTTTGTATAAACGTGTTTAAGCTATGTTCAAGCATTTTTAAATATAAAAGAAATATAGAATGGAAAATTCATTGACATAACAGGACGTGAACCTGGGACTTATGAGATACAGTATCAGTATGTTAAAAAAAGACAATATTTTTATTCAAGTCTAATTTGTTAATTGGGTCTGTTACTAAAAAAATAATCTCTAAATAAGAAGAGGTCCTAAATATTTATTAAGTGTGACTTAGTCTGGAAGAAAAAGTACAAATAATAATCTACTGAGAGATCAACAATTATAATACTGACTGAGACGTTTAATTTCTTGACCGCAGGCTAGATAGTGTCGTGTAATTCAAGCTTTAAAGAATGGTTCGCCTTTGGCTAATAGTTATGTAAGGAGAAAGCATAGGATTACCTCAAGCGCTTTAATATAGACGGCAGCGCTGTATTTTTTATATAGCTTGTTACTTTGTAAGTGATCTATAGTAATCATTTTTATTTAGAGCAAATATTTATAGAAAACTGACTGATATTTTTTAACCGACTTCAAAAAGGAGGAGGTTCTCAATTTGACCGATATATACATATATCAGATTTGTGTTTGTACACCGATTTATCCGAGGTTTCTGAACCGATTAACGTAATTATTTTTGTGTTTGATGCGGAATCGTTTCGATTTGGTCCAATAAAAATTTGATTCAGGTAGGTCCATTAGTTTTTATTTTATGAGCATTTTTTGTCCAAGTTTTGTACACTAGCTCCTTCGGTAGGAAATCAAAATTGACAATGTAGCAACAAACTGAAAAGTATTAAATAAAAATAACTACGTTAAAAAAAATGAAGATTTAATATTTATTATATACTAACTATTATTTATATGTGCTATTATTGATCTGCTTATAATATTAAGATTTAATTGTCTTTTTTATGTTTATTTACGTATCCTAATCAATAAAGTAGGCATTTGATTGTATTGATTTGCTCGTGTTCTTTTAAGTGGTTAAATATAATTATTTGCACCGGCTTGACATCGACTTCAAACCTATTAGGACAATAATAAATAATAAGTAGTATATAATAAATATTTAATCTTCATTATTTTTTACTTTTTAGTTTTAAAGTCGGTTTTTTTAACGTAGTTATTTTGATTTTTGATTAGACTAAATAGAAATATCATCAAATCAATGGAGGTAAACATTAAAAAGTTTTTATATAATTAAAAAAACGGAAGTACCTTAAACAAGTTCTCCGCTCCGGCGCGCAGTCGCAGCTCCTTGTTGATTTCCTGGTTGAGCTGACAGCGTCGCGTTTGCAGGCGGCCGCGGCACGTCGCCACGCGGGGGTCGGAACCCTGAGGGAAAAATATATTAGAATATAATAATATATTAGACAACACTTCACGAGATTTAGTTTTTCTCTCTTTCTCTCTCTACAAATGAACTCAGCCTGACATATACAAGAAATAGACAATATATTCCATTTATCTGCAATTTAATATTAAAAAGTAAGCATATGATCGGGAATCTAATTGATACATCTATTAAATGTGTCTCAAATAAACACTAACTGAATGTTAGTAAATATCAATCGGTATTGTACATGGTAGTGTTGTAATTAGCGAATTAGTGCAATATGCGCGCGCGCAGGTGTTGCGTAGCATTGATGCGTTACATTGTGCTTTCACCATTGCGAAAACATACTTATCTAATGTATTTAATATATTGTAATATGTTACTGAAGAGTATGACATGCATATTGCTTCATAATCTTAAGTTAGGAAAACATTAAAAATATTATAAAAACTTTCTCCTCTCTTAACGTCAGTAACCTTTTCGGGGAGCAGTAATAAGTAATGTCTTATACACATTTTTGCAATTGTAATAATAATATTACCCATAGTAAATACAGTTATTATTAAATATATATTTGTGAAGTCTCAATTAACTATGCCAGTTATTCCTCATACTTCAATACTATACTCAAAAACTAGTTATATAGTTTCCATAGATCAACGAGCAAAAACCTGACAGATAATTAAACATATAACAAGATTAAAATAGGAGTAAAGGAGGATTTACATAAGTACAACCAAAACTTTACATTTGGTCTGCAACTTCGGTAGTTTTTTGAGTATCTCGTTGGCTTAAATGATGTATTCCTTCTGATCTGTTCCGACTTTACCTACACCCGTTCACTATGCATCACCCTGTAATAGTGAACCATGATTGACAGGGATGTGAGGAATGGCGACCTTTCACAGTTACTGAATGTGATCCGCGAATCATAAGATAATATCGTATCATACGATGATAATATAATGTACGGTTCAGAATGTTGTGCAATGAAAGGGTATTGCAACAGCGAAATGCGAAAGGGAGATGCGATTATTGAGATGGATGTGCAAGGTAACATGGAGGAATAGAATCAGGAATGAATATGTAACAGGAAGCCTAACGTTAATCTGGGTACCGAGGGGTAGTAGATTGTATGCAATAAGTAAAAATAATAGAGGTTAAGTTGAAGAGACTAATGACAAAACATAGTGGGAAATTAGTAGGAATAAGAACCGGTACAAAAAAATATATAAAAAGCAAAGTTTAGATTAGTTGAGTAAAATAAATGTTAAAATGCCGACAATACTGTCTTCCTAGTATTCAATAATTAGTAGTTTGGAACTAATGAAATGCCCTATTGTAGTCCGCACGGAAGATGTCGCGGGTAACAGATGGTGAGATATAATGTAAAATACTAAAACACAGAAGTAATACAATAATATATTAATATAGGTATAAATAGGTATAGTCGAAATCATTTTTTTTTAAAAGAAATACTTTAAGATACGTCAGACTCTTGTTTCACAATTGCAAAGAGTAGGTTCATAGAGAAGAACCATTAAGAAACTATATCGATACTAGAATCAGCAAACAACTACACGGATACTAGGACACCAAACGACGTAATCTAGAGCTAAGGTCAATGGTCGTAATCTATTAGCAGTGAATGCTTCATAAATCAAATTAAGTTGCAATTCAGTAATTTTATGCACATGCAATGATAATATTAACAATATTACGACACTGCTTATTCACGGCACGTACCCTTGTGATATGACCGCCATTTTTGGGGTCCGTGTTCAAGGTCAGATTGTTGTTGCATTGTACCATTTAAATATTAAGCAACCTTTTATTACCCAGCTAAACTCACGCTTGTTAAAGAAGTAAGTACTATAATAAACAATAAAAAAACACTTTGTATAAGAATGTATTCATTTGTTATGCGCAAGCGCATGTATTCTACATAGTGGAAAGGAGAATAAAGTGGAAAAAATAGTTACTATATTAAATATTACAGTTTAATATTTATTGTCTTATGTACCAATGTATGGGACTCTAAATATATTTTGAAAATAGTAAAATACAAAGTTATAATTATAAAATTGGTTCTCTCTTGCAGAACCCTAGAACGGCAACACAGGAAGTCAGACATTACGAAAACATTCACGCTCGATTATGGAATGAATCCAAATGGATTGCAACAGTATGGTGGTTCTAAATAAAGTACTTTTACCCTAAGTAGCTATACTTTTAAGTTACCTAGTTTTACCTTTATTTGGTAACAGGTAGAATTAATTCAGTTTTGCTCCAGATTAAAGTATGGCTATAGTAAAAAACTTGTGTTGTATAGTCTTGAATGTAGTTTGTAGTTAAAAACATTTATTTTGTCTATTGCATTTCTAAAACTTTTAATATAACAACAGAAGCTAGAACAAGAATTTGATAAACTAGCATAGATTATAAATATATCACTGGGCATCGAACTCGGGTATAATAATATGAAAAGCTACTAAAATTGTTAAAAACCATTTTTTTTATTATTATTTTGATTGTTTGTTATTGACACAATAACATTGACACATTTTTTTTTACTATATTTTTTCTTTTAATCTAAATTTGTTTTCTATTTGCTTTTGTTTTGTTATCTGAACAATGATATGGAATGCGTCAATTAGTTCTCGCCTCACGTTACAAAAACAATCCATCACGAAGTTATTTGATGTGTATCATTTCTTCGAACCTGTACTATATGAGTGGAGACGATTAAAGACCGTATCATGTATTAAAATTTTCATTGTATATGTACATTGATATTTAAGAACAAATATTACATATCTTTTGTGAGTCTGAATATAAGATAGATTGAAATTAAGTATTTGGTTTTATTCCCTGCTGTTATCTCTTCTGTCCATGTCAGCAAGAGTTGAGATGACATCTTTCTTGATTCTTTAATCTGAGGGGAAATATGTTTACACTCCTCTGCTTATTTTGGTATAAGAGACAATTTGTACTAAAAGTAAATCCAATACCCGTGATAATTTTTTACAAAATATTTAATGGCTCTTTTAATGGTATTGGGTCGCTTACGACCAGACCTCTTCATGGGTAAATGGTGCCGTCGTCAATATACATTAGCAAATATGGTTAAAAATATGTATCCACCAAGAAGGGTTTATGTGGACACAATATGAAGAGTTTCTGGACAACCGGCTCTCTCCCTCATTAAAGGGAGGAAGTTAATAGATTTAATATATACAGGTTTATAATTGAAAATCCTTTAATATACCAAATAACACATGAAAAACAAGTTCATAAATTTTAACAATTTGTCTTTAAAGCTAAAGTGTCCAAATAGCAAGTATGCTATAAACTAGAGCGAGGTTAAAAACGATTTCAATAATATATAATTTGTCGTTTAAAATCCAATTTATTATACTATTAAGCTTATTAAGGACCGGTGAATGATATAAAAACATGTAGACGTAATTACCACTGCTTTTACACTCACTGAAATAACATTAAAATAAATCAAACCTTTCGTAAGAGGTAATAAAACACGTTGACAGATACAGATTGATCTCATACATAATTGTAATTTATTATCAAGCCATATCAAGCGTTTAATTATATATTCTATATATAATGTTATTTTTATTAATTCTTTAGTACTGTTGACGTTTCTTGTGTTTATTTTCACATAAAGGTAAGTCTAGTTTTTTTTTATTGCGTTTTAATACAATGCGTATAAAATGTATTCCAGTTATACCATCCAAAGATGGTATCCGACTAAAAGGCCAGAGACTTTTATTAATACTATTCAAAAGTCAAGCCAATACATACAAAAGAAACAATTCAACTTAACATTCTATATAAATATAAATTTAAGCTCCAATAGTCCATTGAAAAGTTACATTTGGGGTTGCGTTTTTTAGAGGACGCAATTTTATTTTTTTAATGTATAGGGGGGGTCAGTAGAAGCTTAAGTTCAAGTTTGTGGGGTCGCCACCCTTATCCCACGGCCGCCATCTTGGAAAAACGGGTGCAAAGGGTTTTCGCTCTGTATCTCGTAAATTAGTTACCCTACAGAAAATTTAATCAAACATAAAATTTAGGAAATTAAATTTCCTACAATTTTATTTCTATTACTTTTTATCGTCAAGTGACCAACAAAAAAGTTATAAACAAAAATAAGTAAAAATTTTGTAACAAATTTCCTTTTGGAGATTATAACTTTTTTTCAGTTCATTTTACAATAAAATGACATCACAGCAATTTTGTAGAGGGTTTTTCAACGAACAATTTCCTCTTTATATTTGTTTCATTTTAATTTATTTATCTACGTTTTACAGCGCTCCAAACTTGAACGGATTCTCGAATGCTCATAGGTATGCAATAAAAACTAAAAATTAGACTTACTTATCTATCTATATTTTTTTTATTCATACAACTTATTAGGATCTTAACAATCCTATGCTATTATTAAACTATGTTTGACCCTTTTCCCGACTACAAAACTGATATACTCGGAAACTGTGGAAACGGGCTGCATCTTGGAGGAAGTAAAGAGAGATTAAATGCATTTTCATTCTCTGTCTTAGCAAATCGTTTGTATCGCAGAGTGTCTAGAGTATCGTCCTTATTTCCGCCATATAAAGAAAAGAAAAAACGTTCGCCAACAACACTGAGTAACGATGACTCAACTTTTTCCCTCATAAATAATTTAGTTCCACTTGCTAACTCTGGATGCTTCTGCAAAATTTTTATTAATTTGACTTTGCCCATGTTATATGCTGCTGACGTTGTGTCGCATCCTGGGAAGGGATGGAGAAACAGTAAATTCTCAGCTATTACGTCGTCATATTTAAAACAGACAGTACAATTGTTCGGACGTACGCCCTTTTAAATGTTTTTAAAAAAATACATTAGTTTGATTCCTTCCTAATGCCGTCAGCAATATAAGGATGTCGATGTCTTCTGTTATGATTGTCACCGAATCATATGACTGTGATGCAGCAAGCGCACAACGGACGATGACCGCATCTGCATCCGATTCAGCCTGGTCGACAGTAAAATCAGTTTTGTAGTCGGGAAAAGAGTCAAACATAGTTTAATAATAGCATAGGATTATTAAGATCATAATAAGTTGTATGAATAAAAAAAATATAGATAGATAAGTAAGTCTAATTTTTAGTTTTTATTGCATACCTATAAGCATTCGAGAATCCGTTCAAGTTTGGAGCGCTGTAAAACGTAGATAAATAAATTAAAATGAAACAAGTATAAAGAGGAAATTGTTCGTTGAAAAACCCTCTACAAAATTGCTGTGATGTCATTTTATTGTAAAATGAACTGAAAAAAAGTTATAATCTCCAAAAGGAATTTGTTACAAAATTTTTACTTATTTTTGTTTATAACTTTTTTGTTGGTCACTTGACGATAAAAAGTAATAGAAATAAAATTGTAGGAAATTTAATTTTCTAAATTTTATGTTTGATTAAATTTTCTGTAGGGTAACTAATTTACGAGATACAGAGCGAAAACCCTTTGCACCCGTTTTTCCAAGATGGCGGCCGTGGGATAAGGATGGCGACCCCACAAACTTGAACTTAAGCTTCTACTGACCCCCCCTACACATTAAAAAAATAAAATTGCGTCCTCTAAAAAACGCAAGGTAAGGCCTAAAAAATGTAACATTTCAATGGACTACAAGTGTAACCAAAAGTTTTCAAACAGATATCAAACATTTTGAATGTATAAAAAATGAATGTAGAAAAATACTTTCAAAATCTCAAGTCATAGTTATGTAAAACTATCAACAAACAGACAATCACAATAATACTGTTTTGAATGCAGCACGCTGCTACATTTCACTTAGAAAATTTAACCATGGTGCTAATCGAATATTCATGGTTATGTAAGCACTTTCTTTGTTATTACTTAAATTGTTTAAGTAATTGAAGTGACGGCTTGAAATATATTAATATTTAAACCGCAATAAGAATTTTTAGTTTAGACTATCAAGTTATTACAGATTTTTTGATAGGTGGATAAAAAAGGTTGTCAATATCTGAATTTGTCTTAGAAATTTTAATTAACAAAGTTATTAAGAATTTAACTGTAGAATGTACATTTGTCACTGTTTCATAATCAACAACAAACATACTAACAGATGGACATACACAAATTATTACTCATAAACTAATGTCCGTCTGTAATTAGCATATTTCGTCACGTACATAAATGCAGCTAGTTGGGTCGTTCTACTTTCTAATTAATTACAAACGGTATTTAAATTCTGTGATGAAAGACGTTGAGTACAGATCTTATAGACTTTATAAAAGACCTGGAGTTCTAGAATGTTCCATGTTTTATTTTCCTTAAATAAATATAATTCATATACATCAATATTTAACCGCCGCGTTGGTTAATGCAGACGCCTGACGTATTGTGGGGTTCGGGTTCAATTCCCGAAAGAAACAGATATGTATGTGATAAGCATAGATGTCGGTGTTCCTAGGTTTGGTAGTTTTTTTTAATATATTTTAAGTATATAAAATGTATATTTCTATGTATTTGTATCGTTGTCTAACACCCTTAACACAAGCAAATAATTTGCTGACTTGGGTGTTATATCAATTTGTGTAATTTGTCCAATGATATTATTATTATATTTTGACAGTCTAGTTAAGTATCGATAGACTTAGGGACGTTCACTTTTTTGATACCTTCTTCGTTATCTTATACAATCATATGAAGCCAATTGATGCTGATTGTACATTGTTACAATTTTGAGGAAATTGTGTAATATCCTAAATTGAAGATGATTGTGATAATAAACAATTTCCTTATTGACCTAATGATAGTATTGTAGTATTAAAGCTTACTTGAAGTAGGTCTCAAGAACATATTTACATCAAGGGTATATTTCAACAAGTCAAACTTTGTGTATAGATATGTCAGAGTCACAGACCTATATCTGTCTGTTTATTAAAGAACTGTTAATTTCTTATGATTTTTTATTGACATATAGAGGTCTATATTCTATCTTATATTATAAATTAACTGAAGAAGTGTAGTAAGCCAATAACCAAAACAAAATTTTATAGAAACAGTCATTAGTTAAGGGAGTGTTTATTATTTACGTAATTAAGTATAATTTGTGTAGTAATAATAATGTGTGTAGGTATATTTGCACAATTAACGCCTCTAAATCTTGTTAACAGTATTCTAATATAATATTCCTAACACCACAAAGATGTTCATAATAAGTACTTAAACTATGTACCAAGTAGAATAACCTGAGCCCTTAAACGGTATTCAAAGAGAATGTAAGGTCAATGACACCTGTATTCCTAGACCTTAGAAGCGCCGACTTTCCCAGTAATTATAGGAATGTCTAGAATATCTTGTAATCATCTAGAGAAGAATTTAGTTTATAATGACTGGTGAGGACTAGCAGCTTTGTTTGTTGTCATATTCATATATTTTTATTTTAGTTTTGTTTTCAGAATCTTTAAATATTTGAATTAATAATTTGAACTTTTTTTAACAATAAGTTTTTGATAGATACTTCTAATATTCACAGCGCTGATAAATATGTATACGAAAAAATACGTTTTATTATTCAATGTGTTTTGTTTTGCTCATACATATATGTATGTGTATTTAGGGCCCTATTACTCATAACTAAGTATGGTATGGTACAAATAATATTTTTGGTTTATAGAAATCAGTTCCATCGGTTTAGACTAGGTAGGTACTAGAACAGGTACTACCCTGGTAGCAGAACATATGAGGAGCTTTCGGATTCACATTTAACTTTATTACCATAAGATGTTTGTGATGTCACCGAGAATAGATACCTAGTAGCTTGAAGTTTTTATTTAAATTTTTCGATTCGAAAATGATATACAGTAGAGAATCCACACTCCAGGGAACACATCACAAAATATATTTCAGACTACAATCGGCCAATTATTAATCGCAACTAGTGTGTATCGACCCTTAGCTTTTTTTGTCTGCATTGTTAGGCTTCACTGAGCAAGTAGTTCCTAGTTGGCACATCTACTACAAGGTCGGACCTAACATCTGATTCACAAAAACAAAAGATTACGTAACACCATATCTCAAAATCACTGATATAGATTGTTTTTTTTATACGATATATTCGTTCTTATTAATATATTATTAAGAACTGAAATAGTTTGATAAATAACATTGGGTTATTTTAGTTTAGCAAGTACAATACAAATGGCTAGTAAACAATAAGTATTATTTATATTTCGTAATTTTCTATTATACTTATTGAGTTCAATGTTACGTTAACAGTATTACTGCAGATCACTTTATGGAACGTTATACTGTTTTTATTAATAACATATGAATACTTCATCTTTACAGTAAATAGTTAACCAACTAACTAACATTACATAGTGAGCGTAGATGTACATACACGTACTAGGTCATAAACGTTATAATTTTTTTTTATAAAATGAGTAGGTACATTTACTCAATTCACTACTCTACGGAATCTTATTAATAGAAAAGTAAAATAACTCAATTATCCATCTTTTGCTAGAACGTGACAAATTAAATCTATTATTAACATGTAATCTTAACAAATATCATAATCATAACTACAATTCGTTTCAGGAAAATTTGTAGGACTTTGTTTAATGTGTGCCAGTCGTTAGACCCCTGGAACATTTGTACACTTTTTAAATAATTATTATTATAGTTAGTAAGTTCTTTTGAAAAACAAACATATTCCAGTCTATAACTCTGTCAATGTTACTTTTTCGACTTATCAATAAAATAGTCGTTTGTGTTTTATTTGTTTAAAGAATTGGTAATAAAAAGTACAATAAATGTAATCTCTTTTAGTAACAGAAAGTTTTTTAATACTGTGGCGCCGTCTTCTCTTGTGACCTTAACTTTCAAAATACCGTTACTTTAAAATCTGAGTCCCCTTGTTATTGAGTTTACAGACAAACCTTTTAATTATTATATATATACATAAAGTTTTGTAGAGCAATTGAGGTACTAATCATAAATATTATACAGACAAAACTGAATAATATAATAAATATTATCAAAATAAAATACGAAGTTAATTTTTTCCCAAACAAGGTCATCCCGGATTTCTACTTCGGATAAACTGGATAATATTTAAAAAACAGGGATTTTTTAAAATTATCCAGTATTGTTACATTTGTAACGATCCCATAAATCACATAAGAGATAACGGGAAGGGCAATAAATAGGTACTAAGATAGCACCCGGGTATCGAACCTAGTGCATGTAACGGAACCTAGTAAGAATGGAATCGAGTTATTTTGAAATGACTTTTAGTGCTATTTTTAATGTACTTAAATTAATTTACTTAATACTCACTTATTATTAAATAATTTATTACTAAATTAATTAATTGTGTTATCGTTAAAGTACTTAATAAAACTTGAACACTGGCAGATAACTACGGATAGATGGAAGGTCATAAACATATATGTATAAAAGAAATGTATCAAAACTATATACTGTGTGTCCTGGCTCTTGACGTATTGAGTAATAGAAATGAATTTAAACTAAAAATTAGAAAAAATGTACACTAAAAGAATTTAAGTCTTATATTAACTTCAACTTGTTACATATATGTACTGGTTCTCCCTTAAATATATATAAGAAAGTGATGGTGTACGGTCATTACAGCTTTCCCTCTAATTACTGATGTATGTATGTATTTAATTAAATGTGTAACAAAAACTAGTTATCTGTTTGTCTATTTACGAACGCGTTTGACTTTCGCTTAACTCTCTCGTAATCTTATTTATTGATTAGTATTTTAATTCAATATTTATGTGAGGTAAATCTCTTGGTACAAGGTTTTCTAACTACCCACTATTGGATATCTAATTAAAAGTTTTTTTTTAAAGATCTTAAGTTGGTAATTATTAATGATCTAGTGTTTTAGAAGGATGTTAGTGACAGTTTTAGTATTGTGATATTAAAAGAAATGTTTTTTTTGAATATATTTGAACTGTGGAAAATAATGAAACTGACTGACAAATCTTTAATTAAAAACTCTAGAAATTTCTTTTATAATACATTACTGTTTTCTCCAAATATTTGACTATATATGTAGAGTGGTTATGGTATTCCCTTATAACAAGTAGTCGTTCTCTCCTCACTTTCAAACGAAAACTATAGCCTCACTATCTGTCAATGTCATAACTTACACGTTTATGTAAGTATCTATTTATATACTTTTATATATACTAGCGGTTGTCCGGAGGCCGAAATTCGACCGTAAATTTATGGTTTTAATGTTGACGAGGGTTTGGACCAATACCTCTATATTTTTGGTTTTTATTCTATTACGCAGGTAGACCAACTATTTGACATAACACTAATATATACCTACTTGACATTGACGGTGTCAACTTAAACAATGTAGTGTGTGTAATAGTTCGCATTGTAGTGTGTGTAATGGTTTGCACTGTAGTGTGTGTTATGTTTTCATTGATTCATTATGTTTCTAATGTATTACTATAAAAAATATATATTATCTCTACACTTCTCCTCAATATAAAGTTTATATGTTTCATACCCTTCCGTCCACGTAGGTAGGTTTCTTTTCCACCTACATTTTTTAAAAAGAGTAGAGTTTCGTAAATTAGTAATATTTTTTACATTTGCCTGTATATTAAATATATATAACTGAATATATATCTATAAGTTTTTATAATATACATATATTTTTAGAAATATATTAATGGGTTTTTACCCTCAAAAATTTTATTTTCCACCACTCATGGGGATCTAGCTGCAAGAGATCTGTTTATAGAGATAAGCTCATCCTATGTCTACATTTATGTAATATTGTTTTAGTTCTAATATACTAATAATTTTAGTATTTAAATTTATATAAATATAGAATGAAAAATAAGGCAATCAATGAAATTGGTAGAGCGACGGCACGGTTTCCCAGTAGCCGCGGGTTCGAATCCCTGCTCGTATCGGTTCATTTTTCATTCTATATAAATTTAAATAAGCTAAACATGGCTATACATGTTTATAGATATTTTCAAACATTAATTATAGTATTGTTCTGTAAAACTCTGGTACATAGAATAAAGAAATAATATCAACAAACAAAACAAGGGCAGGGGTACATAGTCTATTAATTATTATGAAACAATCATTCGCAACCAATATTTTAAAATTGTTACATTTACCTACTTAACTACATACCTAATAGGCATAAAGTTTACGGTGAATATATTTATAATTCGATTAGTGAATAATTTATCAGGTTTATTACATTGAAAATTATGTAAATGGTCAAATACGTTGAACCCCAGGAGGGTCAAGATGTCGTTAACAACAAAATCAAATTAATTTACCAATACTCTACCGAGTGGCGGGACAGTTTTCCAGGGGTAGCGGGTTCGAATCCCTGCCCATATCGGTTTATTTTTCATTCTATATTTATTTAAATTTAAATAACCTTATTATCTGTGGCCATATATGTTTATTTAAATGTTATTTTTTTTCTATACAAATTATTAACATAACATTAATAGTTCAAATTCCCTCCATCTTATGTCATCTATTGTACTTAGCTAATATTAGGTTAACACTATTTAAATCCAATGCCAAACCAAAATGGTATTTAATCTAATTACCCAACGAGTTTCTATTGCGTGCATGATATTTATAGCACAGGATATTGACCCTTAAATCAAAGTATGTATCTGTTAGAATGTTTTGTAATAATGTTAAATTTAATTGTATTACAAAATAGCAAAATATTACGTGAATATTGTGTAGGCTTATGTTATCCACGGATCTGTTGGCACAGCTCACTTATTATTTACATATATAATAATATATTATATAAAAATTAATTTAAAACATTCTTGTCCGTGATATTCACATATAATACATATTCATTCAATAAAACACCTACTCGCTAGCACAAATTGATACTGGTGACAGAAAATTTATGACACAAATGAAAACCATAAAAAATATGCAATAAAATTTTAAAATACTATAGAATGAATCGTTAATTGATATGAGTAGGATTCGAACCTGCTATTCTTGCAAAACCCTGCTGTCAATTCAGCTACCGTACCGTATGCTTTAGATAAATTTAACATTCTAGATAGAATCGTCTTTATCGGGATGGAGTCAGCATCATGAGGTTTCTTTCGAAATTAGTAATTAATGTTGAAGTAAAAAAATATCATTACTGACAAGATTAGAACCTGAGACCTTTGGGTAATTAAAATTGAATTTATATTTGTAATATTCGAGATTACCTCTTATAATTGAACACAATAAGGATTGTTTTAAAATCTTAACGAGTGAGTATTCTTTTTTTTTTATATGATGTTCCTGAGTATTGAACGAATGTACACGTTGGATATAATATGGTGATTTTGAAATTCAGTTCCAAGCAACGAATTGGTTTAAATATTTGCAGCAAAGATATTTTCAAAACTTTTTATTATTGAGTAGCGGAAGCTGCTTAGAATAAGTTCTGTATATTTTTTCTGACTTTAGCACCGGACGGAGTTATGCTATAATTGTTTAATTTTGAATCAATTCATGTGCTGCATTTTTTTCTCAATAACTTTCACAACAGACTAAGGTGTAAATGTAGATCCCTTATACTAGAAAGATATATTCACTTAGAAAATATTACTAAAGTTTCTAACGATTGGTAGATAGATCATAAGTTACAGACGGTTATACAGATTAATAGTTTAGTAACAAACAGTTTATAAATTGAGTACTAATGATCAAATCTATTGCTCATTTACGTAACTCACAAGAAATCGATTACAAAAGATCTCACCGCTGATGAGATGTGAAAGTGTTCGCGTGATTTGACAATATTTACGCTTCCATGGTACTGAGAGAATGACTTGGACCGTTTGAACGATGTTTTTGTCGTTAGAGCTATTAAAAATATTGGTTTGTCTGCATAGTTGTTTTTGACAGATTTATTATGTTTTTTATATCAAGGTTTAATTATCTTTGATTGTTATTTTATGAAGATATTTGTATTCACATCATAATCGGAATTTGTTAGATTGGTTTCAAATCAATTCGGGGTTCCCATTTGAGAGATTGGACTCGTAGAAAGATTATTGACGTAAGTACAATCGGACAAATATATATAATAATATCAAATTCTATGTCTGTCTGTCATTTTGTGACCTTTTTTATTTTATAACCGTCTGAACACAAGCCTTCAAAGAGTTATCTTTTTCGATAATCGTAATTATTCTAGTATCTGTCATGGTGAAGTGGTACAAATTCGTAGCTGAATTAAGTCAGCGGACACGCTCTGATAACTGTCCTCATTCGCGGTTAGAGAGACTGATGATAAAAGCATAAGTGACAGACAATGTGAAAGTATGTTTAAAAAAAACAAAATGTAATTAAAAATTTTACGCCTTAAAATCTTATTATTTGGGACAGATTCAATTAATTTTAGAACTGTACCCCTAGCACGAGTTTTGACGTTACGAAAACTAAGACAGTTTACCAAATGGTTAAATTTAAATATACAATTAACACTCTGTGAATCAAAAAATTTAAACATTTAAACAAATCTGTGAACAATTATTTTTATCTTTAGTTATTTAGGACCATTATATAAATCATAATAATCATTTTTTAACTGTTGTAATCTGTAGCTAGATAAAAAAATCAATACACAGCCGAGGGTTTCTAATTTTGTTTTATTATAAATGTATACAAAAAATAAATATTAATATTATACTTATTTCTTTTTGTATGAAATAAATTAAAATAGCAAAGAAGAAGAGATGGCGTATGATAAAAGAATTGTAATTTTTTGGACCAAACCCATTATGATGCTTTCATTTATTGTGAAAGATATTTTATAATAAAATATTGTTTTCATGAAACACGATGACGTCACTGACAGTAGGTACATTGTTGACTTGGTCATATAATGGACAATTGATATGTATCGGATGTAAATATTTACACTTCTTTTCTAACAATTAAAGGAGAATTGTTTTAACCTTTTTCTTTTATTTAGACTGTAACCAGTCTAAGATTCTTTTATTTAGACCAGCTATTGCTAGTACTCAAGGCATCGGAATATAACTTCAATTAATCTCATAATATACTTATATTAAAGGTTAAGCAACCATTTGATTGTCAAATTGAAGCGCTAGGTCAACTAGTGCACTAATATCGCATCGTTAGAAGGCTGTTAGTGGGCTAGTGCCCACTGATTCCATCTGATTGGATATTCTCGCTTGCTGTTTTTGGGACTAAATAGTGCGCTGTAGATATGATACTGAAAAGGACTATCTAAATAATGTGTTATAAATTTGAAGAGGTTTGAATTATTTAAACCCTTAAAAATCCTAAAAAAATCTGATACTTGAAATCTTTTTATTTCATAATTAATATATTTAATTTAAGTAAAACCACTGGCATCAAGTGGCATCATATACTTAAACATATTCTAGTAAATGTATATTACAACATCGTTCCATTAATATCTTCCGGTTGAAATAATCATTGCCTGCGTAGTTACGTAGATTTAAATGAACAAACATACATACATATGAGAAAGCTTAACTATGCCCAAGCACTTTAATTATAAAGTTATCATCTGTATTGACTAATTTATTTTTCATACGAGTCTTGGTTATGCTAGTATTAAGTTTTATTTATAAAATAAATTTATTTTAATTTTTATTATTAAAATAACATAATATATTAAAAACAGTAGATCAAAGTACCTACCTCGGAAATAAACAAACTCTTTATAAGTGTTCGATAATAAGATAAATAATTAGAAGAAAAAAAAAATACATTAAAACATGATTCACAGAAAATTGTAATACCTACTATATTTCATAATGTCTTTTTTTTACTGAGGCATTTACTGATATAATTTTAGATTCTAGATGCACACTTCAAAAGAGAGTAGAGCATGGAGAAGAATTAACAAGATTAAGAGTCCATGAATATTGTTATTAACTTAATTTAAAAAGTTAATAACAACAATTAACTTATTTACAATAGTGAATGTTTTATACGGTTAATTTTGGCCAGCGAGATTTAGAGTTCACAGAAAACTAATTATTTCTTTTAATTAGATGAATTTCGGTGAATCTCAATTTGACCCTGAATGACCGCTGTTAAAACTTTAAATTCGTTTACTATTTAATTGCGTGGTGACAAATCAACAAAACATCGTCTCGGCTTCACGAACATCAAATAGCTTATAGGTTTTATCAAAGAGGTTTATTAAGCTTATCTAGACTTACTTTACTCAATACTGTTTTAATATCTTGTACCTATATGTTATCACACTACTATTTACCATGGTCAACAAACTTTACATATGAAATTAATCTTTTGTCGATATGAAATTTTGTAAGTTAATTATTTATAAGAACTTTAATCTTTACGTATGAATAGAATTATCTTAAAATTAATGATATCTAGCTTGTGAAGGTCTGAAATTCGATAACTGTTTTAACGCCTCTTGGTGTAGTGGTTAGCGACCTGATTGAATCAAAGGTCGAGGGTTCAATTCCCACAATTATGAGTGATTTACGGATTGTTATTTTAAGTCTGGATGAAACTTGTGTGCGTAATTTCAATGTTTGTAGAAACACACACATTGATTATTTCTGTAATGCGGTTATTCAAGAGATATAAATAAAAAAAAAATAATAAAATTTTATTAAAATATCATTGTTTGCCTTGGTTATATTGAAGTGACCGATACTGACCTTGTTAAGCAACGGTAACTCTTACTCAACGTGATGGGTATGCACTGTAGCGTGACAGTCTAGGTAATAGGAATTAACATATACCTACTGACTAACTGACCGTTTTTATTTTTTTTATTTTAAAAGAGTCATAGCAAATATCGAAGATTCCGAGTCGTGTTCTGGTTGTTTACCCTCTATTTATCAGCATAACAAGGGTTCATATTTATTTATCATGAAAAATACTTATAATATAGGATAGCTTGAAAATGAATATAATAAACCAGTATTGTATAATTCATTAACGATAGTAAAAAGTTTTGCACCTATAAACATTAATAATACCAACATACATATACATTTCAATCTCCATTATAATGTATGGGAGCGTCAATAAGTACATCATTATAATAATACAATAACCGTCTCAGTACCGTTACAGATATAACTGCGATATTCTACGATCTCATTAAATAAAGATATTCAACTAGTTTTTGGTCATCGTGAACCAATGGAGAATGGTTTGGTTCTGTCTTTGATATTCACGGACTTCTTTATAAACTTCCATATAGGATTGGAATAAAGATAAATGAAATGTAGGTATGCTTTGAGGATAGACTATACCCAAAATATAAATTTTCTATCAAAAGTCGTTCAGACTACTATTGATGGACGAGTCTGAACAAGTCTTGGCTTGTTGACTGATTTGTTGACTGACTGATACAAATATATCAGAAAATAATCACGTTTTAAATGAAGTCAATAACCTTTATCATCATTTTGACCAAAAAATATTAGCATATTATTTGGTCAAAATGATGAAAACCTGACATAAGTATCACTGATTTTTTTTTCAAATATGTGTATTGGAAAAGTATTTCCTATAAATTATATATTTTTAATTTCCTAGTGAGAACGGATAGATATTTAAATAATACAGGATATGGAACTGGTCGACGTGTTATCCAACAGTGCAATGATCCCGGGATGTTGTGGGTGTTGGATAATCTTTATCACTTCTATATATATTGCGTAATTAATTAAATTATGTATACATATAAAATTGTTTGTCCTCGGTATAGATACCGAGATTAAAAGTATCAAAAGATTAAACATTAGGAAATTAAGTCATTATTTTCTCTAGGGGATTATAAGGGATGAAATTTTGTTTGAAACTGATTATTATCAAGCTATATCTAATAAAATGTTTTTATGAATTATTAGCTATTACAGGGTATTTTATATTTTAATTGACTTTTATATTTTAATTGATATTCTATATATTTTTTAACTCATCTATTCAAAAACATCGGCTTGGTTCCCGAAAAACAGGGATTAAAACACTGCTTTAGTCCCTCCGGGATTAAAACGTTCTTGAATTTCGAACGCCAATATTGAAAGGATGCGTTTCGTAATTTTCAACTACAAAAGAGATCGATTACGAATCTTGTATGAAAAAAGTAGGCTGACTTTAATAATTGCACAAATATAAATATTAACATTTAATTTTTTCTAGTAAACTGTTCTTATTCATAGCTTGCATTTTACTTGTTTCCTCATACATGTGATAAAAAGCAGATTGTGCACCTTGGGACTAAAGCTACTTTAAGCTCGAGTGATGTACTTTGAATCCCTCGCTCGTTCAGGATTCTACATTAGAATCCCTAGCTACGCTCGGGAATCAACGCTAGAATCCTTCGCTTCGCTCTGGATTAAAAAAACACTCTCTCTTTAAAGTAGTGCTTTAGTCCCACGGTACAAAATCTACTATTCCTAGCTTAAATATTATCATAGTGAGTATAAATCATAGTTTTAATGTCTGAGTTTTTGTTTAACTTATGAACTTCAAATGAATATCATATTATCCCAATTATTTTTATTCGACAGGTTTAGGTTTATCCTAGGATTTTGCATAATTGGATGGGTTTTAATAATTTAATAATAGTTTGTCTTCGGAATAAGTAGCACAACATCCTCGGATAACCATCCTTCGGAATAAGTCCTCATCCTGTCCCACTGCTGGGATAGACAGACTAATTTATGTATTACGCTACTGTATAGATACATTATTCTATCATTCGTTCTTTTGTTTTGATTTCTTTAATTAACCACAAAAGCTTTTTGTACATTTGTGCTTCATACTAACAGTTAAATCGGATCTCGAACTTATGATTCCATTGAAAACGTCCAATGGTGTTTAGTATTTATAATATTTTGTATATAATGTAAACTATTAATAAATTGTCTTACAAACATTTTTGTTAACTAAATTAAGTCGGAATATGCCCTAATTTCTAGAATAATAAAAATGTTATTCAAGAAGATGTATTATATATATTTTTTTTAATTAATTCGATCTTCTAAATAAACATGGTTCAGGGTAACCATGATTATCCGTAAAGAGTTTGGCAGCTGTTCTCCTGAACCTTTCGAAGAGTGCCACTTGAGTTACCTCTCAAGATAAGGAGTGTTTAAAATAAATGTTACAATTTGTATCCTTGTAACTTCTGTATCCAATACGATATATAAGATATAAGTATAAATCTGACTTACCATAATGACAGACGCCATTTTCATCATTTTGCCGCCAAAATAAAAACACTTTAAAAATATATATCACATCACAATCACTTGAATCACTTTTATTTTCGAAATATTCTTTAATTTAGCAATGTACCAACTTAAAACAAAAAGTAATTATATCTATCATAAATTTAGGTTTATATCCGCTATTAATACGTCTATTTATTTTTTAATTTCCTATTAGTCGTGGACTACTGGTCAGAGTTGTCAATAAAAAGTTTGCACGCACTCGTGTTATTCATAACAAATATAATTAAATACAAAGATAATATACTCTTAGAGAATCATTTTGATTTCAAAAGGGAGTTCAAATATAATGGACATTTAAGAAAGCGTTAAATAATAAAATAAAACTAATAAAATGTGAGAGCTCGAATGAAAGTACGTGTTTGGAAAAAACACCGATAATAAAACCTTCTTGATGATTTATAACAAGTAAATGTATTAATATAATAAAGAATAAATTATATGACATTTACAAATTATTAATATATATTTCAGATATGGTTTTATATAAAACTACCGTTTATCTAACTAGAGACTTGTTTACTAAGCCTTTCTATTTGCTGTGATAACTGTCAGTGCTGGTATTAATATCTGAAATAACATGATTTTTGATTCTAAATTATTTGACATATATTTTTTTACGTTTTATATAGTATAAGCTAAAATATTTTATAAAATTAATATTATACAAATTCTTTTTTTTAATCTATATTTATGGAGGTCTTCTAGTGTCAGATTATGCGAAAATTATGTAACTGGACCAAAGCTTGAATATATTTAAAAAAAATTATTAAAAAAAATGAAGACTGGTCAGATGTAAAACTAATACCTACAAAAAAAATCGAAATTAGAACACAACACTGGCACTATACAACAGAACTCCGACACGTGCGAGTGACGCCGCGGTCGCGAGAGAATGCGCGCTTACCGACTATGAAGGAGGGAGTGCAGTTGCTTTTTTAAGGCCAAGGATGTTTAAAAAGTAGTTTATTATATCAATAAAGGGTTTTTGAAATTAACATGTATTATTATAGATAGAATTTAAAAAGTAATAAGTCAATGCTTTCAGACGAATATATGATTTAGGTAGAATGATTTAAAATTTAAATAATAAAGATAGTAAAAGGTATAATCATTACGACCGAAAGAATTAAGAGTTTTTAAGTAGACCAAAAATAAAAAACTTCTGAAATAATAAAAAAGATAAAAATTATACAAATTATAATTAGTGCAATATTCGCCTTAACGGAGGCTCGGCCAAGGCGGAAGCCCCGCTCTGACCGCTACAGGTTATTGACTATAGAACTCATAGCTTATAAGATATAACGTTCTTATTATTTGCTAGCTTTGGAATTGACCTTAATTGAACCCTGGAGATGCTAATTATGGAAAAACAAAAAATACTAATTACCAAAATTGCTTATACCTAATTATTTTATACTGGACATTCAAAACGATCAAGAACTTTTTAATTATTTTTGAAACCTGAAGTAGGTTTTATAAATAAATTACTTTTTTTTTAAATGTATTCTATAAAATATTATATTTTTGTATTATGTCATTATCCCTTATCCCATTTATTGGGGTTGCAATATTATGTCAAACTCTTCCAATCTCTTTTACTTCATCACAATATAAGTTTCTACTATCTTTGCCATATTTATATTTTTAGCACACACATCTTTGCTAAAAATATATGACACACACATTTGTGCTAAACATATATGAAGACATCTTCTTTGGCACACATCCCTCTTCTCTTATATTATACATTCACACTTAAAACTCTATTAGCTCTACATTTCCGTAAAACGCCTACTTATATATTATAGCTATACTTGCGGATGAACTGCTATTTAATTTTGAAAGGCGTCATATATGTCGCTGGAAGTTGTCATAAAAATATTTATTTTATTGACGACATTTTAATTATTATCATGGATTTATTTTTAAACATTCGAATTGTCATTACATTTTTTGCCTATTTATCTGTTATCGAATTAGTAGAAATTCGATAAAAATACACCTACTATAAATTTTTAATACATGGAATAAAATGACGACAGAATCTAACACACATCACAGTTTTATCCAAAATTAAAGTGTTTTTTTTTATTTCAAAAGACAGGAAAATTATATAACACAAGGGTACCGCCGGATTAAAAAAAAAACGACAGCTCATAAAATAGTAATCTAAGCCCAGCAAATAGTCTTCAGCTTCAGACTTCATCTTATAAAGTCATTTATTTTATCACATTTGGTTCGTTTCTCTATTTTTTGTACACAAATACCTGATAAACATGGTGTTCATAACTTACTATAATATTGGCATGATGTGATGACTAATCTAGGGTATTTCTTGTGTCTCTGTAAATCCCAGTGGTTTTGACAGGTGGGTGAGGAGGGGTTGTTGTGCTAGATCTTGGGAAAAATATTTTTACTTATGTTAATATTATTATTATTTATAAATAAATGTATGTAATTATATACATTTATTTATAAATAATAATAATATTAACTTTTAATAAAATAAGATATTTTGGATTTTTAATCATATCAATGGGATTATATCCAATTATTAATGTTCTTTTTTAGTTGAAAGTCAAAGTATGTATTAGAATTTTATAGAAGGTTAAAGAGTGGAAGGAGATTCAAGAACGTGTCTATAAACATTTATAGCCATGTTAAGGTTATTTAAATTTATATAAATATAGAATGAAAAATAAACTTATAAATAAAATATCTATAAACATGTATAAAATGTATGTTTCAAACATTAATTTCGGTAGTGCCATCTTTTCAATATTTATCTATACTGCAAAGTTAGAAACATTGATTAGGATTTTAGAAAGAAGCTTAATAGATGTCACCACCGTCCTGATAAAGACGATCTCATATACTAATAGCCTAATTCACCGAGACGGACAGCGATACGGTAGCTCAATTGGTAGAGCGACGGGACGGTTTCGGTTTATTTTTCATTCTATATTTATATAAATGTATATTGCGTAATAAACACAATTTATAATAGTGTATTATTTATAGGATAATCAATAAACAAAACAGATTTATCAAGCTGCTCCGTTAATATTAACGGAGTTAAAATATCAAACTATAATCATTATATATAGTATTATTAATATTATTTTAAACTTGTGGACATTATTTGTTATAGTTTAATATTTTTTTTATTTTATATACAGTATGTATATATATTATTTTCTTCTTTCACAGGTCTCCTGCAAGAGATTTTATTATGAAACAAGCAGTGCCATTACAAGAAACTATGTTAAAATTATTTTATATCAATAATTTCTACATAAATGATAAATAAATCAATAGTATTTTCAAATCGAAAATTGTCTCCTGAAATAATATTATCTTCATAGTTGCGAAAACGTATTAAACTAAACGCTCAGAACAATTTTCTGCTACGATTATTGTTTTGATAGCGACACGGCTCAGTGTTGCCAACCTAATTTTAACTTACCAGTGATACCAACATTATAAACTGTGACATTTACAAATATTTAATTTGTCAAGTTACTAATCTTGTACTTCACTCTTGAATGACAGTTTCAAAATAGCGAATATTAAAAGCAAAGCAAATTGTACTGTAAGTTAATAGTAATTAGATATATTATATCTTGTTCTGTTCATTTAGGCTTGGCCCACGAAAGGTATTGAGGTCAGAATAAATGAATAATTTTGCAGATGTGAATGAATCAAGAATCTACTGTAGACCAGCTACACACAGAGGCAACTTATTATACTATTGTTGTTATTGTTTTAATTGTTTCTAATAATGTTACGCTTATTGAATATTTTTATTAACATAGATGTGAAAATATATCAACACGGGCAAGAATTGAACTTGCTACCTCTAAGCTACTCTGTCCGTCACTCTTACAAATGAGCTACCGTGTCACTAAACGCCTTGGTGAATCTACACGGCTTGACATAGCATTCAATTTATACATTAAATATATGTATAAAGGACAAAGGCAACATCTACTAGGTTTTTTTTGAAAAACCTTACCATATTTTCTTACATATCAATAGAATATATGAAAGTAGAACATCATGCTAAAAACTAATTTAATATTTAAAACATGTCAGCCATGACATTAAATTCAATGAAAATAGAATGGACATTTTTTTCTGTCCCTGTCAATAAATATTCAATTTAATAAAACAATAATGATTTGTTATTTATTAGAAAATAGATACAATATTAATAAAAAAAACTATTGATATAAAAATATAAATACTGCTGCAATATTAACATCTTATATTAAATTAAATATTTAATATAATTACATAATAAAGCGTCTGTTTTATGTTTGTCTACATGAATGCAATCTCGGCGACAATTATCTCGACCGGGCATCGAACCTGATAAAAAATGAATTGCAATACAAGGAAGCCGGTTCTGATTGGGTCGTTGTTTGATTAACAGTAAAGTTGCAAAAACTGCATTAGTATTTGGATTTAAATAGTTTATTTTATATTTAGACTCAATAATGTTATAGATAGGTCATTTAACTTAATTTAAGTGAAATTTACATATAGTTATAATACATAGAGTAGGGAAGCTAGCCTAAAATGTCTCTATAGAAAAAAAAAGAAAGCAAATGAGGGTGTCTATCTGTCTCTCTTTCTTACAGGTGTGATAAGAAAAAGATAAATATCGATCTCGCATCTTGCCTCTTTTATTATTTGTCAGACACTTGACACTTAAAGGCCACCGTTACCACCTACCGCCCCGTTGGTCGAGTGGTTAGCGCAGACGCCTAACGTGTCACGGCGGAACGGGGCTCGGGTTCGATACCCGGCAGAGCACAGACATTTATGTGATGAGCATAGATGTCTGTGTATCTGGGTTTGGTCGTTTATTAAATATATTCTCAGTATTAAATATATTCTCAGTATATTTATATGTGTATTTCTATGTATTAGTATCGTTGTCTAATAGTATATTTATATGTGTATTTTTATGTATTAGTATCGTTGTCTAATACCATTAACACAAGCAAATAATTTGCTTACTTAGGGGTTAGATCAATGTGTGTAATTTGTCCCGATATTATTATTATTATTATTATTATTATTATTACCTATATTCTATGAATAATAATTATATGAAAGTTTATTGTGTCGCTCTGTTTTAATTCAAATAATATGTTATTAATGTCATTGTTAAATGTATTAAAATAAATATTAAATATACAGAGGAACAACTATGTTGCATGCAGTCCGAAAAATTTCAAAGTCAACTTATTTAACTTCCATATAAATGTAATAAATTTGTTTATGGTAATTTTGATATCGGCAATATAAAATATGATTTGGTTGTTTTGTTATCCATACCTCAACTGTACTTACTTACTAGTTCTATTACTAACGTCTACAACATTCCACTGACTGCCTTTTTAACCCCCTATTTTACACTCCTTAATTACCTGTTTGTTTCTCAAAATAAAATATTGTTATTTTTGTCCCCTTTTGTGGCTGACCATTTCGTAATTTATAATATGTATGTTTTTATAATAATTATTATCATTATTTATTTATTTCCATCCTCATTAATTATAATATATATGTTTTTTTTAGTACCTACCAATGACTTTCTACAGACTTCCATTAAATAAAGAATGTTGCACACATCAATACTCCCCAACTTTTATTTTATTTCCTTAATTTGTAGTCGACTGTAACAAATATTTATTACCTATATTACTTAGAACTATAAAATAAGTTAATTTTATTAGTATACAGGTTTTATAATTAAGGAGGTAAAGAAAGTGCTTGTTATTTGTAGCATTTCCTGTCGTAACTTTTTACATGCAAAAGTGAAAAGATACGTTCATTCTTGACGTTAAATGAATGATATTGAATGAAAGGTTTTATAACATTATAATGTATATTGTATCTATGAATGAAAATAAATATAGAATGACAAATAAATCGAAACAGGCAGGAATGCGATTCATGACCTTTGGGAAACCGTCCCGTGAACCGTTCAGGCCGCGAGTCCGCCATGCTTCGAGCTCATGAATACGGGGTTCCTATTCATGAGCTCGAATGGTTTCGAAACTAGTCGGGCATATTTCGATTAAAAATTACATGATTATAGCCGGTAAATATTCAAATTATTTAAAACTAGCTGTTGCCTGTGACTTTGTCCACGTAGACTGTAAAAATAATATTTTTATGGCTAGGAACACAAGCCAAAAAAATATTATTTTCGACTATTTTTGACGTATCTACCTCATACGTCAAAATCTTTTAGTCCGTTTAGACTGTAGCAGGGAACATAAAAATAACATAATTGGCTGTATTTCTATTAACAAACGTGTATATTTGAAAAACATAACACTCCTTTTTAAGTCGTCGGGTAATAAGAAGGTTTTTCACAAATAATTATGCAAAATTCAGTGAAGCAAACGAATAAAACCAGGATCTCCCGTGGTAATTAGCTATCGCGCTACAAACTAACTTATGTCACAGAAAAAAGTTAGTATTTCTATAGCCTATGTATTATTTTGGTACATAAGCTACAATGTTGCTAAGTTTCATCAAAAACCGTCTAGTACTTTTGGCGTGTTTGAGTAACAAACACTACAGACAAAACCACATACAAAAGATAGTGTTTCTATAGCTTAATAGCCTATATGTTATTCTGGTACATAAGCTACAATATTGCTAAGTTTCATCAAAATCCTTTTAGTAGCTTTGGCGTGATTGAGTAACAAACATCCATCCATCCAAATATCTAAACAATCGCACTTATATATTAGTCACATTAAAATAAAGTTAACATTGCTATAATCTTTGGATATAACAAATAAGAAATATGGAACCGCTTTCCATAGTTGCAGTTACAAATAGATTTAGATCTAAGTTCTAGAAAACTTATTTAAATGTAAACAAGTTTTTCTTTTCTAGATTTAGAAAGATTTTTGCAACTAGTTTCATTAAAACACGATCTATTTAAATTTCTTTTCTACGCTGATTTGAAAGTGGTTTTTAGTCTACATTTTCACAGTTTCCATTTTTAATTAACAATGTTTTTTTATATGTACATCTAATTGGAACTGATAAGGTACTGGGTTTGTGTGTGCGTGTGCGTGCGCGAGTGTGTAAGTTTCTGTGTGTACCTATGTCTAGTCAGAGAACTAGAATACTTGCCTAGAATAACATAAGTCTAGAATAGTCTTAATTTTATATTTAGTTACATTTTTATTTTAATGATTAATTCATGTTTTAATCGTTTTCCAATGACGCGTGACAAACACTTCTCAGTAAAAGTCAGGACGTGTGTGTGTGTTTGTGTCAACAAAAACGTTTGTGGAGCAACAACCTGAGATCATTGTTACTTAGTATTGTGAAATGAAATATATTAACAAATAAAATTTAATATTTTCAAATACAAATAATCATAGATGATAAATTACTTATAGAAAAATTATAAATCGCTACGGATTAGTATTTTATATTATTAAATTTAATCTTACAAATAATGATAAGAAATAATTAGTCCAGATGATGAAACAATTTTGATAAAGTTTCTTCATAATATAGGTACTAAAGTCAACTCACTCGGACAAACGGATTCTTCTTTGGTAGCTCATGGTCCACTTCGTCTCTCGACTCATCATCCCCGGAGTTCACCCGCAAGCAGGTCTTGTGTACTGCCTGATCACCCATTATCGAAACACATTATACCACTATACACTAAACACTATAACAACGTTTACACTAGTTCACTACACTTTAAAAACTATATAACTTCTCAATTTGAAATAATATGGCACAGAAATAACGGAAACAACTATTTAAATTTAAAATGGAATAAAAGTTTTTTAATATAAATATTTAAATATGGAATCGAACGAATGGAATTCTATTTGCATCCAAAAAAAAATATGCAACTTCTTGAAATTGGAACACTGCAACTCTTTCCAGTGCGTGAGACTTGAGCTCTGAAACAAAAAGCGACAGTAAGATTGTTGTTTATTACGTTTCATAAAATGACTAATATTTAATTAATGAATCATTTTAGTGACAAATTTTCTGAGTGATTAAAAATTGTTCTTTGACTAGCCCAGTGAGACTTACATAGATAAGATTTTATATGAAGATTGGTCCCGTCCCGTACTTGACTTTGTAGCAAACAATTCGAGTGCAATGTTAGGTTGCGTAGTATTTTATATTTTTTTTGTTTTTATTTCTAATATGTTTGTTTGAATGAAAATAAAACAGATATTGTCATAATTTATTTTATAAATTGCAAGTAATCTGCTGATGATTTAAGATACTTTAAATTGCATTAGAATGTGAATTATTTGAGGTTGTATGGACATTAAAACTACGTTAGTATGTAATAAATTGTAAGAATTATTACGATTTTGTAATATTGAATCATCTTTATTATGATTGAGTTCTTATTAAGCTATATTAAATTATGATTATTAAGTAATATGTCGTAAATTAAAGTCATTAATGAGCTATCTTCACCACTCATGTCTATAGCATTCCAATAACAGTATAAAATAGATTTCTTTACTGATATTCAATTCTATTTACATCTAACGCTTACAAGTCTTCATACCGAGTGAACATTATATAAAAGGTCTTTGCACAGCCTTGAGCTAGATACGGAGCATTTAGATGTTAATCAACATATTAAATAACAATTATTTAACTCAAAAAGTCCTAATAGTTAAGTTACATATGGATGCAGCAGGTGAAGGATTTGGAGATAAAAACAGCTCTCAAGCATGACATGCCTTTACTAAATATGGTTAAGAATTACAAAAACTAAGTTATTAATTGGCAACTCAACGACTGACATTTTGTATTTAAATAGTAATTACATTGAGTACTCGTAAATGTCTATTAGGTTACTTGGTAAATAATTATAACCATACCTAGTAATAATAAACAGAGATGATCGAATGATATGTTGAATCGAGTTATTTGTCATTCAAACTGTCGACGGCTCCTGTGACGTTACCTCCATTCATTTATTCTTGTTTGGTATCGAATGTCACCATTGTTGTCAACAGAGAATAGGAAATCAACGAAATGGCTGCCATGCATGTCAATCTTTTAGATTACTGTTAACTACTAACTCAAAACATTATAAAAAGTATCTTTTATAAATAAAACGAATGTTTTATCTAAATACCAATACTATTTATCGTTAAATCATGCTCCAATTCTGCACACGAGGTCGAGCAGTTCAAGGCTGGTCCATAGCTTCGTTCCGATCACAACGGGAATCCATACAACCGTGTCAAATACACAGACAGTCTTTATAGCATTCCTTCAATTTAATACTAAATAACGATTTCTACTTTGGAGAAAATGCTATGTTTAACTTTCTATGTGTGAAATAGGTTTAGTGCGTACCCCGGAGTTTTCTTTGCAATTACTTTTTAGAAAAGCACCAATTGCTGGTTTAAAACACACGTTTTGAGTTGTCAATAAAACAATATGATATATGACTGTTTGATTTTACTGTAAAATGGAGCTAAACCTATGAAGCCGTGGATTTCCTATGAAGCCTTACATCGGAGAAGATAGAGTGGGGACGGATGTTGGTATTAACCGAGTAATTATATCATTATGCTTGATTTAGAAACGTACATAGTCCTCTAGAAAGTGAACCGACGTCAATAGTTGCAATGTCCATAAATACACTATGAAACCGTTCATCATCTTGACAACAATGTTACATTATTTTTAAATTAATTAAAAATATAACCAAACCTATTTAATCTTTATTAGTCCAATAGAACCCTACTTTTACAGCTATATTTGGTTAAAACCTTATCATATAAAGATTAGTAACGTTCAAGATAGTGACATATTGTCATACGGTGATACCAAAATAGGTTAAGTTGGGATTGGTAATACCAAAGAACCAAGCGGACATGCACGACAATACAATGGTAACCAAAACTGAGATTATTTCAAGGTTGGGACAGAAATGGTATTGGTAGTATTAAATAGCCCCCATGTAGAATTCTAATTAAGTTCTGGTATAACGACCTTTAATTAATGGGGGAAGAATTTAAGGACGAATGACACATATGTTTAGGTATCACGAGGTAATTTCCGGTTGACTTTTCCTTGTCATAGTGATTTTTATTGCATTTTCATTAGTTATTTCAATAATAAAAAAACTAGACACATCTTAATATGCACTTTTTGTATCTTAAACTATAACATAGATAAAAATAAAAATTATAAAAATTATAATTCGAAATTAAATAGAAACAGTATCATTATTCATTTGTTTAGTGAATATTCAATTATTTATAAATATTGTTTAATTCTCATTATCTTTAATGAGTTGTCGAATTGTATTGAGTTCAATGCTGTTACAAGGCTTTATTGTAGGCGAATTATAATTTGATTATTTCAATCAACATATTACAACAACCAGTATAAAATGATATGATGGTAGATATTATCCAGATGGTTTAAGAGGGCGCGGCCGGTCATACTATATTGGTGGATTAAGGCAACTACGAGGACTTCAGCTGTGAGTTCAGAGTTGTCAATGTAATTTATAATAATAGAGAAGTTCACAAAATGGCAGAGTTGGTATGTAATAGTTTATTGTGGCGGAATTCCTTTGATAACTAAAAACATTAAATAAAAGATTAATCTTCTTTAACGTAAAAAAGATTTTAGAATATTTTTTACATTCTGATGCAACTTGATGATATGTCTATTGTAATTATTGAACTCGACTCTAACAAGGAATTTAATAACAAAAAAAAATTGTGCTTCCACTAATGTAATAAACGGCTTTATTACTTACTTTAGTTATGATGGTGATTGATGTTATGAGTTAGTAACTTTGCGGGTATCGTTAGATATATTGTCTTGAATCATTGAAGAAAACCACATCAAATACATCAATTTCTTTAAGTTTAAACGGGGGCAGACAGATATGGTGGGGAATATTATATCATGTGTATTTTATACCATCGTTGATTAAATTTAAGTAATATATTTTTTACGTACATATATATATGCTTCCCTTATTTTTTAATTTTGTATTTCTAATCACTTATTGAACAATAGTAAATCTTTGAAACCTATTTCATAGAAATCTAGTTATCTAGATATGACTTATTATAATTATCACAATTTATTACTAATATATTATAACCTGCATTCATTGCCAACGGTTCGTATAACTGTTTGACCACAGTTAGGCGTGAAAGAGAAAGGTGTAACAAGTCATGTGTGCGAGCGAGATAGTGTACGATCAATTTGTGCACGAACAAGTGGAGTGTAAACTAGGGTTGGCGGTGAATAGTACTTTTATTTAAAAATACTTACTAGTTGCATGTTTGTAGTTTGAAACTAACGGAAATCAATACTATTAGAATCCAAAGTAAGTATAAATACTACCTACATGCAAAGAGTTGGTGATTTTTAATAAATTTATATTGATATAAAATTCTTTATCTCTCACCCCTAAAAGCCAGGTTGTTCGAGCATGACGCATAGCACGCACGATACAGAGATACCACTTCCTGCACTTTTATGGTAGCCTGGTACATCGCAATGGTTCCTTAAGGATTATGGGATTTATTCCATCACCAACCAACCAACCACGAAGGTTTTTGTGCTATGAATGGTTGTTTCATTTATATTTTTGGGATAGTAAATGTATATATTGTATTGATAAAATGTCACTCTTTGCTCACTCAGTGTATTTTATATTTTTTGGGATAGTAAACGACAGAATTTTTAGATTTTGATAAATCGTCAGTCTTTTTAGAAACAGTAATGAATTAAAATATATATTTATTTTATTATTTAAAATCCCATTAAATTACTTAATAATAAATAAATCAACAAATTTACCTTCCAGGAAGTTATTCTTTCCAACAATACATTTCGATTTAATAACGGACATTGAAATCAAATCTTTAACGGGGCGTATAAAGGGAACACTTCCTGTATTTTATGGTATCCTAGTAGGCCGTTAACCCCTTAGGGATCATGGGGTTTATGGAGTTATTGAATAACATCGTTTAATGGTTTCGTTGAAAATTCTTTATTCTATAATACCAACGTAAAAAAATACACTGTCACTCTCTAATTCCAGCTTAGTACTCTGAGAAACGCATTGTTTGTAATAATATAAAGCAAAATGGCGTCTTCCGAGATTTCTATAAAACAATTAGCACCTAGTTATAGGTTATGTAAATTTACTATAAGTTCTAGTTTTTGTTAGCGGCTTCGTTTATAGACTTTCATTGTTATTTCCTCTTAGTAGATAACAAACATCAAAACTTTATCTGTTTTATTATATTAGTTGAGATTACAGACAGATAGAAACAGTAAAGAAAAAAATAAGAACACCGGCACAACTTGAACATGTGACTTTTGGGACACTGTTCCCGTCGTTCTCTCAACTGAGCCACCGTGTCGTGCCTTGGTAAATTTAAACATTAATATATTTAAGTATTAACAATAATAAATTTAGGATATACGTGGGTTTATAGTTTATAGTCAATCTTCAGCGTTAAGCCCACTCTCTACATAACTTTAATGTAGAAACATATATACGTATAAATTGATAAAATATTATAGATATAATATGATATTAGGTCTGTTACAAGATTAAACATCGTAGTTGAAAGTCAAGTTCACGAAGCGAACAGACATTGGAGGTACATCTACAAATATTGACAATTAAAATAAATATGTAATTATACCAAATATATGACAAATATTACATTCCTAATAATAAAGGCCCGCGACTGTTAGCCTTGACTTGGAGTAAAATAACCTGCTTCCGTTTCCAACTATCATTATCAGATAGTGTGTACTTCAAATAGAAAATATTAATGTGATTAGCTTATTATATATGCATATTAACTAATAGGAAATTGTATAAAATTTAAAGATCATCTGTTATAATTCCTAATTCAATGGAAGTTAGAACCTATATAAGTTATGTCTGTTGTTGTGTTCTGTGCATTCTGATTCTATTCTATCCGAGAAACTTCTAGGTGATAATAATAACGAACCCAGTAATAGATAGTCCTCTCATACATACCTACGTGTCAGAATTACAAAATATGTCAAAAGCCACTTACATATGGTCAACATTGATACTATAGAGCTAGAACCTTTTATCATGAAATAAAACAATATTTAAGAAACAAGCCAAGCGCGCGTCGGATTCGCTCACGAAGGGTTCCGAATCATTTTATATAAAAACGGCAAAAAAATATGCTTGTTGTATGGGAGGTCTCCTTAAATATTTAAGTGTTTTTAGTATTCGTTGTCGCGGCAACAGAAGTACATTATCTGTGATAAATTCAACCGTGTAGCTGTCACAGATCATGAGAAACACCCTGGAGATACACAGACGGACACCGAAGTCTTAGTAATAGGGTTCCGTTTTTATACCCTTTGGGCACGAAACCCCAAACATCCATAGTCCCTCCATCCGTCTGTCTGTACGAGCATAAAAACAACTTATTGTTAAAGGTTTTAACAGTTGTGAGATTCAAGTAAAACGCGATGCGTGATTTATAAACCGTGTTTTAAGATGACCTCTTATCTAGTGGCGTGACTATGAAGGTTCATCTTATACTGGTGTTAAAACAAAGTATAAAATAAAAACAACAGGAAAATTGCTTATAACAGACGACAATCAATTTCTATTATGAAATTATAAAAAACGACACGCTTGATGTATTCGGCCTTCAAATGATGGGAAAATGATCGCTCGAACAATATGGCGTCAACAATCCTATTTCTCATTTTTATGATTGTTCTAATATTTAATATATTTTATACTCACGGGAATTGTGGTAATATTCGAGTTTTATTGCAAGTTTATGATGTACTGATAAGTTGTCAGGAAACTAATAATAAGTTTAGGTTTTAAGTTTCAATCCATGTAATGTTTTGAACATTATAAAAATTGATACAATAATTGGTACAAAGATGAATAAATATTCTTTTAGATTCGGTCCCAGGACTACTTGTTTCAGCTGTGCATTGGTTTTTTTCATATATTTAAATAAATAAAGACTTGTGGATATGATTTTAAAATACCGCAAGTGAGGAACATCTCACCATAAGAAAACTAAAATATCCATTGTGTGTATATACCTACTTTACGTGTTTTTAAGTTTAAAATATTAGTTATACATAATTAGTAATTATGGTGTATTTTAAAATAAGAAAATAAATATTAATCTTTTGATTTGAAAATGAATATAAATTTTTAATAATAGCATATATCTATAAACATTTAGAAATGTATTTGATAATAAGGAATAAATAATTTATTGAAATTAAAGAACGTTAAAGTTGATTTTGCCCAAGATTATAATATGAATATAATTCTTTTATCTTCGTCAGTCTGTCTGTGGCATCATAGCTCGTAGATGGATATTAATGTATTTTTTGCTTGAAACCTCGTTACATGGTGATGATTAAATATTAATAAAATCTATTCAGTAATTTCAAGGTCAAGCCAGTTTTTTATTTCGATCACGAGTAGGTACCTACGTCATACTTTACCGAATCACCAATAGTAGAGGAGATCAAAACGATAAATAATAGTACTAAGTCTAGTTTCTTATAAACAAAAATATACTATGATGCAGACTACTGAAAATGAAAAATATTCTTGTGTAAAATTGTTGCAAAATATATTTATTTAAATTATACCTGTAGACTATCAGAAGCGGATACAGGATTTGGTCCTGGAGGAAAACATAAAATTCAGGGGGAGGGTAGTTTGATTTTGGTTATCCGGAAAGTTTTGTCTTCAGATAAAAAAATAATCTATACTAAAATAAAACCGTAATAAATTCAAACATATAAAAATATATATATATTAGTCAAAATCGAGTTCACCTTGAGTGAGGGGGATACCCCTCGGGATAACACATACCATACATCCACCTGCAGACAATTATAAGACTAAGTAGAATACCTAATAGTCGTAAGTAGAGCACGTATTAGCACTTTGACTGGTTAAAATAAGGCTAGTACTAATTACACACGTCCGGGTGAGACAAGTTCAAGGATACCAACATACAAGTATTTAATTATTTTAACTATAGATAGTCATTAAAACTACGAGAAGAACGAGGAAAATGAGTTTATTTAAAATTAATAAGAAACTGAGAACATAGTAAGTAGCGTTAATTATAATATAATTTTATTATTGATTTTTTTTAAGTTACATTTCACTCCCCCCGGTGACACATAGCCTGTAAAGCTATGATATTTTATATGTTGACTTCAGTATTGAGGTACTAATTCCTATTTTTTTTTCTATTATTTTTCCATTTTCTACCAAGAATGCCTTTTAAAAGTATTTTCACTTGAAACGGTAGGAAACCAAGTATTTTATTCAAATTTAGATTTGTCATATAAGGGCTTTTATGAGATGCGCAAGCGCACAATAGGAGAGCTCATTATGTTTAGTATTTTAAATAGATTTGTAATTCAGATTCGTATTCTTTTAATCATTCTTATTATTATAGTTAATATTTTCTACTCCAAGGTTATGTCTTCTTGAAGTGAAGTTGAAGCCAACAATAGTGATCAACCAGCGAGACGAAACTGGTTGATTTTAACATTATTATGCATGTGATAAGCGCCACTTAAGACAGACAGACATATATATATATATTTAAAATATATATTAAGATGTATATATATATGGATAGGTCTAGGTCTCTATTTGGTTTTTGAAAGACGAATGAAGGAGGCCTGGAAATCGTACCAAAAAGCAGTTATATTTCAGGTACACCTCAAATATTTAAATACATATGTCCACAAGAAACAATACAAAATATTCAGGCATATATCTTATAAATAACAATTTCCAAATAAATTAGTATAATTTGTTTTTGTCTTTTAGTAATTAGGTATGTTTTACGTTGGTAAGTTGTTTGTAAATTGCTCATATTTTTTTTTTGTAAATTTTGCGACGTTGATATTTGTGAAACAGAAATAGGGAAATACCCAACTAAGTTTGTTGTGTGGTTCTTCTCCAGATTAGAACCTGAACCCTCGTAGACTTATTTCGATAAATATGGTATCAAAATATAGGTACTCCTGATATTGCATTTGACGTTCGCAACTAAATAAATAAAATACATTACAATAACTTATTAAAATGTAAAGAATAATAAATTATGTAATACTTAGGACGCCTCAAGGTCAAGGTAACACATAACAGCTCGTTTATTTGATTTATGTCAGTAATCTGTTATAACAATGATCAACTATATGTTTTTATATTATAATATATTTTAAGATATATCCGGGCTCGTGCAATGTTTCAGACGACTTACTAATAAAATGGTAACTAAGTAAGTTTTAAAATATGTAGAAAATGTCATTATTTGAGTTAGCGACGGATGAAGAAAACTCCAGATAAGGCAAAAACTGCGATATAGGCAAAAAATCTTGCTATAATCTTTGAACTCAAAACCGAGGGTAGACTAGAAAAGGGTATTTATCTAAAAGGGGTCTATACCTATGTCAAAGTTTCGTAAGTAATGGCAACCGTATATAAGTTTAAGATGTTATATTCTGAGTTTTACCTTTTCAATTTTAATAGTATCTGAAAACTTAAATATATAAATGGATGCTAAGTTTACATTTCGTTTTATATTACGATATAATTTTATAATCATACTAAGTTTGTTCGCTGGGTAAACACGACGAAAATACTCCTTCGTTAGAATAAAGTTATTCTGAAGGATTTCAAGATTCTTAAACTGAGTCTAATTTGTCAATAGTTTCGAAATATTAATTGTACATTATATGTACTGAGTACAACACAACGCTGTAATAGATATCTCGTTTCAATCGCATGGCAGGTCAGGTTCTCAAGAACATGGGAGAACAACCACGGAAACAGCTACCCATGATCTACCTCATGATACTGTGTCTGGTCATACTTTCCGGAGCATCGATTGATTAGAGATTAAATTGAAAAACAATGTGGGGGTATTTGTGGTTGATGATCAATAGAAGGGCCGAGGGCAGATGTCAGCGCTAGGTGGTGGTAGGTTATATATCTAATATAAAGACCATGTCATTCATAGTTTAATCTTGGAGATGCCAAATTCATTTTTTATCTAGACTCTTCTCCACAGAATAAAATTCATTCCAAATTCTTCTTCGACAGTATCCCTAACTCTGGCTTATAATAATATAATTACTTTAATTGTTAAGAAAGGTATATTTTCAATAAGGTGGCGTTCTTGACAGACAACTTTTTTGCTATACAGATATTTTTGTGCTATACAGCACTCGTAAAAAATATTTAGGATATTAAAATATATATATATAAAGGGTAGGTACATGTTGAATTCCTATCATATTAACGTATCGTTTTCATTTGTTTACGTATTATTTTTACAGTACTTATAGCTTATCAGCTATTTTGGCTTTTCTGGAAATGTCAACCTATCAGAAAGACGGGACATAGTAAGATTCCCGTATTACCTTGATTGTTGTAGGTAGGGTGACCATGCCGGCTTAAAATCTTATATTTAGTAAATGTCTTCAAATGCATTTTACATTTTATGAACGACTTAGGTTGCAAAATAAGATGAATCCTATTTAGTCTGCTTTAAAATAAAAAAAAAAATATGCTTGTGGTAGATTTTAGATACTAAAATTATTCAATAGTTTGTTAGTGATTGCCTTAAAAATGTTTCAGAAAACCCATATTTCTATGTTTATATTTAAGTTTCAAATTAGTAAGATAAAGTAAGCTAGATTAGATTCCAGAAGCAAGACAAACCTTAATAAATGCAACAGTAAAAATATCGCTTATCCATATAAATTTTAATTGCTATGAAATTCATAAAAAATATGTGAATAAATTACCCGATAATTATTCAAATAACTAAAACGAATTATAAAGCAGAAGTAAATAGGTAGCATATGTTACAGTAAAACGATTTCTAAACTATTTAAAATACTAAGAGTACTGTAATTACAGCCAAGAATGTATTTAACAAGGCATGTTATCACATAAATATATTATAAATGAGTAAAACCATTAATCTCACCTTTATTAGTTATCGTAAGTATTATCGACGATTGCGACACCACTCAAGCACTTCAACTTACATTTAACAATACAAACTTTTTGTTAATATACGTTATTAAACTAAATATTATTGAGAATATATTTTACTATCAGTTTTTTCAGTACGGTTATAATTTAAAATGTCAGCGCTTAACGTCACTTGCGCGACCCGGCACGACGTAAACTGAACTTATGTAGTGCAGTGCGTTTGACATAACTTCGAATAGTGACTATGCAATGAATAATTTGCTTTGTGTATCATACATTGCGTGTTTACTTCTACTTTAATTACAATAATATGTGTTAAAATCATCAATGTATTTCAATATAGTAGTTGTTATAGTATTTTCTATTCTCTAGCTAGAATATTCTCAAACTGTATAGGTTATTAGCCTGGTTTTACGCGCGTTTTTGTTCTGCGATGTATATGGTATAGATAATAAATTAAAGCTGAATTATGAAGTACTTTTTGTCGTTAAGCTACTTTTAAAATATTGTAAGCTGCACAGCAATGTATGGGATAAGTCATTTTATTTAATATATGGCTTCAACAATGTCATTGTAGCTTTTAATTAATAATTTATGAAAGAACTATCTTTTGACCTTTTTATTACTCCTTATGCTGGTTAAACAGGCCTCTTTTATACAGATAATAAAATAGTAACGAGGGGAATTCTTACATTCAATATTAAAAAAGAAAGACGAATTGTTCGTGTTCAGTACATGACATTATTTATTTCCTTGCACGTGGAAAAACTTCTAGACGGATTTTGATGAAACTTCGTATGGGTATAGATTATTGACGTTAACATAATATAGACCTTACTTATATTACTCGAGAAAATGCATTCATTTCAAATGTTATTGGGACTAAAACTACATTACAACAAATGTTCTAGATAGATTGTAATAAAATGATGTGGTTCATAATTCTATATGATACTATCTTAGCCAAAACATATGATTTTCATGGAAAAACTCAATAATTGGTTCTCGAGATATATTTCAACAAAACTAAGGCAATTTGAATATTTCTATATTTGGGGAGGAGAAGAGGGTCTGATGAAGTTAAAGTATTTTTTTAATTCTGAAATTTTAGTTATATACACGATGTGTATACGATTATACAAATGAAATTAAAAAAAAATATGATAGGTGCTCAAACGAATAAAGTAGAGAATCCATGGAATGCTAACTGTATCTTAACTAATCTGTAAATTACCCACTTTTGGGCAGAGTTTAAGCCGCGCCCCTTCAGTATATAAGGAGTGCCAGTAAGTAAGAAAATCGCCAAAAAATTTTCAATATTTTCACTTAAAGTACTATTGTTACGCTGAGAAATCGAACTCCAAAGAGACGAGCCGTAATAGACTGTATTTATAATAGTTTTTTAATGAAATTGCAACATCATTGATAATTTTTAATAAATTTCATTCACTTTATTTAGGGAACAGAATGATTATTAATTAGGAAGACGTATACACGTCTGAAATACTTAAATTATGCTTTCAGAAATTATTACTGTTACAATAAGATATGCGATGTCTTATGATATGCATATTTTAATTAAAATGAGTGTTTTTTATAATAAATAAACAAAGAAAAATTTAAAAAGTAGAGACAGAGCCATTTAAAAAAAAATACGCTGCAATTTGAGCTGTGTTGACTAATGTGTAAATACTCAACACATAGACACTTATCCTATCTTACAGGTTAAGAGTACTAGAGAATAATGTTGCTAATATTGTGCTAATTATGCCTGACAATGATTTAATTTGGTACAAAATGATAGGTAAAAGAATGTTTTGATTACAATGAATGAAGCACGCAATTCTTTAATCATATAATTTTTTTTTATTAATATTAAACGAACATCATTAGCATATTATTTATAAATAATTATAATATAATATATTATAAAATATATTCTTATGATGTCAAATAAAAATATATATGTATCTTGAATAACGTTTTTTTTTAAAAGTACCCAGGAATATGGTAAAATACCATTCATACTTTGCAACACTGACAATTGACATAATGATTTCTAACAATTCCTAATAATCGATTACATTATGTTTTAGTAAGCGAATAGTTCTTGTTCTGTCTTGAACTCTGTCTGTACTTTTTATAGGTCCCATTAGGTAGGTATTATACCTGAAAAAATACTACTGTTTTTATTATTAAGTAAAAAAAGGTTTTACTTGGATTAAATATTTGATTAAAAATTGTTCCAAATTTGTGCGCTGTGGATAGCTTAATAAATAACAAATAATCTTAATCATATAATTACATTTGTTTTATTATAAGGACTATTTAACAGATATTAAGTTATCTTTGGCAAAGCGTTCAATATTTACATAAAATTGAAGACAGTTAGAGATACAATAATTATACTTACAAATTAACCTACCTATTAATAATAATTAAACTAGAATTTTAGTCTCTTTAGTCAAATCCTTAAATACTGTAATAATTAATATAAAAACTAAGTAGGTACTATAGATAAATTAAAATGCTCTTTTATTAGTTCTGGTATTATTCAAATTTATATTGTTTTGTTTAGTTGCCATTATATAATATTATTTGTAATTTATTGCTTGGAACTGATCTGATTAACTAATAAAGAGTTTTTAAGCTTTGTATTTTTTTTGGCTTAATACAAAGAATACCCAGGAAAACTTAGAATGTTTGTTATATGTTACCTTTCCAATTTTATAATTAAAAAAAAGGATATATATATTTTTTTATTAATTGCTAGAAAAAGTTTATTTATTATTTAAGTTAAGTTATTTCACTGAAAAAAATCTTTCAATTCTAATAAAGAAACAAAAAACGAAAGTAAATATTACTATAAATTTCGAGAAAATTATAGAAACTTTTGGAACTAATCCACTCTGCCTGGGTTTCTTTACATTATGCCTCTTATTATACAATTATCTCTTGGTATCTCTTCTTATAAATCGATTAACTCTGAACACTCTATTCTTATAAGTCTCTATGGACGATCTCCAAAGCATTTTCGACGCGGCCACACGTGTCATGGCGGCTTTGTAGCTGTCTGGCGACAAGATGGCTGGCGTTTCCCGCCTTTTTAGAACATCATGTGAAACATACGCGTCGTCAGACAACATGGCGTCGATGTCCCCGTTAAGCATCACGAGGGAGTCTGGTGATGTGTAGTTGCTGACTGGTGTGCAAAGTGGTATTGCGTTTGACCATTTTCTATTTCTAAATCAAAAGAAATGGATCTTTATCATTGTTGTTTAGCTAGAAAATGAGATAGGTCACTGACGTCCATAGATGACAAAATATCTACTAGTGATATCCATAAGTAAGTCTTTTTAAAAGGTACTGTTCAAATTTGTTGAATTTTATTAATAAGTTCAATAAATTAATACCGTCAATAAGCACATTAGTATTTTTATCTGTTTCTCATAAAGATTTATTGAACTTACTTGAGACATCTAAGCATTGGCGCTCCCTTGAGTCTGTAGCCAGGTTCGCAAGTAAAGGATACGGTCTCGCCAATCTTGTAGTAGAATTTTACCGAAGACATGCGCCCAGATATCGTGGTGCCAGGATATGTGCAGGCTTGGGCACCTTTTGAAATTTTATAGTAGTTATAAATAATAATCTATAACACAAAACAGTGCTTTATTAATTCAAAAAATCATACGATAAGTTTATCGAAGTTGAATAGTCATAACAAAATCTGTATTTTGACTTTGAACCAAAAAAATTCTGTAATTCAATAGTAGATCGGTATCTAGACTTACAAGTGGGCGGCTTATCGCTCCAGCGGCCGCTGTCCTGGCACACGAGGATGGGGCGGCCGTGCAATGTATGCTCAGGGTTACAGTGGAACTGCAGCACATCCCCCGCGCGGTAGGGCGCTCGACCCAGCACATAGCCCGCGGTGGGCGGGGCTAGGGACGGACATGATACCTCTGCAAAATAAGTTGTAGATTTAACAGCTGGAGAGTGGCTGTATAATAATGTAACTTTACAAAGGGGACCGCGAGTTCATTCTCGAGTTCACTCTCGAGCACTCTTCTAAAGATTGCCGTACTTACTATATTATACATATGTATATGTTTGGTACGGAAGGTGTAAGAACCGATGATTAATTAATCACTTATACGGCCGCCGCTTATATACATATATCAAAATTTTAAATTTACTTAAAATCGTCTACAGATATTACCATTACTGAACTTATATATTCTGAACCTGAAGATACGATAAATGTTTGTAGATATGTGATCGTAGTTTAGAGTTTGTTCTCATTTGTTAAGAAATTACTTAAATAACTAGTACCTACTGCTGAACTTCGTAGGTACGTAACACATAAAGAATATCATGACATCTGTTTGGAATTACGCCACTATGTTATACAATAAAACATTTTTCTATTAAATTTAAGGCATTTATTTAAGGCAAAAAATGTACGGTCGACAGGTAAATTTCTTATAGGCACATTCCAAAGCAGCTAGGCAGTATAATCAATCACATAATTCAAAACCAACCTGTGCAGACAGGGAAGGGCCTCGCCCAGTCCGCGGCTGGCAAGCACACTGTCTCCGCCGGCCCGGACAGAGCGTAGCCCGCCGGGCACGAGAAGGCCGCGCGCCCGCCGACCCCGCGAGACACCACGGCCACGCGTGGGCGGCGCTGGCCCTCCCCCAGCGCCGCATCCAGAACCACCTCCCCGCACTCCACGCCTAACATAAGTTCAGACTTACTATTTCATAGATATTGGTTGTCTTTGTAGACTATGCTATAATTTATTAATGAACGTAAATTTGTTAATAAAAAAAAAACATATTATGTAACAATTTCAAGCAAACCGAATCGTTATTATTATTATTATTTTTTGTAATTTTGACCGCTGTGGACGATTTATCGAACGATTTTACAACACTGGAGAATTTTTTTTAATTGCGTAAGCGTTTGTAATAAACTTGCCCCTTTGTAATCTAGATGAGCAAAGTTTTACCAAAACAGCATTTTAAAAATACATTACAGATAAAAAATATAACATTCAAACGAAAATGCACAGATTAATTAAAGGTTCTGTTAGAAATTCTGTTAAATATGTTTAGATTTTTTTAGTTTATTTAATATTTTAAATAAATATAGAATATAAAACACATCGAATCTGCCGAAGTCATTTTATTTTAACCCCCGACCCAAAAAGAGTGGTGTTATAGGTTGAACTTTGTATCTGTGTATCTGTCTGTCTGTATATCACAACTCCGCAGCCTAACGCGTGGACGGATTTTTAGGGATCGCTAAATGAAGGAAGAATTCAAAATGAAAGTAAGTTACCAAATCAAATAAGTCTGTAACAATATCAAATAGTACAGTCTAAGTCCTAATTCATTAGCTCCGGAAATTTTGAAAAATAGACACCATCTTCAGCGTACGTACAACGCTCCCCCGACGCAACGACTTCAGTAAGTACAAATTAATATTATTTTTTTACCTTTTTTAAAGGTATTTTTGTTTTGGGAGTTTTGTAATTTTTTTTTAATAAAGTATCTTTCGATAAAAAATCCCAGGCTAGGGTTACCGCCAGAACAAATATACAGATTCTCATTAAAATCAAGGTGACCCCTATTGCAAACAGGCACTTACTCTCACACACTGGCAGCGGGGCGCTCCAGTTCCCTGATGCACGACACGCCAGCACGGGTGCGCCGAGCAGCGCGTTGCCGTTGGCACAGTGGAAGGTGATCTCCGTGCCTAGGCGCGTGCCGCCAGCGCTGGCCACCAGCCCACGCCGCAGCGGAAGCGGCGGACAGTGCACGTCTTCCACGATGATCTCGACCTGGTGGCTCTGTCTAGCAGGGGTCTCGCAACGATACACCCCCGAGTCCTCTTTTTGAGCATCGATTATGCTAAGTCTATATTCCAGCTGACTGTCGCGACCGGGGTCCGTCGTCCAACCTTCCGTGTATGTTTTATCTAATCTAAAAGAAAAGAAAGGGTTTGATATCTATTTTATTTAATCCGATATAATGAAAACATGAATTGTGAAGTGATCCCCTTTTTTGACTCAAGATTTGGATATGTAAGAGAATGTACAGGAACCACCAACACTAAGAAAAAGCAAGAATTGCTGACTTCACGTTTAAACCGTACTCTAATCTCCATACATTCCACTTACTCAGGGTCATTGAGTGTGACATTCCACTTGGGATTTCCGAAGCGACGTATCCACAGACACTCCATGTGCAGCACGGCACCAGGGTACACTAAAAGGCGACCATCGTTAGTCTGCGCGATGGGACCCTGCGAATGTCTGAAGAGGATTGTCGGAGGCTTTTCCACTGAAAAAATATTGGTACGTTGAAAATTAAATGCTATCTTTAATAATTTTTTAAGGTACTATCGCTCTCTCCATCTAAGTTGATAGATCTTTACATAATCACAATACATACTAGCATAATCGTTCTCTTGGTTGAGCCCAAAACATGAGGGCTTGACACCGTCCCACGAGCCGCCTATGCATCTCCGTACCTGAGATCCTGTGATTGCATATTTACCGATGTCACTGCATCTAAAGCATAACAATTAATTGTTAATAACATAACATAAAATGAGAGTAATTATGGGAGTATATTTTAACAGGTTGTAATTATTTTTATAATTTAGTTAAAACATTCTGTGCTCAATACGTACCTTGATATTATAACAGAACCAGGTGGAAAATCAACAGTTTCAGTGATTTCCAGATCATTAAAGAACGACACAACATGGGGCTCTTCGTTCCGATATGTACAGCTGTTATTGCTCATGAGTTCTTCACTTTGGGCTTCCAGGTCTTCTACAATGTATAATAAAAACCATTAAATCTAACAACTCACGACACTGAATTTTCAACTCACGACACTAAATCTTTAAAGAGTGTGTTTATATAAATCTTATATCGTTTAGTATTTTTCATCGTTTTTAAGGATTGGTAAGATACAAACGTTACGACTTATTGACGTTCACCTATATAACGTTCTCGTGGGCACTTTTACTACAGAAATTTAGAATATATAATATAAAAGCAACCACTATGAGATTTAAGTAATTTAGATATTCCATTTGTAATGAAGGTTAAGTTTTTTTTTATGTAAATAGAGATTCTATGATCATTTGACTAAAAATAAATTATTGTGGGACTTCTCATGAAACCATTTTTTTCAAATTCAAACGATGCGTGTGTATAAAATAAACGCGAAAGCCAAAAGGATATATTGATTTACGTATTTGTTAAAAACTTACCACAGTTGAAACTCTTGCCAATCCAGTTGCCATCCTCACAAATAAGTTTCCAAGTGGTCTTCTCTCCCATGATAGATGCTATACATCTAAACGTGACTTCAGTTCCGTGTGGATATCCACTCACTTCCACGGTTTCGTTAACTTCAGATCCATCACGGTAAATAAGAGTTCCTTGCACCCTAACAGAAATTTTTGTTGGGAAAAGTAAACTAACTAAATTTTGATGGTTTATTAAAAAAAGATGTCTGTTCAATAAAGTAAAAACCATATACCCCCATTTTTATAAACCACATGCACTAAATTACTCAAATTCGCCAAAAAATCGCAAAATAATTCAAGCTTGGCCAAGACAGAAAGGAAAAAGCCAAAACAGCGATGTAGCTGTCTCATTATCGTCACGCAAACTCCAAACTAAGCCCTGCCTTCTGAGGATTTCGATATCGTTAAACGATAAGGACCATGTCAAAGATTAAATCTATAAAACCAAATGTATGAAAAATATTGATTGAAGAAAACAAGTTTGAAAAGGAGTCACCAGGTGACGTTGATAGTAATAAATTAGTTAAAGGTGATGAAGCTATTGATTTTGATGGAGTCAATGATGATGATCAGAAATATGATGAAGTTACAGAAGCAAAAGTTCGAACCTAGAAGGCTCTCACCAGGGCTTGGCATCCCTGAACGCCTGGGTTCCCTTCAGTCTTTCCAGCCAGCAAATAAGAAACGCAGACTTTGCAAAAATATTATTTTTTGTCGCTTCCCATCTATTATTGGGCGTAAAGATTTGAGTTTAACAAGTTGTGTTTCAGAGTGTGACTGAACACAAATTGCACTCAACTTTTACCATAATAGGCAAAATAAATATAAATTAAACAAAACCAATACAATGCGTTTGAAGCATACGATAATAGTTATACTCATTTGTATTACAGACAATTATAATATAAAGTTCTTAGAAGGCCCATAAAATATTAATCTGAACATTAGTTCCCATTTAACAAATAAAAATAAATACCCACACGAAAGCTACAATGAAAGCGTACTGACAACATAATTATTTTACAACATTTTTACGACACCATTGAATATATTTCACCAAATCAACAATAAAATCCCAATATAAAATTAAGAAAATGTAAATACTTCTATCAATACTCTTTGACTGTACCAGGCGATGTATATTCAACAGTTATAATCACAATATACCGGAACTCATAAATGTTGGAGACTCTGTTACCTGGCGGGCGGGCCGCAGTCAGCCACGCGACCTGTCAGCTCTGGCTCCAGCTCGGATACATCTTCTCGGACTATGTCCGAACCACTCTGGTATTCTGACGTAGGACGCGGACGAGTAAGATTTGCTGGAATTTTAAAAAGAGGAGTTTTCTGAGTTTTATATATGCGTAGGTAGTAGGTAAAAGAGATTCAAATCTTTAATAAAGAATCAATAATAATGGAATAATAATGGAGTAAGAATAAACATAAACTAAACAAAATACCTAAATGAAATATCTTATCAAATAAATCAAAACCCAAGAAACACTTGTAGAACAACAGACAATACAGACCTAGAGGTCTACAAAAATCTATAACGGTAGGCTGGAGTCTCCCGAGATGACAGTTGAATGTGGCAGGCGGGCTCCGGCCCAGGTCACAAGCTACATTGATAGACGAGGCGTGAGCTACCGTGAGACCTGAACGATACCCAGCCTCGTATGTGGCGCCGTGCAGGATTGGGAGCTCGCAGGGAGCTGGAGATAAGGAAGTAACATTTCATTTATCGGAATTCAGCGCCGCTCAGATATTCCAAAAGGTTTGTTGTGAATCTGTCTCCGTCATCATAACTAAAACGTTATCGCCCATATGGCTTGCTAGTCAAGACTGATGGTATTAAGTATATATAATAAAATAAACAAAATAATTTTGTTAAATTGCAAAAATATGTTTTTAAAGACACTGTACCAGCAACGCATTCTGGCATACTAGTTACAGCCCACTCTCCGAGCCAACATCTAAGATTCGTTGGGCCTTGAACGTTGTATCTGGAATTAAAATAAATTTTCAAAAGTAAGGAAAATATTGATTTATTTTCATGTAGACGAAAAGACCAAAGACTCCATGAATATCCTTTTGACTTGTTTATTACTTAAATATATTGCAAAACTGTTTCATTCACCAAACAATATTCTATTAATAAGAGTATTTTTTAATACAATTTTCGTTTAATTCTTTATGTTGATAATATATTGGGGATTTCTCAATGAGCTTATTTAACCCTAACATTATAACTAACATAAACTGCGACTACTATTAGCAGAAACATCTTACCCATATTCACATGAAAAATGAACAACCTGACCGTTTGGAACCGGGTCTGTCTCATTAAGTTCCTTCTCATCTCCCTGGCTGAGTCCAGATACAACGCTTGCCGGACTGGCACTAGGTGACATAGTGTATATACCATACTCAGTGGAAGGCACGTGACATGGCACTGTAATTTAAAATTCCATTAGACATCACTGTACTATATTTTTGCTCAACACCACTATGGATATAAAATAATGGAACTTCTTACGAATTTCACAGATAGGTTTTTCTGGTTTCCATCTACCGCGTACGCATTTCGCTGTTGCATTCAGTTCGAGATTTAAACCATAGCCTTTTCCGCAAGCAACTCTAACTATTGTACCTATAATGTTAAAGATTTGCTTATTTACTCGTAATTTTTTTTTTTATATAAGAAATAAAGGTACAAAAGTCAACTAATCAAAAAATTACCAGAACTAAACGTATTATTTGGATCACGTCCATACTTGACGATTTCTATATTAATGTATGGTTCACTATCGATCGGTTCGCAGGGGCTTTTTGGTCTGCCTTTCTTTCCATTTTTATTACCATTTTCATTGTTTTCATTGCTTTGACTGTCTTCTTCATTGTTATTTTGAGATTGACGGTTTCTTCCTCCTTTTCCTTCTCGACCTCTGCCAATTAAAATTATTAGTAATGATGTTTTAAACAAAATAGATAAATATTCACCAAAAACTAAAATGCTGTTTTTTTTTAATTATTTGTTTGTATCTTACGTTTTCGGAATTGAAGCTGTAGTTTGATTTAACCGATCCGTTTTTCTACTTGTTCTTTTTTCACGTTTTTCTCCAATATGTCTTCCTCCTACAGAACTTGTGTTATTGTATTGTCCAGGAAGAATAGAGATTTCTTGTTGTTCCTTTGAAGTATGGTTTTCACTTTTTGTTGTTAGAGGTATTACCTTAAGATATTCAGGGTCTGGTTCACTAAATAAGAGGTTTGGGGGCAGAGATTGTTTAGTCGAAAATTGAGTATCAAATTCTTCTAAGTTTATCCCACGTTTGATTCTAGACTTAAGACCTACAATTTGAGTGGTGACTTGTTTACTATCAGTTGCATTTAATTCAAAATCAATTTCATTACTGACACTCTCATTAGGTTTAGAGCTTAGAAATCTTTTTCGTCTCTTATCTACATATCTTTCAAAGTATTTATGTTTTAATTTATTAATATTTTCGGATACTTCATTGGAATTTTCTATTTCGTGATCAGGAAATAGTCCACCTTTTAAAAGAGTTAAGTGATCATTTTCTAAATCACCTGAGTCTTCATACTCACTGGAATCAACTCGATGGACTAACTCATCATCTTCTGGCTCATAGACTGGTTGAAAGGAATAAAACTTATGCCCCACTGGTTCCCCGTGAATATTATATACAGTATACACGGCAGTTGGAAGATTTTCATCTTTGGGTTCAACAGAACCCGTAATATCATCCTCTTCGCCCTCGAAGTCAATGTCAAACTTTTTCATGATCTTGAAGTTTGCGTGTCGTAAAGTAGGTTTTTGTTTATCATGATTATATTTGTCATATAATTGGTCCACTACTTCTTGAGAGGGGTTTGATTGTTTAAGTTTATTGTAATATTTTCTAAGGTAAGCCGACCGCTTATGACGCAATTCCGGATCTGGTATAGAACGACGTCTGCGGCTCCATCGAATACGTGGGTGTTGATATAGTGTACACCTTAAAATAAAGAAGAGTAGATATTTATAATGCATTGCTTATCCTCCTTTGATATGTTATAATAGAAGTTAAACTAGTACTTAGGAAGTTCTCTAGGACTCCAATGTCCGCCAACGCATGTAGCACCTGGTGGCCCTTCTGACAACACGTAGCCTTTTTCACATTCATACATAATCTGTTTATTGTTCACCACCTACAATAAATGTATTACATGAATGCAATTCAACCACAAGTAATATGCTTGCGGATCGTTCTTACCTTTTTGACATAAGGTCTATAATCGTACAATCCCATGTTGCCAACAAGAAGTACCTTTCCATTCTCAATATATCCAGGAAAAGGGCAAAATACTGAAATATTGTAAAAACTTGACATGAAGTGATTTGTCTTTAAGAAACGATTTTTTTTAAGTTATATAATTGTTCAATGTTTTGAACATAATTTTGCATATATTTAAGCTATTATAAATTACCTTCATCACACTTAGGTGTCTCCCCACTCCAGACGCCAAAGGAACACACAACAATAGGGTTGCCCTTTAATTCAAATCCGTCTTTGCATCGGAAACGTGCCTTCATACCATGTTCAGTTTTTGGTGCTATGACCATTCCATGGCGAGGGAATTTTGGCATTTTTTTACACCTAAAGAAATCAAGAAATTAGATATTTACTCTTAACAAAATTTGAAAAGATGCAAGTTAAGCAAAATATTTTTAACGAATCTAACTATATTAGATTTTTTTATTAAGTTACTGTATAGTTCATTGTTGTTATTATTCTTGTAATATTTTAATTGTTTTTCAAAGTGCAATAAAGAATATTATCTATCTATCTAGATCAAAATGGTTATTGTTTTACTAAATCGAAAATAATGTTGGTTTAAAATTAAACGTAATCATTAAAAGTGCTGTTCATTCAAGTGGATGAACTCTTGAGTTTTATTGAAAATATAACATGTAAATTCTCGGTAAAGTTGAAGAAGTGGATTTTACTTAATTGCTACTTACCGTGCTGGTTGACATCTAGGTATTTGGGTCCAAGTACCATTATTGCAAGTCACAGCTACGTTGTTGGACGGAAACTCATAGTTTTTTTCACAGTCAACAACTATCATCTCTCCTATAGCAAGATTGAACGATTTAGTAACGTTAACTTTTAGTATATATTATAAGTATATATATATATATATATATATATATATATATATAAATATAATATAAATATGAAATGAAAAGTTTATAATAAATCTACAGTTTAGAAAATCAAAGATCTTATATAATTATCTTACCATGCTGTACCATCGATGAACTGCCTACTATCTGGGTGTGCTCACGGGTCTCGTTCTCCCCCGTGCGATTTTCCATTAACACGACCTTACCTTGAGACACGTGCGGTACAACACATGGTGCTGGAAAAATTCTTATACATAAAAATAAATACAAAATATCGTAGCATTGCAAAATGTACTAGAAATTAAAAAAAATAAGCTACAAAATTAAAGACCCATAATATTACATATATGATCCGCGTAGCGACTAGCGGCCACTTTTTTTTTAATTTCTGGACGAAGTGTCTAGATATTAAAAAAAAAGTGGCTGAGTATTCGATATTATATCAGTTAAATCAACAAACCTAAGCACTGTGGTAGCGGGTGACTCCAAGTACCATCACTCTGGCAGATAGCAGATCCATTGCCCTCCATCTTCATACCGTCCTGACATCTGAATATAATAGATGCTCCCAACCCTGTACCTGATGATATATTCTCCAGCCAACCATTCCAAAGCTGACCTGGATGGCCGCAGTTGATTTCTAGAAAAAAATATATTTGTAATTCCGTCCACAAACGCCGGAGTTATCGCGTAACATACACACAAGCAACATACAACCGAATTGATAACCTCCTTCTTTTTGAAGTCGGTTAAAAACAGGGAAATATTCGTAACTTAGATTCGGTGTGTCATTCTAGATTGTTTTTTTAATTTCATTATAGCTGCTACGAATGTATGTTATCTTAAAACAACCTGTCAAATAAAATTCCGATTTTAGAAAGTAAAAATGAACAACTAACCTTTTAAATAAACAATATAATAACCTACTAACCTTTACACATAGGTTGCGTTCCCGACCATTTCTTATCTGCGCCGCATCTCCTAGTCGCATCACCTACTAGCCGGTATCCATACTTGCACTCATATGATACAACAGAATTGTACGCGCATGATGTGTACACGGCTTTACCGTGCCGCGGCGCTTCCGGTGGAGGACACTGCACCTGCGTCACCACTAGATGGCGACACGCGTCGCTTTAGTTCGCCTTTTGATAACTAGCAGTCGTTCATATCAATGTTAGTTAAAGTAAAAGTATAGTGTATGAAACAAGAAAGAAAAGTAGTAAAGTTTTTTTTTTTATTAAGTGATAAGTTTATATTATAGCAATTCACTCTTCGAAACTTGTATAATGTAGAGATTTTAATTAGCTTATTAAATATGTCTGTAGTCTTCCTATTCGAAAAATCTTAGGAAAAAAGAACTTTTATCTAGTTTCAGACGTTTGTAGTTGAATGTGTTATTAATAAAAAGTTCAAAACAAAATGGTCAGTATATAATAATATAAGTTTAGCGTTTCAAATTTCTGCAACCCAAAAATAATATAACTAATTTTAATAAACAAAATATCAAATTGGAACAACTATCACATATTGACCATGCAGAGTAAATAATAAGCAGACATGCATTTGAAATAAAACAAACAGTTATTTGATACCTTTATTTTGCTACAGCACAGTAAATAGGTTTACCCCAAGAAGTAATGGATATAAGAGATAAGAAATTTACAATAAATTCAACATTTAAGCCTCATCTACATATATCATTAAATCTACGTACAAGTAGCAAGAAATTTAGGCTTGGCAGTTAAGGTATTCATCATATTTGTTACCATGGCCATTTAATTTTGAAATTCAGAAAGATTTCTATGATATTATAGAATAACGATTCTATATTTTAAATAGTACTACACAATAATTCAAATTGTCCCCTTCTCTCCTTCTGTATAGCAGCAGGAAAGGAGAAAAAAGATGTTTTAAAATCATTAATCATTTCATTTTGAGGAAGTCCCACTTGTTAAAAATTGGTTATAAATAATAAAATATCAAAATATTATAAAAAGTAAATATTATCAATCAAGCAAGTATTAGCTGATAAAAATAATTTATTTCAAAGAAGCTTCTGATAAAATAGAACATATTAATCAAGTGGGAGATCCTATCCAATTGCGTCATGACAATGATATTGCTGGTGATAGCCATGATAATATTGAAATACCAAGCGCCATGCCAACTAGTCACCGATAACGTTTAAATCCACGAGAATTAGAAACCATGCAACATTCCAAAATCAACGACACCGAAGTCGGCAACTACATTGTCACGAAGCAATGCCAAACGCAAAGTTTAAATTTTGGTTCAATGATGAGCCTAATCGAAAGCATGATAAATATTTACCAATTATAAATCAGTCTACTCGATAATACTATCATTATTTATATCTCATACTATGCTTTCATTTTTATTACACAATAAATATTTCTGTCGTTAAAAATATCGAAAGCATTCACTTGACCGATACATTTTCAGTATCCTTAGACTCATCACTAAAACCGCAAAAAGAGTTTTCAAATGTACTTACGGACACAAGTTGGCAGTTCTTTGGGTGCCCAAGCACCATCAGCCTGACAGTAGCGTTCAGCTTTGCCCACCAGTTCGAACCCTTGCCCACATTGTACCACGGCCCGGCATCCGAAGGTGTGGCAGTCAGCTGTCACCCAGCCGTGCGGCACGTCACCAGGCTCGCCACAAGAACGAGCTAGGATTACAGAAAGTTTATTTTAAACCATCTTTTTAAAGAAAATGTATTACTCGTAATGATTTTATTATATTAGGAAAATCACAATATTTCGAAAAGAAAGAAAAAACAATCCTGTAACAGTTTTATGCATGGTATTAATTAATCCTATATAAAGAATATATCTTTCAAACTGCAACTCTCTAATCCACCAGTTTAGACAGTCTGTCGGTGTTAGAGCTTGAAGAAAAGTATCGCAATGAAATAAATAAATTTAATGTTTGGTATAGTTTTGCTATAAATCCTGATTAAGATTACGGAGTTAGTGTTTATCTATGAAGTTATTCATACGATATGTAGGGCTCTAATATTTAAAGATCACAAGGGAAATCACCTAACATAATTACCTTTTTAATGACTTAACAGAAGTCGCTCGCTCCCTTTAATGTTATTTGCTACCGTTACAATTTTCGTACTCAATGGTTCATATTGTTTGTTCTCAAACAAAGTTGTACTTAAATAAAGTTTAAATAAAGCACGTCTATTTGGCAAGCGTTTGTTATAATGCACTCGGTGGTATGTTTAATTTACAAAGTTTCGAGAAGCGTAAACTCTGACGCGTCTACTTTTATGTTTTGCTGTTCATTCATTGCGTTCATTAGGGTAATGTTATAAGAACATGTTTAATCGTACTAATGAACTAACGTTTTTAACGTTTTGTCTATATTTTTTAAACCAAAGTAGATGTAATATACAAGTACATAAACTGTATACATATTTACATCAGTTATGATTTATTTTCTTGTCAGTACCAAATGTTCAGAATGTAATAAGTCTGAAATATAAAAATAAATGCTACTTACGTTCACAGGTAATATCCGGTCCATACCAGGAGGCTTGGCCGTCAATAGCCAAGCACTTCGCTCGCGGGAATCCATTTGTGACATAACCAGTATGACAGTTATATTGTACAGTGGCGTCCAGATCGAAGGTAGCCTGAGCTGGGAGGGCAGAATGTCGGGCGTGCTCAATCGTAGGTGGCTCCAAGCAATAAACTGAAAACCGAGACACTTGTTAAATAGTTATTAGTTAGATATTTATATATTCTTCTTACTAGTATCGTCGATGATCAGACATAGACTGAAATAATATGTAAAAGGTAACTGACACTATAAAAATACAAAATCTTACTATTCTCTTTGCAGGCGGGAGCTTGGCCAGCCCACTTGCCGTCAGCCTGGCAGCTCCTGCTCTGTAGACCGACCACGTGGTAGCCATGAGAACAAGAGTACACAGCCCTGAAGATAGAAAATAACATTAGTAATCATATTTTACAGTCTACTAACTTAAGTATGTTAGTACGATTGCATGGTATTTAGGGGAAAGCAATATTAGCACTTTAAAGTGACCTCGTCCACGTGTACTACAAAAGGAAGTTTGGAACACGTTCGTTCTAATATTAGTTTAGAACTACAGCTGAGGATCGAATCAAGGAAACCAAGAGTAGTATCCGCGTATTTGGTGTATCTGTTTGGTGTAATATTACAAATGTTATGATTTGTTATAAATGTCATGTTACAAATTTTATAACTTTCCCTAAAGGGGCTATCCCACGCAAAAACATTTTTTCATATCGGACTTGTCGTTCCAAAGATCAGTGCGATATAACTAACAAACCCCTTATTAGCTTTCTTATATTAGTATATGATATAATCATTTTGCAATCTTCGAAATTGACCAATATAATTTTTTAATAGGTAAATTTGATTCGCCTTTCTAACGTATGTGCATATGAAACAAAATCTAGAATGTACATCATTTACCGAAGGAATGTATGAAGAATGGAAGAGAAAGAGAGTTATTGATATTTGAAAATATCTTTAAACATGTATAGCCATGTTAAGCTTATTTAAATTTATATAAATATAGAATGAAAAATAAACCGATACGGGCAGGGATTCGAACCCGCGACTACTTTGAAACCGTCTTTGAAACTTTCATTCTATATTTATATAAATTTAAAGTTATTGATAGTTAATTTTTGTTACAATTTATTTGATGCAGATATTATATCATTTAAATTATAATTTTATAGATTAAAGTTACCCAAACAGTTTTGTTCCCTAGAGAGGGTAATCTATCAATAATTTTCTAGTTATAGGTATAGTATTGAGTAAAATATAATTCTTACAAAATATTCATTGTTAATTAATTTATTTAGTTCTATTTCTGGTTACAAGGTACAAATGAGCTGGTATGACCTTGGGATAGAAGCTCCCTTTCACGAACTAAAACATTAATATGTAAATGTGTGTGTATATGTATGTGTATATGTGTATATATATATATATACTTACATATCTCAAGTATCTCAAATTAAATATTTACTTACTTGTCACCAAAAAGCTTTCCAGTGAGGGCAACTTTACCGATCTCCGGTTGTTCCAACTCAGGACATTCTCGATCTGAAACAAGAACTTATATTCCTTATTGTGAAAATATACTTATATAGATGTATATATAACTATATAACGAAAATAGATACATTGATATACTTTTATATCAATAAATAGCATACCATTATCGTTATCTACAGAAACTATTCCAATAGTTATATTGCTCTCACTTAATAAAATGGAGTAAATAATCTGTTATTCGCGTGCGGTTGTTATGCAAGGTATTTCAATAGCAACGTTTCCAACGACTTTATATTTATAAGAGTGTACATTCAGACTGTGTACAATCTAGACTGGCTAAGCGGATTTACTTGCGAATTTCCACTGTAGCATTAAGCAGACAAAAGGAAAGATTGTAGAAATCTTGAATTGTAAAACCTTTATGAAGAACTTTATTAATGAAGCGCTTGGAGGAACGCAAATAGTAAAACTACAAAATATTCAAATTATACTTTATTCTATTCACAAAGAGGACAGCATGCAATATAGACGGTCCGGTCCGGTGAAAAGAACTCCGGGACGGTTTAATTGCACACCAGCCTTTTGTGAACACATATTGTATTTACTTTTTGTCTTTTTATTTATTTTAAAATATAGTTCCAAAATAAAACTAAGAAGGTCTTTGTTTTCCCAAGTCCTAGTATGATTCTTCTATTTTTTCAACCGATATAACTCACGATTGTTGAAATGCGCATAGTTTTGGGTTTATTACCTGAAAACAGTTTTATATTATCAAGTGGAGAAGATATATTTTCAATAATAAACATATCTACGAATAGGTTGCTAGTTTATACAAGCTATTACTGCATTAAGTTTTTCAAAAATCCTTTCAGTATATTTGCTTGACCTTATTTCCTTATATACTACCTCGTTACTATTTTATTATATCTTCAGACTGAAGGATGGTATCATCAACTTATTTATAATTATTTCATAAGCATATGAATCATGTTAGATTTTTCTATTTATACAAGGCAAAGAAGAAAATAAAGTTTAAATATATCAAAGTGAATTGGTAACCTATGGTTCGACATTGGTATCAATTGGTACCTATTTGACAGCCGTCCGACGAATGTTGATTGGATAAAAGAAATATATATAAAGTTTTAGCCACAAGTTTAAAAATAATTTTGTATGGACCAGAAAATGCAGAAAATGCATAAAACCAGAAAGAAACCACTGTCTGTTAAAATTCATCAAAGTCGTTTTTGCTTTCAGAACTAATGTTTCAAATTTAAATTATTCTGTGAATTTTTCTAGCAATAACGGGCATGCTTAATCACACATTTTTAATATGAAAAAGGTATTATTGCTTAATTTAAACAAAAAAACCTCAACTAGGGCGGGTTTGAATTCGTTTGCTGAAACAAAATTTTTAATTAAACGTGGAAAGGGACAATGTGAAAAATTTATTTGTGCCAAAAGAATTGGCTCGTCGCTTATACGACATTGAAATATTATATTTAAAAACGATAATATTTTACATGTTGACATCCAGAAGCTTCATATTTTATGAAAATACATTTTATTATTATAAATATAAAAACTATATATTTTTTTATTAAATTCAATAAAACATACTGTTTTTACAAATAAATAAATTTTAAGAAGCTTTTATAAAAACATGGTATTTATTGAACAAAGGTAAAAAAAAATCCGTCTAAAATGTTAATCCTTCCATTTAACAACTGTTATAGCAAAATATCAAGCAAGTAATTAACTTTTCAGCTCAGTTTACTGAGCTTTGTTAAACTATACTCTATTAACTTATGCTCAGCCCTCAATACTCAGCTGAAAAGTTTTTACCTTTAATTTTTATACTTTTGTATAAGTACCTTTTATACCTACATATATTTACGTTCTTGTAATTCTAAAAAAATATAAAAAAAACTTATGGTATTTAATTTACGAGCACTTAGATTTTGTTTTACAATAGCTTTGACAGCATTACTGGAAGAGGGATTTGGGTGGTGATACTCTAGACGCTCAAGCACTCTACAAGTTTTAAATATTAAAGTTATGGCTAGAACAGAAGTTTATAATGTTATTTTAATTACTTTTTGCAATCAATCATTGAGGTAACCCTTATATCTAATCTCCTTTAATAATTTATTAAGTATTCACATTTTATCAGAAGTATCCACTTCGATCTACCCAAAATGACCGGTCTCTCACGTACAGGATATAAAAGGGACAAGGGTCAAATGTTCAAGGTGATAAATATCTGATAACGTGCGAATGTTTTTATAGTTTATGTTCAAGATAAGTAATCTGTCGAGCAAAGGTTTTAAGGGCCTTTTTATCTTTTCAGTTAATGGAGGTCGTTTCTATACTTATAAAAATAATCTTACTTACCCAGTTGGGTGTATCTAATGTGATATGGCCGCTTCATTGAGTTATACGTCAGTTCGTATAAATCCGTGTAAAATAGTAAAGCCCTTTTGATTAGGGTGAGCGCTCCTGAGCTTCAACCATCTGACTGGAGATGTGTTATTCAAATGGTTATTGGGATCCTTATTTCGAATTATTTGGATTATTTATTATTTTGATGATATGTTATAATTTAATCGACTTTTTCAAAACTGTCTATGTTTTGTATGTTTTTTTTTTTGGAATTTTGTTTTTTTACTCATTCAAATCAATGAATGCGATTTGTTCAACAATAGCTTTATTTGTTATTTAAAATTAATGTTTGTTAGTTACACTTTAGAATAAATTGCTTACTAACTATTGACGTTTGTGAAACAGTAATCCTAATGAAGAAATATGCTGCTGATTTTGTTGTGTCGGTTTTCTCAGACCGGGGCGTGTTATTGAACCTCGTAGCTTTAATTTTAAATTGGAGAGTGTGATTACAAAAGGCATATTTCTATAAGTGTGGTATCAACAGACTTACGTTGGGAGAGGAAAAATAATAAGGATTTAGATATTTCTTGTAACATCTCTTGGGAGAGTTTAATTAAGTAACCTGTCATCAAAATAAAACAAAGAGAAAAGTAATTTGAAATTGACTTTTACATTTTGACTGTCAGTTCTGATTCACAACTCGTTAAAATTTCCGGTAACATTGGTTTTTTGGAGTAACCACCAAACGATTCATATATTATACTACCAAAGAAAACTCCAGCAACTCCCGTTTAGATAAAGTACCATCGGTATATAAAATATCATAATTATCTTGTGTAAAAATCTCTGTAAGAAAAAAGCTCGATGCTGGTCAAAGCACGTGCGCTTCATACGTCTGATGCGCGACGTGACCTCCGGATGAGTTCCCGGACGTGACTGTTCAGTTTTCCTCATCATTTAACGACTGTTCCGGCAAAAAGGTTAGTAAATATAAACATTGTTTTATTTTGTTTTATTATGTATATAATTATTTACCTTGTTCTAAAATTGTTAGAATACAGGACTAGATTTGCCTAAAGACTGCGGTTTGGTAGAGTCGTCTATGTCTGATCCAAATTAACATTTTATGAGGTCGTAATAGTCCAGCCATACGTGTACAACCTCGTCAGCGCATATTATCATACTAACAATATTATTATGTTATGTCCACGTCTTATGTCCACGCACTTGCTAAGAGTACGACACACACATACGGTGCTAAGAGTATACTGCATTTTCTTCTAATAGATTTGTATATTAATATAATATCAATAACAAGAAGCATAAGTAATAAGGTCTTTGAATAAAAAATTTCATCGATCGTTACCCTACTTCTTTATTATTAAAAAAAAGTATTTGCGTGGTCATTTATAAAAACGATTCCCCAACTTAAGAGATGAAGTCTCTAATCTGTGGGGACTCTTAAGGTAAATTTCTTTATACCCAAAATTTAAGTTACAAAGTGGAGTCTGAAGTTCCTTTTTATCAACTACATTAAGCTGAATTGAAATTAAGAGGACCCCGCGGCTAGGTACTTGTCAATTGCTTTTGAACTTGAGCTTTGACTTGTAGTTTTCAATTTAATGACATTCAAGGTCTGAAAATATTAGGGTAAAAGAGAGTTTAAGTTATGAGTATATATTGATCAATTTGGGAATGTTGCTAACATATAGAGAAAACCTTATATTAGCAGGTTTCTAATGTTCAGTATTACATATGTATTGGTTTAAAGGATCTGTTTGATTTAAAGAAATCTTAGAATTCAACACCAGCTTTCAACATCTTTAAACTATAAAGAATTAGTCTATTAGTTTTTAATTTTTAAATATTAAAAATATGCACGTCATAATTGAATGATCGATTTCTAAATGGAGAGAGTTTTATATTTAAGAAATGCTAGAAACTATAGTTTGTCTAAAATATGTCTGAAAACAATTATTTATTTTTAATGTTCTTTCCTTTGTAATGTTTTTTATTTGATAGCAAATGGTTTTAATGAGAGCTTAACATTTTGCCTCAACTTTTATCTTTTTGTAAACTTAAAAAGAAACGTCGTTAGTAGTATTAAATAAATGTAAAAATGTAATTAATTTTAAATAATAGAATAATATGTAGAATTTAACTGAGTGTTTTTTTTTAGATTTGCTTAATTTTCTTACTGTTTCAACTAAATTGGATTGTATATAATTATTAAAGGAAGGCAATAAACAGTATTATCTGAAATTGTGGTGTAAAGAACCTTCCAACAAAGTTTTTTAAAATACACAACAGCTCGAACAATCAAGTTTGTAATAATGTCTTGTCTGTGCCTTTACTCACCCAGACTAGTGTGAAGATAGATAAGCAAAATAAACTAGTTTAGAAGAGTTTTTTTTCGTCAAGAAAATATTAACTTGAGATTGCTGCATGTAGATAAAACTAATAAAAGACGCTTGGTAATTGAGAGACATGTCAACTATTAAAGTTGGTCGATATCATTTGATTCATTTTTTTTTTGATATTTGTTTCTTAACTTGTGCTTTTACGTTACTTGGTTTAAAGAAGTACTTTGCAACAAATGGCAATAAACATTTTTAATAAAAGAAAGTTATACATTTTTGACTGTTACTTCTAAACAAGAAATATGACTCCATGTTACATAACTCAGTATGAAACAATTAAGCACGTTGGACATGGGTCACCGCGTGAACTTCAATTGCCTGATAGCTGACGTGACATACCGATGAATGTGCTGTATGCGTCCGCTCGGTTATGAAAAGTGGTCTAGATTTTTAACAGGCATGTTATATAATGTATTCCGGCGATTCCGCAATTAATTGCATTATCGTATGCATTTTTATTTGCTGCAGTATTTTAACTACTATTATAATATATACATTTTGAAAAATATATTAATCTGTGTAAAAGACATGAACAATAAATCTGAAATTGAAACCCGTAGCCAGTTGAATTTAACGTGGATGTAGAAATAAATTTATGAGCGTGACTTTTAGCTTTGTAAGTGTTTTATTATTTCAATCATTATTTTCATATAAAACAAAATTAATTAAATGTGACGAAAAAACGAATTTTCAGATACCTACATGATATCTGAAAAAAAATATGTCAAATATTTTTAATCTAACTCTAATGTATGTATTTTCATTGCTAGTATATGATAAAAGATGTCCTTGGAGAACATTCTGTACTTTGGCAGAGTAGTCCCTGTGATATAAATCAAATATATTTTTTGTATTTTTTATATATATTAACTATATAGTAATCAATTTTGGCTCAAGTGTAATTGTAATGTTGTCAAACCCTAAAAGTTAGTTAAAAGCAGCATATAAAGTATTATTATAGCATAAAAACAAATATAAATTATTTAGTTATTCCTTTACTACATTATTCATACTCTACAATGGTACCTCTAGGATAAATTACTTTTCTGATACAAACCTGTCAAACTCAAAGTTACGAAGTGCAAGTGTAAAATACCTTTGAAAGCAGATATATATAATACATACATAAATACATTCACCTGAATTGAAAATTAAGTCGAGTCTTAATGGAGTTACGTAATTATAACTTAATAAAAAATAAAATAAAAATAAAAATATTTATTTTCGGAGAACATAAGATCCATTTTGTTAGTAATCTTAAAAAAATAGTTGTGTTAGTACTTATATTCTACAAGGGATTTTGTTATTTTTATTAAATGGCTGTTAAGTGGACAATCCCCACTATCGGCCACCGCTTTCAGAGCGCTGTTGCTTCTGCGGCGCACCCTGCGCAGTAGTGATGCAGCTTTCTTCCGCAGAATAGCTGTAAAGCTATCTACTTCTGCATACTCAAACTTAGCTGAGGCACTACAACAGCACGGCAACGACAACAGCGTCTTCAAGGCGTTATTATGTTGGACACGCAAGGCATTGTACGATTTCTTGCTGTAATTAACCCATAGATTTCCCGTGTAGAAAGAAGTGGAAAAGGCTTTATAGAGCGTTATTTTAACTTCGACTGTACAGCGGGAAAACCTGCGAGCCAACATATTTGCTCTAATCGACAAAGCCCTGCGTTCTCTTTCCATATTTACATCATCTCTTAGATCAGCTGTTACCTAGTGTCCGAGGTACTTCAATTGGTCAACTCTACATAGTGGCTTGTTATACAGCTTGATCTGAGGAAAAACTTTGGGACACTTTTTGCCAGCCTTAAAGACAATGTATTCACTCTTACTCACATTATAAGGAAGGCCATACGAATTCGCATAAGACTCGCAAACGTTGAACTTTCGAACCGTACTGACCGAGGGCGCCAGCAGCACCATGTCGCGTAGTTGATATTATTGATGCTCACATCTCCAATGTGACAACAGACGCGCATACTGCTGAGCTCCCCGATGAGCACATTCATATACAGGTTGAAGAGCGTGGGCGAGGTCAATCTCCCCTGCCTTACTCTGCACTCCATCCTATACGATTCCGAGTACTCACCTGCCCACCTGATGAGATTCAGCTGACCCCCATACCAATATTTTAAGACATGAAGTAAATCTATCGCTAGCCCTGGGTCTTCCAACTTTTTCCACAGAATGTCATATGAGACAAGGTCGAAGGCCTTGGACAGGTCAAGAAAATAGGCGTACACAGGTGTATGTCTGTCCGCATAATACTTGATGCTTTAAACTTAAAATGGCAGTTTCTGTTGATAATCCAAGTTTAAAACCATGTTGACCGTCGTGCAAGGTTAAACAACTATTTAGAACTATATACTAATGTCTATGAAACTTGAGCTTTGACCTACACACTTCAAAGACATTCAAGATCTAGAATAAATTGGGACGATAAGGTTCTTGAGGTCATTAATATTATAATAACTAAGTAGACTTGAAATAGTTCTTCTTTTCTTTCACTGTTGTGGTGTAAGAAAAAATGCGTCCGATAAAAGTTCTAAAGTAATTTGATTTCCTTCTTTTCTGCCCTTATAAGGTTATTCACAAGAGTAACTTTTTGTACAACTTTTTGTCACAAGAGTAACTTGAGTAAGTTTGAAAATTTTATAAGATGTTTGTTTGAAAAAACATTCTAGTTGTCTTTTTGTTTCAAATTGATTGCCTCAATGAAATGGATTTTATTATTCAACTAAGATTTCATTTTATTTTAATTTTCCTTTTTTGATTATTGCTGTTTTAATATCTTTAAATTATATTTATTAAAGTCCGTATTAATACAATATGATTACTATATTAAATAAAAAGATCCTGTGACAAAGCGTATAATAAAATTTATTATTGAATTCAAAAAAATAGTTGATTATTTAAACTGAAGATTTGTCCTATTTAATTAAATTTGAAACAAAATTAATCACACATCCAGATTATGGAACTATGTCTCATACAAAATTCAATTAGAATAAAGTTATATACCAATATTTCGCAAACGAAGAATGAATAAACATTACTCATTATAACTTTAAAGCGGTTCTTATACATAAAAAATAAGTTCGTGATGTTTTTCTGTGGTAAGAGACTTTTAATATTACCCATTTTTATGTTTTTTCCCTATGTTTCTTAGTAACACGAGATCTGTTAGATAAATCCAATCTCAGATAAATCACATATCTGATTAAATCTTAATTAAACTTATATAAGCCTATGCTCAATGTAATTGTTGTTACTAGGAAATAAGACGTCGCTAACAAAACAACAGAAAAAGATTTATTAAGTCATTATATTATTTGTTTTTTTTTTTAATAAATGGATTTTACATGTATATTTAATTTTTTTAATGTGTTACATTTATAAGACAAGAAATCACGTCAGTTGAAGTTAAATACTTTTATGTATGTATAACATACCATCACTACTTAAATGTGCAGGAACCAAAATAAATTTTAGAAATATATACCCTAAATTATTAAAAGGCTTATTGGCTTCTGTGAACTAAGAGCCCAAGGTATATTTATAATGTATTATTGGCCTTATGATGAATATTTATTACTGTTTTACATTCTGAAAATTATTTCGTGTTATTAATAAGAACTAAAGATTTTACCAATAATTATGTTATATTACTAATATTTTAGTTTTTGTTCTTAATGCCCTAGTTGTAATCCATAATATTATAGCATACGAACGCTATATCGGTTGAACTGCAGCCAACGACTGTTCATATAACAAGAGATTTCCAGGTAATTGTAGAACTTTGTCAACTTAAACTTTTGAAAGTAATAAAACGAAACGTAATAAGACTGCGATAAAACTTATTTATTGAAGTTTGTTAATTGAACGGTTGTAGCTCACAAGATGGAATAAAAATATTAAAAAATAAACATTTTAAACATTACTTTAGGTAAAACTATTGAACAATAAGTAAAAGTAATATATATATATATATATATATATATATATATATATATATAGCTTTGTACTATATTCTAAAATTCTAAAATATAGGTCTAGAGTTGTCGACAGAATGTGGTTTAGTACAGTCGTCTATGTCTGATCCAGCTGTATAATGTGATCAGCGCACAAGTGTATCTGATTAGTGGCAATTTATATTGATAATACTACCTGTGCCTGCGACTTCATGCGCGTAGATTTCGATTTTGATAAAACGTACCTTTTGTAATTACCAATGTATTTAAAAACTATAAACCTTCTATGTTTCATCAAACTCAATCAAGTAGTTTTTGTGTGTTTTTATAGTATTTCTAGTTTATTTATGCATATTTTTTTATGTTTAATCTCTGGTAAGCAGCAATGGTACGAAAATGAGAGATTTTAATGGAATAATTAACTTCTTTATTTGTTAACCGATTGTTGAAAAAAAAACAAAATGTAAAGTGAATCCCATGACAATATATTCCCGAAAACTGCATTCAAATTGATTAAGCCATTTCTGAAATTAACGTGCACAAACATAAAGACATACAGACAAAATTAAAATCCATTGTTTTGGTTTCTCTTGCTCTTGTAAAGGCCCCCATCATGATTTTTTTAAATATTTATCATGTACAGTTTTCGATCAGTGACAATTTTATTAAATGACGTATAGATAAACCAGCAATATTAAATCCGCAGAGAAGTTTACGCATTTTACTTTTATTTGTTTGGTTTATAAATGTAATATAGTTATAACAATCTTAAAAGATGTTCAAAAATAAATATTAGTGTTCGAAAAGTCCAAAGTTATGAGTGGTCTTTTAAAACAAGTCGCTTGTCTACGAGGACTCTTAAGGTAAATTAGTTTGTATCCAAACTTTTAAGTTACAAAGGGGAGTGAAATTCCTTTTTATCTACTACATTAAGCTGAATTGAAATTAATGGGACCCCGAGGCTAGGTACTTGTTAAATGCTTTTGAACTTGAGCTTTGACTTGTAGTTTTCAATTTAGGGACATTCAAGGTCTAGAATATATTAGAGTAGAGGGGTGAAGTTATGAGTAATATATGAATCAATTTGGGAATGTGGCTAATATATAAAGGACTATATATGAGCAGGTCTCGAATGGTGAGAATTACATATACCTAAAGCCAATAGGCTTAAAGGATTTGTGTTAACCAAACAATTCAATAGGATTCAACTACCTTCAAACTATCAAGCTATCTTAAAACTCAAGTTCATCAGATTTCATCGGTGAACGTTAAAAATATTGTATAACAAATTTGATATTTCAGAAAAAATGGTAGAAACCAGACCTTCTCTAAAAACACCGAGTACAATGATTTGTTTTTAATGATCTTCCCACTGTAACAGCTTTAATTTGATAATTCGAACGATTAGTTAAATTCTCTCGTTCTCTACCTTTTTATAAAGTTACTACAAAACGTCTTCAGTAGTGTTTAATAATTGTAAAAATGCAAATATTTCTAAATAAAATTTATATACATATAAAAACAATATGTCGTATTTTTACTAAAATATTGCTTGCTTGGTATATTGGTTTTTTTATAATATATCACATTCGCTTTACACAATTTTACTTACTTTTTTATTTCATAATAATTATTGTAGTATAGAAAGATTGTGATATATTAATTATAGTCCTTTAAAACAAATAAATGCATTGTATGTCAATCCATTTTAAAATACATAACAGAGAATCTGTTAGCTATGTAAAAATCTCTTGCCAGTGTTGGTGTCATCACTCACGTAAGAGACTGGGAACCTGACCTAACTGGCGAGAGGAGATAAAATGATTAAGAATACTTTTGGTTTATTAACCCTAGACTTGATTTACGATCAGTCAGAAAGTATTTTTAGTGACAGTGATAATATCTTAATCTGTAAAAAGTGAAGAAAATCTAAATACTTATATCTAGGTCTAGTAGTATAATGATCAAAAGACTTGGCAATAATCAAATTTGGTGAATATGTTTTGTTACAGCATTTTGGAAACAGCGATGGAATTTTAAAATTATTTGTTAATTACTAGTTTCATTTATATCTATTTATTATATTGTGTTCGGTATTTCTATTGGTTTTTATTTATTTGCTTCTAATATTTTACTTAAAATTATAAATAAAACTTATAAAAAATATTACTCAAGCCAATGGCAATATACTTACTATACTCTTTTAATTAACCCTTTGAATGCCAGTTATGGCAATTAAATGCACTGAGGGACCATAAATAAATTAATTTTCCATCGATATGGCCACGCAGGAAAAGTGTCTGTATCTCAGGAACCGACTAAAAATAGCGTTTTGAACTTGTATCGTTCGAATCGACGGCGCCGTGTAGATGGCTTAACATGGGTTATCGCGTGAACTTCAAATGCCTGACTCGTGACGTGACATACCGATAACTGTACTGTATGCGTCCACTCGGTTATGCAGCTTTCTAAAATTTTAACAGCCACTTGTTAGGTATTATATTTACGCGGTTTATACTGTTATGACTACCAGAAACAATTTAATAGATTAACGTGTTAGGTGCACTTTTTTATGAATTTGCCTTATAAAACCAATTTATAATAAAATAACGAAGTATATATTTCTCTGTTGAAGTTGAAGCGCATTGAGGTTGACGTGGATGAAGAATGGATGTTACGAGCGTGACTGTCGCTTTGTAAATGATTTAGATTTTACTTACTTCAATTATAATTTTCTTTTAAAAAAGAAACGGGTAATGTATAAACTTTAATTGAGTTAAGGCTAACATTGCAAAATAATGGTACCATATAGCAAAAATACTGTCGGAATTTCAATAATTTTATTGCTAACTTTACTTTAAGATAAAAATGTGTATGAAAACTAAAATGGGTTTTAAACAATAAAACTTACACGACTCGTGTCACGCTCGTGTGTTCCGAACGTCTGTCGTGGTACGTGACGAACGAAGGAGTTTTCAGATAATATAGATAATAATAATGAAATATATGTGTATTGATGCTTTTGAGCGTAGTATTTATAATTTATATTCTTATGGCTAGTATTTTATATTGGAGGTCCTTACACGTAGAGGTTTGCAAAGTGGTGCGTTTTGATACAACTTAATATTTAATTGACTTTGTTAATGTATCTAATAATAAAACGTGGTAGTGCAGATATAAGTAAAAAATATATTTATAAGTAATTTCTTTTACATAAAAATATTTTTTCTAATGTGATGAGTACTCTTGCCTTAGTTTGTCAGTGCAGTGTTTCTAAGGACTTCTATTTAGAAATTAAAAGCGGCACATCTAGTGTAAATATCATAATGTATAATTAACAAATATTATTTTATGTAGTTATTCATACAAAACATTATTCACACTCTTCAATGGGACTTTTAAGATACATTACCTCCCTATTACAAGCCTGTCAAGTTTAAGTTACGAAGTGGAGTGCTCCTAAGCACCTTTGAGAGCGGACTACATTTACCTGAATTGAAAATTAAGTCGAGCCTTAGTGAGGTATTTGTTAACTAATTACTTTTGAACTTTGGACTTTAACCTTTGACCTACATACTTCAAGGACATTCAAGGTCCAGAATAAATTGGGGCAACGATGTCATTGTAGTCATTACTACCATAATAAGTAGGTAGAATAAAAAAAAGTTCTTCTCTTGCACTATTATAGTGTAAGAGAAAAGAATCGTCTGATAAGAGTCTTAAATAATAAATATTTTATATTTTTTAAATGAAAGTGTATAGATATACAATTATTTTTGTTTTAATAAGGTTGATCACAATCGTGACAGGGTAACAGTTTCATAATTAAACTATGTATTATATTATTGTACAAATTCAAGTAGGAGATATAGTGATAAAGACAGAGAAACGTGATATTTAAATTGTAATTCGAAATACTGGAAGGTCTTAGTTTTTAGAGGAAATATAATAAATTTATATAAATATAGAATGAAAAATAAACCGATACGGGCAGGGATTCGAATCCGCGACCTCTGGGAAACCGTCTCGTCGCTCTACCAATTAGGCTACGGTATTCTTAACATGGCTATACATAGTATAGATACTTTCAAACATAAATATAATATAGTAGTATAGGTTTATCACAAATATAAATCACGGTTGCGGATAAGTTTTTGTTTGAAACTTTTATTAACGATATTAAGATATTTGATAACGTTCAACTTTCTCCTGTAGAGGAAGCCGTCTCCGCGAAACTACCGAATAACTTCCAGGCTTTTAGTTTTTAATTTATTGTCTCATGTAATGGATTTTATCTCAACAAAAAATCTGTAGATTTAAAATTGTATATCTTGGTAATGATATAAAACTTTAAATCTTGTTATATTTTTATAATGTTTTTGTTGATACCACAATATTACTATCATATCTTGAAAAAAAAATGTTTTTTTATTTATAAAGACATTTATATAAAGATAAGGCGTTACATATAAAAAGTTCAATAATTATTAAACTACATATATTTAAAAATATTTGTCTCATGAAACTTGTCATTAAATTCAAAAAATAAGTTGATCATTAAACATCAGCTGATTATTTCAAATTTATGATTATGAAGGTTTCCTGGTTCTTACGAAGTATTAATATTTCTGGTTATAGTTTGTGTTATACAATACAATGAAGCCCAGGCCGAATATAGTAGTGAGTTTCAGATATACCTAAAGATATAATATATCATTTGAAATAATCACAAGTTCCCTTCAATAATATGGATTTGCGTACAAGTAGGTTGTTAATTGTGAAAGCTGTATTTCAGGTTGAATATTTGAGGTTGTTAATTATAAAAACTTTATTTTAGGCTAATATTAAATATTTATTTTAGGCTAATATTAAAAACTAGATTCATTATACATCTAGGGAATGGAAGAAGGTCTCATACAATATTCAACTATAATAAAGTTATATACTAAGATTAATATAATATTAGACAGTGCAGACTCCGTTACGAATGAGAACAACATTTATTTTGTTTTACATTTATTTTATTATTATTAATAGAGCTAAGCTTGCTTTAGAACTAAAAATGTATATACATTATATTAATTATTTAAACTTCATTGTATTTCATAGATTGAAAAAGAGTACCTACATAATGAATGCACGTTGTAAATACTAAAATTTGTAATAATATACACTTTTTAATACTGATATATTCTCATGTAGTAATAATGTTATATATTCCATATTTACTTCATTGAGTTCTAGGTTCGAAATCCATGTACCAAAATAAATTTTAGAACAAGATAGCCTGAATTTTTAATACCTTTACGTAAAATTTTTATTGTTGTTTTATTGTAGAATTATTTGCCTAATGATAAATATTCGTATTTATTCATACCGTATGAAGTTTTAGCTACAAAAGCTATAATTTAACATAAATAGAAAAACTTTTAAAATTTGTTTTATTTTATAAATATTTGATTATTAATGGTTTTTTTCATATTAAGAGATTTCCAGGTGATTGTAGAACTTTGTAAAAAATATTAAATTATATTAAGTTTTGTATGTAAAAATAATTGTTTATATATAAAACTTTGTAACATGCTTTTAAAATTCCAGGAGGATATAGGGTCTATAATATAGGTCTAGAGTTGCTGGACTGCGGTTTGGCAGTGTCACCTATGTCTGATCCAAATTAATATTTTAGGAGGTCGTAATAATCCAGCTGTGATGTGGTCAGCGCACAAGTGTGTCTGATTAGTGTCACGTAACATTAATTATATAGATTTTAATATTAAAGACAGGTCATATAGAAGTGGACACCATTCACAATATAAATAAAAGGAACTATAAACTGTTATATGTTGTAAGATTACTATCTAATTTAATTTCTCTGAACATAAAATAAAACACTGATATACCCATAACATATATACAATTTTTAGAAAAAAAAGATAACTGTATTAAATATTCCGAAAGTTTTTGAGTGGTCATTTAAAAAATTATTTCCCAACTTGAGATATGAAGTTCGTAATCTGCGGAGACTCTTAAGGTAAATTTGTTTGTAACCTTACTTTTAAGTTATAAAGTTGAGTCTGAAGTTCCTTTTTATCTACAAAATTAAGCTGAATTGAAATTAAGAGGACCCTGAGGCTACGTACTTGAGCTTTGACTAATACTCTTCAATTAAGGAACATTCAAGGTCTTGAATATCTTAGTGTAGAAGGTTGAAGTTATGAGTAGTATATAAATCATTTGAAAGTGAATCAAAGATGCAGTAGATAATATTTTAGCTGGTATTAAATTTTCAAAAATACATATATATATATTTAATTATAGTTTGGATCTGTCATCGTGCTGGTATCATCGTTCACGAAAGAAGTTATGGAGCTGAGATACACAAAGTAATAATTTAGAAGATTAAACAAATCATTGACTTTTCCTAAAATGATGTCTTTGTACATAATTTTAGGAATACTGATTACTGCTTAATCAATAACAAACATAGAAAATCCACATTATATAAATCATAGTTATCAGACGATCAGTTGTTCAAGAGGGGTGACCACCACCAAAGTTTGTCGATTCCATTTGATACAACTCTTTTCGATTAGTTTTGATAATTGTCTATTAACTACTATTATCTAACAAATAGCAATATATCTTTTGAATAAGAGTAAGTTATAAATCGGCTGTTACATCTAAACAAGAAATATTATGACTTAATGTCACATAAATCACCGTGAAACAATCAAACGCGCTTGTCATGGGTCACCGCGTGAACTTCAAATGCCTGACATGTGACGTGACATACCGATGAAATTCCTGTATGCGTCGACTCGGTTACGTAAAGTGTTCTAAAACTTTTACAGGCTTTCGTTAAGTATTCATTCGGTTTGTGCAGTTACATCATGAATTATAAATAAATACTTTTTAATATATATTTATAGTGTTTTAATTGTAATTGTGATTTTGTAAATTATAAAATCAATTAAACATGTAAAATAATAAATCTATTTAGAGCGTGTTGAAGTTGACGTGGATGAAGGTATGTTAAGAGCGTGACTACTCGCTTTGTAAGTATTTTAAATTATTTTCTGAATAATTTTTTTTCTTCTTACAGAGCAGGAGCAGGTACCTAATATATTAATTATAACATTGCTACTATTGTATAACGATTACTAAAAGGCAAATGTATGTAAAACCTAATATCGGTTGTAAACAATAAAAGCTTAGTATAAATTATATTTTCATTGCTAGCATATGATAAGGAAGATCCTTAGGGACCATACTGTAGTTTGGCAGAGTGGTCCGTTTGATAGGAATTTATAATTAATTGGCTCTAACTAGTGTACTAATAAAATGTGATATAACTGAAAAATATAATAATTATCATTATTGAATTAGTCGTTATTTATTTTTAATTTAACATAACATAAGAAGCTAATCTTACTTCAGCTGCAGCCCTCACTTCTAAATTTAATTAAAAGGGCACACCAGGCATTAATCGAATACTATACTATAAAAAAAGTTTTATTATTCATGGTTATGGTTTTATATATATATATTACTTCCATATCAAGAGATGTTCAGGTATTGTAGAACTTTGTAAACTTTAAATTTTAAAGGTTATAAAACGAAATTTAATAGGACTTCATACAATAGGACATGAAGAGTCGACACTTTTCTCAATATAAATAATAAGGAACATAGATTGATTTATAAGAACATTAAACCTAAATAAAAGACTTTATAAACACATAACTTATAATACTCACTTATAACTTTTTTAGGCAATATATTTAGCATAAAAAAGTATAGTATAGTCATTTAAAAATGATTTCCCAACTTCAGATATGAAGTGCGCAATCTGTGGAGACCCTTAAGGTAAATCTGTTGGTACTCAAACTTTTAAGTTATAAAATCACGTCTTAAGTTCCGTTTTATACTACATTAAGAGGACTATTTTACGGAGACTATGTAAAATATATAAAAAACAAATTTACTCAAGTTCATCAGTTTTTAATCGGTAAAAGATAAAAATATATATTTTACAATTGTATTATAAATTTCTAGGTTGGTGAAATTATATATTTCAGAACGAATTTTAAACTTAGACTAGAGTTTGTCTAAAAAGTAACTGAACACATTTATTTATTTATAATGATTATAATTAGGTTGTAATATGTGGTTAGCGCAGACGCCTAAAGTATTACAGCTCAAAGGGACTTGGGTTGGATTCCCGACAGGGTCAGGCATGTATGTAATGAGCATAAATGTCTGTACGGGTGGCCGGACATAATTCTAGTAACCTTGATTGCTGCTTAATCAATAGCGAACTTCAAAAATCAAAGTAGTTGACAAACGATCAGCAGTTTAGTGTTCAAGATGGGTACCAACCATAAAAGTTGGTCGAAATCATTTGAGACAGTTTTGATAATTGTTTATTAACTACTATTATGTAACAAATAGCAATATATCTTTTAAAGAAGAGTAAGTTATAAATTTTCGCGTGTTAGTTCTACACGAGAAATGTGACTTAATATTAAATACATCAGTGTGAAACAATAAATTACGCTTGACAGGGGTCATCTCGTGAACTTCAAATGCCTGACTCGTGACGTGAAATACCGATGAATGTACTGTATGCGTCCACTCGGTTATGTAAGATGTTCTAAAATTTGAACAGACCCTTGTTAGATATTGTATTTACGCGGTTTATGCTGTGACATCTTTAATATTTTTTTATAAATGTATATTTTACTATTATAATTGTATGATTTATAAAACCAATCTTATATAAATCTATTCTAAATTCATGTTAAACAATAAATCTTAAGTTGAAGTGACGTGCGTGGCTACTCGCTTTTAAAGTGATGTTAATTAAATAACGATAACTTAAAGACAAAAATGTATGTAAAACTAATATTGGCTTAAAACAAGCAAGCTTAATGTATATTATATATATTTGATTGCTAGTATATATCATGATAAGGGAGGTCCTTAGAGAACATACTGTAGTGTGGCAGAGTGGTCCGTCTGATAGATATTCATAATTAATCGGTGCTCTAGCTAGTGCCATAATAAAACGTGATAGTGCATAACATAACTGAAAATTATATTTAGAAGTAATTTCTATTAAATCCATTATTCTTTTATTATTATTATTATAATTTCTTTTTTTTTTATAGTTCGCTCGTGTACCTTCGTGTGGGAAGACGGAGTCAGTGTTAGGCATACGCCTAACACTGACTCCGTCTGTATACACAGAAGTTAACAATATTTACAATATTTAGTCTTACATTACTTAATTTCCTTAAATTGATTCTTACAATTTACGCTCTTACTATATACATTTTACCAACTAATTCCTTATTGCTTACTATTTACAGTGATACGGTCGGCCTCTGGTGCCCAGAGCTGCTGTGGTATATATTTGCAGGTAAGTTAATTTCTTTTGAATTATTGAATCTACTTTTACTCTAATATTTTGTGTTTTATTTTACAGGGTTTTTGCAACTGCAGGTAAGTTACTATTGCACATGAACTGCTGCTCGCTGCATGACATGACAGGTAAGTGGTTTTAGACTTTATACAATTGGTAATTTAAACTTTTACTTTTTCAGATCTCCGTATTTGGATTGTAAGTGTTTTTGTGTTATACGTTTCATTACAATTAAACTATATATTTATATACATTACAAACTTATGGATAGCTTATTTTCTCTGTACTATATATACTTATTCTAATCTTATTTACTGGTCCTGGCCTGGATAGGGAAGTGTGTTTTTGTTTTCTTTTTTCTTTTCTTTTCTGTCGTGGAGCCATGCTGCGGCCGCATTGGTACAATGCGGGCCTGCCCCCGGGCTTCTCTGCTCCTTTCTTCGTAGTGTGTGTGTCCCGCCGATCATTGTTGCAGTGATTGTGTATGGGTATTTCAGTAATACCCTCCACAATCAGATATTTGTATGTAGGCTCTAGGCGTACCATGTGATGATTGCAACATGGGGCTAGAGCCTCTTCTCAGTCCGTTGTTTAAGGGGTTTCATGTCTGTCCCGGTTTTTGTGTTCCAGGTTCTCGCCCGGTACCCCAGGATGGCTGTGGACCATTCTTCCTGTAGTCGTCCAGTCAAATGGTTTTGTCCTAGTCAGTGTTGCAGTTTCGTCTTAGTCATCCATCAGTCATCAGTCGTCGTGTAGTTAGATTGCCCGCTCTTGTTTTCTGAAGTGATTATCCCCCCACATACCTGCAGAATTTCATAAAAACGTTCCTTGCGTCTTGTTTTGCCATGATTGTCGATAGTTTGGTTCTGTCAATAGTCATGTCTTCTCACTGCAAATCTAGGGCACTCCGTGATCAGATGGATGATGTCCTCGTCAGTCGTGTCGTCGCATTTGCAAGTTGGTCTGTCGGCTAGCTTAAAGCGGTGTAGGTAGTGCACAAAGCCCCCGTGTCCCGTCAAGATCTGTGCTACATCCGGCAGGAATGTACTGGTGACCTCGGCGGTTTCTCCTGTCGTGTATCTTCGTTGCCACGTTTCCAGTGTGTCTTCTCTCAGTTTCCGTTTTGCATAAGATGTTGGCATATAGCATAATATAAGTTCTCTTACCTCAGCTGTCGGTGCAGTGCTGTCAAACTGTTATTTAAAAGGGCACATTAGGCGTTAATGTAGTAATATATAATAAATATTAATTATTTGATTTATTCAGTCATGTAATAAATTATTCACACTCTTTATTAGGACTTTTAAGACAAATTACAAGATTTCATTATAGACCTGTCAAACATTAACTGACGAAGTGGAGTTTAAAGTAAGTTTGAGAACGGACTACATTTAACTGAATTTAAAATTAAGTTGAACCATAATGGAGTTGTGTATTTATTAGCTAATTACTTTTGAACTTTGAACTTTGACTTACTAACTTCAAGGACATTAGATGAAATTAATAGAATATGAAATAGAAATTATTGGTCTTACGAGGACACTGGGTTGTTACTACTATAAAAAGTTATTATTTTTTGCACTATTGTGGTGTGCGATAAAATTACGCAATCTTATAAAAGAAGCATTTTGAAAATTAAACTTAACATATTTTCAATTCTTATTGTCTTTATGAGGTTATTCACGGAGTTATAGTAATAGAAGAAAATACTTGGATTCTAAAAAGGGACAATGCTACCACCAGATAACGCTGTAGATATATAATCTAACAGACGTAAGAAGCAACTAATATTAAATAAGAAGGCAACTAATTCTCGTTGGTTCGATGATCATTATAGTGACAGAGTAACAGTTTGCAAACGAAAGTAGAAATAAAGCATGATATTTTTATTGGAATAAAAAATGTTGGAAAATCTAAGTCTTTAGAATAATAATAGTAAATTAGGGTTGTTTTAGGATAAACATAAAATACGGTTGTGAACCACTTGATAAGGTTTTGTTTAAAACTTCTAAAAAGATATTAAGATGTCTGATAAACTCGACTATCTCCACCAGAGGAAGTCGTCTCCGCTAATTCACTGAAAAATCTTCCGGTTGACTTTTGTTTTAAATTTATTGCCTCGAAGTAATGGTTTTTATATTTCACTTACAAACTTCAGTTTGTTATAAATGTTCTTTCTATGACTTGTCCTAATAACTTGCTCTGTTTCTATTTCCCTGGTTTTTACAATAATAAAACAATGTGATGTAAAAATTTGTTCATCGAAGTCGTGTTATGTTTAAAATACAAACATAATTAATTAGGTATTGTGTTATAAAATTAACCGAAACACACAAAATCTAAGTGGATTATTTTATTATTATTATTTTATTCCTTAAATTTATGGAATAAAATAATTCACTTAGAACTTGAAGAACTGCTTTGCCTTAAAACAGATTCATGGTAGAGACTAGAAAATAGAAAATAGTTCCTATATGTCGTAATGATGTCAGGATGAATACAATAATAGGTTATTTGATATACGAAAGAAGATTATACGTTGAAGGAAGTTGAAATTACGTAACAGTCAGTTGTTAAATATGAAACCTGTATTTTAGGTAAAACATTTGAAACTAAATTAATTAAACATCCAGAGTATGGAACTAGGTCTCATACAGAATTTAATTAGAATAAAGTTATATACCTACTAACATTAAGCTAACTAAGAATGAATAAACATTTTTTATCAGAACTATAAATTGTTTCATATGCATAAAAAATCTTGATATGTACATACATACAATGGTAAAAGACTTTATTTATTACCTTTTTCATATTTATTTACTTATTTAAGGATTACCAATGGCAGGTAAACTTTACATTTATGATTATATTATTTACAGTACAAAAACAATTTAAGTGTCTTTAAAAAATTAAAAATTGAAAAAGTAAATGAATCTTACAGATCTAAAACAAACTAAACTATAATAAAAAATATAAACTATGTTGAGAAAAATATTCAGATATATTTTTTTTTAATGTGTAAAAGTTATCATACAATATATCTATATTAAGAGACCTCAGTAGACTGTTATATAGACGAGCTATTCTTGATAAAGTTATATCCTATATTCGTGTAATGCTAAGGGACGAAAAACAATTTGTAAATTCCACTGCAAGACCACCGACTTGGGACGCTTATATTTATTTGAGACAATAAACTTATAAGCAATATATTTTGTTATTGAGTAATTTATATAAGAACAATAAATCTAATTCTTGTCTTCTCTTATTTAACTTTGATATTCCATAATGATTTAATCTTTCAGCATATGAATGTATGATTAATCAATTATTAGCATTAAGTTCATTATTATTATTTAATTTATAATCCAGATAACTTAAAAAACGAGGCTGCACTCTTTTTTGTCTATTTATGTGAACTTCATAAAATGATGACCTTACTTGACTACAGTATTCCAAAGTAGTACAAACTAGCGAGTTAAAAAGAAGTATCTTAGTCTGATGACGTTTAAAATATTTGATGTTCCTAAAAATAAAACCTAACAATTATGTAGCTTTCAATATAATACACGAAATAGGATCTTGAAAATTTTATTTAGAATCTATTATAATGCCTAAATCTTGAATGCTAGTTAATTTCAACAAAGTTATTATTATTTATATTTTATTCGGTAGAAATACGATTTTTGTTGCGAGTGAAAGATAATTTGAAACATTTTTTAATGTTTAAGTCCATGTTAGTGTTATTGCACAACAAAAATAATCTATTCATATCTTCCTGCAAAAGAGTTCTACCATTTATATCACGAATAGGTCTAGTAAATTTTAAATCGTCTGCAAACAGATAAGTTTTAGAGTTTTTACAGGATGTCGTAACATCGTTTATAAATATTAAAAACTGTAGTGGACCCAGATGTAAGCCTTGAAGTACTCCTAATGAGTTAAATTGAATTACTTAATGAAATAATTAAATTTGGGACCATTCATGAATATATAAGATCTACGGTGAGTTATGTAAATATTAATCCAATTAAGTACCATTCCTCCTATAATAATATTTCATTTTTTTTATCAACATTTCATGATCGACCCTATTAAAAGCTTTGCAAAAATCTGTATAAATGACATCAACCTGAGTTCGGTGATCCACAAACGCCATGTCTTCTACCCTTTAATAACCCATTCTGTTTTTCCGTTAATATATTTTTCACATGCCAATTTATTCTTATCTTCCTTCGCTATGTTTCTCTGCAATATAATATTTGTCAGTGCCTTTACAAGTAAGAACAGCAGAACTGATAACTTTAGATATGTTTTGGGTCTGCAATAAAGTAGTTTTTTAACTAAATGGATTATATAATATTTTAAATATCGAGTAAATTTCTTCACGATGAGCACGTTCTGACTTTATTTGATTATTATAAAACCTAATACATAAATGAAAATAATAATAAAAAAATATTTGAATTTAATTGTATATGTATGATTAAAAAAGTGAAACGCATATCGAAGTAAATCTTCACAAAATAACTACTTTTTTGTTTTGTTTTTAAAGTCTTTTTTATTTAAGAAGGAATCAATAAAAGAAAGTTCTAAACTAGTTAGTTTAGAATTTTCTTTTAAACCAAATGCAGTTGCATTTGATGTTGAATTTGGAGTTGAATTACAGCGAGTACGTACATCTTATATAAAAGAAGATATTTGAGAATAATTTCACGGTTGAAAGTGTTATTTTTATTAGATAACATATAATTATAATAATAATAATAAAACAGGACAAGTTACACACATTGATCTAACCCCTAAGTAAGCAACTTATTTGCTTGTGTTAAGGGTGTTAGACAACGATACAAATACATAGAAATACACATATAAATACTGAGAATATATTTAATAAACGACCAAACCCAGAAATACAGACATTTAGGATCATCACATACATGCTTGTCCCTGTCGGGGATCGAACCCATCGCCTAACGTATAGCGAAGCCCCATTGCTTCGCTATACGTTAGGCGTCTGCGCTAACCACTTGACTAACGAGGCGGTTAATAATTCTATACTTATAAAAGTAATAACTGAAATATCAAATTTATAATAAAATATATTTTTAATACTGGCATATTCTCTGGTAATTATAATGCAATATATTCCATAACTACTTGATATTGAGTCCTAATATCCAAATCAAGGTAGGAAAATAAATTTTAGCGAAATTCCCTGAACAATTCAAAGACATATGGCCTTGTATAAAATGATATATTTATTGTAAATTGTGTACCTAATGACGAATATTCGTACCAGATGTAATTTTAGCTATAGAAGCTATAATATAATATAGAAACTTCCAGAAATAATTTTATTTTATAAATATTTTATTAAAATGGTTTTATAATATATATAATATATTTATTAATATATATAATATATTTTATAATATATATAATATATTTTATAATATATTTAAATAATACTTCCATATCAAGAGATGTTCAGGTATTGTAGAACTTCGTAAACTTTAAAATTTTAAAGGTTATATAAATAAACGTAATAGGACTTCGATATTATTTATTTATTTTTATTTATTAAATGTACGGTTGTTGATCAAAAAATATCCAACAACTATTTATATATATAACTTTGTACCATGCTTTTAAATTTCCAGGAGGATATAGGGTCTATAATATAGGTCTAGAGTTGCTGGACTGCGGTTTGGATGAGTCGCCTATGTCTGATCCAAATTAATATTTTAGGAGGTCGTAATAATCTAGCTGTGATGTGGTCAGCGTACTAGTGTGTCTGATTAGTGTCATGTAACATTAATTATATAGACCTTTAAAATTAAAGACAGGTCGTATACGAGTGGACGCCATTTACAATATAAATAAAAAGAACTATAAACTGATATATAATAAGATTACTCTGTAATTTAATTTCTCTGAACTTAAATAAAACACTGATATACCCATAATATATCTAATTTTAAGCTTAAAAAAGATATTTGTATTAGAAATCCCAAAAGTTTTTAAGTCGTCATTTAAAAAATGATTTCCCAACTTGAGATATGAAGTTCGTAGTCTGTGGAGATTCTTAAGGTAAATTTGTTTGTATTAAAACTTTTAAGTTACAAAGTTGAGTCTGAAGTTCCTTTTCATCAACTACATTAAGCTAAATTGAAATTACGAGGACCTCGTGGCTAGGTACTTGTTAATTTCTTTTGAACTTGAGCTTTGACTTGTAGTTTTCAATTGAAGGACCTTCAATATCTTTAATATATTAGGGTAGAAGGTGGAGTAGAGGTAGAGTGGAGTTATGATTAATATATGAATCATATGAAAATGTAGCGACCATATTTTAGCTAGTCTTGTACGTTCAGAAATAAATATGCATATATTTACTTACACGTTGGATCTGTTTTATTGCACAAGTTAATATGATTCAATTCCTATCTTATAATTGTATAAAAAAACTTATTTACTCAAGTTTATTAAGTGGTTGAAATTTGATATCTTAGAGCGAATTCTAGAAGCTAGAGTCTCTCTAAATAGTAACTGAACTCAATTATTTATTTATAATGGTCTCTCCTAGTTAATGCTCATACTTTCGTTGAAGAAGGTAGAAGAGCAGAGTTTTTATATTAAACATTTATTAAAAAACCTTCAGTCAAAGTTTTTAAATAAACACAGCAAGCACGAACCATTAGTTATGTAATCTCTTTTCCGTGTTGGTGTCATCGTTCACGTAAGAGACTGTGGAGTACAGAGAAGTAATGTCATTTAGGAGAGAACTTGTTTGATAAATAAACTTGACGTTAATTACAGGTACGGACATAATTTTAACAATACTGATTGCTGATTAATCAATAACAAACTCAGAAAATCAAAATAGTTATAGTTAACCGATGATCAGTATAGTTTAGTGTTCAAGATAGGTGCCAACCAACAAAGGCGGTCGATATCATTTATACAGCGCTTCTCGATGCGTTTTGATAATGGTTTGTTAATAACTATTTTAGAAACAATAGCATTATATATTTTTTCAATAAGAGTAAGTTATACATTTTCGTGTGTAAGAAACCAGAAATATGACTTCATGCTAAATAAATCAAACTAAAACAATAAATCACGCTTGACATGGGTCACCGCGTGAACTTCAAATACCTGACACATGACGTGACATACCGATGACTGTGCTGTACTCCACTCCGTTATGCAAAGTGTTCTACATTTTTAACAGGCTCACATTAAGTATTATATTTACGCGATTTGTGCTGTTTATGTCATTTATTATTTTTATTATAATTAATCTTTTGTGATTTATAAAACCAATCTCATATAAATCTTCTAAAGACACTTTTAACCATAAATCTAAAGTTGAAGCGCTTTGAAGTTGGCATTTTTAAAGAATTAATATTTCGAGAGCGACTATTTGATATTTAAGTGATTTGAATTATTTTCTAAATCCAATAAGTTTAATCTTATAAGAACGGTGCAGGTAATTTATAAACCCAATCTTACCAATGCCATTATAACGATAACTTAAAGACTAATATCGGTTTAATTTAATTTGGTATGTAAAAACTAATACCGGTTTTTAATAATTAAGCAATATATATAATAAATATGTTCATAGCCAGTACATGATAAGGGAGGTCCTTAGAGAACATATTGTATTGTGGCAGAGTCTGATAGAAATTCATAATTAATTGGCTCTAGCTAGTTGTTTAATAAAACATGATAGTACATACACAACTGAAATAATATTTAGACTTAATTTTATTAATTCTATTAAACATTTCTTTTAGTCGTTATTTATTATTAATTTAGCTTTACATAAGTACTCTTGCCTCAACTGTTGGTGGAGTGCTGTCAAGCCTTTTTTTATATAATTAAATAAAGTCTAAATATAATAATATATAATAAAAATTAATAATATTACTTATTTATTCATATAATACATTATTCACACTTTTCAGTGGCACTGTCAAGAGAAATTACAAGACTTTCTGTAACAAACCTGTCAAACTTTAAGTTACTAAGTGGAGTGTAAAGTACTTTTGATAGCGAAATACATTTACCTCAATTGAACATTAAGTCGAACCTTATTAGAGCTATGTTTTTGTTAGGTAATGCTTTTAAACTTTAAGCTTTGTTCTATACACTCCAAGGACATTAAATGTCAAGAAAATATTGGGTCACTGGACTGATGATGTAACTGTTATAAAAAGAAGGTAGATTTGTAATATTTATTTTTTGTTGGAAGAAAAATTACTTAATTAAAAAAAAACTTACAGTTTTTATGAGGTTAATCAAGCATTAATAGTAATAGATGGAAATACTTGGACTGTAACAAGGACGATTTAAAAAATAATCTAATGAACGTAAGAAGCAACTAATATTAAATAAGTAAGCATTTAGCTTAAGTTCTCTTGATAATCACTACAGTAACAGACTGACAGTTTGACAATTACCTATACTATGTGTTCTATTATTGTACAAACGAAAATAGAATAAAAGCATGATATTTATATTGTAACCTAAAACGGTGGAAGGGCTTTGTCCTTAGAATAAATATAATTAATTAATGTTGCCTTATAATAAATATAAAACACGGTTGTGAACCACTTGATAAGGTTTTGGTTAGAACTTTTACAAAGACATTAAGATGTTTGATAAACCCGACTATCTCCACCAGAGGAAGCCGTCTCCGCTAATTTACCGAAAAAGCTTCCGGTTGACTTTTGGTTCAAATTTATTGCCTTGAAGTATGTAATGGTTTTTATATTTCACTTACAAAATTTCAGTTTATTATAAATGTTCTTTCTTACTATGACTTGTTCTATTATTTTTCACAATAATATTATAATATTAGAAAAAAATATCCAGTGATACAAAATTATATTAAAAAGAAAAACACAAAATTAATAATTTACTAATATATGTTATCACGTAGAGAAAATTAAAGGTGGATAAAAAGAAGGCTTTAGTTAGTTGTCTGTGCATTAAAATATATTTATGATAGAGATTACAATACAGATGATAATACAATACATACAATACAATAGAGATAATAATACGATGAATACAATAATAGGTTATTGGATATACGAAAGAAGATCATATACCTCCTGGTATATGATCTTCTTTCGTATATACATTGAAATAAATACTGTTACCTCTATTAATATTGAATTACGTAACAGTCACTTGTTAAACTTGAAACCTGTATTTTAGGTTGAACATTTGAAACTAAATTAATTAAACATCCAGAGTATGGAACTAGGTCTCATACAAAATTTAATTAGGATAAATTTATATATATTTAAATTAATATTAGCATTTCGCACTAAGAATGAAAAAACATTTTTCATTGAAACTACACCGCTTTATATAACTACATACAATTTCAAATAGGTAAATTTAAATTCGTGATACATATCTACTGGTACGACATTAAATATTAAGTATTTTTTATGTTCTTTCACTGTTTCTGACAACACAATGTCTCTCAGTACAGACGCCATGACAGGTGAAGACAGCAATGCTGACAACTTTACACGGAGCTTTTAGTAACTTTGACTTATTAAACACACTTATTTACTTTTTGGGCTTTTTTGTTAACTTAATACTAGGTTCAATAATAAATATTTTTAAATCTGAAGCCTATTCTGGATTTTATTGTTATTAGTTAGTAAGACGTAGACCATATAATTATATTATTTAAATTTTACTTTATATTCAGTATTTTAGCTTAGTGCAGTTTATTTATATTCATTTTAAAAAGTGTAGCGTTTTAATAATAAGGCATTATTTGAAAATATTTTTTCGGTTACATTTTTGAAGAAATGTCTTCAAAAGGTATAAAAAGAAAAGGTTGTAAGAAAATGTACAGTAAACTGCAGTTGAAGTTAAAAATAAAAACCATTACAGCGAGGCAATATATCTCACAAAAGGAGGGAAACAAGAATTGTTTCGCGGTCTACAGTGGAATAACTTAATCTATTTGAAATGGTCACTTTTTATTAAATAACATATATTTATATACTTTCTTATAACACTGACATTTTATCTGGTAACTTCTGGTAATATGTACATATCTATTTGAATGTTGTATTCCCAAATCCAGGCATCCAAATTAATTTCAGAACGAGATACCCTCAATTATTCATGGGCTTATTGCCTTGTGTAAACTAAGAACCCAGGTAATATATATAACATAGTACTGGCCTATTGATGAATATTAAATACGAGTGTCTATCCGAATATTATTTTAAGGAATGAAACGAATATTTAAGCTAATTCCAATAAAAATATACTAAACTTTTAATTAGTTTCGTATATTTAGAATTTCATAACATTTAATAGTCATATAACAACTAGTTTTTATTTAAGATGAATTATAGGATAAGAATGTTTTACACCGAGTCGGTCGAACTGCTTTTACGAACGAAATAACCACAACAAAAGATTTCCAGGTAGGTAATTGTAAACTTTTGGAACTTAACTTTTTGAAAGTAATAAAACGAAATGTAATAATACAGTGATAAAGCTTATTTATTGCAGTTTATTAATAGTAATTTTGGTTCAGAAAATGTAATACAAATATAAGATAATATCAAATTTTACTATTTATAAGTTACAAAGTTTTTTTTCGCTTTGTTTTTAGGCTTTTGTGTTGTATTCATAAATAAATAGAAAAATGTATGACTCCGCTGTCTGTCTTTCTGTTTGTTTGTAAGAGGGACTTTGTTAAACCATAAAATGTAGTTGCTTACACTTTTAACAGAATATGTGTAACTGTGGCAGCTATGAAACAAATAATAAAAATAAAATAGATTAAATAAATTTGTGTGACAAACTAACAAACTGTGCTCATACAAAATCCGCGGCTCATAAAGAAAAAGGTCAGCGTCTATTTGTTCGATCTTCATAGCGTAAATTCATACTAATATTTTATTGAAGTCAAACAATGAATAAAAAACCGGGCCAATTATAACTTCTCGATAACACCGGTTCTCAATTTTTCTTCTGTTCTATACACGAGTGCCAAACTTATCCTCACTTAAGTGTGTACATTGTTTTGAACTTATACTACTTTTAATTAATATTTCCTATGAAAAAAATTAAGATGATTTAGTACCCGTGTTCGAATCCAAAACGTATTAACCGGTCTTAAAGAAAAAATAAAGTTTATTTAGAAAACATTTCATAAAAATTGTAAAACCATAAAAGTTGTTATGTTTGTAAAGTCATGATTTTCAAAGTTGTAATAAATATTGTTATATAGGGTGTAATATTGTGTCAAACCTACAGAGGCTTAACACAATATTACGATATTGATTTGACACAATATTCCAATGCAAACGAATTGAAATATTTTACATAATATCTCATAGCTAACGAGTGAAATAAGGTGGAAGAGACATCATTCATGTGGGTGTCAGCACCTTGGAGTATATTATTATAATAAACTACATGAAGCAGTTCAACTAACTATCAATTATATAAAACTAACTATCAAAAATATAAGATATCTTGCTTACCGATAAATGTTGATGTAATTGTAAGTCCTAAGTTTAGAAAATCTGTCATCGAGGAAACATTTTATTTAGTCATATATCCAATTTATTTTCGTCTTACTGAAAATTATTATAAATGGCGGTGTTCATAGATTGATACCTCATGGAGATTTAAACCGTATTATTTTGTTTAAAACATAATAACAAGACAATTCTAAATGCAATAACAATTAAACATTTATTTTATTTTGATGCTTATCATATTATTTTCATAGTATTTTCCATTATAATAAAAAATATCTCAAAGTTGTATAATTTTATGATAGTATTAAAACTTTGATTGTAGAGTTGCTAAAAGCATTCGAACGACTCTATATTTAATACAAGTTTAGTTGATTATAGGGCTTAAGAAGAATTGAGGATTCTAATTAGAATATTAATTGATAAATTACGTAAGTTAAGTAAATAACTAAATAATTTAATAAAGTAGAATTTAATATTGATAATTTAATATTATTTATTTCTATATATTATGACATTAGCTAACAACAAAATGTGAATAAAAAGGGTCCAAGCTTGTCTTCTGAAGAGATCTTTACAACTTAGTCTACTTTGGTAAAGAGTTTTATAAATATTGTTATAGTTTATAACCAAAAAAGTGGGATCGGAAAAATATATATAATAAAAATAAATTATAAATATACAATGGTTAATTCTTGGAATATATTTTCTATTTTAATTCAATTCTCTGATTCTTAAGGTTTTGAATATATAAATATATCCAAGTCCTTGAAGATCAGACAACTTGAGTTAGACATATTGAAGTCACCTCCATTAATCAAGGTTAAGTGGGGTTAGTTATAAATAAGTGGAGGATAAACTATATTAATTATACACTAAGAATAAAGCTATAAAATATATTAATTATTCAATTGTTTATTATAGTTTAAATTAGAATAAAAAAAACCAACAAGGAGTAAACCAAACCAGCTTAAAGAGAATTCTGGAACACATTTCGAAGTTTTAAGAACTCCAAGGAGGAAGTAATTGAATATAAATAAAACGAAGACATTATTTAAATTTAATAATAACAATTTCACGGCTAGTAATGAAGAAAGAAACACGAGAGAAAATGAAAAACCAACTGCATCCAGTTGTAAAATAAAAAGCTTAAAGCGAGGCAATAAATTATACACAAAAGGCGGGAAACTGAAATGACTTCGCGGTACATTTGAGGGAAATGGCGTTTTCCAGTTGAGATAGTTGTTTTTTATTAAACAAAATTATCTGATCTATAATTTATGGAACACGTTACTTTTTTTAGTAGTTGTACAGAAAACATCAACATTTGACAATAATATATTTTTATAGAGTGACAAACCCATATTAACATATTAAATATACTGAAAATATTTTTTTATATATAGATAAAGATAACAACAAAAAACAAATGAAAATAGCATAAATAGAACCTAGTAAATATATCTTTGGCAAAGTTATATTTTTGTTTCATTATTATTTTCTTTAAATTACGAACTTTAAGATTTTTGATTTGACATCTTTATTCTGTTAATTTTCTTATAGTCCATTAATTTGAATTTCTATAAGAACTTCTTGTTAATTATCAAAGTTTCTAACATTGAAAACTAAATTAATTATACATATCAAGAAAATTAAACAAGGGTCTCGCAAGAAAACACAGCTCAGAACTTTGATAAATTTACGCACGATTCAATGTCAGAACTTGAACGAAATATGATAACAAAATTCAATTACAACATTTGTGAATAAAATAAATTAAAAAAAAAATAATGACGAGATGTTTATATGACAATTAAAAAACCTTTTGCAGAAAACGTGTTTTGCATTCAGAATACATAACACAGCTTACAAACTTTCTTAATTAACTTCTTTATATATTATCTTAATTAGAACAACACAATCTCCTGTAGCGCGGCCTCCGCAACGTGAGTGATGAGGGCAGCGCAGACATTAGATCATTACATGACTTGCTAAATACATGGTGTGTTTCTGACTTTGTTTAAGACTCACGGACCTTATTTGTTTATACCGATATTACCTAATAGTACTACTATTCTAAGTAATAATAATGATATATTTTTTGAAATAGGTTTATATATGTATATGTAACATATATGTAAAACCTATAAGACTAATTACTATTTTTGTAAGACAATTAAGACTATAGTATTACAGAAAAAATCAGTTGACCCCCAAACTAGGTGCAAATCTGTGTCTTGGGATTCAAATACAATAATTTAAGGTTACAGCCCGAAGTAAGATTCAACAACTCCGTAATAACAACATTTGTGATTTGTTATTATTATCTACTAAATTGTAGCGTAGTTGTACAACTTTACTAAATTTAAATATATATTTAATGTAAAATAAACCGATTCGAAACTTTTTGAAACCGTTCCGTCGCACCACCTTTTTTTTATAATATATATTGTCCAAAAAATAACTTCAGTGATTTAACTTTTAAATTCTTTTATATACCAGAAAGAAAAAGTGAAAATAAAATGCGGAAGTAACTGCAATTCATGTTGAAAATAAAAACCATTACGACGAGTCTATAAATTTTACACAAAAGAAGAGGAACTGAAAATATTTCGAGACAAGTTTGTGGGAAGTCTTTATCTACTTTAAATAGTCACTTTTTATACAATAATATGAAATTCTTAACTGTTTTTTGCAAGTTTAATTAAAATGTTAAGTACCTATACTGCAATATGAGAATTTTAATAAATAACCGAAATAAGATTTTAGAAAACCGAAATAAGATTTTAGAAAATTTCTATCTGAAACTCTTAATTATTCATGGACATATCGATTTATGTAAATTAAGATGAGTAAATATTTATTATTTGAACGAGAAATATTCGAGTTCTTACATTTATGTCGTGCTATATAAACAGTTTTATAAAAACAATAATTATTAGGTACAAATAAAAGTCACAACCATATATTTATAAATAATACGATTTACTTACGTACTTAAGCATTTGTTTAGATATTCGTTAGAGTTTATTATTGTATGATTGTAAAATACTATTTAATACTAGTAGAAATACTGTAGCTTGTATGTGATATTTTATATTTTATTTCACATATGTATATATATATATATATATATATATATATATATATAAATATATTCAAATTCAAAATATCTTTATTCAAGTAGGCATTTACACGCACTTTTGAATCGTCAATTACATTAAATTGGTCAGTATAGTCAGTCTGTGAATAAGCTACCACCAGCTCGGAATGCTGTTCTGCTGAGAAGAGCTGGCCAGAAACTCAACAGTTGCTCTTTTTAAATGAAATTTAACAATGTTTCACTTATACATTATAAGATCAGTCCTGCAGATGAGTCGATGATACAAGTTCCATACATTTCGATCAACCAAAAATTTTTAAATGTTGTAATGAGATTTATAAAAATAAATAAATAAAATTTAATAATATACTTATAATTTTAGATTTAAAGCTAATAAAAGGAAGATCTAAAATATCTTGTGGAATTGTATTATATATGTATGTAGTACACTCAAGCCCATCAAGGATTTGTTAACTTTTTGAAGTCGAAATTTTGGCGTTACGAGCCTATTTTTATTTTTTGTATTGATCGGATGTCTGGCGCTGTTTTTAATATAAGTATTTAAATTTTGACGTATATATAGTGTGTTAATAAAAATGTATGGAGAAGCGACCGTAAGAATACCGTAAGACAAAATATTGTGAATATAACTAAAATAAACGAGTCGAGCCTTATTAACATCTGATAATTGTCTTACTTTTTCAATTGCAAAGACGGCTGAGCTAATTTTGCTTGCGAGTGTCGAGAGATGGGGGTTTCACTGGAGCTTTCTATCTAAAGTTATACCTAAGAAAGTTGTCGAGTCAGTCAGTTCTAACACTTCATTGTTAAGGAATAAACTACAATTTAGATTTTTTTATATTCGAAAGTGTAAATTCCATGCATTTAGTTTTCTTAGTATTTAATACCAAATTAATAATTCGAACCAATGTAGAACACGTGACAGAGCACAGTTAACTTTGTCAAAATTAGCTTTATTACGATCAACTTTAAAAATAAGTGAGGTATTATCAGCAAAAAGTACAACGTCACATAGTCCTTTTACGTAAAAGTGCAAATCATTAATTTAGAGTAAAAATAAGAAATGGCCTAGTATAAAGCCTTGTGGAACACCCATTTTTAGGTGAAATCCAACCGATTTAAAATTATTTACATCAACCGTCTGAAATCTTTGATTCAAGTAAGAGGCAATAAGATCAAGCGCAGCACTACGCACACCATAGTGATTAAGTTTGCAAAGTAATGTTTGATGGTCCACGCAATCAAAGGCTTTAGATAAATCACAAAACACTCCGATTGCATTCTGTGACTTTACCGATGCGTCGTTAATGTGCTTAAGAAGCGCGGCACCCGCATCAGTTGTTGATTTGCCTTTGGTGAAACCATATTGTTCACTATGCATGATTTTATTGCTATAAACAAATTTTGAAATTTGGTTTAGAATAATTTTATCGAAGATTTTACTTAAAGTAGGTAAAATAGAGATAGGTCTATAAGGATAATTGTGGAGCAATATCATTTATAATACTTATTAGTAATTTTACTGAAATACCCCTAAGATCACCGGTTTTTTTCATATTTAGATTTCTAAAAGTTTTAACAATTTCATATGTTTAAAAACAAAACATTTATTACTGACTGTTACGTTATTCGTCAATTCGACGATTGCATCACATGGTGAAGAATTTAAATTACGCGTGACTGTTAAAGGAATTTCGTTAAAAATAGTCTCAAAAATAGCCGCCACAGTTGAATCTGAATTTATTTCAATATTATCAATTTTTAACTTAATAGGTCCATTAGCAGACCAAGTTTTCCCAGAAACACTAGATAAAACATCCCAAGTGGCCTTTATTTTATTTTTTGAGCTTAAGATTTTATTTCTTATATAAATCGACTTAGCTTGTATGCAAACGGTCTTAAATATTTTAGAAAAAATCCTAACTTTATTCAAGAATACCGGATCTTGATTCTATTGCCTCTCACCATATAAATCATATAACTTATCTCTACTTTTATATATTCCCACGGTAGCCCAATCACTAAATTTAAGTTTAGGTATTTCGTCATAGTTTTTGGCTTAAGAACATTATTAAATTTTTGTCACAAATAATCGAAAATGTTATTATATTAATTATTTGGATTATCATCGGTCATGTCTACTTCACCCACTTTTTACTGAACAGTATTCTTAAATATTAGGATCTGGTTTTTTGTAATTAGTCTACAAGTAAACTTTTGGGACTTTTCACTTTCGTGAGTAATTAATAAAGAAAATTTTAGACCACAGTGGTCTGAACTTAAATTCATCTTTACTGTTTCTTAATAAATGTTACAGCAACATAACACATTATCAATACAAGTCGTGGAAACACAAGTGATGCGAGTAGGTTCAAAGAAGACGTTCAGTAAGTTAAAAGATTTAAACAAGTTTTATAAACGTACCCCAGACGAAGTTTCTTGTAATATATCTACATTGAAATCACCGCAAACAATCACGGACTTGTTTTTATGACAAAGCTTAGTTAAAATTTCCTCCATTTTGTTTTCAAATTCATCAAAGTCACTAGAGGGGGGTCGGTACACGCACAAAATAATATGTTCATTGAGCTCAATGCAGGATAGTTCAATAATTCGCTCGACAGAGAGCTCCACTATATCTGATCGAGAGTTTAACACTACATCGTTACGAGCTAAGATAAGTGAGCCACCGCGAATAGCTTTCTCTCTACACAACGAACTTGACAATTTATAATATTGTTATTCTTTGATAACCAGTGCTCTGTAATGCACAATAAACTTATGTCATATTTTTGAACAAAGAGTTCCACTTCCAATTCCTTGCCACCTAAGCCTTGTATATGTTGATGGACAATATTAACTAACTTAGGCTTTGTTTTATCCATTAGTTTAAAGTGGAACGCTTATGTTCGGTCAGTAATACATTATTTAAAATATATTTATTTTTCTTTATATCCCTTAAAATGAAATTTTTTAAATTAAATGCTACTAAAGTAGCAATTTGTTTTTTATAATATAGAGGTAGATACATTGTACCTTTTGTCATCCTAAATCTATTATAAATAAATTTATTTACATCAAAGTAAATGAATGCATCACTATGACGGTATGTCAGATTATATAATGTCAAAATTATATATATATTTGTTTTGTTTGTCTGAATAAGAAGATGAATATGGAAATGTACAAATTACAAAAAATTACAACATACAAGTTTATGTATATCAGCTATATAAGTAAGTGTGTATATATCAACTTGAATTATTTGTTAATTTATTATGACGGGAGATTTATTATGAGAGGATGAAGTTCATCACCACCATCTAAATCTACTTAAACTAAATAATGTAACTACACATCTATAGATTCAAATAGTACACAGACAAATTAAAAATCGAAATTTTGTTATTAAAAGAAATGATTCATCATACTATTATTTATTGTCATGGAAAATACTACTGAATTATATTATATTGAGATTTAACTCATAATTCCAACCTAAAAGAAATTAAAATCGTTGCGTTGTATTATAAGTTACACTATGTTTTTTATTAATTTAATGATTTTTTTTTACAATTATTTCTCGTAGCTTTACTATTTGACAATAAAATTCCTTTAAGAAAACCAAAGTTTTCATCAATTTCTTGACAATTTAAAAAGTCTTGCCTTGTAAAGTCACTGACAGAATTCGACTCTATAAATAAAGTGAGTTCGAACGATTATGGAGCTTAAGAAGACTTGAGTCAGCTTAAGGATCTAATTGAGAATTTACAATTTAAAAGTCAATTACTTCAGTGAGAGAGACTTAGAAGAGGTGTTATATTTTTGTTAAATTAGTGCGGAATATAGGCCTTATACACATATTTATTAAAATATCAATTTAATTAAACATAATTTGAAATCTTTTGCACATTTGTTCTTGAATCTTAATTTATTATTACTGTCAAAGAACTCAAGAAACCATTGTAATTCCACAAAATATTTATTCATTTTTACAATCAGATACGTTTATCTGTCTGTAAATAGTAAGTCTAACTTTGTTATTTTTATTATAAATAATATAGCATTAGTTCGTATGCGGGCATTAGTTAGTTACATAACAAAAAAAATGCCAACTAATTGTAGAACTTTGAGAACTTTAACTTTAATACGTGACTTCTGCTGTGTAAAAACTTTTTTGTTGAAGTTCTCTCATTGTACTTTTATGGCTTAGAAGCCAAATGATTCAAAAGATTTCCTATTTTGTAAATAAATTATCATTAAGAGATTTATAAATATTAAATGTTCCACATATTCATTTAAATTACGTGATTTATATGTATTAGTTAAAATTAATTTGAGGCACTATTATTGTTACATAACAAATCAAAATATATAGGTATAAATAGGAACTTGGGAAAAAAATATTGATAATTGAACAGAAATCGGTACTAAATTATTAAATTTAATGTTTTATAGATGAGGGATGAGATAGAGGAACCAAATATAGTAAATAGGGTCATTATTCAGGCAGTAGGTTTTGGTAGCCAGGATTGAGACCGTAAATTAAATAAAAATATAACAAAACATGTAACTTGGATTTATGAGAGAAATTTTCCCTTTTCTTCGCTTTTTGATTTCCCTGGTTGTTACAGTTTAATAAATACCTTACAACTGAACGCCGTCCAAATACCACATAAAATACTAGTTATGTTATTGCTTCAACTAAATTGTAAACAGGTTCAAGTTACCACCAATTTCCATTTATAGAACTTTTAGATCTAGATAATAGATTTAGATAAAAGAAACTTTTAATATGTAATTCGTTTTTATCACATTTATTTAATCTTTTTTAAACTAACAATTTAATACATATTACATGAAACACCTTTACATACTTTCCTAATTATCTGCATTATTTAACATGTAGAGTATTATAAGATATAGAGCAGCGTAGACAACATAGCATGACTTGATAGATATAAAGAGTGTTTGTGATCTCTAAGATCTGATATCTAAGAGTCATGGAACATAATATTAATTTTTGGCAATTCTGTAATAAGCACATTTGTAATTTGTTATTGTTATTAAGAAAAGTGTAGCGTAGTTACACAACTATATAATTTTTAATAAATATAGAATTAAAAACGAACTGAGTTCACACCGCGAATCCATAAATTTTAATATTTATGTAATCATTTTTATAATAAGTAAAGCAAAAACTTTGTACACCTTTAAAAAGATATATGCGGACGGAACATTTAATGCACATATGGAGATGAAGGGAAGAAAGCTAATACTTACATACAATAATGCATTGAACTTTACACACACTGTCAAATGTCCATGTCAAGTTTATATTATTCCTATATCAAATAGTCGCAAAGAATTTACTCCCGCACAACGTACCAGAATAAAATCAAAAATATTTTATGCATAGAGGTAATTTTTTAAACCCTCAAAATTAAAACTTTAAATTAGGATCAAATTTTTGGCAACTAGTTTCTATTAATATTCGTATGTAAAACTAAATATAATTGAAAAACAATAGACATTTATAAATCTCTAAGTGATGATTTATTTATAAAAATAATAATATTTTTAAATCATTTGGCTACTAAGCCATAAAAGTAAAATGATTTAACTCGAACAAATAAGCTTTTATAGAGTAGAAGTTACGTATAAAAGTTAAAATTCTCAAAGTTGTAGAACTGTAGCAATTAGTTAGTAATCTTTTGTTACCTAACTAATACCCGTAGTCCGAATTAATATGTATACGTCCAATGCGGTATAACATCGACTTTAAAATAAGATTCTTTATAGGTTTGTTATTTTTTTTATGTTACAAATTTTCATAATAATAACATCTACTCTTCTTACAGTTTTAAGTGGGTTGAAGTTTAAGATTGTTCGTAACCTCATTTATCATTCCGTTAACAGTTAAAAAATCTACTACTATACTATTTGTCAATATTACAATTTAAGTTTTTGGTATTAGCTGTGACAAGAGTAAAAGGAAGTAGAGTAATCAATATATATAAAGGAAAACAACAACATAAAAAACAAAAAACATTAAAGAACGAGACAGTATCAGCGCCCTCTGATGGTGAATAGGATGTCTGTTTAACTGATTTTCAGGGGTACTTTTATTTATCCATAAGATTAATATTTTACGTAATTAACAGACAGACGTGTCAAAGATTTAAGGATTTTACTTAATTTAATAAATATTAAAACAAAATAATTATAAGGTATATTCAGCACTGAATTTACGAAAATATAACACCACTTCTGTCTTTCTTCAGTGAGAGAGATACCACTCTGGCATATGATACAAATTAATTCATATATATTTTCGAAACAAAAACTTCAGTCGATTTAACTTTTAAATTCTTTTATATACCAGAAAGAAAAAGTGAAAATAAAATAAAGAAGTAGATGCAATTCATATTGAAAATAAAACCATTACGACGAGTCCTAAATTTTACACAAAAGAAGGGAAACTGAAAATATTTCGAAGTAACTTAGGTAAAGGTATAACTTTACGAGAAAAATTTTTATCTACTTTAAATATATTTTTTTGAACTTTTTATAAAATAATACAAAATTCTAAACTGTTTTATACAAGTTTAATTAAAATGTTAAGTTCCAATATTGCAATATCAGAATAATAATTAATACCTGAAATTAGATTTTATAAACTCTCCATTTCCGAATTCAAATCCTAGGATATCATTTCAGTCTGAAACTCTGGATTATTCATAGACTTATCGATTTATGTAAATCAAGACGAGTGAATAATTATAATATATTATTTAAACTAGAAATAACTTTGCTTGTATAATAAATAAATTGCTTACATTTATTTAGTGCTTTAAATACGGTTTTATAGAAACAATAATATTCAACAAGTACAATGAAAAATTCAAAACAATATACTTACAAAATATAGGTCCTTAAACATTTGTAAAGCTATGAGATTATATTTTATATTGCATTATTGTAAACGACGATTAAATACTAAAATGTTGATATAAAAATACATTATCACTTTATATTTTACCCCCGACCCAAAAAGAAGGGTGTTATAAGTTTGACGTGTGTACAATATTGATAGTTAAAACCTGAAGGAATCAAAATGTTAATAAGCTACCGAGGAAAATAATTAAACAATAATAATATACCTTAAATCTTTGGCACGTCTATCTGTTAATTACGTAAAATATTAAACTTATGGATAAATAAAAGTTCATAAAAGAATAAATACTGTTTGTATGTGATATATAATATTATGCGGTACAGTTTCATATATTTGTTAATTTATTAAGACGGCTATGACCACTCAAATGACGTGAACTATTCAGAAAGGATTAAATTTGTTGCAACCATCTGATATGTACTACTAAAATTAAATAATATAACCATCGATATATTAAAACAATACACTATATAAAGCATACGTCGAAATTATGTTATTAAAAGAATGATTCAGCATATTATTATTATTTTAAATTATAACACAACAATTTTATTGACATATTTTCGAAAATGCTACTGAATTATATTATATCAACAATAATACTAAACTAGTAGTAAATACTTATAATTCAAGCTTTTAATAAATTAATATCGCTGTGTAAAAGAAGTGTATTTTTTGAGTTTTTTTATTAATATGTTTTTATATACTCGTAAGTTCTCATTGTATTACTATTTAACAAAAAAAAAGTTTGAAATGCACCAAATTTTTCTTCATTTTCTCGATAATTTAAAAAATCTGTTGTAAGGTCACTGAGAGAATTCGACTCTATAAATAATGCGAGTTCGAACGATTATGGAGCTTAAGAAGCCTCGAGTCAACTTAAGGACCTAATTGAGAATTTATAATTTAAAATTAAAAACTCAATTACTTCAGAGAGAGAGTGACTTAGAAAAGGTGTTATATTTTGTTTTAATATCTATTTAATTAAATATAATCCCTAAATCTTTGGCATGTTTGTCTGTCAATAACGTAAAATAAAGTAGAGTTTTAAAGAATTGTATGGAGACTTATATAAATAAAAGTACCCCTGAAAATCAGTTAAACAGACATTTATTCACCTTCAGAAGGCGCTGATACTGTCTGGTTCTATAATGTTTTTGTTTTTATTTTGTTGCTTTCTTTTATATTAATTACTCTGCCTTTTTACTGTTATCACTGCTAATACCAAATACTTAAATTGAAATATTGACAAATAGTATATTAGTAGACTGTTAACGGAACTATAAAAGAGGTTATAAACAATCTTTAAACTTCAACATACTTAAAACTGTAAGAAGAGTAGATATTATTATTATAAACATTTGTGATATAAAAAAAATGTACCAACGTAAAAAAAGTAACGTAAGTAAAAGTAAACGTAAACGTAAAAATTCTTATTCTAAGCGTCGATGTTATACCGCAATGAAGTCATACACAATAGTTCGTACTACGGGTATTAGTTAGTTAGGTAACAAAAGATTACCAACTAATTGCTACAGTTATACAACTTTGAGAATTTTAACTTTTATACGTAACTTCTGCTCTATAAAAACTAATTTGTTCGAGTTAATTTATTGTGCTTTTGTGGTTTAGAAACCAAACGATTTAAAAGTTATTATGTTATATATATATATTTTTTATTTATTATATTTTATTATTTTATAAATAAATCTTCATTTAGAGATTTATAAATTTATATAAATATAGAATGTAAAAAACCGATACGGGCAGGGATTCGAACCCGCGACTACTGGGAAACCGTCCCGTCGCTCTACCAACTGAGCTACCGTATCGCTGTCCGCCTCGGTGAATTAAGCATTCTATATGTGATCGTCTTTATCGGGACGGTGGTCTTTCTATATTTATATAAATTTAAATAAGCTTAACATGGCTATACATGTTTAAAATTATTTTCAAAAATTGATTTCGGTAGTGGCATCTTTTCAGTGTTTATCTATACTGCAAAGTTAGAAACATTGGTTAGGATTTTCGAAAGAAACCTAATAGATGTCACCACATAAATTTAAATAAGCTTAACATGGCTATACATGTTTAAAATTATTTTCAAAAAGATTTATAAATGTTTATTATTTTTTTATTTATATTTAGTTTTACATAAGAATATTAACAGAAACTGGGTGTCGTATATTTGCCAAAATTTTATACTAATTTTAAGTTTAATGTTTATAGGGGTTTGTAAAATCACCTCTGCATTAAATATTTTATATTTTATTAGACTACACAGCACTTGCGGAAAAAAATATTATTATTTGATCAAAAGCTGGTACTAAATTATTAAATCCAATATTTCACAGCTAAGGGATGAAATAGAGGAGTGAATAAGAATAAGAACGGTCATTATTCAGGCAGTAAGTTTGATTTATGGCGTCAAAAGAATCAAAATGTCACATAATATGTAACTTTGATTTATCAAAGTCTATATTAAAATCTCAACTCAAAATAAATTCATATCAAAATGGTTTGAAGGCAAAGGTTACGTACTTACCTTTCCTCCATCACACGGATTATGCATATAATATCGAATACGATATCGATGTTACGGATTAAACATCTCCCTACCAGCCCATCGATTAAAAAAGGTTGAGCCGCTTTCTCAGAACAATGTTGCCTAAGGCGCAGGTACCCTTGTACGGTAAGTCCAATGTAACCTCCAAGAATAGACGAGACGAAGCTTCTTAGCAATCCATGGATTCACCGTGCGGGTGCCGGGCCCATCGCGTTGCAAGGAGAGGAGTGCAAGCAGTGCCTGGGACTTGCGACCCAGGAGTAGGTTTAAGGGGCCCCTTTATTATGCGCAAAAACGCTCACCTTCACCCTCCACACTCCTCTCCCTACCTAACCAAATTTGGAAAGAACCTACTAATGCCGCCTTTGAAGTACGTTCTAGAAATGAACCGATGCTTGTTCTAGAAAGGCCAAGATCTTTAAGTAGGCTATAGAGAGATTTTGCTGTTATACCTCTCGCTCCCACTTCTACCGCGTACAAACTAACTATAAATTTATTCCTGATCAGTTCGTTGGTTAGTTCGTAATACTTATTGAGCTTGAATGTGTGATCCCTTGGGATGTTTGTTTCCCAAGGAACAGTAAGCTCCACAAGTATCACGCGCCTCAGATGTTTCGAATACAGGAATAAGTCCGGTCTGGATGACGAAACACCAACATCCCCAGGGATTTTGTAATGCTTTTCATACGTGTCCATCATGAGAATCCAATCAGGAGCCGCGCCTAATATTGAATAAGGCTTCGCTTTTGATTTTTTGGAGGAGCCTTCTTTTACGAATTCTATAGATCGTTCGGTGGTTGTTATACCCTTCCGCGCTCTTGCTACTGAAAGACTAACCGCTTCCCGTATAATTTCTAATACCTTGTCGTGGCGACGCGAGTATTGACCTTTATCTAGAAGTACCCTACACCCTACTAATAGGTGTTTCGCGGTTCCTATTGCCTCCCCACAGATGTTGCAAGACTTTTCGGTGGCTTTGCCCCATCTTACTAAATTACTTTGATCTGGGAGAGTCATTTGGAATGCATTAAGATAGAATTTTAATAATGCTGGGGACCAATAATAAATTAAGGTGCGCCACTTCAAAGCTAGTGGAATACAAAAATCTCCTATGGTCACCCATTCGTTTTGAATTTCTAGGCTCATCGCGTGGAGTCGGTAATTATCGTTTTCGTCTTGTCGAATAAAAGATTTTGTTATGTCTATGTCTTGAACTTTCCTACTTGATCCTAGCCCTACTTTATTTGTTTGAGCACCTATCATAAACTTTTTATGGAATTGAAGTCGTGACTCGAGCTCTGAGGCAACTTTGTCTTTTGGGAGAGAAGTTACAGTATCATCTTTAGATTTTCCGATGATATGTCTTTTGGTAACTCTTAGATGTTTGTAGAGCTCCGATGGTTTCTTTAATTTTAATCCAAAGTTGTTACGGTCTCTAAATAAGGTTGAAGAGTCCGCTGAGTGCGCTAACCCGAGCCATAACTTCAATGTCTTTATGACGCTTGCATCTAACTTTGACAAAAGGGTTTTATTTATATCATACACGAGGAAAGGCCAATTTAGACGTGATGTTAAATAATTATCGTAAATCCAAGCTTTTTTGACGTTACTTATTGGTTGGTTGTCTACCTTTTTGAGATCGTTTAAAAAGCTATCGACTATTACATCCAACGATGGAGTACGGCCTTGGTAATCGATTTTTTTACCTAAAAATTTAAACGGAGCTGCTTCCGTAACCGTACTAACGCACTGACCGCCTATTATAAGACCCGGATCGTAAGAGGTATATTTGGTATTCCGTCTACCCAGACACAGACTAAAACATTTACTTGGTTTTGTCCTCAATCCGCCCGTCCACGTACAGAAATCCTCAACTACATTTAAAAGTACCTGACATTGTTTCGGATTACGTGTCAGTATCGCGAGATCATCTGCAAAAGCTAGTATGGATTCTGTGTATTTGTTGTTGAACTTAAACCGATAGCCCCACTTTTTTTCATTTCTAATTAATTTGTCTATTAAAATATTAATAACTATATTAAATATAATAGGAGAAATACAATAGCCCTGAAATAAACCAACGTTATAATTAAGTGGTTTTGAATGGTTTTCATTAAAAATTATTGAGAATTTTAATTTTGAATAATATGATGCAATAATGTCGCGAACTACCATAGGAAAGTTATACCATTTAAGCGCGAACATCATTAGTTCATGTCGTACCGACCCAAAGGCGTTTTCTAAGTCTATCCAACAAACCGTAATTTGTCTCTCGCTAGTTCTAGCATCTTTAAGGCTTTCCGATATTAACGTATTATGTTCCAGGCATCCAGAAATTCCGGGCAAAAACCCTTTCTGGTGATTAGGCCTGAAATATCTATTGTTAATCATGAATTGCGTCATTTTAGTTTGTAAAAAAGAGAAAAATATTTTGGAAATTGTATTTGTTAGGGCTATCGGTCTAGTATCCTTGGGATTATTGACATTGTCGTTTTTCGGAATGAGGACAAAAAGGGCTTTTCCGAACGATACCGGTATTTGCTTTCTTGACCAGATTTTACCGAATATATTTAAAAGATGTTTATGGAGCGACGGACATTTTTTGTAAACTATATAAGGGATACCATCCGGACCTGGTGCTGACTTAGATGGTTTCATTTTAATTATTTTATTGATTTCCTCCAAAGTTGGTGGGTTGGCTTGAAAATCTTCAGTAGGAGTCTCAGGTTTGTGTTCGTTTGGATCCCCATATAGTCTTTGGTTTTCTGGCACTTCGTATGTGCTTTTATAATGGTCGAAAATTTGCTCGTTGGTCAAGAGAAGCTTACCTTTTTGATCTTTGAAAATGTTTTTTGAGTATTTAAAAGGATTTTTATCAAAGTCTACTTCATGTTTTGCCCGATCAAAGCTATCACGATTTTTCGTTATTTGATTTGTTATACCTTGGATAAGTTTAAGAATTGATCGCAATGCCCTAGACAGTTGGTGACTAAGTTGATTATCGCCTAAGGCTTTGGCTATACGAAGTTTCTTTATAAAATCTCTTTTTTTCCTCCTCATTTTCAATTTAAAACCGTTTTCTTTATTTTTGTGAGCATAACGATTCGTAGGTGGATAGTGCTCATTAAAGTAGTCGTAAATAGTATTTTGGAAAGTCTCTACTTGCGCATCGAGTACCTGATTTGAGCCCGGGTGCTCTAACAGGGCCGCTATATTTTGGTCATGTACTTTCCAGGTCGATTGTTTAGTATTTGGAATGCTAAGACGCGTCCGGATGGTCATGGACTCCTGATAGTTTTCATTCAATGGCTCACCATGAGATATATGAGGGTAAACTCTATCCGCAGTGAAAACTGAAGATCTTACCGACGGTTGCCGCACTTCAGCACCATTGTGTGTTTTAAGATGTTTAATAAACCAGGCTCGTCTTTTGTAATTTTTCCCGCACGTAGGGCATTTCAGTTCCGTTATCGCGCCGTTTTCGCCGTAATTGTCAACCGGTGGACAGTTCTTCCGCCCCCCCTCTCGGACTGTCCTAGGGGTATTTTTCTTATTTGGACTTTTAGCGTTTATCGACGTTCCCGGGCTTGGCTTGCTAGGCCATCGCCCTCGGCTGTCTTTCCAGCAGTCTGCTGTCTTCCCAGCTGCCAGCTGTCTTTCCAGCGTCAACTGTCTTTCCAGCGTCATCCCGTCTCTCCGGGCTGTCAATTTAGATAAGACGAAGCTTCTTAGCAATCCATGGATTCACCGTGCGGGTGCCGGGCCCATCGCGTTGCAAGGAGAGGAGTGCAAGCAGTGCCTGGGACTTGCGACCCAGGAGTAGGTTTAAGGGGCCCCTTTATTATGCGCAAAAACGCTCACCTTCACCCTCCAGTATACGCTAATAAAAAAGTATACTTCCCGTACATTTTCGTGAACTTGCGACAAACACTCGCTAGGAACTACTACCAGTAACGCTACAACTACTACTAGTGTCCGAGCGGTGCGGAGGCTATAAGACTCGCTCGATTCTTGCCAGGCGGTGGGTCCGCAAACTAACTAACCGTTAAGCTGGCAAACGAACCGACCTGCACCCGAAAGGACCCATTGCATGCAAGAGGACTATGCAAGTAGTCTAAGTCCTTAATGATTAATTTCGTAGAATAGACACCATCGTCAACGTACACACAACGGTCCCCCATCGTAACAACTTCAATAAGTACTACATAATATTATTATTTTTATTCTGGTTAGAGGTCTGTTTGTATCGGGGGGTTTTTAAATATATATTAATTTTTTTTTAGTTAGTGTCGGATTTCGAGGCTACATCTTTTTTATCTTTCTTTTGAAAATCTGTATAATCGGTAGAGCGGAATTAATAAAATTAATTATAATGATATTTAAAGTATTACAACATAAATTTAACAAAAAATAAAAAGTGATATTAAATTTTACACAAAAGTAGGACAACCAGAATTATTCGGCGGTAAATCAACGTAAACTTCCTTTGAGATAGTCGCATCTTATTAAATAAAAAGAACTTAAAAAAAAAATCATAAATGCTTTATTTTTTAGAGAGATTTTTTTCTTCTATTGTTAAATAATTGATGTATCATGTAAATTAAATTTAAATTCGTCAAATTCATCTGATATTTAAATTAATCCAAACAATAAATCAAAAGCGACAGCGTATTGACTACGAGTACTGCACAATCATGTCATCGTAACACCACAATACATATACAAGAAATGACTTATTCTTATAATGCTTTAGTTGACGCTTCTTGCAATTAATTCTTTATCTCTTTTTCTCATTAAATATTCGGAACTGAAGAGGGTTCTGTGAAAGTGACAACAATATTTATTACAACTCCATGTTTGATTTAAGTAATTGAGTAATACCTTCAAATTTGTATAAATGGAACTCTAACAATAGTAAAAAAGTATTTTTCTATAATGGCTACCATTCTTTTGTTTTCTTTCCTTCCTAAAAATATACCGGTAAAGTTTAATCAGCCGTCAAGTTAGCCGAAGTTAGTAGTGTAGGTATCGGTTAGTTACCTAACAAGAAAATCTCAGGTATTTTAGAACTTCATGAATTTTTATTAGAAAAATAAAGCTTGTTGGAGTTTAGTTCTAAAAGATTGTGGTTAAGGTTTTTTGTATAAGCTAATTGGCACAATCTTGATCTTGAATTAAGACTTAAGAGATATGAATATGAAAATGTTTAAGTGTAGAAGAGGCCGAGGATCGAGTTATTCAGAGTTTTTAAATACCGAATGTTCGAAATTTTACTTAAGATGTTAAATATGATATAAAGAAGATAAATACGGAGTTATTCTATGCATAGAGCTGTTTGATATAAATAATGATTTGTGTCTTATCGATATTTCAAAATTAATATTTAAAATTAATCAATATTTATATGAATAAACACATTTCAATAACGCCACACATTGATGTGTGCTTCCGTATGTTTAGACAAAGGAACGTTTTTATTCATTACATTAATAAATAAAAATATATGAAATAATGTAATGGTAAGATAAATAATCACTGTTAAAATTATATCAACTAAAGTTTAAAAATTATGAAATAGCATGATCATAAAAAAATATATAAATCTTTTTCAGCAACGAAGCTGCAGAATGATATCTCACATACTTAAATATACATATACATAAAATAAATATTTTTTTGTTTACTGCTGCTATAATAAAAATAAATGGAAAAATGTAAGCGTCTTTCAAATGTAAGAATTTTAACAGCAATGTCTCGTTTGAAAAAAGGACTATTGTAAGTTAATATTATATATATAACAAGAAGAAAACCACTTCATCTAAGAAATATAACCATTACTGATTTGTAATATTTGGTATAAACTTAAAACTGATTTTTCCCTTTATTGTGATATTTATATTATCTGCAACAACAATCCATTTTGAGTACAATTCAGTATTTGATTATTAGTTCTCTAATATTATTTACAATTATTATTCATGGGCTGAAATATATCTTTATATGTGTTAGTTTTTATTTAAAAGAAACGATCTCTTTTATAATATCATGAAAAAAAAATAACAAATATGCACTTTAAATATTTTATTGAAAAAATTATGACTGTTTGTTATGTGAAGTCAATATTTTTTTAAACTGAAACTTTTTTTATTGTTGAATTTAGTATATTTAAATTTATTATAAGAATATGTATTTATTCTATTGTTGGTTTTGTTTTAATCTTTGTACCTTTCAAATTCATTTCAATATAGAATTTGAAATTAATTCTGTTATGTAATATTTTTATTATTTTTAGAAGTAGCGAATATACTTTTATTTTATTTTTTTTTTATTTTTTTTTACTTTTTATTTTTTTTATTTTTTTTTTATTTTTTGTCTCTCGTGGTCACTTTAATAAAGTCAAAATTTTATAAAATGATAAAATTTGTTCTGAAATATACGCTGAAAATATTTTCTTGCATTATTAGATTCATTAATCACTTGTTATTCTTTAAATACCTTAACAAAAAATGTAGAGCACCAGGAATTTAAAGACTTAATAAAAATTCAAGCTCGCCATCTTGTTTTGAAATAATTATAATATTATGTTTAGTTTTTAGCACTAAAGTAGTAAAAGAAAAAATCTATATATTCGTTAATTGTTGTATTTTTAGATTTAAATAATAATGTCTTAATTGTAATAGGAATACAAATTGTAATTAAAAAAAAATACTTTTTTATAATGTCACCGCATTGAATGTATACTTTACTGTAGTTCTAGCAGACATCAAATATTCAGGGAAGGTAAAATTTTTAAGTAGTTTCAGAACTTTATGAATCTTTAACCAAACTTGCAGTATCATTAAAAATGTTAAAATTCAGCAAAATTATTCTTGTATTGTTAAGGCTCAAAAAAAATACAAATAAAAGGTATTTTTGAAATAATCAATAATACGGACATAAGGAGACATCCTCGACCTGTGATACGCATCTTAGGTTTCCCTGTCTACTCAGTAAAGCAAGTTCATGTATATTTTCTCTTTTTCGAAGACACGTAAAACCATTAATCTACAAAGAACTTTCGTGTCCATTCTGTTATCCAACTTCATTGGAGATCTGGTCTTGAATTCAATTTAGAGTTTAACATATTTTTTCTTAGTAAGAATGTTAAAATATTTTAATTTTCTTGCTTCATCTTAGCAGTTGCTTTCATATCAATTGTATTTCACATCAATTGTATTTTTAATTTTATCAAATACGAAATTAAAAGAAATAAATTACCTTCTTAGAAAAAGAAAAAGTACTTGACGAAAGATTAATATCGCTAATTATGTCATTTCTGTAGGGTATGAGAGAAAGTAAATAACTATAAATAATAAATATAGTTTTAAAATTCGAAGCTTAAGAGAACTTGATCGGATTAAGAGATTTATAGGAGTGGATTTATTTTTATTTTTGTATAAAATCTGAATATTCCAAGAAACTAAAAATCAAGGACCAGCTAGGAGGTAGGTTTGGATACGAACTTATATTTGTCCATATTTGTGAAACTGAATGGATATTTTTAGCTTAAGCTTTGATATTCACTTTTTAGGCCATGTATTAGTAAAAACTTTCATGGTATATCGGACTGGATACCGAAAGCTATATTTCAATCCTTCGGAAAAATGACTTCTTTTTGCAGAATGTATTTTTGTCGTTGACCGAAAACTCGTGTACGAAATATCAGTAATGATTGTTACAGTACTTAGGACGAAAGAGCATTCAAACAAATTTACATAACCATTATAAAGTTAAGTCAATATAATATTTTTATTCCTTAATATAATAATATATTTAAAGCAGAACATTCCACATTCAACTAGACCGGCTTGGAATTTGTATTACTTTGTAAAGATGTATCTTCTGTTTCAGTGACTTCAATGAATTAACTTACTGTAATTTATGTCAGGAAATAAAGCCAACACAACGACACAACACCAATATTTCTGTTAGAATATTATTTTCAATTGACTATAATTTAGTAACACCATTGTGAGATGAGGTTATTTTTTATTTTCATTAAAAATAGCTAAATACAAGAGTTAATGTTTTTAAATAACTCTCTCGTGAGCACTTAACACAAGCACTTACTATAGGTACAAAAGTCCGTATAGAAACTAAATGGAAACAAAATTACTTATAAAAGAGCTTTTCCATACTGTGTTTATACTTTTCAGTTTTTCAAGGTTTCCTAAGAGTCAGTATCGTGCTTCGTGTGAGGTAAGGTCATAAGGCCGAGTTGAATTAACTTAAACAGCTTCTATTATAAGATTTTACCAAAATATTTTTATATTTTTATATAATATTCTTGATTTTTGCGGCCTCAATTAGAAGCTCGATAATTATAAATTGAATATTTCGAACGTATTACTAATGTGTTAGTATGACTGGAAACAACCAGTCATAAGATATTAATTCAAGTTAAAGACTTATGAAGCCAAAAATAATTAACTAAATTTATATTTTTTAAAATACATTGTAGTTTAAAATATATTACAATATTATTAAAAGATCGATGATAGACCCACTTAAACCATGTACATGACTCTATAAATAGAGTTAAGTAATTCAAGCTTGAGAGGACTTGATCTAAATTGAGAGGTGAAGCGAGGTAATATACTTTTATAATTAAAGAATAGTTGTAATATTAAGAAGATGAAGAAATATTAAGCTTTAAAGCTCCTGAAGTAGCACTTACGCCGGAAACTTGGATATAGATGGTATATACTCGTAGGTAACAATTTTATAAAAATGACCATTTTCTTGATAATATTGAAATTTCGGTTATAGAGTCGCTAAGAACGATTGACTGTAAAAAAGTGAGTGCGGTGGATTAAAGAGCTTAAAAATACTCGAGTCAAATTAAGGGCCTAATTGAGAGTTTATAAAATATAAAGGTAAAAACTCAATTGCTTAGATGAAAGAGTCTTAGAGGTGTTATAGTTTGGTTAAATCTAAGTAAGTTTTAGTTTACTGGCAGTAGATAACATAATGTGTCAATACTATTATTCTTTCTATACAATATAATACTAAGATCTTCTAAGATAGTTGTTAGTGTAATGTTTTAGGATTAATGGTATTTATATTTTCCTTATTCTAAAAGTAAATGTTTTACCACAGTAAACGTATATACATTACTTCATACTAGGAACTTATGTTTGTGGTTAGTTTGTTAGGTAATAATAGATTCTCAGCTAATCCTAGAACTCTGTGAACTTTTATAAGTGATTGCTACAGTGTACAAACTTATTTGTTAGAGGTCATTCATTGTAATTTTATGGCTTAAAAACCAAATGATTTACAAGAGTTATTATTTTATAAATAATTGATGATTCGGAAATTTAGAAATATTGGCTGTTTAACATCCCAATTTTAATTACCTAAATATTAGTAAAAAAATATGTTGATGCACGCTTTCTATTATAATAGAAAATCAAAATCAACTTAGACTACAAAGCACATGTGGAAAAAAATATAAAACTTATGAAGTGTTGTTGGTACTAACTTACTAAGTTTAATATTTCATAGCTGAGGGAAGAGATATAAAACTCAAATATAAAACGATGGGTCATTATTCAGGCAGTAGGGTTGGTAACCAGGATTTATGGCATAAAAATAATATGAAACTTTAATTTTATTTAACTGCTATTAAAACTTATATACTATACTAATTCATATGAAAATGGTTTGAACGCAATACAATAACGAATTTTCTATTTATTTTTCTTTTTTATTTCCCTAGCTGTTACAATTTAATTACTACGGTGAAATCGAACGTCGTTCATATTCCACATAGAATACTAGTAAAGTTATTACTTCAACTAAATTGGAAACGAGTTCCTAAATAGTTTATGTACAGTTTCTGTTGAATCTCAAACTCTTAAATTTAAAACGTTTCTAAAATGCGTTTCATTCTTCTAGTTTTCTTTTTGGTGTATAAAAATGTCTTTATTACCACAATAATTATTATTTCACTTGTCAAAAAACCTGATTTCGTAAACGTAACGTTTACCGTAAAAGGTTATAGAGTCGTTGCGAGCATAAATGACTCTCTCTATAAAAACAGTAGATCACGATCGGTAGGATCTACATTAAAAAGTTAGTCTAGAAAATTTATTTTGAATATGAAAGAAGTTTTGAAAACAAAGACAATAGAACTGGTTTGAGATTCTTAGTCAGAGGTAGAGTTTGTAGTAACCATTGTTGGGAAAGATGAATTATGGTGTCACGATCTTCGAAATGGCTAAGTATATTTTAAAACACTATATTTCCAGGCAAGATATAGATTTTAAAAGTCTTAGACTAGAATCTAGTTATAATTTTAAGAACGTTATCTTATTTATAACTAAATTAATTAAATCTCTTATGATACCATAAAAAGTGTTGCATATACGCAATATAAGCTGCATGCAGTTTAAAGCATGAAAAATAAGTGATATTACTTTATACACAACAAGACTGGAAACCGAATTATTTCGCGGTTAATTAGCGGGTACTCGCTTCTTTTGCCTGAAACAGTTGCGTTTTATTAGATAGACAAGACAAACTTCATAAAAATACAACAAATGGAGCAATTTTTCTTTTCATTCTATTCTTATTGTAAAGATTATTTACAATTATTTGAAAAATAATTTTACTGGATGTAATTTTAAACACATAGTTATAATATAAGATAGTATTTTATATTATGTAATAAAATACAAATACCAAGGACTTCTTCCTTCGTCTTTTAAGTTACTTTTTCTAAATATAATAATATATAATAAAAATTAATCATATTATTTATTTATTCATATAATACATTATTCACACTTTTCAGTGGGACTTTTAAGACAAATTATAAGACTCTGTAACAAACCTGTCAAACTTTAAGTTACGAAGTTTGTCCGAATATAGTACGTAGGTTATGAATTACATAATATTATTTTAAAGAGAGATGCTCTGAATTATTTTTAATAAAACTAAAAAGGTGTAGATTCGTCAAATTAGTCTGTCATGTAACTTAACAGTTACCTAATGTAAACAATATTACAAAAGTGACAGCGTGTTAAATACTGTACAAATAATTATGTCATCGTAATACCGCGCTATACATTTTAGAAGTGATATTATCCTTGTTATACTTTAGTTGGTTATTCTTGTAATTAGTTCTTTTATTGATTAACAACCCTTAATTTTCTATAAAATAAACTGTAATAATTGTAATCAAAGTATTTTAATAGAACGCTTAACATTGTTATATTACCTTTTTTAAAAGTATCCCGGTATAAAGTTTCATCAACCGTCCAATTTACTAAAGTTAGTAGTGCAAGTATTGGAAAGTTCGCTAACAAGAGAATCTCAGGTATTTCTAGAACTTCCAGAACTTTTATAAGAAAATAGAAACATACTTGTTAGAGTTGAGTTCTAGAATATTGCGGTTTAGATTTATATATAAGTAAATGGGCATACTTACCTAGGGTTTAGGAGATACTGTTATCAATATCTTTATCTTATTAATACGAAGCCGAAGGTAGAGTTTAGTTGAAAGGTTCGTGTATACTAGATGTTTGAAGTTTTAATTAAAATAATAAATGTCAAATTAATTTAAACTGAGAGCTTTTTGACAATATTATCTTTTTTTTTATTTTTTTTTTTTATATTATCTAGGGCAATGCTTGACTACATTCCACCTGATGGTAAGTGGAATGTAGTCTAAGGTGGTAAGGCGCATTACCCTAGCAGCCTATTCACTCTTCTCTTGAATGTATCCACATTGTATTCTTTCGGAAATACCGACGCAGGCAAGCTGTTCCAATCCTTTGCTGTACGCAGTAAAAAAGACGAAGCAAAGCGCTTCGTTCGGACAGGTGGAATGACCACAACAAAAGGATGGATTCCTGCCGTGCGTCGGAAAGTCCGATGATGGAAGGGGGCCGGGGGAATTAGATCGTGTAATTCCTGCGCACACTCACCAAAATGTATCCTATAGAATACTGAGAGGCTAGCAATTCTACGCCTGTGTTCAAGGCTTTGGAGGTCGGCTTCGACCAATTCGGGATCGCCTATGAGCCTCTTTGCTCGCCTCTCAATTGAGTCCAGAACCACAAGATGAGACTTTGCGGTACCAGCAAATATGTGGCCTCAGTACTCTACACACGACCGGATCTGTGCTTTGTATAAAACAAGAAGCTGTCCCGGTGTAAAGTACTGCCGAACCTTCGCAAGAACGGCAAACTTTGCTGCTGCTGCTCTTGCTCTGGACTCAATGAACCGACCAAAGTTGAGGTTCGAGGAAATCTCTAAGCCTAACAACTGAAGCCGGTCACTCTATTCCAAGGATACATTCTGGAAAGTAGGAGCCAAGGTGAAAGGGCTCCTTTTGGCGGTGAACAGACACATCTGCGTTTTGAAGGCGTTGAATTTGACAAGATTGGCATTGCTCCATGCGGAGACTGCCTGAAGTTTGTCATTCAAACGCTGCACCATCGCCTCTCTTTCAGACTGTACTTGATCTCGACTAGCCCGAGTACTCGGCAGATATCTTTCTACAACTGTGCTGTCGTCTGCGTACCTATAGATACCGGGCTTCAACAGATCGTTAATGTGCAGCAGAAAAAGAGTTGCAGAAAGAACGGACCCCTGAGGCACTCCGGCATTTATTGTCAAGGATTCCGAGGAACACCCATCGACAACTACTCGGAGAGATCTCTGGCTCAGAAAGTCCGTTACCCAGCCGATCAGACCAGGAGATATACCGTACGCTGAAAGCTTGCTTATAAGGCTCGCATGCCAGACCCTGTCAAATGCCCTCGAGACGTCCAGAGAGACGGCGACCGCTTCTCCGTTCTTCTCGATGGCCTCGCCTAGAATGTGTGTAGCATACACTAGGAGGTCCCCAGTAGACCTATTACGGCGAAACCCGTACTGTCGGTCAATGAGGAGGTCTCCTAAGGTCTCCTACCTTCTAGGACCACTGGCTTTATTCACATCTAAACGACACAATGTTCTCCATACCTCTTTGTAAGTGATGCGGATTTCAGGCATCGAAATACCGCAGGGAGGAAGATGTGCTGGAGAAGCATTGCCAGTATCTAGATGTGAATTATCAGCAAACAGAGAAGAAGAAATATCTCTTTAATCTAATCTACATCTAATATTACTTTAAGATGAATATTGGAGAAAGTTGAGTAATTTCATGTTGTTATTTTTATTATGGTTATACAGGATTATTTGTAATTAGTTGACCACCTCTTGCAGGCAGCCTCTCTACATCAACCCTAACAAACTAATCCCAACAAATAAATTTGTACTGAATGACTATTTCCCTTTGTTATTATTTTTTAAAATATTATTTCTAACAATTTACTTTTTAAATACAATTCATTATATATTTTTTAATACCCTAATTTCATTTAACATTGAGATACTCTGAATTATTCAAGGCCTGGTTTATATCTTTATGTTAACTAGAAATTTTGCTTAATAATTAATATTCATGACATCTACTTGGGATATTTGCTTAAAAGAAATTGAGAAATCAATATCTCTTTTATATAATAAAATAGCAAATAGCAAAGAGCAAATATATATTATAGATATTTTATTGAAAAAGTAATGTCTGTAAAGTGCGAAATTATTTTCTTCTATGTGTTTAATTTATTATTTTTAGAATAGTAAATAGACTTCAATATTAATTTACTATTATTATTATCATATACTATTTCACTTTTTTCATATTTTATATTTCAAATAAGCACTTTTTTAGGTCATTACGATGAAATAATTACCTCCTGCGTTAATGAGTAAAATATTTTTAGATTTTATTTAATTTTTCAGCATAACTTTACTAAATATTTTACTTTCTCAAGAAAATAAAAAGTATTTAAAAAATATATATATCGGTAGTTAAGTTACTAATATAGAGTCTATAAGAGCAAGTAAACTTTTAATAGAATGGTTAATTTCGTGTTTGAGACGACTTGAGTGAATTAAGGAATTAAAAGAGAGAAACATTTTTTTTATTTTGTGTTTAAATATTAATTATTCAAAAGATGAAGGGAATAAGAATTGCAGCAAAGAATCTAGAAGCTAGAATTTAGGCTGGAAAATGTTCCGATAACTTGTAATTTGCAACAAAATTGATATTTTACTAGCACTTGTCAGAGGATTTATTTATTTTACTAATATATAACATATTTCAAGCAGAATTCCACAATCAACTAAATTGGTTTTGAGTTTGTGTATCTTTGTAAAGATGTATCTTCTGTTTGATCTTGTAATGACCTAACTGTAATTTATGTTAAGAAATAAAACCAATACAATGAAACAACATTAATATTGGTGTTTCAATAATATTTTCAATTGAACATATATTTCTAACGTCATTTTGCGACGATATTATGTTTTATTTTCCTTAGGAATAGCAAAATATAAGAGTAAATGTTTTTAAATAACTCTTTCGTGACCACTTATCTTACTTACTACAGGTACTAAAGGTACTTAAGTCAGTATATATACTAAATGAAAACAAAATTACTTATAAAAAAGCTTTTTCATATTGTGTTTGTGCTTTTCAGCTATTCAAGATTTTCTGAGAGTCAGTATCGTGCGTCGTGTGGGATAAGGTCATGGCCTAGTTGGGATAACTTAAACAGCATCTATTATAACATTTTACCAAAATATTTTAACATTTTTTGTAATTATACTTTACTAAATCTCGATAATCATTAAAAAATTATTCTATTTGATCTTTAGTAATATAAAAAATGTATTAGGTTTGTTTGAACGCACTAATCACTGGAACTATCATTAAGATTTCAGTAAGTCTTTATTAATTTATGTCATTACATTAATGTCATTATATTAATTTATGTCATTATATTTATTACAATCTGTTTATTTTTCCCATATAAACCATATAGTCTTTTAAAAACGAATAGCAAATGTGGTTATAATATTCTTGATTTTTGCGGCCTCAATTAGAAGCTCGATAATAATTATCGAAGATGAATATTTCGAACGTATTACTAATGTCTTAGTATGACTTCAACGCAGAAAAGCTAGGTATAAGTATAAGTTTTAAACTTATGAATTCATGTAAAATAATTAAATATGTCTAAGTAAGTATGTATGTACGATCGATTATGAAGCCTTAAATTCAATTCAAATTTGTAAATGACTCTAAGAATAAAGTTAAGGAATTCCAAACTGGAGAGGAGAATTAAGAGGTTAAGCGAGAAAATATATTTTTATATTTAAACAAATGTTATAATATTAGGAAGATGAAGATATATTAAGCCCTAAAACTCCTGATATATCACTTACACCGGCAACTTGGTTAATAATAATTCATAGTATATAATTTAACAAGTGTAAAAATATATTTTAAATTCGAATATCTTTTATTTCCAATGCATATATGGAATATACATTTAACTTGTTTTTAAAGAAACATAAAACACATAATTATGTGAACTTTGAGAGTTGGTATTCCTTAATATTAATTAATTTGAATATAGATGGTATATACTTGTAGATAACTGTTTTGTATATATTTTTTTAAATAAAATATAATACTAAGATCTTTAGTTGTTGTTAAAGTTTTAAACTTGTTGTTACTGGCATGTTTTAGGTTAAATATAACGTTTTAATATTTGTCTGTCTGTTACATTTTATCAGTAGAACTTTAGAATTATTCTTATTTTTTTATGTATGTCTCGCATTTCATTACGTTTATAATTATTATTTGTTTTTATTATAATAAATATATTTTACCCGTTTTGTTTATGAATCGTTTTATTTCGAATTAATAATAATCAATCATAGCATAAAATATCTTAGGCTGACTTTCAATTATTTCATAATTTCGCTTACTTTTTTTTCCATAAATATTTTAAGGAAATATTTATAAGAGTAGATCTTAAAAATAAAAGCTATCGACTTTTAAAAACTGGGTTTTCTTTGTTTTTAATACTGTAGTAAAAGCGATAAAAACACATTATTTATCCTTTTTCTAAATTCGAATATCACATTGAATCTATACATACACATTAGTTTGTGCTGCGGGAATTAGTTAGTTAAGTAACAAAAGATTCAGCTAATCGTAGAACTTTGAGAACTTTAACTTTTTACGTGACTTCTTCTGTGTAAGAACTTATTTGTTAGAGTTCATTCATTATACTTTTATGGCTTAGCAGCCGAAAAGATTTCTTTTTTATAAATGAAATGTGATTCAGAGATTTAGAAATATTGGCTGTCTTATATACTAAACTTAAGTAAAAGTTTTTTTCATTTACGCTTTCTTTTATAATAGAAAATCAAATTCAATTTAGAGAAAAAAGTATATGTGAAAAAAAAAATCTTTTGAAAAGAAATTGGTACTAAATTATTAAATTTAATATTTCATAGCTGAGGAATGATATAGAGGAGTCACATATGATAAGAAGGGTCATTATTTAGGCAGTAGGGTTAGTAACCAGGATGTATGACTTAAATAAAATGTCAATATTTCAAAATATGAAATTTTGGTTTTTCAAATTCTTTTATTAATACTTATATACAAAACCAATTCACATCAAAATGGTTTGAACGCAATACAATAACGATTTTTTTATTTATTTTCCTTTTTTATTTCCCTAGCTATTACAATTTAATTGCTACGCTGACACTGAACGTCGTCCATATTCTACATAAAATAGTAAAGTTGTTACTTCAACTAAATTGAAAACGAGTTCCTAAGTTATAGTCTATTTATATTTTTCAATAGAATTCTTAAATTTAAACGTTCCTAACATTTTTTTAATACACATTTTCTACCTTTTTCATTGGTGTATCAATATTTCTTTTTTTTTATTGTAATAATATTATTTTGGTTTCCAAAAAACCGTATTTCGTAACCGTAAATGTATCGTTGATCATAAAATGTGGAATACTTGGCAGCACTATTGATAAATAGGTTATGAATATGAAATAAGTTCCTGAAAATTAAGATAATAAAAACTAAAGATTTAAGATTTTTAGTCGGAGTTAGTGTTTGTAGTAGGTAATGATTGTTGTGAATGTTGAATTATTTGTCTATGTCACGACAAGCAAGATGGCTATGTATGTTTTAAAATACTATATTTGAAAGCTAGAGATAGTCTTTAATTTAATTAATCAAATTATAACTAGACCCTAGTTTAGTTATAATTTAAATACCTGTATCTTCTACATAACTGTATTACTTAAATATCTAATGTTGCAATATAAAGTGCTAGAGCAGTATGCAATTTGAACCATAAAATAAAAAGTAATATTACATTTTACACAATAGGAGGGAAACCGAAATTATTTCGCGGTTAATTAGCGAGAACTCACTTCTCTTGCTTGAAATAGTTGTGTTTTATTAAATAGGACACACTTCTTAAAAATTAATACTAATGGCCACTTTTAATATGAAACTTGCTTTTATTTTGGAAAGAATAATGTTTTCCTTTTATTCTATTGTTGTTACATAGACAGAATATTTACAATGATTGAATAATTTTACTGCTTGTCATTTTAACCACATAATTATTATGTAAAATATAGTATATATAGTATTTTACATAACGTAAAAAATACAAATACCCAAGGACTTCTTCCTTCGTCTTTTACGTTTAGTTTTTTCTAAATACTACCTAACTACGTACGTATAAGATCTCAATTGCATAATATTATTTTAAAACAAAATACTCTGAATCATTGTAAATAAGTTAAATAGCTCTAGATTAGTCAAATTAAACAGTCATGTGATCAAATGTAAACTAATCAGCAGGGCTATTCCGTATCTTTTTTGACAGTTAAAATGAAAAGCACTATCAGTAAGTGCGGACATAATGGTTGTCAAACAACTAATTTCCTATAGTAACAAACTATGTAACTATAGTAACAAACTGCCATGACGTCACAGCTGATGTTCATTAGAAAAGTCAAAGTTAGCGAATAGCCCTGCTAAACAACATAACAGAAGCGACAGCGTATTAAATACTGTACAAACAAATATATTATCGTAACATCACAATATATATACAAGAAGTGACTTATTCGTAATATGTTTAGTTGACTTATCTTGCTTCTTCATTTCTTTTTCTCATTTAATATTTTGAACCAATAAGGGTTCTGTGAAAAAGAGATTACAACTCAAGTAATAACCTTCATCTTTGTAGAAATTTAATTTTAATAATTGTAATAAAAGTATTTTACTTTAATGATTTACAAGTTGCCGGTATAAAGTCGACCGTCTACTTTACTAAAGTTAGTAGTGCAAGTATTGGAAAGTTTCCTAACAAGAGAATCTCAGGTATTTCTAGAACTTCCAGAACTTTTATAAGAAAATAACTTACTAGGTAGAGTTGAGTTATAAAAGGTTTTGTTTTATATTTATTTATAAGTAAATGGGCATATCATGGATTCTTACTTAGTATTTGTAATATATATTTATCAAAATCTTTCTTCAGATGAGACCGAAGATCCAGTTTACTTGAAAGATTTCTGTTTGCTAAGCGTTTGAAGTTTTAATTAAAATAATAGATATTGAATTAATTTGAACTGGGAGCTCTTTGATAATAATAATAAATGATTTGTGTCTAATTACTTTTTGATGAATAATGGAGAAAGTTGAGGAATTTCATGTTATTCTTTTTATTGTTATATTTATATATTAAACAAATAAGTTGAAGATAAATAACAATTGTTATTTTTATTTACATATAACTAATTAAAAACTTTTTACGGAATTACAATTCATAATATTCTGCTTAAGTTTTTTTAATTTTCAATTCCTAAGTACGTGTTACCAGTTGTTTTTAAGATTGACTAAACTTATTATCTACCAACTAATTTTAATATATTACACAATTAATGGAATATTATTATTTAATAAAATTATCGTTAAAAAAACCAAAAAAATACTTTTCAAAAATCAATGTGAGTGTAAAATAGAAACAATCACAAAAGTAGTTACAAAATTAAATTGAAAATTTAAAAAAACCCGATAAAAAAAGACGTCTAAAAAAAATAAAAATTATATTATTATGTACTTATTGAAATCGTTGGATCGGGATTTTTTAAATTTTCAATTTATTTTTTTTATACTTTGTTAAAGTTATGTTACTGGTTTCATTATTGTACTTACGGACACACAAATTTTCACTTGCCTAAGTATTTCTAACTCTATTGCATAAGAAGATTTCACCTGCTCCATTAAAACCTCAATATCTTGGAGACGACTGTTTATATTTCTACGCTAAAAACTATCTTGAAGAACCAGGCTTTCGGTTAAAAAAAAACACGATCAAATCCGTCGACGCGTTTGGCTGCTACATTGCCACAGACAGACATACAGATACACAAATCGACAGGTCAAACCTATAACACCCCTCTTTTTGAGTCGGGGGTTAAAAACAAATACGTCACTATACAAAGAGGTCACTGAATAGAGTCCTCTTGTTAATACAATAAATACTGAATAATAAATAAAAAGAACAGTTAAAATTTAATAGTTTCAACTGAATTATTATTTTCCTTCACTGTGCTTTTTATATTATCTCTAACAAGATACCATTTTGAATACAATTCAATGTAAAAATGGCATGGCCCAGTTGGGATAACTTAAACTATAACTATATCCGATCTTAAGAAACATATTTAAATAAATATTTTGTCTACATACATAATGACATATATATTAAAAATGTATTTTGTGGCAAAGAGATGCTTAGAATTAATTTAATTAAAAATATTATCCTTTGTAACGTGTATTCCATTCTCTTTGACGCGCATCTTTTAATATTAATATTATAATTTATATCTTTTATATATGATATTAAAAAAGTTTCTAAAAAATATACCATAAATTCCATAGAAAACACTACAAACGAGTTCACCTTTTTTAAAATATAAACTCTTCTTTATGTTAGGAAAATATACTTTCGATCAAAAGAGTTTTATTACTCTTAAAAGATATCCTGACTTTATATTTTGTTTGAATTGTGAGAAATATAAAGTTGCGTAATGAGACATTTTTAAGCTCCACTATTATAGCTTTTGAACTTTAAAAATATAAAATGACTGCAATAAAACAATAGGTACTGCTTTATTTATTACTTATTCATTTAAATAAAAAAGAATTAATTAATATTAATTTTGTTTTTTTAGACATTTGTAAAAAAAATGATAAAAATAGATAATTAATAAAAAATATTGTCTTCGCTGTAATCTGTTATCTCTTTTACATTGCAACAAAAAAAAAAGATTATAAGAAACTCTCCCAATGTCAATATTATTATATTCATATGTTTACGTACGTATGTTAAGTATTATTATAGTCATATGGTTACCTACGTATGTTAAGTAAACATATATATACAATAATATTGAATATATATATATATATTTATAAAAAAATTCTCGATTTTATTTTCCGTTCGAGTTTGACATGGCGGGATATATATAGTGACGTAATGAAAGATTCTCCAATTATTGTAAAACTTTTGAACCTCCATTTTATAACCTGACTGCAATAAAATGATACTTTATAGAAGTTTATGGTTTTAAATTTCAGAAAAATAAAATTTAATACCAGTTATTTATTTGTTTTTGAAAAGTATTTGCTATTTAAAACTATTGATATACATAAATTGATAAATTACTTTTTGATTCATAAATCACGTTAAACTTTCAAAACAATTATTATAAACATATAATATAAGTGGGTACGTAAAAAGTTTAATACCTCATACAATACGACCAATAGACGAGTCGTATACAATAACAACGATATAGACAGAGCTGTTATTGTTTGACAAATATTCCTAACGTATTACGAATGGCTTGCAGTGTTGACAAATAAGTGACTAGAAACAGCTCGTTGATATATATAACTTCATGTTCAAACTTATTTAGTGATTTTATAATTTAGTAAAATGCAATTAAGTTCATTAGGATTACAATTGGAATTAGATCTGTCTCTAGAAAAACAATTTTCTCTTACTATTTTAACTAATACTATTCGATTGTAAGATAATTAATAATAAGATATGGTTTATATGTAAAACAAAAAAATAACTTCAAAAGCAACATATTTCACGATATTGTAAATAGTTTAGTTGTCGAGCTACTAAAACCATTTAAATGACTTTTAATACAGTGGAGATATAACAAGGGTTGGTAGGACTCGAGGATATTAAGAGGTTAAGCAAACAAATGTGTTTCTGGGAAAAGAAACTTATATTAGTAGAATGAAGAGGGATTAAAGTTTTTAACTCCGGAATTTGCACTTACATCGGTAACATGGTTAATAATAACCTTTGGTCGATATATCTTAACGAATGGTTTTACATAAAAATATTGTATACTAGCTGTTGCCCGCGGTTCCGCCCGCGTGTAGGTCGCTTTTCGCGTAATCTGTGGAAACTATAATTATCCAGACCTATAATAGACTATATTATATTATATAATAGACGATATTATTTTAGAACTAATTTCATAACCATAGAAAACGTTATAGTGAGTCAACCTTAAAAGCTAGATATATCTTGTCGCGGACTTCTTTTTAAAACTTTTAAAGAGAAACAATTTCATAGAACATCATTTTTACGTAACTGTCACCGTTTTCGCAGCGCACGCAGTTTTTTGTTTATTTTTTTACACCTTGTATTAGATTATTCAAGTTTTAGTAAGCATGCCTAATTTTTTTGTAAATATAACATAGCCTATGTCACTCGGAAATAGTGTAGCTTGCCAACGGTGAAAGAATTTTTGAAATCGGTCCAGTAGTTTCGGAGCCTATTCATTTCAAACATACAAAAAAATAATCAAACCTTTCCTCTTTACAATATTAGTATAGATTTCAAATACATATTATGAAACTAAAATAAATCAATTATGTATATAAATTAATAAATACAAAAAGGTTTTTGTGTAGACATAATAAATGACCACAATTATTTATAAAATAAAAATAGCTACTTTAAAAAAAACCGACTTTAAAACTAAAAAGTAATAAATAATGAAGATTTAATATTTATTATATACTACCCATTATTTATATGTCCTATTTACTAAAAGGTTTGAAGTCGATGCCAAGCCATTTAGTATTAGAAATCGGTTGAATACATTTCCGTAATTATTTATTTTTTTGTTTTTTTTTCGTATCGATTCAAGCTTGTAATCATATGAAGATTGAGCTGCTTTTAATAAAAACGTTTAATTGCTATTTATTATGTTTATTTAAGTTGTATCATTAAAGTAGGCATTTTTATTTATTAAGTTGTATCATTAAAGTAGGCATTTCATTGTATTAATTTGCTCGTATTCATTTAAGTGGTTAAATATAATTATTTGTTTAATGCTTGGCGCCGACTTCAAACCTATTAATAAATAGGACATATAAATAATAGGTAGTATATAATAAATATTAAATCTTCATTATTTATTACTTTTTAGTTTTAAAGACTGTTTTTTTTTTAAATAGTTATTTTCATTTAATCCTTTTTAGTTTATTGCTACATTATCAATTAGCCATGGGTAGACCCACAAAAGGTGCTGCGCGCCTTAAAAAATATAGATCTCAAGAAACAGGAACGGATAAAAGTAGTCTTCTCAATAAAAAATCTCTTTGAAACACAATTTCACGTTCTTGTGAGACTATTAAAGACTTCACATATACAAAACAACAGATGTCATGAGTCACAACACGTTTTGATTTCCTTCCGGAAGAGTTAGTTCAAAACTTGGACGAAAATGCTCATAAAATAAAAACTAATGGACCTACCTGAATAAAATTTTTATGGGACCAATTCGAAACTATTCTGCATCAAACAAAAAAAGAATTACGTAACTCGGTTCAGAAACCGTGGAGAAATCGGTGTACATACATAAAAAAAACCGGCCAAATTGAGAACCTCCTCCTTTTTGAAGAAGTCGGTTAATAAATACAAAAGAAATAACTTTTTATTAAATATGAGAGAGAACTCAATTATTTAAAAGTTCACAGAAAATAGCTCAGTTTTCATCAGATAAAGTTTATCAAACAACATAAAATTCTTGGAATCATTTTAAAATCGGACAATAACATGAAAAGTCCTTTTACTGTGTTGTTAATCTAATCAAACCATCTAAATTCATTTTGTTTACAATTTTATGTATATTTTTTTTTTGTTTCGTTGATTAAGAATAAATTATTGTATTCTAAAATAAAAGTTTCTAAAATATTGTAAACTAAAACAAAACCATTTAAAAACATAACAGTAACACAAGGGTACTTTAATTAATAAATTAATTGACACTGAATATATATGTTTTTAATTTAATATTTTTTTTTATCAACCTATATGTTTATAATATTTTTAATCTGTGTGTTTGTTTTATCATGTTGCTATAAATACAAGTTACCGGTTATTGAATTACTTATGCAGTAATACGGTTTTATTTTCATCTCTTGAATACAAAAAGATAAGGTAGGAGTTATCCCGGAGACGCTTTTCTGATAAGATAACATAAAATACACAAACTTGTACAAGCTCAATGTATACACTCGATCAAAATAGACCACTCGTAAACTACTCATCAAAATATGTAGTAACATATCTGAAACCGACATCGCTGTATCGACACAAAAGATATATTCTTCACATTATTCAGTTTTCTTTTCTAAAATATTTTGTGGACGAGATAAAAAGGACGTTTTCTGAATTATCATATTAAATTTTTGTGACATACTTTAGACATACTTTTGACATTTTTGTGACATACATGAATGAGAAAATGTATTTTTAATTTTAAATTAAAAACTCTAATATTAAAAGAATTAAAAGAGATTATAATCCTTAAACCTCCGGAGGTAGCACTTACGCCGCTTGGTACTTAACTTGGTTTATTATAATTGACATTCAATAATTTTACAAATGGTTTTGAATTTTTAATTATTACTTAAATTCTAATATCTTGTATTCAAAAAGTTTATATGCAATGTAATTAGATTAATATATTTCTATATTTTTAATAATAAATATACCAGGTATGTTAGTGGAAAAATAGAAGATTTAACTGCAGTTTTAGTGCTGGCATTATTTATTATTTAAATTATTATTATATAATTTGACGGTAGTTTAAAAATACATTACTCTATACAAGACTATTATATATTTAATAACAAAATTTATAGCTTGACTGAGTACACATATGTTATGCAAGAAGAAGGTTAAAAGGTCTCTATAAATTTAAAGTGATATAAAATTCAATAAAAGCTTCATAAAGTATACGAGTGGTACATAGGTACCTTTTTATAAAACTCAATATTTTCTTCATAATATTGTAAATTCCGCTGTAGAGTTACTAAGAAGAGTGTGCTGTAGAAAGGAGAGTGGAATAGATTATGGAGCTTAAGAGGACTCCATATAGATTAAGGGCCTAATTGAGAATTTATTATTTAAAAGTAAAACTCAATTACTTAGATCAAAGAGTTTTAGAGGTGTTATATTTTAGTTAGTAGAAAAGGATTATTTTCTTATCTTACAATTTAATGTTATACCGTAGTGAAGGCAAAGGTTCGTTAGGTAACAAAAGATTATCAACTCATTGAAGAACTTTAAGTTTTAAAAGTTACTTCTGCTCTCTGAAAAAATATTTGTTGGAGTTCATTCATTGAGCTTTTGTGGCTTTGAAACCAAATAAGAGATTAAAAAAATACACTTTTATATATTAATTTAAATTAACTAAACATTAGTTACAAATTATTGGACTTACGCTTTCTATTATAACGGAAAATCAAGATCAGCTTAGACTACGAAGTACCTGAGGAAAAAAAAAACTTATGAAGTGTTGTTGGTATTAACTTATAAAATGTAATGTTTCATGGGTAAGGGATTCGATAGAGGAGTCAAATATAATGGAATCGAATCGATTATAAATATAATAGAAGGGTTATTATTCAGGTGGAATTAATGGCGTAAAAATGTCACAAAATATGAAAAAAATATTTTTCAAGTTCTGTTGTAAAAACTCATACATAAAAACAATTCATATCGAAATTTTCTATTTATTTTTCGTTTTTATTACCCTAGTTGTTACAATTTCATTGCTTAACATCTATTACAAGTATTTGAAAATTTATTTTACTGGATGTCATTTTAACCACATAAATATAATGTAACATGGTATTTTATATTATTTTTCACTTTACGTCTTTTACGTTTATTTTTTTCAAATACCTTACCTACGTTCATTGTATAATATTGTTTTAAAACAAAATACTCTGAATCCTTGTAAATAAGTTAAATAGCTGTAGATTGGTCAAATTATAAGATCATGTGATAAGATATATAAACTTATCTCAACAGCATAACAGCAGCCACAGCGTATTAAATACTGTACAAACAAATATATCATCGTAACATCACAATATATATACAAGTGACTTATTCATGATATGTTTTAGGTGACCCTTCTTGATATTATATTAAATCTTTAGTTCTTTAAAAATCTTTAAAATCTTTAGTTAAAAGATGGTTCTGTGAAAAAGACAATATTATTTATTACAACTCGAATTCTGATTTAAGTGATTGAGTACCCTTCATCTTTGTATAAATTTAATTTTAATAATTGTAATAAAAGTATTTTACTTTAATGATTTACAAGTTGCCGGTATAAAGTCGACCGTCCACTTTACTAAAGTTGGTAGTGCAAGTATTGGAAAGTTTCCTAACAAGAGAATCTCAGGTATTTCTAGAACTTCCAGAACTTTTATAAGAAAATAACTTACTTGTTAGAGTTGAGTTATAAAAGGTTTTGTTTTATGTTTATTTATAAGTAAATGGGCATATCATGGATAAGAATCCATATTTCCATCCAGATTTAAGTAAGAACTTAGTATTTGGAATATGTAATTATCAAAATCTTTTTTTAGATGAGATAGAGGTCGAGTTTATTTGAAAGATTCCTGTTTGCTAAACGTTTGAATTGTTAATTAAAATAAAAAATATTGAATTAATTTGACTGGAAGCTTTTTGACAATAATAATGAATGTTTTATGTAATAATTTTACATATGAATAATGGAGAAAGTTAAGTCATTTCATGTTGTTCTTTTTATTATTATATTTACGTAATAAATAGATATTTTAAAGATAAATAACAACTGTTATATTCTGCTGTACATATGTATTATATATATAACTAATTGTCTTTATTTTTATAAAATATCATTATTATTGTAATATGTGGTGTAAGATAACAACAGTTATAGAAAGGCGATATACACTACGAGAACACTGGTTAAAGTAGGTATTCTTATCGATACAATTTTGATTTCTGATTAGAAATCTCCTGATTTTATATATAGTTTTACAACTATTACTACTTTGTAATATTAGATATTAAATTTGAACTCAATTACTATTTCCTATCATTGTGATATTTATTCTATCTCTATTAAATACCTTTTTAAATACAATTCAATATTTTATAATTAATTCCCTAATATTATTTTACATTGAGATACTCTGAATTATTCATGGTCTGAGTTATATCTTTATGTTAACTAAAAATTTTGGCTTATAATTTATATTCATTACATTTACTCGACTATTTTTTTAAGGGAATTGAGAAATTGGATAAAATACATTCAATTTCAAATATTTTATTGAAAAAGTAGTTGCTTTAAATTGTGAAACTGATTTTCTTGTGTATTTTATATTTATTATTACTATCTATTATTATTACTATACTATCTGTTGCCGGTGACTTCGTCCACTGTAAAAATAATATTTTTATGGCTAAGAACCTAAGCCATACAAATATTATTTTCAATTATTTATGACGTATCTACCAATACCTCATACGTCAAAATCTTTTAATCCGTTTAAACTGTAGCAGGGAACATACAAATATTATAATTGGCTATATTTCTATTAATATTTAAATAACATAACAATCCTTCTAAAGTCATCGGGCAATAAGAAGGTTTTCACAAATAATAATGTAAAATTCAAGAAACCAAACGACTAAAAACAGTATCTTCCGTGACAATTACTTATGGCGCTACAATCTATGTTATGTCACAAGCAAAATATACTACCTAAGCTACAATATTGCTAAGTTTCATCAAAATCCGTTTAGTAGTATTGGCGTGATTGAGTAACAAACATCGCATACACAACCACTTGCAAAAGTTAGTATTTCTATAACCCATGTGTTATTCTGGTACATAAGCTACAATATTGCTAAGTTTCATCAAAATCCGTTTAGTAGTATTGTCGTGATTGAGTAACAAACATCCATCCATCCAAACAATCGCACTTGTATATTAGTCAGATACAGTTATTATTAATACACTTTATTATAATTATTATATTTGTTGGTGGATCTTTAAAATAAGCACTTTCTTAATTATCATCCCTGTCAAGTAGTACTAAAGGAAAGTTCAACTATAGCGTAGTAAAATAAACAGATTAAAATTAATAACTTTTGCACTTTTCAAATCATTAAAATGCAGACGAACATATTATTAGTTTTATAGAAAATAAAATAACAATTTAACACAATTGATACTTCTTATACGGATCTATCTAATGTACAGACCTGGTACTTATTTACATATTTGAATATCTCATAGCATGTTATATTTTTAACTATATCATACAAATACAATTAAACATTATTATTCAAGTATTAGCAATAATACAGGGTTACTTGTAATTAATTGGCCACCTCTTGCAGGTAGCCTGTATACATCAATCCCAACAACATCTGTTTCACGACTTTTTAAAATTATTAGTTTTAAAAATTTTCCGTACAACATTTATTTGTTGACTTTAACTCTTAGCGTAGGTATGGCGCCCGGCCGTTGTCATTTTAGGTACCTACTTTTTACAAAATACAGAATAATCTTAATATATATAAATTACGTTTCACGTTGTTTGTCCGCGATGGACTCCTAAACTACTTAACCGATTTTAATCAAATTTGCACACCGTGTGCAGTTTGATCCAATTTGAAACATAGGATAACTTACATCTTAATTTTTAGTCGCAATATTATTTTATTGCAAATTATTTCTTTACAATTATGTGAAACCAAACAAGTTCAACAAATAACGTAATGTTAAAAGTACAAATGTTTCATATACATTTTAACATCATAACCAACACGCGATGCTGAGAATGAATTATGAGTTAATTTTTAGTGTTAATATAGCCACATATTACTTAGACTGAAGTATATATAAACTCATATTATAATGAACATAATACAGTCAAATTATACCTGCTTCTTCGTTGAATCTATTTATGTGAGACGGGTCAACCAAAAATATTGTGCACCGATCAGTGCAAAATTAAATTAAAATTAAATTATTAATAATTTAAAATAACAAATATTATTTTCAAAAATTTAAAACTATCTGCCCTAAATACCTTAAAGTCGTAGAACAAATGTTGTTGGGATTTATGGAGAGAGGCTGCCTGCAAGAGGTGGTCAATTAATTACAAATAACCCTGTATATTTTTATATAATTTTATTTTTCAGCTACATTGAACATCGTTTTGTGAAAATTTCATTATTTCCTTATAGGTTTTGATGGATTCGCTTTTTTGTTTGGATGAAATAATAGTTTTACCCGTAGTATTCATGAATAAAATATTTTAAAATTATTTAACTTCATTTCACTTTTCAGTGGAACCGGAATTATAATAAATAACTTTCTTTTTTGAAAACGAAATGTATTTAAAAATATATCAATATCGGTAGTTATGTTAGTAATGTAGAGTCTATAAGAGTAATTAAATTACTTTTAATATACTGGTAAATTTCGTTGTTTGAGACGACTTGAGTAAATTAAAAGATTGAAACAGAAGAATAGAGACGAAGCTTCTTAGCAATCCATGGATTCACCGTGCGGGTGCCGGGCCCATCGCGTTGCAAGGAGAGGAGTGCAAGCAGTGCCTGGGACTTGCGACCCAGGAGTAGGTTTAAGGGGCCCCTTTATTATGCGCAAAAACGCTCACCTTCACCCTCCACACTCCTCTCCCTACCTAACCAAATTTGGAAAGAACCTACTAATGCCGCCTTTGAAGTACGTTCTAGAAATGAACCGATGCTTGTTCTAGAAAGGCCAAGATCTTTAAGTAGGCTATAGAGAGATTTTGCTGTTATACCTCTCGCTCCCACTTCTACCGCGTACAAACTAACTATAAATTTATTCCTGATCAGTTCGTTGGTTAGTTCGTAATATTTATTGAGCTTGAATGTGTGATCCCTTGGGATGTTTGTTTCCCAAGGAACAGTAAGCTCCACAAGTATCACGCGCCTCAGATGTTTCGAATACAGGAATAAGTCCGGTCTGGATGACGAAACACCAACATCCCCAGGGATTTTGTAATGCTTTTCATACGTGTCCATCATGAGAATCCAATCAGGAGCCGCGCCTAATATTGAATAAGGCTTCGCTTTTGATTTTTTGGAGGAGCCTTCTTTTACGAACTCTATAGATCGTTCGGTGGTTGTTATACCCTTCCGCGCTCTTGCTACTGAAAGACTAACCGCTTCCCGTATAATTTCTAATACCTTGTCGTGGCGACGCGAGTATTGACCTTATTTATTTTCTGATAAAATATGAAATATTCGAAGAATAAAGAGAATAAGATTTTCAGTTAAGAATCAAGAATCTAGCAATAGGCTGAAAAATGTTCTAACAATTATTTGGAATTTGCAAGGAAATAGACATTTTTAGTAGCATTTGCCAGCGGATTATGCTGGACTTCCACTTAACAAACTTTTTATGTATTCATCTGACAAAGGAGTTTATTCGGGATGTTCCTAACAAAATGTGTGCAAAATTTTACGATGTAGTTATTTTGTAAAAATAGCAAACGAATTGACATATACATTTTCAATATAAGTTAGTTTTCTATTTTTTTTTATTATTTTATTATAATATAGTATATTTCAAGTCGAATACTTCACAATAAACTAAATTAACAATGAGTTTGTATTACCTCGAAAAGATGTATCTTACTTATTGTAATTTATGTCAGGAAATAAAACCAATATAACGAAACAACAATAATATTAGTGTTTGAATAATATTTTTAATTGAACATATATTTCTAACATCATTTTTCCATGATATTATGTTTTATTTTCCTTAGAAATAACGAAATACAAGAATTAATGTTTTTAAATAACTCTCTCGTGAGCACTTAACACAAGCACTTACTACAGGTACAAAAGTCCGTATAGAAACTAAATGGAAACAAAATTACTTATAAAAGAGCTTTTTCATACTGTGTTTGTACTTTTCAGCTATTCAAGGTTTTCTAAGAGTCAGTATCGTGCGTCGTGTGAGATAAGGTCATGGCCTAGTTGGGATAAATTAAACAGCATCCTTTATAACATTTAATTAGATATTACAAATATATAATATATAAATAATTTGTCTAAATATATAAGCATATGTTTAGATATATAATAATATATATAATTAAAAATGTAATTTGTTGCAAAGAGATGCTTAGAATTAATTCCATTAAAAATATTCTCCTTTGCAATGTGTATTCCATTCTCTGGGATTTCCAGAGGAATTCCCTTTCAATATAAATATTATAATTTATTTAAAATTATTATTAACCCGTGATAAATATAACATTGCAGGAGATAATAAATTCAAATATGTTTCTAACAATTTTACTATAAATTTTATACAAAAAAACGCTACAACCGGTTTCAACTCTTTTTAAATATACTCGTAAGTTCCTTCTTATTCTAAAGGCATATTATTCTTATTTAATAATTTCGAACAAAATAATTTTATTTCCTTAAAAAAAATATTCTGACTTTATACTTAGTTTGAATTGTGAGAAATAATTAGTTGCGTAACGAGAAATTTACAATAGTAGTAGAGCTGTTGAACTTTTAACTTATAATATAATGTGATACAACTATGTTAATTATTGATGTTGACGCAAATTAATTTATTTTTAATTAATTGATAACCTATTTTTTAATTCCTAAATCACATTTAACTTATAATTATGATGCATATAGTCAGTAGTGTATTTTAAGAACTAATAACAGATGTGCAAATAATACATTTGGTTTCCCAGGTACGAGTAGTAAGTGTCTACCAGACGAATGTCTTGAACAGCTAGTGATTAGTTCAAGTGTTAAACTTATGAGACCATATAATTTTACAAAATGCAATCAGATATCTCTCCAGAAAATATTATTAAACCGGAGGTAAAAGCTCGTCCATAATTAAATTAATTATTGTTTGTATATTTTACAAGCAATAATTATTATTATTATAATAGATATAGTGTAAACTATTGTAAATAAAGTATATTTAAACATAAATTATTATTTTTTTTTTTATTTTTTTTTTTTTTTTTTGTCTGTCTATGCTGTTAGCCCTGTTGGCTATTACAGCGTCACCGGGGGAACGGGTGGGTCAGGAGACCCACTCTTAAAAAGGGGGGGCCAGATGGGCCCCCATGGGGAACGACGTCCCGAGGGCGTCTCAGATTGAGACACGGACCTCGGCTCGGGGCGTCGTTAGTCAGGAGGGAAGCTAAGGAAATTTGGACACTAGCGTCCTCCGACGGCAGAACGCCGGAGCAACGGAGCACTTACTCAGTTGGGACCTCGTCTATACCGGTACAGACGGTGTGTGTCTGTATGTTGTGTGGTGTCAATTATGCCTACGCGTACACGTTATTACCTACTGTGAACGCGTCGTCGGGGTCAACGAGTACCGACTTGGGTCTTCTTTTTCTGACTAAAGTAGTCTTACGTGGTCTATACTCTGCGGCGTCAGCCACCAGTGGGTTCGGGTGTCGCTCAGCACGTTCAAAGTACTTTTGGGAAAGCCCCTTGAAGTACTGAGCGATGGTCGGAAGGTTCAAGTCTCTATGGAGATCGATGTTGCGTACGAACCACGGCGCCCCGGTTGCAATCCGTGTAAACCTGTTCTGAATCACCTGAAGGAGTTTCAGATTAGCGTGCGCAAAAGCGGGACTCGCATAGGACATGACGGAACGTATGCAAGCTTTGTAAAGTGTCACCTTATTGCGAAGGGACATTTTACTCCGCTTGCCTAACAGCGGATATAAACGACCTAATATGTAGGCCGCTCTGCTACGAACGGTCCTAATATGCGCAGTGAAAACTAACTTTCTATCTAACGTTACTCCTAGGTATTTTGCCTCGTCTTTCCAAGGTATCGGTTTATCAAAGAGTTTGATTCGCGGGAGGATCCTTGGGGGGCCCCGTTCGAAGAGCACCGAAACGCTCTTCTCAGGGTTTACCTCGATCCGCCATTTCCGCAGCCAACTCTCAAGGGAGTCGACTGCGGATTGGAGACGTTGGTATATCTCCCAGTGATCCTTAGAGGACGTGTAAAGCGCGGTATCGTCCGCGTACATGGCAAGGTGCACTTTAGATCGCGGTCTAGGAATATCGCTAGCGTAGATGGAATAGAGGATGGGCGAGAGAACTGAACCCTGGGGAACACCCGCCCTGATGGGGCGGGGGGTTGACAAGACGCCTTCCACTCTGTAGCGAAAGGAGCGATTCGTCAGGTAGTCCCGTATGATGAGTACAAACATAAATTAAGAAAATAATTTTACAACCACTGAAGCCATGTAAATGGCTCTATAAATAGAGGGGAGAATTTTAAATTAAAAAAAAAAAAACTGGAGTTAAATTAAGCAAAAAATATTTCTGGGAAAAAAAAAAAAAAAAACTCTTATATTAAGAAGTTGCAGCTCCGGAAGTAGCACTTACACCGGAAACTTGGTTACTACTTTTGGTCGATATATTTTAACAATTAGTTTAATATAAAATATATTATTTAAATTAATATAAATATAGAATTAAAAATAAACCGATACGGGCAGGGATTCGAACCCGCGACCCCTGGGAAACCGTCCCGTCGCTCTACCAATTCAGCTGCCATATCGCTGTCCGTCTCGGTTTAAGCATTCTATATGTGATCATCTTTATGGGGACGGATTCGAACCCCCCCTTATCGGTTTATTTTTCATTCTATATTTATATAAATTTAAAAAAGCTTAACATGGCTATACATATTTATAGATATTTTCAAACATATATTATATATTTTGAGTTAACATATGGAATATATTTAATAAAACAAAAATCAATTATATAAAATTATATAAAATACAAAGGGTTTTTGTGTAGACCGATAAAAAAGGTCTCTCCCAGACCTCAATTTAATTTATTAATTATTAAAAACAAAAGAAATAACTTTTTATTGTGTAGACTTAGTAGAAATAAGAGAGACCTCAATTATTTATAAATTCACAGAAAATAGATAGATAGATAGAAAATAGATTCACATAAAATAAAATCACGTTTATTAAACAAAATAAAATTCTTGGAAACATTTTAAAATTAAAGATATACAAATGAAAAGTTCTTGTGTGAGTTTGTGTTATTAATATTATTAAACAACTTTTATTCATTTTGTATACAATTCTATATTCAGTTCTTAGTTATTGATAATTTATGGTTCGTTGATTAAGAATTAATGATTGTATACTCCAATAATTGCCTGTTTCTTTTGTAACAGAACTTATGGTTGGAAAAGGTACATGTTTTGTAAGAACTAGCAGAAAAGTATTGTAGAAGCTTTTATAAATTATAAGAGTGTTTCACAATTAAACTAAATTAAAAAACATTTTTAAGGCATGCAAGTGACACATAGGTATATTTAATTTCTAAATTAATCGACATAATTTTTTATTCATTTAAATTTTAATTATGTTTTATTAATCTTGTTCTCGTTACAAATAGGTCAAAAATCAATTTGATATTTATATCTATGTTTATAATATCTTAAATGCTCTTAAATATATACGTTACACATTTTCCCTAAAGTCTAAAAAGGAAACTAAATGGATACAATGAACTATTGCATGATGTGTTAAAAAGTGTTAGCTGTTCATATTTTACCCTGAACCCTTTACAAACCTGAACCCTGAACAGAGAACCTTTTCTCTATAGAGTCAGTTGGTGGTTCGTGTGTAATTGAGATTAAGCCTTAATCTCAATCAGATTCGATTCTCAATCTGATACGAAAACAGCTTTTGTTATGAGGAGTATTAATTCGACTTGAGACTAGTAATGAAGTATTTTAATTAAGTTAGCCTTATTTATTAAAAATAACTTTCAGAAGCTTATTTTATAAACCTTGATACGGAAAATGTTTTAATTTTAGACAGTCTTCAAAAATGATTTTTCCCAAAAAATAAAATCAGTTTCTTTATAGTCTAAAAAACGTAGCTATGTAATTAATATTTTTGGGGAGGTCCTTCTCATAGAGTTAAATAACTAAATAAGGAAGTTACTTAAGTGAAATAATCAAATTTAATACAGAATTTTATATAAAATATATACGTTCTCAACGACGATTATGAATATTCAATCTCACCCGTGTTTTACGAACTTTTGGAAAGTTAATACTCTGAGCCCTTTTACTTTACTTGGATCAATTTATTATAATTCGACAGGTTTCCAGTCTACAGTGTAATAAAGTAAGAAATAAACATACAGTTTAAATATATTTTCATTGTAATATAGAACACGTCAAGATTATATTTTTAAAACCATCATTTATAATAAATACTAACAATAATAATAATTAAGATAATATTATTCATTTTAATAAAATATTAATAGTAAAATAAATGCTTAAAACATAAAATAGTAAAATAATATATGACGTCAATAAGATAATTATGATAATGGAATTTATACAATTTCATTGAATAAAATTATTAAAACAAGTACCATTTCGCAACATTATAATAATTTATGAAGGCGCATTAATTATAAAACATTATTATGAGTGACAAGCTACCACTTATTATATTCATCGGTAATATAATGTAATTGAACAAATATATCTAGCAAATATCTTAATATGTATAATGATATACAAATAGTACATAATAATTAGGCCAATAATTATCTTATGTAGGATTCGAAGCTCTGTGAAATATGTGCTTTAAATATTGATTTTCATCAACAATATGAGATTTGAGATGGTTTGTAATAGGTTATTAAATGGATAAGGATTATTGCATAAAATGTCTATCAATAATAGTAAGATAATAATAATTTATAAAACTCGTATAATAAGAGAAGAGGGATTAAGGCTTAAAGCTCTTGAGGTACCACTTACACAGGAAAACATATTAATTAACTAATAATTAAATTTTAAATGTGATTATTTAAATTTAATATATTTCCAATACACATATGAACTATAATAAATAATTGTTCACAGAAAATAGTATCGTTTCTATGTAGGCATATAACAAATAAGTGAAACCTTAATTATTTATCAATTCACAGAAAATCCCTCACCTTTCATCAGATGGTCGCTTTATTAAAACATTTTAAAATCGGACAAAATGAAAACTCCTATTATGATGTAAATATAATTTGGGCACATTTAAATTCATTTTAAATAAAGTTATTTATTCAATTCTCTATTTCCTAGATATTTTATTTGACTGGCTTAGTTGGAAGTCTTTACAATTTGAAGCGCTGAGAATACACCGTAAACTACCGAAAAAAATATCAAATTAAATTATTTCTAAGTTTCAATTGCTCAACAAAAAAACTATAATTTATAAATAACAGTTAGTAGTATTTCATATTTTCGATTTTTCATTCATATATACTGATTTTCTAAATTTAAAATCTTAGTATTATAATTATATTTAAATATCAGAATATTAAACAGTTTACTGTAATATATAAAGGCACATGTAGACTGGTATAATAGTCTCTCTGAGTCGTACCAATTCTATGATCTCATCTTAAGACCACACCGGGACAGATAAAGTAGGAGTTATTCCAAAGACGTTATTCAGATAAGATAATATAAAATATACATACTCGGTTAAACTGAAAGTATACACTCGATCAAAACAGACCGCTCGTAAACCACTCACCAAAATAGTAGCATATCTCAAACTGACATCGCTGTATCGACACAAAAGATATATTCTTCACATTATTCAGTTTTCTTCTTTAAAATATTTTGAGGGCGAGATAAAACGGATGTTTTGTGAAATAACAATACCTATTTTAGTTTAATATATAGTACATTTATTTGTTACTAAAATATAGAAGGGAGAATTATATTAACCCAATCGAAAATGTAATAAAATTCAACGATGCGATGTGTCATCGAACGGATGTGAGTCAAATTAAAATACGTACATAAAACGAGGGTGGGTTGTCTGTACTTCCTAAAGTAATTTTAAGACTAGCCTTGCATACAATGATTATTTGATAGCTCGTTCAATGAGGCAGGTTTAAATAACATCGTCGTAATTATAATTAAAGTGAAAAGTTTAGGCGGATACAACTCTATCTTTCCCAAGTTCGATCAGTTGCTGTGATAATTCGAGTATGTTATGCCTCTTTGTAGTTCATCCGGATACAGTTGCTGGGAAAGAAACATATTATAGGTATGCTTTCAACTCCTTCTAGGAAAGGTACATCAAAAGTCTTTCCACAGTACGTTCTTATGAAATAATGACACAATATAAAAATCTATTATTTTCAATGCAGTTTGATATAGTAATAAACTTATTATTTTTAATAACTTGCTAAAATTGTTTTATATAAATACATTCTTTTAATAATGTAAGGATAAACATAACAAAACGTAATACGGAAAATGTTCTAATTCGAGAAAATCTAAAAAACTTTGTCCTGAAAAAATATAGCATTAGCCATGTTGTTTAATTTATGGTAAGGTCCTTGAGGAGATTGTGATTATTAATAAGTATATTTTAATATATATTTAAGTAATAATAACATACTTCAGTAGAGTAATATCATTTAATACAGGTTTTTCTATAAATATAAATATCAAATTGATTTTTGACCTATTTGTAACGAGAACAAGATTAATAAAACATAATTAAAATTTAAATGAATAAAAAATAATGTCGATTAATTTAGAAATTAAAAGTACCTATGTGTCACTTGCATTCCTTCAAAATGTTTTTAATACTCTGAGCCCTTTTCCTTTACTTGGATCAATTTATTATAATTCGACAGGTTTCCAGTCTACAGTGTAATAAAGTAAGAAATAAACATACAGTTTAAATATATTTTTATTGTAATATAGAACACGTCAAGATTATATTTTTAAAAGCATCATTTATAATAAATACTAACAATAATAATAATTACATTATATTATTGTTAGTATTTATTGTTATGTTAATTTACATTATAGTTAATTAGTGAATAATGAGTATTCAATCTCACCAAAGTATTAATAACTTTATGAAAATTAATATTCGGAGCCCTTTTACTTTACTTAGATCAATTAATTATAATTTGACAAGACAATTTATATAGTTTCCAGTGTATTAAAGAAAATAAAATTATAGGTTAAATATATTTTCATTGTTATATAGTAGAACATTAAAATTATATTATTAAATAAAGCACTTTAAAAAGAGCGTGGAACCTAAAATAGTATCAGTTTATATAAAGGTTAATGAGATAGTTATGATAATGGCTTTTAATATATTTTAATTGAATTAATATAAAATATCATTGAATCAATTCAATAAAATAATTAACATCTCAGCAATATCATAATGTACGATTCAAGCGCCTTATTTAAATGAAAATAATTCAAAACAAATACTGCGTAATAATCAAATCAATAATGATCTTATGTATCACCGCCTCCTTTCTACATGATTTTTATTAAGACTGTGGAGATACTATTATTTCCACGCATCTTCTCAAGTAAAGTACAATATTAAGATAGTTAATAAAACAGTGGAATATTAAAATAGTTCTGGTCGGTTGAAATTATATTCAAACTCTTGACTCATCTAAAACCGTGTAAAAATTACTTTATAAATTGAGGATTTCAAAGCTTAAGGGGTTTTGGACTTAATTAAGAGGTTAAGCGAGAAAATAGGTGCGAGGGAGTTGAGGGTATTTATAACCAATTGGTGCGAATCTCTTGCGATAAATTGGAAAACATTTTCAAGATTAATATATCATACTCGTTTGAAAGCGGAAGCTCTGTAGGTGAATAGTGATCGACGGTGTGATATTCAAGTACCCTATTAAACTTTATAACTATGTTAGATTTGTTCTCGCTATGAGATTATGTAAAAAATTTAAATATTACTTTGAATTCTATTTTTTTTTTAATAAAATTTCTTTATGATTCCTTAAACTCTTATATAAAGAGAATTAAGAAGGATTGAGGCTTAAGCCTCCTGAGCTATCACGTACTCGAGGAACTTGGTTAATAATTATTAATACTCAATAATTTTATATGTGAACTATTGTTTAATTCAAGTTTAATTAAGGTCAAGAAGTAATGAAGCTATTATTACTGAATATATGTTTAAAATTTTATTAATCAATAAAGGCCTCAAGTCCACTCATTTTATGTTATAGTTTTAACTAGGTACTCGGAAAGTAGCTATACTTTTAGGGTTAATAAAAAACAGGTCGTAGTATCTAATACATTGCAATAATATTTCATGTATTCATCGAAGTTTAAAATCTTGTTATTATAATTATATTTATATTAAGATATTAAACAGCTACCTGTAATCTATATAAGCGCACATATACATGTAGCTAAAGATGTTTCTCTGAATCATACGAATTCTATGATCTCATCTTAAGACCACGCCGGGACAGATAAAGTAGGAGTTATTCCAGAGACGTTATTCAGATAAGATAAGATAATATAAAATATACATACTCGTATAAACTCAAAGTATACACTCGATCAAAACAGACCGCTCGTAAACCACTCATCAAAATAGTAGCATATCTCAAACTGACATCGCTGTATCGACACAAAAAATACCTTTATTGTTCACATTATTCAGTTTTGTTCTTTAAAATAAAACGGACATTTTCTGAATTTTCATTTTATATGCTTATCTGCCTTCTTATCTGTGATTTTTTTTTAACGAAAGCCTGGTCCATCGAGATGGTTCTTAGCTATGTTTTGTTGAAATTAATTGATAGTAGTTTGGGTGTTCGAAGGTCCATTCAGTACAATATCCAGTATCCAGTATCAGTACAGACACCAGTATCTTAACTTTAAAAAGCAGAAAAAAATTAAAATGTCCGGATACAAAAAGGAGAAAAATAATATTTTTATTTACTAATTGAAGTCGTTGCCTCGGGGGACCGCTAAAGGATGAATTCAAAATGCAAGTAAGTTACCAAGGCAAATAACTAAATAACAATATCTAATCGTATAGTGTAAGTCCTCATTCTTTAGCTCCGAAAACGTAGTAAAGTGGACACCATCATCCACGTATGTACAACGGTCGCCCGACACAACGACTCTAATAAGTACACAATAATATTATTTTTATCCTTTTTAGAGGTCTTTTTGTGTAGGGGGTTTTATTGATTTTTAATTTATTTTCTTTGAGACGAGCCTTGTATATAATAAATGTTTGATAACCTATTTATTGTAGTAGGTTTAAATATCTTAGTCGTAACAACTAAAGTGAAAAGTAAAAGAGGATATCTGTCTTTCTTTCCCAGGTTCTATCAGTAGTTCTTATGATTCGAACGTATAACACTATGGTTCATCCGAATAGAGTAGTAGAGAAAAGTGACATATAAACTGAAAATATTTATTGAGGATGGAGTATCAAAAAAAATGATAAATTTAATACGGAATATGTTCTCATTTGAGAAAATCTGAAAGTTTTTTCCTGAACCAATATGAATCAGGTTATTTATTTAATTAAGTATTTATAAATACATTAACCATATTATTTAATGTTATAAGAAGGTCCTTGAGAAAATTGTGATTATTAATTAAATATTTTTCATTGGACACTTACCTACATAATATTTTAATAATTTTTTTTTGTAGAGTAATAAGATTTAATAGAGGTTTTTATATAAAATATATAAATCCTAAACGACAATAATGAAAATTCAATCTCACCCGTGTATTATGAAACTTTAGGAAAGTTAATACTCTGAACCCTTTTACTTTACTCTGGATCAATTAATTATAATTCGACAAGCTTACAGTCTCCTGTGTAATAAAGTAAGAAATTAAATACAGGTATTTTTATTATTATTTAATAAAACCTGAATATTGTATTTTTAAGTAAACAATATGTAAAAAGTTAATAATATATTAATAATGCAATACAATACTTAAATAACTCTGTTGTTGTTTAAAATTATATTCAAACTCCTGATTAAATATAATAGCAAAGACATTGAAATAAACTTTAATAACAATTTCACTTGAGGCGTAAAAAGCAAGTTTTAGACACGACATACACAGCTGTTGAATGGAATAAGGTCGAGTGGCTACTCTGATGTATGTGCCTCAGTGGTTTTCGTTTGTGACATAATTTCCTAGTTCAAACTTTCAGATGGTCATGATCTAGATAGATAATCTGGGTTGGTCTGGCCATACTGAATGTTTCTTTCAGAGTTTTGGACCAAGGGCATCATTTGATAGTTACAATATCGCTATAAATTACTTTGGATCTTATAAGTTATTAATGAAGCGCATGAAAAAAAAATCTTATGTCCTTTTCAGGCGTATTTTACAATAACTGTAATAATTACTCATATAAATTAAATATAAATTAATTAAATATAATTAGATATATTCCTACTTGTATGTGCTACTTGAATATTTTTTCCCCCGGTGACGCTGTAATAGCCAACAGGGCTAACAGCATAGACAGACAAAAAAAAAAAAAAAAAAAAAAAAAAAAAAAAAAAAAAAAAAAAAAAAAAAATACTTGAATATAGTTACTATTATTACTATTTGTATAATTAAAGTACGCAGTAATAAAATTTAAACAAGTTGCTCAATTTAATTACAATTTTTGATTATTCTTCTAAAAGGGTTTCCTGTATCATGGCGTCCGATGCTGTAACTGTCACATGTGGTTTTCATTTTGTTTTTAAAGCTTCTCTGTTGCTAATTAGTTACAATTCGTATGCGGGCTGTCTCTTCATACAAATAAGTTATACTCATATTAAAACAACTAAGTTATGTTTATAAAGGTGTGACGTCATTGTTTTTATTAAATATATCATATTAATGCCACATTGTTAAATCAAAAATTATTTATTATAGAATAAAAATCTTTATATATATATTTCTTGTGTGCGTGTGTATGTCACTGAACTCCTCCTAAACGACTGGACCGATTTTTATAAAATTCTTTGTGTGTGTTCAAGGGGACTTGAGAATTATTTAGATTCACAATTTGGTCCACTGGAAAATGGTTTTTTGATTAATTTTTAATGAGTAAGTAGGTGGTGATTTTGGAATGTTCCACATTTTTTCCGACGGACTGCGTTACCATGGCAATGTCAAATATTAAATAATATTATATTTTAATTATAGTCTGCCCTGACAGTTGGCGTTGCGATAGAAATAAGAAAAACATTTTAGTAGGTACTAGCGGCCCGATACGTGCATCGCTACGTAAAAAGTGAAATTAAAAAAAATATTTTGGAACAAATTCATTTATTCAAACAAAAAATCTTTATTTACATATTCATACGGTATCGGTTGGTCGAATTATGATAAATGTACATGTAATGACGTTAGACACTGTGATAACTTTTTAATATATATTTTTTTAAAGTTTGATTTTTTTAATTAAAGACGCGTGTACAAGACAACGTCTGTCGGGTCCGCTAGTAAATTTTATAAATGTGGAAGAAAACATCTTAGACTGGTTTATAGCTTTATGGTTTATTGTAGGAATTATGGTCTTTTTAGTAATTAAAATTATTTAGATGAAATCTGATTTGTTTGTACCTACAAATTATACCTACTTAGTTAGTTATTGGGTTTTTCATAGTCTACAGTAGGAAAATTTAAATTTAATTTAATTCAAATCGTTTAAAGTCATGGTTTTATTCAAATAAGCTATGCACTTATTATATCAGAATCTAGTTGATAAAGAGTAAATTATTCAAAATAATAATCAAATTACCCAAAAAGAACGTCTCTATCTCTTGAATTTCATTACGGACGTGAAAATCACATCAAATAAAAGCTTATTAAAATTAAGTACTCTTTCGGCACAGCAGGAAAATGTCAAAATTTTGGCAAATTGACCGAAAATATTTCATTCTACTCTAACGCTTATTTCAATAATCATAAGGATGATACTCTTACGAGATAAAATGTAATTTGCAACGACCGTATGCAAAATGAGACGTTGGAAGCGCCAACTCGTGTTTTCAAGGGTTCTAAGCATCTACTTTAAGATATAAAAACTAACATCTCTCCCTTTTGTTAATTTATGTTAGAACATAGTAGAGTCGTAATGAAACAATATACTTAGATGTATATTTTGTCTTGGAAAGGAAAATAATCACAATATATAAATATATATTATATACATATATATGTATGATTTCAAATGTTTTAATATATATATATATATATATATATATATATATATATATATATATATATATATATATAAATATGTTAAGTTTATTTAAATGTATATAAATATAGAATGAAAAATAAACCGATACGGGCAAGGATTCGAACCCGCGACTACTGGGAAACCGTCCCGTCGCTCTACCAGAGCGACGGAACTGAGCTACCGTATCGCTGTCCGTCTCGGTGAATTAGGCATTCTTTATGTGATCGTCTTTATAGGGACGGTGGTGACATCTATTAGGTTTTTTTCGAAAATCCTAACCAATGTTTCTAACTTTGCAGTATAGATAAACATTGAAAAGATGCCACTACCGAAATTTATGTTTGAAAATATCTTTAAACATGTATAGGCATGTTGAGCTTCTTTAATTTTATACAAAATATAGATCACATATAGAATGCTTCATTCACCGAGAGAGAGGGACAGCGATACGGTAGCTCAATTGGTAGAGCGACGGGACGGTTTCCCAGAGGTCGCGTGTTATATAAATTTATGATTTCAAATATTTTCTACTAATATAACTGTAATTGCGTTAAATAGTCATACTTAATATCTACGATGACAGTAAAGTTATTTTTCTATCTGTAAATATAAACATATTGGTAAAAATAGAGTTGCTGTAGAGGGCAATGTTGGTACTGAAATGTAGACTAGACCTGAAGGTCGGACAGAGACTGTTTATTATTCTATTAAAATAAAAGGGCTTTCCTGGGAGACCAATTTTGCAAAGTAAATCGACGAAAAATCGTTCTACGCGGTCGGATTCCAGGGTAACAGCTTGTAAAGAAAAATACTGAGGAGTATTAGAATATTAAACATTCATTCAACAGTCAATCTCGGAGCTGTCAATAAGAAAACTGTTTTTAAAAACGTTGTAAAAATCTTATAAAATATGTTAGACGAAGGAAAATTGGAACACTGAGAATGCGTGTATGAAAGTTTTTTTTTTTTTTTTAATTAATGCTGTTTTAAACATTATCAGAACAAAAATACAAACTGAAAACAGACTCTCATCTTGTGTTTGATATCTTTAACCATGTATATCCCGTTTTGAGGCGGTTTCTCAGAGGTCACGGTTTCAAAGCCTTTCCCATATCGGTTTATCTTTTAGTCTACATTTATCAAAAATACTGACATCTCTTATTAAGATTATATCTTGATGTGAACAGCAAAAAATCGAATAATAACAAAAGTGTTTGCAGCTGCACCTCATGACAGCAAATTTATTTATTTTTATTTTTTTAATTCTTTAAAATATAAATAGCCCAGTATACCTGCCTACATACAACAATCTATTTGATGACATTATTCATTTTGCAATTAATTTTTCAAATCATACGTAATGCTAATCGTCTTTTTATTAATCACATTTTGAACTACGATCAGACTTTCAGTGAAAAAAGATTTTATACATTTTAAATAACACGTGAAGTATTTGAATATTTAGTATTTAATTTAATAGGCATGTTTTGATATGTTTAAAAATACTCATAATAATTGGTTAATTGAAATTGTTTTTGATATTTAGTTTTAATGATTTGATTAATTTAATGTTTTACAATTTAAATTTAATATAGCTCAATATTTGTATCTAATATGTACGTAAGTTTTTTTTATTTTGAAAGTTAAGTGTAATGGCGATAAATAATCATTATTAATTGTCAAGTGCGAGAGAGAAATGAAGACAAGCTTGTCTTGTTTTTCCAATATCAGGAAGAGAATCTTGTTCTATTGAGTCATAATGTAGCTTACATTATTTGCATTAAATAACACTGTGTGAATTTGTGTTGTAGTATGAGTTTTAAATTGGACATATTCTGTAATGCCTAGTATTATTAGTATAGTCATAATTATTTGAAGTGATAGCGGTAGTTTTGATCGTTATTTCCAGTAGTAATCTGTGTTTATCAGATATTAGGTATTGCTACCTACTCACCTGGTTTTATACAGGACATGCCGCACGCTCCGTCGCACAGACACTTCTTCTTTTTACTTTTGCAGTCCTCGTCAGATGAACATTTGCGAAGACATTTTTGACCCTGGACATATTTTATTTTATATATTGTAACTCTCAATGTAGATTTTTAAAAAAATATATTACAATAAAATGTATACATTTATAACTAACTTCTAGCAATTACCATGGAAGGTTCACTATATTTATTTAACTAAGTATAATAAATGGTGGACCATTAAAGACTTGGGTGTTAGAAGTACACTTTTATTTTACAAACAATAATAACAAGCCAATCACTAGATTTTGTTAAATTTGAGTGTGCTCTATGTAGAAATTGAACTCTATAAAAAAGTGCATTTTTTTAGTAATAGTTAATAATAGTTTTGTATGCTTTAATTATTACTTATGCTTTACGTTCACTTCTTCAGTGATTTTATAAACAAAGTTAGGTATACTATGAAATTACTATTACATATTATAAATACAATACTAAAATCTAAACAGTAATTAACCAATTCGTTTTAGTAATATATTTCGAAATTAATCTAAAAAAATTAATTTCAGCATCCACATAACCCATTTGTCATCGGAACATCTAAATATTACAACTTACAAGTAACGTGGCTTGTTCCTCGTCTCTGGGGCACTCGGCTGAGGGTGAATTACGAGGGTTCTTGTAAATCCGTCCGTCATCGTCAGCGTCAGCTCGGCTTGGAGTCGTGTCGTCCTCGTCGTCTTCCTCTTCCGTAGTTGGACTCGGGAGAGTTGACACTGGAACGAGTTTGTTGCGTTTTTATTGCTGTGACCTTTTTTTATAGTGGCATAAGTGATTGAGAAAACCCTTTAAAATTAAACTTATTTTGGATATACGAACTTTTCTAAGAATGAACCCATCACGTAAGAAAATTAAACTTTGGTAAAAATATCTGTTAGGACAAAAGCAATTTCTTTATATTCAGCACTGTTTGGTTACTTTCAAACAAAACTACTAAAACAACTTCAAAGGAAAATATTATGTTCACTAAATACTAAACAATTCAAAGTAATTACACGTAACAAGAGCTTTCTACTTTAGAGATATCCAATAAGGATAACAGGATTAACAAATAAAAGAAATAGCTGAATCGGCAACTTTGAAAACAATTGCTATATTTTATGGTTGTCTAACAAAAGTAGACTTTATTAAATATTACATAGGGTGTACAATGGCTATAACATATCGAAATAGGCTTTGTTTGATTATGAATCTTAGCTCCAAATATATAGAACTCATTTTCCGGTGATAAAAAATATTGTCTACTAGGATTAGTGTGCTCTGATGGACCTATAGTTTTTTATAAGGGTAGTTTTTATTTGTCTCTCTTTTGTGGTTTGGTTTTTTCCTGTAATATTTCGCATGTCTCACGATTCACAAACAATTATATAGAGCGTGAATTCAAGTGGTTTTATATTGAAAAAAGAAATACTTATTGCCTTCGACATTTTTGAGACATTACATTTGAATCTTTTATTGTAGAACCAATTTGAATTAACAATTTGATGAAATAAAAAAGTAGAAAATTATATTACATATATAGCAATTATATAGCAGCTGTCAAATGGAGAACAAATGATTAGTTCGAAAACGATAAAAGACTTTAATTTCAGCTCATTCTCGTGATTTTACTCGAAACTTTCAAAATTGGTTTACTCTTTTACAAATAAACAGGTCATCGTGGTAATTAATTATTTAGTTAAGGCCTGACTTATTCATTCACTCATTCACAACTATCATCGATTATAGTTTTCTATCGACTCAATCGTAATAAACTTTCTAATACACAAGAAATGATGATATAAATACAGTAATACAATATCTTGAAAGTTACCTTAGATATAATAAACCATGGTTCCTGTTCCGGAGAATAAAAATGACAGTTACAGTTGATTGATTTTATATAACGATTTAACGATTATATTTTTATTTTTACCTTAGGTTAATCATATTTGATGTAACTTCTAACAAATTAAATAACTTTCGATAAATCAATATTATATACACATACCTAGGTTTTTAACTTTATAACCAAATTCTGATTTCAGCAGCCACATTCCATTTATTAAAAACAGATTATATTATTAATATTATGACTCACATTTAAGTTTAGTTAATATATGTTTTATACATTTTGACATTACTTTCTCACAATACTCGCAAGTAGCCCAGGCTCATTCTCATTTCAAGAGCCGGCCTTGACCTAGAATGAAGCTGGATGAACAAGTCTTAATAAACATTAATCAAATATATTTGAGCTTATTTCACAAAATTCTAGACTCTTGAAAATAATAACTCGTCTACTTCATACGTTTATTATAATAAGATGTAATGTGTGATGAAATCTTATATAGGTATGAACATGTGTTCTTATATGTGTGTAGTCTTATATATGTGATCTTACGGTTAGTCAGTAATGATTTATTTAAAAATATCATAGAATTATGTATAATATCTCTATTAAAAGTATCAAAAAATTAAATTTGATACTTACACAGAATAAATAAAATATATAAGTGTACTAAAATATCATGATAGAACAAAAAATTACCAAATATTATTCCTTTTCATTGACTGAAATAAGATCTAAAAACATGTTTTTCACTGTTTGATACTGTGCTTTATATCTAAAAATAATATAAACTTATTTAACCAAATATAAATTAAATATCAACATACAAAGTTCAATTTCATTAAGACGTCCAAATTCATTTCCAGATGAAATAAGAAGATAAGACGTTAAAGCTAGACTTCAATTTCAAAGAGCAATCTGGAGTGAATGAAGTCAGGCGGCCATCTTGTAACAAATTGTAAAACGAATTTATCATTATGTCTTAAGTAGGATGAATTTAGTATGATATAAAAGTATCTTCTTTCTTAGATCAGAAATAATTTATTTAATAAGTGCTTTTTTTATATAACAGAAAGAATTTAATGCTTTTTATATAAGATTAGCTCTTGACAGTGACTTCACCTTCACCTCAAATATTTAACCATCTGACATAAAATTTACAATAAAACCGTACTTTGAGTTTTATAATTATAACAAAGCGGTTCTTGTGTTTTTAAGCGTTATATAATATTCTATACACTTTGCTAACTGTACCCACTTTTTATTGTGTTTTAGTTAGTTTGGCAGTTCACGAAGTTTTATTAGTTTGAGGCATTTTTTTGGTTTAGTTTTTGGGCTATAAATAAAAGTCAGAAGTATTCTCACGCTTAGAAAAAACTGTGGTACCTGTCAAAGTTTTTTGATTCCATGATAAGCCATTCTCAAAGACTAAATAAAACTTATTTTTTTACAATGAGATAGTTTCCTATGTCCAATAAATACAAAGGTAGTTTTTTGACCATTACTTATACTTTTGTGAAACAGCGACTCTAGTTTCTTTTTATTCAGATAGGCAAAACAACTATAAAAAAAGCCTAATCCACTAGAGATATAGCGGTGGTCTTTCTTTACTTTCTACAACATGTTACATTTAACTCTTAATCTCAGCGGGTCAGGTATAATGGTAGAGACGACTATTGGCAGCTTCCCGCAACAACCTCTTACTTCTAACCCAATATGATGTTCATTAGAATGTCAGTATATGGTCAATGTATTAATATCATTAGCATTATGACATCATATTTACTACTTGATAGATCTTTTACTTAGAATACAAAACATACATAAGTGAGAAGTTTCCATGGATTCTTTCAGCAGTGAGACATGGATATTCAAGTACTGTAACTAATTCTAACTAGTTCTAGCGATGTAGAGCCTATTCGTGTCTGTTGGCTATTAACTAAGACTTCTACACAGTAAACTTGCGCTATATTTCAGGAGATTGTATTACATACCTTACAATGTAATTATGTTAAGACTTGCGAAGTATAAAGGTGACCTACCGATGGCCTAACTATGACCTACAAGTAACCTATGAACTATGACCTACATTTTCACAATTACGATTATCAGACTAACTTAAACTGAAATAAATATAATGAAGAATATTTAATTAATGAATTTCGTTTAAAACAGATATTAAAATTTGGTTTTGTGTATTTATTGACTTGCCAATACTTAATCAATCGTTTCTATGGATAAGTGCGTTTTCATATACATTAACTTAATAGATTGGAAAATATATTTAATGTATGAATGTTTGTCTTAATTAACTGATTGCTCCAAGTTTTATTTAATATATAAATGGATTTTGTTAATTTGATTAATATACTGTCTAGATTTATAAACTTTGTAGGAGAACCTGTCTACGCTCTGGGTAGCGTTTAAGGACTGTCTGACCTCAATTCCTTTTATTATATATTTTATGTTATAATAATAATAATATCACTAAATAAAGTAGCATACATTTTACTATAATTGTATTAAGTATAAAGCTTCAACGTATGGGATGAATGAACACACACAAACAAAATACACACACAAACAGATATTCAGTTTATTGATGAGATGGTCATTGACATCTCTTTGTGTTAATCACAACCAAATAACCCAATCTGCCCCAATTAAGTATTAAATCATTTATGTTACACTAAATTAAACCTTATGATACTAAAATTAAGGTTAATTTTCAAAAAGAGTGCCAGCTTAAACCTTGATGTGTCCAAATTATTTTGACGTTTTCCAATAAATCAGGATTTATAGGATTTGTCCTTTTTGATCTGAAACGATTATGGAATACATTATTAATGGAGTAAATGTCAGGGAAGATAAATCACGTGATTATCCTAGTTTCTTATCTATACATATAATAGTATTGTATAAATAATATTGTTTATTAATTATATTAAAAAAGGTTTCGAAAACTCTATATCGAACGTGTTTTTGGTTTGTGAATTCTTTGTCTATTTGTCTGAGCGAGGATTAAATGAAAACTGTTGGAAAGGCATTGATGTAATGTTGTTTTTTCTATATCTACATATAGGATACTTTTCCCAAAACAAAAAATCTCTTATTTTTACGGTTTTTTATTATTTGTAAATGATGATTTATATCTCAAACGAGGTTCAAGGAACAGTGAAGTCGCTGACAACAGGCTGTATAATAATAAAAATATTGTTTGTTTGAAACAATCGCATAACTGTTTTGTTCTGTTGTTACTTTTATGCGATGAACACAAATAATTGTTTAAAATTTCTGTCTTTGCGTCTGACTAATATTTTATTGTTTAATATGTTATATCGTATATTCATACTATATATATAGTCTATCGCTTTTAATAACCGGTCAGTACACACTACGTAAACAATTCTCAAGGGAGAAACATCCGGTGTACAGCCAGGATCAATTAACATAGAAGGAAGGCTGATGAAACTGTATTCAGAGACCAGTTCAAGTTATGTTCGGATCGGATGGTGCTGTAGTTTAATTATTATTGTTTATAAACGGCGTCGCGAGAAATAGCTAGTGAAATGTAAAATATTCTACTTGTGCTAGAACATACGAGTTGATATTTCGTGGTATGTTTTTGTTCGTCATTATGCATTCAGTACCGACTTCTCACGCAACACTCGTAACCGATTTATCTATTTTTCATACATTGTTAGTTTTTTCACCGCTTCCGTTGAGAATATAACCAGTGAAGAAAATATAAGAGAACAAAAAGACAATTGATTTATGGCCACTTGATTTAGTCTCTTGAAGTTGCGTTATATATATATATATATATATTATTATTGAAAAAAACTATTTATGAAATAGAAAATAGATGCCGAGTGCGGTCTGGTGGTTAAATGATTTCAAATGCTGACGTATCTATTCCCAGTTCTATAGTTCTATTCTCGATTGTAACGGCAGGTGGGAAACTCAAATACCCACTTTTCTCATCCCTATTCTAGTTCTCACCACATCGTTTTTCAAGGATGGCAATGTATTTGCATCCGTAATTGCACAGGTAAATTGGCGATGACACCATTTACTGTTGCTGGTTATTTAGTCTGCCAATTTGCCCCACTGTCCCAAAACAAAAGTTTATCTCAATAATTAAGGTACTATCGCCAAGACGAAATTTAAATGTCTAAGAAGTAAGAAAGAGCTCAACCGGAGTAGTCTGTTAACATAAACTCTGTTTTTTATATAATAAAAGTTGAGATTGTAATTTTGTTGGCAAATATATATCCAGCAAGTAGATTATAAATTGTTAAATTTAAACAATTTATTATTTAATAATATAGAAACCATTAAAATTTTATGTTAGAATAAATTCCTATCTAACTTTTTTGTAGAGTTGCCTACCAAGTCGAAGTTTTTTATTTAATACGCTTACATTGCACTTATGAAACATCAAACTCTAGTTGAGCAGTTTCAAAGAGTAGGTCACCTGACTCGAAGGACACTCTAGAAACTACTAACTAATAATACTACTAACATCTATATGTTATAGAACTACTATTAGTTCTAAAAGAAAATTGAAAAGACCGATGTCAATAACTAAAGATCCTTTCATTTTGTAAACTAACCACACTGATCACAGCATTTATTGAATACTAGATTTTATTTGCAGCTTCGCCTCTGTGTGTAAAACATTCTTGTTATTTTGAACGGACGTCTAAAAGTTTTTATCGCTCGGCAGCAATACTTTTTTTTAAATAAAAAAGTTCTTTTCTGTTAAATTTCAGTGTTTCAAAGAAAATTTATTGGTTCTTTCAGGTATATGCTTTCATTAAATTAGCTTAGACACTAATTAATTTAGAATTATAGATAATTGTTTTATGGTTTTTGATATTTATTCTGGTATCCAAATTTGTTACGGTATTAACTACGTAGCCCTACGAATGACGCCAACTTAGAGTAAAAATAATATCGATAAAGCCTTTTCTAACATTACAGTGGATAAACAAAAATAATGACACAGACAAAAAGTTTATACCTTGTTATGATGTAAATAAGTGTAAGAATTTGGGAAAACAGGAATTTTGGAATTTAAAATTATTTTTATGTGTATACATATAAATAAGATTTAAATTTTCTAAGAAAACTATAAATATATTAGTACATATAAGATAAGAAGGCACCAAAACTCTTTTACAAAATAGAGAAAAAGTTAAAAAAAAGGGAAGAGAAGGACTGAAGAAGAGAAAATGATATCGCAAAAAATCTATCCACTGAGATGAAAGACCAAAAAATATTGAAAAAAGACCAGATGATGTTGATACTTGGTCTTAGTATTTTTAAAAGAAAAAATGATATCAGCAAAGTAATAAAAACCCTTATAAAACAAATGTTTTAGCTAATACAAAACTATTTAATAAACGAAATATCACTAATGCCCTTAGTATTCTATTTTCACAAAGAGCACCAACATGTCGGAATTGGGGCGAACCTAAAATCTTAACGAGTGTAAGCCGAGATTTATGAACGTGTTTCCGACTAGGTTTTAGCTGGGATTTAGTTGTGATTCATGTGTGTTATTATGTTACCTATTTTATTTCACACGAGACTGGTTTGGTCTGAGAATGGCATTAAAAATGTTAATATAATTTTAGTTTTTCTAAAATATCTGAATATAATAAGTTTCCCATGGTAAAAACTTTTAACTGCAAACGACATGCTAACACAATGCTAAAACAATTAATTCTATATTTTATTATAATTATTCGTATAATTTAATATTTATAATAAATTTAATAGCTGCTGGAACCTAGATGCAACTATTACATATATACCTACATATAGATAGTAAGTGACGTTCGTATGGCTAAAGGGAGGGTGGCTTCACCCCCGTGATATATGCTCTCAGTGAAGACTAGAATGAAATAGACAACGTAGCCGGATATAATATATACGTTTCATAGAGTTAGTGAGAGAGCCATATATAGCCTGTTAAGACAATGGATTTTAACGCAAATGGAGCAACTTCCATTCAGAACCAGCTGGACATTCTGACAAACATCTTGTATGTAATATTAATTAATCTAGTTAAAATAAATAAATAAAAATAAAATTTCTCTAAAAATATAATAGTCTTACACATATTTTTTAGTTTTTACTTTATCCGTATGTTTAAAAAGTTATTCTTAATATAATAAAGATCAAATCATTTTTTACTTTCTGTATATGTTCACAATAGTTATCCATTTTTACATTTTGTACATTTGTAAAATAATTAAACCTTTTGTGTAAAAGAGAATTTGTAATTAATAACTAATCCTACAAAAATATAAATCAAACAATATTGTATAACAAAGTAAACAAATGATTTATTTAAATTGGATGTATGTATTTTATATTGAACTAGGTTGAATTCACTTCGATACAATAAACATATTTTGCGTTTTATCATATAACAACTGCACTAATGTTGTTCGTGGATTTGATTTTACTTACGTTTTAATAAACATGATGTTATTACATTTTTGTGTGTTTTTTAATGAACAAATACTAAAGACGTTTGAATACATCCAAGGTAATTTTATATAATATTTATTTTATTAAAAGTGACTAGAAGTAACATTAGGTTTAAATCAGAGTAATGTAAAAAAGGTGTTTATAAAATGAAGGTATAATAAATATATTTGTTTTGTGTTTGTAACTTTTTCCTTACAATTTTATATTCTTGATTATATTGTTTTAATTACTGGTAAAGAAAAATTATGGTAGTAAGAGGTGATTATTTCATTTTACACTCTCTTATAATTTAATAGAAATTGAGAGTTTTGTTTTATTAAACAACTAAACATACAGAAAGTCACCACTATATAAAGATGGAGTGTTTTACTTTGAGGAATTATCTATACATAAATTTTCCATAAGTCGGTCAACAGCAATTTTTTTTTTCTCTAACCAAAAACACATCTCCAACAAAATTCTTCATGTTTTTGCGATCGAATTTTAGTAATAAGACTTTTCTGTTTTTATTGAAGGTATTTTCGTTAAATTCCAAAATGTTATTAAACAGTCTCAGTTTATATTGGAGTGGCCGAGATATTGTCATTGCTGTGCCAAATTAAATTCCACAGTTACTACTTCCCAAGAATGCTCGTATACTTTACTCGATTGTGGAACAAAGAGAGGTAATGTTATTGCCTTATTGCGGCAATGATTACCAGTTTATATGTTTGCTAAGTACTCAGTAAAAAGTTGCTACGTATTAAAAATATATCACATATCTATAGCAGATGTTATTTTTTTCTATGTTATCTGTAAGTTTGTTCTAATATTACGCAAAAACTACTTGACAAATCTTAATATCTTCTGCGTTGGTAGCTAATTGTCCTTCTCGACATATAGGATAAAAATAAACCACATACATTTTTTTGTGTATAAAAAAATGATTAGTTGTTTCTATAGTGAAATAACAATTTGGGTATTTTAGAAAAATCAAAAGTTAGAAGGTTTTTAAGTCTAAGCGAAGTGAGGGGGACAGATAAAATCGTTGGAAAGAGATAGTATAAGTATAAAAACTTTTATTACACACAATTCACTTTAAAAATATCCGAATATTTTCAATTTGAATACATGTAAATAAAAATGTCTAAATTTAAAATTCAATAGTTCCATCGGTCCAACTTGGCAACGGACTGTCTGGATAAGAATAGGTTTCGTAGTGACGGGACTTGTTTGTGCTATATAATAATATATATGTACATATTTTTTTTATACAAGACTTGGTTAATGCTTGACTTCATTCTACCTGATGGAGAGTGGAGATGTAGTCATAGGTGGTAAGGTGCATTAACTTAGCTGTGCGTCGGAACGTCCGGTGATGGAACGGGGACAGGGGAATTAAATCATTTAATTCCTGCGCACACTCACCAAAATATATATAGAATACTGAGAGGCTAGCTATTCTACGCCTGTGGTCAAGGCGGTGGAGCTTGGCTTCAAACAATTCAGAGTAACCTATAAACCTCTTTGCTCGCCTCTCAATTGAGTCTAGAAACGCAAAATAAGACTTTGCGGCAAATATGTGACCACAGTACTCCACACATGACCGAATTTGAATGAAAAATCCTATCGGACGTTCGCAAGAACGGAAAGCTTTCCTGCAGCTGCTCTTACTCTAGACTCAATGTAACGACCAAAAATGAGGTTCGGGGAAATATCTAAGCCTAACAACCGAAGTCGGTCAGTGTATTCCAAGGATATATTCTGGTGTAGGTAAGAGCTAAAGTGAAGGGGCTCCTTTGGGCGATGAACAGACACGTCTGCGTTTTGGTGGCGTTGAATTTGACAAGATTGGCATTGCCCCATGCGGATACTGTCTGAAGTTTGTCACTCAAACGTTGCACCATGGCTTCTCTTTCAGACTGTACTTGATCTCTACAAGCCTGAGTACTAGGCGGAAATCTGTCTACAACTATGTCGTCTTCCATAGACACTGGGCTTCAGCAGATCGTTAACGTGCAGCAGAAAAAGAGTTGCAGAAAGGAAGGAGCCCTGAGGCACTCCGGAATTTATTGTCAAGGTTTTCGAGGAACACCCGTCGACAACTACTCGGAGAGATCTCTGGCATAGAAAGTCTTTTATCCAGTCAATCAGACCAGGACATATACCGTACGCAGAAAACTTGCTTAAAGGCTCGCACATCCCAGACCCTGCAAATGCCTTTGAGACATCCAGAGAGACGGCGACCGCTTCTCCGTTTTTCTCGATCGCCTCGGCAAAAATGTATGTTGCGCACGCTAGAAGGTCCCCAGTGGACGCATTTTGGCGAAATCCGTACTGTCGGTCACTGAGGAGATCGTTATCTTCTAGGTACGCTAGAAGACGCGAGTTCAATACACGCTCCACAATCTTGCAGAGTATGGAGATGATTGAATTAGTATAAAGTAAAAATCTACTCGCAGAATTAAAATAATATATACAGAATTATATATGTATATAATTCACTTACAAAAGTGCCTATTAAAATATATAAATTCTACGTTTATTATAAGTCTACATGTTCCAATTATAAGTAAATAAATCACTGACAAAAGTAAATAATGACGTCATTTCACAGTATATATTTACAGTATATTTGAATATGAATGAATGAATTAAATATCACAAACAAATTAATAAATCCACGATTTAAGGACTAATTAGGCTGTTAGCGAACGCCAAATTATTCGTATCAACTCATTTGGAAAATTACTATCGGTGTTTGGAAACACGGAATAGATGAAAGGTTTATAGTAAGCTAGAAATTATGGATAAAAATAAAGCTAGTTGTATAGTCCAATGAAAAAAATATAAGTGAAAGTCATCTTACTTGGAATTGTAATTAAAAATAATCTATGACGGTATTTTTACAATTGTGACATGAAAGAATCACAGTATTATTATTGTAATTAATAATATAACAAGTGCTATAACGTCTACATTTAATAAAAGCTGAAATAATAATAATAAAAGAAAACATTATAATTATTACCTATATCGATACTTTCTTGTCACATCCCTATTCTATTATAAGTTGTAAACGATGTTCATTGAAAAGTTTGTCTTCACTCGAAGTATTCTTCAATGGATACAAATAATTCCACTTCCATGATTGTTGGTTCGACCGAATTTATATTTGTTTAAATACGGTATTCTTGTTTGTCTACTGCTAATAAAAGAGAGTATGTATGTGTGTGTGCTGAGGATTGTTGCCAGAGGCGTTTTGTGGTTCTCTCGTACTCTGGTACCAAGTAATAAGCCGTGTATAATATCTTCAATGTCTATTCGTAACTACTATAATAATTATTAATGGATCCAAAGGCACATAATAAAATAAAATAAATAAAATAGATAAAACACAAAAACGAAGAAATAATACTTTTATGACCTTGCGTTAGGTAGGTATGATAAAATTACTTTAAAAAAAATACATATAAATATGGCCATATGATTATTTATATAAAGACCTACTAAGTTTACAGTAATACCTACTCAACTCAATCTAAATATAGCTCTTTTCTATGCGTATTAATTTAAATATGAAAAACATTTTAAAATCACCAAAATTAAATCTTATATAATATTGTAAAGAGCGACTCAGGGACGCTCAATTGATGGTTCGTGTAAATAAGTACTAATGAAGCTCTCGTTACGAATATAGAGAATATTCAATTTATAAGAATATCAAATATCTCTAGCTGAAAATATACAGTACAATATAATAAATATTCCTCTCTGTATTCATTCATTTAATCTGATACTTTATAAAGAACGTTGCTTGAATGGAATTAAATTGTTATATTTAAATGTCTTTCAAACGATTATTTAAAAGTAAGAATGAGTATTTTTTTTATATTTTGATATTAAATTGTAGAACGACTCTAACGGTGAATTTAATAATAATAATAATATAACTGGACAAATTACACAAATTGATTTAACTCTTAAGTAAGCAAATAGTTTGTATGTGTTAAGAATAGAGATGCGCCTGTCGTGTAGCCAATAAAATATTCACCAAAACCGAATAATTCGGCCGAATATGAATAGTGAAAATATACTAAATATGCCAAATACCAAATACTTACCGAATATTCGGCCCATCTCTAGTTAAGAATGTTAGAAAACGATACAAATACACAGAAATGCACACTATAAATAATTTGGAATCTATTTAATAAACGAAACCAAACCCAAAAATAGGTCTGTATTTTGATGTCTATCTATGCTCATCACATACATGCCTCTTTCTGTCGGGATTGAACCCGAGGCCCTTAGCGCCGCTATACGTTAGGGTCTTCGCCAACCACCCACCCAAACGGGTGGTTAGTTATATTAAACTATAATATTAGGACTAAAAAAATAAATCCTCAACCTACTACACTTGACTGATCCACTTGAGTTGAAAACTTACATTTAATTCATTTCTTTGATTATTTAACAGTGTTTCTTTACAAATAATTTTAGTCTTATTACCACAGCAACTTCATAATTCAAAAGTGTCAAAGTATATAACGATTTAAAATAAAATGTCAAATTTGGAACTTCAAATGCGATTGAGAACCAAAGACTTCATTTGCGAATATAACTGGATATAACTGGATAAGCGGACTCACGCTCAGAAGAATTTTAAGGATTAGTCGTTCCTGAAAATTGATGCTCTTGTAGCCTTTATAGTGATAAAGAATAGAGCTTACATTGCTATAATCTATGATAGATGTTCTACACCACAGATAGATTAAGATGACCATTATATACTTCATAATAGAGAGGTATTTGCAATAACATGACTATTGGAGAGATCATTCAAATAGTGGTTTAATATAGCGGTTGTATCGAAAATTGAAGCTTTTACATCAGGAGATATGGTTTATTTTCCATTAAAGTTATTGACGTGTGTTGTAACTAAAATACATAGTTCCAAAATTGTATTACCTATAACGATAGGGCTGACAGCTTTAAGCATATTTATAAAATTAATTGTAATATAATTGCGGAAGCAATTTATTTATCAATTTGGCATAAAAATGTTTAAATTTACAATTAAGACCAAGTATATAATAATTACATGATACAGATAATTAAACAATAGTTTTCTGTTTCGTGTCTGTTTATGTTATTTTATATTGGTGAGTCTCGCAAAAACTGCTAAAGACTTTTTTGACGGTTAAACAAAGTTAGCTTACACATTAAAGTAGTAAGTTATATTTTCGAATACATATATCTACTATGAGAAGTGACAACCCTACATATGGCTTTGTTAGTCGTAATTGATTTTCAGTTACAGGAATGTGGCCGTAATATTAACCCAGAACATGGTACGTATATAGTTTTCAATATCACAAATAACATGGGAATACTATTAATACATTCTATACATGTACATATATTAATAATATGAGAAAATTTGCAATATATATATTTATCTAAATATAGAATGAAAAATAAACCGATACGGGCAGGGATTCGAACCCGCGACTACTCGGTGAATTAAGCATTCTATATGTGATCGTCTTTATCGAGACGGTTTTATTTTTCATTCTCTATTTATATAAATTTAAATAAGCTTAACATGGCTATACATGTTTATAGATATTTTCAAACTTGCAATATATATTTCTTTTTTTATAATAATATAACTCAAACCAAACCTTACACTGGGAAATGTAAAATACAAGATAAAAAATATATAAAAAGAAACAGTTAGAAGTATGTCCTATTTAAGAGTTACAATGAGAAACTTAATATAATAAATAAATCTTTCGATACTGAAAACGGACTGTCAGCAAAACAAGCCATTTCAATCATTAAAAGAAATAAAGAATAAAAAACAGTCCGAAAACTGACTAATAAAAACATTAAAAGGCTATGATGATATCTTTACATTTTCTATGTTAAGTACAGTCTCATGAATATTCGGCACCAATTCATTCGCACGCTCGATTGGATTTTGAAACTCAAATAGAAAGCAATAGGACAGAATAGATTGCCAATTTAAACGTTTTCGGTAATGCGGTATAATTTTTTTGCCCGGGTACGCTCAGTGACCCGGTACCGTAGCGCTACCCGGGTCATAGTGCGGTGTTATTTCTTGGCGACTGTCCAAGTTTATATAAATCTCGTAACCGGATAACCGGATCCGTGATGGATGTGGATACATTCTCACCCGCTTACATCCGGGACATAATTCAGGCGTTAAATGAAGGTTTATTTCGTCGTTTTTCATTGATGTCGACGTCAATTTTGTCGAGACACGGTTTAAAAATTAAGGATTGTTGTGCTTTTGTTTATTGTTGTTTCAGCTTGATATATAATTGCGAATATATTTAAAAAGAAAACAAAAAAGCTTAAATTAAAAAAATAATATTAACCTTCCATTAATTTTATTGCGTATGAACTCAGTTACGTAAATAAAATTTAATAGCGCTGAAAATTTGGTTTAATAAAATGGTTTTTGCAAATATAAAGAACAACATTTATATTTTGTCTACATTTAAAATTTTATTATTTCTCTATAATGTCAGTTTTCCTTCATTAATATAAAAATACTCTTCGGACAGCGGTGGCCCTTTCTCAGTCACTGATAGTACTTTAATAGTATTCTCATTGCCTATGCTTGCAGGCTTGCTTAGCTACGTATCATATTTTTAAATGCATTTAAAAAAAAAACATTTTTTGCGGTAAAAAAAATATAGAAATTTAGAACTCCCTTTAAAGTATTCACAACAAAAATTTTGTATTCAATAACAAATTTGTATAAATTTGCATATTTATATTACTCCCAAAGTTTTAAATAAATTCTCAAATACAACGTATACACAACAAAAATCTAATTACGTTGCTGCCAGAAATACTATATTCTAGCAAACAAATGTACTTACCGAACATAAATAAGCCAATATAACGCACCCATCGTTACACTTAACCGATTTCATATATCCAGTTCATTTAAATGGAGAAGCTTTTTATCCGGTTGAAATTTTAATTAAAGCCATTTCTCTGCACACGGCAACGAATCGTTTATCGAATGGATTTATTAACTTTTTCCTGCAAACTTTTTTCCTAGTTTGAAATACCAGCAGATTTATAAATTCACTAACTAAACTTGACAGTCTTTAAATCATTTATTGCAGTTTATTTTTAGTGTATTAATTATTCTTCATTTGTATTACTTAATCTGAATATTTACATAAACATATATATATCCTTACATTATATACGACTATCATAGAGAAAGATGAACGGATGAAAAAAAACTGCATGCAGCTGATCCGCTCATAGCGGGGTAAGAATGTTGAATACCATCAGGATTACTATTATGAAAGAGGAAGTCTAAATTAGTGTTCCAGTGAGAAAGAAGATGAACAGACCTAGGATAGGTTTGTGCCTAAACGTGGATAGTAAAAATGGAGACAACGGCAGCAGGAAATATACATGAGATTGTAAGAAAAACGATATTTTAAGAAAAAGAGTTAGCAATGAGAAGACAAAATAAACAAGTAAGTGGAACAGATGCACATGCTTCACAGATCTCATCTAACAGGAAAAAGGTAGAGAGAAGATAAAATAACTATAAGAAATAAATATTTTTAAATTGAAAATACAATCAAGTAACACTATATATATTAAGAACTAATTAATAAATATTAAACATAAGCCCCATCACAAAATATTAAAATTATTAAAACATGATTCATCACACTCGGTCAACACCGAATAAACCGGGTATATAATAAAATAAGCGGCTATATGTAACAGAGCTGGGTGTATACGCTGTGATTGATGCATTTGGCCCGGATCCAAGATACCCTGCAGCATTTACATTTCCGAATATTGACAAAAAGTTTGACAGTATGACAAAGGTTTGTTTTATTTTTGTTTCGTTGTTGGATATTTTTATATTGAACTGTTCTTGATATGTGAGATGTTATTGTTTTTATATTGGTACTGGTGACCCCGGGCCGAATTCATTGGGTAACTAATAAATATTTAGAGGTTTCAAAGTATTGTAGAGATATATATTTTTTTCTAAAGATATATTTTGTCACACAAAATTTTAAAGTTGTTTTATAATTAAGAAGTTGTTTTTTACTAACTCCTTAAAGGGAGGTAGATCTAAATATAGTGTTTTTTTTTTGACAAACAGTTTAAAATTCCAACTCCATTAAGATAAGCTCATAACTAAGAAATCTAAAGCGCAAGCTTAGAGTTTTTAAAATATGCATTAAATAATTTTGTTGAACTTGTGATATAACCAGCTTCTATCAGCGGTTTTTTAACGCTGTACCATCTTCTATAAAAAATTCTAAAACTAGTAACTTTATATTCTTCTCGGTATGTGACAAACTATTTGCAATATACGAAACCGGAACCTTATCTTCAAAAATGACAGATTTACAAACAATTTTTAAACCACATTTCATATTTTCCACATTTTCAATAATCCTTAAAAACCCGGGTATTTATCCTTATATATATAGTAGGTACATATATAGTATATCGCAGTATATTTCATGTTGCTAATATAATATATTTTATGATATTTAGGGTAATAAATTTTACTGTTGCAGTACAGTCTTAGACCAATCTGCTATATTGCTTTTATGAAATTGAAGATAAAAATTTTCAAATCCACTTATACTCTACATAATAATTCCATGTTTTGCATCTGAAATCAGTAAACCACTCACATAATATTGAAAGCACGTTTCATCTGCGAGAATTCAAAACTGCGCCATGATATTTTATATTCATTGTTGTCTGTTTGTGTGTCAGATGAAATTGTTTCCCCGTAAATCCATTGTTATTTTGCTCTGTCATCCATTCTGTATTTAAGCTGTAATGGTTTTAGCAATTCGGAATGTTTGCTCGATTTTCACCAAAATTCCATTAAGAGTGTTTTATTTAAAAACATTTTATTCGGTTGGTTTTAGCCTCGTTCATTAGATCAATTTATGGACACTAAATTAAGTCGGAATGAGAATATACATTATTAATCACATGTAATTATCTGCATATACCGGATGGCTTAACCGGGATATGACCGCTGGTTGAGAGCCGGATATCCAAAATTCCCTTAATCTTCTCTTTTATCTCGTCCTCTTTGAGGATGGCAACATATCTGTATTTTTCTATGTCTTCAAATGTTCTAGGTTTTGTTGGCTTACTTAATATAAAGAACGAATATCTTTTGGCAATATCTTATCTTTCCACAGCTTAGCCTTTCTAGAGAGAAATGGAATACTTTTGCAGATCGAATTGCAATTTATGGTTAGATAGGAAGCTACAATTTATCTTACTGTGACTACAGATATAGTAAATGGTTATCTATTTGTAGTAAATTATTGATGTTCTTAACATGCATACCACATACTGCATAGATAGATAGTTATATAAGATAAATGGCAATGTCTTAAGAGCTTACGTGGAGATCTAAACACAATATACATATTTTTATTTCAAAAACCTATAATAAATATTACTTAATACCACCTCTCCCGTACTATAACTGGTTGACCTAAGACTATATTCATCATCAAAGATAAAATTTCTCAACATACAAACGATCTAAAAAGATACATGTAAATAATCTCTCATTTTTATATCCAATTAATAACTCATATAATGTGTACCTGGTGATACGATGTATCTATATATAAATTAAATTCGACTCGCACAGAATACCATTTACCATCCAAACAGTTTTTATTTTAACAGTTATTCAATATGGAATTAATAGACATTATACTGAAATTGCACAGCAAAAAAAGACCGATATGACCGTATAATATTACCATAAAAACCGTATGATCAAGTAAATTATACTTCAACCAATCAATGCTTGTTTAACCGGTTACAATAGCGTGTAATTTATAACCGGTTATATTCACCCGGTACTTAATCATTCTGATAATATCCGGTAAATTAAATGCCACGTGATGATATATGCTCAACCATTTTACTATATTTTAAGAGTAATTTGGCAACATTCAACCAAAAATCGCTTTATAACCAACCATTGTGAAATCGATGCCTGTCGATATTATCTTTGAGATTGGTTTTCTGGTCTATTTCCATTAATTATTGTAGTTTTATATCTCTCTTATCTATACTATTATATAATCATATAGTTTCTATTGTTATCTTTTATATAATTGGCTTTTGATAAAAGAATAAAGATCAGTTGGGCGTTTCACTAAAACATGAAATGTTTATATAGAAGTATAATTGACTAAATAAAAAATTATAGTATGGGATACTGATTTGATTAAGAGTAGTGAATATATAAATCGTCTCCTAACTAAGAGAAGACAATGTGTGTTTGAGAAACTAAGTTGTGTAACAGAACTAGTATAATAAAGTGTAACAATGATAGTAAAGAATTTAAATAATAAACAGTTTAGTATGTTTGTGAGCAGTGCCAAAAAAGTGTTTTAAAGAAAAGGATGACTGTCGTTGGTGGTTCTTTGTATTAAGAGAATTCTAATACCTACTGTGTAGTTTCTCTATCTATGTATATTTATTGTACTTGTAAATATTTATAAAATATTCGTAACTTTGAAGAGTGATCCAAATTGATTATTTTTTTTTGGTTTTGTTAGTACACTATCCATATATAACTCATAAATGGTTTGACCGTTCTAGATAAGTAAATGATAATGATAAACTTAAATAATAGCGTACACTACTCTGAGGACCAAGCTGCCTGCAAAAGGGGCATATTATCTGTCTCAAATATGAATAGATGTTTCTTCTAATGGAATGTGCTTAGAGTTAGTTGAAAATGCCCACAACGCTTTGCTCTTGTAGAATTGGAAAGCAGGAGAGAAATGTGGAGGGATTGGGGTGCTAACTGTTTTAGTGACTGACTGACTGCACGAAACATTTATGTAGATAATACTAGTTGTTTCGAAGGGTCTTTATAACAATCTTCGTGAGAGATTTTCCTAAATATATAATTATAAATTCTTGGATATTCCTTAATTAAATTAAAGATCTAATTTTGTGAATTATGAGTTACATCCATACTAATATTATTAATTCGAAAGTCACTCGGTCTTTCTGTTTGTCTGTTGTGCTTTCACACTTAAATCACTGCACCGATTTTACTGCGGGAAAATATCTCATTCCTACGAGAAACAACGTAAATCGCGGACGCATACACTGGCCCCATAGTAGGTGATACGTGATACGCCGTAGTAGGCGATGTTCTTCTTAAGTATTTTCTTAACTTTTGCGTTTATTTTTTCTAATAATACGTATGTTTGGGTGCTTTTTCTTTATTTTATAAAACAATATTAAATTAATGTTAAGGCTAAATAAGGTATTTCCATAATCTCCAATTCTTCTTTATTTTGATTCCTTTTAGTTTAGGGTAATATATAAATAGTAATTAATTAATATAAAAAAAAGCTTTATTAATGAAATAGACACCCTACTTTTTGATTCGTATAGATTAAGTAAAGTAACTACATTACTTACCTAAGTACCTAAGTTCAATGTTATTATTTTGTGCATTTTGATTTGTATATGTTAGGTATTTGTATGTGTTTCGTAGATATTTGAGTCATTATGTGTATAAGTTGTTTTAATTACGCAAACTTGTTTCGTGTACATTTAAAAAGATTAATTTTTAAACATTTTATATGTATCATTATGAAATATCTCTTATTTCTATCATCTCCACTGTACGAAGGTAAATTTGAGTTTTAACGTATGGTGTTTGGATGCATGATTTAAGAAATACGAGTAGATGAATATCAACACGGACTTCACGTGCCACGCGCCTCAACTTTGAGCCGCAAACTATAGTCCCCACTAATGCCGACGAAGTCGCGGGTAAAAGCTAGTATTGAATAGTTAAACAAAATTGTAAATACGAAGAGAAAATTCTAGATGAATTAGCTTTTAATCACGGAACACCCTATAATAATTACTCTAAATTAACTATAGTTAGGGTCCAATAAATTAGAGAGAAAAATCGTTTTCACATTTCATCGAAATCTGGAATAAAGACTGTAAGTAGACGGTTAATTAACACCCTTACGATTTTCTCGAAAGATATTATAAAACCGTTTTTGTATTTAATAACAGCAGGTTTTTCTAACATTGATTGACATTTAATGAAAACTACGCGGCTAGGGTAATTTAAAAATATTGACATTTGATATAAAAGGTTTAATATCAAATACTTTGATGTTTTGACATGAATAAAAATAAATAAATACGCGTTACACATAACATAGCATGAATAAAATAGAAATTGTATGTTTTCGGTTGATATTTATTTTTCAAATTGAACTATATTAAAATGTCATGAAATAAGCTTTTTTTAATTGTGAATCAAGCATTTAATTTTGCGTAATTTAATCTCGAGTTAAAGAAATTATTGTGAGAAGTAATGCAGTGACTGATATGGTTTTACATATTTTAAATATCAATTACTTACATTACATATTGTCTTTTGAAATACATAAAGGATTTTTTCTTATTTTGGATGTATTTGAGAAACTCTAATATTTAAGGGTCATTTTTAATCCCAGGATAAGATGTAACTAGAGAGTAAATTGAGACATTCTCTATAAAGTTATTCTGTATATAAGACTTACTCGGTGGTTAAAAATGTATTCCTTAGTCTTACTTATTGACGATTCAAAAGTGCGTGTAAATACCTACTTGAATAAAGATATTTTGAATTTTAACTTTTTTATTTAAATATCTTGTATATATTTTTTGCTCTCTCTCTCTTCTCTACGTGTCTCACAGGTAAGTACATGTTATGCATTGCTTATGCATTTATGGAACAGATCTTATTTACACTGCTCCAATAGGAATTGGACGATCACGTATAGGAATAAAAATAAGTACTCATTTTACTAATATTTTTATGTAATTGGGATTCAAACGCGGCACCCGTCAAAACCAAAAAATAAAAGATAAGATTTTTGTCTTCAAACCCATAGGACGTAAAGAAAATATGTAGTTATTAAAATTAATTACCAATTTAGTACAAGGTATATCACAATGATTACAGGATGTTGCACTGTCTTTTGTTTTTTAAGCACATTATATAAGAAATATTTTCAGTTCCACATTAATCTTTATATTTCTATTTTCTCCGCTTTAATACACTTTAATACCTAAATCCGATTCAAAGATGTCTGGGTCGGATTTGAACAGAACCCTTATATATCTGAGTTACCTGATATGACTGATAAATCCGTTAGGAATGTTACAATTTGTGATTTTTATTTCAAAGTTCGAAGGACTAGATTAGATCAATCTTTAAGGATACATATTTTCATACTTTTTTATATTATTTTTAAAAGTCTTATATTAAACTTACACGTAAACATTACATCGATTTTGAGAACCTTTGGTCTGTGGTGTAGTGGTTGGCGGAGACGCCTAACGTATCGCGGCGGAAAGGAACTTGGATTCGATTCTCGACAGGGACAGGCATGTACGTGATGAGCATAAAATGTCTTTATTTCGGGCTTTGAATTTGGTTAAGGATTTCGTTTATGAAATATATTCGCAGGATTTATAATCTGTATGTCTATGTATCTGTACCGTTGTCTAACACCCTAATGATAAGCAAAAACTTTTTGTAATTAGTCCAGTGATATTAATATGAATTTATTATTATTATATATAGTACTAGCGGACCCAACAGACGTTGTCTTGTACACGCGTCTTTAATTTAAAAAATTCAAACTTTAAAAAAAATATATATTTAAAAGTTATCACAGTGTCTAACGTCATTACATGTACATTTATCATAATTCGACCAATCGATACCGTATGAATATGTAAATAAAGATTTTTAGTTTGAATAAATGAATTTGTTCCAATTTTTTTTTTAATTTCACTTTTTACGTAGCGAAGCACGTATCGGGCCGCTAGTACTAAAATATTTTTCTTATTTTTATCGCAACGCCCACTGTCAGGGCAGACTATAATTAAAATATAATATTATTTAATATTTGACATTGCCATGGTAACGCAGTCCGTCGGAACCAATGTGAAACATTCCAAAATCACTACCTACTTACTTATTAAAAATTAAACAAAAAACCATTTTCTAGTGGACCAAATTGTGAATCTCAACAATACTCAAGTCCCCTTGAACACACAAAGAATTTTATAAAAATCGGTCCAGTCGTTTAGGAGGAGTTCAGTGACATACACACGCACACAAGAAATATATATATAAAGATATACATAAAAGAAAACGTGTATTTATTTACAAGATCGCAACAATTCTCGTCTCGTAAGAATTGTTTTCCCGATCTCAGATCACACCTCTAAGCGATATTTAACGTATAAGGGTCATACCAGTTGGTACTCAAAGGAACTCGAGTCCCACTTCAAGTTCCCCGCGTTAGAGTGAAGCAGAAAATGAGTTATTATCTGTTGTAAAAAACAGGCTACATTTAAAAAAATACAGAAAAACCCACTGAAGTTATTTAAACGAAATCATTCAACAGAAAAAGGTTTTAAAAAATAAACCAATCTGGTTTTCAAGGGTTGATTTTTCAGCTAAAACTATTTTTACTCTCATAATTGTTAAAGCTTTCTGATTGGTTAATAACATAATAAACAGGCAATCTTGACACTTGATAGATCTAATAAACCGGGTGTCTAATAAGTGTTTTCTTTATTAATTCTTTCAAAAACCGTTAACATGAACATGTAACTAGTACAGTGACCCTACATCATACAATGTGGAGTTTGGACCCAAGGGAGGCATTTTCTTTATTACCAACTTTACGAGCCCAGGTCAAGAGCTCATGTTGATGTTATAGTTAATGAGACCTTATTTATATTCTAATCGTAATAGGAAAGAAGATTAATTTATTTAATTATGTATTGCATCCTCTTTTCATTTTTTTTTCATGGGTACCAAGCTAAGTGGAGCAACCTCAGTGTACTCTATATATATACTTCAACTTTTAAAATCTTGATAACTTAAAAACCTGGCCGTGCCTTATCTTCAGTCAGTCAATATCAGAATTTTGTTAAGTAGGTAACAAGTATTTTATTTATTTAATTCGTTTTCTCCTTCAAAACTGCTAAGACATATTTTAATCAAAGTTAAAACAATAGGTATTTGTAAGGTTTTGTTGTTCGCTAAACACTTTTGAATACTTACAATACCACCAGAAAATTCTCAAATAGAAGTAATATTTATCCCTATTAGTCATTTATTTTCAAAATGTATTATATGTATATATGTATATAAGTTAATTATTAAGCGGTCATTCAAATCGATTTATATCTAACGACCAACCTAAAAACTTTTCAACATCGCAAGTTATGAATGGACCTCGTAGATTAGTTTGAAACAGTTTAGTTCCTAATAGCTTCTAGTCGATTTCGCTTACGTTTGGTAGATTTTAATCTATTCCGATTGTTCTGAGTTCAGGAACTAATTACATTTAAATGGCACCTCGATAAAGAGCGATACTGAGGGAAACTTGTCATTTTCTGTAAGGTATGTAATTAGTGAGAACGATTTTGTATAATAACTTTGGTATTGTTACTAGCACTGACATTAAAATCTTGACAATAATGGAATAAGAATGATTTTTATAAATGTTTCTTCAACTTCTGTCTTTCCCTACTCTCTTCTTGGGAACTGTCTAACTAGAATCGGTTTTTGTGCATAACAAAAATAAAGAACCTATATCTATTTGATGAAAAAAAACTTAAAAGAAAAGACTATTACATATTTATACTATAATATATTTTTTCTGTTTTTCATCACTAAAAGTTATTAATATAAAATAAATCATATATTTTCGTGTCTATTTTCATTTTCCAGCAATAATCGTGTTAATTAGACATAATAATAATAAAATATAATGATATTGTTATAATATCGTATTTTACTCTCAAGACGGATATAAAAGCGCTTCCGCGGCCAACAAACTAACGAGGAACTCGTGCGCACACGCATAGATTCATTAGCATGGTTGGTTCTTATGTCATATTAAATGTCACTTTTTATTACTTTACTTTATTATGATAATGATGTAATTATCTTTTTGTATTTTATTTGTCATTAATATGTACTTGTTCAAAAGTAGGTAGATGTAACAGAATGTAAATCGGTTAAATGTGTATATAACTCTTGTATATATAATTTTCATAATTATCCTTCTATTTAAATAGTTTTAAATTCTGTAAATATATGCTATATCGACGAAACCACCTTATTTGAATTTGGTTAAAAATTATAATGGTTTTCCTTTTATATATAATAAATAAAACGTTAAAACCACAAACTGCAGAAGACGCAAGACTTATACTAAAAAAAATCAAATTCAGTTAAGATAACTTAATATAAACTGACCGAAATAATATCATTGTAATTTTTCAGGTCTGTTATGACTCCATTACATAAAGATGGAATATAAACGTATAATTATATTACACGCTAACTTTACTCCTTTGTGTGTTTCTGTTTTACTTGTGAAATATTTTCAAACATACATTTAAATTTACTAATTAAACCGTTTTTTAGACTTTTACGATTAATAAAAGTATTTTTATTGCAATATTCTGTAAAAAAAGTAATAGTTGTAATATTAATATTTAAATATTTGGAATTAAATTAAATATAATAGTCGAATACAATGATTATGGTATATAAATATATTGTGTCCCATAAATACCTTTAAACTACCAGAAAAATAAAAACTTATTTCAATTTAAAATGAAGGTAATAAGGAATAAATGAGTTTTACTTATTCCTTATTAACTTTTTTCGATACGAAAAAGTTTAAAATCTTTTGGTTTATTATTTAAAGACTATTAGTTCAAACATACGACAGTTAAGATATTTATTGCTCCATTTATTTTTGACCGAATAGTGATATAGTGACCTTATTTTTTGAAGGAGGGTAAAAATTATATTTAATGTCACTTGTCTCTCGTCAATACGTAAAATGACAAAACATAAAATAAAAATAATTAAGTGACATTTGATCAAAAAAATATCGATTAACTTACCAATCACGAGGTTCACTGCGAAAAAAATAGCCAATAACAGATGATAATTCGACATTTTCGACCAATCACTAGCCACGGATTAAAAAGACATGATGCACACGTCTGACAGTTACGCGAGCGGCGCGCGGATTGAATGCTTTCCCCAATCCCCAACCCTCACTTCACCCCTCCAACCCTCAGTTTTAAGGGCAACTCCACACTACGAATGTCCTAATTAATTAGATTGTTATACAAATTTGATGTCATGAGAACTATTAGAACAGTTTTCAATAATTACACTTTACTGAAGTTATATTTATATATGTATATATATAATTTCAAACATATTGGTGGATGGTGTAATGAATGCGTTTTTGAAATTCTGGTCAAAATCTCCCCTGTTAGTGTTCCGCTATGGACCGAGTTTTGGTAGTGGTGGTGATGTCCACTTACCAACTGGAAGACTCATATTGATATTTCCAAGTAACTTAAGTTGAAAGACTTCTTCGATTTAAGCGTCAATTTACATAACAGTTTAAAGTTCCAAACTTTTATTTTAGACTTGGTAGGATGAAGCTTATAAAATGAGCTCTTTCAGAATTTCTAATAAATTAAAAACTAAAAACTTAAATACTTGGAATATAGAATTATAAAATGTTCAAAGACATGAATATAATGTACATAACATTTGTCTTATAATTATACAAAAACATCGTCAACTACAAAAACATGTCTCCTTATTTGGTCACCCAACGCCAACTATTTCTTACTTTCCACACGTAGGTCTCAAGTAGTTTTAGTACGTACAAAAGCGTAGAAGTTTGGTCTAAGTTATTATGTAATAAGTGTAGCGTCTTAAGCCTTTAATTTTCCTTCACGACATGAGAACAAAGCAAACATGACGTTAATCACTTGCCAACATATCACCACCAGACATTTGAAACCCTGTTTAAAGTTCTAGTTAAGTTAGATTGAATATTACTTATCTTTAGACTTAACATAAATTGGGTCATATAATATGGTATATATCTGAATATTAGTTCTATATGCTTGATTTAAGTATATATAATTTGGAAAACTGTACAGCAGAATATGTGCGTTTCTAAATGTTATTAATTATAATAAAACAATATTTTGTTTGTCAATTTTCAAAAATCAATTTAGTGCTGATGATTTGAAAAGTTTTAACATAACAGTATTCTAGTTATTGTTATATAATGATAATACATAATAGGAAGATAACAGTTTCTAGAAATTATTACCATAATCGGTAGAAGACGGAATCACTTTATCATAGTGATAACTTTCTCTTCAGGCATAAGTTATGCAACTACACAGTTCGTGAAAATGCCGATAGATGGCGTTGTTTTCAAATAATAAATAGTTTTAAAAATAGAAGTTCGATAAGAACTATTTCAGATATATTTTTTTATAGCCGTGGAAATTGTTATTTGACCGCCCCATTTGTCTAGTGGTTAGCGCAGACGCCTAACGTATCACGGGGCAATTGGGCTCGGGTTCGATTCTCGGCATATAGAGACATTTATGTGATGAGCATAGATATCTGTGTTTTTGGGTATTTATATGTATTTTTATATGTATTTGTATCGTTGTCTAACACCCTTAAGACAAGCAAATAATTTGCTTACTTAGGGGTTAGATCAATGTGTGTAATTTGTCCTGATATTATTATTATTATTATAATTATATTCACGAGATTCTCTCCTATTGCTGATGGGGTCTAGGCAAAATTATGATTTAAATTTTCCTATGTTTTTAACTTATTTATTAAAAATTACTATTCTTTGAGCAAAGTGGATTTCTTGGGAGTTGATGTCTAAAGTAATTAATTTAATCTTTTATTTATCTTGTAAACACTAAAGTAAATGAATTTAAATGATTTCTGTTGTATATTAAAATTTTGGATTGATTATATTATCTGAAACATTTAATTAATGAGATGCGCTCCAAATAATTAAACAGTAAAATTTTAATTAATATACTTTGCAGAGTTTTGGTTCAGTGCTCATGTTATGTGCTAATTTTATGTTTGAATTAACATCTTTTTAGATTTAACCTCAAATATAACTAACGGACTTTTGATATTATTTTATAATGCATAATTTGAATTACTTTTTTTACTAGAAAAAGACGATATAGAGGAAATTGCGTTCAATGTTAGCGCTGCCGAGTTTGTTTATCGCAGTATAATATACAGGGATATTTATAACAAACTAGGGGTCGCCCGCGACTCCGTCCGCGCGGTTTTTAGTGTTTCCTCAGCGCACGCTAGGAAAGCTCTCAAAAAATAAATCTTTTCCCGTTTTTGCAGCATTTTTCATTACTGCTATACTTCTATAAGTCACAGTGAGATGACATATACCCTATAGCCTTCCTCAATAAACGGACTATTCAACACAAAAAGAATTTTACAATTCGGGCCAGTAGTTCCAGAGATTAGTGCGTTCAAACAAACTATTGAGGTATACGAAGATCTGTGAGTGTGTGTCAGCGCTCATATACGTGTTCTATCGATGTAGTTGTAGTACATGTCAGTTGAATAATATAACCATTGTCGCTAGCTGCGTAAAATCTGTTCGTGTACATTTTTATAAATAAACTGAGTTTCAAGTGATTACAACTTGTGTATCTTATTATGTCCTAACACAAACAAACTCTTCAGCTTTATAATATTAGTATAGATTGGCCACCTCTTGGAGGCAGCGTCTCTACATCAAATCCAACAATATTTATTCTACAACTTTTTAAAATTAATAGTTTTATAAAATACAGAGTAATAATTAAAAGTGGGAGCCAACATTTTTATGTTTCGTTTTTTTTGTGTTGTTTATTAAGATTTGTAAAACGTCGTAGAACAAATGTTGTTGGGATTGATGTAGAGAGGCTGCCTTCAAGAGCTGGCCAATTAATTACCAATAACCCTGGTTATACTTTAAGTATTAATTTGAAACTATATTCATAAAAAGTCGAAGAGTAAAGAAAGCCCGATATAAATTTTACTAACAAATGAGTCACTAAATGTAGCTTCTAGAATAGTAGTCATTAGTAATTAATGCACCAGTTTTATATATCAGATAAAATACAATAGGATACTTGTAATTTTTAATGTCATTTAAATAAAACATAAATTTGATTGCACGTTGTGAATTTATTTACGCTATTTACAAATTATGTTTTCAAGTCCATTTAACACGCCTTTTATTACATGATATAATATCTAAACTATAGGATAATAAGCATACTCCAATATATGGCAGTTATTGTCGGTCGCAGACATTAGGATGTAACCATCCTGTCCCCAATCTTCACCCCAGGAGTTCTTGACGATCCAATAGGTGGCACCATCTCGGACACCGTAACCTACCACTGTGACTGCATGGTTTATACTCTTGTCGTTGCTGTTAGAAAAAGTTAGAGTGGTTATAAAAAATAGAACATTACGTTACGATATAATAGTACAATATGAGTATTACTCTTAATAAAATTCCTTAACATCCTGGTAATGTAAAAGTCCAGAACTAAAACTGACAGCTAGGTATTCGAAACTAACATTTAGTAACAAATGGCCCGAAATTGACATATCGTCAAAATGACCCGAAGCTGACATTTAAACAGAAACTTCCGGTATTTCCAAAATACTTACCATGTAGGATCAAAGAATACTCCACTGGAATATGCGACCAAACTGTCATCAGCATTGATAGCTACTGACACTGGTCCGTATTTGTACAGGGCCACTTTCATGGCGTTGACGCTAAGAGATGGAATGTGGGCGAAGCCCTGGATAGTGTATACTTCCGTCATATTTTCTATGTGGCAGAATCCGTTCTGGAACAATAATATTGATTTAGTATAAATAATCATAGAGCTAAAGTTCTACAGTATTACGTGATATGTTTTCGACTTAATGAACGGGAGTACCCTAGGGTAGACTTATCTACACTTATCATGATACAGGAAACTTTAAAAACAAAAGTTTTACACTAAGACCCTTAACAAATTTACAAGTGCTTTCGAAATCAATACCATTCAAAGTTTCATGCATCAGCTGAAAAATGAAAATACATATTGGTATAAAATGAATATAGTATACATATATGCGGATTGAAATAAACAACTAACCTGAGCTAAGTAATCTCCATATTCCATTTGTGACGGTATGCCGTGTGCGAGGATGTACTTAAAAGCTGTGTCAATCATACCACCGTTACAACCACCATTATGGAATCTAATAAAAAAATATATTATGACAAACAGGATTGGAATCTATGACCTCTAGGATACTGTTCTATTATTTTACTAAATATTCTCTCATGTCGAAGATCGCCCTGATTAATTTATGATGTTATCTATGTGTAATCGTTTATGTCAGTACGTAACCCTAAAAATATGTTTACCCTTTATTATCCTATTCACCTGAAAATATAGCTTAATTGAAAATTTCAAGTACCTATTTAAAGAAAGCTTTTTTAAGTCTAATAAAACTATTTTTACTTTTATAGGTGTAGCTTGCATGCATTTTTTTTTTAATATCTTTCGCTCTGTTCTGCTTACCCCCAAGCACAGTCAACTATGGACTGTTCGCTGAGGTCAAGGTCACGGCCTCCATTCTTCCTCGCGAGTGCGCCTTCCACCGCCGCTGATGTCGAGAAAGTCCAGCAAGACCCACAGTCTCCTTGGTCTAAATATATTATTCGTTATCAGACTTTTACATACCACCATTTATTGATTTATTAAAACCAAGCATATGGATTTTCATAATCGAGATGAAATAAACTATGCTATTGAACCACGTTGGTATTTTATTCTTTGGCTTTTTAAACAAATAAGATTATATATTTAAAAATTCGAAAGCATAATCACTTTTAATAGGACTAATGACTCCCTCAATTCTCATGTCATAATTTTCTGGTAGGTCCAAGACGATGTTTTCCACCTCTTCAGCGGTGTGCGGGAAGGGGACAGTACCCTCGCCCTTTGAGGGTCTTGTGCCGGCCATGTTGGCTAGTTCTTCTTTAGTGCGATCAGAAAACTTGTTGATAGTCATCTTATAGCCCAGGTTCTGCTTGTTGTGGTGAATCATTCGTCTAAAAAAAAATAGTTATCGCCTATAAACCTTAAAAGTGACTGGGATATGATTTTAGCATTACAGGCGTCTTTAGAACATAATGAGAAGTAGTGGCGAAATTCTGAACATTCACAATTCAACATTCTGTTGACATTTCCTTAAACATTTGGATAAACAATACACCTCTATTATATCCATATATTTTGAAGTTTGCATTTTGTTTTTGTTCTATTACGTCATACAACGCTATACTCTTTATGACTATTTCACATCAGACTATTGTATACTTGGCATTGAGAGTTAAAGTTAAGCAAGAAATCTTTTTATACATACCGAATTATTTAGTAAGTGTTTAAAATATATTAAACATAAATAGCAGCATTCTGCTCTTAATATAAACATTAACCATGTTAGACCTTAAAAGCCGTGACCGTAATCTGCTTTAAAAGAAAGACGAAATTTTCTAACAAGTTCTCTATATGGATATTTGGTTCTCTATAAAAGAACATAAAAAGAGCTGAAGACATGACTACAACTTTTATGAAACTGTAGTAGAGTACTGTGATTTATTGTACCGACAATACCGTTAACGATACTTACTGCCAATTCTTCTTCAATATCGATTTGCGCATTTGGTGTTCCTTCGCTTTGTAATTTCTATTGTGATGTTTCTTGTAACTGGAAATGAATGATTTCAAAATCGTTAATCTGACTTTCACATTAATATATAGGCTAAATCAGATCATCAAAAATATTAGTTTATGTTATATGCGCTGCAAAAGGAATAATCAGTCAATCTGTTAGTAAAAAGTATCATCACCCACAAAGCTTTTAAAGAAAGTTGCCTTAGATAGGAAAGTTTGGTGTTTGTTATAAATCATCTCATACGTATTTACTATCGCAACAACTATATATTTTTTTTTTGCTCTTAGATGATTTCGTCTATATTATTTTGGTTAAAAACACCAGTCTCTAATAATGTTTTTTTTTTTAATATTTATTCTCGAATGATATTCAATCTGGGTGACTCTGATGCTAATCCTAACATATTTATTAGCTCTTTACCTGTGAACGATTCTATCTACATCAGAGGGTAACATCGGATGAAGAACTTCAAGGTCTCGGTGTAGATCAGGAGTGCTGGCGTCTTCACAGGCTTCCACTAAGATATATTTGTAATATCTTTATTATAACTTTAGCAACAATTACAGATTGGAACATTTACACACAACGCAATCTACCCTATACTAAGCAAAGCCCTTAGTATGGATTCTCGACAACTGGTAAACGTACATGAACTATTCTAGAATAATACAAGATTTTTATTTTTCTAGTACGGTAGTTGAACCCACGATTACTGGCACAATATTTAGAGTCACTGCGCAAATCAGTCTTCAAATTGCAATCCTTAGTTATTCATGAGTCTGGACCACCAGTACATAGTGAAGAATAGAATGATTTTTAATGCATATATAAACGTTAGCTTCATCTGGTTTAAATAAGTGACTTAATTATCTTTGGTATGAAAAAGTAATTCAAGAAAAATCAATCAATCAAATGTTTAGGTTTGTCTTTACCTAGCGCGATGTTGAGATCTTCTTCACTGGGCTTGCTGTAGTCGAAGTAAGTTGTAATGACATGCTTCTCTAAGGCACCAGTCCATAAATTATATTTCTTCCTTTCGCGTCTATAAACAAATACATTTTCGTGAAATTTGTTTCATTTCATTAGTGTTACTAAAAGATACATTATTCATTTTGAATAGAAAATGTGAAACTAATATTAGATAAACATCTTACATATGGAGTTATCCTTACATTTTAAATAAATATATGTATAATAAAAAAATGTCGATATGGACATGGCCATCATGTTTCTTTCCCCCTCAAGAACTTTTCAGTCAAGTCTTTTTCAGAACGGAGGAGATATTCATTAGTTTGGAAATTCATTGGAAAATATTAACAATTGTTTTACATTTTGCTGTAGGGTTTAGTAAAGTGGTGCCATAGACCTTAATTAAAACTAAATTTTACTACTGTTGATAATACTGTTTCTTATTTTATTATGTATTTTTAGGTTAATACTTGTAAGAATAACTATTGTTCTTGTTTTTTTTTATTTCATCAAAGTCGTCAAATGAAGGTCATCCTTATAGACTTCTTGATTAGATAGACGTTAAAGAATTCATAAACTTACTTTAGAAGTATGTCAACATCTTCCTCATTTTTGTAAACGTACAGTTGTTTAATTACTTTCTCCTCATCCAATTCGACTTCTACGAGCTGCCACACATGTACTGTTCTTCCTTCATATACGATTGTATCTATAAGAATTATATTAAATATTATTTGTGCTGTGTGTATAGTATATACACATATGTACATGTTGATATTATTCAGAAAGATGTTTGAAACTTTAAGAACCAACTTATGAGTAATGACAATGGTTTTACTTTTTAGGCGGTATTTTTTAGCATAGGATCGCATACCCTATTTAAAAAAAGTAAATAAATATGGAATAAAAAATAAACCAGGCAGAAATGCGAACCCGCGACCTCTGTTAAACCGCCTGTCGCTCTACCCATTGAGCTACAGATACGGTAACGATACGGTAGCTCAGTTTTTAGAGTGACGGTGTCGGTTTATTTTTCATTCTTTATTTAATTAATATAAATAAGCTTACGTGACTATCCATGTTAAAATATAGGTATTTTTAAACTTAGGGCATCAGGTCATGATATTATAAAGTGTTTAATGTTTTAACATATAAATTGGGCTAATACAAAATTTTGTATGTATTAAAACAAAGATCACCTTCGTATGTGAAATTACTAGCGTCAATGAGAAAGTTCATTTGCGGCTTTTCGTTTGACTCTCTTCCACAATGTATAATGCTTTCTTCATTTTCACTAGTTATGGGATATATCTAAAAAAAAACAAACATTTAACTTATTGCATCTATTAACATTACATAACATAACATCTATTAACATTACATAACATAACATCTATAACATCTATTCAAGATAAAATGATGACGAATACATTGAAAAACTTTGAAGCATACATTTGATTCGAACTGACAACGCTCAGTTATACATAATATTCATGACTACCACTGAGACAATATGAACCATATGACAACACAATAAATATATAGAGTGGTTAGTGTAACATGAAAATAGACATGCATGAAACATATCCTTCATTCATATTTTAGAGTGAAAAGCATCCTACATGTGAACTTACTATCACAAACCGTCCAGTAGTTCTTTGTTTTGTAATAAATATATTCCAAACTAACTTTTGTGTATTTCCGTGAAAATTAAAAAACTTTCCAGTGCGCAAAAAAAATCTATTAAGCTGGATAATAAGCCAATATCATAGAATGTTAAATATTTTATTCACGTCAAAAATTCCTGATTTAAAAGTAGTATTTTTAAAATTTGTTTAGTGATCGAGTTTTTTCATGATAAATAGACAGATAAGCAGACAAACAGACAACAATTTAAAAACTATTGTTCTGAGTTTTAATCATGTACCATTTATATATATTTTTTTTATTTGATACTAATAATAATATTAGCCACAGATTAGGGATCGTTCGTAGATCTATTGTGTCATTTCTCTAATGTATAAGGTCAATATCTACAGACAGATATATTTTCAATACAAAATACGATATTCTTATCTATCTACTCTTTTGGCAGTGGTTAATCAAAAAAATAGTCAAAATGCAATGATGTTATTCTTCATTTTTCTTCATCATTAGCTTCATCCCATGATTCTTCTTCTTCACGAAATCACATGATTTTTCTTCTCCTCTTAAAACCGTGAAACTAGAATGACTCTTAATTATAGTAAAAAAATATAAAACCTTACCTGATATTCTTCTCCCATTTCATCTTCAGTCTCTGCAATATAATATCGCTTCACCGTGCCTTCATAATAATCTAGTCGGGACTTATTAAACTCAGCACTATACCTGTAGACAAAAAATATATCCATAAATATCAATTCGCATTTAAAATGATAGTATAATATATCTCATCGAACATGACCTATTAATGTCCTTTTTTGATTATCAATATCTAGTTGACATCCTTATTAACCATGCTTGTTTCATTTTAAAGTGGTTTGTTTAATTTTAGATATTTTTTCATTATATTAGAATAAGTGTAATAATATTAAGTAATATAACGCCTAAGCATACACTACGCCTTACATCGACATTAAACATAGCTTGCTCTCTTATCTATACTACTTAATAAATGGTATATGTTGAAAATCATTAATTGTTTACTATCTTACTAGAGCAGTCAAACGCGTCATTTTTTTAAATATTCTAGTTAATAAGCCCAGTGATCCCATAAACACAAATGGATATTATTGATAAACTATACGGGTTTTATGTAAAAATGACTTCTTACTGACATAGCAATGACTTTCATGTAACGTAATCACAGTGTTACGTAACTTGTAAGTTATCTTTTAACTATGGCTTTAATATTTGATAGACCATCAAAGTTTTATGGTTCTTAAAAATATATATACATAATTCGGTAGATTATATACTAAGTATTAGGGTAGCTACAGTTACACCGACTTTAAGTAATAACCATTACATATGTGTTGTGATAATAATTCACATATTTTCTCAAACATATAGGTAAGTCTCAAACATATAAATACCCACGGTAAATTTAAATTAAATATTTAATTTAGATATTTATTTATGCCATTAAATTAAAAAGGAAATAATTTTTATTTGCACTTATTTTAAACGTACTATTCATTCGTCCATTTTATGTCACTATGTGACAACTGATGTAGACCAAGATAAGAGTGCTATAAGGATTCGCATAAGATTAAATTCTTAAGTAAAACATGACAATGTTTTATGTCAGTCAGACGTCACAATAAAATAAAAGTATTTTTAAATACAACTTTCAATGTAGCAAACCATACAAATAACAGGATTACTCACATATATGCAAAGTTAAACTAAAGTCAACTCAAAACTTGAAAACGAATCGTTACAAACATGCTCATATTAGTAATATAAGTAAATATAGTATATATTACTATAATGACTTACCATATTTCAAAAGGCTCGATAATGCCAACAGATAAGTCAGTTACTTGTCCTTTGTAATGGTATTCTTCAGGCCATACTATTTTTAAGTCGTCTGTGGATAAAAAAACATATGCGAGTTGCTGTTACATCTCAAATCTCAAATACATAATGAGACAGTAAAAATCGAGTGTCTGTACATTAAATATTTTTCCAAAAAACTGATAGGGGGCCATTAAAGACGAGTAACAGAAACCAAATAAACAATCTTTGAAAATTTTGTCCGTCTATCTGTCTGGTACGTTATAACGTCGAAACTACTCAACGGATTTGAACTTGGTTTCGTCAAAATCGGTTAAGGGAAAAAGAAGTTATGGTCAATTGAAAATTTACTTCAAGCATTGTTTCAAAACTTTTAAACAGAATTTAATGCGGTTTAGATAAACGTATTTAATTTAGATAAAGCTAGAATTTTTATTTTGATTTATCTGAATTTTAATAAAATAACAAGTTCAATATAAGCTTATGCCCAGTTTAAATTTAGTTACATAAAATCTCAATAGATGGCGCTGACTTTTCTAAGAACTCTATGATTAGGTTTTCGCATATGGTATAGCAGTTTGATATTCTACAAAGAAATTCTTTAATTAAAATAATAATTGGTAAAAATTATTTCGTATTCATATGCTTTATTACGTATATCTGAATAATGTCCTGGCTGTGTGTGTGATGTGTATGTTATTATTTTGAGTTTGATATAGTAACAATGTAATGCCTATATGTATGATATTGCCACGGGAATAGGATACTATAGAATTAACTATAAGTCTATTATAGTTCTGAATAATTGTAGTTTCCACAGTTTACGCCAAAAGCGACCTACACGCGGGCGGCGCCGAGGGCGACAGCTAGTATTATAATAAATCAAATAAATAAAGTAACGCTAAAGCAATCGTTGTTAATATAATGCTGTTAGAAATGTTGAACATAATTAATGTTAAGTTTATATTAACTTTATAATTAATGTTAAGTTTAACTAATAATTAAGTTTATAATTAATGTTAAGTTTATATTAACTGTGAAAATTGTATTAAACAATTTAAACAATAAATCAAAAATATATTTCGTATGTTTGTATCTAACTGTAATATTTTTATCATAGAGTAAAAAATAACTAAGCCTCCACATTAATATTAGTACAAATTAACATAATATATAATTACCTAAAATATAGGAAAACCCGGGGTCAAACGCCGTTAAAAACACTAAAACCAAATAAAGGGACATTTTGGTGTCCCGATTACCAAAACCGAACAACAGAAATTTGTTTGAGATATCTTATTTATATTTAACATAATTATAAATAAAATCAGATTGTTTTAATCAGGTTATTAATTAATCTAAAAAGTCACAGAGCCTAATTATTGATATAATTAACATTGTTTGGTTGGTCTGTACGTACATTATTAGAATTTGTTTTGACGGTCTATTGGTCTGGTGGTTAGTAATCCTGATTACTTATTCAACGGTTGTGAGTTTGATTTCCAAATGGGATAATTCACTGTGATTCATAAATATATAATGTAGCCAGGAAAACAAATCTATGAACAATTATAAGTATAAACTTCGAAATATTTATAGATTTGTTATACATAATAATAATGATAGATATATATAGTGTATATGTTTTAATCATCTATAAAAATATATATAATATAATATTTATTTCGAGGTATAATTAAAATATATAACGATAAATGAATAAATATTTTTTTTGTTAATTAGAAACTTTTACTAACCTACAGATAAGCCTCGATAATGTTATCATTGTAAAACCAAGTAAGTAACCAACTAATGGCGGTTTTTAATTGTTTAAATATATTAAAAGGATATAGAACAATGTTTAATATATATAGCATTGAAATTATTCAAATTTAAATATTTTTTTGTACAAAATATAAATACTCGATAGGCATACGACTTACAAACAACACACTATGGTGATTAGCAGACCAATATTTTATCCAAGAGGCGATCAAAAAAAAAATAAAAAAATGTATTTTCTTACTTTTTACAAGTACTACACGTTGAAACAAAACTATTTTTAACTAGCATATAATTAAATTTAAATCTGACGTTTTGATTACTTTGCATGAACATTGTGTTCACAGTTCACTGGAAGACGAGATATAGGTGGACACCTACCTATTTAATTAAATACCTATAAAATGATTTAGAAAAAATGCCCTTTTTATTTTATTAGTTCATATCTTAATGATAGAATTCAAAATGTAGACGCCAATGGAAAACGTTTCCCTGGTTCATTTGTCAGAATGGGCGTACCACGAGGCTCAATATTAAGTCGTTTCTTGTTCATCATTTACATTAATGACTTACCGTACTTTGTAAGGGATAAGCATAGAAAAGTATTTTTAAATAAATATAGAATGAAGAATAAACCGATACGGGCAGGGATTCCAACCCGAGACCTCTGGGAAACCGTCCCGTTGTTCTACCAATTGAGCTACCGTATCGCTGGCCGTCCTGATAAAGATGATCAAATATAGAATACTTAATTCACCGAGATTTTAAATAAGCTTAACAAGGCTATACATGTTTATAGATATTTTCAAAAATGGGAAAGTATTTTTTACTGATGACACTTCCCTTATTTTAAAAGAGTGAGCTACGAGATAGCTTAATTTGATTCATCAATGAGTAATGATGAATCAAATTAAACTATCTCGTAGCTAAGCTCGTAGCTAAGCGTTAAACCATTGTACAATATCTCAGATATTGTACAATATCTCAGATATTGTACAATGGTTTAACGCTAATAATTTGTTGCTTAGCAAGAAAAAACTAAATAAATAAAATTCACTTTATCAAATGCTAAAAATTTCAAACCCAGTGTAAAATTGAATAACGAGGAATTGGATTTAGTAATTGCTATTTCTACTATGTTTTTAGAAATTAACTTAGATGCAAAATTACAATGGGGTCCTCATATGTCTGATTCGTCAAACAGACTTAGTTCTGCCACATAGGCGGTTCAAAGAACACGCCGGTTGACTAACGTTGGAGCCGCTAGATTAGTTTACTTTAGTTATTTTCACAGTATCATGTCATATGACATACATATGGGGTAATGCATTAGATATTGATAGTATCTTTGTACTGCAGAGGAGGGCTGTTCAAGCAATCTATATTATGAGGCCATCCTAATCATTGAAAATACATTTAAAGAAATTGGAATTATGAGAGACGAAGCTTCTTAGCAATCCATGGATTCACCGTGCGGGTGCCGGGCCCATCGCGTTGCAAGGAGAGGAGTGCAAGCAGTGCCTGGGACTTGCGACACAGGAGAAGGTTTAAGTGGCCCCTTTATTATGCGCAAAAACGCTCACCTTCATCCTCCACACTCCTCTCCCTACCTAACCAAATTTGGAAAGAACCTAGTAATGCCGCTTTTAAAATAAGTTCTAGAAATGAACCGATACTTTTTCTAGAAAGGCCAAGGTCTTTAAGTAGGCTATAGAGAGATTTTGCTGTTATACCTCTCGCTCCTACTTCTACCGCGTACAAACTAACTATATATTTATTCCTGATCAGTTCGTTGGTCAGTTCGTAATACTTATTGAGCTTGGATGTGTGATCCCTTGGGATGTTTGTTTCCCAAGGAACAGTAAGCTCCACAAGTATCACGCGTCTCAGATGTTTCGAATACAGGAATAAGTCCGGTCTGGATGACGAAATAAGGAAATAATAATTATAATACCAATATATTTATGAAAATTTTATGTACAAAATTTTATGTACAAAATTTTATTTACATAAAATTAACACTAGAGATAAAAATAAACTAGCTATGCCCACCACTAGACTCCAAAAATAAGTAATTCCTTTAAGGACAACTGTATACGGTTTTAGGATAAACTCCCAAATGAAGCCTAAGAGTTGTCTTCAAATAAATTAAAATTATATATTCAAAACTAATTTGATAAGAACATCCTATTATAGTGTAAAGGGTTATATAACCCTTTATATAAACGACGACATGGCTTAGGAATTATTGGTGCTTTAGCGACTAAGTAGTAACCTGCATAGTTCATTCGATGTTATTATTTACTCTTGTTAGATCAACTCTACGAACTTCACCTACAAACTACCGAGTAGTTTGGCGGAGTTTTATTTTATAATGTGTTTGTATTAATTTGATTAAATATATAAAAAAAATTGGCTACTTCGCGTTATGCTAGAGAACAGGTGCTTTTTGCGGTGGCTGGTCGTATTGCAGGCCACGGTTTTTAGTGACATTTAATTAATTAATTTTTAGTTGTTTGAACACTAACGATATTAAGCCTTCCGATCGAATTGATTGTGATGGTTCTTTTTGTTTGTTAATTGCTTAGAAAATATTGACAGCTGGGGAGTATCCAGTCAAGTTCCCTACGCAGCGAATGGCTTTTTAAAAAAAGATTTTATTTTAATTAAGATGGTATTTAATTAACAAGTTACCACTTAGGCTACCTTAAACAGACTAAACTTAATATTAATATTAATATTAATATACGGATGGGAGCAGACCACCCAGTAGAGTTATTCGCATTGTCCAGTTACTTAGAATATTGGCTTCCCATGGGTGGTAGACGCTAACTCAGCGGAGCCACCTAGCTGGCGACTAATGGAATGTGTCAGCTCAGCGGTTTGGGACGACCTAACTATCTTTACAGGAGCTTGTTTTGATAAGTATGTTGTTAAAATAGGGCTCGCTAACACGTCCATTTGACATACACAAATTATGTCTGGTATGTATTCAAAGATATAAATAAATAAATAAAAAGTTTTTCTCTAACAAATATTTATTTTTAAAATATGTAACTAAGAATCAATATAAACAAAGAAAACTATAATAATAAGTATTTCTTACGGGACTTCTGCTTGGACTGCTTCTATGTTGGCAGCAATGATTTTCTAGATGAATTATAAATAAATATTCTTTAGTCACTCATTTCAATATTTTAAATTAAACATTATATTCTTTAATAATATACAAACAATTTTCAAAATTTCAAGAGATTAATTTATCAAAGTTTAAAGTATTCAAAGCAACCACCTACACATATTACCTTCTATTGTTATTTCAGCAAGTTCATGCTGGAGAAAAGATGTTGTGGTAAATTTAATAAGAAGTCATCGTGTACGAAACTTGAATCTGCTTCAATCTTAAAATACTCTTACTATAAGATAATGGTAAAGCCACAGTAACATTTTTAAAATATTAAAAATAACAGAAATAAAGTAAGACACTCCATAATTATTGTTAATTCACAGGCTATAAAAATATCGATCAGTCTTGTGTTGAAACATCTTAATTTAATAGTAATAAATAAAAAAATAATAATAAAAAAAAAATAACCAGATCAAAGCCACCGGTAAAGCTGCAGATCAAAGAAATTCTTTGTAAACATTATTGTTTTTATTTATTAAAAATAAAATAATGTAAATTTCTTTTTATACTTTTTTTAAAAACAAATTCATTTTAATATAATTTTATTATTTAACTTCCTTTGTCCTCTGTTCAATTGAATGGAGAGTGCAAAAAAAAGCCGAAAAGTAATTTAAAAAAACCCGACAACAAAGTTACATACAATGGCGGCGCCTGCCGTTCTCTGGTGTCGAATGGTGGCTGATAAATGGTGGCTTTTATTATTTCCAAATAAAAGGAGCCTGTTTCCCTTTTCAGGGTAAACTGGAAAACGAGAGCGACTCCTAAAATATTTAGACCACAGTTAGATCTGTATCAGTAACATACAGTCTAACAGTTGTAAAATAACATTATTTTTAAATGCTCGATAGAATAAATAAGTTACGATATTATGAGTATAATAATTTAAGTCTTCTAAGGAAAGTGTCAAAAATAGCCCATATTTGGTGGTAAACAAAGTTTATAATCATACAGTACATGTACTGTCAACGTTGATTGATGAGATATATGAGGTAAGTACCAAAGTGTTTCTAAGTCATACTGCTCCACTCGGACTGACTTGTTTCTGGTTACCTCCAAAAGCTATATATATTCCAATCACACTATTACTATTTTTATTTCGGCCATCATAGAGGAACCATACATGTACTAGATATTGTGACCAGCACACACTTAAATTCACTTGAAAACACTTCAACATCTTCTTTGCTTCTTCGTATACTCAAAATAATATATTGGACAACACACTTTTAAAAGTTTATTGGCTCTGGGCCGGTGTGATTGCACACGGGCCCCCCAGAACCACCAGGACATCGATTGTGGGCTGGGCATTTTACAAATGCCCAGCCCACAATCAGCCCACAAACAGACATTGTCTTGTACACGCGTCTTTAATTTAAAAAATTCAAACTTTAAAAAAAATATATTAAAAAGTTATTACAATATCTAACGTCATTACATGTATATTTATCATTATTCAACCAATCGATACCGTATGAATATGTAAATAAAGAATTTTTGTTTGAATAAATGAATTTGTTCCAATATTTTTTTTTAATTTCACTTTTTACCTAGCGAAGCACGTATCGGGCCGCTAGTACTAAAATATTTTTCTTATTTCTATCGCAACGCAATATTTTTCTTATTTCTATCGCAACGCCAACTGTCAGGGCAGACTATAATTAAAATATAATATTATTTAATATTTGACATTGCCATGGTAACCCAGCGCGATGGAACCAATGTGAAACATTCCAAAATCACCAACTACTTACACATTAAAAATAAATCAAAAAACTATTTTCCAGTGGACCAAATTGTGAATCTAAACAATTCTCAAGTCCCCTTGAATACACACAAAGAATTTCAGAAAAATCGGTCCAGTCGTTTAGGAGCAGTTCAGTGACATACACACGCACACAAGAAATATATATATATATAAAGATAAAGATAAAGAAGAAGAAGAAGATGTATAGCCATGTTAAGCTTATTAAAATTTATATAAATATAGAATGAAAAATAAATCCATACGGGATGAATAATTGTTTTATTATTATTATTACTATTATTATTTCATAATAACACAATCTATTAATGACAATAACATGAGTATATTGATACCATGAAACCTAACAAATGTTTTCTTTAGTAACGTTAAATTTAAAACAAAATAGATTTTGTATGAATTTATCAAATTTGGTCAGTTAGATGTCCTGAAGGTAAATTCATTTATTTCGCTTGTATAATATATTTCGTAGCAGTAGTTTGAACGTGTATTTAAAAGCTTTTAGATTATTGATTATGTAGGTAATGTACACCTAATTCTTCATGGATTTCTTTTAAAATCATAAATTTTAGAGGTCTATAATGTTAATTGAAGTAGGAATGAGGGTAATTTGTTATGTGTTAAGTCCATAGTGAGTGAGTGGAGCATATATAGAGCTATTTTTAATTGGTTGACCACTTCTTGCAGGCAGCTTCTCAACATCTATCCTAACAACATTTGTTCTATGACTATTTAAAATTAATAGTTTTTAAAATTTGAGGTTTTCCATACAACATTTATTTGTTAGTTCTTACAAAATAGAGAGTAGTAAGTAAAAGAAGGAACAAAATTTTTCTTGCTTCGTTTTTTTTGTGTTGTTTATCAAGATTTTTTAAAAGTCGTAGAACAAATGTTCTTGGGATTGATGTAGAGAGGTTGCCTGGTGCAAAAGGTGGTCAACTAATTAAAAATAACCCTGTATATAATACTAATAATAATAATAATTATATTTTCTAGACAAATTAGATCGTCTTTTAAACAGTTGTAGTCGTTTTATCTTTAATCTCCGTAAATTTGATCACATTTATCAATACCATTTAAGCTTAGAACGTTAAATGGCTACCTATCCACAAACGAAGACAACTGAGAACTCTATGTCAGTTATTCTCCATCCTTAGTGATCCATCTTCTCCTCAGTACTTGAAATCTAAATTCCATTTATTAAGTAACATCCACGATTTGCAACTACACACATCGTTTAACCTCAGTTTATGCATACCTTTATACCACATACCACCACCATACTGGTTTTTTATCCAACTCTTTCACACTACACGCTATAAAACTCTGGAACGGCCTTCCTGATTCACTTCGACGAGCCCCCAATAGGGTTCTTTTTAAGAAACGTATCCGCAAATACCTTCTTGAGATGGTATAATTTTAGTTATTTTTAATTTCACTTTGTTAGCGTAGATGTGTATATATGTGTATGTGTATATGTAGATATATGTTTATGTATAAGTATAAGTATGTATATCTAGTATAAGTATATAAATCCGTACATATGGATAAATTTATAAATATAAGTATGTATGTATATTATATTAGTAATTTGTATGTATTTATTGATATGTAGTATACTTTATTTCTATAGCATTGTTACATGTATTAGTTTTTATTGTTTTTATTGTGTACGTAAGTAAGTAGTTTTATGGATATTTATTTCATTATTTTAATTGTTTTTTAATTTTTAATATTGTGCCCCCTCATTTTTAGATTTCGGTTTACTATGTCGGTTGACTGCTAGAGAATGCTTTAGCATTAAGTCCGCCATTTGTACGTTTTTTTGTGTGCAATAAAGATTTTAAATAAATAAATTTAAAAAAAAAATATTACAGGGCAAATTACACACATTCATCTAACCACTAAGTAAGTAATTTATTTGCTTGTGTTAAGGGTTAGACAAGGATACATCTTAAGTAAAGCCTTTGGCTTTACTTTGCATTTTCTTTGCAAGTATTTATTTTTAATGAGAGGAAAGCAGCAAAAAGCAGTTATATTTTTATAGTGTAAGTATAGTATAAATTAGTTTTCATATTTCCCTTGAAAATATTTAAGTCCTCCAGAAAAAAAACAATATTTTCGGGAGTAACGAGTATCAGATATTTCTCGTCACAATTTTATTAAATGGTTATGAGTAGCATAAAAATATGAATCATAAAAAGCAAAATACTTACCTACCTACCTATACTATAGTAAAAATTTTTGTCGTTGGTGTATTTTTCTTTTGTTTATGACTGAATTAAATAATGTCGCTTGTACTGGGGAGACACCTCAACCGTAAAATTTGCATTTTTCCAAACTGAAACTCTAAAGATACTTTATACTAAAGTTTTAAATTCCTGTGTCAAAAGTGTTTTTCATAAAATCTTGTTTGTTTGTTGTTAAAAATGTTGATTCGGTAACACTTTCCAATCGAGTCGTTAGAATAGAAGGGAGAGGGGAATAGGGCGAAAAGAGGGGTCGAAGCCCTATCCCCTGATAACATTTTTATTGTGAGAAAATGTTTAGTTTTGGAGATATTTCGATTTGAAGTTTCGTAAAAACTAACCTAAAATGTAAGTAATTAAGACTTCTGTGACGACTCCGGCGCTTCAGGATGGCCAGCCCCTTCACCCTTGCGTAACACTGAACTGAAACCCAAGCTCGCCTTCGCCACTTCGCCTTGTTGGTCTCAGTAGCTACGGCTCGATTGGGTTTCAACACAGTGTTACGGCGGGTGGAGGCTGCCCTCCTTCCGCGCCTTCGGATTTACAAAAACACTCTAGGGGTAGGACAGACAAGACTACGTGGAGTCGGGGTTGATAGAGTCGGTTTTGACAAAAAAAATAATAAATATATATATTAATTATTATTTATTTCAAAAACATTTCAAATCACAAACGTCATATGTCAAGTTGCCGCCATTTGACATTCGGGAATCTAAAACAACAAAGTTGTTACGAATTGTGTTTTTCTAGTTAAATTAAAATGAAATACTGATATATTATATACATAATTGATATTTATCATTTCACATCTATACAATATATTTATATTGTATAGATGTGAAATGTTATTTAAACATTGTGTTTTTGTGCTAATATTAGTGAAAATACGGTAAGTTACTTTCACACAAAAAAATAAATAAAAAAAAAACTACGCCTTTTCTCGGGCTGAGAATAGTATTAAAAGAAAGGGGAAACCAACCCCTTTTTAAATGATACCATTTTCAAACCAAAACTCTTACGACTCAAATGGAAACGCTAGCCGTTGATTCTCTCTGACTATGCTAGTGAAGAAATAACAAGAAGTGCACTATTTAACAAAGAATATATAAAGTCTTATAAGACACTTCTTTAATTTTATGTACATACATATACTAATTATTAAAATGTATATTCAAAAATATTTATCTGTTTTTATTTCAAATTATTTTATTTAATTCCATATATCATAACATTCATAACTGAAGGTACTCAAAAGAAATTAAAATTAAAACAAACAAATGTATATTCAAAAATATTTATTTATTTCTTTTTTCAAATTATTTAATTTAATTCCATATTTCATAACATTGGTTTAGACTTTAGACTTTAGAGAGACTGAAGGTACTCGTAGTGAACAATTTAATCACATTGCTTGTTTACATACTGAACTGCTTCTGCTGTGGAAAACTATCATTTTCAATTGTCTTTTAATATTTTCTTCGTATGCATCAACTCAATTTAAAGCGAGAAGCACTAAAATAAATGTTCCGTAGACATTCTAGACAAAAATAAATTAAAATTAAGTAAAGACAGTATGAAGTTGTATATTTTAAGAAAATAAATTTATTACATTGGTATTACTCAAGTGCAAAGAGAGGCATATTTTTTGTTTTGTTTATCGGAAACATTCGTTGAAGTTTTATCTAATTATTTTTTAAAGTTATGTGATCGTTAAAAGGTGATTATATACATTTTTCTCATCATGAAGTACTTTTATCCATTGCTTTTAAATTCTTATAACAGTAGATGTATATATGCCGACAAAAGACAGTTGTTAATTACCATAACAAAATTACTAACATTCTGGGATTCCATAAGTTTGTTTCAATTAGACTTTAAGCTTTTTTTATAATATTATAATAACTATATCATCATACTGCCTATAATACACACGAATACCTTATATTGACCTACTACTACTACTACTAGGGATTGCAATCCGGCGTCATTTTCAACTCATAATAATGCCGAATACGCCGGATTACCGGATTCGTTTTGTTTTACCTACCTAGACATGTATTACATATCAATGTTGTTCTTAATTACGTAGAAACTATTCTATGTATAACTAAACTTAATGACTAACTTTATTCTTTTAACTTTGTAATGAACAGAGTAATGCCAATTCAGTTAGTTACAAGGAAAAAAATATAATACTAAATAAATTAACGACCAAATGTAAAAATTATCGCACGCTACGACGGACTAACCGTACCAACCTACTACGAAGGGGGGTGGATTATTTATAAATTGTAATCGCTCAGGACTCTAGCATTCCTCACTATCAATAGCAATTTTACTGTCGATCATGTGAACAATACTTAAAATAATCTTCTCTGGTTATTTTACAATACCGAAACAATATCGTTCAGAAAAGAGGTGATTCCTACTTGATTCCGAAAGTGCATCCGAGGCAGATGATGATGGCAACCGTTGGTTTTCTACTGGCTAGCCCGACGGTTCCTATGTTTCCGGAACTTAGGAACCGTCGTTGGAGGTAGATGACTAATTAACTGACTTACTGACATACACCTTTATCTCGTCTTACCGTAAACATGATTACTGCAAAGCGTTCGAATCGTCGGGTTCGATATAACATGTAGTACTAATGAAAATCTTAGAAAAAAAAAATATTTTTTTTTATTGTAATCATAGCTCGACACCCATTTTTATTTGCTCGTGAACGTTATATAATATTAACTAGTAATAATCATCCTTTGTTTTGCAACTAACAAAAAATCTTATTTTATAGTCTATAAGTAATCTAAATTTATATAAATATAGAATGAAAAATAAAGTTTATATTTTAGTCGATAAGTAAACGTGAGGGTGTCCTAAGTTGATCAGGGCACCCTCATATGGGGTGTCACAATGAGAACGAAAGCGATCCCGTGGCGTCCCACTATGGCGATGAGGTCCACCATTGGTAGTGGGTAGCCTTAAAAATCGTACCGTCTTCTATGCTGCCGGATAGTCCCAAATAATAATAATCCCGGCCATAATAATAGTTTTCAAAAAATACAACATAATAAAGAAATACCAAACACCGCCCACCGAAAATAAAAGTTGCGAAACAACACGAATATACATGTTACATTCTTTGAATCGTTGCTTAGACAATAATTATTCATTTAAAATACTTTTATCTCAATAAAGTTATGTTATTTTGATAAATACCTACATCATCTGTACATAATCGGGATAGCTTAGTCAACAAAGTTTAGAGTAAATAAAATGTATTATTTAAGATTTCAAAGAACAATAAATATATTTCCAAGTAGGAACATATTTGACATTACTTACATTTCTCAGGGCAATATGTCATGTGCGTGTGTTTGTGAACTCGTCTCTCGGGCTGCAGTGTCCAACTATCTTTATTCCTTATCAGATACTCTTTCATTCATACACAAACAATTACCGCGTGATTCAATACATGTACAGTTATAAACAAACGGAGAAAAAACAAGTTTAATAAATTTGGAACAATTACGGTATACCATAAGTGTATGTGGTATTTAAGCGATACACTCTGTGTCAGACACTTAAGTATTAAAGAGGTAGTGAAAAGAAAAGTAACACGGGTTTTAAAGGAAGAAAAATGAAGCTCTTGGTAAGTTCATAAATTTTCTGTCAACAAGATCATTTAATGATATAAATGAATATATTTCTGATATTTGCGATAATAATAATTAGTCGATACAATTATATTTAACAGTTATTCAGGGTACAAGGTTAAAGATAAAAATTAATGTCGATAAATCATAATTCACGATGTAATCGTCTGGTGTAAAAACCAGACATCAGATTACAAACACCAAAAGTTTATTATAAACACAAAATTTATATAGAGGATTTTCGAGAGAAACCTTATAGATTTCACCACCGTCCCGATAAAGACGATCACATATAGAATGCTTAATTCACCGAGGCGGACAGCGATACGGTAGCTCAGTTGGTAGAGCGACGGAACTGTTTCCCAGTAGTTGCGGGTTCGAATCCCTGCCCGTATCAGTTTATTTTTCATTCTATATTTATATAAATTTAATTAAGCTTAACGTGGCTATACATGTTTATAGATATTTTCAAACATTATAAACACTAATATAAAAAAAACAGAAATGTAACAAATTTTAAATAGATCAATATGCTATCCTTCAACAAAAATAATATATATATATATATATATATATTCCTATAATCATATATATATTATTTTTATTTACACAATTGTGCAAGCCGGTCTGTACATTGAAAGTAATGTATGAAATTCTTTCAGTATCACTTCTTGCTTCTGGGATACAGCCTGCACTTTATACTAGCGGCTCCAAAAGACAAAATACATTTGAGCTTTGAGCAAGCAATGCTGAACAAACTGCATAAACCATTATACGCCATAGACATACCCCCTGAGCATCCCAGGAAAGGGGAATACAAGTGCAAGGGAGGTATCTGCAAGACCAAAACACCGTGTCAGGATTGCCAAGGACCTGTACCTCTGGATAGGAATTGGGAATATTTGTGACACTAACATAGTGACATAATTGATGACGTATTGTTTTTTTTATGTTAGAATTAAATTTACCTTAATATTATTTACATGATATCAAGGTATATAAAAGGGTCTCGTTTTTGCGTTGGTCATTGACATTGACAATGTCGATATATCAGCAACGCAACAAATATAAATGCGCTATAAAATATCCCAAACATAGCATTAATGCGACTGTAATAAATAACTCATGTTATGTACATGTTACGGATTTCATAATTGTTTTAAATAAATAAATATATATGTATATATATATATATTTATAAATTCAAGTTTTTTTTAATAAAGGCTACTTTTAATTAGGCTAATACATTTTACTGCATAGGGCTTTAGTTTCTGTCAAATAACCAGTTGTCCCCTAAACTAGGTAAAAACCTGTGTCTTGCGATTTTAAATCTATTAGGTTAAGGTTACGTAACCTTGTACATTGCTTTACCAATTGTTTCAGTAAAATTAATAACTGATGGTTAAATCCATGTCATGTTTGAAATAATTAAAACACTTATTTTAACATCAAACTCCAAAAAATTAAAGGGTTACATTTGAAATCACATAACCAAGAAAACAAAATTTAATAACAATTCTTTCGTACACATTTTCCTTCTTTGTCTTTTTAGTTATTACAATATTTTCAACATAGTAGCACAATTTCATACATAATCTTTGATACTTTCTTAGATAGAACATTCTGTTATTTTTATCGTTAATCTGTTACACAACTTAGACACAAATTGGTGGTTTAAACTTTAGTTATAAACTGTCAGTTAAGACGAATAGTCGTGTCTTTGAAAAGATGACAGTTAACTATTTTCGCGCCATTGTATCAAGGTCAACGACCGGGTATACGTGCTATAACTTTATATTTTTTTCACGTAACTTTGTCATTGTTCTATAGGAAATAAACAGTATTCAATGACTAATAAAGACTTTTAGGCGGAATGAGGCTATAGGATTAGAATTTATTTGATGTCAAAAATGACTGCGCGGTTTTACGTTTATTTTTACGCGGGAATATTTTTGTTTTTATCTGTTGAAAGCGGAGATCGAAGGGCTGAAGAAGGATATCCAAGTGGATTTTTATCAGTATGTACGTGTGTATTTTAAAATACTTTTTGTATTATAACAACACTCTTTTTATCAGAATTGTTAAGAAATTGTTTGTTATATTTTGTATTTGCTATGTTTATTCAATTCTGAATCCTAAAATTGATTTTACAAAATATTTAAAATCTCAATTACTAGTAGTTTAGTTTTAATAACTTTTGCTTACATATTTTTTTCCTTAAATATTATTCTTCAATTTAACTGAAGGTCGACAGATAAATTTCCATTTCCAATGTCATATTTTCAAAAACAATGACTTGAAAAACCAATTCTTTTGTATAATAAAATTAAATATATTTAAAATTATCAATCCAGTGTGATTAATAGAAGTGAGAATTGATAGATTGAGAAAATATGGGCAAGTCCCTCTGTATATAAATGACAGTTCAAGCCAAACATGTTAAGGAAGACGGTGGAGGTCAAAGTGTGGCATAGTGTGACAAGGGAGAAGCATAAACAAAGTATTAGAAATCAAAACTCCAACTCTATAAAGTATGTTTTAAATTTAAAAACTGAAAACGTGACGTCAGAGGATTCATTTTACATGAATGTAATAAGCATAATAAGAAAGAAAATAGTGTCATGTAATTTATTAAATAAGTTCATCAAATATCTAATAAGAAATATATTACGTTGACAGCCATTCTGACTGTTACTTGAGTTTAACGATTCAACGAATCTAATCAAACAAAGATTCAACGAATTTATTTGTACATTTTGCGAAGTTATTTTTTTTGTGATAACTGTTTTTTGTGATTTGACCACAGTAGATAATGCTATTATTAAATAAAATAAAACCGAGGACAATCGGTTGAGTAGTTTCCGGAGAAGTAGCATCCAGAAGAACGCGTTGCAGCCATCTACATGAGCTTCGCTCCTTGCTGCGCTTAATAATATTAAAATAATTTTTGTCAATAAGAGCAAGTTTTCAAATCCACAGATAACTCTTATAATAAGAGCTTTCATATTTTAGTTACATTGAAAGTGGGCTATGCAACATTTATAAAACATAAAATGTATTCCTCTATTAAATATCACTAAAGGATTGTAAAATCATAAATGGACGAAACAAATAAAATAAGATGCCATTGTTGTCTTCTCAATTAATCTTCTTCTTTATTTTGAAATGCTTTTGGTTACTTTATAAAAATTAGAAATTAATCTTAAGTAGCATTTAATATTTGGTTGACATCTATAGATATTCTTATAAATGAGTTATTGACCTTAATTAAAAGATGTAGTATCTAGCTATTGCACCCGAGTCCCATTGCGTCGCTATACGTTAGACGTCTGCGCTAATTTTAAATCTAATTTTACTTTCAATAATGATTATCCCTAAGTCCCAGTACTCCCAATTAAATGCTCTACTTCCAGCCGCCTCTGACTGACTGTACTAAGTACTAAGCTGTGTACAGTACAACTGTCAAGTACGTACGGTACAGAACACATAAGGATACAGGACAACACTAGATACAGAAGGTGTTCTTTTTATTTGCTATTAAACTTGTCTGTAGTTCTGCACTCCTAAGAACCTACACAACACAGGATGTTACAGGTCAACAGATCATAATTATCTGTTATTACATTGCGTGAAATTGTGTTATGACTATCTAACGCAATTATGATTGCGATTCTGAGGAGTTTTGTGTCTAAAGAGTTTAGTTTTATGTCCCATGTCTGTACGTTTAAATAATGGTATTTTTATTTATTATTTATTCAAACTTGATTGTACAATAAAAAATATACAATAGGCTGATTTAATGTATGCATTCTCTACCAATCAAACAAAACAATACAGAGAAAAACTACAAAGGGAACAGTATAGAAAAATACAGCACTTGATGCTAAACTAATATATATAATACATATTTAATTTAAATTAATAAAATAATAACTAATAATACCTTACATATAATATACTAAATATACTACAAATAATACAGAAAAAACATATAATAATAATAATATGACATATTTTGATATTATTTATCGCCATATCGTGAACAAATCTAGTCCACGTTAAATTGCAAAATATTTTGGGTAGTCAAGTATATAAAAAATAATAAAGGTACCGTTATCTAAAAACATCATTATTTTCAAGGAATAGTAATATGTGGGTATTTTGTCATCTGCCTGCAACTACTTTTTATGTAATATTAATTACCCGTATCGGCGTAATTACAGTATTATTTATTATGTGTATATTTAACAATTATTATGCAAGTAGCTAAATATTTTTTATAGCACTTACCAAGATATTTTTTCTCATAAAATAATGGAGGTAGAAGTGTATTCTCAAAAGGTTCTGTAATTTTAATATCAACAGAAATTATTATTTCAATAATAATAAAATGTAAGTTACTTTTATTATTTTTCACGGTAGAGAATGAAACGTTTCCTTCAAGTTGTAAACATCTGGACTATGTTTATCATTTACAATATGATGGACCATTGATCCGCAATTATTATTTATTTATCTTAATAAGCCCTTTTTGATATTAAAATAAACCACTTCAGGTCCAGATTCCACAAAACCAGCCACCATCGCTCGGAGTCAGCTCAAGTACCTTTACTTCGTGGTGCAAGGGAAGGGCCGCTCCAGACAGAAGTACACTTACTGGGAAGCCAAGAACATCACAAGTGATCCAAGGATTGATTTCCGGAGGTATATAATTCTATTAATAGCAAAAGATAACGAAGTTTCAAAAATATAATTATACCTTAATGATTCATTATTACTATATTATCCGGCTGTACTCAATTTTTTTGTTCAGAATTAGCCCGACTGATTGTCAACCCATTTAGAACCCTCATTCATGAGCTCGTTGCATGGCTGAACCTTGACGTGAACGTTCACGGCTAAACCTATATGATACACATAGGTCTGCCAAAAAATATCACATTTCATCAATGTTATCGTCTGTTATTGACGTGCTCAGGCGTTCGGTACGCTATTTCACATTATCTTGGCTCTATGAGAACTTTTTGTACAACCGATGAACGTTGCTCTTATGCAAGGTAGCGTCTCCATAAACCAAAGCCAACATTCCGATTGCCCGCTCATTTATATGTTTTAGCACAAAATGTTTAAACAGATTCTTCGATTTTATTTTCAATTAGTCAGAAATAGAAGACGAGCCATACGTACCATACCTGCAAGCAAATCAGGTGTCAACAAATTAATTGAATATTTAAAATGTTACACCACAAAAAAATCGAATATACGTATCCCGCAGAAATTAATCTCGATATTTTTAGAACAAACTACGTACTTATATGCTATTTTTAATATTACTATTATGTTAACATATACATATAAACTGAAGCCGAGTTAGGGGCTATAATGAAAGTTTTCTGTCTGAGTATGTTGCTGTTATATAATATAGGTATTGTTTTCTTACAGTATTTTACTATGGCGCAGTGTTTACTATGTCAAAATTAATTCTATATTTAGTTTACAAAAAACAGCTTTGCTATTTATAACTTCAGAGATTCACTGGAAAATATTTTAAAAAAAGAATAGTATTGTTACGATCGCTACTAAATACATATTTAATAACATATTATTTATAAGCGAAAATTTAACTACTTACAAAAAATACAGTAACAGACATATGATAAGCTGAAAGAGTTGAAATGCTCTAAGTCCCTTTTCATATGTCACAATTTCACCTGGTTTGTCTTCTCCAATGGCAGCAACTTATCTTAAATTTTCAGATCCAACTTTGTCGGTGATGTGGCTAAGTGACTACCAGATGAACCATCTGTTTATCTGAGTTTTAATGCATATAACAAACATCTATATTATAATTTTATATTATTATTCCAGAAAGACGGTCGTAGTGGCCTTGGGTTACTTGGACAGTACAAGTTTCCCCATCTCCGCCATGTTCGCTAACGAGTACGAAGACTTGGACTACAATGTGATATTGATAGACAACCAAAGATTCGCCACTGTACATTATTATTTGTAAGTGCATGGATAATATAGTTATTTATTTTGGCATTATTATTATTATTATTATATATAGTCATTTATTTTAGGATATTATGATAGAAGTTTTCTTATTTTATGTAAAGACGTTTAAAAATCTATTTAGATTAAAAATTAAAACATCAAAGAATGTGAAATTTGAAAGCGTTCCTCTAAAATCGATATGAAAAAAATATTTATAAATAATAAGTACATATCTCTTAAAATAAAATGTTGCTATACTTATTGGAGATTTATATACATATTTTTGTTTTATCCCTGAGATATAATATATTAACCTGGTTTTACTGCCATGGAAAGAACTAAGATTCAAAGTTTTTAATATTTTTCATACAATCAGAGTGCAAGTGCCAAATTCAACCGCCAGCCAATTCTATTTCCGCTGAACTGTTACGGAATTATGCAATAAAAATTAATATTGTATTTGGTCGTATAATTAAATGATTAACTCTATTACACTGGCGTTATTTATCAAATTTAGATTACTGATTTTTTTATAATTATAACAGATAATAATAAATAAATTTAAAAACAAACTTTATATGAAATAGAGTGAAAAAAATAATAGAAAACAAATGTAGATTCATCAATTTCACCTATACGTTGTCTCGTATCTCACACTGTGTTATTTTTGTAAAACTAGGTATATAGAAAGTATTATTAACTTCAAGTATAAAATCTTATTAAATGTCAATTCGTAGTCATTTGTCTACATAAATCTACTTTTACTTCTAAACGCAGGGAACCAAAGACATTTAACTGTCTTTTTTTCATGACAAACTTCAAGAACCACTGACTTACCGTTGGAAGTGATGACTAATTTATTAACTGTATTAGCAAGACCATTGTCTATTAAGACATACAAACGTCTTTCTGCGAACACAATGGCAAAACATTGAAAAGGTTGGCTTGAAGTAAAACTATGCAATATATTTGAATTACATTCTTTAAAAGTAGTTTTATCTAAATGCAGATCTCATGAAACGTTATTGTTTTTATTGATTTAAAATGTAGGATGAATTGTATCCACGTAGTGTTGGCAAGAACAACAAAATACCTTTCACCTAATAATATATTTGTCACTTTCCTATGACGTGAATGCTATGCGAGCCAAAAATGTGTTAGTTGCTGCTTGATTTTTGTTGCTGTGCAGTAAATATAGGATGTGTCTTGAATTCAATAATAAAAAACATTTTTTTTTTTATAATATTTCAGAGCATCGCGTCTGATGCGACCAGTTGGCAAACATGTCGCTGAGGTCTTAGTACATTTATCTCGAGCAGGGCTGAATCCAGAAACCACTGAACTTCTGGGTTTTAGCCTTGGAGGTCAAACAGTCAGCTATATAGCTAAAAACTATCAGTATATGACTGGAAGAAATATATCTAGAATAACCGCCTTAGAACCAGCTGGGCCATGTTTTAGGACCTTGGATTATAAAGATCGACTTGACAAATCAGATGCCGACTTTGTACAAGTGATTCATACTAATATTGACGGCTTTGGTATGGCAACACGGATGGGACACGTTGACATTTACGTAAATGGTGGGGAATTTCAACCAACAGATTTGAATTTTTTTCCTTGCACATCAACTTGCAGCCATTTTAGAGTGCTAACTATTTGGTTGGCAGCCATGAGAAATCCGGACAAATTTATTACAATAAGATGTGACAGTATACAAGAAGCCAGAGACTCTGCTTGTTTTAGTAAAGTTCCTTTAGTAACTAATGTTATGGGTGTAAATGTGGATGTTTGTAAACAGGGTGTGTTTTATTTGTCCACGGGTAAAATGTACCCGTACTATTTAGGTTGGAATGGCATCCAATCGGAGAATGTTGCATGGCACAGCGTCTCTGTTAAATAAAGGTGTAATAAAGGTGTAGTCAAATATTTATATATTTATTTTGCTTATTAAATTATTTTATGACAACTAATAATAGCGAACGTTCTCACGGTTCCAATTTATATTTAGAAAAAAATATTTTTATTGTCGCCAAAGCCAAAGGTTGTATTGAACCAACGCTTGTTGGTTCATGAGACAATAGATGTGATCCATAGATTAGTGCCGAGCTAGGTCTACTTCGGGCCTCTTATTTATAAATATGTTAAACCTCCCAAATAAATAAATATGTTAAATATCTATAAACATTTATAGCCATGTTGAGCTTATTTACCTACTACTTATTCTCCGAAAAAATATATCTTGGATATAAACATGTTTCAAAAATGTAAGTATATTACTTATCGTTTCTTGTTGTACAAACACAAGTTGCAGAATGGATTACTTTCTACACTGTAAAGAAACACTTCTTATAAAAAAATATTTATATATTATAAGTACATCCATATAAGTTTGATTGAAGAAGAAATAACTTATCGAGAATTATCAAACTAATGTCGATATTATCGAGAAACTTACTTAAATTTTAAATTGAAATTATTTAACGAAAAAAATATCTTTTAAACCTGTGATATCTTCTAAAGTATTCATTTAGAAGATAGAATCCGTATAATTAAGTTATAAAGTAAACTCAAACTTTTTATTTATGTGGCACACCCATGTACAGAATAAAATAGTAAAAGCAAAGAAAAAAACGTTTAAAAAAAAGGTTAAATAATAATAATAATAATTAAAAAAAACAACAACAAAAATACATACATGCTTAAATAAAAAATAAAAAAAAACAAATAAAATTAATGAAATGAAATGAATGCATACTATATATACATATTTATATATACATTTATGTATATATCCACATATACATGTACACGTACACAAATATACATTAACAAAAAAAAAATACAAAAATAATACAAAACAATTAATAACAACAAGAACAGTAATAACATATTTTCTTTTTCTTTATTATTATTTTTTACTATTTATTGTCACTCATGATACGCGTTTGATATTACTAGCATAACAATAAGCCTGCATAAAGATGTGACGCCATAAATTGGATAAAACTCAGCAATCGTTGAGAAAAAGAAATAATAATTTTTTTCTCAACGCTGATTTTCAGTATTACCCACCTTAAAGGTTGTGAACAGCCAGCCAGTGATGCTCAAAATTGTGATAATAATTAATTAAATATAATACATATTATGATTTTATATAAACAGATAGTGTGTGCAAATAGTGTTCAATTTGAATATTGTTAATATGAAATATAGACGTACCGATATAAGAAATAAACTAGGATCATATTTTTTCCAAAAACATGCCTAACGAATTTGATTCGGTTTGTAAAAACAAGTTTGAAAATAACTTAGTGACTTAGTAACTTTTACCTACTTACGATAAATATCGTAAGAAAAAACACAAACAAGACTTGAACCTGAAACCCGATCGAACGAAGCAGTCCCGATCGCTAAGCCAACCTAGCTACTATATTTACCGCTGCCCATACCCCTAGTCATTTTAGCATTATATATTTAGATAAAATTCTATCGTCTTTATTGGGATTGAGAAAATGTATACTTGTTTTTAATAGAAAATACTAACATGTATTTTGGGTTAATAAACTGTAACATAACTTGTTACTATAATATAATATTGAGACCAAAAACCTGTAATAATATGCCCAAATCTTATACATTTACTCCGGGAAAACTTTTTATTTAACCGGAGAATCACAAGAACTGATTTGGATTATAAAAACGATACACCAGAACTATAAATATATTAAAATTAAAATAATAAAATAAACTACTTAAAATAGATTGTCCTTTCTCATTAATAATATATCAATTCATAGCTGCAATAATAATGTAGGTAAGAGAGAGTGTATATCCGAGTTAAATTTCAAAAAATAATATAAGACCTACAAACAAAGAAGTCAAAATGGTAATTGATATTTATACAAAATACATATAATTGTGGAATATTATATAAGAAACCATGGTTATAAACTAATAAATGTAAAACAACCTAGGCATTTTATAAATTCCAAATAAAGAAATTGCCTATTTATCTCAGCTTGTTCTATTTCTTAAGATCTTTGCGAGTATGGTGCGTTTTATCAAAATATTTATAGCTGTTTTTATTAATCTTCCTAGATTTTGGAAGTCACTGTAACAAATAGTTAGCATTTGCATACTAACAGCAACCATGGACAGCTCTTGTTTAGATAATTTGTCAGTCATTTTTTTACAAAAAAAAATGATTACTATTTTTTTACAAATTTTTGTAGAATATTTTATACTGGCAATTATAATTAGCCGTTTTGGAGATATGTACACCCCTGGAATCCAGAGCTAGGCAATAGCTTTAAGAACGCTAAGAATGTCGCAATGACGTAAAGAGTGACAATTTAAAAAAACCTTGACGATCTGTCGATCTATCCTAAATCTTTCAAAATGGTGCTTCATTCTCGCGGGTTTCTTTCCAAATTAAAAAAACTATTTTAAATATGAACATAAAACAAAACTTGTAAAGTGTACTAAGTTTCGTGGACTCTTTTAAAATTTAAAGTGTAGTGCTGTAAATATAAACTAAGTGCTAAAAAAAAATTGTGTGCGTTCCCCGAAATCAATTTCGAAACTGTGATGTTTTAAGATCTAAATTGTTATTTACAGCGTCTTACGTAAGTATAATCCGTTTTTCATTATTAAATATCCGTGCTTCTTATTTCGGACGCGTTAAATATGTCACATATGCATAGGTAACTCTAATTCAATCCGGACAGGCGCATGACACCCATTTTATAATAATTTATAGTTGTGTTTCCGCTGTGATTATTGTTAATTATGTGCGTAATCTAAATCAAGAAAAAAACTAGTTTTCTTCAAGGTTATAGGTTGTCATTTACATGTTACTTATATTAAAATGCTATTTTTTAATCATTGTTCAGCACCTGGTTAAGAGTATGTAGTTATCTTATACAAATCAATATATTCTTTATTTAATTGTACTATTCTGTATTTACATATATTGTACAATAAAATATTTAGTTCAATTTTTGTTTCCAGTTACTCACTTTGGATATATAAATATTTTTTATGGATACAATTGAATTAATGACCCTCACTTATAGAAATAAACTAGACTTATAAAGGCTATGTGACATTCACATAATTTATTTTAATATTAATTACTCTTTTATTATTTATTTCCATAAATAACAAAATATAAAATTTAAATGAATGATGAATGATGATAAAATAAATATCTGGAATTTTAAATATATTTTTAATGAGATCAATCTAATAATTACTATAAACTACACCACTTCTTCAATCTAATATCTGCAAAGTCCCTGAACTAACACTGTCTTTAACCAGAAAAGTAAATCAATACAGCAGTGATGTCATCATGATGTCATAGGTTTGAATCACATTTAGAACACTTCTAACAATACGTTAAATACTTAATCTAGAAATAGATATATTAGTATAGACAATAGTGTATTTTGTTTGTTTACTAACAATACCAACTTATCTAGAATTATCATCTGTTGTAATCTATATCTATAATACAAAACAAAGAAGGCTTCACTTTTTGTGTCTACATTTAGTAAGTCAAGGTTATAGAAGGTATGACTTTAATATTGCCATGAATAAAGAATATTAAAACCTGTTAAGACTTATGTACCTAAATAGTATTATTTAAATATAGTGGATTTACCTGAAATTTTATTGTAACATATTTTTTAATAATCTATGGATCGGCCATGAAACAGACAAAATAATATGAAGGCCAATCCTGTTCATACTGTATATAATTTTAAGTTAATTACTATGTGGCTAACAAACACTAAAAAGTAGTTAGTCTGTTAATCATTTGTTTGTATGTTCATCATGCAAAAAGTAAAGTTTTGGAAAAAAATATAATGTGGGGCTAATTTATCATTTGATATTTATTGTTTAATTATTTTTACTGCAGAGATATCTTATTTCCAAGGGCAACCATAAAGAGTGACATAAACTATAAGAGTTAAAATCTAATTTAATGAAATAGTAGGTATGTGGTGATTGATAGATAGACATATGAAATTACAAAACCAGCTGGTTTCTTATTTATTGCCGTTACTTATCTCATTTCCTGGTTTCTCATAATGTGTGTAAAGTAAACCATATATTATATTATACAAATATTTCATATTCATAATGCCATCAAATACAATGGCAATTTCATTAGTTATCTTTTCTAAATATTTAAAGTAATCTTCATATTCAAATATGTCATCATGTTGTAAGTTTGTTTGTGATATACTATTTGATAATAATTTTATAAGTTGTGAGAAATGCTTACAGTTGATGTGATAACAGTCAAAATCACTCATCAGGTCATACAAATTATATATTTATTTAGTTTTATTCCTTAAAACCAAATGTTCTTAACACATGTTTAGGGTCATGAAAGTTAAAAAAAATATCTGCCGAGTTCAGAACTATTATTTGTTTGGATAGTGTGTACACATGATCAAAATATAGTACTGAAAATCAACCTCGGTGTGTGATATTTGATAAAGAGTTTGTATTTGTAATTAACAAACACTGTTTTGATATCATCATTATTAAGTTCAAGATTATTTTAAATGTAACAGTTTTTATCCCATCACCTATTGTTAATGTTAAATAATTAATACTTTATCTTAGTAATAAAAATAAATGAAATTTACCATAACCTTACAGTATAGTATAAAAAATGAATGTTAAAATTGTTGAACGAGAAATTTATTAAATATTGAATCCTATAACTGTTGTAAGGGTCATAGAAATAGTAATTCATTTTAGATCAAATAATGTTGCCTGCGGGAAGTCCCAAGAGGGAAAAGCAGTTATGGTAGTATTTCTCTGCAGGCTAAAACAAAATTAATAGAATATAACCACCAATATTAGTATTAGGTATGTTGTAATGTTTTTCTACAGGTATAATGGTTTCGTAACACGCTTACGTAGCGCCGTTCTAAGACCTTAATGGCTATTTTCTGTGACCTAACTCGGTATCCTATTAGTTGACTTGAAATCACAGTTGCGCTCACGAACACATGGAATGATCTGTGTAAGTATGTGTAGTTCATACATTTGTTGAAATATTTTATTATTTTAATAGTTAATGGTTGACATTTTTTGTAATTTTTTTTTGTTTAGGGTCATGCTAATGATCGTAAAATGACTTCAATGTTTCTGTCACAGTAAACAAATACGTCCGTAAATAATATTAATTACTAGATTGACGAGTGAGTTCCGTTAAATCAATACTAATATTAATAAAAAGTAAATATATATTTATTTGCTATCGATAAAGTTTGAAATTACTGTAAAGATTTTAATAATTCTTCAAATACTAGGGAAATACATTATGTATTTTTTTTTATTATTTGTGTAAAAAACAATAAACGGTTTGATATCTCGATATTTTTGAACCATGTCAAAGGGAATACACGGCTTTGCTGTATGTTATAACAAATAAGTCTCTAAATTTGGACCCGATATGCAAAAGAGGTCATGGCATTAACAGCAATTACCAGAGCGCATGCGGAGTCACGAACAAAACTACTATAATACTAATAATACTATCATATAGGTTTCCTATTTATTTACCTTTTACATGATCGAACGAAGATTGCACAACATTGTAACATTATTATTAATATTTTACGTTACATTTTTCTACTATTCTATATACAGGTTTATTTGTAATTAGTTGACTACCTCTTGCAGGCAGCCTCTCTGCGTCAATCCCAACAACATTTGTTTTACGACTTTTTAAAAATCTTGATAAACAACACAATAAACACGAAACAAAAACAAAATTGCTCTCTCTATTTTGTAAGAAGTATATTACTCTGTATTTTGTAAGAAGTGCTTAAAATTTCAAAGCCCGGGCACCATACTTACGCTCAAAGTTAATGTCATTTCAGAGGCAACAAATAAATTTTGTATGAGAAAACTTAAATTTTAAAAACTATTAATTTTAAACAGTGGTCGCCATATGGCCGACACTCAAAGATAATTTAAATTTGCACAAAAAACCTTTATAATCCATTCCAATTTAATTTGATATTTTTTTCATTGCACAACCACAATCCGACTGAAGACTTACGAATATATACATAATCGGCGAGAACATTATTTTTTTTTGTTATAATACAATAACATCACATAACAATTTCAGGTTTCTGCACTCATGAATATAAATTTGAACTACCCGAAATCTCAAATATTTGCATGCACTCACACACAAATGATTAAAAAGGATGCAAGGTTCTCTTAATGTAACATGGATATTTGTTCAAAATAATGACAACAAGAGAGCATATGATTGAAAAAACATTCATTGCTGACTCTTCAAAGCATGAAAACATTGAATCTTAAAAAAATATTTTATTTTTACTTTTATTATAATTACTTAATTACAATATTTGCATTTAAACAGATAATAAGGTACGTTGTAATACAACGGCCCCGAAAAATACCGTGAATAGATTTTAAAACTTCTTGAATAAAAAAGAAATATGACAGAAAATATGTATTTTCAAGACTTTTTGTTCACAATAGGATTAACAAGGCTAGCTAGGATAGAGCTGGTTTTCATAAATAAATTTATTCAAGTTTATGTTGAAGGTCACGTACATTACAACAGATAAGTACTCATTTTATTTACGATGAATTATGTATACATAATTAATATATTAATTAGCTTCCATATTTGTTATTTACCATTCTTTACATTACTGTTGAAACTAATTTTAATATACTGGTGCCTTTGTTGCTGAAACTGCAAGGAAAATATTAAATTCCTTACTTACTATTAACTATGTTATCCTTAATAGATTATGGTTGTAGTAGTACATATTGTATATAAGTTTAAATAATTAAACGTACGTATTATTAACTACGTAGATACTGACTATTGAAATACGTACAGTTCTATTTATTTTTGTAAAGTTTTGTTCCTTTTTAACAAATTTAGATTAATAAAACCATTGATTTAAATGATAAGAAGTATTTCTTCTTAACTGTCATTTATTAATAAAGTAAAGGAGAACATCGAATAATCTTTTTCACCATTTAATTATATATAAATTGAATTGTAGATGGATTTATCAATCAAATCTAGTTTAATAATCTTGTATATAAACGCCTTTATCAGCTGCGATGATGTCGTCTTGTGATAAAATTATCGACAATAGTTCAGTTTGTATCTAAATCGATAAAAGGCACACGTCTTTTTAGATATAGTTATAGTTTTAATGTTTCAATAAGAAGTGAGGATATGACCGATAAGTGTCTAGGACAAACTTGCAAGGATTATTAGGAAATGAGAGCGTTGGCAGGAAAATTACTGTTAAGTTGAATTAGTTGTAAACACTTATACCTGGTTGGTTATTGTAGATATTTTTTTGTGAACCATGTAGTTTATATAATTTAAAAAAAGAATTAACAAAGTAAATTAGGTAGGAAATCACTTTGACCTTAATTGTTTGCTCCATTTTAAATAATTCAAAGCGTTTTATAAAATTTCCATTACCAAAAATATTTATTAGCTTTGTTATTGTTTTGTCAGTATCACTATAAAATATATTAAATAAATTGTCTAGATTACTTAAATCTCAGCTTATGGGATTAACCTTGAAACAAATTTGAAATCCACAAACAGTCAATACATCCATTGCCAGACATAACGGCGATCGTAATACAAACGCCTACTACATTTCTCGCATACATTAATATCAATAGATATTAATATTAATCCCTCTTTTCTATTTTATCAGCAAAAGAATATTTTATTAAAATATTTAAAACAATAAATAGCCTTTGACATATAGTATAAAATAAACTAGTAGAGGATAATCCAAAAACAGATACTACTAGCTTATTATTTTGCCATTAAATATTAATACCCTAGTAATAAAATATAATGCCACTTAATTTGTAGCAATCTTATCTTTGAAATACTAATCAAAACCGGTGTTCCTCAAGGACATATTCTAGATGCTATATCTTTCCTTATTCATTTAAGCAATATATGTAAACACAGGGTAGACATAATCTAACAAACAATTACCACTATAGTGTCTAAATGCAAATCTGACATCAGCGTTATAAGCTATTAATCGTTATCTTGGTGTTTAGTGAGTCAGTGTAGTGTTGTCATGAAACTCAAGAAACCGTTTAGTTTTTCTTCAATAGGTATGTACTAGTTATAATCACTGAAACTTTTAGAAATAAGTTTTGTAATTTTAACTGAAGTATGTTTGTTATGGTTTAGTCTTATAAATATCCAAACAACATCATCACATTCAACAGCGCTTAATCTCTTACCACAATAGTATCGCAATTATTAACAACTGACCTACTTCGAATGTCGAATTATTTATTGACATGTAGGCTTTCTAACTTGTGTCGATATTAATTTAACAAAGTACTTGTCCCTAAAAAAAGATGGTTGAAGTTTACTGTGGTAATACATTTAAATTTTTAGTATCAATAATAATGTTTCATGGTTGAAAGAAAAGGGAATGATTTGACAAATATTAAAACAGAACTGCCAGAGGAGACATTACTCGTTAATGAAGTTAGACCTATGTCCTGCAATGGACTTCGAGGAATGACTTCGACTGAATGGACTGTAGTTGACGACGATACGAATATCTGGGATGGTGTTTTCTGAGAATTTTATAAATTCTAACACGCCTTAAGATACGTACTAGATGTATTTAAAGGTCGTCTATTCTCAAAACATTATAAGTCTCCTAACATTGATGCTGTAACACTCTTAATTGTTTACAGAATTAAGATGGTTGCCCAGCAGTGGTTTTAACGGCAGGGCGATGTCGAGCCAAACCGGACTCAAACATATCGCCACTGAACCTACGCGACTTGAAACCAAACGTAAGTAGACACATGCACGCACACAGACAAATAAATTAGAATAAATAAGAGAGAGATACGCAAGCACTTCAATTATACACACCATTGTCACACGGTAAATTATTCTAATAAGGTGCTTTATGCACAGGACGATTATTAAAGAACTATCAAAGCGCGTCAAACGTAACCAAAGCGAGTTGTAAATATAAAAATATGTGATTATGAATGAGAACTAAAATATAAGTCGAAAAGCATGTTCGATTCTTGCGCGGCCTTCTGCCACCCCTTTCCTTGACAACGTGACGTGATATTCACGAATGTTTTGATAAAGTAAAGGAAAAAACAAACTGCCTATGATTTATGGCGTTTTATTTGATTTTATATTAATACAAAATCCAACAAAATGCTCCTTATAAGCTGTTATTGTCTGAAAATGTCGAATTGAAAAAATGTAGTGTGTACAGACTTCGAGAATATATTATATTTCAATATTTTAAAACATTGCCCACGGTAGGTACATTAGAAAAAACCTTGTCTCTTTCAGTTCGTTTTTTTGACTAACTTTTTGTATTTGTTACATTATTATAATAATTAAATGTGTTTTCAATTTCAAGCCTTGTTGTTTTTAAATGAAAATTAATAATAAATACATCTGTATTTATAATTAATTATTATTAATTATATATTTATTTGTATTTATTATTAATTATTATTAATTATATTTAATTTGTATTTATTATTAAAACAAGGTAAAGCCCGGCACAATAGCCTAATTTGCATCATTACATAATATAGTGAACATAATAGTATCATAATTTTATTAGTATTATACAAAAATACTAAGGAAGTTATCGACTATTAAAAAAAACTTATATTCACCACAAGGTAAATAAATATAAGTTTTTTTTTCAAACTCACCTCAAAATTACCAAGTACCAACATAACAAAAAGATCTGCAAAATCGAGGCATTCTCAAGTGATGGCTTTTCGTACGTGCGGCATCATTTTATTTAAAATTATAGTGTAACAAATTTTCAAACCGTATTATCTACGTTCATTTGCCAGTATGGCGTTGGCGTAAATTTACCGTAACTAGATCGCCAGGCAATCTAGATTCTGATAACCAATTAGGGTTAGGCTTCAGACTATAGATATTATATTTATTATAAGCTTAGCATTTTTTTGTATTATATGAAAAGTAAGTGAGGTTTTGATCGGTTTATATGTTTGTAATGTCTTAAAAACTAAATCACGTTTATTATATAGAAGCATGGTCAATAATAGAATACATTATAAAATATTCATTGTAGTTATCAATACATCTGTTATAAAATACTACGAAAGTAATCAACGGTTGTTTGATTAATTTCTAGACGGGTCAAAAGAAATCGCTGGGTTAATCTTGAATCTATAGAGATTCCCCATTCTCCTCTACAACCGAAAAAATGCAATTTACTGGCTTTAGCTGACGAACATAATAAACCATCTTGGTTAAATATATCTATCTCTGTTACATTTGTCACTAATATAACTCAAAACCATTACATTAAACGAGGTGTCTGTCCATTCATTGAAATGTTATAATAAATGACACATTCGAACACACACTATAACAAGTGTTGCTTATCAATAGTAAAATATACTTCGTAGTTTGGCAATAGTTTTCTATCTACTCGTACAATAGAGATAGGAATTTAGGAAACAATTTACCGGCCCTCTCTAGCGTTGGAGTATTATCTGACCAAAAATACTAACATGGTATTTAAAATACAATATAAATAGGTTTTGTTATTTATTTATATTTATATATTATTTCACGATCATGCCAAAAGAGTATTTATTTATATCACATTAGTTTCATTGTTTATAAGTATAGATTTATGGACTACGAAAAACTTAAAACAAAGTTTAAACCGTTATTATTATTTTTTTACCATTATTTCAGTAACATTATCTTTGTATGCATGAATGTAATACGTTATGGTAAGTTATATTAGTATGTGTTAGAAATTTTGATTTATTTGCGCAACTGTTGGAGATCTATGATGTCTGGTTGTGTCATGATGACATTCATAGAATGTAGTTAGAATATTCATAGATATAGTTTATAGATGTCTACGTGATCTATAGATGTATTTTGATTTAGTTTATGTCTAGATCAATTACTTTTAATTTATATCACAAAACTAAATAATATACCTACCTAGTTTTGTTTATTACTTTTGAGGACTATGAACCTGATGTCTTATCCGTGTCATATATGAATCATAGATATGTTTGATTAGATGATTAAATAAAGGATTTTATTTTTAAGCTGTCTATCTGCTGTTTCTAGTAATTTATTATATACGAAATAAACTATCTACAGTTGCATGTAACACAACAACTATTTACACAATATGGTTGGAAAATATAATACTATGGTAAGAAGGACACACTTTCCAATATCTTACGTTTCTAAATTTCATTGTTTCTTTTACAATCATTTTTGTTATTGGTTAGGAGCATTTTAGTATAATATTAAACAGTATTTTTGCTATATCATTAAATACTAAATATATCATAGATCGTATTTAATTGAGATAAGATATTTGATATTTGTAGTTAAGTAATATTACTCTGGTATTTTAAAAGTGGATGGATTTAAATGATATCCTTAAAGTATCAAATTTTTATATGAAAATTATTTCTATTTTCAAAATGTTTGATGACTCACGATAAACCCTTTATAAGTTAAAAACTCGATAACTTAAAATATTTAGTGCCTTCTTAGATTTTAACTTATCGATGTTCTACTGTATTTATACAAGAAAAGTAATCTCGATAACAAATATAAATGTAATATTTCGTGTTAAATGTTCGTTTTCGAGATTGTCATACTCGACTTATAAACATAAATGGTTTCGCCTATAAATAAATACAATATAAACTAATGATAAAATATTTCCATGAAATATACAATTTTTAATAGCTCGTTATAAAGAGTTTATTATATTTATAAGAGCTATACAGTTTTATAAACATAATAAAACTGTTTGTAAATAAATTTTGAGACACACCTGTTTATGACATATCTAAATATATAATATTGTTTATACGCGAATATTATTTTGTTAGTGTTTGATACTTGTGGAGTCATAATTATTATCGTTTTTCTAGAACAATGTCGTATATACGTTTTATAAATAGATAAGACAATTTCGTGTAATGTTAAGTTAATATATTCTAGTTTTATATAAATATGAGTTACGTTTGGTAGGTATACATTTTTAGTCTTACATAAAATCAGTTAACTATTAAACATCTACAAATATTTATTTAACCAAAAGAAATCTATTAAATTATTTCAATTGTATTACGTAAATGTGCTACAAAATAATTAAATATAATAATTAATATGTATTATTATTAATATGTAAAGGATAAGAATTGCGAGGTTATCGTGGTATGAGGGTAATGGGAAGGGATGAAACTATTTAAATAATTCATGAAGATGAATGTGGATGAATATGCAGCTAGAGAAAGGCTAAAAAGAGATGGATAGATCGTGTGAATGATGATATGAGGATGAAGAATAAGGCTGAAATATCAAAGGAGTGAGTGAAAGAATAAAACATTTTATACCGACCTCACCTAGAGAGGGGTAAGGACAGAAGAGAGATGATGATTTACACCCACATTATATTCTGGGATTTGGTTACAGATCTTTATCGGATTGCCAGTTTTGCGAGGAAGGGTTCAGTACCCCTAGTCACAATGGGTGAAATAAAAATAACACCCAACTATCATAACTGTAGCTAACATGACAGCGGATACGAACTAAATTACGGCTGTATTCCGAAATGTATACCAGTATACTGACGTTATAGCACTGCCGCCATATTCCGCTGGTTTCGGCCATATTGTACTGGTGAGACAACTTGATAGCACTCTGTGGAGACATCAGCAACTGTACAGTAATATACAACAGTAACCAAAGATGCCACTTTTTTACTTTTTTTTTATTAGTCAAGTAACAGGTAAGAGAAAAAACATATTGTAGTGGACAAGTAAATAATGGATAATTTAATTTTCTTCATTGTTATATTTGAAAAATATATATTCTTGATATTTGCAAGTTTTATAAATTATTATCACAGAAGTACAAAGATTTTTTTTCATTTTCGTTCTTATTAGGTTTAAAGATATTTTTTTTTTCTTTCGTCTAACCATTTTCTATTCTACACAGTAAACTCTCTGTGAATGCTGATGTGGCGGGTTAAACATGACATGACTGTGTACAACTTTCAAAGACTATCATTATTCTTATTTAATAATTTCTGTACATTTTTATTAATAAATACCTCTTATCAACAACACTTATTGTTGTAATTGGAAAAAAACTTGGTAAACTTTAATATTTTATTAACCCCCGACTCAAAAAGAGGGATGTTGTAAGTTTGATCTTCGTATATGTGTGTCTGTCTGTAGTGTTGCCAACCATACTTTATAATATTATAAAGTATTATACTATATTTTAGGTAATTATACTTTATACTTTTGCATGCAAATAAAGTATGTGAAAATACTTTACTTTCAAGCTGTACTGCGATGCATAGAATAAAATACTTATTACGGGTTTAATAAGTATGTATTTAACTATTTACCATATGAATTAGAACAGAGGAACAAAACTATTTTTAATTAATAAACGAAATGTATCTAACATTACATTCAGTCAGTCAAATGTCAATGGGAATCTGTAATCACTAATCACCCTAAAAATTTAATAAAGTTATAAGTATTTTTTCAGTTTATATTGATAGGAGCTTAAATAATATACCAAAAAAATATTAAAAATTTAAAAACCTCCGAAATAAAAGACCTCTAAAAAGAATAAAAATAATATTATTTCATACAACGATCTCCCGACGCAGCTACTTCACTAAGTGCATAATAATATTATTTTTATCCTTTAGAAAGGTCATTTTGTATCAGAGGTTTTTTAATTTTTAAATATATATTTTTTTAATAAAATGTAGAACTGTCAAAACACGCGTTAGAAATAAATATGTAGTCACAAACTAATAAGTAATTTGTAATACTACGTTCATGTAGTAGTTGTCAATGGTGTAAATTTATAATATTTCGGAAGATTTCACTAGCATGGCGTCATTTTTGACTTCATCAGCACTGGCCAGTATACTGGTATGTATTTCGGAACACGGCCTACATCAGCACCCCTGGTACGAGTTTGACATTACAAAAACTATGACAGTTGACATTTAGAATGAAATAAAAAACTAGATGAATATTATTTTTAACAGATTTTTTTAATATGTCATTATATTATGATTCATAGAGTGCATGATAATTCTATGTTTTGATTTGATAAACTGTCGTAGTTTTCGTAAGTTCTAAACTGGTACGAGGGGTGCTGATGTAATATAGTTCGTATCAGCTGTCTTGTTAATTTTCATTTAAAATTCATTTTAATTTGAATTTCCATTATAGATGATCACAGACAAATTTTTGGTAATATTTTATATTATACGAGCGAAAGTTTTATAAAGATGGATCGATACATGTATACTTGTATGTAAATATAGTTATTTGTTTGTTATTAACCTATATATTATTAGTTTTATATAGCTATATATGGTTAGTTTCATATGACTTCCAAATAACAATAACATCATTATTTTATTAATATTCATCAATATAATTGTGTAATTTATCCAAAATAAAACGAGCAAGTCGAAAAAAAACCGTAAGTCCGAGGTTTATCTTGCATTTGTCTTTGAATAAATGATCACTTTCATTAAATCAGCTGTTGCCTTTCAGTGCGTGGTCTATTAATGAGTTATTATATTATTAAGCTTGTGCACAACCAGTTCATTGTTGAAACTACTTTCGCCGACAATTATAAAATATTTAGACTGATTCAGAGACCTTTGCGGTCTTTCCACATTTAAACCAAAATATATGATAATCAACAAACCATGAAGAATAGAAACATATAAAATATATATAGAGACAATTTTTAGCGAATTGATTATAAACATATCCATTTTTGGAATGCACTTTATTTTCTGATTTCAGCTATATGTATATAAAAAAATATTTTTGCTGAAAATGTCGATTCGACCAAATGGCCTTATACCAATACATATATGTATAAATATATATGTTTAAAGAAAAAAACACTTTAATTCCTTATCTTAAATTTTCCGCGCACCAAACGTCATCGAGCCACACACCTGCAAACCATACAGATAATATTAATTCTATGCTTCAAAGTTTATTAATTAAGACAAACAAAATAGCGTATCGATATAGTCTTGTGAAACCAATATATAAAAAAAGTCGAGTTGAAAAATAATTTATATATTATATAATGTGTAATTAATAACTGTTCTAATTGTGATTTAGAACCTGACATCGTGATTAATAACATTAAATGTCGTTTCTGTTATTACGTTATATTACTTTATTTACGTTATTATTGTACGGTTTTGTTTATTAATACTTTTACTTCATGTAAACCACGTGTACACTACTCACTAATCTCTATATCTCTTGAACTATAAGGCCTAGAGACTTGAAATTTAGTAAGAACTTTTTCTGAGTGGAGGACAGCTAAGAACAGATTCCGGGGCGTGAATATAAAAAAAAACACATTTTTAAGCTAAAAATCATATAAGTATGAAACTTCCGGTTGGCATTTTAAAATTTACTAACGGATTTTATGAAATTCCACCCGCAAAGGATTGCGAGGGCGTCATAATGAAAGTTAAAAAATATTGTTTGGGTTATTATGAATAAAAGCTGGGACGGTTAGTATCTACATCTACCTCTTTGTATAAAGAAAATGATAATTTAGTATTGAATAAAAATTATTATTGATGATCATATCTCAGTTAGATTATACCTTCACCTAGAGACTTTTTTGGCTTAAGAGTCAGAGAAATTCAAAGATATTAAAAAATATTTTCGCACCAAAACCATGCCAAGCCAATTAGCTCTTAACACAAGAGGATAAAGCTCAATATTGAAGAAAAAAAACTGAAGCCTGAAATTTCGTCGCCGTGAGCGAATTATGTAGATTACCGCAACGGGCTCTTAAATAAAGATAAAGTACAGTTTCAGCCTAATCATAAAGTGTAATAACCTTCGACATTGAACCAACCTTTATATTCCATAGGAATTAAAATAAGTAAATAAAACAATTGTTATTTTTATGTTGCAAAATAAAATATAAAGTTATTTCTCCAGAATTGGCTGAACGTAATTTATTATACTTTCATGGACTGGTATTTCTCTCTAGAGATGTTATTTAATGTTATTTTTGTGTTAAACAGTTATTGCTTCTAAATATGTATGTATATTTTTTTAACACCTGACCCAAAAACGATGGATGTTGTAAATTTAACCTGTGTATCTGTGTGTCTGTCTGTGTGTCATTAGCACACATTAGCAGCCAAACGAATGAACGAATTTGATCTTGTTTTTTTAATCGCAAGTACTGTCCGTCGAAATGGTTTTTAGCTATGTTTGGTGGAAATAAAAGCAGTTGTCTTCAAGATATCAAGCTTTTATTGGAGCTGCTGAAAGGTTCTTATGCAATATTGATAGTAAAGGCTTATGCAAGAATATCAGTGTGCTCGTATGTTAATTTAATACAATATAGAAACCAGTAACTTAACTTTAAGAAGCATATAAAAAAAATATTTTAAAAAGTACAAATTATTATTGTTAGGTACTCATTGACATGCAAGTAATTAACCAAGGTAAATAACGACATAACAATATCAAATCTTCTAAAACTGTGTAAAATAAACATTGTAAAATATAGACAATCGTCAACATATGTACAACGGTACCCTAACGCAGCGACTTCCAATAAGTACATAATAATATTATTTTTATCTTTTTAGAGGTCTCTTTATATCGAAGGTTTTTTAAATAATGAAGTAGGAATTTAATGTGACGAACACTTACACTTCGTTAATTAAATATATACATGTACATTTGATATGATATAGCTACTTTATTTTGACGCGCTACCCTCAAACTCCTTCTAATTAAAAAACTTAAAATCAAAATACAGATATTTAATAACAAGAACCGAACAAGATACTTTTTTTTAAATTTATTCTTTCATCTTTCATTTAATTCAAAATTGCATTATTACTTTTATAACCAGTAATAGACATAAAATTGCATTGACACAACCGATTAATCGGTAATTTCAGTGTAATACAATATTTTGCTTATCCTTATCCTAGGAGAACGTAGGCGTGGTGCAGCTGGTCGTGCGGCAGCTTTACGAAGAGCCCCTTCAGACTCGGACTGTTCTGGAGAAACAGCCTCCCTGTCTGCGGACAGTGGGGACCGGTCCGTGAGACCGCCACCCCCTCCCCCGAGGAGTGGGAAGAACAGGAGGTATGTAGACCTTATTGTATAGATATGTAGGTTTCTAAAACTGGTGCCGTAACTACAATAGAATAAAATGTGATTTAGCTTTACTCAGCCGAAAATAAGAATTGATGATTTCATGTTGTGAATTTTGTTCAATTTAATTATAGGAATTGGTTAAAAAAATATATTTTAGACCTGAAGTAATAAATTTATGAATTCTATACAGTCATGCATAAGTCAGCACAATATCCACCATGTTCATATAATAATACCGCTAGTTGTATTCAAAACACTCAAACCAGTTTATCGATAACTCTTAAAGAAAAAGTACGTTTTAAAATACATATTAATAATAAAATCAAGAAGTTTATATAAATATAGAATGAAAAATACACCGATACGGGCAGGGATTCGAACCCGCGACTACTGGGAAACAGTCCCGTCGCTCTACCAACTGAGCTACCGTATAGCTGTCCGTCTCGGTGAATTAAGCATTCTATATGTAATCGTCTTTATCGGGACGGTGGTGACATCTATTAGGTTTCTTTCGAAAATCCTAACCAATGTTTCTAACTTTGCAGTATAGATAAACATTGAAAAGATGCCACTACCGAAATTAATGTTTTAAAATATCTTTAAACATGTATAGCCATGTTAAGCTCATTTAAATTTATATAAATAAAGAATGAAAAATAAACCGATACGGGCAGGGATTCGAACCCGCGACTACTGGGAGACCGTCCCGTCGCTCTACCAACTGAGCTACCGTATCGCTGTCCGTCTCGATGAATTAAGCATTCTATATGTAATCGTCTTTATCGGGACGGTGGTGACATCTATTAGGTTTCTTTCGAAAATCCTAACCAATGTTTCTAACTTTGCAGTATAGATAAACATTGAAAAGATGCCACTACCGAAATTAATGTTCATGAGCTATATAAATTTAAATAAGCTTAATATGGCTATACATGTTTATAGATATTTTCAAACATTAATTTTGGTAGTGGCATCTTTTCAATGTTTATCTATACTGCAAAGTTAGAAACATTGGTTAGGATTTTCAAAAGAATTCTAATAGATGTCACCACCGTCCCGATAAAGACGATCACATATAGAATGCTTAATTCACTAAGACGGACAGCGATACGGTAGCTCAGTTGGTAGAGCGACGGGACGGTTACCCAGTAGTCGCGGGTTCGAATCACTGCCCGTATCGGTTTATTTTTCATTCTATATTTATATACATTTAAATAAGCTTAACATGGCTATACATGTTTATAGATATTTTCAAAAATCAAGAAGTGTTTCTCCACCAACTAAAATAAATAAGGGAAAATGTCATGAATCATACAGAACAAATAAGCAAGGTGAATGTATAATAAATGAATTTTACAAAAAAAACTAATGGTTAGTTTCTGAAGAAAACTAATAATCGCCTACTAATGTGGATGGGAAGCACTACTTATATTAACTATTTATCTACATTCAACTCACAGACTCGCACGTTCATCCGTATCAAATAAAAATTATATCCAGGTGCAAAAGCCCTTCTGTCATCGGCATAACGTCGAAAGTTGTTGATTTTCAGCATGTCATTGATATTATATAGAACGAAAAGTATTGGCTATACAAGATAGCCCTGGGGTACTCGGGGCTTAATTATCAATAAATGCGAGCATCGACATTGACTTCTTATAAGAATATTCAACTTCTATCTTTCCAAAGCTTCTATGGAAGTTTATTTCAAATTCGTTCATTTTATTATAAATTAAAATACAAAAATGTGGTAATTTTTTTGATCTACCCTCAATGGGCAAATAGCTTAGCGATATCAAGGATGACTTTTGTGTTTGTTTGAATTTAAAAGGGCTATTTAAAGCATTTCACCTCATACTTTAAATTCCTGTTAATGTTCTAAAACTTTTATTTTTTAGAAATAAAGATATATTCTTTTGTTTGCTACCCTAGTTCATGGTTATCTCAATATAAACAACAATTGAATTAATATTGGAATAAAAGTAATTTATTCACACCAATAGGGATGACTAAATAAATTCATGTAACATTTATCTCTCTTTTACTCTCACACCCAAAAAGAGTAAAGTGGATAGTATTATACATGTAAGCCGTTGTATTAACAGAAAATTCTCTATCAGCAGTCGTCGGCGCGGCAGTGAGTGGGAAGTGTTAGAGGGACTGAAGGATGGACAGAGGTTCGAGAAAAGACCGGAAGTCTTTAATGGATATCTTCATAAGAAGCGAAAGTGGCCGTTAAAAGGATGGCACAAGGTAACAAATATACACCCATAGACACATGTGCCGGAGGAGGGTAATTACACACACAAACAACGATTGCTACTCCACTTGTGTCCACATGTATTTAGATATAATAATGATAATCGTCATTGATAAATGTATAATGATTCATCTAAAAAACTAGACATGTGGTTGTATGGCGTTTTAGTTGAAAGGATTAACCATACAAATAAAGGGCTAAAATTAGTGGCTTGTGACTTACAGATTGCTAAAGTAATCTCAAACAAAATCGAAATTTTGGTAGTATGTATGTATGGTAATTGTACAATTTCACCTAAATAATAGTTAAATGATAATGATTGAAATAAATATCGAGACCCCAAAGATTCTGCTCGTGGGTATTTTTAAATGTTTCTTCGTTCAGAAAAGCAATAGACGCAAATAAATTATTTAAAATGTAGAACGTGCTGTTATTTTTGTATTTGGAATGATAGAAATGTCGTCATCAAATTTGTTTTATTTTTATTTTATCTTATTTAAACTTTTTTATAACAATGGTTCTAATTTTAGGTTTTACTACGTATTTCTATAATATTGTACTAGGTTCGTGTTTCGTGTCTGTTTATTGCGATTAGTATTTTAGTTTTAAATAAAAGCAAAACTATTAATTGTATTTTTATTACTACAAATTTAGGCACTCTTATGATGAATTTAAAAGTCATAAGTGTAAAAATTTAAGGACCAATTATTAGATGTTATGTTTGGCTCTTCATCATCTCCAGCATAATCGTATCCGTGTTTTGTACCAATAAGTTTATTATTATGATGATGTTATATATGCAACAAAGCCTGTTCCTTAGCGGTTCTTCGTGATCGACGGCGGCATATTGGTGTACGCGCGCTCGCCGGCGGACCTGGCTCGCGGGCGGCTGCACGGCTCGGTGGATGTAGGTTTGTCCGTGCTGTCCGCCAAAGCCCGCTGCCGCCGCGTCGACATCGACGCTGACGAGTTCATCTACCACCTGCGGGCCAAGACCAACGATGTCTTCCGCACTTGGCTGGGCGTACTGGAGGCGCATCGGTCAGTGACATTCGATAATCATAGCTGATTGACTCTTTTATCAATCGCCCTCGAATTTATATCAAATTTGTTGTAATTTCAATTTCTCTCGTAAAATTGTTTCAAATTTTGTTAATAGTAAAAGTTAGAGTTGATTTATATTTAAAACTATGGTTATTTTTTTCGAAAAAAATATTTAACAACTGAAATAAAAAAAATATAATATTATCCTAATAATATATTATGATGATGAGATGATGCTACTTAGCCTTTCACTCTAAAACAATTAATTTTCATCTCTTCAATCTACTACTCAAACAACTCCATACCACTTTTTCTTGATGTATATGATATTCTATCGTATGTGATGTTAAGAATACTATTCTAAATACGAACTCTGAGGCAGTCTATCCTGTTAATAAATGTTTGAGTTTTTGAGTAGAGTTCCCTAGTTATTAAATGATTGAGTTTTTGAGTAGCTTTCATAACCGTTCTCTTGGTTACAAATTTTCCCTTCCTTCTTGAACATGCCAGCTAGTTTTGGAAGTGTCTTTCTCCTAATATTAAACGAGCACAGTCATACTAGCCCTTTTAAATATTCACACAAAAAACTGATGATGTTTTGTCATCTGTAATTGTATGTGTATTATATATTATGTATAAAATCATTATTTTCTTGTTACATTGTACACTCACACTGCATCTCCCGTATGGCCTTTTTTCCATATAACTGGTTACCTGGAACATATTGCTCTTTAGCGATAAGACCTCAAAATTTGTACTTAGTTTTTTCATGTCTTTGTCTGTAATGATATGATCCAGATATACATTAAAGATAATTTATTTATTTATATCAACTTTCAGGTTGTATAGACAACACCTACTTACATTCGGCGCCCGTGAGTCTATTCCTAAAATACACGCTCCGCTAGAGGACCTCCCTCCCACAGATACATCATCACGTAAGTCAAATATTGTATATATTTCTGTTACTATTATAAATATTTTTGTCTGGTTTCTTAAATCTCCACTAACTAATACTATTTTTCTCTTTAACTAGATGAAGCCAAAGAAAACGGATTAGGTAGATAACTTTAATTACAGATTAGTGCTTACATCGTCACTTAGCAATATATTTACATTTAAAAAATATATTCTAATTCTATCTTTACCAGATTTCTTAAAATTGTATGGAAAAAAATTGACAAAACCGACAGAAAAGAATGATAATACAAATATTGTCACCATTCTAAACTATCATTAAAGACAAAAAGATATTTTATATAGATTCCAAAATTTGTACGAGAGACAAACGTTTTATAATATACAGATCTTATTTAAAGCATTTGCCTAATTTCTTTTTTCGTATCTGTGTTCAAAAATATCAATATGTAAATATATTGCTTAGTAACCATAATGTTTCTGTCACGTATAATTTATTTCCCTTAACCCTTCCTGTAGGAACATCGAAATCAAGTAAATTAGGTAATGAATTTCAAAGCAATTGGACCACGGTTAACAGTTTAGTCTATACTCTTTGTGAAATTACCAAGTACAACCAACCATTTAAAAGTCACTTACCAGAAAAACACAATAAAAGTCAAAATGACATAGAGAAAGAAAAGGCGCTGTCAGTAAATACTGTTGACATTAACAGTGTTGCAGTTAATACAGTACGCGGTGCATATCATAGAAATATTGGAAATAGATCTCCGATGGCGCCACATGTAATAGATAAACAAGTAGTTGGTTTAAAAAATAACAACAAAAGTACAGCCTCCTTAGAAGTACAAGAAAATATGTCAAATAATATAAATGAATACAAACGTAAACCAATCTTACGTATTGGTGATGGTGTCGAAATGCCAGCGTACTTTTTGTTTGCTAGAAACAGATGCCATGCTAATCCCCTCATAAGAAAAAGCAAAAAATCAACCAACGTTGTTAAATACAAGAACATATACGATGAACCCACCCTCAAGAGACCACTAAGTAGAGTCATGTTGTTAGCTAAATATAAATTTAAAGAATATAATACAGTGAAAATTAACGATTTTGATACTAATTACATGACATCGATAACCAAAAAGCATGTCGATATACAAACAACCGAAGAGATGGAAAATAATGATTTACAGAATTCGATTACATTATCCGAGTATGATGCGATCGCTGAGAAATTGATGGTTTCGATAATAAATAATAGTAGTCCAGATGTTACTGTAAAGACCTGTATTAACCAGGTGATAGAAGAGTTATATAATATTAAATTTAATAATTCTGGCGATCATCCAGTCAAATATTTATTCAGATGTTTATTACAATATTGGTTAGATAATACTACAGCAGAAAACTCAAAAAATGTATTAAAACAATCAAGATCTATCCATCGTCAGTCTAATAGGTATTTTTCTAAGGATCAGGCAACGTCTAACGTAGTTTCACAAAGAATAACTACAGCTACTCAATTTCACGGTATTAGTGATTTAATAAAAGACAAAGCGTTAGAAATGCCTGTCAAAAATCCAGGTAAAAAAAATAGATTAGCATGCAAAATAAATGATAGTTTTGAAAAAGAAAGGCGCATTCAGGAACTGGAAAGAATTCTTAAAAATACTATTTATATCTGTGAAACTGTTCGCAGTGGTCACAGCAAAGAGAAAGATATTAAAATTACCAAGAAACTTATCAATAATCTCGATAAATTTCCACGTTACAATGATTTGAATAGATCAGATGAAGAAGCAATATGTGATAATTCTAATTCATCTAATGAGTTACCAAAAATACAAGAAACAATAAATCATCTCATCAGTGAAACCGATATACCACCAGATGTAGCCAAAGAGTTCTTTAGTGCATACCTAAATTTGCTTCGTGGAAGTCATAGTGATAACAGTAGTTCATCTAGAGAAGAATCACAAACTAACGCATGTAATAAATGTGAAATTATAGCTGAACCTGTACGAAAAAATGTCTCAAAAAGCATTTTAACTAGTAGTAATATACCGAACCCTACAGATCAGAGCGTTGACCCCGGACAGATGTATCTCAAGAATGTTTTAGATAAAATAACATCAATTTTCGCAAATGATATAAAAACAGATTTAGCAGCAAAGAATTACTGGAATAATATTAAAGTTCAAGATGAAATAGGGCATTTTGGACCGGAAAATAGTAAGGAAGATTCTGTATTGATAGACATTTCTAAATATGATCTTGAAAATATTTCAATGAGGAAGGATCCTAGCATAAAAGACATCGCTTCAGTAATTAACAAATTTAATATAAAACCTCTTAATTCAGAGGAACATAAATCATTAAAGCTTAACTGGAAATATACCGATAAAATTTCCAAGATTGAAATTTTGGAAAATAATATCTTTCAAGGCGAAAGTTGCGAGTCAGACGAAATATTTAATATGAAAACTGTTAATCTTAGTTCAATGATGCAGGTTCCATACTTAAACGTTCAAGATTACATTGACAAGGAAGCTAAAGAATTGCCACCCTACTCGAATAGCCGTCGTAGTAAATTACAATTAAACGAAATAGACATCAAAGATTGCTCTAGCTTCAGCGATAGCACATCCAAAGCTTACAAAAAATTTGATCGAAGCCTTAATTTAGAAAAAGCTAACACAAACAAAACAACAACTGATATCTTTGATTGCTTGAAATCAATAAATGATGATGATTTACAGTCATGTTTTATATTGTCATTAAATAAGGGTGCATTATCATCAAAATATCTAAACAAAAAGACAACTAAGAATGAGGAAAGGCCGACCGGTTCTCAAATACACATACCCGCTGGTTCATCTCATCAAGAGGAAATATCAATGGTTGACAAAATACCCAAAGTAATCGACGAAAAATTGATTCTCATGCTCCTCAAAAATTTAGCCACGTTATCCAAAAACATTCCTAATATTCATAAAGACATCAATAGCTTATATCTAAAGTTGCGTAAGAAACATGACAAAATGATTATGAACTCGAGCAAAATACAAGGGTTAGGTCTGTTAGGTCAGATTTACAAAGAGAACGATTCTTTTATCAAAACTATTGAAGATAATGCGACTCAGTTTGATGATGTGATTTGCCCAAGAGTCATAAACATTGCAAGAAATGATAACTTAACTAACACCAGTGATAACATTTTTAATAAAAACCTAATCGACAAAGCTGTTAACTCGCTTGTAGACAAAGAACTTTCTAATAAATCTATACAAGTTGATGTCAAAGAAAATATTGAAGCTATAGATAACAATGTTACTTTATCAAAACAGAAGATCTTCGGTAACCTGAAAAACGCTAGCAGTACTCAAACAGAATCATTTAGTAGTTTATATAGTGAAGAAGAAGTTCTAACGACTGACAAAGCGACATCTAAACAAAATTGGTATGAAACAATTTATACTCGTGAATGCGGTATAGGTACTCTTTTAAAATGTGTTTTAGACAAAACTGACAGCTCGCAAAACTTTCGATTAAAAACACTTAAAGAAATATCAAAACTGGAGAACGAAGTTGTTGCCACGAAAAGAGCAAAGAATGAAAGAAATCATTCGCCTCAAACAAGACAGAATTTGATTAAAGAAATTACACTATTATCTCCATCATTTAAAGTTTCAACACAGTCTCAAACAGAGAAGAAATTACGATGTTTAAAAGATAAATCTCTGAAAAAAGATTACAAAATATACCAATTGTTTATGAGTCAGAAGTATGAAATTAATAAATCCTGTTCTATGTTAAACTTTGTCGTCAAAAGTGATATTAGTGATGATATGAAAACGTTGTATCGATGTAATAGCGAAACATCCTACATATCCGGTTAGTTACCTCTCCAAATTCCATCTTTTATTTATTTTATTATATAGATAGAGATAGATAGAGTCTTCTAGATTATAGATAGTATCTAGATAGTTTGAACGAGATATAAAATTGATAGAATCGGTAATTATCCTTCACCTCAGAATCTGTTAGATAATGTATCGACTAAACCTATGAAACCAAATGTTAGATAATATATCGAGTAGAACTGAAACAAAATTGCTAGTTTCGGAGAAAGAAAATATTAGTAATTAGTTTAGGATTAATTGTTTTAATGTGTGACCCCGTAACTAGACCATATTTTCATGTCAAATGGTATATTATAAAAAAACTGTGTGTATTGTAAATTTAATATATATAAATAATTTACAGAACATGTTATTATTACGCCATTTGACATAAAAGTAATGCAACATTCTTACTGACATTAATGCATGATACTTAATCTTCTTAAGTACTTAGAAGTAAAAAAATCTCTAGAGCATTTATGTGTCTTCTTCATATTCATTTGATTTGATTTTCTCCTATTAATTTAAAATATCATGCGGCACCTCATTAATAAACTTACTTTTGTAAAGCCTAATGCATAATATTTTAAATTTTAAATGTAACTGTAGAATCGAGAAACAAGGACCAAAAACAATGTAATATATACATTCCACTAACCAATTAGCAAAACTAATCATTTTGTTATGTCTAAAAAAAAATAAAATATTACCTCCTAGTCTTCTAGGACATATAATAAAAATGACACCCAAGACACTAACAAAAAGCCTACAAAACCTATAGTTGGTCCTTATTTCTCCAGGGCTGGTTAGTCCCATGCCCCGCGGCCCTCAAGCCGGCTTCGTGGCCGGTACACCCGGTGGACGTCTTGCCGGATGGATACTTGGTATGACTTGTTATTCAATTGGACTGAATTAGCGCAGGGGTCGGCAACCTGCGGCTCTTTGGATGTGGATTTGGGACTCTTTAGTTCCATACCTCCATAAAATTATTAATTTTATGTATAAATAAAAAACTATTTAATTGTCCTAGATGTACCTAAGAGGATTTTGAACCTTCAAAATATGGTAATATTTAACTCTATTTAATCTGAATAAAAAATGTATTCTTAAAATTATTTCATTTGAATCAAAAGGTTGTCGACCCTTGGTGGATGGTGGATAGGTGGCATGATATTGTCGTAAATGCCAGTGGTAATATCAATTTGAATATAAACGATTTAACGTTTTAAAATTTTTCTGTAAATAATTAAAAAACTGCATGATTTTTGTGTTGCTATGCTGTGTCAATTCCTTATTAAAATATTTGGTATGAAAAGGAATGAAGTTTAACATTTATCTATTTTTAAAACGATGCTTCTAAGTGCTAAATTTATATTTCTTTAACAAGAAACTTTTTTGTGTACAGTGTACAAATTATGTAGAGTTTCGTAATGAGATATATGAATATACATATATATAATAACAATAATAGTAAGATATAACAGAATCTAAGTAAATCTAAATCGGAACAATAACCCTTCATTAATAACTGTATACTCAATATTGCTTTATAATATTAAGATAACATTTCTTTCTCGCACAGATAATGGTAGTCCGTTAGAGAGTGCTTCCCGCGAGCTGGGTCAGGCGCAGCTGTCTGTGCAGCAGCTGCAGCGCTTGCTCGCCGCGCTCGAGCTGCAACAGCAGCAGCACCACGACACCGATGTGAGTACAAGCACATATGCATAGACGCACGCACACTCGCACACGCACGCTTTACTACGCATATAATCGATAATAATAATAATATCACAATACAAATTACACACATTGATCTAACCCCTGAGTAATCTTTTTTTTTTTTTTTTTTTTTTTTTATATTCTCTAGGGCAATGCTTGACTACATTCCACCTGATGGTAAGTGGAATGTAGTCTTAGGTGGTAAGGCGCATTACCCTAGCAACCTATTCACTCTTCGCTTGAAGACACCCACATTGTATTCGGTCGGAAATACCGACGCAGGCAAGCTGTTCCAATCCTTTGCTGTACGCAGTAAAAATGAGGAAGCAAAGCGCTTCGTTCGGACAGGTGGAATGTCCACAACAAAAGGATGAAAACCTGCCGTGCGTCGGGACGTCCGGTGATGGAAGGGGGACGGGGGAATTAAATTGTGTAATTCCTGCGCACACTCACCAAAATGTATCCTATAGAATACAGAGAGGCTAGCAATTCTACGCCTGTGCTCAAGGCTTTGGAGGTCGGCTCCGACCAATTCGGGATCGCCTATAAGCCTCTTTGCTCGCCTCTCAATTGAGTCCAGAACCGCAAGATGAGACTTTGCGGCACCAGCAAATATGTGACAACAGTACTCTACACACGACCGGATCTGCGCTTTGTATAAAACAAGAAGCTGTCCCGGTGTAAAATACTGCCGAACCTTCGCCAGAACGGCAAGCTTTGCTGCTGCTGCTCTTGCTCTGGACTCAATGAACCGACCAAAGTTGAGGTTCGAGGAAATCTCTAAGCCTAACAACTGAAGCCGGTCACTGTATTCCAAGGATACATTCTGGAAAGTAGGAGCCAAGGTGAAAGGGCTCCTTTTGGCGGTGAATAGACACGTCTGCGTTTTGGTGGCGTTGAACTTGACAAGATTGGCATTGCTCCATGCGGAGACTGCCTGAAGTTTGTCATTCAAACGTTGCACCATGGCTTCTCTTTCAGTCTGTACTTGATCTCGACTAGCCCGAGTACTCGGCAGATATCTTTCTACAACTGTGCTGTCGTCTGCATACCCATAGATACCGGGCTTCAACAGATCATTAATGTGCAGCAGAAACAGAGTTGCAGAAAGAACGGACCCCTGAGGCACTCCGGCATTTATTGTCAAGGGTTCCGAGGAACACCCGTCGACAACTACTCGGAGAGATCTGTGGCTCAGAAAGTCCGTTACCCAGCCGATCAGACCAGGAGATATACCGTACGCTGAAAGCTTGCTTATAAGGCTCGCATGCCAGACCCTGTCAAATGCCCTCGAGACGTCCAGAGAGACGGCGACCGCTTCTCCGTTCTTCTCGATGGCCTCGCCTAAAATGTGCGTAGCATACACTAGGAGGTCCCCAGTAGACCTATTACGGCGAAACCCGTACTGTCGGTCACTGAGGAGATCGTTACCTTCTAGGTATGCTAGTAGGCGCGAGTTCAATACACGCTCCATAATCTTGCAGAGTATGGAGGTGATTGAAATCGGTCTGTAATTGACAGGGTCGGCACGGCTGCCTTTTTTGGGCACGGGTTGCACATTAGCAAGCTTCCAGGATTTCGGCACTATTCCAGTCATGAAAGAGAGACGATACAGACGTGTCAGTACAGGAGACAACTCAGCTGCGCATGTCTTGAGCAGAATGGCTGGTATACCATCAGGACCACTGGCTTTATTCACGTCTAAACGACACAATGTTCTCCATACCTCTTTGTTAGTGATGCGGATTTCAGGCATCGAAACACCGCAGTGAGGAAGATGTGCTGGAGAAGCATTGCCAGTGTCTAGATGCGAATTATCAGCAAACAGAGAAGCAAGTACGTTCGCTTTCTCTGTTGCTGTGTGGGCCAGGGATCCATCCGGCTTCAGCAGAGCAGGCAGTGAGGGTTGGCAGAAATTCGACTCGATCGCTTTCGCAAGAGACCAGAAAGCTCGACTGCCAGTTGGTCTGGCAGAGAGCTTTTTGCCATTCTTAGCGATTCGATCGAAACGAGCCTTCCGCAATGCCTTTTTGTAGGACTTGGCAGCTTGGTTAAAGGCTCTCTTCTTCGAACTTACATCCGGAGTTTTGCGGCTTCGAGCATCAGCCCAAATGAGATATGCCGAATGTTTTCGGTCTTGAGCATGACCACATTCGGCATTAAACCATGGGCGAGCTTTGCCACCGATGGGTACGTCAGCAAAAGGAATAAAATACTCCATTGCCTGATGCACCACATCGGTTATAGCATCCGCGCAACTCGACGGATCCAAAGAAGAGAAGCAGACCTGCCGCCAAGGATAAGACGCAAAAAAGTGCCGCATCTCATCCCAATCTGCTGACTTGTATTTCCATACTCGCCTAACACCATGAGGTTCGAAAGCTGGTGGGGAATATGTAAACACAGATTTCACCAGACAGTGATCGGAGGTTCCCAAGGGAGAGGTAACCTCTACCCGATACCTGTCCGGATCAGTTGTCAGCAGAAGGTCCAGGCAATTGGCTGTATGGCCTACCACATCTGGTACCCTTGTCGCTTGCTTCACCAGCTGAAAGAGGTCCAAGGACAACGCAAAGTTCCGCGCTCCTCTTCCAGCATGCTCGGTTTTCTGGTACGGGAACAGCCAGTCCTGATGACAGGCATTAAAATCCCCCAGAAAGACGAGCTGCGCCGAAGGGAACTGATGCAGAGCCATATCAGCAGCCTCACCGAGATACTCGAATAATCTAGTTGTCTCCTGGTCACCGCTGTGCGAACGGTAAACACAAGAATAAAGTAAAAACAGGATTTTTTCGTTTCCTGTGTCTACTAAAACCCATAAAGAAGAAAAAGTGGGGTCTTCAAGGTGACGGAGACGCTGGATACAGAGGTCGTTCCGCGCATACACGCAGACTCCGGCACGTGAGCGAAAGTTGTGCTCTAACGTGTATCCGAGATAATCCAGGTGCGCAGCGCTTAAGGGACATTGTATCTGCGTCTCCGTCAAAAAGAACAGGTGCGGTTGTTCTGTCTCCAGGTGGTGATGGACAGGTAAGATATTAGAGTGCAAACCCCTAATATTACTGAGGTGCACTTTAAATGAGGAGGAGTGCAACCGCTGTACAAACTTTTTTCTTTTTTGGTTTTTCTTCATGGTAAAAATAAATAAAAGTGAATAGGGATGGGAAATGGCAGTTGAACGAGGCGGTACGTATCAAACCCGACTTCGAAATTGGTGATGTCTTGCCGCTGGGAGGCTAGCCTGGAGACTGCGGGGACGCCCGAACCCCCCCAGGGATCGCCATCGGGCCTCCTCGCCTGGTCGCCAACCAGCACGATGGAGCCACCCTGGGATTTTTCGCAGCTGGCGGGGCAGCCTTTCGTGGGTGGCTAACCCACTAATTGGGCCCCCAACTATCTGCGGGCGGCCAGCGGAAAGCCGTCGCTTCGGATCCCGCTACCCTCCTCGACTAGACACCCGACAAAACAAACACCAACTCGACGTCAACCGGTTCGCCAACGTACCGCAGCTGTTCAGACCCATTTCCCATATACGGCTTCATCGAGCAACGTGCCGGAACACGACTAGGTCGCTTTGCGGCACGACTTTGCCCGATGGGTGGTAACTTTGCCGGCGACCCGATGTTATGGTCTACCACCAAGGAAATCAAATTATTTGTTTGTGTTAAGGGTGACAAGACAACGATACAAATACATAGAAATACACATTATTAATACTGCGAATATATTTAATAAACGAGCAAACCCAGAAATACAGACATCTATGCTCATCTCATACATACCTGTATGCGTTAGGTATCTGCGCCAACCACTCCACCAACGGAGATTATATCGATGGTTTGCTCGAAGTTTTTAGATTTTCAAACACACTTAAGTGTTAGAAAAAAAAATTATAACATCGACAACATTATTTTAAGTAACACATTTAATATCTTTCTTTTATTTTATTTTTGTAAAGTATTAATAAAAGGAATAACCATATTCTTAATATTTTATAAATGTATAGTCTATAAAAACACTTAACACTACTCATAGGAAAATGATATCTTCTGTGCATGATATCAATAATAATGTTTTCAGATGATGAAAATAATACCCAAAGTAGAGGTTGATATATTGTGAACGTTTTATGTGAAGCTGTCCGTCCATCGTGGAGCGGTATATTTATGAACTTTATGTAGGTTGTTTATGTTAGGACTAACTTAGATATGTAATAATTAGCTTTTTTAAAAGTTGCGTCCACCATACCAACCAATGTCTAAAATAAATTTAATTTGTTTTTCAGTTTATTTCTTTAAAAAAAAATTGTTATTAAAAAGGGTGTAAGTTAGTGTTGGTGACTTTTGATTAGTATTTATATAATAGTAATAAGATAACTAACATTGTTTATACAGATAACTTCTAAACAATGTTTTTTGTGTCGCCACTCGTTAGGTGTCCCTGGAGGGCGCGTCCCCAAATGTGAAGAAGGACAGACGCAAGTTCGGTCTCCGCAAGAAAAAGTCGTCCAACAAATGCGCCAGCGGGGACCTGCAGCCAGGAGACACACACGGGGTGAGGGACAGAGGGTGGAGTAGGACAAGGAAGAGTCGAGAAGTTCTTTTTAGACTCATTCACTATACGCAAATTAGATAATGAACATTCCATCGTGTGGTTGCAGGGTCTGTCGTCGCTAACGGCGCCCCCCTCCCCCGGCGCCGGGGCCTCCCCCGCGCCCGCCCTTGCCGCCTCCCTGCCGCTTGGTGAGTAGTACGCCATTATACCCCCCTCTCGCTCTATGCTAGTGTACCATGTTAGTGCTTGATATTATTTGGTAGATGTATTGGAATATACTATTAATATAAATATTCTTTTTTTATATATCGAATTGTTATATTCCTATACGTTCACCTTTTTAATTTTAAAATCTGCATTTGTTTCTAGTTAAGATGTATTCCGGATATGAAAAAGCACTAGTGAATAGATGAAAATTGTTTGTCGAGATGTCCGTGCAAGTTTTATATATTTTTGATTGTTTTGTATATTTTATATTAAATTTCATATTTTATAATATTAATGAGCGTTTTAATTTAAGTAACGTTTTGAAAATATGTCTTCTCAAGGATTCTACGAGTTCGGTAAGTCGGAGAGTGAGCGGCCATTTTGTTGAAATGACGCCAAAACAATGCACGACGCTGTTGTCATATCTAATAAGTACACATTTATTAATCGCCTTTTACGAAATAATTCAATCATATTTTTTTTTAAAACCAAGTATAACATACAATTAAAAAAAATAAACCGACTTCAAAATACTAATATTATAACTTTTAAAAACAACAAAATTATTTTATAAAACACTGACAGTTTATTTGTTCAAAACTAAAAAGTAGTATTTATATTAAACCAATAAAATGAAAAAAAATCTTATTCTAGAAAAAATACCTTATCTTGTTAACTGTAAGTACTATTGCCAAATACAAATTTTGCAGTCGGTTCAAATAAAAAAAAGCATTTTTTTTATAAAACGCACCATCTAATAAGATATCTTTCTGTTTACCTTCCAGTGTTTCTATCCACATTTCTGGCCTCCACCCTAGTTCGTAAGATTATATTATTTTATTTATTTATTTCATACCCTCTTAGTCATCATGCGGATTACAAATGCATGCATGTTTAGAAAACCATTACAATTAACAAAAAACAGGACAAACAGACTTAGTAACAGACAGACTTAGACTTGATATTTTTTAATGAAAAGTAAAATTTATTAACTTAAATAAGTTAATTCAATTTTCAATTTCGTCATCATTACCTACACTTACTTATCAATAGTTAGAGGTTCGTCACCTCGATCTGCTTATCTATTGTCTGGTTTATCTTAGATTGTACAAATATTTAGATTACCGTGAGATAGTCCACTAAGCAATCTATCTATGTGGTGTAATACTTCTTAAGAAGAAAATATAATAAAAATCTTTTCCTTATAACCATTAAGTTTCATTCAAAATGTCAAATGACAGCGGTGGATACTTAGTGCCATTTGGAAGAATGTTGTGTCTTTATATTGTGAAATTATTGCGAGAATGTGAAGATGTTAAAAGTGAGTCAATTTTATAGTACAAGTACATATTAGAAAATAATTTTTATCCTCAGATAAGTCTTATCCATGGAATATCTTTTATATTTTCTCTTATCCTATGGATAATTTTTAAAATAAAAATTTATTTCGTAGATTAAAAATGTATGTTTTTAAAATTATATTTTTTTTATTTCTCTTGTTATATTGAAACATTTATAGAAACACTATCAATAGTCGAAATGCGCATGATTGTTAGCTGTTGCATGAAAACACTGTGATCACTAATTTGTAGAAGTATTTTCGAAAATTTACAACTAGATAGATCTTTATTATGTTAAAATACGGAATTATATACCTACCATATAGATGAGTAAATTAGGTATAGAAAAAATATATATTATATTTCGTTTAGTAATAAGATAAATAGACAAAATAATAATAAAGTCCCTTTATATAAATAGTATTATTTTGATGAATAGTAATTGTAATATTTGTATACGATCATTAATTGAACTACGAACTCATCAGCCATGACTAAATTTTAAAAGACCTTCAAACCTATCCACCAAATTCGTGGTGATACCAACCGACCGTGGATAATTATTAGAGATGCGCCGCGCCGAATAGTGGTTTCACTGAATAACCGAATACTATTTAGTTTAACATTGACCTATTCGGCCAAATTATTCGGTTTACCCCTTAATTGTTTGTTTGTGTGTCATAAAGAGGTTCTAAAATGTAGGTACGTTACGTGTAGCTGCTGGCTAGATAAATAAATATGTTGTTGATTTATGGTTTAAAAACATTATTTTGAGGTTTTAAAGTAAATGTTGGCTATAGTTAGGGCTGCCATTACTTCAATTACCGACACCGGATTAACACGCCAATAATTCCGGACATTTGGGAGAAATATGGTATTTTCCCCGGACACCTTTGAAAAAGTATTTTTTTGCAAAAAAAATAAAGACATCGTTATAATTTTTTATTTATTTATACAGCTTGTTATTAAAATAGAATTAAGTACGTATGTAACTGCAACAAATATGGATATTTTTCAGAGGTCATATAGTAACAAAAATAATTAGAAACGCTCTTTTTTTTTGTATCAATAAAATTATTATATAAGCAAGCGACGCGGGGGGTTCAGGTTGGGGCGTTCGATCGTTGACTATTTTGCCGAGCCTTCTTAAATGCGGGTGGGTTATTGTGGATGAATTTTTAACTAACATTTATTTCAATTTATCGCTTATCTATAAAAAAATGGATATCCCCTGACAACAAAAGTGATACTGAAAAAACCCCCGGATAGTTTTCATACACCCTTGCCGGACGGCCCCCGGACGCCTTTCAAACTAAGACAAATCCGGGGATTTCCGGACGGATGGCAGCACTAGCTAAACTAAATACTATTTAGGTTAGGAATAATAAGATAAATATGTTGACTAGCCATGTTTCGAAGTAAATGTTGATTTGAAGTTTAATTGCTTTGTATTATTAAATTTTATTCCACACATTATTTATAGGATTTCTTATATAAATGTTAGTTTTACCTTTTAGTTCTTTACTGTATTGTTTATCAAGAAAATAGAAATACTCGAACCGAATATATTTGGCTCTAAAACCGAATTATTTGGCACCAAAACCGAAACAAATAGCGAAAAAGATGCCAAATACGCTGAATACCAAATGCTTACCGAATATTCGGCGCATCTCTAATACATAGTTATTATTTATCCACTGAGCTATCGATTCTTGAAACCATTGGCATGGTGCATTTGGAATAAAATTTCATACTCTTAAAGACAGTTCCATCAGCTCTATCATCGTTGATTTCAGCGGCGGCGACGCGACCGGCGTCCCTGCCGGGGGCGGAGTCCCCGGGCGTCCCCGGTGCCCTTAGCCTCACGCCCGACCACCAGCTGCGGGAAGACTTCACCGTACTGGCCAAGGACCTCGTCTGCAGCCTTAAGGGCGTCGTGGCTACACTGGTGAGTTTAGACGTGTTTAAATTATTAACTTTATAAGCTGTGTATATTATATACTTTTAATGATTACAAGCTGTGACAATGACAATTACATATCCCAATAAAGGAAGTATAAGTATCATTGTTATGGAGATACCAAGACTCTTATCTACTTTTTAAAATGGGTTTCTATCCAATAACATCTGAAAAATTGCACTTCACCATAAAGTAAGCCATGGTCTTCCCTCCTGCAGGCTCGCGAGCGGTCCCGGGCGCGCGAGAGCGAGGCTCCGCCCGTAATGGCGGCGCTTCGGTCAGACCTTTCTACCGCCCTGCATCTTAATTCCGGTGAGAGAACACACAGACACACACGCTTTTTAGCGTAGAAAGTAATTTACACCTGTGGCGGTGATGTCACGACTCACGCCATGATTGCAAAACAAAACTTAAAAATATGAAGTCAAATAGTTTTTTATAATAATAATACATTGTTAATGGAGTAATGTGAGTGGTTGTGGAGACAGTACCCAGTGTATGTTAGCGTGTGTGTTGTCAGAGCTGCGCGCGCGCCTCGCCCGCATACACGACGCCTCGGACCTCGCCGACGTGTCGTGCGCACACGCGGTGAGTACACGCCTACCATGTAACTAAACAGTTGAGTAAGGTTAACAATACTACTTACATTTTCATATATCATTTCAAATATTTCAATCGTCTCATTTAGAAAAATAACTTGTAATAAATAAAATGCTAAAGTCATCAAATAATGAAACGATAGCTCAGTAAGTTGAGTGATGTGGACAGACAGACAGACAGACTCCAAGATGCGCAAATTTGAATCCTCCCCGCCTGTTGTGGAATTTTAAATTCCCTATTTCAATTTAAAGTAATCCTACCGACATACATGTTTATTTATAGTCATTATATAATATAATAGAAATACCATTTCAAAGCATTTCTTTTAATATTATGAACTTCATACGCCATTGAGTCTCGTCTTTTAATAAGTATTTCATATGAAATTTATTTAATATTGTTATTGTTTTAATATGTTTGATGTTATACTAGTATTATTGTATATACCCAGAGTCGGCAATTCCAACAGTCGCTGAGCTACAGCTCGTCCTGTGTCTCCGCGTCAGAGTTCTTCGACGCCGAGGAACATGAGGGAGAGAAGGACGACGAGATTATTAACGCTGATGAGGTAAACTAAACTATTTCTACCCTAAAATAATGTATCAAACAATAAACATATTAACAGCCTCATCGTGCCAATAGCTCAGCTGATAAAAGATTAGTAATCTAACATTTTTTTTTATATAATTCGCAAAGTAATAACTATATTTTATTAATACATACAATTTCATTTATAGGACTGATACCATTTTATTCGCATAATTTCGCCCCTCAACTTTATTTAAGTTGCTATAATAATCTGAATTTAGAAGATAAATAATTTATTTTTATTAATATAAATGTAGTGTTTGTGGCTTCTATTGCTATATTCATATGTCTAACAATATTGTTGATGTTGACAGAATGTCCTGTGTCCTCAGACGGGTGTGATCGAGCTGGACGGGGACTCCTCTTCGGAGGCGGGTTCCCTGAGCTCGGAGGAGGGCTCCGCCAGCTCCGATAACTCCGACGCCAACAGTGAGAGGGGTGACCCCGCACTCTTTCAAATATTCTTAGTAATTAAGTGATTGTGTTTGACTTTGTGAGTTTAAGTATAAAATTCCTTTACACTATATTTACAAAATCTTATTCATGGCGATTATTTATCAATCACTATTTGGCAAATATATATAATGACATTGGCAGATTATATATATGATAAAGTAATACCGATTGCCGACGCGATATATCATTCGTGTCTCCAGTGGTGACCGTTGTGGCGGAGCCCCGGGCGCCGGCGTGGCTGCGGCGAGGGCGCCTTCCCGCGCCGCGTCCGGAGCCCGGCGGACCCAGCCTCTGGAACCTACTCTACAAGAACATCGGCAAGGACCTCAGTCAGATATCCATGCCCGTCACCATCAACGAACCACTCAATATGCTACAGGTTTGAATTCAATCGATTATTACTTTATTATTTCTATCCTCACATCTATAAAACCGTCAATGTATGTATGTTTGTGTCCTCAGCGGCTGTGCGAGGAGCTGGAGTACTCCGAGTTGCTGGACGCGGCGGCGAGCTGCTCCGACGCGGCGGAGCGCGCGGCGCTGGTGGCGTCGTTCGCGGTCAGCGCGTACGCGGCGGCGGCGCACCGCGCGGCCTCCAAGCCGTTCAACCCGCTGCTGGGGGAGACATACGAGTGCGTGCGGGACGACCGCGGGTTCAGATTTCTGGCAGAGCAGGTGAGGGAGATGGAGGAGCGGGGGAGGCTCCCCGCGTCGAGGTCTGTAGCCGCCCGCCTGTCGCAGGTGTCCCACCATCCGCCGATCTCCGCGTGTCACGCGTCGTCTCCGCGCTGGCTGTTCTGGCAGGAGGCGCGCATCAAGACCAAATTCTGGGGCAAGTCCATGGAGTTCCAGCCTGCGGGTCGAGTGCACGTGCGGCTCGCCACTACCGGGGACCACTACAGCTGGAACAAGGTGGGCCAGCCTCTGAGGAGACGCAACGAGTGAAGTGCTCTCCGACTCATTCATTCCCTTTTTGCAGGTCACCACATGCGTTCACAACCTTTTCGGCGGCCAGCGGTGGGTCGACCAGTACGGGGACATGCACCTCGTGTGCCACGGAACCGACGTCTCCTGTAAACTCAATTTCATCAAGGTAATGATTTTATCTAATATAGAATGAAACACTAACGTGAAAATAGCTTTGTTACATAAAGTCCGAATAATGAAATGTAAAAATGTAAACCGTACGATGAGTCTCCGGTACGTGACGCAGGCGTCGTCGTGGTCCAGCAGCAGACACGAGGTCCGCGGTGCGGTGTCGTGGGGCTCCCGGCGCGTGCGACTATCCGGGCGCTGGTCCGAAGCCCTGCACGCCGGGGAGCCCCCGGGCGCCCGCTGTCTGTGGCGACCCGGGGCCATGCCCGCCGACCACGAGGCCTACTACGGCTTCACCAGATTCGCCACCGAACTCAACGAGCTAGAGCCCGGCATGTCGGAGGTGCTCCCTCACACGGACACGAGGCTGCGGCCAGACCAGCGTGCCCTGGAGGAGGGTGACGTGGAGGCCGCCGAGAGACTCAAGCACCAGCTGGAGCAAGCCCAGCGAGAAAGGAGAAGAGACTCGCCGGAACACACGCCCGCCTGGTTCCGGTGAGTGACGAGGGACGGCTCCGGTCCGCCCGCACGTAGTCCATATACGTCATAGATAATATACGAAGACTCCTTCGCCCGCAGCAAGGAGTCGGACGGCAGCGAGGAGGCGTGGCGCTTCACGGGCGAGTACTGGAGCGCGCGGGAGGCCGGCTTCCCCTCGCTGGCGGCCCCGCGGCTGTGGTGACGGCCCGGCCGCCGCCGCCGCGCCGCGCCCTGCACCTTCTGTAGGAACCGTAAGGTCTACTGACAGGGTTATGTATTTGTTATAGTAGGTGCGAATAACCCCGGCTTCATCTTCTACATCCCTATATCTCTATATTATCTATAGCTAGTGGGTCTGCTAGCAAAATTATCAAGAATCTAAGACGTTCACACGTGGCAATTGAGTATAATTAAATATAAAGCTTTTTCAATCTTAAACTTTTTTAAAATCATTGTCATTTTATTGTGCTTTAAATCATTAACGCCTCAAACTCATATATTTTTTTTCTCTTCCAGCGAATACAGTGCGAGGTGCTCTGTTAGAGGTTGTGTCGCTTCGCTTAATATAGCTTTACATAGTTACTATTTCCTACTTATTGTATCGAGTCCAGAGATTGTGCGATCATACACATATTATATGTTAATTATTCACACGAGCGAGACTCGAACCCGGATCTCCGTCGCAGTGTGAGTCCTCGCCCAACTGAACTATAACGTCACTCGTGTTGGTTTATGTATATTATTATTTACGTATTTTCACCTCTCAGGGTCGGTATTGTCGGCTCTTGCCATTGTATTGTATCTTTACTATAAATGAATTCGACGATTATAAAGATATAATGAATTTTTAACAACACTGAGTATTTTATTGATGTTTGTTGTTTTCTTTCATAAAATGGTATTTTGTGTTATAATATATTTTGTTTTGTATAAACATGGCTGTGAAATTAATCTTCAATTATACAATCAGTGTATTATTTTATGTATTCACTAGTTTTATTTACAATATGTATACAATATCATTTTGATGTAGTTGCGATGTGTATAATACGTGCTATACCTACCTAAGAAACATCACATGTATAAAAAATAAATAGAATAGAAATTTATATTTCTTTCTCATTCTCTGTCACAATATACTCTTATTTTAAATTATATATACATTTTAGTTAAAACAGTATTTCAGAGGAATCAAAAATATTAACCTCGTCCGATTGGTGTTTATTGTCACATGGTTTATGGTTTATTTTTATACTCATGTATTATTTTATTTATTGTTATTTGACAATAAAATTTAAAAATTGCTCTTAAACTTAATCAATTCTAAACATAGAATAAAAATAAACTGGGTTTTGTATTGTTTTCAATATTTTCTTCAGTTGGTTTTTTTTTAATTTTATTTATTTATGAGTTTTTCATAAAACTAAAATATATTAACTACAAATATATTTAATCTTTATATGTCGAGTCTAGACTTGGGTTATTTTATTTAAGAAGCAAATATATGACATCTGTTATAAAATTAAATTTATTTCAACCCTTGCAATGATTGCACAAAATTGTTAAAAGGTCCCATACGGCGTGGCATTAGTTGGCTCTTAGACTAAGTCTTAATAATGTAACGCTTGCTAGCTGTAGACAATAAAATATGGCTAAAATACCAATACTTATTGAAACAAACACACACATTCTTATGTATGACAGTAAAAACCAAGAATAAATATTGTGGTCAATTAGCTCCTATACTATATTAACGCACAAATGCCGTATTTTGTCGTCGACAGTACTTTCTCTTCTATATTGATGTTGTCTAGTTATACGTTAGTCCTGTACATAAAGAGTGTATGAACGCTTCGCCCGTAAGCCATTCTAAAGTACAATTAAGACGATAAGTGTTACTAGTTTTATTTAAATTTAACGCAATTATTTTTACGATTGAATTGAAGAAATATTAAAAGTGCAAATATATATGAATATTAAAGATTATTTGCGTAGGACAGGAAACGTTGTAGTTTAATCACAATATAGTTTTATTTCTTGGGTGTTTGTAATTTGCGGTCACCGCAGTCGAGACTTGAAAGTTGTGAGTAGAGGCACATTAATAATTACTTAATGGGAGAAGAGGAATTTTTGTATTAGCTTGAGTACTAAGATCTATTAAGACGTTTATTTGGTATTATATTCATTTTTTATCATGTATATCCCATGTGCCTTTATTTACAAAACTACAAGTCAACGAGTCGATTATGAATTGACAATAAGATAGTTTCGAGTTACTAATATACGATATTATAAGTTTAATCACTTTATTGTTTTAAAAATAACCGAATTGGTAACATTTAGGTTATACCTTAAGTAACTTTTTGAAGGCCTTAAATAAATTAATAAAAAAACGAAAATCTTCCACTTTATGATAGACCACAACCGAGCCTACAGTATACTAAACTTGCTTATCTAAATTAATTTGCCGTTAAAACAAAGATCTAATAAGATATAATTTGTTCTAAACCAATATTGAGTTTCAGTAATCTAAAATACACAGAATCGTTGACATTGTTAAATTAACTGGACATTAGTTCTGTCTTTCGTAACCTAATATTTATTGTCGTATTGGAATATTGGATAAAATCTCCCTGATTTTCTTATTATTTAGTAATATGTACGTTATGATAATGTATAGGAAAGAAACTAGTTACATGAATTGATAACTAACGGGGAATAGACATTGTATCTACATGATAATAAATATTAAACATATATATGCTTGCATATTGTATTATGTTCTCATTGCTTCTGCCTCGAAATTGTCCGTGTATTTATTTCTTGAACAGATATAAGTTCCTAACTCATTTTATTGAAATGAAGAAAATACATTTCTATATAAGTACATAAGTATACTTGCCGACACTAAGTTCATTGACCCGTCGAACTATACTGTTAATATTTGTAAAAACATTACAAATATATATTGATAGATTTTTTGTATGTTTGTTTAATTGTACTTAAATCAAGTATTGTTCGTTCATAATTTGTGGTGCATTGTTATTTGTATTAAGATTCCTTTGACGTTATGAAATAATGTTGGTATTTTTAATCGTGATTCCAGTTTTTAATGTAATTAAAAATATATTAAAATAAATCATAAATGTTTTTATTTTTATATTTCCCTCCATACTCCTTCCCCTATCTGTCAGTAATTTCAATTCCTTGGGGCCTATGCTGAATATACGTAGATACGAAATTCGGCCGCAACACCGTACGAACGAAACAAAGATGTCAAAACTATAGGAACCTATTTCGAAATTCGAGTTCACACACGTTTTCGAAATAAGAAGATCCGTTTATATGGCCATATTATAAAAGGATCGTTTATAAGAGCATGCTTTATAAACCAAAAAAACAATTAAAATACAAAATAGTACATTTGAAGGGTTCAAAAAAATATAATTATTGGTTATTCATATCTTTACTGATATCCTATCAAATAATATATATGTATTTATTATTTTAGAGACGAATAGTTTATTCCGGCTGTATGAAGTGTACCTATTTTAGTTGTTTTTTTTGACATTTCAAAAATGACAAACTAATAAAAATAGAAACTTGATTTGGCGCGACTATAAAATATTAGAAATTTAAAGCAACGAAAAAGAAGCTCAAAATTTGATTATTTAATATAACTAAAAAAGACCTTTTCTTTGTAAAATATACTAAACTATAATCTTCCTTTTAAATAATTGTTCTGCACGTAATAGGGAACATTCAAGTAATTTTTTTTTGACGTAAATTAATCATTTACTTCTCCATATCGTAGAAAAAAATATAAATAGGTTTGAAAAGATTCTAGTTTTTTTTCAAATTAAAAATTAAAACAGATTAAATTGGAGCCGTTCAAACGCTGTCATTTTGCGCGCGCTTTGCGTGACGTCACGATGACACGTCCAGTGAATGTTTACTATGAACTTTTTAGTTACTTCATACATATTTTAAGTTTTAATTGCTTTACAAGTCATGTAAGAAGATAAAAATCATCTTACAAATATTGTATAGTACCGGAGTGCAAAAATAGTATTAGAAAAATACCCGACGAAGTGTTTTTTGTATTCCAAGATGAAAATACAAAAACAATGGTGTATGGTAATTAAAAGGAAAAATATATATCCTAAATCGTGTTTATATTGTTGTGAAGATCAAATTAACGTAAGTATACTTAATTTATAACAAGTTTAATCTAATAGTTTAAATTTATTTTTACGTATTGAACATTAGAAAATTTGAGTTTAAAATTAACCTAACCTAGGTTACAAAAGTTCAGTATAACTTTCTATAAAAACCGTATTCTTTTTTTGGTTTTACGAAATTTTTATGTTTGTCGATTTATTTCAGGTTAAGGAAGATACAGCCAATTGTATTGAATATAATATGTATAACGAAACAAGGAGAAAAATGTAATCTAAGTTTGAAGAGAGGAGTTGCGCCTCATATATTTTTGTGGCAAAAACACCAGCTGCGAGAACATTCTCATGAATGTGCATAGTCAAAAGGCAAAGATTGACCTCGGTTAATGAAGCCTCTTTAGAGTTAGTTATCAAAAGTAGTGTTAAAAAAATAGTGACCTTCACAAAGAAGTGATATACTAAGTAAGTCTTAGTACTGCCCATACAAATGTCTTTGATATTAATCAGCCAGGACTCAGTACTTCTCCTATTGAATGTGATAATCATAAGGCAGAGCCTTTCTTTTCGTATATTGAAGATAAATTACTAAGTGACTAAGCTGTGCAAGTTAATATTAAACGGAAGTATGGAAGTAAAGGTGTCAATATAAATATACCTCCAGAAAAACAAAATGTAGCATTGTCACTATTTCCTCATTCAACACATAATACTGGTACATTACCAGTAAAACTATCTGTTTTAAAAATAAAATTGTTTACTGAAAACACAGCTGATAATAATACTTCTAAAGCATCTTATATCTTGTATATCTGCTGATTATCAACCAAGTTATTTATCTGAGTCAAGTGGAAAATGATTCAGAGGAAGAAACATTTTAAAAATGTAATGTGTAGTAGCATGCTAAATGCTATTGAAAAAGAGTTTGTAGGTATTTGTTTTGTTAGGTTAAGTATTGAAAAAATGTTTTTAGGATTACCTTAACAATTGTATCATTTAATAAAACCTTTAAGCACGAAAATATAGGTTTAAATTATTAATTTTTCTCAGTAATACTAATACCACAGTATGAACTTCGACGCCGATAATTTGAATGGCGTGTCAAATAACGTCACATTTCCTTTCGACCAATGGTGGCGCGTTTTGGAATTTTGAATTTCGCTCCCTTAATTTACACTTTTCATAAATTATTTTATGGCCTTAAATGGTTAGTAAATAAAAAACAAATGTTTTTATTATAATAAGATGATAATAAGTAATCGAAAAAAAAATATTTGAGACCATTTTAAATTTTAAGCATGTTCCCTATTGCAACATGTGTGAAATTGATGCAGCCAAGTGCCCCAAGAATATTATTCTTATTTTAAAATCCAAAACATTCAAACTTTTATTAAATACTCGTAAATATAGTACATATTTCAAAATATTTATTAAAACATTTTTTTTATGAAAACGGAAAAGCCATTCTTGGTTGCAAATAAGACAATAGTTGATTATTTGATTTTTAATGTTTTTGTTTCTGGTCGGGTTTGTGAGAATTTAATATATTTTAATAATACAAGTAGAGAATTTTAAGCATAAGAATCTTTATTGGTGCATTCTAGAGATGGATGTTTGGAGCCGCAACCATGCAGTTTTAAAGCGATTAAAACCTACATAAAAATAAATGATGAGTAAGGAAAGTAGAAAATAGGAAAATAAGGAATGAATTGCCTTTGTTACCGTATGTAAAGTTCGTCAACTTTATGTTGTTCGAAATAATAATACTACTAATTTCTCGAATGTCTGTCGGTTGAGTCTATTTAAAGAAATAAACTCAACGTCGGGTATTATCTATATCAATATTAAAAGTATTTTTTAACCAATACACTCACTGTTGCCACTCATTAGTTTTCTCTTTAAAGGTGTCTCAATTGTTAAAAGTTCCGCCATAATTCTAAGTAAATTGAATAATATACATTCTTACATGTTTGATAAAATCCTAAAAACGAATAAAATCAATGGCTGTAATGTAAAAAATACTACTTACGAAACTCAAACGGCAACTCTTTTTCTAACGTTCATATTCGCTTTAAATTACGCACGAGAGTTGGACAAAAGTGACAATTTCTTCTTCGTTTCGAGTTTTGAGAATAGCAAATTACGAAAAACGTTGCCGCAGCATCTTGATTTTGAACGCGAAGTAAGTTCGGATTTCGGAATAGGAATAGGACGAAACGAAAGACGAAGTAACGTTCGGAATAGACCTGCAGGTTGGGCGTTTTCTCGTATAGCTTTTAAACTCCCGCGTATATTTTTTTTATAATTGTCTTTTGCTAGAAGTGTCGTTTAGAAATGCTGAAGAGTAAAAACATTATTTTACGATCATAACAAGATTTTAACCTAATACCATCAAGATATGAATATTCTTATATAAATATAGTTGAAACTCTTGGAATTGTCATGTTTTAAAGTTTAATTAGGTTTAAAAAGGTGCATAACTTTTTTGTTTATTGTTAATAGTTTTTTGTGAAACGGAACGCAGTTCGAAAACGATGATGTTGCATTAATTAATTTATTAAAAAAAGCAAATAGCAATTCCTTAGATACGGCTGTGCAAACAGTGCATTATTTATAGCGATTGCAGACACATAAACGCTTACAAGTGCTTGTATTATTAGGATTTAGCAATTCATCACGAGGGGGCGAGTGCCTCCTTTACGGTAAGGGATTTGAAAGTTAGCGGTTAATTATCATTTTAATCGTGTTTTTTTAGTATATTGTCATGTTATAGTGTAATTTTATCATGATATTTACAACTCATGTAACGCATCAACGCCCCTTATTGTTTCTTGCAGGTGACAAAACTATTTTATTTAACTCATACATTTGTAAGTCATGAGTCAAAATAAATTATTTATATTTGGAATAGGGTTATGATGAATGATCCCATATTTATTAGTTAAAACAAAATAATGCGTTTAAAAACCATAATTTTGTACTTTATTAAAAAAATATATATATTAATCAATAAACAACCTAACCTAAACAATCATAAATACATAGATTTTTTATTTTCTTCTATAAATAGTACAATCTGTAACTCATAAATTAAAGTGACAATGCAAGAGGGGGAAAGTATTAACATTCTTATATGATATGTGATAAGATTACCAAGGACTTATGCAAATTTATGTGTCATTAAAAATATCATTGTTCTACAGATTACGTACAAAGTTAAATTAGATATTGTTAAAAAGTTTAATGAGCATGCATTTAAATAATCACATGAACTGAAACAATTGCTAGTGATGATAACACAAATTTAATTTTAAATTCAATATTTTAGTAAGGAGGATGTCTAACTCGGTGAACATTAAGTTCAAATGGGGTCTCAGTACTTCGGACCCTGAACAGAAGCCGGTGCTCTTTGTTGGACAAGCTGCACATATTGCAGCTTTATCCTGGCAGGATGTAAAGTGCAAGATGGAACCTAGAGTTACTGAGGAGGTAGATGATATTTTATTTAAACTATTTGTATGATTCTTGCATATACATTTTTATTTTATGTTTTGTCAGGTCTCTTCTTATTTCTCTCATGAAAATTGTCTAAAATTATGAATTTTATATACAAGTTTTACGTTAGATATTAAGTAGTATGTCTCTGTTAAAAACCAGTGGATTATCAATGTAAAGATAATTTTATAAATGTATGAGAATATTGACACCATCAAGTGGCCACATAATGTGTTAACTTCAAGTCTGTTGAAACATCAACTTGTATAAAAATAACCAAATTTATGCAATTTGAAAGGTATGGCGTCGTGCAGTATCAGTGATGGAGGGCGGTGAGGTGTGCGAAGTGTGGCCGCGAGGCGTAGCCCTGGGTGCCCTGCCACCACGCCGATCTCGTCACGCTGCACCAGCACGCTCACATGCTCTCTCCAAGCTTGTGAGAACCTCTTTAAGAGCTGCTGCTAATGAGTTCGTTGTGGTAAGTGTGGAGGCAGAAAAAGAATGTTTATTGAATCAAAAATCCATTACCTGTAGATTGTCTATAAAGGTTATAATGGCAGAACAATAGAAGCCGACTTCCAGAGATTGCAAGTGTAAAAAAAATAAAATACTTATGAATTTTGAACGTTATATACAGGGCTATTCTTAAATGGTTGACCATCTCTTGCAGGTAGCTTCTCAACATCAATCCTAACAACATTTGTTCTATGACTTTTTAAAATTAATAGTTCTTGAAATTTGAGGTTTTCCATACAAAATTTATTTGTTACTTACAAAATACAGAGTAATAAGTAAAAAAGGGGGCAATTTTTTTTTGCTTCGTTGTTTTTTTGTGTTGTTTATCAAGATTTTTAAAAAGTCCCAGATCAAATATTGTTGTGATTGATACAAAGAAGCTGCTTGCAAGAGGTGGTCAACTAATCAAAAGTAGCCCTGTATATTACAAAATTAGGTATGAAAAGATGATAATGATGATAGTATTCAAATGGGCAGTCAACTTAACAATTGAAATAGTCAGTTGAAGGTCGTTAATAGGTGTATATTTATTGAAATGTCACAGCATTTATATACTCATATTGTTGTAGCTGGTATGTCGCAAGCGCGACGTGGTGGCCAGTGCGGTGGGCATCGCGCGCGCTCTGCCGCTGTACAGCGCCTGCTCCGGGCCCGCGCCGCTCGCCAGCGCTGGACCTGCGCCAAAGAAGCGCACTCTCACCGTTGAGATACACCTCGCCACCGACGGTCAGTTTCAATGAAGCACATCCATTGATACACATGCACATACATTTATAATTATAGATAATTTTCTCACATTTTTATACTTAACATTAATATAATACAGAAGCTGCTGAGGAGGATGACGATCTAGACCCACTGGACCCGGTACTACTTGATGGAACTCTATCCACCGAGGATCTGAAGACCATACAGGACATCGCAGACGCGACTCGTCTCGCCGCCAGAATTACCGATACGCCGGCTAATATTATGAATGTGGATGCTTTTATACAGGTAGAATAAGTAGGAATTAGAATCCAAATGTTTAGAATGTTTACCTATAAGGTGACGTATAATATTGCTAATATTTAAATCACGTTTTTAATTGTAGGAAGCCATTAATGTTGCCAAAGATCTCGATATATCCCCACCCACCATTATCCGGGGAGAGGAGCTTAAGGAGCGAGGCATGGGAGGCATCTACGGGGTCGGCAAGGCGGCCGCGCAGCCCCCAGCGCTGGTGACGCTCTCGTACACGCCGCCCGAGGCCACCGAGACCGTCGCCTGGGTCGGCAAGGGTATCGTCTATGATACCGGCGGCCTGAGCCTGAAGACTCCCGTAAGTTTAATTTTTGTCTTCATACTAATTATGTTAAACATATAGAAGTTAGGTTAGTTTTATTAATATTAATTCTCCTCTAACATCGTGATGATCCGTGACCATGTTTTTATGTAAAAAAAAAAGTTTTTATAAACATTAACACCTTATATCTGATGACGTTATCTATAGTACATAACGCTTTTAGAAGTCGATGTGCGGCATGAAGTACGACTGCGGCGGCGCGGCGGGTGCTCTAGGTGCCTTCAGCGCGCTGGTGCGAGCCGCTCCCGCCGTGCGTCTGCACGCCGTGCTGTGCCTCGCTGAGAACGCCGTGGGACCGCTGGCCACGAGGTACCAAGCTATAAACGTGCCATTCACATTGAACATTCACACATTCTGTGAATTACCCACAGTAAAGTCTAAGAGGCTCGTGATTATTTAATTACTTCGTCTCGCTTTTCAGCACATCATTGTTGTAAATCTGTTGTTTGTTAGCCCAAAATTAATAATCAATCCTGATTATATTCGTACTACCAGGCAATCTTTCGATTTACTATTTGTAGCCAAAATCGTAGCCATTGTAGGAAATCATCTAGTGTTTGATTTATTTATATGTCGTTCTGGTCGCTTAGACGACATGATCTACAGTAATATTTAATGTTAATGACGATAATCACATCCAAAAGAACTTTTGAGTATGAAGAAAGTGATACATGCTAAGTAGTTTTCTATATTTAATATGAATTTATGATTTTTTTTAAATAGACCCGACGATATCCACACGTTGTATTCGGGACGCACCGTCGAAATCAACAACACAGATGCAGAAGGTACTTATAATTCATTTAAAACATTGTTCTAATTTATGTACCTTCATAACATATATATAATAATTTGTTGTTTCCAGGTCGTCTAGTGCTGAGTGACGGAGTGGTATACGCGCAGAGAGATCTGAAAGCTGATACCATTGTAGATATCGCCACTCTGACTGGAGCTCAGGTGACGTTACGCTTTTTTTTTCTAACTACATATATTCCAAATTCCAAAACCCATGAATAAGTTTAAAAATTATTCATGGGCTTCAGTTGTAATAAAGTAATAGTAGTAAAAAGTACCTTTCTAATTAATTATTATTTCGTTATAAAATTCAGAATGTACTTAATTTTATAAGTTACAATTTATAGTTGGTTGGTAGTAAAGAGTTGGTTACGAAAGTATTACGACATTATTATTACTAAAACAATGATAATAAATAACTCTCGTTCGGTTCGACCCACGATACCACATCGCTATTTCTTTATAACTATATCAAGTGGTATCTGGCGCGTGCAGGCCATAGCGACGGGCAAGCACCACGCGGCGGTGGTGTGCAACAGCGCGCGGCTAGAGGCGGCCTGCATCCGCGCCGGCCGCGCCAGTGGCGACCTCACGCACGCGCTGCCTTACGCGCCCGAACTACACTTCTACGAGTTCAGCAGCGCCGTCGCCGACATGAAGAACAGTGTCGCCGTAAGTACAGCCAGGGATGCACTAATAATACTGCATTTAAAATAAATAAATCAGAGATAAATCAGAGAGACTGGAAGACATCCTCGAGGTTACAAAAACCTTCTCCATTTATATTCCAGATGTGCATGGACCATGGTGAAAACTTTCTACTGAACCATTTCCTCTACCTTCATTAAAAATTAAACAAATATTTTTTTTAATATAATAATAAAATATAATCATTGCTACTTTTATACTTTTCCATGTTTCATATTAGTAACTTAACAATAGTTTAAAATCTTATAATTACAGAAAAACATACAATACTTTTTGTGGCAACATAATTATTATGAAGAAAATCCTTAAAAACTAATTTAATCTAACCCTCCAAACCCAGGATCGTGAAAACGCTCAGTCGTCGTGCGCGGGTCTATTTATGCTGGCTCACCTCGGGTTTGACTTCCCAGGCCGCTGGCTGCACATCGACATGGCGGCCCCTTCACGATGTGTACGTATATAAAGACATCATTCCTACAATTTTTTTTTGTATTATTTATAAGTGTTAGAAACGATTATCTATTGTTCTTTAAGATTCTCACTGTGTCAAATATTGAAGTTTTGAAATATATGTTAAAAGTTAACATTTGTTTCAGCACTGGTTAAATGTCTGCAAACTGTCTTAAGAGCTTAAGCAGAGTCATAGTTTCATTCATTAAGAAAAACTTATTAACTATGTTTAAATGCTATATTCTAGGGTGACCGCGCAACCGGTTACGGAGTGGCGCTTCTCACGGTGTTGTTCGGATCGCACTCGCGCAGCAAACTACTGAAGGCCCTTTGCCCTACGAAATGACCTACACTCCAGGGTCTAACGAGCTGAGAATCATAGGTCAAAATTAGTTATCAAAAAGCAATAATTATAAAAATTAAGTATCCAAATGAATTTCTATATTAGTCGGTATTCTTTATGTGCTCACGACATAAAAAAATACTTTTATTATACTATTTAAAAACAGCATAAGTAAATTAATAATAAGATGAAATGTGAATTTTTACGAAGTACGTTTTTTACAAGTATTATTTTCTGAAACAATATAATTTATAATACTCGGCTCGTTTATACACAATGATTTGTATGTTGTATAAAATCATGTTGATGATACAAGAATGAAGCATAATAATTATATCAATGTAAGAAATCACTTCTTTTTCTATCAAATCAATAATTACTTTTTTTTTTGAATATATATTTTTTTTTTTCTTAGTTTAAGTACATCTTATTTTCTATTGAATCAATAATTATTTTAAATTTTTAACTTCTTATTATTTTGTCTTAGATAAGTACAACTATTGTAGATAAAAATAAGTCGGGAACTAACAAATAATATTCAAAATACATTAAGAAAAATATTACTTTTCTTATTATAATTTCTGTTAGTTCAATGTTAAATGATAAACCAGTGGATGATATTTATTCACCAACAAAAATTGTATTATTTTGGTTTTTTTTCCAAATAAATTGTACACACAGCTTACATAATAAAAGTATTTACAGCAATTGTTTTTTATTTATTACAATTATGAAGATGCCAATATTACTACTAGCTTTAGTTTTTATGCATTGTCATAGGATAATCTTACTAGAAAGAATCATACAAACATACTTTCAAATATTGTATAATATTAATAAGGAGTAACAAATAAAACAACAAATGGTTTGGTTAATTGTATTTACCAGTCATCAATAATCATGTAGGCTGATATAATACTAGTCAGTATATAAAAGCAAGTAATAATCCAAATGTACACGAAAATAAATGCTCTTTTGCGCCTTACACATGGCAACATTACTAGTCATTTTGGCGGTAATCTCATTACTTCGATTTTAATCAAAGATTTATTGAGCGTATTGCACCCTGCCGATAAACTAACTTTACGATAAAGATCAGTCCATGGATATATTAAATAATAAATAGGTCTTAATTACTGTAGTATAATTTAGACGACAAGATGAAGAAAAAAACGAATAAGGACTTATAAAAAATGAGGGCAAGATGCAGCAATTATAGACTCAAGCGAGTTGCTCAGTCAGGTGAATTACTGCCAGAAATACTAGAAATAGAATTATTAAAATATATTGTCACACAATATATATTATTACAAAATATTATCGAAATTTAACTTTATACCATATAAATATTACAAAAATTGTAAGTCCTTTACGATTACTTTAAAACTACGAAAATTCTGATTATGCCACTTTTGACCTGAATTAAGAAAAATATGTCACGCTGACAAATATTCGACATAGCAATACCTCGGCATGAGTAAGATAATCGTTAGAAATTTTAGTGATATTAAGTCTGTCAGATTTATAACTGCGACAAGCACTTGATTGAGTATGCAATATGTTTCCAGATAGAGAATAGAATTGTTCGATAAGAGAGTATTGCTAAGTCAACAATATAAATATTTGTAGCTAGATACATTTGATTTCTATTGTATAATTCATAAATCTCTGATACCAGTACCATAGTTGGCACCCCCCGCTCTATTTAGAACGTCTTTGAATTGATCGATGTCTATTTCTGATTGACTCTCTAATTGAAGCTCCACGGCGAAATTCTGAAAAAAAATTGTATACGGTAAAAAAAACGAATATATAGTTATTATGTAATTATAAACATTTAAAAGCATATTTAAATAAGTAGTAGCAAGGCCGCAGCGCATTGTGGGTGTCGCTATGAGCGTAAAACGAAACATACAACACTCGCTGACCAATAATTTTCGGTTATTTGATTTTCTGAGTATGACAGTTGACTCGAGTGACATTTCTAATATCTAGATTATAATTTCCATTTCGAATATTGTTATAAACAATAAACATTGGTTTTGAAGATCTTAGTTTATACATGATGGAAGAATTATTAGCAAAAATACCTTGTAGAGAACAACAATTGCAAGATTTGTTAGACCTTTTCGGCGAATGTGATGAACCGTTACCTTATTCTCTATTTATAAGCGGGAGCATGGCTACCGGCAAAAGTTTGTGCATATCATCAGTGCTACAACATTTAGGTTTTAAACATGTTTTTATTGACTGTATCGAATGTTACTCCCCAAAGATTCTATATGAAGCTTTAATTACTGGAATATGTGATAACGAGGAAGAGGTTAAATGTGATTCTATGTTAGAATTTACGAATTATTTAAACGGTTCAGTTACTAAAAAATTTAGTTACGAACCTATAGTGTTAGTGTTTGATAGAGCAGAGAGGCTTCGTTCAATGGATCACAATATAATGATGGCGCTTTTAAGACTTCGAGAATTTTGTAATCTAAATATTTGTACGATATTTGTAACGAATCTAATTTACGACAATTTTTACTTTAAAATGGGAGCACGGGAGCCAATAAAATTGTACTTTCCAAACTATTCTAAAGATGAACTATTTAAGATAATATTCCTCCATCAAAAATCATTTGTGAATTGCTTGTTAAATAACCATGACATTGAATGTGAATTAAAAGAAGATCTTGAAAAACCAGAGTTATTTGCAAACTTTCTTAACGCATTCTTGAGCGTGTTCTACCGGCCGTGTCGAGATTTAATTGAGTTACAACACATGGCGCGAGTTAATTTTGTGAAATATTGTGAACCAATAATAGCTAACACAATTAAATCAACTGATCTGGCAAAACTGTGGCGGTACATAGCGCCTATACTTAAGACCAGCTTAGAACTACTTTACTTGAGAATGAACACATCACAACCCACAACACAATCACCAGGCAAAGAAAATAAGGATTGGATGGAACCACTTAATTGCAATTATGAAAATACTTTAAAAGAAGAGCTTTTGTCTACAAAAACTTTTGCTCAAAGCTTTGAACTTCCTTACTATGCAAAATTTCTACTGATAGCTGCATACTTGGCCAGTTACAATCCTCCAAAAGAAGATAAAAGGTTATTTATGAAGAACCATGGGAAGCAGAGGAAAAGGCTACAGCAAGTAAGAGCAAAGGCCAAGATCAGCGAAAAGCTAAACACTCAACTCGGCCCCAAGGTGTTTACTTTGGACCGACTGCTTGCTATTTTTTATGCTATATTAGAAGATAAAATTGGCTTAACAAGTAATCTCCTGGCTCAGATAGCAACATTAGTAGAATTGAAACTCATAGCTGGAAACAAGGAAATTGATTTAGATACATCTAAATATAAATGTATTGTTGGTTATGACTTCATATCCGCAATTGCTCAAACTGTAGGATTTAATGTGAGAAAATATTTGTATGATTTTATTTAAAATATTTGTTATTTTTTGTAAACATGTGGTTTTATTTGTTTTGTTTTATTCATTATTTATTTGGATATACTAGTAAAATTACATGACTTAAAAACATAAGTATAATTATTATAGTTAATAATAGCGTATTGTACTCTTTTTGTAATATCATAACTTTTTTATACAAATCCATTATTTGAAAGATGAATTAATGATTGAATTTCTGCTAGGTTATCTTTTGGAACAACTACAATATGATATGTCAGCCAAACTCTACATGATAAGTAAGTTGCTTATTGATATCTTGCTGTTGTTTTGATATGACTCATTAGCTTAAATTCATCATCACTATTTTAAAAACATTAAAAAAGTTTGATTGTGTACAGTTGTAATTGTTATGGTTTAGATTGCATGTTGTAAAACAATAATCATATGAATTATTGTTCCATACAATTCAGATTGCATTGTCAGTCATATCACTCCAAATACTGCAGATTAATGAAAATAAAATAATAGTTGGTATATTACTATGGAAACCAATATGTGTCAGCAGACTTATTTGTAAATCTAGGTGTATGTAAAACTTCATCAAAATCTGTTTAGCAGATAACCAGGATAGAAATGTACATTTAATTATTACTTGAGATGCGCCAATTGTGATTCGGTGAATATTCGGCATCCTTTTCACTTTCGTATTTAGCCGAACTATTCGTTTTTGGTGCCGAATATATTTGGTTCGAGTATTTCTATTTTCATGGCTACACGACCTCGGTAAAGAAATAAGAGACTAAACTAAGATTTAAATGATATTATAAGTCAAAAAAATATATAAATAATGTGTTGAATAAAACTTAATAATATAAAACAATCAAGCTTCAAATCGACAGTTATATCAAAACATATCAAGTAAACATATTTATTTTATTATTTCTAACCTATTAAGTATAGTTAATATTTATTTTGAACCTTAAATCAGCATTTATTTTTAACCCTCAAAACAATATTTTTAAAAAACCAATTAACATATTTATTCACCTAGCCAGCACCCACATGCAACAATGCAATGGTAAACCGAATAATTCGGCCCAATATTCGGTTCGGTACAGGTTGAATCGAACAATATTCGGTTATTCAGTGAAACCACTATTCGGCGCATTTTTAATTATTACAACAAAGTAAGCTCAAAACGAAAATGTTACGATAAAAAAGGATGATGGGTTTTAACTATATGCATTTTATAGTTTATAATATAAATACATTTTTAAAATGGAACATTCAATATAATCTCTGGGTTTAGTGAAAACAAAGAATCGGAAATCTCTTGAACTCGGCAACAAAACAATTTTCTGAATGCAATAGTATATAACTTTTAATTTAATATAAGTATCGCGACGACTAATTTAATTGGTATCGGTGAACAAATTTATTTATCTCCAAATTTAAACGATTCTGTAGACTATACTTTTTTAGTGTTCTGTTAGATGGCGTTAAAAGTCGTAGTCAAAATTAAAAAAAAGTTCATTCATTTAACTTGAATGAATAATTTCTATTTTTCATTTAACCCTTGTACCCTTGTACAAGAATGTGTGAATAATGAGCAAATGAAATGAAACTTACAGAAATGATATCCTTGATGATGGCTTTGTCAGTGGACATCTTAGCGCGGTTGATGACGGACACGTTGGGTCCCACCCACGTCATGAACATGAATTTCTTTCTCTTCGACATCTCGTCACCCATTTGCAACCTGCGATCAAATTGTAATTTATTCTGCGTGGTTGTTAATATTTTCTTATTATTTAATTTAAAACGCATCAATTAATTTACCTGATGTATCCAAAAGCACGTTCATCATCAGAAAAATGGGTGCGAAACTCCGTGAAGTCGCTGCCTCGCGCTGAGCACACGATCCGAGCGCCCTCGAACTTGAATACAGCCCTGTGCACAACATTATACAGATTGGTGAACAGTCGTGTTACTCTATAGCGTTTTATTATCTTTTTGGGCATACACAGTAATGTTGAAAAGGCTTTGGTTGAGCTGTTTCTTTTGTAGTGAATAATAATTCTAATGTCATAAAATTACAATTTTAAAATTGCCTACAAAAGTGGATGGTTGAAATTTAATTATTTCGGGAATGAAAAAAATAATTCCAGAGTTCTTTCAGGTAATATTTCGTTAAGAAGAACAATACTCGAGAATTTAAGTATTTACCATTCCGTAGGTGACGTGTCAGACCTTACGTCCTCGTACGCGGCGCGTATCGTATCTCGGTCCAGACCGGTTGTCATGGTTACCTGTAAACATTTAGGTCAATTAATTTCATAATTACAAGGATAATGCCATTTTTGAAAATGCATACTGCTTATATTTTTAATTGACGACGAATATAGTTGACAACTGTCCTTCATAGCAGTAGGTATGATTGCCTAAGAATTGACTTTTTAATCGCTGAGTATGAAAAAATACTTGTATCATGAATACCTATATATTATGCTTAAAGATTTCCGTGTCTAGACTATAAATAAAAAAATCGTGAAGAAACCAAAATAATTCAGATGAAGATCTATGATATTGAACCAAGTTTCTAGAAGCGAAGTTAAGTTTAATTTTCGTTCTTATTAATGGAGGCCTGTGTCGAGTAGTGGCGGCGGTGGTGGGAACTGGACTGTAATACCTTATCCATAAATCATAATTATTAATAACTGTTCAAAATACGTACAATTCAACAAGAATAAATACAAAATATACGGACTGGCTTCTGTTATCGATAAAAAAGGCACGACACTATCAATTACAACCAGTATTATAAAATATGGCCACCAAGCGCATATTCCACCGTGGTTGGTTTAGAATCTTGCACGCGCATTAAATCATGCCAGATGTGGTGGCATTCCAGCAAAAAACTCGATAATTCTGCCTAACTTGGAACATCTTAAACATGTGCTAAGTTTTTAGTACCTCTGCAATAATAAGTATGAAAATCTTTTCTTAAAGACCATACTGACCAAGATGATACTCAGTGTTGTTCATTTATTAAGAAATGAATGAATTATATATCTTATATATCTTTATACAGTCTATACTAATCAAATAGTAGAAAAGATACATAGTATGGTTAGAGTTTCTGTTTAGTAATATTGTTTTTTTTCGAAGATGTCATCTCAATTCAAGAATTTGGTTTATCTTATTTATTTATTTCTATAGCTCAACTTTTACACATATTCTTCCTATATAGTACAACGATAAAAACTAGCACCTCACACATTTCCCTAATTGAGCAACCAAAAGTTTTCCTTTACACTTCATAAATCAATGTTCGCGAACCTGTCACGTAACAAAGACGGTATTTGCTAACATTTCTATTGAAATTTGTTACACCACCTTTGCAGCAATCGACAAAAACGTAAAACTAACGAAATAAACGAAAAATACTTAGTATAACTCTAAAAGATTTTTATTTTTTTTCTATATCCACAGAGTTTTGTGGTTTTTTCTACAACCACAGAGTCTAGTGATAAAAGTAAAATATTATATACTTAATTATAGCCTATATGGCTACGTAGTAATTAAAGACGTACAAGTACATACATGATGTTGCTTCTCTTACAATGTAATTCTGGTAATTGTGTAACTAGTTTTTGTAATTAAGATATATGTAGTCTATATTTATTATGTTGCTAGTTTCAAATTAGTCACAGTTCTCAGGAACAATATTAATATTGCAATGTCGACATGCGAGTCGGAAAATTTACAGCTATTGAAAGTGGCTTCGTCTACTCTATAATAAAACCTTGGACTTCAAATTTGGTATTGTACGTATCTACAAGTCAGTACATCACAGTATCAGGTTGCATTTGTACCAAGCCACGTTAATTAAAACGAAATCGTTTTGGTTTTTAATATATAACTTGATACGTTTCGCTGGAAATAAACTAGTAACGTTTCTGGGTTAATAGACACTTTAATTTTAAATTATCTACAAATATATAGTCATGTAACATGTTAAACTTATTTGTTCCTTTATAATTTATAATGAACAATTATCAACACTGGCATTGAAACTGCCATCTTTGGGCTACGGTGTCCGTCCTCTGCAAATTGAACTACAGTGTTAACTACTGGATGGCATGTTGTTAAATTTAGCAGTTTGGTATATTCGCTTTAGAAAAAATCGAACCGAACGTCCGTTAGTATAATATTTTAAATTGTGTTTATTAAGATAACGATCGATTTCTTTACTTTTATAAGATTCTTAATCCCCTGGTTTGGGTTGTATCAAATTAGTTACAGTTTAAGCATTATAATTTATAGTTTAGTTATAAAACAAATAAATCTCTATTATGACAGCAATTAACGAAGATTAAAAATAAATCGTGAAACATATATTGGAGTCAAAGGGATGCATTTAAAAACAACAAGCTAGTAGAGCTGAGAAAAGAGGTTATGGATACTTGTACTCTTTCCTCATTAACGTACGGATGCCAGACAAGGAAGTTTACGAAAATTATAAAAAACAATATATGTCAAAAGGTATAAACTTCAGCGCGCTCAATATAAAAAAAGTTTCACATGATAACATAAACTAAGAAATTACACAAAAGACATAGTTGAGTTCTACAGAGAAAATTAAATTGTAAAATTATTAAAATTAGATACTAGATACATTAAATTAGATAGGCTAATTTGCTACATGATATTAAATATGGACACTAGGAAGTAGGAGGTAGGTATAAAATATCAAGTCCGCTGGGCAAACGTCACGCGGGATACCGTGCAGAAAAATAAATATAACAGATATATTGCTTATATAAAATGCTATATAAATTGTCGTATGTATAATTTGAAAACAGCTAAAGATAGAAAAAAATATACATTTTGGAGGAAACCTTCACCCCTTCTTAATTTAACATCTATTCTGACATTTCATAAGTGCAATTAAAATGTACATGAAATTAAAATAAATAATTTGACTTTAAAGATTGAGTTGATTTTATTATGATTTCGAAATCATTTTCATTATAATATGAAACGTTTTAAAATATAGAAATACTTAAAACTAAGTAAAAACCCTTACCACAGAGACAAGCTCGTACCCAAGCCACGGAATTAGAGATGCTAAGAGATTTAATGTTCTTTTTAATGAGTGTAGGGGGAATCCGGATTTTGAAGAATCCTTCATTCAATGATAATGACAATGACAGGCCGCGCGTGGCGCGACGCATTCATTCATACTTTATTTTTATTTCCCATTTTACGTTTATCACTTTATATATTTCAAATATATGAAGAGAAATATAATATATATAAATAGCTTGCTTCCGCGACTCTGTCTGCATAAGATAGAAGAGCATTACAGGTTGGGAAACACTTTCCGACCTAGACAAAATCATCCGATTATTAGCTAGATTGTTGTAGTAACAACTGTTCAATATCGATTCTAAGAGTCGTGTAATATTATACCTATATCCTAGGTTTCCGTGAAAATTGAGCTATGTAAGGGAAATCACTTTTTAAATATGACTGATATTAGATTATTTATATTGATTGTGAATAGAACAAAAACCTTTTTAGCTTTATAATATTAGTGCCACTTAGAGATAGGTAGGTAGTTTCATTAAATACTTTTGTGACTCCAGTCGATAAATGCCAACGTAGAAAAATTTTGATTTTTTTTTCAATTAAGTTTTTACGTCTTACAAACACATACGAGTTGTATGTTTTATAAAGGTAACGGTATAAAGGACCTATTAACTATAATCTCATGGTAAGATGAACACGTATAAATATTTTTCACTACGCTTTTTACTTAAGAGTGTGCTTAGAATTGGATGAGTGTGCGAAATATGCAGACAAAGATGTAAGACAGTACAGGTACCTTAGAAGAACAGGAAAACCCTGAATGACAGGAATCTACATCTTTTACATCATCACTCTTCACCGACTGATCCTCTTTTAATAAAACAAATAAATCACCAATTTGCGTTTTCAGTGTTTTTATATCGTTTTTTACTTTTCGTCTGTCCGATGACATGTCTTCTAATATAGTTATTTTTTCTGAGAACTGATGGAGTATTTTTTGTAATTCGTCTACATTTTTTTTTAAAACATCGAATTTGGTAATAATACTCGTCTGGGTGTTCGTTATTTTTTCAATGCGGTCCTGTAAATGCTTGTAGTTTCTATCCATATGAGCTATTTCGTCGGCCATCTTTTATGTAAATAATTTGTAGGTATTACCTACAGTTTTAGCATTATTCGGTTTATCCGAATATAATAATAAATTATAATATAATTACCATTTGAATTTGAAGGATAACAGATTGACAGGATAAATTGACGTTTATATATAGTTTTATTGTAAATATTTTATTAATATTAACCAGTAATAAAATATTAAAATGATTATGTGAGAAACAGTAAACTAATACAATTGTCATATATAAACAATACAATTGTAATGTATATATTATTAGGTATATTTGTTAATAACAGAGAATAATTATAGCTTCAAAAAGACATAAGTCAAATATGTTTTCCTGTTGTTTTCGAATATTACAATGATCCACAAATACATATAAAAATATGTAATATTTCTTGTTTTTTTTTTATATAACTACTTCATTGTAGCAAACTAAAAATATTAGATATTAGCTTTTGCCCGCGGCTTCGCGCACCTTAAATTCGTAGTAAAACAATTACCCTTTCTCTTTTTCTTGTATTGGCTTCTATATGACTTGTTTTAAGTGATACCATGAAAATTACGACATCGGCAGACATGTCTCACAATATAGATACTATATTAGATACTATAGATACAATATTAGATACTGTATTTTTTTATACCTCTCTTGTTTTTACTTAAACGTCTTACATATATCATTCTGAGCTACACAATCGACGTTATTTTGACCATCAACTTGCAGATCTAACTTTATTAAAAAATATATATATATTCTATTTTAATAGCTAAATAATATATATTAGACATTCAGTTAGCTATGTGCATTAACAAAATTTTCAATACTGAACATTCACAAAAGCCATTTTTGAGATGGTTGGCACGGTTCCATACCATAAAAGGCTATAAGGTAAAAAGGGCTATATTGTTCCATATTAAATGTATTAAAAGTACTTAATTAGATAAGGATTAATACTGTATTGCTTAAAATCGTTAATATATAAGCCATTATTTCTCGTAAAAAGTAAAAGATAAAAATTGTCTATTGTGGGTTATCCCTAAGAGATAAACATATAGGTACCATCGCGGACTTTCTTGTAGAACTATTTAAGGTATACAATACTTAGTACATTATTTTGATCTATCTCGTAGAGTTCAGCCAGCGTTTGCAATGTAAGCGCAAAGCAATGTGTTTGTTTACAACTTCGCTTTAAAAATCTTGAAATTATCAGTATTTTCTAATATATTAAGCATTTTATACATATAAAACTTCCTCTTGAATCACGTTATCTATTAAAAAAACTGCATCAAAATCCGTTGTGTAGTTTTAAAGATCTAAGTATACATACATACAGACATAGGGACAGACGCGGAAAGTGACTGCTTAATACTATGTAATCTTACCTGAGGGATGGACCGGTCACCGTCACAGGGCGGTACTATGTGTGCAACGAAGACAAATACAGACGTGTGCAATACGTGTACTATTCTTAAGTAGTTAAAACCCTAAAAATAATTTGGAAGAAAATAGTTTTTAGAATCCTAAAACAGACAATAAAATTCTAAACAATATAAATAAAAGTGTTAAGAACGTAAAACACATTAGTACTTGTGAGCAATCCAAGACAAATACATTTTCAATTCAGAGAGTGGATTGATTTGTTGAAATTCACGATTGATTATGAATTATAACAACTAATGAATGAATAAATACTTAGCGAGATATTAAAAGAAGTGTTGTCGAAAAGAAAGGATTTTTTTGTCCGAAGTCCTAAAGATACAGTAGGTACCGACTTTTATTGTGCAATCCAGAAAAGTCAAGAGACCATGCCCTATAGGTTTACACGGTCTTCGAGAAATCGGATGATAAACTTATACATAATATCGAAAGCTCCAAATACAAGCTTCTGAACTTTGCTACCGTTACCGTCATTACGTATTTATGATTTCCTAAAAGAGTCAGACATATTTACCTCAGTCGATCGCATAAGTCATATTGTCGATGATCTATCATTCACAGAAACTGGCGATTAACTTAATAATCTCCATCGTTTTGTTATTTTAACGTTTCACTAAATCTTTTAATAATGAACAAGCGTAAAGTGAAACTGTTGAAAATGTTGTTCCAATAAACCACAATATAGACTACAATAACAAATCTAAATTTGTATTCTTTATGACCTATTTTTTAAGATTTATTGGTTTGTATAACAATCACAGTCATAGCTACAAATATTTTCGTGTATACTGTATGATAATGTTTTGTCAACCTAGGTCTGAGATCATTGCTGCGTTCAGTAATGACGGTGAAATGTTACTCTATTTATAAATATCCGTCTAGTTATTTGGTTTTAAAACGGAAGTGGTCAGTTTATGAGCTAATAACAAAATATACGTGTAATGTTTATTTAATTGATACACTTTAGAAGCTCTGTGAAAGACGTTGATGATAATCAGTTTTGGTTTCTCCGAAGAAACAACAAATCTAAAGAAAACAGTAGGTACTCTATAATTAAAATACGTGGTCATAGCGTGATCAATAGTAAATTAATTTACTATTTAAAATGATTTTATATGATTAAGCACCTTATTAATAATAACTCTAAAAAGTTAGTCACTTACTATTTTTAATTAGGCACTCAAGTGCGTGTAATGATGACTGCATATTTTTTATTTATGCTAGTTATAAATAATCAATAACGTTAAATTGGATAGGTACAATTTATTAGTATATTTGTATAGAAATGTTTCACTAAATATTATTTTCAAGATCTAAAAAACATGTGTAATTTTTACTTACAGACATCATTCTAGTATTCACACAACATCCTAGTATATTTCATGGTACTTGTTGTGTGCTCGATTGTCATATTGGAATTCGGGTTAACTCCTAATTTCCTGTTTATTATTCCAACTGAGACATTAAGGATAAATATGGTTATTATTTTAATCTATATAACAAAATTACGTGAACACACATATGATACGTGTGTAGGCTGTAAAATTTTAGTTTTGTATCTTTTTTTGATACTGGCTGTATAGATAAAAGTAAAGGTTTATCATAAAAAATATATTTAAATGAATATATTGTGTTTGTCAAATAGTAATTAAAAATAAAGTATATTTTAGTTTTAGTGCAGTCATCATGAGTCAAGGTGAAATGTGTAGCAGCCATCTTGCGTAGGTCAATATTCGAAAGATTAAAAATAATCATGACGCTTAGGTTCAATGAACGTTGTTTTGACGAAACGATCTTATTCCCTGTTCCCTCTCATTTAAACTACATCCTTTGATAAATCTTTTAAGATGCCCTTGATTTAGTTGCTAATAAAAATGGACGAAGACCCCTTCTTTTGTTAAGTGCTTCATTGTTTGTTATTTAACATTCATGTAGGTAGCGTGTACGTATACTACTACTTATGAATATCTATTAAATTATTTTTTATTTATTTATATGATAACTTCTTATTAATAAAAGTAGATAGTTGAAATAAGAATATGATTCTTTTCAATGAATAAAAAAGTAAATCAAGTTGTATAGGTACTTAATAAATTTATTAATGATATTATAAAGTTGGTATATTCCACTTATCAGTATGCAGTAAAATTATATACATAGGTTAGGTTCAAATACTGATAACACAATATTATTTTATTATCAAGCCATCAAAGTAAAATTACCGATCAATGATTATTACATATATCCTGTTCCAATAAATATACTTTCTAGACAATCTTTGCTATAAACTTAACATGATTTCTACTACTACCAAAATCGTTATAAAAAAATATACAGATTTTAAATATTGAAACATCCTTTAGGTATCCAAATCATTCTTCTCTATTTACCTACCCCTCTGTCCCGTTTCTGTAATTTTGGATAAAGATTCCTAACAAAGTTACGAAGTCTAATCTTCAATCATGTTTTGCTAGAATTACAAGTATGACGTTATTATAACTGTAATCTTTAATTACAATGGGAATACCCGTCTATTTAGAAATACAAATTATATTTTATTAATAAATAAGTATTTCTTAAATAAACAAGGCCGTACCTACATATTCAACTATTTTATGATAACGTAAATTTAAAAATATTTTCTCCAACGTTACGCTTCGTCTGCTCTATGAAATGTTATTATAGCTATAAAATGTTTTATAAAACTTAAGAAACTGAACACAAAAATTGAAAGTGTGAAAAATATTTACGCATGAAAAATCTGTTATTAAATTACCATTTCATTATGTAATTAATTATGGCTATAATGAGGTGAAAGTCGAAACTTCAGCTACACCGTTGGACACCATTTGTACTTTCAACATTAAAAGAGTTCTATTTTATATTTATTCTCGAAGTTTCCAATATTTTGCAAAAAACGTTTTCGTTAAAAGACAAAATCCTTTTTATCTGTTGAATTTATCTTAATATTATTGTATTTTAAATCCGTGTAATTGGTTTTGTGTAGAAATATGCTTACAATGTTGTAACCAAACCAAAAATAAACAAACGAACATTTATAGTCAAACTGCATGTTAATTATTTACACTCAATATTAATAAACAAGTCAACGATTATTATTTTTTTAATGTTAGTTAATTTTTTACGAAAAATTTTATAAACTATAATTCACGGAATAGTTTTGTTTTAGGTTTTCATTTGACGTTTAACTAAATATCTTTATTTGTTGTAGCTTTTTGTATACCTAGATATATTTCATGATATTTGCTAAGTTTATTTGTATAGACAGTTATTTAAATATATTTCATGATATTTCTACATATGTTTAGCGGAATACAAATTCCAAGTAACATAAAGGAGAGTGCGTGTCATCTGGCATTCGTCCAGACGTTGAAGTTCGAGGTCACAGGATTCTAATTACGACGCCCTGCTGCATACTGGAGTCGAGTTTAAATATAATTGGTTGCTGAGTCCACCTTGAAATAGATTTCAAAAGAAAACTAGTAAAGAAGAGAAGAGAAGAGAACTAGTAAATTAGAGAAAAGAACTAGTAAAGTCTACTGATAACCGTTTTTAAGTGTTGATTATCTATATGACGCTAAGGTTTTTATGACAAATATGCCTACCAGAATGAAATAAACTATTACGTTTGAATAGCAGTCCTGTCACGTGAGGTTTCTTAAACAAGACATGAAATTAGACAGTTGTTTTTTAAATACTGGGCCCTTATTCGCTATGAGCAAATAGCCGCGTTACGTACCGCGTTACGATAAATGTGTGAAATCTTCATGGGATCGTATTGTCTATGCCATTGTCAAATCTAAAAACATGTTGTCGTGCGTTACGGGCTTCTTTTTAAATGTCAAAATAATATGTTGTGAACTCGCGCGTTTACAAAAAACGTGGTAAGTGTTGGCACGTTTCTATAAAAATAAATTAATTCGGTATTTAATTTTAAAAAGTATTATAAAGTTAAAAAATAACTTATATTCTTTATTATAATTATAATTTACAATCTTTACAATTATTTTTAATTTAATAATTACAAGCACTACCAAAACATGTATGATGGTTCTTTTGTAGCTTTATCGTTATGTAATGTATTAAAACGATCATTTGAAATGCCTTTAAAAAAAGAGTTTATTTATTACCTAACTATAAATTACAACTAAAAATACAATAAACAACACAAAACACTCAAAACTTGTTACTTAAACTTTCTTCCTATTTTCGTTCTAAACTAATCGGTAATTTAGAAAGATTTTAAGAATATTTTTTGGTTTCAAACCTACAAAAATTCTAATTACATTATAAAATAAGATTTACGGTAGCTTGAAAATAAATTTAAGGTAACGCTTTATTTAAAATAAACCTACTAAAAACACACATTAAAAACAAATAATAAGAATCTTTTTAAAACCGGTACCTTCGAATAAAAACCGATGTTAGATTCATTGACGTACCCGTAATGTGAAATCAAAAACTGCACATAGATAACTCACCATGTGGCGTGCAAAATACAATTTGTCAACTCCATATCGTGGCGCGTTAAAGTTTAGAACGCGTTATGATGTATATAAATTGACATAAATACTTGTAATGTCATGAAATATCAATATCATGTCATTGTAATGTCTACCACATTACTTTCTCAGACAAATATCCTAAAATAAATAAATAATAGAGAATAAAGTTTCAGATAGAATTAACATTGAGATTTTTATATTATTTAGTGTAAAAATTGTTGCATTACAAAGTCGGTGTTGAAGAAAACTAGAAGACCATTTATACGTCATAGACAAAAATTTGAGAAAATTTTTTTAAAGTTATAAGTTTTGAGTGTTTTGTGTTATTGATTGTGTTTACAATTATGTTTTAATTTCATAATAAATAACATCTCTCTTTAAGAGGTATTTTAAATTATCCCTATAACATAGAACATAAATATAAAATAACGAAGAAACAATGACAGAGCTTTGGTAGTAGTCGCATTTATTACAATAACAATATTTATAAAAAATATAGTTTATAATTATTATAAATAATGTACGTTATTTCTTAATTTTAATAACACTTTGTTAAATTGAATAATTAATAAATTGATTTTAATAGAAAAGTACCAAAACGTACTGACGTTATTATAAACGCGCAAGCTCAAAGCACGTTAATTTTGACTTTTGAAAACAAGCCCATAACACACGACAACGTGTTTTAATATATGACATTGGTATAGTGAACACGATTCCACGATTTTATCGTAATGCGGTGCGTAACTGGTCATAGCGAATACGTTATTGCATACAATTTTTAATTTCACATCTTGCCGCGTTTATGTATCGCGTTTAGGTCTACAGCGCGTTGTGACGTCACGCGTTATTCGTAAGAAATCTCGTGTATCATACAGAATAAAGGCCCTGTTCTGAAATTTTATAAATATTGCAGCAACATTAAAGTGTTGCCCATACTTGCGTACTAAAAACTAATCTACTTATATAAAATAAATTATTATATTTGTCTGTAACATTGCAATAACTGTTGCATGGTGCTGAGTATTTGTTACTATATAGTTACACTAGTGATTTCAATCGCATACAATAAACATTTATTTATAGATAGTTCAGTACTATTTATAAACCCTTCATTTATTTTAAATCCTTTTCTGTTCAAGCAGTGAGGCTATGGAACTCTCTACCTAGCCATATAACTTCTAGTCCTTCCGTCACAATATTTAAACGAAGACTGAAGAGTTATTATTTATCACAAACATAAGTATTTATTATTATTATGTATGTATTTGTATACGATGTAATTATATGTATATGTACGTATATATATATATATATATATATATATATATATATATATATACTGTCGTGGTCAACTAATTAAGGACACTCTTTGGTTAAACCGAATTGTGAATTTATTTTTTATTTTCCAACGAGTCTAAACCATATTCCATATCTCTTACATGTAAGTATAATTAGTCATTTATATGCCCGATTATACAAACAATAACAACTTCTTAAACATTAAACCTCTTTACAGTATAGCTAATAGATTATCGTAGTGCTATTTGTTCAAATAATGCTGGCTGGCCATTTAATTAGGGACACTGAGATATTGCGTTCTATTTTCAAAATTTGAATCTCAATACTTTTTTACTTCTTCTCTTATTGTTTCGTGGTAGTTTTGGCGGCAATCCCGATATTTATTTTAAGTTTTGAAAAATATTTTGAAGAAAAATGGGTAAAAATAAAAGTTGCGATCCAACACTACGAAAAATTATCATGAAGTTTGTTGTCGAGCATGGTTGGCCATACCGAAGGATAGCAGAACATTTAAATAGTTCAAAAACTATGGTATACAATGCAGTGCAACATGTCAGACGCAATAACACAGATTTAAATGTGCCCAGAACAAAAAGATTGAGAAAAACAACTCCGCAAGAAGATAGAATGATAACCAGGTTAGCTAAGAAAGATCCGTTTCTAGACTCTATTTTAATTAAACACGAAGTGTTTGGGACAGACGAAAGAGCTGGTGTCTCAGCGAGGACCGTTCGACGACGTCTGGTAGAAGCAGGGTTGTTCGGAAGAGTGGCTCGCAAAGTACCGTTGTTGAAGAAAGAACATAGAAATGCTCGTTTGGCGTTTGCACGTAAATATGGACATTGGACCTACGCCCAATTGCAACATGTATTATTCTCTGACGAGACCAAGGTTAATTTGATTTCTTCAGATGGAAGGCAATACGTACGGCGTCCAGTAAAAGCGGAAATGAATCCAAGATTCACAAAAAAGCAGGTGAAACATGGCGGTGGAAACATTAAAATGTGGGGTTCATTTTCTGGACGTGGAGTGGGACCTGTGAGGAAAGTTCAGGGTAACTTAGACCAACATCAATACAAGGCAATATTGGAGGAAACGATGCTTCCCTATGTTGAGGAGCATCTCCCTATTATATGGACGTTTCAGCATGATAACGACCCGAAACATACCGCCCGTTCAGTCAAGTCGTTTCTTACCAGTCAGTCAGTATCGGTGCTAGATTGGCCAGCAAATAGCCCGGACCTTAACCCAATCGAGCACCTTTGGCACGAAATCAAGAAAAAAGTAGCCACTTATCGTACCACAACTTTAGATGAACTTAATGAAGCTTTTTGTGAGGCATGGGCAAACATTCCTGTCGAAACATGCCAGAAACTGATAATGTCTATGCCACATCGGTGTCAAGCGGTAATTACTAACAAAGGTTTTGCTACTGGGTACTGATTTTACACGTAATAAAATGGAGCTGTTAAAGATATTATAATACTGCAGATTATTAGTTTTGTTTACCTCTATTTTTCATTATAGTTTACTGTCCTTAATTAAATGTCCAGCTACAGAATTATACCTTAAAATTGAATACATGTTCAACCTTTGATATTAAATACTTTTTTCTATTTATTTATTCTTTTATTTACAGCCATTTAAAGCATAATAATCGGACCAAATTATGCAAATAATAGTTACTGAGAAATCAATAGGGTTTTATATTTGTATGTACATAACCGGTTATTGTTCTTCACTATCTTGCATGTCCCTAATTAGTTGACCACGACTGTATATATTATTGTTATTGTTATTATTATTTTTTTTTTTTTGTATTTATGTAAGTATAAAGTATGTAAATATTTCCTACTTTCTTAATAATTAGTAGAATATTAGAAATATATATGAACCTATCTCTGCCCTCTTTAACATTATCTCCAACACTCATGGGCAGCTGGAAGAGATCTCTTTGAAGAGATAAGCTCATCCTTTGTATACGTTTTTGCTATTATTATGTTTTTTTTTTGTAACTATTTGTGGTACATAAATAAATAAATAAAAAATAAATAAACCTAAGACTTAAGTATGGTATGAAGAAATAGAAAATATGATAATGATTATCATGCAATACCTATATGATATGTTAATAAAAAGTAGATTTTTAAACTAATCCCCATGACAGGTCATCGCTCTCAGTACAAAGAGGCTTTGTGATAGCGCATGTGAGAAAGTAGTTCCGGCTGCGCCTTCAAAACTGAAATATAGACAATGGCGCCGTTTTGTGTCTATTTTTCGATTCTGCTAAACATAAAAAAAAGTAACTGAAAATGTTTTTTTTTCATGTCTTTTTAATAATAAATTAAGTATTGTCTATTTATATCACCAGATATCTTACGCGTGTAAATAATGTTCTGTTTTTTACTTACTTTATTAATAACCTCCCTCTAATATCTTAATATCAGCAGAACTCAAGCCTGCGACTACATTCTGCTTTAAGCTATTGTATATTACAACTTATTATTTTATTAACCTCCAAGAAGATATCGACGAATTTATTGTAAAGACTTCACACAATGCAGACTTTAATTTATATCAGTATAAGGCATGTTGAGGTCAGTTTGGCCCCAATTTTAATCCAAATTTGGGCACAATGATTGTCCAAGGTCGCCTCGACACCTTTCAGGTTAAAATGATTCAAGGTAAAACGAAATAAATCCGCAAAAATATAATTGATATTACAAGAAAAAAGTATTCTCACAAAAAAATGCAAATACCTACCTACTTACTTATAAAATGAACTTTCACAGCGCTACTACTTCTTAATCTATTTCCGTATAACAAATTGCACGGAAAACGATTCAGCCATTATGATTACATTTTCTATTTGAGTTGTACTTGAATTAAGAAAAAATACTTGCAATATGACAACGCAGATAAAAAACTTAAAATCATCCTAGTACCGTTGAACTTTCCTCAATTTAAATATGTAGTCTTTTATACACGTCATAAAGCTTGGTTTACATTACAATAAAATAACAATATTTTAAACCGATAACTTTGTATTGTCTGTTAATATATTTAAGATAATCTTAAAAATACTTCCCTAATGGCTTTTCAAGAACAGGGGTGTCGTATCGCCGTGTTTTTGAGTCATCGTTATTCGTCAGAGATTATATGAGATAAGAGTCACAACTTGATGTTAAATAAAAAAGAATAGTAAGCAATAATAAGACGCTAACAATAATTACGATATTTAAATCATCCTAGTTAAGTACTTTATACATAATTAACATTACTTTGATTCTATTCTAATTTGACAATTTGACAGAATTTGAAATATAAAAAAAAATAAATCTACCGGAAAAAAATCAATTTCGTAAAAAAAAAAAAAAAAAAAACCTTGCAAGAATATCTATATTTATTATATTTTTATTAACTCCATATTAAAAAAAATCTAAGACTATCATGGATTAATTGCATTAACTCAATATTTTTCAAACTTTATCATATCATCAGTAGGTATCTTTGTCGATCGTTGTCACTTTGTGTAATCATAAATAAATGCTTACTTCGTATGTGTAATAAGGATTTATCTATTAAGTAAATAAATTGTAATATGTGTTTTATTTTACTGCATTTGTACTAATAAATTAACGCCCAACAACACATTGAAAATCAATCAGCTATGCTAACGTACCTACGTAGGTGCGGGTCAATACTCTGGTATTCGAAATTCAAACTTTGAATATACATGAGTAATGATGTTCAAATGTTAAATTCATACAGATAATGAAATGTTCAATGCATGATATTGGGATCAATGATTCTTTTCAATGAAGAAAAAGTCATATAAATATCAAGATACCGGCCAGTACCTGTTTATGTTTTTTCGGTGTAAATGCTACACGTATTTACTTAATTAGCAACTATTTCAACAACTGTAAGCGGATTATATTGATTGGATTCACATTTTATACGGTTTCCATTTTAGGGTAAATTGTTTAAGCAAAACTGACTTCTTCCATCGATTTTAGCATTGTACAAAAGTATTAAACTTCATGAATATTTTATATAAGTCAACAAAAAAGTCTTTATCAAAATTTCAATAGAATAGAACCATTATGCTAATATCTGGTTACCGAGCCATGACTGGCGTAGGAAGGTTTGATTCAAGTATGTATTTTATGAAGACGTTAAGTAATTTACCGATATTGAATAAATTTACCGATTTTATAAATGACATAAATTTGTTAATTACGAAATATGTTTTTATGTTAGATGATACGTCGACTTCGCTTGCGTCAAAGATACTGCAATAATATACCTAATGTTTAAATATATACTTCATTAATTTTTTAATGTTTACGTTAACGAAATACATATCTTTCTGGGCTATAAGTAATACATTTATTTTTTATCACATAAGATACTGACCTGAGCTCTCATAATATTATAAATATTTAATAACTGGAAGATTTTCACGGCCGAGTCGTGAAGGAGCATTATTTTAGGGACAACGCAACAGTATAAGGGCAGCCAACCACGATGTTTTAATTTAGAATAAGGAATGCGTACAATAAAAAATATCATAGGGATTTTTTTATCTTATCATTATTCTGAGAAAATAAGAAAATATACTAATTGCGATGTTCCTTCGTTTTTATAATCGATGAAATAAATAAAAATAAACCACCTTTTTTACTAATTTGTATATTTAAAAAAAAAAAAGTCGTCGTATACCTACCTAATTGCACACGACATTTGGTTATTTCAGCGAGACTTCTGTTAGTAACGGATAAAATAATCTCGGTCACACTATTGTTCGTGGTACCGTTTCACAAATATTTTCTTAGTCAATAACTGTTAATTTCTCTGCTCCCATACTTAATAGTTAATTTTGTGAGAATATTTTTTGCTATTAAAGGTTTCTCTAAAAAAGCTAGTTTCCATTTTCAATTCCAATTGTGTTAGCAAAGCATTTAAAACTTTATTTAATATCAAATGACCTATCATATTGGCAAATCATATTGGCCGGCTAGGCGCACCTATATCTACGAAAATGCACCCAGACATTTGTATAGCACACCACTTCACCCCCCCTTGGCGTATCAATACCGCGCGACACCCTCACCCATGACTCAGGACCTAAAGCCTAAGCTGCTGTGTATTCATCTAAATAAAATAATGCTAATTGAAAACTTACTTTTTTAGGTCCATTCTGCACAATCGTCTCATATTCCAAGCCTTCAGACATTTTCACTTTTTTAATACACACCACAGAGTTTATTAGTTAAATATTTAATACACCTAAATTATATTGATTCCGAAAATCGTATCGCAAGACTAAAGGATAACACTAAGTGGTTAAAAACGATTAATCACTGTATCACCAAAGAATTTACTAAAAATATGTGTTCGTCGTGTTGTACGTCGTGCCGACTGCCGGCACGGGTGCAACAGCCAATATCAAACGCCCACACAGCCTCCCTTGCTCTCCAGCAAGTGAAATAGTCATACCTAACCATACTATGTATAGAAAGTTGATATAGAAGCAGGATAGATGTTAAATGTAAGGTGCGGTCTTTATACAACGTATTTTAACTTAAATATATGAAATAACATTTTTATATAAAGTTTCTTATATGTATTTATTTATTTATTTAAGACCTGTTTCATTAGAATATACCTTTATTTAATAATGTATTAATTAAAGTAGTTTTTGGTATGTAATCTGCTCAGTCTCAAATTTGTAGTATTCTGTGGCCTCAAATTATTAACTGTCAAATGTCAATTGTCATTACAACAAGTGTCAAGTAACAACTAAGTACAAACTGAAACTTGTAATATTTCAAAACTAACTTTAAGGTTAAGTTTTTAAAGAAATAAAAGGATCTATTTAAATGCCAGATAATCCTTAAGTGATAACATTAAAATTTTGAGGATGTGTGAAAATTTAAAGATACTTAAACAAGGCGCTGAAGCTAAATTATACATATGTAACTATTTAGGTAAACCAACTCTAATAAAAGAGAGATTTCAGAAAAACTATAGACATGCTGATTTAGATATATCCATAACTAAGGAAAGAATGAAAAATGAGGCAAGGTCTATCGTACGATGTAAAAGCGCTGGAGTAAAAACGCCAACCTTATACTTGGTAGATTTCGACCGACGTCGTATTTATATGCAGCATTTTGTGAATAGTATAACTGTCAAAGATTTTATTATAGATTATAATAACTTGACTGAGGAAAACAAAGAAAATAGTTTAGATGTATTGTCCAAAAAAATAGGTGAAATAGTAAGAAAATTACATGATAACAACATAATTCATGGAGATTTAACTACATCTAACATGTTGCTTGTGGAAAGAGAGCCCAGTGAAATAGATGATAATTCAAGATGGCTGAAACATGATAATGTTGAGATTGTTATGATAGATTTTGGATTGTCCTTTATTGATAGTAGTGCTGAAGACAAGGGTGTGGACCTGTATGTTCTAGAGAGAGCGTTGATTAGCACACACAATGATTATCCAGGTTTATTTAATGAAATTCTGACGTCATACAAGATGTGTAGTAAAAAAAATGTTAATGAAATAATAAGTAAATTTGAAGATGTGAGGGCAAGAGGAAGGAAAAGAACCATGGTTGGTTAAAGAGATGTTTACGTCTATATATAAATGGACTGTAAAATATATTGAAAACCTTAACACTTAAGATCTTAAGAATATATTTATTATATAAAAACATATTTTTTACTTATATGTCAGTAAAACTGTGTTTTGTACAAATATTGTATTATTTGTCAGTTTATTTTAGGTTTTTATGCAGTCGAACTGGATTTTTGAAATTTATACCAAGACAAGTATGGTGATAATCAGGTTTTTTTATTCATCCTGTTTTTACTTCTTATTTAATTGAATATACAATTTATGATTGGTCTCCAGCATTATGAAAATTCTATCTTAATGCATTCCAAATGAGTCTCCCAGATGAAAATAATTTAGTAAGATGGAGCAAAGCCACCGAAAAGCCTTGCAACATCTGTGGAGAAGCAATAGAAACCGCGAAACACCTATTAGTAGGGTGTAGGGTACTTCTAGATAAAGGTCAATACTCGCGTCGCCACGATAAGGTATTAGAAATTATACGGGAAGCGGTTAGTCTTTCAGTAGCAAGAACGCGGAAGGGTATAACAACCACCAAACGATCTGTAGAATTCGTAAAAGAAGGCTCCTCCAAAAAATCAAAAGCGAAGCCTTATTCAATTTTAGGCGCGGCTCCTGATTGGACTCTCATGATGGACACGTATGAAAAGCATTACAAAATCCCTGGGGATGTTGGTGTTTCGTCATTCAGACCGGACTTATTCCTGTATTCTAAACATCTGAGGCGCGTGATACTTGTGGAGCTTACTGTTCCTTGGGAAACAACTATCCCAAGAGATCACACATTCAAGCTCAATAAGTATTACGAACTGATCAGGAATAAATTTATAGTTGGTTTGTACGCGGTAGAAGTGGGAGCGAGAGGTATAACAGCAAAATCTCTATGGCCTACTTAAAGACCTTGGCCTTTCTAGAACAACCCCTTAAACCGACTCCTGGGTCGCAAGTCCCAGGCACTGCTTGCACTCCTCTCCTTGCAAAGCGATGGGCCCGGCACTCGCACGGTGAATCCATGGAATGCTAAGAAGCTTCATCTTAGCTAGATAACCACATTTTTTAATAAAGTGACTTCAATAATCAGGTGCCTTAAATAAATATGTTGAAATATAAATGTTATGGGTAATTTAATAATAATAAAAGGTACTGTAAGAAAAAAAATACATACTATAAAATTGATCAAAGTAATTATATATGTACATATTATGTTTTTTTTCTTAACGTTTATCGTCCCACTGCTGGGTAAAGGTCTCCCCCAATCTTTTCTAGACGTCCTTGTCCCTCGCGGCCTCCCACAATCCGCTGTCAAAGGAGACTAAGTCATTCTGCCAGCGTTTCCGTAGCCTGCGCAGTAATTGGTGTTACGCACTCGGTCGACTCTTGAGTTCGAGGATGCTGCGTTCCAACGCCCTCTGGCAAATTTTGAGCTTGGACTTCTGCTGTACCTCTGTCCAGGGACCTTGTCTGTGTACACTGTACCGTAGGTTAGGACGGGCGGGATACACATGTCAAAAAGTTTGCGCTTGAGAGACAGAGGAAAGTCGCCCTTTATGTGCGCTTTCATTGAGCTTCATTGAGCATTGAGCAATAGCTTTTCCAGGCGTTTTAAATCCAACGACCGACCTAAACCGCTCAATTCTCTTAGCATCTCCCGAAGATCTTCTGCTGTGGGAGCGAAAAGGACAATATCGTCAGCAAAACGCAAATTGTTCAGACATTTGTTATCGACTTTAACCTTTGTAACTCACGTAACTGGAATCTTCTTGAACACTTTTTGGAGCTCTGCTGTAAACAAGATTTGGGAGTAAGGATCGCCCTGTTTAAGTCATAAGTTTACTATCCTTTATTTTTATTAATGAATGAAAATCTTTTGCAAAATCAGTTCTAGGAATCCACTAGTAATTTAATAAAATCATTTTATCCATAATAAATTTTATATAAATCCAAATTGTTAGTATCAAAACCGTAAAGTAAAGAATAGAAAATGTCAACTGTCAGTGTCAATTAAACCTGAATTTCAAAAACTCGAAAACATAACCTAAACATAAAATTTATAAATTGTAAACTAAAACATAGATCAAAATATACTTTGTTAGTAATGAATCATCATTTAATATCTCTATCTAGATATATATTGATAAATCAAACTTCAAAAAGTTAGTATTGATTTCAAGAATAGCGCTAAGTTATTTTATATTTATATAAATTAATATTTAACATATTTCGTTGTTTATCAAATTCCAGGATGTTTAAGTACACAGGAAGCAATAGAACGTCGGAATCATCTCTTTGTGTTAGAAAAGAAGCGTCAACTGGAAAATATAGGTCGTATTGAGAAAATAGAAGTAAAGTATAAAGGTATACCTAAAGAGTGCACTCTCGTTATGAACAAAGATATATCTACACCCTATGATTGCGCGAAACGTAAGTTTTTTACCTTACATTTACATATTTTACACAATAAATATTTAATTGCTTTTGTTGATGTTTCATGATGGGTATAATAATAAATGTTAGTGTGGCTGGCTGTGAGAAATTCTTGCTTGTGTTTAGTATTTGAAATGTTGACAAAAAACTATACAGTTGTTTTGCTAAATAACTATAACCACACCATATTTCATCTATATAATATAGTAATTTTTAATGATATGAACAAACTAATAGATAAAAATAATAAAATCTAGAATTTTTTACATGTACTTAATATGTATAAATGACTTAAGATAATATTATGTATTTTTTTTTTAATGTCTTCTAGGTATATTATTTGTAGGTTAGTTTATTATCAGGTTAGTTTTATGATGAAGTTAAACCAAAATGTATGTAACTCTTCAGATTTCAGTGAGTGGCATTTGGAAAGCAGTGCTCTTGCCTTGTTAGATGGTACCCTGTACTGGGACATGCACAAACCACTTACAGGGAATTGTACTTTGGAGGTAAATTAACTTTGCATTAAATATTCACTTGTAATAAATAAGAATTCTTGTTGCAATATACACATGCTTACTACCTTATTTACAAATACATTTTTTATAATGTAAGTTAATCCATATTTTCAATTATTTTATATAATTTAAAATAATTAAAAACTATATTGAGTATTTATCAGGCTTTCCAATTGAAATCTAATTATTTATACTGGGAGACTATTATTTATCCATTAAAAAAATTTATACCCACAGTTCCAAACCTTTAATATAGCAGAACCTCAGCAAGTCAACAAGGCGTTTTGGAGAACCTGCTCTCTCGTGCTCGGAGCATGTGCTACTGTAGCCTTCAAACATACCATTCCAGTACATCTGCATAGCTTCCCTGGACCTGACAGTAAGTTCAATATTTCCATTGTATTTAGAATTATGTAAAAACCATTAATATGACTTATGTTTTATATATATATATTATTTTCCAGTTCGTAGTGGTTCATTCATATATGATATTGACATGCCCTCATTACGTGACTGGAAACCAACACCCCAAGAAATGCACACATTAAGTGCAGAGTATGTACAATTGTGTCGCAGAAATATGAACATAGAGCGTCTAGATGTGTCCGAAGCATTGGCTTTGGAGATGTTTGTAGATAACATGCATAAGGTCAAACAAATACCTAGTATAGCCAGTGCTAATGGTAAGTCATTTTTTAAATAAAACTATTTTAACAAATTTTTACTGCTAGTGAAGCTTAAAAATGTTTGTCCATTTTCTGCCATTACTAATATATTGAATATTTTTTAATAACTAATTATAGTAACTAATGCACAAGCTTATTTGTTTCTAGTGCCTTTTTATAAAAGGTTTTATAAACCAACAACAACCAAACATTTTATAACATTTTTAACAAAAAAATATAAAATGTTTGGTGAATATTAGATATCTATAGATATTTATATTTGTTACAGGTAAAGTAACCCTCTACAAAATTGACAAACACATAGACATATCAAAGGGACCAATGATCAGCAACACGGGGCAGATAGGCAAAGTTATGGTCACTTCAGTTCACAAACTCATTGGTGAGTCAATATAAATAGTACTTTGATTTAGATGTTTTATGTATAAGTCTCTCTCTTCTATTCGTAAAAAAAATCCACAAACAATAAACAATAATATATATATAATAATCAAATCAGCAGAGAGGTGTCGAAAAATATTAAAAAATAGGTTACGTAGTATATGTGTATATTCCCTTTATAACACACAAAAAATATTTCAGGTTCTCCAGACAGTGATGTGAACCAGCTGTATAGATTCCAGGGTGTGGCGCTACCTACTGGAGTCATCTTAAACCACTTCGCCTTCTCCATACTCACGGAGAGAGCTAAGAAACTGGTAATGTCTTTTACAAAGTCAACATAGACTTTTTGATTTGGTAATCCATAAGCAATTTTGGTAAACTGCATAGAATATTACACAGTTAAAAAAACAGCTGACCAAATTTCGTTAAAAAAGGCGACCTACAATGTCAATTTATCAAAACCATATTATAAAAATGAATAAATATATTTTTTTAATTTTGACCTTTTTTAATGTAAATAGAATATCGATGTGAAAAAAAAACTATTTTTAGCGAATTGATTTAAAACTCGTCGTCCCGTGAACACGATTACAGCAAAGTATCCGGAACGTCGGGATTCATTTGAAAATATAAATTCAATTATAAGCAAATTGAATCGGTTAAAATTAGATTTATTTAATGGTTTCATGAAAATCTAAGAAAATACTACTAATATCTAGTTTCGGATTTAGATTTTTGTAAGTAGTTCCTTAAAAATGGGAATTTTAAGGAACAATTTCAAATTGCAGTTGTAATACTAACATATTTATTTTCAGAATTCGGCTCGATCACCAGTAAATCCGTTTAGCGAGACCCAAACACAAGAGCAAATAGCAGCCAGAGTGTAGATAATAATATATAATAATTAGGATTAGCAAATAAATATTGAAAGGACTTATAATGAATTTTATTTAAGAACCTATGTTGGTCTGTACATACACTAGTATCAGAATAAATTATATCTACGTAAGACATTATTATTTATGATTTTATTTAATTATATACTTTTAAAATAAGACATTTCTGTAATTCTTTCTTAATGTCATTATATAAAGGACTTTTTAAAGTCCATGCTCCACAACCAGAGCACAAGCCCTACTGTGAAGCCTGTCTGTCTGGCATTTCCCAATTCTATAAATAGATTTTAATAACATTTTTTTCACTCAAACAAAATCTGTTTGACCACTTCGAGCTTAGGTTATTTCATTCGACAGCTTTGTTTGCTGCATTGTTTCATTTGAATCTTAACTTTCAGATTTTGGTTTCTTAGCATCAGAAGGTCCTTCATCATCTTGAAATATCGGCATTGGTTGCGTTTTCTTGTAAGCTGGAGCCACCCAGAATGGATTCTCCTCAGCATCCTTAGCATACTTGAGTATAGCTTCCCTTGGATCCTGTTCATCATCAACCCTCTTGCTCAACCCAAGGTTTCTTATTACGAAAGAGCTTAAAGTACTTCCCGACGCAGCCACTCGTCCGCCCTGACCGGATGTAATAGGCAAATCGGGTCGCCTAGACTTCACTGGGTCTAGCCTCTCCTTTTCCATCTTTTTCTTGCTTGTCCGTAACTTCTCTTGTCGGAACAGCGGTAAGGCGTGCGGCGTGATGATCTGCTGTGAGCTGACAACCTCCACTGATTGTTTCTTTCTGTGTGTTTTTATTATACAGAGCTTGGCTCCTCGTAAACTCCTCTTTGTATCATAAAAGCATTTGACGATGCCATTGCCACAACCCACGAAAATTTGGTTTAATTTTGCATGCCATAACGCCTTTATCACGTGTGACTTAGTAACGTCTATTTGTGTGACCTTTTCGAATGTTTTAGAATTATAGAATATCAAACTACCAACGTCTTGATTTTTTTTTATGGACACCCCAGTGAACACCATTGAATCGTCTGGACTGAAGCCACAGTCGGTCTGATCATATCTGGAGAACAGATCTCCGAAGACGTTTAAAGGTTTCTTATAGTTTCTCAAATCCCAAATCTTCAATGTATCATCATTCCCTCGACTAGTCAAGTATGATCCCAAATATGAGAACGAAATACACGATATCTCGGATTGTTTCTGATGTGCGTTTCGCATCAAGAGGGAAGTATTTACAAAGTTCTTTCTATGATCCCACATCTGTATGGATCCATCGAAGCACCCGCAAGCCACAGTGTTGCCATCTCGTGAAAAAGCGCAGGAAGTCGGATTTGTCTTCAGACCACCTTGCTGCCGAGGTTTGATGACAGATTTGTGTTGTTTAGGGTTCTCTGTGAGCCACAAGCGAAGAGTTCCGTCCTGGGAACAAGTCATGAACTCTTCTCGTATTTGAGGGTGCCAGCAACCACTGTTTAGAGTTGCCGTGTGTCCTTTTGTTCTGTGAAAGTTTAAGCAAAGATATTACAAAATGTGTAAACATCATTTGATTCCATTATGCTAGTTTTTTTGTGTTTTGAAAACCCAAAATGTATTTTTTTTTAATTCTATTCATTACCAAATGACACTTACGAACCTGCTTTGGAGCAGTATAGTTGGTAGACCTGTGCACTCTTCCTTTGTTTAATACAAGACTTGTGGAGTGGGAAATTTCAATAATTGAAACTTTTGAATGTGTGTATGTAAGAATCAATAGTTTTGAAAAATTATCTTACCTTGCCATATCATTGATATACTGATCACCCTTCACACACTCCAGCACTTCAAATCCATCTCGATCCAACACTTTAGCTTGTGCTGCTCCGCTGACGACGAGTATGGAGTCTCCAGTGGCTGAATACTGTAGAGCCTTGATGGGATGGTTCTCACACGGTTGTAGTGTCCGGAATGAACGCATTGAGGTATCCATGCCTATTGGAAGATTATACATGTAAGAACTCCGACTATACTTTTCTAGAAATAAATATATGTAGATCATAAAACAATCAGTATTATTTGTGTAATGAAGTAACATATTAATCAAAAGATTTGAATTCTCAATATGATGTAATTAAGAATACTACTTTTTTATGTAATATAGGCAAAAAATTACAGTGAAAAATGCGGTAGGCATTGAATCTAAACAAACAAACAGTGACAATGAATGGAGAGGGCTCTGCAAGTCAATAAATGTATGTAACAATTTATTAATGAACCCTAAAAGTATTGATTTGTGGTTCAATTTATAAATATATATTTATTTGTTATGCTATAATAAAATCATACCCGACCACCAATTCGGCTTTAGAAAACAACATGGTACTGTAGAACAGATACACAGGCTGGTGGAAGAAATTCTTACAGCTTTTGAAAACAGGAAATATTGTTGCGCTACATTCCTGGACATATCACAAGCATTTGACAGAGTTTGGCACGAAGGACTACTTTACAAGATAAAAAAAAGCTCCCGACAAATAACCATATATTTTTAAAATCCTATCTCACGGAAAGATGAGCAAAATGATCTTATGTAAAGCAAGGCGAAGACGCAACCAAACTTCACAGAGCACTTGCTGGTACACACACACCACAAGGTAGCGTGCTTTGCCCCACCTTGTATTTAATATTTACCTCAGACTTGCATACAACTTATGGTGTCGTAATTGGTACATTTGCTGATGACACGGCAACCTTGACTACAGGTGACGAACCGGCTGAGGCAAGCAACAAGCTACAACGCTGTCTTGACATCACGGAATGGTTAACCTCGTGGCGAGTAAAAGCAAACGAGACCAAATCCGTACAAGTTACCTTTACAATGAGGCGCGGTATCTGTCCTCCCGTATTACTTAATGGCGTTCAAATACCACAATCAAGTGAAACCAAATGTCTTGGAATTTACTTGGATCGCCACCTAACTTGGAAGAAGCACATATTTACGAAACGAAAAGTTCTAGGAATCCAGCTAAGAAAGATGTATTGGCTACTCTGCAGAAACTCACAATTATCACTGGAATACAAACTTCTTTTATACAAGTGTATCTTAAAACCCATCTGGACCTACGGGATACAAATCTGGGGAACCGCCTCAAACTCTAATATAGAAATACTACAAAGATTCCAATCAAAAATGCTCAGGATAATTACTAATGCTCCTTGGTATATAACAAACAAACAATTAAATCGTGATCTTGAAGTTCAAACAGTCAAAGATGAAATACAGAACTCTATGACATCATACAAAAACAAATTAGATCATCATCCAAATGCACTAGCTGCAAACTTGATGAGCTATCATTCGACATTCAAACGACTAAAAAGAAAGGCACCTTTGGATTTGTTAAGGGACTAAATTGTTAAATGCCATATACCTACCATACCATAATGTACAGAAAAGGGACATGTTGCTGGACTGATTGCCCTACATGACTTTTACAAAGCTCATAACCTTTTGCTGAATGTTCCTATTAGAACAGATTACAGAAAAAAAAATTAAAAATTGTTATGCTATAACTTATCTGTTATAGTTTATAACCAAGTCATAACATATCTTTACATTTTAATATAACAAATATAAGCAATCCATATCTATTTATATATATAGATAGAATGTTACTGTAAATATATATATATATATATATATATATATATATATATATATATATATATATATATATATATATATATATATATATATATATATATATTATATCTGTAGCAAGTTATTGAAAATAGTATTTTGTGCGTTTGATTCTTGAGAAGTAGATGTGTCATTGCTTATTTATATTAGCTACTCACCAGCAAAGTCCCAAAATGATACATCATAATCAACAGCTCCAGTTGCCAAACGGGCTCCAGAGGGATCCACTGCTACAGCCACCACTGCCTTGGTGCCATGTTGCATTTCTACCTAAAAAATAAATAAAATATTATAATAATTTTACATCAATCACATCAAGTAGGAATATTTTTTTTGTAACTGCTATATTGTCTGATAAGCTATTTTAACACTACTATGGTGTTTTAATAATTAAAAGAAATACTACTATAATATAATATTAGAATTATCTTTCTCAAAAAAAGATATCTTATATGAATGTAATTGCTGCCTAAAAATTTATTACTAAGCATAATTGATTGTAATAATTTTACAATGATCTAACCTCATGTGTATGTGGTATTCGTTTTTCTATTGTTAACTCTTCATCATCTGAGCCACTAAGTTCATCATAACTGTCTTCATCCTCACTATTTTCATCACCTTTATCACTCTGTTTTGTAACAGCTTCTTCAACTTTATTATCTGAGGTGGGCAATAGTGTTGACGGTATTGGAGGACCAATAAGTTCATCATCTTCCTCTTCATCATTATCTTTAGGTTCATTCACTGGTCCTAATATAGCCTTAATTCTTAAAGTTTCTTCATTATTTTGATTAACATTTTCAATTTTCCTTTTAGTTTGTTGAGCAGTAAGACGTGCTTGCTGCACCATTTCTTCAACATTAAAGCTTTTGGCTTTTTTACCGAAGTTTTTTATACCCATCACTTGATGTAAGTTTTGGCTCTCTAAATCCTCAGTTATATCTTCAATATCCTTTTGCTCTTGTATCAGTGTGCGACCGAAAGTGCCGAAACCAGAAGTGCTATCCTTATCGGCAATGTTTTGACCTACCGTACTAATGTTGAAACTAATTTTGCCAAACGAAATCGGTTTTTTACTCATTTTTATTGTATGATTTGTATTATGTAAATATTTTCCTGCTTATACTTCCGACAGTTTGAGGGAATTGGTTTTAGTTAGAAGTAATTATATGAATTTAGACAATATGAAAAATAAAATTGTTTAGTTGTTATATTTGATAACAATTATTAAAATAAGATGAACCTATTATATTTATAATTAATGTAAATGTATTACAATATTGTCCAGTTTGACAGTCAATGGATAATAATTAATAATAACAATAATTATTAACTAATGTCAAATCTGACACCGTTCTCGATTATATTTGTCAATGTCACACAGATAAGCAACAACAACAACTAGGCCAAAATCATCGCCCACTAATGCCCTACAGTTTGAGTGTTGACCCCCCTTTGCAAATCAGAAGACAATTTTTAAGCGATCGTTTTGTTATTAAATCGTTATAGCTATCTTCCCATCCTCTCTGGTATAAGCTCAACAAACTCTCCCAACTCTACATTCCAAATCGTCCACTTTCCAATATTTTAAACAGCTTTAATAAATTCTCCAACTTCCCAAATCCTCTATTACCCTTCCTTATCAATCCTTTGTACCCTATTCCTTTCAAAGCCCTTACTTATAGTGTTCCCATCATCACAGATTTGGGTTTTATAAAAGGTGATCCTGATACTAGATTCAAATTTCAAGAAATTATTTATAAAAAAATGTCAAGGCATTATCTCATCTATACGGATGCTTCAAAACTTTACCCATCCGGCTGTGTTGGTGCTGCTTGCTGGATTCCTAAATTCATTTTTTTTTTACAATATAAATGCCTCCTGAAACATCTGTGTTTCCTAGTGAGGCTATTGCTATACTGGAAGCTATACTTTTCGCCTTCTCCCATGATTTAGGACCGACAGTTATTATTTTTAGATTGACTCACTAAGCTGTCTCTTAGCGATTAAAGAGAATCCCTTTCGTAGCAGATTGAAGATTTCTATCATTTTTAAGATTAGGGAGGCCTTATTCTCGTGTAGTCAAAAAGGCTTGCACCTCGTTCTTGTCTGGATTTCAGGTCACTCTGGAATTGCTGGAAACGAGACAGCAGATTCCTGTGCCAAAGCCGCAATCCAAACCGGTGTTCGTGTCATTTCAAAAACTCCTCCCAAGAACTCCGTTCCCTAACCAAAATCCACATGGGCAAATCCTGGAATTCATTTTGGAGTTCATCAAAATCGGTTAAGGGAAAAAATTTATTCAAACGTGCAACCAGACATCCCCAGACGCCCTTGGTTTTTTCTCAATAAGAAAGTTAACCGCTGGGTCACTTCTAGCATCTGTAGCCTACGTCTTGGTCATGCGTGTACACCTGATCACCTGGCTAAAATCTGAGTTCGTGATCACTCATTGTGTGAATGTGGCCTTGACGAAGGCTCGGCCTCCCACATCCGTTTCCATACCCCAATCTCCCCCGTCCTATATATGACATTCTTCCCTCTGGAATAGTGATTAAATTTATAGGACGAGCGTGTCCTATAAATTTTTAATAATGTTAGTGTTTAGTCCTTATTGCCGATTTCTGAGTAAATATTTTAAAATTAATAAAATTAAGTTGTAACCATGTGTATGTCCTAGACTCTAGAGTAATAAGTTGTTTTTAGTGAAATTGTATAGTGTAGTTTTTTAATAGTCTTACATTATATATTTGTGTTGTTTTAGGTTACCGTGTAACAATGAAAGTCTGACTATTTCGTCTGTTTTCCAAATTGAATTGAGACTGTTATCTCATCCTCACCAATCAATCTCTTCCGTGTGTTCTCCACCCTACATGACATTGGCTGCATCGACCGTTCTTTAATGGGCCTGGCACAACTGAAAGCTATTAAATCAATCTATCTATCTATCTAACAACAAGGCAGTATATACTTGAAGCGTTTATAGTTCTCCGGTTTTTTAAGGAAAATCAGGGTGAGGGTCAGCTCGCCTTTTGAATGTGGTAGTGATGAAGGTTCAGTAGAACATGTCTTCTTTAATTGCTCTAAACCAAAATCCCTATATGATTTGGTGCCTAATGACATCCCTCGTACAATTTATTTTACTTCTCTCCTTAAGCTTTTAATCCCGTAGTTATGAAATCTCCATGTCATTACATCCATCTTTACAGTATTAAATTATAATGTCCTCTATTCAACCTCAAGATTTAAGTTAACTATATCTCCCTAGTTTAGGGTTTTGTATTTTGTATTATATACTAATATAATTTGTGGTGTTCTTTTAGTGTAAACATTCGTCAAAAATTCCTCTGTACATAATTATACAAACAACTGTACAAACTTCAAGCTGTCTTTTCTACCATAAGATACACTTTTCAGAGTAAAAGTTTTTACAGCCATTCGTCAAATTTAGAAGGCACCTGGCACCTCAATTACGAAGATAATTTTAAAGATGGTTTTACAAGTTGAATCCGAATTGATGTAAATTCCCAGTAACTATAATAATACATATACAATAGATTCTTTTTCCACAAATATTGGAATAGTGCCCGGAAATAAATATTGCACATCGACCTTTGGAAAGAGACAATCGGCTAATTTCGGCTTCGTAGAGCATTATCTTTGTCGCACGAAATTGAAACAGTATGGTAACTATAAGGAGCTGTAAAACAAGTATAATTTGCTTCTACTGATAATTATTTTTATTCTTTGTATAAAAGCCACAAATTTTTCTATAAGTGGTGGCTTTAAGCTGGGGTAAAATAAAATAATAAAAAAAGACGTGTGGCACTCGGAGACTGCCGCGGTAAAGCTATTGCATAGCATTTTTTATCAACTTATGCAATTATAGTTATTTATTTATTTATGTAGTTGTTTTTTTTCCTTTGATGTTAATTCAAGTTGTGTAACTTGCGTGTGCGTGGTGATCTAAAAAACATTTTTTTTTTCTTTTAGTGAATAAATTACTCATTTATAGGGTTTTCCTACGCTATATAGGATAAAATTTTAAATAAGAATGGTATAATTTCTCAATTTAAATAGGACCATATAGTCCTATTTAAATGAGAAATTATCAGTGCTATGTAATATCATAAAAAGGTTAATAATATTAACAGCTAAAACGTTTTTAACCTTAAATCTCAGGAATAAAGTTCAATTACGATTGTTAAATTCTTGTACTCAGGGTCTTTTGTAACACCATAACAGAAAGTCACTGAAATGAAAATCCTTGTTGAAAAAAATACATTTGTACAAGTAAAACATTTATTTTAAACTAAACCTTAAGCTGTAGACAATAAAGTTCATAACACATATTATCAACTTGGCGCTTACGCTAATGTTAAATGATAGGTTACACACAATACTGGTGTGCTAGGTTATTTTCGTTACGGAATTTCTGGATTCGGTCTCCACGCTCAAGGCCCGCGATAGAAGCCATGCAATAGCTTAACATGCTTACATTATGTTCACGTAATTTATTATTTAGGAAAATTATAATTTATTATTATTGTCTAAACTGTGTTGGATGCTTCTATATTCATTTTCACATTTGATTGTATGACCTTTTTCCACTCTTTAGCGCCGATGTTTGATGTCGGCTGTCAGTGGTGTATTCTTGTTTAGTTTAATTTACGAATTCATATAGTTATTTACATATTTTCTCTGTTTTGTTGAAAGAAAATATGACCTAATAACAAGAGCAATGTCCTACATTATAAGGGGCTGTAAATCCCATTCTTTCCAGAAAGAAAATTAAGTTCAAAACGTAACCTTCCATCGGTAAGTGATCTAACGTGGTATTTTTTTTACTTTGTTCGTCATTACAATAAACTATTTTTGTTTTTTAAGTGGTTTACAAACTATAAAGAGAAAATCATCCTATGACCAAATTATAGGACTGCTATATGCAATATTTATTATAATATTTGAGTATTTTAAAGTATTCTATATTTTTTTGCTACAGTGTTGTAAAAAACACAGTTATCGATAATTTAATCCAGTATTATTCTAATGAATTCTGCAACATCTATGTACTATATCTAGGGATTATTATTCTAGATTTCCCGTGGACGTTAACTGACGACAGATATGGATCGACACGATTGCACAGAAAAATTGGGAATAGAACCATTTTAGTCCGCAATATTTTAATAACTAATATTTAATAGTTTAGAAAAATATGGCTGTAGTTTTATTGTAATTTATTTGTCGTTTCTTTTATAAGACGTTCTCAAAGTGGGGAATAAAAAATTAAAAATATGTGTTAACCTGACCATTTTTTTTTTATTTACTTTCAATAAATGTTTTTGATTTTGTTTTTCTAGTTTATTTGTCGTATTGATTATTTTTAAATGCTACCTTAGTTATTTTCTAGAACGGATTATAGCTGAACGTTATCGCACACGGCAAAATCCTCTAGGTGATAGTAGGTACTTTTTGATGTATCTCGTTCTAGCAAGTGATGGAAAGCACTTAAACAGCCTTTTAAAAACAGTAGGTACTACCATAGAGATAAGGATCACTATCGATATCGCGGATAAGTTTACACAATGTTACATCACTAGAAAAAAAATTGTTGTCTACGGCAGTGTACGCCTTAAACATATGAAGCTTCTATGCTTTAATTATTATTTTGAGAAATAGGTACTGTGGTAGATAATGCTCTACGAAGTCGAAATCAGCCGATTGTCTCTTTCAAAAGGACGATGTGTAATATTTATTGCCGACCACTGTATTACAACGTCTTATTTTAAGAATGGGTATAATGGTTTTTATTATGTGCAGTTATAATTTTCCTAAATAATAAATTTTTTAAATAATAAAAAGCATGTTTCTTAAATTATATTACTCCCCAATTAAAATAACCACTTATAGAAAAAAAATATTTTTATACATAAAATAAATTTAATTTTAATTTTAATTAATAAAAAATTATACTTGTTTTAACAGCTCCTAATAGATACAGGAATGATTGTATTTCTTGCGACAGTGATAACGCTCTATGAAGCCGAAATTAGACGATTGTCTCTTTCCAAAGGTCGATGTGCAATATTTATTGCCGGGTACTATACTTAGGTACGGAGCGGTAGCTGTTCTTCGTTTAATTTAAGTTCGTTTCGTTATAAGTTAAAAACATACGAAAATTTAAATCATAATTTTGCCTAGACCCCATCAGCCATAGGAGAAAATTTCGTGAATATAATATAATATATATTATAATAATAATATCAGGACAAATTACACACATTGATCTAACCCCTTAGTAACCGCTCTAAAATATTTAAAAACGTTTGCGTACATGCCAAGTCGATTTATATTAGAAATAAATTTTTAAACTCTGATGATAAGATAAAAGCAACGTGGGATGTTATATCTAGTGTTTCTGGGAAAACTAGGGCTGTTCATGGACCTATTAAGCTAAAAATTTATAATATTGAAATAAATACAGATTCAAATGTTGCGGCTACTTTTGAGACTTTTTTTAAAGAAATTCCTGTAACAGTTATTACTGTAAATTGTTAAAACGTTTAGAAACCTAAATATGAAAAAAACAGGGGATCTCTGGGGTATGTCAGTTAAATTACTTACCACTGTTATAAATGACATTGCTCCCCAATTATCCTTAATTTTTAACAAATGTATTGAAACCGGTACATTCCCAGATTTAATGAAAAATAGTAAAGTAGTTCCTTTGTTTAAAAGTGGCGATAGACTTGAACCGGGAAATTATAGGCCAATATCTATTTTGCCTACCTTAAGTAAAATCTTCGAAAAAATTATTCTCAACCAAATGACAGAATTCGTTTACAGCAATAAAATAATGCATAGTAAACAATTTGGTTTCACCAAAGGCAAGTCAACAACTGATGCGGGTGCCACGCTTCTTAAGCACATTTATGACGCATGGGAGAAGTCACAGAATGCAATCGGGGTATTTTGTGATTTATCTGAAGCCTTTGATTGCGTAGACCATCAAACATTACTATGCAAACTTAACCACTATGGTGTGCGTAGTGCTGCGCTTGATCTTATTGCCTCTTACCTAAATCAAAGAGTTCAGACGGTTGATGTAAACAATTGTAAATCGGCTGGTTCTCACCTAAAGATGGGTGTTCCACAAGGATCTATTCTTGGCCCCTTTTTATTTTTACTCTATATTAATGATTTGCCCTTTTATGTAAAAGGACTATGTGACATTGTACTTTTTGCTGATGATACTTCGCTTATTTTCAATGTTGATCGTAATGAAGCTAATTATGACAAAGTAAACAGTGTTCTGTCACGTATTCTTCATTGGTTCGAAATTAATAATTTGGTCTTAAATACTAAAAAAACTAAATGCATGGAATTTACACTTCCTAATGTCAAAAGTCAAAATTGTAGTTTACTCATTAACAATGAAGTGTTAGAACTGACTGACTCAACAATTTTCTTAGGTATAACTTTAGATAAAAAGCTCCAGTGGAACCCCCATCTCTCAACTCTCGCTGGCAAACTTAGCTCTGCCGTCTTTGCAATTAAAAAAGTAAGACAATTAACAGATGTTAATACGGCTCGACTCGTTTATTTTAGTTATTTTCATAGTATTTTGTCTTACGGTATTTTATTATGGGGCAGTGCTGCCGAAATAAATTCTTTATTTGTTTTACAAAAAAGAGCTATACGGGCTATTTGTAATCTAAGAGCTAGAGACTCCCTAAGAGATGTTTTTAAAGAAATCGGTATACTTACGGTTGCTTCTCAATACATTTTTAATAATATATTATATATACGTCAAAATTTAAATACTTATACTAAAAACAGCGACAGACATACGATAAATACAAGAAATAAAAATAAACTCGTAACGCCTAAATTTCGACTTCAAAAAGTTAACAAATCCTTCATGGGCTTCAGTGTACGCATATATAATAAGGTTCCACAAGATATTTTGGATCTTCCTTTTCATAGTTTTAAATCTAAAATTAAAAATATATTATTAAATAAATCTTATTATAAAATTCAAGAATTTTTGGATGATCGAAATGTATGGAACTTGGGTCATTGACTCATTTGCAGGGTTGATGTTATAATGTATAAGTCAAACATTGTTTAATTTCATTTAAAAAGAGCAACTGTTGAGTTTCTGGCCAGCTCTTCTCAGCAGAATAGCATTCCGAGCTGGTGGTAGTTTACTCACAGACTGACTATACTGACCAATTTAATGTAATTGACGATTGAAAAAGTGCGTGTAAATGCCTACTTGAATAAAGATATTTTGAATTTGAATTTGAATTTGAAAAGTAAGCAAATTATTTGCTTGTGTTAAGGGTGTTAGACAACGATACAAATACATAGAAATACACATATAAATACTGAGAATATATTTAATAAACGACCAAACCCAGAAACACAGACATCTATGCTCATCACAATCGAACCCGAGCCCCATTGCGTCGTGACACGTTAGACGTCTGCGCTAACCGCTGGACCAACGGGGCGGTTTATTGATATAGCAATAGAAACTGCAAATATGGTCAAAAACCAGAAGTTTATTGATTTATTTATTTATTTAATCCATGCTAGAGATCACTTATATACTTCAAATGTAAGTGTCAGGATAACCTATTTTGATATCATACTTATGGAAATAATCCCTTCTGTAAAGACACTCCAAAACTTATAATAAAAGTTACAAGGGATCCAAGAGCACCATGGTCTGACAAGAACTCCATAACAAACTTAGCCGGACATTTTTTTGGTAAAATGTAAATATTATGTAAGCAATTTATAACGTATACTAATGAACCTTTAAGGAGTTACCCACTTTATGGAGCCTATGACATTTTTTTGTTTTTAAGCGTTAATTTTAAATAAAAGTTTTTCTTGAATTTATAAATATTTTTATGTACATAAATTATTTTTTATAAATATATTGGTTGTAATTATGATATTGCATCATAATTTAAATTGCTTTAAATTTATTTCTTAACTTTTCACGGGACCTCATGTTGTAGATTGTTCGAACAGTCCTCATCTGCCGTATAAATATAGAATCAATATCTGATGCATTATCCCATAATAATTAGTCAGAACTCATAGGACATGATATTGCGAAATTAACTAAAGTAATCTAATTTAGCGGTTTCAACGTTCAACTAAGTTTGTTTGACAAATCTCATACATGAGGACCTTTAGTCTATTTTTGGGCATTATGTTAGATATAAAATTGCAATGGAATCTTGCATCTAAGGTAATGCCCAAAATCTAATTTATCATTATTCAATGGTAAATTGATTTTGACGTTTTTTGACATTTCGTAAAGTAAATTGTACATACTTTGCCTTTATGTTAAGCAACAAATAATTTGCGTTAAGTTATTGTACAGCATTTGAGAGACCATTGTTAACTTCGTCACATAATGATTGATGTCTTTAATAGACTTTAAAAATAGTAGAAGTATCTTCAGGACACAACATTAAGTATAACTAGTATCAATTTTTAGTTTATACAATTTATTTTATGGTTTAAAATTACTAGCATATTTTTTTTTATTGGAATACAAACATTGGAACTCAAATTAATGTAATTTATTGCATATTTGCTTTTAAATGCATACTTATAAAAAATAAACATTCCCGAAAAATAGTTTAACAAAATAGACCAAAGATTATTGACTAATAAAACAAACTTATCTTTTATGCGTTTATGTAATAGCAGCATGGGTTATATCTTTTAGAAAAAATATAAACGAATATTAATAATCAATATAATCTAAATTGAAAGTCATTGATATGGGATTTCTTGATCAGTAAAATATAATAAAATATAGAAAAAGAACAACCTATACACCGTTTAATTAAAATTATTGCTAGGACAACTAAATTTTGAAAAAAAAAAGAATAATTCTAAGATTTTACAAGTTGCTACTTAGTACAACTCATAATTCGTTATCAATTTTTCAATTATCATTTATGAACGCAAGTGTCAGTTACTTGTTTGTAAGCAATTGACAAATGACAATTCACATTCCACAATTGACAATTATAAATTATCTTTTATTTTTTAGCATTCTGATTAGAGCGGTATCAGCGAACGCTCGTCCAGGATGTTAATTTACGTTATTTTATGTTTTTACGTGGGATCTGCTTTAGGATTTCACGTGGACAAAGGTGAGAAATAATTCATTTTTGGTAAAACAATTATAGTACATGTTCTTTCTAATAAATAAAGTGAAAATTGAATAATCCTTCCTGATAATTCTTTTATGTTGAAATTACCTAATTTAACATGTTACTGGTAAAATTCATTTAAATGGAAAATTGTGAAAGCTATATTCATAAAAGAGTTTTATATTCAGTTTTTGTAATCGACATTCTTAGATTCACCGCCAAAATGGAGCGAAGTTTACACCGTCAAAGGATTATTAAATATACCCTACGCAGAATTACACGAACCATTTTATGCTTGGTAAGTAGATCATAATTATATATATATATATAGTGGTTGATACGTCCATAATACGACTGAGAACTAAATTTAACAATAAATGTTAAAATGGATGCTGATAATATGAATTGTTTGTTTTCCTTTGAGGCAAATATAATTAGAGAACTTCAGATTAAATTACTCATGTTTACATCATTGGTTGATAATGATACTCTGAAGGTTCAATTACCAATTCTTTGTTTCATATTATCAGTACATTTTTATATATTTTTTTATTTTATATATATTTTGTACTTTATTTTAGTTTTATTTCTCTTTCTTTTACATTTCATTTTTTTCTTAACTGGTAAATTACATTAAATCTCCAATTCTACAAAAAATATATATATTTTATAAAATTATTTAAAATATGTACATGTAAATAGTTAAGTACTATTTCATGTAACTACAATAGATTTATTGTTTTGTATTTCTTTCTACATTTCTCTGTGACCTCCTTAAAAGCAGATGTTGCAAATATCCAGTTTTATTTATTTTACAATTAATTGTCATGAGTCATTTGTTACTTTAAACAAATGTGCTGTGACAGATTAATTTAAAAAAGGTCAGTCGCCTTTATGTAGATTAGAATAAAATTTAAATGTTATATGTTTATTTTAAGAGTGGTCACTGTTTTGTTCATAAAGTAAATAACAGTTTTATAGTAGTTATATGTGAATAACTTAATTTGTGTAATCATATTTCAAGATATCCAGTCCAGTTACAACCGAGGTTAATATTTGAACTTTGTCACAAGTCATACAGATAATAAAATTGATTCAAATTGTCTTAAAACACTGGATACCAAGCTTCTACCCAGATTTCAACTACTGTTAATTTAATTTAAATATCATATTTATTATTTGAAACTATTTAAATTCTTCATGTCACTGTTTTGTGGCCACCAAATAAATTATTATCTTAACACTAGTTTGTGCCATTTGAGATAAAGATCTAAGATTACATAAATAACTTATTAGTTTAGAATCGAAGTTAAGGAGTTGGAATTGGTAATAGTTGTGTCTTTTTGGAATTGCAAGGATTTTTATATTATTACGACGGAGAAGGTATAAAAAATCCTGTTATATATTTTTTTATTTTATTAATAAATAATAAAATCTACATTTGACCATCTTCCTATTTGTTTTCTGAAATACATGATGCGGGATGTTGAATATCTGGTTCAACAATGGTCAAATGCTTGGGTTGTATGGTTGATCAGCATCTGTGTTGGCATTAATGACATTTTGATAAGTAAACAACTTATTAGGTTTTAAATAATTACATTAAGTTTTTTTTTTCTAAAACTGAATTTATAGGGCATTATCTCGCATCAGTAGTATTTTGTATATTGTTTACCAAAATGGGGGTTGCAAAAAAATAATTTTAAAACTTATAAGAGCTGAGAGATCCTGAAGGTTATGTATGTCAAACTTTTAACATTTTCTATTGACCATATTTAATTAAAGGAGACTTAAAGCTGATAAATAAAATTAACATTATTGTTTTTATTATCTGTATTAGAAAGAGTTATCTACAACTTTGTTAGCTTATGCTCTGCTGGTACTGGAGAGACGCCAATATGCCTATTACATGTCGCTACGTGTTGCTTACACGAGTTTTCTAGTTAACTGTTAACAGAATCAGTGTTATTCCATTGTTTGTATGAAGTACCTATTGCTTAAGCAGCCATTTCATTATCCTATTTACTAAGTGCTAGGTCGACTAGTGTTATAACGTATTGTTAGTGAGCTAGTACTCCCAATTAATTTATGTAAACTTAAACGCTATTTTTGGGGGAAAACAAAGGCAACATCTCTGTTCCTATAGCAATAATAAAATATCTAAGTAAAATAAGTTCAAAACGAAACTTTAAATGTGAAATTAAAAACAATCACAGATTTTTTGGGTAGACTAAACGTTAAATACTTTTATCATTTATGGTACAAACTGTTTTTTCTGTTATTTTTGTAGTATTTTCTGTTTGTATGCATATCTTCTTTCACGCAATCCATCTATTATTTTTTCCGCCGTCCTCTTACTTTGCAACCTTCCCCTTCTATATCTAACACTTTTCTAATAACATGCCTTCCATCCTTCCTCAAAATAAGATCATACCATGAAAGACGATTTTTACTAGTTTTTCTGTCACTGACGCTACTCCTAAGCCTTCCCTTATGTACTAATTACTTATCCTATCCTTGAATAAATTACCTTAAATAAAACAGAAGCTATTACTTATCCCCATAAATATCTGATGAGTATAAAATATTTTAGATTTCCCTCGGAATTAAAATTACATGCGACTGTATTTTTTTAATACTGTCTCTTGCCATGTAGGGCTTTGGGATAAAAGTCAAAAATTTGTAGTAAACAGAATTGATTAATAAAAATAATAAATAAAAGCTACTTCAAGGATTAACTTTGATACATTTAATTATACTGAATATAAGTAACATTCCAGAGCAAATTAGAATCTTGGTACCTACCTATCTACATATGAGTCTCGTACGTTTTTGATGAGTTATAATCAGCGTGTTTTTTTATAAGGTTGCTGGCTGGATACAGGTCAATGTGCTCTCATTTTTTACAATTGTTTTGTTGATGTTTGGATGGAAATAATATTTATAATTTATAAAAGTTGATATTGGTTATATTTGACCCGAAATATCTGATTAATATTGAGTAATGAACTGTCATCGCTTTAATAAACGAAATGTGATAAACATTTGTATGGGTGTATTAAAACCGAATATATACCTAGTATTAATTCACCCATACAAATGTAATGATATTACAGTGCAACACACGCACATGCTGCGTCATCGCCGGCAAAGATTAGGTCCGGTTATTCGGCGTTCTCAATTCGCAAGATAAGAGATTATTTTGCTTTGTTCCTAATCATTTATTATTTTAGGTTTGATAACAAAAATGGCAAATCTCGAATCGACTACTACGGCACGATGGTCAAGACGTTCCAGCTCTCTGCGTCGGCGTACCCACACTTTGGTACATCTATTAAGGTACATGTACTAACATGATATAATTTTTATGAGACGGGGTGAAACCAGCAGATTGTCCTCTTTATGTTGGGACACAATTGTAATTGGTAATATGGATATCTGCTAATTCTGGCAGTAACAAATGCGTTGTCACTTGAGGTATGGAGGTACTAATGATCCAGAGAAGAAAATAGGGGTTTTGGGTATCTATCTGTCACTATCTAATGATGAGTATTGATAATTAAATTTACCAAGTTAATAAGTTTTGAGTTCATCTTAAACTTTATTCCCGAACTAAGAGACAGTTAGAGACACCTTACGAATTATGAGAAATAAATAAAAATATATTCTTTATCTTTCTGAATACGATTGCTGCCAAGAATATAAAAAAATTACGTAATAAAAAAATACTGTTTCCCAGCGACTCCCTACTTTATAAAAAAATATATCTTTCTAGTAGGTAATAAAAATATCTTTCTAATAGTAATATATATCTTAGTAAATAATTAAACTCTTATACAAAATTTTACCGGCAAATTAACCTTCTCAGATTAAGTTTTAGAACTGGTAATAAAATAATTGTTTCGGGCTATATTTTGTTTTGAACTTGTACTTCCAATTATCCAGATAGCCCCAGTGACAACGGAGCAAGTCCTGAACCAAGACACCTGCCTCCAGGTGAATGGATCTGCGGACGAGAGCATCCAAGTACAGACCGTACTGCCTGATATGACTGGCTTCTTCTATGTTGGTGAGTGCAAGAATCGTGCTTTCTCCTTCTTTGTTACTTGTAGTCTCAGTTTAGCTTTCGACTGTATTATGCTTAGCGAAGGTCGTGTGTTCGAATTTCACTTCGGACAAAATGAAAATAAGTGACGATTTTACTTTATAGTATTTTAGAAATAAATATAAAAATAGGGGTTGATTGATTAATTGAATGTATAATTAATTATTGATTCATTAAATGATGATGATAGAGTGAGAAAATAAATGTAATTAAAATATATTTAGGATTTTTCTTTTAATTGACTGTTTGAGCAAATTTTCTGTATGTTTAGGAAAATATAAAACTAACTATGGAATTATCGTCAGTTAAACTCAACTATAGAGTTATAATTAACAGACGAAAAAAAAACTCTTTAACTATAGTTTAGTACAGTTAATAATAATAGAGATAGATCTTTTTTTATTCGATTTTCACGAGTAAACATTTACTCGACTTGTAAACACGATAGTTGTAAAGAAATCAATACCTAATACACTAATAAAAAAAATCACTCGCAGGTACAGAAACAATGAAAGACTCGGACACGTTCAAATGGCGCTTGGTACAGGTCATTGGGGACAAAACGAACAAGTACACCATGTGGGTGAAGTACAGGGGGAGTCTGCGAGGAGAACCTGTAGCCATCCCTGTTAGGTTGGTATTACTTAATTATTTACACTTTTAAATACAACAAATACTTTACACAGAAATCAGTAGTGGTCACTAAACATCCAATACATATAAAAACAGAAAATAATTTAAAATTCTTTATAAAATGATGTTAGAAAAAAGTTAAAAATTAAAAGTTAAAGTATAATTTTTTTTTTTTTTTTTTTTTTTATATGATCTAGGGCAATGCTTGACTACATTTCACCTGATGGTAAGTGGAATGTAGTCTTAGATGGTAAGTCGCATTGCCCTAGCAACCTATTCACTCTTCTCTTGAAGACACCCACATTATATTTGGCCGGAAATACCGACGCAGGCAAATTGTTCCAGTCCTTCGCTGTACGCACTAAAAATGAGGAAGCAAAGCGCTTCGTTCGGACAGGTGGAATGTCCACAACAAAAGGATGGATACCTGCCGTGCGTCGGAACGTCCGGTGATGGAAGGGGGACGGGGGAATTAACTCGTGTAATTCCTGCGCACACTCACCAAAATGTATCGTATAGAATACTGAGAGGCTAGCAATTTTACGCCTGTGTTCAAGGCTTTAGAGGTCGGCTTCGACCAATTCGGGATCGCCTATAAGCCTCTTTGCTCGCCTCTCAATTGAGTCCAGAACCGCAAGATGAGACTTTGCGGCACCAGCAAATATGTGTCCACAGTACTCTACACATGACCGGATCTGTGCTTTGTATAAAACAAGAAGCTGTCCTGGTGTAAAGTACTGCCGAACCTTCGCAAGAACGGCAAGCTTTGTTGCTGCTGCTCTTGCTCTGGACTCAATGAACCGACCAAAGTTGAGGTTCGAGGAAATCTCTAAGCCTAACAACTGAAGCCGGTCACTGTATTCCAAGGATACATTCTGGAAAGTAGGAGCCAAGGTGAAAGGGCTCCTTTTGGCGGTGAATAGACACGTCTGCGTTTTGGTGGCGTTGAACTTGACAAGATTGGCATTGCTCCATGCGGAGACTGCCTGAAGTTTGTCATTCAAACGTTGCACCATGGCTTCTCTTTCAGACTGTACTTGATCTCGACTAGCCCGAGTACTCGGCAGATATCTTTCTACAACTGTGCTGTCGTCTGCATACCCATAGATACCGGGCTTCAACAGATCATTAATGTGCAGCAGAAACAGAGTTGCAGAAAGGACGGACCCCTGAGGCACTCCGGCATTTATTGTCAAGGGTTCCGAGGAACACCCGTCGACAACTACTCGGAGATATCTGTGGCTCAGAAAGTCCGTTACCCAGCCGATCAGACCAGGAGATATACCGTACGCTGAAAGCTTGCATATAAGGCTCGCATGCCAGACCCTGTCAAATGCCCTCGAGACGTCCAGAGAGACGGCGACCGTTCTTCTCGATGGCCTCGCCTAAAATGTGAGTAGCATACACTAGGAGGTCCCCAGTAGACTTATTACGGCGAAACCCGTACTGTCGGTCACTGAGGAGATCGTTACCTTCTAGGTATGCTAGTAGGCGCGAGTTCAATACACGCTCCATAATCTTGCAGAGTATGGAGGTGATTGAAATCGGTCTGTAATTGACAGGGTCGGCACGGCTGCCTTTTTTGGGCACGGGTTGCACATTAGCAAGCTTCCAGGATTTCGGCACTATTCCAGTCATGAAAGAGAGGCGATACAGACGTGTCAGTACAGGAGACAACTCAGCTGCGCATGTCTTGAGCAGAATGGCTGGTATACCGTCAGGACCACTCGCTTTATTCACATCTAAACGACACAATGTTCTCCATACCTCTTTGTTAGTGATGCGGATTTCAGGCATCGAAATACCGCAGTGAGGAAGATGTGCTGGAGAAGCATTGCCAGTGTCTAGATGCAAATTATCAGCAAACAGAGAAGCAAGTACATTCGCTTTCTCTGTTGCTGTGTGGGCCAGGGATCCATCCGGCTTCAGCAGAGCAGGCAGTGAGGGTTGGCAGAAGTTCGACTCGATCGCTTTGGCAAGAGTCCAGAAAGCTCGACTGCCAGTTGGTCTGACAGAGAGCTTTTCGCCATTCTTAGCGATTCGATCGAGACGAGCCTTCCGCAATGCCTTCTTGTAGGACTTGGCAGCTTGGTTAAAGGCTCTCTTCTTCAAACTTACATCCGGAGTTTTGCGGGTTCGAGCATCAGCCCAAATGAGATATGCCGAATGTGGTCATGTTCAAGACCGAAAACAAAACCAAAACCATGGGCGAGCTTTGCCACCGATGGGTACGTCAGCAAAAGGAATGAAATACTCCATTGCCTGATGCACCACATCGGTTATAGCATCCGCGCAACTCGACGGATCCAGAGAAGAGAAGCAGACCTGCCGCCAAGGATAAGACGCAAAAAAGTGTCGCATCTCATCCCAATCTGCTGACTTGTATTTCCATACTCGCCTAACACCATGAGGTTCGAAGGTTGGTGGGGAATATGTAAACACAGATTTCACCAGACAGTGATCGGAGGTTCCCAAGGGGGAGGTGACTTCTACACGATACCTGTCCGGATCAGTTGTCAGCAGAAGGTCCAGGCAATTGGCTGTATGGCCTACCACATCTGGTACCCTTGTCGCTTGCTTCACCAGCTGAAAGAGGTCCAAGGACAACGCAAATTTCCGCGCTTCTCTTCCAGCATGGTCGGTCTTCTGGTACGGGAACAGCCAGTCCTGATGACAGGCATTAAAGTCCCCCAGAAAGACGAGCTGCGCCGAAGGGTACTGATACAGAGCCATATCTGCAGCCTCACTGAGTTACTCAAATAAACGAGTTGTCTCCTGGTCACCGCTGTGCGAACGGTAGACACAGGAATACAGGATTTTTTCGTTTCCTGTGTCCACTAAAACCCATAGGGAAGAAAAAGTGGGGTCTTCAAGGTGACGGAGACGCTGAATACAGAGGTCGTTCCGCGCGTACATACTGACTCCGGCCCGTGAGCGAAAGTTGTGCTCCAACGAGTAACCGGGATAATCCAAGTATGTAGCGCTCAAAGGACATTGTATCTGCGTCTCCGTCAAAAAGAGCAAGTGCGGCTGCTCTGTCTCCAGGTGGTGGTGGACAGCTAAAAGATTTGAGTGCAAACCCCTTATATTAGTGAGGTGCACTTTGTATGAGGAGGAGTGCAACCGCTGTGTCAACTTGTTTCTTTTTTTTTACCTTTTTCATAATATAAAATAAATAAAAGTGAATAGGGATGGGAAATGGCAGTTGAACGAGGCGGTACGTATCAAACCCGACTTCGAAATTGGTGATGTCTTGTCGCTGGAGGCTAGCCTGGAGACTGCGGGGACGCCCGAACCCCCCCAGGGATCGCCATCGGGCCTCCTCGCCTGGTCGCCAACCAGCACGATGGATCCACCCTGGGATTTTTCGCAGCTGGCGGGGCAGCCTTTCGTGGGTGGCTAACCCACTAATTGGGCCCCCAACTATCTGCGAGCGGAAAGCCGTCGCTTCGGATCCCGCTACCCTCCTCGACTAGACACCCGACAAAACAAACACCAACTCGACGTCAACCGGTTCGCCAACGTACCGCAGCTGTTCAGACCCATTTCCCATAAACGGCTTCATCGAGCAACGTGCCGGAACACGACTATGTCGCTTTGCGGCCCGACTTTGCCCGATGAAAATATAGTATAACTATTATTATATTTATTATCAGCTGTATCCATAAAAAAAGGTTATATAGAACCTCTGAGATTTTATTTTATACAAATAATAACCAGCGTTATATTAAATGATAATATGTCTTATGATATAAATGTTTATAGAAATTATAAATTATAATGAGAACGGTATAACTATAATTTATTTATTTATTTATTCGTTTATTTATTATTTTTTTACAGACCTAAAGTTTAACTCTCCCGATTGATAACACAAGTTTTATAATTATTAACTTATTGTACAACTAAGGTAACAGATACAAACAGATCACTCGTCAAATTTGTTAAATCATATGTCATATAAAGTTATCCAACATCCGGTGAATATCTATACTGCAAAGTTAGAAACATTGGTTAGGATTTCGAAAGAACCCTAATAGATGTCACCAAGACGATCACATATAGAATGTATAATTCACCGAGACGGAACGGGGCGGTTTCCCAGAGATCGCGGGTTCGAATGCCTGCCCGTTCGGTTTATTTTTCATTTTATATTTATGTAAATTTAAATAAGCTTAACATGGCTGTACATGTTTATAGATATTTTCGAACATTAATGTCTTTTGTCCATTTTTCTTATTGTTATATGGTATTTTTTGTATTAGTTTTCATAGTTTTATAACATAATTTATTTAACGTATGTGCATAAATATTGTTCTCACATATTATTTTTAATACTTGTGTCTATTTACTAAACATAGAAGATATCTAGGAATTGTAGAATATTACATGTCTAAATTAAAAAAAAAAAATAATACTTTCAAGAATTTCAGTATCGACTAATACATTATAATTTATAACAGCCACTAGATAAATTTATCATTTTTTTTTTACTTGTACTAGAAACGTGATAAGAAATTTAGTTTTTTGTCGAAATAAAAATCCACCCTGTATACAAAATGTTATTTGCTAGGTACGAGATGAAAGGCTTCAACAGTCTCCTGGGCTCCCACTACGACCACTACTACCTGGACTACACCGACTACAACGTGGATGAGATCAACCCGGAGGTGTTCAACATCGACCCCAGTGAGTTATGTCTCAAATACTTAAATAACATTCATTATTAAGAATTTTGATTAAATTTACAATAAATAAAACTTTCTTGAAATCACATTGTGAAAAAATAAATTAAACATTTAAAAAACCTCCGATACAAAAAACCTCTAAAAATAATAAAAATAATGTTGTTATGTACCAATTGAAGTCTTTGCTTTGGAGGACCGTGGTATCTATTTCACTAAGTTTTCGGAACTAATTAACGGACTATTTGATTTGATATCGTTATATTGTTATTTGCGTTGGTAATTTTCGTTTTGTTCCTTTATTTAGCGGTCCCCGACGCAACGACTGCTTGGTACATAATAATAATATTTTTATTCTTTTTTAGAGGTCTTTTTGTATTAGAGGTTTTTAACATTTTTTCTGCTTTATAAAGTTATGTTATTGGCTTCTATATTTTGCTAATAGTACCTACGAACACACTTATTTTCACTTGTTTAAGTATTTACTATCAATATTGGATAAGAACATTTCACCCGCATCAATAAAACCTCAATATCTTGAAGATGACTGTTTCTATTTCGACCAAACATAGCTATGAACCATCTCGAGGAACCAGGCTATCGATTAAAAAAAAAACGCAATCAAATCCGTCCACGCGTTTGGCTGCTACGATGCCACAGACAGACATACAGACGCACAGATACAGAGATCAAACTTCTATCATCCCTCTTTTTAGTTCGGGAGATAAAAATATATGAATGATTCTATTTTTTTGTCACATGTACATTAAAACTATGGATCATGTTATTGAACAAGATAATAATATAACACAATACCATTATTATTTATTTTTTAAAATAAAAACATCATATATAATGTCAGGTTACAAATGCACCTCGTTCCCCGGACCGGGCGTCCGTCAGTACGCCACCTTCAACCCCATGAAGGAGTTTGTTCACCCCGCCCACGAGACGCACCTGCACGACGAGTTCAACAGGTACATTATTTTTTTTATTTTATCTATTTCATTATTCATTCGTTCACATTCATTAAATTTTTCATTCATTATCTCCTAATTCAAAATTATTCATTCATCTACTTCATTTGTTTAAACATTGATTCGTTCATTATTTTTTTTAATCTGTTTTTCCTTGTATTAATTTATTTGTTCTATTTTTTTTAATTTTGTAACATGTTATTTTTTTGTTTACCTTTTTTGTATTTAATGTGTTTAATACAATATTTTGGTTCATTACAATCAGGTTTGAGACGAAACACAACAAGCAGTACGCGACTGAAGTGGAACGTACCAAGAGGATCAATATATTCAGACAGAATCTAAGGTACACCATTATTAACTTATAATAAGTAAATACTGAAAATATTATATGTAACACTGAACGAAATTTTTCCACCCATTTTTATTAAAATAAAAATTTATTGAGTTATACAATAAAAAAAATTATCTGACCAGTAAATACTGAATAACATTATTATTACTATAAAAAAGATATAAAATCCCATTCTCTACGCAAATTCAAAAATAGAACTATTAATTATTATTCTCGATATTGAAAAAACAACCCAATAATAAACAATGTGACATGTCCAGGTTGATCCACTCTCACAACCGCGCGCACCGCGGGTACTCGCTGGCCGTCAACGCACTCGCCGACCGCACCGACGACGAGCTCGCCGCACGCACCGGCAGGAGGTACTCCGGGAGTAACAACGGTGAGGGGGGAGGGGGGATACATGTCTGTACTTGGATGGCAAGATGATCTAATAATTTGACTTACAATTTGGAATCCGATCATTTTAATTAGAAAATAAGACAAAGGAGACATCATTTTCTTTTACATAAAAACATAAAATCATCGAATAACAGTGATATAACAGAATATTATTAGTAATATTATTGCCAATAATAGTGTTAGTAATTTAATACACCTGGTGAAAACTAATGAAATTAATATAATGTGTGTTACCGAAATGTTGAAATCTCCAGGTGGTGGCTAGTTCGGTCTGCAGGATGTATCCTATACGCGGTGGCTCCTTAGTTCTTGTCAACAATTATTTAAAATTTAAGGAACATAAAGATGTTGTGAGCCTCTCTGTAGAGCGGACTATTGCATAGCTTGAACATTTCATTGTTGTTAGTGTTTTCAGACCCCCAAGTTCGTTATATTATTCTTTTAAACCTATTTTTGAGAATGTTTTATTAAAACTGTCCGCATCTAATAAAATACTATTGTATGTGGTGATTTTAAGATAAACTTATTACTACTCTTTAATTAAGCATTCTATATTCACCGAGGCGGACAGCGGTACGTTAGCTCAGTTGGTAGAGCGAGGGGCGGTTTCCCAGTAGTCGCGGGTTTAAATCCCTGCCCGTATCGGTTTATTTTTCATTCTATATTTATATAAAAAAATAAATAAGCTTAACATGGCTGTACGTTTATAGATATTTTCAAACATTAATTTCGGTAGTGGAATATTTTCAATGTTTATCTATACTGCAAAGATCCCTAACTGACGAGATTACTGCTAGTTAGTTTATTATATTTATTTTCATATATTATGTCTTATGGTATCCTACTGTGGGGTAGTGCTACCGATATAAATACCATTTTCGTTTTACAAAAAAGAGGTATCCGTGAAATTTTCACGTGGACCCTATGGGCCCTAGACATTCTTTACGATCGCCAGTCAGTATATTTTTGAAAATCTTAAACATGTACATAAAAATACTGACAATTATATTAAGCACAGTTATATACACACCACAAATACAAGGAACAAACTAAAAAATAAAACTCTCGCTACCTTTTACTCGACTTATAAAAGTGAGTAAATCTTTTATGGGGCTTTTATACAGTTTTACAACAAAGTCCCAGCAAATATTCAAGTATTACCGTTTAACAAATTTAAGAGAATTAGCAAGGCACGTTTGTGTGCAAAAGGATACTACAATGTAATACTTAGAGGATAACGCATCGTGGGTATCAATGTTTGACAATTAAACATTTTAACATTGTAACTTATTGTATCTTTTATTTCCTCTATGGTCTTTATATATATATTTTTATTAATAAAATCGTTTCTCTTCAGGTCTTCCGTTTCCCTACGGCGAGGCGGAATTGAAACACATGAGTGTGAAACTTCCCCCGGAGTTTGACTGGAGACTCTTTGGAGCCGTTACCCCCGTTAAAGGTTTTTAGAAATTCAAAACTACTATTTTAATATGAATTAAGCATACTTAGAACTTCTGAAACGTCAGACTAAGGTTGCACTGTTCTAAATGGTTGTTTGGCTCTTCTTTGATTTGGTTTGGTTAAAACTATTATATCTATTGTATAAAGACTGCACAAATGAATGAATTAATTTGTGAATAAATTCAGTTTTAGTTTCAGAGTAGTATGTCTATAAAGTAATGTTATGTTCCAGACCAGTCAGTGTGTGGTTCGTGCTGGTCGTTCGGTACAGTGGGCGCGGTGGAGGGCGCGCTGTTCCTCAACAACGGCGGCCACCTCGTGCGACTCAGCCAGCAGGCGCTCGTCGACTGTTCATGGGGGTCAGTCATTACTGTAAACGCGGTCACAAACCCTTACTATCGTTTCTCATAAATTCGTAATATGCTATTACTTTTTTTATCAAGAAAATCTTTTATTAAATATTCGAATACAAACTGATATTAATATTTTAATACCATATTGAATTGAATTTTAATAACAAATTTAATAATTTTAATAACTAAAATAATTAAATGTTCAGTTTCGGCAACAACGGCTGCGACGGCGGCGAGGACTACCGCGCCTACCAGTGGATCATAAAACACGGACTGCCCACTGAGGAAGAGTACGGAGGTTACCTCGGACAGGTGAGGACAAACAAACACACACACTTTAAATATCTGCTCCCTTCTCCGTTACAACTTCCGTCTAGTACTTTTTGCGTGAGGCGCAAATAAATAAAATGTTTCTTTACACATAGTAGTTACTTTTAAAAAATACAAATCTGTATATAATATTCACTAAATATAAAAATTTCTTGTTATATAATTCACTTATATATCGGTTTTTATAAATTATGTTCTCTATTAATATATCACAGGACGGTTACTGCCACATCGACAACGTCACCATCAGCACCAAAATCAAGGGCTGGGTCAACGTTACCGCCAAGAACGAAAATGCGCTTAAGGTAATATAATAAAAACATTAACATACAACAAAATATTAAAACCTACTATAACTAATAAAATGGCCATATAAAATTATATATATAATTTTTCTTTGGTTGTATATTTATTAATGTGGTTACATCACTCCAGCTGGCGATCTTCAAGCACGGCCCCATATCGGTAGCCATCGACGCCTCACACAAGACCTTCAGCTTCTACTCCAACGGAGTCTATTACGAACCCAAGTGGTATGTTAAGAGCATTGGATAGTATATAACAGACCCCGACTTACATCACGTATACATCACGTACAAAACTTAGATTTAACTTATATGTTTGAAGTTTTTTAACATATATTTGTATATGTAAAAATTACGAATAAAGTTATAAACTAAAAACTACACCCTTACCAGGTGTCGGCAACTGCAAATTTTAATTCTTCCAACTCAAAAGGTTGTCGGCTCCTGCTCTATACTAAAACATATTAGTGGCACCCCCAATAAGTTTTCCCCGCTTAAATATTATATTCTAAAATGAATTCCAGTAAGAACCAAGTGGAAGAGCTCGACCACGCAGTGCTCGCGGTGGGCTATGGGGTCCTCAATGGACACAAGTACTGGCTCATCAAGAATAGCTGGTCCAACCTGTGGGGTAACGACGGATACGTGCTCATGTCAGCACGAGACGACAACTGCGGGGTCATGGCCGCCCCCACATACGTCATCATATAGAGAGGACCGAGTTACCCCGGCCAATATAGGGTACACAGTGTAGGGTAGAAAATAACCCCATTTCTTATGTACTGGATATGTAATATTAAAATGCGATATTTTCACTGAATCTGAAAAAACCATATTCCTTTAAGATTGTTCTCACTTTTGTTTGTTAATAAGTAAATCAATTATGATTTGTAAAATCATTGTAGCTCTCTCTCAATGGAATGTAGTTTAAGATTTCACTTATTTTTTGTAATGGCTCTCATTTTATTTTGTAAACTTAAGAATATAAGATTTTTTTAAAAGGTTTCTTATTTTTAAACTAACCCTTGAATCACTACACAATATAAATAAAGTACAAGTGTCTGTTAAATATCTGAAATCAATAATATCAGAAAGTACATAGTCCAGAATGGATCTAAAAACGTGGGTCTAATAAATAATCTAATAAATGACTAATAAATGAGTGTGTTCTATGCACTTATTCTTAAATAAAGGTTGGGGGATACAGATTCTTCGCACTTTTATGAAAATTCAACACATTTGTGCAAAGTTTATTTACATTTATTTATTCTATATAAATATATACAATAAATAAATATTTTGGGACTTCTGATAAAAAAAACGAGATAAATAGTTATGGCAGTCCTCTCTTGAAGTTAACCTGACAAAATCTAAAGATTTCTGTAGAGACCGAAACAGATAGAAATCTAAAAGTGCCTCCTAGCCATGTCCGGTCTAGCGTTATCCTGTTGAAAAAAAACCATATCATCATCAATCAATCAATCAATCAATTGAAAGGATCAATTTCGGCCGCTTTTTTTCAAATTCTTTCTTGAATCTCAATAGTTGTTGGCAGTAAAGAAGTAAAAGCTCATAATGAACAACGCTCTTCCAGTCCCACCATACTTTTTCAAATAGGTAAAAACTGTTTTATGGTCAATCTCCAGTTCCTCAGCTAAGCCGTACCGACTGATATGCCGATCTCGGTCTACTTTTTTAAAAATACCTCACTTTTATTTGTAACTTCAAAATCTTTGACATCAAAATTCCCAGGTTGGAAACATTTAAACCAAATGTATGCTAGTCTTATTGACATTGCATAAGGTCTATCAACGTCGCAATTTTTCGCGGCTTGCGTCGCTTTCTGCTTCCTCATTAGATTCACTCATTTCATCGACGAGTTTTTAGCATATGTTTGGGAGTGAAAAAGTATATTTTTAACCCCCGACTAAAAAGAGGGGTGTTATAAGTTTGACCGGTCGATTTGTGTATCTGTGTATTTTTGAATTTGTGTATCAGTGTATCTGTCTGTCCGAAACGCGTGGACAGATTTGAATGCGTTTTTTTTTTATCGAAAGCTATGTTCGTCGAGATGGTTCCTATCCATGTTTGGTCGAAATAGAAATAGTCGTTTCCAAGATATTGACGTTTTATTCGTGCGGGGAAGAGGTTCTTATGCAATAATTAGTTGTTCCCAGCAGCTTCGCCCGCGTTATATAGGAAAAAAAGCCTTGTTATGAAGGCCAAAAGGTTTTTACACTTACTTACTCAGGGGGAAAGGCAGGGTATAGTCTTGGTGGGAATCACTGTTAGTGAGAACAGTATTACCTACAAAATGCCAAGAAACTATCTGCAGTGTTTGGCGGATCATATATTTAAAGCAGAGCCCTAGCAAGTCCGAGTCACCCACGTCCCCGTCGGCCCTCCTGGGAACTGCTACATCCGCGCAGATGCGCGACCGCCACCACAGGATGTAGCTGAGCTGAGGGTGCAGGGCGAAAGGCGAATATTCTGCGCCTGAAAACAAAATCTACTCACTAGGGAGGAAACCCGAAACAAAACCGAGCACGCTCGCAGGCTCTGAGGTGGCAGCCCCGCCAGTGGGCTAGGGTATAGTGGGCTAATCACTCGCTTACCTAAACCCAAATGATTACTGAAACTGAAACAGAGCAAAACCGGACCGATCACACTACGACGACAATTGGCATGAAAATACGGACACGAATTGCTTGCTGGAACGTGCGAACACTGAGCGAGGATAGCCGACTAGCCCAAGCAGAAGCAGAAATGCTGCGATACAAACTGCATATTCTTGGTCTCAGCGAAGTGCGCAGAAATGGATTCGGAGAACTGAGAGCACCCAGGGGCCTTACATTTCTATACTCCGGGAAGGAAGATGAAGAAGGCATACGGGAAAACGGCGTGGGATTCCTCCTTTCCGACGCTGCAAAAAAGAGCCTCCTGGACTGGAAACCCATCTCTGAACGAATCATCACAGCTCGGTTCAACAGCAAAGCCCGCAAGATAACCGTCGTTCAGTGCTACGCACCTACAAACTTGGCATCAGAGGAAGACAAAGACGATTTCTATAGTACACTAAACCTGACTATGAGCAACATCCGCAAACAAGACAAAGTAATCGTTATGGGGGACCTAAATGCCAAGGTAGGCACGGAAAACGACGGCTGTCAACGACACATGGGTACACACGGGCTGGGAGCCCGCAACGAAAACGGGGAGAGATTCCTAGAGTTCTGCCAGGACAATGACCTTACCATCGGAGGTACATTATTCATACATGGTGATCACCATAAGTACACCTGGAATTCACCCGATGGAGTCACCAAGAACCAAATTGACCACCTTGCCATCAGCTCCAAATGGCGCTCATCACTGCTTGATGTCCGCAACCGTCGTGGCGCGGATATTGATAGTGACCACCATCTCGTAGTCGCCGAGATACGGCTCAAAGTAGCTGTAGCTCGAACCAAAAACGCTGCATCCAAGGTGGGAAAACAATTTGAGGTCAACAAACTACAGGACCTAGACGTAAGCGACGCCTTTAGGATAATGCTGCGTAATCGCTTCTCCGTTCTCGAGGATGACTCTCCTTCTGTCAACGCGGAGTGGAACCACATTAAAATGGCCTACACAGAGACCAGCTCCGACGTTCTTGGACACAAATCACACACACGCGAAGACTGGATGTCACAAAGTACTTGGTACCTCATTGAAGAAAGGCGCGAGCTCCACCTTCAACTTCTAGCTACTAATGACGAGGCAGAGCGCGAAGAACTGAGGCTGCAATATAAGCGTATACGCAGGAGCATATACAGAAGCACCCGCCATGATCGGCGAGTATGGGCGGAAAATGTGGCGGACTGCGCCCAACGCGCTGCCGACTCCGGTAATCTCAGGGAAATGTACAAGGCCACGAAGGCCTTGGCCGGCAATAGGAACCAGAAAAAGAAGAAGCCCCTGAAAGATAAAAGAGGCCAACTGATTGTGACATCAGAGGGACAGCTCCAACACTGGCGGGAGCACTTTGAGGAGATTTTTCGAGCCCCCAATGACCATGTTACCTCGCCCAAACCTGCTAGCCTGCCTGTAAAAAGCCTCGACATTGACGTGTCCCTCCCCGCTAGAGAGGAAGTAGTAAGAGCCATCCAATCACTTAAGAATGGCAAAGCGCCAAGATGCGACCTCATCACAGCGGAAATGCTTAAAGCAGATGTACCTACCGCTGCCAACGCTCTAACACCTCTGCTTCAGAACATCTGGTCAACCGAAGAACTGCCAGATGACTGGAATAAAGGGCTCCTCATCACCGTGCCTAAGAAGGGAGACCTCAGTGAATGCGGCAATTGGAGAGGCATTACGTTGCTCTCCACTCCGTCTAAGGTGCTATGCAAGATCATCCTAGACAGATTGTCGAGGGCCGTTGAACCTCTCCTCCGCAAAGAACAGGCTGGTTTCCGACCCAACAGATCGTGCACAGATCAGGTAACCACCTTACGCATAATCCTTGAACAGGCATCAGAATGGCAAAGGGAAATGTATTTGACCTTTGTGGATTTCGAAAAAGCCTTCGATACGCTGAGATGGTCATGTATCTGGGAGCGTCTACGGGAAGTTGGCATCCCCGAGAAAATCACCAACCTAATTATAGCCATCTACGGGAACTATTCCTGCAGAGTGACTCACGACGGCCTTATCTCGGAGGACATACCAGTCCAAGCGGGTGTGCGCCAGGGGTGTCTCCTTTCCCCTCTCCTCTTCCTTGTCGTCTTGGATGGTATCATGCAGAATGTAACCCACAATAAGCGCCGCGGCATAGAGTGGGGACTGTCCAGCATTTTGGAAGATCTGGACTATGCCGATGACATATGCCTGCTGAGTCACACACGCGCCGACATGCAAGCCAAACTGGACGACCTAAGACGAGAGGCAATAGAGATGGGACTAAAAATTAATACTAGGAAGACCCAAGAAATGAGATGCGGAGAAACAAGCACTTTGCCGTTGCTCATTGGCACAGAGGCTGTGGAAAAGGTCCACAAATTCACCTACCTTGGAAGCGTAGTGTCAGAGACTGGAGGGACCGAAGAGCTACCTTTGCACAGCTCCGGCCCGTATGGCAGTCACGGAAATTGACCAGAAGAATTAAACTCAAGATTTTCCGGTCCAACGTCAAAACCGTACTGCTGTACGGATGCGAGACGTGGAAGGTGACAAAAGACATCTCGCAACGTCTTCAGGTCTTTGTCAATCATTGTCTTCGCCGTATCCTCGGTGTTTACTGGCCCGAGAAAATATCTAACATAGACCTGTGGGCCCGCTGCGGTGAGAAGGCGATTGACCAGCAAATCAAACGCCGCAAGTGGAGATGGATTGGCCACACGCTCCGAAGGGACCCTGAACACATACCGAGGCAAGCCCTAGACTGGAATCCCCAAGGAAAGCGAAAACGTGGCCGCCCAAAGCAGACCTGGCGGCGGACAATCAACGCTGAGGCAAAGAACATCGGGAAGACCTGGAGTGAACTGAAACGCGAAGCTCAAGACCGTTCGGGATGGCGGCGCACTGTGGATGCCCTTTGCCCCAGCTAGGGGCCGCAGGACTATAAATGAATGATGAAATGAATGACTCAGGTAAAGTAGTTTATTAGGGATAGCTGTTGCCCGTGACTGCGTCCACGTAGACTGTAAAAAATATATTTATATGGCTTATGATCGTAGTCATAAAGAATCACGGGCAACAGCTGGTGATAATATAAATCCCTTCATCATAGGTAGTGTTATTAGTGATTGTAAATCATTTTAACTCTAAATGTTTATATTTATTAATATTCGTATATATATGAAACCTACCTATCTACCTACCCATATGAAAAAGTCTTGAATCATGTTAGTTAATACATTTATAATTTATTACATTGTCGAAACTTTTAGGCGGATCCTTATTTTATTAAATACTAGCTTTTGCCCGCGGCTTCGCACGCCTTAAATTCGTAGTAAAACAGTTCCCACTTGCCTTTTTTTGTATTAGCTTCTATATTACTTATTTTAAATGATACAATCAAAATTACGACATCGGCAGACATCGCTCACTGTCAAAAGTATTTAAAGTTTTAAAAAAGGATACAATATTAGGAACTGTAATTATTTTTATACCTCTCTTGTTTTACTTAAATGTCCATTTAAATACTTCTTTAATAGAGTACTTAATAACCATTCTAGCCATCACACTTAGGTACATTTTCATTGAACATAATCAAAAAATGACCATGCAAACTTGAGGAATTCTGAGCTACACAATCGACGTTATTTTCACCATCAACTTGCAGGCCCATTTTTATTAAAAAAAAATATCTATTTTAAATGATAAACATTTAGTTAGCTATATCTATTAACAATTTTTTCTATACTGAACATTCACAAAAGCCATTTTTGAGACGGTTTGCACGGTTCCATACCAGAGTGCTCCGGCCGACTAAAACACGAAGACCCTATATTTTAAATCTGTAATATTATCTTTGAAAATATTTATTTAAATTACATGCTGTAAAGGGCTATATTGTTTCGTATTATATGTAAAATGTATTTAAGTTACTTAATGAGATAAGGATGAAAGCTGTATTCCTTAAAATCGCTTCGTAAATAACTTATTCTTTTCGTAAAAAGTAAATGATAAAAATTTGCTATTGTCGGTTATCCCTAAGGCATAAACATATACCATCGCGGATTTTCTTGTAGAACTTTTTAAGGCATACAATATTTAGTACATTATTTTGATCTATCTCGTAGAGTTCAGCCAGCGTTTGCATTGTAAGCGCAAAACAATTTTCGTGTTGTGTGCACAACTAAAAAACAAACAGATAAACAGACAAAGAATTTAAATATGCTGAAAATGGATTCTGTTAGTTATTACTTCACATCCTGATATATTTTTTTAAATATTTTCAATGTACCTAAGACTACTGTAGTGTATGTAAATATGATAATATACCTAGATGTTACTGTCGTCTCGTGCTTAAGCACCGCGCGCTAGGGCAGCGGGTAGTGGCGGGGGTTGAACATATTCCCCCCGGCCCCCCCCCGTGCGGACACTTCGTTTGCGGCTACGGAGCGGGACGGAGACGCGTGCGGTGTTTATAGCAGTTTATAGGAGCCGATACTTTACTACTTGGTATACACATTTGGGTAGACGTAAACAGTACATTTTGGCGACGAGTCTGTGAGTACTGTTAATTTGTTTTTCTGTTGCATAATTGTTCTACAATGTTGAGACCGTATTATCCGAATTATGTTGTAGTATTTGACTGTACTGAATATTATTAAACTTATTTAAATAATAAAACATAAAAAAAATAAAGATTTTGAGTCGACAACATATATCCGCAAAACTCGGTTTGTTGAGTATTTTGTTAAATTCTAACATACAAATCGTAATCGCCATATTGGCTATTCTAGTTTTTCATTGATTCACAAATCGCGCTATTTTTGAGCTTATTTACGTTATCTATAGTGTCTTATAAAACAGGCAACGGCATTAATGCTATAATGCCAAGAAAAATATTTTTCAAAAAATATATATATTATTTTAATTATAAAAAAATAAAAAAATATATTATTATTATTATTATATCATATAATAATCACACGTGTATTATGATTTAAATGTCACCCAAATTCAAGCGAAGCGGGTTTTTCATCAAGTTATCAAATAAATATATTATGTTTTGTTACTGGCCATCATCTATTATCCAAAATAGGAATAATGTAATAATAATATTGAATAATTATTATAATATTATTAATTATATAATATTCTGTATGGAATGAAGTTAAATAAAATAAAGAAAAGAGGACGTGAAGGAAGCAATGAATTAGTATTTCAAATGAAATATAATAATTTGTCGTGTTATAACACGGGTGACGCCCTTATTGTAACCAAATGGTTTTGGATGACTGAAGATGGAAGTGAGTCATAAAACGGGTGGTGCCGTTTCTTGACCAGATGTTATTTTCATTTCAGGTAGAAATGGCAAATCTTACACTTGATAAGTTTGAATTCGAAGGAGATGTGACGTCGGTCGGTGTGATTTGGGAAAGATGGATGAGAAGTTTGGACATTTATTTAGAAGCCACGAATTTGACCACGTCTAGTCAGAAGCGAGCAAATCTTTTACATTGGGATGGATCAGAACTACAAGAGATATTCTACAATCTTCCCGATACGGGCGCGAAGGATGCGGCAGAAACGGACGTATTCAAATCCGCTATCGAGAAATTAGACGAGTAATTTGCACCCAAGCAAAATAAAAGGTTTGAAAGACATGTATTTAGACAAATAAAACAAGGAGAAAATGACAAGTTCGACAAATTCATTGTACGCTTACGACAACAAGTTGCTAAATGTCAATATTCGGACGTAGATGATCAACTTCTCGATCAAATTACAGAAAGATGTTATTCAGAAGAATTAAGGAAAAATATATTAAAAGCAGGCGATAAGATGAAACTCGAAGAAGTAATAGCGGAAGCAAATGCTTTGGAAGTCATAAGCAGACAATTAGAAGATTTCAGTGGAAAAAAAAAATAATCAAGATGTAAATAAAATAGAAGACAGAAAGAAAAACAAAAATTCCACAGGAAAAAGAGAGTGTTTTAGATGCGGCAGTTGGAATCATTTAGCTTTTGATGAGAAATGTCCAGCAAGAGAAAAAACATGCGTAAACTGTGGGAAAATAGGACATTTTAAACTACAATGCAAAACTAATCTTATGAAAAGGAAAATAGAAGGAAACACACCACGATACAATAATAATAAAATAATAAAAAATCCTAACAAAACGTTTTATGCGTATGGAAGCAATTCTCCATTAAATATTCTAGGTGCTCTCAAGTCTGTAATAAAGTTGGCTGGAAGAACTGAAAAAACAGATTTCTATGTGGTTGAAAACGGCTGCCGTAACTTATTAGGTAAGATAACGGCCATGAGTCTAGGAGTTCTTAAAATTGGATCGGAGATTAATCAAATAGAACCAAAAATTTTCCCAAAATTCGAAAATGTGCTAATACATATCCCGATTGATGATACAGTGAAACCAGTTGCACAGCCGTATAGACGAATTCCAATTCCCTTGGAAGAAAAAATTAATGCTAAAATCAACGAACTATTTCAAAATGATATTATCGAAAAAGTTGATGGACCTTCAGATTGGATCTCACCAATAGTTCCTATCTTAAAGGAGAATGGAGATATTCGCCTTTGTATTGATATGCGACGGGCAAATTTGGGAATAAAACGCGAAAATCACCTTTTGCCAACTATGGACCAATTATTACCAAAGGTTAGAAAAGCTGTTGCATTTAGTAAATTAGATATCCGTAATGTTTTTCATCAATTAGAATTACACCCGAATTCAGGATCAATAACAACTTTTATATCAGCTCAAGGTCTATACCGATACAAAAGGTTAATGTTCGGCATTTCCTGTGCCCCATAAATTTTTCAGAAAACACTTGAACAAATCCTCTTGCAGTGTGAAGGAGCCATTAATTTCATCGATGATATTCTCGTGTTCGGGAAAGATCAGATGGAGCACGATGCACGACTGGAAAGGGTTATGGACGTATTAATAATAATAATGTAATAATAATACATAATAATGTGGCATTGAGGAAAGAAAAATGTATTTTTAATACAAATGAAGTCGAATTTCTAGGCCATAAACTTTCTAATCAAGGGATAAAACCACTGGATAAGTACTTGACGACTATACAAAAATTTAGAGCCCCTACAACCGTCTCTGAACTGCAGAGTTTTTTGGAATTGATCAATGATCAACTACGTAGGTAAATGGATCCCTAACATAGCCACAAAAACCGAACCTCTTAGAGAACTACTGCGTTGTAAATTCGGCAGAAACGCAGATGTCTGTGAGTTCTGGGGAGAAAGTCAACAAGCAGCTTTTAACTCTTTAAAGGATGCCCTTAGTAATATACCGAATTTAGGTTATTATAACGTAAATGATAGAACAACTGTGTTCGCTGACGCTAGTCCTGTAGCCTTAGGTGCTGTTCTAATACAGGAGAATGAGGCAGGATCACGAGTAATCGCATTCGGTAACAAAACGCTCACGAATTGTGAAAGCCGCTATTGCCAGACAGAAAAGGAGGCATTAGCTCTGGTATGGGCTGTTGAACATTTCCATATGTTTCTATATGGAAAACAATTTCATCTAGTAACAGATCATAAGCCTTTAGAGGTTATATTCAATCCTAAGTCAAAACCCTGTGCGAGAATTGAACGATGGACGCTCCAATTGCAATCATATAGATATACCGTTATCTATCGTCCCGGAAAAAACAATATTGTTGATCCCTTGTCAAGGTTATGCAAACTCGTTCCGCAAAACGATTCTGCATGAGTTGATTATGTGCAAAATTTGATTGAATTTACTAGACCTATAGCAGTATCATAGAGTGACATAAAGCGTTACTCAAACGAAGATCCGGATATACAAAAAGTCAAACAAGGACTTCATGAAAACAAATGGGATTAAACAATTAACTGTTTTAAGCTAATACAGAATGAGCTATGCTTGCACGATGGGATTCTCTTCAGAGGAACCAAAATAGTTATACCTAAAGCATTGCGAAATCGTGTTATATCTGCGGCACATGAAGGCCATCCTGGCATTGTGGCCATGAAGGCAAGACTTATAACAAAGGTTTGGTGACCGAGATGCAGAGAGACTTGTAAAATCATGTAAAGGCTGTACTCTGGTATCAGTACCTAATCCACCTCAGCCATTAAAAAGAAGAGAATTGCCGTCTCAACCATGTACAACTTAGTACAAATTTTAATCCGACTGAACACACAGTGAAATCACGCATCGGGGGTGATGTAGAGATAGAAAATGACGAAACAGGACAGCGATTGAGACGGAATATTGTACACCTGAAAAAGGTAGAAGAAAAATGGAAAGTAGTAGAGAAAGAAGAGAAAGAAGCAGCGCCTGGATCAGAGGAAAAATTAAAGGATAATACCGTTCAAACAAAGGAAGTAAAATAACTTGGAAAGGACGAAGGATAAGGAGAAGCTGTACAAAGCTAATTGAGGAATAGGAAGTAGGAACTTAGGGATTAAGGGTGGAATAAAAGTATGAAGCACATATAGGAATAAAGGAAGCATGACGTAATAGTAATTGAATAATTTGAGAAGTGAAGGAAGATTTAGATAATACGAATTAATTGATTTTGTTTAAAATGATTTGCTAGATGATTATTGAAGAAAGTTATTACTTTATTAAGTAAGGTCAATTTATTTGTTGAAGCTTTGAAATAATTGATTAAAAAATAAATTACAATGTGAAGTGACTTAGCTAATACTTAATTAAAGAAGTGAATCAAATTAAGATGCATTTAATTAATTATCATTAAATTAAGGAAGAGATGTAGTGTATGTAAATATGATAATATAGATGTTACTGTCGTCTCGTGCTTAAGCACCGCGTGCTAGGGCAGCGGGTATATATATAAAGGAAGAAATAAAAATGCAAGTAGGTTACCAAGGAAAATAAAGAAATTACGATATCGAATCGTATAGTCAAGGTCCTCAATGATTAACTTCGTAAAATAGACACCATCCTCAACGTACGTACAACGGTCCCCCGACATAACGACTTCAATAGGTACATAATCATATTATTTTAATTCTTTTTAGAGGTCTTTTTTTATCGGAGGTTTTTTAAATTTCTAATTTAATTTATAAAGAATACATACATTATTTTATGTTTTTGTAAAACTATATTAAAAAGAAGGTAGGAAATAAAACTTTTTAACGAAATTCAAATATTTTATTTGTGAAAGATTGTATATATAAAAAAAAGCAGTGTTAACATACATACAGTCGAAATAAATGCTCATAAAAAATTAAATAAACAAGTGTTATGGTCTCAAGTCCTCAGAAAGCTTGTCTCATTGACTCTCAGGAATTGTAATCTGAGTTTTTATAAACATAAAAATGTTTTCGACATGTGTCCGGTTCCAAGTACTCTAGCTAGAAACGTCGTTATCGCTATGAAATTTGTAATTTAGCATGTCGAGTGGGAGAGGGGAGGAGTTCCTGAAATCGGGGGATCGGGTCCTGAAAATTAAATTAGTATGTAAAACAATAAATAGAGTAACTAAAATGTACTGAAAAATATTGTGTGTATCGATAGACAACCTCAACCCAAGTGCACGAGAAAATCTCTCATTGAGGGGAATCAGAAAAAGAAGTATCAAACCCGACGTGTGCTTTATAATCTTTAACCTAAATATGTAAATTTACTGCAAAACGAATGCAATGATATGTATAACTAAACAGATACGAATTAATTGGATTTAAATAGATGTACTAGGTATCTCTAATATATATTTTTTATTACTTTTAATAAGCATAAAAAGACTTCGAATTTTGTGCACTACTAAAATTTTAAATAGATATTTAAACTAATAATGTACCTATTATTGCTTTCTTCTAGGGGCCTTTTATAAATGTCGTTCGTCTTAATTTTATTTGTTCTTATCAATAACTTTGATCTTTGACAATTGACGTTAGATAAGACCTTTTGGAATTTTATTGTTAAAAACCCAAAAATTATTGGAAATGGTAATTAAAATTACTTTGTTATCACATTATTTAAAGTTTCTTTTTATTTTGTTTTACCCAAAATCCTTTGAATGTTAAGTTATATTGCTTAAGGACCGTTTTACGTATGTTGACGTTGGAGTCTATTTTATCAAGTTTTCGGAGCTAATTAATGAGGATTTAGGCTATACGATTTGATATTGTTATTTCGTTATTTGGCTTGGTAATTTATTTATTAAATGGTCCTCGACGCACCGACTTCATTAAGTAGCTACCTACATAATAATATTATTTCTATCCTTTTTAGAAGTCTGTTTGTATTGTTTGTATAAGTATGTTTTTTCTTATTTTTAAGGTTAAGTTACTGGTTTCTATTTTGTACGAAACGAACTTACGAGCAACCAAATTTGTACTTGTTTATGTTTTTACTGACAATTGTGCACAAGAAACCTTCATTAGCACTAACAAAAGATCAATCTTGGAGCTTGGAGACTACTGTTTTTATTTCGAACAATCTAAGGATCTTCTCGATGGACCAGGCCTTCAATAAAAAAAAAACCGCTAACAAATCCGCCCACTCATTTGGCTGATACGAAGTGTCAGCCAGATACACAGATAGTCAAACTTATAACACCCCTCTTTTTAGGTCGAATGATAAAAAATATGAATAATATTAGAAATTTCCTTTTTCTTGGTTGTAGGCTAAAAAAGATTTTAACAAATAAACTTAGTTTCTAAAAGGGACGAAATTAAACAAACCTCTTTATTAAATGGATAAAATTTTATCGATTTAGTGTTTTTGACTTATTTATTACACATTATGATTTATGACGCTGTCTGTGTGAACGACAAAACGGCATTTTTTAAATAATTACCATAGATGCTCGAATGGCATTCTAGACTGTCATGCCTGGGATGTCATGTATTTTTGAAAAATTCTCTGGGAATTAATATTTTAAGGAAATACATACTTATAAACTTTTAATTAGTAATTGAAATTTCATTTCACGCTTTGCATGAAGTGGTGTCTTAGATATTCTGTACTCTGAATATTTGATTTCTGTGATTTTTTTATTATCGAAGCGGTAAGTTTAAAATTATGTATATTATTCTTACTACATAGTATTCAACTTTAAAATTTATGCCTCTCTTGTTTGTACTTAAATGTCCATTTAACATATATCACACATATAGGTTTTCATTGAAAATAATCAAAATATGACCATGTGAACTTGAGGAATTCTGAGCTACACAATCGACGTTATTTTGGCTACCAACTTACAGGTCTGGTTTTATAAAAAAAAAGCTATTGTAAATGCTAAATAATATTTAATATATATTTAGTTAGCTATATGCATTACCAAATTTTCAATACTGAACATTCACCAAAGCCATTTTTGAGACGGTTTGCACGGTTCCATACCATAGTGCGCCGGTCAACCGTCCGCCGCAACCGCGATGTCCCTATATTTTAAATTTGTAATATCTTCGAAAATATTCATTTAAATTACATGCTGTAAAGGGCTGTATTGTTCCATATTAAATGTTAAATGTATTTAATGTACTTAATTAGATAAGGAATAGTGCTGTATTGCTTAAATTCGCTTCGGAAATAAGCCATTATTTCTCATAAAAAGTAAAGGATAAAAATTGGCTATTGTGGGTTATCCCTAAGAGATAAACATATACCATCGCGGACTTATTGTAGAACTTTTTAAGGTGTATAATACTTAGTACATTATTTTGATCTTTCTCATAGAGTTCAGCTAGCGTTTGCAATGTAAGCGCATAACAATGTGTTTGTTTTCGACTTCGCATTAGAAATCTTGAATACATATAAACCATCCTGTTGCATCACTCTATCTATAAAAAAACTGCATCTAAATCTATTGTGTAGTTTTAAAGATCTAAGCATACATAAAGACATAGGGACAGACGCGAAAAGCGACTTTGCTTTATACTATGTAATGATTTAGCATGTTTTTTATTGCAGTTTGCATTAAATTCTTATCTAAGCTAAACAATTGCACAGTATCTTTACAATCTACAATTATATAAAAATAAATAATGAATTAATTTGATATCAAATTCAGAGATACTTTGTTTCCTTTGCTATGCATTACTGAAGAATATTTTTCTGTAAATGCTGACGTGGCGGGAATAGATAATAAAAATTAAATTACTTTATACAGGGTTATTTGTAATTAGTTGAGCACCTTTTGCAGGCAGCCCCTCTACATCAATTCTAACAACATTTGTTCTACGACTTTTTAAAATTAATAGTTTTAAAAATTTAGTTTTTCCCATACAAAATTTATTTATTGCCTCTAAACGTGCATTAAATTTGAGCTAAGAGAGGCCACGCAACTTGTCAAAATAAGTGCCAAGGCCACGTGCATCGGGGCGCGGGGTGGCGGGGTGACGCAGCGGCGGCTATGCACGTTAGAACTTGATCATTTTCTAAGGTGTAATAAAAAATAGCATCGTTTCTGCTGTTTCGAGTTGTTGTTCGTTCTAGGTATAGCAAAACAGACCTTGTAAAGATCAGGACCCCAATGTTCCATTTCTCAGCCAAAACTCGTATTTCTCATTCTTACTTCTTCTATTTCAGACAATCAATGTATTTTAAAAATATTATAAATTACATTTCATAATTTCTTCTTCATGTTATAATCTTGAACTTATTTATTAGTTTTAATAGCAAGTCCATAAAATCGTATTGTCCGGTATGTAATTATATTTCATTATTTAATTATAAAACTCTAATCCGATAATTTTATTTTTGGTTAATGTAAATTGTGTTTTGTAATCCACATAGGTACTTGTTATTTTGATTATTTAGTATTTCCATAGCAACATGGTGTAAAAGAGATGAAGCTATACGAAAAAAGCTGGCGCGCGCATTTAACAGTTTCTGACTTTCGCTAGCCTGCCGCGACCTATACTTTAGACTGCTTACAAAATACAGAGTAATAAATAATCGAGGGAGCAAAAATTTTTTTTGTTCGTTTATTCTGAGTTATTTATTAAGATTTTTTAAAAGTCGTAGAACAAATGTTGTTGGGATTGATGTAGAGAGGCTGCCTGCAAAAGGTGGTCAACTAATTAAAAATAACCCTGTATAAGTTTAAAAAATAATCACTGTTACTTTAAATACTTGCTGCCAATTTTTTGCAGTTGAAAGTTCTTTCAAAACCTTTAGAAGTAAATATGATTATAAAGTTAAAAGATCAATTTCTTTATAAAGATAATTATCTTTATAAAGAAATTGATCTTTCTATCTACCTACATTAAGTAGGTATTGGCAATTTTTTTTTCAATAATGTTAACAATATTATCAAATTCAATATTGCTCCTGAAATTTATATTACCAAGAGTAAATAAACAGTTTGTTTTTGTCTAAAAATATAAAAAAAATGTGTTTTTTTTTTCTAGTCAATTTCGATCATCTTGAAGATAACAGCTTATTTTTTTGCCTGTTGCATTGACAAAAAAAGTAATCTTGATTTCTTTGCGTTAATCCATTTCTATGATTAACCATAATACCATAAATATCTAAATTTATACATTTAACAGATTTACCAAATAAATTTAAGAATTGACCTAAAAAATGCAAATTGATTTTAATCATATCATAAATATCTTAATTCCCTATATAACTAAAAACTCAAAAGCTAAGCCTAATTGCTATTATTTCCACCCATATTAATAGAATTATCATTTGCGTTTCTTTTTAGTGTAGGAACTTTCTTATCAAATAAAGTATTATAAAAAAATATATTTTTATTAATGTCTAAAATAAATAATTAATGTAAAGGCACTTTAAACATATTTTTATAGTAGTTATTCTCCATATTTTCCACAAAAAAGAATACTCATTGAAGGTCCGTGTATTATAAAAAAAAGAAAAGGTGGGGCTGTTCCATATTCATGATCTCTTGTTGACTTCGCTAAATTGGCTGGTGTATATGCTGTAGCTACTGTCCCCGCTTCTCCCACCATTATTTCTGCTCTATGCTCCATTTCAGAAACATACACTTGGTCTTTGGTAAATCCGGAAAAATCTGCAAGATAACTTGAGAAAATGTCACTAGCATCCATAGTCATCAAAGGGTTATTCAATATTAATAGCGACTTTAAAGACATCTTTGGCAATTTCACGTGTACTTCCTTTAACCCTTCACTATATAATTGTAGAATTACGTCAACAAATTTGATTTTAGCGAAATTCCTTAACACATCCGTAATGCTGAAATTCTTTTGAGGTCGAATTATGACCATACTATAGTCTTGATCTTGTCCATACGGCAGTTGCAGTACAGAAGCACCTAACAGTTCTATATCAGCGTATCTCACTGAGGCCCATTGATGCATCATATACACGCTACCTTTGTGTCCATTTTCAAGAACTGTATCGGATTCATTGAAGGGCAAAGACCACGCTCCGCTAAATTCTACGGCACCACTTACAATCATTGATGAATCTTCAAAATCAGATTTGTCAAACACAATTTTTTTTGGCATGAACGAATAATCAGTCAACTGTATATAATCATTCGCTAATTTTGCGGCCAAGACATTATCGTCAAAATCTAGCTTTATCAAAAGTGCTCCAGAATTCATAACACTTCTTTTGAATGACCGTGATAAATCTAGACATGCGTCATAGAATACAACATGTTTGCTTCTGAAGATCGCTCCTGGTCTTTGTCTTCTCAGCAAGTTAGTTACAAACTTAAAGAGTGAATTAAAATGTTGTTCGTTTCGTCTTGGTATGCCTATGATTGAATGCATTTGTCTCCAGCTGTCGGATGAAGTTTCAAACGCGATGAGAGAAAATAGGTTCCAAATAGTAAAAGTCGCCATTACTACAGGACTTTCAGTTTCTTGTTCCGTGTAATAAAACAATTCCAAACTTAAATTCCTTATGTTTTCACCGAACTGTCGCAATTCAGTGTATTGGACTCCATTACAAGTTTTACAGGAGATAAATAAAAATATGATCAAAAATTTGAACATATTTCGTTTTGCGAGGATCTTCCTCCGAACTTGATAGAAATATTATGTTAACAGTTAACTGTGCGAACGAAGGAAACAAACTAAGTAATGAGTAACAATTTCGTGATTTATAATTGTAATAAAGTGTCATTCTTATCTTTATGTGGTCAAATGGATTTTCCATAGTGTTGACAATTCATTTCGGAAACTAAGTTTACCCCGCGAGCTCGTCATTGAAACACATTTTTTCCAGACGGGTTACCCACATATTAAGATTATAGTTTAATAGGTGTTAAAAACAATACACTTGTCATAAACTGCTATTTTTAAGCAGAGGATAGATTTCATAATTAGCGTTTTATAATTTATGATACGTCAAAAAAATATAGTGTGTGAGAAACGCGCTGACGGTGCAGTAATAAATGCAAATGCAGAGGAAATTAAGGATATTTGGTCAACCGCTCTCTTACAGATATAAGCATAGCTCTGATAATTACTTTCATCGATCTCCTGTGTTATCAAGACTAAGACATTCCGTATACCTACAAGGTCCAGTAACATGACTTAAGCTAGGCTTTTGCGCTTAAATAAATGTTATTAAATATTCGAGCTCCTAAAAGAGGTGTGGTTTAAAGGAAAGGTAATCGAGAATACACAGCTCAGGTGTGACACGCTGTTCACACGCTTTAGTGTGTGACAAATTTAAAGTTAGTAATATAACCTACAACTACTATACACTAAATAACTTCGGACTCCTTTTTATTATGAGCACGTAGAAATGCGAGATCTTATAGATATCAAATCGTTTTAATACTTATAGACGCCGGCTGACATAACACTATAAAATTAAATATCTATTAATTTCATAGAGTTATTATACACACCTTATGATTAATTTATTGTCAACCAACATATTAAATAAATATCTACATAACCAAGAAGTTTTAGAACCAACGGCATATTAGGTTTATTTATTTTATTTAATAGCGGACAATTATTAGTCAATTGTCACAGAGAAGGTAATGTATTGAAGATTCCAAAATAATCTGCGTTGTATATAATATTAGTGAAACAAGCAACCACCTGGCTTGCCTCATATATACCTTTCTAGTTAAAAAAAATACTTACGTTTTATTAATAAAAATAAAGTCTTTATTTTTAGTATAAGTTCTTTCTTCACTTTCAAAATATTCAAATCTACGTATAATATGCTTTGATAAAGAGTATTGATGAGATAGAGAGAGAGAGAGAGAGAGAGGGACAAAAGAGAAGAAATATATTTTTAAAAGTCAATATAATTATAAAGCCTAAAAGTAAAAATCTTTGATAAAAACGATTTGTAGCAAGCAGTTTTAGAAGTTTTGCCGGAGATTGTCTACCATACGCTAAATAATAACAAAATACCTAAAATTATTAGTAAGGTTCATCATTCCTGATATAAGTCTAATACCTATAATACGGACATATCAATTGGCCCGGCATAAACTTAGTTATATGTACCTAGGTATTGTACTGCAGGTACTATTTGAATAGAAAAACTCAAGAGACATATCAATTTAGAATCTGTAATTTTATACGAAATTTCATTGTTATTTCATAATTTTGCCCCGAGTGGGGTGATACAGAGAACTTAATTGATGTAATAGCATTATACAAAGTAGATATGATCTTTTGCAGCAGAATAAGATGTAACCGTAGTACTCGTACGTAAAGTAATGTAAAGGCAATTTGAGCATTAAAGAAAGAAAGATTTTATTCATGTCACTTATTTTAAATTTGACTTAAGATTTGTAACCTATAAGAGCACTGGTCATTACTTAAGTGACGGTTTAAAATAGAATATGGTGGTAAAACTAAACAACTTGGTAGTAGACCATAACATCGGGTCGCCGGCATAGTTACCATCCATATGTCAAAGTCGTGTTACCAAGCGGCCTAGTCGTGGTCCGGCACGTTTCTCGATAAAGCCGTATATAGGACATGGGTCTGAACAGCTGCGTTGCGTTGGCGAACGGGTTTAGCGTCAAGTTGGTGTTTGTTGTGTAGCATGCGTAGTCGAGGAGGGCAGCGGGATCCGAAGCGACGGCTTTCCGCTGGCCGCCCGCAGATAGTTGGGGGCCCAATTAGTGGGTTAGCCAACCACGAAAGGCTGCCCCGCCAGCTGTGAAAAATCCCAGGGTAGCTCCATCGTGCTGGTTGGCGACCAGACGAGGAGGCCCGATGGCGATCCCTGAGGGGGTTTGGGTGTCCTCGCAGTCTCCAGACTAGGCTCCCAGTGGCATGACGTCACCAATTTCGACGTCGGGTTCGATATGTATCGCCCCGTTCGACTGCCATTTCGCATCCTATTCACTTTTATTAATTTCTTTTATGAAAAACGCACAAAAAAAGGAACAAGTGTGTACAGCGGTTGCACTCCTCCTCATTTAAAGTGCACCTCACCAACATCAGGAGCTTGCACTCCAATATATTACCTATCCACCACCACCTGGTGACAGAGCAGCCGCACTTGCTCTTTTTTGACGGAGACGCAGATACAACGTCCTTTGAGCGTTGCACACCTGGATTACAATTTTCGCTTACGCGCTGACGCGCGTATGTGTGTGCGCGCGGAACGATAGCTGTATCCAGCTTCCCCGTCACCTTTTTCATCCATATGGATTTTAGTAGACCCAGGAAACGAAAAAATCCTGTATTCCTGTGTCTACTGTTCGCACAACGGTGACCAGGAGACAACTAGATTATTTGAGTATCACGGTAAGGCTGCTGATATGGGTGATGATGATTGAAGAAGGATTTTAAGAAGCATGATTTTAAGAAGCCTCTTAACAATCCTGTGATTCAGAAAAAACAATTATATTCTTAGCAAGACTTCGTCAGAGCTTTATATTGGTCGTCATTTAAGTCCGATATAAACTCGACTTAAATTTGATTTACTTCTAAAGAGTAGGTATGTCATGCTCAAACGCCACGACAATTTGGAACACCTACCTAAAACAATGCTTAAGATTTGCAGTAAATACTTTTTCCATGAAGTTTCTATTGCTAACTTAACGTGTTAAGGACTGTGTTAAAGCCAATGGAGATAAGACTGAGCTTCATATATTAGTTATTATATTAATATATAAAGTAACACACATACACACACACACACAAACTAAAAAACTAACACATGTTACACCTATCAATATTTAGTGCATTAAAAAAAATCTTTGTATTTATGCGAGGACTACGTATGAATACAAATAAAAATCACTCATCCATAGGTACCCGGAATTTTTTTATTCGTATAAGTGTACAGCTAGCTTATAATAAAGCAACAAACCAACAAACTAACATAAAATTGAAATGTTATAATGTATGTGTCATTAAATACCACACACCATTGACGTAATTGTAGCCAGTCCCAGCTGACGTAATAAAACCAAACTCTAAAAATATAATCTGCAATGAGGTTACTATAGTTTAGTTACTTGTTTTAAAAATTCATTTAATAATATATAAATAAATATGGTTCGTTTTCAAAAAGATTCCAGGCTATAAGTTTTTTTTTCGTTTGTGAAGAATCATATGAAATTTTGAACATATTTCTTTTTTCTTTTCACAGAAAGATATATCATCCCTTTTTAAGTAGGTATTTCTTGTTTGCTCTAGATATATTTGTTGTTTATTTAAATTAAAATAAAAAAAATATATACCTATTTACACGACTGTATTAACTTAAATTAAATCAGAATTTCCCTGACTAGTTTCCAACCCGTAATAAAACGTAATTAGATATGTAATACAATTGTCTTACTAAACTACCAGGATTTCTAAAAAAAAAAATCACTAGTGAGGATTTATAGAATATACAATTTAACTACATAGCGTATACCTAAGTGCAGGCTCGATCGTGGTAATATCACCCTCTCACAGAAGCAGTTATTCCAACTACATATCGTGCTATGAGTGAGAGAGCCTCTTGCATCTCTAGCAATACCCAGCATCTACAACTTACCATATTGGCACAAGTGCAACAATCAAGACAATCCGCATCTTTTGCCATCAGAACAAACAAAAAAAATACAAAACCGTCCCGATAGAGAGTATAAAATATTTAATGCACCGAGATGATGGTAGATCCGTAGAACCGTCCCGTTGCTCTACCACCTTGAGATACCGAGTGGTAGAGCGACGGGACGGTTTACCAGACGGCGCGGGTTCGAATCTCTGTCCGTTTATATTAGATTATTTTACATTATATATTTATTATTATTATAATGTTTTAATACAGAGTTGATCTATCATCACGCTATTGATTATATGATATTATATTATTGATTATATCAGACCATAAAATATTTACTAAAAATAATTTTAAATGTAATTTAGTGCATAAAAAGAGACAGATACAAAAAACAATAAAAGGTCAAATATGTTAATGGAATCTGACGCGAGACTCGTAAATTAGGTTGTGTCTTTAATGTTTATCTCGAAAGTAATTCTAGAGATAAGATGCTTGTTTGTTTAAACTATAATTGCTTTAATAATATAGTATTGAAATATAATGTGCATGTAAGTTATCCCCTTCACATGATAATGTATTATCGTCGAGAGAGCTCGCTCACCACAGTCATAATGTTAAAATTTGTTGTTGTTATTCTCTTCGTCTGTAAATCTGGTTGCGGTTTTGAAATCTTCGAGTTACAGGAATTCGGAAGTCGAGTAAGAAATTTAAGTTTAGAATTGTTTAAATTTACGGAACGAGACGTCAAAAGTCAAGTGGTAATGGCGCCTTATACCATATGGAATCTGATTTCTCTCGTCGCGTTTACCACTTCCGCTGACAGCTGGCAACAATTTCACTCAATTATAGGTTTTTCAAAACGAAATGAACAATATATTAATTCGCTTTACAAGAGTATTACTAAGTCCCTTTTAAGAAATAGTGTAGGAGCATCATTCGAGACTAAACTTATTGTATTCTACGACGCGGACGTACAATTATCACAGCCTTTTAAAAGAAGTATTCTGAAATCTGGAGCACTCTTGAGGATGCTTGACTTTGATGATGTCTTAGCTTCGGAGTTAGCCAATGATAACATGCGATTGCATGGTGATCTTCGGTTAAAGCGAACTATGTTCAACAAAACTGATTTTGAAGACGCATCAGTGATTGTCAGCGGTATCGTGGAATTTAAGGGCGACTGGTCGCTGCCTTTTGAAGAATCAAATACCATCATAAGGGATGGCTCTAATGGCAGTTTTTATATGATGCGACAAAGAGCCAGAGTTATCTACGAAGATATAGAAATGTTAAGTGCTTCAGCAATGTTATTACCTTATGGAGAAAATCGTGACTTTAGCATGCTCATCATTCGGCCCTATGAGAACGTCCAACTCGATAGCGTAATAAGAAACTTGGCTAAAATTTCACTTCCAGACATTTTTTACGAATTGTATGAACAAGGTTTGAAGGAAATGGATATAGAATTGCCAAAGTTTTCTCTCGCATCTGTTCTAGTATTAAATAATCCTTTTAAATCTATGGGTGTTGTAGATGTTTTTGTACCAGAGCAAGCGAATTTCTCTGAACTATCAACATCAGAGGACGTGTATATCTTTAACATTGAGCACAGAGCCACATTTATCGTGTCGGAGGCGGGGACAGTAGCAAGAGCTTTTACACCAGCCAATTTGGCCAAAGGAACCAGAAAGTCTACAGTTGGGATAGCACCGCCATTTCTCTTCTTTCTAGTGCACGGACCTACAATGACTATTATTTTTTGTGGTAAGTATGGAAAATAAAAAAGTGCTGAATATATTCAAGGACCGAGTTATTTATTTCAAATAATCAATAACAGTCCAAATGCTTATTATTATGCTTCATAAATCAGTAGCTTTTATTTATAATGTCTTATCAATGTTTGTCATCACATATATATTTTATTTATATACTTCTTTTATATATTAATAATTGTTTTAAAAATTCAATAAACCCAAACAACTGTTATGAAATTTTATTTGTACTAAATCTAATATTAAAAAATAGAAAAATAATAAAGTTTCATTTGCAATTTTGCATGTTCAAGATAGTTTTTATGTTTCAAAGATTTTAACTTTTGTTCTAACTTGGGTATAAATATTTTCGAAAGCAGTTAATAATTTAATAGTATATGTTTTCGTTTAAAAAATATAATAAAACGTGAAAAACAAGACAGTTTGCTTTAAAACCTCAAATAAGCGCTAGGCCAACCAGTGTTCTAATATGGCTTTGTAAAAAGGTCTGTAAATAGTTCGAAAAGAAAAAAAAGGTCTGTAAATAGTTCGCATCAGATTGGTGGAAAGTATAGCACTTTGGAGTCAAATAGTACACTGTAGATTGGATAATAAAATGGAGGAATGCTTTTAATATTATTAGGTATATTACTGGAACTCGTTCAAACGTACCTTCGCACGCCTGGTTAACTCGCCTCTCAATTAACACCCTTCCAATGGACACTCAGTGTCGCTATGGAATATGAATGTTTTATTATTGTATCTGTATATGTAATTGTTGATTGGCTATAGAACGTTGATCTTTGTCAAAATCCAACAACTGTCAGATATCGGTAAACGGATTCACAGTTTTAATCATAGAGTAGTCTAGCCATAAGTAGACCTTCACTTCACTTTTATTTACTTGTATTTAAACCTTCCTTGGTATGTACTATACAGCAGCGTCTCTCCCGAATATCGTCCTAACCGCAGCTTATATACCCTTCTTTATTAACTCCCTCTTCACATAAACAATAATCATAGTCAAATCATCTACTTTAAACGTTCAAAAATAACAACTACTCCTAAATGAACAAATTTAAGTATCGGTAAACATGGTATTAAATACTGGTTTTAATTATGAAGTCTTCTTAATGGTTCTCACTTTTTTAGTTTATTCAAGTATTTACTAATCAAGCAAAAGTGCCTCCTCACATAAATAATAACAATTACTCGACATAACAATTCTAAATATTACAATTTAAGTTAATAAAATAATGATTTCAATAATTACACCTTATTGGTTTTTCTTATTTAAGTTAAATTAATAATTCATTAATTTATATGCATAAACATAGTGACTATCAGAATATTGAAACAAATCAAAACATTACGAATGATTATAAAATAGTCGTTTAACAATAATGTAACCTAACAGCAGGTAAATTTAAGATAATTTAAAAACCCAAACTTTTTGATAAATTTGTGAATGACAAATATATTTTACAATCCTTCTGCCCGTTCGTGCACTACTCGTTGTTGCATAAATAGTATGTAAGTTTCCGTAAGTGGTACAAACAATACATTACATTACATCTTAATCCAATTTATGGGTGGGTAATTAAAAACTATATCCGTTACGTCACAAACATTTGGAAAGAAACAATAACATAATGCAGCCCACGCGATGTTTGTTGTGTTCTTATAATTGACTATATGGAAACGTATAATGGCCATTGCATGTACCTTTGTTGTGTGCAACATGTCAAATCATTTGTTCATATTCGAGTGTAAAAATTGTTGTATACAAACACATTAATAATGGGTTCGTATTACTTTTATTCCATCGTCTTATATATACTTTTTATATGTTGTGTTTGTATAGGTGTAATAACGATGTAGTAATTATTTAGGTAGGCACACTATCTCTGGGTGTTTTAGAACGAGTACATTTTTTATTCTTGGAGCAGTACAGTTAGAGTCCCTGACGAAAGCAGCCGAGTCTTCTACACTTGCCGGGGGTAGCTGAGCTAGTGCAATGTGAATATTCGTTACTTTGCGGTACAGTAGAGACACAGCATATACTTACTACAAGTGGCGACGAGGCAAAAGGTTAATTCGTTTCATATATATTTATGTAATTCTGTAATTATAATATACAAATAAAAATAATTTCACTTATTAAGTCTGTTATTATTTCTGTTTGCTTTTCAATGTGGCAAATAATTTTGGAAAACTTATCGTATTTAATTTATTACGTACAATATGGTCGTGGTAAATGGACACATTGGTACAACTGTTTTTGAAAATGAATGCGTTTACTATTGTTTGGAAAAATTGGTTTGGTAGATGTATGATCTCCGGCTTAGCGACAAAGAACAACGAAATAAAATCCCGCAATGGTTGGTGAACATACATCGGCAAGCGTTGGCTTTCAAAATATTGCCACATAAATTACGCCCGACTTTGAACTTGGCTATAAGGATTGTAAACTACATCAAGAGCAGCGCTTTTTAAAAAGTCGAATATTTGATCCTCGCAAAGTAAAGATACTTGGCGAGGAACACGATGCTGATCACAATGTTCTTCTGTTCCATACAGAACGATTCTGGCTTATCCAGAGGCAACATGTTGGCTCTCCTTTATGAATTGAAAGAAGAGGTAATTCTTTTTCTTGAGTATGAATTCAAAGATAAATACAATTTCGTCACAATGTTCATAGATGACACATATTTGATGTCTTGAATGAGATACTTGAAATTTCAGGGTAGAAACGACACTATCAAAGTCAAAAGTCAAAGTTAAAAATTTCTTTATTCCATGAAAATGTTTTACATTTATTTGGACACGTCAAAATAAACAAATGTTGCAAAAAAATAGCAATATAATAATCAAATAAAAAAAAGGAAAATTTTAAAATATATTAATTTAACATTTTGACTAGTAAAAAAAGCCCGTTCAATTAGTAGAGCTCATGAGAAGATCCAGGCAAAGAAACTCATGGCCACTCTTTTCAACTGCCAATTACAGATTTTTTATGAGATAAGTTTACAATAGTTTAGTCCCAAGCTTTATTATCATTTATGTAATCCTTAATTGTATAGTAGGCCATATCTTGCAGTTTCTGCTTTACATGCAATTTAAATTTTGAATGTGAAAGTTTTTGAATTTCTGACGGGAGTTTATTATAAAAATAGACACATTGTACATAAAATGCCTTATGAATCTTTGCCAGCTTGCTGTGAATTGGAGCAAGTATTCTTTTTAAATTTAAAAGTTTTTGTGAACGTACATTATATTATCAAATATATATTGACACGGAAAAGTTAAAATCTTAATTTTCTTACATATTACTCTTAAGGAGTGCCTACTAGGCAGATTATAGATTGCCCGAATAGCCCACTTCTGTAACATGAAAATAGTTTGAATATAAGCTGCGTGTCCCCATAAAAGTAAACTATAAGACATCACGATGTGGAAGTAGCTAAAATAAACAATCCGCGCTGTAACTTCGTCTGACAGCTGGCGTATTTTTTTCACTGCAAAAGCTGCCGAGCTAAGTCTATTCGCGAGTTTAGTAATATGTAAACCCCATTGAAGTTTTTCATTTAGGGTAATGCCTAAGAATACCGTGCAGTTCGCAATATCTAAATTTTTACTGTCTAACAGTACACTGGGTTTGACGCCCTTTAAATTTGGTGTTAAAAATTTAATACATTTAGTTTTATTACTATTCAAATGTATTAATACTATTCAAATTTACATAAAACCAATAAGTAATTTTGGTCAGAGAATGGTTTACGTCACTTAGAACAGTCTCGCCACGTTTTATCTTAAATAATAGTGACGTGTCATCTGCAAATAATACAACTTCACTATTGTTTTTGATTTGGTATGGTGAATCATTTATGAATACTAAAAATAGAAATGGGCCTAAAATTGAACCCTGTGGGACACCGATTTTTATGCTTGACCCAACAGTCCGATTTCCTTTTACATCGACTATCTGCTTCCTGTTGTCTTTACAGGAATACTAACAGTCAGCTTTAGCGCGGTGCCCCTTACACTATAATGTTGTAATTTCCTGATTAGTGTCTCATGTTGGACGCAATCAAACGCTTTGGAAAGATCACAAAAAACACAAAAAGCATCCATTGAATCCTCCCATGCATCAAATATATACTTTAATAGCTTAACACCATCGTCGGTTGTTGAGCGACCCCTTGTGAAACCAAACTACATGTTTGCATGGGAATAAAATGTGAATTTAATTGATTTAATATTAATTTTTCAAATATTTTACTAAAGACAGGCAATATAGAAATAGTTTAAAGTTGGAGAGGTCAGTAGTGCTACCTGCTTTAAATATTGGAATAATCTTACTGTACTTCATGAGATCAGGGAATACACCGCTGTCAATACATCTGTTAAATACTATTGCTAAATAGGGAGCAATAATAGTGAGTATCGATTTAACTAAGCCGACTGAATGTCTCCAGAGGTCAACAGTACTGTTTAATTTTAAAGAATTAAATACTTTAATAACATCAATATGATTTATATATTTGAATTTAAAGTCACTAGGATGTTCTTCTACATTATTTTTCAACAATTCCTCTGCTAAAAAGGGAGAGGCGTTAAAAGATTTAGTAATAAGGAAAGGAGTATATAAGAAATACTTATCAAAATGTGAAGCAATTTCAGATTCAGAGTCAATAATATTACCATTTATTTCTAAACAATATTCAGATGTGTGATATTTTGGTTTACCTGTCTCAGAGTTTATTATATTCCAAGTAGTTCTTATTTTGTTGCTACTTGTTTTTATTTTATTGCTTAAATAAACAGTTTTAGCTATTTTACAAACTTTTTAAATATTTTTTAATATTTCTTTACATAATCAGCAAATTTAACACTAGTAATAGACTAGTGTTAAATGTTCTTTCCTCATATAATTCATAGAGCCGTTTTCTACTAATATATATACCTACAGTAGCCCAATCACTAAAAGAAGTTTGTTTACAGACTGAAATTGATTTAGCTTGAAATATTAAATCAAACTCTGACTTATAAAGTCTGAAGAACTATATAAAACATTTGGTTTTATGTGCTCTTGGACAAGTGGCAGATTCATCTTTAAATTAAAAAATTGTAAAATCTTTTCAAACGACTTTTGGTTTTTGGGATTACAGATATTTAATTTTTTGACTTATGCGTACCAAGAAACTCTATTTGTACTGACCAGAGTGTTTGTTTGTTTGACAATCAACATTGAAATTTAAATAAATAAACAATTCGTTTCTAATAAAAAAAATTACCATTTCAAAATGTTCAAATTCAATCTCATTTTTCAAAGACATGCTAAGAAGTATGGAAAGCCAGTTATGTTCGCTAAAACCAAACCATTTTTAACTCCCGACTCAAAAAGAGGGGTGTTATAAGTTTCACCTGACGATCTGTGTATCATCAATCCATTTTCATCATTTTTAAAATCTTTGTCTGTTTGTCTTTTAGTTGTGCACACCACACCAAAAAAAAAAATATTTTTTTATAGGTCCCCCTACATATGAATTTTAGGAAAAATTTTTTTACCTTTATATAAGCAAAAGAACCCAAAACAATGTTTTTTCATATTGTCTGTTCGTCTGTATGTTTGTGCACGCTAATCGATTTGGATGCAGTTTTCGGTAATATATTGTCATGGGATTCACTTTACTTTTTGTTTTTTTTTTCAACAATCATTTAAAAAACAAAGAAGTTAATAATCTCTTATTGTCGTAACATTGCTGCTTATCAGTTTGATGGTTTATAGTTTTTACATACATTGGTAAGTACAAAGGGTACGTTTTATTAAAATCGAAATCTACGCGTACGAAGTTGTAGCACAGCTAGTTAATTATAAATCGTTTTGTTTTTTTGTACCCCTAGTATGAGTTTTATAGTATCGTACGAGTTTCATACTATTGCAGATTGTTAATTCATAAATAATCGAAAACGGTTGTCAGTTTGTAAATCGTAGTATGGTTGAAGAGGCCGCAAAGTTTTAAAACTTTGTCAGTTTTTTCTTTCGCTAAACAATTATCGGTGAGAAAGAATCTCGTATTTAAAAAAATGGCTGCTACAAATTGTTTAGCGTTGAAATTAATAACAGAGGCTGTAGAAGGTGACTTGCAGGATTTGGAACGGCAAAACCTTTTCAAAAAACGGTTAGAATCATCGGCTATTACAATAACCGAGACACATTTCGTACAGCTATACCGCATAACGAAATGTGCATTTGAAAAGCAGCCTGAGAAGCTTACAAAGAGTATCTTTGGAGACGGAGGTAAATATTATTTAACATAATTACCGAAAACTAGATTTTATCATAACACTAATAATTTTAAATCTATTATAAAAAATGGCGTTTGCAAATTATAATATCCTTGATTTGATTTTATTTTGTTATAACCAAAAATTAAGTTTAAAAATTTTAAGTATTTTATTTATTTATAGGTTTTAAGTGCGATATAATTCTATGCGAACGGTGATTACCAAAAGGTTATTGGTATAGCCAATAACCTTTCGTAAGAAGCAGTAAGTATGTATACTTATAAAATTCATTATGAGCATTTTGTTCTATGCATCGCTGTAAAGCTTGGAAATAAATTATTTTCACATACTTTATTTGCATGCAAAAGTATATAGTAAAATTAGCAAAAATAAAGTATAATACTTTATTATAAAGTATGGTTGGCAACCCTACGCATACCATACAGAGCATTGTCATTTGAAACAAGTTTTGCTAAGTTTGGCAATAGATGGAGTTGTTAGTGTTGTACAACGATCTGCGTCATAAGTGACTGGCGTTACAGTAATGACTTTCGTCGGCATTCGGCAAATAATAATATTATTTAAAATTAAACCAACTTTACGTTGATGGTAAATATTATTTAATGCATGGATTGGTAAATGTCGAAAAAATTTTAAATTTAATTTACAATTACAATGGCTTGAAATGTAAAAAGGAACTACTTACCGTAAAAGCCGAAACTCAACCTTAAATGTAATTCATAAGTCATTAAATCATGTACCATTTTAACATTTTGTATTTTGTAAATGCGTCAAAAATAAGTCAAAACGTTAAATAGTTTTGTGTGCATAGAGATGTATATTAATTCTATGTTTGTATGTCAATGAACTTCAACATAAAGTTTGAATCCCGCAAAGTCCAGACCTATATGAGAATTTAAAAAATCATAAATCATACCAACGTTAGACTCATATCATAATTATACAACTTATAGAGCTATAAGCTGGGAGCCTACTAGTATTACAATAATTCTTCAGAATTTCTTTGAACAGACGTCTTGTAACAATGCTGGGAAAAATAATAATGTGTTATTGTTGGAAAGACAAGTATATGTGTGTAATGAGAGACTTGACTGTGCTTACAAGTGATATCCTATACACGTGTGGTATACTCATATCATACCCAGGACCCAGAGCAACGAGACTCTAGTACAAGTAAGGTTTGAAATTTGGGTTCAAATGTTTTTCCGGATGAGATGATCGTATGACAACTATACTAATATAAGCAGTTATAAACGAAGAGTATTTCTGTTTGTTTAACTATCTGGAAAAATGTTTTCAATAATTGAGGATGGCTCTAGGCTACCATTACGACCAGTATTAGTGACCAGTAGTAAAGTGTAGATAACATTTATAATAACAAATTATTGGCTTTGTATCATATTGTTCTAAACTATGCCCAGATTATTTTAAACCCTTTTAAAGTTCACGCAGGCGGAGTCGTTGGACACAGCAAGATAATAAAAGTTAATCAGTTTCCTGCACGTTTCCGATATTTTTTTTTTAATACGGAGAATGTATTAAAAAATATATCTATAAACTTATAATTGGTACAGGGAACAAATTCGCATACGTAACGTATTTTCGCCGCCTAAACGATATGTTTCTAGCTTGAATTTATTTACTTAGAAACAATTAGCTTTTTATTATACCATGCTCCGCAAATGTGAGTGATAAAAAATAATGGAGTAGTCCAACTAGTTTTAGAACTTTAATGCGTTGTCGGTAATGGTATTACTATCGAAATAATAATAACAAACTATTTAGAGAATGAGTTTGAGCGGTTTTTACTCTACTCAAATAAGGTATCAAACATCACTATGCCCTATGTAAAGGTAATCTCTGGCCAATCGCATATTATCCTATCGCAAGATAAGGGCAACGTGTATTTAGACCTAAAACTGAGAGTTGAGTCCAGTTTATTCAACAAAACCATACAGTGTAGTTGTGTTATGGTTAAAAATAGTTTAAAAAATGATTTATAATATGATAAATTCATAGTGATTTTTTGGATATATCTTTAAGGTATTTCTTGCGACTTAGTTCCTTATTATATTTTTTAATATCTATTTTGTCTTAAAATATATAATATTATAATCTTTAATTATTTATTATTCTAGAAATATTTTTTTGGATTGTCTGTGTGAAAAATATAACTTTTGTAAAATTATAACGACAAATAATAAACGGTCAGTTTCATGCTTTCAGTTTAATTTAAATTTGAATCGATCAAGCCGCGCCGTTCAAGATAATAGTTCAATTAGATAAAATAGAGTATGTGAACTTCCTTAAGAATGTACCACGATCATCATCGATAATTTTTTAATTAACACCATTTAATGAGCTAGTATGAGCATACACCTATGTGCAACATAGGTGTAATAATGTGCACAGTGTGACTATCGGAGTAACAGAATCTAGAGATTGCAGTGGTTGTTGTGGATTGTGAAGTGATTTTTGTAAATTAAATAATATTAAAATACCTTTAGATAAATATAGATTGTTAAACCTGTTACTGTAAATAAAACTCCTTGAAAACAAATGTTGATAAATAAATATCCTTGTTCTAGTTATGGGGTACGAAGGTGCGATCTATAAATATATTAGTAAGTACCTAGAAAATAATCTTATCTTCACTTCAAATAATATCTCATATCTGTCGATACCAAACACTTCGACATCAAATATAAGTTACTAAAAAGTGAAACGTATTTTTTTTCGATAAAACATGTTCAAAATGTTTATTTTAAAGTAAATTTTATAAAAAAAAATGCAATTGCAATTTTTTGGTAGGTATCTTAAAGCAGCCATTGGCAACTTGAAACCAGTAAATATTATTATGATACAGATGATTTCTTTGGTAGTACCTCGCAAAAGAGGCTTCGCGATCCGAGCAGTGTTGTTGAGTCTAACCTTCTCGTCGTTGCTGCTGGGATGGCGCCTAGCGACTGTGTGCGGTCGCGCGCTGCTGGTGCCAGAATCGGGCGTCCAGCTTGATCATTTGAGGATCAATAGGAGTTTGAAGGACTACCTTGATAAAATGTGAGGTTCCAATTTTGTTGGGTTTTATTAATAGAGAAAGCTCAAAGTCTTATTAGTGAATTGATAGACTGTAAGAATTACATACTATGTGCTTTATGATCTGACACTAAAAACAAATATGCAATAACAATAACAAATATTCTTAACTAGTATAATGTAAACCTATATGGTACAGTTATCTGACTAAGTTATCTATTCCAATGGGTTTGCCGAAACTAAATTAAAACATTTTAATTTGTAAATTGGTTCACTAATTAAACTAACTTATATTTCCAGAAATGTTCTGGTAGAACCATCCAGCATAGTCTGCCCTAATGTCAGCAAGTCCCCATTGCTCGTGCTGGTCACATCTTCACCCCATCGGTTTGACCACAGGGAAGCCATTAGGAGCACCTGGGGTCCTCATTTCCCAACATATTTCATTATGGGCCTTAATGGTACTACCATTGAAGATTTGATGGTGAGGATACTTGTAATAGAATCTATAGAATTTAGTAGGTCTATGGAATATTTAGTTGTTTTATTTTTTAATTATTGGTTTTTCAAAATAAATATTCCTTTGAATTGAATTGAAGTGCATATTACCTTTAATTATATATATATATATATATATATATATATATATATATATATATATATATATATATATATATATATATATATATATATATATATATATATATATATATATATATATATATATATATTAACAATTAGTAAAATTATTTATGAATGTCAGTTTAAAAATATTTAAACCATCACTCATTTACATTGTCTTATTAATACATAATCAGACCAAAGAAATTATTAGGAATATTAGAATAATATTATTATAATAAAAGTCATCAACATTAATAATATGTAATAAAAGGTTAAAGTTATTTTAGAAAGAAGTATAATAAAGTACTACATTACTCATATAGAGGTGCTCTTTTTTGATAGTTACAGCTAAAACTAAAAAATATTCAGTTTTATCATTTTACTTCTATTAAGAAGAAGTAATATATATAGAGAATTTTTTTTTATTTAAATTTTTTGTGTTGTTTACCATGATTTATAAAAAGTCGTAGAACAAATGTTGTTGGGATTAATGTAAAAATAACCCTGTATTTGTTCTCACAAAATGTAAAACGTTTTAGGTACCTATGTTTTATTTTTCTGTGGCCATAGTGCTATTTTCTGGTATTAAAATTTCTGATTATAAATATATATGTATATATGTAATTAGTTGACCACCTCTTGCAGGCTGACTCTACATCAATCCCAACAACATAATATGTTCTACAACTTTTAAAAATGTTAATTTTCCCATACAAAATTTATTTGTTGTCTCTGAACTGGCATTAACTCCGAGCGGTTCAATCTGTGTAAAGTAGTCTTAGGGAGTGGTCACCGTATCGCTTACAAGCAGCAGCGCGTGTTGATAAACATCGCTATACGAATACAAAATCTCTTGAAACCATCTTGACATTTTACGCTTTTCATGTTATTATATACTCCATAAAAAAACAATACTTCTCAACAAAAACCAAGTCTCGCAACTCAGTTCTTCGGAAGAACTTCTTCCACTGTAATGTGAGATACAAGTAACACCAAGTCGGTTATTAATGTATACTAATTTTATTCTAAATTTGAAGCTTCTGTCTGCTAAAAGTGCCTTAGACTTTTGATGATCGGTCAGTCAGTTCTTCGAGAAAAGGATGTTACTGGCCCCAGATATATATATATATATATATATATATATATATATATATATATATATATATATATATATATATATATTTATATATAGCTTTTGCCCGCGGCTTCGCTGGCCTTAAATTCGTAGTAAAACAATTCCCACTTCCTTTTTTTTTGTATTGGCTTCTATATGACTTATTTTAAGTGATACAATCAAAATTACGACATCGGCAGACATGGCTCACTGTCAAAAGTATATTTAAAGTTTTTAATAAGGATACAATATTAGGTACTGTATTTATTTTTATACCTCCCTTGTTTTTACTTAAACGTCTTTTTAAATACTTCTTAAGCAGAGTACTTAATAACCATTCTAACCATATATAACACTTACAAATTTTCATTGAACATAATCAAAATATTACCATGTAAACTTGAGGATTTCTGAGCTACACAATCGACGTTATTTTCACCATCAACTTGCAGGTTTAGTTTCATTAAAAAAAAAAAATCTATTTTAAATGATAAACATTCAGTTAGCTATATGCATTAACAAAATTTTCAATACTGAACATTCACAAAAGCCATTTTTGAGACGCTTAGCACTGTTCCATACCAGAGTGCGCGGGTAGACCGTAATGCCGCAAACGCGATATCCCTATATTTTAAATCTAATATCTTCAAAAATATTTATTTAAATTACATGCTGTGAAGGGTTATGTTGTTCCATATTAAATGTAAAATGTATTGAAGTTACTTAATTACATAAGGATTAAAGCTGTATTGCTCAGAATTGCTTCGTAAATAAGCCATTATTTCTCGTAAAAAGTAAAGGATAAAAATTTGCTATTGTGGGTTATCCCTAAGAGATAAACATATACCATGGCGGATTTTCTTGTAAAACTTTTTAAGGTATACAATACTTAGTACCTTATTTTAATCTATTTCGTAGAGTTCAGCCAGCGTTTTAATGTGTTTGTTTACGACTTCGCATTAGAAATCTTAAAATTATCAGTGGTTCTCTGATATAGTCCGCCTTTTGTACCATTTTTTTTGGGCCAATAAAGATTAAATAAATAAATAAATAAATATTAAGAATGTTTATTGTACATATAAACCTTCCTCTTGCATCACTCTATCTATTAAAAAAAACTGCATCAAAATCCGTTGCGTAGTTTAATAGATCTAAGCATACATACATACAGACATAGGGACAGACGCGAAAAGCGACTTTGCTTTATAGTATGTAACTTGCTGTACGTGCGACTTTGTACGCGTAGTTTTCGATTTTGATAAAACTTAACCCTTTGTACTTACTAATGTATGTAAAAACTATAAACCTTCAAACTGGTAGGAAGCAATGGTACGACAATAAGAGATTATTAATTTCTTTATTAGTTTCTTTATTGGTAAAAAAAAACAAAATATAAATCGAATCCCATGACTATATATTCCCGAAAACTGCATCCAAATCAACTAATCCGATTCTGAGATTATGGTGCACAAACATACAGACATTCAGAGGAACACACAAAATAAAAAAAACATTGTTTTGGGTTCTCTTCCTTATATAAAGGTTATATGCTGAATAAATTTTTGAAAATATTTTTTTTCGTGTTGTGTGCACAACTAAAAGACAAACAGATAAACAGACAAAGAATTAAAAAATGCTGAAAATGAATTCTGTTAGTTATTACTTCACACCTGGTATATTTTTTAAAATATTTTCAATGTACAAAGACTACTTCTCTAAAGAATTATTACATGTATAGAATAGGATTTTCATGGTACCTATTGTTAGAGTTCTCTTACCGCAAAGAATCGCCAACGACAGTCGTTCTATTCTTTAAAGCACTTTATGACACTTTAGCGCCAAAAGCTAACAGCTCGGCCATCCTAAACATAACGAGTCCGCTCGTTATCAAAAACCATTTACTTACAATATTAATTCTGAAGTAATTTGTAAATCTAATTATTATAATTGTAAATTCACAAAATCCAATCTAAAGTCTATATATTATGATACATTAACATTTTTTGACCATCATATATAAATGATTGGTCCTCCAATTTAGAGAATGTTTTGAAATTTATAGACTTAACAATTTCAACTATAATAATCAATAATCAATAATAATCAATTGGTATAAGTTGTCTGATTACGTGTTCAATCTGGCTCAGCAGCCTCTTTCAAAAAAAAAAATCTACTGGACACAAAAATTTTGCCTCATAAATCATAATCATAGTCATAGTCAGTTCAATATCCTCAATGTACCAAATACTACTCAGAAGTTGGCTTATCGGCCTCATGTGAGTATTTGATCTTCTCAAACGCTACTCAAAATTTGGCTTATCGGCCTCATGTGAGCGCTTGATGTCCCTATACCTCAAATGCTACACTCATCATTTGGCTTATCGGCCTCATGTGAGCATTTGATGTCACTAGTCATAGTCAGTTCAATATCCTCAATGTACCAAATACTACTCAGAAGTTGGCTTATCGGCCTCATGTGAGTATTTGATCTTCTCAAACGCTACTCAAAAATTGGCTTATCGGCCTCATGTGAGCGCTTGATGTCCCTATACCTCAAATGCTACACTCATCATTTGGCTTATCGGCCTCATGTGAGCATTTGATGTCACTAGTCATAGTCAGTTCAATATCCTCAATGTACCAAATAATACTCGGAAGTTGGCTTATCGGCCTCATGTGAGTGATCAGACAGCAAAACCCTCATCCACATAAAATACTTTTTAGAAAACAATTCAAAGTAATTACTTTTATCATCTTAGTATATTCTACATATTAAATATATTGAATTAATAAATAAATAAGCACATGTAATAGCTAAGTTACCACATTTCCTTTTGGAGGCGAAGACTCGGCAAAAACAACCCGTGATCACAGATGAATGCAGTTCCAATTGTATTTTCTTCATTGCACGTTATTTTTCTTGATGCCGCGGAACAATCCCACTTCTGAACTGTTAGAGTTCTCTTACCGCAAAGAATCGCCAACGACAGTCGCTCTATTCTTTAAAGCACTTTATGACACTGTTCACAAATACACTAAACTGTTTACCATTTAAACACTTAATTATCACTGTTACACAACTTAGTTTCTCGATCTCACACTCAGCGGTTTATTATAACTGTTACACTTTTATCACAATAATACCGCCCCACAACTTGTACTCCCAATTTCACACAATGCCTTCTCTTAACCGAGCTGCGACTTATATACTTCTTATTCTTAGTCAAATCAGTATCCAATATTACATTTATTTTATCAATTAAACTTCTATACAGACATTCAATTGTTTTAGTCAAATCAACAAATTATATTGTTGAGTAGTGTAGTAATGGACTGTATAAATGATTACGCAGATTGGTTGAGATACAAGTTTTAATGTGACTGCACAGTAGTATTAATGCAAGAAGAAGGCCGAGCCTCAGAGGGCAAAGTCTCGAAGCCCGCACGGCCGCCCCTCGCCCACTGCCCGCAATCCGGTTTTGATGAAGACCGAACATGCTGCCCGGGAACGTTGGAAATGTCCATTTTCAATGTTATGAAGTCGGAAGAGGACAGATGTTATTAAAGGCCCTCTTGATGATTCCTTTTCGGGTTTTAATATCTGCAACACGGTTGATGCCATCCTGGCCCTGATACAGTTTAATAACTCTGCCAAGCTGCCATAAGAGCGGAGGTACATTTTTTTCTCGCACGAGGACCATGGACCCAGGCTGCAAACTTGAAGATGATGAGTGCCACTTCATCCGCTGCTGGAGCAGAGAAACATAATCGTTTGAAAAGCGTGTCCAAAAATGTTGCTTAAGCTTCTCAATCCTCTCATATCGTTGTAAACGATTTATGTTTTTATCGCTTACAGACAAATGAGGAACTGACAATAGTGGACGTCCAATAAGGAAGTGAGAAGGTGTGAGACAGGTGAGGTCAGAAGGATCGGAAGAGAGGGGTGTCAATGGTCGGGAATTTAATATTGCCTCAACTTGGACAAGGCACGTTGACATCTCCTCATACGTAAGATGAGTCAAATTTAAAATTCGTCGAAGATGGTGTTTAACAGACTTAACCGCAGCTTCCCACAGACCACCAAAATGAGGCGTGTAAGGAGGAATGGTTTTAAATTGTATACCTCTGTTTTGAATATCAGACTGAATGTCGTCTATATGGTTATGAAAGAATGTAGCAATGTCATTGCTTGCACCAAGGAATGTGGTGGCGTTATCTGATGTCACCGAAGCCGGCCTTCCCCGTCGCGAAATAAATCTTAGAAACGCTGAAAGAAACGCTTCCTTTGTTAAATCCGTGACGAGCTCCAGGTGCAATGCTTTAACTGCAAAACAAACAAAAACATAGATATAAGACTTTGTCAGTTTTGCACCTCTTCCTTTACGATCAGCTATGAACACTGGCCCGGCATAATCTACACCACTGTGTAAAAAGGGAAACTCAAGATGTACTCTATCACATGGTAAATCACCCATTATGGGTTGTATTGGTTTGGATTTGAATCTATAACAGCGAACGCAACTATGCACGATACGTCTAGCTATGTTCCTCCCCCCAAGTGGCCAATATTTTTGTCGTATAGAAGACAAAAGAAGTTGAGGTCCGGCATGCATTAATTTTATGTGTTCTGTAGTGAAAATAGCTTCAGTTAAGAAATGTTTACCACATGTTTGACATCGAAACTATAATATGAGTTTTTGAGACGACCACCAACCCTAATAAGATGATTTGAGTCCATAAAGGGTGATAATGAAATTAATTTATTAGTTTTAGGAAGAGATTGGTTTGATTTTAGAAACCTATATTCTTCAGGAAACATTTCCTTTTGTACAATTTGTAAAATATTTTGTTCTGAAAGTTTTAATTCTTGTGTAGATAATGATTTTATAAGCTTGGTTTTAGGATTTTTACAATTGTATATAAATCTTTTTATGTATGCAAATGATCTTATTAAATGTGTATATTTAGATATTTTCTTTATAAAATTATATATGATGTTTTGTTGTATATCTTTGTTATTGAGTTGTGTGGAAGTAGTGTGTAAGACGATTTCTGAACGTGAATCTGAATATGTATTCGTTATGTTAGGAAAATGTATTGTTTTCGTTTTTAAAAAATCTGGACCTGACCACCATAGTTTAGCCGAGCTAATATTGTCCGCTATAACACCCCGAGAAACTAAATCGGCAGGGTTCTCTTTTGAAGGAACGTAGCTCCATCTGTGACCAGCGGTACTGTCTTGGATTTCACCCACTCGAGTCCGCACAAACATTTTTAATTGATTCGATTGAGTCTTAAGCCACGCTAATACGATAGTAGAATCAGTCCAAAAATATGAATTATTTATTCTAACTGATAGTGATGAAATCACTTTAGTATGAAGTCTGGCAGCTAGAAGAGAACCACAAAGTTCTAATCTCGGTATTGTAGTTGGTTTTAAAGGTGCAACTTTATTTCTGGAAGCTAGAAGACGAACCTGTACATTACCATTTGCCATAACTGCTCTTACGTAAATACACGCACCGTAAATTCGTTCAGAAGCGTCTGAAAATGTATGTAATTCTAATAATATTGCCTTTTCAGTACAAACCCACCGTGGAATACGGAGTGAATTAAGAGAAATAAGAGAAGCGGTAAAGTTTGTAAAAGTTTTCTGGATTTCTTTTGAAACTTCTTCATCCCAACTGTATTTATTAACCCATAATTTTTGCATTAGAATTTTCGCTTGAACAGTACAAGGTCCTAAAAGGCCCAGAGGATCAAATATCTGACTAATTAGAGATAAGATTTTACGTTTTGTTATCTTTTTAATTGTTGTGTTTAAATTAATTTTAAATAAAAATGTATCTTCATGGCAATCCCAGTGAAGACCGAGTGTTTTGCTAGGTAAAGTTTCATCTAAGTTTAAAGTTTTATCTGTATGTGAGGTTTTTAGTAAGCATTTATTAGGTAGCGATTTTAAAACTTCGGGATTATTAGATTGCCATTTACGTAGGTTAAATTGGGCTGATTTAAAGTGTTACTGACATTTTTACAAAGTTTTATGACTGATTGTAAGGAATCTCCGCCGCTTAAAAAATCGTCAACGTAAAAATCTCTACTGATGGCGATTTTGGCCTCTGGATCCGTGCACTGGTCTGCAAGGGAAACCAAGCATTTAGTGGCTAAATATGGTGCAGACGATGTACCGTAAGTAACCGTATTAAGGGTATATGTTTTTATTTCTTCACTACGATCAAATCTAAATAAGATTTTCTGTAGTGAGCGTTGTGAAGGGTCTATGAGAATAGCCCTATACATTTTTTCAATATCGCCGGAGACGACGTACTTATGTTGTCGAAAACGTAATAAAATAGAAATTAAATCATCTTGGACAACGGGTCCAACGAGTTGAAGGTCATTAAATGATTTTTTACTTGTCGTCGGGCTTGATCCGTTAAATACAACACGTAATTTCGTGGTAGTAGACGACTCACGAATAACCCCATGATGAGGTAAATAATACGACCGTTTCTGAGAGTCACTACTTTCAAAAGACGTTGATATGTCGCTCATATGACCTAATTCTATATATTCAGCCATAAACTCTAAATATCTATGTCGTAGGATAGGATCGCGATCAAATTTTCTCTCAAGAGCTAGGAAACGATTTTTAGCTGTTTGATAAGAATCGCCGAGAACATCTAGGGACTCTTTTAAAGGCAGAGTTACAATAAATCGACCTTCAACATCACGCTTTGTGTTCTCTAAAAAACTTCTTTCACAGGCTTGTTCATCTAGCGATAACTTATATTGAGGAAGTATTGAATCCAATTCCCAAAAACGTGTCAACAAATAATCATCATTTTGAGTAAGGAAACATGTAGAACTTGTGTTTAAATTATTATTACATATATTTTTGTATTTATTGATAGTGCCCGAAACCAGCCAACCAAGTTTGGTTTGTTGCAATTTAGGACTTTGTTTACCTAAATCGACAGAATTGGAACATATGACGTCCCAGAATACATCTGCTCCCATTAAAATGTCTATGGGAGACGAGATGTTAAATGTAGGATCAGCTAGCTTGATATGAAGAGGCAAGTCTAATGATTGTATGTCTACGTTACAAGAAGGAACTGAATTTGTAATTTGTGGTAGTACGTAGCAGTCTACATTAATCTTTTAATCTCCTAACGATGACTCGATGGATAAACTACAAGACTCCGCACTGTACGAAATTTGGTTATTGATACCTGTCACAGTGGAGCTTACGTTACGACGCGCCAAACCCAGCTTCTCACAGAAGTGCCGGGTGACATAATGCGCAGTGGCACCATTGTCAAGAAGAGCACGGGCAGGATGTAGGGTCCCGTCCGCACCAACCACATTCACAAATGCTGTGGAAAGTAATATGTTTGGCTGCATTATATGTGTATTGTTTGACGACAAAACTGTGTTATATGCTTGTATGTTGTTGTCTGTATGTTTGTGTAGAAGGCTACTGTGTTTGTGAATACAATACTTGCAATGTGTTAATCTGCAAAATTTTTCTTGATGCCCAGGACGAAGACAATTTTTGCATACATTAAAACCCTGTATTTTATGAATACGCGAATCTATATCCAGGCTCCTGAACTCTGGACAGCTAAATAAATAATGATTTTGCATACACATAGGGCATGTAATAGGTTTATTTTCTGTATTTTTTGTTTTACTTAAATGTGATTTCGTTGTTTTTATTTCTGTATTTTGTGTATTAAATGAATGTTGTGAACTTTTATTGTTTTGTGTTATAGTTTGACGTAATTTTTCATCTTGTTGTAAAGTATCCAATAAATCTGCTCTGTTTGTTAAAAAATCAATAAACTCTTTTAGTTTAGGTGTTGATGTAATGGTATTGCGTTGCTCTTCCCATTTTCTAAATGTGGTGGCATCTAACTTTTTCATCATTAAATGAATAACTAGAGTATCCCAATACTCAGTCGGCTGACCTAGATTTTTTAAAGCACATAAATTGCGATTAATGGAATCAATCAATTGTCTTAAATATTCACATGATTCCCTTTGTATTGGGGTAAAATTTAGTAAGGAATTAACATGGTTAGTTATTAAAAGGCGCTCGTTGTTATATCTATCTGATAATAATTGCCACGCAATTTGATAGTTATTGCTCGTAAATTCAAGATTTTGAATAATAATTAAAGCGGTGCCTCTTAAAGCAGCTTTTAAATAATGGAATTTACTGATATTACCTATGTTATTATTTGTATGAATGAGGGAAATATACGTATCTCGGAAGTCGAGCCAGTGTTCAAAGTTGCCGTCGAAGCTTGGTAAATTAATCTTCGGCAGTCTGACAAAGTCGTGTGGCTCCCGATCCCTTTGATTGCTCCCGTCGCTCGACTCGGACATAGAAAAAGCACGTTGCATCTGCCGCCGAAACTTGTTTAAAAGCGTACGCGCCGACGCCACAAGAGAATAATATTTTGAGTCGAACTCTTCGCGTTCAACCAGGAGCTGGCTAGGATCGTCAGATAACAACTCCAACTCCGTCTGAAATTTATCGAAATCCGTCTGAAGATGGTCCATTTTATTAAGCCGACATTCAAGTTCGTTAAAGTGGGTTTCACTTATATGGTCATATTCCCCTACTGTGTTTAAAAAATTTTGAAATATAGTAAGCTTGCCTTTTATACTACCACGTAGTTTTATAAGCTCTTTACTCTTTGCATCACTCATATTAAGCAATAGATTTATATTTAAAAAAAATATGAAGGAAAGCAAAAGAAAGAAAAAAAATATATATTTAAACTAAAAGAAAGATTAAAGTGAAACTTTAATCTATAAAGCAATATTATAGGTGTGCTACAATACTCTTTTGAAATAGATGATCAAGGACAAAGCAAGCAAGCGACACTAACCAGCCGAGCTAAGCACGAAACCGGTTTACACAAGAGGTTACAATGCGTGTGCAGTAATTAGCAATAGTAACTACAATATTTAAAGCAATAATTTAGCAATTAATATTTTAACACTGTAAATAAAATATATTTTTCTTTAATTTGCACGACATTTAGAAAATATATAAAAATATACTCAATAATTGTAATTAATATAAAACTTTAAGAAAAATGTATTATTATTTAACATTAAGTACAAGCAGTTATTAGAGCGAAAAGCTATGAGGAGATCTCAATGTCAGATCCAAGTTGAGCAAAAAAGACGGAAGAAAATTCTAGAAAGGAACATGGAACGGACTCACTAAAGATTGCAGTTATCCTCAGTTCTCTTATATTCCGCAATGCTGGTTTCTTTTCACTGGTTCTAATCGAAGGACCAAAATGTTGAGTAGTGTAGTAATGGACTGTATAAATGATTACGCAGATTGGTTGAGATACAAGTTTTAATGTGACTGCACAGTAGTATTAATGCAAGAAGAATGCCGAGCCTCAGAGGGCAAAGTCTCGAAGCCCGCACGGCCGCCCCTCGCCCACTGCCCGCAATCCGGTTTTGATGAAGACCGAACAATATCTTTATTTTTAGTCAAAACCAAACTACTACATGTATAAAAGCTAACACTATTACGTCATTGACATAAATTGTCATAACTTTTTTATTTATTAACCGATTTAGATAAAATAAACACTAAATGTTAAGTAAAGACTGTGATAATACATTCCTGAAAACCGCATTCAAATTGGTTAAGCCGTTTCTGAGGTTAGCGTGCACAAACAAACAGACCTACAGACAAACAGACAAACTGAAAAACCATTGTTTTGGGTTCTTTTGCTCTTACAAAGCCCCCCTATGATGTTTTTTTTTTAATTCTATGTACAGGAATAGATCAGTGTCAATTTTATTATCAAACAAGATACAAGACAAGAACGTAAGTATATATACTTACCTTCTTGTCCATCCTACCACCCACCTTTAATTATTTTTATTATGGTTTCACTCTTGAATGTCTTATCATCATCATAATATTATTTTAATATTTTCATAATTTTATTATTTTTATTACCTTTTATTTAGAATACTTGTTTTTAGTACAAACATTAATTTTATTTTCTAGGTAGACAACTACGTAGAAGCAAGGATGCATAATGATGTAATAATATATAAATTTCAAGACCACTACCAAAATTTGACTCTGAAGACAGCTCTGATGATTAAATGGACCCTCAGCAGATGCTCCGACGAGGTGATGCTGTTTAAGACTGACGATGACGTGCTGGTAAATCCCTGGCTGATGGAGAAGGTGGTCAAGGAACATCGGAATAAAGATCTTATAGGTATTATTGAAGTTATTAAAATTTAAAGGTTTAAATTTTAGGGGAAATATTATACCTTATCTCTCATTATTTAAAATAGTTTGAATAATTACACTGGTCAACAAAATTTTTACTTTTTTATGTCACACGAAAACTTATGTCAAATTTTGAATATACTAGGGCTTTCAAGCAATAATATATCTAGAGAAAAAAAATGACACGCGATATAGAAACATAAATTTATTATTTTTGTATAAAAAGAAAAAACTCAACACTTAAAGAAGTTACTGTTTAATGTACAATAGATAAATTTCATTTTCGGGAATATTTAGCTTCTGGTAGGTCTCTTTTTAGATTCCAACAATAATCTGCTAGCATTCGTGGACTCCATTTCCCTTGGTAATGCTTCTCCATTGAGGAAATGTCCTGATGAAACCTCTCGCCTTGTTCATCACTCACAGCTCCCAAGTTTGCAGGAAAGAATTCCAAATGAGAGTGCAGCATGTATATTTTTAAGGACATGTTACATCCCTAAGCTTTATATGACATTAGAAGTTCATTTATTAAATCTTAGTAATTTTCTGCTCTATGGTTTCCTAAAAATTTTTGGACAACATTCACAAAACTTTTCCAGGCAACTTCTCTGATATTTCTCAATTTCTCTTTAAAATCTTTATCTTTTATTAGTTTCCGTATTTGTGGACCTACAAATATAACCTCTTTAATTTTTGCCTCGCTGAGTTTGGGGAATTTTTGTTTTAGATATAAAAATCCACTGCCATCTTTAGGCATATCCTTTACAACATTTTTCATTAAACTGAGTTTTATATGAAACGGTGGTAAAAATATGTCATCAGGGTTCACTAAAGGATCATTTTAAACATTTTTATGGCCTGGAATAAGTGATTCGCGTGTGGGCCACACTTTCTTGATGTAGTGACTCTGTCTATCTCTACTGTCCCATTCACAAAGAAAACAGCAAAATTTTGTGTAACCTAGTTGCAGTCAAAAGAGCAATGACTTTCAAATCTCCACAAATTTCCCAAGCGTGTTCACTGTATTTAATTTTTTCAAGAAGAAATCTCATATTTTCGTAGGTCTCTTTCATATCACAACCATGGCCAATCGGTACTGAAGGAAGCTTATTCCCATTATGCAACAACACTGCTTTCAAGCTAGTCTTTGAAGAATCAATGAACAATCGCTAGTGACTTGGATCATATTCAAAATTTTATAAATTCATCACAACAGGAACGTTAGTACAATAGACTAAATCATCTGCTTTAGAAAAATAAGGTTTCATTTCTTCGTGACGATGTCGAAAATAAGTGATTTTTGTATCAGAAGAAAGTAAATGCCAGTCATTTAATCTAGATCCCAAAAGTTCAGCCTGTTTTTTTGATAGTTTACTAAATCATTTAAATTACTTTGTGTCAATAAATGAGGCTCTTTTGAAGTAGACGATTCATAACTTGAGTAACTTTGTTGAGATGCCTTACTCTGTTGACTGAGAACAAATTCCGTACTAGAAACAGAATTCTGACTTTCCCAGTTGATTAGGAGGCTTTGGAACAGGCAGTTCAGCACTGTGTGGAACAGGTCTGACGGCCGATGATAAGTTTGGATACTGAATAGTGTGTTTAGACTTGGTTGTAATGCCTTTTGTTTGAGTTAAACAAAAATAACAATCGCTTATATGATCTTTTGGTTCCCAAATCATTGGTATAGTGAATCACAAATGTCTAGGTTCTTGTGTAGCCCAAATTAATAAGAGTCTCATACACGTTACACAACATATATGTGGAACCCAGGATTTATCTTGATGCGAAACAGGAAATCCAAAGTAATCAACATAGCACTGTTCAATTAATGGTGTGAAATTACGACGCCGCGCTGAGATGTAAAAGTTAACTCTCCACACACATAACAAAAACTATCGGGGTTGTTTAAACACTTTCGTGGCATGTTTATGTAATTAACATAAATAAAAATATATAAGTTAGTTAAATACAGTAGTTATACAGTTGCCAAAATAAAGTTTTTTTACTTAACGCGTTTTGAGGTTAGAAATGTATTTATAGCTGTCACTAAAAAACTGGACCTGACTGAAACGAAACTACTTTTTTTTTAATGAAGGGTTGCTAACCTAAACAGAAATGACCACTAAGTTCATGTGACAAAAACAGTGTTGACCAGAGTTATTTTATTTTTTAATTGAGCAACTTGCTATATATATAAAGTTATCAGTGCCAATAATCGACCTGTAAATTGAAAAGCAAGGGGCAATCTAAAATAAATGACGATTTGGGGTTAATTTGGTAAATTTCGAAAAATCTTGAAAATCGTGGAACGTAATTTATAGACCGCACCTATTGGCCCAGAATTGGTGATATACGCAGATAATTCATTGGTCCAATCTCATGTCGTCAGCAAGTCAGCTCGTTGTAATATCACAAATTTAATGAATCTTTACTTACATGTTTATAAACAATGTTATTTCTATACTACAAAGTTAAAAATATTTGCATTACAAAGAAACCTAATAGATGTCGCTTCCGTCCTGATAAAGATGTATGTAGAATAATAAATTCTACGAAGCAACACGGTAGTTCAGAGGACAGACTGCCAGAGCTCGTAGGTTCGAGTCCTGCCTAATAAAAAGCGCTATTGTAAATACGCAAAATGTACAGCGAGTATGTACGTCAAGGCTTCAAGCGGACTGACGTCCGCCTTCACCGCGACGCCTACAACAAGTGGTACGTGCCGCGCTGGCTGCTGTACCGGGACCACGTGGACGAGTACCTCTCCGGTACTGGATACATTATTAATGGTAAATGGTTTTAGTTGTTTTTTTTCTGCTTTAGGGTTGTACCGTACATTTAACAGTGTTGTTTGCAAATTACAGATTCTTGGGTTTACAGATTGACGGTTCAAGGGCTATTTTATATAGGCGACATTTTTAGGCGAAATGGAGTTATATACATATTTGGAATAAGAAAGATCGCTGATGCCAGATATATACATATATTTATATATATATATACAGGGTTATTTGTAATTAGTTGAGCACCTTTTACAGGCAGCCCCTCTACATCAATCCTAACAACATTTGTTCTACGACTTTTTAAAATTAATAGTTTTAAAAATTTAGTTTTTCCCATACAAATTTTATTTACTGCCTCTGAACGAGCATTTAACAACCTCGCAACCTTGAGCAAAGAGAGGCCACGCACCTTGCGTAGGCAAAATACGTGCCAAGGACACGAGCAGCGGGGCGCGGGGTGGCGGGTGGCGGGGTGATGCAGCGGCGGCGATGCACGTTTGCGGTTTGAACTTGATCCAGTCGTTTGTCACGGTCAATTAGATAAGCGTGTGCCGCGCGACCCGCTAGCTCCCTTTACTCGGTAACCGAATTTCGATTAGTGAAAACAGTACTGTGATGCCGTAACACAAATATCGAGCACACCAAGATAGTGCGAGTGCTGGCTAAGTGTGGTAAGAGGAGTCGGTGAACAGTTGATTTTTAGGTGTGGTCTTTGTGTTGGATATGAAGGGGACTATTTTGCGCCGGTATCGACGAGATATAAATTTAAGAGGTAATTTGTAAATATTGAATCCTTTTGTAAATAACACATTGTATTATTGTAAATAATCTGATTCTACCTTGATTAATTGTTAAAATTTTAATACACAATACGACGATTGGGTAATTATTACATACTGTTTGAAATAAAACAAAAATAATAATAAGTTATAATAGTATTATGTGCGTGGTACCTTACAAATTTCGTACAGCGCTAGACTGCCGCGACCTATACTTTAGACTGCTTACAAAATACAGAGTAATAAATAGTCGAGGGAGCAAAAATTTTTTTGTTTCGTCTATTCTGAGTTATTTATCAAGATTTTTTAAAAGTCGTAGAACAAATGTTGTTGGGATTGATGTAGAGAGGCTGCCTGCAAAAGGTGCTCAACTAATTAAAAATAACCCTGTATATATATATATATATATATATATATATATATATATATATATATATATATATATATATATATATATATGTAGGAGCGTCATGAGAAGCCTCATAGCGGTCTTGGCTGTTATTATTCATAATGGGCGTTGTAACGATAGGAATTTACAAAAATAGAAGTATACTCGTATTGTCCAAAACGTTATTATTCAATTCTTAACTGTTTAACAAAATATCACAAACAATCAATAAGATTATATTGGATTTAGAGCCAATAGGTTAGCATATGTGCACTTCTAGCAACAGTTGTTATCTCCATGACAACCGCCATTACCAGTGGCGACACCTACTACCCTATTCGGGATTACCCGCTCATATTTTAATATTTTTTATAACAATCTGTTACAGAATCAAACAATGTAATTGCGTAACTTATAATATAAAATAAAATTCAATCAACGCGCCGTCATATATATATATATATATACAACTCCAAGTAGCCCTGGAACCATCGAATATAAAAAACCGATCAAGTGCTATTCGATTCGCGCACGAAAGGGCACCATAATTCATAAAAACGGCAAATAAATTACGTGCTGTATGGGACCTCCCATTTATTTTATTCTGCTTTTAGTATTTGTTGTAATAACAGCAACAGATATACATCATCTGTGAAAAATGTATCTGTCTTGCTATTGCTGTTCATGATATACAGCCTAGTGACAGACAGACAGACAGCGGGGTCTTAGTAACGTTTGTTAAAACCCATTGGGTACGGAACCCTAAAAATGAAAAGTCTTTGATAAATGGAACACTGAATTTCCAGTAATTTAATTTGTTTTTATGGTCAATTGTATCCAATCAAGATTTTTCTTACAGGAAAACACCTAAGAAGCATATTAGCGAAAGCGTACAAGGTGCCTCTATTAAATCTAGAAGATGTATACTTTACATACCTGGTGTCTAAACGTAAACTCGGATTAACATTAACCCATGACCGTAGATTAAGTCCGTTTAAACCGTGGTTACCGGGCGCCTGTATGTACTTTGGTCTGGCATCAGTGCATAGTCTGACTCCACCACAAATGTTAAGAGCCTGGCCCGGGATAAACAATTTGGGAAAGGAATATCATGACGTTAAAAATGTATGCAATTTTAGCAAAATATTTTGGTGTGATATGTTTTTATACTGAGTGTTTTCGAGGTAATAGAATCGAATGTTTTTTTTATCAAAAACTTTTTTAATTTTTATACCCAGGGTTTAAAGACTTTTGGATCTTTCTTAATTTTAGTATATTAAGGTCATATATTAACAATTTGTTGCATTTATTGTAGTTAACTATTAAAGACTGATTAGAATAATAAATAATCTATAAATATACTACTACTATAAGAAATACTACTGTTATGTGTATTTTCTGTAATAGCAAGCAATATATACATTAATATTTATATACATATCGATACCTTGGGGCTCAAAGGGCGTGACCACCATTTTGGCCAAAATGACTTTTTGATGCAGTATTGTTCAGTTTTTTTTCTTTATCGATCTGTGTAATCAAAACTACGAAAATCGGAAATATGAGGCAATTACGTCCCACGTTTTTTTTAGATTTGGCAATAGTATAGGGTGTAATTTACATTCGTTTTTGTTTTCTAATTTATTAAGGTAATATACGCTTTTAATTTTAAAAAATGTTGGTCGTATTGTAAGTCATAGTTCTAAACTTGAATTACACCCTCTTTTCTTTCTTATAAAAATGTAGTTGACTCATACGTCACATTGATATTGACAAATTTAGGGCGTATAAGCCACTTCTAGTCTAATATGGTGTATAAATCACTATAAGTCCGCTGTGAAGTTAAAGATACATTATATACAATACACAACGCTGAAGGAAGTATGGCTAAGCAAGATATGAGAAAACCAAACATTCTGCCGAAATATACCGAGGAAATAAAAAGACATGTTGCTGGTTTTATTAAGTCATTACTTATGGTCATTCTCATTACAATCGTCCAAAAACTGATAAAATGTATCTGCCACAGGAGTATAAAAGCACCGTTGATATTTACCGCAAGTATTTAGAAGACTGCAAAATAAATGGGTATCAACCTGTTACTGAAACCGTTTTTAGACAGATATTCATTGAATATAATATAAATATACATGTGCCAAAAAAAGACAAATGTCAAATTTTGCACTAAGTTTGAAAATAGTAAAAACGCAACCACTGAACTACCAACCTTCACACCTTTTATTTTAAAAAAAGTGACTATAAAACAAATTAGAACAGCAACTTTCAAAAAACAGTATCCAGACCAAGTTCGAATGAAATATTTGATGATTAAAGACGCAGAAAAAACACGAGTTACATTACAAGAGGTGGGATTAAAGAAAGGAACAACTAAATCTAAGGGTAAAGCTAGAAGTAATAGTCCGGGAGCCAGTGACAGATTTTCATGACCAATTTCCTCCCAAGTGAAAATTTGTAAAATGCAATAGGAAGTTGTATTATGAAGCTTCGCGGTCGTCAGCTGCGGCTCTGGTGGTGGAGAAGGCAGTGGCAGCCTCCCACGCACGAAGAAAAAAAAAATTTTTTTAATCATTTCTTCCCATTCTAAAATTTCTTGAATAATAGTTTATCTAATATCTTGAAGGGAAAATAAAGTCAGCTGACCATAACATGGTGGATTATACGTCAGCTGGCCGCCCGAATATGAAAAAAAATAAAAAAATTTCAATGATTTCCTCTCAACTAAAAATTAATCTGGTGATAGTTTATATGTTACTGTGAATGAAAATTAACATCAGCTTGCTGTATCTCAGTGGAAAGTTCGTCAGCTGGTTACTTGAAATGTGTAATGTAGCAGCATTTATCACCTACTGAATCTTATCAGCTGACGACTTTTCCCTTTACTTACAGCTAGCTGATTTGTTTTATTATTTATTAGAGTATATTAACTATTCTCTTATAAATTTTCATCCAGGAGGAAATCACTTTTCTCTATTTATCTCTTTTTCTTATACAAATTAAAGTAATACATGAGCCCTTTTTACATTGTAGCTAGATTATAGATTCAAATTACCCTCTCCAGATTTTATGCTATAGCAGAGCGTAAAACACACTAACGAGAGGGTAAGTTGAAATTATAATGTGACTCGAATAGAAAGTGAAAGATTCCATGTTTAAATTGGTCAGTCGAACCTAGTGTTATTATAGTAACGGATAATTAAAAATAAAAATGTCTAACGTGGTACCTTATTGCGTCTTTTGTGAAAAAAACTAATGTTCATTCGAAATTATTTAGTGAAGATAATTTAAATAAGTGTAGATCTATATTAACAATACGAAAAGTTAATAATCTAACCGATCAAAATAATGTGCTTCCTACACAGCCTAACCATTTTCAGTTGTATCACAGTGAATGTTATCGACATTATACTGCTTTGCCGCAAAAATATCGGCAAATAAGAACGATATCAGAAGAGACACCTTCAACATTAACGTAAGTATATGGATAGAATGTTATTTCTTTCCACTATTCGACTATAATTTTTTAACAATTCAATGTAAGAAAAAGTATAATTTAGTGTAATGCATTATGCCTCATGTATTCCAACTAGGGAATTACACTATTGAGAACATCTACAGTAAGCATATACATTATATATATATAAGTTTTACTTAAGCAAAGTGTATATGTGCGCTGTAATCAAAAGTAATAATAATATAAATTACACTAATTATATATGGTCGCAGCGGTAACATTACAGACATTAATGTATTTTATAATTAAATTACATTCTATATGATTCTAAAACTGCGCCGATGCGACTCAAGCCAAAGCGAGAGCGAAAATGAATAACCGTTGTTAGTATTTTTATTCATTATATTAAAATAAAATTTCATTAATTTATAAAATTATGCTTTAATAAATTATTGATTAATTAAACTTTAGTTATAACTATATTTCCTTCATTATTAAACTGCATATTTATTATCAAATCAAATATACTGCCAAACAACCAGAGAAAAGTGGTTTCCTCCTGGATGAAAATTTATAAGAGAATAGTTAATATACTCTAGTAAATAATAAAACAAATCAGCTAGCTGTAAGTAAAGGGAAAAGTCGTCAGCTGATAAGATTCAGTAGGTGATAAATGCTGCTACATTACACATTTCAAGTAACCAGCTGACGAACTTTCCACTGAGATACAGCAAGCTGATGTTAATTTTCATTCACAGTAACATATAAACTATCACCAGATTAATTTTTAGTTGAGAGGAAATCATTGAAAATTTTTTATTTTTTTTCATATTCGGGCGGCCAGCTGACGTATAATCCACCATGTTATGGTCAGCTGACCTTATTTACCCTTCAAGATATTAGATAAACTATTATTCAAGAAATTTTAGAATGGGAAGAAACAATTAAAAAAATTTTTTTTTCTTCGTGCGCGGGAGAGGCTGCCACTGCCTTCTCCACCACCAGAGCCGCAGCTGACGACCGCGAAGCTTCATAACACAACTTTCTATTGCAGTTTACAAATTTTCACTCGGGAGGAAATTCATGACGAAAATTGGACGCTGGCTTCCGGACTATAAAGGAATGGGAAAATTTAAGACAGAAAACGGCCGAGTTTCTGGTGGTGACTTCAGCATGACATCTTAGACACTTTAATAAAACCTGCGTATATTGCCAAATTGCCTATATCGAAGGCAAAATATAAAGATCTTAAGAGGCTGTGTGACTATCCCAAAGACCTATCACAGGGAGAACAGTGAAATCCCTTGCGACGACAATGTTCGTGACTATTTTCTTTACAGTGATGACCAAGAAGTCGATTAATAATTAAAAATAAGAGAATGATTTATGATTGTGAGTTCTGTAAATCTACTCCATTGTCATCTAATACCACAACTGTGGTTCATTTTATTTATAACAGAATTATTGCCATATTTATGTTAAGAGGAATATTTTTAGTTAACCCGGACCATAGTCGTGTAAACTAGATCAAAAGAGTAAGTAAGTAAGTTGTGTTAGAGTAAGTTAGGTTAGTTAAGATGATTATTTGTAACGTTTGATTATCAACGGTAATGTTATAATGACAATAAAGACTTTCATGTCGTTAATTTTGTTTATAATTTTAAATTTTTATTTTATTTACACAATTCGTTAATAACGTCGAAGTGGATATTAAAGTAACAACTGGGAAACGAAAGACACATAGCAAATTAGCTTAATATGTCTCTAGAGACTGTATATACGCCCTTTTTTGAGAATGAAAACCATATATTGACTACACTGTGACAATTTTACAGAAATTGCGAAATTCGGGGACGTAAACGCCATATTTTTTCATTTTTTGGGGCGTATCTCAATTAAATTTTTTTATTTATTCATTTATTTTAAATGTTATGGAATCATATCGTGTATTAACATTATTTAGGTATTGGAGCCAAAAATTGACTATGAGAGTTTAATATCTCTTATAAATTACCCCTATTATGTTTTTTTTATTAATATTTTCTATGTACAGAAATCGCTCAGTGACAATTGTATTATTTGTATAGAAGATGAATTAATATTTTTCCGGTCAGAAGTATTATATTCAGATAAATTAACTACTAATTTAAATAAATATATGTTTTTTGACAATCATAAAATTGAGGTTATGTTATTGTTAAACCTTATTTCTATAAATCTACTATTTAAATACCAATTATAGATGAGAATGAAGCTTATTGGAACTTGAATTTTGTTTAGTATATTTTTATGGTAATTTAGAGCAACAAAAAATATATTAAACAAAATTTTGATTGTTATTTGTATAAGGGGTTATAGTGTATATTTTCATTGACACATTCCAAAGGCTGTTCTTGCTATAAAAATACATTATAATATAAATGCATCAAGATTTAAGTTTTATAAACAAATAAATTTTAATAAAATATTTTATACAAATCTGTAGTATTACTTTAACATGCGTTTCTTATATTATCTACAGATATTATTTTCTTCTCCCCGAATGTATTACTCAAATGCGAAGAAATCCATAATTCCCCAAGAATAGAAATGCCTGCAGTAAACATGATCGGGAATCGAATCCAATGTCATGGAATAGAACACAGCGACCACCCTTTTGATATCTAGGTACTGACTATCATTTTGTCGGTTTTGAGCAAATTAAATATGTAATATATTTTTAAATGCCGGTAAATATCGTAGGCATGTTATCCTTTTATTTAGAGACATTAATTAATTGTTTTCAACGGATCCTAGATATCTAAGTTTAATTGTAAATATTTTATTCTTCATTTATATTCAATTTAAATTTAAAAAAATCAGCGTTGCGTCGTCTAACGCATCTGTCACGAAGATTGTTTCATCTCTACCTCCTGGATGCGGTGGTGTTCCTCAACAAAACTGTTCTCAGGCAACATTGTACCACGAACCAAGAGGTGTAATAAACTTTATTTAGTGGTGTCAGAGGTCGGTAAGGTTTTTTTGAATATATCAGAATACTCACTATCAGTAGTGGATTTAGGTTTGAGGACGCCCTAGGCGTGAGACAATATGGCGCCCTTTATCTTTTATATATATACATATAAACATATATCTACATATATGTGTGTGTGTGTGTATAAAATAATTAAAATAATAACAATAATAATAAGAAATCTAATTCAGGTATAAGTTAAACATTTATTTTTTAACAACTTTTAGGACTTGCCTGATTAATTATTTTAACAAAGAAATTCTACCCTCAAAATGGATGGATGGATAGCTATGTTTCGATAGTAAGAGCGCAATAAAATAAACTCTAAAATTTGGTCTTGCAGTTTACAGAAATCCCAATCGATTTTAAATTTTAGTCATCTTAAAAATTTTGGCGCCCCTCAAAATTTGCCGCCTTAGGGCCGGGCCTCACGGGCCTAAGCCTAAATCCGCTACTGCTCACTATAACAGATGACCCGCGAGATTAATATAAAGAAAAATAAAATAATATTTATTGAATGAGATGAGTTGCAAAGTCTTGGTAGGTTTGATTACAATCAATTAAATTGGAATTAAAATGAGGATATTTCAATAATGGTGATACAATATTATTTTCGTCAAATTGTACCTATAGTATTTTTCATTGATTTGTGAGACAGATGGTAAGCGCAGGTGTAAGCAATAGCGATAAGAGTTAATAGTTCATCTTGTTGCTTACATTGTGATTACATTCATCTATGAGACAGAGACGAATCTTACTGATATTGACAATTAATTAATTTATTAAATATTTTACTATTTATTTATTTCTATACATCATATCCGGGAACTATAACTAACTATAACGAACTATAACTCGAGGAAAAGCATTGACTGCTAAAACTGTTACGTATTAGATTTGTATATATTCATATGTTATTGAAGTTCAACCTTATTAATTTTTAATCATCTCTAGGTCTGTAGTAATTGATACATATCCATTACTACCCTAAGTAAAAGACACGAACTAACTTAAATATTTTTAATAAACTGACTGCTATTTGTTATTTATGAGACCCAGAGCTCAAAACAATCTTACAAAATTTTCCAAATTATTGTCAATTTATCTGATTGAATATTGGTTTGATCATGTATTGCGAAATACTACGGCAAGTATTTGGGGCTTAGTTTCCTTGTAGATTATTGACGAAGTCAAAATGTTAGATACTTTTTAATCCTTAATATTCTTTAGTTTTTTGAAACAAAAACAAAATATTTTTTTTGAAAACAATATAGTCATCATTACAATTACCATAATCAAAACTACTGGAGAAATTTTGATAAAATTTGGTACTTCTAGGTTTATTATGTGTCTCAATATATAAAACACTAAATTCTATAAAAAAAAAACATATTTTCATGTGACAATACAAAAAACTACAGTAATTTTTATGGATATCTATAAATTTTACGTGATTATTATAATTACATTACATTTTATTACAATTATAATTTTTGACTAGATTTTTGTGTATTGAATCCATGTCTGTATTCCAACAAAGCATCAAAAAATCAAACTAAGCGTGAAGAAGTATAAAACAAGCTGTAACGATCAATCTTCCAAACACCATCATGATTGGTAAGTTGTTAGTTCTGGTGCTCGCTCTGGTTTTCCTTCTGCAGACTCCTGTTGAAGCTGGTAAGACTTGCCATTTTATTACTTTATTTACACTAACAGAGTAATAATAAGATATGTCCTTTAGCTATTTACTGAGTCTGATATAAAAAAATGTTAAAATAAATAATTTCTAGTAAGTCTATATTTATTTTATATAATTATATTTTTAAGAATTTTACATGGAATGAAAAATAAACCGATGCGGACAGGGATTCGAACCCTCGGATTTGAAACCATCCCGTCTTGGTGAATTAAGCAATCTATATATGATTGTCTTTATCGCGACTAGTACATGTTTATAGATATTTTCAAACAATGTTATAAATGTTAACTTTTTAAGGAATTGTATAGAAATATTTCTTTTTAAACGAAGTAAAATTTAAATATGTCATTTTAATTTCTTTCATCTATTCCAAATTTAATAATTCTAAGTTATAAAAGCGATTGTAATCAGGATATAGGTATTATGGCAGAATAACAATGAAACATTTTAGAACTTCCTACCGAACCTAAAGATCTTGAAAAGTATGGCCTTAAATGCGTTCCTGGTCGAACCGTCATAAGAGTTGAAGAACCCAAGGTAATTAAGAATACAAGCTCTGAAGAAGATACTCGAAGAACTCATATGAATTCTGAAAATAAGGATGAACTTTGCAAGATGTGTATTTGTTCTGTCGAAGGGAAAGACGAGTATTGTAGTCGAAGACCAGCGAGGAATGTCAACGAATGCATTAGAATGAGCATTCTTAAGAAGTACTTGCAATCTAATGCGCCGTTTTCACATGAAAGATCATTGTCTTATAGGATTAGGAGAGGTTAGTTGGTAATGGTACGTATAAGAGTCAGTGCAGCTGATATGAAAACACCAACATTATGATAGGTTGTGTTTAAGCCAATGCAAATTTAAATGTTTGATGACGCTGTCCTTTTACGGTTTATACTTTAGGTTTTTTAATAATAAAAATGTAACTTCGTCAAGTTTTTTTGGTAAAGGTACGTTCATTATATTTCATTTTATGAATAATTTTCGGCTCAGATTACATTTGGCATCGTGACGAGATTCCATACGAGGCAAAAGCGAGTTGTAAGAGAGGCAGTTCCTATTATAGCAACAGTGTCACCGCCAATAATACTGATATCGACGTGGCAAGCGACATCGACTCGCTTTTAGACTATTCCAACAAAGATATTTGCTACTATTGTGTCTGTTCAACTAACGGAAAAAATGCTGGCTGCATCAGTAGAGACCCCTGGTACTGTGAATTTTACAGAATTGTTAGAGATCCAGTAGCACAGACACATAAATACCGAGTTTTGTTTAAACAAGACCGACCAGCATACTTTAGACAACTTTCCTATAGACTTAGAAGAACTATGGATGATGGAATGGAAGCTTTCCTTGATTTGGGTATGACCGCCGTGAGATAAGTTTGTATTTAAGTCAAGCACTTAGCACCGCATTTATTAAGTTTACTTTTGTTTTAAGCTGCTTTTGTGCTCTAGGAATATTATTAAGAAAGTGTATATAGTGTTTTTAAGTGTTTTTTTCTAATGCAAATCTGCAACCAATCTTTAGTTTTAAACTAAATTTGTGTTTTGCATTTTTTTCGACTTGTTTTTAAAATAAAGATTGGTTGCAGGTGGCGATACTTTGTGCTGCAACCACCCTGATGGTCATCGACGCAGCATGCATGAACAAGTCAGGAACAAGATCCGACTCATGAGGAGGAAGGTGCCGAAAGAAAATATCATGGGTGGCAGTCCTCAGGGAGACTACGTAGACTTTATAGTTAATAACGACTAGAAGGCATAAGGAACTATTAATATAATAATCAGAATCACCTATATTTATAATAATCAGAAGAAACTAAAACGACGACTAAACGACGTAAAGATGACAAAAACTTTATTCATGTTTATAAAAGATACATAAAGTGCAATTTGTTTAAAGTTATGTACGTGGTCAGAAAAATGATATCTAATTTTAAACAACCAATTCCGTTCGTTTAAAAAACGAATAATAAATGCCTACGTCATTTGTTGAAAGTTCAAAGTGTTGAGTGGTGTGAATGAAAGTGATTTTATATTTTTGTAATGTGTTCGTGTTAAATTATTGAGTGAATAAAAGACAGTGATTAGAAATGTTGCTTTTTTATTATTTTTATTTTATTGCACTTTGTTTGTTTTCGCTTTGCACTTGCACAGTAACATATATATTTTTAATATTATTATATTTTCGCTGCACTGATTCTAATACACTCCTTACTTTATGTATTTTTTCTATCAAATATGCACGTGTGATGACTGTTTAAATATATGAAATAACTATAAAATTAGTTACATTATTTCTTATAAGACTAGAATATCACAGGACTGACTTAAAGGATAAAACTTAAAAATACTTTTTCAGTGGGCGATGATAATAATACATGCACTCCTTTTGTATCTGAATATTCTGACTGCAGTGAAGGTAAGGACTCCGAGAAAATGATAATTATTATTCAATTACATTCTTAAAGAATAACATTAAATCCTTAATACGAAAAAGATCAAATAATCAGAATACCATTAAAATTAATATTTTTTTTACGGATTTAACTCGTCTATACAATAAGACGCGTATTAGACGAGATGGAGGTGTCTGTCGTTTTACCGTGAGCACGATTGTTGCAATGCATTCGAAACCTCGGGTTAAATTTAAAATTTAATTATACACAAGTTAAATCCTTAAAAATTGTTTTGTTTCAATGTGTAGTACTTGTGAAAATCTTACAAAATACTATAACTATAACATTAATCAATAACAATAAAATGGGCTGCCTGTTTCAGCTAACAAGTGCACTGGATGCAACAAATGCTCTTGCACAGCTGAAGGCGAGTGGGAGTGTGAAACAGTGTTGGAGTGTCCTCCTGAGGAAGACGCGCTCAGTGAGGCTGGTGTCAGCAACGCTATCGATGCGTTCAAATCTCGTTAGTAAAATTACATCAGTAGTTTGGGGTTAATATATGTATATATTTTTTTGTATTTATATTTGAATTTTTAGGAATAGATGAAATAAAACAAAAGCCTCTGTATTTGGTGCCCCCGCCTCCAAAGCCGGAGGATGAGTTTTTAGGTACATTGTATTTAATTTATTTTTTCTCTTATCTTTTCTTATTTACAGAATTTGAGTTAAATATTAACATTAAAATGTTTGCAGGATATATTATTGCTGTACCTTGAAGAAATATTTTATGCACATTTTTTATTAAACGTTGCACCATATCACTTTTTTTAATGCACTTAAAACCTATTTAATAAAATTTAAGGGTAAGTTTAATTGTAATTAATTGATTGTTATTTTATGTTATGTAATCTTAAATCCAGCTTCACCGAGTCGATATGAAGTAAACTTTAAAGACTTTAAAACGATATTTTCTCGTGAGAAGCGATCTATAAAAAGTAAAAATGAAGAAAATATCGACAATGGAAACCATACCGTAAAATTTTATAATACAGTCGATGAGATAAATGAAGGTTTGACTAATACTCATAATATATTTATACTTCTATGTGATAATACAACCGTGATAAATACATTATTATATTTTGCAGATACTTTGAAAGGATTAAATAAAACGGGTACAATACCAGCACAAAAAGTTGAAATAATTCGAGTGCCGAAAACATCTCGCAGAACAAATATGTATGACAATTTCAATAAATCAGACTTTAACGCACTACATATAGAATACAACCAACCCCAAGAATACGATCGTCACATCTCTGAAAATAAAATAGATTCGCATCATGGAGATAAAGTTGCTTATAATGAAGAAAAACTGAATAAAATAATAGGCAATTTTTCTAGCGTTAATAAGGATACAATTTTGTCTAAAATTGTTGTAAACGAACTTAAAGGAGGAAGTGAAATAATTGGAGATAAGGGGGTAACACCAATGTCTAATATAACCTTTACACCAGAAAATGACACACTGACAGCGATGGCGTTTATTGCTGGCAATCTGCTTAATAAATTATGGAACATTGAAATGGAACATGCTGATTTTTCCACAGAGACTGAAGCATTGAAGCATGAGAAAATAAACGATTTATTAGACTTGTTCAGGGAACCTTTGAGTATACGACAAGAAAACTTTATTAAAAATGCCTTAGAAAAGTTGTCTGACACATTGAGTAAGAATAGAAACATAAAAAACGTGTCTTTGTGTGAAACTATTACGGATGGTGAAATTGTTAGTCAAGAAGAAAGCTTAAAAAGTGGAACAACTACGACAAAATGTATTAAAGATGAATCTACAAATAAGGAGGGCGCAACAGTTGATAAACCAAATGTTCCCATTGATGCCATATCAAAACTAAATAACGTTCTAGAACTAATCAAGAAGTTTGAACAAGTTCAGAGTAGTCTTGATGATTTACGTGTTAAAACTATAGCAAAAGAAACAAAATTTACTGAAAAATTACCTACCAAAGTAACACTTACTGCTCCAGAAAACTCTTCTTTAAAACTCTTTGGACATTTGTTAGAGAAAATCACAAAACTATTGATTCCAAATAAGAAGAGTAAAAAAGTTTTAGCGAAATTTGAAAGTTTAAATCAACTTAAAGATAGCAAGAGTATAAAATCGCTTGTCGAAGATAAATACGGAATCAATATACACAAAAAACACATAACAGCAAAAGACAAACTAATCTTAGATTACCTAAATCATATAGAGAATAATCCCAACTGCTTACTGAAAAACAATTTACATAATATAAAACCAAAACCAAGCATGAATGTTGAAGGAAATATACTTTATAATTTATCAGAATTCTTTAAAGTTAAATCATTTATAGACTTAGTTAAATTGGTGAAGCTTGATGAAATAACAAAGATAGAAACTAAAATAGAGCAAGAAGTAACTACAATTTTGCCCAAACCTTTTGCAAAAATGATCAAAAACGATTCAGTTCAGGATCAAAAAAATTTTAATGAGACAAAAGAAAAACTTAAAAATCACTTAAAAGCCTTAATAGATGACATGATTGAACTGCAAAATGTTCGTGGTATAAACAAAGAACAAACAAAAATGAACATAGCAGATGCGCTTCCTTGTATTTATAATATTTTAAAAGCAGATACGACTTTAAATAATGATAATAACGATAAAACAAGTTCACCTTTAGATAAAATAAAAAAAGTATTAGACGCCATAAAAGTCGAAATATCGTCTAACAATCCACTGATAATGGGCACAAGGAGAAGTAAATCAAAGTCAGAGAAAGCGAAATCAGTTAAAAACTGGGAAAGGGTTATAAAAAATATAAATGCTATGCAAATGAAAACGCGACGAAGTTTGAAGGAAAAACCTATAAAATCTTATGAGGAACTTAAAAATATAATTGACCGGGTAGAAGCAATCGGTAATTCTTATAAAAACTTTGCAATGCTGTCTGTAGTTCCTCCTGAAAAACAATTGATGCTGTTGAGAACATTAGAAGCAGATACTAGACAAGAGCAAAATGCATTAGAAGCCCTAACAAATTCCATGCAAATTATTGCTGAATTACCTTTGGATAAACGGTCTGAAATAAAAGAATTCATAGATAATGCTGGAAATAATATTAATTTAAGCATCAATGTACTTAATAACATCGATAAATCAAAACAAAAAAATGAAGAAAATCCTCTGGTAGAAGTGTTTAATATTGATCAAAACAAAAGGCCAAATAAGGAGCTAGATACTCAAAATATTTCCGAAATTTTAGCCGGTTATAAAAATAACAATAACGTAAAAATCACGAGAGATCAAATTATTAAACAGCTTATTCAAAAACGAATAGAATATTATTTAAAATCTAATGAAGAAGCAGGGTTAAACAAGAGAGATGATGTTAATTATAACATCGGAAAACGAATTTTGTTTTTAATGAAGAGTGGTAATTATAACGTAGCTAAGGAGCTTTTTAAGGTTTTTGTAGCTAATAAACGCAAACAAGAAAACGTTCTTCCAAATAAAAGAGGTACTTCCTACAAAGGTATTATTAAAACAGAATATTATTTCAAAATTTTATTATAACGTTAACCTTCTTTATATTCATATAAAAGCTTTGAGCCTTTTTTGATATCCCAGGATATATTAAAGATTTTTCAAGAAGTTTTGAAAGTTGTTGAAACATTCTGTTTTTTTCAGGGACATCTATGAATGATCAAAGGACTAAAGGTCGGTTACTACTTGCTCTGAAGGATCCTTTAATAAGTTTTAACGAGCCAGCGAGAGACACACATAATCAAGATCATTTATTCAAACAATCATTGAATTTTAAGAATTTAAGTTAATGGCACAGTACATTTTATACTTTTGTACTTTTATAAATGACTAATAATATAAAACTAAATATCTAGGTTTTAGTTTTAATTAGCAGCATGTGGCTATTATATTAGTCTGAATGTTTATGAAACTTTAAAACCCCAAGTGACCTAATCTACGAGTTCCTACCTACTAAATTATTAATATAGGACACAGTTGTTAAACTGTGCAAACTATTTTCAACCTAATCCTAATATCGTCAAGGCTGCCTGTTGTGTTTATTAAATAGGTTTCTAATCACCACGGAAAATGCCGAAGGTGTAGGTGATATTGTTGACAAAAGTTGAAGATATGCCAAAATAATATGTCAACGTTAATAAATCTTACAAATAACATTAAAGGAAAAAACATTTTGATGATTTCATCAAAATATTTTGTCTATTATGTGTAGATTGAATAACAATGTTTTTATATACATAACTTATATATATATATATGAACCAAGGTGCTCGTAATGCCATCTATTGCTTTTAGGACTAAATCTCTTTTGCTGGAGAATGATGTTTTTATTAAAGAAATAGCCTAATAAAGTTAAAGGGCTGGAGAGTGCTTCCGCCCTTCAACTATCTGTCACAAAAACCATAGCTATGCATTGCTCCATTTTGACGTGAAAGAAGGACAAACCAACACAATTTCGTGTGGATAATATTTTAGTGGATGAAAGGGGACAAATAGAAATAGCTTAGTATCTTGTCGTATAATATTTAAAGATAACTTAATGTTACATTTTTTTGTTGTACTTTTTGTTTAAAATTAAGCAGTAAATAATCCTCTTAATTCTGTTTGTGTGTTGTAATTGACGTCTTCTTTGTTGTTGATATAATTTTCTTTGTCTTTTTAGGACCTGCAATAAGAAATATTTAATTTGCTTAAATATAAACTAAAAACATTTTTGATCCTTGGATAGTGTGGATGGGCTTTGAGTTAAAGTAATTTCGGAAATAGCATACCAACAAACTACTCATGGATGATACACCTTACTCAGATTATAGTTAAAATTCACAGTATGTGCTTGGTATAAATACATAACTTAGGAGCCATGCGGGGGAGGGACCCTGAATGTTCAAAAACGCTTAACTTGCCAAGGTAACAAGCTGTCTACCCGTACAGTTATTATTTTACTATAGGTAACTATAAATATAAAACTAGAACTACCCCGATAGACTATATTAGAACCTAGTTTCTGGTGGAATTTCTTTATTCACAAAATTATAAGTGAGTACTTTACTTTACTTTACTTTACTTTACTTTACTTAATGTGCCAACGACGTGGGACAAGCGATTCAATAACCTCTTTAAATTTATCCAAATATCTATATCTATATCTATACTAATATTATAAAGAGGAAATGTTTGATTATTTATTTGTTTGTTTGAAATGAATAGGCTCCTAAACTACTGGACCGATTTCAAAAATTCTTTCATCGTTGGCAAGCTACACTATTCCCGAGTGACATAGGCTATGTTATATTTTTAAAAAAATTAGGCATAGGCTAAAACTTTAATAATCTAACCCAAGGTGTAAAAACATAAACAAAAAACTGCGTGCGCTGCGAAAACGGTGAAAGTTACGCAAAAATGATGTTCTATGAAATTGTTCCCCTTTAAAAGTTCTGAAAAGAAGTCCGCGACCGCATATATCTAGCTTTTAAGGTTGACTCACTATAACCTTTTATATGGTTATGAAATTAGTTCTAAAATAAAATAAACTTTCGAAGGTGTTTTAATAATTACGATATTATTCCCTATCCAAACAAATTATTTAAATATCACAGGCACTTAATTATGAACAACATTGCTTTTGAAAAAAATTGATTTTAACCAATACGTAAGGAGTTATTATAGTTTTAAAATAATACACAATGGTCAAATACCACACGCAGTTTTATGTGCAGGGTGCGTGGCGCGGTGAGAGGGGAGGGCTACGGAGTAGCACGTTGCCGATTGATTTGAAATTTAAAACATACCTGTATATTCTATGCCAATGCAATTATGCATAATCAGTATCGTTATATGTATTGTTTTAACTATTAATCTCAAATATATAATAAGACAGTAAAAATCGAGTGTCTGGACATTAATTAAAAACGAGCAACAGAAACCAAAAAAAAATATTAGAATTTTTGTCTGTCTGTCTGTCTGGTATGTTATAACGTCGAAACTACTCAACGGATTTGAACGTGGTTTTTACAAGTGGTTTTTGTATAATCTGGAGCGTAAAACTTTGTTTCGTTAAAATCTCTTAAGAGAGTAAGTTATGGACAATTTAAAATTTACTGTAGCAGTTTGAAATTCTACAAAGTAATTCTTAAATTTAACATTTCTCAAAAACATAATATTTGGTAAAGAATATTTCGTATCCAAATGCTTTAATACGTATATCTAAATAATGTCCTGGCTATGTGTATGTATGGGTGTGTGTGTGTGTGTGATGTGGATGTATGTTATTATTTTCAGTTTGATATCGTAGCAACCAGCAATGTAATGCCTATATACCTATATAAAATTTCAACGGGAATAGAATGCTATAGAATTAACTATAAGTCTATTTATTATAGGTCTGGATAATTGTAGTTTCCGCAGATAACGCGAAAAGCGACCTACACGCGGGCGGAACCGCGGGCAACAGCTAGAGTAGTATATTTATAAGACATTACCACGTTTTGGGAAGTGTTTTTTAACTTTTTCAGTTTTATTTCCTTTTTTCTTGTAACTTCTTTGATGCCCTGTAAATATGTTTTTAATGCTGTTAATTAAATTTTGAAAGACACCAGCTGCTCTTTTATTTCTGGAGATAATATTTAAATTATTTTGCCATCTTTGCATTGTTTCCTCATATTCCGCGAGTTTATTCTTTCTTATTTCATTTATTTTCTTCTTAGCGATGTGTTTTACGATCTGCGATTTGGGAACTTTTCGATGCAATAGTTTACGAATATCCATCTTTGAATTCTTTAACAGTGTTTTAATGTGTTGTAAGAAGGATTTCTTTTTAGATAATTTGTTATCCTGGCCTGTGTTATTGACTCGCGACCTTATGGTCTGTATCTGTATTACATGATTGAATCTCCGATTGGATTGTCTTAAATCATTAGCTATTCTTTCAACGATTGTTTCTCCTTTAATGTTATCAATTATCATTCGTCGGTTTTCTGCGAATTGGAGTATTGCAAGCGCATCTTCTATTTTTTCAATATCCAATGAAAGAATAAGATAAAACAGCCTCATGCTATACAGACGTTCTGACAATGATTTTGTTGCAATATCAAATGTCAATTCATTCCAGTTTTTACCTATATCTTCTAAATTTGTAGTAAAATTACAATTTCTATTTTTTTGTGAATCCATTATAGTTATATTATTTATGTAAAATGTTTTCATAATTCGTGTAATAATTTTTCTTGTTCCTGGAGCCAATGAATTTAGTACATTATAGGTTGGCATGTCGTTGTCTAATACTTTAAGAATATTAATAATTTCATCAATTGGCTGTTTGTCTGTTTTGTTAATGTTTGTATCAAATTTCTTTCTAAAATTTATAGTATTTTTATTATTATTACTCTTACTTATCTTTTTACGATCATTTTCTTTTTTAACATACTTTTTCATTGCTCGTATTAATATCTTAAGATCGTATGGTATTGCTGAATAATTTGAAAATCTTTGTATTCCTGCAATATCCCTAACAACTTCATAAATATCTCTTTTTAATTTTTGGAGATATTTATTTTGAATATTTTGATTGCTTTTTCGAGATTCATCCAGATTCTGAATTGAACTCAACTGTATTAAATATAGATTAGTTATATTTTCGTTAGAAATATTTTTTAAACTAGTGTTTATATTAATATCTGAAAATGGTTCTATGTAGGTGATAAGTTTCTCTCTTATATTAACTAATTTATTAAGCTCTTCCTGTTTTTGGAGAACAATATTATGAAGCGGGAACAAAATATTTTGTAATTCGTTAACTTTGTCAGTATTGTTATCTGGTATTGAAGTAACATTAACAGATTGTAAGGTAACATCCCTTTTATCTAATCGTCGAGTATTATAGTCAAGGTCTCTTTTATATTTAAAATTGTCTGTTATATCAGAGTCAATAAACGCGAAAACTTAAATAAAAACAAATATAAATTAATGAAAATGATAATTAAATAAATAATCTGAAGCCTTTAGGTATAGAAATAAATTAAAAAAATTACCATCTTCAATAATTCTGTCTGTATCACTTTTATTTGTTTGAAAATCATCATCCAGAATAGTAGTATCTGTTAAAAGCGAGTTCGTTATATCATTGAGTGCTTCTAGTTGCTCCGGGTCAGGTGTTATATTTTTGGATGTGGGAATCTTATCTTCTAAGGAGCTGTGAACTTTATCATCATTTATGTTAAGACTGTTCAATAAATCCGCGAAAACTAATGGCGTGTATTCAGATTCATTAAAATCTTGTTTTTTATTTTGGTTTATCCAAGACGAGAGAATTGAGTTATAGTTTTCTGTAAAGTTGTATGTTAATTTCAATATTTATATAATTAATTGTTATTTATTGTTTTCATAATTCCACCTAAGATTACACCCCTTACCTATAGCAATAATCCTGCTTGTAGATATACTATCTGCTTCTGTTGTGGCATTTGGCGAATCTTTATCTGATTCAAATCTCTTTACTCCATACATCCACTTTAAAACTTTCTCAGGGCTGATTGTTTCCATTTCCTTGGCCACCGACCGTTTGCTTCTTATATTCGTTATCGTATTTTTGTCTTAAATTGTCGGAATATAAGTTTTACAAAATAATGTTATAATTAAAGAAAACAGAAAACAAATCAATTAAGTCTAATAGATGTTTATTCCATCCCGATAAAGAATGCTAGATTCATGGTACTTGTAACTTAAAGCTAAGTGGAACAGTTGCTCAGAGATTACAAATACAAGTCTTGCCGTGGTCAATGAATTTTTAAGTCGATATTTATTCAAACATTTAAAATAAGTTTAACATGGCTAAACATATAAATAATTATAAACATTAAATATGTTATATTTACTCACAGAAATATAAATTCTCCATCAGAACGACCAGTGTGTGATGGTTTAAGGGTATATCCTGATCAGATCGACAATGTTGTAACGAGGAACAGTTCCACCTTCCCTCGCTGTCACAGTTACAGGTTTTACAACCACGACATATATTATCTGTGGAATATTATTATGGCTGTTGATGACCAACAGTGTAATCCTCAAATAACCATAGAATTGTTATACATGAAATAGGGGATCCATAAGCAGGCCTATAAGTTTCGGTGTCTGACAAATATGAAAAGAGGCAAGAAGACAGACCGATACTTATCTTTTTCCAGTCACACATGCAAGACAGAGGGATAGATAGGCAGCCTCATTTGCTTTCTCTTTTTCCGATAGACACATTTTAGGCTTCCCTAGTCTATGCAAATAATTCTTAAATACGGAATATTATAGACAGATAGTCTATAAAAAAGCAGTCAAAACGTATTTTATATAACAATATTATATATACTATTCCTCAGTTAATTTTCATTGACAGATCGGTTTTTATTCCATTTCGTTAAATGTTTTCGGTCAATTAATGATTGTTACTAATTTAATCTAATCGCTCTATTATTTATTTTTATAAGTATGCATACAACGGTCGTCTTGCTGGCGACGGATTTTATGTACATATATGTACTTATTGACATGCAACTTTTTACTGTCTAAACTCATTATTCACAAACCAATAAGCCTTCCCATCGAATTGATTAAGACAGTTCTATTTGTTCGTAAATTCCTTACTAAATATTGACATTTTAACAATAAGCACAATAAAAAAATACAAACTCAACCGAGTTTGTTCTGTGGCGTCTTGGACTTAGAACAAACTAAGGCGCGTTTAAAAAACGAATAGTTTTAATTTTAAATTTGGGAGTATCTTGACAGAATTTATATTTCGATAAATATGGTATCCATATGGGAGATCCTGACATTTCCATTTGTATACACGTATACAAGTGATTCCGATTATTTTTTTACTTATATCTTTTCCACTCTGTATCAATACAAGTGATCTGGTATTGATTCAGAGTGGAAAATGTATAAATAAATAAATAAAAAATAAATGTTTATTTCTTTGTGGAATACAAAAAAAATATACTAAAATAAACATGAAACTAATACCTAAATATCTATACATATAATAAAATTGTCACTGATCCATTCCTGTACATGGAATTAAAAAAAACATCATGGGGGGGGGGCATTGTAACAGCAAGGGAACCCAAAACAACGGTTTTTCAGTTTGTCTGTATGTTTGTGCACGCTAATCTCAGAAAGGGCTTAACTAATTTGAATGCGGTTTTCAGGAATATATTATCACAGTCTTCACTTAATATTTAGTGTTTCTTTCATCTAAATCAATTAAGAAATAAAAAAGTTATGACAATTTATGTCAATGACGTAATAGGTACCATGAAAATCTTATTCTATACATATAATAAATCTGTAGAGGAGTAGTCTTTGTACATTAAGAATATTTAAAAAAATATACTAGGATATGAAGTAGTAAATACAGAATACATTTTCAGCATTTTTAAAATCTTTGTCTGTTTATCTGTTTGTCTTTTAGTTGTGCGCACAACATGAAAAAAAAAATTTCAAAAATTCATACAGCATAACCTTTATATAAGCAAGGGAACACAAAATAATATTTTTTTCATTTTGTTTGTTCGTCTGAAAGTCTGTATGTTTGTGCACGCTAATCTCAGAAACGGATAAGTCGATTTGGATGCAGTTTTCGGGAATATATAGTCATGGGATTCACTTTAAATTTAGATTTTTTTTTAACAATCGGTTAACAAATAAAGAAGTAAATAATCTCTTATTGTCGTACCATTGCTTCTTACCAGTTTGAAGGTTTATAGTTTTTACATACATTAGTAAGTACAAAGGATACTTTTTCTCAAAATCGAAAACTACGCGTACGAAGCTGGTTTAACTCTACGAGATAGATCAAAATAATGTACTAAGTATTGTATACCTTAAAAAGTTCTACAAGAAAATCCGCGATGGTATATGTTTATCTCTTAGGGATAACCTACAATAGCAAATTTTTATCCTTTACTTTTTACGAAAAATAATGGGTTATTTGCGAAGCGATTTTAAGAAATGCAGCTTTAATCTTTATCTAATTAAGTAACTTAAATACATTTTACATTATTTATTTAAAATATAGGGTCATCGCGTTGCGGCGGTATGGTCTACCGGCGCACTCTGGTATGGAACCGTGCAAACCGTCTCCAAAATGGCTTTTGTTAATGTTCAGTATTGAAAATTTTGTTAATGCATATAGTTAACTGAATGTTTATCATTTAAAATAGTTTTTTTTTAAATAAAACTAGACCTGCAAGTTGATGGTGAAAATAACGTCGATTGTGTAACTCAGAATTACTCAAGTTTACATGGTAATATTTTGATTATGTTCAATGAAAATCTATCAATAAGTGTGATATATGGTTACAATGGTTATGAAGTACTCTGTTTAAGAAGTGTTTAAATGGACGTTTACGATAAAACAAAAGAAGTATAAAAATAATTACAGTACCTAACATTGTATCCTTATTAAAAACTTTAAATATACTTTTGACAGTGAGCGATGTCTGCCGATGTCGTAATTTTGATTATAACCCGTTAATTACACGGGTAACTATTTTTCAAAATGTTGAACTACTTTAGTAACAATAATATTTATATTACTAATTATTCGTAACTTGTAATAAACGCACGCTATGAAACTTTAAGTGCGGGTAAAATACAATACCGAGTATGCAGAAAATAACAATGGCTGTTATAAAACGCTTTGACTTCTGATTACAGATTTCTTACCTCTGTTGCAGTTCGTGTATTGAGATATGAATGGAATACACTCTTTATATACAGCTACATTGGGAGCTGTAAGGCAATGTTTTCTTATATGAACAACATTTGATTTTTCTGTGTTTGGAGTTGCTTTAAGAGATTTATTATTATTTTCAATGATTTAGATTATTCTTGTTAAATATTAGATTATTCTTGTTAAATATTAGATTATTCTTCTTAGATTATTCTTGTTAAATATTATTTAGTATTTATTTATTATAAAAAAATATGTAAGAACGTAAGTACATTATATACATTTTGTACCTTTCTCTGTATATTCAAATATCATGTCGTCAACTTCGCCAATTAATTCATTCGGTGACTCGTTTTCAAGTATATTATTTTCAGTTATATTGCTTGCCAAATTATAATATTTGCATCTGGCTTTATCCATGTCGTAACATCGAAGATAATAGCATAAATTGCATTTGTCTGTTTGTACATTTTTGATATAACGAAATTCGTTTTGTGAAAATGCTGCAAAATATATTTACACTTAAGTATGGAGTATTAAGAATTTGGTTCTATATTACCATGTTATATTTTATTTAGAGCTTAATTAGTGGATTCATTTAAAAAGTACTTATAAATTCTAGAAATGTGTTTGACTGTTTTGTTGAAAGCATCCTAGTTTTCTAATAAACAATACAATTATATTAAGCATTTAATCCCGGTAATGTAAACACCTGACAATGAAATATCTTAATATTAAAATACAAATATTTTATTACAATTAAATAGATTTAGTTCTCCAGTTCCAAAGGAAAGTAAGTGCAAGGAATTGTACCGTAAAAAAATCAATAGATTCACTGATTATAAATGATCGGTCAATTTATTATTATTCTCTATCCATATATAGGTAAAGCGTCTTAACTCTTCATTGATTGACTGTATAGTAATTAAGATTTAAATTATATCATACCTAAAATTAACATGAACAAAAAAATTGTAACTGCAAAAATATTTTTAAACACCTTGTTCGTCTTGTTCTTTACAAAATTTCATTTAAGTTTAAAAAAAATCATAAAATAAAAATTGATTTCAGAGATTTTCAGAGTTTAAAGTAACTCAAAACTGTAATTTAAAACGCAAATAAAGTAATTAATCATAATTGACTCTTGACTGAAATGGCGTAAAAGAATATAAAGAATGTATATGATAATAAAAGACGAGGGTGACCGAAGAAGACATGGATGGAACGAAAGAAAAAATATATGATGAAGAAGTAAAAGAGGTATGGTAAAAAAGTGTGAAAGAAATTAACATATGACGCCATTAATAAGGATAAGGATATGAATACTAAAACTGCTTCAGAAATATAAATCAAAGCTAATTTAGGTGAGGAAGCAGTACTATCAACACTCACCGGAGATGCCACAGATGCCGGCGAGCAGGACGGCTAACATCGTGAGAACAATGAAATTGATTTCGTAATTTGAAACTGTATATTCAAATATGTGACAAGGGAGGGACTTGAGAATTAGGTCATTGGATTTATGAAAAGTATAGATTAGATCTTTAGGGAATGGAAGATATCTCATGATAGTTTTTTTGAAAGACGACCCAAGTTGGAGAAAGATGGATCTAGATTTAAAAGCTGAACTTAATGGGATATTATTTATCATATATAAGTCAGAATAATTTATTTCATGTTATCAAATTTGAATCACCTCTATCGACTTTTACATCGTCATAAATAAAAATCGAATATAATTTTTTTTAAATAAAAAATTAAGTTCCTCTCTGTGTGTAAAAACGCGAAAATGTTTAATGTTTATAAACAAGAGGTGTGTTGACGCGCTCAGCTCCAACGCCAGTTGGCGACTATGCTTGCGTTGCTTCTCTTGCTTCACAATGTGGCTGGAAAGGGTGAGACATCTTTTTAATTTTATTATTATTTGTTTCAAAATCTTTGAATGGTTTTGGACTCTAAGAGTGCTGCTGTACACTTGTTGATTATAAGTTTCAAATTATTTGGAAAAAAAATATTATTTTTTCCGTTCCAGAGATCTAAGAACTGTTTTTTGACTGACTGACAAATATTGTGTTTTTATATATAATCAAACTGCCAAGTATTTTTATCATTTAATGAATACAATACAAAAATTGGTAAAGCTATTTTGGTACAACTGAAAACATATCTATACTTTGAATAAAGCGTTTGTTTGGAACCAAATAATCTAAATATACATATTATATTTGATTTCATTTCAGAGACTCAAAAAGATGTTCTCACAACCCAAACCATCACATCCTGCCCTATTGTAGGGTATTACTTTAAACGCGATGTTATCCCCAATGCTATAGACTCCGGCCCTTGCAATCTCTGTTTTTGTCATGATAACGCCACTTCGGTTTGCTGGCAGAGAGAAAGCAAAAATTGTGACCCTAAGGGATACACTTTTACCGATCCGAAAAAAAGGTAGTTTACTATTAACAATACTTTGTTTTACTGAATTTTTTTACTTGATATAATTATGTTTTATATAGAACTGATAGAAATCGAAGAAGTCCTGGTTTTGGCGATATTTTCTTTCGCGACGCTGCCAGAGAAGGTATGTCACTTCAAGTGATTTTAATTTATTAAATTATTATACACTTATATAGTTAAAATCTTGAAAACAAGTTTAAACACTAATGCTTAATGTAGAATAAAAATTAGAGGAAGTTATTTAAGTGGTAGGGAGTAAAATTGTTGAAATCCTAACATTCATATACATGATTTATTGTGTATTTATGTAATCTTAAGGAAACGGAATGTTTATTAATTCAATAGTAGTTTCCAGGAAAGTAATAATTATAGATTCATATTTTTCATTCTTTTAATGGTAGGTAATAAAGTATGAGAAACTCTTTAGATACAATAACACATCAAAATACAGAAAAAGAGCTTTTTTAATTCTGATTGGTCAAAAATAAAAATATCATTCATCAAATCATTTTTACTAACTTTAACAATCCCAATTTTCAAATAATCTATTCAAATATAACTAACTATAATCTGTCTGCTATTTCCTATCTTAAGGATGAAATCTTTAAAAACCTGGTATTATTCTTTAGTCACAACATAAAAAAAACCGTTTTGCAGAAATGGTTTAGTATCTTATAGTTGAATTTTGGATGAGTCACTGATTCAAGACATGTCTTTTTTGTTTAAAATGATATGATCTACATATGATTACATATGATTACAATATTTAATAATAATTAAGTGTATAATAAAGTCATTCAATAATTATGATGTGCAATAATTAATGATTATGCAGAGTTTTTTCTTTGCACAATCATCATAGTCACAGCACATAATAATTAATGAACGACTTTATTATATATGTCGCGTAGGGCCAAAACGAACTTTGAACGACTTTATTATACTTTATTATAGTAGTAATGCAAATATATTGTATTACTACTATTACTTTATACATTGACTTCAACACACCAAACTGAACTTAACATTAATGATTCGTGTTTTTTTACCTTTACCTTTAAGCAACTTTAATAGTACCTACAGTCATGAAAAAAGTAGTCTATTTTGTGTAATACCAAGAAAGGAAAAATCTTTTTTAAATCTCAAACCTAAACTTAATATTTATTAACATGTATGTCTTTATTTAGTTTTCGACAGACAATCTCCGCAACAGTGTAAGCCTTTCGAGTCGAGTATAAGTGAAGGATGTCCACCTGGTAATTTAAATAAATAAAAAATATAAAATCTTATACACTATTTATTTTTATTATTCTGTAGTAAAATATCTTTAATTATTATTTTCATGAATATAACATTAAATATAGTTATATATTAATATGGTAGTTTAGATTAAAATTATAAAAAAAGTTATGTTATGTTATGTAATTTTTTATTTTTATATTTTATATGTTATATGTTTGTATGTAATATGTATGTATGTATGTATGTATGTATTGTATGTATATGTTATTGTTATATGTTTTCTTTCAAACATATACTAATAACAACTATCTTTTAATTTTTCAGCTGACTGGTGTATTGGTTGCACTGTCTGTGATTGCGACTCTAACGGCCGATGGGACTGTCATACGTTAAGTTTTTGTCCAGATAGTAAGTTGTCAAAAATATATTGTCTTAATAAAAACAATCATGATAATATTTTTTAAGGTAATTTTGTCTCATTCGTAATTATAAATACTTAATTATAACTTTCAGAGAAAGGTCAAAAACAAGTAAAGAAGAGAAAAAACAACCAGAGAAATAGAATTGTAAAAAGACAGTTGCCAAAAAAAAAAACCCCTAAGACGACGAAGAGACCTAACCAAAAGCCTACAAAAAAATCTCAAAAAAAGCCAATAATCGGGAAGAAGCCACAAAATAATAAAAATAAATCATACCAAAATAAAAAAAAAGTTAATAAAAAAGGGAATACCAAAAAAATATCGTCGGTAAGAAAATCTAAAAGGCCTTTCCATAAAAAAAAAGTACCGCCTAAGATTAAAGGAGCTAATAAAAATGTTAAAAAGGGTCAGAAACCTATAAAAATCAATTCGAATAAAGGACAAAATAAAAAAAGAAAATCCTTTGATGAAAATGCAGCATTTCTGTATACGAAAAAGATCCTCAAGAAAGTGATGGCTTCTGTTGACAAAGTTTTTACTGAAAACAAAAACAAAATAATGCAAAAACGTTCAATGTCTGAACAAGTTATTAAGAAAAATAAACAGAGTCAGTCAAAGGGAGTTAAAAAAGTCAAGAAATGGCAGCCAATAAAAAATGGAAAACCGAGAAGGTCCAGACGGAAACGACAAATATCCAAAGACAGCGGAGATCATTTTAAAAAGGGTAATAAGTCTTCTGATCTTTGAATAATACGTAATATTAAATAATTACGGGTATTCTCATATTAAAATAAAATTTGTTTAATTTTTTAGAAAACATTAACAATTTTCATCCGAAAATAGACAATATTGTTTTCTCTCCTTCCAAAGAATATAATAACGAAACGATAAAAAACGAACGATCTATATTATCCACTAAAAATAAGTATTTCGAATATGATGTTGATCTTAAAAACGACAATAATACTAAAGAGAAGAACAAATCTGAACAACAGCATACCAAAGCGCAAACTTTGTTAAAAAGTATTGATTTGAAAAGAGTTCGTGACAACAATGTTACTCTGACAGAGAGCACAATTTGGAATTCTGGCCATAACGGAAATAAAACTACAACAGTGATTTTAGATATTTCTGATTTAATAAAGAACACATTTTCTAAAAAATCTTTAAATAATACGAGTTATAAGAAGAATAAAAAATGTGGACAAATTTGCAAAATGAAAAAAACTTACAAAATCTTTACCGGTAACATTGGTAGAAGAACTGTTTCGAAAAAAAATTATAATGCAAAAAACAAAAATCTCTTGACGTATTTTAGAAATGTTTTTAGAAGATTATTTCAACCTAATAAGAAAACTACTTCGTCTGTTACTAAAAAACCGGCTTACCGTAAACGAAATATAATTAACAAATTATGTATGAATATTAATCCTTGTAATTTTGATCCATTGGATAAAACCTTGCAGTCTAAACTTGATCAGCTGAGAATGGAAAGTAATAAAATAATAAAATCTGTAAAAATAATAAAGGGTCTGTTAAAACTATTTGATGATAAAAAATTTAGTGTTATATACAATATTTCCTCGATAGATAACAATCAGAACAATAAAGATATCTTAATATTAAATGCAATACTTAAAGAAAGACACAACCTTGCTAGTACTTTCACAAACTTAACTGGGACACAATTAAAACAAATCGATTATATAAAGGAGAATACAAAGGTGTTCATTCAATCAATAGAAAATTTTGCACTTATCCTAAACGATATTATGAAGCTACTGAAAAAGGATATTACACAGAGAATATCACGTCGTACATTAAGGTGTACTAAAAAGTATAAAAATGAGATTATTAAGAACTCAACAGTTGCTGAAAAAATACAGAAACTGAAGAAACTACTTATAAATTATAATTTGGTACAAAATAAATTTATGAAAGGCATGTTTGATGTGCTGGTTACATTAGATCCAAAAACAAAATCTGATACCATCAGAAAACTAGCAAAGGTGAGTGACGAAATTGCAAAACATAATGAGAGTATCGTTATTGATAGTTACACAAAAGATATTATTAATAATCTTAGGAAGCTAAAGGGCTTGGCCGAAAAACTGAGTTTTAAAAATAGAATGAAAAGGGCAACAATGGGAGATGACGATGCTATGGATTACTTTTTGTTGTTAATAGAATATTTATTAAAACAGAATTATCCTTTGGATATCCCTCCAGGTAATATGTTTTTAAGACCAGTATTTTTATTCATTTAAAATACTTTATACTCTCTAATTATTTCTATTTTTAGTAAGTGATGGGATTGACATTTTAATAGAGGCCATTCAAAATTCACCGGATCTTAAGTCTAATCAGAAGATAGATCTGAATTCTGTTCCCCTTGAAATAAATAAAACTGAGATAAGCACCCCTGAAAGTCCTTCGGTGTCCCCATATCATACTAAAAACAAGATGAATGAAAATAATATTTCACTAAAAGAGAATAAGCTTATAAAATTTTTTGAATCACTTGATGAAGATTCCAAACTTACTAATATGAATGAATATACTGATAAATATAATAAAAAAACCGATACTGAAAATGAAAATAGAGTTTCCAATAAAAAATCTACAAAAAACAACCTACATGTAACGACCTTAATACCAAATGTCTACATTGCTAAAGATGATGAAAAGGTAAACAACATTTTAGGTAGATTTGATAGCGAAAAAAATGACAACAAAAGGGGTTATGAGGTGTTTGTAGATGACACAGATGAAGATGATGTTATTATAGTTACTAGCACTCAATCATCTGAAGTCGATGCGGAAGTAGACATACCTGTAACTCAAAATACTCCACGGCGCACATTACCTCCAGGTTTAAATAAAAATATTTTAAAGAATTCCTTGAATACTCTAAAAGCTATTAAAAAGACAAATTTAGAATGGATAGAAGAAAACTCAAGCCTCGAAGAAAATAGAAGGGATGTTTTGGACGTAAAGGAAACTACAACTCAAATCACAGCACAAAGAGTGACACGTACTCTTAAAAAAGCAAGTAGAAATTCAAATCCAGTTAGCAGTATGTCAAGAGAAATAGAGGATGAAAGACAAGGAAAAACAATGAATCCTGAATATTTAATGCATAAAAAACAAATGAATCTTCTCAATTCTTTAGATTATGGAACGGAAAAATCGGTTCTGGATTCTGATTCTAAAGAAGAAAAATATAATTCTGATTCTTTTACTTTTATGTAATATAGAAAAATATTTATCGGTTTCAAATTGCAACATTCAGCTGTTACAAGAAGGTATTAATTAAGACTTATGTGTTTATCTTTTGCAAAATAAAAGTTGTTTGTATTGTTTATTGTTAATAAAATTTGTGGTTAACATTATTGTGGTTTTAATGGATTTACATCAGATTATTTTGCCCAAAATATGCTTGAAATAACATAAAATAAAAAACTTATACCCTTTCTTAACCCCATCACCAGCCACATATATGGTATATGCCGCATCTTATAAACATATGTTCTTTACGCATATCAATGATATGACGGATATCTATCTATACATGTAATAAAACTGTCACTGATCGAAAACTGTACATGGAAAACATAAAAAAAAATCATGATGGGGTTGCATTATAAGAGCAAGGGAAGCTAAAACAATTTTATTTTTGTCTGTTTGTCTGTATGTTTGTGCACGCTAATCTCAGAAACAGCTTGACCAATTTGGATGCAGTTCTCGGTTAAGAAATAAAAAAGTTACGTATGTCAATCACGTAATAAATAAGATGCAAATCTTTTTATATAGATATAAAAAAATCTTTAGAGAAGTAGTCTCTGTACATTGAAAATATTTCAAAAAATATACAGCTAGGATGTGAAGGGATAACTAACAGAATCCATATCTAATATATTTGAATTTTTTGTCTGTTTATCTGTTTCTCTTTTAGTTGTGCATGCAACAAGAAAAAAATATGTGGTCAATGTAAATAACTTTTATACAAAGAAATTGAGCGTTACTCTGAGTAACATTTAGTTTTTAACTCTTCACTGTATCAAAAGTATATGTATTTAAAGTGTTCAAGACATTTATCTTTGTACATATAATAAAACTGTAACTGATCTTTATCTGTTCTGTACACGGAACGTATTTAAAAATATATATAATTTATCTTTGGAGAACCTTTAAATAAGCAAGAGAAAACAATGTTTTTCATTTTGTCTGTTCGTCTGTATGTTTGTATGTCTGTATATCTATGTCTGGTTGTTCATGTACGCTAATCTCAGAAACGGATTAACCGATTTGGATGAAGTTTTTTGGAATATATTGTCATGGGTTTCACTTTACATTTAGTGTTTTTTTTATTTAAATCGGTTAACAAATAAAGAAGTTAATAATCTCTTATCTTGGTACCATTGCGGTAAAACTTTTTTTTTCAATTTTTTTTTATTTTTTTTTTCAATTTTTTTTTGGTATGTCTATACTGTTAGCCCTGTTGGTTATATGGTATGTCCCAAGGGCGTCTCAGATTGAGACACGGACCTCGGCTCGGGGCGTCGTTAGTCAGGAGAGAAGCTAAGGAAATTTGGACACTAGCGTCTTCCGACGGCAGAACGCCGGAGCAACGGAGCACTTACTCAGTTGGGACCTCGTCTATACCGGTATAGACGGTGTGTGTCTGTATGCTGTGTGGTGTCACTTATGCCTGACTAAAGTAATCTTGCGTGGTCTATACTCTGCGGCGTCAGCCACCAGTGGGTTCGGTTGCAAATAAATAGTGGTCCTCTCCTCGGGTAATAACGAAGTCACAGGCACAGCTTGTGCCTCATCTAGTTTATACGTACAACCTATTTCCTAGGGGAAGGTTTCGAAATGGAGTAAACTAAATCTTATTAAATTTAATCCTCAAAAGACAATAACTTTGCGTATTTTATAATCATCTGGATGCGTAATATTCTTGTGGTTCTGGGGAAACTTTTTCGCACCACTGAAATATGGAATAAATTCCCGGCGACGGTCTTTCTCGATCAATACGACATAATGATTACTTTCGAAAAACGTCAAGACTCAAATGCCGAATATGATCCCGTTGTACTGCAAGAGATCGTCAGCTCCGTAGGATTATGGGATCAACCACAATACTTCCTTATAAAAAATACTAGTAAACACGTATATTACAATTATCAACTACATTATAACGGAACGAGTTATTTCAAGGGACATTCGTTTTAAATGACGGAGTCAGATACAAATCTTAAGTGATGAGCAAATTTGAAGTTACGTAAATAATTATAGTATTAATATATGTAAATAATTACATTGTAAATATAGTAACTAGCTGATGGCAGCGACTGTTGCCTTCCCAACTCAAATAATAAGCATATAACTGTTATACAAATCCTCACAATTCTTATTGTAATTATAACTTAACATCTGCGGAGTTCGGAGCACCCCTTATGTTAAATCAAAAGCGTCCAGTAAGACATTTATTCCGGTTTTCATTATGGAAAAATAATATATATTTTTTCACAATACCACTAGATTTGATTTGGGGCTCAAATCAAATATAATATGTGCATTCTTTAAGAAGAGGTACTAAGTCGTAGTTCACATTAATGTTACACTAAATATTCGCCTCCGCCAAAATACGTGAGTACTTATTACACTTTTTAAAATACTTGGTAAATCTTCTCTTATCAACGATAATCTTTTAAACACCCACTATTTGTTATTAACCATATATTTCGAAGCAGCACTATCTTCCATGAGATTAATATATATAGATATATCTATACAGAATTTTATTTATATATTTTTTTATAATAATATATTTTGTTTAATATACTTAGTTTGGCAATAGCTGTTTATTTACAGTTTATGTTTTATTTTCAAGATCGTATATAAAACATTTTGAGACCTACTTCATCAACATCAAAATCTGAATTTTATTATTTTAGTGTACTTACAATCGAGAATTTTCTATAGATACACATGACTTGTCAAAGATAAACTCTTTGAAAACCGTTTTATAAAAATCTTAAATCTTTAAATATTAGAATTAATACTGTATTAATTACAGTATTACCAAATGTGTGTATTGAACTTCGAAACCACATTGTCAAGCAGCGTGTAGAATAACGAGTGCAAGACTTGTAGGGGACAAGTGACAAGATAATGTCTGTTTGGTGTCGATGGCCGCGCGTTTAATTCCCAGATTGGAAAATTATTTCTCTTACAAATATTCTCGGTTTATTTTCTATGAGTTATATGTATTTAAACATTTCTTACAGTTATTATAAATACAGAAGGGTAGGTTAGACCCTTTTTTCTGTTCGATGGACATATTTTAGGCTGGCTCCTCTACTTTATGTATAATATGAGATATTATATGAAAAAAATAAGTTGAGGTCCGTTTGTCAGTTATTATTATGTTTTAATAAGAAATATAAATACGGTGAAGAAAAGTGTAATACGAAGTTGGGTTGACAGTTGACACAGGAAATGACAAAATTTTACGTTTCCGTTACCTTAACAATGTTCCTTAACGTTTCCACCTCTCTAATATCTCAGATCCTGGTACGTCTGATTAAAGTTATTTTATTTACGGAGGGCAGAGAATAAATTTAAATTAGAATCAAAATTAAATACTTATGAAAATCGTGCCGTATGAGCAGAATATATATTTAGTAAATAATTATAATTAATTTTCACTTTCGCTACACAACCGCTTCTGCTCGTAACATGGCCACATGGTAAATTTAATCGCTATGTCGCAAGCCGTTCCGCGCTGCCTCCACCGCGTCTGCTTCCGCTAACAGTTGCGCCATACTATTAACAAGTATTACACGTGTAATTAAAAACCTTTTCGACGTTTTAACTGAAAATTGTTAAGCATCTGTGACCCTGGTTAAGCGATTAATGGGTGACCAATTACGATAAGATTTGTTTTAGACCTTAAGAACGCAATTCCTTTTGTTATCTTTAGTGACTGGTTATAACCATTAACTTTATAATTACTTATAATGCGTTTCATAGAGATTTAAAAGGTAAGACGAATAATAATATTATAGTACCTGATGATAAAATCTTATTATTATGGCGGATTATTTAATATTTTAATTGTCTCATACAAACTGACCTTCGCTCACTTCAAACTCGAATTTCCGTAAAAGACATAAGTATGAATTGTATTCATATTTCGTTTGAAAATAGGCTAATGACTAACATTTTAGAAAGAAAAATATAATCAATCATAAGTTACGTTTTTTGCAACCAAACAGGTTTAATATACAAAATAGCAATCCGTTATAGGTATTTTAATTCATTTTATCATAAAACTTGGATTAGGTAAGCAAATCTATTTTGGGTTATAAAACTTTATAATGTCAATTCAAATTTCGTATTTTTTAACTTTTTCTTAAATCTTCACTTCTTTACCAAAGCATTTAGCGTTTTAATGATGTTATTTCTGCCGAAAATGTTATATTGAGGCATGTTATCAAAACTATATGTATTATGAACCACATTGTAGCTATTATGAAACCCCATAAAAATCTAGTTTTTATCAGCGTCTTCATCTGCTCCTCTACACAGACACACAAAATATATAAAGTATTAAGTTGAATTTGAAGGTGTCATATACTTAAGCCATATCAATAATTTTTACTCTTAAAAAATGTGACGTAAAGATTAGTCCCCGTTACTTTTTTATTATATTTAGTTATTTAGTTATTCATATTATTTTATTATTCCGACTATAAACACAAGTAAATAAATCTTACCAATCTATACAGTCCCCCGCAACGACCTTACCGCCGCTCAAATTTGACACTTCACTGTTTGGCTCCACAGACTACACACCATCTTGGATGTAACTTAAAAATATGGTCTCGAACATTTTATTGAATTAAAAAACGTTTTAAAATTTCAAAGGAGTAGAGAAGTAAAAAGTTTTTATAGTTTAAATAGTGTTTTATATTTGTGTTGTGATTTATTAGTGAAAGTATTTATAGGTATGTATCATTATATAACGATAACCAATAATAGTGATATATATTAGTGGTCGTTTAACTTGAGCGCGTTGATGTCTTTAATACTGTATGCTTATCTACAAACTTGTTTGTATTATGTATTTATTAATTACTGATTTTGATTATTACTATTTTCCCTTAGTTATGTTAAACTTACAACAAGTGCTTAAAGAGTTATTTAAATTAGCTATTATCCTCGACTTTGATTTATTAGAAGTTCAGATTTCAGTATTGTTATCAGTAATGTTAATGTTACTGTAGGTACGTTTAATACTTTTTTATTTAGAAACTATTATTTATATATTATTTTTCAGAAATTACTTCTTAATAGCAATTGTAAACTTTAAAAAAATGACTAATCAACTGAATTAAAAAAAGTATTCAAAGTGGATTGGTAATTCCTGAGATTAAATTTAAAAAAAACACCTTAGTTATTCTATTGGTATACTAAAACTATTTATAGACACTCATTAAATACAAATCTTTCTAGAGCAGACTAATATGGAGTAATCTGACTATAAAAAAAATTCAAACTTGACGTTATTCTAAATACATATATTTACGGTAATATAAATGATGGATATAAATTTAAAACTTTTTTAAGGCTTGGTAGAACTTTTGACAACAAGTATGTTTTACCTTTATAAATACCCATTAGTTATTCCTATTTCAATAAGTTCATTTAAGTTTTCATCGACCGTTTTGGCATGACAGAAAAAATAACAAATAATTTGCTTCTAATAAAAATTATGTAAAGCAATAAATTGGAATTTAAAATTACAGCGTGAAATTATTAAATAAGCACAAAGTAAGACTCCAAAACTATGTTATAATATTAAGATTCATAAAAAAACGATTTGTTTTGTACATATAATTAATATTATGTAAAAACGTAAAATTTAAAAAATGCTGCGTTTAACTAATTTTCTCTGACAATTTTTTCTGGGCTTTTTATTATTAAGTTCTATTTGACCTTCAATCATAAACTTATGATGCGTGTGTAAAAGAGGTTATATAATAAGTTCAGTGTATAGCATAGTTCAGAATACATACAGACTATAAATCTGTTTGTAGTTAAGTTTAGAGATGTAACAATGGTTTACATAATATGACTGAAGTTAGAAGATGGGAAGTGTGTTAAAATTCCGTAGAAGTTTTTATGAAGGTTTCATAATAAGTAATGTAAATAACAAGTATTTGCTACAATAGTGTTTTATTAGGAAAACGTTAATCACATAAAGATCAGAAAATTAATGAATTTAGGTATTCTAATTTTTAATAATAAAAACTTGAATACATGTTAAATATGTCTATAAATTTGATCTTATAAAAACTATACAAAAAAAAAACAAAAAACAGAAAAACAAAATCATAACTTCACTAATATAGTCTTTAAGATACTTATTACTAACAGATTCCTTTTTGTGCATGTTGTGAGAAATTTAAAAAAAAGTGTAAAATGCGCGGGCGACATATGGATAAAAGTTTTTATATAATAAAAAAAAAATATTTTTTTTTTAAATTAATATAATTTTAATACTTTAACAAAACATCGATTAAGTAAATGAAATAGAGATCGATTGTTTTCTATTTTGTGATAAAATGTAAAAGTGTAACAATTGGAAGGTTGGCGTTACGAGAGTCGTTGACTCACGGGAGGAAAGAGTGAGCTGTGAACGCTGCGACAAAATAATCATTGATTTATTTATATTATAATATACAGCGTATCTCTATTATATACATGTTTTTCGATATTATTTGTTCTAAGAGAGAAGCATTAAAATTATAATCTTCTTCGAGGACAGATGGGATTATGTAATCAAACGATAATTGTTAATATGTTTATTGTGTAAACTTCTTAGTTTCTGATATACTAAATGTAGTTTATAATTGTATGCTAGTACATAATTGCATGAACTTGAATTTTTTAAACACGTAATAACTAGGATGTAACAATAATTATCGCAAAACCAGTCCAAATGTTTCCGTCTACTCGTTCAAGTGTGGCCAATGTTTCGTAATCATTGATATCGGTTTCTTTGACGTGGTATCTGTTTTTATTACACTGTTTTTATTTATTAATAGATACGACATTTTTATTGGTTCTGTTAAAAATATTATAGATACTTATAATAATAAGTAATTCAGTAATTTATAAAATAAAATAACTTAAATTTGTTGTAATTTGTGAATGTTGAAAAAATTTTAATAAACCTACTTATACAAATAATAAAATTAGTTTATAAAATATAATTGTTGGATCCTTTTAAAAAGTATAATAATAGGCATTAATTTTTGTATGTAAGTAATATGAGTGCCTACCAAACTCTATAATAATGTATGTTCATATATACATAAATATACATATATTTGATGCTATTCACTTAGCCAAATCTATGTTCATACTATATAATGTCTCTTATCTGACCTTTTTATATTTTTCTTCGATGTAAAACCATTTATAAACATAAATTATTTAATCCATTTAAAAACAAAATAAGTAAAAATCTCTAAATTAGTTAATCCATTACGAAAAACAAAAGAATGAAACTCATTCAAAAAAAGGAATCAATGAACCTATTCCGAAAAACAAATCAATGAAGCCATTCTAAAAAACAAATTACTGATTTAATTTCAAAGAAAAACAAATAAATATAAAAGAAAACAATTTAATGTTACAAAGTTATATTCCAGCTTATACTCATCGAGAAGGGAAGAAGAGCTTTCTCTAGTGTGTATATTTTAGCAGCTTTTATGATTTTTTTTATACTGTTTTTTCGGGGTTGACTGGCACATAATGTTTTTAGTATCAAGTCCATCTATTGCACCTTCTTTTGGACAATAAAGATCAAATAAATAAAATAAATAAACATCCTGCAGGATACTTTGAAGACACGAATATTATGCATGACTGTATTACTAAAACTGCTAATAAAACCAAAAGAGAACGTGGTCTTTTGAATGTATAAGGATTCTCTTTCATTTTCCAACCGAGCAACAAATGTTTAACTCTCAGAGTAATAAAACGAAAACCGAACGTTTTAGTCCAATACATATTTATAATATACATGTGACTAAAGATAATTGTGTGAGAAGATTAATTGCAATTACAAATGCGTGTATTTTAAAAACCATTTATAGTTAATTTGAACCGTTTCATCATTTATAAGAAGCAATAAATGTCAAGGTGTTTGCGAAAGAGCTTTACTTGGTGTTGTCGTGATCTGGGTTATACAAAGGTCAGGTAGGTAAAGGGTCTACTAGTTGAATTGTTTGTTTGTTTGTTTTGTACCTATATCATAGCTCACCTTTCAATTTAAAACACTTTAATAATATAATTGGTAACCGCTTAAAACATATTATCGTATGAGAAAATTTATATAACCATATTTTGTATGATCTTGATTGAGAACCAGATTGGGAGGAAACCTGAATATCTTTGCAGAAATTCTGTGATGTTATGTAACCCATCAAGCTGTAACGAAACGGCGTGGTGGGTTAAGCTTACTCTCAGAATTTGGAAAGGAGGTCTTTATCTTAATAAAATTTCAAATATTATGATGTTTTTGAGTAATCTATTCATTTTTAAGAAAATGAAGGTTAAATTCATTGTCAGTTAAACTAGTTCCCACTAGGAACTATATATGACCTTACCTCTTATATTTTATCTATTTTTTATCTGATATACCTACACAAAAAAAATATTGAGCTAAATGAATATTTTTTGAGACTAGATGAATAATAAATTATCTTTTACATAAACATGTATGCAATATGAATTTTGTCCTTATCGATTACTTTCTCATTATATATTATTAAAATTTTAAACAGGTTCTATATGCCTAACCATGTATTTTGAAACAAAAATGATCATTATTTAATATGTTTAATATATAAAGTTATCATTCCATAATAATTCATAATAGCCTATTTTCTCATATAATGAAATACGTTTGACAAATTATTAGCATCGACATGTGAAGGCTCTGTGTAGAAATATTTGTTCTTAGTTTCAAGACTTGTCAATAGTCTTAACAAAGACATTATCATGTTGTTTATTTTGACTTTCAGTTAACATTTAATAATAAGTTTGTCAAAGCGAGTAGCGAATCACGATGGCTCAGTCGTTAAAGTGACGGGAACACAGGTCGTAGGGTTGAGACTTATCCATGATGATTCATTATATGTAAAATGTAATTCAGCATGTCATGGCAATTTTTATTGCATGTTTTATATTGTTGGTCTAATATATAAACCTATTCTTCGATGTTGTAAATGGTTCAAGTTACATAGTAATTTTCTCACAGTGGATCACGGTCGTAGGATAGTAAAGCACGACTGTTCCCATGGAAATACCTTTATGTACTGCAAGGTCAGCTCTCAAAAGCGGATTTACAAATAGGTATAACTACTATAAACAGAACTCTGTTTTTAGTGCTAGCTGAAATCAATTTCGACATGTTGTTTCGATGGCTTAGATCTCCTTTTTAGAAATTTAGAACAGTTCGCACTGTTTAGGAATATTAATTGAATTAAGCTGTAGTGATATAAACATTAAATTACATTTGTCCTACTTTACGAGGAGTATTATTTATTTTGTGAGCACGGGGTCATTGCACCCATGAATCTCGTAAGACGCATCAAAGTCATTAGGGCTAAAATTAAGAACACATTTTTTTAATAATCTATGATACATTTTCTAGAATAAGATATATTCAATAAATCACCTAAATTATAAGAATATAAATCCTTATAAATTTGCGATAAACAGGTTATTACAAGTGCAAAGGTATCCGACATCGTTGACGTAACGTTTCCGTTACGTCACATCAGCAAGGGCTTTATAGACTCCGTGATATTTGCAGACTTGGAGCAAGAAATTGGTTAATCATTAGGAAAGCTAGAAATATTTAGAAGGCATGAAATATTTTGTTTTTTATCTGTGTAATTACTTGGCTAATTCGTAGTCGTGTAAGTTATATATGTATAAATACGTCTTGCCCTCACTAAAATAGCATCGACGATATACGAAATAGCGTTAGGTACATATAATAGTGGAATTTGATGCCAATATGGCGGATATTTCAACTACCAGACTGTACTTTCGTTACAATAAAGGAAAAACAAAACTAATTTGTTTAACACAAACTTAAAAGCTTTACTTATCTTAATTTATAATAATTAATTACTTAATTGTAGCTATAGTAGGTTTAGTTCAAAGTTAGATCATGCATTAAAATAATATGTGCTAAGACTTATAAAAACAAACAAGATTTTGAATATTGATAAAACTGTTCAATTCATTCTAATGCCCTTCACTTTGCATTCCAACTCAATAAGAACTTGTTTTGTAGATAATGAGTTTAAATTAAACGTAACAGCTTTATTTACAATTATTGGTTCTTGGTTCAATGTCTTTCAATGACGAATCTCAGGTTCGAAACCCAGCAATTATTTGTTTGATAAGTACTTTTATTTTTGACTTTGACTCGTATCTACAATGTGGATAGCCAATTACCGCATTAGGTCTGTGGAAATCAGCTGTGGGGTGTTATTATTATTATCGGCCGATATTACCTACCATTTATTATACTGTCATAATAAAGTACAAGTTGTTATATTAAATTAACTAATCTTGTATACAATATTAATATTTTAATACAAGCCTTTTCTGCGACTCCATCTGTATGGATTACAGAAAGTCGTTAAACTTTAAAGTCATTTTCAAGTCATCAGTATATTTTTTTTATGTTATACCATTATATTATCTCCTTCAATAAAAGGGTATCAAAGTATTAAAAATGTTTCAAATCCGAATCATAGAAAATTATGATCGAAAATTAAAAATTCAATTCAAATTCAAATAAAAAAAAAATTGCTTACAATATTAGATTATGTCTTTATGAATAATAATGTTAGAAAATGACTAGAATCCGTTTTCTCACGCTCTACATTACTTGAGTTACGCAATGAAACAAATTGAGTTTTTAAAAACATATTTTTTTAACTAAACATGCTTCGGATTTTATGGAGTAATTTTTGTGAAACTGTGGGATAGTTATGTTATTGTTCCGGTCATTATCTATATGGAAAGTAAAAAATATTTTTATAAGCTCTCAAAAAATAATGGTAGGCATTTTAAAAATAATTCTATAAATATACAAAAAAAAAAAATTTATTTATGTTTGAAAATATCTATAAACATGTATATCTATGTTAAGCTTATATAAATTTATATAAATATAGAATGAAAATTAACCAATACGGGCAGGGATTCGAACCCGCGACTACTGGGAAACCGTCCCGTCGCTCTACCAACTGAGCTACCGTATCGGTTTATTTTTCATTCTAATTTTATATACATTTTTTTATTTAATTAAAAAAAATGTAAAAATATTTTTTATTGATCTTGGCAGATGTAATCATATTATTTACGAAACAATACAGTCCGCTTCACATTTAGTTCAATGACACGTTTCTTTGTATTTAATTAAAATTTTTGTTTTAGATGGACCAGTTACAATGTACCATAGAGTACGAAGAAAAATGAAGGTTGAAATAATAGTTATATTATTATTTATTTATGTAACATTTATTACCTGCAAAGCTGTTGATATAAAGAAAATTAACGAAACAAATGATATAGATAATGATATTATAGATTTCGATGATGTTTATTCAGTACAATACAATAAAAAATATGAGGTAGTTCCGTGGCAGTCCAGTTTTAAGAAGGATTCCTATAAATATAAAATTGATAGAGAAGAGAGCAATAAAAATAACAAGAAAAATGAAACAACACCGTCAAATGTTGTTGCAAGTACAAGTCAAGAACAAATAGTAATAGAAAAGACAACAGAACTCAGTGTGATACCAATAGAATTATTAAGTACAACAGAAAATGTTTTAATAGGTGTTGATAGTACTGTAGTACCAGACTTAACGGTTATTCCTTTAGCGTCTTCTGAAAAAGTTCCCATAGAAATTATTATTAATGAAACGGTTACTTTGCCAGCGTCTACGGAAATATCTGAAGATTTTAATACAAGTACCGTCTTTTACGAAATGACCACTAGGTCATTTATGAATGATACTACAATTGATACTACAAATTATGAAACTACAAATAATGTAGCAGAATCCACACAAACTTTAGAGTTTGTGACTGTAGTTAAAGGATTAAAAAATACTACCGAGCATTCAACTGAAATTAGTCCATTACTAAAAAATGAAGATATAAAAAATACAAGTAAAGTTAACAAGACTATAAAAAGAAATGACGATAGTTCAGAGGCAGAATCAGGAGTTCCAGTTTTCACAGAATTAGATACAGAAGATTTGACAGAAGTACCTGAAGACTATTATGATTTGAAAGATATTGTACCGACTTCAGCTCCAAAAACAGATGCATTGTCACTTATATTTGGATTTGCGGGAAGTGTGGTTGAGAGTGTTGTAGAAAGTGTGGCTGAAAGAGTAGTACCAAAGGGACTGTATGATTTGTTCAAACGCATGCAGAAACAAAATGAGGCACTGGAAGCAGAAAAATTGAGGAGTAGAGAAGAAAATGGAGGCATAGGTAGGTTGTTTATTAACAAAAAATAATGTAGATGGTCACTTTACGACTAATACAAATAATAATTTAGGTACATATATTAGGTTACTTTTCTATCCTGGATATGACGATTATAAATAAAATGCTAAATTTAACAAGGTGGGTGTTGACTCGATACTTTAAAAGACAGATTGACAGGAACGGATTCTTAAAGGTCGGAAGATCAGGTCCTGTATATAATAATGAATTATAAAAATATATATTAAGATATAACATGGCTGTCATGCTTCCAGAACTTATTATTAATCAACTACTATTGCTTATGTAAAGGTTGGAATGTTTGTTATTTTTCTACTTTCATATACTAGTACGAGAATATGCAAAAGGAAAAGTGTGATTAAAAGTTTAAGTTACATTTTCCAATATTGGTTTAATTTGTTATATAAAAACGCTCGCTCGGTCGATGCCGATTTGGTAATAATTTATTAGATTATCGTATTTTGATAATTATCATAACCAGTTACGGTAGAACCACTAATACATTATTAATAATATTTAAATGCTTAACTTGTATATTGGTTATGACACATAAACTGGTTAGTATAAGGACCAATCCTTTTATAGTCATTTTAAAATTACGTGTGAACTTAAATTCCAATGTTAAAAAGTGTGTTTTTAAACTTCATAATTTAAGATTTATAATAATATTTAGGTCAGTTTACAAGAGGAGTCATTAAGACTATATCATCAGGACTGAGTAAACCTCTCAGTCAGCTGATGGCAGGAGTCCGAGACATCGGATCGTTGGACAGTGACCGTGGCTTTGTCACAAGCTTGGCGTCCGGTGTGGCCAGCGGTGTGACCAGTGTGGCCAATGTTGCCAACTCCATGGTTGATGTATTTAAAGATCGGGTTCAGGCGATTTATCCAGGTTGGTTAAATCTTCTATTATTGCTTACTTATTTTGTACTATTAGTGGTTGTACTTCGAACTAACATTATTGATTCATATTTCTTATGACCAATTTGTATAATGTGTTTACATTGTGTAAATAGTGTAATTATGTAAATAACTACTTACCATATTATTGTCACTAAATGCTAGTTTTGTTAAGGATCACGACTTATGTTGTATGCGATTTTTAAAGCTGCGAATATAATGTCAATAAAGTTAACCTTTTCGTTTCGAAAAACCAAAAAAGTTATAAATAAATCCATAGCAAAGATCCACGCGTTCCCTATATGTGATCTCTATTTTTACAGGATAATATGTAATATGTATGTGTATAAAATCGTTGGTTATGTGGAGTTATGAATTAAAACATCCAATCAGGTACAGTGTGGTGCGGCGACGGTCGCTCGTCGCGCTCGGGAGAGTTGGGTCTGTTCTTTTTTACGGATACCTGCTGCCGCCAGCATGACGCCTGCAAGCTCTACATCCTAGCCGGAGAAACTAAATTTGGACTCACAAACACTGGTTTGTTTACTAGGTGAGATGCCTTTATATACTAGAGAGCATGAAATAATTTACAATTAATACCTCAATACACGAATAGTCTCAATTAATGGTACTAATTTTACGATCTCTGAAATACGCACTTAAATATCCAGATCTGTTACAGATAACGTAAATGGAAACAAAGTTGAAAGCACTTATAACTTTCTTTTTTAGTGAGCATGTCGGTAAGGATTACGTGGACCTTGCGTAATACAATTATGAGTTTACGTTGTCTTTTAGCACGTGTCTAATAAGAAGGGCTTTTGTTGATGAATGGTGAACCGTGAAATTAAAACACGTGGTCTAATACATACAAAAGTATCGGACTTATTTGAACTTACAATTAATGTTTGCATTGACGTGATTTTTATGACAAGGTTGACAAATGTAATATGGATGACTTTTCTCAAATCTTTTACATGTTCTGTTTCTCAAGCGGAGATTTCTATCTCTGAACTTTGCAGTCATCAGTCCCAAAATAATATCAATAAATGCTCTAACGAGTTGATGCTGTACTTGCCTACAGTAAATGTTATACCTTATTTTAATGATGAAATACTTCTTTTACACAAACAATATATCTTACTTACATCGTAATTTATGCTAAATCACTGTTTTTTTTATTATTATATTTTATCAATTATAGAAGTCGATACAGTTTATTAAGTTTATAATTATCGTTATGGCCTTTGCTAATTTTAAAGAATGAGCAATTTTTTTTAATTTTATTTATTTGTAATTTCCATTTTAAATATTCTATATGTTAATGTCAGAATGGTTTTTTACCGACCGAGATTTCATAATACTTATACTTATACCTTTGTATGTTTTTTAATATATTTTTTAACAGTATAGTACCATTCATAATAAAATGTTATTTGCGTGGTTGCTTCACAATTCTTGTTTCTCTTTATTTGTGTAGATTGCAATCATAATAGTGTTGAGGTCAGAGAGCTGTTAACATTTTTGAAATATATTTCTATATATTTTTAAAAACAGAAATGACGTAACTATATTGTTACTTGTATATTTTTATATTTTAAACATTTAAAGTTATAACGTTATTAACATTTAAATAAACAGAGAAGTGGAAATTATAACTTACATTTCTAAAATGAATATTATAAATACCAGAAAGGCACAAAAATTATTGTATTAATACTTTTATTTATACATATAATAATTTCCGGAGGAAAACATTTTTTCTATATTATTTTTTTGAGATAATATTTTTGTTTTTTACACACCAGAAAACACATTTATCCTTCCTATTTGTTAAATATTTTTACATTTCCTTAAATCACAATTTAAGATTATTTAATAAATGACAATAACAATCTTGAAAATTTTAATAATATTTTACATCTTTTAAATTACTAGATAAAGGTAAATCTTTTCCAAATGTTGCCATTAACTGTCAAAAGACCTAAATGGTAACTAGAAACAATACACTGTAATACTGTAGGTTTGCGTTTTTATTCGTCATATACATATTATGATGTGACTGATGCCTGAAACCCTTGGCTCATCCACTTGAAGACACCATGCGTGACATAGGGATCAGCTACTAAAACACCCATAATTGTAAATGGCTATATAAAAGTTTTTGTTGATGACTGTTTGATTAAATTGAACCTACTTAGTATCTATTAATTTATATAACATAGAGCGTGTCAATTTGATCTCGCTCTCGATTTCATCGCTATTTTAACTTCGATACGCTTTTATCGCTATCCAATTTGGGCTATTGATTTCTTTATTTGATAAAGTAACGGAAATTTTTGTCATTCAACAAAGGAAATACTGAAGGAATGAAGAGTAATTGTAATAGAATTGTATTATTGGGTAGAGAAAAATACATATACAATACAATACATCTGTAATAGCTTCAAAAATCTTTAATGTTTTATTATTGTGATTATGCTTTTTGTTATCAGATCCCACTGCAGTTGCGATGATAAGTTCCGCTCGTGTCTGAGTCGGACCAACTCGTTGGTGTCAGCGCAGATCGGTCTCACGTATTTCAACGTACTTGGGCCGCAGTGCTTCCGACGAGCGCATCCAATTGTGAAGTGTGTACGACGTACCAGGTGAGTACATTGACGGTGATGATGATGTTGGTCGATCTCCTGACTTGATTTTAATTTTGTGTTTAAGAAAACTTAATAAAATCTTAAATTTAAAATTTAATAAATAAATTTTAACTAAATCTTAATTTATTTTTATTTTTATGTAATTATTTTAGTTTTACGGTTTCAAAATTAAAAATAAATCTTATTTTAGGATAACTGGACTGAAATGTGAAGAGTATGAGCTTGATTATACCAAACCCAAAATGTGGCAGTGGTTTGACAACGAGACTTTTTGAAGCAGGACGTAACAGAAAAAAAAATAAACTTTATAACAGTTACCAAGTGTTTATGAACGACTGTTAGGTCTTACTTTTGGAGGATATAGAGCGCATGGCCTATAGAAGGAATTAGCATTGCTCTGACAAGTTTAGGTAGAGTATGAACAACAGTACCAAGTATAAAACTACGTTTTTAAAATACTTACGAATCTATTTATAAGTATTACTAAATGCGATATTATTAAATATATAATACTCTTTACTAATTAATAATTTTGTATATAATTTATTTAAAATAATGTAAATTAACAACTATTAAAAAATAAATGTGGTTAATTAATTTTTGACTTTTAAAATATTCTTAGCATTTATCATACACTGTTTTTATTTTTTCGGCAACTACACTTACTTTGAAGTTTTAGAAGCAAAATATACTTATTAAAGGAAATAATAAACACCCAAGTGTGAGTTACTATAACAAGGTTTCTACCGTCGACAGTACAATATTTAACACAATGGGGTATGAAAACTTAATAGCGATGCAAGGTTAATAAAACTAGTATTTATATAAGAAACATCAGAATATATTTCAAAATGTTACAACAAAGAAACATGTCACATCAAATAAAAGACAAAACTCGCAACCGGAATGACTCGTGCGATATTTGATTAATACTCAATGATATCAATTTTCAATATTCATTCGTCAAAAGTAATACAATACAACGTATAGTGTGCGCAAAAATGTATCCCAAAACTGTGTAAATAGATATGTCTACGAATATTAATGGGTATGTGCAGTCAGTTAATATGAAAATGTGTATTATTATTTAATAATATGGCGTCTTTTGAACTGCAAATTGAGACAGCTGATATAATTGATCGTTTGCTGATAATTTGACAGTTCTTGTGTTGGTTTATTTAGATACAGGAAGACAGATTACGCCATATCGTTAGACATGTAAGTTATGACAAATGTTTAATTTACAAAATAAGTGTACACGGTTTATAAAAATCTGCTACTAATTTGTCTACTGGTGTCGTCTACTTATTACAATGAGATCAGATATTGTAAAAATGCACGAACTTATAACTAAGCTTCAACTTATATAAAATAGAACATATTATGTAAATTCTTAAATAATTATTAAGCATACTTTAATAATGACTGGAATCCATATTGAATATTCAAAACGGGAGTTTTTAAGGACACACCGAAGAGACATCATTATTATATTATTATCATTATAATGATATAAAAATCTAAGGTAAGCTATGCCTCTATGAGAGCTATTGGCCTATACATATTGCTTAACATGGTCCAATGTATATTGTGGACTTATTTTAGGGTTCAGACTTTGGACCTGGTTTAGACTAGACGCATGGTTTCTATGATATTAGATAAATATTCAAACACTACTTAATATATCTTTAAAGTGAAATGCTTAGCAAAAATATCTTGACATTGAAGTTATTTTTTTATCGGTACAATATCTTGTTTTATATACTGGTACTTGTATCGTTCCAAAGTAAAGTAAATAAAATTTTATTGTAACCGAAATTGTTTAGTTTAATTAAAATACAATACTTCTTAGAAAAGACTGAGCTAAGCGAATATAATGTGTAATGTGAAGAAAGCTTGTTTTATCTAAGATGATACCCTTATTGTCAATTCCCTGGTTTTTCCTACATCCGTTAATTAATTAAAATCTGACTATTTATTATCATTTAATATATTTAATGTTAACCAAGAAATTATATTCAACACTTAAATTGTTATTACAATGAATGTTCATGAAACCAATATAAAATATTAAATATAATAATTAATTAATGACAAGTATAATTAGTTCATTATTTGAATATAATAATGATAATCAATAATCAGAGTTATCTAAACAGCTAAGCCGCTACATGACCAGATGGACTAGATAAGTCTAGGATGGTCCAGGATTGTCCAAGGGTGAAGTGAGATTGGTGTTTTCTTTGGACCCTGGAGATTAAGCGTTATAAAAATTGCCACCACTATACTAGAAGCATAAAGCTTCGTCGTTTAGACATCTACTTAATACTACGTTTGAAGTTGTTTTATAAAAACAATAATTTAAATGTTAAAAATAAACAAAACAACCCCAAACCTGACACACGAATGACATCAAAACATTTACTTACAATCCACATTTAGTCGTAAATTATCAATATAATTGCTATATTTCTAGCGTCTAACACACAGCTATCAAACAAACTCTAATAAAATAAGGCAAATGGGGCTTACGGAGGGATTTATAATGTTTACTAAATATCAGGCACTCAAATTGAAATCATTTTTAACTGAATACTTATAGGTCTAGGGTGATTATTCTAAAAACTGAAACACTATACGGGTCGTTAAAAATATAAATGTCTACGCTACTAAAACGTTTCAAAATTTGTTAAAATATTCTTTGGATGGATTTGACATAGCTCAGTTTTTAAATTTCGCGCTCTTTTTTATATAAACGTTTTGTTTCTGCTTTAACTCATTCTATATGAATGCTGATTCTATCTGCTGCCTGATATCCTATCACCTTTTAACATACTATCTGCTTTAAATATGGCTTAAGATAACATATTATACGTATAATATCGTTATATTCTCGCATAATTAGTTTTAAATGCGTAGTATAAGCATGCTTTCGTTTTGTTGTATACTTTTTAATATTGTATTATCAAACTTGAAACAACTTACATCTATATATTATTTTAAGCCATTTTTCTGCCTAAAGAACTTTCTAAGTCTAGCTCAAAACTTTCTAATCATTTGTTTTTATTCCTAATTCGTTAGCTTATATTACGAAGCTGTGGACCCGATATTTGAATAATTTACTTTAGAGAAGATATTGAAAGACATTCGATAGAGTTAGTATATTGATAGCGTTGATATTATTAGAGTTATAGATATCAGAGAGGCAAGAAATTAACATTAAAAAGATTATAAAAAGTTGAAGAATATCTACGTTTATACAATACTGTTTGCAATCACTATTCTGTCTGATCATTTAAAATTTACACGATTATCGTTCTTATAATAATAATAAATCTTATTAAAACATGCAAAATCGGTATAGGCATATACATTTATAATATGGATTAATGTGCTGTAATTATTTGTTTCCAGTAAATCGTAATTTTTGATATAAATGACAATAAGTATATTTTACGATTATTTAATTTTTAGATTACCTAATGTCTACATGGAATATGCACATTTATTTAGGAGACACAATGGGATCACATATATTTTTCATTAAACTACACTTTATAATTATTCTATTAATACTTTCATTTAAAACACTACACTTTACAAAATGTTTATATTAATACCAAAAACATTTACTTTTGAGAGCAATAACAAAACGCACAATATTAATACGGAATATTGACAACAGATGGCGTTGAAAGATAATTTAATTATAGTAAATTATTATAATGTTCATTAGTTTTAAACGTTCATATACTATTCTATTTAATTTTGGAAACATGTTACGGAACGTTTACCGTAACTCATTCATTATTAATTATAGTTTTCTGCCAAAATGACAGCCGCCGGCCCGCCTTTATTTTCCCTCGCATTCAACAAAGAGCATAATCTGGAATAGCAAGTCTAAAAATATGCTCAATCTGAATATTTCTTTTGTAGAAACGCAAAATATAATATAAATTATTTCTTACACCTCAGCTATTCTTATTTCAATGCAGTGTAAATTTGATAACTTTCTTTTCTTGAAAAAAACATCATTGCCCAAAACAAAAATAACAGGGTTTATTATTATTTATTAAAAGTAGACACGCTTAAGGTATGTTAATAGAGAATAGTTGACTTAATAATCATACATATCCCGTTCCAAAGTTATATAGTTATATCAAACTAAAGGTCTAAATGAGTAAGAAAGTTTAAAATAACCCAGTAAAATTTTGGTATAACTTAATTCATCTGAGTATAGAACACCTGGTGGAAAGACCAGCAAAGCGTAATTAACGGATTTCGTAATTCATTTAATACAAGAGCCGATGGAACCTTTAACCGCAGCTGGTCAGCTAAGCGTAATTGGCGGCACAATCGAAAAAGGGGAAGCAGGCGACGGGCGCGGCGGCCGCATGCTACAGCACGTGCAAGTTCTCACACGACTTGGATTTGGAGTCGCGCGCCCATACTCGACCCAGCAGACCACGCACCTGTGGAACAGCATGACAATTGAAGATTTGACATGTGAAGGATTCAATTAAAAAATTATTTTATTTGCATTGGGGTATTTCGAATGTTATTTAGGATATCTGGTGATGTACCTTAACACTAGCGGACAGGCGGCTCCGCTTACGCGGTGTGCTGGCGGCGGAGGCAGAGGCGGGTACGGGAGCGGGCGCGGACTCCGCTTCGAGCGGGGAACGTGCGCGGCTACGGTTCTTGCGGGAGGTGCTGCGTTTTCTGGAAGAAAGAAAGAAAGAAATGAAAGAAGAGAAATGATTTGTGGAATTTCAGCACATTTACACCTACTCGATGCGCCTACTTTTACCAAATATGTAAAGAGCAATGTCATAGGGAGTAAACATATGCCATGTGGGTACAATTTCTCAGTAGTTCAAATCAACAAAGATATTTTTGAACCTAGCACGACTCTCTTGACAACTGCTACATTTTGGTTATTAGACCAGAGAATTTGTTTACACGTTTCACCAGTAAGTGTAAATAATGTTAGGTCAATGATGGTCCAGAAATGTTTAATGACTGACCTCACTCGCTCCGCGTGCTGCTGCTTCAGTCTGATCTGCGTGAGGAGTCCCACCAGTAGCTCGTCCACGTTGTGATTGATTCCGACAGACGTTTCTATGAACTTGCATTCGTAAGATGTTGCTAGCGCTTTTCCCTCTGAAAAAAAAAAAATAATATATAAGGTATTTTTTTCTACGATGAATGTTGAATGTTGATATAGATTTATATAGGATATTATATGATATCTCTGTATATTTCTACGATATTGGTATAGAGATATATATCAACATTCAACATTAATCGTAGAACAAAATATACACGATATAAAAAAAATATCAACCCTAAAAACAAAGTGGACACCTACATTTCATTATAATCCTTTAAACATTATTTTTAGAAGCCATTAGAGACTTTTTTTCAAAACATTTCGATTTTGTATTAATTTCAAACATCATTAACTTCACCTTACTCAACCTTGAAGCCTTTTCGTCCTTACGAAGGTCCTTGGGGAGAAAAAAGGGACGCCGCAATTAACAACTTTGCTTTATTCTTTACAGCATTTCATTTGTATAGTGAGTGAGTACACGAATTATTCGCAATAGTGTAGTAGACTAGTAGTAGAAGTTCTCAATGAATAGTTACGAATAAATTGAATTTAAAATTCTACATTAACTCATTTTGGAAATAAAAATACTCCAAAAAAGAAGTTCCGTGTTAAGAAAGCAAATGGTACAAAATTGAAAGAATAATTCCTGAAAATATTGTCTGCTTCTTTGTTCGAGAAAAACATTAAAAGTACTGAACGCAATTTTTATGACATTTTCTGTGGTTACATTCTTTTGTCTGGTGTATAAAGTACTAATAATAGATGGTTTATTTTTAAAAGTATTATAACTTTTTAATATACTCTACTTACTTAATTATTCTTAATATTCTACTTACTTAACTACAATAATATACGTTCTTGTATTTATATTTATACAAAAGTTAAAAAAACACATTTTTTTATTTCTAGAAGCTCTAAATAATAAAAAATGTAATAATACACATAGGTAGGTATATAAGTTGTATGTGAAAAGAATCAAACCTAGGCATATACCAACATTCCAGGTAGTATCTTTCTCATTTGTAGTTGATTAAAAAGTAGAAGACTAAGTAACGTTTTCCAAGTTATTTTAAATGCTAAATAGCTGTAGACGCTAAGGATAGGAACAAACCGAGCGACAGTGAATAAATAAATACCAAATCAGTTTAAGCGACGCTTACTTTAATGTACAGGAATGATTCAACAAATTGTTGAAGAAAAAGGGGAAATACGAGAGTTTATAGACCTATTATTATACTTAGACATACTACATCTTAATATTGTGATGGCATATTAATAATGTGGGTAAATTCGTAATGTTTTTATAAAATAAAACATCTCTTACCGTTACCCTTGTGTAAAAAACAACATCTCCAGGTCTTAACTTTATATTTGATTAACCCAAAATGGTGGGATAAAGAAATATTTAGGGATATTATTTTTATTTCCAATTACAAAAGTTCATAAAGGTTTTTTTTGTCCAAACATGAGTGGCCATTACTGAAGTGTTTTTTTTTTTAAATAAAAAAAGAGGTTCGAAATTTGCAAACTTTCACTATTTAGATAAATTTAAAAGTAGGTATCATGCTACTTCAAACTTTTACAGCTATTTAAATGTTAAAAAAAAAATTCTAGAAGTCTCTGAATAAATTTAAAAAACTTAAGTAATTTTCATTAAAAAAATAAACTTACAGCGTTGAAAGAAATATTTAATTACAAACGCGTAATTTACGAGTTAAATTTATTCTTCTGTAAGTAAAAGTTTAATCTTGATGGAGTCTGAAATTCCCTTTATAATGAGATGAGGGAACTGTTGGTGTTTAGTACTGTCACTCTCTATTAATCTTTTATCTAAATGAACTAAGTTTTTGTTTTATTTTTACAAAAATGTACAAAAACAAAATGAGTGAGGAACGATTCAAGTGAAAAATAATCACAATCTAAAATTGAAAGAAATAATTAATTAATAATTAATTTTCATTGTCATTGTCTATGACTGGTTCGACAATATAATTTCCACTCTAAGAATTAGCGAAAGAAAACCAGAGAGTTCGTCCTCTATAATATTTAATTAATGCTGTAATTTCCCATTTAACTAAAATCCGTACTCGTATTGATTTAGCATTATGATGTGACAGACACAAATATACACATTTGAAATTAAAAACTCCCCGCCTATATACGCAATGCACAAAATCTAAATATTACAGATTTTTTTGAATTCCTGAATAACATTTAAGTTTCAATTAATAATGTATATAATAAAAATACTTATGAAAAGATGTCTTGAAAGATTGTCTCAAAGTACATATTTTAACGGAGTTACAGTTAGGTATTAATACTTTTTTAATTATCATTTCCGGGTCGGTTGAATGGAATTCTAACTGAATGTCATAACAGTTTAAACACAACAGTAATTCGATGTAAATTCCTGATCAGTTCGATATCAGACATAACAAAGTTAGTGTCGTCAAACGCCCTGTCTGAATTGGCTACGTGCTATGTTTGAGGCCATTATGTTTCGATTATCTTACTGCTCTTTATGCAAAATGGAGGTTACATGATTTGAACATGCTATGAATGTCTGTACATCTGTTCCTACATACTTTTAAATCACTTATTCATGATGCTATTTTCAAAGTTAAAGTCACAATTCTTTATTTAAAGTAAGCAAGTAATATAGTTTTCCTTTTTGAATATGTTTGATCATTCTCAAATTTATCCAATTAATATTTTTCAAAGGTCGAATTAAAAAATACAAAAATGTTTAAATATTCATTTAAATGTTTAAATAGTGATATATTACTTAGATTAACTATGACGACTGATTGACACAATGGTATCTCACGCCATTGGGCCTGTGGTCGTGGGTTCGATCCTCACACTAGAAAACTACACACAAGCTTTGATAAGTTTGGGATTGGATTGCGTTGTGTAGAAATATCGGAAATTTATTTATTTTATTTCAATGCCACTCAAGCATTATTTATATAAACATATATATATATATATATATATATATATATATATATATATATATATATATATATATATATATAGTTTAGTTTATCACTACAATGAATGGTGGCGTGCTCACTTGTCCGAAGTGCTCAAGAACCTTTAGGGCCAAAATTGGCTACAACATCCATATGCGAGCACACTACCGCGCGGACGAGCGAGACGTCATCTGATGAGCATGCCCAACAGTCGCTGTAGCCGAAATCGGCTAGGACACTATTATTAATTAATAATATAGACAACGTATCTTAAATGTATGAACGTTTACCGTCAGTATTAACAACCCTGGAGCGTGCCAGGTCCGCCTTGTTCCCGACGAGGATAACAGCGCGCCGTGCCGTGTGACCCGCTGCCCACAGCGCCTGCAGCCGCCTCTCCGCCTCGCTGAAGCTAGTGCGGTCAGCTGTCGAGTACACCACGCAGTACCCGTGGGCCGCGCCCTCAGACTGAAGATAATAGTTATAAGACTCTGTTAAGAAATGTTTTCAAAGTTATACACGAGTTATTAATATACAACTATATTCTGGAATTAACTGACGTCTATTATCGGACAAACTATTTTATTAGATCGGGTTGTAATAAAATAGTTTTGTTAAAACTGTTAGTAAAATAGCAGACGGTTCATTTGTAATTTACCAAGCAGTGTTCAAGGGGAGATGTGCAAAAGGGATGAAATAAGGTTAAGGTTTTAGATTAGATTTAGATCTTTCTAGATCTACACAGCATCAAAATGCTGATTACGAAATGTTTCTAATTGCAAAAATATTTATCATCAAATGTAACAGTTTTAAAGTAATGATTTTTTTTAATGATATGAGCCCGTTGTGTTACATAGTAACAATAAAATCCTAATTTAAGACTGAGGATGTTATTGTTACTAGGTCACTCACTAGTTCTATGATATCATCACGTGAAGGGACAACTAGCCCTAATGTACATCACTAGTCTCACGGGACAAATGACACACACTTAAAGTGTACAAACATTTTAAGACCTTAATTAACACCCATCGCAGTTAAATATACCTGTATTCTGTATTTTGTATTACCATATAGTGTGTTTTTAGGTCGTAGTAGTGATCAAAGTTTTTTAAGGTATAATAACAGTAAAAATAATTACAAAGATTGTTATTCTGTCACTAACATTTGTCATTCGATATATTTTAAGTATACTTGAAGTAGTCACATTATGCTAGGCTGCTTGCGGTAGAAATCGATTTTTTTCAAATAATTTAGTTTACCAAAGTTTAAACAAGATAATAGAGATGGGAAACAGTACGCAATACTTTTTTGTTGCTGTGGAAACAAATAGCTCTGTTGTTGCACTTTATTGCTGTTGTCTGTTGACTAATAGCCATCATTTCGACTCCGGACTGATATATATGTTCTTGTTGGTAATTTGTTTGCATACTTGAATATAATTGTAATGTTTCTTAATTTCTCTCGACTTTCAGAGTTATTTGTTGATATAATTTTAGCTCCATAACTAATAAGGTGTGAAATTGTCTATAAATATGCTTAGTCATGATAATCTAATTTGATTTAAAAATAAATATTCAACGATTTTTTTTTTCATACTTTTTTTTTACACTCATACAACACTTCCACAGCCTCCGTTCCGATAAAAGCGATTAAATATAGAAGGCATAATCGAAGCAGATAATTTAACAGGGGCTTAATAAATATATATAAATAATGGTAATATTCTCAGAGCGATGGGAAGGTTGCAGGTTCCCATTCCCAGTCCCAGAGGTTGCAGGTTCCAATTCTGCCCTGGTCGATTTGTTGCTCATTTGTTTGTTATATTGATTTTACGAATCGACTTAGTATATTTTTCTATTGTGATGTCATAATCATCAATAATTATAAAATAATTCTAAAAACTGCATCTACACTAAAATATGGCTATACATGATCTGGAGGTGAATCCAAGAAGGTGATCTCCGACTCCTCCCCCGCCAACAGCACGCAGACAGATTTTTCCCCAGATTCATCATCTACGAATAAATAAGTCAACTGTTATATTTGAAAGTAAGACAATGATCAAATTCTTTACTATTTTTATAGTAATGAAATTTCTAGGTTCAACAAGTTAAAACTAAGAAATATATGAAATTAAAATTTACACATATTACCATATTCAAACACAACTCAAACAAACTAAATTCTCAAACTTAATGTAATGGCCGTCTGGTCAGATTCATCAAATCGTTTAATTACCATTCACGATGACCCTTTCTTATTTCCAGACAAGTGTCTCATTTGGGATCACGATCATTGAAGATACGAATCTTTGATCACTGATGTGTAGAATTTTCCGCGACGCTGATTATTGGTTCGGTTAATATGAATAGGAATAACAACTCAACGATATTTCAAAGTTCGTTATTTAGTTACAGAAAATATCTTCAGTGTACTAAGTATACTTTAATTATGACCAGAATGATACAAATCTTACCAATACTAGTGTCGTAAGCGTGTAAATACTCTGACGTCATAAACTGTCCCACAAGACTGGACTTGCCCACACCCGGTCCACCCAACACCACTACGCGGTATGTGCTGAGTCCTGCTGATGAGTCCCTGGGATCAAATATAAGATATTAGCGGTACGTTACAAAATATATAATGTATAAACTCTGATGGATACACGATCAAATATATACATTTTTAAATTCAACTTTAACCTCCCTTAACTACAACATACATAAAAAGCAATACGGGTGTACCTTGACGATGCCAAGGAGCATGGTGCAGAAGCTCTGGTGACAGCTTCAGTGCTAGATGCACTGGATGCTACTGAAGTGTTAGACCGGGAGCGTCGAGAGCGGAGGGAGTCACCTCTGTTCACTACGCCCTTACCTGCACGATTTTAGTTGAATATATTGTCTAGAATTAGAAGTTATTCTGGAGGAAGAAGTTGTTAAAATCTGCTGACAATCGAAAACCAGAAACGCCACAAGTTAGCGCAGGCATTAACGACGACAAATATTGAAGGTCCACTTAGTTTTACATTTTGTTCTTGCTTTCTAGTTATTTTATAAACTTTTAAATATTTGTATTCATATTGATTTGAGACTTTATTCACGTCCTTTACCAGTAATACTAAAATGCCGCAATCTATAATACTCTTCCTCTACCCCAGTGTTGGGCATAGAGGCGACCCGCGCTCTCTGTTGTGGTAGACCCAGCAGCTGTCGTTCGCCAGTTCTTGAGCGTTGAGCTTTCACCGATTGCGATCGAGAATGGTGTGGACTGCCGTATCTAAAAAGAATTAATGTAAATAAATGAATGAACATTTGAACTAATTTGATTAATAACCATAATACTATTCAAAATAACAGTGTAGGTTTTATTGGCGGTTACAATATAGTTAACGAGCGTAAAATGTGTTAACACATAATTTGCTACGGTAAGGGCGCTCGACCGCTTTGCGTTCGTGATGTCATTAATTATGTATCGTTTAAATAATCACATCGGCTTTCAGCAGTTCCGATTCGGTAGAAAATAATACTTTATAATTTTTGATTGAAATGAACCATAGTAAGATTAAGTTTAAAAACATATAATTATATATTATATAATTATTACACCGATGTTTTCTTTGGTTTAAAAACTTTTAATTAGGATTACCATATAGAATGATTTAAATAAAATATGCTGTAAAAATATAAGACCCACAACGGCCTTTTGACTTCTAGAAAGTCCCTTCAAATGACAGATCATTATTTTTGTAGGAATAGATGAGTTGGTCCGTGCGTGTCCATATAGATGAAGTCTCGGAAAACCGATTGTATTACAATAAAAGGAAATTAAATATATGCATACTTACTAATACAAAATACTATGATACAACATTGTATTTTTATACACTTCCACAAAGTTCACAATCATTTTCAAGTTATTCAGAGTTTACGATACGAACACTTACTTACAGTGTTCGTGATTGTGTTATACAATGTAGGACTCTTGTGTGTTATGAGCTTAAATACAATGTTGATTTATATTTACAATGTTTGTTTTATAGTGGCAAGATTTTTAGTTTATCAAAACACTTGTAAGTTGTTAGTTAATTAGAATCAAAAGAAAACTTACAAAACTTATAGATTTGTTTGTTCTCTATGGATTACACATTATCTTTAAGCAAATCAATTATTACTATTAACATGTAGTCGAAGTCTTAATCGTTCCATTGAACGATTTTAAGAGTTTAATAAGATTGAATTTTTCTACCTATTTGGTATGTCTAAATAATTGTAACTATGAAACCGCGGCGTGACGGTAATGAACCTGCGTAAATTCTACTATGTTTTCAGTCATGAAAATATAAAGAAAAAGATATTACACTTGACTGATTATTTTGTAAGAATATTAATTAAGGATTGATAACTATAGTAAAAAAACATAAATATATACTAGGTTGACAGCCATTCTGACTCTTAGTTGAGCGCAGATTTAATGAATTTACTCGTAAACTTTGCGAAACTTTGTTTATCGGTAATTATTCCTCAAGTATATGACCAATCTATGATTATTTTATTGTTAAATCATCTATGATAATCCTGGTATCAAATAAAAATAACTCTATGACAGTCGGTTCATTAGTTCAGGAGAAGAAGCAGGGAGATCGCATTGAAGCCATCTACATCATTGATAATAAAATAATAAATTTCCATATACAACGGTAGGTAATTAATAGGTATATTGACAATGGAATCTTTTTTATTTTTCATTTCTGTATCGAGTAACGAGTTTTTAACTCCCCGTTTATAGCCGCCCTTATTTAAGCATTGTTTCAAATACGGGCTCAGTTAATGAAGATTGATGTACGTCAGTGTCATTTTGTTTCATGTTATGCTTATATACCTACATGAGTATTATTGTTCTCTGAACCTATTTTACCTCTGCCTTTGTTAGACACTTAAAGATATACGCAAATTAAATACTATTAATACTAAACAGGGTATTAACAATTAAAGTAACATAACTTTAATGAGGAAAGAAATCGTCTATCATTTAATTACAGTTGTAATGTGTCTACTGGATACTACTAGTATAATATTTACCATCTTCTTAAAGAATATTTTTGTACAGAATATAAACGTTTTATAAAGGTGGTAAAAAATGCATCTTTTTTATATTGTAATAGATCACGGGCGCCATGTACAATAGTTAAGCGACTGCTTATTTGCGACCCCAATTCAAAAACAAATAATAAGTTAACTTAATTAAAGAAAAGCCAAAAGTAAAATTTGTGACAGCAAAGTAAACAAATTTTCCCCTACTTTCAAATACCTGTTAAATTTAATGGCGTTTTTATTAGCCTTAGAATAGTTGCGATAAATAACAACATCGCTTTAGGTGGTTTGTTTGGTTTGTATTCACATTACAGCCAGTCACGATATCACTAGTAGTATAATTAAGTTAAAGTAATACTATTATATTTGCAAATGATGGTGATATATATAACTATAATGTAACTATACGTTCTGATATTTATGTTGATTGGATAAATTCGACTATTTAATTGAATTATCTGTATACATATTTATGTGATATGAAAATTATTCAGGGTACAGTCATATCCAAAAGTTTTGACTGGGAAATGCTTGTTTGAATACGATGAAGAAGATTATATATCTTGATATGATTCGTACGGTGGCTGTGGGAGGCGGACTACCCCTCTGCCATTGCTCCCTTAATTATAAGACTTAAATTCTTTCCATATTTAAAAACGACCATTCCCAACTCCTTCCTTATTGTAGATATCCATTAGCAACAGTATTTTCTAAACGTTAGATGAATTATCATATAGAGAATAGGAGCGTTACTTCGCTACGTATGTGATGTCCCAATCGTTAAGAAACTTCCTTCTATGAGCCGAAAATTCTTATATACAGATGTCTAAATGCTGATTCTATCGCTTTTAAAAATTTGAATAGAAAAACAATATCATTGTCGGCGATAAGGAACGACGCTTTTAGCGGTCGCGTGTGAACACCTATTTAACAGTTTTATCGTTTGCAGTTAAGTATTTATTATTTGACATTACACCCTAATACCTTTTACCGCTTTGTTAGGTTTTTACATAATTTGTTTTGTTGAAATATTTATTTTTATATTGAAAAAGTAAAAATTCGCCTTTGATTTATATTGAAATAAAAAAACTTGGAAGGGTTCGTTTGTTGGTACCTGTTGTTTTTTCTATGTAGGTATCTAAATACATATATAAAGTACCTTTACATCCCATTTCATTTTTCCCTGTTAGATTAGTAACTTTTTTTTATTGAACAATTTCAATCATTCAAGCATTCTTACCCGTTTTTTCGTGAACAATCCTAGTACGTACGAATCAAGCTTACTCTTGAAACTTTATTTAAAATCTAAACTTTTAACTTTAAACTTTTTTTTAAATCTTTAAAATCATTAAAATGGTGAAGGAAATGTTTTAAATTATGAAAAATACAAACATCTGTTTCATATTTTACTCCAGTAAGACGTTTGATTCAGTACACAACCAGTGAAAGGATCTTGAATATCGGTCCAGTAGATTCTAAAGAATACTCATAAAAACCAAATGAAAAAAATGTTTAAATATAAATTATACCCATATTTTAGAAAGATATAATGTTACATTTATCTTGTACCTCGAGTTTAAGGACTCTTCAGAATACATATTAATCAAATTTAAGGGTGCGTCAGTCTATTCATAAGTGTAGAGGTGACACTTATTAATGTTTGACAAATTTGATACTGCCTAAATGCTTGGTTACCTTTTTGCACAGGTGCTAAGTTCAATGACCGATCATATTTATATAATATAATTGGCATGAATATATTGTTGGTTAACCGTAAATTTTTACCAAAAAAAAAAAATTCAAGATGATTAATAGATGTTATTAATAAAGATATTTAGTTTAGTTTAATTTTTATTTTAATTAACAAGGTTGTTGAAAATCTTGTCAAAATTATTTTACAAAAGAATGTACATTCATATTATAAAACAGTTTTTATTTAGTCTTAGCTATGTCCTCTCTAGAGAAAAGAAATAAAACTGCTTTTAAATCATGAAATGCTCCCGGGACACAGCTTATCTAAGTGTACATTTTTGTATCATCATAATCTTCTTTAACATTTTTGTGTTTATCTGAAAATAATCTAAAAATAAAAGTCAATATTCAGTTTTGAATGCTAGTTTTTTTTTTTGTGATATTTTGATGTTTAAAAAAGAATTAGTAACTCTTATTATTTGTAGAGACGAGTATAAGTTATATCAATAGACAATACATTTACCCATAAAATTATTAAACATAATATAGGGGAGCCATAGACAGCTCTTTGAGTGTCAGTGTCAAACATATCATAAAAGAGGCAAGATGAGAGACCGATACTTATCTTTGTCTAATTACAAATACAAGAAAGAGAGACAAGGTAGCCTCATTTGGTTTCTCTTTTTTTCTATAGACATATTTTAGGTTGGCTTCTCTGCTTTATGTGTCATAAGTCTATGCGTTTACCTCGCTCTCTCAGGTGAAACGTTTTTGAAAAGTTTCCAATCTGAATTGATATAGTAACCAATCATTTAATAGTTTATATATATTGATGTCGGTTAACAAATATGAACTGTCAATGTTAATCGAAGTTTATTTACTCGATCGTTTATTAAATCCATTCATTTCTAGTTTGATCATTAAAAACTAAAAGAAGAGAATGAACTGCATTCAGTTTTTTTGCCATTTACAACAAGTAACTTAAATAAAGAGTGGAATATAATAGCGACGGATAAAGGAATTTAAAGAAATTTTATTATTCTGGGTACCTACAATAAATGAATCTGATATTCAAAGAAAATTGAACTCGAATAACCTTGTGGATACAACTGTATTTATATTAAAATGTGTATTTTATTTTATCATATTTTCTTCACGTTTTTGTACACATACAAAACTCATTTCAATTACGGCGCTTAAACATTTGAATCATTTTACTTACTTCTCGTGGAAAATGTTATTTCTGACAAAAGAAGTATTGAATTTGGGTAAACCTTTGTAAAAGATAACTTGATTCGTTTCTCTTTTACAATATTAAAGAAATTTTCTTTTTCTATTAACAATCTTCACTTTCATTTATATCAAAATCCATTTAAAAATTTATATCCATTCTGTAGAAAAGGAAAACCATCTGGCCTTTCTTTTTATAAGACCTGCTCCAGAATTTATAGAAAATTGGAAGTTTTGTGCTGAATTTTATTAAGTACCTTTAAGAAATATGTTTTTTTTATTAATAAAAAATAAAAGAAGAAACAACTAATTTACAAAATTACTCTTTTGTTTGTACAGCAGTACTGTTACAGGTCTTTTTTTTATTAAAATGAAATCAATGGATTCTAAAGCTAACTGTCGGTCGATACGGTGAATATTCATATTTTAAAATTTAAGATAAGTTCAGTCCTTCCAATATTTCTCTGGGAATTTCTAAATTATTCCCTCAATCTTTATTATCTATTCAGTATGTTTCTAATCAAAGACCACTGTTACGACTTCTATTAAGCTCTTAAATCTAATGAGCAAACTTAAACACCTTATTCAATAGTAAATCCCTTTACCGATCTAAGCCTCAGACATCAATTATAGAAACAAAACATCCGACACGAAACTTTGAATAGAAAGCATTTGTCTTTCTCTTATCTGATTTGGATTTAACACGGAGTGTGTCGCTGGTAATTGATACCTACAACAAGACAGGTTGGATTTACGTTTTATTGAAACAAATATAAATATATTGTATCTTATAAAGGAACGTCTTCGTATATTTATTTAATATTCGATTTACTTTTTTGAATTCATTATAGTAATAATGATCTTCATTCTTGAATACAGATTGAACATTAAAATTAAACCGAGTAAGTTTATAGATTTTAAATAAAGGTTATAAAATATTATGTTTTAAGAAGTGATTTTGCTATTTGTTAAGTTTCTCACTAGCTATAAATAAAAAATTAAAAAACCCCCGAAACAAAAAGACCTCTAAAAAGAATAAAAATATGTAATAATATAAATATATATAAATATATATATATATATAAATATATGTATATATATATATAAAATTATAATATTATTATTTATGTTTTTATTGAAGTCGTTGCGTCGGGGGACCGTTGTACGTACGTTGACGATGGTGTCTATTTTACGAAGTTACGAGGGCTTAGATTATATGGTTCGATATGGTTCTTTTTGTATCAGGGGTTTTTTAATTTTTTTTTAAACATCAATTTTGGTTTTTCTCAATCATTATTGGTTTTCACAACAACAACGACAAAAACATCGATACATACATACAATTTCTTCCGGTGAAGATGACGCGAAATTATCAATGAACATCGATATAGTTTAGAGCTCGATAAACATTAAGTATCAATATTCGGTTATCGATGTCATTATCGACAAATTAAATAAACATTGAAATGTTCTTCAGATTGTTTATCATACTAGCTCTCAGAAATTGTAACATTTGTTTCTTTAAACATTAATGTTGTTGACATAAGTGTCCGGTTTGAAGTGCGCCGCCCGTAACTGACGGAATCGCATGGGACACGCTATTTTTTAATTTTTGGGGTCGAGAGGAAGCGATTAGGATAATCATGTTTTTGCAATATGGGTGATCCCTACTTTGTAAAAATGTGATGACGAGGCCGTCGTTCAGTAATAAAATTGAAAGAATAGTTTAAAATGAACAACTAATAGTTCTATTTTTCTAACTACATATAAATTCTCAGGAGGTAAAAACTAAACCTAATTTTGGATAACTTTTGTTGTCAACTGTCTATCAGATTATTTTTATGTATCTTGATAAATCTTAAGTTGTGTCACAAATTAAATATTAAAAGTAACCATAACACTTAACATTTGACAACCAATAAATAAGTCGATCGTATATGTCGATCGATTCGTCTTATGACTAAGAGTGATCCTTTGTGACAGAGGCATTTCGAGCTACGTGCTCTTTTTTGTTGGTCTTTGGCTACGAGGTTGTTGGAGCCAATAATCTGTGCGAAGAGATAAGTGGAGCGATAAGTAGCTCTAGTGACCAGGGAGGGAAAGATCACGTAAAAGTCGTATTGCTTATGTTAGAATAGATTTCTTTAGTAAGTGACAATGAAGTAGCTACGCTTAGAATGCAACGAGCACATCTGCTACATCAAACAACAACAGCGAGCACAACATTAAGCATTATGAAATAGAGCGATCCCGCAGACTCAGGGATCATTGAGCTATAGCTTGTTCCAGGATCACAGGAGCACTGAAGGTTCCACTAGGATTCGGCAATAGATTAAGGTGCCAACGAATCAGTCACATTTGGGGAAATGACAATAATTTGTAAATATTGTATAAATACTGTAGTGCATCTTCTGGATTATGTTATGCTGGTGCCAAAGTAAAATAGCCACAATTGGTCACACCACCCGATCCATTACCCTCTTTATTTTTGGGATAGGAAAAGATTCCAAACACTTCTTAGCCAACATTTAAAAATATTACAGCTGGTTCCAGATAGCATCCTTTATAAAACACATAGGACAACTTCATGCCAACTTTCAACTACCATATCACAATTTGCAGTTAAAAGTAAGATCAGTTGTCATCATGCTTCGTAACAATAATCAATCTCGACTGTGCAATGCAACATTTTTTGTATTAATTACGAATTCATTTTGTTTGGATTAAGTTTATTTTATACAGAAGTTTACATTTTTTATTTATGTGTGTAGCATAAAGTCTGCCGGGTCAGCTAATTATGGATAAGTTTCTAACATAACTAACATTCCTTTTTTTAATAATTGATGATAGTTCATGTACTATACATTTAATGCAGAGAAACAAGAACAAAACGATTAAATAATTGGCAGGAGGCTGATTAATAATTGTGTAGTATTTAAATTAGTTCAAAATTTCACCTGGTTAACTACAAACAACAAGACACATATAGGTATTGCTTTCAAGGATGTATTTCAAAAACAGAATTTCACCAAAATAAAATATAATGATTTCAATTTCATAAAAAATAAAGAAGAATATAATGATATAAAAAACAAATTTAGCGTATTCCAATTTCTAAAGTTTTATACAGTTTTAAATCTATTAAAAACTCGATAAAAGTTATAATAAAGCTAAAAAACATCAAAGGACAGATTTGTTGCAAACTCATATTCAAAATATGAGATCGAAGTGCTCAGTTTAATGAAGCATAAAGTGAAATGCGTACCTCAAAAGATTAACAAATAATGTAGTTAGGCCACATAGTAAACTAGTTAAACCCATTAAAGCCTATTAAACCTTTGACGTAATTCTAAATTAATTACACAGTGACTTACGATGTAAGACCATGGGTTACGCTCGCAAGGCCTTACTAGTTTAGTTACTCTTCGTACATTTAAATAGTATTTTAAATATCTTCAGTTATATATATTTTTAGGGAGTGTTCTATAAGTGATTGTGGAAATGCCTAGCCACTTAATGGATGGAAGAAGTATTGACAATATTATTGATGATTGAGTACTTTTATTGACGAAAGTTATAAGGAGGGGCTAGATATGATGGGTGAGGATGTAATCAAGCTAAGTACAGTTTTTATTACCCTCGGAGTCAAGAGAAAAGTGGTACTTTAGTAAATTATTATGCTTTTATTTAATAGCATCTAGTAATAATAAGTCAAGGGATTATTTTATTAATATGTATACTGTAGTAATGTAGAGATCGAATATCCCCGTCACCTTATCGAACATGATAATCCTAATAAATGCTGTTTTCAATAAACTCTCGTCTACTTTGATCAAATAAGGATAATCCCTCGTTATGATACGGTATAAATGTCTAATGTCGGTATCATATTGAAGTATTTAATTTTAATATATATATGTATGTATTTTTATTACCTTTTATCAAATTCATGTAGATCTTCCGATGTGAACTGGCTGGTCACATCTAGGAGCTGCTGGATGTGGTCGTTGCAAATCCTGCTGGACCGTCTCTCATCACCATCTCTCACGAGTATTGTGGAACAGCCTCCATAGTCTAGGGACAAGGAAGGCTGCTGGACAACGATGGTAGTTCTCCCGGCTGGCATTGATGATGCAGAGTCCAAAGGATTCGCTGTGACGTGGACTTGAGCGGCTAAACAAATAGTAAAAAGTTTTATACTTTAATTTATTCGAAAAGGATATTTTATTTGTGTGAAATTCAATTCTATTTAAGTTACCTGTTGATTGTCTTCTAGAAGACGGGGGTGGAACAGAATGCTGGTGGGTAGAAGATCGTCGACGACTTTTGGTAAACACTTCCGTACCTTCTAACTGTCTCCTTAACTTTGCAACTTCGTCTTTGTAATATTCTTGTTTTTCCATTTTTTGTTTATTTTTCATTCTTGGTTCACTGCCCCGCCTCGAGACGGTTTCTGGTTCAAAATCGAAGTGTGTCTCATACTTAATTTGGTTCCCCTTCGGACTTTTGGGTGGATCGGATTTTGGATCGTATGGTATTTGAATCGACGTGGCTGGCCCGCCCAAGCCCGTTTGACTCACTTGGGTCTTATTGCGACATTTTTCTTTTTTGGGATCGGGTACTTGGACATCAAAAATGAATCTTCCTGGGCCCGGCCTTGGAGAATCCATGGTATCTGTGGCAGACTGGGGGATGGTGTAAGCTGGTGCTTCGAATTCGCAACTGTTTTGTGCTCTGTGATAATGGGGTGGGGCTGTGCTCGGTGGGTTTTGTGGTTCTTGTTGGGGCTGAGGTGGATCAGCATCAATGAGGTCGGGTTCTGCGTCCATGGAGTCATCGGTGCCGGTGACGGAGGTGAGAGCGGTGGCTGCGGAGTCGGTGGATGTGTTAATGGTTTTGTCAGATGTTGTGCTGCTGCCCATGACGACGACCTGCAATTAAAAGCATCGTTACAATGTTTATGATTATTATAAAATTACCCAAAACCGCAATAAAGATATATTTGATAATAGCTTGGGTATTTATAAAACATTTTGAATAAAACACCTTTATTCTTTTAGGAGTATATTTTAATAAGGCAGAATATTTAAAAGCCTCTAAAATAATTTCTACTGTTCTACTACCTTTCTAGGGCCGGTAGAAATTTCAACGTTAAATAAAAAATTGCTCAAGACACTTTCATAAGGGTAAATAGCTTAGAAAGACGCAGTTAAGCAATTGAAATAGATAAGAAAGAATTTTCTTTTATTAAGTTTTATGAAACAAATTCTTAGATAAAAATGGGATTTCTTATAATTTATGTTATAAAATAATATACATAATAATAAAATGTAGTAAAGTATATAAGTTTTGTAAAATAAATTTAATTTCAATTCAAATAAGGTTACACCCATTCACATGTAGGTCAATATTAAATGTTCTAGAATAACAACAGACACAGTGTTTGTGTTAAATGTTGTAATCATAATACCATTAAAACAATAAACAATGAAAGACCAACAAACATATATAACATGTATAGACGGTAAATACTAGCACTTCACAAATAGTTTCTTGTATTTAGGTTAATGTTTCAACTTCAGAACGTATTGTTTATATCGAGCGAGTTAATGGGACTGAAAATAGAAGTTTCAGCTATTTTCAGCCAGATTGACAGTCTGATATTTAATATCATTATGATATTAAATAATTTATATTATTTCATATATATATATATATATTCATTGTTCTTCTTTAGTATTCTTATTTACTAAAGAAGTTTATATTTTGACAGTACGGTGACAAGAGAGTTTATTGTATTGAATGTCACTTCGAAAACTATTATCTCTGGAAATACAAGTTATCTTTCTTATAACATCAATGTTTCGTGTTTTGTATGTTAATGTCATGTGTAACGTCATGTGTAACTTTAGGAACATGATGTATTTTAAATATATTGTAGCTAATGTACTAGAGTTCGAAGTGAAAATACGTTAGCTAGAAAAATAAGAAAATTAAATTAGAAATTTCGTGAGGATTGTTCATAAACATTATATTTAAACTTTTTTGTTTATTTTATAGAAAATAAAATAACAATAATAAAACATGGATATTTGTTTGTATGATTTATTTCGATCTCATTTGTTCTTCAATGCTATTACATTTTTTGTATACTATCAAAGTTAATGCTTGACTTCATTCCACCCGATGTAAAGTGGAAATTTAGTCGTAGATGGTAAAGCGCATTAACTAAATAACCTATTCATTTTTCTTTTGAAGATTGTACCCGCATTGTATTTGGCACTAAAAAAGACGAAGCATAGCGCTTCGTTCGGACAGGTGGACAGGTGGGTGGTGTCCACAACGTAAGAATGGATACCTGCCGTGCGTCGGGACGTCCGGTGATGGAAGGGGGATGTGGGAATTAAGTCGAGTAATTCCTACGCACACTCTTCAAAATGTATCCTATAGAATACTGAGAGACTAGCAATTCTACGCCTGTGTTCAAGGCTGTGGAGGTTGGCTTCAACCAATTCAGGGTCGTCTATAAACCTGTTCGCCTTTAAATTGAGTCCAGAACCGCAAGATGAGATTTTGCGGCACCAGCAAATATGTGACAACAGTGCTCCCTGCACGACCGGATGTGTGCTCTATATAATACAAGTAGCTGTCCCGGTGTAAAGTACTGTCGGACCTTCGCAAGAGTTGCAAGCATACCTGCAGCTGCTCTTGCTCTGGACTCAATGCGGTGCCGGTCGGTACCAAAGTTAAGGTTCAAGGAAATCACTAAGCCTAACAACTGAAGCCGGTCACTGTAATTCAAGGATACATCTAGGAAAGTACGAGCCAAGGTGAAGGGCTCCTCTTGGTGGTGAACAGACACGTCTGCATTTTGGTGGCGTTGAATTTCACAAGATTGGCATTGCCCCATGCAATTAATCGTTTAAAAACATATCTAGTGCAGTTTTAAAGAATGGCGATTTCTAATTCAATTCAATTGTTTAAGCAAAATATTTAATTAAAAAATCGCCCTGTACTTGACGCTTATAGAAGTTTTACTACTTTATTATATACTTAGCGAAATTATAATTTTGTATAAACAGAATAAACCTACTATAATTTAACTTCACAATACGTCATATACCTACATACTTTGAGTTTTAACCTCTTCCTGTTGTATCTCACGTCGCTCATTAAGATTGGGTTTAGGATAAGGGTCTTGACCCTGGTTGCGGTTATGAAAGGAACAGGGATAGTGATCAAATTCATGGCTGTGAGCAGCCGAATAAGACCCCTGGTAACGCAGTGGAGGCCCAGCTAGGTGACCGGCGATTCTTTCTACAGTGATTATCAACTAATAATCAATTTACCCGAAGTTAAAATTTTGTACAACTTAAAAATAGCTTTATTTTGAAAAACTGCTAATTTATCTTCAAGTTAGAGTTTTTCGTGTTTGTGAAATTGGGTAATATGACTATTATATATAAACATCACGATTTATCCTCAAAATCAAGTTAGTTGTGTGGACAAAACCTTACTAAAACTAACTTAGACTAAGTATAATTTTACGGCCTACGAAAATATTTCAGATATGAGAATATTTCAGAGACTTGTCTAACGACCTGTTTACAAACTGACACTGCCCGGGAATTATTTAAAAAAACGGTAGAGAATCAAACTCATTCACAGAATCAAAGTCAATAAACTCATACACGAATACAGATTACTCAATAAGCTGTCTATACATCATGTGATTACGTTTGAACAAACAAACAAATTGTGAATTTATTATTTTTATATATCGATAAGGCTTACGTATTTTTATTTACTCGCGAAGTTTGTATTTTTATTCCCTCTGGTAATACGATAACATGTGATTTTCGTTATAACATCATTGTATTGTGTAGAAATTTGAACTGCCAATATATGTTATGTCAAATTTTTTAAACACGATATGTATGTATTTTCATGTTTTCGCGATTATTGACCTTATTATCTACAGTATTTACTGAAGTTGGAAGAAAGTTAGTTAATATTAATTTAATTTAGAATTAGAAATTGCTTGGTAAGTCAAAAAATACAAATCTTTGTACAAGCTCATCAGCGACTACCGATTTCGAGGAGATATGAGTATAATGTATGACCTTGTTTTAATCATGGTTTATCCTTCTTAAAAAATTACGAAGGCTGTTGAGCATGTTCTTGAAGCTTCAGCCATGACGACTAGAACAATGTAAAATGTATGAAGACTTTCTTTAAGGTGTACATTTACTCTAATTTCTGCTGTTATGCTCTGTCTGTCTGTCCTTATTTTTTTTATTAATAAAAACAAATAGACGTATTTAAAATGAAAATAACTCTCAACAAAAGAAAATCGCAATTTTACCATTAAAATATCTGGTGGTTGGCATGATATTAATTTTCAGCATTTATTAATGAGCGTAGCATTTTTTGAATATTGTTTTTTAATTGAAATATTATATATAAAATTTACGTATTTTTCAAAATAAAATATATAAAAAATCTATAAAAATAAAACCGAGGTTCAAAGTAAAAACCAGAACCAGATTTAAAAATATATATATTTATTTTTATTTTTATAAAACATCATTATCTTGTACCTAATTAGTAAATATAGTACACGATTAGTTTTCGTAATATATACTTTTGATTTGATTTCTTGTTTTTTTCAACCTTCAACTCACAATAATGTAGAGTGGTAACCTACCACTCTCCAAACTCTACTATTAATGGTACCATTAAATAAAAGTCTTTGTCTAGTTTTGTAAAAAGTTATAATATCCAAATACAATCAAATATGTAAGCCAAACACAATCATAAACTCCAATGTCAATATTTACCCGCATTTATATTAATAGTTTAAGCGAGTTTGAAAAGACGTTCAATGATGTTAACTTCAATATATATTTTTGCTTATCAGAAGATAGAGGAGACAATTATGTAGAGAAAGCCTGGAAAAAATGCAACCACTATATAGGTATGGTCGGAGTAAATTATTGTGAAATATTAAGTAGACCTTTCTATATCATATTTTCCCTTCCTTTTCCCCTTCAATCTTAAATTGTTTTAACTAAACAAAATAATATTCAAAAAATAATTATCTGTCGGTTTGGGTTAGTTTTGTCTCGTGTAGTTCGGTTATGTTTTCACTCATTTTCTTTATTTAAATAACTTAAGTTTATTGTCCGTGAAAGTTTATATAAAATGCTGCGTATAAACATTTATTTATGAACAATATTGTCTTAGAAAAATCACTTGCGCGTTGTTCTTGGGAAATCTTTTCTACGTTTTCTATTAACCTATACTAGGTTACTTTATTTTAAATGTATTTGAAAATATTGGCTATACTGTATGAATATTATATATTCTATAAGTAACATGTTCACGTTGAGCAGGTCGTTGTGTAGGAGATTATGTTTGAAGGTGTGTGAGTGTTTGAAGGTGTGTGAGTAAAGCTTGTATATCTTTTTAAATTAGAAAACCTAAAATATTTCTATTAGATGTGTAGATTTTGGAATTGTATACTTTTAATTTATATATAACTTAGTGTTTTCTAAGGTCTTCACGAGTACTACACTTTGAAATAAAACTATTTTTGTCGGATTTAACTCACGTATAATGAATTAAATTTTAAATTTACATTTTAAATCCAACCCGACGTTATTGTTCGTGAGGCTATTGAAATGAAAAAACATCCTAATTTTAATATAGAAAATGGTTGGGGATTATCTAACACCTGGGACCCACTTTTGAAAAATATAAAATCCCATGTCTGTGACCGCACTGTAAGACCTCAAAATACTGTTAGTGCGTTTTGTGTGAATCCTGAACTGTACGCCCGGAAGCTTAGAAACCGTTGGAGGTAGATGACTTATTAACGGACTTACTGACAGACACCTCCATCTCGTCTTACCGTGAACACGATTGCTGCAAAATAAATAGTAAATGTAAATTTAAAATTTAATTTAAAATTTAATTCATTATACGCGAGTTATTTAATATTACTTCGCTATAGCAACATAAGTCCTTATTCTTTAAGTTGCTCCATACTTTATATTTTTTAAAAGAGCTCATTAGTGACCTGAAGAAATAAAAAGTAGATACTTATGATATTTACATCCAAAGACATTTATCTTTCTTATATTTTTTCAAAAATAAACTGCATTTATTTTTCTATAGAATTAATTAATTGCTAGAAAGTACAAACAGATATAACACGAATTTAATGGGTAACATGTTTTATAGCGACACACTGAGTCCTACATCCGACATCAATCGTCGTTTAACTTCAAACAAAATCCTTTGATCCTGGCGCGTTCAATCGTGTATTACGATCAATAACTCTTATCTCACACAGAGTGATTAATCTCTATCCATCTCTCTCTCTCTCTCTTTGTATGTGTTAGAGTTTTAATTTTGACTTGTCTAGTCTAAAAACGTCTGATGCTGTTAGTCTTAATGGTTTACGATAATCTGACTGTGTGTGTATTGAATACTGAGAGTACTCAACCCACTATTGAAAATCAGTTTATGTATGTTGTATTTGTTTGTTTGTGTGTATATGTAAGAGTGTGTGTGTTAAATCAATCTTCGTAAATGCAGTTAGAGTATTTAGTTAGTGATAAAATTACAGGTATTAAAGTGAACGATATTTTGAGTGTAACATTATCTGATTCCAGGAAGAGTTTATTATTGAGAACAATATTTCGTGGAGTTTCTATATTTTGTGATTTAAAATATTTTTTATTGGGTATATTATGCTATTAGTTTATATTTATATACGATTTTACTAAATCTCTTATTATTCTTAGGAATAACTATCTTTTGCACATTAGAAGGAAGTTACACGTTTAGTTCATAGTATTAGTTCAGAAATACAAGCATTCTCAATTAATGCTAAATTTGATACCAGGTTAAGCTTTTGTAGAACGTTAAAATAGTTTTCTCTTGAATATCTATTAATTTATACTTGAGTCAGTCTTTTTAAGTCGTTATGAAATTGGGTATAAATATTTAAAATTATGTGGTTATTGTTTTTTTAACGCAGCAAGAGAAAAGGTTGACGTATATAAGAACATAAAAATAGTAAATGTCGAAGTGAGACCACTAATATAAAACTACTGCATTCGAAAACTTTACCCCTTAGAATTGTCTAACGACCTACCAACTGACAAACAAACTGATCCTGGCGGGAAATATCTAGAAATAAAAGAGCGAATCTAAGCTAGATTGAATCATTAATAGTATTCAACAAGTAAATCACTAAACAAATAAGTATTTTATAAGTTATTAAACTTGTAGAAGTAGAGAAAGGTTACAGGCATTACTCTACTAACAACCAGCGAACAATAGATTTTACAAGGTTGTATGAGAAACTTAGTTTAGTTAAACTTTATAAACGCGATTGCTTAGTTAAGAAACTTAGTAAGGTTACTTAAATATTAAAACTGAAAGGAATATAATGGTACTTACAAGTTCACTGTTTATAAACTCCTGGTAGAGTTAATGAGGAGTTAATTTAAAACGGATTAAGTATGGAAATATTAGTGCTTTAAAGCTATACGCACTTTATAAGAGGATAAACAAGCAAAACGTATTGTAGAGTAGAAATTATCAAATAAAGCAACAAGACCAAAAGTCAAGTCGTTAATATTTACACACACGTCATCAACATCACATACGACATCAACGATGTCGTGGTATTGCAAGTCATATTTTGTATTTCTTGATAAAGTTGGTTTTTTAAATATATATCATTCAATATCTTAACTTAATAGGAAGGATGGCTGAATTAAAATGTATTTATCATCACTGTTAAGTGTTGTGCTATTTAATCAGAAATATTAAAATTAATTACTTTTTTAAATAACATTTTGTTTGCCAGAAATCAACCTATATTGATGTATTCGTAATTAATAAACAAAACAAATTAACTTATGCGTATATAAATAATCACAATAAAATATTAAATTTACGTATAAGTATCAAAAATACTAAACGAACTTAAAAGGAGGTCATGATATAGTTACGAAGCTGAAAGCGCGGAAACAGATAAACATTAACGATGACATAAAGCACGACTGTGAACGACGCTTTGGCACTGAGTATTGACATATAGACCATATCATGTAGTACTGTTAGTAAAATAAATATATAGTAAGTATAAATGCATTTATTTCATGGGCTATTTTATCATTGAATATTTTTTATATTCACATATTTTACTCATTCTAAAACAACATCCAAAAGTTTTTACCGACTTAGTAGGTATCTCTAAGATGGTTAATATTAAATTAACAAGGTGATACAAATTTCTGGTTGGTTAATGACGGGATAGGCAGCCAATAACAAACCTTGACAGTGCCGTCAAATCCTTTTCAGAAAAATGGTCGTAATTGACCGATACCTACACCTGGACTTCCATGGGAAATGTCGGTTCCAAAAATAATTGTTATGTAACCAATATGTAAGTAATGAAATCCGTCATTTTGATTTACAACGAACAATAATAATACGTTTTAAGCTGATTGGGAATGACATCAATTGTGACCATGTGAAAATGTTTTTGAGGAAATTATTAATTTACCTATAATATGTCTGCTCGTAAATGGATAAAAAGAATTTTGTAAATAAGTTACAAGCCACGCGTCGGGCCGCACTAAAGCCTACTCAAGGCAGAGGACCCAACGTCGAATCCGACAAGTCGGGAACCCACCACGCCCAGACTAACCATCGCCAAGCGCAACCCAGGGAACCTCTCGGACCGTCTCCTCACCAAGCAATGTTCTGTCATTGCTTGGTAGAAAGAGGTCCAGACCCCTAAACGACGCAGACGGCCTGTTCCTCAGCAAGAAAGAGACCGCCGCGCACCCCTCCTTATACAGCCGCGGGACTACTCCACAGTCTACTCTGCTAATCAGAGAAGTGCCAGGAGCGATCCCGCGGCTAGCCACGGCAAAGAGGGCCTGCGCCCTCTCACCCTCGACACCCAGGCCAACTTTCCACCAACGAAGGCCGATGAAAAGAGGCCCGAGCCCTCCCTCCCCGCGGGCAGTCCACCCCGAAAGGTTATGGACCGGACACAAACCCCCATGACCAACCCCCACCGCGCCGAGTATTGGCCAACGGGAGAACCCGAAGGTTCTCAGTTGTTGCCCAACCGTTGTTGCCCAGGAAGCACCACGAGGAGGTTCACCTAAGCTAGACAGAGACCACCTAACCTATGTTAAATATGTAATATTAATTTGTTGCATATTCTTTAACAACTTTTCTCTTCACCACATAAAGTTTACCCATACGACATTTATCGTACATCAAGCAGCGCAAGTTGATTATTGAAAATAAAATTGAGTTAAAAACTCTGTCAGCGCGCGGTTCTATTGAAAAATTCACTTTTAATGGAGTTTTTATTGAGTATTGTGATGTATAATATGTTCTTTATTTAGGCTACCGTATGTCCCCGCTATTACTCATAATAGCCTAAACAATAATTAGTCGTTTTTTTATTATTTCTAACGCACTCATAATCTTTTTATGAGTTGAATTTCATAAAAACCGTTCCTGGTAATTTTAGCTAAAAAACATTCTAGCCAACTTGTAAACTATTTCTATTACCTATAAGGTATATACTCATACCTATAGATATGAATTTGTACATATCCCACCCTAGTTGCGGATAAAATTCCGTGAAAGCCGTTCTTAGCTGACCTCTACTTGGCTATTGGTAATAAGATTATTCTTACCGAATTTAAAGTCCCTGAGCCGTATAGTTTTGCAAAGATATAGTGATATAGCGACCTATACATAGAGATATAGCGACCTATATACAGACTGTATATAGGTCGACATCTCTTATAAATATATTAAGTATATAGACAAGAGCTTACGTATAATGTCGGTAGTTGTATTTTGTTGTTGACTTAGATCATACAAATCCAAACATTACTCGCCAATAGCTTACCGAATAATATTCAATTTCTTTATCATCCTCACCAAGAGTACCACACGTTGAGTCCTCTATATTATTTCTAAAGAAGAAGCTGATTAAAGTCCGTGGTCCTGGAGGGAGAGTTTCATCGAAGATATAAGACGATAAAAGAAACAGCATCTTGCAGCTTCACTAATGCTGCTATTTTTACGCCTTTAACATGCCCTTATTGGAAAAATTACAAACGCTTTTGAAAATCCTTTCTCTTTAGAAGACTGTACCGCCATGATATCGCCTTGACATATCTATTAACATAATTTATAATCAATAACCCTGTCAAATTAATTCGAAATTTTAATAAGCTCTAAGTTCGTCTCGTCCCATCTTAAAATAGTAGGTCTAAAGTAACTTACCACAATAGTGTACAGTGTTTTTAATAATTAAAAAAATGCATTTCCTCTTATCAACCTACTCAACCTTCAATATTTGTAGGTTGCTGTACTTATTATTTTTTAGCGTATTTTTCAAATACCTTTGATTTTTAAAAACATGTTAGTTTATTAAAATGCTGTTATTTTATTAATATAATATATAGCTTATATATAACAAAGTACCGATCTAAGTAAAAACGAAAGTTATTTTAATTAGACCATCGTTGTTAAAATGAAAATTGTTTTATAAAATAACAATGTATTTTAAATACTTGGAAAATAAATTTCGATCCGTATTCAAAATAAAATAAACTATTTTTATTTGTTACTTCTATAAACCTAGAAGCAGTGTGGTGGATTACGCTCTACATCCTTTTATTCTGTCATTTGTTAGAAAGTTGTTTTGTCAAGGCCTTTCTTATCTATTTACCCAAAATTGCGAAAATATCCACCGGTCCTATTTTGGCCCATCAATATTACATATTCTGTGAGACTAATACCCTATTCCTATTTACCCTACTTAGACTGATAGTTTGAGCGAGTTTGAAACGAAGTTCCAGAACAATAGAATATTGAGGAGATGATTACATGTACACATATTTATTTTCTTTAATTAAATGACGTTTTTAGAGTTTACATATAATATTGGGTATCAAACATTTATATTTTATTAGAAATATTAGTTGCGCGTTACTCGTTTTCTATTACCCTTTTGTATCTTTTTTAGGTTTACTTTAAAATGTTGGCAACACTGTATGAATATTATATATTAGAAGTAACGAGTTCACTTGGACGAGGTTGTTGTTTAGTAGAACTTCATTAATAACTTTAAGTTTGTAATCAAATCGTATTAAATTAAAAGACTTAACAAAAAACAACTTATTTAAAAGTATATGCTTTGTTAATTATTAGGTTCGCTTGTAATTTATAAGTAAATTCCAAAGAGGAACTTGTGGTATGTGTAATTGTAATGATATTTTTTATAAGCTCTAGTGAGTAGCAGACATTGCAATTAAGAGTCTTTATTAAATACAACCAAATAGACAGTACAAAAATTTGTATAAAAATACAAAAAAATAATCATTAACAAAATTTGTTTTACTAAAGAAATAAAAAAGAGCTACAAATAAAAAAAAACAACTATTTATGTAGAATTTTAATGTAAAAACAACAAAAAAACGAATAAATACTATTTATTTTTTTATAAAATTAATTATTTGCTAGAAAGTACAAACAGATATAACACGAATTTAATAGGTAACATGTTTTATAGCGACACACTGAGTCCTAGATCCGACATCAATCGTCGTTTAACTTCCAACAAAAGCCTTTGATCCTGGCGCGTTCAATCATGTATTACGATCAATAACTCTTATCTCACACAGAGTGATTAATCTCTATCCATCTCTCTCTCTCTCTCTCTCTCTCTCTCTCTTTCTCTTTGTATGTGTGAGAGTTTTAATTTTGTCTTGTCTAGTCTAAAAACTTCTGATGCTGTTAGCCTTAATAGTTTATGATAACGTCACTGTGTGTGTAATGAGAACTGAGAGTACTCAACCACTACTAATTAATGTTTTTATTGTTTGTGTGTGTGATTCTGTGTGTATGCATGAGTGTATGTGAACTGCTGCTTGTGTGAATAATATTCATGAATTCGCTTAGAGCATTAACTTCGTGATAGTGCTCTATTAGACTATACTTATTAAGAACTATTTTACTAAAACTCGTATTATTTTCCGGAATTACAATGTTTTATACATTTACGTAGAAGAAAGTTACATGTTTAGTTTCGTAGTTTATTCAGAACTGCAAGGATTTTCAGATATTAGTGAATAAGTCCAGGTTAAGCCTTTGTACAACTTTAAAATAGCTCTCTTTGAAATATCTGCTAATCTAACTCGAGTAAGTCTTATTCCATCTTGATGAAATTAGGCTTTCTTTTTTTTTTAATGTGGTTATTGTAAGTCTATGTGGTTATAATGTTATGTTATATAATATATGTCTATTATTTTATAGAAAAAGGATAAAGACTGTATAACTGTCTAAGTGGAACAAAAAAAAGAAAAGATCGACATACGACTTTTTACTCCTTAGACTTGTCAAACGATCGTTTTACTATTTGATACTAGTCGGGAGCGGGAAGCATATAGAAATACGAAAGCGAATCTACGTTAGAATGAATCATTAATAGTATTCAAGTATTCTATAAGTTATTAAACTTGTAGAAGTAGAGAAAGCTTATAGGCATTACTCTACTAACAACCAGCGAACAATAGATTTTACAAGGTTGTATGAGAAACTTAGTTAAGTTAAACTTTATAAACGCGATTGCTTAGTTAGGAAACTTAGTAAGGTTACTTAAATATTAAAACTAAAAGAAAAATGGTACTTACAAGTTCACTGTTTATGAACTCCTGGTAGAGTTAATGAGGAGTAGATTTAAAACGGATTAAGTATGGAAATATTAGTGCTTTAAAGCTATACGCACTTTATTAATAAGAGGATAAACAAATAAAACGTATTGTAGAGTAGAAATTATCAAACAAAGCAACAAGACCAAAAGTCATGTCGTTAATATTTACACACACGTCATCAACGCTGTCGTGGTATTGCAAGTCGTATTTTGTATTTCTTTATAAAGTGGGTTTTTTTTTAAATATATATCATTCAACATCTTAACTTAATAGGAACTAAAAAATGTTTATCATCACTGAATCATACTGAATTTAAAAATATTTATCATCACTGTTAAGTGTTGTGCTGTTTAATCAGAAATATTAATATTAATTACTTTTTTAAAAAATATTTTGTTTGCCAGAAATCAACCTATATTGATGTATTCGTAATTAATAAACAAAACAAATTAACATATGCGTATATAAATAATCACAATAAAATATTAAATTTACGTATAAGTATCAAAAATACTAAACGAACCTAAAAGGAGGTCATGATATAGTTACGAAGCTGAAAGCGCGGAAACAGATAAACATTAACGATGACATAAAGCACGACTGTGAACGACGCTTTGGCTGAGTATTGACATATATACCATATCGTGTAGTACTGTTAGTAAAGAAATAAGAAAATAAACAAAATACATACTAAGTATTAACGTATTTATTTCATGACCAATTCTAACCATCGTTGAATATTTTCCGAGGTTTTCAATACTGGTGCACATTTTACTGATTGTTAAACTACATCTGAGATAAATTTACCGGCTTTTTTTCACTAATTCTGGTAAATACGAAACTAATAAGCTAATTCAATTTTCACGTTGATTGATGACGTGTAGACAGCCAATCTCAAGCCTTGACAGCGTTGTGAAAATAGTCGTAGCTGACAAATCATCATCTTGTCTTTTGCTATTGCTGACAAGTATTGCAAATATCGAGTCTAAAAATTAATATTATGTAATCGATATAAGCTATATATGTAACGAATAATAATGCGTTTTAAACTAATAAGATTTAAGTAGAGTATATATTATATTAAAGCCTTTGCTCGTTTTGAGAGAAAATATGGTGCTATTAAGCATGTTTGAAAAGGTCAATGACTTCATGGATTGTCGAAAAAAACGATTAATTTTCCAATGAAAGAAATTAAACTTCACCTGAAATTTCTATATTTTTGCATACTCACGTGCCCTGACGTGACGCTCATTTTTTATCGTCAAAATTCCGCATTCACTTCGGGTACATATTCACGAAACAATGGTTTTGAAAAGCTTTCAAGTAACTAAAAGAAGCAATCCATTATACGGAGTGGTCGTTGTAAAAAAACAACAATAAACAGCAATGCCCTTTCAATATTGGGTTTAGATTTTTATTACATATACACAAGCATCTTTGATTTTAGGATGGCGATAAAAATGAGAACACCTTTATGTGGTCGTAAATATGCAAATAAGAACGGTGCTAAAACCTATGTTACTTATAAGGTCCGAAGTAAAGTGACCATCTGACATTAAGTCAACCTTTTAATAAAAAGAAAGAGATAACCTATCTAAAGTATATAATAATCTTTTCACTGCTTTTCACCTTAACACATGGCGTTTAACGATACGACATTTATCGTACAATAAGCAGCGTAAGTTGATTACGGAATATATAATTAATTATAATTGTGCCAGCGCGCCGCGTTGCATTGTTGAGATCTTAACTTTTATTGCGCTGTGTGCTTTTGCGTTCTATAGTATATTGTTTATTAGAGCATACCAAACTAATATAGGTTTAGTTCCATAGGGCATTTATATTATGTAGTACTAGCTGTTGCCCGCGACTCCGTCCACGTGGACAGTAAAAATCAGATTTATATGACATATGTACCAGTGACTTTTTTAAAGTGTTTTTAAAGTGTGTGAATAAAAATTGCGGGTTAATCAAAATGTAGGTGATGCTGACTATAAAATGTGGCAAAAGTCCGAAACTAAATTATATGGCCGTGTAGAGGTGAAGAAAAAAAAAGGAAAACATTATGGCGCCATATAATATATGTATTATTGTAAACCACTCCGTTGGTCGAGTGGTTAGAGCAGACGCCTAACGACAGCGACGCAATGGGGCTCGAGTTCGATTCCCGACAGGGACATGCATGTATGTGACAGATGTCTGTATTTCTGGGTTTGGTTGTTTATTAAATATACTTTCAGTATTTATAATGTGTATTTCTATGTATTTGTATCGTTGTCTCACACCCTTAACACAAGCAAATGATTTGCTAACTAAACCTATGTGTTGTTTTAGTGCATAAGCTACAACATTGCCAAGTTTCATCAAAATCCGTTCAATAGTTTTGGTGCGATTAAGTCACAAACATCCATCTATCCAAACATCCAAACTTTCCCACAAATAATATTAGTATAGATGTAGCTAACACTTTTGCATGGACCAATATTTTGTAAGTCATTAAATCCTAGTATTTATTAACATAAAATGTCAGAGACACATTTTGACAACTTGTATGAGACTCGAAGTTAGGAGTCAGCGCTGGTGTGACCTGTCATAGTTGTAAAAATTTACTATTCGTAATAAAAGACTGATAGGGATATACTCTGTTTTATTCCTTGTTTACGAACACTGACCTTATTTACTTACTCTATATACTTTATGTGTTCATAATTAGTAGTACATTTATTAGTTGTAACAGTGTCTAAAACGTTAACTTGACTGTTGTTAAAAATATAATGGTTTAGCTTGTAGCAAGTAAAATCGAGTGCAAAAATCTAGATAGACTGTTTATTATAAATGTATTATTATTGTACTCAATTTTCTCCACGTGATTAAACAAATTTTCAGTCCTCCGCTTCACTGAAATTATGGAAATGCTCCTGAATATTCATACCCATTTGACGACTGAGAAGACGATCTTGGATTCAGATTTACTATTATGGTAATTTACATTCTTGTAGGACGTAATTATACTTTAAGAAGTAAAATTAAAATTCTTAAAATATTTTGCTATTCAAAAAGAAAGGAATGGCATAAACTGTCCTAATGCATGAACAATTGAATAATTATGTACAATGAAGTTAATAAGAACTTATTTAATTTAATTTGAATTTAATATTGTCTTTGATACGTATCTAGAAAATGTAGATAGTTTTAGATCGAATAAAAATGACAACGTTTAGTGAATTGACTTTAATATCGAGTTTACGATGGATTCTCTTCAAGATACCTATAGTTGTCTAAAGCCAATACTGTGATGAAATTCACAGAACTTAATGTTTAACATGTGGTATAATATTTTCAGATTTATGTACAACATGGAGTTTTAGTATCTGATAATTTGGTATACACGAAATACACTACTAAATTATGATGAAAATCTATTCGTTTAAATATAATGAATTTCATGTGTGAGAAGGAAATATTGAAATTAAATAAATCTAATAATCATCCCCTAATCAAATCACCATTAAATAATAATAAACAAGATTGCACAATTGTGATAAGAACGAAAGAATTTCTATCTAAGAACCTATAGATAAAATATTAAATGTATGAAACCAAGAAGTATGAGATTCGTGTCATAAAATTCGTGCAATTCGTCGGTTAATGCCCTGGAGTTCACAGGGTGTAATACAATTCTAAGACTCCTTTAGAACTATTATTAGTTGCACTCGTGAAGTGTGATCTGATTTAACAAGCTTCGTCTGACTCGTTTGGAACGTGGATGCGATTTTTTTTCAATATACCTACATACTTTCTGCCAAGAAACATCGACTAGGCAGCCAATTTTTGTGTTTTTTCCTCAAATTATTAAAACTGTTTTTTTTTGTTGTATTCTACTTTTTCTACTTTTTTATGTTGGTTCAAAATATTTTTTTTTCAAAATGTGTGCTAGGTTGAAAAAACATTATTAGGGTTTTCTAAGGTTTTCATCCATCTCTCCATCCTTCTCGTCTAACCGTGAACACGATTGCTGCAAAGCATTCGAAACGTCGGGTTAGATTTAAAATGTAATTTTAAAATTTAATTCAATATACGCGAGTTAAATCCGTAAAAATAGTTTTATTTCAAAATATATTTAATTAATGTCCTTAATTGTGTGTTAACCTTAAATGTGTTTGATAAAATCTTTATATAACCCTATAAATTCTTCTATCTTTCAATGAAAGTCCCTCCAAAATCAGTTAAACCGTTTCAAAGTTTACCACTGACAAATAGTAAGAAACGTTTATTTGCAATTGATATTATGTAAATTATGTATAACACTATAAGCACTTATAACTTTTAGTCGTTTTATAACCACAGACAGTCACTGCAATATTATTTATATGGGGATATAGACAAGACAATAGAAGTAAACTTACCATAACATAACCGTTTCACAAGTGTCACTTCAAACACAGTTTCTGAACTGAATGTAGAATGTAATGTCAGTAGGCCATACTATAGGCCATTGTATTTACCGAGGCCTACGTCAGCTAAATTGAAATTTCACTTCTGACTGGATGGCTGTAAATATGAAAGGAATACTTAATTGAAGTCTGTTGAGTGGCTTTTTAATTACTTTTTCAAGATCTGTCGAGAGATGCGATACGAATAATAATAACTAAAAAGTTTCGAGCTTTTCTGACTTTAACCAATTTTTATAGTAAATTAGATCTTAACTGTTATGGTTTCTAATAATGTTATATAAAATCTCTATGCTTTCATATATGTATATCAATATCAAATAGTGTATGCATGTCAAATATAATTTCCATGGTAATCATATTTATTATTTACATTTTCACACACAATAGTCATTCTAGTGCCAGTACATATAAAACTTTATTTATTTACGATAACAATCTCATATCTAACTCTCGGTCCGGGTTTTGTCCTGGCCACAGCACAAGTATTCTATATCTGTTTCTGTATAGCATTAATTCGACCATCGCAGGCGTTTATAAGAAACTTCATCACATGTTGGACAGGTGCGGTTAGTTTGGAATGAATATTAATCCGTTAAAATATAATGGAGCACTTTTGGAAGCCAGCGACAATAATTGTCACAATTGGAGGATAGGGATCTTTATCAGTTTATCTTGATCCAACACTCAATTAGATTGTTCTCGTTATTGAAATTTCCCGTAACGTTTTTTCCACTACGTGCTCTATACTGGCATAAAAAGTTCTGAACCATCTACACAACTATGCACTCCATCTTTGGTTTCCTTAAATATAAATCAAATAAAAAGACTTCCAATCCGAAATCTTTTTTTTTAAATACATTTTAGTAAATAAACTTACATAGTCAATTGTCATAAAATCTCAATCCAATCATTTAATCGCCCAGTTGGTCCAGTGGTTAGCGCAGACGCCTAACGTGTTATGGTGCAATGGGGTTCGGGTTCGATTCCCGGCAGAGACAGGCATTTATGTGATAAGCAATAGATGTCAGTGTTTCTAGGTTTGCTCGTTTATTAAATATATTCTCAGTATTTATATGTGTATTTCTATGTATTTGTATCGTTGTCTAACCCCCTTAACACAAGTAAATAATTTGCTAATTAGGGGTTAGATCAATGTGTGTAATTTGTCCTGATATTATTAATCTAAAAGTTCTCGTTCCTTCCCGCTATTCTGGTTATCGTGCAAGTCATTTACAGTCTACGTAATCAAACTCTGGAACGGCTACAGAAGCAGAACATATTACATACCAAGAAAGGTATTTTCAATAAACAAGTTCCAAGAAACTCGTTTATTTAAAAACAGAAATGTATTCAAAAAGCCAGAAATTCAAAAAACCAGTTTAGTCATTTGACTCCAGCTCGTTTACGGGCTAGTTCGGCCCATCCAGTTTTCACCACCCACTCTTTTACAGAAGATCGGCTTATGGTAGCTACTATACCTATGAGAGAATTGAATGGTCATAGTTCATACCTCTTTCTTATTATCCCTTTGTTTTAGTATCGTACAACTTTTGCCATTTCTATTGGGTGCAACTCATTTATAGATCTTTATTTTTGCAGACGACCGTGACCGTTATCACTGACCATTGAACTTGGTACCCATTTCGATCTCACTTCTTTTGTCCTTGAAGTCAACAACCAAAGCATTATTATAAAAGTGAACTTGGCTCACTTTTCACAATCATGTTTTTGATGGGATATCACAATTTTTTGTACAGAAATTATTAATAGGTATTCATAATAAAATTAATACCAAATGGTTTTTGTTATTACACTGTGTGTTTCTACGTTTACGTTATAGGTAATTGTCTTTTTTGTGCACCTTGAGCCGTGATCCGAAATATCTTTTATTAAATTAACTTTAAGTAATGATCTCATATTATTGATAATGTAATCAATACAAAAGTCAACTATATTCATAGTTTAAAGTAGTTATAATAATAAGAATAAAAATATGCTTAAATACCGACTGTTTTAATTTTTGATTGATGAAAAGTCATTGCTCCTAATAGAATCAATAGACTTAAAAAAATAAAATAAAATAAAATAAAGATAAAAATGTACTAGTTTCTGATTCTGATATTCCTTTGTATTTACCCAATAACCTGTCTGGGTGCCAAATTTAAATTTTCTAGAGCATCTGGAAATGGGTTATCATTTCAATCTATAGGTCAGTCAACGATAAAAATGACGATTTTTGGACCGTAACATGTAAATAACCGTTTGAGGTGTGTTTCTGAGAACTTATGTATCTCTCAATATACGAGCCGAATTTGACATGTTTATGTGAAATGATTTTGGAGTTATGTAAAATTACAGATATCGGTTCTTTTAAATTGAACTTGGTTTGGCACACCACCGTATGTCAAAATCTTGCGAAGGGCGTTTCTTAAGAAATCTATCTTCGTAGTCCATGAAGTCACACACTTAAATTACAAATTATAGTTGGAAAGTAGTGATAACACTTAAGCTGTTCCCATATGTCCGATAATAATAGGTAGCGGTAAAATAACAAATATAATATACAAGTGACACTGTAGACGATGTTTCTAAACGGAATATGTTATGTCAGCGTGGTCATACAATCTATTCAAGCCTGAAGATTAGGTCAGCTACGTTGGAAATTCAAGTCGCTCAGAGTCTACTTGGCATAAATATGAATAGAATATTAAATCGAAGTGAGTACAATAACCTTTTGATATTTATAAGATTAATTATGGATAAGAGCAAAGAATTCTAAAATAATTTCTATTTCTTCTGGTGTCTCTGATGTAGGTAGCTGAGGTAGAAGATCGTATAGCTTTCAAATTATTTAATTGAAATTATATTCACACAATATATTAATTTGTGTCATGTCCTTGAAAATGTACTCATATATATTCGAGACAATCTTTTACAAGAATGGACAACTAAATTTCAGTTGATAATATTTTTTTAATAGATAAGTAGATTCATAAAGAAAATAAGTATTCACAGTACCTATACATATATTATGTATAGTGCGAAAAAGATATCATAATCTAGACCGGTTACGTGTCGCTTTTTTCTGATTTATAATAAATATATGTCAAAACAATACAAAACAAATTGCGTGAAAGTATGTTCGTGTGTATTGTCAAGAAATGTTGCATAGTTTAAAATAATTTATCGAGCATATTAACCTCATTTAAAAGTTATATTAAGTGGTACGAGGGAATTTGTTAGAAAATATTTCTGGACCACATAGACTACACACACATACACACACACAACACACACAGACGCCACACTAGAAAGTTATTTGAATGCATTTTCTTTAAAACAGCAATAGTAGTAGTTTGCTGATAAGTCATGAAAATATGTAAATTCCTACTTACTGTATGTAATGGACTAAAGATTTAATAAGGTGTGTAAGGTAATAATATCTTATTTTTTTTTGTTTGATTTTACTAAATGTTGTAGTCAGTAGGTATGCGTGGGTGTTGTTACACAAAAAGCGAATGATTTCTTCAATTCATTTATTATTATAAATTTGTTATCTTATAACGTCTTGTTGTAGACAAATTTTCAAACCTTTACTCACAACGAGTATCCACTGAGGTGAGTTAGTTCTTATTTCTTCTAATATGTATATTATAATTCAAAATTGTAAATTAACCTACTAAATGTCACAATTATTGACTAACTGGTCAGCGGCCGGAATCCAAAGACAGGAGAATTTTAATAAGGTCATTTTGGAGAAATCATGAAGAGAAAAGACGCAGCGAAGAAAAACGAAACATTGAGGTTAACTAAACTGTTAATGATTTCAGTGAACTGCTACAATTTGGTTGGATATATATTTTGTGTTACCTTGTTTTTTGTATTACACATATGCAAGTCTGTTTAATGTTATTATATGACCAGTTATGGCTAGTGATCGTCTGTTCTTCACCACTCCCCAGATAATAAACCATTTATCACATATAATTTGGGCTATAATAATACTCCCATTTTGTGCTTTAATGAAAATAAGAAAATAATTAAAGGATAAATATTAAATCTAACAACAAGCTATAACCAAACAATGTTTTATCAAAATCTATCTAGTTGCGTGATGCGCCTATGAATGTGCGTGATCGCTCTATGCTATTATATGTATGTAGATGTTTTCAGTATAAAGTCAACTTACGGCCAACAAGTCGGTCGAAATAATGCGGTAACTAAATTCTATTCGATATCAATTAAGATGTTGTTTCGTTTTGCGTCTCAGCAGAGATAATGACAAAGTTGAGATTTATTTAAAATGAAAATAAGTGATGATAAAAAATATATGTTAAAATATTATTATTTTTAATATATATTTTTTAACATGGTTTTAAATAAAAGACTTCGCTGTTTCTTTCAGCTCAATAAATGCTTTAATTAAAATTTTAATTTGTGTTTTCGTAACGAAATAAAATAATTATTTTCTTGGGACAAGGGAAAATTGTAATTAAAACTGTGTCGTTTTATAAAATACTAATAACATTTAAATGTTATATAAATAATAAATTATATTGACAACGAAATTAAGGTAAGAAAGTACATATTAAATAATATAATAATGAAATTACATAGACATAGGCAGGATTACAACCTGCGACCTCTGGTTTGGGGTTGGTGCTGTTAGCACCCTGCCCTTGTTGATAAATTTTCATTCTATATTATAAATAAACTAAGGAATCTTAATGGCTAAATTTTTTTAAAGACAATTTCATTTTGTTTGATATTGCAACTCAAAACGAACTTGAAGGACTATGACTTTAAGTATACAAATTAATTAATTATTGAATGATTAACTGTTACATTAATTAATATTTACGTATAAAATTTAAATTATTTACCCTTAATGAATATATATATATATATAATAATGTCATAAATAAGGTAAAATACTAAAGCAATAAGGAAACAAAAAGTAAGTAACAATATATTCAATAAAACAATTAAGCAGAAGTTTGTATTTTAAACGACATTCAGTTTGTTTTCCGAAGCTTCAGTAAAGTTATGAAAGACACTTAATTGCTTTAATTCTGAACACCATTATGCGATTTAAAGTTCTGAAAAGCTTTTGTGGGTTAATTATAATAATGACATTATTTTAATGTGATAAGAACGTATTCGAGCAAACGGCGGTGGTTAAGTTTCAGACTGAGTGATTGATGATGATTGGTATGGGTTATTCGTTTTATTGCTTATTGAGAGAGTTAGTCAGTCTTCAGTGTATGCAAACGAAATATTACAAATACCGAAATTGGCAAACGCAAAAATCCAAACGATTTCGTAATTAGCACAAATATGGAACGGAAACACGTAAAGTCCATTTTAAATTCCGATCTTGATAATAAAGTTTTCAACTAATTTCAGCTTCATGATCCGCGCTAGACTAATAATTATCTCAGAACTTTTTTTAGTAACGCTGTAAGTTTTAGGTTATCTGTGGGTCTTCATCATGTTTTTTGCATACAGGAAAAGGCATCCTGGTCTAAGCTGTTTGCTGACAACATTGTTCTTGCTGGTGAGGTCGTCTTTGAAGTCTAGACCAGTATATCAAAATGACAAAATTTTAAATTATGGTCCTGAAAATCAGCAATATAAATACTGAACAATATAACTTGTGATTTCAACGAAGAAAATTGTAGAGATTTAATTATCAGTCAAAAGTCCTTTATCACTTTCTTTGGACTTTTAGTACCTTGCTCGGTTCTTAAAGATTATTATAAAATAGACCTCTCTCATAAACACAGAAACAGCACAGCTTGTATAAAATGGCAACAGATCACAGGAATATTAAGCGAAACACATTTTCCACTTATACTTAACGGTAAAATGAATAAAACAGTATTGTTATACGGTCTTATATGGGTCAGAATGTTGAGTTTAGAAAATGGTAGATAAAAGACAAGTGCATGTTGCTGTAGTGTGCATATTCAGATGGATTTTTGCCGTGAAAAGAATAGATAAAGCAAGAAATGTGTATGTGTGATGTCCATAATATAAGGTCATTAAGGTCTTCCTCAGTAATTATTGATTATTATTTTATTTCATGTATTTTATCTTGTCTTATCTTTAGTTACACTTCGTGTAGTGTAATACCGGATCGTAAGTTTATGGAGTCCAACCACAAAGAGTTTCATGCATACTCACTAAAAGTCAGTTAAGGATAGTAACTCAGTTAGCGAAATCAATAAAAGGCGAATACACTTTCACTTTCCTCGCGTTTGTTTGTTTCATTAAACCAAATAATTGATTAGACTGCGATTTAATCGTATTTTAAACTTCAATTTCTTCGTTATTATTTATTTAGAACCGAACTTTAATTATATATTGGTTCACATAGGAGATGAGGATTTTAGATTTAGTAAACAACAAGGGTGGTAAGTGGGGGAGAGTGGGAGAGGAGGTCGACGACCGCACACATTTAATTCTTATAAATTAACAATCAAATCAACAGTTGAATTATTTACTATACGTTTTATTGAACAGTAAGAGATTAAATGTAAATCGGTTAGGATCAAGCTTCAGATATTGGATATTTAAATGTGCTTAAAAGTGCTTTAACTAATACTAAAATTGCGCTGGGAGTTGACCAGATAATACCACTAACATTAATTATTAAAAAGAGAGAATGTTTATGTAGGTGGTAACCTTTAAAACCAAATCATCCGATTTTTCACAAATATTTAGGATGAACTTCCAAGTACAAATATGCGAAGAAAGCTAACGAAAAAACTTTTGAGCGAAGGCGTGTCTTAAGTACCTTATACTGTCTTCTGTAAACTCAATCCCATTACCTATACATAAATTGATTTACTGCAAAAAATATCACCAAGTCTAAACTTTATACTGATTTATAATATTTATTTGTATAAATAGTATAGAACAAATTGAGTGGAAGTATACTCGGGAGTGTATAGTTGAGAAATGTTGCATATTTTTAAATAATTTATTTAGATTTTAGAACATTAACATCATTTTAATTTTACTTTAAATGGTACGAAGGTATTTGTTAGAAAACAATTCTGGCCGCCTTACAACGAACTAGAAAAGATTTATATGTGACCTTTAAAAGCAATTATTCTGCTGGAGCATTAAAATATTTAAAATCTTACTTACTGTATCTATACAAAAACTAAAACTAAATTAGTGAGTCAAAAGTCAGAGCGTGAAACTTTTTCATATACTTAAATTTACATGAGGAGTGAAATTTTAACCTAAAAATATAATTGGTTTAGCTAAAAATATATTACTTATTTTTGTATTGGATATTGTAGTCTGCTAGTACTTATTGACGATTTCCAAAAAACTTATAATTTTCAAAAGTCATGCTCGTATAAAGTTAATTCTTAGCTGTTATTATTTTACTAAAATAAATTGAAAGACAATTGTTCAGTTTAAAATATATTGTAATTATCAATTCACAATTAAACGGGATAAGGTAAATTACCCAACTAATTGTAATAGTTATTGGCTAACTTGTCAGCTGTTCAACAAGATAAGATAACTTTAATGAGATCATTTTGGTATAGACATGCAGCGAGTTGATAGTTACGAGCAAGTTTAGTATTTGCTTGTCTAACTAAATATCCAAACTAAATAGTTGGTGTTTTCGGTGAACTGTTAAAATTTATTTATATTTGTTTTCCAATGTTCCAATTTGTTATTGTTAATTATTTCACAGAATTTGTCTCGTTCAATGTTATTACGAGTATGTAGTTATTTCCAGTATACAGTACACTTATCACCAACATGTCGGCCGAAATGATGTGATAATTACATTTCACTCGATATCAATAACGTCTCGCTTTGAATTTCAATGAACGGACAGTTTAATAACGAAAACTGAACCGAGCTGACAAATTTAAAATTATTTAAAAATAAAGATAAATAATAATATTGATAAAACATTGGGAAAGTTAAATATGTTAGAATTATGTAATAATTTTTTTATTACAAGTTTTTTTTTTCTATATTTGACTGCTGTTTCTTTCAATTTAATAAATATTTTAATTTAATTTTTGTTTTCAGGACAGAATGAATAATTATCTTCCGGGTAGAAAGGCCTGTTTTAACAAAACCTATGTCGTGTATTGAACTACTAACAACATTAAATATTAAGAAATAATAAATTATTTTCGATGCAATTAAATGAAATCGTAGATGAAAGTATTTAATTATAGATATAAGATTTTGAAACACAGTGAGATTAAATGAAATGATTAAATATGTATCATAAAAAATGGTTGCAAAATATATAAAATGTGATATTCTTTCAACAATGAATCATTATAATATAATACTCATTGTATTATAGTTAATCCATATCTCATTAACCATTTGGCCAATTTGGTATCTTTATAATTTAACTTATTTTTCAACTTTTCATTATTAATGGATTTGATTTTTCACTAACGAACAATTAGATAATTAAAAACAATTAAACATAAGTTTCATTGTTTACCATTAAACGACAGTCAGCTGTTTTCCGAAGCTTCAGTAAAGTTATAAAAGACACTTAATTGCTTTAATTTTCCAAACCATTATTTCATTAAGAGTTCTGAAAAGCTCTTGTAGGTTAATTATAATAATTACAATATTTTAAATGATAATATGGTCAGCGCGTTTCTGAGCAAACAACGGAGGGTAAGTCACAAGTAGGTACATATTTATGTTCTGTCTGTCAGTCTCTGTCACTTGAGGATAGCATAGAGTCTTACAAAACTAAATTTTACAATTAGGTATAGTTAGGTCGCGCCAGCCCGTATACGAGCTGCAGTCAAGGTACTATGTTCTCAGGGTTGTGACATATATTTCTTATAAATTTAAGAAAAATATTTTGAAGAAAAATATAATAATCATAATTTATGAAACGTCCTACTAAAGCATATATAGCTTATACCTAAGGAGGCTGGTAGCAACATCATATCACTTACCATTAGATACCACCATCAGCCGTATCATTCGTATGTAAAACTCATATTGAAGAGAGTATATTCTATTGGTGTATGATTTAGAAACCATCTGTATAAGAAAATTATTTTGTTATAATTGAGGTTAACCGAAAAAAAATCTGACCATAAGCTACTTATATACACCAAGAATAAAATTATAAGGATTTTATTTTTTAAACAAATATAATAATTACCACCATTACAAAGTTGCTGTTCAAGGGGTATAATTGTTAACGATTTATTTGTAATATTAAACTTCAGCGTTACACGTGTCAACACACTGTTCAAACAAATTGATTAATTTTCTCTGCCACGTGTGTCCTAGTTTTAGCATCAAAATACAATTTTCAATTTAACATACAATCAATATAACAAAAAGATGTTCAACATTGAATACTTTTTAGCGGTGAGCTTGTTAAAAATATATCATATTTATTCCTTTATGTATCGATAGTAATACAGATAAAAATTACCAAATGTATTTTATTGAAATAAATCTATTTTTAGGGATTTGACTCGCGTATAATTAATTAATTTTTAAATTTAAATTTTATTTTTAACCCGACCTTTCGAATGCTTTGCAGCAATCTGTTTACGATGTCAGACACCTCGAAGTCGTCTTACTGTGAACACAATTGCTGCAAAGGATTCGAAACGTCGAGTTAAATTTAACATGTAAATTTATAATTTAACTAGCTGTGCCTGCGACTATCAATATGTACTATCAATACGTACTATCAATATGTACGATCAATATGTACTATCAATATATACTATCAATACGTACTATTCATATTTACCATCAATACGTACTATCAACACGTACTATCAATACGTACTATCAATATATACTATCAATACGTACTATCAATGCGTACTATCAATACGTAACTTCTGTTCTTACCTGAAATATAAAAAAAATAAAATGGGTTCAGAAAAATGTCTTACCGCAATAGTAGGAAAATAAGTGATTATTAACTTTATTTGTTAAATGATTGGAATAAAAAACAACACAAATTGTACAGTGAATCCCATTTATTCCCGAAAACTGCATCCAAATCGATTAATCCGTTTCTGAGATTAGCGTGCATAAACATACAGACAAAATGAAAAACCATTGTTTTAGGTTCTCGCGCTCTTATAAAGGCTTCCCATCATGATTTTTCAAATATTTTCCATGTATTGTTTTCGATCAGTGACCATTTTATTGTATGTATATATTAAGTAATATTTGACTCTAAGTGTTCAAACTTCAAAGTATTCATCAACGAAACATCCATGTAACAGAAAGTTTTTGAATTTTAAAGTTGCAATAATTGACGATGTTTCTCTGCATTTGAAGGTTTTTTATCCGTTAATAGACTTTCAAAGTTGTTACTCTACAAGCGTACTCACTTGCCTTTATTTTAAACTACTTACGTAGTTATTTAATTTTAAACTTTTTACGACATGCTTTCCGCCATAAGAAGCTCTATTACATTTCATGTAATACTCTATTTTAAGAAGTAAACTTTAAAGCTTTAATATTTTTTTAATCCATGCCTCTTTTCTAATTTACTTCTATTATAAGTTTCAGATAAAACAACAAGCTAAGTAATTATAATAATTTTGTTAGATAAATTTAAATATTATTAAAGATGTTCATGTAAGTTAGACTATTTGTGTATTTTTAAGCTATTGCATAGCTTCTATCGCGGGCCTTGGGCTTGGAGACCGAATCCAGAAATTCCGTAACGAAAAAAAACTAATACCCCCCACTCCGCATACTACGAAGCTTGGCCGAGTATTGTGTATATATCATTTCAAAATAGCGTAAGCGCCAAGTTGTTAATATGTATTATGAACTTATTGCTTACTGGTTAAGGTTGAGTTTAGGATAAATGTTTTACTTGTACAGAGGTATTTTTTTTCAACAAGCCTTTTCATTTCAAAGACTTTCTGTTATTTTGTTACAAAGACCCCTAACTTACTCAACAATAGTAAATGAACCATATTTGTGAGGTATAAGGTTGAAAATATTTTTAGCTGTTGATATTATTAACCCTTATTTATATATATAACAACCGCTTGTTATCGGGTCCGCACCCGACAGACGTTGCCTTGTAAACCGTGTAAAAAAATATATATATTAAAAAGTCACAATATCTAACGTCATTACATATACATTTATCATAATTCAACCAATCGATACCGTATGAATATGTGTATAAAGATTTTTGGTTTGAATAAATGAATTTGATGTTCCAATATATTTTATTAAATTTCACTTTTTACGTAGCGAAAATAATAACGTAGATCGTAGACAAAAACAACAAATAATGATAAAAAAATAAAAGAAATATACTTTGATCCGTAATAAATTCGCAAAATGTCTAGTTGTTTATGCACACTTCAAAGCTCTTTACAAACTCAGTACTAAGTACCTCTTGATTTAATATTTAATTCAGCACATGGATGAAAATAACACAATAATAAAATATTTTTCTCACTTCTATCGCAACCCCAACTGTCAGGGCAGACTATAATTAAAATATAATATTATTTAATATTTGACATTGCCATGATAACGCAGTCCGTTGGAACCAATGTGAAACATTCCAAAATCACCACCTACTTACACATTAAAAATTAATCAAAAAACCATTTTCCAGTGACCAAACTATGAATCTAAACAATTCTCCAAGTCCCCTTGAACACACACAAAGAATTTCATAAAAATCGGTCCAGTCGTTTGAGAGGAGTTCAGTGACAAACACACGCACACAAGAAATATATATGTATATATAGATTATTATACGCGAGTTAAATCAGTAAAAATAATTAATTTCAATGTGTAGTACTCGTGAAAAAGTCTTAGAAAATAAAATGTATATATAATTTATTTCATGTCAATTATCTTGTTCCAATAAATAATTTTAATAAATTATATAATTTAATTGCAATTTTAGGAGTAACAGAGAACCAAGAACCAGAATTTGAAAACGTCATCAATTTAATATAAACCTCTAATATTCATAATCTAAAGAGAGTTTACTTGTATACTTGTAAGGCATATACTTAAAAACGAACTAATCTGATTTAAATAATTATTTTACAAATATTTAAAGTTAACCTCTTAGTGCACATGGGCTGTTGTACAGGTAATGCGATATGGCTTTTCGTGAATACCGGATTTGCGAAATAAATCGATGAAAAATGGCGAGGGTTCAAAGAAGTGCCTTGGGAATACTATCTTCTATAGTTCATATGGACGCAGTCCAACACATTAGCTACAAATACAAATTATATTAGCAAAGAAGAGATAAAACTTACTCCATTCTTATATCAAATAAAAATAGATAAAAAAGCTGTAAAATAACACACTGTAGAAGTGGTTTCTAAACGGAATATAAAATGTTATGTCAGCGTGGCCATTCAATAGTCGCTTACAATCTATTCAAGCTGAAGATTAGGCCAGCTACATTGGAAATCCACTTCGCTCAGAGTCTACTTGGCATAAATATGAATAGAATATTACATCGAGGTGAGTACAATAACCTTTTAATATTTATAAAATTAATTACAGATTATAGCAAGCAATTATAAAATAAATACAATGCTTATATCCTGGTATCCTATGTACCCAATTCGTAATATATATATATATATTTTTTATGAAGAAAAATAATCAAATAAATTTTTAATTTTCTATTTACACACTGAATGAATATAGATTTACTTATTGTAATATACAGCGGAATTCTAAATGTCTCTATTAATCGTAATTATTTACTAACTTGTCAACTGCCAAAAACTACTATACAAAGAGAGACGAGAGAACTTTAATAAAATCATTTGGCTACAACCATGCAGCGAGTTGTCGTTGGCAGCGAATTTAGTATTTGTTTTTTCAACAAAATAACAAAACTAAAGTAGGGTTCGCTAAACTATTGATGTTTTCAGTAAACTTTAAGACTGATTTTTAGATTTAGATTTATGTTCTGTTTAACATTAACTTGACTTTTTTTTATTTTTTCTAATTTTCTCCCCTCCCCAAATTATTTAGTTACTTATAATTACAATTTGTGTTGTAATAATATTCAAACCCTTAAGTTGTAATAATAGTCAAACCATTTTGTTGTAATAATATTCAAACCATTGAAAATAATAAAATGGTATGAAGTAAAATATAATGTAACAAATTTTATCAAAATCTGTCCAGTTCACGCAACTGGATAATAAGGATAATCTGGCAGAATTTTGACGTTTTTCCGGAACGACTGTACCTACATGTTTTACCAAGTAGCAAGTAGATATTTTTATAAAATAAACTTATTATATTATGTATATATCTTATTATATGTATGTATATATTTCCAGTATAAAGTCAACTTCCGGTGAACATGTCGGTCAAAGTAATGTGATAATTAAATTCTACGCGAGATCAATTATGTTGTTTGACTTTGCTTCTGATTGAGAGGACAATTTAATGACAAAGCTGACATTTATTTTATAACAAAGATAAGTAAACGTTTTAAAAATAATAATAATCTTTAAATAAAAAAATATTTAAGTAAAATATGTTATTATTTTTTATATATTTTTGTATTTTTTTTTAATAATATAGTTTATTTTTTCTTTCAGCCGAATAAATAATTCGAAATCAATTTATTTTTTAATGAGAAAAAACAACAGTTTTCTAGTTACAAACGAAAGTTTAAATCAAAACTGTCGTTAGTAAAACATAAATTCTCATTTACACAGAAGTTTTGTAAAATTATGTAATTCTTAATATAAAAAAATTAATAAATATAGACTGAAAAATCATTCAATACTGAGTAACAATACTTTGAATTAAACAATTAAGCAGAAGTTAAAACTTTACTGAAGTTCTAAAAGATATTTAAGCGATTAAATTCTTAACACCATTATGTAATTAAGATTTCTGAAAAGCTATTGTAGGTTAATTATAATAAATATGTAATTGAAATATTCTAAGGTTCAGAAAGTATTAAACAATGCTAGTTAAGCGCCGAGTTAAGCGGCTGGTAAGTTATTCCTTTTTATCATTCAGTCTGTCAAGTATTAGGTAGTTTATGCATACGAATACATACATAATATAGCAAATACCAACACGTTAGCTTTAGCAAAGCAAAGCAATGGTACTGTCTTAGCTTCGAGTCTCTTCAGGGTTGATGATGTTTATATATTTAAAAAAAATAGAGAATCTTGGCTCACATGTTCATACAAACCACTGAAATTTTGATTTAAAATATGTAAATAAATCAATAATATAAACTGTAAAAAAAATGTAGGCCAGAAGATATTTTTTCTTTTGTTTCTCATTATGGCTTTTTTGACAATTAGTTTTACCTGTAGCATAAAATGGAGAAAATCATTGATTTAAGAATATATTTAAATATCTTAATCTTATTTATATAATACTAGCGAACCCAGTCCGCTTCGCTGGGCTAACCCTTACTTTACCTGGTGGCGAGTTACATCAATGGGCATAGCATATTCGTTTTCTTCGAGGAAAAATACATGGTCATACCAATTTTTATGACAATCGGTTGAACGGGGCGGAAGTCGATATTTGACAGCGCCACCGGGTGGCGAGTTACATCAATAGCATACCTTGGTTATAATAATTACAAAGTTATAATAATGGTTATAAACCTTCTCCGTGGAAAAATACATATACATACCAATTTTCATAATCATCGGTCCAATAGTTTCTGAGTTCATCGATTTCATATATACAAACATCCTTCTATATATATATAGATATTTTTGGTTCAACTATAAAAATCACCGAAACTTTCAAAACTTACGTAGTTGACTGATGTATTTCAGTATTATATATGTATTTCAGTCCCAGCATGTTTTTAAAATATAAAGCCTTACATTTAATTATAACATTATCAAATATTATTTTAAAATATCGAATAGTAAGTTCGAAGAGGCAAACCACAAAGAGGTTTCATGGAAACGATTTAAAAGTGAGTTGAGTAAAGTATCTCAATGACAGCAATAAACTATAAATACATTTTTATAATTATTCCTTTGAGTTTGTTCGTTTAATTAAAGCAAATAATTGATTAGATTGCGTTTTAATCTTACTTTATAATTAAATTTCTTTGTGAATATTTGGTTTGAACCGAAGTTTAATTGTCTATTGGTTCAGATAAGAGACAAGGATTTTAGATTAAGTAAACAACGAGGGAGGCAAGTGGGTGTGGGGATGACGCACACGGTATTATAAATTAACAAGAAATAAACAGTTCGATTATTTACAATACGATTTATGGAACAGTACGAGAGTTAATGTAAACCAAACAGAATCAAGTAAGAGTAAATATAAATCAAACAGACTCAAGTATCATTGGGAATACAGAATTCTCTTGAAAAATCTATTGATCAAATTATGTAGAGTCGACAAATAATCATAACTATAGTTTCTTGACGTATATAACTCAGTAAGCGTTTTAAAAAATATATATTTAAGATATATTAAATAGGTTGTATTTGAAATATATTTGTGATAAATGAATACAGAAAATAATGTTATAGTTTATGTTATTCATAAATTAGTCATGTCATTGTCATGAAATACTCATTACCATTTTTTTTTAAATTATTGAACATTCGTAGAGTTAAAGGTTCTTCTGGCAAGTTCATAAATATATTATGATATTATCTGTTTTCAGCGATTCCGTTACAGAAGGCCATTTGTATTTTTTTAGAGCTGTGATCGAACCCGGGAAATATAGATAGATACCCATATTTATTATAAAGCACTACTGGTTGTAAAAGACCCATTTGTGTATACAGCCTTCTTCAATATATGGGCTATCAGCTAAATAAATATTTTTCAAATCTTTGCTCTCTGAGATTTATGCGTTCTAAAAAAAACCTTCAGCTTTATATCAGTATGAGGTCATTGTGACATGTTTCTTTTAGACCCTCGTCCCTTATGTCACTTTCACTCCATCATTCTTCTCATGACTTTCTTTACATTCTAAGATTAAATGGACGGGGCAAGTTTAATCTTTGTCCACTTTTCTTTTTTCTATTTTATTTTTCAAATAGTTTTTTTGTATACATTTCCAACTCACCATATTAATGAGTCCTAAGATGTTCTGACGGATCGAATAACTGGTGGTTAATAAATTAGTTCTATCATAAGTCTTCAATTCACATATAATAATTCAGTAAACACATAACATGGCAAGGATTCAATGCAATATGAAATTCTTCATACAACTGACAACACAATAATAAGTGTGTTTAGTTCATCGTACCCCTCTGTACCCCTGATAAGACTTTCAGAGAATACTGCATATTATAATATGTTTATAACATGTTATTATAATAAAACTAGTTAACGTTTAATATTTCTTAATTTAAATTTATGTATTTGAAACTTAAGTATAATAATTATTTGATAGTAGGTAATCTTATAAGTAATGTGATTGCATCAGTTTCAAACGTGGCAAGTACATTATAGGACTGACAGATGCGGTTATTTCTCTGTAAGCGGTTAGATGAAGGGATGCCTTAGGGCTTAGAACATTTATCAATTATTAGTTGACTGGAGTTTGTACATTATTGTTTAGATATAATAATAGAATATTAAATCGCTTCCTCCTCCGCTTATGCTTAAATCCGTAACCTAATCCCCCACACGCCATAGAGCTGAAATAAACAACCCCAATTGCTCTTAATTACCACAAATTAATAAAATTTTTAATTTTTATTACTAAATAAATTTACGATGTTAAAATTGATTTGTGAGCAATGACCCTTAAGTGCAACATTTATATAATATTATTGAAATGAAAATTACAATCTTTTATATATTTTTAATGACTTTTTAACTTATCAGAAGATTTTAATGAGAGAAAAACGAGATATAGGTGTCTCTAACGAAAGTAGAGAAAAACATATTTTGATATTAGACACTAAATTAAAAATATAATAGGAGTAAACATTTGTCAAGACTTACTGAACTTTTTGTAGGATATTTTTTATTTATTTTTAATCTTTTACATAATTTATATTTAGAATATTTAAACAAGCATAGCTCAAGATGTTCTTTAATACTAATAATTTTGCATCATATTTTTTTGCAATGTCGGATTCGAACCCTTAACTAGACTACTTACAAAATTAAATCGTTTTGAATGGGTTACGTTAGACCGTCTTGAATATTAGATCATTTAAAAAAAGTTAAAATTCAGGATAAACATCTGCGGTGAAATTTGAAAATGTTTTTTTTTCATAAACTAATATGTACATATTTGGTGTCGGCATTCCAAAGGCGGGAGTTATGCCTTTGTGTGACGCCGCCTGCAGCCGACCAAGAAGATATGTGAAAATTAAACATTCTAACACCCTTGATATTTAATCTCAAATACAAACATAAGAGAAATAGCTTACTCGTCTTTCTGTGAATACCGTTAGCTGTTATATTTATTATTTGTCTCGGAAACATAAACTAGTACAATAGACAAGCATTTTTTTAAACTATCGGTTTAATAGCGAATCTAACAAAAATCACCTTGAAGAAACGCGAAGTCAGCGCCACCTATAAGATTATAAAACCGTCCTGGCTTATCTCTGTAACATCTTAAGATAATTTTAAAAACCTAATTACCAAGTAAACATTTTATGTCATTGTGACATACATTTAAAAGGAGCATTGTAGTGAACTGATAAATATTATAAGATGACTTTTTATTTTACGTTTACTGTCATAAGGTTATGACATAATTATGATGTAATATTAAAGTTTAGTGTCATACCTAGATAATATTCTAAAACCCTCGTGACATAATATTAATATTATGTATTTAGATATTTAAAAAACGAAATACGAAGCTTAGTATTATATGCTTCCAACCTAAACTGTTATTTCGTCTGTATCATCTAAAAACGGAGTTTCATTTGTACTGAGAACCGTAATTGTCTATATATTTACTGGGAGTTAACCTAAATGTTATTATCCATATTGTAACAATAGGATTCTCCAACACATTTAAAGTCCCAATAGTTAATTAAATTTTGAACATAAGTTATGTAGTTAACTAGTTTGTGAACAAGAAATTAATTAATTTAATATAATTAAGGAAAAGTTTTAATTAAAGTAAGTAGTCATTGACGTATATTATAATTGTATGACATTTTCAAATATTTGTTATTTAGAAATGAGCTTTTAGGCTCTCAGGTCGTAGGTATTTGTTATCGGTGTTTAATTAAAATAGAATACAGAAAAATATTATTTCTAACTTAACACGAATGTTACATATTTTTATATTGATTGTGGCATTTAAAAATATTAAAATTTTATGTTTTTTTTGGAAGCTGAAAATATACTTTTTTAAATAATGTTTAAAATAGATTTTGTATTGGAAGCTGACTTTGTAAATTGAATATTTTTAGCTTATGGAATCAAATCTGATTTGTGTTTTTTTTTATTTTGTAATATTATAACCTATACGGAGAGATCTTTGGGATGGAAGTCATATTTGCAGACGCAACTTAGGGTGGGAGATACTAACCATAAAAATAGTGATAATATCTTTATATAAACCCACAGAATAATAATGATAAAAATGAATCAGTCTCGGCTCGCTAGAAACAAATGGTACAATATGTTATCTTTCATAATTCGGACGAATTCTGTAAAAAACCCTCATTCTTTATTTAACCCCTAAAACGTATACATTTTACAAATCTCTAAAAGCCTATATAATAAACGGAAACTACACCCAAAGCTTCATAATTCACGACAAGTATCTTGTAATATGTATAGAAATATAAAGTAATAGTATACAAAATATATTTATTGAACATAAACATAAAAATAGTTTATTCCGGAACATAATATTTTATTTCGCCAGTAAAGATATCAACTAATATATTTAATATAGCTTTTGCCCGCGGCTTCGCACGCCTTAAATTCGTAGTAAAACAATTCCCACTTCCCTTTTTTTGTATTGGCTTCTTTAAGTGATACAATCAAAATTACAACATCGGCAGACATCGCTCACTGTCAAAAGTATATTTAAAGTTTTTAATATGGATACAATATTAGGTACTGTAATTATTTTTATACCTCTCTTGTTTTTACTTAAATGTCCATTTAAATACTTCTTAAACAGAGTACTTAATAACCATTCTAACCATATATCACTTACAGATTTTCATTGAACATAATCAAAATATTACTATGTAAACTTGAGGAATTCTGAGCTACACAATCGACGTTATTTTCACCATCAACTTGCAGGTCTAGTTTTATTAAACAAAAATCTATTTTAAATGATAAACATTCAGTTAACTATATGCATTAACAAAATTTTCAATACTTAACATTCACAAAAGCCATTTTTGAGACGGTTACCACGGTTCCATTCAAGAGTGCGCCGGTAGACCGTACCGCCGCAAACGCGAAGACCCTGTATTTTAAATCTGTAATATCTTCGAAAATATTCATTTAAATTACATGCTGTAAGGGGCTATATTGTTTCATATTAAATGATAAATGTATTTGAGTTACTTAATTAGATAAGGATTAAAGCTGTATTTCTTAAAATCGCTTCGTAAATAACCGATTATTTTTCGTAAAAAGTAAGGATAAAAATTTGCTATTGTGAGTTATCCCTAAGAGATAAACATATACCACCGCGGATTTTCTTGTAGAACTTTTTAAGGAATACAATACTTAGCACATTATTTTGATCTATCTCGTAGCCAGCCAGTCAGCCAGCGTTTGCATTGTAAGCGCAGAACAATGTGTTTGTTTACGACTTCGCATTAGAAATCTTGAACTGTCAGTGATTCTCTGATATATTGAGCATGTTATTACACATATAAACCATCCTCTTGCATCACTCTATCTATTAAAAAAACAACATCAAAATCCGTTGCGTAGTTTTAAAGATCTAAGTATTAGTATACTACAATACATACAATAAGAGATTATTAACTTTATTTGTTAACCGATTGTTAAAAAAAAAACAAAATATAAAGTGAATCCCATGATTATATATTTCCGAAAACTGCATACAAATCGACTAATCCGTTTCTGAGATTAGCGTGCACAAACAAACCGACATTCAGGCGAACAGACAATATGAAAAAAACATTGTTTTGGGTTCTCTTGCTTATACGAAGTTCCTCTTTATGAATTTTTGAAAATATTTTTTGTATGTTGTGTGCACAACTAAAAGACAAACAGATAAACAGACAAAGATTTTCAAAATGCTGAAAATGGATTCTCTTAGTTATTATTTCACATCCTGGTATATCTTTTTAAATATTTTCAGTGTACAAGGACTACTCCTGTACATATTTATTACATGTATAGAATAAGATTTGCATGATACCTATTACGTGATTGACATAAATTGACATAACTTTTTTATTTCTTAACCGATTTAGATGAAGTAAACACTAAATATTAAGTGAAGACTGTGATAATATATTCCTGAAAACCGCATTCAAATTGGTTATGCCGTTTTTGAGATTAGCGTGCACAAACATACAGACATACAGACAAACAGACAAACTAAAAAACCATTGTTTTGGGTTCTCTTGCTCTTATAAAGGGTGGCTATGATGTTTTTTTTTTTAATTCCATGTACATGAATGGATCAGCGACAATTTTATTATATGTATAGATGTATATTAAGAATAGCTCAAACATTATTTGATAAATTTATTCAAATAATTATGTGTAATTTTTAAACTAACAATTTATATTTACTCTACATCATTGTATTTACAAAAAAGTAAATAAATTTAAATTACGTAACAATTAAACAACAATAATATAAATATATAATTAAAACCCAGTAATTATATATTCATTAAAAATTATATATAATTTAAAATTAAGTAACAATTTGAAAGTATGAATAATGTATTCATCATCCTATGGTCCGAGTTGTAATATTGATTCCTGTATATATGAGATACAATATGATATTAATAAATTAGCTAGAAAGCAACTTGATGGTTTAATCTCTTTACATAAAGCAACCAGTATATAATTTATATACAGGCTGATGTATTTAAATAATTTTTAAATAAATTTTTGAATATATTAATTAGTTAATATATATTAAATAATTAATATTCTCAAACATATCATATTTAATGAACTCTATCGATATATAACAAGCCCACTTCTAAACTTAAACTATTCCATCTATAAAAAGAAAGATGCATTGCAATCGCGGATTCAGCACAGACAGAGGTCATTGAACCCACATCGATCGGTCACAACTGGGTCAGGCTCGGTATAATAATGAACTCGGAAATGCTCTGACAGAGCACGTGGTATTAATGAAGATTAATATTAGGATTAAGAGTTTAATTGCGTATGTATAAAATATATAATTATTGTATTACAGGATATTTTAATGAGATTTACTTAATTTGCTTTTTTAGTGTTAGTTATTTGAGCTAATGAATATAAAGAAGTATATATTATTTTGTTAGTTTTCAGTTTTTTTATTGATATTATTAAAATATTATTTCCAAGAGATCTCTAGATTGCTACGTTCTACTAAACTACATTAGAAAGAATAAGACCACATAGCAAAAGGTTTATTACCAGTAATATTCCAAAAATATATAAAAATATTAAACATATCTGTTTTAGTAGTAAGGGTCGGTGTCTTATTTTGGTCTGTCTGTTCTAAATAGTTTAATTTACTCCAAAAACGATTTCTTCCTGATTTGGATCATAAACATCCGACTCTATCATAAATGTGGAATAGTGTCTTATCACTGGATAATCGACTATTATTTACAATAACACTAAAATCTATCTTACAAATGAAACTAAGGCTTATTAGCATCCATTAAAACTTATTTTACATTAAAGTGAGCAGCTATGTCAAACAACAGGATTTTACGAAAATATGCTTTATTGTAATGTGATAATGTCCAGATTACTATGTAGGACCAGAAACTCCTTAACTTCAATGAATACTTTCGTAGCGGTAAAAGAAACCTTAAGAGTGTTCCATAAAAGTTATTTTCCTTGAATAATAATTATATTTACAGTTTATTATGCTGTAAAGGTTTAAGGTTGGAGTTTCGTATGTTTTGAACTTAACAGTTATTGTAATAAGAGTGTAATTTGCATGAAGTTATATTAAAATATTAAAGGTAAAAGTGAGGTGGTAATTTATTACCGGAAGAAAAGGGTGGTTCAGCCTTAGTAATGATTTCGAAGGTATTGACAAATATGCAAAATTTACCTTTGAATGGAAAATTACAGCTGAGTTTTCGAATTAAAAAACCATTTAATGTTTATAGGACAGGTGATTCATTATTATTAATTAATCTGAGAAGCAGTTAAATCTGTTTCTGTTCTAAAAGCGACGACTTTATATTAAAGGAACTGCATATTAATCTTTAGATCTTAACTACAAAAAAGCAAAAGATTTTGGTATGTTATTTAATTCTCAAGGTACGTAGTATTTTTTTTCGAAATATGCAAAACATTCTTCAACCTTTTTTAGGTTCAAATTAGGGTTTGGCAAACTTAAATAAGTTAGATGACTATTCAACATGACGCACTTGTGAAGCTGAAGTGATGAAGAAACCAGGATCTACCTTTTGGTAAAAGCAACTGAGTCGATTTGGGCTCGTGGTATAGTGTGTTGTTGCCATCACCTTCTATTACATTTGAAGTTGGTCTGAATATGAAGCCGAGATATTAAAACTATACGCTGAATACGTAATATTATTTTTATGAAAAAAAAAACACATTTTTCGAAAATATGGGTTACACAGACTTCTACAGAACAAAAAATAAGTCACAAAGACTAAAACTAAGCAACAAAAAAGGCAAAATATAAATTTTAATATTATAAAAACAACGTGAAGAAAAAATAAAATAATTTACATTTGTAATTATGTATATATTTTAAAATTACAATCTTGGATTATAATAATCACACTTCTGATATCTCGTTATCGTAATGTAGCCATAGATGGATGAATTCTAGTAAACTAAAAAATATATAATTAAAGAAAAAAGAAAAAGAATATTAGTATTAAGACCTAGCGATGATATTATTTAAACCAGTTACTTCAGTGCCTTACTAGACTTATTTGCAACAACGTCAAAATAAAACTACACATTTTATTCTGTCTGCTTGCAATAAAAGTAATACGATGTGTAACTGATCTGTAACTCCAGAATTAAAAGACAAGTTTTATTATTTTTTCTCTGTTTTTATATAGCCTACGTTATAAAGAATAAAAAGACAGATATTACAAAAAAGCGACACTCGATAACCTTGGACTTCAGCTCATTTTAAATACATTTTTATACACAATTAATGTATACACGGCAAGGCGTTTAATATAATTATTTTTAGTTCCTTACTACCAGTTGCAATGTCAGTTGTTATCATGGCGTCGAAAGCACTCGTCACTTTTAATATCCTGCTCGTGGCTTTTATATTGGAAAACGTAATAAAACTACCTATAGTGACATTATTGAGTAATACATTTATGGGTTCTCCCGGGTATTCTAAGTCTCCTGAATTTTATGGCTTCAACATTGAAGAACATAATGTGACCACTGAAGACGGATACATCTTGACAATTTTCAGGATGACTGGAAGAAAGTGTGATAATAGAAAAAAGACCCCAGTCATACTTATGCATGGTCTTCTCCAAAGCTCTGATGCTTGGTTGGATGCTGGACCAGATGCTGGGCTGGCTTATCTCATATCTGATGCCTGTTATGATTTGTGGATTGGAAACCAACGCGGGAATTATTATTCAAGAAAACATTTAAAACTTAATCCAGATAGAAATCCCGAATTTTGGCAGTTTTCTGTTGACGAAATTGGCTTTTATGATATTCCTGCCACGATCAATTATGTATTAAAATACACTAGAAATGAAAAGTTAAACTTTGTTGGATACTCTCAAGGTGTGGGTACGTTCTTTATCATGTGTTCAGAGAGGCCTGGCTACTGTGAAAAAGCCAACGTTCTAATTGGAATGGCGCCAGCAGCTAGACAGACGTATACAAAATCGATGCCATACAGAACACTAACAAAAAGCGTGACAAAATTAGAAGGTGTTTTTATCAATATAGGCGTCCATGAAGTCTTTGCTAAAGGCTCATTTGCACAGGGATTTTTATCAATTTTCTGTAATATAAATTCTATTTCTGCTGCAATTTGTGGAATGGGTATAGGGTTATTTGATTCCATACATCCGGAGTCAATTACTACCGATACACTACGTGTTATGAGTGGACATTTCCCAGCTGGGACTTCAATTCATAATATGGCGAGATACGGCCAAAGTATGAGCACACATTTGTTCCAAAAATTTGACTACGGAGAACCCAAAAATCTTCAGCTCTATGGGGTTCCGCGACCACCCATATACAACCTCAGTGCTGTTACTGTACCTTTTGTGGCTTTATATGGAAGGAACGACCACCTCGTGGACACCAAAGACGTGTCATGGTTAATAAAGAAATTACCTAATGTTTTAGAATCTATTGAAGTTTCTGATCCTCTCTGGAATCATTTCGATGTAACGTATAGTCAGTTTACAAGTAAAAGGATTTTCCCGAAGATAGATGAATACTTAACAAAGTATAGTGAAGTTTTGTGATATTAAAGTGTTTAAGTTTGTTGTAGTATTACACGTAGTTCAAATAAGTTGTGATCTAAAACTATTAATTAAAATATTTTTATCAGTTCCACATTGTTTAGTATTTAGTAGGTAAATAAAATGTTTATTTATAAACATGATAAATGTCAACTTCTTAACCTTCTTGTTATACGGAAATTGTTAGCATAACTAATTAAAATTATAAGTACCACTTAAAATAATTGAAAACAATACATCATAGTGATAATAAATTATTTACTTAACAAATTAAAGTTAAGGAAGAATTAAGTTATAATAAAAAATATCAAAACATTTTTAAATAACCAACTAAATCAAACAGAACTATCTGATAAACAGCAACATTCAATGTTTTAATATTAGGGTTGAGATAATACCAAACATTTTTCGTAAGTATACCTACTCTATTGTAAACATGTCCCCAAATTAATTTATTATTTATATTAATATTATATGTAGTAATAATGCAGAACAGAAACTAGTTTAAAAGTAATACAATACCTAAAATAAATTATACAATCAGGAAGATAAAGATATTTTCGTAAAATAACTTAGTTTCCATATAAGTACCTAAAAATAATTCAAAGTCACACATACAACCATACCATTATATAGTAAACAATAACATATCGATTTCACGGGACGAAAGTTTACCATGACCTCGGGGACACGACCGACCAAACTAAGTTTCAATAGACGATAAAATAAAACGGTTCCTACGATTTAATATCGATATAATTTTCTAGTTGATCAATCGATATGATGTCGTATTTTTTATTTTTTCGTAAGACAAAGTCATTTTTATGACGATGTTTATATACACTATATAAAAATAAATACGAGCTAAGGGATGGTAAATGACAGTTGATGATCACCCGCAGTTTCTTACAATATCACAGGAATCACAAGAGCATTACCGGCCTTTATAAGTTAATCAGAGATTCCTTCACTTATTCTTTTTTTTTTAATCAGTTTTAGATCTTTTAATACCTAGTTTAGTAAGGCTACAAGCGCAAATCTAATCTCACAGCTAATTTCTCTCAGCTACATTGAATGTTACATTTATTCCTCAGATCGCAAGAGCTCAATATGTTTTAATATATCTTGACCGAATATAATATACAGGACCAGGAACTAACCTACATATACATAAATGTAATGAAAGAGCAAGAGCAATAAGGCCGTTGCCCTCATACGAGCAGCTCGCCTTGGATCGTTATTTTCGGTATCATTATTTAATAATGTGAAAAATATGAATAAATGTACAAAAAATATATAGGGATAGTATTATTTTTGTTTTATTAGTAATTTTGTGTATATAGATATAATCGTATATGAAATATTATCTTCCATACTCCATTAGTCAGTACTAAGACTAGTCTGTGTGCTGATACTGTAATTTTAAAATCTCATAACTATTATAACAGTTTTGATTATAAAAAAACAAACACACTGTTAATTTATAACGACATGGTCTATTTTTTCATTAACATTTAACCAATGTGATGTAATCATAACCTCTAAACTAATCAATGAGTACGAGGTTAATGTCCGACTGATAACAGTATGCACTGTGTTCCCAAAGTGTTTATTATTTATGTTTATTAGACAAAATGATAAACAAAGGAAATACAATATTTAATATGACCTATATCCTTGGAGTTATCTTCTTCTCTAAACTCTATTAACCATATAATTATTATACATAGTATAGAGGTACGATCCTAAAATGTGTCTATTGAATAAAAAGAGAAAAGATACCTACCTGTCTCTCTCTTCTGTGTGACAAAAATCAGTATGGGTCTCTTCTTCTCTTTTTTATTATTTATTCTGATAAATACACTTACACTCACAGGCTCCTCTCCTTTATGTTTAATAAATGAAGGATATTCAAATTCTAAAGTTTAAGAAAGGAACACTACCAGGAAGTATCTGACATTTCCAAATTGTCTACTGACAATATACTGATACTTCAAGTGATCTGTCTATACTTAAAACAACGGGCTTGCTGGGCTGTTGATATTATTCATCGCACGCCACTCCTTAAACATAATTGAGAATGTTACACAGAAATTAAACTAACACTGTACAAAGGATAAACTTAACCCACGATGAGATGTCGTCCAATCAATCTTTAAAATTCTGACAAAAAAAAGGTAGACTTAATAACAATTTTTAAAACACATATTTAAAATCAACCTACAGCCGAAGACTAAATTTAATTGACTTTAATTATACAACAAAAACATATTATAAGGGGTCGCACAGTGACTGAATTTAGAGTTTTAATATTGAGGTTTGGACAAAGAGCAGTTTTGTATAATTTTAATCTGTTGCGTCAGGCGACATACATTTAATTGACATTGACATTGTAAAAGTAGTAAGTAAATAATATTTTACAGTATTTCAATAATTTAATGTTATATGTATTATATATATTTTCACTCCTCAGTATAAGCTGCTAAAAATCTGATAATCCCCCATAAATGCAATATGTTTGAAAGGGATTAAAAATGTTCTCTTTACGTATTAATGTATTAATTGGATTGTATGATTGGTATTTGTTAGTTAACATTTATAATTATAAAAACCTGTACACGTATATTAATTACCGTACTGAATATATTATACAAATTAGAAACCATTAAAAAGTAGGCAAGGACGTAGCTGTTTTACTATATAAACATATTTCTTAATTAACACACAATAAGATTATTTCGTAACTTATAAAAGCATGCATTTTTTTTAAATGAAAACGTCGAACTAGTAATTAAAGATATAATTTACTTAAGTACGAAGTGAACGCAACAATAATATTATTAATTACTACCTTCGAGGTTAGAACTCTGGTCTTGAACCAAGATGACCGCACATGGAGTCTAGACCTTAAACCATAGACCTTAGTTCTCGTCTATGACGCTAGAACCAGCTAGTTCATCATAAAAATAAGTAGTAGTAAGTAGTAAAATTCTTTATTACACTAAAAAAAAATACATAAATTAAAATATAGTGTAAGGAAAAAAAAAGTATACAAAGAAAATATCAATGTATAATTTTGGGTGTAAAGGCGTAAATATTATCATTTCTAGCTTCATTTTCTTGTTAAAGAAAATTTTATTTAATTATAACTTTTCCTACCCTTCACCCTCTCTCTATGGACTCGAATGATAAAATATCATAATTTGAAATTAGTACATATTATATTTTTTTAGCTTCTTTGCAATTTCAGCCCTGTCCAGTTTTGTGTTTACGGTAAGAATAAGACTTTTTTTTTAAAGTCAAATGTACAATTACGATTGTTAACGTAGATAATAAGCATTAACACCCTATTAAATTTAATTAGAATACGTAATTTAAGTAGTTTTGTTAATCATCAGTCTGTATATTTACTTTTGAAAATAAGTTTTTTTCGAATTAAAAAGCATCTTATATGATGGCCGGGTTTAAACAAACAAATAAAAAAACAATTAAACCATTGTCTTGATTTCTAGAAACACAATAGTTTTTGTACATTAAAAATTGCACTGCAGATTTTAACTTCCTTCTATTTTATTGTGGTTAGGTGCTCAAGTAAAAAAAAATAAAAAAAAACTTTACTCTGGAAATTTTGATAAATAAAAACATTCTGATGAGTTTTTAAAAAAATGTACAGTTAAAAATAAATGCTTTGAAGAATGTATACGATTTTCTTAAAATTAGTAAAGTATTTTAATTTAATAAATATTTTGTTGGAAAATTCCTCAACTTATTCTCATAATATGAAAGTAAAAAATTATAATTTTTAATTTATTCTTTATAGCATTTGCTTTTCAACGCCCGACTTAAAAACTGCGGTCTGTCTGTAGTAACGTAGCAGCCAAATGCGTGGACGAATTTGATTGCGGTTTTTTTAATCTTTTACCTTACCAACCGTAAACAGATAGTTCAAATTTCCAATTATAAAAGTGACTCTCTGCTAGTAACGTGTGATATACCCTAGGGCTCTATCTTAGGTCCAGTACTCTTTTTGATATACGTCAGTAATATTGTAAATTTAAACCTATTAGAGCAAATAACTCCGTATGCAGATGACACTTGTCTTTTCTTTTTTACATAGTCGATAAGCTCAAAACAACCTTAATATAATAACTCCGTGGTAAGTGAAACTAAACTTTTAAACATAAATATAATAAATCAAATCTACACATACAACACATGCAACATTATTAATAAATTTAATAAAAATAGTATACGTTCTAATATAGCATTTACACCCAAAGTAAAAATACATAACCTAAGAAACAAAATTCATGTTTGGCAGTCTCGGATTTAGTTATTTTTAAAATTTTATCAAATAATAGTTTTACATACATTTAAATAAGTACCTAATTAAAATAAGATTGTAACTTGTGTATGTATGCCTGTACATGCAAGCTTGCATAGATGCAAGTATCTATCTGTGTGTTTTGTGTATATGCATATAAATATATACATAACGTCGGAATAAATTCTTTATGAGAAATAAATATCTTTAAACATAAAGCTTGGTTCGTCGAGATGGTTCTTAGCTATTTTCGGTCGCAAAAGAAGCAATCGTATCCAAGATATGGAGCTTTTATTGGTGCTGGTGAAAGGTTCTTATACAATGTTGACAGTAAAAAAACTAAACAAGTGAAATAAAACAAAAAAACAAAAAACCCCTTCACAAAAAGACTTCTAAAAAGGATAAAATATATATTATTATGTACTTATTGAAGTCGTTGCGACGGGAGACCGTTGTACGTATAAACAATGTTGACGAAAGTGTCTATTTTACAAAATTTTAAGTACATAATAATCATTTAAGTATATAATATTTTTTTTTTATGACTTTTAAAAATCTTTTTGTATCGGACTTTTTTATATTTTTAATTTATAAGTTATACAGTTCACGATAATATGCGATATGAAATAGTTTTTTTAGAATAATACAACTTGATTCAAATCACGTCATTTAACATAAAATCACAAACAAATATTTTTACTCATCTCAATAATTCTCAATTTTACTCATCTCAGAGATCATCTGAATAATTTTCTGGATCTCCAAAAATAAAAAAAGTATCTTTAGGGGCTGCAAATCCGGACAGTCCTACTTCCTTTCCAAAAAAATTACCTTTTATTGCTAAGTGTTCATAGCCATAACAAGAAAATGCTGAGATAAATTAAATTTTCAAAACAAAACAATTGAGTACGCTGGCGTTGTCACATCGAATTCAACTCTTACTTTTATTTTAACTCTCAATATCACAAAAAAATACTTTGTTTTGACCATTATTTGTCTATATTCGGATAATTCTTGTATTCTTAAGATTACTGTAAGTTTGTTAAATCGAAAGGGAAATAAATGAGATCCCACATATGACCAAAAAAATATAATAACTCTGTGAAAAATTATAGGTTCAGAAACTACGACAGATTGTAAAATATTCTGTAATGCCTTAGTAGTGTCACATCAAAGGTGGACGTACTCAGACGTACAATACTTGTCGTACGAGGTTATACTATGACTAAATATCGTCTGAATTATATTGAGGTATTTAGTTTCTTGCTGGAAAAATTTCCGATATAGCATGCAACATATCTGTTTTTATTGACCCAGAATAGATAGAATTGGAAAGCCCTTAAATCACTTCATAAATATTTGCTGAAATATAATTTAAATTCTAGAAAACTTCTGAGCAAATAAATCTAAATTTTTAAAAAAATCTTTATGAACACATATTGATAAGATACATAGATATATTTTCATGTTTTGTCAATATTAAGAAAGGCATGGATTTTGTGTACGTGTGAATATATGCTGGCACTTTTTAATTACAACTTTGTCTTTTATTGTTGACTATTTATTTAATTCTTTAAAATCCAAAAATTTTTATCACTTTTTTATACGTCAACGAACGCTTCCTCCTCTTCATCCTAAGGTTAGATGAGGTTAGGTGGTAGATAAAGATTTTGTGGGATTAAGTCTGCCTTTTGTGCATTCGTTTTGTACAGTGTACAGTAGAGAATAAAATAAAATAACCAGGTATTTCTAAAGACATTATGATGAATGTGTATTGAGGATATCCAACTAATTTGGCGTTTCCTGACTAGTGAATTTAAATACAATATTGATCACGGCGATCTTATAAGAGCAAATTTGGTCAATAAGTAACTTTAAAATTCATAGTTAATATTTGGATTAAGTTTTAAATGTGTTTTTGAAGAATAATTAGCACGTTGGTTCCAAGAATCATAAATCAAATTAAATCACGGATCAGGACGAGATAAGCCGGTTCAAAATCGGATGCACAATGTAACGTATAAGCATGAATTACGATTTTTTCATGACCACATGCCACATTATTTTCAATTATTTTGAAAATTATCAAGATGTTTTCAAATTGTGTTCTTAAAATTGAAACCGTAAAATTGAAACACTGATATTGAAAACATAAAACTGATATTTCTATGTTACAAAAGCAATCCAAGGCAAAGACGCTCAATATCGGACGAGTGCAGAATTTAAAAAGCAATAACCTCGCACAGAACGTGTAGGTTTGAAAGTAACAAAAATTTTCAGTTTATGACTAGTTGTCAAACTTTTTGTCACTTTACACACAATTTAGTAAAAGATCTGTCGTGAATTAAAAATGAGGCTACATTTGAAATGTTTACATCTTTGATGAACGGATCATAATTGATTGTTCCTTATCATGAGGTATGTAGTGGTGTAGTGGCTTGTTTTAATAAGTCTTTTGACTATTTAATATTACAATATTCCATATTGTGTTTTAAAACAATATCAAAATAGACACAAAATACTATTTCAAAAACTTCATGAGCTTCGAATGCTAATGTTTAAATACTAGTCAATGTTATTTTAATTGAATGAAACACATTTATTCTATAATGAAATAGATTCATGTCGTTTAAATTGGTTTTAGATCAATGTCACATGAAAGTAATATTATCACCGCGTTCTGAAATGGGAGAGCGAAATTGACCAATAAATTCAAAATTATAGTTTAATTTAACATCTATACAAGGATTCATAATTTATTTATTCATAGGAATATTAATGAAATTTGTCATGTCTGGATGTTTTCAAAGTCTTTTTAGGCAGAACCAATCAGATTATTGTGTGGGATGTTTTTAAAAAAAAAACATTAATTCTGTTAAGCATTTGAAATGTCAGAATAATAACACAAATGATTGAATCCTTCAGTGTAGGAACTATAGGCCTACTTTATTTACTTTTAAATCGAAATTTAGGCGTTACGAGTTTATTTTTATTTCTTGTATTGATCGTATTTCTTGTCGCTGTTTTTAGTATAAGTATTTAAATTTTGACGTATATAAAATATATTATTAAAAATGTATTGAGAAGCGACCGTAAGTATACCGATTTCTTTAAAAACATCTCTTAGGGAGTCTCTAGCTCTTAAATTACAAATAGCCCGTATAGCTCTTTTTTGTAAAACAAATATAGAGTTAATTTCGGCAGCACTGCCCCATAATAAAATACCGTAAGACAAAATACTATGAAAATAACTAAAATAATCGTTTGCTTATATCGGTTAAATTAATATTTTTTATTCTCTACCAAAATGAGCTAGCAGTAGGCCTATAGCTAACGGTTTAAGAAGACGAAACCAGACGAATAAGTCATACAAATATCTTGCCTTATACCAAATGAAAAGGATCTGTAAGCCTTTATTATATAGGTTAAAGAAAATAAATCCCCTATAGGAAAAATTAAATTTAAAAATAAAATTAGTCAGAAGGAAAATATTATTTTTATCACTTTACTTCTGTTTGAAAAAAACCAACAGGATAAGAAAGGTCTATTAAATCATAATTTCATTTTCCGTCATTTCACATTTAACTTTATAAGAAACAGGGCGCTATTAAGATTTAATGCTCGTCTTTTTGTCTGAATGTATAAAAATTAGTGGTTTCTGGAAATTACTAGAAGATATATTTGCTGTTTAATTATTATTTTTCAATTAATTTAGTCTTTCGTAATATTCAGTTTATAATATAAAAGGTTTAAAATAATATTTATTATAATGAACATTAATTTTCAATTATATATTTAGAAATAGGTAATACATATAAAACTTGACTGTTTGTCTATTTAAACTGAGGAAACTTATCGCATCGAAACTTGTAAAACTTCATCTACAAACAACTTTGATTTATAATGTACGTAAACAAAATAGACCTTTAATAAATTCCTAGACACGGAGAGAAGCTTTATCTAGATCCTGGTAATTAGGTCACACCGATAAAGTTTATGATAATGAAAATATATAAAACGACTTTAATGTAATTTTTAAATCAAAAAATTATATTCAGATATCCATAACACTCATTTTAATTTAGATATTTGTACTGATAAAGTATATTTAAAATTTAGGAGACTTGACAATTTAAATAAGAAACAGTTATATGACTATAGGGAAGCTGAAAAAGAGATAGATGGACATTGTATATGAGTTTATGAGAAATAAAGAAAAAGATCAGAGTTGAAACGAGAAGAAGACAGAAGCGAATGGAAGAAGAAAACATGTGCTGACTTGAACTAGAGCGAAAAAAGGACAGAAGAATGATGATTTTAGAAGTTCATGTTTTGTCTGAGAAATATAAGTTTTATAACTGTGTATTTTAATAATAGGATAATATATTTTATATTATTTTTGTATATATATAAGTGTAGTTTTTGTTTTATTTTAATATACGTAATATAAATTGTAATTCAAATAAAAAGAATTAAGATTGTATGCTTTGTTAGTACGCTATAATATAATATTTTATTTATCCACAGTTATAGCCGCATTTTAATAAATTATAATTAGTTAAAAAAATATATATTGCAAAACTAAAAGGTTAGGTTGTAATATTCGTAGCTCTCTAACACAATGAATAACAACAGATTGAATAAATTATAATTCTAGACCTGGATTACCACATTCACATTTTACAATATTCTGCATTTTTTAAGAAAAATTAATTAAATGTTCAAAATATTTGTTTTACACAATATTTCTTTCTCTACGGAAATCGCTCTCTCGTGAATAACATAGCTTCCATCATAAAATATATAACCCATGTTGTTACCTAAATTAAAAATAACAAAAAATAACTACGTTAAAAAAAGCCGACTTTAAAACTAAAAAGTAATAAATAATGAAGATTTAATATTTATTATATACTACCTATTATTTATATGTCCTATTTACTAAAAGGTTTTAAGTCGGTGCCAAGCCATTTAGTATTAAAGAATTCGGTTGAATACATTTTCGTAATTATTTATTTTTTGTTTTTCTTCGTATCGATTCAAACTAGTAATCATATGAAGATTGAGCTGCTTTTAATAATAACATTTAATTGCTATTTATTATGTTTATTTACGTATCTTAATTATTAAAGTAGGCATTTCATTGTATTAATTTGCTCGTATTCATTTAAGTGGTTAAATATAATTATTTGTTTAATGCTTGGCACCTACTTCAAACCTATTAGTAAATAGGACATATAAATAATAGGTAGTATATAATAAATATTAAATCTTCATTATTTATTACTTTTTAGTTTTAAAGTCGGTTTTTTTAACGTAGTTATTTTTATTTAATACTTTTTAGTTTATTGCTACATTATCAATTAGTCATGGGTAGACCTACAAAAGGTGCTGTGCGCCTTAAAAAATATAGATCTCAAGAAACGGGAACGGATAAAAGTAGTCTTCTCAATAAAAAATCTCTTTGAAACACAATTTCACGTTCTTGTGAGACTATTAAAGACTTCTCATATCCAAAACAACAGATGTCATTAGTCACAGCACGTTTTGATTTCCTTCCGGAGGAGTTAGTTCAAAAGTTGGACTAAAATGCTCATAAAATAAAAACTAATGGGCCTACCTGAATCAAATTTTTATGGGACCAACTCGAATCTATTCCGCATCAAACAAAAAAAGAATTACGTAAATCGGTTTAGAAACCGCGGAGAAATCGGTGTACATACATAAAAAAATAAAAAAAAACCGGCCAAATTGAGAACCTCCTTTTTGAAGAAGTCGGTTAAAAAAATAACCATTAAACATACCTATTTTAGTAAAACCTATTTCAATGTAATATCGTCCTACTTGTTCAAGTGACATTAAGATATCACGAAAGAAACTTTCCGAGCCAACCTTTTGATTCTTTTTCAAATATAGCTTACAATTATTGAACAGAACAAAGACTACAAATAACTAAATTTGACCCACATCAATCCACATTAGTAACTACCCTCCATTCCGCTGTCAGGACGTTTCCGCTTCCTGTGACGTCATCTCATATATTTTATAAAGTTGATAGGAAATGGCGCCAAGTTCTGGGGACTAATTAGTTCAGTAAATATGTTTTATATGTCGGCCAATTAGTAAAAGTTTGTGTTTCGACATTATTTAAGAGAATATTCTTCTTACGTCTCTGTAATTCACACTTACATCTTTGTTATCTTATCAATATAATTTATTTGTATTTAGAAACAAAAGGATGTTTTTATTTTTAAATATTTTTATTAAATTGACAGTAAAACAGAATACTAACAACGTGACTGAAGCGAAATACTGGAATCTCACTCATCAAGTGTAGGTACCTGCTATTATGTCCCATGGCGGCAGCTGTCAAACTACCGCGCAACCGTTGAATCACGTTAACAAGTTAAATATCTCATTGTTAATTAACTGAACTTGAATTTAACTCAGCATTGAACTGTTAATTTACTATTTTGGACAAATTTGATATCCTTTTCATACTCAATCATTTAGTTAAAAGTGTCATTTTTTTTCTTTTTGTATCCCCAGTGAATAAATGAATACCACAGACATATTGTTAAACAATATGTTATATAAATAAATTCTAACAGTAAGCTAAGATGCAATATTTGCAATAGACCGAGACAAAGCTCAAACGCATATATCATCCTATTGACGACAAATACAAACTGACTAGGGATTTAATCATTTGCCCCAAATGCATAGATTGCTTTGTCTGCCAAAATCAAACGAGATAGTCAAATAACAAATAACTCATTAACAGAAGTATATATTAAGTAAATATACATTATGTTCCGAATTGTTCTAAATAAAAAAGATAAAAAATTATGGTTCGTTCCAAGAGAAATATATTTTTATCGTTTTAACAATATTTAAAAGAGCTAAAGAAATGTTCACTTTTAATTTCCTAATAAACAAAGCTCCTTTAAATATGTAACCCCGTCTTGTTATTTTGTAGTAGATAACAAGCGATGTCTGAAAATTACTAGATGTATAAATAATATATAATAATAATGTATGATTTGCTTTTAACTATAAGCAAGTTAAGCAATTAAGTTATATAAGTTCCATTATTTATTTTACACTAATTATAAGCTACATATCTAGAATAAAGAAGTAGTAGATAACAAGCGATGTCTGAAAATTACTAGAAGATGTATAAATAATATATAATAATAATGTATAATTTGCTTTTAACTATAAGCAAGTTAAGCAATTAAGTTATATAAGTTCCATTATTTATTTTACACTTATTATAAGCTACATATCTAGAATAAAGAAATAATACATTGTGTGTGTATTCAAAGTTACTAATATTTAAGTAAAAATCTTTTAAAAATACAACCTACCAAAAACTTTTATTTATAATGCAAGTAAACAAGAAATAACTTTTGTAAATTCCTAGGCACGAAAAAAAGTATCAGAATTTGGCGAATTAGTTAAAAAGTTTATTAAAATAAGAAAACAATAACATCAAACAAACTAAACAAATGTTATAATAATAATATTTATATTGCACCAATTTAAGAAAATAATCTTTATACGATGGTTAAATAATTAAGTCTAAGGTTATTCGATTACTACTAAATTTTAGTAGATAACTTCATAATTATTTAGATAAATAGGAAATTTTAAAACAATCTGAATTTAAAAAAATATATCATATTTTTAAATATTTTATTTGATTAACTTTTTTTATGGCATGTGCACCACTTACTACTACCCGAACAGCATGGTTTTATTAAGATATTCTATTGGTACTAATCTCGTTTACTTCGTAGCGGATGTTATCGATGCTACAGACCGTGTAATCCCGGAAGAGTTAATCACACAACATTAATTCATAGGTTATCTGTGTTCGTTATCGTGAATCTTATTACATTGGTGTGACTCCTACTCAACGACTCCTTTTAAAACCAACATCAAAAGTTGCAGTAAATGATTAGGCATCTAACTTATTTCTGATACCTTTTGGTGTATCTTAAGGCTCTCAACTAGGCCCATTGTTTTTAATGTTTTCATAAACTAAATAACATCTTATTTTATTTTCGTCACTTAGCATTTGGATTAAGATCCTATTAAATTGCAAAATATGCACTGAGATTATTGACAAGACAGACGTTATTCGTGATCTAGGTATATATATTTATAATAAGCTGTATTTTAATATGTATATGATTAGGTTAATAATTATTATTATTTTTTTCTACAAGAAAATAATAATATAGGATGTGAAGCCATAGCAGTAGCAGCTATGATCAAAGTTGTATTTGTGTAACTTAAACTAATGTATTATTTTTTTATATTTGTATAGCTAAAAAAAACAACAAATCTTGTTATACCCATTGTTAATGTATGCCGTGGCAACCTACAATTAAGGCACCACAAGAAAAGTAAAATAAATAAAGTAAATTTCTTTATGAAACCATTGTAACTTTTCATGATATTTATTTGTTGTCCTATAAATAATGAAATAAATATGTGTTAGTGAGCTTAACTTTATTGTTTTTATTTAATTTACACCATAAACTCATAATTTTATGATAGACGAAATTAGTTTTAGAAATTAACTATAAGCTAAACGAAAATAGTTGGCATTAATAAATTATAGTAAAATATATTACAAAACAATAAAAGTGTAACTTTTGATGTTTGTTATTTGTTCACTAGAGAGAGAAGAACTACAGATTATCTATCTTGCCGATAACTGGAACATTATACCACTAGTACTAAATTATCACAAGTTCTATTATTATGTCAAAAAATATTCAGACATTGTAAATGTTTGGGAACATTTGTATTTTGTAAATCGTATTCTAGGAAGTATATAACTTTGAAACACTCTCGAAATTAGGACACGCTTATACGAAAATAGATAAAAGTTAACACAAAATAAACATCTACACGAACATATAAAGGAAACTTTTATCAATGTAATATCGTATTTGAAGCGCTTTTGAGGCAGCGAGTCCACGTTAAAGTCGGGATCAAATTAGATTGGCACGGAGTTTAAGCTACTTACCCGGAACGGAGTTTGATAGAAATGATAGGTACATTCCTGGTTACAAAGTTGAAGGTCGCTCGGGATCACAATTTTTTAATAAACATGAACAGATTATTTGCTTTCAAAGATTACTGACACATTAATTTCGGAAAAAAATATTGTGATACCGGCAAAAGCATTTTCTGTTATCTTTCAAATCTGAGTAAATCTAATTTTCAATCAAGTTTTTATTCGGTCCACAATCATAATCTATTTACAAACCAACCAAATATATTAGTAAAAACCGAAACAAAAAATAACCCTCGCTAAAATAGTAGTTAAAGATCCAGCGCGCTTCATCTTTCTATCTTTTTATACATATACTTTTAATGATAAAAAAGAACAAAGACCTAGAAAACCTAAACTTCATTCATATTAACTTACATTAGTAACTATTCTCCATTCCGATTTCAGTTAGTTGCCTCTTCCTGTGTTTTCATCAGTCAATTAGCAATTGATCTCATTAAATTCATACAATTATATTATTTCATTAAAATTAAGGTCTATTTTAACAATAATCTAAGACGTAACGTTTGTAATAGACCAAGACAAAGCCCAAATAAACTTATTGATCATTCCATTAATTGCAAATACGTTTTGGCTAAGAATTTTAGCAATAGACCATATATGAAAATAAATTTGCATTTGCTATGCTTTGTTCGCGACAATCAAAGCAATTTAGACGGTCAAAAATTAATATATTATTAAATGAATTATCTTAATTAGTAAAATATATTTAGACATTTTAGATCCAATCCAGTGTAGATCCAATCCAGTGTAAATCCTAGAAGAATCCGATAAAAGAATTCGATAAAAACAAGCTCATACAACCTATGAACGAAAATGATCAAGAACGCGAAGTTACGAAGTGCAACCGGAGTAATTGTTTGTCTGACATTTCACCGGTTCGAACTTTGCTGTTACGTTCCTTATTAGTTTTGTTTTCTTAATCTTTTGTGGTTTCATAGTTATAAAGTTTCCTTAAACTATAGTTTCTTAAAAGTCATCAAATTACGAAAGCTGAGATTTTTATCGACTAGACTATTGAGCTGAACGTAAGCGAAGCTCTTAACCGTTTGGGAATAAATTTTTTGAGGCGACGTCACAAGAAAACCACTGGACTAATTTTGTAATTGTCACACATGTGAAGGACGTGACTGGGCTTCTACTCCAAAAAACAGAGTAAAAAATATTGTTTTGTTTTAAAGATATGGTCAAAAAACTGAATCTCTCATTGACTTAAGCTTAACTGTTAACCTTTCCGGTTAGTTACTCTTAATAGTCCGATAAAGTTACTTTTAACCTTTCCGATGCCAGAAACTTCATTGAAAGTCCTTGGGCGCGGTATGGACCGACTTTAGTAGCATAGAAAAGGGGGAGGGCGCTAAGCTCGACTCCCGCAGCGCATTGTGGCGGATCCTAGTCTTTATTCTTCAATCAAAGGTGTAAATGCTTTTAAGAATCATCACTGGAGGGATTGTTATCTTTTACAAGAAAAAATATTTTAAAGAAGTTATGTTGGCAGTAAGTAGTAGGACCAATAGATTGTTGAAGGTCTGGGAATACCAGACTGGAATATAGCTACCTATTCAAAACACACACACTCATTACATAAAACTATTATGTATTTTTACATTATTATTTTAAAACTCCGACTTCATAGTAGATTGAAGTATTTTTACTCCTTAACTGCAATTTTATAAAATTTAACTTCAATAGCTTAAAAGGTCTGCTGAACTTTAACTTATCTAATATTTAGGCAAAAGATTAAATATTACAAGTTGGCACTTTGTTGATAAGTGTTCGGAACTCTTGGGTATTAGAATTATATATAACACCAAAATGGCAAAAAGACAGACAAAACTTAACTTTGATGGAAATTGTTTTCGAGTAATAAAAATGTTTAGGTTAAGCATAGTTATAATCCGGGCATAAGTTGTAATATATCCTGCCTAAGAAAGTATTACATCTAATTTTGGAAGTAATCACTCAAAATGGATGGACATGTAACACGCCGCGCGCCGCCATGAACTCGAACATTGCTTTGGCAATTTCAAACATTATTGCTAATAATTGGCAATTTACCTTTCATGTTTGGGGAAATGAAAAACTGTTTAATAAAAGCCGGGTAATATTACCCATGTAATTGTTCTGATTTGGTGATTATTTTGCGAACAATCCGGTTTTAATCTGTCAATTTTCTATCGATCATTTTTTAAATGATTAGATTTTCTAACAGAAACTGAACTCACAAATGTTGAGTTCATCTTTTTGGTGTTTGCTATTATTTTAGTTAGTATTTATAGTATATGTTTGATTTTTAGATTGTTCATCTTACATTATTAGCCAATTCTGTTTATTGTTAACGCAAACATCTACACATTTATTAAAAATTTTATTTGTATACCAAAATCTCTTTCCACCTTGTCCTTCGGTTCTTGTTTTATTAAATAAAATATTTTTTTTAATAATGCATGAACTCAAATATAGGATGACTTCAAAATCCATAGACTATCCAAGCTAAAGGTAAAAATAAGTAGCTGTTTGAAGTTTTTCTTCAAACTCATCAATTGTGTCTATATGCTTATAAGTGCTGGCTTTCATCTGAAAATTTACAGGGTTACATAGTATAGTACATTTCAGAGATGCGATGAGATTGCTAGTTGTAAACTTCAACGCATTTAGTTTTAGTAATCTTTGATATAACTTTTTCATAAGCATCATTTATGATTACTTGAAATAAAAAACTTTGATTAATATACAGTTACACTACATCAAGCATTAGATATTTAATCTAATTTACACACAATCTATGAAAAAAAAAAGTTTTGTTGGACGCAAACAGACAGAACATAAAATCTTATTTATTTTGGGGTTTTCGTCGCCACGGAATTGTATTACCAACGTAAAATCTTCCAAGTAGGAGCATACAAAATAAGAATCTTACAAAGATATAGCAACAGATTGGTGGTTAGAAATTTATTAGAAGATGGTTCTGACAACAGCAGACGTGTCTTGCCTTCAAATTATGTATTTTGTGAAAGGTATTTTGTTAAGAAAATCTTAGGTTCTTGTAAATATTATATTTTGTAAGAAAAGATTTGTACGGATTTAATAACATTGAGTACTTTTATTGTTTTGAGATTTATCTATCATTTAATCGAAAAAGATGTATCATAGACAATTCCTTGAGCCTTGATTTTATGGTGACTTATTTCAAGCTTTAGTTTTTTTTTCGTAAAATAACTCGAAAGTTTTTAAATTAATAATGAGTTTATGAGAAATAAAGAAAAAGATCAGAGTTGAAACGAGAAGAAGACAGAAGCGACTGGAAGAAGAAAACATGTGCCGACTTGAACTAGAGCGAAAAAAGGACAGAAGAATGATGATTTTAGAAGTTCATGTTTTGTCTGAGAAATATAAGTTTTATAACTGTGTATTTTAATAATAGAATAATATATTTTATATTATTTTTGTATATATATAAGTGTAGTTTTTGTTCCAGTGTTTTATTTTAATATACGTAATATAAATTGTAATTCAAATAAAAATAATTAAGATTGTATGTTTTGTTAGTACGCTATAATATAATATTTTATTTATCATAAATTATAATGAGTTAAAAAATATATATTGCAAAACTAAAAGTTTAGGTTGTAATATTCGTAGCTCTCTAACACAATGAATAACTATAGATTGAATCTATACTAATATTATAAAGCTGAAGAGTTTGTTTGTTTGAACGCACTAATCTCTAGAACTACTGGCCCGAATTAAAAATTCTTTTTGTGTGGAATAGTCCGTTTATTGAGGAAGGATATATGTCATCTCGCTGTGACTTATAGAAGTCAAACAGCAATGAAAAATGCTGCAAAAACGGGAAAAGATTTCTTTTTTGAGAGCTTTCCTCGCGTGCGCTGAGGAAACACTAAAACCGCGCGGACGGAGTCGCGGGCGATCCCTAGTAAATTATAATTCTAGACCTGGATTACCACATTCACGTTTTACCATATTCTGTATTTGTTTAAGAAAAATTAAGGTAATGTTCAAAATTTTTGTTTTACACAAAATTTTTTTATCAACGGAAATCGCTCTCTCGTGAATAACATAGCTTCCATCATAAAATATATAACCCATATTGTTACCTAAATTAAATATAACAAAAAATAACCATTAATCATACCTATTTTAGTAAAACCTATTTCAATGTAATATCGTCACGCTTGTTCAAGTGACATTAAGATATCACGGACGAAACTTTTAGAGCCAACCTTTTGATTCTTTTTCAAATATAGCTTACAATTATTGAACAGAACAAAGACTACAAATAACTAAATTTGACCCACATCAATCCACATTAGTAACTACCCTCCTTTCCGCTGTCAGGACGTTTCCTCTTCCTGTGACGTCATCTCATATATTTTATAAAGTTGATAGGAAATGGTGCCAAGTTCTGGGGACTAATTAGTTCAGTAAATATGTTTTATATGTCGGCCAATTAGTAAAAGTTTGTGTTTCGACATTATTTAAGAGAATATTCTTCTTACGTCTCTGTAATTCACACTTACATCTTTGTTATCTTATCAATATAATTTATTTGTATTTAGAAACAAAAGGATGTTTTTATTCTTAAATATTTTTATTAAATTGACAGTAAAATAGAATAATAACAACGTGACTGAAGCGAAATACTGGAATCTCACTCATCAAGTGTAGGTACCTGCTATTATGTCCCATGGCGGCAGCTGTCAAACTACCGCGCAACTGTTGAATCACGTTAACAAGTTAAATATCTCATTGTTAATTAACTGAACTTGAACTTAACTCAGCATTGAACTGTCAATTTACTATTTTGGACAAATTTGATATCCTTTTCATACTCAATCATTTAGTTAAGTGTCATTTTTTTTCTCTTTGTATCCCCAGTGAATAAATGAATACCACAGACATATTGTTAAACAATATGTTATATAAATAAATTCTAACAGTAAGCTAAGATGCAATATTTGCAATAGACCGAGACAAAGCTCAAACGCATATATCATCCTATTGACGACAAATACAAACTGACTAGGGATTTAATCATTTGCCCCAAATGCATAGATTGCTTTGTCTGCCAAAATCAAACGAGATAGTCAAATAACAAATAACTCATTAACAGAAGTATATATTAAGTAAATATACATTATGTTCCGAATTGTTCTAAATAAAAAAGATAAAAAATTATGGTTCGTTCCAAGAGAAATATATTTTTATCGTTTTAACAATATTTAAAGAGCTAAAGAAATTTTCACTTTTAATTTCCTAATAAACAAAGCTCTTTTAAATATGTAACCCCGTCTTGTTATCTTGTAGTAGATAACAAGCGATGTCTGAAAATTACTAGAAGATGTATAAATAATATATAATAATAATGTATAATTTGCTTTTAACTATAAGCAAGTTAAGCAATTAAGTTATATAAGTTCCATTATTTATTTTACACTTATTATAAGCTACATATCTAGAATAAAGAAATAATACATTGTGTGTGTATTCAAAGTTACTAATATTTAAGTAAAAATCTTTTAAAAATACAACCTACCAAAAACTTTTATTTATAATGCAAGTAAACAAGAAATAACTTTTGTAAATTCCTAGGCACGAAAAAAAGTATCAGAATTTGGCGAATTAGTTAAAAAGTTTATTAAAATAAGAAAACAATAACATCAAACAAACTAAACAAATGTTATAATAATAATATTTATATTGCACCAATTTAAGAAAATAATCTTTATACGATGGTTAAATAATTAAGTCTAAGGTTATTCGATTACTACTAAATTTTAGTAGATAACTTCATAATTATTTAGATAAATAGGAAATTTTAAAACAATCTGAATTTAAAAAAATATATCATATTTTTAAATATTTTATTTGATTAACTTTTTATGGCATGTGCACCACTTACTACTACCCGAACAGCATGGTTTTATTAAGATATTCTATTGGTACTAATCTCGTTTACTTCGTAGCGGATGTTATCGATGCTACAGACCGTGTAATCCCGGAAGAGTTAATCACACAACATTAATTCATAGGTTATCTGTGTTCGTTATCGTGAATCTTATTACATTGGTGTGACTCCTACTCAACGACTCCTTTTAAAACCAACATCAAAAGTTGCAGTAAATGATTAGGCATCTAACTTATTTCTGATACCTTTTGGTGTATCTTAAGGCTCTCAACTAGGCCCATTGTTTTTAATGTTTTCATAAACTAAATAACATCTTATTTTATTTTCGTCACTTAGCATTTGGATTAAGATCCTATTAAATTGCAAAATATGCACTGAGATTATTGACAAGACAGACGTTATTCGTGATCTAGGTATATATATTTATAATAAGCTGTATTTTAATATGTATATGATTAGGTTAATAATTATTATTATTTTTTTCTACAAGAAAATAATAATATAGGATGTGAAGCCATAGCAGTAGCAGCTATGATCAAAGTTGTATTTGTGTAACTTAAACTAATGTATTATTTTTTTATATTTGTATAGCTAAAAAAAACAACAAATCTTGTTATACCCATTGTTAATGTATGCCGTGGCAACCTACAATTAAGGCACCACAAGAAAAGTAAAATAAATAAAGTAAATTTCTTTATGAAACCATTGTAACTTTTCATGATATTTATTTGTTGTCCTATAAATAATGAAATAAATATGTGTTAGTGAGCTTAACTTTATTGTTTTTATTTAATTTACACCATAAACTCATAATTTTATGATAGACGAAATTAGTTTTAGAAATTAACTATAAGCTAAACGAAAATAGTTGGCATTAATAAATTATAGTAAAATATATTACAAAACAATAAAAGTGTAACTTTTGATGTTTGTTATTTGTTCACTAGAGAGAGAAGAACTACAGATTATCTATCTTGCCGATAACTGGAACATTATACCACTAGTACTAAATTATCACAAGTTCTATTATTATGTCAAAAAATATTCAGACATTGTAAATGTTTGGGAACATTTGTATTTTGTAAATCGTATTCTAGGAAGTATATAACTTTGAAACACTCTCGAAATTAGGACACGCTTATACGAAAATAGATAAAAGTTAACACAAAATAAACATCTACACGAACATATAAAGGAAACTTTTATCAATGTAATATCGTATTTGAAGCGCTTTTGAGGCAGCGAGTCCACGTTAAAGTCGGGATCAAATTAGATTGGCACGGAGTTTAAGCTACTTACCCGGAACGGAGTTTGATAGAAATGATAGGTACATTCCTGGTTACAAAGTTGAAGGTCGCTCGGGATCACAATTTTTTAATAAACATGAACAGATTATTTGCTTTCAAAGATTACTGACACATTAATTTCGGAAAAAAATATTGTGATACCGGCAAAAGCATTTTCTGTTATCTTTCAAATCTGAGTAAATCTAATTTTCAATCAAGTTTTTATTCGGTCCACAATCATAATCTATTTACAAACCAACCAAATATATTAGTAAAAACCGAAACAAAAAATAACCCTCGCTAAAATAGTAGTTAAAGATCCAGCGCGATTCATCTTTCTATCTTTTTATACATATACTTTTAATGATAAAAAAGAACAAAGACCTAGAAAACCTAAACTTCATTCATATTAACTTACATTAGTAACTATTCTCCATTCCGATTTCAGTTAGTTGCCTCTTCCTGTGTTTTCATCAGTCAATTAGCAATTGATCTCATTAAATTCATACAATTATATTATTTCATTAAAATTAAGGTCTATTTTAACAATAATCTAAGACGTAACGTTTGTAATAGACCAAGACAAAGCCCAAATAAACTTATTGATCATTCCATTAATTGCAAATACGTTTTGGCTAAGAATTTTAGCAATAGACCATATATGAAAATAAATTTGCATTTGCTATGCTTTGTTCGCGACAATCAAAGCAATTTAGACGGTCAAAAATTAATATATTATTAAATGAATTATCTTAATTAGTAAAATATATTTAGACATTTTAGATCCAATCCAGTGTAGATCCAATCCAGTGTAAATCCTAGAAGAATCCGATAAAAGAATTCGATAAAAACAAGCTCATACAACCTATGAACGAAAATGATCAAGAACGCGAAGTTACGAAGTGCAACCGGAGTAATTGTTTGTCTGACATTTCACCGGTTCGAACTTTGCTGTTACGTTCCTTATTAGTTTTGTTTTCTTAATCTTTTGTGGTTTCATAGTTATAAAGTTTCCTTAAACTATAGTTTCTTAAAAGTCATCAAATTACGAAAGCTGAGATTTTTATCGACTAGACTATTGAGCTGAACGTAAGCGAAGCTCTTAACCGTTTGGGAATAAATTTTTTGAGGCGACGTCACAAGAAAACCACTGGACTAATTTTGTAATTGTCACACATGTGAAGGACGTGACTGGGCTTCTACTCCAAAAAACAGAGTAAAAAATATTGTTTTGTTTTAAAGATATGGTCAAAAAACTGAATCTCTCATTGACTTAAGCTTAACTGTTAACCTTTCCGGTTAGTTACTCTTAATAGTCCGATAAAGTTACTTTTAACCTTTCCGATGCCAGAAACTTCATTGAAAGTCCTTGGGCGCGGTATGGACCGACTTTAGTAGCATAGAAAAGGGGGAGGGCGCTAAGCTCGACTCCCGCAGCGCATTGTGGCGGATCCTAGTCTTTATTCTTCAATCAAAGGTGTAAATGCTTTTAAGAATCATCACTGGAGGGATTGTTATCTTTTACAAGAAAAAATATTTTAAAGAAGTTATGTTGGCAGTAAGTAGTAGGACCAATAGATTGTTGAAGGTCTGGGAATACCAGACTGGAATATAGCTACCTATTCAAAACACGAGCTCATTACATAAAACTATTATGTATTTTTACATTATTATTTTAAAACTCCGACTTCATAGTAGATTGAAGTATTTTTACTCCTTAACTGCAATTTTATAAAATTTAACTTCAATAGCTTAAAAGGTCTGCTGAACTTTAACTTATCTAATATTTAGGCAAAAGATTAAATATTACAAGTTGGCACTTTGTTGATAAGTGTTCGGAACTCTTGGGTATTAGAATTATATATAACACCAAAATGGCAAAAAGACAGACAAAACTTAACTTTGATGGAAATTGTTTTCGAGTAATAAAAATGTTTAGGTTAAGCATAGTTATAATCCGGGCATAAGTTGTAATATATCCTGCCTAAGAAAGTATTACATCTAATTTTGGAAGTAATCACTCAAAATGGATGGACATGTAACACGCCGCGCGCCGCCATGAACTCGAACATTGCTTTGGCAATTTCAAACATTATTGCTAATAATTGGCAATTTACCTTTCATGTTTGGGGAAATGAAAAACTGTTTAATAAAAGCCGGGTAATATTACCCATGTAATTGTTCTGATTTGGTGATTATTTTGCGAACAATCCGGTTTTAATCTGTCAATTTTCTATCGATCATTTTTTAAATGATTAGATTTTCTAACAGAAACTGAACTCACAAATGTTGAGTTCATCTTTTTGGTGTTTGCTATTATTTTAGTTAGTATTTATAGTATATGTTTGATTTTTAGATTGTTCATCTTACATTATTAGCCAATTCTGTTTATTGTTAACGCAAACATCTACACATTTATTAAAAATTTTATTTGTATACCAAAATCTCTTTCCACCTTGTCCTTCGGTTCTTGTTTTATTAAATAAAATATTTTTTTTAATAATGCATGAACTCAAATATAGGATGACTTCAAAATCCATAGACTATCCAAGCTAAAGGTAAAAATAAGTAGCTGTTTGAAGTTTTTCTTCAAACTCATCAATTGTGTCTATATGCTTATAAGTGCTGGCTTTCATCTGAAAATTTACAGGGTTACATAGTATAGTACATTTCAGAGATGCGATGAGATTGCTAGTTGTAAACTTCAACGCATTTAGTTTTAGTAATCTTTGATATAACTTTTTCATAAGCATCATTTATGATTACTTGAAATAAAAAACTTTGATTAATATACAGTTACACTACATCAAGCATTAGATATTTAATCTAATTTACACACAATCTATGAAAAAAAAAAGTTTTGTTGGACGCAAACAGACAGAACATAAAATCTTATTTATTTTGGGGTTTTCGTCGCCACGGAATTGTATTACCAACGTAAAACCTTCCAAGTAGGAGCATACAAAATAAGAATCTTACAAAGATATAGCAACAGATTGGTGGTTAGAAATTTATTAGAAGATGGTTCTGACAAGAGCAGACGTGTCTTGCCTTCAAATTATGTATTTTGTGAAAGGTATTTTGTTAAGAAAATCTTAGGTTCTTGTAAATATTATATTTTGTAAGAAAAGATTTGTGCGGATTTAATAACATTGAGTACTTTTATTGTTTTGAGATATATCTATCATTTAATCGAAAAAGATGTATCATAGACAATTGCTTGAGCCTTGATTTTATGGTGACTTATTTCAAGCCTTATTTTCGTAAAATAACTCGAAAGTTTTTAAATAAAGTTTTATTGATATACAAGATTTCTCTACGAACTGACAGACTGTTGGTTGACTGACTGACATACAAAGATCGAAGGTTATGTAACAAGCACTAATAAAGTAAATGGTAATATATATATATATATATAATGTACATAATTGTAATATATATATATCAGAATTTGTTTCTCTCCAACAAAAATAATAACATTACATTGCGAATGGAAATTGATATAAAAATGTCTGCAATCAAATTATTTATCGACACTTCATAAAATATAATATTCTTTTTAAAATAAATTCACATATCCTTTATAGTTTCAGGCTTTGGATCATAACTCGGCAGATTTGTATGAATGTGAAATAAACCTTCGTTGTGTCAATTAAACAGTTTAGAACATGTTATATTTTTTTACGTGTTATTGTCATTAAATTGATAAAAAATACAAAAATATTTGAATATTTACTTTCAGTAAGCCTAAGCAAACTGCTCGAAACTAGATGATAAACGTTTTAATAATAAAGTCAGAATAGATTATAATTTGAATAATAGCTAGCTAGCTTTATCTTCCAAGTACTAGCAAAAAATACTTGATAATTATGAAAGAACTGTGACTGCTTCTTACATTCTGCAAATTCCCTTAAAATCGGTGTAGGATTTCAAAACCACCGTAATAACTGTCACTATACACAAAACCGAATAATTGAGAATTTTTTCTTCATTACTTTTCTTCAGGTATTCCATTTTCAAAAGCGATGAATCGATAAATCTGAATTGGCAGGTTCGTTTCCTTGGGTTGACATTTTATTATTCTTTATTAAACTAAATTCTAAATAACAAATCACAAAATGGGTCATGTGTAGATAAGCTGAAAATCATGATTGCTTCTAATAATATCAGGACAAATGTGTATAACATTGATCTAACCCCTAAGTAAGCAAATTATTTGATTGTGTTAAGGGTCTTAGACAACGATACAAATACATAGAAATACACATTATAAAAACTGAGAATACATTTAATAATTGACCAAACCCAAACATAACATACCTCTATGCTCATCACATATTTGCCTGTCTCTGCTGGGAATCGAATTCGAGCCCCATGGCGCCGCTACAGGTTAGACGTCTGCACTAACCACTCGACCAACGGGCGGTTATAGATCTCAGATGGCCGGATATTTCTGACTAATTTGACACTAAGCTATACTAATGTAAATTTACATCTTAATTCTTTAAGTTATTTCAGTGCGAAAGTTTAATAAACATAAATCCTTCTCCTTAACTTTCGTACTTAAATTCGACTTTGGATTATTTATAAACAACTAAAACGCTAATTATTAAACAATTTAGAATGTTCATTAACCATCAATCTAAAAACGATTACTTTGTAAGTTTTACAGTTTACAAAGACTAATATTATTGTAAAATAATATCAATATCCCATTAAATGTTTTTATTAATAAAATGTTTATTTTGATTGGAATTCATCTGTATTATTATCTGATACTGTAATCCTGGAAATATTGAAAATTATGTACATCATATTAACAAAATATTTATAATACATATAAATATAAAAAAAAATAAATATTGAAAAAAAAATTACAAAATGAACTCTCACGAACAAAATATGTTTTATTGTATAAATTTGATGTGTTACTGACAATTTGTATCACTTATATAATAAACTTTAGTTATTACCCAACTAAATGAAATACAATAAAAATGAAATAAAAAAAATGTAATTTTAAATATGAAATTTAAATAAATGTAATATCGTATTTCAGCGCTCTTGAGTCAGCGAGTCAACGTCGAAGTCGTGATCAAAATAGATTGCCGCGGAGTTTTAGCCACTTACCGGGAATGGGGTTTAATAAAAAGATAGGCCCATTCATCGTTACATTCAAGTAGGAGGTCGCTTAGGATATAAAATATAATAAGACTATTTAATCTCTACACTGTTTTTTATTGGTAAAAGTATTAATATTTCGTGAACTATTTATTGGTCTTTACATTTATTAATAGGAATATGATATGCACACGGAAGAGATTGAATGGGATTGTCATTTCTTTTTTAAACGTATAAATATTACAAAAAACAAAGACTTCTTATAAATATTACAAAGAACAAAGACTTCAAATAACTAAGCTTTATCCACATTAATCCAGATTAGTAACTACCCTCTTTTCCGATGTCAGTTAGTTGGCTCTTCCGGTGACGTCATCACATAGATTTTATATAGTTAGTTAGCTAATGGAAGTTTTGGGCTCTAATTTGCTCAGCAAATGTATTTCAGATGTCTACCAATCATAACAATCTTGCTTTGAAATTGTTCGTTAAGAGTAATCTCTTCTAACATCGTACTATTCTTACTATAAATAATGTATAACATATGTAATCTTAACCAACACATTATTTAAGGACCAAAGTCAGTGTATGCTACTGCCGCCAAATACATCAACGAATTGGGGAATCACCAACGTCATCCTTTTCATAAGTTAGTTTTATTAAGTGTCTTCTTTTAACATTTATTACTAATACTACTTAATAAAGCATACTTGTGATACTTTGAATGTCTAATAACCCATAAAAACATTTAAACTATTTCAAAAACTGATATTGTAATATGATTTTTCTTAAGAAACTAATATTTAGTCTTAATAAATATTAAACTAAAAATTATTAAACTACTTCATGTTTATTTTGGAATTACTGACTATTTACCATTCGTTTTGAATCGAACAGATATCTTTAGACTTATTATCTAGTTTTTGTAATGTTAGGTGTTTACGCGATGTCGTTTTTTCTGAATAAAGCCACAAATGCTACAACGACGGCCTTTAGGTTGCATATGGGTGATCATATCATAGAGTGGGCTCCATACAAGCATTTTTGGAACAAATGCGACGTAATACTTTTACCACCTTATAAGATTTCAATACGAAAACTTATAAATATAGCATGCAACGTATTTTACGGGCTTGCAATGAATAAAATCCAAAAGCTTTTAAAACGCGTCACAAATTGTAACCAAAAAAGAATTTAATACGAGTACCTACATATACGAGTAACATAAAAAAAATTGTGGGCAAATGACCTTCAGCAAATACTTCACGAACTTATATTGATATTTTCTTTATAATTTAGCTAAACTTATTGTCAATATTCTGAAAGGCAGCGACACGGCCGTGTTTGTCTAATTATTGGCGCTATTCCGGTGACAACGTTAGCTTTTAGCAATAACCAGAACTTTCAGAACTGCTTATGAAATATACCATCACCTTAAAAGTTTTAAACAAAGTTAAGTTTTCCTGATCTATATTTTAATACGAAATTGATCGATTAATTGATTGATTGATTGATTGATTGATTGATTGACTATGTCATAAAAGAATTATGAAAAGGATAAACTTACCAAATCCTAGGTGAATTAAATTTCCAAGGTTTTCTTGAAAATTACTTCCAGACTAGTTTTCAACCAAAAACTATATATTCAGATATCTATGTATACCTAAATATACATTGTTTGTATAAGACAATTTTATTTCGGATTCGACATCCTGCCAACCATTACAATTTTGGAGAAGAAAATGCCATAAGTATGACTTTTTCTTCTAGTGTCACTTTTATTCTATTTAATTATTAAAATACCGAAATATATCCAAGTTCAGTGTTAACATTGTATTCTTTAAAGGTAAAGCAGTAAAGTTGAAAAATAAAAGTGATATTTCTATGTTACCAAACTTCTTTAAGAAATAGAATTTCATTCACTAAGGAATGCAGAATTTTAGAATCGACAGATAACGGTTTCAAAATGTTAGAGAGTTACTTTGCTTTTCTTACTAGTCACAATAATTCAATATAATAATTCATATACCTAAGTAAGTTATGAAATTATTTATTTTCGATAGTGTTTCTAGATCGTTACCACATGGGTAAAATTAAAAAGGCCACTTTTTTATGCTACTCATGTGGTACTAATTTCTTAAAGGTTGGTAACGATCCATATTGCAAAACATTTCTCATGTGGGCGGTGATCACTTTACGACACGTGGTTTATAAAAAACAGCAACAAAAATTGTCGTTATTAAAAAACGAAGTAATATTTTACTATTTATATTTGTATGAATTCCAATTAACTGGTTTTGACCCTGAGGTATGTAGCGGCTTGTGTAATTCATAAAAATATTTAAATTAATAAGACTTTATATTTTAAATACATTTTATATGAATTATAAACAGACGTTACACAAAAAGACTGTCTAAACAACTTATTGAGATTCAAGAGTATGTGGATATAAAAATACTAGTTACGTTCTGGGAAATAATGTCAATGTCATTCAAATTTAAATGAAAATGATTTTTGAAAGCAAATAAATTAATGTCGTTTAAATTGGCTTAAAATCAATCTTACATGACCGTAATTTTATTATGGTGTGCAAAACAATGGTGTGAAAAAAAATGCTTAATGCCCGATGTATACATGGATTCATTGTTTATTTATCATATGAATATTAATGTAGTTTGTCCCCTCTAGCTGTTTCCAAAGTTTTGAGGCACATTTTTATAAAGAAAAGTAGGCCTTTCCGTGAACAATTTATAACTTGAACTTATAAAATGTTCTAGTATAGACCACTCAAGTGTCAAAGTTCAGGTGTATATATTTTTATTAAACTAAGTGTTGCCAGTCGGTTGCGTGTCTAAATCTAATAGGCGACTAATATAACTAACCGCGCCATTGCTAGTTCTATGATACTGTCACTTTTACAAACACGTAACCTAAAAGCGTTTTTTACCTTAAACGCTTAAAACTAAATTCCATAGATTGTGATTCCATGTCTCTGTTTGCCTGCGTTCCTTATATATTTGTATAAATCCCTACGACAAAAAGTTACTTCCTCACGTGAGAATCGTTTATAAAAAAAAACACTTATTCTGTCAAGCATTCTAAATGTCAATTAAAAGAAACACGCAATTTAAAACTGTTAAAAGAATAATTTAAATGTACCCCAGTGCAGGAAATAGTATTTGGGTTATATCGTTACTAAAATAAGATAGAGGTAAAACTAGATTTTTAACGGCAAACAAATGTTATACCTACAAATACCTTGCCAACATCAAAATGAAAATGATCTATGTAATAAGAATTTATTATAAAGCGTGGAGCGAAATATATTTGTTATAAGTAACAATATTATATTTCGTCGAAAAGAAAATATTATTTTTATCACCTGACTTCTGTTTGACGAAAGCCACAACCTAAAGTCCTGTCTATTTCAACTCATGACATATTTAATTTCATAATAAACAAGGCGCTTTTTAGATTCAATTAGAGGTTTCTGGAAATTACTAGAGAATATATCAACTATTAAATTATAAATAAGATCCTTTTATCTATTGTAGCAACTCCCGGCTCATTATATCAGAATTGCTCGAATAGTTACCGATTTAGTGTTCAGCCGAGTAAATATGTATTAACGGTTCATATTTCCTGAACATTATAAGATACGTTTATTATGAGCTCGGCTTCTAAAATTAAGGTAATGAAGTAGGTGTACGATAACTATAAGTAATACTTACACGCGTCACTAAACTGTTCATTTATTTAAACTTAGTAAACTTATAGCTTCGAAATTCATATAACTTCATCCACACACAACTTTGATTTATAATGTTAGTAAACAAAATATAACTTTAATAAATTCCTAGACACGGAGAGAAGCTTTATCTAGATCCTGGTAATAACATCACATCGATAAAATGTTTGATGATAAGAAAATATAAAACGACCTAATTATAATTTTAAGTCCAAAAATTCATTTTATCATCATTATAAATAGGATTTTCCCACGATGATTGATTTTCAGATTTTAAAATTGTATTAAAACATCTAGTTTCTGGCATATAAGTTCTTATCTAGTTAAATATAAGAAAGACAATTTAAAATTATTATAATTACATAATAAATTAATTTATTTTGTAGTTTGTTATGTGTGAGTTTAATAAGCTCAGTTATTTATTTTTTATAAAACTAGAATTCCAAATACAAAAAAATAATAAAGGTTTGTTTTGTTATTACGTCATAATATACATAATTATAATAAGTTTACATATTTAAATATTTTTTAATGAGTACAGATTACAATCTTGCAGTTAATGCGAGATTACATTATGTATGATCTCCAAAATTATGCAGACATCAAATATTTTATACAATTGATATTTAATAAGTTTGAAGAAATACATTTTGTCTCGTGTTTGTAACATACAAAAAATACTTTTCCACGCATCCAGCCTGGAAGTAGAATGCAAGTCCCCAAGGATATTTAAAATATATGCGTTTAAAAATATTTATTTTCCAAGTCAAATTCTCACGCGAATAATAAAACTTCGTATTGATATATTCCAATATATGCATATCTTATGGAATTAGAAAACTTTATAACTCAATCAAAAATTCAACACAAAATAAATAATAAAAATATATTTTAATAAAACCTACAACATTGTAATATCGTATTTGAAGCGCTCTTCAGTCAGCGAGTTCACGTCGAAGTCGGGATTACATTAAATGGACGCGCGGTTTAAGCCACTTACCGCCAATGGCGTTAAATAAAAAGATAGGTCCGTCCCTCTTTACAAACCAGTTGGCGGTGGCTCGGGATCACTCACTTTGTTAAACATGAACCGATTATTTAATCACTTCACTATATTGATTTGATAAAATTCAACATGGAAATTTCAACAAAAATGTTCTCTATAATTTTCAAGCCTAACAAAATGTAATTATGTTCTCACTAGATTTTTCCAGCCGCTTTGCTCGTCTATACTAATATTATAAAGAGGAAAGGTTTGATTATTTTTTTGTATGTTTGAAATGAATAGGCTCCGAAACTACTGGACCGATTTCAAAAATTCTTTCACCGTTGGCAAGCTACACTATTCCCGAGTGACATAGGCTATGTTTCATTTTCAAAAAATTAGGGATGATTACTAAAACTTGAATATTCTAACGCAAGGTGTAAAAAAATAAACAAAAAACTGCGTGCGCTGCGAAAACGGTGAAAGTTACGCAAAAATGATGTTCTATGAAATTGTTTCTCTTTAAAAGTTTTAAAAAGAAGTCCGCGACAAGATATATCTAGCTTTTAAGGTTGACTCACTATAACGTTTTCTATGGTTATGAAATTAGTTCTAAAATAATATCGTCTATTATATAATATAAAATAGTCTATTATAGGTCTGGATAATTGTAGTTTCCACAGATTACGCGAAAAGCGACCTACACGCGGGCGAAGCCGCGGGCAAAAGCTAGTTCTTTATAAGTAAAGAAAAACATCCTTGTTATGTCGGAAAGCTGTTTGTTTAAATTATTAAAAAAATCAACCACAATACGAAATTCAGTCATTGAATTGACCACTCGACCAACGGGCGGTTATAATGAAGTATTATATAGAATTCTAAGTCAATTCTTTAGTGTGAGAGTGCAACTTGTTTAGACATGGTAACGAAACCATTCTTGTTATTGGACGGCAACGCCATATAGCCTACAGGGATTTTTATAAACATTTAATTCGATAAAAAGAATTACCACAGATTATCAGGGTAAAAAGTATACCATGTAATAATGTTATAAATTATTTGCGAACACAATTTCATCCAAATTCGTTTACCCGTTTGGCGTGATTGAGTAACAAACACACAAACTTTCACTTTAATTATATCAGTGAGATAAGATTAGTAAGATTTAAGTAAAAATAATATTTTTGTTTAGTTGAAATACACAATGTACGTAATTTTTTTAAAAGTGAACTAATATCGGCATGTCACTTAGGACGTACCTAAAGAACTGGTAATGGACCTGAAAATAGTTTTAACCCATTTGAAAAAAGCTGGTTACACAAAAAAAATCGATATTGTGGTGCTACATGAGCTCACTGAAAGGAACCTAATGAACAGTGTATACATTTGCGATTCTTTACTTCTCAGTAATGAAATCGACCCGTTTTAGAAAAGATTTACAACTGGTAATGAAAAATGGATCACTTACGATAAGAATGTGTAACAAAGGTCGTGGTCCAAGGTCGGTCAGGCTTTACAGACTCATAAAACCGTGGTAAATCGCAATAAGGTGATGCTGTGTGTATGGTGGGACTGAACGAGCATTGTTCATTAAGAGCTTTTACTTCTTAACTGCCAACAGCTGATAAGACGTCTTTCATCACGATAACGCTAGACCACACACATCTTTAGCCACTCAGCATAAATTAAGAGAATTTGGTAGGAGGTACAAATGAATTCGCGGTATAGACCTCATCTTGCACCTTCACATTTCTACCTGTTTCGGTTTCTACAGAATTTTTTAAGCTCTGTCTTTGGCAGTCAGATGACTGCCAAAACTACCTGTTTCGATACACTACCTACAAGATGGCAAAAAACTATTGAACAAAAGGATACAAATATACTATAAATGAATGTAAATAAACTTAAAAAAAGTCTCGACTTTATGTGCGAAGAAACTTTTTCCTTCACCCTTTACTTTTTCTTAATTTGTCCTCTTTTTTTCAATGTCAATAACATTACTGATTGAACGTAATCTTCAGTTTATAAAAATGTCAGGAAATAAAATAAACGTACTTCATCTTTGCATCGTTTGAAGCTATTAAAAATTATAAAATAATAATAAAATTAAAATATAAAGTCTTAAAGAACTAAGTCATCATCCACATTTGTTCACATTATAAACTATCCTCCATCCCGCTTTCAGTTCTTTGCCTCTTCGTCTCTGTGACGTCATCACATACATTTTATATAGTTAAATAGAAATTGCACGAAGTTTTGGGGACTGATTAGTGCAATAATGTGTTTTAGATGTCTGCCAATTAGTAAAGGTCTGTGCTTCGACATTATTAGTTTAGAGAGATGTCTAACATCATTATAGTTCTATTCTGAAGTTCAATATCAAATAAAAATAGTAATACACAAAGTGACTGACCGGTTTGGAACTCAAGAATATTGTTCAGCAGGCGTACCATAGCAACTACGATCAAACACATTGACGAACCGAGAAAACACTAACGTCATTTACCACAGTACATCTACTACATAATTACCTTATTGTAAATTATATAACTAAAATTTTGAACCCTTTTTTTATGGTTTTCCAATCTTTTCATATTTTTTAGTTTCATTCTTAATTATATACTTTTTCTGTATTTTCAACAATAAGTGATTATATCATTATATTCCCGACTAGCTGTGCCCATGGGCGTACCCAGATTCTGTGGTAGGGGGGGGGGGGGGGCAAACCAGATTTCTTTAATATTTTTTTTGTAATTTTGGAGCAGTAATTTTAATTTTCTGAACATGGTTTATCAATGAAAGAGAAAACGCTGGTGATTATTCTTTGCCGAACTCGATTCTAATGAAGATTTTAGACTTTAAAGTGTTTGCTAAAAGTTTTAGTAGATACTTGTGTTTGTTTGAAATACATAGATCTGTAATAACTGAAAAGCCACTTTTCTCGTCTAGGACTAACCTTCCTGAGAAAGTATTTTTAAACCCTCATCAATTTTTAAAACTTAATTGGTTTCATTTTTTGATGTAAAATACCATTTAATTTACAATGGAAGGAAGTAAAGAGGTATACGATGTCCAGGAGAGGAGGGGGGGGGGGGGGGGCAGCTGCCCTCCCCTCGGTACGCCCATGGCTGTGACTGAGACTTCGTACGCGTAGATTGCGTAACCTTTGTGCTTACCAATGTATTTAAAAACTATATACCTTCAAAGTTTTATCAAACTCAATGAAGTAGTTTTTGTGTGTAGGAGTATTTCTAGTTTAGTTATGTTTATATTTTGTCATGTTTAATCAATGGTAAGCAAGCACCAATGGTACGAAAATAAAAGATTAATAACTTCTTTATTTGTCAACTGATTGTTAAAAAAAATACAAAATGTAAAGTAAATCCCAAGACAATATATTCCCGAAAACTGCATCCAAATCAATTTATCCGTTTCCGAGCTTAACGTGCACAAACATACAGACGAACAGACAAAATGAAAAAACATTGTTTTGGGTTCTTTTGTTCTAATAAAAGCCCCCATTATAGTTTTTTTTTAATAATTTTCGATGTAGAGAACTTGATTAGTGATAATTTATTATATGTATAGATATAGATTGTCCCCGTAATTAAATGATTAAATAAAGTGATTGTTTTCAATTCACAAATGAATACCACAGACATATAAAACGATGTAAACAAACTGTGATATATATTTTGACAGTAAGCTAAGATAGATTGTTTGCAATAGACCGAGACAAAGCTTAAATACTCGGCTCATCCATCATCCCAGCGATGGAAATACGAACTGCCTAAGGATTTTAGCAAACTGTCCTCAAATTAAAATAAATAGCTTATTTCATCAAAATCAAACCAAACTAAACACATAAATAACAATTATTATCTCATTAATATAAGTCCCATATAAGTAATAAGTATTAGGAAGTAAGTAACAAATGTTACAAATAGGAGTAGATTAGATCAAAGAATCTGACAAAAACAATCAAAGAAGATGAATGAACAAAAAATATCAAGAATATGAAATGATGACGTGCAATGATTGTAATTAATATGAGAGTTCACTTTCTCATATCTCGCTGTTACGTTTCTTATTAATTTTGTTTTCCGGATCTTTTGTACTTTATATGTGTTAACTTCAGCTTTTGTTTCATTAAATTTATGGTGTTACGAAAGATAAGAATATTATTTCTATTAGATTGTCTATATTTTTCAATATCACAAAACTGTTATTTAAAAAAAATATATTATAATAGAATACACGTGATTTTGGGTATGGGGAAAGGGATAGTCTTAAACCTCACCACGTGTAACCAAGAGAAGGGGGGAAAATTATAAAAAAAATATCACGTAATTAATGGACGGCTCCTTTTCAATAATTTATATTTAAAGAAATTCTTGTTTGTTGCAAGATATAAAAAATAAAATTATAAGATTGTTAAAGTTCTGGGAATTCCAGAATTTCAAGAAAAATTCAAAAGATGACTACAATTTAAATAAACCTAGTAAACTGTTGTAAACATTCACATTTTTATTTTAAAACTGCGACATCTTCTCCGGAGACTTGATGTAGGTGTCTGTCAATATAAATAAAATGAAATGTATGTTTTAACATATTTTGCTCGTATACTGTAAATTCTAGAAAATACAACTTTTATAGTTTTAAAAGTCTTCGAGATTTTTATTTAAATGTGTTCAAAAATGTTGGGTAATAAGATAAAATTATTTTCATGATACAAATTTTAGTAAGTAACACTATGAAACGTTCATAAGTTTTGATACAGGATGTATTGTTATGTCAAGAAAGTATAACATCTAATCAAAATGGACGGGCATGTAACACGTCGCCATCCATCATATTCATCGATTATGGACTCGAACATTGCCTTGGTAATTTTAAACGTTATTGCTAATAATTGGCAATTTACCTTTTGTGTTTGGGGAAATGAAAAACGGTTTAATCAAAGCCGGGTAATATTATCCATGTAATTGTCCTGAACTCTGGTGATTATTACCGCCATAAAAGCGAGCAACTCGCAATCAATCTGTCAATTCTCTATCGAGCAGATTTCGAATGAGGACATGTTTCAAATTAAAACTAAATTTATAAATGTTGAATTCACCTTTTTGGTTTTTGCTTACTTTATTATTTTATTCCCGTATTGAATATTTAGATTATTAATTTATCTAACTTTGTGAACTACTTCTGTCTGTTATTACTAAAACGATTTACACATCTGCTAAAGCCTACATTTGTATCCTAAGACCTTAATCCATTTTGTCTTTTGGTTGTTGTTTCAATAAATAAAACTGTTTACTTTTTAAAGAATCCCAGGCAGGTAGATGTATGACGTCAAAACTGGAATCTTGACGCAATGAGACTAATTATTAGAATTTATGGAAGTTTATTTTCAAACATATTTTTATCCCCTATTTATTTATATGCCTATATATATATTTGTATGCCTATATTTTATACTTCTTACCATACCATTTTTTTTTTCTACTTCACTGACCAGATAAAGTTGTAAATGTGATAAAAATATTTTTGTGATGAGATGAAAGCGTTACTTGTAAACTCAATATTTTTTTTATTTAAACTTTGACATGTCATAATTATTATGTTAGATTAAACGGACGTGTTTACACAACAGACATGACTTTGACTTATATATTTGTACTAAGCAATAGATATTTTAAGACTTAATACATATTTCATGAAGCATAATTTTGTTGAACGCAAATAGAAAAAAATAAAATCTTATTTCGGGCTTTTTCGTCGCTACGTAATATAATTTACAGCTACAAGAAAGCCTCCTCGTACCAAGGCGTACAAAATAAGGATTTTACAAAGTTATAGCAACAGATTGGAGGTTAAAAGATTATTGGAAGATAGTCCTGAAAGCGGCACACGTCTCTCGACTTCAAATTAGATATTTTGTGTAAGGTATTTTATTAAGAAAATCTTAGATCCTTATTAATATTTTATTTTGTAATGTATTTTTCTACTGACTGACTGATGGAGCACAGTGATGTTTTAGACTGACCGATTGTCGATTGACTGAATGACTGAGGATGATCCATAGGCATGTAAGTAAGTAATGTTACACTCGTGTCATAAATAATAAAGAAACATGTAGGTTTCATTAGAATTTTATTATCTCAAAAAAAAAACCATTTGGTTTCAGAATACGAATTGATATAAAAATGTCTGCAATGAAGTTAGGTACCTACACACTAAGAGTAAAATATATTATGATTGAATAAAACATAAATACACATAATATTCTTTACAGTTTTACACATTGAATCATAAATGGGCAGATTTGTATGAAAGTAATATGAACATTGTGTGAATTAAAGAGTTTAGTATAAATACTATTTATTTTGTTTTATGAATATGAAATTGATATACAAGTATTTTTTTTTGTATATTCAATATCAGAATACGATTGTATATTCTATATAAAACTAAATTTTAAATATAAGATCGCAGCATGGCTCATGTAGGTATAGCTATGTATAAAATTTTGAATCTAACTATATATTTTCTTATTGTAATGGCTTATTCATTGCCCGTTTATTAGTTTATTTTGACAATATCATATTTTTATAAGGTATATGTACTGTATACGATGTATTTATGTAAAATTTTATACCAAATTTCCTTAGCAATTTCAGAGTGAAAGCGTAACACATATCTATACATCCGTCTTCATACTTCAATCTTATTGTTGAAGTAGAATTTAAATATTATTTATAATCTTTTTATATACAAATTAATAAACACTTTTTAATGTACATTAATCGTCAATAAATAAACGATTACTTTGTCAATGGTATGAGTATACAGAACCCAATATTACCGACAAATAATATCAATATCCAATCACAGAAATTCAATTTAATGTTAATTTCCATTGCAATTAAGTAATTTCAAATGTAAGAGTTTGTTTTTATTATGATACTTATTTTACAGTAAACATAATATTGGATATTAATTCACAACAAGCTGAAGCGTACTACAAAGTAATGGTTTAATATAATTCACATATAGGTGAAATTGATAGATATATTTTTTTTAATGTTCATGGCGTCAATTGAGCTGACAGTCAATGTTATGAAAAATGATGTGGTGCCGTGGGTGATAATGGTGGGTGAATAAATGAAGAGCGATGAAGGTAGCCAGGAAATGGAACCGTTAGGTGGGTGTTGTAACTTCCGGGCGGATGGATGGACGGACACAGACAAAATATTACCGTTGATACTTATATTTGTCTAATGTTTTGGATAAAGAAAAGTTTATAAGAAACCTACAAATTAAAAAAATCCATGATCTAGAACTTGACAACTCCCAGGATATTTTGGCTTTATAACTCACCTAACATTCAAATTATTCTTCATCCAAAATTAGTATGTTACATGACACTATAATCGCTATAGTACCTATTTGTCATCAAACAAAACTCAATTGATTCCTAAGAAATACCAGGAAATTATCACAATATTGAATATAGTTCCGGCAACAAAGGAACTACTTATAAAAAACATCATCAGTGGGAGGAAACCTGAACAGAAAAGTGATAACTATATTCAATAAAGTTCCAGGATGTTGTAACATCTCCCTGTTGAATATCTTGAATGTAATAACAGCGGAGACGCGACATCCGTTCCACGTCTCTACCTTTTATAACCCGTCAAGAATCTAATAAGCTACATTTTGCTTCACGTTAAAAGTCAAGTGCTTTAAGTTTCAATGTTATGAGGACATTAAGTTCCTCTCCACTTCATAAGCGCCGGATGCACTGGTCGCAAAACTCATAAAGTCATCTTATATTAAAAATTAATTATTACTTAATATAATCCGTTGGATTATACTAGATTGATAAGAGAATTTAGTGTGAATGTTAACTTTTATATTATCGTATTATGAATGGGCGGATTAATTTAGATTACTTAGCCAGTTAATTATAGAAGCCCTAAAGCCCTTGTAAATGTGAGAGCATCAAAAAACTAGTACCTATTAGCGTGGTTAGTTATTCTAGACTTCTTTTGGCGTCGAGCATTACTTCGGTTCTTATTAATTTGTTTCCACATGCCAATGACTGCCTCAGTAGTCAAAATATAATTATAAAGAATAAAAAAGTATCAATGGGGTTTCTTGTGGGATCTTCCATTTTGAACTGAGCAACTAGAAATTTCACAGTTGTAATGTATGCCTAACGTAAAACAAAAAACTTATTTTTTTTTTGGGTACTATCATGATACTTTACTATTATTATAAAGATAAAATATGTGTCTATTTTTGCAATCGACTCTAAAATGACTGCACTTTTACTAATAATTTACTATAGTTTATTATATCATTGGTTATTTTTAATTTTATTATAAAAAGGGTTTGTTTATATTTGTATTATACGTCGAGGAAAATTGTTCTGCAATAGCCTTTTTTTGGTGTGCCTTATTTTTCAACAAACTAAATATTATTAATACATTTCGACTCGATACGACGCATTTATATAATACCAGTAAATATTGATAATAAAATAGTTAACCATTCTTAACGTTTCTGGTTTAGTAAATTATAAACTGACAAAATCGCTCAAACTTCAGTCGTTCAAGTTACCTACAATGTTTTACCGCCCCGTTGCAATTGGTCGAGTGGTTAGCGCAGACGCCTAACGTGTAACGACACAATGGGACTCGGGTTCGATTTCCGACAGGGATAGGCATGTGTGTGATGAGCATAGATGTCTGTATTGCTGGGTTTGGTCGTTTTTAAATATGTTCTAAGTATTTATATGTGTATTTCCATGTATTTGTATCGTTGTCTAACACCTTTAACACAAGCAAAATAGGGGTTAGATCAATTTCAGTAATTTGTCCTGTGATATTATTATTATTGTGATATTATTGTTGTCTTTACAAAGTATTTTATCAATTTCGTACAAAAATAATAGTCTATTTCTTCTGTATACCCATCATAGATCTGTCACTCAGCCATTTATGTGGTTTATGATTCCGATGATTCTTCTTATTAATATTTAATTTACATAATATTTAATATTTAATCAAAACACTCTTCAAACATATATTGTATGATTATTATTATCTAGAAAAAATAAAACTCATAAAAAAAATAATAAACAAACCTAGTTTTAAATGTAATTGTTAAAACCTTTTGAGCGAGAGTCCGAGGAGCTCTTGAAGTTAAATATCATTAAAATATGTCGTTATTGTCTAAAGTACACTTTTAATGAAATAATGTACTCACTACTATGAAGTTTACAGCCTATGATTTAGATGTATTTTTTGTAATTAAACTTATGGTTATTAAATATATATGTAACCAGAAATTTCACGACGGAATGAACTCAGTTCACGCTGCGAGTCAGCCATGCCTCGAGCTCATAAATTACAACCCTAAATGGGTTCGAAACTATTCAGGGAAAATTTCGATTAATTTACGTGAACATAGCCGGGTAAATATTAATTTAATATTCTCGATGTATTATTTTCTAACCTTAGGAGTGGAGTGGTGTCTAGCGGCGGCGGACTGGGCGCGGCGCGTGGCGCGGTAGTGCAGCCGCCGCAGCGCTCCGCCAAGCCGCTCAGGAGAACTCTCTCCACGAGCTACCGTCATGCTGTCCTCCGCTCCTGGTTTCAGGATATATGAGTTAAGATGAAGCTCACAAAAGTTATGTACCCTGATTTTAAATCTTAAAATATGTTTCGGTTTAAGAAATAAGTTTTTTAACTAAGGTCTTCCAAGATATACATTCCGAAAATTTTAGTCTCATTGTTCTAGGTAGAAATAATCAACCAAAGCTCATTTTGATTTTGATTTTAGAATATCTCAGATTTTGTATGTTTTGCCAAATACAGGTATACAGGTCTTATCATACATGTTAAGAGTATAGTTTTTTTTTAATTACGAATAAATTATTTTTTCATAAATACATACCTGCGGCGTGTTCAGGGGAAGAGTGAGACGAGTGGATTTTGGGAGCCTGGTTACGCCCATCCGACTGTAACAAACACACATTACTTTACTTAAGGTAACACACGTATAGCTACTACATATTAATATTAAACACATTACCATGATTCGATTCTGAAGTAAGTCTGTTCAACCAAGTGAGACCACAAGAGTGTTGTTACTAAATAAATAAATCATTCTATGTCACTTTTATCGTTTTTAAAACTGTTACTTCATACGATACTAGTATATCGGGTAATTAACTATGATTATAGACAGTTGGAGAGGTGATCCATTACCTAAGTGACGTTTCCGTGTTACGTTATAAGTGCTCTAGAGACTAAACGTCAGATTGTAGTACTTGATAATTAGCTCTCAAAAGATTTTTTAACTAAAACGATCTGTTTTCTAAGTATTTCAATAACAAATTTAAATATAACTATTTTCAAATAATCTACATATCGTGAACAAGGTTTCTGTAAAAAAAAATCATAATAATTGAAATTCAAATTACGCGAGAGTTAAAGGTCTGTTAAAATAGCTTTATTTAAACTAATAATACAATAGAAAACTTAATGTAGTAGTTTAAATTATAGATTATATAGTTTTTGTTAAATATGAAACAAACTATTGTTTCTTGAAATAAATCTACACTTGCCTCATTTTATCCAAGATATTGAGTGAAGATTTTTCAAGAATGTTGAGTATTATCGTCGAAAATACAATAATTTCCTTTAAAATGAAAAGTTAAAACAAATCATACGAGTACGCTTCTAGTAATTTTCACAAATATTATTTACAGAGAATGTTTTTCAGATTTTTCTTTAAGTATGTTAGATAAATCAAACATAAAAACAACAAAATAAGAGACAGATTATGTAAGCCTTTTATAAAACACTAGTAACATACTATCATAAACTATATATTTAGTGAGTTAATTTCTAACACCACAACTGTGATGTAAGGATCAATAAGTTATTGGATCAGTTAACTGATAATACACTTCGATATTTACTTATAAAATCACTAAAGCCATTATGCAATAGCCATACAACCGTCTGTAAATCAATCAGTAGAGCCAGTAATTTTATTCTAATACCTATAGAACCACATACGACTTATATACCACATATGCGACCAGGCGTCTTTATGTATTTCTAACTTAAAGTGTTTTACTTTAAGTTTAAAAGACATATAGTAGTAGTATAATACTTTAATAGATGTTTACTATACTTACAAATTAACATTCACTCATACCTTCTTCATACCTATACTTACCAAAAGTAGTTCTACAAAGAAGAGCACATACATAGATATTTTATATTTCTATGTTATATAATACACATTAGTACGGCAACGTATTTTTTTTTTTCTATTTGTAGGTCGTCTGTTGATGGTTTACTACATTAAGAATAACTTCAGATATTCAAGTGGGGTATGTAAATTAGAGAGAAGGAACAAACAGACAGTATTTTATAAATAAATGTTGAAAAACCAATTTGTAAAGACCTACGATTGTAAAGAGGTTAAATGGACAAGTAAAAGTTCCGTTGCCATTTCAGAGTAATCAAAACACTGACGTTTACTAAAATTTATTTTCAACGGCTTATTTGTAATATTTTTCCATACCTAATTAAAAATATATATAATACCTTTGTCGACTTTACAGATATTTTATATGGATAAACCGACGTAAATTCCAATCTGTAGAATAGTGTTGCTCGAGACCACCTAATTTTAGCAAGAACAAGACTAAACTTTCAAGACTGAATTTTCTTACTTAAAACAAACACAAATATGAACTTTATATTTGGTTTATCGATATCATTATTGATTAACGTTACAAGCGTTAAACGTCTCAAAATCAAAATCATAAGCCTAATTTCTAACAATATATTTGGTGACTGTAGCAATGAAATCTATTGTATCAATTTTATGTTTTGTTATTTTACTGACATAAATTAAATATGGGATGCATGTTATAATAATAATAAAATGTAAAACAAAATAAAATTTTCTTCTCGTAAAATTGGCGTATTTCAAATCGAAACATTAAAAGAGTCGGATGCACTGAGCGTCGAAAGCCGTTATTATGACCAAACTCTTTTATGTTAAGCGATAGTCTGACCCACCATCGGACGGACGGTATTTTTTTGTATGAAGGTCATATCAAATCATATTAAACTATTGTATTGTTGTTTGAAATTGACTATTAGTAATTTTAGCCACGTGGGGATAATTTATTTTTAAAAATAAATATAGAATGAAAAAATATCGATATGGGCAGGTATTTAAAAGTAAAATTTTTAAGAACCAGGATTGCAGGTTTCATCCTGCCCATATTTTTTATTCTATATGATTTATTTAATATCGTACCGTTATTAAATTTGTGTTGTATATTTTAAATAAATTATATTTTTTCTTGTCCGTATTTTTCAACTCTCCGACTTTCTTACAAGAGGACCTATCTGAACAATGTTTTAATAACACTATTCACTTAATTTAGTTTATTGCGTTGGACTTTGCTAATAATAAGCCTCGAATATATTCACTCTGATGTTTGAGTATCTAAACTAACATATTTATTAAATGGTAAAGGCCTATTAGATAATTGCAAGACTTAGGAGACTTGTTGCAAGACTAAGTCTAAAACTGAGAACGCAATACCAATATCAAGACAAGACATGGTTAAGTATCGTCTATAGCTTAAATTTTGGAAAAACTACTGAAAATCACCATCATTCCAAATTTGGGTTCTTTTAGATATATCATGGGAGTTGAAAGTATATTTTGGTATGGTTACTTTACACGGTTACACGGTTATTTATTCTAGGAACTCTTCTTTGTCGTCAATGATGCACATATATATTATATTGAAATAAGAAATCGCTTCCTACGGTACATATTTAAAAATAATATAACTGTTTTAACTATGTTTTAATGACTAGCTGTTGCTAGCCTTTCTGTATGTGGCTCTATATTTTATTAAATATATGTAAAAATAACAAACCGATTTCGAAAACCTCAAATCAAATAAAAACTATACCTTACCAAGGAGGTTTTCCGTATCAATATATTTGGTTGACCCACATCCGTGACTGCTGACCGTATACAATCTACACCCTGCACCCTACACTCTTTACGACTCGCAGTCGTCGGTCACGCGGTAAATTGCTGTCCACAAAGTAGAGGTAGGTGATGTCAATCGTACGTTTTTCATTACATAAACAATGGTCATATATTTGGAATCCCTTTGTGGTTCTTAAGACATTTGTTTTTTTGAAAATGCCTAACGTTAAATTCATTAATTATTAAGTAACTTGTCAGCCAAATAGTTGACGATCATTTGTTTACAAACAAGTTGAATTAAATGAATCGTCGTCAAAGTTAATGCCAGAAAGAAATATTATATAAATATAAAAAAAATTAAAGCATCATGCAAAGGTTACGAATTACTTTTTGGCTAATAGATCAATAAAATAATAATTGTTTACCGTCCAATTATCCCTTTCTTGGAAAACAAAGTAATATAAACAGAACTCTGCCTTCCTAATCTTATTTCACGCCATAACTTTAATAACTTTGAAGTGCTCAAACCATTAGGGTAGTTTATAGAAATAATACACGAACCGTCTATAAATTGTATTAGTTAAGTTTTGCGATTTATACATACCTACATAATAAAAACAAAGAAATAGATATAGAACAACAAACAATAGAATAGGATATTATCATAATAATATAAAAATAGAAATAAATAAGAATATTAAATATTTATATCAGGGTTCGCGTCATAAATTATAACAATTGAAGGCTTTGAAATAAAACTAAAAAAATCTTTCAAAAGGTTTCTATGATAACTATCTACAAACCTCAAAGGAAAATGAGCCAGTGCTTGAGATCTATCAAAAATAATATTCGTTTACAATGTGCTGGAGTATATAAACTTGACTACGATTGTGACTTGTCATACATAGATCAAACAAAGAGGAACATCGGTAAAAGAGTTAGGGAACACATCTCGGATATCAAGCATAGGCATACATCGAAGTCAACAGTGTGTGAACATACCATAGACAAGCCCAATCATTATATAAGATTTGATAAACCTAAAATCCTCACTAAAGAACAACGTTACATTCCAAGAATGGTTCGTGAAGCTATTGAAATAAAAAAAAACATCCTAATTTTAATAGAGAAAATGGTTGGGGATTATCTAACACCTGGGACCCACTTTTAAAAAATATAAAATCCCATGTCTGTGATCACACTGTAAGACCTCAAGATACTGTTAGTGCGTTTTGTGTGAATCCTGAACTGTAAGCCCGGAAGCTTAGAAACCTTCGGGTTAAATTTAAAATATAAATTTGAAATTTAATTAATTATAGCGAGTTCAATCCATAAAGATTATTTTATTTCTATGTGTAGCACCTATTCGTGAAAGTCTTAGAAAATACTAGTTGAAGGCTTGTCAAGATATTTTTCACGGTATATATTATAAAGTGTATGAATGTTATTTAAAGAAATGTTTGTTTATTTTTATAAGAGAATAATAATATATTCTTAGGTCAAATAATTTTATTGTAGACCCTATAGTTACAATAGCAAAGCTATTTGGTGTGGTTTGATCAAATTAATTGGGTATTGAGGAATAAAATCAATTCACAAAATCGAGGGCTGAAATTTCCTATCTCATTAAAGCAATAACTCTAATAAGTTTCCATTGTTCCATCGATCAGGTCTATTATTTAATGGATTGTTCGGGATTAGAGTTAACGTATGATAAGTTTGGAATTGCCATTGTTAAAGTAGATATCCAAATGCTTTGTGTATATTAACGTAATATGTTGAATTTTATAAGTTTTTAACAATATTCAAAAAGAGTTTGGTTACGTAATGATGACAAAATATTGGAAATAGAAAAAGATACATACAAAATTTATAACACTTTGAATAGGCCTACTGTGATAAGTTTGAAATGGAAGGGTTTGAGATGAGTAGGTAATAGAAGGCTCCTTTCACTAGAAAATTAAAATGTATAATCTTGTTATTTTGAACGTCACGTCTCACAACCCATGCTATTATTAAGCCCCTGCTGACGTGTTAGGTTATTTATGCAAGATATACTTATTAAAAATTTAAATAAAACAAGTTGACGTTTTAATAATTACCATATTTTTTGTCTCGAACTTTAAAAAGTATTTTCTTTATGACCAACAAAACCATCTAGAGTCGAATAAGGTTTTCATGTAATATTAATTTGATTATCTTTTACTAAATTAGTCTACGTACGTAAACTACGTAAACAGATATATAGAAAACATTTAAACAATTTTAGTAACGCTTCTGTACTAAAATAAAATTCATTTGAATATCGTATTTGAAATGTTAATGTTAGTTGTGAATTTTGATTAATTTCCAGCCACAGCATTAAAACGATTGAAATTACTGAAAGGTGCCTCGAGATCAGAAACTTGTATATATAATGAGTCTTTGTCAATATTCATAGGATTTTAAGTGCAGTCTTGAGAATATGTGATTTAACTTAACAAGTGTTTGTGATTGAAATTAAATAATAATGAAATCACAGATAAGAAGAATTTACTGAATTTGAAAGATAATTATTTGTTATTAGTTCATTGCATATTATTATTAAACTTCTGGTAACCAAGTCTCCATTTCTGCAGTAGTGGTTTTTGTAGAATATTTTTTGTACAAAAATAGTATAACATGTTTTTAGAAGTCACGATATTAGCCAGACCCAATTGCTGATATTAGATTTTCTTTGACCCACGTATTTCACGGTAGATACCTTTTAAATTCTATTTATAATTCGAGGGCCGAGAACTTTAGTGTGTCTATTGCATTTACAGACACTACCGAAACCTTTTCACTTTTATACGATTCTGTGCTCAAGGCTATTTTATCGGAAACAGGTAAAAATACTTTTAATTTCATAACGTAAACTCTGCCTCAGTGGAGTCAGAATGTCTTATTAAAATCCTATGAGGTTTGGAATGTTCAAATTAAAAGCACAAACATCAAAAATTAGGATTAAAAATTACATTATTATAGAATAAAAAAAATATTAACACGAGAAGAACCTGCGATTTCTGCGAGTTTCTCCATCCAACTGCAAACTGAGCTGTCGTCTCCGTTAATTGCCTTAATTAAATTAACCATTATATTATATTTAATTCATTATCTTGGCACTTGTATTTCTTTTAGAATTTAAGTATTTCACAGTACAGATAACATGTAGATAAATGATTTCAAATTATGAAGGAGTAATTTCCATATTATGTAGATAGGAAGGTGTTTATAAAAGACCGCAGGGTAGGTGACAGGTATAGACATGTACGTTTTCATTCTAAATATGTCCAACATAATCAAAGACAATGGGTTCAAGATTTAATTTGTCTTTTTGCATGTATAACCGTTACTTTATTTCTTATTGAATTATTAACAAACATAAGATCATAATGCTTCAAGCGTTATAATCTTATGTTTGTAAGAGGATATTTTAATTTTATATTATAATTTTCGATTACAGATATCTTCCTAACTCGAAGTCCATAACTATCTGCCCTTTCCAATTTGTAAGCACTAAAACTTTTTAAGACAATCATGAACGGCACCTGGCACCGAATATAAACTGACTTGATATCATTTCTCAATAGTCGACAAACTCAGTACTGATAGTATTACAGTTTTATTGCAAAACATGTAACTCCTCTTATTATGACTCTAATTAATGACACATAAAAAAACATAAAAAACAACACCCGATGTAATGTGTTTTTTTTATATTATTACGTTTAATAATTGCAACTGAGTTTTAGTTAATTAAATAAGAAGTATACACTTCATCTGATTCTTATTTAGTATAGAAGGTGAGGCCATCTATATTCATATGTAGCTTGTATGAGCTAGTAGGGATTCCCGCGCAGAAGATCAGCGTCGTGTGGATGTTATAGTTACGTTTCGTATAGTGTTAAGAGAGCTGGACGACATACCTTTTTCCTTTTCCTAGCTTAATCCCTCTCCATTTCAGCAGCAACATCCAACTCACAACAGCATCAACTTCCAACTAATATACTTCCAACTAATATAACTCACAACAGCATCAACTTCCAACTAATATACTGAAAGCATTATATTATTGTGTTTCACTTGAGATTAATAAATATTGCATAATAGAACGCCTCATGAAATTAGAACAATATTGGTTCAGCGTTGTTTTAAGCGCTGCAGGCGTACTAATATGAGAATCATTCTTTGGAGTTCATAACCGTAAAATGTATTATTTTATATAATAAAATATTTCTACAAAACAAAGGGAATGAAAAGTATTTAAAAAAGATGAAAGTACTTCGCTTCAAGATAACACAAGAAAGTAGTAAATTAAACAACTAGATGAGAAGTGAATAAAACACACTCAACTCTCCCCGTCAATATCATCTCGTCACGTCTCGTCGATCACATCATTGAGCTCCAGATTTCCTGTAGCATGTTACCTGCTCATCATCAGACCACCTCCATTGTTTTCTACATTGCATTGTTATCGAAGCTACACATGAATGCAACTGATACTTTATGTGTTGATTAACAGTTAAAATGATCATTTGTTTGCAGATTTTTATATTACACAGTATACAAATACATAATGCTTATAATATAATTATTTTAAGAAGACTTCTATTGAAATGTCTTAGACAATCACAAGCATACATTACATATTAAAAAAGCATCGTTGTAAGATAAGCTTAGAAATGTAACAAAAAGAAACTAAATACAGACGTTCATTCCGAGAAGAATCAGACAAAGACAAAAGATGCTGTGAACTGCAGCGGAGCGCGGATAATTCTTACGTTGAAACATCTAGCTTACATATATTTCTTATTTCTACATTTAAAAAAGTATACTATAATTTTAAAATTACCGAAATATATTATTTTTTTATAATAAATGGGTTTTTTAGTCTTATTTATAACTAGATGTTGCGCTCGAATACCTAAGAATACCTAAGACAAAAAAAGTAAGAAGTATTTTTTTATTCAATCTACTTTGTATCATCGTATTTTTATGAATTTTATTTTTAAATGTAAAATCGAATGACGAAAATATTATTTACATATGCATGGATTTATGTGAATTAAGACATTTAAACCCATAATTTCGACCGGGGATAAAATGCGAAAATTTTAAATATCACATCTTGGTCATGAAAGTATGGGCTACCTGTGTACAAAATTAGTAATGATAGATTTTATTGCGTAAATAATCAAGGAGGGAGAAGCAGAAGCAGTAAATAGCTCCAGCTAGTAGGATTTTTTTATAAAACACACATACCGAGACCTTTATATAAAATTAAGATCATTCATACAATATTTTCCAGACAGAATTACTACCATTACTTGAACAAAAATAACAAACCTGCTTTTCAATTCCGTCATCAAATACATATTTATTACTGTTTTTATTCTCACTGTCCTCAGACAGACGAGTAGCTTCACCCTTATTAAGAGCCAGACGCCAGCGACTTTTAACGAAGTCAACTCGTCTCTATGTAGTTATAATCAGTTTCTTTTATTTTCAGCTATTTATTCAATTAATTATTGTAACAACATTATTTAATTGTAGACAAACAAACAAACAAAGATACTGCAAACAAGTTTACAAAAAATCGTTAATGTTTTTAAAAAGAACCTAAAAATAAAGATAATATCACCATATAAACTTTGAACATCTACAATAAGTAGTATTATATTGATAGTTCATAAATACGAGAGCGGCGAGCGGCACTAACAGAATCATCCGGTCCGCCGCACCTCTTCAATTCTGGCTGGTACACGCTATATCTATATGATGCATCAATGGACTTTATTTACTGACAGACCCATGTTACGGTTGCATATAGAAACGATAACCTTTCAAAAAATATATCGAATTTATGTTTTAATCAAAGTCACAGGTTTTTTATTTCAGGTAGGTTTTAGTTAGCACATTACACTTACGAAACGTCAGAATCTAGTTGCACGGTTCCAAAGCGTAAGGTAACTGACTTGATTTAATACTCTTGAAACTTAATTAATACTTTTTTAATTGTTCGATTGACAGAGACTGGTATTGTTTTTTGTTGCTAATGTTTTTATAATGTAAACTAAGTCATGTTGTTTTTTAACAATTTTATGTTAATATAATGCAAATATTTTATTACGTCAACAGATTGTTATTTTTAGATTTTCTGAAATGGAAATAAGGATAAGAAATATTTGAATGCTTTTAAAAAACCGGTTACAGGGCAAAAATATTTATTTACAATGTTGTTTCGTTATCAAAATTAAATTCTGTTATTTGATCTATGAGCAAGAATGTTACTGTTTCTATCATTATTTTGTTTTAATTAAAAATATTATTTGAAAAAATGTTTTTTGGTATTTTCAAAACAGGATCATCGCAGGAGTTGCCGTAACAATTAGCAGGATCAATTAGCAATTAAACAATGGAAAAATTTGCAAATAACAGTTTTAGCCTCGATAAAAGTTATAATGTATAGCAAAATTCGATATGCATGTTGAGGTATCTAAATCATCAGTCCTATTTACATATCGATGTTGACTGTTGCGTGGTTTGAATGTGGTAATGCCAATGTAAATATAATGAATGCGGTGTTTAAAAACAACAAAGAAACAGTTGTGGTTTTACTAGATTTAGTTCGAATGAATAGAATAGGTAGACCTTATCCCCAGAGTAACAAAAACACAGATATAAATACGACGACCAGCATATAAAAGAAACCTGCACATATTTTGTTATAAGGGCTTATTGAATTAACTTAAATTCTCTTATTTGGCATAGGTAAATTTCACTCGTATAGTTCCAAATTGACGATCAGATGGTAAGGTAATTTCCGAGAAATTTCATTTATAAGCACCTTTAGCAATTCTAACTGGGCTTGGAAGGAAACTTCTGTTATTCTTTCCTCTTCCGTTTCATATAAGGGGCACATGGACCGTACAGCAAAGACTAAAGTCGATGAATAGATCGAGGCTTTCATTTAGTACCTACCTCAAAATAATTATTTGCCATTTTTTTTTTAGATTGTCCGTCACCGCAATAAGTACTGAATGAATTTTTAGTGAATTAGTTTAGAGGATATACTATTTTTAAACAATTTTACCTCTTTCGAACTAAAAAATTAAGTATCTATATCGTTGAAAAGAATTTTTAGATATTAGAATATTTACGTTTATAATTATTATCACAGAGATAATATCATTAAAGTTTTTTAAAAATAAATTAATTTAATGTTGTCGACAGAGTAATTGCTTTTAAAACCATAATAAAGAGCGTAATTAAAATATTTTAATTACTTCTCAACGATAAAATTGTGTTCCTTCAATGTGTACGAAAGGAAAAGTATCTTCATGTTAAACAATTGAGGATTTCAGAACAGTCTAATTAGGTCCGGTCAAGTCATACTCGGTTAGGTTCGGTCAGTTCAGATAAAAAGATATTTTCAAAAATCATTTATAACACTTGCCAAGATTCTGTGTACAGAAATTTTCTTATTTAATAACAAATCAAAACTTGTTAAGCTCTAAAGACAACTTATTAAAATGGTATACAAAATCCTGAAACTTTTTTGCGTAAATAGAAAAACTTTTTCTTTCTGAATATATGAATACTTTTATAAAAAACTATACCAACCAATAATATAACTTTAATTTAATAAAGGTTTTTGTAGCCATTGTCCCTTATTCATGAAACAGATTATTTTGATAAATTGTTTTATACCCCTTATTTAGCGACCATTTTCTTTTACAAACTTTCCTCTATATAATAAAGCTAATCGGCTGATAACCCTGTCAAATATTAAAAAAGATATAAACAATAAGAATTATAATCAAAGACATTTCATTTATTAAAATAAACAGTAAATGAAAAATAAATAAATAAATAAAACGGTTAAGCAGTACCAAAGATTTTAAAATTTTATCGCTTTAAAACTGTTGCTTTATACAGTACTAGTATATCGGGTAATTAACTGTGATTATTGACAGTTAGAGAGGTGATCCATTACCTAAGTGAAGTTTCCGTGTCCTATTTGATACGTTATAAGTGCTCCAGAGACTAAACGTCAGATTGTAGCACTTGATATAAAGCTTTCTTAAAGTTTTTTAACTGTAACTAAACCGATCTGTCTTCTTAGAATTTCAACAACAAATTAAAAAAACAAATTAAAAATTAAAATATTTTCAAATAATCTACATAGCGTAAACGCCGTTTCTGTAAAAAAAATATACTCATAATAGTTGAAATTCAAATTACGCGATAGTTAAAAGTCAGGTAAAATAGTTTTAGTAGTTAATTTAAAGCAGTAGTTTTAAAATTATATTACATAGTTTTAGTTAAATATAAAATAAACTGTTATTTTTCGTTATGCAAATCTACAGTTGTCTCATTTTATCGAAACCATTTAGAGAAATGGTTGAGACTTATTCACGACGGCGCGACGTGATCTACGGTTGTTCAGCTTTTTCAGGTTTTTAGTTGACAATACAAAAATGTTTCATAAGACGGAAATTAGAAGAGGACGCTGAAAAAAAATTTTCCACAAATATTATTTACAGCGAATGTTTCTCAGAATGTTCCTTAAGTATGACAAATTGGTTGACAATTTAATCATCAAAACAACAAAACAAGAGATAGATTCTATAAACTGCTCGAAATGATATCTAAGAAAAACTTTAACTAGACACTAGAAATATATCATAAATAATGTGTTCACTTAACTTTCAACACTAAAACTGTGATGTAAGGATCAATACGTTATTAGATCAGTGAATTGATAATACACTTCGATATTTACTTATAAAATCACTAAAGCCTTAATACAATAACAACTGAAGGCCTGTAACTCAATCACTGGCGCCCGTAATTTTACTCTAACACATGTAGACCTCATATGACCTATATATTCGACAAGTACAACTATGGGTCTTTATGTCTTTCAAACTTAAAGTAATACGAGTATAAGATTTTTAACCAGGTTTCTCTGGAAATGTCCGTAATAAACGATATCAAAAGTAAGTCTACAGAGAAGACCAGCATATACATAGATATTTTATATATCCATGTTATATAATAATTTACATAATAGTACGACAATGTATTTTTTTTTATATTTATGGATCATCTGTCGGCAGTTTACTAATTTAAGAATATCTTCGGATTTCGAAGTGAAGTAATAGACAAATTAATTAGAAATGAAAAAAAAGTGGGGCTATCGGTTTAAGTTCAACAACAAATACACAGAATCCATACTAGCTTTTGCAGATGATCTCGCGATACTGACACGTAATCCGAAACAATGTCAGGTACTTTTAAATGTAGTTGAGGATTTCTGTACGTGGACCGGCGGATTGAGGACAAAACCAAGTAAATGTTTTAGTCTGTGTCTGGGTAGACGGAATACCAAATATACCTCTTACGATCCGGGTCTTATAATAGGCGGTCAGTGCGTTAGTACGGTTACGGAAGCAGCTCTGTTTAAATTTTTAGGTAAAAAAATCGATTACCAAGGCCGTACTCCATCGTTGGATGTAATAGTCGATAGCTTTTTAAACGATCTCAAAAAGGTAGACAACCAACCAATAAGTAACGTCAAAAAAGCTTGGATTTACGATAGTTATTTAACATCACGTCTAAATTGGCCTTTCCTCGTGTATGATATAAATAAAACCCTTTTGTCAAAGTTAGATGCAAGCGTCATAAAGACATTGAAGTTATGGCTCGGGTTAGCGCACTCAGCGGACTCTTCAACCTTATTTAGAGACCGAAACAACTTTGAATTAAAATTAAAGAAACCATCGGAGCTCTACAAACATCTAAGAGTTACCAAAAGACATATCATCGGTAAATCTACAGATGATACTGTAACTTCTCTCCCGAAAGACAAAGTTGCCTCAGAGCTCGAGTCACGACTTCAGTTCCATAAAAAATTTATGATAGGTGCTCAAACAAATAAAGTAGGGCTAGGATCAAGTAGGAAAGTTCAAGACATAGACATAACAAAATCTTTTATTCGACAAGACGAAAACGATAATTACCGACTCCACGCAATGAGCCTAGAAATTCAAAACGAATGGGTGACCATAGGAGATTTTTTTATTCCACTAGCTTTGAAGTGGCGCACCTTAATTTATAATTGGTCCCCAGCATTATTAAAATTCTATCTTAATGCATTCCAAATGACTCTCCCAGATCAAAGTAATTTAGTAGGATGGGGCAAAGCCACCGAAAAGTCTTGCAACATCTGTGGGGAGGCAATAGGAACCGCGAAACACCTATTAGTAGGGTGTAGGGTACTTCTAGATAAAGGTCAATACTAGCGTCGTCACGACAAGGTATTAGAAATTATACGGAAAGCGGTTAGTCTTTCAGTAGCAAGAGCGCGGAAGGGTATAACAACCACCAAACGATCTATAGAATTCGTAAAAGAAGGCTCCTCCAAAAAATCAAAAGCGAAGCCTAATTCAATATTGGGCGCGGCTCCTGATTGGATTCTCATGATGGACACGTATGAAAAGCATGATGAAAAGCAAAATCCCTGGGGATGTTGGTGTTTCGTCATCCAGACCGGACTTATTCCTGTATTCGAAACGTCTGTGGCGCGTGATACTTGTGGAGCTTACTGTTCCTTGGGAAACAAACATCCCAAGGGATCACACATTCAAGCTCAATAAGTATTACGAACTAACCAACGAACTGATCAGGAATAAATTTATAGTTAGTTTGTACGCGGTAGAAGTGGGAGCGAGAGGTATAACAGCAAAATCTCTCTATAGCCTACTTAAAGATCTTGGCCTTTCTAGAACAAGCATCGGTTCATTTCTAGAACGTACTTCAAAGGCGGCATTAGTAGGTTCTTTCCAAATTTGGTTAGGTAGGGAGAGGAGTGTGGAGGGTGAAGGTGAGCGTTTTTGCGCAAAATAAAGGGGCCCCTTAAACCTACTCCTGGGTCGCAAGTCCCAGGCACTGCTTGCACTCCTCTCCTTGCAACACGATGGGCCCGGCACCCGCACGGTGAATCCATGGATTGCTAAGAAGCTTCGTTTTATTTGTAATTAGAGAGAAGAAACAAATAGACAATATTATATAAGTAAATGTTGAAAAACCTACGACTCCAAAGAGATTCAATGGACAAGTAAAAGTTCCGTCGCCTTTTCTGAGTGATCAAAAACACTGACGTTTATTTAAAGACTTTTTTTTAATATTTTTCCATACATAATTAAAGATATAGATAATAACTCTAACGATATTAAAAATATTTTAATAAAATAAAATAAAATGGAATGGAATAGAATAGAATACGATGATCGAGAACTGGATGTCTGTGTGAACAGCTTGTCTATCGACAAAGGCCTCCTCTAAAGATTCCACGTATTTCTGTCTTTTGCTAAATGGGTCCATAGTGAACCAGCCATTTTTTTTTAAATCCTCTTCCCATATTTTCGTTTGTCTGCCTTTATTTCTTTTACTATCTCTTGGATATGGATATCTCTTGGATAACAGAATGGTCTGTTACTAGCTTAGTCCATTTGTCTTTACTTTCCCTTAGCATATGTCCCGTCCAACGCCATTTAAGGTGTATGCAGACTGTGTGTGCATTTTTAAATTGTGTTTTGTTTTTAATTTCTTGTAATTTCACCCTATCTCTTCTTTTTATACTTAGATTACTCGTTACTGTTGCATTTTGGCAAACTTTTAATTTACTTTCTTGAAGTTCTGTTAACGCCCATGTCTGGCACCCGTATAGTAAGCATGGCATAATGCATTTATATAAATAAATATAAATTTGACAAAAACTACTGAAAAGCACTATTATCCCATTTTCGTGTTCATGTGGATATCGTGGGAGTAAAAAGTACCTTTTGTATGTGTATTTGCGGTGAATAAGTTGATATTTCAATTTTCATAACTCGTTTATTTATTTTAGGAACTCTTCTTCGTCGTCAATGTTTAAAAATAATGCAATTGTTTTAATTAAATATTTAATTTCTAGTTGTTGCTAGCGTTTTTGTATGTTTTATTTTATTATACATATGTAAAAATAACGAACCCCTTTAGATAACATCAAATCAGATAAAAACTATACCTTTTCACTATCAATATATTTGGTTGACCCACATGCGTGGTTGCTGACCGTACACAATCTACACTCTGCACCCTACACCCACTCTTTACGACTCGCAGTCGTCGGTCACGCGGTAAATTCATGTCCACAAAGTAGAGATAGGTGATGTCAATCGCATGTTTTTCATTAACTAGTCATAGAAATTAAAGATATCGGTATCCACTTGTGTGTTTTTTCCTTAGAAATACCTTACGTTAAATTCGTTACGTAAGTTGTCAGCTGGACAGTTGCCGATCATTACTGTACATCCTACTTGAATTATATAAATCATCGTCAAAATCAGAACCAGCTTAAAATGTATTAAACCAATTTGATTTAATACATTTTTTTTTAATTATATAGACGACGAAGCTTTTTAGCATTCCATGGATTCACCGTGCGGGTGCCGGGCCCATCGCGTTGCAAGGAGAGGAGTGCAAGCAGTGCCTGGAACTTGCGACCCAGAAGTAGATTTAAGGGGCCCCTTTATTATGCGCAAAAACACTCACCTTCACCCTCCACACGCCTCTCCCTACCTAACCAAATTTGGAAAGAACCTACTAATGCCGTCTTTGAAATACGTTCTAGAAATGAACCGATGATATGTCTTTTGGTATCTCTTAGATGTTTGTAGAGCTCCGATGGTTTCTTTAATTTTAATCCAAAATTGTTTCTATCTCTAAATAAGGTTGAAGAGTCCGCTGAGTGCGCTAACCCGAGCCATAACTTCAATGTCTTTATGACGCTTGCATCTAACTTTGACAAAAGGGTTTTATTAATATCATAAACGAGGAAAGGCCAATTTAGACGTGATGTTAAAAAATTATCGTAAATCCAAGCTTTTTTGACGTTACTTATTGGTTGATTGTCTACCTTTTTGAGATCATTTAAAAAGCTATCGACTATTACATCCAACGATGGAGTACGGCCTTGGTAATCGTTTTTTTTACCTAAAAATTTAAAACGGAGCTGCCTTCGTAACTGTACTAACGCACTGACCGCCTATCATAAGACCCGGATCGTAAGAGGCATATTTGGTATTCCTTCTACCCAGACACAGACTAATACATTTACTTGGTTTTGTCCTCAATCCGCCCGTCGACGTATAAAAACCTCAACTACATTTAAAAGTACCTAACATTGTTTCGGATTACGTGTCAGTATCGCGAGATCATCTGCAAAAGCTAGTATGGATTCTGTGTATTTGTTGTTGAACTTAAACCGATAACGAACGAACTTAACCGATATACGGTAGCGATACGGTAGCTCAGTTGGTAGAGCGATGGGACGGTTTCCCAGTACTCGCGGGTTCGAATCCTTGCCCGTATCGGTTTATTTTTCATTCTATATTTATATAAATTTAAATAAGCTGAACATGGCTATACATGTTTAAAGATATTTTCAAACATTGATTTAATACATTTTAAGGTTTTAAGCAGGAGGTCACACATTATTTTTCGGCTCGTAAATCAATCAAATTATAATTATTGTCTGTCCTATCATCCCCTTCTTGGAAAACCAAAGTAATATAAACAGAACTCTGCCTTCCTAATCTTATTTCACGCCATAACTTTAATAACTTTGAAGAGCTTAAACCATTGGGATAATTTATAGAAATAATACACGAACCGTCTAGAAATTGTATTATTAAAGTTTTGCCATTTAAACATCCACAATAGAAGCAATCAAATAGATATTGTAATGTTTCGTGTGAAAAGGATATTCTGTAAATAAAAATAAAAAATAGAATATAAAATTTTTATATTCTATTACAAATAATTAATACAATATATTTTTTTATATTCTACTAGCACATCCATCCCGCTTCGCCGGGCTTAATTTAAGAATATATGAATTGCAGAATAAAAATACAGAATAAAAAATATATTAAATATAAGAATTAACCACAGCGCGATAATAATTATGATTCAACCTGAATTTCATTGTCTACTACTCGTTTTTCTAGCTTGTACATGGATAGTGTCATGACGTTATAATTGGCCTTAAATAGTTTTTTGTTAAAAACAATATCAATAGTAAAAAAACTGTCACTGACAGTTCAAAAAAAATGCTCCGATCGTCACCAAACTTACAGTATTACCCGCTGGGTCAATCTTAAGATCCTCTGAAAATTTGGTTAAAATCGGTCAAACCGTTTCGGAGTTTATCCATACTTTCTCTTTTAAAGGTATAGATTACTTATTTGTTTCAGTTGTCAGGGTTCAGTTATTATTGTATAACAGTTGAAGACATGTCAAAATATTTGTCACGACGTATATATATATTATATATTATTATAGAGTGTATGAGTTTTATTGAGACACGTGATTATGAAATTGTTTTATAGAATAATAATATTTTCATACGAAAGTAAACGAGTTCAAATAATTAGGTATTGTGGAATAAAATCAATTTACAAAATCGAGGACTGAAATTTCCTATCTCATTAAAGCAATCACTGTAATAAGTTTCCATTGTTCTATCGATCAGGTCTATCTTATATCTAATGGATTGTTCGGGATCAGAGTTAACGTGTTAAGTTTAGGATCATTGCCATTGTTTTTGTAGATATTGTTTGTTCGTGAAATGAGAAGTTCGAGAAATGTTTCGTGTATTAAGATACATAACTACATAATATCATAAATATTAATGTTGTATTTTATAAGTTTACAACAATGTACAAATAATTTTGTATACGTTATTTTTTCGTAATATACGACATGGAAGTACAAGAAACAAAATTTGTAAAAATGTTGAATTCTCTTCTGAGCTAATTTGAAATTCTGGTATGTGTTTCAAGATGAGCAATAGGTATTAAGTTTGTTTTTTTCACTAGAAAATTTAAATATATATATATATTTTTATTTCAGACGTCACGTCTCTCGACCCCTGCTATTATTATCAAGTTGTAACCCCTCTGTGTAAGCCCGTGACGTAATAATATTAACAGTACTTATTTTTCTCCGAACCTTTAAAAAGTAGTTTATTCATAAATAAAGTACTCCCACAGAAACACTGAGAATCAAGTAATATTTTTATGTATAGTAAATTTATTTTATGATCTTTCACGATATTAGCCAGTAAACTACCCAAACAGATATATTTAAAAAAATAGTAATGCTTCTCTACTAAATTGAATTCATTTAGATATCGTATCTAAAAGTTAATGTTCGTTGTGATTTTTTATTGATTTCCAGCCACACTGAATTAAATGCTTGAAATTACTGAAGGGTGTCTCGAGATTAAAAACTTGCTGTACTTGTCAATATTCATAGGATTTTAAGTGCAGTCTTGAAAATATATGATTTAACTTAAAAAGTATTTGTGAATCCCAAATAAGAAGAATTTACTAAAGTCAAATGAAAAATATTTAGGTGTTATTAGTTCATTGCATATTATTATTAAATGTCTGGTAATTCAAGGCTCAATTTTAACTGTAGTCATGTTTTTCAAAAAGGTTATAATCATATATTAGAAGTCACGACATTAGCCAGACCCAATTGCTGATATTAGATTCTCTCTGACCCACGTATTTCACGGTAGATACTTTTTAAATTCTATTTATAATTCTAGGGCCGACATCTTTTGTGTGTCTATTACCTTTACAGACCGTACCAGAATCTTTTAACTTTTATGCTCAATGCTATTTCATCGGATTTTTTTCAAAATGTTAATAACGTGAACTCTGCATCAGAAGTAGCAAAGTACCTTTCTTAAATATGAAAGTGAAAATAATGGAATTAATAGTGCAAGCAATTAAAATCAGTATTTAAGATAAAAATAATATGAAATGAAACATTAACAAAAGAAGGTCGCGAACCTGCGATCTCTGAGAGTTCTTCTCCGTCGCTCTACTAACTGAGCTATCAGATTCGTTAGTTGCCTAGATGAATTTCATATCTTATATAAAATTCACGTTCTGCGCACGCATGCACTTCTGCCATATTTCTTTTGTAATTTGTTTGCTCAACATTTTTGATTATAAATGATTTCAAATTATGAAAGAGTGAGTACCACATTTAGGTTAGTAGGCACTTGTGTTCATAACGCATAAAAGGTTAAAGGTTTTCATTATAAATGTCCTACGTAATCAAAGGCTATGTTCATGGCCCCATCTATCTTTTGAAATGTTTAATCGTCAAATTTCTTTATTATAACATTAATATTAATTATGTATTAAAACTAGATACTTGTTATATTTTTTTTTTCTAAAACAGATATCTTTCCAATTTCAAATCCATAAATATCAGCTGTTTCCAAATCGCCAACACTAAGATTTTTAAGGCACTCATAAACCATACCTGGGACCCAATAGAATATAAACTAACTTAATGTAATAATCGACAAACTCAACACTAATAGTATTGTGACATGTGACCTGGAACATGTGACTCCTCTAATCATCATCATCATTAACTCCAGTAATTAAGTCGACCGCATTTACAATGAAACTCAAAATTAATGACACACTTCTAAATCACTTAAAATTCAAAAGAACTTCTCACTACGATCTGTATTTAGCAAGTAACTACTAATTATTGTTACACGGAGGTTTTGGCGACCTCCGAAACCAAGGAACCATATTTAGTCAAGGTGTAGTCATGCAGCCCGTATGTGCTCATAGTTACATGGAATATGACATATTAATAGCTCGGTACACAAACATTTGACTAATACCAACAGTATGGAGAGTTTTAAACAACATTTTACTCCATAGTTTTTTAATAACATCTTACTCCATACATATTTTGTGAAATGCAATCACAGTGATTCTGTTCTTTTTATCACCCCACTCCATTTTAATATCGCAAAATATTGTACAATGTATTAGCGCCAAAATGAGAAAACAAAATGAACAATCGTATAAAAATGACAGATTTCAAAATCAAATGTAATATTTTATTATTTTTAACTGTAACAGTATTAATCGCCAAAGTAAGTAAATATCAATGAAATCCAAGTCCTTTTTTTTTTTTTTTTTTTTTTTTCCGCTGGGAAAATGCTTTACGCACCGTACCCCTCGCGGGGGTAGCGAGGGGCGTGTGTGGGACTCCCGAAAACGGTGTACCCACTAAAAACCACGCAGCGCTCCTTCCTCGCCTTATTGGCGGAGTCGTGGGTACGGCTAGCCCTTCATCCACGACCCCGCCGGCGACATGAAATCCAAGTTCTTAGAAAAACCAATGAATCTGATGAATGATGAATCTTATATTTTTATATTTAATACACATTTACAGAACAAAGAAACAGCGTCCACTTCCAACTAATATACTAAAAACATTATATTAATGTGTTTCACTTGAGATTTATAAATATTGCATAATAGAACGCCTCATGAAATTAGAACAATATTGGTTCAGCGTTGTTTTACTGAGTAAGCGCTGCAGGCGTACTAATATGAGAATCATTCTTTGTAGTTCATAACCGTAAATTGTATTATTTTATATAATAAAATATTTCTACGAAACAAAGGGAATGAAAAGTATTTAAAAAAGATACTTTGCTCCAAGATAATACAAGAAAGTAGTAAATTAAACAACTAGATAAGAAGTGAATAAAACACACACAACTCTTCCCGTCAATATCATCTCGTCACGTCTCGTCGATCACATCATTGAGTTCCAGATTTCCTATAGCATTTAATCCTTTTTATCAGACCACCCAAATGTTTTCTACGTTGCATTGTTATTGATACTATATGTGTTGACTTTCAGCTGATCATTTACTTGCAGAATTTTATATTAATATACAAATACATAATGTTTATAAATTAAAGACCTTGGTAAGAGGACTTCTATTGTAATGTCTTAGACAAACACACATTACATATAAAAAAAAGAATCGTTGTAAGATACGCTTAGAAATGTGAAGTAAAAAAACTAAATACAGACGTTCATTCCGAGAAGAATCAGACGAAGACAAAAGATGCTGTGAACTGCAGCGGAGCGCGGATAATATTCGAGAAAAACAAAGAACATATTTTACATACATTTATTTTCATATATTTAAAAATATTAATTGAAAGTTATACTAACATTTTAAAATTACTTAAACATGTTTATTTTTACTATAAAAGAGGTTTTTGTTTTTTGTTACTCTTAAAAATAACAAGATGTCCTCGTATACTCCTCCCTTAACTCCCCCTGTCAATAAAAGTAAAAAGTATTCCATTAGCTAGAAAAATAACCTTTTTTATCATAAAACTTTTTAGCAAAAAAACATATCCAGCGGTATGTGTTTGATAAATGAACAAATAAATAGAGAATTGAAATGAAATATTAAGACTTCTCTTTATAATTAATTCATAACATGTTTGCTAGCAACTAAAATATATATTAAAACATATGTAAATGTTTTTAATGAAACCAGAGACTTTTAAATCTTTTATTTTCCATATAAATAATATTAAGTATTGTCACAATGATATTTGTTTACTTAAAAAGACTTAATTATGGTTAGAGTTATAATAAAAACAATAAATCTTCAAGTTATAACAAATTAGTAATGATAGTTATTTTAGAGCGCAGTGGAATATTGAATTAGGCGCAGTCCATGTATTCAGCTTGTATAACATATTTATCAAACACTCATAGACCTTTATATAATTTAAAATAAGACCAATCATAAGATGCTTTTTTAAAGTACTTTTAAAAAAAATAACAAACCTACTTTTTAATTCCTTCATCGAAAACATATTTAATGCGGTTTTTATTCCAACTTTTCTCAGACAGACGAGTAGCATCCCTTATTAAGAGCCAGACGCCAGCGACCTTTAACGAAGTCAACTCGTCTCTATGTAGTTATAATCAGTTCCATTCATTTTCAGCTATTTATTCAGTGATTTATTTATTCATACCGACAGTTTTACCGTTTATCTATCTTTATGTTGAAAATTTAAGTTAGTTTAGATTAGTGTAGAATTGTATAAATTATTGTTACAACATCACTTAATTGTAGACAAACAAACAGACAATTGCAGTCTGTAAACAAATGAACGAAGAATCGTTAAAGTAATTGTAAATAAATAAAAGTAAAGAACAATAACTAATATTTTTTTAAGAGACTAAAAATTAATATAATATTCCCATATAACGCGAGAAATAAGCTTTGAACATCTACAATAAGTAGTATTATATTGATAATTCATAAAAAAGAGAGCGGCGAGCGGCACTAACAGAATCATCCGGTCCGCCGCACCTCTTCAATTCTGGCTGGTACACGCTATATCTATATGATGCATCAATGGACTTTATATACCGACAGACCCATATCACCGATGCATATAGAAATAATAACCTTTCAACAAATATATCGAATATATGTTTTAATCAAAGTCCAAGGTTTTTCTTATTTCAGACACTTTTTAGGTTAATGTACTAAACATTACACTTACGAAACCTCAGACTCTAGTTGCACGGTTCCAGAGGGTAAGGTAAAGAACAACATTGAAACTAAATGAATATTGTTTTAATTGTTTGATTGACAGACAGATTTAATTTTTTGTTGCTTCTGTATTTACTGTATAAATTATATCATGTTGTTTTTTAAACAATTATTTGTTTTATATATAATGGAAATGCTTTATTGCGCCAACACATAGCTATGTTTAGAATGAAATAAGGTACTCTAAAATGATAATACGGACAAAAAAAATATGAATATTTTAAAAAATCCTTTTACAGTGTAATAATATTTTGTCACAATGGTGATTCGATATATAAATATAATTCTGTTATTTGGTCTAAGGCCAAAAAATTCTATTTTTATATCATTCTTTTTGTTTTACTTAAAAATATTATTTGAGAAATGTTTCTTGGTACAATCAAAACAAGATCATTGTATCAGATGTACTGTTTTTCAAAATTATATTTTGTTTACTTTATTTTTCTGTTCATTATTTATTTATGTGTAACAAAATAAATTAAAGGTGCGAGAATCGAGACGATGTTTGTTTCTGGAATCTTCATGTCAATTACCAATTAAACAATTAACAAATTTGCAGAGAATAGCTCTAGCGTCGGTAAAAGCGGTAACACATAATAAAGTTCGATATGTATTTTGAATTATCTAAAGCATCAGTCTTATTCACTAACGATAATCCAGAAGTTAAAAAACTTATAGTAAAAACGGTTATAATTGTTAAGAAAAAAAAATATTTTTTCTACTTAATTTCCTAACAAGTAAGTACATTTAGGTATTCCATGTTTATTCTAAACCTCGGATTTGGAAGAAAATCTTTATCGTGACTCTCTCAAAACGCCTCGACAGCGGCTTAAACTTTTGTTCGTTTACTTCACCATCATCCTCGAATTTATTACCTCTGAGGTGTTCTTTGAACAGAAGAAAGAGGTAAAAGTCGCTGAGAGCTAACTCTGGCGAATCTTCAATAGCAGCCATGAGTTGTTTTGGTAAAACAGCATGCCAGCTCGCAATCAGCCGCGTCTTTTCTCCTTGATGACTTTTCGCAATCTTCTTAATTGGTATGCGTAAGTGAGAGCCTGCGATAGAAGCTCCTTTTTTCAGGTATTCCACCATTATGATTCCTTTAGCATCACATAAGATGGACGCCATGTCCTTCCCCGCTGAACTTAAAGGACTGCCTCAACAACATTTACACGTCATCTATGTCAATGAAAAACATTTTTTAAAAGTATTAGCCATCGAGAATAGAATAAAAGTATATTTGACAGACTTATTATATTATTGATTGGTATGATATTATTGACAGACTATTTCAAACAAAAATTAAAAGTTTTATACTCGCTTTTGGATTCTTTTCTTTTTAAACACATAACATAACCAGTAAAATTCTTTCCTAAATGTTAATACCCTGAATATCATACATACATCATCACATGAAATCGGAATCGTATTTTTTTATAATTGCTACGTGTACCTGCAAATATATAATTTGTGACTTTTTTTTCAGTTTGTCCGTTACCGCAACAAGCAAAATTTTTACGTACAGTAACGTAAAAAATTTACGACTTTCAAATTTAAAAAAAAGATTTAGATACTTTTTTTCTAGATAGTTTAAAAAAAACTTTGGATATTAAGATATTTACTTTTATAATTATCATAATAGACATATTATCTCATCACAGTTTTTAACAAGATAAATAATTTTCAGTGATGGAAAGAGTAATTGCTTTTTAAACCATAATAAGGAAGGTAATTAAAACATTTTAATTACCTCTAAAAGATAAAATTTCGTGCCTTCAATGTATGCAAAACAAGAAGTGTCTTTATGTTAAACAATTCAGGGATTCAGAACGGTCAGACTCGGTCCGGTCAAGTCATACTCAGTCAGGTTCAGTCAGATCAGATAAAAAGATCTTTTAAAAAATGATTCATAACATTTGCCAGGTTTCTGTGTATAGATATTTTCTTACTTTAATAACAAATCATTACTTGTTAGCTCTAAAGACAACTTATTAAAATTGTATACAAAAGCAGCGGCTTCTTAAAAAAAACTTTCTTAGAAAAAACATGGGCTTTGTTTCTTTTCGTGAACAGAAAAACTTTTTTTTTTGAATGTATGAATATTTTTATTAGAAAATTTAAAAAACTAAATTGTTTTTCAAATGATCAAATAATGATACTATTACTCAAACCAGTAATTAAACAATAATTTAATAAAGGTTCTAGTAATGTTTTCAGACTAGATGACTTGAATCACGAAACAAAAAAAAAACTAAATAAAATACAAATTACATAATTTAAGATCGGTCAGATGGGTAACTTTTTTCATATTTTTTGAATCGGAGAAAAATTAATTCATTATTTTAGAGAATCTAGCGCTATGAACATACCATTTTATTTTTTTATTTATTTACACGCTGGTTTCCTAAATGTTTCTAAAACGATCCCTTTGTATAGTCTTCGAAACTCCTCTATTATACAGTGTATATCCAACTCAAATTGGTTAAGCAGTTTCAAAGATTTATGTATTTTATCGCTTTAAAACTGTTGCTTTATACAGTACTAGTATATCGGGTAATTAACTGTGATTATTGACAGTTAAAGAGGTGATCCATTACCTAAGTGAAGTTTCCGTGTTCTGTTTGATACGTTATAAGTGCTCTAGAGACTAGACGTCAGATTGTAGCACTGGATATTTAGCTCTCAAAACGTTTATTAACTGTAACTAAAAAGATTTATCTTCTAGGTATTTCAACAACAAATTTAAATAAAACTATTTTTCAATAATCTACATACCGTGAACACGGTTTCTGTCAAAAAATACTCATAATAATTGAAATACAAATTACACGATAGTTAATAGTCAGGTAAAATAGTTGTAGTACTTAACTTATTGTAGTAGATTAAGTCATACATTACATAGTTTTAGTTAAGTATAAAATAAACTGTTATTTTTCCACAAGCCTAATTTCTAACAACAAATTTAATGGCAAAAAATCTAGCAATGAAATCTAATGTATAATTATTTTTTTTTTGTTTTGTTAGTAGTTTAAAAATGTGAAACAAAATAAAATCAATCTAGGTACATTGGGGTATTTCGTATTAACAGACATGAAAAATTATAAGAATCGGTCGCGCTGTGCTACGAAAATCGATATTATGCCCAAACTCTTTTATGTTACGCGATAGTCCGACCCACCATCGGACGGACAGTATTTTTTTCAAACCCATATCAAATCTTATGTTAAAGCTATTGTATTGTTGTTCGAAATTGACTTTTAATATCTTTAGCCATATGACGGTTATTATTTTTTTAAATATCGCTACGAGCAGGATTTAAAAGTAAGATCTGTAAGTACCAGTTCGGGACTTACGGACAGTTTTCCTGCGATTGGAGGTCGTTTCCTGAACATATTTATTAATAATCTATTTTGCATTCTATATATTTTTAAAAACAATGTAGGTACCTTTATATAAATTGAGTTTTATATTTTAAACAAATTATTAATTTTATAGTCCGTATTTTACAATTATTCTGCTATTATAATACAAAACGACCTATGTTGACGTTTTTAAACTATCCACTATCCACCTAATTCCATTTATTGCGTTAGACTTTGCTAACCATCAGACTCAGATGTATTCACTCTGATGCATTGTTTGAATATCTAAACTAACATATGTATTAAATGGTAAAAGCCTATTAGGTAATTGTAAGACTTGGGAGATTCTTGCTGCAAGACCAAGTCTAAAACCACGAGCGACAAGATTACCAATATACCAAGATCAAGACAAGACTGGATTAAGTCTATGATTTGAATTTGGGACAAACTACTGAAAAACGCCATTACGCCAAATTTGTGTTCTTTTAGGTACAGGATGGGAGTACGAAGTAAGTATGTATACATAAGGTGAATAAGTTAATAGGTCGATTCTCAAAACAGGGTTATTTATTTTAGGAACTCTTTTTTGTTGTCAGTGTTGACATATATATTATATTCACATATATATTACTTTTATATTGACATATTTATAATATTGAGACAATCGCAAGAAATCGATTTCTATGGTACATATTTAAAAATAATGCTTAATTAATTATTTAATTACTTGTCGTTGCTAGCGTTTTTGTATGTTTTTATGAAATGTAGTTCTTATTGATAATATAATATCAATATATTTGGTTGACCCACATCCGTGACTGCTGACCGTATACAATTTACACCCTGCACCCTTCACCTACATCCTACACTCGTTACGACTCGCAGTCGTCGGTCACGCGGTAAATTGCTGTCCACAAAGTAGAGGTAGGTGATGTCAATCGTATGGTTTTAATTATATTATTTCAAATAGACAATGATCATAAAAGTTGAAGACATGGGAATCCCTTTGTGGTTCTTAAGACATAAATTTGGTAAGTATTAAGTAACTTGTCAGCAGGACAGTTGACGGTTCTTTGTTTACATACAACTTGAATTAAATGAATCGTCATCAAAGATAATGCCAGAAAAATTAATTCAATCAATTTAATAAATTTTAAGACATCATACAAGGGTTACGCATTGCTTCTTGGCTAAAAGATCAATAAAATAATAATTGTTTATCGTCCTATCATCCCTTTCTTGGAAAACCAAGTAATATAAACAGAACCCTGCGTTTCTAATCTTATTTAGCGCCATAACTTTAATAACTTTGAAGTGATGAAGCTATTGGGGTAATCTATAGAAGTAATACACGAACTGTCCATAAATGGTAGTAATAAAGTTATCCCATTTAAACATACATAATAAACAGTTTCAAATAGATATCGTTGTGGTCGGTCCAAATAGGATATTCTCATAATAATATTAAAATAGAAACAAATAAGTAATAGAAAATTAAATATTTATTTCAGGGTTCCCGTCATATATTATAACAGTTGAAGGCTTGTCAAGATATTTTTCACGTTATATATTATAAAGTGTGTGTAATAAGAGAATAATTATATTTTCATTACAATGTAAGGGAGTTTAAATCATTTCATTGTAGACAGTAGACCCTATAGTTAACAATAGTGAAGCTATTTGATGTGGTTTGGTCAAATTAATTGGGTATTGTGGAATAAAATCAATTTACAAAATGGAGGGATGAAATTTCCTATTTCATTAAACCAATATCTCTAATAAGTTTCAATTGTTCAATCGATCAGATCTTATATTGAATAGATTATTCGGGATCAGAGTTAACGTGTGATTAAGTTTGGGATCATTGCCATTGTTATGGTAGATATTCGAAACCTTTGTGTATCTTAACATAATGTTTATAATGTATTTCTTAAAAGTTTAGAATAATGTAGTAATCTTTTACATGGGTCTGGGACACTACTACTGGGACGATTTGAAATGAAAGGATGTACTTCGAAATTAGTAATAGAAGGCTCTTTTCATTTGAGAATTGAAATATATAATTTTGTTGTTTCAGACATCTCTCGACTCTTGCTATTATTGTCACGTTGTAACCCCTCTCCGAGACATTTAAAGTGATTTATGGACAACATATTTAGATTTTTGAATAAAGCAAGTAGACGTTTATATAATAACTGTATTCATTTCTCTCCAAACTTTAAAAATTACTTTATTTATGACCAACAAAATCATCGAGAGTCAAATAATGTTTTTATGTAAAATTAATTTATTGATCTTTCACTAAATTAGTCAAAAGGAACTACGTAAATAGATATATAGAGAACATTTAAACAATTTTAGTAAGGCTTCTCTACTAAAATAGAATTCATTTGAATATCGTATTGAAATGTTAATGTTAGTTGTGAATTTTGATTAATTTCCAGCCACAGCATTAAAACGATTGAAATTACTGAAAGGTGCCTCGAGATCAGAAACTTGTATATATAATGAGTCTTTGTCAATATTCATAGGATTTTAAGTGCAGTCTTGAGAATATGTGATTTAACTTAACAAGTGTTTGTGAATCACAAATAAGAAAGAATTTACTGAATTTGAAAGATAATTATTTGTTATTAGTTCATTGCATATTATTATTAAACTTCTGGTAACCAAGTCTCCATTTCTGCAGTAGTGGTTTTTGTAGTATATTTTTTGTAAAAAAATGGTATAATATGTATTGCTGATATTAGATTCTCTCTGGCTCACGTATTTCACGGTAGATACTTTTTAAATTCTATTTATAATTCGAGGGCCGAGAACTTTTGTATGTCTATTGCATTTACAGACAGTACCGGAACCTTTTAACTTTTATACGATTTTGTGCTCAAGGCTATTTTATCGAAAACAGGTAAAAATACTTTTAATTTCATAACGTAAACTCTGCCTCAGTGGAGCCAGAGTGCCTTATTAAAAACTTATGAGGTTTGAAATGTTCGAATTAATAGTACAAGCATTTTAGATTAGAATCTAACAATAAATGAATATAGAATGAATAATTCATTAACACGGAAAGGACGAGTACCTGCGATGTCTGTGACGTCTCTCCTGTCGATCTTCTAACTGAGCTGTCGTCTCCGTTACTTGCCTGGATGATATTTGAATTTTATATTACAATTTTCGAAAACAGATATCCTCCTAACTTCAAGTCCATAATTATCAGCCCAAATTCAAATTACAAGTACATTTTTTTTAAGACAATCCTAAACGGCAACTTTCACGAAATATAAACTGACTTGATATCATTTCTTAATAGTCGACAAACTCAACACTGATAGTATTACAGTTTTATTATATAACATGTAACTTCTTTCATCACTCGTCATTGACTCCAGTAATTAAGTCGAACGCATTTTCAATGAAATGATACATTTCTAAATAACTTAAAATTCAAAATAAAAGTCGTAGTGAGACTACTTGTATTTGCTTGTATGTTACAAGAAGATTTTTGCGACCTCCCAAACCAAAGAACCATATTTAGAAACACTAAGTTAGGTAGGTACTGCAGTTACAATGATTTGCTATATACATAAAGTTCTCGGATGTAATTTATTTGTTTTCCTCTTATTACATTTAATATTTATTAATTCATTTAATAATAGGGAATATGCAAAAAATTTAAAATGGTCTCAAATATTTTTTTCTCCAATACTTATTATCATCTTATTATAATAAAAACATTTGTTTTTTATTTACTTACCATTTAAGGCCATAAAATAATTTATGAAAAGTGTAAATTGAGGGAGCGAAATTCAAAATTCCAAAACGCGCCACCATTGGTCGAAAGGAAATGTGACGTCATTTGACACGCCATTCAAATTATCGGCGTCGAAGTTCATACTGTGGTATCAGTGTTACTGAGAAAAATAAATAATTTAAATCTGTATTTTTGTGCTTAAAGGTTTTATTAAATGATACAATTGTTTAGGTAATCCTTAAAACATTCTTTCAATACTCAAACAACTCTTACAAAACAAATACCTACAAACTCTTTTTCAATAGCATTTAGCATGCTACTACACCTTAAATTTTTAAAATGTTTCTTTCTCTGAATCATTTTCCATTTCACTTGACTCAGATAAATAACTTGGTTGATAATCAGCAGATATAGAAGAATATATAGAAGAATTATATATATCTATAGAAGTATTATCAGCTATTATACAGCTTCGGTTTAATATTAACTTGCACAGCTTAGTCACTTGGTAATTTATCTTCAATATGCAAAAAGCAAGGCTCTGCCTTATGATCATCACATTCAATAGGAGAAGTACTGAGTCCTGACTGATTAATATCACAGACATTTGTATGGGCAGTACTAGGACTTACTTAGAGTATATCACTTCTTTATGAAGGTCATCATTTTTTAAACACTACTTTTGATAACTAACTCTGAAAAGGCTTCATTAACCAATGTCAATCTTTGCCTTTTGACTATGCACATTCATGAGAATGTTCTCTCAGCTGGTATTTATGCCACAAAAATTTATGAGGCACAACTCTTTTCTTCAAACTTAGATTACCTACATTTTTCTCCTTGTTGTTTTTGTTATACCTACATATTATATTCAATACAATTATCTGTATCTTCTTTAACCTGAAATAAATCGACAAACAAAAATTTCGTAAAACCAAAAAAAGAATACGGTGTTTATAGAAATTTATACTCAACTTTTGTAACCTAGGTTAGGTTAATTTTAAACTCAAATTTTCTAATGTTCAATACGTAATAATAATTTTAAACGATTATATAAACTTATTATAAATAAAGTATACTTACGTTAAATTGATCTTTACAACAATATAAACACGATTTAGGACATGTATTATCCCTTTTAATTACCATACACCATTGTTTTCTAATACTATTTTTGCACTCCGGTACTATACAATATTTGTAAGATGATTTTTATCTTCTTCCATGACTTGTAAAGCAATTAAAACTTAAAATATGTATGAAGTAACTAAAAAGTTCATAGTAAACATTCACTGGACGTATCATTTGACGTCACGCAAAGCGCGCGCTAAATGACGGTGTTTGAACGGCTCAAATTTACTACATGTATTAATTTTTAATTTGAAAAAAAACTAGAATCTTTTCAAACCTATTTATATTTTTTTCTACGATATAGAGAGGTAAATGTATAATTTACGTCAAAAAAAAATTACATGAATGTTCCCTATTCCGGCTGAGTTTCAATAATTGAAACTTAAAAGTATATACTTTATCTGATTCTTATTTAGTATAGATAATCCAGATCTAGACATATGTCTAGATATTAGTAGTTCTATGTGCTCGTACGAGCATGTTATCTCATGATCTCTTCTCGTATAGAGCATAACAGAAAGGTATTATAGTTACGATGAGTATAGTGTGAGAAATGCTAAATGGCCGGATGCGAAAACCTTTTTCCTTTCCCTAGCTTAATTCCTCTCCATATCTTAAGGATGGCAACGCATTTACATCTATATTTGTAAATATCAATGAAATCCAAAATACTAAAAAAGCTAAGAGGTTTCAAGGGACACCCGATTGGAACGCAGTTCCTTTCGATTAATTATTGAAGGAATAAGGAATATGCATAAAATTTAAAATGGTCTCAAATTATTTTTTTTTCGTATACTTTTATCATCTTATTATAAAAAAAAACATTTTTTTTTATTTACTAATCATACAAGGCCATAAAATAATTTGTGAAAAGTGTAAATTAAGGGAGCGAAATTCAAACTTCCAAAACGCGCCACCATTGGTCGAACGGAAATGTGACGTCATTTGACACGCCATTCAAATTATCGGTGTCGAAGTTCATACTAACACAGTATACCATCTATAGTACCATCAGTGTTACTGAGAAAAATAGATAATTTAAACCTATATTTTCGTGCTTAAAGGTTTTATTAAATGATACGATTCATTAGGTAATCATTTTCCACTTCACTTGACTCGGATAAATAACTTTGTTGATAATTAGCAGATATAGAAGATATAAGATGCTATAGAAGTATTATCAGCTGTATTTTCAGTAAACAATTTATCTTTTTAAACCATAGTTTTACTGGTAAAGTAAAAATATTGTGTGTTCTTTGTAAAGGTCACCAATTTTTTTAAACACTACTTTTGATAGCTAAGTCTAAAAAGGCTTCATTAACCGATGTCAATCTTTGCCTGTTGACTACGCACATTATCATTCTATCAGCTGGTGTTTTTGCCACAAAAATATATGAGGAACAACTCCTTTCTTCAAACTTTGATTACATTTTTCTCCTAGTTGTTTCGTCATACATATTATATTCAATATTTTTAACTGTATCCTCCTTAATCTGAAATAAATCGACAACCATAAAAATTTCGTAAAACCAAAAAAAGAATACAGTTTTTATAGAAATTTATACTGAACTTTTGTAAACTAGGTTGGGTTAATTTTAAACTCAAATTTTCTAATGTTTAATAGCTAATGCAACTATAATTAAATACTATAAAATTAAACTATTAAATTAAACTTATTATAAATAAAGTATACTTACGTTAAATTGATCTTCACAATAACATAAACACAATTTAAGATATATATTATCTCTTTTAATTACCATAGACCATTGTTTTTGTATTTTCGCATTTTTTGGAATATAAAAAACACTTTTTCGGGTCTTTTTCTAATACTATTTTTGCACTCCGGTACTATACAATACTTGTAAGATGGTTTTTATCTTCTTCCATGACTTTTAAAGCACTTAAAACTTAAAATATGTACGAGGTAAATAAAAAGTTTATAGTAAACATTGACTGGACGTGTCATTTGACGTCACGCAGGGCGCGCGCAAAATGACGGCGTTTGAACGGCTCAAATTTAATTTTTAATTTTCACTTTGAAAAAAAACTAGAATCTTTTCAAACCTATTTATATTTCTTTTCTACGATATAGAGAGGTAAATGATTTACGTAAAAGAAACATGAATATTACCTATTGTAATAAAAAAATATTAAATTATTAATATAAACTAATATGCTAATGGATAATATTTGTATACTATTTTTTGTATGATATTTCGCAGATAATTTATAATAAATGTAAATAAAATGAGTAACTAAATTAAAAAGTATTAATCAATAAACCCACGAGTTATTGTCTCGCCCCACCTAGCGGTTTGACTTTGTACAGATATGTTTATATAACAGATGTAGTTATGTTTCCCTAAGGTATAAATAGATTGCGTTGTTACAAAACATTACGAGTATATTTGATCACAAATTTGTATTATTATTTTCATTTAAACTGTCTTATTTGCAAATTGATTCCAAAAGAACAAACTCCAATATCAAATAAATAATAAAGAACTGCTAAGCAATTTAATCTAATACAAAAAATAATAATGATAGAAATGAAAAAATCTCGCTTGCTTTCTATAAGAGAGAGAGAGATAGCAAAACATGTCGTGCCAACTTTTGGTAAGAATTTTTACCTCTAGCCCCCTTTCACAACGCGCGATAAGGAACTACGTTCCAAAAGCCAATGAATCTTGTATTTAAATATTTATTAAACATTTAAGAAACAAAGGAACAGCGTCCAGTTCTAACTAATGAATATATTAAAAACATTGTATTATTATGTTATACTTCAGGTTAATAAATATTGCATAATAGAACGCCTCATGAAATTAGAACAATATTGGTTCAGCGTTGTTTTACTGAGTAAGCGCTGCAGGCGTACTAATATGAGAATCATTCTTTGTAGTTCATAACCGTAAATTGTAACATTTTATATAAAATATTTCTACAAATCAAAGTGAATAAAAAGATAACAAAATAACACAACAAGTTAAATAAATTAAACAACTAGATGAGAAGTGAATAAAATACACTCAACTCTTCCCGTCAATATCATCTCGTCACGTCTCGTCGATCACATTATTGAGTTCCAGATTTCCTGTAGCATGTTAATGCTTTTTCATCAGACCGCCCAAATTTTATCTACATTGCATTGTTATTGGAGCTACAATTGATGTAACTGCTACTATATGTGTTGACTTTTAGTTAAAATGATCATTTGTTTGCAGATTTTTATATTACACAGTATACAAATACATGATGCTTATAATATAATTCTTTTAAGAAAACTTCTATTGTAATGTCTTAGACAATCACAAGCATACATTACATATTAAAAAAGCATCGTTGTAAGATAAGCTTAGAAATGTAACAAAAAGAAACTAAATACAGACGTTCATTCCGAGAAGAATCAGACGAAGACAAAAGATGCTGTGAACTGCAGCGGAGTGCAGATAAAATTCGAGAAAACATAGCAACATCTAGCTTAGATATAACTATTTCTCAATTATACATTTATTGAAAATATTAAATGAAAGGCATAATAGAATTTTAAAATTACGTACATGTTATTTTTTATATTAAAATAGGTTTTTATTAGTCTTGTTTATAACTAGATGTTGCGATCGAATACATCTATTCCCTCTTTTTTCTCCCTCAGGCAATAGAATTGAAGAGTATTTTATTGGTTTGAAATCCTTCTATTTCTTATCTTACTAAATTAAAGCAAAATATATCCAGTAATTTTGGCGTGCTAAATGAACAACCAAACCGTCTGATGCAATAAAATATTATTATTGCTTCTTCATCATGTAATTAAGATATAGGATGGTTGCTAATAACTAGTATAAATATAAGTAAATATTTTTAATGAAACCAGAGATGTTTTTTTACATATATCATTTCCATATATATTATATTATTAAATATTGTCACAATGATCTTAGTTTTACTTTCGTTTATTTGATTATTATTGCTTCGATTCGATATATAAGCCATTTTTAATTGATAAAGTAATATTCGAATATTAACAATATTATACATTTAAAAAAATATTCTAATTACCAAGTTCAGTGACTGAGGATTTAATCTCTTAACTACACAAAAAAAAATGTATTTTGTTTAGTAATTAATTAATACTGTTAAGTTAGCAAAAAACTTATTAAGGTACAGACATACTTTTATTTTTTAAAAAATCTTTAAAAAAACTACTATGTTAAATATATGTCGATATATTAAAAAAAACTACTGACTTTGACTTTGGTCCAAGTATTTTTTTGTTTTCTATTTCTTATGTTTTAGAGATACATAAATTGTGCTCTTAACGCACAACGAAGTCCGTGTTTCAGATCCTTATTTTTAGTTTCATTTTTTCTATATTTAGGTATTTGTTGATCTGGATTTTCAAAGAATTTGTTACATTTAAAGTTTAATAATTTGTTAAGCTATAGCTTAAGCATTTTTTAAATTAATTGGGAGACTTTGTACCTATTAGTATTAGTATTAAAATACTAATTCTTATAATAAATTAGTAATGATGGTTATTTGATCATGTAGATAGTCCTGGCAAGGAAACACACTTAGTCAATAACTTCTATAACATATTTATCATACACACATACAAATACGTTTATTTGTATATCATTTAAAATTATGACCAATCATATAATATTTGCCTGTCAGTAAACTTAACAATACTTGAAGAAAAACAAGAAAAATAACTAACCTTTTTTTTCAATTCCGTCATCAAATAATTTAATACTGTTTTTATTCTCACTGTCCTCAGACAGACGAGTAGCTTCACCCTTATTAAGAGCCAGACGCCAGCGACTTTTAACGAAGTCAACTCTCTATGTAGTTATAATCAGTTTCATTCATTTTCAGCTATTTATTCAGTGATTTATTTATTCATACCGACAGTCTTATCGTTTATATCTATTTTTTATGTTGAAAATTTAAGTTAGTTTAGATTAGTGTAGAATTGTATAAATTATTGTTACAACATCACTTATTTGTAGACAAACATACAAACAAAGATACTGCAAACAAATTAACAAAGAATCGTTAACATAATTGCAAATAAATAAAAGTTTTTATTTTATTAACTAATATATATTTTTTTTAAAACTTTAAAAAAATATATCAGCATATAAACTTTAAACATCTATAATAAGTAGTATTATATTGATAGTTCATAAAAACGAGAGTGGCGAGCGGCACTAACAGAATCATCCGGTCCGCCGCACCTCTTCAATTCTGGCTGGTACACGCTATATCTGTATGATGCATCAATGGACTTTATATACCGACAGACCCATGTCACTGATGCATATAAAAAAAATAACCTTTCAACAAATAAACCGGTGGACATATTTAGCGGAACGCAAAAAACAGACTGCAAGATCATATGAAAACACATTTTTGTTGTAAAATACATTTGATTATTATTCTGAATTAATTAAATTAACATTTTTGAACATAAAAAATCACAAAATTAAAGCGAAAGAAACGAAATTAAAGACAATAAGGTCAGTGACTTAATTCTGAAGAGTTTTGACCTAACACAATGAAAACTAAAGAAAAGTTAATATTGTCCAAATGACTGGTTTTTTCGCGATGGGTGATACAATCAGTATTTAGTGTTGCCACCTCTTGCTGTTAAAACTGCCTGCATGCGTCTGGGCATGCTCTCTATTAAATTGTCAATAAAACTTTGCGGCATTGAGTTCCATTCTTCAACCAATGCGGTTTTGAGGTCTCTTACGTTGACAGGTGATGGATTTCTTTGTTTAATTTATCTTCCCAGTTTTTCCCAAACGTGTTCTATTGGATTTAGGTCTGGCGAGCGTGCCGGCCACCCCAAAACCTGGATTCCGATCTCATTAAGATATTCCGAAACTAATGCCGCAATGTGAGGTCGAGCGTTGTCATGCATTAGAAGAAAATTGTCTCCAATGAAAGGGGCAAAAGGCATCACAATCTGCTCTAAAATATCGGTTACGTATCTTGCCGCAGTCAGGGAGCCGTTTTCTACGATGTGTAGCTCCGTGCGTGCTCCTAAGCAAATACCGCCCCATACCATTACTGACCATCCACCATACGGCTCTCTCCCAATAATGTTACACTGAGCGTATCTTTCTCTGGGTCGTCGCCATACTTTGGTCCTTCCATCATCTGGTTTGAGACAAAATCTGGACTCATCACTAAAAAGAACATTTCCCCAAGCGTCATTATTCCAATTTAGGTGGAAACGAGCAAAGCTGGCCCGAGCCACTCGATGACCTGCGGTGAGCTGTGGACCTCTGGCAGGCAAGTACGCCCCTATACCAGCTGCCTTCAGTCTTCTTCTGACGGTTTTGGTACTAATTATCACTTGTCGAACTTCCTGCAGCTGGTTTCGTACCTCAGAAGAAGTCAAGGTACGGTTTCTGAGAACACTGCTGACAATAAATCTATCGTCTCTCTCTCCTGTTACTCTTTTGCGACCTTGTCCTTTACGCCTGGTATACTCTCCAGTCTGCCGGTATCGTTTAACATTGCGGAAAATCACAGACTTGGAAATATGTAATGTTTGAGCCCCTTCATTGTAAGTGTAACCATTTTCAATTAAAGTTACAGCTTTAGAAACCAGAGCAACGCTGAGATCCGGCATTATCGCCTAAATTTATCGAATTAAGTTCACTTCACTCAATAATGACAATTTTTCGTCAAAAAAACAACAGAAATAAAGTTTTTGTTAAAAACAACAAAAGCAGACGAAAATTCCATACACTACGTGTTTCAGAAATTAGCAGATAAACAAAAAAAACAAATTAAATTTAAAATAAAATTATTTTGAAAATCATCTTTTTTTTTTAATACATAATATTGGTATAGTGGCCAGTACGAAAATATGAAAATATTTTCCGTTATTCGACCTTTTTTTTGCGTTCCCCTAAATATGTTCATGAGTGTATATAGAATTTGTGTTTTAATCAAAGTCAAAGGTTTTTTTTAATTTCAGGTAGGTTTTAGTTAATACATTACACTCACGAAACGTCAGAATCTAGTTGCACGGTTCCAAAGGGTAAAGTAACTGACTTGATTTAATACTCTAGAAACTTAATTAATACTTTTTTAATTGTTCGATTGACAGAGACTGGTATTGTTTTTTGTTGCTAATGTTTTTATAATGTAAACTAAGTCATGTTTTGGTTAACAATTTTATGTTAGTAGAATGCAAATATTATATTGCATCAACAGATTATTCATAGAACATCTTAAATGGCAATAAGGATAAAAGATACTTCCATACTAAAAAAAAATCCGTCACAAATTAGTATAAATATTTTGTCACAATATTAGATCGATATCACAATTCTATTCCGTTATTTGGTCTATTACCAAATAATTGTACCGTTTCTATCATGCTTTTTTTTACTTAAAATATTATATGAGAAATATTTGTCAGTATCTTTAAAACAGAATCATAGCAGAAGATATATTGTTTTTTAAAAATATTATTTACTTACTTTATTTTCCTTTTCATTATTCATGAATTAGAACTAAAATAAATGAAAAGTTCGAGAATCGAAACGATGTTTGTTTCCATTATTTTCGTATCAATTGCAATTAAACAACGGAGAAGTTTGCAAGCAGCAGTTATGGCGTGGGTAACACATAACAAAGTTCGATATGTATTTTAAAGTATCAAAATCATCAGTTCCGTTTACATATCGACGTTGACTGATGCGGAACCACTCATTACCAGGAAATTTGAAAACTTTGAAAGTAAATATTACTTGTTGTACGAGTAACATCAACAGAGTGATTTGAGTGTGGTTTGAATTTGAGTTTTGGTTTGAGTGTGGTGAGCTGGAATATATTAAATACGTTGTTTTAGTAAAATAAAAAAGTTGTGGTTTTATCACATCTAGTTTCTTATAAATAGAATAGATAGAGGGTGTCCTGAGAGTAACAAAAATATAGATATAAATACAGCCTGCGTAATACATGTTTTTTATGCGGTTTTATTCAATATATTTAAATTTGTAGTATATTATTTACATAATTTTATTTGGGAATACTTTTTATAAGTTTCTTTTTCGTCATAGGTACAGTTAACATGCTTAAGCCTCGCATAGTTCTAATTCGGCGATCAGTTTGAAAGCTAACCCTCAGAGAAATATCAGGTCTATGCATTTTGAACAGTTCTAACTTTTTTTGGATGCTTCTACTACTCATTCCTCTCACCGTTGAACATGGGGGCATGATCACGAGTCACCATACGGCCAAGACTAAAGTCTATCATACAGGTATTCTTAAATACGCCCCAAGTAAAAAGTGGCTCAGTAAATCTGTTTTCTTTACACTGAGCTTTAAATATGTACCGACTGACAGTTTAAAATTAAATTATCATTTGACAGATTTTGGTAAATGTTTTTCTGAGGCTTCAAATACATCTTCCAAATTCTTTCCCATCTTTGGTTTGCTCATCAATAACTTTTACACATATTTTTTTTATAAGTTTTTTTTTTTTTTTGAAGTATTAACCATCGATAATAGAATGAAAATTATTGTCTGTAACCATCAACGTTGAAGTATTTTTAGTGATTCAGTTTAGAGGATATATAATTTATAAAGACTACCTTTTTCGAACTAAAAAAAAAAATATCCAGGGGATTTAATGAAACCTCGTTTGAATATTAAAAATTATTGCTTTTATAATTAATATAATAGAGATATCTCATCAAAGGTTTAACAAGAAAAACAATTATGTGATCGACAAAGTAATTGCTTTTCGAACCATAATAAACACCGTAATTAAAATATTAAATATTTTAATCACCTCTGAAAGATGAAATTGTATGACTTTTGAAGTATACGAAAGGAAAAGTATCTTTATGTTAGGCAGCTGAGAGTTTCAGAACAGTCAGATTCAGTCGGGTCAAATCACACTCGGTCAGGTTCGGTTAGATCAGATAAGATTTTTTTTACCGTTTTTGGGATTTGGAGGCCGAAGTTCTCGCGTCAGTCTAATGGCGCACGACTAAGGCGCGCCTGAAGGGGGAAGCACCTCTTCCACAAGAAGTCGTACGGCGGAGAAGCACGACTCGCGATGATCTCTTCCAGATGTGGTCGGTGAGACTGGAGGATCCGGAGGTAAGTCGGAAGTTAGTTATGGCGAGTGGTGCGTTGTGTTAGTGATTGCCAACACGGTGCCACTCGACGCAGTTTTTGTACGGAAACGGCTGTTTTTTCCGCTTTTTGTTCCAATTGTTAATGCGGACGATGATGTCGGAGTGTCATTACTCATCAGGACACGCGTGGCATCTCAATGTCGGCTCTGATCAAAGCCACGGTCGACAGTGAAGAAAATAATAATATATAAAAAAGTCTTTTTAAAAGTCATTCGAAGCATTTGCCAAGCTTTTTCTCATTTTGATAACAAATCACTTGTAGCTAAGTATTAGAACTTAGCGTACATAAAAGAAAAAAAAATACTTTTTGTGTAAAACAGAAAACCATTTTCCTTTGAATATTTAAAAATTCTTATAAGAAACTACATAAGAAACAAATTGGAGATACGGTTTTAAACAAATAATCCAACTTTAATTTAATAAAGGTTCTAGTACCCATTATCCCTTGTTCACTACATTTCATTTGATAAATAGTTATAACCCGTCATTCGACCATTTTCTATTACAAACTTTCCTGTTCCTGGACCTCTATAAAATAAATGTATTAATGTGTAAATTTTTACATTTACTATATGTAAACATGCAATATCACATCTTTTGTTATTTCGGACGGACAAACGGTCTAAAATATTATTTTCCTCGAGAACAGTACTTTTTTACGAATAAAGGTTTTGTATCGAGGGAAAATAATTCATTATTTTGCTATGGTTAAATATATAATAATTCATTATTTTGGAGGCATAGCCCTAGAAGGCATAACCAGTTTAAATATTAAGTCGTTTTTTATTTTTTTATTTACACGTTGGTATCCTAAACGTTCCTAAACGCAACCTCAAATCTCGCAACCTCACAATTCTCTATTCAAGTGCATTAAGCTGCATTTAATCCAAGAATACAGATGATTATCTATCTAGTAGAAACCTACCTTCTGAAATAATACGAAATGTTATGCAACTTAACTGCCGTAAGAACACTGCAATGAACTGGCAGTCGGCTGTCATTATGTTGTTAAGGCCGGAACTCGCTGGTTTTTTATATTTAGACCTCTAGATATAGATAAAAAATATAAGTCTCTAATATAGGATAACAATGAATGAATTATTATAGTTTTTTTATAAATTACTAAGTTAAAACTGTTACACAAAACATTTATTCGTATTTCAGATCTAAATGGCAGCTGGAAAATTAATTGTATTATGAAGCCTACAAAACACAAATATAATTATGATATAAAACGTATGTTTAGTAGACTATACAATTTTAATCCATGCCTGTGGCAACGTTGGCACTACCGTCCGGCAGCGTGCCAAATTGATACAGAACACTGCAACCAAGATTTTAGCATAATTATTAAATGGAATTAAAATCGTAGAATTGTTATAAAGTTGTATGGAAATATTATGTCCTATAAGTCTGTCCGTACAGTTAGGATCTGATAATAACTCAGCATACGAAATGTACCTATTTTGTTTGTTGATGAATCTAGGTCTCGGAACACCTATGATGCGATCTGGATTCTTAGTAATTTTTACAATTAATGTTTGATAACAGCAGGTAAGCATCTAACACAAATACATACAAATATACGTAATACTCACGGGTCGGGTGGGTATCGAGGGGTGCGGGAGGGGAGGCGGCGGACGTCGCAGGCGGGCCAGAGCGCTCAGCAGACCGTCCGTGGTCACGCGCCCGCGGCTCTCATCTACAACAACCACACAGACCATACAAGTACTGTCTTAACGAGGCAAGGAAGCATCTCCCTCTAATAGAACATGAGATTGTAGAAGAGTCTGGAAGACGATCTGTCAGTTCATCTCCCACCTAACTTAAATACATATAAATGATCTGTCTCGGAATGGAGAAAAGTTTTTGCCGCTCTGCTATCTGCTTATTTTTCGCTCAACATAAAAAAATATTTCTTATAACCCTTGATGTCAATAACATTTTTATATTTAAATTAACATCCATATATTCACAACACACTTTCTATGAAATTGTGAACATCTTTCTCTAGGCCACTTAATAAATAGTAGTTTATTATGATTGTTTTCTATGGACGTATATTTTACACATAACGTATCTTGAGCAACTCTTTAACTTTAATTATAACTTAAAATTATAATAATGTGGATTTTTAATGTGGTTTTTTAATGTGTTTAACCCATCAGCAAGGTTAAAAAAGTATATATAACCAAGATCATATTATAATAAATATATCAACACTAGCAGAACTAGAACCTGCGAACTTTAGGAGTCAGACCACGTCGCTCTGCTAACTAATCTATCATATTGTTAATATCGCTTTCGCTTTGATTAATTTAGCTTTCTATGCACAATACTCCTAATTGAGACGTGGTGAGACATCTATTAGGTTTCATTCAACGACGCGATAAATCTGATTAAACCCAATAATGTAAAATCTTAGATTATTCTATAGTACTTAAATTGACTACCACGTGCTGATACCTGTTACGATCCTGATATACGATTGACATAAGCACCATTACTATAATTGTTTATTGTTACTATTGGTTATTATTTAAAGGGTCAATTGCTAAATATCCTGGAACTTGTCCGTCTTATACTTCATTTATAAATCTCGTTACACCAGTGTGCATTCACTGTACTACACTGTATAAAGACTATACACAGTACTAACCATTGTCAGACTTTGATTTTAAGTCCGCCCTTCTTTTGTTTTTTTTGTCATTCTAAAAGACCATCTATTATTATACTTATCATCTGATTTATTGGAACGGGTATCGGTGCGGTAGCCCAATTGTGAGAGAAGCTAAAAAGTTTGATGGAAGTCTAATGTATAGCCATGCAATGGGGCTTCGTTTCCTGACAGGTCCAGGTATGTATATCATGAGCATAGGTTTATATAAACAAAGAATAAAAAAAACCGATACGGACAGGGATTCGGACCCGCGACTACTGTGAAACCGTATTGGTTTATTTTTCATTCTATATTAAAACAAATTTAAATAAGCTTAACATGGCTATACATGTTAAAAGATATTATCAAACATGAGTATAGGTGTTTGTTTTTCTGGGTTTAGTATTTTATTAAATCAATATGTATAATTTGTCCCGTGATATTATTATTATTAATTAAAATTTAATTTAATATTACTGCTACTAGTACCAAATATTGAGAATAACTAAAAGCGTTAATTTTATTTCAAAAGCTTTTTAAGAGAAAAATAGTTCTCGGTCTGCTTAACGTTATTTAGCTCATTTAGAAAAAGAAAGAAAAACGATTTCATTTGTAACTCACATCTGTCATTAAAAGCAAAATAATATTTTAAATAAATATACAATGAAAACTAAAAGCGATATGGTAACTGAATTGGTAGAGTGACGGACCGGTTTTGTAACGGTTTATTTTTATTTTTTAAATAAAAAATAGGCATGGCTTTTCATTATATACATATTTTTAAACAACCGAATAAGAAAATAAATAATAAAAATATATGCAAAAATATATAACAACTAAAACAAGTCCGTATACAACACAGGTGAATGTCTGTTACTAGTTCTCTAGAGTTATTTCTTTGTTCAATAATTGCAACGTTCAATCATTTTACCAGACTAGCTCAAGGTCCAAACTCCAAAGTACGTTTATGGCAGAACAGGTGCCGCTCCTAGCTCAGAGTGGAAAGTATTGTATGATCAGAATTATTTATTAATAGTTCACCACTTTTTCTTCCCTCGTATAAAGAATTGTTTTTTACTGTGCTTATTATTTTCTTATTATTTTTATCAATGTCTAGTTACACTGTTTTATATTTCTTACTTCATTCAATATTGAATTGTTCACAATATTTATAACCCTTGGGGAGTAATTCAAAGTAATGGTTTCGCGAGGAACCAAATCTTTAAAAGTCATATACGAATCGTTCATTCATTTTTTTTTATTTAATATACGTACTCCTTGTAGTTTCCGATATTCGTGACTAGTTCGTGAAAAGTACTTCGCTTTAACATATTAGCTTTTTGTTCCATTCATCGACTTGAACTACCCATTTTATATTATTCTTATAGTAAAAAAATATAATAAAATTTACCGTCATAAAAAATCAGCTCACTAAGCTTTTTGTATAAAAGAGGGAATAAGATTTATTTATCGTTAAGCGATGACTTGATATTTTTAACCCTAAGTAAATGTATATACCGGCTTACTATTATATATAATATCCAATGATGTGGTCCATTAAGGATCGAGGAACTTCTGAACATTGTTTTCAATTGGAGTAATACGATACGGTAGCTTAATTGGTAGAGCGACAGGAAGATGGCCCAAAGCTCTCGGGTTCGAATCCCAGCCCATATGGATTTATTTTTCGTTTTATATTTATTTGAAATTTAAGTAATAATTACAAATACAGATATGGGATATAACCGTTTAAACATTTATCTTTGTTCAAACAATGCTTCTATGATAGAATAACTAATTGCTAGATGGTATTTAGTTCCATAACTCTTGATCAACATAGCTCATATAAATTGAATAAAATAGCAATGCGGCAAAATGTATAGGTACTGCTGCTGTACTGCTGATGCTATATTAATGTCTGTTTAAACGTTCGTTCATCAGGATAAAAAAATCTAGATATGGATTGTAATTATAACATTAACATTCACTTTTAGATTTTAATAACTAACTAACCTAACCACATGAAATAATATCTTAGAAAAAGATTACTAAGATGTTTTTTACTTCGAAAGTTCTTTTAATTTTCTCAAGAAAACACAAAAATTAGCTTGATTTACAATTACACTAAAACTAAAAGTTTATGATTTGAGTAGGGATGGAGGAAAACTAACAAAGTCACTAGCCACAGCTACTTCGGAATACATTATATTGGATTTTAGTGTTATAAAAGAAAATCATAAAAATGTCAAGAGGAGGCGCCACTGTAAGTATTAGATATGTATATATATTGCATATAAAGTGATTATCAGCAGTAGTTATGTATTCATAAAAGTATAATATATAAGAAAACCACACAAGGTCAGCGGAAAACTTAGGTTGTTATTTGCTATTCATTAGACGGGGTATTTATTAACTTTATAATAAATAACCATTTTCCATTACTCATTCATATGTAAGATATCTTTTATTTTAAGGAATTAGAATGAGAGATATCTTATGTGTATAAAGGTATCTTATAAATGTGGCATATAAGACAAAGAAATTAATTTTAAAATATTCATTAATGTTACATTTTGCTTTTAAAACCAATATTTTAGATTTCAATCATGGACTAATATAATGTTATAAATATTTAATGGCAATATTATTCATGATATTATGCATTTTATTTAATTGTTTTTTTCGATTTAAGTATTTCATAATAAACAAAACATTATATGTAATAAATGAAGTAAGTTCTAAATATTGTCTTTGTATCATTTTCAGAGCTTGTAGGACTACCTTTAGTACACGTCTTTGATCTCCTCAGAGCTATGTCTCATCCCTTATTTTTCGTAACTTTGTTGTAAATTTTTCAAACACACTTAATGATTAATAAAGATGTATCCCAAACTACCAGTCATCAAGGATACTACAATGTATCTGAATACGTAGAGGATAACGCACCGTTGGGTGTGATGCGATCGCTGCCAGACTACTTTAAGATTATTTACTTAATATTGTAATGTATTTATGAAATTTAGAATTTAAATACTACTTTAAAGAAAACAAGACAATCCCGCTGAGTTTCTGTCGACAGCTCTTCTCAGGTCTATGGGAATTATTTTTCCGAGGTTGTGTTAGCTTTCACAATGAAAAAATGTTTTGTATAAAACCTATTTTCAATAAATATTTTTTTTTTTATTTTAGAACTTAATTTTGGAAAGAAAGCATGAAATAACATATTTGGAGTATAAACGAACACGAGAAAAATAGGTATAAAAAAGAATAATATATGGACAATAAAATATTAGTTAAATAATTGTATATTTGTGCAATAATATCCGAAAAAGACACACCAGCTTTAAGTTGGGATTGTTCCCAATAATGGTATTGTATGGTAGCCTTTCCTGATCATGGAAGGTTACAAATACTCACATTTATGAAAATACATAACATTCAAAGTATTAATAGTAATAGAGCTTATGTTATGATTATATACACATATTTCAATAAAACTGTTTTATAAATATATGTAGAAATAATATAAACAGGTAAGTATTAATCTAATAGGAATGGAAATCAATCATTTTTTTATAATGTTACCGCACAACATGTTTATATTTTTTATGCCTCTTGTGTCATATACATACTGACAGTTGTAATTAATTATTTTATGATCATTACATAACATTGCCTTAAAGGTATGTCATAACTACGAACTTATGGTTTAAACAAAATATGAGTACAATTAGCTACTTCTCTACTATTAAACAAGTAAATTGACATTAGGATAATGTGAATGTGTGTGTCGTGCTGTGTATGATAATATAAAACCAATAAACTATTCATACTATTTAGTCCAATAACAACAATCGTCGTACAAACTTTTTTGTCCGTTGACACGTTCAAGGATGTTATGGAAAAAATCGACCTCCATAAAATAAATTATTAATACAACATCACCACGCACAAGACATCGTGGTCACATGGCCACAACCATAACCGTGACCATGCCCCCACCACGAGCGTGGCACCACGGCGGGGGGACTGAGGAGACCTTGAGATGTGTAATAATTGCACTTTATCCGTTATTATTTATCACTACTTGTCATTTGTTGAATACTTAAATGAGAATTATAATTTCAATATCTTAAAATAATATACAAATTATATATGTATTTATCATGAGTGATGACAAAAAATATTAAAAAGCCCTTGTACATGGCATAAAAGACAATGAACTGCTTAATATTCTCATGTTGCAAAAAGATTGCTGTTTAATATTCTCTCGTTGCAGTGCTATAATTAATTATTGGAGTTTCTTCATACACTCCAACTTCAAACCTTTCCAAATTAAATATTTATATATACTTATATAAATATTTATAATATATATATACATATATATATATATATATATATAATATTGCTTATTTGTATTTGTATGTAGGTATATAGATCAAAATTGGTTTAAAACATACCCCCAAGTTTAAGCTTCAATTAAATTACAATATTTTTCTTACTCTATTTTAACGTTGAATTTCTTAACAACATCAGGGGAGTAAATCAACAAAACTGTTTGCCGGTCGTTACTTTTTAAAAATGATATTATTCATCAAGGTATACAAAGCTTATAATTCGTCAAAGAATTTCTGACAGTGATATGGAAAATTTTATTTCTGACATATGATATTAGATTGTGTTAACAACAGGGTCATTTAAATGTAAATAGAAATAAAAGTCTCTGATATTTCTACGTACGTATTCACTATATAATATTTATTATAATTACACAAACAAAAAATATATATACATTTGTCTATAGCAGTAATATAAGTAAATCAAACTATTCAAAAAAATACGACTTTAAGCAAGATGGAGTCAATAATTGTATTAGAATTCCTTTAGTGATACCAGCAGGACTGAGTGAAGCACTCTAATCAAATGGTCCCAAGATACTGAAATATAAGGACAATTAGGTTCCAGTCCAGTAATTGTTTTATTAATGAAACCTTATTACTTTACCATGGAATAGTGTTTACAGATATACTCATATTTTATTAGGGACAAGCTTTTACCAGACATCTCACAATTTTTTTTCTAGAAAGATTTAATCGTATATTAAAAGAGATAAGAATAATGTGTTCTAAGATAATATTAATATTTGGTACCGTTATATTATACGCGGTTCAACTACAGACTTATGTTTTAAAAACGAAATATATTTAAATTCAGAAAAAAAAAGTTTCCCACTCCTTCAATTTTGTTAAAACAACAAAGACTGTGGGAATGGATAAACAAAGAAATTATTTTCACTTCACTTAAGTTTTAATGAGTTAGGAAGTGTGTGTGAAGTGTGTGTGTGTGAAGTTTGTGTGTGTGTGTGTGTGTGTGTGTGAAGTGTGATGTTTTTATTGAACCAAAAAAAACAAAGCCGTCGCGTCGGTAGATAAAGAATATGTTATTATTATAAATTATGTTACAAATTTTTGTTCGTTTATATGTTACAATTTAAAGTGTTTTGTGATGTTAAACGACACTATATAAGATAGTTCGTCTTATTTATTTATTCTACTCATATCTTAAATAATTAACACATGTTATAATGAACATCATCTAAGACCTAAACCTAAATATTATCTAAGACCCCTAGTCTTAGATAACCACACTTGCTTGCCATACGTTGTCTTGCCAACCATATTTCATAAAAAATATTTAATAGTAAAGTAAGGTAATAAATCCAAATTATAATTTTAATACCTATTTATCTCCAATTCATTAACATCTATAGATCTCGATTATGAAGAATTGTATACAGATAGATTGGATTTTAAATTAGATTTATATTTCTATGTTGAGAATCAGTCATGTGTAAGATATTTATCAGAGACAGATGTTATAGTGTGTGTTCTCCACCGATAATGCACACCTAATTAGGTATATATATTTATCAAATCAATTTACATGTTTAGATGATTTTATTGTTATCAGCGCGCCAGCACCCAGACTGACCCGCCTTATTTGAAGTGAGTATGATAATGAGATAATGACGAGAACTATTCTAATTCAATTCTTTGAATGTTTAAAAACATTTTATTTTCCTTGACAGGTCAAACTTTTTTATTGGATTATGCCAAATATATTTCCTTTAATAAATCATATTCTCATTCATAATCTGTATAAAATACAAGTAGTTTGATATTTCATATATATATTTTTAAATATAGTGTAGAACGGTTATACGTAATAGCACTCTTATATATGTATTTATGTATGTGTAGCAGTTCTGGCCATTTTGTATTAAAATACCCACATACATTGTAATGGTGACATCAGATAAGTCTTCCACAGTACCTATTACTTAAACAATAAGCATAAAGTTTACTTGTGTTTAAGTGGTCTCTATTATCATAACCTGTATGTGTGACTGAACCTATAACTTGTATATGACATAACCTGTATGTGTGTGTATGCTGTACAACTGTTATTGTTTCTTATTTGTTATTTAATAAAGGTCCGATATAGAAGATTGCTTATTGGATCGCAAACGAACAAATTTTTACTCGTTTTGCTATTCCAAAATTTGTTCCGAATATTGTTGAGAGTTGCGTCAGAAACTCCCGACCCTCGAATATGGAACAAAATTTATTACTCTGTGGCAAACTTTTATTTCCCCTTTTTCTTCATATACATTATTTTTAACTTAACATACCCACCCAGTTCTGTAAATGTTAAAATCTAAAATCATTTTTTTTATTATTAATGGTAGAAATGTTTGCTGCTGACATTAAATTAAAAAATATAAACACACTAAAGTACAAACAAGAGGAAAAATCCAACCTCTGATTTCTGGGTCACTGTCCACGAATGTGATCTGTGAACAGTACATAAAAACTGTCAAAACAAATAGTACTAACCTTAAACATTGAAATGTCAATTATTTCAACAAAATAAAACAACCCTTATCAAAAAGCCAGCAACAGCACGTTTGACCCATAAATAACATCTCCCACCGACCTGGAAAGTCTGTAAGTGTCTGCATTCGAAAATAAAAACAAATATTTTCCAATACTTGAATAGTATTGCTACGTATTTCTTATTAGTGCTTCAATTGGTTCAAAGCAATCAGTATATATTTAATATAATTTAAAATAATTGGATTTGATACGTTTGTAAATAGATATTGAATTTCCATCGTTATAATTAATATTATGATTTTAATGATATATTTATTATTATGACTAATGAAAACATATTAGTTACAGATGGTCGGTTTATTTGAAAATTCTGATATTTGGAAAAGTAATGAGAAATTCGTACACCTATTAATTTTATTTACGATTTTATTATAAACTTATATGTTCAGTTTTTAATATTCGAATTAATGAGTACTCATTAGAATCGAAGGAGATTGTATGCACCCCTGTCACCAACGATCTTTCAACCAATGATGTGTTTGTGTGTGGGTGAGTGTGTGCCCTATCAGTAAGCCCAAAAATATAATTGGCTCAACTCCTATTCCGGACAAGTCTTTTAACTAGTCTAGTTGAAAACTAAAATTCAAACACACAAATGTAATTGATAATCTGAATTAGAATCCTCGCCGCTAACATAACAAGATCACCATATTTAAAAAGAATTAAGTTGGTTTAATAATTATAAACTCTATAATTTCCAGAACAAGTTTCATTTCATCTCGTCTGTTTCCCCATAGTATCACGTGCGATTAACAATGGCTGCTATAATTAACGATGGGATTTTACAAATAACCCATCAGATATTCAGGCTATTTTACAAACGACCCGTCAGATATTAACGTTATTTTATGTAAATATTTTCCTACTTGGATCATTAACGTTGAATGGTTAAATGTTCCACGAGATAGAAACCTGTCTTAAAACGAAATTTGACCTAAATTTATAAAACTCATTTGCAAATTGAAAAAAAAAATAATTACTAACTTTCCATGAATCCTTGTTTATGAATCGTTGGCTTTATAATAGATCTATACTATTTATTATAGACAAATGATAATGACCTACGTAGAAGTGCTTTTTTTTATATAAAACTAGGTTAATGCCTGACTACATTCTACTTGACGGAGAGTGGAGATGTAGTCATAGGTGGCAAGGCGAATTAGCCTAGTAATCTATTCACTTTTCTATTGAAGACACCCACATTGTATTTGGCCAGAAATACCGACGCGGGCAAGCTGTTCAAATCCTTCGCTGTACGCACTAAAAAAGACGAAGCATAGCGCTTCGTTCGGATAGGTGGAGTGTCAACAACGTAAGAATGGATACCTGCCGTGCGTTGGAACGTCCGGTGATGGAAGGGGGACGGGGGAAAATGTATCACCACTAAAATGTATCCTATAGAATACTGCGAAATACTCAAATACATTTAAATACGTTTTTAAAAAAAGAAAATATCTCCATCACGTCTAGAAAGTCCCTGCTTTTCCCCAAAAATAACTTACTACATAAATCGGGATAGACCGCTTTCTTTCATGTAGGTAATAAATCTCATTTTTTGTAGGATAATATCTAGCAAACTGATAAAGGACACATTGTATGAAAGAAAAACTAGCATGAGGATTATAAACTAATCTAAAAATATCTATCTATAGATTCCAAATCTGACTGGACTCTGAGACTTGAATAAAACTTAACGTAGCTCCAACATTTTTAATTGTACATTGCGTTTTTAAACCAAACTGTGTATCGGTTTAGCTGTAAAGCTTTAACAATCATATTACTAAAAAAAATATGAATAAATATGTTCATGTCTTTGGTCTAAAGAAAAACTTTTAAAAAGTTTAATAAAATTCATTTACTCATGGCATGACATATATAATATTATTTGGTATAACAAACAGACTGTTTTGGTACTATAGAATGATATTAAGATATTATTTAAGATAAACTCTAACTTAACCTTCAGGCCAGTAACGGGGTATCACTTTTTGTCGTCATTATAGTTTTTGTTAAAATCAGTGCGACTTAAAAGATAAAGTAGGTAGGTATAAGGCATCTAATAAATCCAAATCTTCATATCAAAACAAAACTGATATTCTTAGTTTAATATATTTATTGTTTTTTATTGTTGGTTACAAGTATAGTACATTTTTATGCTGTTTGAAGTTATCTTGTAGCTCAACCCTGACACTTCCATTATTATGAAATTAAAATATTTGTTTATCAGAATATTTACCTTTATATCAAACGATGTCTGGAACATAAATATTTTTGTTTTTAAATATAAATTGTTATAATTTTCTCTGAATAACTTTATGCGTATTCACACAGACATACTAGACGACAATTATTCTATATTAGTTAAAATTCTATTCGAACAGTAGTTTTAGACGACAAGGTTAGTTCATATATTAAACATAATTGATATAAATATTATTGACTACTTATAACGATTTTATTACTTACATGATTAAATATTTACAAATTATATTCATAAATAAAATTAAATGAGTTATATTTCTATGCATTCATCAAATGATAAATTTCAAGTGATTTTAACTAGTCTTTGTCAACACATATTCCCTTTACTTTGGCTTTCCCTGAAGGACATTGATCCCCAGTAAAAGCGGCTCTGTCGTCCAAAGATGCGGGGTCAGCGCTCGTCGCGTTGGTTTCTTCTGTCTCCCAAACCCAAATCTGGTCATCAGTGCTAACTTTAGGAAGTCTCTCAATTCCTTCTCTAGTCTCTTTAGTAGGAATCGGTTGAATCAGAACTGATTCCCGCACACCCTCCGGTTTTGTTTGATGATTTGTGATATTATTTGTTCTTTGGTATTGTAGATTTTTAATAAGTATATTGGATTGTAACTTTCTTCTTTCTTCATTATTGTTGATGGAAGGTATTTTTACTGTTCTTACTTTTGACTTGTTATTCTTAATGAATCCAACGTTGTGAGTGCCTTGCTGATACATTGGCCCAGGTATTACACTTTGATTAGTAATACTCCTGTTTGCAATATAGTTCTGTTCTTTTCTGCTCGTATAAATATTATCATCTTGCACTATATACTCCGTCGTACTATAAGCTTCAGTGGTATACGCGTTGGTTCTTAATCTATGATCATTTTCTTCATTACTAATATTATTCAACGACTCCTCGTGTTTCAGTTCGTTATATTTCACGGTGGACTGAACCAAACGTTGGTTAGTTTTAATGGGAATAGCTTTGTCAGTTTGTCTAAAATCACTAATAACATACGGTGTGCTTTCAGGGTTTTGATTTATATATTCACTGTTCCTTCTATCTATCATAACACCACCATTTATATCATGTTTATTAACCTGTGCGTCCAAGACGTGCCGCGCTGACGCCGCACCGGCAATTAATAAAAACACTATAACATTCATTCTAACATATCCAAAACTATTCAAGACGACCTGTCGCGACGATGGCTAGCAGCAGACTGTTTGTATTTAAGTTCAGCTGATATTGTATGTCCGTTGTTTGTACGTTATCCACAGAACCGTAGCAAGACAAGGCTTTGACGCATTCCGACGTGACTCAACACGCGTCATCACAAACCTGCTTTTTATTGCTGGTTGATTATTTTGTAATATTTATGGAGATTCATTTACGTAAACATAATTTTAAACAGTAATCTCGAACAAGAATAATTAATGATCTCTACTTAGTATAACTTTCTACTTAGTATACTTACCTGTCTGACAACAATCATATACCTATAAAGTTATAATAATTTGCAGATTAGTATAATTATGAAATTAATGATAATTATTAGTATAATTTTAATAATTAAGGAGATACATTTATTTCGATATTTCGATGGATTTAATAAAATCTAAATTGATATTATATGTCAATTTTAATTTTCAGTAAATCTTATAAATGATGCCAACATGAAATTGATGACAATAATAGATTATTAAAATAACATTAATTTATGTATAAAACTAACTTGATGTTATTATTAATTTAATTTGTTTTATGTCATCAGATTGCGTAACAAATGGTTGTCAAATCGGTAATATCGTATTTTGTAACGTCATTAATACACAGATTATAAACTTAGTTGAGAGTAACGTTCGGTTCCCAAACAGAGATAGATTGTCGCTAGAAAAGTCCAGGTTAGCCAATTTTGTATGAAGGTAATAATAACCTATAGGTTATTATTACCTTCATACAAAAGTCTGTCCGCTGAGAGAAAAAGTAGGATATTCAAACCCCTGTCTTTACCTCCCTTCCACTAAATCACTCTCAATTCCTCAAGTTTCTGTTCGTTTGCTGAACCCACAATAAAACCACGAAGGGTTCCAGCAACAAGCAATAGTATTTTAAGATCTGAATAATTATTAATCAAAATCTATCGTCCTTTTGTTTATAGAGCTTTACCTTGAAAAAAATTAAGCGGTAAAACAAAGTTACTTAAAAACCTCCATTTTATTCTTTCCTCTAGAAATAAACTTTTTCGTGCCAACAAATTTAGACGCATTTCATATTTTCATTACATAATATTAGGAACGTCACGGCTGTTCTCGTAAAATATATTTAAACGAAGACTCATGAAAATCGATCGGTCGGTATAAAATGATAAGCAAGACCGATACCTTCGCTGTGTTAAATTGGTAAATTCAAAAACTTCTTATACTTTAAATAATGAAATCATTGCATATTCTTATCTTTTTTATTGAAGCCTTTATGTGAGTTTACAGATTTTTATCGATATAAAAATATATTAACCGTAAGTGAAGTGATTATATTGGAAATCGTTTGTTCCAAAAAGTTTTTGTCCAGCTTAATTTAACATTACAGAAAAAACGAATATTAGATAAAAGGAATATTAGATAAAAGAAATAATAAATCAGGTATACATTAAATATTCTAATCGCGTCTTTAGATTCCCACTTACTTAATTTAGGATTCCGTTGCGAAAAACCCAAAATAAGTTTATGCGCACACAGACACAAGACAGAAACTGGAATCTACTGAATAAATTAAAACATGACAATGACAGATCAATTTACACTTGTTTTATATTAAAGTGGTGGGAAAAGACATTGTTGTCATAGGTCATAAAATTTTAACTATGGCGATAGTTATATGAATGTGTGAATAAAAATATTAGTATTATATATTATAAAATTTCTGTTTACCATTGTAATAATAATAGAAGTCAGATAATAAATTTAATTATTAAACTGTTTTGATTAGAATAATTAATATCATGCTATGTGCCTATAGTGTTGTGTTAAGTAATTAATTATTAACAAACCAGTAAATTAAACGTTTCTCTCAGCAATAAAGACACCAGAATTATTGACTATAATTAGAATATGTTTAGATAATATATCCTAAGCTAACAAGTCGAATCACGAGGGTCGAATTGTTCCGACAACACACACAGGGGACTGGCTTAAATTTAATATAATATTGAAACATCTGAACGCGGCAGAAATATGAACATCGTTACTGTAATTTACTGTTGGAGTACTTTATTAAGGGTCGAGTATTAACTACAGAGAAATCAAGAAAAACTGAGCAACTGAAACTAGAGGGTAAACGTTCTTTAACTTATTTCTTCTTATTTAGTTATATTCTTGCACATATCCTGAAAAGGTCACAAATACTTTTTCAAACTTGCCTTTGTAAACAGAGAAAACACAAAGGTTTATAAAAAACAAACAAAAAAATGGCAAAAATTAAGATATCTAGAAAGAAAATGCAACATTCTAAGAGGCTCGCATAGAAAATGTTATTTTACTAAAAATAGAAAATATTAAGATTTCCAACGTTAGTAGGTAATACAATCCAGAATCTTATAACCTACGTGTTAATTGGGTTACGTTGAATTTTAAAACGTCATTATAAAATATAAAATATTAAGGACGAATAACCAAAACTCTTGAACTTCTGCCATGTTTAACAGAAAGCCATTTTTTGTCTTACACATATAATATAAAAATAAACATTAGAAGTCCGAAAATTAAATGTGTGCAGTTATTGAGACGTGTGCAGGGCAGGTATTGAGACGTATAAATTTGTTAAAAAGAAAAACATATCGTCTTCCAGAACATCAAATTAATTTATTTTTTAGGTAAATTGATGCGCACATTACTTATATTAAATTCATTTTTATTTTTAACAGCTGACTAAAACTAGCACTTTAATAAATTTAACATTACAATTTTAAAGTAAGACACATCTTGAATTTTGTAAAATATTTACGGACAAACTTATACCTTATATATATTCGTAAAAAGTAGCAATAAAGTATTTAGTAACAAAGATGATCGTTAGTTACTTGTATTTATTTAATGTTTAGAATAGCTCCGGATCAAATACACTTCAGACAGTTTATTGGTTAATGTTAGATAAGTGAAATATAAATATTTACTTAAAACACAGTTATCCAAAGATTGCAATCCGTTTCAATAAAAAAGTTTTGGAAGCTCTTAAAATAATTAACTACAATGATTTTTACAAAACTAATAAAATCGATTTTATTAAGAACGTTCACTAATTCCCACAAAACTTATGATTTCACGCTAGAATATTATAAAGAACTGGCCTCAGTCACTCTATTGTAGGATGTGACAGTAGTTTGTAAAATGAATGCCAAGTTTAAGCGTTTTTAGTCAAAATTTACTGAATTTAGGGGTGGAATTTATATTTTCAAACCACAAACAATAACTCCAAAATGCAGCCACAGGCTACAGGCCTTTGAGTCAGTCAAAAGCTTTTAATAAAAATATATTCCACTTTTAAATTTTAAACTTGGTTAACATGAAACAAATTTAGTACTATCAAGATTTTTTCGTTGATTTGTTCAATTTAGAACTCAAACCATTTATTTTCTGGAAGGAGTCATGAACAGAATATTAGAAGTTCATACATTGTCCTGATATTATAATTTGTCCTGATATTATTGAGGTAATACGGTTTTAAAATAACTGCAGCGTTTAGAGTTTAGACGATAGCAAAATATTAATAACTAGCTGTGCCTGCGACTTCGTACGCGTAGATTTCTTTTTCGATAAAACGAACCCTTAGTACCATACCAATGTATGTAAAAACTATAAACCTTCAAAGTTACATCGAATTTAATTAAGTATAGTATAGTTTTTGCATACCTATGGAAGTGTTTCTAGTTTATTTATGTATTTTTTCTTATTAATTTTTTTATTTGTTACCAGATTGTTAAAAAAACAAAATGATAAGTGAAGCCCATTACAACATATCTCGAAAACTGTATCCAAATCGTTTAATACGTTTTTGAGATTAGGATGCACAAACATACAGGCATACAGACGAACAGACAAAATGAAAAACCATTGTTTTGGGTTCTCTTGCGTCTTATAAAGGGCTCTCATAATGTTTTTTTTTAATATTTTCCATGTACAGAAATCGATCAGTGCACATTTTGTTATATATACAAAATTACCAGAAAAAGACAGTTATTTTAAAATATGCTTTCATAATTATTTCTTATACCAGTAATAATTTTCCACTCCTAATCGTAATCAAACAACATAATTTCATACCGAGAATGCTATTGTTGTTGGCTATTTGTGTAACGTTAATTACCTGGGGGGGGTGGAAGGCAGTGCGGGGGGGGTTGCGGGGGTGTCAGTGACGAGTACATTGCAGATGACAAGTCTATAACGTGTTGGTAATGTTACTGAGAGCAAATTATCATATATTATAATCAGCAATAAATCTAGCAAGCAATCAGCTTCCATGGGTTTATAAAATAGTTTTTATAATTCTATAACGCCTAGGGTGTTTATGACACAGTATTAAATATACTTTTAAATAAGTAGCTGTGAAGAAGTAATTTTATGATATTTTCTTGTAAAAGAAAAAAACAAATTCTATACATCCCGAATATTACGCATTTTGTTTAGTTCTCATCACCACGCTGTCTATTGTAAAAGTTAAATGAAATGTCTACTGCTAACATGCCTAGTTTACTGAAATTACATAGTTGCACAAACAGAATTATGACGACGAAATTAGTTTCCAAGAAAGTTTGTGTGTCAAGTTAGAACACGTGTAGTACTTGTTTTAAAATAAAAAAAATAAAAACGAAGTTAAGTTCAATGGAAATAAGTTAAAATAAATGTTAATATTAAAGTAAATATAAGAGGATCAATATAATAAATACGATCTGAGTTCGACTGTCGACTCTTTGAAACCAGGAACAGCATTAATTTTAATATATTATTATATTAGTTAATAAGAGTTTTAAGTAGTCCTCCCATAGCAACTGTTACAATCACATTAGTTTATTCAACTTTGATTTGTCTGTTAAAATAATTCTTTTTAATCTTTTTCAAAATCAAATTGTGCTATTAATCTGGTGTCAGCTTTGCAGTAAAAATTCTTTTATGAAATATTTTTTTACTTGACGTTTCTCACTTAATTTGTAATTAATATTATATAACTACACTCTGTTGGAACGGCAGCACCTCGCTTTAACGAGTAGCGTTTCTACATTTTAAGTGCTATCTCTTTCTATCACCGCCGAGATTATTGGAGAGATATTACTTGGCGCGAAGTTTTAAAAATATAAATTTAATAGGAAATATTATAAGTCATTGTGACATCTCCCTTGAGGCCACCCCATATTAGCCGAAGGAACATCGTTCCTACCTGGTGTCCCATGACACCACAGTGTATTTTTTATTTCTACAATGGCATAGATAGGTAATTGATTGTTAAGCGTAATTAATAAACTACGACCTCCCCAAAAGCGAGTTTCATTTTGTTATAAACTCTCAAAGAAATCAAACTTTTACATTTAAGTGCACATTTTTTATGAGTTTCTAAATTTATATATTGTATTGAGGTGGTTGGTACATTACATATTATGGTAGTTACACATATATTTAAGTCTCAAATAAATAATGCATTCGTTACTACGTTATATTGGTTTAATCATTTCTAAATAGGCACAAGTTGTTGGAGTCAACTGAAAGTCAATACTTAGACTAAGTGACGCAACACGATGAAGCTACAATTTTCGACTAAATCAGTTGTATAACAAAAGTTCAAGATAATTATTAATATACTTGCTTCGACTTACTAATAAGTCATACCAAATAATTTGCTTAATTAATATATATTGTAAAACTCAAAACTAATCCTATAATAATTCCTTTAGTAGACAATTGCAAGCCTGCACTTTAGTTAATGTCAGTGGGCGACGGCATCAACTGCCGTCAGAAGGGCCAGCAGGCTTGTTTCTATGGTTTCTATCGTTCATATGGTCTTTTGACTAATACCTAATTTTTTTATTATTATTTGGTATACTATTAGTATTATCAATCACAAGTGAAACACACTTCCTTACCGGATACTTCTCTAATGGTCGTTAAACAACAGAGATCCGCTTAACAAATGCTATTGCTTTGCATTGTTCGTAAAATAATAATTACCTCCGTGGGAAAAAAAGTTAGTAATGACTCTAGTGCCCACTAATCACATCTATACAACATTTATTATATTTATTGTATTGTATATTGAATTAAAAGTGTGTTTACACACTTTTACTACACAAGCGTAATTTTATTGCCCTGGTTCCGAACCTGCAATTATGATAATTTATGACTTAGGATATGTATCAAATTCTGTAAACTTAATTTAAAGAGTAAATATGCTTTAATGAATTATTTCTTTATATCAAGTTTTCATATCAAGAATAATCAAACATCAGCTCAATTTTCTCACATTTATCAACCTGCTTGTTCTCAGTCCGGATATTAAACATTTTGTGTACTTTTCCTTAACGTAATCTAGATTAGAAGGTAAGACTAATTTTCAACTTTACTCCTACTTCACTATCATGACATAGCTACATCGAAATACAAACGAATTAGTTCATGAAAGTTTAGGCGTGTTGCAACTTGCTATTACCTTGTCGCAAGTTGGTCGGTGCACAGCAGGCTTTAATTAATAAACAAATCTAAAAACAAACAACAAACTAATTAACTTGTAAAAGTATCACACATGTAATGAGAATAACAGACGCCTTTAACTATTAAACCTTAATCAATTATTCACTTTAGAAATGAAATCATTTATATTTTGGAAATGGTCTCAAAATCCAGTTATTAGAAGATATTGGATCTCCACTCTATATCATGCCGCATTATATAGCACGATTATTTAAATCCTTGCTGCAGCTTCATTAATTGCACTAAATGCAGAAGAGCATAATATGCATTTATAAGATTGATAAAGTGCATTTACATAAATACTAATATATGTAATTAGCGTCTATAGAAGCACTTAGAGAGGAAATATAAAAACTTATCTCGAATCAAGTGATAACACATTTTGACTCATTTTTTACTTCTTTACTGAGTATTATTATGTTATATTCTGTTAACACGTGAATTAAGAAACTGTAACAAATTTAATTTAATCAAAAAGTAGCCACAAACGACACGATATTTGTTTCAGCATCCAGGCTCACTTATCACTAGACAAACCAGTCCTCGCACGCATAGATAAACATGTCCCAACTTGTTAACGTATTTCGCAATGTAAAGTAGAACTAAAGTACCAGGATTTTATTATTATATTTTTTGTATACAAAACTAAGTTAAAGCTTGACTACATTCCACCTGATGGAAAGTGGAGATGTAATCATAGGTGGTAAGGCACATCAACCTAGCAACCTATTCACTCTTCTCTTGAAGACACCCACATTGTATTTGGCCGAAAATACCGACGCAGAAAAGTTGTTCCAGTCCTTCGCTGTACGCACTAAAAAAGACGAAGGTCCTAAGTCGTCTAATTCCTGCGCACACTCGCTAAAATGTATGCTATAGAATACTGAAAGGCTAGCAGTTCTACGCCTGTGGTCAAGGCCGTGGAGTTTGGCTTCAACCAACTCAGGGTCACCTATAAACCTTTTTGCTCGCTTCTCAATTGAGTCCAGAACCGCAAGATGTGACTTTGCGGCACCAGCAAAAACGTGACCACAGTACTTCACACACGACCGGATCTGTGCTTTGTATAACACAAGTAGCTGTCCCGGTGTAAAAAGTATTGCAGTACCTTCGCAAGAACGGCAAGCTTTCCTGCAGCTGCTCTTGCTCTGGACTCAATGTACCGACCAAAGTTGAGGTTCGTGGAAATCTCTAAACCTAACAACTGAAGCCGGTCACTGTATTCAAAAGATACATTCTGGAAAGTAGGCGCGAAGGTGAAAGGTCTCCTTTTGGCGGTGAACAAACACTTCTGCTTTTTGGTGGCGTTGAATTTGACAAGATATTGGCATTGCCCCATGCGGAGACTGCCTAAAATTTGTCATTCAAACGTTGCACCGTGGCTTTTCTTTCAGACTGTACTTGATCTCTACTAGCCCGAGTGCTCGGCAAATATCTTTCTACAACTGTGCTGTCGTCTGCATACCCATAGATAACGGGATCCAGCAGATTGTTGATGTGCAGCGGATAAAGAGTTGCAGAATAAACCCATAGGAAACAAAAAGTGGGGTTTTCAAGGTGAGGAGACGCTGTATACAGAGGTCGTTCCGCGCGTACATATGGACTCCGACCCGTGACCGAAAACTGTGCTCTAACGAGAAACCGATATATTCTAAGTGAGTAACGCTTAAAGGATATTGTATCTGCGTCTCCGTCAAAAAGAGCAAGTGCGGCTGCTCTGTCTCAAGGTGCTGGTGGGCAAGTAAGATATTAGAATGCAAGCCCCTGATATTAACAAGGTGCACTTTGAGTGATTAGGAGTGCAACCGCTTTATATACTTGTTCTTTTTGTCTTTTATCATAAAAAAAATGATTAGGAATGGGAAATGGCAGTTCAACGAGGCGCTACGTATCGAGCTCGACATCTAAATTGGTGATGCCATGCCACGTGAAGGCTAGTCTGGAGACTGCGGGGATGCCCGAACCCTCCCCAGGAATCGCCATCGGGCCTCCTCGTCTGGTCGCCAACCAGCACGATGGAGCCACCCTGGGATTTAACACAGCTGGCGGGGCAGCCTTTCGTGGGTGGCTGACCCATTAATTGGAGGGCAGCCAGCGGAAAGCTGTCGCTTCGGATCTCGCTACCCTCCTCGACTAGACACCCGACAGAACAAACACCAACTCGACGCTACGCTACGCTACGCCTACGCAACGCTGCTGTTCAGACCTATTTCCGTATGACCCGATGTTATGGTCTACCACCGAGAATCATCCGTGTGAATACCGTGTGAGCATTAATTAAAAAACAAAGCGGTCGTCAATTACGACCTAATAGTATGTTTTATATTTTCACGTAATGCTCCTTTATTGGAACATTAAATTGTATCTCTTAAGCAAAGTAATATTAGAAGCTTATCGACGCGAAGAAATCAATAAATTGAAATGTCAAGTAGTTTGAGTGGTAATACAATGCGGTAGTACTGCTCAGTGATCGTTGAAGGGGCAAGTTACAGTTAAATACTTCAGTCACTGAGCTTAAAGCGTTTTCATTTCGCCGCCTGCTCCGTCTAGTATCCATAATTGCAATATCCAAGGCCGTGAGTATTTAGTCGATGGGCTTAGGAATTTCTTTTCTGATAACATTAATCACGGTTCAGAACGAAGACTTTCATATATTTGTTTTATGTAAAGCTGAAATGATGATGATAAGAGACAAGAAAGGAATCATCTCACTGTCAGCTCACTTTTGCGGACTCATTCTTTGAGAAAACAAGATTTAAGGTTTTCTTTGATATTTGAACAACATTTTATTTTCCAAATAAACACAAGTAAATTATACTACACTTCTACAGAAGCAATTTCTTTACAAATAAAATAATACAAAGTACAAAGACATGTAAATAGAGAAATATTTGCAGACGTTCAATTAAATATTGTTTGCTGAGAAGCAACTTTTTCTTTAAGCGTTTGAAGATTATCAAAAGACATCTGTTAGCTGCAGTGTTACCGAATGCGTCAAGTCAGCAACTCAGGATAATCCTCTGAAAAATAGAAACATTAAATAAAAAATTAATGAACCCATGTTTTTTTATTATTACAAAGTTTGAAACATTACATAAACTGTACATAATATTCTCTATAACGTCAAAAAAGATTAATTAAACACAGCTATATCGTATATGTACGGAGGTAATCAAATAACGTGAACATCGGTTATGTTGGCTGTTGAATGAATGAATATAAATTTAATCATAATCATCATGCTTCATAAAAGTTTAATTACAAAAAATATCACAAACTCTTTGAATAAAAATAAAAAATATCGACTCTCAAAAGCTCAATTCTTTCATTATTATTTTTTTTATTTCCTTACAGGGGCTAAAATAATTACGATCTTCTAGAAACCTAAAACCTTTATGATAAAACGTAGATTTGCCGTATAGCATATATCATACACGATTTAGGATTTGACGACACAAGTGATTCATATTTATGAGTCAAAGATGTAGAGTCATGCAATAGCTACATGAAACGTATGGTATACTTAAAATTAGATTAGAAAATAAAATTAAAATTAGAGCTGGACTGACATTTTTGACCAACAATGTTCCGTTTCATTATAACATACGGGTTGAGTCTAACGCCATGTCGGACACCTACCCCGACCAGATTTTCGGAAACCGAAAATCATACAAAGATATTGCCTTGCCTTAATTTAAACCCAGGACCTCTATATTTACTTCTAACATATGGTTTATATTTTTATAATATGAATTTGGCTATATTTTTGAATTATGAATGGAATTTAAAATCAGATGAAAAATGAAAGCAAAGGATACACATAATAGCCGACAGCGCCGTGTTTCACCTAAAACAATGCTGTCATGTTGTAACATTCAAGAGTTTTCCGCATGTGGTGCTAATGCTCCTTTTGCCTGTAAGTTTTTTACAAAACCTTTTCAATTCACGTTTAATAAAAATTGGATTCAGAGATTTAAACCAAAAAGGTAGTATATCTACTCATTCACGAATGAAATAGCTTAAATTATAAATAGCAATTCCAATGCAGTAGTTACTCCTAGACTGGCTACGAATATATATATATATATACTATATACGAAACTAAATGGCTATTGAAGACCTCCTATAGAAATAGGTATATTGGCATCCTGCTTGCCCTGTATTATGTGAACTACAATGCGATATCTTTTTTACATTTCTGTGCGAACGGAATTATTAAATTAGCTACGAGTATAAAAAAAAGAGAATAGCGTATTTTTACCTCCATATTTATTTTTATATTAAGAAATGAGGTATCCGACAACCGAGTAAAGTATGTATTCATTTTGGTTTACTAATTATACAAAAAAAAAACAATCATGGAGAAGCCGGTAACTTCTCAATAGTAAATTAATTTTAATTTCCCTTTAATATAAAACAATATCGACAATACAGAACATTGACTAAAAAAAACATTCTTAGCAAAGGTGCAAAAAAATGTTTATATATATTTTTAGTGACATATTTATTTATTTTGTTGTCTAAAAACTTAATAGAAATTATGTAATAAATAAATAACAATAAAAAGTACAGTAAGTAACACTAAAGATAATAATGATAATAATGAAAGAACTTATTTCTATTATAACAAAAATCGACTTTTGTGTGTGTCTGCTAAGCCTAGTATTAGTACAATATTTAATGTTTAGAATAATATTTAGAATTTCGTGATCCAAGTTTTTATTTCTAGGTTATACTCATGTTAATTAGATGGGTAATTTGCCCAACCAGTTTCCGTCGTGCTTTTGCCAGAGTCGAGACTTGTATTGGCTTGCTCTTCCATACTCCTAGGTCAGGAACTCGAATGGGCTCCAAACTAGTCGGTTTCATTTTGATTTAAATAACTTGAGTACAGCCGGTTTAATAAATATCGTTGTAATAGAATTGCCACGTGACATCTGTCAATGTCACACGTCCCACTCGTCAATTATCCTAAAAAAGGCGCTCCGGGCCTCATTCGTTCGCCAGCAGCGCTAAGACGATTACGACGTTCTATTTTTTATTTCGATTCGGTGTACAATTGACGGCTATTTGGGTTATAGATTAAAAATAAGTTTATTAAAATTGTGACAATTGATTTCGAGGTTACGTGTTTGTTTCTTTTTTCTATAAATACCTACTTCTAGTCTCTTAAATATATAATATGACATTAATATATAATATTACAATTATATATATATACTAATACGATAACTTTATTAAAATTCTAATAAAAATGTCATATTATATATTTAAATTTAAATCAATTTATGAACCATGCGAGCTAATTGTTGGATCTTCTGTGGATGACTCGTCCGGATAGGAATACGCATATGCCAATACAAATCGACACATGAGGATGTATGAAATCACTTCTACGGATCTGTTTGTATCGTCAAAATTCCGTCAGCCTCACTAATCAGTGTTCAGAATATTCGAAAGCTCGTAAGCTGCGTGCGGTGTACTATAAATTATTCAGAAGAGCTCCTTATATATAATAAATACTTGTGTGTGAATAACATAACATTATTTTATTGAAATGTATATTTTGTTCCACAATTTTGAATAAGTCTACCACCTATACTATTCTCTAAGCCCACCCGGTACCATCTACCCAACCTTTAAATACGCTCGTCCCTACTCCAGCGTTATTTGTTTCTTTTTTATCAAAATCCATCTGTTGCAAATAGTAGTATGTGGATCAATACAACAACTTCCATTGCTTTATACAATTACCTAAAAATATTTCCGACTTTGTGCTAGCATTTAAAAAATAACAAAGATAATCGTTAAGTACTTCTCTTTAATGTTTAGAATCATCCTGGATGAAAGATACAGTTCTATTCACTTCACCTTTAGTTTATTAAACAATATATTATGAGTAAAATATAATTAGTAACAACTCAGTTATAAATATAATTTATAAGATCTAAAAAAACATTTAAACTCAAGTTATACGATGAATACCTACAATAGCAATCCTTCGGAAAACTTAAGGCTGATAAACTTAAAAGCTTAAAGCTGATAAACAAGTAGTAAAAAAATCCAACCGCCAATATAATTTTCCAGGAGGAGGTTTCCATCACATGATGCACCTCTGTTACCAACCAGATGTGATACTCCATCAATAAGCCTAAAGTATATAGCATATAACATAATGGGCTCAGTTCCTGCCACAGCAAGTCCAGTACGAAGTACCCGCACTATTTGGTCTAAGCTATTTTTTTATGCTAAATTTAGTTGTATACATTTTCGAGTCAGCATTTTCTTAAATTTCAAATATGTATACAACTCCTCTTTGCAAAAAAAAACGCTTAGGCAAAGTAGTCCTGGCACCGTCGAAGTAATTTTTCAAAATCGAAAACAGCACACAAGTATAATTGATGACCTGGATTCAAATCCTTGCCACTAGAACAACAAGGCCATATTTAAAAAGAATTAAGTAGAGTTAGTAATTATAAATTGTATAATTTCCAGAACACGTTTCATCTCGTCTGTTTCCTCATTGTGTCACGTGCGATTAACAATGGCTCTTATAATTAATGATGGGATTTTACAAATGACCTATCAGCTATTCAGGCTACTTTACAAACGACCCGTCAGATATTACATTTTATGTAGGTAAATATTTTCAAACTTGGATCATTAACTTTGTATGGGTAAATGTTCCAGGAGATAGAAGTCTTAGCGTAAAACGAAATTTGACCTAAATGTATAAATCTCATTTGAAAATTTATAAGCATTTCATTATAAACTTTTCTCTGAATTCATGCTCTTGTTTTTGTTAGTTTTATTAATTAATTATTATTTACCTAATTTCAAGACCTATAATTTATACTATTTATAATAGCCAAGAAAAAAATTATATACCTGGAAGTGCCTAAATACGTTTTATAAGAAAGAAAATATGTCCATCACGTCAAGCAAATCATGCTTCTCCCAAATACCAGTAGTCTCGCAAACTACATAAGTAGGGTAAGACTGTTCTTTCATATAATAGATCACATTGGATTACTATCTAGAAAACTGACATACGACAATAATAACCGTGAAAAACTATTTATTTTAATTCGTGATTAATTAAAAACTGATTATAAAGCTAGAAACATATGATGACATTTGTAAAATGGATACTTAAGACAGACAATATTATTGTTGGGTATAACTAACAGACTGTTCCGGTACTATAGAATGATATTAAAATATTATTTAAGATAAAGTCTAACTTAACCTTCAGGCCAGTAACGGGGTATCACTGGTTCACTTTTTGTCGTCATTATAGTTTTTGTTAAAATCAGTGCGACATAGAAGATAAAGTACAAGGCATCTAATAAATCCAAATCTTCATATAAACGAACTGATATTCTTAGCTTAATATATTTATTGTCAGTTAAAAGTAATAGAACATTTATCTTCAACTTTACCTCGACGCTTATATTTTTATCATATTAAAATAATTATATTAAAAATATTGATCTTTATATTAATCGATGTCCGAGCATAAACATTTTTTTATAAGCAAATAGTTATAATAATAGTAATTAATAATTATCTCTTTATAATTTTATCTATCTTTCGTAGCCACATAGGCCTACTAGAAAATTAAAAATACTTTTGCCAACAAGCATTCTATACACTTATGCTACAATATAGTACTCAAATATACATTGATTAAAGTGTATATTCAAACTTTTCAATATGTCCTTTTAGCAAAATGATAAAGCATTCAATGAAGATTTGATTGGACATTTGGGGTTCAAATGGATTTGATGGACTCACAGTCTTGTTAAATTGTAAAAAAATAATTAATATGCCTACTAATAAATAAACATATACAACATAATTTATAATATAAATAAACCGTCGGGTTAGAATTAAACAAATTTATATTAGTTGAAACTAATAAAATTTTAATTAAACCATAGACAGTTTAGTCAACGAGGTTATTTTATATCTGAAATCATAATTAATATAAATATTATCAACTATTTATTTCTTTATTATTTACACGATTATTTGATATGTTGTATTACTATACATTCTTAAAATTTCACATTTCAAGTCATTATAACTAATGTTTATCAACACATATTCCCATTACTTTGCCCCGTCCTGTGGAACACTTACTCGCAGTAAAAGCAGCTCTGTCGTCTAATGATACGGGATTAGTGCCCTTCGCGTTAGTTTTTTCCCTCCCCCTAATCTGTTCATCACCGGTTTTAGGAATCTCAGTCTCTCCTCGAATCTGCTTAGTCGGAACAGGTTGAACCAGAACTGTTTCCAGCACATCCTCTGGTTTTCTTTGATAATTTGTTATGTTATTTGTTCTTTCGTTTTGTAGTTTTTTAATATGTATATTGGATTGCAGCTTTCTTCTTTCTTCATTTCTTTTGAGACAGGGTATGTTTTCTATTCTTGATGTTCTGATCTGAACATGCCAAAGCTTGTTAATTTTAATATATACAACGTTCTGAGTGCCTTTCTGATAAATTTGTCTAGTTATTACATGTTGGTTATAGAGATTCCCGTCTGCAATGTAGTTCTGTTCTTTTCTGTTAGTATAAATGTTACCATCTTGTACTATATCCGTCGTGCTATAAGCTTCAGTGGTATATGAGTTGTTCCTCAATCTGTAAATATTTTTTTCATTACTAATATTATTTAGCGAATTCTTGTGATTCTCTTCGTTATATTTCACGGAGGACTGAACCAACCGTTGATTAGTTTTTGTGCGGATAGCTTTGTTAGTTTGTCTAAAATCACTATTAACATACGGTGTGCCTTCAGGGTTTTGATTTATATATTCACTGTTCCTTCTATCTATCACAACACCACCATTTATATCATGTTTATTGAACTGTGCGTCCAAGACGTGCCGCGCTGACGCCGCACCGGCAATTAATAAAAACACTATAACATTCATTCTAACATATCCAACATTATTCAAGAGCTGTTGCCACGATGGCTGGCAGCAGACTGTTCGTGTTTAACTTCAGCTAATATTGTATGTTCGTTGTTTATATGTTATCTACAAAACCATAGCAAGGCAAGGCTTTGACGTATTCCGATGCTTCAACGCGTGTCATCACTGACCTGATTTTTTTACCTAATTATTTTGCAATATTAATTTTATTTATTTTAAATATATTTTTTAAATAATAATTGATATTAAAAAATAATAGGATTTTTTTGCAACTTAGTCTACCTTTTGTCTAAAAACAATCCATATATAAAGATAAAGTTTTGCAAACTTAATATCATTACAACAATAACTGATTGATATCTATGAATAAAGCAAAAAGGAATAGTTTATTTTTATTTACCAATAATAAAATATGAATTGATATTACATATTAATTTTAGTCTTTAGTAAAGATTATAACTAATTGCGTTAATTTGATGACAGTAATAGGATATTAAAATATATATATTGCTTTCTAAATAAAACTGGCTTGATTTTCTGAATAAGTATAGCTGATCAACTTCTTTACTGCAATACCGTAGGCAAAAACTTTTATTAGTGAAAACGGTAACATACTATCCGCGAAGTTCAATAATCTTTAGCCGATCAGCCTTGGCCACGACTTTACGCTATCGCCTTGCACAATGCGATCTCTGGTATCTTTAGCTTACTAACTAAATATAAACTTTAATATTATATACAAAGGGTTTATAAGAAAATATTATAAAATATTGCCCTGACCGGTATTATCTATATTTAGTTAAGGACATGTACCAGATCAGAATCCTTTTAGGAATATTATTTTGTAAATTTTGACATAACATGTTTTTAATAAAACGTATTTTAAAGATTGATGTTTGTCTTAGACTTTGAAATAAATATAGAATAACATAGTAATTTAACAAAAACAGGGCATGGCATGTATAAAATACATTGATAATTGAGTATTGAAAAAAGTTAAATATTATAAATCCTAATATACGTGAATACCTTACATTTGTCAGTGTTTCAATTTAATTGATTTTTTTTTTCTTTATTGTATACCACATTAAAAAATACATATTAAAGTAACAAATAAAATTTACAAACAGACACAGGGGTCTCATCGCCTTAGGGCAATTTCTTTGAAACAACAATAATGAATTTAAAAATAATGTATATTTATAGGTGGCCAAAAGTTTTAAACATATTAAACATACATAGAAATAAATACACGTTAATACATAAACATAGTACACTATACATATTAATAAATTAACTAAATATTACAAATTCAAACAGTGCTTATACATAATAGAGTATGAATTATACACAAAAGTAATAAAAATGATAACTTTAATTTAAAAAAAAATAAAGAAACCAGCTTTAAAAATGAATCGAACTAATAAGCAAAAATAATTCGTGATATGAGAATAATGGGCAAAATATAATAAAATTATTGCGAAAAAAGAGTGGGACGCTGTGTGCCACATATCTTGTTTCATTTTTGAACTCTATTTTGTAAAAATTGTAAAAGACAATTGACACTACAATAACTAGGTAAAATTAATTCATTATCCTCGTTAAGATCACCAGAATTAATAATTTTGACACATAATTTGAGTGAGAAAAAAATAAACTCCGTAAATCACAAGTAATAGATTCTTCATGATTCGAAATTAATAATTATATTCATTTCTAAAAATAGAGTAAATTTTGTTTAAAAATCCATTTTTGAAAATATTCAATCACTACAATGACTTTAAGAATGCCACAAAAGTAATGCATGCAGGATCCTGGCAAGGATAACGGGACGAATTGATTAAATTATTGCATTGTCGTCGGTCATTGATAAGTATGTCAAAATTCAAATTAATCCGACATTTCAAAGTAGGTCAAAATCTCATTCAAAGATTCCGTTACATAGATAGATAGATAGTTACATCCAAAGCTAATAAAAGCGTGTTAAAAATAAGTCGTCTTGAAGTTTTTTTTGTGATAAATAATATTCTTTAAGGGATTTATTAAATATTGGAAAAGATTAAACTTTCTTATAAAGAAGGGCAGCGCGTTCCATAGTTTTGTTGCCTGGGCCAAGAAGGAGTGTTTGAAAGATTTTGATTTATAGGCGTTCGAATAATCAAAAATTATGATGATCGTACATCAGCCAGAACACCAATATGCTTAAATCTCTTCCTCAGATACGGGGTTGTTTTAAAGTGTTATAGTAACTTTCCTGATCTAATCCTATTCGATATAATCTGTACTTTATAATACAGAGCTTTACTTATGAAAGCTGCTGAAGACATAGTATTACTTAAAAAAATTACACGTGGTGTTCAAATTGTGTACGGAACAGTAGACTCTTCCGTAATAATAATATAATACCTTAATGCGACAAGACGAAAACTATAACTACCGACTGCAGGCGATAAGCCCAGAAATTCAAAACGAATGGGTGACCATAGGAGATTTTTGTATTACACTAGCTTTGAAGTAGCGCACCCTGCTTTTTTTTTTTGCAAAATTTTATCTTAAGGCATTCCAAATGACTCTCCCAGATCAAAGTAATTTAGTAAGATGGGGCAAAGCCACTGAAAACTCTTGCAACATCTGTGGGGAGGCAGAAAGATTCGAGAAAATCTTATTAGTAGGGTGTAGGGTACTTCTAGATAGTGGTCAATAATCGCGTCGCCACGATAAGATATTAGAAATGACGGGACGTGGTTAGTCTTTCAGTAACAAGAGCGCGGAAGAGTATAACAACCACCCAACGATCTGTAGAGTTCGTAAAAGAAGACTCCTCCAAAAAATCAGAACGGGAGCCTTATTCAATTAATACGCGGCTCCTGATTGGATCCTCATGATGGACTTATGAAAAGCATTACAGAAACTCTGGGGATGTTGGTGTTTCGTTATTCACATTGGACTTATTCCTGTATTCTAAACATCTAAGGTACGTGATACTTGGGGAGCTTACTGTTTCCTGGGAAACAAACATCCCAAGGATCATACATTTAAGCTTAATAAGTAGTATGAACTGACTAACGAACTGTCCAGCGATAAATTTATAGTAGCTTGTACGTGGTAGAAGCGGAAGCGCAAGGTATAACAGCAAAATCTGTCTACAACTTACTTAAAGACCTTGGCCTTTCTAAAACTAGCATCGGTAAATGCGGAATTAGTGGGTTCTTCCAAATTTGGTTTAGTAGGGAGAGGAGTCTCCTCAATCCTCTCTCCTTTTTTTGCAAAAAGGGCCCATTAAACCTAAACCTGGGCCGCAAGTCCTAAGTTTTGTTTGCACTCCTCTCCATGCAAAGGAAGCTTCGTCACTGTTAGATTGATAAAGTTTTTTTATATTAGTATTTAATCAGCGTTTAAGAAGTGCAATACAAATACTTATACAGGAACTATAAATAATAACTTATCTAAATGTGGTGTACTATTAACAATAATTTTTTAAAATTTAAATTACAAACTTTTATCTAGAAAAAAAATGTACTTATATTTTATACTTCTGTATTAAATTAGTATCCTGTGTTAAGAGAGTATGATATTTTTATAAATAACAGACACATACTACATCCGGAATCAGAACAATAGTATCCGAATCAATTGAAGCATTTTTCAGTGTTAGATTCGAATCCACGACATTTAGTTCAGTATGCAAGCTCACAAATCACCAATCAAACAATTCCTCTTAATTTTCTGAATATAAAGACGGACGAGTCCCACCTCGTTAACGTGTTTCGCAAAATAAAGCGTAACAAAATCAGCAGGGTGCAAGCCCATACTGGTTGAGTATTAATTAGGAAACATTTTGATTTTTGACTAGAATTTAATACTGTATGTTATATTTTCATGTTATGCTTGTCATACATATTCCATTCTTATTAATTTTACAAGGAAACTGTAATTGTAGATGTTTCTCACTCACAGTAACAACGCCAAAAAATTCGATAGCTGAATTGAAAGTCAAGCAGTTTGAGTAGTAATATGAGGCGGTAGCACTGCAGTGATCGATGGAAGGGCAAGTTGCGGTTAAATACTTCAGCCACTGAGCTTAAGGCGTTTCCATTTCACCGCCTGCTCTATCTAGTGTCTATAATTGCAGTATCCAAGGCCGTGGAGTGTTTAATCGATGGGTTTAGGAATTCCGTTTAATGTCTTCTTTGATACGATTACATTAACCATGGCTCAGATCGAACATTTCAATCAGTTGTTTTCTATGCTATAATTCAATAACATATTGTTATTTACTGTCGCGACCTCAATATTTAAGCAAATAGGACTGAGGGTTCTTTTTGTTTTTTTTTTTCAGGTGAATATATAAAATATTTCAAAAGTAGAAAGACGTGTAAGAAGATAAATATTCGCAAGCGTTCAATAAATGTTGTTTCTTGAAAGGACCAACTTTTATGTTTGAAAGCGTGAAGATTGTCAACAAACTTCGGTCAACTATCTTGTTATGCCATTCGTCAATTATTGTTAACAACTCAGGATAAACCACAGAAACATACATACATTAAATAAATTTTAAATGTTATATTATTAAGTTAAAACACAATATCGACTGACCTTAATAATAAAAAAATGTATGTAATGTAATGTAATTTTATTAAATTTCAAAAAATGAAGGTAACCAAAGGGTATTATTACCACCCTTCATATAACGCTTTGTTAATTGATAAAAAAATACCGTCTTATAATATTTTTATATAATTCCATATTGTTAAACTTCATTTTTATTATATTTTAAAGTTTATACAAACTATCAAAGATTTTTTTCTAATTTCAAAATGCAAACCCTCTTTAAAGAGGTCACAAGTGATCTATTATTATTAAGTCATTCAATAGCTCTATTTAATAATTTATTTGTTCTTTAATTCTTAAGGAACTTAAAAGTTAAATATAGCTGATCGGACATTTTTGACTAACCATCTTTCGGTTCATGATAAAATACGGGTTCAGCCTAACGCCCTGCCAACACATTTTGACCCCGCTAAGGTTTTCTGAAACCGAAAGCCCTACAAAGATAATGCCTTGCTTAACTTTACTACTACTACTTTTACTCTACTTTTCACTTTGACATGAGGCTATGCTATATTCTTGAAATAGGAATGGAATATAAAATTGGATGACAAATGAAAACGCAGGATATGTGTAATGGCCGCCAGGCACCATGTTTCAACTTACAACAATGCTGTTATGTCGAAACATTCAAGAGTGTCCTCGCATGTGGATTTGATGTTCTTTTTGTCAGTTACTTTTTTACAAAACATTTCCAATTTACGGTTTTACAAAATATTTGGGTTCAGAGATTAACCAAACCAAAAAAGCTTCATATTCATTCAATCACAAATGAAAAAGCTTAAAAAATAAATAGCAATTCCAATGAAGTTGTGAAACTGGATACGATATAAAATGGCTATTAAAGAATACCAATATAAGTAGGTATCGTCGCATCCAATTTACATTGTAGTATGAAAACAATAATGCCATATATTGTTATAGTTCAGAATTAAGACATTTTTGTGAACGAGATTATAAAATAAGCTACAACGTGACTTAAACCAACTAACAACTGATAAAAGAAATTATTTTGACAAAAATATAGCTTCCTACTTTTGTTTCGACTTGTCTGTTGAGACTATTAGGTACCTATTAATATTTATTTAAACTTTCGTGATGCGTGTTAATTTATATGTAGATATTTATATTTTTAGTCATATTAATTCAATCGCAACTCAGTTGCCAATTAAATAGTCTCTGTAGTTCTGCGGAGTCGCGGCGTGAACTGCCTCGTTCCGCCATGCTCCGAACTCATAATTAAGGACTTCGAACAGGTTCAAAAACAGTTTGTTGAATTTTAGCTTAAATAACTTGAGTATAGCCCGTTAAAGTTTTACATTTTCATTCCAATTATACTTAAATATCTTTAATGTTGTATATACACATTTGCAACCCAAATATATAATGAAAATTTTATTGAAATTTTGAACAGGTTTAATTCAGGTTAACTTCAATTTTCGTATTTCTAAAACTAGGTTTTCATATCGTCAAAAATCCGTGAGCGTCACTAGTCGGTGCTCTGAATATTCGAGGGTCGCCTGCCTCGTTCGGTGTAGATACTATAAATTATTCACAAAAGCTCCTTATATATAGTAAAAACATGAACTTTTATAACGCAGTACACCTTCGTCTATTAAAAATAGTTTCCTTCTATTTTTTTTTCAGTACCTTTAGTCTATATCCACCGAGACCTACTCTCATCCCTTATTCTAAAAATATTTTCTCCACATTAATGCTACTTATTTTTTTATCCGAATCCACCTGTTGCAAATAAAAATATGTGTATATGTTTTGTGGTAGCAAAACCTTGCTATCATATAGAACTATTATAAAACCTGAATAAAATAATAAATACAGTTTTTCTTCTGTTATTTCTGTAACCATTAAACCCATGAATGCATTAAACTAATTGAAATAACATAATTTACTTACAACCACATAATCCACATAATCCCTGCGCTACTATTGAGAGTGATATCGGTCGTTTTTGCAGCCAGAGGTAAATGTCGGGCAAACGTGACGGATAAGAGATAACGGGAACACTTTGAGGTTAACCTTTGACTGTTTATTCGTTAAAGCTGTATTATTTGTATAGTCTATTAAATAATTAAGCATTAGTTTATTTTTGTTCTTGTCAACACATATTTTTAAGGCGTGTTTAATAACTTAATTTTGGCATTAGATAGATATTATTTTTTTGCTTACAAAATGCACTAGCGGATATATTTTAGATGGACATCACACCATTTATTAATAGCCGGCGTGTGTATTGGTTTGTACCATAACAAAAACAGTCGAAATTGTGTTTTAGTAAAAGACAATAAATATATAAAATGTTGATACAACTATTTCTCCAAAACTGCTAAGTTGAAGTCCGAATTGTATACTTTGTTGTAAAGTGACTCAAAAATGTATATCCTTATATTTTATAGAGACCAATAATTGTGTACGTAACGTTACTTGAAAAAAAATGATAAAAATGTTAATGATAAAAATATAGTTTTATCTTACTGGAATCTGGGGATCACAGAAACGCATATCAATAACCAACTACTACTACTCAATTGTGTAAGATCAGTTTTATTTTTCAAAAAAGTAAAAATATATAAAAAAATAAAAAAAAAATAATCCCCCAAAACCGGCAATGCAATAATGAAACTAGAATTAACTTATCTTATATATGTTGCATATGGCTATATCTGTTATCCGTCTGTTTTATTACTAAATTGACATAGAGAGGTAGTTGGCTCTTTTAAACAGTGCAACACTTTTAATACAAAAGCGTAATTAATAAAAGTTGGATGAGCCCGATCTTGACAAAAGAGTCTCAGTTTCTTTTAAATTCTTAAAGACATCTATCTTTAAGATATTTTTACGAGTTTAGACAGTATAATGAAATAGTAGATATAAGATATTATTATCTTCTATCTATAATTTATTCGTCACTTTTTTACTTATTTATTTATATCTTTTCCACTTTGAATCCATACTAGATGTCACCTGTCTAACTTGTAAGTCAAAGGGAAGTTACAGAAGGGTCTATTTTGACACCATACTAATCAAAATAAGATCTTCTATAAAAACACGTGTCAGCTTAAAATTAAATTTTCATTTAAATATAGCATTTAGTTAAAATTGTGTTATTTTTCAACAAGATTTTATACTCATGTTTTATATTGGTTTTGTAATGACTAAATAGCCACGTCAGAAGTAGTTGAAGTCAACTGGAAGTCAATATTCGGACTCAGTGACGCATCAAGACTAGAGATTAGACACTACAAAAAGCAGTTGTATAACAAAAGTTCAAGAATTAATATTTCTATTTGGTTATTAGCGATACAACCAGACTTTTCAACATGATTCGATTTATTTTATCGTTTTCAACTAAACTTTGTATACACTTTATTATATACTTCTGTTTGTCCAATTTTATTAATATTATTTAATTATATTTAGTTTGTTTATGAATATTGGGTAACTTTGAAAACGAGATATTTATTAACTGTGCTCCTGCTTCCAACACTGTCATACCACATAAGACAAATGGTATACATTTTTCTTATACGTCATTTATAAACTAAAATAATCATATTATAACGTATTATAATACTGTCCTATTATTCTTGCCCATTCTTATACATTAATTTGTATCTGAATTTTAGTAAATTTCCGAAGACGACAGCATAAATTACCATCAGAGGGATCTTCTTGTTTACTATCGCACTATTCATATGTTCTTTTGAAGCTCAACCACTAAATAAATAATAATTAATAACTAAATACTTCAACTTTAGTAACAGTATTTATAATCACAAGTGTAACACACTTCTCAACCGGATACTCCTTTAATGATGGTCATTAAACAACATAGATCCGTTTAACAAAGACGTTTTGAATTGTACGTGAACTAGTAATTACCTAAGTGGGACGAAATAACTGTTATTCTAACGCCCACTAATGACATACATACAACAATACTGAAATACAAATTTACTATACAAGTGTTATATGATTATCATAGACCTCATATCCAGCCTGCAATCATAATTCATAATCTGTATCAGAATCTGTAAAGTTTATTTCAGAGTAAATATGCTGTGATAGTAATACCTAATTTATTGGTATCTAGTTTTCAAACCAAAAATGATAAAACGTCAACTGAGACATTAGACTTTTTGTTTGGTATTCCTTACCATAATGTAGGATAATCGTGAACTTAATAACTAATTTACAACTATATTTCTCTACTATCGCTACGTCTGTAGAAACATTAAAACAATGTGAGACTAAATGAATTAGTGTTAATTAAAGATTGGATGTGTCACAACGTGCTATTACCGTGTAACAAGTTTGCCGACACACAAGCAAGCGTTGATTAATAAACAAGTCTGAACAAAATACTTTTTAAGTTAAAAGAGTTATACTATGAAAAATCACATCACAATTCAATACTTTTAGTAGAAATGGCATTCCACCTTTATTAATTTTATCTCCATTATTCAATTTCATACTTAAATTAGTCTCAAAGCACTATTAATAGAAGGAATTGCATCTCTACTCTACATTATTCCACATTATTGTAGAATTACTTAAATCCCTGCTGTAGCTTCATTAATTGCATTAAGTACTTAGAATAGCATAATAATTTAAAAGATTGATAAAATGCATTTATATTATTAGTACTTAATTAGCGTCTGTAAAAGCAGAATAAAATTACTGATTGAAGTAGATATAAAAAATATCTTGAATTTCGTTAGTTAGTTTATTTAAATACTTTCTAACTATTAATTTCTTAACTGTTTTCATTGACAGACATATATTATGTAACAAATATTTTTACTTTTATTTTTTAATTCTGTACTAAATAATAACCCCTGTATTAAGAGTGTCACGAATTTTAAAATAACAGGCACAAACTCCATGCAAAATCGGAACCTACCCTAAAAAAATCATTCGTCAGTGTTGACTCAAAACCATGACATTTTGTTCAATGTGCAGGTTCAGTAGACAATCGAGTCCTTGTAATTTTATGACATTATGGACGAAGGTGTCCCAACTCGTTTAAATGTTTTGCAAAAATATAACAAAAGCAATTAAAAAAAACAAATGAATAATGCGAGCACGTTCTGTGTGAGAATGTTTTAGGAAATATGTCGATTATCAACCAGAAATTAATATTGTATGTAATTTTTTCGTGTCATGCTCAAACATCGTACATATTTTATTCTTATTCATATTACACAGAAACCGTAAATTGTATCTTTTACCAAACGGAAACAAACAGTATCAACGACATGAAATCGATAACTGGATTGAAAAGTCAAGCAGTTTGAGTAGTAATATAAGACTACCTACTCCGTGGTGATCGATATAGGGCCAAGTTGCGGTTCAATACTTCATCCACTGAGCTTAAGGCATTTCCATTTCGCTGCCTGTTCTGTCTAGTATCCATAATTGCAGTATCCAAGGCCGTGAATGTTTAGTCGATGGGTTTAGGAATTCCGTATAATGCCTTCTCTGACACAATAACATTAATCATGGTTCAGAACGAAGAATTCTTTCATCGATTTTATTATGTAAGGCACAGATTATACAATGTTATAACATTTTGTTATTCACCGACGCCACATCAATTGTTGAACAAACCGGACTAAAGATTTTCTAATCTGAATAACATTTTTATTTGCCAGACGCAAAATTAATATTTGCAAGCTTTCAATGAAAGGTTGTTTGTTTTGTCAAAGGAGCAACTTTTCTTACATCTTTAAGCGTTTGAAGATTGGCAACAAACATCTTTTAATGGCCGTGTTAACTCCATGCGTCAGTTATTGTCAGCAACTCTGGATAGCCCCAGACAAAGACAGACATTAAATACAATTTTTAATGAATGTATGGTTTTTTACATTGACTGGTTATAATATTCTCTACTACCTTTATAATACCCAAATACGGCTGTACCTCTGTAAGGAATTATTCAAAACTCAAACAATAAAGGTAACAAAAGTATATACCCTGCTACATTTTATACATGTTTTTTTACATTAATATATAAGCATATATCACGGGGACTCTTGCTTTGTTAAATAATCACAAACTCTATGAAAAAGCTTAAAAATACCGAATAGTTTGATTTGCAAAGTTCATTTCTATCATACGTTAAAGTTTAGAAAGACATTTTAATTTGTTTTTTTGCCTAAATTCAAAATTCAAACCCAAGTTCTATAAATCTAATAAACTTTGGACATGGGCTGTATCGCAACAGTCATATAGAAACGAGGAAGTCGAGTCAAACAAGTTTTTACACACATTATTGTTAAGTCGAATATGTAGAGTCATGCTATAACTCTTCTTTAGAAAAGAGAGAGACAGAAATTTATGATTCTTCGATTCTTAAAGAACACCAAAGTTGAGTACCGTTGTCCTAAAATATTTGACTAACCATGTTCCGTTTCCTCATAAAATACGGGTTGAGTCCAATGTAATGCCTAATTACAGTCCCACAACCTTAAAATTTACATTTGACATGAGATTTTGCAATATGAATGGAACTTAAAATCAGATGACATATGAAAACTTCGCCGTAGGATACGCTTAATAGTCACCAAGAGCCATGTCTCAACTCGCATGTGGAGTGCTCTTTCCGTCTGTTTCTTATTGACAAAACCTTTTCAGCTCATGTTTTTACGGAATATTTCTACAAGGATTCAAACCAACGAATGCGTCTTCATTTACGAATGAAATAGTTTAAATAGTAATCTGGTTATAAGATTGGACACAAAATAAATTTAACAGCAAATATCGATAGGAATAGGTATCTTGGCATACACCTTGCAATCTTTTAAAAATTCAAGGTTGAGAAATCAGAGTGCATGAAAGTGATGCATAAAAATAACAACACAATATCGTCAATATAGAACGCCGGATGAAAAAATAATAATATTCTTAACAAGAAAGCATAATATTTCCTATATTTTTAGTGATATTTAACTGTTTCCTAGAAATAATAAAAAATTGTAAATAATCATAAAAAAATCAAAAACATACTTTTTAGTTAACAATTATTTCTATTTTGACTAACGAATGTTTTTTTTTTTGGACTTGTATGCTAAGCCTGGATTCATTACAGTATTAAATATTATATTGTATATAACTCTCGTGATCCATGTCAAGTAAAATGTATCTATATTTATAGGTAATGGTAATGGTCATAGAAATTAAATCGTAATTTAGTTGCCAGGTAGGTGCTGCTATAGTTCCACGCAGTGACGGTGTGTACTGCCTTGTTTCTCCATACTTAGACCTCAAGATTAAGGACCCCGATGACGGGACGGTTTCCCAGTAGTCGCGGGTTCGAATCCCTGCCCGTATCGGTTTATTTTTCATTCTATATTTATATAAATTTAAATAAGCTTAACATGGGTACACATGTTTATAAATATTTTCAAACATAAATTATTCATGTCATTTTAACAAAATTATCTTTAAGGGTTTGTATATTTTTACAAACCAACGTAATAATCACAATCAAAATTGTAATGGTGTTTTTTTATTTGTGGATATAAAAAAATAAATAAAATACATTTATATTCAATCTCCCAAACACTCTTAAATTGTTCTTGCTTTCTTTGTTACATACAAAATACATAACATAAATGAAGAACAAAAAATAAATCTATTTGTTCAGGGATTCGAACCCGAGAATTCTAGAAACCTCTGGGTTTCCCACCAAAAACATGAAATGTTTTCCATGGACAATTTTAAATAAGCTTAACATGGATGTACAATGTAAACATTTACAAACAAAAGTCTTAAGTATGATTATGGATTATTAAAAAAGTAGAGGACTACCAAAGAAGACATGAATGGAGTGTCTATAAAATTATATTTCCCAGAACTAAGTCTGCACTGAGATAACGCATGAAAAAATACCATAAAAGCAAGATATTTCGCCGCCCCAAAAAATGGAAAAAGGGGAACGGATTATGACTACTAATCAAGTAATTATTTATCTTTAATTTTCATCATTTTTCTGTTATAGTTATAATTTACGGCTCCTAACAAAAAGAAACTTCATTCATAATTCATTCCAGTTTTCTTATCCAGAATAATCTAACTTCAAATCAGTTTTGTCACATTTAATAACGTCCGAAAATTAAACTTTTTGTTTAGTTTTCCTTACTTTAATCTAGGTTACAGCGAGAATATCTTTAATAGTAATTTAGTTGTTAGATTGGACACAAAAAAATGCATAACATTCATAAAAAAGTATAAAATGTCCTATATATTTAGTGATATTTATATATGTTTCCTAGAAACTTAATAGATAATAATAATTTGTAAATAATCATAGAAACACAGTAACAAGACAAATTTTTGAGTTAACAATACAGTTAATAACAATTTTCTGTTGACTTATCTGCTAACCCTGGATTCATTACACTATTAAATACTTTTATGTATGTATGAACTTATATTCATGTTAATTCAATCGGAAGTTGCCAAAATAATTTCCGTTGCAGTTCGCGGAGTCGCAGCGTGATCGGTCTTGCCATGCTCCGACCTCATGATGGGGACCCCGACTGAGTTGATTAACTTGAGTACAGCAGTTAAGTATTAAATAAATTTATCTTTAAGGGTTTATTTACATTTACAAACCAATGTAATAATCACAATTTATTCTAAGTCCACCGGTACCCTCGTCCTTTTCTGTATAAAAGGTTTTCTCTACATCAGCGTCAGCGTCATCACTCGTTGCAAGTATTTATATGTGGACCAATATAACGAAATCTGCAATTATCGTATACGTAAAAGATTTTTTTTTTGGTGTCTTTTGTAATTCCAAAATCTTCCTAATCTTTTTTTGAACACTGAATAAATGAATTTGGTTGTGCTATTCATATAACCACTAAACACAAGAATGCATTAAACTCGTTGAACATTTTACATCATTTACTAAGAACCGCATAATCCCTGAGCTCATATTTGCAGCGCTGCCGGTTGTTATTGATGGCAGTGGTACATGGAGCTAACGTGACGGGAGAGGTTTAACGTGGACGACTTTGAGGTCAACATTCGACAATTTATTGGTTAAATCGGATTGGATTGTGTATTTTTATTATTAGGTTACTCATCTACACTAATATGGAAGGTGTGGTTTATAATAATATCGCAATTATAGAGGTGCAGAACAATGTATCCTGCGAACTAGGAAAGGGATTTCTTCTAGAATTTAATAACGTAAAAATAAAACAAGCACTTTATTGAACACAAAGTTAAAATTAATAAACTAGTAGAGGTTAAGCAAACACAATATAAAAATATGTCTTCTCTTGTCTTATGAAATAATTAGAATAACAAGTACGTAAGTAATAATAAGTGCGTAGGAAAAGAAATATTACTTTAAATATTTAAGGGAAATATTAATAAATTACTTTTAGGACTTAACAGTATTTATTTTCGATTTTCATATTTTTTCTGTGGTAGTGATAATCTACACCTACTAACAAAAAGATAACTCATTCTTGGTTCTAGAAAAATGACACCAAAAACGTAAACCCACCTATCACCTTGAAACGTCCTTCATATTTTAATACAATAATAATATATAGTGAATATTCTCTAATAGGAATTCCTAATTTGTTAATAACAAGTTTTTTTAATCGAGAATAATCAAACTTTAACTCAGTTTTCTCACACTTAACATTTGCTCGTTCGCATTTTGTTTAGTTTTCCTTACTATAATATAGGTTACAACGTGAACTTAATAACTAATTTTGAACTTAATTCCTCTACTATCTTTACATACACCAAAATGCTGTGAGACAATATTAACTAGTGTGCTTGAAATTTTGGATGTTTCGCAAAGTGCTATTACCGTGTCGCAAGTTGGCCGATACACAAGCAGGCGTTGATAAACAAGTCTAAATTATAAACAAGTTAGACAATAAAACAAATATTAAGTTGAAAAATCATCACACAATTTATTACTTTTAAATTTCCCATTTGCATTAATATTATATCTCAATCATTTATTTAACTTCGATCTCTACTAATTTAATGTTGAAATTTGTCTCAAGGCACTGTAAATAGAAGAGAATGCATCTCTAAGCCACGTTGTTCCGCATTATTGTAGGATTATTTAAATCCCTGCTGTAGCTTCATTAATTGCACTAAGTACGGAACAGCGTAATAATTTATAAGATTGATGAAGTGCATGCATATTATTACTTAATTAGCGTCTGAAGAAGCAGAATAAAATTACTAATAGAAGAAGTATATATAAATCTTATCTCGAGTCTTTTTTAAGATTTTATTGATAAACATTTGCTTTATAACAAAAAAAAAATGTTTATATTAATATTCTGATTTATTTTACAAGAAATTGCACCTCTTAATCAAAGTATTATTGAAATCGTATCAACGCCAAGAAAACGATAACTGTAGTAAAAAGTCAAGTAGTTTAAGAAGTATAAGGCGGTACTACTCAGTACTACTCCGCAATAACCAACGGAAAGGCAAGTGCCGGTTAAATACTTCAGCCACTGAGCTTCAGGCGTTTCCGTTTCACCGCCTGCTGTCTAGTATCTATAGGTAATTGCAGTATCCAAGGCTCTGCGTGTTTAATCGATGAGTTTAGAAATTCCGTTTACCATATTTCAGAACCAAGAATTCTTTTATCGAATTTATATTTAAAGCTGAGATGTTACTATGTACTAAAAAGAATATTTTTATTCACTGACGCTGACTTATTTTTGAGCAAACAAGTTATCTTTGATATTCCAATAACATATTTGTTTCAGTTTCAGAATAAATGCCTAAACTGGTAATTTCTTTTGTAAATAAATTATTGCAAAACTATAAAGACGTGTGATAAATATTTTTAGACGTGTGATTATTATTTACGTGTGTTGATAAATATTTGCAAACATTAAATGAAATGTTGTTTGTTGAGGGGCCTCTTCTATCTTTTAGCGCTTGAAGATTGTCATCTAACATCTGTCTACTGACGTGTTAATCCATGCGTTGGTTTTTGTCATACAATCAGACTAAACCACAAACCTATAGATATAAATACAAATATAACTTATTCCATGATTTTATATTATATATTAAAGCACATTTTGAAAAATTATAATTAATATTTTTTAATTATATTCTTAAAACTTCTAAAATTCAAAAAGCTGATAAGTTATCAAATCAAAAACAGCAAGGTAAATAAAAAGTATTCCTTCAAACTAAGAATTTTTTATCATAGGTTTTGGTTAAGCGTTACACAAACTCTTGGAATATAATTTTTCGAACATTTGATATTAATATCCATGAAATGGTGATGTTTATAAAAACCTTCTATTTTTAACAAAACTAACATCAAACCTACTATCTTAGTTCTAAAAAAAAACATTGGAGGTCTTACCACCGTTAATAAGAGAATAAGTCACAAGTGACCCATTATTGTTCAGTCAATAGGACTTGATGGCTTTCTACTTCTTAAAGAAATTAAAGTTCAGTGAAGCACATCTGACGATCGAAGTTATTAGTTATTAAAGTATATCTGAAACTGAAAATTGTACAAATTTATTTTCTTACATAATTTAAATCCAGGACGTCTAAATTATAACTGGTATATTTTAGCTACCAGACCAACAAGGCAACATGGGGAACTGATTTTTTTTTTTAATTGAATGCAATTTAAAATCGGATGACAAATGAAAGTGTTGCCGTAGGATACGGTTAATGGCCGCCAGGAGCCATGTTTCAACTTACAACAATGCGGACACGTCGAAACATTCAAGAGTTTGCTCGCATGTGGTTGTCGCTCGTTGTGACTTGATGCTCTTTTTGTCTGTTACTTTTTGACAAAACCTTTTCAATTCATGTTGTTACAGAATATTTCTGTAACAACATAAAATATTAAATCCAAAAGTTTCATCTTCATTTACGAATGAAATAGCTTTAAAATTAGTTAGTAATTAAATAGTAGTTGTAAGACTTGACACAAAATAAAGTTGTTAATAAGGAATACTAAAGCAATAGGTATCTTGGCATCCAGCTTGCGTTGTTGTGTACACTAAAATGCAATATCCTTTTAGTATTTAAAACTGAGTGCATACAATACATATCGTCAGTACAGAACTTCGGATGAAAGAAATCACATTCTTAACAAAGGAGGATAATTTTTTTTATATTTTTAGTAATATTTATATTACTGTTTCCTAAAAACTCAATAAATAATAATAATTTGTAAATAATCATAAAAACACAGTAACAGGAGCTATTCTTTTAACTAGCAGCATAGCTGGTAACCGGAAAAAAAAATGTCTAAAGATGCTTTTGTTTTACAGACCTTATGATTAAGGAACCCGAATTAGTTCAAAATTAGTCAGATTAGTTTTGATTTGATTAACTTGGGTGCGACACTTCAGTCTATACATACAATAAAATTGTTACTGAACCATTTCTGTAAAAGGAAGCTATTAAAAAAAAACATCATAGCGGCCCTTTATAAGAACCCAAAATAATGGTTTTCCAGTTTGTGCACGCTAATCTCAGAAACGTATTAATCGATTTGGATGCAGTTTTCGGGAATATATTGTCATGTGATTCACTTTATATTTTGTTTTTTCTTTTTAAGAATCGGTTAACAAATAAACAAGTTAATAATCTCTTATTGTCGTACCATTGCTGTTTACCAGTTTGAAGGTTTGTAGTTTTTACATACATTGGTAAGTACAAAGGGTACGTTTTATCAAAATCGAATTCTACGCATACGAAGTCGCAGGCACAGCTAATATTAAAATAAATTATTGATGACATTTTAGTGAAAATATGTTTACAATTTTGTACACACTTACAAACTAACGTAGTAATCAGATTTTATTCTAAGACCACCCCTACCCTCGTCCCTTCCTCTAAAAAAGTTTTTTCTACCTGATGTAAAAAAAAGTCATTGTTTTTGTTATCAAAATTTTTCTGTGGCAAATATTTCTATCTGGGCTATTATAAAGAGATCCTTTTTGAGATTTTTTTTTGTGTAATTCCAAAATAGATACAGTTTCGGTGTTATTCATATAACCGATAAACATGTGAATGCATAAAGCTCATTGAAAAATTATTTACAACCACGTATTTTTCTTACAACCACGTAATCCCTGCGCTCGTATTTGCAGGAATGTTGCTAATTAGCGCCACCAGAGGTCTACGTCAGGCAAACGTGACGGAAGAGATAACGTGGACCACTTTGAGGTCAATTTCGACTTATTGGTGTAGTCTATTCTTTTTTAACTTAATTATTAAATACGCTATTCAATTTTTCGATTATTGGATTGTTTTTCCACACTAATATTTAAGGTATGTTTGATATAAGATCGTAACTGTGGAAGTGCAGAACTATGTAGGTAACCTATGAGCTAGGTGCGTGTCCTTTTAAAATAAATCCCTTAAATAAAAAGAACGAAAATAAAAAAGACTTGCGAACAAAGCCCATATTAATAAAACGCATCAGCAATCTCTGAGACAATCTTTAGATGAAAAAAATGTCAATATTTATTTATTTAATCTTTATTGACCAAAAAGGGATACAAAAGGCGGACTTAATGTTAAAAATATTCTCTGCCAGTCAACCCAGAAGAACAGTCAAAGAAATATTTTATATCAGGCGCTAAAATTCTATAACTAAAACTTAACAACTAAAACAATAGCATTGCATATAACATTGAAAACATATATATATAAATATATGTGTAAGTTATATATATAAGTAAATACATAAATACTAAATGCATAAAATATATATATAAAGATATATAAGTACATATGTAGATGTATACATTCATACGTAAAATTAATTCTTTATAATAATTTTGTTATTGCCGAAAGGATTTTTTAAAAGCCAATTTCTAAGAGAACGCGTTATTTTCCGGGAGTCCATTCCAGAGTTTTGTAGCGTGTACTGAGGAAGAACTTGAGAGGAAACCGTTGCGAAGGAATAAAAAAATTCGATAAGACTGAATAATAAGTACCTAAGAAATAATAAGTGCGTACGAGAACAAATGTTACTTAAAATACTTGGATATAATAAAGCAAAAGGTTAGTAAAAGATTTAGTAGATTACTAATAACTACACTAACTTCCGTCCGTAGTATATATCGGTCAAATAAAACATTAATATAATGAATAATAATAATAATAATAATAATATCAGGACAAATTACACACATTGATCTAACCCCTAAGTAAGCAAATTATTTGCTTGTGTTAAGGGTGTTAGACAACGATACAAATACATAGAAATACACATATAAATACTGAGAATATATTAAATAAACGACCAAAGCCAGAAACACAGACATCTATGCTCATCACATAAATGCCTATCTCTGCCGGGAATCGAACCCGAGCCCCATTGCGCCGTAACACGTTAGGCGTCTGCGCTAACCACTCGACCAACGGGGCGGTAATAATATATAATATACGTATAAAGTATACAGGGTTATTTTTAATTAATTGACCACCTCTTGCAGGTGAAAAGTTTTAGAACAAATCTTGGTTATTTGTAATTAGGTGATCAACTAATTACAAATAACCCTGTATATGCATATACATATATATATATATATATAACATATCTTAAATACTTTTTCAATATCTTCAAAAAGAATTTAAAACTAAGTCGATCTAAACTCGAGTTCTGAAGGTTGCGTGTCTTTCAACTAAAACTAGTTCCTCGTGTCAGAGAAATTTACTAATTTTCTTTATGGATATACTTTCAAAGTTTAATCTACTTTTATCTTTCCGAATTATGAAATTGAGAAATGAAACTTATTCAAAGAAGTTCAAAGTCGTGAATATATACTACATTACTTAAATACACATTACACACGTTAAATTTCAACTTTATCTTAATCTGTTGAATTTTACTGTAAAATTTATACTGACTTTGTCCGACTTAGGTATCTTGTGATTACCCCTTTAGAAGCAAATTTCAGATAATTCTTCTAAATATATCAATGAACAAAATATTTATTAAATGTAGTAGTACAAGAAAAGTAATGCATGATATACCCCCCGACCCAAAAAGATGGGTGTTATAAGTTTGTATCTGTGTATCAGTATGTCTGTCTGTGGCAACGTAGCAGCCAAACGCGTGGACGGATTTGATGCGCATTTTTTTTAATCGAAAGCCTGGTTCGTCGAGATGGTTCTTTCGGCCAAACATAGGTCGAAATAGAAGCTGTCGTCTCTAAGATATGGAGCATTTATTGGTGCTGGTGAAAAGTTCTTATACAATATTGGTAGTAAAAACCTAAACAAGTGAAATTAGTGTGTTTGAAGGTTTATTTAGTACAACATAGAAAAAAAGTAAAATCATTTTAAAAAGCATTAAAAAAAACCATTTAAAATTAAAAAATACGTCCAAAAAGGATAAAAATTACTATTGTGTACTTATTAAAGTTGTTGCGTCGGGGACCGTTAAATAAATGAAGAATTAAAAATGCAAGTAAGTTACCAAGGAAAATAACGAAAAACCAATATCAAATCGTATAGCCTAAGTCTTCGTTCATTAGCTCCGAAAGTAAAATAGACACCATCGTCAACCTACAACGGTCCCCCGACACAACGACTTCAATAAGTACTATAATAAGTATTTTCCTTCCTTTTTAGATATCTTTTTGTATTTAAATAAATGTTTAAGTGTAAGTAAAAGACTATTAAACCAAAGGTTGAATTCTGTTCCTGTTGATGTTTTTCATTTAATATTAATATAAAATTTCGTTAAAATCATGGCACATTTGATTTTCAATGCGGATGTAATGAAGGGTCTACCTGCAGTCTTACATAACAACTTCGATTTACAGTCCCTGTCAAGACCTGAAAAATCACTTCGCCTCTCGACGTCAAATTGTCTGCTGTCTGGCACGAAATAAACTAACTGCCTTTTATAACTAGTTTGGTTCCAGATTTAACTTGTTGTTTTAAATATATATTTTACTATTACTATAAAGTAAGAATGTACAGTGAAGCGTATAATAAAATTCTGTGCATTTTTTTTCCTGAAAGTTTTATTTCAATAAAAAGGTCTTCAAGTCTAAATTCTTTCCGTTAATACCAACCTACTTATAGTATTATTGTAAACCCGAAGTGACTCACTTATTTACTCACAGCTGACTATTGGTAGCACATTCTGTGAAATAGTTTACATAATATTATAATCATTTTATATATGTAATGTAAATGTCTTATAGACAATACTGGGGACCTCCTAGTGTATGCTACTCACATTTTAGGCGAGGCCATCGAGAAGAACGGAGAAGCGGTCGCCGTCTCTCTGGACGTCTCGAGGGCATTTGACAGGGTCTGGCATGCGAGCCTTATAAGCAAGCTTTCAGCGTATGGTATATCTCCTGGTCTGATCGGCTGGGTAACGGACTTTCTGAGCCACAGATCTCTCCGAGTAGTTGTCGACGGGTGTTCCTCGGAACCCTTGACAATAAATGCCGGAGTGCCTCAGGGGTCCGTTCTTTCTGCAACTCTGTTTCTGCCCCACATTAATGATATGTTGAAGCCCGGTATCTATGGGTATGCAGACGACAGCACAGTTGTAGAAAGATATCTGCCGAGTACTCGGGCTTGTCGAGATCAAGTACAGTCTGAAAGAGAAGCCATGGTGCAACGTTTGAATGACAAACTTCAGGCAGTCTCCGCATGGAGCAATGCCAATCTTGTCAAGTTCAACGCCACCAAAACGCAGACGTGTCTATTCACCGCCAAAAGAAGCCCTTTCACCTTGGCTCCTACTTTCTAGAATGTATCCTTGGAATACAGTGACCGGCTTCAGTTGTTAGGCTTAGAGATTTCCTCGAACCTCAACTTTGGTCGGTTCATTGAGTCCAGAGCAAGAGCAGCAGCAGCAAAGCTTGCCGTTCTGGCGAAGGTTCGGCAGTACTTTACACCGGGACAGCTTCTTGTTTTATACAAAGCACAGATCCGGTCGTGTGTAGAGTACTGTGGTCACATATTTGCTGGTGCCGCAAAGTCTCATCTTGCGGTTCTGGACTCAATTGAGAGGCGAGCAAAGAGGCTTATAGGCGATCCCGAATATGTCGGAGCCGACCTCCAAAGCCTTGAGCACAGGCGTAGAATTGCTAGCCTCTCAGTATTCTATAGGATACATTTTGGTGAGTGTGCGCTGGAATTACACAATTTAATTCCCCCGTCCCCCTTCCATCACCGGACGTCCCGACGCACGGCAGGTTTTCATCCTTTTGTTGTGGACATTCCACTTGTCCGAACGAAGCGCTTTGCTTCCTCATTTTTACTGCGTACAGCAAAGGATTGGAACAGCTTGCCTGCGTCGGTATTTCCGACCGAATACAATGTGGGTGTCTTCAAGCGAAGAGTGAATAGGTTGCTAGGGTAATGCGCCTTACCACCTAAGACTACATTCCACTTACCATCAGGTGGAATGTAGTCAAGCATTGCCCTAGATCATATAAAAAAAAAAAAAAAAGACAATAGACCTATAGAAAATATGCTTCGAGTAAACAATTCGAATCTAACTACATATATTGCGGTTCCATTGATTTAGAAATAGTTTCCTCTATATCTGTGTCCCATATCTCAAACTGAAGTACGTAATGTTATGGGGGATTTGTCAGCGTAATGAACTATGTTGTTTGGTGTGTAGAGGGCACGATCCTTCTGATCATTCCGAGGAGTCGAGCCGTTAAAGGGTTTTGAATTTGAATATAACACACATAGCTATAACTAAGTCACATATAACTATAACTAAGTCACACATAGCGATAACTAAGTCACACATAGCTATAACTAAGTCACTAAATGATACTCGGACATATATATTCGTCGAATTCTCGTTATTTTATTAAAATAACATTTAATGTCAAATAATGTAAAATAATTACTTATAATTAATGTAGTTGAAAATAGAAATATGGACATTAATAAAGCTGCAATACAATATATTGCCAGTTCATCTTTAAGGACTGAATCGTGCGATTTTTTTTCCCGATACTAATGTTACAGTGTAATAAAAAGCCCTTAAAATTTTAAACAAAAAAGGTAGAGTTATATACATATAAGTATCAGATATAACTGTAAAATAAATATATACCTACATTTCTACATAAATACTATATAATTAAACACACAAATTTATAACCATTATAAATCATTATAAACATGTCTTAAAAATAAACTGTAGACCTTCCATCACCCGCATTTAATATTTAGGGAACGCATTAGACATACACATTAATATCCAAGCACAGAGTAAATAATAATTTAGCAAGCTTAAGATCACACAGACCTTAAATAATTTGTTAATTTGACATTTGGGATAAGTAACTATATTAATTATAATTAATATTGTTATGTTTATATTCAGTTAAACTTATTAGTCTCGTTTATAAACTAAATAGTGAATTATTTTACATAAAATGATAGCTATGAAGTGGGGACATATTTTTTTAATATAATTGTCACGCTGTCGTAGACAGTAGCAAAAGCATAGAAAGGACTTACGACACAAATATTCAAATTTTAATTTAATTTAATTTTAATTTAATGTTGAATGAAAAAACAACATAGATTTATACATTTATTTTTCATTCTATATTTATATAAATTTAAATAAGCTAACATGGCTACACATGTTTATAGATATTTACAAACCATACGATACAAGTATGAATATGGATGGCTATAAGAGAAACGGACGTCCAAAGAAGACATGGATATAGTGTATATTTAATGATATGTCAAAGAAGTAAGTCTGCATAGACATCATTTATGACAAAGCGTGGAATAAAACGTCATATTTCCCAACCGACAAATACCTAATAAGAAAAAGGGGAAGTGGATAATGACTTGGATTTGAATTCGAGTAATTATTTATCTTAAGATTTTCAATATTTTTTATGAAGATTAACAGCACTCACCAAACCCCTTATTCATGGTTTTGACAAAAGATCGCCATAAAATTAGATCCGCCTACCAACCCCCTTCGTGTTTTAACCGAGTTAAATGGTGAGAAAACATAAAACCATTAAGCAATAAATCAAAAATAACAGTTTTTTGTCCAGATTCTTAGAAATTATCAACATGTCTTTTGGATTTGTTTGGATTCTAAATAGTCGTTAATGAGTGCCTTGCACTTGTTAAAGTTTGGTTGGTGAAGAAAATCGTAATCTAACCACTATCTCACTGGATGTAATGTGTCACCCACAACCCCGCACTGGATCATACTGATGGTTTGGATCTTTGAATGTGTAAATTATATAAATGTTTGTGTTTCGAATTTAACAAGATCAATATTAAATTCCTAGTGATACGAACTGTATTTTTTACGTTTTAAGACCGAATAAAAAACAATTACTTTTGAATAGAAGTCCGACCACATTCATTTATGATTATTAAAAAGATCATTATAATAATAGACGAAAGAGGAAAATTTAGGCTAAAATACTCAATGACGTCACTGGTTATCAAAACATAGCATTAGCTTGCGAATTTGACCGCAAGCCTTTGTTAATCTAGGTCATGGTGTTTTATATGTCTACGTACCCGCAGTTTTCTTTTATTTTTATATTGATATCTGATTTGATCTGATAAAGTGCTAATGCTACTCTCACTAATCCCACTTTATACATTAAAATATGACCGCATCTTTTTGTATTTATAACAGAAATCTGTTATTTATTCAACATAAATTATATTCCTGAAACATAATTAAATTCCATTACCATATTTCGCTTTATTATGCTCACATCAAGGATTATATATTTGTATACGTCCGATAAATAAAATGTCGGATATTTTATGACTCCCTCCGGCGTCGCCGCTTGTTGGCACGCGTGTTAACACCATGAATATGGAAATTAGAAACACTTTGTCGAAACAAATCATTAAAAAAGGATTTTTATATAATATTGAACACAAAAACAACAACGATTCGTAACCGGGTCGACGCTTCGATTATCAAAGGAAAGCACTCACCGTCGAAAGCCCTCCAAAATTCGCCCACTTATAAAACTAAATAAAATGGAACAAAAATTTACATAGCACACACGTTGCGTTAAATGCGACTGCGATCGAAGCACAGTCTACGTCCGAACACCGTGACAGTCACCGTAAGACTGACGGCCACAGCGTGTTTACGGTCGCCACGCATGCGTGTAACTACCCTCAGAATTGCTCATACAATAACGAGTGTATTGAAACTCTGAATTGTTTTAAAGTGGTCTTTATGCGGTCGGATTAAAGTCTAGACGGAAAGAGATGGATTGTGCTCTCTGGATGTGGTAAAGATTGGATGAAGCAAAATACAAAGCTTCGATGTATTGTTTGGATATATTTAGGTATTTATTGGTGGTTTTGCTTGATCCTTTTCTTTGTTAATGTTCTGGGTCGTTTCTTAAACGGTATCTAGCCATGAACATTTTCAGATAAAGGAGGTGATGTTAGCTAGACGAAGGGTGAAAAAAGACTTTTTGGCTTTAGGTTTTAAAATTGATTTAATTTAAAGATATATTTAATTGAAAGTTGAAATTGAAATTGAGCTTAGAGAGGGCTTGTTATTAAGTTGTTGTTTCGATCCGGGCTTAGTGACCGTTATTGATATTTTAACCTTTCTCTTTATCCTTATTATTGTAATCCTATTTTGGGATTTATTCCTGTACATGACAGAACATTGTAGTTGTGGTTATAGGGTTTTGTGGTTTTAACTACACCAAGTTAGATTGATAGGATTAGATTGTTTATCCTTTCAGAATATAATAGTATGCAAAATATGATATGTGGATGAATCAATATCTTCTTATAATTATTTTTAGATTACAGGCAAGAAATATTGAACATAGGTAGTACAATTACACTACAAATATATTTATATTGAATTTCCATAATTATAAAATATTTTCTTATAAAAAGAAAGATACTCGTATTTCCAAAACTTTAAGAAGGTGGCCTTAATTTCTATTATGTTAATTTTCATCAGATTGGCTAGATATTTTTTCTTATCAAGTATTATTAATAATTCTTATCCTAATGTGTAATTATTTTTAATGTCTTCAGTAGAAAAAGAGCGTTTTACGAAACACAATGGCACTAGGTCATTGCTTCACGTCGGTCTTCTGTACGAATCAGCCCATTTGTGCTGCAGTCAGCATACCGCAGCGTCATTCTACTACATCAAGGCTGAGAAAGACTAAGGGCCGTCAATAAGGCTAGCACCCATCGACAAATATGAAAAAGGAACAACTTTACATAACGGTTGCACTCCTTCTCACTCTTAGTGTAACTCACTAATATCCAAGGTTTGCACTCTAATATCGTACCTGTCCATCAGCACCAGACAGAGTCACACTTGCTTTTTCTGACGGAGGTGCAGTGGTCCTTTGAACAGTGCTTACCTGGTTTTTCCTGAATACATGTTGGAGCATAACTTTACTCACGTGCCTACTTTTATTCTATATGCGTAACGAACCATTTTTTTTTCAGGGTATTTGTATCCTTCAAGACCCAAATTTTTCAACTAGATGGGTTTTGGTAGACACGGCAAACGAAAAAATCCTGTATTCCTGTTTTAATTGATAGCGCAGCGGATAAGGAGACAATTTGATTGCTACTGGTATGACTCTGCACCGGTATCCATAAGCACAGTTTGTCTTTCTGGGGGACTTTAATCCCCGATTGGCTGTTCCCGTATGAAAATATCAACCACTCTGGAAGAGAGGTACGAAACTTTACCTTGTCGCTAGATCTCTCCCAGATGGTTAGGCAAGCGACCAGGGTGCCTGATGTAGACGGCCATACCGATAAATGTACTAAATGCCGGAACTTCTGCTGATAACCAAGGTATCGCTTAGAGGTTACCTCCCTCTCGGGAACCTCCGATCACTGTCAGTCAATACAAGTCAGGAGATTATGATGGGATTTGCTTCTCTCCTGAGGATCCGCAAAGTAGCACGGATGCTATAACTGATGTGGTGAATCAGGAAATGAAATATTTCATCCCTTCGCTGACATACCCGTCGGTAGTAAAGCACGCCCATGGTGAATATGTCTATTAAAAACCGAAAACTTTCGGCATACCTTATTTGGGTTGAAGCTCGATACCGCAAAGCTTTGTAGATCTTTAAAAGAGAGCCTTTAATCAAGCTACCAAGTCCTTTTTTTTTTTTTTTTTTTATCGTTGGAAAAATGCGTTTTCGCATCTTCACCCAGGCCAGGAACGCGATGGCGGGGCGGTATGTGCGGCACCCGGCGGCATGGAAACGCTGCCATTTTTAAGGCACCCCACTAAAAAACCAACGGCTGCCCACGACGCTACAATGGGACGCCACGGGATCGCTTTCGCACTCACCGTGGTGCCCCGGCGGAACTCCTCCATATAGGGGTACCCCGGGCAACCAGTGTACCCCTACCTCATAGACCTAGTGCAATGGCGAGAGAGGTCGCCCCCCTCTCTCACCTAGGCCTACGGCTGGGAAGGAACGGGCTGAACCCTTCTCCTTCGCAGCCTCTCCCGCTGAAGCTCGATGTGACTATGTTGCCATAGCCACAGCCGGCTCCGTGCTGGGCTCCGCGCTCGAGGGTTTCGCACCAGGTGCTAATCCTCGAACTCGCGGAGCCTTGCACACTCGGCTCCCCAATAGGTGGGTCGCTGCAAGGCCTCGGTCCGCACAGACCACGCACCGCAACATTCCGGTGCAAGTGGCTTGGGTATGCCCCTCACCACCGCACCGGAAACAGACGGCGCTGCGATCGACCGCGGACAGGCAAGCCGCACGCACATGCCCAGGTGCCAGGCACCTGAAGCAGCGCAGCGGCTGCGCCTCCAGCAACTCCACCCTGGCTGAGCTCCAGCCCACCAGGACCTTCTCGGTGTTTATCAATGCTCTCGCCGCATCGGTGGTGAGACGGGCAAAGGTAGCACCCATGCCCCCCCAGCTACCCGGACGCATCTCCCCAACATGGAGAGCCCCGCTAGGGCAGTTCGTGATGCGACTTATCGCGTCGAACACGTCGTCGTGCGTGACGGTATCGTTCAGGCCTTTAAGCCTTACGGCCACCCGCCGAACAGGCCGGACGACTTCTGCCACACCGTCTAAAACTGGGCGAATCTTCGCCGCCAGTTTTTCAGCCTGCTCTGGAGTACCCTTGGGCAACTCCAGAAGCCTGGCACCCGCCGTTGAACGGCGAATCGTAAGCCCGTCCTTGAGGCCGATGTCGCCGAGATTGACCATCTCGGCGGCACGCCTTAGGACATGGGCGTACGTCACACCCGCCGCTGCCGCATGGTCCTGCAGTTTGATCATAACTGCAGGAGACCGTGCAGACGGCAGCTTCCGGGAACCCACGCAAGGTGCTTTCGGCTTCTTCTTGGAAGACGCCTTAACACCACTGGCCTTATTCGCTGGAGCCGGCTTCTGGGGAAGGCCTTTCTTTTTCCCCAAGCCTTTCCTCCTCCTCGTGACCGTAGACCACGCCTCCTCTGGAATCAGAGGAGCCGTCGGCGGCCCCGACTCCGAGACAGTCGCCGCGACTGCACCCGACTGCCTCCTCTCCGCCGTGAGTGGCGGCTGGTGGATCCGCGCCTGAAGGAGACGCTCTTCGAGTCCTTCAAAGCGGGAGTTAATTAAAACTCCCACCGAGGACAATACGGAGCGTCTCAACTCCTCGACCACGCCTTGATCAACCGACGAAACCTCTCCCGACGAGATCGGAGGCTGACCGACAGAGGACTTAAGATCGTCAAAGTCCTTGCGAACCTTGACGATCTCCTTCCTGAGGAAGGACACCTCGCGACAAAGACGGGCGTTATCCGCCCGCAATTGCCGCGATTCCTCAGGTTCCCCATGGCTTGCAAAACGGCTTTCGCCTGGGCGAGCCCACACTCGCGTCCTTTGGACGCACCTTGTCCACACCTCACACGCAGTTTAGTTGAACAGGTCGGTGTGGTGTCGACCTGTGCAGGGACTCCTGCTCGTAAACGATTCTTGCCCCCCCCAGAGTACGAGGGGCAGACGACAGCAGCGGCCGTGCGGGATTCAGCACCCGCCTGGGGACTCATTTTGGAATCGTTTTTATCCATTTCTTGTTGGAGCGCTCTCGTCCTTACCCGATCCTTTGGCAAACGCCGAACCGCCGGACCGACACAAAACATCTAAAAGGGGACAAAGAGACACGCAGAAGAAAACAACAAAACAGGACAAGACAAAACACAAAAAAAGGGTGATTTTTTATAGAGGTTTTCTTCCTCGCAGCCTGACGATCAGAGCAAGCTCCGTCAATCCAGCCCTCGTTCCCGCTCAGTGCGGGCTTCCGAGATCTTATGGCCGTGCAATGCTCGCTCCGAAAAGCAAGCAGCCACATTTGCTAGTAGCTGTCCGCGCCGGCCGAAGCCGGTGAAGAACCCCTATCCGCAACCCGGGGGACGTGCCAGATGGCGGCACTAGCGACCGCACACTGGAAGCTACCAAGTCCTATAATAAGGTATTACGGAAAGCTTGTCTCGATGGAACCCTCCAGATTGACATAAAGCTCTCTGCTCGACCATCAGGCAGTCATGCTTTCTGGTCCCTTGTCAAAGCGATCGCGTTGAACTTCTGCCGGCCGTAACTACCTCTGGTAAAGTCTGGTAAAGGAAAAAGCAGATCTATTTACTTCTCTTTTTTGCTAGTAATACTCGTCTAGATAAAGCCAATGCCACTCCACCAAATCTGCCTTATTGCGGTATTTCGATGTTAGAAATCCGCATTAACAACGAGTTACGGAAAGTTGTGAATAAAGCCAGTGGACCTGATGGTATACCCGCCATTGTGCAAGACCCGTGCAGCCGAGTGGTCTCTTATACTGACATGTCTCTATCGTCTCACTTTTAAAACTGTAATAGTGCCAAAATCATGGAGGCTTAGTAATAGGTCAACAGGATATCTTCAAATTTATGTATATTCTATACATATTTTAAACGAGAAAAACGGAGAAGCAGTCGCCGTCTCTTTAGACGCCGCGAAGGCATTTGACAGGGTTGGACACGCAAGCTTCATCCCTGTCGTCATGTGATGAATCTTTAGGTGATGATAGTTTTCACAGTACAGCAGCCTATCCACTTAACGTCACTCTTAATTCGTGTTTCTCAGATTCTCACAAAAGTTTTAATGTTATCCATATTAATGCACAAAGTATCCCGGCTCATTACTCTGACATGCTTGCATCATTTGAGTCTCCCAACATACATGCTATCTTAATTTCCGAATCTTGGCTTAAGCCATCTTTGTCTTCTACTCCTTATTCACTGCCAGGATTTCATCTCATTCGTAATGATCGCGTCGGCAGGAGTGGAGGAGGAGTGGCGATCTACTTACGCACTCACTTACCATTCAATGTTGTTAGTTCGTCTACTCAGCCACCTGACTCTCAAGCTGCCGAGCATCTATTAATTGAAGTTATACTAGGCCAATCCAAAATCCTTCTTGGTGTCTTGTACTGTCCCCCATCCATCTTGAATTATTTTAATTCCTTTGAGAGTTTGTTAGAAACATTTATTCCCTATTACAATCATTGTATTATAATGGGTGATTTTAATACTTGCATGAAAAAAAACAATTATCGTAGTAAACATTTATTAAATATAACGGAAGCCTGTAACTTACAACTTCTTCCCCTGAGTTATACTCATTTCTTTCCTAGCAGTGTTCCCTCTCTTCTTGACCTTATTTAACCTCCAAATACTGCTATCATTCCTGACATTGAACTTCTTAACAAACACTTTGCTTCTTCAAAAATCATTGACAATGTTGATAAGAATCGCATAATTAATTATCTTTCATCCCAGCCAACTCCAGATTTTTCCTATTTCTCTTTTTGTGCTATCACTGAATGTGATGTTAAGAAGGGCGTACAATCCATATTTTCGAATGCCGTTGGTGCTGACAGTGTGAGCCGTAATATGATCGTACCTATCCTAGATATTGTTTCTCCTATAATATGTGACATTCTAAACCATTCCATTTCCAGTAGTAAATTTCCTGATGCTTGGAAGCATGCCCACGTTATTCCAATCCCAAAAAAATCCAAACCTACAAATTTTAGTGATTTCCGCCCTATCTCTATTTTACCCTTCCTTTCCAAAATCCTAGAAAAAATAGTTTATGAGCAGTTAAGCACATTCATTAACAAACATCAGCTGCTAAGTCCTTTACAATCTGGATTTCGTCCTGGTCATAGTACGGTTTCTTCACTTGTCAAGGTCACCGATGATATACGGTCAGCTATGGATAAAAAACAGCTTACAGTATTGACACTATTAGATTTCAGCAATGCGTTTAACGCTGTTGACTTTGATATTTTGCTGAGTCTGTTACGTACCCTTAACATATCTCCATCAGTGTTAGATTGGTTTCGGAGTTACCTCACTGGCCGGAGACAGCGCATTAGGAAGGACGATAAGTCCCTTTCGTTGTGGTGTGATGTCTCCGCTGGGGTACCTCAAGGTGGCGTATTATCTCCCTTACTTTTTGCAATTTTTATTAACTCTATCACTCAATATATATCTTCTCTCTATCACATGTATGCTGATGATGTTCAAATTTATCGCCATTCAAATCCTGAGAATCTTAACGTCTCCATTTCTGCCATTAATGATGACCTGAACTCAATTTTAAGATGGAGTAGCCTCTATGGTTTGAAAATTAATCCTGGTAAATCACAGGCTATTATTATTGGCAGCCCTGGCATAATTGCAAGGGTCGATAGACAAAACCTCCCACCAATAGTATATGATGGGGTAATTATACCCTTTTGTGATCACGTTAAAGATCTTGGTCTATACTTGGATCAGACATTATGTTGGTCTATGCACCTTAAGGACCTAAGCAGAAAGACTTTCGTCGCAATGAATTCGCTCCAACGTTTAAGGTATTTTCTTCCAATTCCCACCAAAATTATGTTAGCACATTCTCTTCTTCTCTCTATTCTCGATTATGCCGATGCAAGCTTCGTAAATTTAACCGAGGACCAATTAAATAAGCTTGAGCGACTTCAAAACATAGCTATACGGTTCATATTTGGCTTGCGCAAATATGACCACATATCTCAATTTCGACAACAGCTCAAATGGCTTACTATTCGTCGTCGCCGGGACTTACATTTGCTTTCTCTGCTGTACTGCATATTATTCCACCCAAATACACCCTCGTACCTAAAGGAAAGATTTGAACTTTTAGGGTCTTCTTCCAATTTAAGATCATCACAACTACTTATTATCAAAATGCCTGTCCACAATTCCAAATTTTATAAACACTCTTTCACCGTACTTGCCACTAAATTATGGAATGCTTTGCCTTTGTCTCTTCGGAAATCAAAAACTTTAAATTTATTTAAAAGATCTGTGAAAGAGCACTTTTTATCTCAAGATAGCTAAGACTTCAGTATAATAATTATCAGTGTATAAGTATATTATATATATCATTTATTTATAACTGTTTACTTTATATAAATTCATGTTTATAGATATAATCCCAATATTACTTATCTATTTTTTTATTTCTATTATTATTTTCCAATTCCCCCTGTATTTATTATATAATATATAGTTTAGTCTATTATAGCTTATTTATTGTATTAGTATTTAATTTATTTACAAATCTACGTATTAGTGTTTAGTTTTTTATAAGCTTGTTTATTTTTTGTACCTACGCCACCTACCCATATTAATGACTGTTTTATATACTATAAAGCTGGTTGCCTGGAAGAAATCGCCCGTAGGCGATAAGGCCGCCTGTTGTACTTCCTTTGTGTTACTTGTTTGTGTTTTACTTTTTTTTAATATTTTGTGGTGTACAATAAAGAGTATATGAATGAATGAATGAATGAAGCTTCATAAGCATGATTTCAGCGAACGATATATCCCTTAGACTGCTCGGCTGGGTAACAAACTTTCTGAGACAAAGATCTGTCCGAGTAATTTTTTATGTGTATTCATTGGAGTCCAGAACGATAAAAGCCAGAATTTTTCAGAGATTCGGTCTTTCTGCAAACTCTGTACTGCACGTCAATTATTTGCTCAAACCGTCAAAGTGTCCATGGGTTCGTAGACGACAGCAAAGTGGGTATAATCTTAGGTAATTTCACCTACCAAAACATGTTCTTTGCCACATTCCCATATAAATTCAGTCCAACCAATATTAACTGTTTCTCCATCTTAATCTTTCCTAATATTATATATTTATTTTTTTCTTATTTTCTTTTTAAACTTTCTTTTACTTAGATCCACATTGCTGTTTTTCACTTCTTCTAGTAAACACTTTTATGTAGTTACACCCTACTGACAAAGAAAATGCATGCATTACGTAAGAATTTCAGAACTCATATTACCCATTATTTTATTCTGACGTAAATACATCTAATGTTACCTGGAATGTTTTGTTTCAATATACATAACTAACTTTTATTTAGATAAGTATCTAGTATATATAACTGGTTGTTGCCGTGACTTCGCCCACGTAGACTGTAAAAATAATAGTTTTTTGGCTAGGAACATAAGACACATAAATATTATTTTCGATTATTTTCGACATTTCTGCCGATACCTCATAAGTCAAAATACTTTAATCTGTTTAGACTGTAGCAGGGATGATAAAAATAGCATAATTGGCTACATTTCTATTACCATACGTATATTTGATTAACATAACAATCCCTCTGAAGTCGTCGGGTAATAAGAAGGATTTTCATAAATAATTATGTAAAATTCAAAGAACTAAACGATTAACTACAGGATCTCCCGTGGAAATTAGCTATCGCGCTACAATCTATGTTATATCACAGACAAAAGCACGTGCAAAAGTGAGTATTTCTATGGCCTATATGTTATTTTGATACATTAACTACAATATTGGCAAGTTTCATCAAAATCCGTCTAGTAGTTTTAGCGTGATTGAGTAACAAACATCACAGACAAAATCACGTGCAAAAGTTAGTATTTCTATAGCCTATGTGTTATTGAGGTATATAAGCTACAATGTTGCTAAGTTTCGTAAAAATTCGTCCAGTAGTTTTGGCGTGATTGGGTAACAAACATCCATCTATCCAAACAATCGCACTTATACGAGGGGAGGTCCAAAAGTTCGTGGAATGAAAGGGATCTAAGTAAAATAAAACAACAAAGCTATTTTGTTGAGGAGGGAGATGAACCTATGCTTCATATACTGTAACAATTCGGTCCAAAATCTGTGCAGATTTATCTCCACACAACTCCAAAAAATGCTTTGACGCATCGACGCGCTGCTCTTTCTGAAACGGCGTGAGCATTCTCGGAACCCATCTTGCACTGACTTTTATCATACCCAGGTGATCATGTAGGATTCGCAAAATGGTGGTATCTGATACTCCAACTAATGCAAATAATTGTTTTTTTCTTCAAACGGGCATCCTCTAGTATAATTTTCTTCAGTTTTTCGACGATGTCCGATGTCGTGGCCTCAACTGGCCTTCCTGAGTGGAGGTCGTCTTCAATTGACTCTCGACCATGTTTATAAAAGCCATGCCACTTGTAAATCATTGATTTACTAGGGTTCTGTTCCCTATAAACGACTCACATTTCATTCAAAATGGTTGGTTGAATAATTAAATACATTATAAAAAAAAAATATATATATATATAGATATATATATATATATATAAAACCCCCGATACAAAACCATATCTAAAAAAATAAAAATAATATTGAAGTCGTTGCGTCAGGAGACCGCTTAATAAAGGAAGAAATTAAAATGCAAATAAGTTATCCAGGCACAAAAAGTAATTACGATATCGAATCCTATAACCTAAGCCCTCGTAACTTCGTAAAATACACACCATCGTCAACGCACGTACAACGGTCCCCCGACGCAACGACTTCAATAAATACATAAAAATATTATTTTTATTCTTTTTAAAGGTATTATTATTTGTATTAAAACTTTTAATCATCTTTAGAATGGTTTTCACAGCACAATATGGGCGGTCGCCAAGTATTGTACTGTTGTAGATTTTAAATTTGCTTAGGTTTCTTCGTTCTGTAGAAATTTCCTGACTATTCTGCATGTGTTACCTAAGTATGGTAGCTTTTTGTACAATAATATAATTATTATCTTCCATATTTATTAGTTTCAGTTTATTAGTTTCAGGCTATGATGAAGATGATTGGGAATAACTCCGGTAGTAAACAAAACTATGGGTACTACATAAACTTTTTCTTGTTTCCAAATTCTTGCGATCTCTTCTTTAAGTTCTTGATATTTATTGAATTTTTCGGATAATGATTTTTTATGTTATGCGTATTATAGTCCGGGAGCCAGTAACCAATTTTCATCACGAATTTCCTCCCGAGTGAAAATTTGTAAAATGCAAAAGGAAGTTGTGTTATGAAGCTTAGCGACCGTCAGCTGCGGCTCTGGTGGTGGTGTAGGCAGTGTCAGCCTCCCACTCACGAAGAAAAAAAAGTTTTTTAAAATCATTTCCTCCCAATCTAAATTTTTTTGAATAATAGTTCATCTAATATCTTGAAGGAAAAATAAAGTCAGCTGACCATAACATGGCGGATTATACGTCAGCTGGCCGCTCGAAAATGAGAAAAAAATAAATTTTCAATAATTTCCTACCAACTGTCACTGCCTACTCCACCACCGGAGTCGCAGCTGATGATCGCGAAGCTTCATAATACGACTTCCTATTGTATTTTACGAATTTTCATTTAGGAGGCAATTGATCATGAAAATCTGTCACTGGCTCCCGGACTATTAGGAACAAATATATCATTAAATATGTTGTTTTGTGTATTTTATCTGGCAGTGTTATTTATGTCAGGTCTATTATAATTTATGGATTTGTCAGCACGGTACTTTATCGTGTCTTTCATTCTATATTTATATAAATTTAAGTAAGCTTAACATGGCTATATATGTTTATAAATATTTTCAAACATTAATTTCGGTAGTGTCATCTTTTCTATGTTTATCTATACTGCAAAGTTAGAAACATTGGTTAGGATTTTCAAAAGAAACCTAATAGATGTCACCACCGTGCTGATAAAGACCATGCGATGCGTTGGATCCTGGTCAGCCAGCCAAATACTGCTTCAAGTGAAAATTTAAACATAAAAAATACTTGTGAGCGTTTGGCGGACTAGTGCCGATAGGGGGGGGCGCCCTCTCTCGCCATTGCACAGGTCTATGACGTAGGGGTACTCTGGTTGCCCGGGGTACCCTTATCACGGGGGATTCCGCCGAGGCGTCGCGGTGAGTGCTTACGCGATCCCGTGGCGTCTCATTGTAACGATGAGGGCAACCGTTGGTTTTTTTTAGTGGGGTGCCTTAAAAATGGCAGCGTCTCCTATGCTGCCGGGTGCCGCACATACCACCCGGCCATCGCCTTCCTGGCTGGTGTGACGATGCGGAAACGCATTTTTCCAACGGAAAAAAAAAAAAAGCTAGTGCCGATATTGTTCATTATAGTTTTCTCAAATCTGGCCAGATTATTACGGCAGATGCCTATTGTTAACATTTGCAAACCATGATGGGAAAGCCAGCTGCTAATCAACCTATGCTGGTCAATCGCTACACACCACTGCTACTACACGACAACGCTAGACCACACATTGCACAACCGACGGCTACCATATTAGAAGAGCTTCGATTAGAATGTCTAAGACATCCACTGTACTCCCCGTACCTTGCTCCAACAGATAACAGATAACTTCTTGCAGAGGAAAAAAATCAACACCGATGGGGCAGTCCAAATCGCCTTCAAAGATTTTATTGATTTGTTTTTTTAATACTTCTTTCTTTCTTTAGTACTACTTCTACTGTTTTTTTTAGTAAATGATTGTGATTCCAATTTTTATTTTTATTATAACATATAACAATATAATTAACAATTAAAACGGAAAAACTAATTTTAGACGCCAAGGAATCTTCTTGGCGTCTCAAAATAAACTCTAAATATTACTCAGTCGCTTTCCGTATAGCGGATATGATGCGCGGTATGTGTAATGTGCCTGTATTCTAATCATCTACCTATAAGGTACATCCTTTCTATAAATCACTTATTTTGACTACTTTATATTATAATGAAACCCTAAAGAGGCCGAATCAGTTAATTAAATATTTATCTAAAGTTCTATATTAATATGGGTTCTGGTTACCCGTTACAGCAGTCTTTCCCAAAGTGGGCGATAACGCCCCCTTGTGGGCGCTGGAACCCTAGAGGGGGGCGGTAAGAGACCGAGAAAGATTTGGGGGCGTTGGTGTCATTTAGGGGGGCGATAGATGATTTGTAACTTTATCTTATTCATATTTGAAAATTCGCTAAAAATAATATCTTTCTACTACACAACATCCATTTATTAATGTTTTAAAATTTTAAATACATGTAAAATAAAAAATACATGGTTATCGAAACACATCCCTTCTAGGTACAGTTTCCCACAAGTCGCAAATTCGTATCTTTGCCCGTATCGATTTATTTTTCATCTATATTTAATACAAATAATACGCTTTCAATAGTTATACAAGTTTATAATTATTTTTAAACCGTTAATATTCTAGTTTATTGTATAAATAAAACTTGACAATATATTAAATTAACCTTATAATAATTTAAAAAAATAGCACGAGCTCGAGATGAAGCGACGCGAGATATCGCAAAATGTCTTTGCGTCAGAAATTCAGGGCCCGCAGCTTTGTCGTTATACATTTGATCAGTCAACATCCGTGCGGGCTTCCTCCCGACCTACCATCTAAACTCGGACTTACCCTAGTAACCTTTGACGAAACTCGTGATTGCCTTCGACGTACGAAGAACGGAAAAATGGTAGGACCTGACGATCTTCGGATAGAAGCTTGAATATCGTTTAGTTCTGTTGGTGTGCTCGTGCTTACTGACCTTTTTAAAGATATTTTGAAAACTGGAAAGATGCTTAAGCAGTGGCGACATAGTTTTATTAAACCTATTTATAAGGGAAAAGACAGTGTTCAAGACTGTGGTAACTATAGGGGCATTAAGCTTATGAGTCATGAGCCATGAAGATCTTCGTGCGCATGAGCGACCTCAGGCTCCGCCAAAAGTGCACTGTCTCTGAGTCTCAATGTGGATTTCAGCCAAGATCGAGTACTATAGACGTTCTTATTCTCTCTGGGCTCACACGTATGCCGATGAAATAGCACTTATTGATGAGAATCCACTAATGGCCTATTTTTTATACAAACTTAGTTATTGCTTGACAACATTCCACCTGATAGAAAGTGGAAATGTAGTCAAAGATGGTAAGGCGCATTAACTTAGCAACCTATTCACTCTAGTAGACATCCACATTATATTTGGACGGAAATACCGACACAGGCAAGTTGTTCCATTCCTTCTCTGTACGAACTAAAAAAGACGAAGTAAAGCGCTGTGTACGAGCCAGCGCGTACAGTGTTATATTTCATCGCATAAGTAAATTTAATTATAAGCATTTTTACATTATTTCATCAGTTCGTGTACGGCTAGCAATCACACCGCTCGCGCGCTCATATCATTATATCATTTAGTACATAGTTACTTTTATCAATTAATATATATATCAATATCATATCAAAGACTTTAATTCCACACAATTATCAACTATCACTAAAAGGTTGTACGGACCGTACATCTTTTTTGGTCCTTCGAGCCGGATCTCACGCGCGATTCAGTGAATACGTGGACAAAACGTGACTCTGTTTTACAAGTGAGGTGAACTATCATTATCCTAACAAGAAATTCAGTCAAGATCAATAAATCAAACAATATCAAGGAAATCATACATCAGTAACTGTAAAGTAGCCTGTAGACCCTTACATTTTTTTTCTACCATCATATCAGGATGACTAGCATGGAGGATCTACTGCAAACCCAAGAGCAAACATCTGTGGCTATAGAACAACTATACAGCAACTTCAAAAATGACAGCGCGGCGCGCAAAAATAATGATTATATCAAACGTCGGTTAATGACCTTAGACGGTTACTGGCAAGAATATCAATCAAATCATATCAAATTGTGTGGATTGGGTGATAAGTCCCATACATTTTTTAACATCAAATCAATATGAAATTATCAAGGACAGGTTCGCTTATATCAAATCTTCTATCCAACATTACGAACCTCTAAAGAAGGAGACATTACCTCCTCTAATAAGACCTGTAGCGCAGCAACCATCATACAGTCATATTAAAAGGATCCATGACTACCTTTTGGAAAGCCTGAACGCAATCAAAAATTTAGACATTGAGGTAGACTCGTGGGATCCCCTTCTCATTTATCTTATGTATCAGAAATTGGATTCTGACACTCATAAAGAATATGTAGCATCCGTGAAGAATCCAAGAGATGTACCTAAGCTACAAGAATTTCTATCATTTTTGGAGAAGAAATTTACTACCATAGAATCGACACGTTGTAAGCAAGATCCGCGTTTTAACAAGCCGATTATACGCAACGGTAATCAAAATTATCAATCATTTTTTGGATCGAAATATCCTGAATCAAATAATTATAACAGTAAACAACTATTTCAACACACCGGACGAGCAATTTCGCAATCTCTACCTAGGAAATACGTTTATGTCGCAAAAAAGTTCAAATGCCCTATTTGTGAAACTGATGACGACGGACTTTTTCATTGCAAACAATTTATCAACATGTCGCAACCGCTAAAACATGACAGTAGTGAAATATAAAGTATGCCAAAATTGTCTTTATTGCCATCATGGAAAGGCATGTATTTCAGAAAAAAGATGCCGTGAATGTAATCAAGCACATAATACCTTACTGCATGGAGCATTCGAGAAACTTGAGCCTTCTGCCGGTGCAATGAACTCGAATAATATGCGCGACGTTTCGAAATATGAATATCCGCCGGCCGGGCGTAGTAACTCGCACGTGTCATTACAACGTGACATACCTGAAATACTTTTAGCAACAGCACAGCTTAAGGTGCAAAAAACAGATGGAACCTATATCAACCTACGAGCTTTATTAGATCAGGGCTCTCAGGCATCACTTATCATTGAAAATGCAGCACAACTCTTAGGGTTACCTCGACAAAGATGTCATGGTATTATCTCTGGAGTGGGTATCAAAGAAAGCAACTGTAAAGGTACAATTCACCTAAAATGCTCAGCGATCAACAACGATTTTGAATTTGAAACCGATACCTTTATCATGAAAAACCTAATCAAGAATTTACCCAGTTACTCATTTATCAAACCGACTTGGTCCTATTTAGACAACATAACACTAGCAGATCCTGAATTTAATCATAGCAAGCCGGTGGATCTTTTATTAGGTGCAGATATTTATTCCTTAATTCTTTTAGAAGGGATTTGTAGATCGGATCAAAATTCTCCCGTAGCCCAAAATACACGTCTGGGCTGGATATTAAGCGGAAATATCCAAACTCTTCACTGCAATGTAGTATTAACAAATTTAGAAGAAATACATAAGTTTTGGGAGATTGAAGATATCACCGAAAAATCAAACCTATCAACAGAAGATAAGCAATGCGTACAGTACTATAAAGACACGATCACTAGGCGAGGAGACGGTCGGTACGAAGTCCGGCTGCCTTTAAAATCAAATTTTAAAGAAAATTTGATACCATCGCCCAATTCCGATCATTGGAACGAAAATTCAGTAAAAATGAATCTATGCAAAACGACTACACTTCATTCATGAAAGAGTATCAATCATTGGGCCACATGGTACCCGTTGCTAACACAACAACACCCGATTGTTATATGACTCATTATGGCGTAGAACGCGCCGAATCATCGAGCACTAAGTTTAGAGTCGTATTCAACGCGTCTTCCAAAATATCATCTGGGCTTAGTTTAAACGACGTAATGTCATGTGGACCTAACTTACAGCAAGACTTGCAGTCTCTTATCATTAAATGGAGACTGTTTCAATTTGCGTTTACCGCGGACATTGAGAAAATGTTTCGTCAGATTTGGATGAACGCGGATGATCAAATCTATCAAAAAATCATATGGCGTAGTAGCACTCATGTACCTATCAAAGAATATCAACTAGCTACTTTAACGTACGGTACCAAAGCAGCCCCATTCTTGGCGATGATGACCCTGAAACAATTAGCAACAGACGAGAGATCAAATTTCAGCAGCGGCTTGGCTCCAGAGGTCCTAGAACAATCATTTTATATGGACGACCTTGTGTTTGGTCAACACGGTGTCAAATCAGCAAAACAATTATATTGCGATCTTATCAATCTATTAAAATCCGGTGGCTTCAACCTGAGAAAATGGAGATCAAATATTCCCGAACTAAATGACCTGCATTTAAATCAAGACAACTTTAATTTTAAGCCAGCGCCTCAAACAAAGACACTCGTACTCAGCTGGGATCCGCAACAAGATACTTTATCATTCGACACCAAAGTCGATAATACATCAAAACAAGACACTAAACGATCATTACTATCAGATATTTCTAAGTTATTCGACCCCTTGGGCTTATTAGCACCATTGTCTACAAAGTTAAAGATAATTTTTCAGAATGTGTGGTTATCAAATATCAGTTGGGATGACGTAATACCCGAAAAAATACAATTAGAATGGACAATAATCAAAGACGATATGAAAAATATTAACAAAATAAAAATGAACAGGTGGATAAAGACAATGGACGGCGACTGTATTGAATTACATGGATTTTGTGATGCGTCGACAAAAGCGTATGCAGCCGTCATATACTGCAAAATTAACAGAGGCGACAAAACTGATATATCACTATACGTTGCAAAGACTAAGTTAGTACCTAATAATTCAGAAGCGTCACTCCCGAAATTAGAATTAAGTGGAGCTTTTCTTCTTTCAAAATTAATGGCAAAAGTTAAGCGATGTTTAAATAATTTTCAAATAATAATATATGGCTGGAGTGATTCCATGATATGTCTTGGTTGGTTGAATGGAGACCCAGCCAGGTGGAAGACTTTTGTCAGTAACAGAGTAAAACAAATCATTGACGTCATGCCTCCACAATGCTGGCGTTACGTAAAATCAGAAGATAACCCGGCTGACTGTGCGAGCCGAGGCTTAATCACTTCTCAATTAATAGAGCATTCTTTGTGGTGGAGTGGACCGCATTGGCTTTCTAGAATAAATAACCAAGAGGTTCAACCAAATTATTCGACGGACATAGAACTGAAACAAAGAAAACAGGTGAACGCCGTCATGGAACACAACATAAAAAATGATATCATTTATGACTTGTTAACAAAACACAGTTCATTCATCAAAATTGTACGAATATTAGCATGGATTTTGCGATTTAGTTCTAGAGATAACACTACAAAACAGAATCATATATCGCTATCAGAATTAAACAAATCAAAAGCTATCATTATCAAGTACGTACAGAATATAGAATTTAATAAGGAAATAGTATACCTTAAAGACAACAACAATATACCGATCAAAAGCAAAATATGCGAAGAAAAGCCAGAGCAACAGCAAAAATATAAAGTTATCACGGCAACTACCATTTCAGAGAACAAGCTATCAAAGACGGCACATCGAGTAAAGTCAAGAAATGCAGTTTATTTCATATTTTTGTGGCTGGCAATGATTATATTCCCCGCATCCTGTTATTACAAACTGACAAGTTTAAACAATACTAATGGTTTATATTTCGACAAAATCGCAAAGATTCGTCTCGAACAAGATCAATGGAAATTAGTATTATATTATGATATGGCTCCATATTGGCAAGGTACCGAATTGCTCGGTAAATACATACATCATCTCGACGGGTCCTGTTTAAACGTTACTAATAAAAAGATTCCTCAATGTGACGTCATCCTCCATCAATTACACCACGGGTTCACAGAACTCGAACACTACAATGGCATTCTGCTCGGTCAGCAACTCACACGGAGCGGTGCGCGCACGCGTCGCGGCCTTATCAACGGTGTCGGATTTATCGCAAATACGCTGTTCGGCGTACGTGATCAAAATTTCACCGAACAGTATGTTAGAGACATACAAGGTTTAAGAGATAATCAGAAACATTTGGCTTCCTTATGGAAAAATCAAACTTCTGTTGTAGAAGCGGAACTTAATCTGATCAATAGAGTAGAGAGTTCAATCAATAAGCAGCACAAAGGTTTTAATCAATATCTGAATAACCTACAGGAGGAAATAAACATTCAACAAACTGAACTCCAAAGGGCTATCAAAATGAATGATTTTACATTATCATCAGTTATCGCAAATAATATTCTAGATGACCTACGGAATATTCAAGGCACGTTAGTGGACTCGCTAACAAACATATATCTTGGAAAATTGAATTTTCATTTACTGACACCTGACCAGTTGAGAAACGAATTAAATGTCATTACAGGATTAATATCTAAGGATTTGTCATTCCCATTAGATAATATACAGTCTGACCTATCAAATATTTATAACTTACTTACTGTGAAGGCGAAGGCATTGAAGACATTCATAATATTTGAAGTAAACGTACCTTTAGTAATCAGAGACCATTTCGTTATCTATAGATTAATACCAATCCTACAGAAAATCGACAACAGCTGGATAAATATCATTCCAGTATCCGATTACGTAGCAGTGAACATACAAAAAGCCTCTTACGTTCTTATGTCCGACAGAGATATGCAGGTTTGCGTCATATATGATATAGATACCTATATTTGTCCTTTAAAACAACCAATATATTTCTTACAATCTGATGAGAATCTATGTATCAAAAAGCATGAGACTAATCAATGTGAAACTGTAACATCAACCTGTAAAAATACATGGACAGAATTAGGTAACATGAATACATACCTATTTTTCTGTTGCGGTCAATGCACTGTACGAGTCATATGTGACGATCGTGTTACTGCTGAACAATTAATTACGACCGGAATTATATCACTAAGCGGTGAATGCATTATCAAAGGGAATACGTTTACGATTTATCCACACAAAAGCCTATCAAATATAATACATCAAAAAGCCGACGTCATCAATATCCATATCCCTCCTATCAATAACATAATCAATCTATCAATACCTATCTCTTCAACCAAGACTCAATCAACGTCGGGTCATCTGAAAGAAATAGAAGAAATCAGTAAACAAATACAAGGTATGAAAGCCAGCTCTACCGAGGGACGCCTGGCGGATCGAGTATCATATCACGACGTACACCATTATGTAGTCATATACTTGGTGGTGACTTGTGGCCTCATCGCGTTGGTCCTGGGGACCGCGCGTCGCCTGCGAGCGAGGCCAGAGCCTCAGCTGCCGGAACTACAAGCTGGAGACCACGCCGTCTCACAGCCTACTCTTCAGTGTATCAGTGAAAGTGTCGTGAAGCCATGTAGTGCAATCAGTTACAATCAGTACGATCTTAATCATTTAGATGAGATCACGAGTACAAAAGCGAGTAAATCTCGTACGCGTGTAGACAAGGCTACGTCGCCTATTTGTCAAAGAGTGTTTAGCTCTCTTTAATAGTTGTTAAGCTTCTTGTAGTAGTTTTAATTATTTAAATTAAGCAAAAAATTGTTTTATCACCTTGTAACTCGCTTCACTCACCTATCATTCCTCCCTCATCTTTCTTTTATTTTCTGGTCGGGGAGCATGTACGAGCCAGCGCGTACAGTGTTATATTTCATCGCATAAGTAAATTTAATTATAAGCATTTTTACATTATTTCATCAGTTCGTGTACGGCTAGCAATCACACCGCTCGCGCGCTCATATCATTATATCATTTAGTACATAGTTACTTTTATCAATTAATATATATATCAATATCATATCAAAGACTTTAATTCCACACAATTATCAACTATCACTAAAAGGTTGTACGAACCGTACACGCTGTGTTTGGGCAGAAGGGATATCCACCGTACGTAGGAACGTCCGGTCAAGAAGGAAGGAAGGGGGATGGGGAAATTAAGTCGTGTCGTCCTGCGCACACTCACCAAAATGTATCCTATAGCATACTAAGAGGATAGTCATTCTATGCCAGTGTTCAAGGCTGTGGAGGTTGGCTTAAACTTATTCAGGGTCGTCTATAAGCGTCTTTGCTCGCCTCTCCATTGAGTTCAGAACCGCAAGATGAGACTTTGCGGCCCAGTATATATAATATATGTGACCACAGTACTCTACACATACGACCGAATTTGTGCTTTGTATAGTACAAGTAGTTGTTCCAGTGTAAAGTACTGTCGGACCTTCGCAAGACCGGCAAGCTTTCCTGCTGCTGCTTTTGCTCTGGACTCAATGAACCGACCAAAGTTGAAGTTCTCCAAGCCTAACCACTGAACTATATTCCAAGGAAACATTCTGAAAAGTAAGAGCCAACGTGAAAGCGGTGAACAGACATAACTGCGTTTTGTTGGCATTGAAATTGACAAGATTAGCATTGCCCATTGCGGAAACTGCCTGGAGTTTGTCATTCAAACGTTGCACCATGGTTTCTCTTTCAGACTGTACTTATTCTCTACTAGTTCGAGAACTTGGCAGATATCTTTCTACAACTGTGCTCTCCTCTGATACCCATACCTATAGATACCGGGCTTCAGCTGATCGTTAATGTACAGCAGATAAAGGGTTGCAGAAAGAACGGACCGAACGGAGCTGGAGCGTAAGTTAAACCTATGGAAGGGTACGCTTGAGAACGGTGGTCTTAAACTAAATATATCGAAGACCGAGTACATGGCTTGCAGGAGCCCAGACTCTAATACTATCCATATAGGTCCTGAGCCAGCCGTTAGGTTGGAAAAGTTCAGGTAACCTGTATCTGTTATGCACGAGCCTGGAGGCATCGATTACGATTCCCAAGGCCGGATAAGCGCTGCCTGGACAGGTGTAGTCTGTAATCGCAGAATATCGCCTAAAATCAAGGGGCTAATAAAAAGGAGCGTCATCCGACCGGTTCTTATATACGGCAGCGAATGTTTGCCAGTACTATCTCGGCACACACAGGAAATTCAAGTCACGAAAATGACTGACTGAATGCGAGGGAGGAAATGTTGCTGAATTGGATGTGCGGCGTTACGCGGTCTGACCACATACGTAAAACATTCATTCGAAGTAATCAAAGATCGACGCCTGAGATGGTATGGCCACGTTGCGCGCCCGTCTATGAAATGTGATGGAAAAGCCTTGATATATCTGTTCCTGAAGTGAGATCTCCCGGACGTACAAGGAAGTGCTGGATGGATGTTGAAGACCGTGAAAAGTTGATCAGGAAGACAGACCTTGTTATACGTCAGGATAAAAACCAGGAAGATGAAGAAGAAAACTTTTAATTGTGAAAAGTGATATTACTATTGATCAATCTTAATTGTTGTTATTTTTTTATAGAAGATGCTTTTTATTATGAAAAGTTGTATTACTATTGCTCAATATTAAATGTAATTTTTTAATCAAAACTACTTTTAATATTGTAAGGTTGATAAGTCTCAATTAGAATATAGGTTTAAGGAAACTAAAGGAAACGAATCTAATCTGTTATTCAAGCTTTTAAGATGAAAAAAATTGGGGGGCGTTACAAAATAACTGACTTTCAAAGTGGGCGTTGGACGAAAGAAGTTTGGGAACCTCTGCGTTACAGTAATCAGGATCAGTTTTGGAAATTTGATCCGCCTACAATGTTTTCACGTATTATGAAATTGAGTTTAGGAAAAGCAATTCACAAGAAGGTTAAGAAGTCGTTAGGTATACCTATATATTTTTTAAATAATATTATTAGATTAAATACACAATCGCTTCCATTACATTTCTCTAAGTCTTTGTAACACTACGCCGAGTCATAACCTGTTACATAAAATTGAAAGAACTTTATTACGGTGAAGAAACTCGGCTATTTTATATTTAGATAAATGTCATATGAAAATCCGATATAGTTCATAAGACCCACCAACAAATCCATACTGGCGAGATATTTATTTATTGTATACGATAATCTCCAAATTAATTAAATTATATGTAAATAACAATGCGCTATTTACAAGTTTCTGAACCGCACGTAATGCAATTAACTTTCAAACTGGCAATTGTATTTTCACAAATGTTTTTCCATTTGAAAGCCTATAATTAAGATAGGTTAGTTATATAATATCACACTACGAACGATCTGTATAACCTCCGTTGGAGTCGAAAAGTGCATTACAAAAAATATGTGGCAAATATTATTTGTTTTTCTCATGTTGTTGTTATTGGTTGGTATTATTGGTTTCGGTCAATACTGAACGTTACAACCTTCTGTAATTTAAACATAAGCCTGACAAACCAAATATTTGTCAGCTGGGCAAGCTGTGTCGACGATTCCAGGGCTATTTAATGTAAACGCCAATTTTGTACAGTGCAACTTTGATGAGATGAAATACTTGAAGTTATTCTTTTGGAATTATTCGTATTTTAAAAAATGTGTAATTTATTATGATCCAGTCCCCTTATTTAGAGGAAATATCTAATAAATTAGCATCATTTCAAAGCAATCAACAAAAGGCATAGCAAACCTGACACCGAGGGCAAAAGTAAGCATGCTCGCTTTGCCCTCTTTGGGCCTTAACGTCGAGCCCACGCTTTCATCAGACCTACCCTAAAATTGGCTTCCATATTTCTATGCGAGTGTGATTAAATAAAAGTCAGATATACCCAAAACACAACTTATATTTTTATATTAACGAAGGTTACTCAAAAATAGACAAAACACAATCTACATTCCTTCCTTTTTTTGTATAAAAACTTTAATTTTTTTTTTTTCCAAGAGCCTTAAAGTTCGTCCGAATTGTTAGGAGCGACTATAGCATAAAGGGGCGGGTGGGGCTGTAAGGGCTATGAGATCTGTAAGGACTAAGGATGCGTGGAGTTTGTTTAGCTTGAGTTTTTAGCTGGTGCCCACTTTAGGCACATCTCCCCTAAGTCGTAACCAAAAATGGGTCAATTCTATTTAATAAAGAAAGACGTAATAGGTCCAATAGTCTAAGATTTATTTTGGAGCTGAAAGTATATAAGTTCAATTATAGCTATGAATATGAAGTACAAGTCTGACATTCGATTGAATACGCCAAATTAGTAAGGTCACATGTAATGATAAACCTGTCTTGTTTTGATTCATTAAAATTACCCAATTAGTTTTAAACGAGAATTTCATACTAATATAGACCTTTAAGTAAATGTGTCAAGCTGGATTACAAATTTTAAAAAAATCAGTCTTGAATCCCATTACGGTGATGAATTGCAAAATGTTTTAAACGGCACAGTCAAATATTTGGCTAAAATTGTATTTGTAATTATGCTTTTAGTTATTGTAAATAGTCGTAGATTAAATGATTTCACCATGTTATAAGAAAATGTTTTTATAAAACACAATTTTTATTATTATTAATTAGCTTATAAAATGAAAGATCCCTTTTAGTTTTGCTTTCTATAAGTCTCGAAAATTAGAGTAAAATAACTAAGCTAAAAATATTCATAAATTTGAAACTTAGACCAAAAAATGCAAAAAGACGATTTCAAATATGTAAAATTCTATCGAAAGAAATGTCACTTAGACAAAATAGCCTTGGAACTATGACTATTATCATCTAGGATATGGTTCAAATAAAAGTCATCATTAGTTTCCACTTCATACTCACTGTATGTATTTATTTATTTTATTTATTTTTTTGTATTTTTTAAAATTTATTTTAAAACTTCTCTTTAAATCAAACTTTATATTAATATTAAATATATCTCAAGTGTATTTACATGCTATGTACATGGTATGTACACTCTCTAGTATGTACATCAACAATCACTAAACTATAAAAAGCTTTCGTTTCACACAAAAAAATATGCAAAAAATTTTTTCATTAAATAAAAGATATGTTAATATTATGATTCATATAAAAGAAATAAAATTATTTGCATTTTTTTTCTCACTTTTCTTAGTTGACAGTATCTTAAAGCACTCATTTCACTTCAGTATTTTTACTTCACAATATTTTTTATACATTTTATTTTTTGTTTAGCAAAATTATTAAAAGACAATTTTAACACGAGATGTTTTTGTTTTTTTTTGTCTTAACTAAAAAGACTGTCTGTTTTAAAAAAGTTCTTATTTTTAATTCATTAAATTTTAAAGGATTTATTACTATTTATGTTGACATCACAAATAATATATTACAAATTCCTTCTAAATCATTACTTCTTTTAATATAGCCGTGGCAGTATTAATATTAGCTTCATTCTAAGACTCAATCTGATTGATAATAAACTGATTGACTGTGCAATTGAGATAATTGATCGTCGACCGTTCAGTCAAAACAAGTCAAAACCAGTTAAAACCAGTCTAATTAAGACCCAAGAACAATGGATGTAATTTAATATAATGTAAGGAAAATCATCGAGTACATATGATTCATAAATATGAAATATTTACATAAAATATAAGTCAGAGATCAATTAATCTAGCTGAGATTGTTGGTCTGTGTCAAGTTACGCGTCATTTGTTATCTTTAACATAATTTTTAACAAAAGCTATATTTGCAATATAATGTAAAAAATATATATTTCGACTACAAATGCTTAAACTACAACGCATCAAAACATCAAAGATAGTGCACGCTTAAATGACCTAGAGTACTAACACAACCTTTTACAATGAGTAACTGCCAAACTATTATTAATAAATATTAAAAAATAAACATTTAAATAAGATTTACGTTAAATATCATCAAGAATCAGATGTTTAAATATAACAAGTAAGGATTATTTATATAAAATTAATTAAACAAAAACTAAGATTGTGTTAATAATAACAACATATTTTATCTAAACACAAATCATTGGCAGTTAAAATAACCGTTACATAATTTTATATTGGTGTTAGAATCTTTACTGATTATTTTATTATATTATAGAGCTTAGCTTATATGAGGAACAGCTCGGTAATCTAAAACTTATTGTTAAACAATTTTCAGTTTTATAACAAGGCTTTTAAGTTCATAATCGGTGTAGCAGAAGCTTGTCAATCTGGTAGGCTATACTAGGGCTCGATATGAGCTCAAATCTTAGATATATGTTAGTATTATAGAACCATTATGGCAGGTTAGAGTCAAAACATAATATCTCACTAATTATATACAGACTATCTATGTCTAGAATCAGAAAATACCTGCAATTTATAATAGTGTTGTATTTAGTATATTAGATTATGTGATATGCCGGTTATTTTCTGACTCTAAACACAAACCGAGGTCTGAGGACAGTTAATACATTTTCTTACTGTTTTTAATTTCCTAACAAAATAAGATAGTATACAGAAAGAGTACAGCATATTATTGGTAATTACAATATTGTTACATCATGCCGTTTGTCATACAAGAGACACCACATTACTCACTGGGTATTCTGTTAATTTCTACTCGCTACCGTTACACATGTCTTCTAAACTATAAATAGTCAGAATGGGAAATCGATGATAAACAACAGCCAAAAAGAGCGAGATCCCCGATAACATATTTGTACTTAATTTAAGATTCTCGATTATTTCCCTCTCCGACTATATCACGAGTCACAGTAACACTGCACAGTTCTCGGTCCCCGTCGCACGGCGGGCGTGTATCATCGCGTGTAACCGCGTCGCTTGCGGTGTCTGTCGGGTCGGTCCGGACGGTCGGGTCGGTCCGGTCGCTCGGTCCGGTCCGGACGGGGCGCGCGAGCGCGGGGGGGAGAGGCGCGCCGGCGCGGCCGCGGCCGCGGACGCAGCACGCCTGCAAGCGGGTCTTTATGTCGGTCAAGAAGGAGTTTGGATCAACATAATGGTGAATGGCATAAATAAAAAATAAATCGGGAGCAATTTCATACTAATAGATTATTGGGTACTCGTGATGGGACAGTGATGTCTATGAATTAATCAGCAGAAACTGCATAAATATTGGTGGATAATAAAATGATTTTGTTATTGCAATAATGTTAGAACAATTATTTAATTAATTATTTTGATGGACATTTAATATCGACAAGAAAAAAAGGGTAATAATAATAAAAAAAGTGGTATAAACTTACCCGATGGTATGTTGTTGAAGTCCGAGTTGCTGGTGATGTGGTGTATGATGAGGCTCTGGTGCGCGGACACGCGGCGCGGCGTCGGCGACGAGCACTGCAGCGCCGACAGCGGCGGCGGGGACGTGCGCGCGCCCACGCCGCCCGTACTTGCGCCCCCCGGCCCAACGACGCCCACAGTGCCCACGGAAGGAACTCCGCCCGTCGCACTCACCACCGGACCGGAGCCGTCCGACCACTCCTAAGGGAATTATGAGAGAGTGATTATTACGTTTACCTGCTTGATATTTCTTCATAGGTTTGATGATTTTGTTATATTCGCAGTGCACGGCTGAGCTACTTGTATATATTGACTCATTTGTTAATAGTATTTTTTATAATGTACTAGTAAGCGATAAGACCACGCGACACTCACGGGCTCGGTGTCCGAAGGCGTGGGCGTGGGCGTAGGTTCGGGCGAGGGTGAGCGCGTGTGCGCGACGCGGCGGCCGGGGCGCACTCGGTGCGGGAAGAAAAAGGGCTCGAAGGTGTCCCGCACCCAGCGGCGGTACTGCAGCACGTGGTCCGTGACGCGCACGACACGACCCAGTACGCTGTGCCGCGCCAGCAGGGCGTTGTGAGGAGCCACCGCTTGCTGCAGGATTATGTAGCCGTAGTCGAAGGCCTAAAAATAAAAAAAAGTGATGAAGAACGGCGCAATTTAGATAGATGAGATGTTAGAGTAAATTATATGTCAATATGTGTATGTTAAGATATTATATTAATATATAGCAAAGAAGACTTTTATTATATAGAAGACGGCTGTCAGTTGTCAATACAACAATAAAGCGTTAAAACACCCCTTCGGAAATGTGCAATTATATGAAATGTGTGTAGTCCGTACCTGTTTGACCTGTATGGCCCCGTAGCTGGAGCGGCCGATGTCGTTCCCGGGCGTGAGCGGGTCCTCGATACACAACAGAGAGGGACGGTGGCCGTCGTTCATCTCCTGGGGTTATAGGTTATTATACCACAGATATTTAGGCATATTAACAAAATTAATAAATATCTTTATTTTATTATCAACCTGAAGATTATTCAGATCGACCAAAATACGTACCTTGGAGATCTCGTCCTTAGACACATACGAGCCACCGTTCTTGACTCTGATGGCCGTCTTCACGTAGTTGAACTTCCTTCCGTACAGCTCGAAGAACTCTATCAGCAGCACTCCGAGGTTATGTCTTTGGCGCAGTCGCTCTGGTCGAGGATGCAGCTGGAGGAAGCTAATGCACATGAGGATGAGGGAGTACGAGGAGATGCCTCCCGTGAACACCTCGTTCAGGTCGCGTTGAAGAAGAAACTGCTTCAACACCATCACCAGCCGCGAAAGTTCGGGATACTGCTCCTGGAATATTATAATAGTTGTACTTTTGCTAGTTTTGGTTTGATTATTGCACAGATTGATGATATTTTAATAGACTATAATATAACCTCCATTTTGTGAAGCTTGAACCTTGGCACATATTTAGTAAAACTAGTTTAATAAAAAATGCAAGATTTTTTAAAATCACATAATATACTTATTATCATAATTATAGAAGTGAATGTTCAAAATTCATGGCATTCAACTCTTAATGATGTGTACCACACTCAAATGTAGTGATACCACACACACACAGACACACACAATTTTATGCCCAAGTACAGAATGCCAAGGACACCAAGCGGAGCGGTATATAACTGCAACAACTTTTTGTCTCTATACATTCAATTAGTTATTTAAATAATTCTAATTCATAACTGCTCTTGCGCATACATATGTTTTTATATATGTACAAAAAAAATATTTCGTTAATTCAAACTAGTTTTGTACAACTTATCAAAGCTTGTAATGATGTTATTATCGTTAGACCCGCTCCCGGTCAGATGGCCGGATGAACGCGCTTTGTACGAAACAATTATCATATTAGAGTACTTAGGACATTAAATATTATTACCCACGTATTCGAGTTATACTCGTTTTACGTAATGATAATATATGATTTTATTTTTAAAAATATGAAATATTTTTAATGTATTGTAAGAAGTATATTTGGATAAGTAGTGTTAATATTGTGATATTTGCTTAAAATATAAAATATTAGTATAAATAAATGTTGAAAATACGTCTTAAAATATCGATAATATTTTTGGTTTGTTGCGAACGATATTTTGTCATTACAGTGGCAACCTGCGACTTATAATATACCATTCCACTGCTGCATCAACTGACCTATCGTGTCCTGTATTGTCCTGAACTGTTTTGCATATTTATAACAACTATTAAATATGCTGAAATAACATAAATTTCTTTACAATAACAGAAAATCATAAGCCAACCACAGTGCAATAAAATTTCCATAGTAAGACTTGCACTTGCTAGAATCAAACCCGGTACTAGTGTATAGAAACTTATCGTTTCTAAATTATCTAATTTAATGTATCAGCTCACCTTAAACTGTTTGATGAGCTCTGCACTCTTGACGCCGCTGCTCATGTTGAACGAAATATCAACCTAAGACAATATACACATTTTAGTCACCTTATATGAACTAGCTATAATTATCAGAATTTTAAGAGACTTAAATGTATATAAATATAGAATGAAAAAATAAACCGATACGGGCAGGAATTCGAACCCGCGACTACTGGGAAACCGTTCCGTCGCTCTACCAACTGAGCTACCGTATCGCTGTCCGCCTCGGTAAATTAAGTATTCTATATGTGATCGTCTTTATCGGGACGGTGGTGACATCTATTAGGTATCTTTTGAAAATCCTAACCAATGTTTCTAACTTTGCAGTATAGATAAACATTGAAAAGATGACACTACCGAAATTAATGTTTGAAAATATCTATAAACATGTATAGCCATGTTAAGCTTATTTAAATGTATATAAACATGGAATGAAAAAAAACCACCGTCCTGATAAAGACGATCACATATAGAATGCTTAATTCACCGAGACGGACAGCAATACGGTAGCTCAGTCGGTAGAGCGACGGGACGGTTTCCCAGTAGTCGCGGGTTCGAATCCCTGCCCGTATCGGTTTATTTTTCATTCTATATTTATATACATTTAAGTAAGCTTAACTTGGTCATACATGTTTATAGATATTTTCAAACTTTAAGAGACTTCAATGATAATGAATAATGAGAAATTTATTAAAAAAAACCTAAAAGTAAATTATGGAAGTGAAGAGATCACTATTAATAATGTCAGCTACTACCTTGACGTCGGAGTACTTGTCGGTCATCTTGACGATGGGTACGGTGGCCTTCTCCAGCACCTTGATGCTATCCTGTTCCGCGATGTCCTGAGCCACCAGCTCGCGCTCCAGCGTCCACAGAGGAAGCTTCTCCCATTGACCTGCACACACACACACATATGAGCATACAAGATACATTTTTTATTTTTAAATATATGTATAACAAATGTATTTTTTTTAAAGAACATACATACATTACATAATTCTATTTTTTAACGAAATATATCTTGGGCGAGAGAATACAATACTATAGTATAATATACAGAACATTTTTTACAAGATTGAACCCAAATATGCTCGGCGCTAACAGGCTAATGGATATGGAAAAGTCAAAGTCATCTTTATAACTTACTAGTCGTTATATGTACAATTATATATAAGAAATTATAATATCTAATAGATAAAATGACTCAATGTATCCCATCCATTGGATATTTATTGTACGGAACCATTTCCAAGGTCGTTGTAGCTTGATGTTTATCAATCGTGTCTTCCTCATGCCTGCGTAACTTCCTCTCTCCATTCATATTCTTTAAACTAATAATTGGCAAATTATTAACTAAACGTTTACAAACCATACTTGGGCTATAAATTAGGATATAAAATAATTATGTTACATAGTGCATATTACGGAATTTATAAAAGATAATCCAAATTATCGTTATCTTTTGTGATAAACAATTTAAACGATATCTTTTCTATAATAATTATTGTACTATTATTTATCATTAGAACGTACTTAGTTTTAAATCTTCTATCATTGCTAGTAAATTAGATGAAATCGAACATGTCAACTAGAGAAGATCAGAAAGCAGTCTCCGTGGATTCATCCCGAGGGAAATTAGATTTCCATCAGGTCGCAGACAGGAACTGAATTATCTTCTACATAGTTGAAATTATAGTATTATTAAACTGATTTTAAGTAATATGTAGGTACCATATTGTATGTAATGATTATAAAAAGACGGTAAAATTTTTTTCGGGCCATGATGCCAAAAAAAGAAGATGGAAGAAGAGAAGCTAAAGACCTCCAAAAATAACAAGAATCGGTAGTGATCATTAGGAGAAAATATTCATAGACCTGTTCACTATGGCTTATCAGTGGATCCAGGTACTATAAATACTGGTAATATCTTCATAACCTTAAGTTTAAACATTTTATAGAGGAAATTAAATCGACTATTTTTAAACTTTTTTATTTAAGACTATCCATGAAAGTGCTTTTTAGCTTGTCTTTTTTGATCTATCTTTAGAACGTACAATTTTAAATGTATATATACTTAAAATAAACATATTAAAATATTGTGAAGTTTCTTATATCCAAATGAGAGAGAGAGCTTTCTGTAATAATAAGATTATAACAGCTACAGAAGTACTTATTGTTCATAACTGTAGTCCAAGGGATCTCCCAGAGGTCGTTAGACACGTCTATTAGTGTTCCAGTTTAGCAATTACACAGCGTGAAGGCCGGCACTGCCAGTGGCTATATATAGTGCGGCGATACAAAGTTGACATACTTTACTTTTGATTTAAGATACATTTGTTATATGAAGTGCAGTTTGGTTTATTTTTTTCAATCGTATTTATATTTATTAATAAGTTCTTTCATTCACGGCTCGGAGTAGAACGGCTAAGAGCTGGTTAAAGGACAAAATTAAAAATGGATACTCAACACCACTTCTTACCATTCTGAAGGTGGCAGAACTCCCACCATCACGCATTTCCAGGGAGGGTTTGAGTTTTTTACTTTTATTAAATCGTTTACAAATATTTTAGAACTTTTTGCCAACTAGCATATTGCGTCGAGCAAAAATAACTAGGATATTGGTGGATTATGATTTCAAATAAATAACATTGTCAAACCAAGATGGAGATTTTAAAATTACAATCAATAAACTCCGGCGGAAAAAAACTCAAAGGAGCATATATTCGAAAGGCGATTAATTCGAGGCCACAAAAACAGAGTATCATGTTATATTGACCTTTAGACGTTATATTTGAAATCTAACAAAGAGCATAACAATGTTTTGAATAAGTTGAGTTATTAAAAAGATTCAAGCAATTATCTTAAATTTGATTTCCGCTAGATGCTTGATCTAGCAAGACTTACATATAAAAAATATATTAAAAAACTAATAATTGAAAGCAATACAAAAAATAGAACTATCTTCAGCAAGCAATAATATTTAAAGAAAGTTATTCAATGACCAGAAACAACTGGAGCAAGGATAGTTCTAACATAACTGTCGGTCTGTTCTTACAGCTCTGATCTACAATCACATCGTACATACATACAATAATGATAATACAATGTGTATGAATATTGATTAGTTTATGATAATGACCATCTCGTCGATATCTAGAGCATGATACGTGGGTTCGAGGCGATGACCGGACTACTTCAAGGTTTATTATTATATATCTAATATTGCTTGATCTAGACTTAAAATTAAATCTTACATCTCTGTGTTAAGGAAAACAGTTTAAAAATCACCTTTTAATTTTAGATACTTAATAACTGACAGCGAGAAATAGTAATGTTCGTAAGAATCAAATGGTATTAATAAATATTTCACGAACTTGGATGACGATAAATTTAGAGTAGTAATTATTGATTTTAAACCAATTATTATTCTTATTCCTCATATTAGACAATGTATATTTTTATTATCTATACAGTCATGTAAGTCATTTTAATGGGTTTGTCGAGTAATAAAATAAAAAACAGTATTTCAATAATCATGTACTAGAATATAGTTATTTTTTAGTATCTTTCTATTTAAACTCCACGTCTCTTTAAAAAAATGCCTAGTTAGTATTCCATTTAGATCATCTAAAGATAGTCAAAACAATCCATCAATCCAATATCCATGGATCATAAACAATCTAAGAAACGATTTGTCATGAGGTCAGTCACATCGTCAGCGAAGATTATGTGCAGCTAATTATTGATAAATAATATTATGTACTCAGATGTTCACAACACGCTATGTACTCGTGGCTATACTGACATCGGTTATCTGTTTTGTAGTAACTTAATCAGTGGGTTACAAGCCGATATAACATTTATATATTCTGTCTATTCAGAGATATGGACCTCGTTATATTGATTAGGCAATCAATAAATGTATTATCATTTAATTCGATGAATGCTTAGTTGAATCAAATATATACGTAACCCGTGTCGCACAAAAAAGTAATACGGTCATATGGACATTCTTAATACATTTTTTATGAATAAAGACCGCTCAAATGAAAGTTTGATCGATTTATTTATAGACAGACAGAAAGAAAATATAACAAATGCTATATTGTTTCTCTTCACACGTTCGTAATATAATAAGTTTCGCATAAGTACATGCATATATAGATATTACCAGTAAGCGATCCTTCCACTAACATACTGATAATTCATGATTCTATCGCCACCGCTTTTATGTTATCTAAACATAAAGTAATCTTCTATATTTGTATTTTGGGTCAGGTTAAGTCTAAAGCTAGACTATATAATAGAACATATATAATAAACATTGTATATACGGTATCGGATATAGCGCGAGCGTCTTCCGGAGGTACACCCGACAAATATGGATGGAATAGAGAATATTTTACTCGTATATAGCCACGACGCTAATACTTTGATTTGATTGCATTTCCGATGGAAAAAATATTAAACAGGAAATAAGAAGTGTATAATATGTGTATAATACTTTACTTACATAACTGGTGCTACTAAATATGGTGGTAACACTTATCTGATAATATAATATAGTAGTGTGATAAGTGTTATCAGTTATTGAATGATCTCGAGTCACTGGCTACCGAAATAAAATAATATCTGACTTACACTTATTAAATATTACAAAACTGTTTTATATGAGATAAGCGGTTTCAAACGTACATTTATAAGAGAATGTTATTTGAAAAGAAAATACAGATGCGTTGTCTTCCTCGAGAAACAGGATGGGAAGAAATAAAGTTGGTCACGGACATAGGAAGGGGAAGGAAGGGAAGGCGTTTTGCTGCCTACACTCACTCCTCATAACTCAACGATGGTAATATGGAGCCAGTCCTTTAATCAGCTAAATCTACAGCGATCTCCTCCACTCACCTATAACAACGAGATCGATGTCACTGGTGGGCAGGTAGAGGCCGGTGCGGAAGGAGCCGAACACCTCAACCCGCGCTTGCGGCCACAGCGCCAGGATGGCTCCTCGGATGCGGGACACCACGGTGGTGCGCACCATGTGCTCGGTCTCCGACGGAGACATATACATGTAGAAGTGCTCGATTTCTTCGTGTAATCTGGAAAGACGTCATAATCATGATATTATTTGATTCTTGTGCCTTTTGTAATATAATTGAAAAATTGTTATTATAGTGTGTAAATGTAATTGATTATTGAAAAAAATATATATAATTGAAAAAGATCTACAAGATCTTAAAGTTATTTGACTCTGACATAAGACCTGGTAGAGAAACTTATTAGGCTTAAATTTTTAAAATACAATTGTTAAACCAGCAAATTGCTTCGACAGAAATAAACCGACAGTAAGTAAAGAATTTGCAAAAAAATACGATAAATTAAGAAGCCACTTGTAAAAGGATACTGCGATAATCGTAAATTTATTTATTGTAAGCTTGTTAGCTTACATAGTGTATATGACTGACTATATATAAAGTGTATACATACTGTATACATACACTTTTATATATAGTTGATTTCGGTCGTCGACCGAAGTCTAGGCTATTGTTCTAATTTATAGTGATGGAAATAGGGTATTTGTGTATAGTCTGAAAAGAAAATTCACAGACTGATCGATCAGTTTTGTCTCGAACGACTCCACTACTCAAGGTCCCTATGAAGAATGACTCATTTAACTTAATTGCTGTTACTATACAATACTGTTTACTAAAATTTCTAGCATTATTGTTCATATTTCTTAGAAGATAGGTACAATTTCTTTAATAGCTGAGTGCAGCGTCCGCGACGTCCAAGTGAAGAGTACTAATTAAAACTATTTATTTTCAGTTATTTCAAGAGCAAAGTTTCCAGACATCGATATGAGTCTTTCATAAATTTTAACAAAGAAACACGGATGTCAATTTATTTTCCGAGCCGTTCGTTAACTGAGACAATAATAAAATAATTTTATTTTAACTTTGTATAATTATAATGTATCTGGGACTAAAAACCTAATTCCTGTTTGTGAAGTGATCCGAGGATAAACGATCAGTTAGACGGCCGCATATAACCTTGGCCTCAATGCCGATGTGTATCGGAAACAGGCCCCAAAATTGTCCATAACACTATTTGTTTCCTACCTATTCAAAACTCTAATACAAAATAGAAATTTATTTTTAAACAATCGATCATTCATTCTTTTTTATTTTTTTATTTTTTGGGTAATTCTTTTTGTTTATATTATAATAAAAAAGTAGGTAAACATTATTCCGTGAATAAAATTAATAAAAAAAGAAATATCATCAACCTCATATTAAAAAAAACACTCAAGGTAGACACGAGACACGAAAGACGAGATAAATCTCAAATCATGTGCACATACACGTAATAATAATAATGTAATAAAAAAATATACAAGTCTTTTATTTCCAGAAACAGATTAAATAACTGTTCTTAGAAAAATGAACCAAGACCATAATTAAATTAATTAAAGTACTTACAGTTTAATTTTACAAATAAATATTCGTAAATATATTTATTACATAGCAGAATAAAACTTGATATTTTCTTGTAGCCCAATTAAAGTCACCTTTAAGAGAATGCGGCATTCGGCCTTAGCGGAGAACCTTTCACTCAAGATAGGAATTCCAATAAATCATTGCTAGCTTACGAAAGTATTTAGTATGATTTTAAATATTCGTTTTCTTTGTTGATGGATATTTTTTTCTAAGAATCAATTTAAATATTCTTTCTTATCTTTCGGTTTAGTTGTTATATTTTATTCTGTTATTATCTATTTATTTTAGACTATAATCTAATTTTGGAAGTCTAGTGTTTCTTACAGAGCGGTCGGCCTCAATACAGCACTCGAATTATTTGTTGAACTATTTTATTATTTAGTGTTTACTATACATAGTCTGAAATTTATAGATTATTACATTACCTACATTCGATTCGATTGTTACAGTACAAATAAAAAGATATCACCGAAAAAAAAATTGTCCATCCCAACTCTAAAATGTTATACTGTAATAAATTATATCTTATTATTATAAATGTTTCAAAGCCTATCTTTCTTTACCTAAAAAATAACAGACATATCTGATAAAACCGCTGTAGCGATACATTGAGACAACAGAAATGATATCACTAAACATATGGTGACATAATTAAACGCTCGGCCACATTATGACATATGTGTCAAGATTATTAAAAATATTATGTCACGTGGCATGAATTATTCAGTATAACAAAACAAACTATGCTTTGTGCCTACTGACCTATCTACTTACGTAAGTATACAGTCCTATCTGTTGCTAGTGAGTTTATCTACTCCATCTACAAAGTATGATATGTACCGGCATATTTTATATATTAAGGTCGAATACTGTTAATGTCGAATATAAAAAAACAAACCGAACGAAACGATCGAATGGGTTTTTTAGATCTCTTTAATTGTCTGCTTTCTTCTACGTTTCTTGTGTTATCATAAACGACTTTCACTAAACCGGTAGTGTCTTAGTCTGTCTTACATAACAGCGCGGTGGACTGTAGAGGGCAGTGACTCGCAAGGTCGTCCAACAGTTCACACCGAACTGAACAATCAGATAAACGAACTACCCAGATAAACAAAATTAAATTTCTATGGTACTCGAACCAGTATTATATGCGATTTAAGCTTCTTTGGAATATTCACGAGATTATAAGTAGTGTTAAATTTATTGTGGACATGCCCTCGGGTAGTAGTAGATAGTTTTATTTCTTGTTTATCATAACTTTTAATCTAGGTCTAAATATTTCACAAAAATTTACTTCGCCCTTGTCCTGGCTGTGAGTTTTAAATATATATTTTAATGACTTGTAAAGATTGCCTCAGAGGTAATTAATTCGATAGACACAAAGTGAGTTAGAATTTATTATGTAGGTGACGACATAGTCATTGACGCATCTACGGATCATAAATGACGCATTTGTTTAGGTGTATGTATCTTGCTGCGATACTATAAGCATAAATCGTAGCAGGCGTATAAAGCTGGTACACAAACAATATTTATTTTCGTTCAATGTCTTTAAACTTAAAAAAAATAAACACTTTTCTTTTTTTTATTTGTATTACATAAAAATATTGCAGTATTATTTGAGTGTCCATTTACACTAGTGACGATAGCGACGATTTAATGTCCTTTTCGTTTCCGTTCTGGTCAAACAATCTTTGTCATGAATTTCTGTGGCACTCAAATTTGGCTACAATTGTAGTGTTAAGGGTAATATCAATGTTTATTTATAACGATTCTTTTTGCCGAGAAGAAACTGTGATCGGTACTAGTGTGAAGTGCGCCTTAATTGACTGTCGTTCACCTGTGACTGGGAATAATTACTCGAGCTTGGAGGGTATTTTGACAACATACGACTCTATAGGGCCAGTTTATTAAGATTACTCTGTATACCTCCCACCTCGTGTCAAACACGAGCTCGGTAACTATTGTCGTCTGGAATTTGGCGAGGTCAAAACCCCCATTTACAACTACGAATAACATCCGCGTTTTCTTTATAGCTAAAATATAAACATACAATCATAATAGAAAAGAATAATATTTTGCTACATTTCTTATATTAAATAAAAAATAAGACAGCTATTCTGTTTATTATTATTCCTCAAGTACATGACCAATCACAGATTTTTTTGTAGTTGAACCAATGACAATTAATTAATGCTGCTATCAAATAAAAACCTGATGATAATCGGTTCAGAAGAAGAAACATCAGGGACATAGCATTAAAGCCAATTACATGAGCTGCACTGAATAATGCGGATAACATTTTTTTCTTAAATATTTACCGCAAATTGACTGAATCTTCACGATGATTATTATATTTTAATAAAATGTTAGAAATAATACAATTTAAAACAAAAACAATAATAATAAATATTTTATAATATAGTATCTGCCTGTATCTATCTATGTTAAGTTTGTTTATAAAAGTCAATGAGACTAAAGTAAACATTTTACATTTTAGTTAAAACTTTACCATGTTAGTAGCATAGCAGAAATGCTACAATAATACATGTTTTACTAGAATTAAGGGAATATGAATTCAGAATCCTTTTTTCATACACTTATTTGGTTTTAGCTTTTCACTGTTACCTAAAGCTATTAAAAGTGTGCTGGACTTTGGAAAGGCAGTACAAGGTACATTATCTCCTATTTAACAATCAGGTATAATAACCAAAATCAAACTTGTCAATTCCAGATAAGAAAATAAAGCTTGTAACACTACTCTTCTCCAAGCACTCTACACAATTAGCAACTTTTTATTCAATTACTAATGTGACTTTTAGGGTAATATATTTAATATTTTTATTTTTTGTACCATTTCTACTCAATTAATTTCAAAAAGTAATAGAATAATAAAAATGTGTCAGAACAGTGTGAAAAATGGTCTGTTTAGTTTATATGGTATTTTTTTTTTTAAATAATTTTTAATTTGACACCTAGTTTATAGTAAAAAAAAAAGTAAATAGATTTTAACCTAGTTTATTTGTGTTTTCATTTAACACAATAGTATTTTAATTGAGTAATTACATAACTATAAAAATTGATTAATAAAATTCTAATTGGAAAAATATTTTCATTCACAAATTTAATGACGTTTACCGAAACTACCTATGAAATGTCTACCTACCAAATCGTACATCATTTAGGTTAACATTTACAAAGCCTAACAAGGCACTTATTTAGCTAGAATTTCACACGCCTATTAACATTAGGCATCAAACTTAAAAATCCGACCATATGAAGATGACGGTGCCCGCCTTAAAACCTGTCGCACCGGCCCGCGCTGTCAACCCCACGAGTACACCGCGGCCCTGTGCTCCACGCTAATCACGTCAGACACATTGACAGGACCAAGAAAAACGTAAAATAATACATACCCTAACACTCCAGGCTTGTAATTATAATTAGGTATCCTCCAAGGGCAGCCCCCGTATTCACCTATGAGAGCATCGTGATTTTGGTTCAGGTTAAACGTAGAAGCACGATTGTCGTTCACTTTCCTTCGTGTAGGGTTAAAATAATTATTATTCCTATTTTCACCATTCACTTCGTTTAAAGGTATAAAGTCTGGAGTTTTATTCACATTAGGATTAGAGTTTTCTAAGTTTTTGAGGTTCATTTTGTCTGTTTCACTTTGAGTTTCCCAGATACGAAGCCACAAGCGCTTCGCGGGTCCTTCTTGCTCGGGCTGATACCACCCGACGTAGGGATCCATTCAGCCAAAGCAATGTTTCACTATATAGGATAACACATTTTGTATCATTTCACATTTATAATTACGCTACTGAAAATTAATAAAAAACAAAAATAAGTCCACCACATTCGGAACATGGACGACACGCGGATAGTTGACACTTCATTTACTAGAGGGCGCCATCTTAGCAAAATATATTCTAGACATATTCTATAATATAAGGTTCAGTAATTTGTCCATAAATTTCAAATGAAAAAATGAATATTTAAATAGTTATAATTGAACATAAATCATTTTAAAACTGAATCAAGAGTTTATGTAGTGGTTTAACAAATTTATATTCTTGTTAAGATTGCGTTTTGAATTTTTAGATTATAAAATTTTATTAAAATAATTTTTTGCCGTCTTAACAATCAAAGTAGCGAAAGTTTAAATTAAAAAACACTGTTGGTTCCTATATTCTAGTTTATTAAAAACAATTTGCTTAGTTTATAATTATTCAAAACAACTTTATTTGTCAACTAGTATGTGACAACCACAGAGTAATAAAAAATTACAAGTGACAGCCAACGACTTACGAGTTACGACATGTCACATGGATATACGTTTCGCGCCTGATTCGTTTAACGTCAAATATAAAGTCTTTATTTTTTTTTATAAAATCCTCATATGTATATAAATTATATTTCAAGTGCTCAAGATAGGAATATTTATACGTTTTATTTTTTTACGTGTTTAAGTTTCAACATAAAATATAAATCCTAGCAGTGATGTAGTGTATATGTTTATAACTAAAATATTTACTACTTGTAGATTAGTTCGGGAAACCACTGTACGCTACTTTGTAAAGACTGAATGTTTTGAGAGAAATGTGAAAAATATTTTAAATCCTGAAAATTCTTTTAAAGATATATTAATTGTTAGAAACATGTCCCAGAAAAGCATTAAATCGTTCTTCAAAATAACTCCCAAGAAGACCGAAACTGCTGTAGTAAATCAAGAAGTATGTATTATTATGATTTATCACTTTTTTGTTTATGATAAATGTAATAAATATTTTGAAATTCATAATAGGAGACATTAATATTAGACACCAGTAACAACAGTGAACCTGATAAAGTAGAAGAGAAACCTAATGGAATTAATAAGGTTAGTAGTTCATATATTGGCTTAATTTTGAGAACTTGCTATTGAAGTAAATCTTTTGTACACTCAAACAATAATTTTTTTTTTTAGAGAAGCAAAAGGTTAAGATCAAGCAGTAATGAAAATGAATCTCCCAAAATTGAAAAGAAAACTCCATCACCAGTCAGTTCTGAGAAGGTAGGCAGTCAATATTTTATTTTTGTAGGAATAAAATAATGTTTTTTTACTGTATTTTTATTCTTTTATCATATTTTAGAAAAAGAAGCCTAAACGTCAAAGAATAGAAAGCTCAGATAGTGAAACTGAAAGTCCAAAAAAAGAGGAACAGATTGAGTTAAAACTAGAGAAAAATGACAAACCACCTAAGACCTATGCATCACCAAGAGCTAAGAAAATAAGAGTAAAACAGGAACCCAAAAAGCAATTAAACATTAAAAACTCACCAGGGTCGACTAACAGTAAAAAAATAATAAAAAGTCCCTCTCCAGTCAAAGCTCAGAATAATATTAAAACTGATAAAAATGAAACAATAATGAGTAAATTTGCAGTTAAGGTAGAAAAATTGGATAAAGAAACTGGCACCAACAAGGAAAATGATGCTGTGGAAGATGGAAATATAAAGCCAGTCAACGGTGAGTAGTTATCTGAATACCAACATTTGGGTCAGATGGCACTTAAAACATGTTTTTTTATTTCACAGAAGTAGATTACAATCCGGGTAAACCAAAATACCATCCAATCGAGGACGCCTGCTGGGCGAGAGGCAAGGCGGTGCCATACTCCGCACTGGCCAAGACGCTAGAGGTCATTGAGGCGACTTCAGCCAGGCTCAAAATGGTGGAGATACTGAGCAACTACTTCAGATCGGTCACGGAATTGACGCCGGAGGATCTCCTGCCCAGCATCTACCTGTGCCTTAACCGGCTGGCCCCGGCGCACATGAGCGTGGAACTCGGTATATTAATATTTGCACTCCCATCCGATTCCGATCACGACGTTCCATTTCAAGTTGTAAGTAATCATATGCAGGCATAGCGGAGACGTACTTGATGAAAGCGGTGGGTGGCTGCACGGGCCGCTCGCTGGCGCAGGTGCGTGCCGCGGCGCAGCGCCTTGGAGACCTGGGTCTGGTGGCGCAACAAGCACGCACCGCGCAGCGCACACTGGCTGCGCCGCCGCGCCTCACCGTGCGCGCCGTGCTGGCCGCGCTCAGGGACATCGCCGCCATGACGGGTACGAACTGCACCTACATAACTACCAAGAATATGTATCTATTTGTGGGTACTCTAACCGATCTTAATTCACATTTCTTAATAGTGAAATCAGTGTTTGAGATCACATCAAAAAAAAATCCTATCTTCAACTTTATTAAAACTGCATCTTGTGTAAATGTGTAATATATTTACATGATAGTTTATATTCCTAGGTCAGGCGTCAGTGAGCAAAAAAATCAGCAAGATTCAGTCTATATACGTCGCCTGCAAGAATTCGGAAGCGAGGTATTTGATTAGGTGGGTATTATCATGTGTATTTTCAAAAGAGAAGTCATGGCAGTGAGTCAGTCCTTCATAGGACACCTATCTCAAAGCCACATTGCGAATTATTTAAAGGATTATCCTAATATGAAACCAGCAAGTTTTCTTATTTCGTAATGTATAATATTTCTTATGGCAGATTTATGTGCAAAGTCGTGTGTTTTCGTCGCGGTCGTAGACAAAAGGTCTCAATTATTATGCATGCAATATTGGAACCTGAGAACATGAAAGTCTACTTGCGACTAAGTAATACTTTTGGCGCTGAAAGATCTAGATTTTTTGCTGTAATCAAAATAGCTTATATATAATCTCTCACTAAAAAAATGCTTTTCCGAAAAAAACTAGAGCAGTTCAAATGGGGTTCTTTTTAATTGTTGCTCCAATAATAACTACATAAATTTGGATCTAACATCAAGCAACCCGATGTTTATTCTGCCTCTTATATATAATTGCCCAGTCCTCTTACAGTGAATACAAATCTTAACAGTGCGTATCCTTCAGGTCACTGGAAGGTAAGCTTCGCGTGGGTCTCGCCGAACAGTCTCTGCTGCAGGCGCTGGCGCAGGCCGCCGCCGCCAGAGACCGACCCACGGGGACCGCCGACGCGCAATATAAGGTGAGGGAGAACATTTAGAGGAGCATCGGAATAAATGGCATCAAGTCAAGTCAGTCAGTCAATCACTGAACTTATTATATTTTTAATTTAATTTCTTAAATAAACCTTTGTATCAATAAATGAACTCATCTATATCGGCTCAAATTCCGAACAGCCTAACTTTCTCGGTGTCGATCGTAAATAGACCCATAACTCCAGACTCTAGTGGACGAGTACGCCCTCATCATCAAGACGACGTACTGCGAGTGTCCAAACTACGACCTGGTGGTGCCGGCGCTGCTGCAGCACGGCGTGCGCGCGCTGCCCGACCACTGCCGTCTCACGCCCGGCCTGCCGCTCAAACCCATGCTGGCGCACCCCACTAAGGGCGTGCACGAGGTGTTCAATCGGTGAGATTTTATGGCCGCTCGATGTATGGAAATATTCAGTTCAGTCTTTCGAGACCGGCATCCGGGTGGATAATGTTTTTGATTGTCTGTCACTTCCTCCAGGTTCGAGGGCACCGTGTTCACTTGCGAGTATAAGTACGACGGCGAGCGCGCGCAGCTGCACGTGCCCGGGGACGGCGCGCCAGACCTGCCGCGAGCCTCGCTCTACAGCAGGAACCAGGAGGACAACACCTCGTACGACACTTCTCACCTCACCCTTATACCGAGTAACCGCCGCCTGATTATGATCGACGATCCTATTCCAGAAAATACCCGGACATTCTAAAGCGTCTCCCGTCGCTGCTGAAGGATACTGTGACGAGCTGCGTGCTGGACTGCGAGGCGGTCGCCTTCGACACCACCACCAAGCAGATCCTACCCTTTCAGGTCCAATAACATCAGTCGTTTAACAATTGCGGTGATCGATCGCACCGTGAGACAGACATTAATGTATTATTTGCCCACAGGTGCTATCGACGCGAAAGCGCAAGGACGCCTCGGAGGAGTCTATAAAGGTGCAGGTGTGCGTGTTCGTGTTCGACCTGCTGTTCCTCAACGGAGCCCCGCTGGTGCGCGAGGAGCTGACGGAGCGCCGCCGCCTGCTGCGGGAACACTTCCACGAGGTCGAGGGTGAGCTACTTACATGTACACCTCGCATTCTTGAAACTAGATTACTTTTACTTGTTAATGAGTTTATATTATATTGATATATTTTGTTTTCATAGACAAGAATCGGTCTGTCTTTTTACGTATTAACTTGTTTGAATTCAACTACTTAGGTAGAACTATTTATATTATTTAATGTGATAAGACATAAGTGAATAACTTTAAATAAATCGTTATTCATCTGTCTGTTATTAAGAAATCCTTAGAGCATTAAATATAATCTTTTGAGTAAGAATTTATTTTCTCTCATCTTATTTGAATTTATTTTAAATTGAATATATTTTTGAAATGTTATAAGTCGATTTACTATTAACAGGTGAATGGCAGTTCGCCGTGAGTCGCGACTGCACGGACGAGGAGGAGGTGGGCCAATTCCTGCAGGAGGCCGTGAAGGGCTCCTGTGAGGGACTCATGGTAAAGGCGCTCCGCGGAGAGCACTCGCGGTACGATATCGCCAGAAGGTCACACAACTGGCTCAAGGTATGAACTGTAAAATTTGTAGGCGTTTCCAAAATGTAATAAATAGCTTTTACATATAAACTTATTCTAAGTTACAGAACTTTCAAAGTAGTAATGTAGGTAAAAAGTAAAGTTTTTTTATTAAAATGAACATTTATAAATTTCGATGTATAATTTATGTATTTATGATGTAAGAAATTTATTATATATTTTAAATTTGGTACTGCTTATTCTACAAATTAAATTATTTACCACGATAAAATCTCAATAAACTGTGTTTTAAATTTGTTCTCAGACCTTCACAACGTTTGGTACTCATAATATTAAACAGATTCACATCGAATTAGTAATATCTAAAAGTGTAAAAAATATAGACAATGAAATTGACAACATATATATATTTCAGCTGAAAAAGGACTATCTGGAAGGCGTCGGCGACTCCATCGACGCGGTGGTGATCGGCGCATACCACGGGCGAGGCAAGCGCGCCGGCGTCTACGGAGGCTTCCTGCTGGCGTGCTACGACCCTGCCGCGGAGCAGTACCAGTCGCTATGCAAGATCGGGACCGGCTTCTCCGACGAGGACCTCAAAACCCTCAGCGAGACCCTCGCCGAGCACGTCATCGACGGACCCAGGAGTTACTACATGTCGGTACCCTCGCATCTAAGAGTGGAACCCGTCTCCATTCAATGAATGTATTTCATGACTGTTCCTCCTCAGGTTCGACGCGAGTCACGCCCCGGACGCGTGGTTCTCCCCGGCGCGTGTGTGGGAGGTGCGCTGCGCAGACCTGTCGCTGTCGCCCGCGCACCGCGCCGCCGCGGGGACCGTGCACCCACACAAGGGAATCAGTCTGCGCTTCCCACGGTATACGCACACACCATCACACTCACACGCACGCACCCACACACGGATATTTGTATACTATTGCTTGATAATATTTATAAACATAATATATAATATTTTTATACGTATATAATGTTCACCTAGAGATGATATCGCCAGTCTGGTAAATTTATTACTATCGGAAAAATCAAAATAAGTATGTTAAAACTATGAATTGTAGTATTTGAAATAGGAAGAACGTAAACGTAAAAACCGTAAGAATAAAGAACTCAAGGCCAAATGCCAGGACGTCTTGTGGTATTAAATTATAATCAGTCCATATGTCCTTTCAGGTTCATCCGCGCGCGCGACGACAAGACCCCGGAGCAGGCGACGGGCGCGGAGCAGCTCGCCGACATGTACTTGGCGCAGGACCAGGTCAGGAACGCGGCCGCGGCCGGACGAGCGCGCGCAGATGACTTCTATTAATACTACGGATTTGTAAATAAAACTATATTTTATTTTCATTTTTGAGTTTTATTTCGATTCAATTAAACCTTAATATATATGTCCTTACGTTACTCCTTACTCTAATTACATGAAGATGACGAAATTCGTTCGTGGGTCCGTCCGACCTCGTCGAATTATTATAAGCTCCCATTTTAAATACACTGAGATTCTTTAATACATCCAGTCGAGAGAGTAAACTTATGATAAACTGAGAGTATCGTCACAATGTTTCGGAAGAAGCCTGGGTTTTATTTCTTCGTGCGCTTATTTTTGTGCTAAGTTCTTAAAGAATATGAAAATAATCACTGATATATACATTATTGCCGTCGAAGCGATTGGTGCACGAAATCGATTTTAATTAACGTAACATCTATGGCACGTACAATAATTATCATTCACAATTCATCAACTTGTTATAGTCTAAACATAACCTAAGAAATTGTACTAAATCATAGTATGCGTTACAAAATCTAAAATTACAACTACATACATAGTACATCACATCAATTACAAGTTGAGCTTAAATTAAATATTAGTAAATTTACTAGATTCTATAATTTCTGCAAATAATATGAAAATTCATCAGGGTTGAATTTTTATCTTACACCTGAGTTTATTTTCTACTTTATTTTACGCTTATGACTAAAAAACCTATACTGGTACAATGAATATTATTTGGTGCTAAACAACTCAAATATACATCATCTAGTTTAATGCATTATAATATTATGGTCTTCATATTTTGGTCTCAATATATAATAATTAACACAAAGGTCTTAAGTCAAATAGCTGCCTCCATTATAATAGTAAACGAGACATGTACGATTTGAGCTTCTTATAGATATGTAGAAGACATTAAATATAAAACATATTAAGTAATGTCATTTGTTGGCACTAGGAGATGCGCCCGAATTATAAGAACATGAATGGTGACTAAACATCCTCACCTCCTTTTTTATATTTCGTTACTCTGACGGTACTTTTTTGTGCATTTATCAATAAGAAAAAATAAAACAAATATGTCACCTAAAAACCTACGCGATTGAAAATAGTAATAATATCGGTCAGACAGTATTTATTATCTATGTCTAGTAGACAGCGTCACAAGTCGTCTGTGGGTGTCGGTCCTGGTGCAGGTCCCGGTGCCGGCGCCTCACAGCAGAGCGGCGCGCTCCGGCGGCGCGGCGCGGCGCGGGGCCTCCAGCAGCGACGCCTGCTCCTGCAACCCACAGCGGCCCTACACTCCGCACCCCGCACCCTACACCCTGTATACACCCCGTCTATACCCCACACCCTAAACGAGGCTCGCTAACGTTACACGTAACACTGAGCGCTGCGAATGATCTATTCGATAGAAATTTGAAACCTCTCCGTACATACCGCTATATGAGACGAGTACTCACTAGTGTACATTTTGAAACTTCGTATGTATTTTGTAATGCATGCCATATACGAAATCCATACGACCTAGACCAACGATTGAAATAAAAATAGTCCGAATGCTCAAAACTGACTCTCTTACTAATACGCCCGGTACTACACCTGTAGTGTATTGTACACTAGTACTGATGATATGTTTTATAATCGTTATTTGACGTTCTTTGTGGCCGTAGTTTGATAAAGTTATGATCGTAACAATGTATGTCCGTTCCGTTCTGTCACAACCTCTCTAACTACGGGACTCTACTACATGCGCGTGGTATTTACGAGTCTTTCGATCATTACCTCGCTGGGATTACTGTCTTGTGGCGCGTACATACTCTCGTATATAGGGTTTGCGAAGTGATTGCCGCCATTCTGAAAAAAAAAATATTAAGATTTTTTGTACGAATATGATATAGATACTGAGTACATCGTAACAGCACTTACTACGCGTGACGGTTCGTGTGCATCGTGAGTGTCGTGAGGGTCGGTGTCGTCATCCCCGGCAAGATACATGGGGTTGCTGATCTCCAAACCCTCGGTGGCGCCCTCAGACAGACGCGCGTGCACGAACGCACCGCTGAGAACAAAGAACAACTAGTTAGAAAAGAGCGGGTAAAAGAGATATCATTTAATTAGACTGTGATATTAAGAAAAATTAAACCATCATCCACCAAGATGACTATCTTTTCCACGGTTCTACTATGTAATGTCATTTCAGTGGAGATTTGCTTCTAGGACATATCATTTATCATGGACTCCACCGATGGTTTCTAATGTTTTATGTATCCAAAAGGTCGCAGATTTAAATTCCTGTCCCTATGGGTTTTTTTTTTTTTTTTAAACTCGCCGTGTACCTCCGCGTGGGTGGGCGGAGTCTGTGTTCAGGATTAGATGAGTTTTCCAGTGTGTTAATTTTATTATTTGATGTAGTATTTATTTAATGGTAGTAGGTAGTATCTACATCTAAGGTAAGTACAGCCATTTGTCTATTATTTAATTTATACAGAGCTAATTTGTTACTTTTACATTCCAGATTCGGGACATTAAGTGAATCTATTATATAGTAGTAAGTGGTATACACAGCCAAGGTAGTACAGTCATTAATCAATTTGGTATTTTATACAAAACTAATTTATTTATTTTCGGTTTCAGATTCGGGACAATGAATAGATTTATTACATGGTAGTAGGGAATATATAGAGCCAAGGTAAGTAAAGCCATTTATCTATTTTGTTAATTTATACAAGACTAATTTGATTTTTTCCGATTTCAGATTCGGGACTATGAGTAAATTAATTTTTATAGTAGTAAGAAGTTTATAATGAAAAGGAAGGTACAGCCATTTATCTATATTTATAGTTTATACAAAACTGTTTTATTACTTATTTGTTACAGGTTTTATTTCTCTTAGTTTTTTCAGGTTTTCATGTATTTCCAGGACCTAGTACAGGGAAGCATAATTACAGGTAAGTATATGTATATGTATATTTTTTCTTTTTTTTTTTTTTTTTGTTGTTTTGTTTGTTTTTTTTTTAATATATATATATATATTTTTTATTTATTTATTAATTATTAGTATTATTTTTTATTTTTTTTTTTTTTTTTTCTTAGGTTCTGCACCAATTCGCCATTCGGCCAGCGTCCAGGTGGTTGACTTCTTCGGTGTTTCGTCCCCTCCCGGTTGAGTTGCGGTGATTGCGGTAGGGCATTTCAATAATGCCGCCTCCAATCAGATGATCTTTTATGTTGGCCCTAAAACTGCCCATGTGCTCGAGCACATGTGGTTAGGGCCCATTGCTAGACAGATGTTGTGTGGGTTTTCATTACAGGATTTTCCATTCCATCTTCAATTGCCCATCCGGTTATCCAGGATGGCTGTGGTGTCATTCGCTGATTGTCACTTTCTAATATTGTGATGTCAGAGGTCCAGAGTTTGTTTGTTATGTCAGTACGGTCGTTATAGTGTCCTAGGTCTTATTCTCAGCAATGACAGTCCCTCCTACGTGTCTACAATAGTCCAAGAACTTGTTTACCTTGCCTGGATCCTCCATGATTCCAGGGAGGTTAGCTAGGTTTATTGTAGTATCGATTTCTTGTTCCAGGTCATGTCTCCTTGTTTGGAATCTAGGGCATTCGATAAGGAGATGTAAAATGTTTTCCTCGTCCAGGTGATTGCATTTGCAGGTCGGATTTTCTGCTAATTTAAAACGGTGTAGGTAGGCCGCAAATCCCCCGTGACCGGTCAGGATTTGGGCTGTTACTGAGTCTAGGTCTATTCCAGTCATTATTTTTGCGGCACTTTTGACATCAGGTAGAAAGGCCTTGGTGACCTCGCCAGTGTCGCCCGATGTGTATCTGTTTTGCCATGCTTGTATGGTGTCCTGTCTTAGTCTGTGTTTTGCGAAGGATAACGGGAAATGATCGTAGGTTGTCTTCATCTTGATGTTTAAGGCTGCTTCTTTTGCTAGCTCGTCAGCTCTCTCATTTCCCGGTATCCCTGCGTGTGCCGTTAGCCAGAAGAGTCTAACTGTGTGGCCTTTCCTCGATATTTTTTGTAGGTTTCTTAAAATTTTGAGCGCCAGCGGATGTACAACTGGATTTGTGTTGAGCGCGTCGAGGGAAGACCTAGAATCCGTTAGAATATTCGCCATGGTCCAGTTCCTTCCATCGATAAGCTCTGTGGCGGTGGAGATAGCGAGCATTTCCGCCTGGAAGACGGTACAGTGATCAGCCAATCTTAGCTTTCTGTACTGCATTTCCCTTTCGCTGTCCCATACTGTGAGCGCGGCCCCGACCTTCCCTAGAATTTTGCTGCCATCTGTGTATATAAATTTACCAGTAATGTCGTGCTCACGTATGGAATCGGGGGTACGCGCTTCCAGGCATGTATATTCTATTTTTTTGTGTTCCGCAGGGTGTTCCGACTCAGTATAGTCCACTCTTCTCTCCAGCCTGTAGTCTTCAGTTACGTGTCCAAAAGTATGGGTGTCCCTATGGGTTTATTATATTAACCCCCGACTCAAAAAGAGGGGTGTTATAAATTTGACCTGTCGATCTGTGTATCTGTGTGTCTGTCTGTGGCAATGCAGCAGCCAAACGTGTGGACGGTTTTGATTCCGGTTTTTTTTTAATCGAAAGCTTGGTTCGTCGAGATGGTTTTTAGCTATGTTTGGTCGAAATAGAAACAGTCGTCTCCAAGACATTGAAGTTTTATTGGTGTGGGGAAAGGTTCGTATGCAATATTGATAGAAATACTTAAGCAAGTGAAAATTTATGTGTCTGTAGGTTCATTTAGTACAATAATGAAACATAACTTTAAAAATCAGAAAAATAAATCTAAATTTATAAAACCCCCATACAAAAGGCCTTGAAAAATAATAAAAATAATATTACTATGTACTTATTGAAGTCGTTGCGTCGTGATCGCTTAATAAAGAAAGAAATTAAAATGCAAGTAAGTTACCAAGGCAAATAAAGAAATTACGATATCGAATCGTATAGTAGAGTATCCATGCCCTCGTAACTTCGTAAAATAGAACCATCGTCAACGTACGTACAACGGTCCCCGGACACCACGCCTTCAATAAGTACATAATAATATTAGGATCCGCCACAATGCGCTGCGGGAGTTGAGCTGAGCGCTCTCCCCCTTTTTTATGCTACTAAAGTTGGTCCATACCGCGCCCAAGGACTTCCAATGAAGTTGCTGACACCAGAAAGATTAAGAGTAACGAGCGAGAATTGGCGAGCGCGCGCAGGTTCAGTTAAGCTTAAGTCTATGGAAGATTCAGTTTTTGACCATATCTTTAAAACGAAACAATATTTTTTTATTCTGTTTTTTGGAGTAGAAGCCCAGTCGCGTCCTTGACATGCGTGCCAATTTTGGTTAAAATTGGTCAAGTGATTTTCCTGTGATGTTGCCTCATAAAATTGATTCCCAAACGGTTAAGAGCTTCGCTTACGCTCAGCTCAATTATTTTTATTCTTTTTAGAAGTCTTTTTGTATGAAAATATCTTTAAACATGTATAGCCATGTTAAGCTTATTTCTTACTTCGCTTACGCTTAGCTCAATTATTTTTATTCTTTTTGGAAGTCTTTTTGTATGAAAATATCTTTAAACATGTATAGCCATGTTAAGCTTATTTAAATTTATTTAAATATAGAATGAAAAATAAACCGATACAGGCAGGGATTCGAACCCGCGAAACCGTTTCCCAGTAGTCGCGGGTTCGAATCCTTGCCCGTATCGGTTTATTTTTCATTCTATATTTATATAACTTTTTTGTAACTGGGGTTTTTTTTAATTTTGATTAAATTTTTATCAGTCTATGTTTTTTTAAAAATCGATCTTTTGCGATCCGTTCATATTTATGTAAATTTCTATACAGAAATGATTTATAATAAATATACAACATTAACCATGTAAACGTAAAGGAAAAGTTTGTATAAACGCAACCGAAACTACCGTCAAATGATTAGTAATCACTGTCGGTGTCGGTAAGCATAGTGTATTAGCATAGTGTTACTCACTGTCTCCTGCGACGCGCTGCGTACAGAGCGGCCAGCAGCGCCGCCAACAGCGCCGCCAGCGCCAGCAGCGTGGCGCCGCCCGCCGTGCCCCACCCCGCGCCGCCTGAACCCTCCGCGCCCTCACCGCCCGTCGTGCATGTCGTGCCCTCCGCACACGCGCAGTAAGGCGTGCCAGGCTCAGAAGGGTTGTCTGCGGAGACAGATAAATATCAATGATGGATTCACGAGGCACTCACGATCGAGATCCCGAGAGAATTATCGTGTAATCGATACACGATATTCTCCTACGTAAACATCTATCTACCGGAGGGTCTCCAGACGCAGACGGCGGGCGGCACGCAGCCCCGCGCTTGGCACGCGTGGTCGTGGCCTACATAGTGGCGGCAGCGCGGTCCGCCCCACGCACCGGCGCACGCGCACGCGCCGCCGCCCGCACCCGACACGCAGCGCCCGCCGTGCGCACACGAGCCAGCACACGATCCCCACTCTGCAAACACACAAAACACATTTAACATAATAAATAATTACTATACAAACAAAAAATGTACATTCCATAAAAAAAAATATCGGTCCCAGGGATAAGTTGTTTTGACTCTTTACCAGGTATAGTCAAGTGTATCTCATTATAGTGATCTTTCGTAGTTAATCACCGCGGGACCGCAACTTAAGTTACGATTCACAAATAAACATATAATGATATATCTATTATATAAGTTGCATATTGTTGAAGATATCGAGAAAAAAAATAATAACACGATTCAATATGTCCATCAAATATTTTTAACTAAGGTAATAACTGAGGTAGCTATTTGGATACAGATCCATAAACAAGAGTTTGGGTATTTTTTTTCTGTTTGGTATTATCTCTCATCACGAAAAAGTACTGGACAAATATTAATGAAAATAATTTAGTTTTTTTATAAGAATAACGCATTGCATTTATATGATGTTAAATGGCCTTTTATTTGAGGTGGAAAGATGAGCGGATGAAATCTGTGTGTACCGTTGATATGGGCCTAAGTAGGTTTTGTAGACTAACGTTAAAACCTACATGAAAAACGTCATCGATGTTTGAAAGTTGGTTAACAGTGAAATATTATTTTATAAGTATAAAAATATATATATGTTAACATAATAGGTATGTATTAAATATTCAGTTTGGTTAGGTGACGACTAATTATGTGAAAACAACTTGAATAATGCATAAAATATTAAAATTTTAATGTATTTAGCACGTAGAAATACACGCAGGGTCCTCTCAGTCTTTTGAGAACCTAGAAAATTTTGGTCATCAACAAGCCGCTATGAAGGTACAGCATTATTCCATATGTATTATGTTTGAGTAATTGATAATACTGTTTAAAAACATGATTGTATGTCAGTCAGTCAATCTTCTAAAATTTAAAGCGACAGTGAACATACATCCAATCTTTGTGTTCATGATTATTCTAAAAGTTAAAGTGTTGATCAAAATGCTCAAATTCAATCTTATATGTTCAAAAAAACCTTAGAAAAAATATATTATTTTATAAAAAAGTAGTTTATGAATCATGATCGATCATACGAGATTATAACTTACAATTGCTACTTGAAAATATTTAGATAACTTAGATCTATATTTACTAAAAGACCAAAGTACTAATGTTGACATATCTTATATCCAGTAAGTTGAGGCTTCGCTGCGGCGACGATACGAGCTGTTACGGATCTAGGTCAGCTAACTACAGATACGTAGTCTACATTTAAAATTCTACTGATTTCCTTCAGAGTAGAATAGGGATGCTCTCGAGGCAGCATGTTTTAGGAAACATATTCTTAGATGTTAAGATTTATTTATCTTTTATTTAAATAAAAGTTAAAAGAAACTATTATTCAAATTAATACGGCTACCTTTTATAAACCGGTTATGTAGATGTGCTTTAGCCTAGTATTTTGGGTAATTCCCACATAACTTGCAGAACTTGATGTTAATCAGTAAACCAGTAGCTGTTCTCACTATTGTATTTTTTTAACTCTGTTATCTATTCCACTGAAAACTTGCACCAATTAGGTGTTGGCGTGCGAACTATTTTAATTTAAAAAGAAGAAAACAAAATATTAAAAAGTACAAAATAGATCGAAGTAAAAGAATCGAAAAATATTAGATCTTATATTAGGTAAGATAAAATTAAAACGTGGCCAGGATAACAAGTTTCGTTGAGATAGGTCATGTATGCTAGGAGCACTAGTTCTAGTCTCATATCCGCTTAGGGGGTTATAGTATGTATGTATATTGTTTGTATGTATGTATGTAGTTCAGCATTGAGGCTATTATCCTTTAGATAAGGTATCATATATCAATATTAAATTATTCTACTATAAATTACCATTATTTATAAAGCCTCGTGCATGTTCTATTAAGATGTTATCAATAATAGTTTGGTTGTATTTTTTAATGAATTACCATTGAAATAAAGCGTTGCTAATTTTTACAAATAGAACACTATTTAATATTGCGTTTATTTCTCAATACAAGTTTTAAGTTAATAGCAGTAGTATGTTAAAAACTTCGTCTTGTCTAAATTTAAAATATATACACTCGAAATATCGTTACTAAAAAACGGCCCTTCAAAGACTTATAAAAAATATTTTAGGAGACAAATTGAAGCTGAGCTTGAGTGCTCCGAAAATTAGGACACAAGTGACATAATACTTTTGGAAGTTTACAAGGAAAATTGAAATTTGCGGAGAATTTCATAGCCACACTCGCCTTGACATTACAAAATCTTGCGGTATTATAAACAATAATAATAAAGTGAACAACAACGACCGCTATCAAATCAAAATATACTCACGGTAGTCCCTTCGCCTCCTCCCCATTGCACTATTAAAATTGTTAATAAGACACTATTAATTGTTTCACTAAGTCAGACAAACACACGGTCACAATTGCTCTCCATGATATCGAATCGATGTATCAGTCATTAAAAGTGAAGGACGTGCGACACCGCGTCCAACGCGTGCGAGTTCGTCCGTCACTGCCGTCTGCTGCGAAGCGACTGGCGCTGCACGCTGGCCGCTGCACCGATGACGTCACACGGGAAGACCGCGGGCACTGACGTTGCTATGACGACCGATCAACACCAGCACCAGACAAGACTTAGAGAACACCGTGATACTACATATGTATATCTTGGAAATATTACGAGTACATGGCAAATGTACACTTTGAATACACAAAAAGATAAAACGTTTGTACTCGTACGGACTACGGTAGGGTCGGACTGCAGCCAAAATTGTAAGCATTCCACGAAATGAAACTGCTCTTCAATAAAAAGTTTCTTTATTATTAAAGCTGTACTCGTGAGGGTTAAAATTTCAGACCTTGCTATTTATTTAAGCTACTTCTCATAAAAACAATTATTACAGAATTAATTTACCACTTAAAGTACTTATGCAATTGTCGACTATAATTATGTAAATCATATTAAAACCCATACTCATTTCTCAGTACTAAGTACAGGAAGGAAGTTAATTTAAAGTTTTCTATACTTTTTCGGCGGTACCCAAAAACCTATCTAAATAAGAGATGTAGGTCAGATCATTTTATGGGTCATAACATTAAAAACTCTTAACAAAGGTCGGATTCGGGGGTAAGTGCGGTTATCGAACAAAACTTGGCGTATGACAGGAAATTTAACATTTTCATCCACTTTGTGATTCTTAGCGTGAAATTCATCGACGTGAAAACGAAACATTGCGTCTTTTAGATTGTACAGCATCACGAACCAGTGCAGTGATTAAGAAACACTGAGCATGTTTTTATATATTTGATATTATATAGATAGAGCGGTCGGTTCACTTCTGACGTAGCCTTTAGGCTCTAAGCAAACAGCCTTCGAACTTTATCAATAAAGCACTGATGTACATTTTAATATCATTTAATATGTAATTTTAATATTTGTATTGTATAACGCGGATACAAAGTGTTTGTCTGGAGACTCGATGGTATTTGCATGATATATTTGATTATTTATGAGACGTATAGAACAAACATGATCTTTAAACGTTCAATGAATCAGATTATCATTATTTATCATGTGTTCATGTAATCTTGGGAACACTTAGATGTAGACTATTTGTCTGAAAAAGTGTATGTTTTCTAAACCATTTGTTCCTCCATACAAGATATTATGTTTCCACAAAGCGTCTCACCCGCTAATGATTTCGGAGAATGTGACAATTGACAAAATGTATTTTTTTGTTCATTTGTTATAATAAAAACTCATATTCCCGCGACAGAATGACTTCCTCGTTCAAAACATAATTGACGGTGCAATTTCGTACTTAATTTTCAAGGCTTTTCTTTTTTTATTCATGTAACTATTTAAGTGTATGCAATCTGTCTGAGTTATTTAATGATACACACACAATATATATATATATATATATATATATATATATATATATATATATATATATATATATATATATATATTTTATATATATATATATATATATTTTATATATATATATATATATATATATTTAATATATATATATATTATTGGTTTTTATAAATTGAGGAAAACGCGCTTATATTATTTAACGATGTTAACATGTCTGTGACCGAGTGGGAAACCTTCGGGTTTTTTTAGTGAACACCAAATATGATTGTCTAAGTAAATACATATAGCCTTTAATACAATTCTTGGATTTATACCATATGCAATAGGTGTTTTATTGATTTAAACATTTATTATAAAAATCCGAGTTTTCCTACAACCGTCATTCCTCTATCTTTCAAAATTAGTATCTGCAGCTAGAACGCAAAAACGGAGTATTTTTATAATTAAAATCTGTCTGTCTGTGGCGTCGTAGCTGTTATACAGATATTCTTAAATGTTTTGGTGCGAACCACATTTTTATTTTTATTATTCTGGGCTATGTTCTATTTAATAATTTCAAGTCAGGGATCTTTTTAAAATCTGCTATATAAAGTAGTGTAAGTTGCGCCCCATAAAATTATGAAACCAATTATAAATTATAATTCCAATTATGGCAATAAACATTCAAAGCTTCACCTCGTTTTCGCAGCACTATTTAAAATGTCTCTTAGTATCTCTCTAAGGTTTTTTAAAACAAGTTGCACGAATCGTAAGAGAACAGATCGAAGACGGGTAAGAACTATGGCTAAAAAATTACTTTAAATATATCTTCATAACACCGTGGCGTAAAGAAATAAGTTCAAGATCTGCTTGAAGTCGGTCAAGTGTGTGACCACAGTCTCGTCTTTCATATGCGGTTATTTTATAATTAAATAATTGCGAGTGACTAAACATATGTTATGCTACCTTAAATAATATTTATTTATACTTTTGTTTATAAATATATAAGTAAATTATTGTTTGCAATTATATATCCCAATCAACATTATATACAAAGCACCATAGAATATAAAATTATCTCTCAGTCATAGTGAGAGTAATTATAAAAATTTAAGAAAATATTTCTTACATTAATTAAAAAAATATCCTTATTGAATGTTAATTTTTTCTCAGTTTTCCCCATGTCCGTATCGAGGGACACACCCGTTCGGCCAGTATGGCGTCACATAGTGTCAAGATTCAAGACTCTACCAGATGACGCAAATATTAGCAAAGTAAACATATTTATAGTTTAAAATATCACCCTTGTTATAGCTTAGACGTTCTCGTATAAAAATAGATATGTATTATTTTATCCTCGTACTTAAGAGCATCTGAGTGATCTGTGTGGAGACTGCAGTTGTTAGGTATATCTCTTAGTACTTATATGTCAGTGTTATAGCATCCAAGTTTAACTTTGAATTAAGTTCCAGATTCGTTCCCGTACAAAAAAAATATTATTATAGAAAACATTGTCTATTTTAGTGTAATCACTAGGTTATTAATATAGAAAAAATGTATAAAACTTTATATTTTTGTTTATTATTTTTTACAAGGCTTTTCATTTAATACTATTATTGAATTTAATTGAATATGTAAATTTATTAAAATTTAAAGAATTTTGTAATAATTTGTCTCCATCCTTCGTCACAGTAAAGATAAGGATGCCATTGAAAGTCAGCTCTGGGTTTTCTAAGCAACTCATTAGTGGTACACATGTTTGAGACACAGCACTAATGCCAGACCTTTAGGTGTTTTTATTTGCATATTCTGTTTGTTTTCTTATTATTTATTATTGGTTTTGTTATTTTTGTATATAACGATTTTACTGTTTATCATCATTACTTTTTGAATTATTTTATTAGAATTTAATTTGGTTTTAAGTTAGTTTCTCTCTGTTACTGTGTGCGAAATAAATATATATTCTATTCTATATTCTAGACGAAATTTTAAAATATGTAAATCGCCTTACCTCCTTACATTCATACTTATGATTTATCGTAGTTACGAAAGCCGGTTTCATTTACGAAGATTGGTTATTTTTTTTTAATTGACCTTGATTGCAGACACGATCGAAACGAGATATTTTAACAATGTTTTTACAATTTAAATATCCATGGTTATCATATTTAAAATGTCACTAGAACTTAACAAATTTTTTAAACGCAAGTGTCATATTCTTCACGTAGTAAAAGTAATAGGTCCGAGGATGCACTGCAAAAGACAGGTGGAAATTAAATATCGAATTTCATTAGATATTATAATTTTCAATACAGAGCACAAAATGTCTGACGAAGAGCTGAATGCTATGAAAGGTTCCACCTGATGCAGATTTTACGATTAAATTGTATCCAATATATTTTTTGTAGATTTCGGATTGATCTCTGACCTTTCCTACAATATGTTAATTATTAATGCACGAAATATGCTCAAGGTTGTAACAATTATAAATATTCTAACCATTTATATTAAATTTTGTCAATGCAACTGCACGAAAAATAAATGTAAATGCGCTTGAAGAAATAACGCGGAAAAGCCGTATGCCATTACGTACTCGAAATAAAAGCGTAGAAGCCTTACCGGAACTGTCAAGCCTTTTGGTTGAAATAATAATGCATTATGTTTTATGAATTGATAAAAAATATTTATTAAAAAAATCATTAAAAAAAAGGTCACAAGAGTACGGTACGGTAGAATATTAATTTTTAAATTGGATGTGTGTGTGTACTATATATGTATATATACAACATATATACATATCTAGTTGTCTGATTCTCAGATAGTGCGTTTCGTAATAGCAGCTATTACGGAAGTGTCGCAGCGTCAGTGACGGGTCAAGGTCACTCCGCACCAGCCTCTATTTGTACACTATAGTGGTCTGTACCCCTAGTAAGAATTTTACCTTTACAAAAAACTATGACAATTTTAAAGTCAAAAAAGAAATATTATTTACTGTATGAGTCAAAACCAATTGAATATTAAAATAAACTACCTATTAAATACTATATAAATATATAAAGAAAAATATTTTCTTATTAATATTTATGTTAGTTTAGTTATTTAGGATCATTAATGAATAAGATAAATATATGTTTTAAAGATGGTTTTAAATATGTCAATAGATTTTAATTCATAGAGTGTATAATAATTTTGTCTTGATTTTACTAGGTACATAGGTTTGGTAAACTGTAATAATTTTCGTAACGTCAAAACTCTTACTAGGTAATTACTTAGTAATGAGGAAAAAACTTCACTTTAAATTACTTTATACTTTAATAAGATATTGCAATAAAGACTATAAAATCAATAGCAATTAAAGTAAGCTATAAATCTGAAATGATAAAAACTTAAATGAGTTTTACTTTGTTAACTATATGAGTTCACTGAACCTTTTTTGTATGAATAAGATATATGTATGAAGAAGAATAACACTACTTTTGCGGCGAGTCTTTTCTCACTATATAGTCTGTCTTACCTTAAATTGGTGTAATTTAACATACCTACTGCACAGTTGTGACTGGATACTACAAAGTCTACGATCATACAATCTATACCTTATATTTAATTATCTATTTAATTATTACCCCGTTCACCTTGCATTCACCAAATAATACATATATAAATGCACCACTTGAATTTTGCACACCAATCTGTCTCAATCAACTTTGTTGTATAGGTGGATCATAATTCATAAAGAACCTGAAAATTATATTTCTAAATAAAATTCGTAGGGGAAGTTCTAAATACGCTATACAATAGAGAGCGATGGCAAAAATTCCCTCTTTCTCCAGCGGGTAAAAGCCTATATTATCTTACTGTTACCAATATACAAAACATGTACCTACTCTACATGATACGTTCACTGTTTACTCAATGTTAGTAAAACAAGGTCGCTAAAAAATTTAAATTCCTTGTTGGAGGGCGCAAACGAAGCGCTGAAAAATAATTATTTTTTTCAATTAATATAGATTCTACGTTAATCTGAACTACACTGATATTAGGTCGGAATTTGAAAGTTTGAAATTAGTTTTACTTCGATAACATCTCTCTAATTCATAAAATCTATGTACACATTTACAAATTCTGTTAAAAATGATATTTATCTTTAGTCATTTAGTATGATTTATAGAACTATTCTAACTAAAGTAATCAGAAAGTAGTAAAATTTATAAATGCAATATGTTCCGTAATGTGAGAGATCAGAATCAAAACCTCTCTTTCTCTCCGTGTTCTAGTCTCGCATTCCTCCTTATTATATAAGTGTTATGACGCAATTGCATGTGTCCCTCCAATGGAAGTGTATGAACATATAATTTGATCCTATTGTATTGTTATGACATTGTAACGTAATAAAACCACAAATTTTCTACACTGCTTTATCATTCCATGTCATACTGCATGATCAAAGGTAAGCGACACTCAGGACATTGCCTGATCCGAGATTCGAACCTATACTTTTTGGTTATGTCATTTTAGCCACTAGAACTAGACCAATGATAAAATAAATGATTTAAATAAAAACAACACATAGCCTCGGTGGGCACCGGGGTATGATCGGTGACGAGAGGTGCTGGCTGGGTCGCTACTTATTTTGCGAGCAAATAATTGCCGTGAAGCAGGCCGTGGAGCTGGTCTAGGAGACAGCTTCTGAACCGCTCCGCAGTGGAAGCTCCGAAGGAGACGTGATTACGTCTGCAGCCTCCTCCCCCGGCTACCATAGGCCTATGCCGTGAGGGTGCCCTAGATGTGGGTTCCGCTGAGGCGTCACGGTGAGTGCGAAAGAGATCCCGTGTCGTCCTACTAAGGCGATGAGGTTACCGTTTATTTTTTAGTGGTTAACCTTAAAAATGGCAAAGTCTTCTATGCTGTCGGGTAGTCCCACATATAACCCCCGACCAAAAACTTCCTACCTTCCTTTGCAACGATAAAAAAAAGTGGGCACTGAGTTGGAACCGAAATGTTAATATTTATTACTAAATCATTGAAAATGTATTACAAGATAATTATTTTAAATATATATTTTCCTCTTCGACTTGAATGTAAAATCCAAATTGTAATTATCTGAGTTTCCTTAATCATTTTGCCTTAAAGGAAAATGTTATGGAAGATTATGGTATTTATCAATATTTCATTGATTAAAGACAAAATATTTGTTGATTTGTAATCCTTGTTGATTGTTTTAAAGTCTGTACAGTGATTTTAATCTATTAAAATGTTTTTTGTCTGTATCACTGATGACAAGTGAACGCCATGTGTGCGACCTAATAAAGTCTGTGGTCATGAGTAACGTATTGTAGCTCACGTATTATGAAAAGTTTCCTTCGTTGATTCTTTCCCGTTTCTTCAGGAAAGCTGAAGTTGCTAGTGGAAGTTAGAAAGAGCACGTGAATCTGCTTGCCCTTAGCTATTTTTGCCGATATTTGACTTTGCACTAACCTTTTGGAAAATCGGAAGGCACAGTTGCAGTAATTGTTTTTGTTCGAAATCTCCGACTTTGAAAACTCAGTAACTAAAGCTTTGACCCATAGAATCCAGCTATGATACACAAAGGTTTCGTCACTGTTTCTATAATTGGCACCGTGCTAACAAATGTCCTTATATACGTCAAAATACTACGACCAATTTCCCCCGCGATTTATAAATTTCTGTTCATATGAATTTTTAAAGCGATTTTAAATTATATTTCATTCGCCGACAAATTGTTAAAGTGTGGATTACTCAGTATATTCTTTTTAGGATTCCGTACCCAAAGGGTAAAACGGGACCCTATTACTAAGACTCCGCTGTCTGTCCGTCTGTCTGTCTGTCTCCAGGCTGTATCTCATAAACCGTGATAGCTAGAGAGCTGAAATTTTCACAAATGATGTATTTCCATTGCCGCTATAACAACAAATACTAAAAATAAAAAAATATATATTAAGGTGGGTCCCCATACAATAAACGTGTTTTTTGCTCAATATTAAAAACGGTAACAGGTAGACGCTTCAAATTTTCACAGAATATTTACTTGTATATTACCTTTTAAAATAAATAATTAAATAACAATACAGTAAATATTAAAGGGGGCCCGCGTACAAAAAACGTAATTTTTAAGCAATTTTTACTCGATCTTAATAAACAGGTAGAAACTTGAATATTAGTAAAATTAGTTCGAATTGAGCAATAGATTTTACCAAACTACAACAAACGTGATTTTCTATTATAGATAATAGTACCGGACCCTTCGTGCGCGAGTCCGACTCGCACTTGGCCGGTTTTATTTAAACTTACGGTACTACAAAAATCACACTAGCAAGTCCCGTTCAAACAGTAATGGTTTATAATGTTACCATCAAGTCGTTATCAAGCACTTCAACGCGTCCAGTCGCACATCATCAAGCAAGAGTCCTACCGGAACTTCAGAGATGTCTTTAGAATCTCTATTAATGTAATAATAATTGATAAAGTGTTCACTCACCGGCGACCCCGGCGGCGGCCAGCTCACAGCGCGCGCCGGCCCAGTCCGACCCGCACGAACACCGCGCCACGCGCTCGCCGGCACCCGCACCCGCACGCACCGAACACACACCCTGCGGGTGGAGGGGGGTCAGAGACTGACACGCGACAGAGATCAAAGAAAGGGTCACACTCACGTCATTATAGCAGTAGTCCCGACACAGTTCGGCCTCGAGGGCACGACACGAGGCTCCCGCCGCGCCCCCGGCACACTGCGTGCAGCGCGACCCTGAGGACCGATGGACAAAGTGAGCGACTGAGCCAGTGACTAGTGTACGGAGGAGGCGGAGCCCGTCCGTGTGACACGTACCCGCGTACTGAGGAGGACACACGCACTTGGTGCCTTCTAGCGTACGTTCGCAAGAGGCACCATTCTCGCAGCGGCCGCACGGATCGCCTCGCTCGTCTTTATCGTCGTCGACGTCGTGGGCCTCGTTGTCGTGCGTCTCGCTCGTCGCGTTGATCGCGCGATCGCATCGTTCTCCCGTCCATCCCGGATAGCACGTACACTGAATGTGACAACATATAGTGAAACTCGACATGTTGATAAAACTCAAATTGCCTGAAATACGTTAGAACAAAGAGCGACGATACCGTCAAGGGCGGCAGGTCGTCGTCGCCCACGTGCAGGCGATCGTGTGCTGGTAGCACGTGACAGCGACCGTGCGGCGAGCAGTAGGCGCCGCAGCGGTAGTGCTGGCACCGCGCGCCGGCGAACAGCGCGGGACACGAGCAGGCCGCGGCCCCGCCCGGTGACGTCACGCAGCTGCCCCCCGCGCACTGCAGCGAGCACGAGGCCGCCGCACCGCCGGGAGACATCACGCACTCGCGACGCACCTGTATTGTAACAGTCCAGGACAGGATCATTTATACTTACACGAAACGAGTACTGTAATGAGATTCACCTTTCACATTTACAATTAATATTTATAACTTCTAGACAACATAGTAAATGCGGCTGTAATGTTATTTGATAATTATTACATCAGTGATAAGTCATAATTTTATGTAATATACTAACATCGGGTACGTCCGAGGTGGACTGCAGTCCGTCGGGACACAGACAGACCCGCGTGCCTCCCTCCCGCAGGCCGGTGCGCACGCACAGGGCGCTCGCGTGACACGCCTCGGTGCCATCCGGGACCTTGCACGGATCTTCCGCTGATCGGACATACCATAGTATTTGAACATCCATCTTATAGATGGTAATATTAAAATGTCACTAAAATATATACCTAGTCTTGCCATAAATATTGTACCTAAGAAAAAAAAAAAATATTGCAAATAACATTTATTACTTTAACAGTGTGTTAGTTTAATACACAAATATAAAACAATTGAAAATAAAAAAGGTTATTCGAAGCGGTGTCTATTGGCTGCAATAGAGGTTTTTAAACGTTGAGGCCAGTTATCAAGAGAAGCACGCGCTCTTTCCATGGGGACATTCTTCACTGCCAATCATATGGATTGTTTTAGGGACTCCAAATTAACATGGCGTAAGCTGTATTCTCTAAAACTGACCATAAATCATAATCCAGCGGTTTAAGATCGGGACTAGACGACGGCCAGTGTTCAGCTGTGATGAAGTCCGAGACATTCGCTTCCAACCAAGACTGCGTGGATCGAGCTTTACGACCCGGCGCCGAGTCTTGCTCGAAGGACCAAACTTGATTATTGAACATGGTGTTATTAAGGTGCTTAACTACGTTCTTAAGAATGGCATCTTGATACACTTGTGCCGATGTTTTAATATCTTTTCAACAAAAATATGGCTGAATCACTCCTTCATAACTAACACCCCACCAAACCATCACTTAAGTCGGATAATGCCCACGTTACACTCTGTCGACTAATTGGGAAGCTTACTTAGAGCTTTGAGCATAAAAACGGTTATTTAAAATGTTGCTCAATTGTAAATTTTTTCTCATCCGTAAGCAAAATTTTTCTGTGACCTCCCTTCGCGTACCGCTTCAGTAGTTGTTTCGATTTTACAATTCATCTTTAATTTATTAGTTAAGAAATGACCAGTGCGTCTCTTATAGGCTGCAAGTCCTAAATCATCTCTTAAAATACGCGACATAGCTCTAGGTGCTATATTCATTTCCCGAGATAAAATCTTTGGCTTTCGGACAGGATTTCTTCGAATTCTTTCCCTTACTGGTTTGACGACCTTTTTCGTACGAACACTACGTGGACGGCCAGATCTTTCTCTGTCACAAACAAAGGAAGTCTCATTGTACCTATTTATAGCCCGGTACACAAACATTTGACTATAAACAAGTGTTTCAAAAATTGCATTTGGCTCCATACCTACTTTGTGTATTGCAATCACAGCGATTCTTTTCTTTTTATCACCCCACTCCGTTTTAATATCGCAAAGTATTGTACAATGTATTGGCGCCAAAATGAGAAAACACAATGAACAATCGTATAAAAATGACAAATTCCAAATTTAAATGTAATATTTTTTATCTTTAATTGTAACAGTATTTATGGCCAGACTAAGTATATATTGATTGTAGTTAATATTTATTATAAATCTAATAATGGAAAAAATATATAAAATAATAATAAAAAAAAAAATTGGAAATATATTTCTGGTCATTTCAGTATATTTAGTAAAAGGTAAGACACATAAGTTGTCGGAAAGTACCGTTTGCCAGAGTTACGAAGAGCGCCGGGTGCAGCACGGCCAGCGCGGACACGGGAGCGCGGTGTCGCGGGAGAGGCGCAGGGGCGGCGCCGTGTGCTGGGCGCGGGCGGCGCGGCACAGCCAGCAACCCGCGCGCCGTGCCGCACCACACGTGCTCCTCCCACACCGCCATGCGCGAACAGGCGCGTCCTCCCGGAGACGCCGGCTCGTCCTCTACACGGACGAAGAGGGGTCACTACCGGTCTATGGTTGTCGGTGTGGGGTGCTTTGAGGGTACGAACCCACGTATGTCGGCACGTCGTGTTGTGGCGCGGCGTCTGCTGCGAATACGGCGTGCACGGCGGTGTCGCCGGCGCCGATCGCGTCGCTGCGTAGCGTGCCGCGGTGCGCGTCTAGCGTGTAGAGACGAGCTCCGGGCGCGTGCAGCGCTAGCGCCGTGGGGCGTCGCAGTCCGCGCGACACTGCCGAGCGCATTCCGCCGCCATGCAGCCGTGCGCCCCATACGCGGCCCCACGACCCACGTTCGGACCAGAACAGCTCGCTGCGATATACGCACACTCATTCATTTTTCAGGGATCAATCATTCGTTGGACTACTGAACGGCAACCTACCCGGTCTCTAGCGATATGACGAGGTCATCAGGCTCGGCGCCGGCCTGCCTCCACAGCGTTACCCGCCGTCGGCCGTCCAGCGTCGCCACATGCAGCGCACCCTCTGCACGCGTTTTTTCCGTTGCGTGTACGCTGGTCCAGTACAGGCGCTCGGCCAGCGGGTCGACAGCCACGCCGCGCACGATGCCTGCATCTTCCACCACAGTTTCTGCAGCGTTCATGTCGGGTGGTGCGTCAGGCAGCGGCGGGGAACGCGCCGGCACACCGGGCGTTTGCTTGCCACGCGCAGCTACTAGTCGTACGCGCCGCACCCGCCCGCTCGCGTCTGCCCACCACGCCCACCACACGCCACCCACGGGCGCCACGCACATACTCACTACCTCCGCGCTGCAACACCCGCACATCAGTGAGCCGTCCGTACGTACACGCACCATAGCGCCCTCCCCCCGGTCGATACTTACGTGTCATTATATCGCGGAGCGGATAAGGGTGACTCGTGCTCGTGTTTGTGCAACTCCAGCAACTTCAGCACTCCGCTTGTTGCTACTAACACCTTCGCCCTCTCGCCTTTACGAACACAACATGTTTATCATCATCAAGAGAAGAGAGGAGTTTTTATCGATAAATTTTCCATGTAACAAATTTACGAAACAGTATCGACCGTACCTGTAGCCTCACAGGAGAACGTGCCGTCCGATAGTTGGTGTTGTTTGTATCCAGCGACGCACCTAAAATTTACGACGACGCATAGATAGCTAGCATTATTATAATTAGTGGTGGATAATAAATATATAACAAATAGCTTTTCAAATTCCTGTCATGCAATTTGGAAAGCACCGCATGCGACACACGATTTTTGTGGGTGCATAAATGTTTGTGTGCGTGCTCACTTGCAGGTGTGATTATGCGCGTGCTTGGGCAGGCATAGCTGCGAACAAGTGCGCCAACTGCAACCGTTCTCTGCCGAGATACACAATTACATTATTCGTATGCTTTATGCGTAATACGTATCCTATTTTAAAAACATAGTTTCTGTTTGGAAACGTAAATCAGAGTAGTAGACAATGAACGCAATATTATGTAGTGTATGTGTGTACCAGCGGGTGGACAAGGCGCGTCGGCAGGAGCGCACCGCCCATCCCCACACAGTTGCTCGTCACGCGGGCAGAGTGACTCCGCGCGGCTGCGACTTCGGCTACCTGCGATCGAAACGGAAATCATTAAGATTAGGTATATTGAATAACTGTACAATTGCTGGGCATGTCATGGCTTTGCGTGATCGTGCAAAAATCTGGCATACATAGGAGTGGATTCTCGTCAGAGCCGTCGGCGCAGTCCCGAAAGCCATCGCAGATCAAATGCGGCGGGATGCAGGTGTTCTCTCCGCAGCGCACCATGGGCGGCGGGCAGGCCGTGTGGCGGCACACTCCGGGGTCCTCGTCCGAGCCATTCGCACAGTCGCGGCGACCGTCGCAGCGCCAGGCCGCAGGCGCGCACCAAGCCCCTGCGCCGTTTCCTCCACCCGAGCAGCGCAAGCGCGTCCCGCATTCGAGTGAGGGCGTGTCGCGAGCGGCCGCGGCGGTAGCGGTACCAGTGCAGTTCTCTTCGTCCGATCCGTCGACACAATCCAACTCGCCATCGCACCACCACTCGCTGAAAAAACGTTTATTTAAGATTCAAGAACTCTCATCCAGTCGTCAGCAGAACATAGATAACGCGGCGCACGTACTTGAGCAGGCACTCCTGCGAGTGCGTGCAGAGGCGGGCGCTGGGCGGACAGGCGGCGGCGCATCCGCGCTCGTCTTCACCGCCCGCGCACTCAGCCGCACCCGAGCAGCGCAGTGCGCCGCGGATGCACTCTCCATTATCACAGCGAAACTCTGATTCGGAGCAATTCCGCGGAGTGCAATCACGTTCGTCGGATCCGTCGGCGCAGTCCTCGTCGAAGTCGCAGCGCCATCGACCCGGAATGCAACGCATGTCAGCACAGCGGAAGTACGTAGGCTCGCAAGCGGCATGCGCATCGCAACGTGCTTCATCCTCGCGCGCGGGGCAGTCCGCCTCACCGTCGCATAGCCACTCGCGCGGCATGCACCGTCCCGACGCGCATCGGAACTCCCCGCGGGCGCACTCTCGCGATGCGCAATCGCGCTCATCGGACCCGTCGCTGCAGTCCGCGTCGCCATCGCACACCCACACTTGGGGAACGCATGCTCCCGAGCCGCATAGAAACTGAACGTGTTATTTTAACTAATTATCTTTGATATATTATATATTTCATATATTATAATATAACCACATATACGAACATTGTGTGGCGGACAGCTGACGGGTGGGCAGTCTCGCTCATCTTCCTCTCCCGCGCAGTCCGACTCTCCGTTGCACCGCGCGTCGGCAGGCACGCAACGAGCGGGCGCCCCTAGTGGCGCGTGCTCGGGACATTTGAACTGCGCAGCGAGGCACGTGAAGGCGTCGCAGTCGCGCTCATCGCTGCCGTCGCCACACTGCTGCACGCCATCGCAGATGTGAGCAGGGTGTACACAGCGCGTATTTGCGCACTGGAACTGCCCCGGCGAGCAGCGGAAGGCGGGGCACGTCGCAGGCTCGTCCGATCCGTCGCCGCAGTCGTCCTGATGTCGAGACCAACCAATTCGGTAACCAAGATGTACGATTAGAAAATATAAGGCAACACGACGAAATAGAACTCGTCACAACGAAATACCTGAGTGTCGCAGCGCCACCAGAAGGGAATGCACTTAAGTGAGGAGCGGCACACGAAGTGCGCGGATGTGCAGTTAGGCGAGCACGAGCGACCGTCCGCGCCAAGCACGAAATGCTCGGGACAGGCGCAGTGCGCGGTAGCGCCGCCCCCTTCCAGCGGCGCCAACAGACATAGTCCAGTACAGTTTAGCCTCTCACAGAGAGCCGTCAGTTCTGGAATACGTTGGTCGAGTGATTAGCGGAAACGCCTAACGTCTAGGGCACAACGGGGATCGGGTTCGGTTTCCGGCAGGGACAGGCATGAATGAGATGAGATGTCTGTTTCTAGGTTTTGTCGTTTATTAAATATATTCTCAGTATTTATAATGTGTATTTCTGTGTATTTGTATCGTAATCCAACACTCTTCACATAGGCCCATAATTTGCTTACATAAGGGTTATATCAATTTGTGTAATTTGTTCTGATACTATTATTATTGATGAAGGTCGGTATCACAACAATACACGGCGGCAGTTTTACGATCTCGTACCAGGCATGGGCGGCTGTCTCGCGGGGTGCAGCACGCGTAAGTCCATAGGCTTGTGAACGGCGCGAGCCTCGACGCGACACCTCAGCGCGCCGCCCGCTGCCGTTTCGCCGCTCCAGGACTCCTGTGACACCACTTCGTCAGCGACTGCACAAACGCACAAACACACAAACATACACACACAAAAAATCGAATCGCAAATTACATTATAGGAGGGGTGCGGGCGTCGGCGACACGAGTGCAGAGCGCGCGTTTCCCAATCCGTCCAGTACACGCGGCCATCCCACACGCCCAGCGCGAACACGTGGTGCAGTGGCAGCCACGGCATGCGGTCTGAGCAAACAAGAGGTCATTCGGTCAGTCGTATGCGGAGTCAGCTCCACGTGGAGAGTGAACACGGAGGAGCCGACCGACCTCTAGAGAACAGCACCCGCACGTGTGAGCCATCGAGGCGCGCTACGGCGATGTAGTCTTCGCGCGCATCTGCAAAGAACAGTTCTCCGGAGGCGGGCGACAATGTGAGGGCGTTGGGCCAGCCCAAGCCCCGCAGCAGCACGGTGGGCCGCGAGCCGTCCAGCCCGGCACGACCGATGTGTGCGGCCGCGCCCCAGTCCGACCAATACAAGTACCTGCACAGCACCAATCACTTATTTTAAGTGTCTAAAATTATAAAGTATTTACTTAGCCACTTCATGTGTTTTTAAAAGTCACAACTTCAATTTCATAAAAAAATTATGATAGGTGCTCTAATTTATTTATTTATTTATTTATTATATATGACACACGTAACAGTTTGCGGCCAATATGGTTTAAAATATTCTGCACAATAATAAATATCAAGCCGCTCACCAAAAAAAATTAGTGTGTTCTTTATGAACAAAAAATAAAAAGTGTTACTTATAACTATGATAAAAATTTTAAATTACACAATAGTTACAACAGATATTCACAAATATAATAAAGCTGGCTTAGTGACTAATATGCTCTAAAAATAAAGTAACAAGAAATCCCAATAAAATAAAAATATTAAAGAGTAAAATGTATGAAAGCAGCAACAGGAATTAACAATTTAACAAATAAAAAATAAAATAAAAATAAAAAAGTGGCAACCTTAATAAAAACAAGTGCAAACTGTCTACTCCGAACCAGAGTTTGAAACAATACACCGAATTACTTTTCTTTTAAACATATTAGGATGATAATCAAAAATATCCAAATCTGGAAATTTTAACACAATGCTATCATAGATTCTACACATTCTAACCAGCGGGTTGTAATAAGATGTGTTGTTTTTAAACACGTTCAACCTGAACACTCTCGAAGACCTACATCGATACTGGGTGTTAATATTAATGTGTGATAAGAGATCAGAACAATCAATTTGGGAATGAATAATTTTATGTAATGTAGTTAAGAAAACCATATCACGTCTCAAGTAAAGAGGAATATTCTTGAAGTATGTAGATCTCTCTGAGTACCCATTCAGAGAACGGGAAAAGCCAAATCTCCAACTTAAGACTCTGAGACAATGTTTTTGAATTGCCTCAATGCGGTTTGAATGGACATTATAATAAGGAGACCAAATTATAGAACCATACTCCAATCTACTCCTTACGAAACTATAATATAAATTTAATGTTGTTTGTATGTTTTTAAATTCTCTCGTGTTTCTTATAATGAAACCTAACAACATTCTGGATTTCTTTATGACGTAGTTGTAGTGCTCCTTAAATGTTAACTTTTTATCAATGTATATTCCAAGATCCTTTATACAATCCTTCCTTTCCAAGATATGATTATTAATTTGGTAATCAAAGTTGATTTGGAGTTTCTTAGTCGTGAAAGATACGATACTACATTTGTCCTCATTTAAAGAAAAGAGATTGTCATTGCTCCATTGTGATATAGTATTGAGATCATTTTGAAGATCCAAACATTCTTTTTTATCAATGACGGTTATGAAAATCTTCAAATCATCAGCGTAAAGTAAGCATTTATTATTTATTACTTTTATGAGATCGTTGAAGAATATAATGAAAAATAGTGGCCCCAAATGAGAGCCTTGAGGAACACCTGATGTAATCCGCACGGCTGATGACATGAAACCCTTCAATGTAACTATTTGGGAGCGTTTGGACAAATATGATTTTATCCAACGTAGCAGATCGCCGTGTATCCCAAAAGAAGCGAGTTTATGGCACAATAAATTGTGATTTATTCTATCGAATGCCTTGGAAAAATCCGTGTAAACTGAGTCGACTTGCTGAGTCTTAGTAAAAGCGATGAATAAAGTAAGAGTAGGATCAAGTAGGAAGGTTCAAGACATAAACATAACAAAATCTTTTATTAGACAAGACGAAAACGATAACTACCGGCTAACAAGCACGCAATGAGCTTAGAAATTCAAAACGAATGGGTGACCATAGAAAATTTTTGTATCCCAATAGCTTTGAGGTGACGCACCCTGCTTTATGATTAGACCTCAGCATTATTAAAATTTTATCTTAGGGTTTGAAAATATCTATAAACATGTATAGCCATGTTAAGCTTATTTAAATTTATATAAATATAGAATGAAAAATAAACCGATACGGGCCGGCCGTACCGTAAGCGATACGGTAGCTCAGTTGGTAGAGCGACGGGACGGTTTCCCAGTAGGCGCGGGTTCGAATCCCTGCCCGTATCGGTTTATTTTTCATTCTATATTTATATAAATTTAAATAAGCTTAACATGTTTATTTATAGATATTTTCAAACATTTATTATGGTAGTGGCATCTTTTCAATGTTTTTCTATATTGCAAAGTTAGAAACATTGGCTAGGACTTTCGAAAGAAGCGTAATAGATGTCATCACCGTCCCGATAAAGACGATCACATATAGAATGATTAATTCACCGAGGCCTACAGCGATACGGTAGCTCAGTTGGTGGAACGACGGGATGATTTCCCAGTAGTCGCGGGTTCGAATCCCTGTCCGTATCGGTTTACTATTCATTCTATATTTATATAATTTTTATCTTAAGGCATTCATAATGACTCTCCCAGATTAACATAATTTAGTAAGATGGGGCAAAGCCACCGAAAAGTCTTGCAACGTCTGTGGGGAGGCAGTAGGAGCAGTGAAACACTTATTAGTAGGGTGATACTTCTGGATAGAGGTCGCCACGATAAGGTGTTAGAAATCACGGGAAGCGGTTAGTCTTTCAGTAGCAAGAGCGCGGAAGGGTATAACAACCACGATACGATCTGTAGAATTCGTAAAAGAAGGCTCCTTCAAAAAATCAAAAGAGAAGCCTTATTCAATATTAGGCGCGGCTCCTGATTGGATTCTAATGATGGACATGTATGAAAAGCATTACAAAATCCCTGGGGATGTTGGTGTTTCGTCATCCAGACCGGACTTATTCTTGTATTCTAAATATCTAAGGCGCGAGATACTTTTGGAGCTTACTGTTCCCTGGGAAACAAACATCGCCAGGGATCACAAATTTAAGCTTAATAAGTATTACGAACTGACCAACAAACTGTCCAGGGAATAAATTTATAGTTAGCGTGTACGCGTTACAAGTGGAAGCGAGAGGTATAACAGCAAAATCTCTCTATAAGTTACTTAAACCTTTTACTTTCTAGAAATAGCATCGGTTCATTTCTAGAACATATTTCAAAGGCGGCATTAGTAGGTTCTTTAAAGTTGGTTAGGTAGGGAGAGGAGTGTGGATAGTGGAGCCTAGCGTGTATGCGCTTAATAAAGGGGTCCCTTAAACCTGGGTCGCAAGTTCCAGGCATTGTTTGCACATTCTCCTTGCAACGCGATGGGCCTGGCACCCGCACGGTTAATCCATGGAATGCTAAGAAGTATCCTCTCGTCGTCTTGCGTAGAAATAGCAATAATTGAATAAATTACTTATTATCATTATGAGATATTCTATTAAATTATAATATAACAAGGCAATGTAATTTTGCAATCTGTGTTAAACACATTTTAATTGTCCACAAAAGTATTTTTTTATAGCTAATGCAGAGTTTTGTAAAATTTATATTGCATTATAATATTATGACAAATCGTATAAAGCTTACACGTATTTTAAGTCGAACAAAGCTTTATTTGAAGTATCGGCGACACTCACCCTTGCTGCGGCAGCAGCGCTAGCGCCCTGGGCTCGGCCAGCCCCGCCCGTAGCAGTACGCGTCGGTGTCGGCCGTCCAACCGCGCCACTTCGATGCTGTCGGTGCCCTTATCGCACCAGTATACGTTCCCGCCGACCCAGTCCGCCGCCAGTCCGTCTGGGTTTTGCAACGTGGCGCCCGCCAGCACGCGCGCGTCCGCCCGTCCCGCGTCCGCAGCCACGTCGCCCGCCATGCCTTCACCCGCCACGCCACACAGCCGCTTGATGGAGGATCCCAGGCGCGTGACGTCACTCCACAGCAGGCAGCCGCGCGCCCACAGAGCGTCAAGAGCAACGGCATTTGTGAGATTGTGTACGAGGAGCGATGTGGCGGCCATTTCCGAGCTATCCTCCTCCACGATGCTGGTGCGCCGGATGTAGTATCGGTTTGTGAATATTAACGACGCCTTCACATCTGTTGGTTATGGCGGGTATAACTTGTTAATTAGGTAGGGGGAAAACTTTCTTCGTATTTTATATGAAAAGTCAAGACTTTTTTTTAACTTTAATTACATTCATTTTTATTATATATGTACCATTTTTTTGGATATTTTTTTTTGCCATCTTGTAGGTAGTGACATAATCCCGCTGCTGTAGATTTTTGAGGAATTTTGATCAAAAAGACGACACAAGTAATTTTGAGACCCTAAAGAATTCTGTTGAGACCGAAACAGGTAATAACTTTAATTACATTCATTTTTATTATATATGTACCATTTTTTTTTTGGATATTTTTTTTTGCCATCTTGTAGGTAGAGACATAATCCCGCTGCTGTAGATTTTTTGGGAATTTTGATTAAAAAGACGACACAAGTAGTTTTGAGACCCTAAAGAATTCTGTTGAGACCGAAACAGGTAATAATCTGAAGGTACAAGGTCCACTTAGCCAACCTCTCTTAATTTTTTGCTGAATGGCTAAAGATGTGTGTGGTCTAGCGTTACCTTGATGAAAGACCACACTCTTTTAATTGATGAATTCCGGCCGTTTTTTTTTTAAGTTCTTGCTTTAATCTCATCAGCTGTTCTCAGTAAAGAAGTAAAAACTCATATTGAACAATGCTCTTCCAGGTCTACCATACACAGGTACATACACCTTACTGCTACTTAATTCGGGTTTTGCCACAGTTTATGAAGCCTGACCGATCTTTGACCACGACCTTTCTCGGATGATCTTATAGTATGTGATCCACTGTCATCACCAGTTATTAATCTCTTCAAAAACAGGTCGGTTTTATTACGTCTCTTTAAAGAATAGCAAATGAGTACACGAGTCATTAGTTTCCATTCAGTGAGTTCTTGTGGCACCCAAATAACGAGCTATTTTGTGTACCCAACTTTTTTCAAATAAGTCAAAACCGTTTTGTGGTCAACCCAGTTCTTCAGCTACGTCGTAACTACTGACATGCCAATATTATTCCACTTTTTCAAAAATAACGTCCATTTTATTTGTAACAGGGGACCAGAGCGAGGTGCAACTTTCACATCAAAATTCCTGGATTGAAAACGCTTAAACCAATTTTGTGCTAGTCTTATTGACACTGCATGAAGTCTATAAAGGTCACAAATGTTTTTGCATACGGCTTGCGTATCAAATTTCTTCAATGAAATGTGTTTTTGTTTAATATAACCGTTTGAATGTAATTAAAACCAGCCAGATACAAATAGTAAAGCCAAAGATTTTTTATTACAAATTTATAAATACTATATGCGAAAAAACTTTTTTCCCGATTATACATATACATTACTATAAAGTATACTTATTGTGTTGTTTAACTTTTTGGATATTTTTTAAATAAAAAAAATTGTTGAGCGTTATATTATTAACATTTTTGATAATCCACATATTTTAAGAATAGTTATCAATTTTATAGAAAATAAATACGAATTAATTATTAACTACAGTCATGGAATATCTCGTCATCATTGCGTTGATATTTTTAACATGAAACAGAGTAGAAATAAAGTTGACGTGAAACGGCGGTCGCTGGCAATTTTCGAAATGAATGGAGTTGAGTGAGTGAGATTATACATAAGGAGATATTTATAATTCAATTGTTCCCTATACAGGCTGTCAAAATTCGGACCCTTTTGTAATACCATCGCTGAATGAGTACGCATAGAGAACAAAATAATGAAATTCTCACTGGAGATAGGTGTGCAGCTGGATCCATCAGGTAGCAGTCGGTAGCCGCGCTCGCAGGAGCACACGTAGCTGCCGGGCGTGTTTCTGCAGTGATGGTCGCAGGGCTCGTCCTCGGCGCACTCGTCCACGTCGCGACAGGCTCGACCGGCGCGCCTCCAGCCGGTGCGGCACCAACACGACCGACCCACCGCCAGCTCCGAGCAGTTGTGCGCGCAGCCGCCGTTCAGCACCATGCACTCGTTGATATCTAGCAGACACACGCACCGCACCGTCATCACCCACGAGGAGAATGCTCGGTGACCTCTGAGCGATACTTACTGCAGTGCCACTCGTCAGTGAAGTCACCGCAGGAGTCTCGTCCGTCGCACAGCGCGCTCTGCGGCACGCAGGCGCCGTTCCCGCAGCGCCACTCCCCCCGCGCGCAGACCCCCGCCCCGCCCGCCGCCGTCGCTGCGGCCTCTGCTGCGGTCCCGAACGCCTCCGCGAAAGATGCTGCAACACATGAAACATCGTACACGCTACGGTTTTGGAGACCTGGTTGCGCGAGTTCATAAACGTACAGCACATGACGGGATCCTCGTCGCTGCCTGGTCCGTCGGGAATGTCACCGCAGTGATCTCGTCCATCGCATACGAGCGCCGCGGGCACGCACCGCCCGCGGCAGTACAGCGAACCCGGCGCGCCTGCGCAAAGCTGCGAGGACGGCGACGTGGTGGTGGGATACTCCGTTCCGGGAGATTCAGGAGCAGCGGTACTGGTGCCAGAGCCGGAGCCGGAAACCGCGGAAGATGAGCAACCCGGCGGCTCGTCGGAGCCATCCTCGCAATCAGTGTCACCGTCGCAGTAGAGACTCTGTTACGAGTGATTAAAAATATATATTAACGCATTTCACAAGTTGAAATTTAATGTAACAAACCTCTTTGTATGATGATTGATACATAGATATCGGAAGGATTCTATAGCGAATGAACACATATAGGAACAAATGAAAGGATACTTTAAAATGTTGATGAACAAAGGAAATAAATAGACGGGATGTAAAAATAAAAACGATTAAATAGAGAAAAAAATTCATTCGTGCCCTGTCGGTATACCAGCAGACGAATGAAAACTACTTGGAGAGAATAGGTGCCTCCTCCTCGTGTGCCCGTAAGAGTCTCACATAACCGCTTCCACCTTCCCCTGGATGGAGGTGTGTATCCATGAGGATTCCAGACGTTAAAAAAAAAATTTAAAAAAAAATAAAAAAAAAGGTGGCTAACTTGGCTTTACAATAAGCTAATTTAAGTTGACTATAATTATTATTAGAAGTAAACTTCATGATACAAAAATCAAATCAAATTAGGGCCTGCATTAAGAGTCGTCTTATAATCAGTACTTCTTTCTGTTGATAATGATTAGGACATAGGTGGTATTTTATCAATTTGTTTCAGAACCTTGTGGCAGTTCTTCAAGATGATGTCAGTGACGTAAGGAACTAAGTTACAACGCTGTATGAATGATTAGGTAGCAGGTCATCTGGAATAATAGGCGATATCTATTTCGCACGACCTGTGGTATTCTATAGATCACGAAACGTGACGAGAATGGATAGAGTAAGAAGTATATTTAAGAAGTTGTTTTAAAATAGCATCAGTGATAGAAAAGATGAAAAGTATTCGAAAATATCCATAAACATGTATAGTATATGTTCAGATTATTTAAAATTTGGAGAGTTATAGTTTGTTCTAATTTTGAATATGAGTTTAGTATAGGAGAAGGTGATGACCAAAGAAGACCGAAGAAATGATATGGCAATGAAGTATGCACGGTGCAGTGTAAGAAGACATGTGATAGAAAATAGTGGAAGGAATTGACATGTTGCCCTCACCCTAAGTAATTGGTAAAAGAACTGGTGGATATATTTATGATACATAAAAACTGATCATTTTACTGATTTATATTAACTGAAATAAAAGTTAATGATAATGAATGTTTTGTAAGAGTGATACTTTATAACTGACAAACTAATCTATTAAAAGTGAAATAGATCATGAATTATCTAAATGTAGAATGTTCACTACAGTAAGCTTTAAGCTCCAGTTATTATGTGTTGAAAATAAAAATAGTGTGTAAAACATTTCGATTCAAGGAGTATTTGCTCGTGATATTCTATCGGTTTTCGTTGCGTGTGAAGTTACATTACACAGTTCCTTTTTTCTTTTGTTTATTAAGTAGTACTTATATAAATTTAGAAATTACGAGTACTTATATAAATTTAGAATTTACTACGAGTACTTATAAAAATTTGGATTTTAATATGAGTACTTATATATTTAGAATTTACTATGAGTACTTATATACATTTAGAATTTTTGGGGGAATGAATCATGCAAGTATATATTGACAGGAATTTTCCATACTTATTGCTTTTTAAGTAACATATATAACTATGCGTTCCGTTAAAAAATTAAGCCACTCTGTGAACACGCTCTTGATAGCGAGCGGTCTTCATATTTAAGAAAAAAATTAATGTCTTTAAAATCATAACTTCGCTTTTCTTAAATGAAACAAAAAAAAAAGTATTCGGTTTCTAGCGATTTTGCATACCTAGTAACATTCTCTATTGCATTGACACAAACTATAATAACAATATTTTTTTACCTCATTAGTTTTTAAGTATGTATATTCAAAAAAAATCTAATCATATAACATACAATTCTCTGGTCTATTAACAACATATATGAATACTTAGAAAACTTTATAATGTACGTACACTTAAGTTATGTGACTCACCGCCTGCAGACATAGCTCGGAGCCGGCGCAGCGGAAGGAGCCCGGCGCGCACTCACAGCCGCGCTCGTCCGAGCCGTCCGAGCACTGCGGGGCGCCCGAGCATCGCGCCGTCCGCGCCACGCACTCTCCCGACCCGCAGTGGAACGAGTCCGCGCTACACACGCCGGCGCGCCCTGCACACACACACATTGCGTCAGCGTCGGTTCACACCCGGGGAGGTAAGAGAGCATAAGGAACGTACTGCAATGCAGTGCCTCGTCGGAGCCGTCAGTGCAATCTGCGCGGCCGTCGCAGCGCCACGTCAGCGGGATGCACTCCGCCCCACCGGCGGTCGTCGTCCCGCAGCGAAACTGATCCTCGCCGCATCCCTCCACGGGTTGCTCCTCGAACGCATCCGATCCGTCAAAGTTCGACGGCGTCGTGCTGTCTGTTATTAAAGAGGTAGAAGTTATCGATCAGTGTATATTTTCTTAACGTGGAGGAACGGACATATCCGCGTCCATACCTATGCAGCCCTCCTCGTCGCTCCCATCGTCGCAGTCGTGATGTCCGTCGCAGTGTGCGGCGGCCTCGTAGCAGGGCCCCCCGGAGGCGCAGAGCCGCGCCCCAGGAGCGTCACAATCAGCTCGCGGACATCCGGCCTCGTCCGAACCGTCCGCGCATTGCGCCGCGCCGTCGCACCGCGTGCTCAACGACACGCACTCGCCGTCCGTGCACCTGCAAACACATACCTGACTGATTATTTCTGATATTATGTTCCAAGTATGTTCAGTCATAGTAAAAAAATCTTTATTCCTTAACAATATTTTACATTTATTTGGACACTTCAAAGTGATACAAATATTGTAAACATTACCACTCCTTCACAGGTGAGATCCATAAGGAAAACAACAATCTTATTACCTATTTTATGATAATTCTGTCGCGTACCTATACTCTGAATCGGAGCAGTCGCAGTCAAGTTCGTCGGCTCCGTCGTCGCAGTCGACGTGTCCATCGCAGCGACGCTCCGGCGCCGCGCAGCGCCCGCCCGCACCGCACCGCACCCAGCCCGCAGGGCACGACCGCGACGCTGCACACGCACGGGACGTCAGCGCAAACATTTACACCCCGCACGCACACGATCCATACATACGCACTGCAGTAGTAGAGGTCTTCGTCGCTGGAGTCAGTTTCGCCACTGCAGTGCGGCACACCGTCGCACACGAGACGCGGCAGCAGACACGGACCCTCCGCACATGCGAAGAGACCGGGCGTGCATGCGGCGTCAGGACGCTGACAGGCACGCCCGTCTAACGCAAGCACGCGTCCTGCGCCACAAGAGCATGTCGCGTGCCCTCCTGCGCCTGTAGTGCACCGCTCTGCGCATCCACCGTTTAACACCGCGCACGGGTCCGAAGAGCCTGAAACACCGGCACTAAACACCTGCCTGAACACGAGCCTGAAACTCATGGATTAATCTACCTGCCAACGGTTCTACAACAGATAGAGTCAAAAACGCTGGTACTGTTACCAATACTTAAATTTATTAAATTATTCTCTTAGGTGTTTGAAGCTCTAACATATATGTGACATATATGTGTAGATTTGGTCTCGTGATTTATATTATATGTAAAAATATTTATCATGATGCTAATCTCTGAAGTTGTGAAATAAATTTAGAAAATTAATTTGGTCAGATCATAATATGACGCCCCGACATATTAAGAGTAGTAACATAAAATGAATGACGATTCCTTACAGGTCTGGTGGTGCGGCGCCACCAGCACTACGGCGCACGGGCGCGGAACGTCCCGGCGAAGCGCCCGCACCGCCCCACCGCCACGTTCCGCCGCGAACACGCCGCGCGCCACCCAGTCCGACCACGCCACCCAGCCGCCGCCTGCCGCCACCGCGAACGGGTGTTCTGAGCGCGATCGCGTCACCACGCGCCGGTGTGAGCCATCGTAGTGCATGCACTCCAACTTATCCAACCGAGCGTCCGCCCAGTACGCCAATCGCGCCGAATGTTCTAGCGCCAACCCGTTAGGCATCAGCACGTCCGTGGTCACGAGCGCTTGCCGCCCCCGTCCACTCGCATACACGCGTTCGATGGAAGGTCGCGACTGATTCCAGTTCGTCCAGTAAATTCGTCTGCGAGACAGACGAATACCCGTTAAGTAGATCTCCGAACGCTTCCCCGTTAACCGAGTGGGCGAAACGAATACCTCTCGCAGGGGTCGTAATCGATGCCGCGGGGGCGGTCCCCGGGTTTCAGTGGGAGTACAGAGCGCACGTGTTGCACGCGCGCCATCGGCGGCTCCGACAGCAGAGCGGGCAAGGAGGCGGCGCGCAACGCGGGGGCCGAAGCGCACGTCCAGTACAGCGTACGCTCCTGCGCCGCGAATACCATACCCTCCACCGACCCCGTATCTATAGATGTCAGATTAGGTGTTATATCATTCGACGAATGCTTCACAGTATCACGCGCTATGCGGCTTACGGGGCAGAAGTTCGCGGTGGTCGGAACCGTTGAAGTGTACGGAGAGGATGGAACCGCGCTGGATGTCAGAATAAAATACCGTCGACGTTGAGTACTCGTAGGCCAGCGCGATTGCGTTGCGCATGATGGTCCTGTGAATTACAGATGAACTTGAACTTTAGCGACGAACGAAAAATAGTAAGCGATAGTGTTATGAGGCTATACTGACTTGTTCTCGATGGGCGGATATGGCGAGTTGAGTTCCTTGTCGACGTCCATATGTATAGTGTCGATCATTGTCACGCGCGAGTACATCAAGAACGACGTGTACGCTGAAATTTAGCGATGTCTATTTTTATAATACTTATATATTTCCGGATGAAGATCCACGTGAGCGCGTGTACTCACGCGTGCAGTTCTTCCCGTTGGGCGCAAGTTCTCCGTGCGGGCAGGCACAGCGCGCGGCACGTCCATCCCATAGGCAAAGCGCCTCACAGCCGTTGTAGTTCCGCGCGCAGGGATTGCGCACAGTCAGCCCCACTCGGGAGGCATTCGACAAAATCTGCAATGAACCGAACCTCAAAACTCCTGCTGGCTTACGAGTACGGTCGGTTTTCGAGTAACCTAGATACCACGAGATCCTTGAGGCCATCGCCTAGCCCTTCGACGAGCACGCGGTAGTCAGTCAGGTCGGACAGCGGCGCGGAAGCAACGCTGCCGCGGCGCAACGCCGCATCCGCCCAGTACAGCCGGCCACCGTACACGGCCGCAGCCACTGGATGCGTCAGCGGTGCGCCCAAATGCACGCGTCGCCGCGCACTGCCGTCGTAACGCATGCACCACAACGACACGTCCCAGGTGTCAGTCCAATAAAGCTTCTGTTCGCGCACGTCTAGCGCGATGTCGGTGAGCGCCGTGCCATTATAAAGCAAGGCGGGCACAGACGCGTCTAGTCGCGCGCGCTCGATCCAGCCGCCACCACCCAGAAAGATCCAACCCGCCCACGGATCCACGGCCAGGGCTAGGGACACGTGTGTACTTATAGATTTAAGACAATACGAAAATTTACTTCAACAGTGGGAATACATGAAATGTGCTAACGAGTTTAACGAACAATTTGGATGTGTCTACTTTTTTTAAATATTAATTACCTTCCCTACCTTTGTATTTATATCTATGATTTTCTAAAATCCATTAAATCAAATTGCCCACCCTGTTTATTTTACTTAGATTACAGAGAGTAGAAATCACACTAAACCGTACCCGTAACGATAAGAGGGCTGGTGTCCCGCAGCACGTATCGGTGACTTCCGTCAGCACGCGCCAGCAACAGTAGCGCCTGCGCCGCGTCGGTAGCGTACAGCTGACGCGCTAGCGGGTCCAGTGCCAGCGCCGCCAGCGAGTCAGCCGCGCCACCCGTGCTTGCCTGCCAAAGCACACGTTCCCGCCCGGCACCTGACCGCCCCGCCCGCCACGCCGCACCCCCTTCCGGGTCCGCCCAGTACAGCCATTCGCCCTCTGAGCACACCGATATCTAAGCACACGCCAGCATAACAGACAGCAATTCGTAGCGAGCCACCTACCAGGATCGTAATCAACGACAGCGGCGCTAGCTACCCGAGGAACTGGCGGTAGCGCGTCCATCGGCGGGTCCGCGAGCGTCAACCCGCGCAGCTCCCAGCCCAGCGAGTATACCAGCACGTCATCCACCGCTGGGCATTTACACATAATATATTATATATACATATAATATCGCGTCCATATATGTATATATATATAATGACCAGCGCGGCCGCAACCACTCACGAGTGCATTTGTTGCCGTTAGCAGTGTAACCCATGGCGCAGAGGCAGGTCGACTCGGTGGCGGACAATGCCAGGCACAGCTGCGCACAAGGCTGGTGGCGCAGGGAACACGCGCCGCGCCCTGCGTCCCGCTGCCGCGCCGCATCAAACACCACCAGCGACAGGACGCCCTCTGCACAGGGTCAGCGATCAGTAGGCCGCAACACGTTTCATGCTGCGTTTCGCGATGTGCTCGTACCGGTGTTGTTTCGCAGTATGGGAGCGCTCCCGCAGTCGTCCGGTCGGCAAGCCCGCAAAGTGTCGGTGGCGCCATCCGCCCACACCATCTCGTTATCGTGCACGTCTAGCGCGCTCGGCCTGGCACCCCGCGGCAGAGACACCTGCGCCCGAAAGATATCACAATGTACGAGACTACAACGAGTCCGCGAACCTCTCTGGCGCGTGTAATGCGTACCGTGGTGACTACTTCCGTATCGAGGTTCACGTACTGTATTGTAGCGGAAGCTCGGTTAACCCAGTATAGACGATTCGTGACGATGTCTACGGACATACCTGAGAGCCATTCGAAAAAACATGTATAGATTAAATATTCTAAAATAGTCTTATAAAGATATGTCAGAAAGAACCTCTTTTTACGCGATCGGTATTTCATAAAAATTGTCTCGACGGCCACGATATGTAACGGATGAAAATAAAACCAATATAAAATGCATCGAGTCAATTATTATAGGTCTCGTGAATAGGGAGTAGTTACTGGCGACGCCGCCCAGGTGCGTGTCGGCGGCGGCGTCCAGCAGCACGCGGCGCCGCGAGCCGTCCCCCCGCGCGCGCTCCACCCGCGTCGCGCCTCCCGCGCCCTCCGACGACCAGTACACCTCGCCTCTACGGATTCGAACGTACAATCGGATGAGTCAATATGTCACTTCCAAATCAAAACATGAAATGTGAATGACATCAAACCGGGAGGAGCACAAAGTGTCAGCCAACATCTATACATATAATAAAATTGTTACTGATCTATTTGTGTACATGGAAAATATTAAAAAAAAAACATTATAGGGGGCCATTATAAAAGGGGAGCAAGAAAACCAAAAAAAATGATTTTTCAGTTTGTCTGTATGTCTGTATGTTTGTGCACGCTAATCTCAGAAACGGCTTAACCAATTTGAATGTAGTTCAGAAATTTATTATTACAGTCTTCACTTAACATTTAGTGTTTATTTCATCTAAATCGGTTAAGAAATAAAAAGTTATGTCCATTTATGTCAATCACGTAATAGGTACCATGCAAATCTTATTCTATACATGTAGTAAATCTGTAGAGGAGAAGTCTTTGTACATTTATGATATTTAAAAAAATATACCAGGACGTGAAGCGATAACTAACAGAATCCATTTTCAGAATATTAAAAACTTTGTCTGTTTATCTGTATGTCTTTTAGTTGTGCACACAACACGAAAAAATAAATATTTTCAAACATTCACACAGGGAGACATTTTTATAAGCAAGAGAACCTAAAACAATGTTTTTTTTTTTTTTGTTCGTCTCTATTTGTCTGTATGCGCGCACAAAGCACGCTAATCTCAGAAACGGATTAATCGATTCGGATGCTGTTTTCGGGAATATATTGTCATGGGATTCACTTTATATTGTGTTTTTTTTTTAAATCGGTTAACAAATAAAGAAGTTAATGATCTCTTATTGTCGTACCATTGCTGTTTACCAGTTTGAAGGTTAATAGTTTTTACGTACATTGGTAAGTACAAAGAGTACGTTTTATCAAAACCGAAATCTACGCCTACGAAGTCGCAGGCACAGCTAGTCTTATAATATCTTTGTGGTCTTATAATATCTATTCATTGTTTTTATATCGATATTAAAATGCTTAAATTTTGTTATACACATATCGGATAAATTTAGTGGCTTCATATATTTTTATTCATTTATTTAGCTAAAGATTCGATGTAGTCGATGGTGGTACCTCAGGGGGTGCACGGCAAGCGCGTCAGGATGCAGGCCGGGCAGCAGCTGAGCAGCGTGCTCCCCGCGCAGCCCCGTAGCACACAGCCCGCTTCGCAGCGGCACATACAGCACGCGCGCCGCCCAGTCCAGTGTCAGTGCCCGCGGCGTGAGCACACCGGCGTCCAGCGCCGTGCGCACCGCTCCCGATCGCACGTCCGCCGCCTTTATCTCGTTTGTCTAAAAGATATCCTGTATTAACCGTCTGTTCCGCAAACAACCGATCAGGACTCCTCGGCACTTCTAATATATTATCGAAGCGAGAGATTTAGGTGGTAATCTAAAAACTATGATCTTTGTTGAGGAGTACCACTTCTTAGAAATTAATTTATTAATCGTTCCGCACATGTAACTTTTCTGTTAGTTTCCCAAGGTTCTTTTATAATTATTTATGAAATGAATTGTGATGTTGAATTTTTATTTAAATCAATGTGTAGGATGTTTAAACACTCCGTAAAATTTACTGATCTTCACGGCGAAACAAGAAGTAATACACCATTAATTAAAGTTTATCGTAATTAATAACTTTTAATATATACTTATTATGTACGTAAGTACCTCACTATCAGCCCAGTAGAGCTCATAGTCAGCGGTGAGCGCGGCCAGCGCGGCAGGGGCGCCCACCGGCGGGCCCGCCAGCGACGGCAGCGCCGGCCCTCCGCCCGCCGCCCACACCCCCGTCACCAGCCCTGCGCTCCCCACCACCACCACGCGCTCGTACACTACGCACACGCCAGTCCGTCACTCGTTTGCGGCCACGAAAGAAGCATTACCATTTATCACTTAGCGGCTCTCACCTTCGCAGGTGCGATTATCTTTGGTCAGACGCATGAGATGCGGACATGCGCATACGCGCTCCGCCGGCGAATCGATAAGGCAAAGATGAGAACAGTTTCCGTTTTCGGCACAAGGATTTCGGTCGCCGCGGGGCTGCCGACTTGGGTGAATCACCTGCGGGAGCATAGGAGAGTCACAAACTAAAACGACGTTGCGGTGTCGTGATGGACACTGGTACGAACCTTAACATCAAAGGGCTGCGTGAGTGTACGCTGAACGACGACGACGTCGCTGCCGTTCCACTTATTGGCGCGGACGACGCTGTTGGTGCGCCAGTCCGTCCAGTAAACGTGCGACTCGAACACAGTAACGGCAAAGGGATGCGCTAGGGAGGCGTGCGCGCGCAACACCACCCGCCGCTCGTTGCCGTCGTAGTCCGCGCACTGTAGCGCATCCGCTCGCGCATCCACCCAGTACAGGCGGCGCGCCGGCAGGTCCAAGGCCAACCCGTTGGGCCACGCGCCCTCCGTCCCACTCTCTCCGTCCCCCCCACCGCCACCTACAGCTCCGCCCGCGCGCACCACAACTCGCCGCCGTCGCCCTGCCAGTGAGGCCCGCTCTATACGTGGAGCCGATGTCTCCCAGTCGCTCCAGAACATGTACCCTGCAGACGTACCTTTGGGTACAGATCGACTCGTCTTACGGAAGCGTTTACGGTTATGCCCACGGTTATGCCCAAAATTATCACCTTTTCGGTACATAATGCTACAAAATCAAACTTTATGTAGTGAAATCAATAATTGCTACGCATAGAATGTTTCTTTATCTCTAGTTTCCTCAGAGAATATACCGTAACATTGTAGTTTTGAATGTAAAAAAAACCGTCACATACTTTAGGAATTGGGGAGAAATAATATTTGCAGCTTAAACATATATCAAAACTATTAAAATTGTTCCATTCACGTATTATTCTCGCACTATACATGTGTATGTGTCCGATTTTTTTCTATGTAGTGATGCGATTTGCTACCTATCAGTTTTGTAAACGCGTCCTTAAGTGTACGTAATCGTATTGGAGTCGTATGTTACCCTCGTTGGGGTCTACGGCTATAGCCCGAGGATTGTCCATGTCGCCCGAGATCAAAGTGCGTCGATACTTTCCGTCGAGGCGTGCGACCTGGCGACAAGACCGTTGTAATAACATACAGTCTCACAGATACAATATACAGTATTATTATATCAAGGCGACCGACCTCGATCTGATGCAATCCGCTCTCGACCCAGTAAAGGTTACCACCGATCCAGTCCACGGCCAGTCCCTCTGCCGCGGTGAGGCCGCGCTGTACGATGGCCTCGACGCCGCTAACGACGTCGTCGGCGAGCGTACCGCGGTATATGGCGTCGTCTACGACGTCGGTCCAATACAGTGCGATGCCAGCGGATTCGTGGCGCCAGTCCAGCGCGATGGTGTTGCGCAGTGCGGCCAGCAACGCGCGCGAACGCATCGCCGGCAGCTCCACGCCGCGCACCTCGTGCCGCGTGCTGAACACTAACAGCGCGCGCCCAACCTCTGCAAAACACGGCCGTCAGCATGGGACCCAGCGACGAGTCTCTTAGGTCCAGTGCCACCTACCTGTACTCTTGCACGTAAAGCCGTCATCCGCCAGCCGGTAACCCTTGTAGCAGGTGCACTTATAGCGGTCCTTGTGCGGCTGACACGTCTGAAAAAGTAAGTCTTTAGAAGTATGTCGAGAGTCAAACTGATAAGACAGACCTATAAAACCTATATACGTAAGCCATCTCAGTATAAATGGAAAAAAACAACAGCACAATTACGCACACACGTACACGTAGACAGCTATAAGTAAGCTGTAACGACAACCATCATATAACTCCAACTCCCGAACAGAGTGATATTATATAATATGTTGTAAACTGGTACATAAATACATGTAGAATCCGAAAGCGTAATTTTGTCAAATAATCCTTCCTTGGAGTATAATCACAAGTGACCGGCATAATAGTAGTAAAACGTATTATAATAGTATTTTTAATATTTCATATGTAGTATTTTCAATTAATAGCTATATTTTCAAGCGCTTATAGGTCTATTTAAAAGTGAGAGGTAATCATCGTACCTGGCTGCAGACTCCCCAGGCGGCGCAGGCGTGCTGCGTGGAGCACGTGTACCCGTCGGCGAGCAGCCGCAGCGGCGAGGGGCACGAGCACGCGGGCCCATGCGGGGTTTCGTGGCACGAGTGCGAGCACGCCGCCACCAGGCACATAGGCTCGCCTGGATATCATACTTCATTAAGATCCCGAAATATAAGACCATAATAATATTCGTATAGTACACACCGCAGCGGTCTGCTTCGTCGGTACCGTCGACGCAGTCGAGGTTGCCGTCGCACTGTTGCTGTAGAGGCACACAGCGGGTGCCATTATCGCAGTGTAACGCAGGCACGGAGCACTCGACTGCTACTGCACCGGCAGAACCAGTGGTGATGGCTACTGTAGTGGTGGTGGTGGTAGTGGTCATGATGGGAGGCGTGGTTTGGACGGAGATGCAATCTCGCTCGTCGGATCCGTCGAGACAATCGACCCTCGAGTCGCATCTAAATTCCTACAATCACCATGTTTTTATTAAAGAAACCTCAATCAGTACTCGATTTTTTATCTCATTATGTAATTTAACGACAAACCGTCCGTATACATTCTCTGTTGGTACACTGAAACTCGTGGTCCTCGCACAGTCCATGTTTGTCCGTGTCGTTTCTGTGGCGGGCGTGTCCGCGCTCGACAAGCGGCGGCGCGGGCGCAGCGGGGCAGGCACGCTCGTCGCCTGCATCCGCGCAGTCGGCGCGTCCGTCACACACATACTCCCAGGGCAAACAGGCACCCGAATCGCAGCGGAAAGCCCCGGGCGGACAAGACCCGCGGGGTTCACAACCGCTCTCGTCGGAGTCGTCCCCGGGCCCGCAATCGGCGTTGCCGTCGCATCGCCATGCGGCTGGCAGGCAGCGCCGTGAACGTGCACACGCCCACTGCGTCGCATCACAAACTGCCGCCACGCATGCGCCTTCCGCCTCATCTAGCCCGTCCTCACAATCTACACGCAAAATCTTATGTAGCAGGAGTTAGAGCCGGTTATTGATCGTGCTCGCAGAAAAACAACACTTCTTCACCTTTCATTCCGTCGCAGGCCCAAGTTTTCAGTATGCATCTGTTGGTGTCGCACCGCATGAACTGTTCGTCGACGCATGTCACGTTCGCTGCCATTATAACGAAAGTTGTAATAACGCGGTTTATAATACATTATAGATTAAATTAATGAATGTACCGCAGGGTCCGACGGGCGAGCGATCCTCGTCCGAGCCGTCGGCGCAGTCCGCATCGCCGTCGCAGACTAAACTCGAGTTGATGCAACGGCTATTAAAACAAATATACATATATGACATACTGATACTAGACCGTATATCCGGGTACCGGTACATCGAACATCTGTAGTGTCCTCTCACCCGTGTCCGCAATGGAAGTATCCGGTCGAGCAAGGCGGGGGTGCACGGGTTCCCCCGGGCAGGCAAGACCCCCCCGCCCCCAACACCCGCCCCGCGCCGCAAGCGCACCGCCGCGCTCCCTCATCCATAGCCAGGCACAGTTCCGTGCAGCCGCCGTTGTTGAAAGAACACGCGTTTTTACCTGACGAAAACAGCACAATAAAAAACAGTCAGCGGCAACACCCTCAACTAACATTCAGTTTCAAAGTCAAAGGTTGTTTATTTCAAATAGGCGTACATAGATGGCATTTTTGTAATATCCGACTATATTTCCACCGTCTCAAGGGTACATAAGGAAGGTCGGAGTGAATGTAAGACGCACACCAAAAGAGCAAATCTGTGTCATCATTTTATTTAGATAAGGAGGCATCGTGTCTGACCGGTCCTGGCGGCGGCGGAGACGAGACGTATGTCGTAGAGCGGCGGCGGATAGGCGCGTAGCGTTGAAGCTCGCGACGCGTCCTGCGGCCGCAGACGCCGCACGCGACCCGACCCGTGCTCGCTCCACACCACCCAGTCTACGGACAGACTCGGGATTAGGATTACGACGCAATTCGTGGCAGACGTGGGCGGATCCTCCCTCACCCTCGTACAGAGCCAGGCCGTACGGCTTCGATATCGGCGTGTCGGAAGAGTGTACTGCGATTGTCTCCCTCTTCGCTCCCGGTGCGATGTCTCCGGCGGCTGTCACAAGCACGCGCTCCAGCTTGTTCATATAGGTGTCGCACCTGGCGACGAAATTGCTCGTTAGTCGCGTTCGATGGGTGACAAATTGAACTAATCAGACGGAGGGTCACCAGTAGAGCTGCATGCGCTCGTGGTGGAGCGCGAGCCCGGCCGGCCAGCGCAGAGAATCCGAGAGCAGCGTACGCCGCCGCGAGGCGTCCATGGCGCCCGACGAGATGCGACCGCCATCCGGCCCCGTGCCCGCCCACTCCGACCAGTACATCACGCTGCGAACAGAAAACAACGAGTAGAGTCACAAGAGATTCGGACCCTCGAGAACGGTCAATGAACTAGTGGTCACCCGTGGGCGGGATCGAGCGCAAGCGCTCGCGGGTGGGAGCCGGGTTCCCGCAGAAGTACGACACGCGCCCCGCTCCGCATGTTGGCGACGCTCAGTTGGCCCAGCGCGTCGTCCGTCCAGTAGACGTTGCCTCCTGCAACCACACGAGCGTGAACCGACAGTTACACCTTGAATGTCGCAAAACTCTAGGGAAGTCTTACCCATCCAATCTATGGCTAATCCTTCGCAATTGTCTACGTCATCCCCGATGAAAACTTCCCGTTCAGAACCGTCTAGTTTTTGACGGACGATTTCGTACCTAGAAATAAACATCCTCAAATATATATCCACGCTCGTTCATATGCTATCGGTGAAATACACGTTTATTTTTATAAGATATTTTTACTTATGATGGGCACAAGGTAATTTGCCTTTGCATATAAGTGTATATAAGTTCAAAGTCATCTATATATGAACACTAAATGATGTAATTAATTCATTGGGTAATCACACCCACCTGTGGACGTCGCAGTAGTAAAGGCGTTGTTCCCGCACATCGACGTCGGCGGCTGTGGGCCGGGCAGCGTGCATGGCGGGCACGAAGGGCTCCCACTCGTGCACGTCCGCACTTTCACTCGATTCCGCCTTTGCGCCCGCCCCGGCCAGCACCACACCACTGACCTGCGGCGGCGAACCGCGCGCCACCACCAGATAGCTCTCCACCTCCACACCTGCTCATAGATATTTCCTCAAAATCGTGCTCAGATGCTTGCGGACGCGTGTAGGCCTGTACTTACGTTCACAGTCGCCGTGGCCACGAAGGCGGTATCCGTGCGCGCACACGCACTGCGCGTGCGGCACCCCGCCCGCCCTGTACGCTGTGATGCAAATGTGAGCGCAACCGCCCCGCCGTTTTGCGCAAGGATGGGAAACTACAAACGACAAGTTTTATGAGTTATTTCATATATCCGTACGCCAAAATAAGTATTTTATGCACGGAATCTTCTTTGTATTTCTACTTATAAAAATAGAATAATAACGTCACTCACGGGATGGCTGTCTCTGTCTGTGAAAAACGAGCACCGAAGTCGGTTTCGAGTCTAACTGAATGGTGGTGGTGTGTCGGTAGCGTCTGTCGTTCGACACCACGGCCACACTACTGTTGTTCCACACCGGTAGATACAACAGACCGCCCAGCAGTGACATCCCTTGTAGCTTCAGACTCTATACACAATATGAAACAAAAAATATCGAGTCACGAGTCACGCAATTTCGGTAGGTTGTAGGGTTACCTACCACGTATCCCTTGCGCAGAGTGAGGCGGTGTGACCCGTCGTAGTCGATTCTCTGCACGCAGTCCAGGTAGGCGTCCGCCCAGTAGAGGCGACGCGCGGGCAGGTCGGATGCCAGAGCGGTCGGGTACACCAGGCGGGTGTGGACCAGCGCTCGCGCACTACTACCGTCCAGCGCCGCCACCCACACGCCCGGCGCCGCCGCACCCCACACGCTCCAGAACATCAGCCTGCGGACGAGTCAAGTGAGCGGGCTACGCGAGGGCGAGGGGGGGAGGGTAGTAAAGGGGGAGAGGCCTACCCGGCGGCGGGGTCGAGTGCTAGCCCGCGCAGCTTGGACAGTCCCGCGTCGCGCAACACGCGGCAGCGCAATAGGGATGACTCGCACACGTACAGCGTCTCACGCGCCTCGTCCGACAGATACCAGTTGAACGCCGACCAGTCCACGCACAGGTGCGACACCGCTACGAGACAACGGTCGGATGTCTAAGTACTCCTATGATAATAGAGCAAGAAAGCAGACCATACAATACTTACAGTCGAGATCGGGAAATAGCTGCGGCGAGGGCATGACAGTGACTTTAGAAAAATCGTCAGCATCCACGCACACCAGCGCTGAACGGCTCATGTTGTTATGGATGTAGCACACGGACCTGAGACGATGCAAAGAATTGTTACATAGTAAGAGAAAACTTCGCTAGCTCACAAAAGAATACACTTGTTTACTGTACGTGAAGTACGGTAAGCTTACCTGTTCCGATACAGTACGTCGAGAGCGCGAACGTCCAGTGCGGCGCGCACTTGGCCAGGGCTCCCTGAAGGTCTCCCCGAGACACCCACACGTCGAACGCCAGCCTGCGTCGCTACCATTAAAGACGGCGGTTCCAACGAGGGGTCTAAAAGAATTTTACGATAACTTAAGCTTGTGCACTCTTACCTTTTTTATATATTAAAATACGCTATAATAATACGAGGAAACTTTGTGCCCGGGAAAACTTTTTTTGACACTGCACACAAATAAAACACTTAAGTAACATAAAATAACTTAAATAATTTGCATGATAAAACGCCTTTACTTATTCGGAGTTTTAATTGATTAATTAAAAGGTCAAGAAAAGGTCACAAAATATGTCCTAAGTTTGTGTCCGTGAGCGACACATTCGATGGTAACACACTTATATAGCTCGAACGTTATGTTCAGGCATTTTACTTAGGTTAAAGGTGTAAATCTTAAGTTATTATAATATAGTAAAGATAAGGATTGACGACCGACTGTTTATTAAACTTTAGTATACTTTATTTTGATAGAATATCCCAAGGCAAAACATACCGGGATCGCAAGAGGCGTTGTTGGCGTTCAAAATGTAGCCTTCATCGCACGAGCACTGAAACGAGCCCGGCGTGTTCAAGCAGCGCTGCGAGCATGAGTCCTCCCAGGAACACTCGTCGCTGTCTGGAAGGAACACACCAGTAAGAAAGTCGGAGCTACTATAAACTCTCCTGTACAGACGACCCGGCGCACTCACCGACGCAGGCACGGCCTCGTGGCTCGTAGCCCGGTGCGCAGGCGCACGCAACGCCATCGTGTGTAGGACGGCACGCACAACCAAGCGGAGCGCACGACGCCTCCGTGACTGCAACGAAAAGAAACTTCAACGTGGGTCGGAGATCTATACTGCAGTGGTGGACCACCTAGAAGAGTGCTTGCGATTCGTACAATTGTCGCAGATGTCCCACTCGTCGGAGCCGTCCCGGCAGTGGCGTACTCCGTCGCAGAAGTGCGCGACGGGCACGCATGAGAAGTGACCGCGTTCCGGTGTAGCGCAACGTGCCTGTCCACCAACGCATTTGAAATCCTTCTCGCCTGAAATTGTTAGTATTGCATCGGATTACGATGACGTCTCTAATACGAAATATATTTAAACCAATAATTATATTTTTAGAATAAGAATAAAACTTGATCGATTGAAATTTATTTCGGTAAGTTTATTTCAAACAAAAGTAGTCCGCCAGTACACATGTATGGGTCCTCATCAGAGGAGTCGTGCGGTCCGCAGTCGGGATCGCCGTCACAACGCCAGCTGGCCGCCACGCACAGGCCACTGCGGACGCACCGAAACTGGCCGACGCCGCAGGTCGTATTCCACACTGCAAGCACGTCTGAACACGCTCAGTCCGTCACCGTCAATTTAAAATGCTTAGTGATTAATAAAGCTAACATGAAAGAGATACATAAGACATTGCAGATAATAGTGTTAAGAATACAATGCGTACCACAGTTCAGTTCGTCGGAAGCGTCTGGGCAATGAGGACGCGCGTCACAGCGCCAGGCGGCGGGCACGCAGCGCGATCCGTCCGCGCACGCGAACTGATCCGCGTCGCAGGCACCTTCGCCCGTACCTCTTCCCGCCTCCGCGATTTTACCCTCACCTGGGATGCCTGCGATAGAAATAATAATAATATAATAATAAGTCTTTATTTCGAGTAATAATTTTGTTTTTAAATATATTTATTAAATTCAAAAACAATTTCGGTTTTTAACAAAAACAAAACTCTAGAAAAAAATGCATAGAACGCCACTAGGCTCCACAATCAAGGTGGAAGGATTTTTCAAGGTTACTTGTGTACGTTTCTACAATAAAATAAATTTAAATTACATATTTAAGGTCCATAACAGATTGTTATCAAATCGTATCACTACATTGACAAACCTTGGCTGAACTTTTAACAAGTAAAATTTTTAACAAGTGTATTGAAACCGGTACATTCCCAGATTTACTAATGAAAAATAGTAAAGTAGTTCCTTTGTTTAAAAGTGGCGATAGACTTGAACCGGGAAATTATAGGCCAATATGTATTTTGCCTACCTTAAGTAAAATCTTCGAAAAAAATATTCTCAACCAAATGACAGAATTCGTTTACACTTTACAGCAGTAAAATCATGCATAGTAAACAATTTGGTTTCACCAAAGGCAAATCGACAACTGATGCGGGTGCCGCGCTTCTTAAGCACATTTACGACGCATGGGAGAAGTCACAGAATGCAATCGGGGTGTTTTGTGATTTATCTAAAGCCTTTGATTGCGTCGACCATCAAACATTTCAGAAAATTAAATACTAAATCAAAGAGTTCAGACGGTTGATGTAAATAATTGTAAATCACCTAGTTCTCACCTAAAGATGTATTAGACTATACTGACCAATTTAATGTAATTGACGATTCAAAAGTGCGTGTAAATGTCTACTTGAATAAAAATATTTTGAATTTTGATTTTTTTTTTAAATCATCAGCGTAACATAACATCTACATAACTATGTATAATGCGGGATTAATTAATTATTTATATTATGTTTGTACAATGTATATAATACAATTAACTTTGATTTAGCATGTACCTAAAATGATATTTTTTTGGCATAACCGTAAACGCGTCCTTAATATACAAAATGCAATATCGGCTAAGAGACAAGAAAAACTTATCAAACATTTAAATATTGACAGAGACATACTAAATTCTATAAGAAAAATTGTCATCACGAATACATCTTTATGAATAATAATGAACACGAGTCATGAACTGCTTGATATAAAGTTTCTTCATGATCTTCTATCCAGTAAATTCTAAACTGCTCTCTGTTAAAAACAGTAATTGGCTATTTGGCAAACTTATTTTTAATTGTTAATTTGATGTTGCTTTCTCAATAAGAAATAAATTCTTACTTCCATACTAATATAATAAATTCTAAAGTAACTCGGTCTGTCATCGATTACACTTTCACACTTAAACCACTGCACCGATTTTGAAGAAATTTGGCGCAAACGCTAAAAAAACGAAAGAAGAAAAAACATTTAATTCCCACGGGACACGAAAATCGAAAAAAAAGCACCGTTCTTAATGCATTGGCTTCATAGTAGGTGATACGTTAATAAAATTACTATCTTTAGTAGATCTAAACAAACCCCCACGACACCATACATCTATTTTTGGAATGGACATGATATGAAAATAAATTTTGCCTTTTAAAGTATGTTGTTTGGATGCATAGTTTAATTACGGGAAATTGAATATCAATTTGGAGGAAATCAATAAAATAATTAAAATGAAACCATCTAAGTCAGCACCAGGACCGGATGGTATCCCTTATATAGTTTACAAAAAATGTCCGTCGCTCCATAAACATCTTTTAAATATATTCGGTAAAATCTGGTCAAGAAAGCAAATACCGGTATCATTCGGAAAAGCCCTTTTTGTCCTCATTCCGAAAAACGACAATGTCAATAATCCCAGGGATACTAGACCGATAGCCCTAACAAATACAATTTCCAAAATATTTTTCTCTTTTTTACAAACTAAAATGACGCAATTCATGATTAACAATAGATATTTCATTTCTAATTACCAGAAAGGGTTTTTGCCCGGAATTTCTGGATGCCTGGAACATAATACGTTAATATCGGAAAGCCTTAAAGATACTGGAACTAGCGAGAGACAAATTACGGTTTGTTGGATAGACTTAGAGAACGCCTTTGGGTCGGTACGACATGAACTGATGATGTTCGCGCTTAAATGGTATAACTTTCCTACGGTAGTTCGCGACATTATTGCATCATATTATTCAAAATTAAAATTCTCTATAACTTTTAATGAAAACCATTCAAAACCACTTAATTATAACGTTGGTTTATTTCAGGGCTGTTGTATTTCTCCTATTATATTTAATATAGTTATTAATATTTTAATAGACAAATTAATTAAAAATGAAAAAAGTGGGGTTATCGGTTTAAGTTCAACAACAAATACACAGAATCCATACTAGCCTTTGCAGATGATCTCGCGATACTGACACGTAATCCGAAACAATGTCAGGTACTTTTAAATGTAATTGAGGATTTCTGTGGACGTGGACGGGCGGATTGAGGACGAAACCAAGTAAATGTTTTAATCTGTGTCTGGGTAGACAGAATACCAAATTTACCTCTTACGATCCGGGTCTTATACTAGGCGGTCAGTGCGTTAATACGGTTACGGAAGCAGCTCCGTTTAAATTTTTAGGTAAAAAAATCGATTACCAAGGCCGTACTCCATCGTTGGACGTAATAGTCGATAGCTTTTTAAATGATCTCAAAAAGGTAGACAACCAACCAATAAGTAACGTCAAAAAAGCTTGGATTTATGATATTTTTTTAACATCACGTCTAAATTGGCCTTTCCTCGTTTGTGATATTAATAAAACCCTTTTGTCAAAGTTAGATGCAAGCGTCATAAAGACATTGAAGTTATGGCTCGGGTTAGCGCACTCAGCGGACTCTTCAACCTTATTTAGAGACCGAAACAATTTTGGATTAAAATGAAAGAAACCATCGGAGCTCTACAAACATCTAAGAGTTACCAAAAGACATATCATCGGAAAACCTAAAGATGATACTGTAACTTCTCTCCCAAAAGACAAAGTTGCCTCAGAGCTCGAGTCACGACTTCAATTCCATAAAAAAAATATGATAGGTGCTCAAACGAATAAAGTAGAGCTAGGATCAAGTAGGAAAGTTCAAGACATAGACATAACAAAGTCTTTTATTCGACAAGACGAAAACGATAATTACCGACTCCACGCGATGAGCCTAGAAATTCAAAACGAATGGGTGACCATAGGAGATTTTTGTATTCCACTAGCTTTGAAGTGGCGCACCTTAATTTATGATTGGTCCCCAGCATTATTAAAATTCTATCTTAATGCATTCCAAATGACTCTCCCAGATCAAAATAATTTAGTAAGATGGGGCAAAGCCACCGAAAAGTCTTGCAATATCTGTGGGGAGGCAATAGGAACCGCGAAACACCTACTAGTAGGGTGTAGGGTATTTCTAGATAAAGGTCTATACTCGCGTCGCCACGACAACTTATTAGAAATTATACGGGAAGCGGTTAGTCTTTCAGTAGCAAGAGCGCGGAAGGGTATAACAACCACCCAACGATCTGTAGAATTCGTAAAAGAAGGCAAAAAATCAAAAGCGAAGCCTTATTCAATATTAGGCGCGGCTCCTGATTGGACTCTCATGATGGACACGAATGAAAAGCATTACAAAATCCCTGGGGACTTATTCCTGTTTTCGAAACATCTGAGGCGCGTGATACTTGTGGAGCTTACTGTACCTTGGGAAACAAACATCCCAAGGGATCACACATTCAAGCTCAATAAGTATTACGAACTGACCAACGAACTGATCAGGAATAAATTTATACTTAGTTTGTACGCGGTAGAAGTGGGAGCGAGAGGTATAACAGCGAAATCTCTCTATAGCCTACTTAAAGACCTTGGCCTTTCTAGAACAAGCATCGGTTCATTTCTAGAACGTATTTCAAAGGCGGCATTAGTAGGTTCTTTCCAAATTTGGTTAGGTAGGGAGAGGAGTGTGGAGGGTGAAGGTGAGCGTTTTTGCGCATAATAAAGGGGCCCCTTAAACCTACTCCTGGGTCGCAAGTCCCAGGCCCTGCTTGGATTTTTCTCCTTGCAACGCGATGGGCCCGGCACCCGCACGGTGAATCCATTGATTGCTAAGAAGCTTCGTCTGTCGTCTTATATGAATAGAAATAGGGGCTTTGCGCATAACACGGCTCAACATTGAGCGAAAACTGTAGTCCCCACTAATATTAGGTCCTTACATATGAAATTGGCGTTTTTCCAAGTGGCTTTTATCACAAATTTCTCCTCTTTGGTAAGGAATTCCTAATTTTTTTTTGTACACATGTATTTTTGTTTCGTTGACCGTCATTTATTTTTTTTCTTTTATTTTTTCTGTTTGCATTACTAAGTTTACAAAATGGAAAACTTAAAATATCGCATTATTTACGGGTTCCACCGTGGCACCAGAAGGGCATCCATTGGAAACCACGTCCGAGTTAGCTGCAGGCTGCGGTGTTGGTGATAATCCACTTGAAGCAAATTGAGAAGTTTAAAAAAAAAGACGGATGGCTTGAAAGATGGATAGGTAGGTAGGTACCCATCCGTTTGCCGGTTTGCTTCAGTCAATTCATGAGGGCATGAATTGTCTGAAGCAAACCGGCAAACGCGCGTCGACTGCTGCGTTACATTACTGAACTGGCACGATAATGAAGGGATTTTCAATCGAATCATTACCTGTGAGGGAAAATGGATTCTCTACGATAATCAGAAGCGCTCATCGCAATGGTTGAATCCTCCAGCCAAATCCTGCCCCAAGCGAAAATTGATTGATGCTTTAAAGCTAGCTGCTAAACAACCTATCATAGGCTGGTCAATCGCTCCACACCACAGCTGCTTCACGACAACGCTAGACCATACACTGCACAACAGACGTCTACCAAATTAGAAGAGCTTCATTTAGAATGTCTAAGACATCCACCGTACTCCCCGGACCTTGCTCTAACAGATTACCATTTTTTTCAAAATTTGGATAACTTCTTGCAAGGGGAAAAAATCAACTTCGATGGGGCAGTCCAAACCGCCTTCAAAGTTTTTATTGATTCCCGTCCGACTGGTTTTCTTAGTAAAGGAATCAATGAAATACGTATAAGAAGGCAAAAGTGTATAGAAAACAATGGTTCATACTTTGATTAATTAAATACATTATATTAAAAAATATTCGACTATTTGTTCCTCCAATACAAAACGCCAACTTCATTTATAAGGACCTAATAATATGTAGTAGTATCAATTCACATATAAAAATTTTAATTCATTCGACCTTTAAAAATGGTTCTTTTACCTTTACCATAAGAAACGACATGGTCATTTTCAAACAGAAGAGATAACAACTGTTCTAACAAAAAAAACTTACTATACAAGTAGGTACTTGACGTAAGAAATGTAAACTGCTGTTGCTGCCAAAGAAACTATTTAATACAGACGAAGTCGCGAATAAAAGCTAGTAAATATATAATAATATCCTTTATGAGTAAAAGGTATTTTGACTGCAAAAATTAAAACTACCCATTTTTTTTTTATAAATAGTTTAATTTTTGTCTGTTGCCACTTATTTAAAAAATTATGTTGGACAGTCCTTTAGATCGATCGGACAGAACAATTCATTCACTCAATTACTTTAGTTCTCACCAATACTTTACTTATTCTTTATATATTTTCCTTTACAGATAATTATATTTAATAATTACTAAAGAGAAATAAAAACACTTTCAAGTATAATTCACTTTATATTCAATTTTATAAGCACTCGCGACAGTAGTTCAAATACGAATGAATCCACATACCGACTTTATTATTAACATTGTCTCGTTGTCAAATCAATTAAACATTGAAACATTTCATATTACCCTCTACAATAATAATAATAATAATATAATAATAAGCTATTAAAATGATAATATATGTACGTTTATAATTTATAACATTTAAAGTCGGTAACAACTCGGCCATCCGTCGCCTTTACGAGTCTCTCGTAAACAAAATAAATTTACAATGATCAATTGTTATTCTTAAATGTTTGATACATTGGTTATATACTTAATTAAATTAATTTTTTTTTTTATATATTCTCAAAATTAATACAATTTTTATAGAAGTAATAATACTATATTTGGCTTTATATTCGATACATTAATATATAAATATTATACTGTTAACCCTTATAATTCCTTAATAAGGCAAATTTAAGAAACTAAGTGATTCTTGACGTTAATCACTTATACTTGACAACATAATCAAATTCGGCGGATCCTTGACGTTGATCGGCCGTATTTGAGACGACTTATCAATAACACATTAGCTGATCCTTGACGTTGATCAGTCAACATGCCTCCGATCTGATCCTTGACGTTGATCATTTCAGAGATGTACAAATCCTTGACGTTGACTTGCACATATTGCATCATCGCTCTACTTCTCATCTCGTCATATCTCATGTAATCTATCGTTAATCACTTATACTTGACAACATAATCAAATTCGGCGGATCCTTGACGTTGATCGGCCGTATTAGAGACGACTTTTCAATAACACATTAGCTGATCCTTGACGTTGATCAGTCAACATGCCTCCGATCTGATCCTTGACGTTGATCATTTCAGAGATGTACAAATCCTTGACGTTGACTTGCACATATTGCATCATCGCTCTACTTCTCATCTCGTCATATCTCATATATTCATAATCATAACATCATTTTATTATCAACTTAATTACTACTAACAATTCATACTTAATTTTCTTTACTTATTTGACAATAATATAGGCAATAATAGGTACTACAAATAGACAAACCTACACATAATACCTATAATATACGCACTAATGTATAAAAAGAGTACATTTTTAAATTACATTTTCCGATAACATAATAATACCTGCCTAAATTAATTTTTGTTTACATCACTAGTTACATCCTTACTAACATCAAGTGGTAATTTATGTATATCGTTAATTACATTATTACTTATATTTTCATCTAAAACATTGTTCATGGATTCACTATCAGACGAGTGCTCATTATCTGAAGACATTGGTTGCGTAAAATTTAGCCACGGGAATATTTTATCAATTGCTACTACTGATTCATACCGCTTACTCTTTCTAGTAATAGGAGTGTCTTCGATAACAAATCTATCATTTGGAAGGACCTTTTTGATACGATAGGGACCCTGACATTTAGGTTCTAATTTTTTTGATTGCCCTTCTATGCCGGTAGATGTCTTAACAATTTTAACAAGATCGCCTTCTTTATATACTACGTTTGTCTTTCGATGTTTGTCAAAATTAGTTTTGGCTTTTTCTGCTTGTGTATGTATATTTTTACTAGCCTCGAGTCTTAGTTGCGTCAAGTAATTTTCGGTCAAGTCTGGAGTCACGTTGGGAAAAATTTCGTTTAATTTTCCCTGCGAAGGGTTAGTAGCGTTATAGCCGAATAAAAGTTCTGTCGGGGTCTTTTTGGTAGTGGCGTTAATGGTGGTGTTGATTCCTAATTGTATATCCGTTAAATGCTCATCCCATTTACCGTTTGGCCTATCATGATTCATAGCCCCAAGCGCGGCCAAGATTGTACGATTGTACCGTTCAACTTGACCGTTTGCCCGTGGTGTTGCTACTGCATTGCGGATATGTTTAATCCCCGTAGATTCCATAAATGTCTTAAACGCTCTACTAGTAAAACTTGTCCCTTGATCCGTGATTACGCGCACTGGTGTACCAAAATAGCTAAAATGTTCCTTAAAAACTTTAATGCTTGTGGAAGACTTTGTATTTCTAACAGCTGTAATATTAATAAATTTTGTGAAAGAGTCGATTAAAACGAGGATATATGTATTACCAAACCGAGTTCGTATGAAAGGGCCGAGATGGTCAGCATGAATTGTGTGAAAAGGCTTATCTACTTTAGGAATGGGATGCAATTCTCCAGCTTTTGGTCCACTTGGTATTTTATGATGGGCACACTCTAGACATGCTGCTACATATTTTTTTATGAAACGTCTCATCTTTGGAAACCAGTACAATGCTTGGATGCGAGCAAGTGTCTTTTCAAAGCCGAAATGACCTATATCGTCATGGTTACTTTTGAGTATTTGCCATCTCGCACCCTTTGGAACTACCCAACGTTCTTTATTATCACCGGTAATACGGAAGACTCGACCATTCTTCAATTTATAATTATTAAAAATGTCTATAACATCTTTAGTTTTTGGATCACTCAAAGTAGTAGCAATATTTTTGATTTCATCGTCAGCTTGTTGAACAGTAATAAGCCAGTCATCCGTATTAATTGTGAGAACATCTATTATGTGAACGTCATTAATGTTAGTGTCTATAGGGCTCCTACTTAAAGCATCGACGTGTGCCATCCTTTCCCCAGACCTATACTCAATTTCACAATCATATTCTAAAAATTGTATCCACCAACGAGCAATTCTAGGAATTAAGTCCCTTTTGACAAATGTGCTACGTAGAGCATTACAGTCCGTGATTATCTTAAACTTAATACCTAGCAAGTACACTCTGAATTTTGATAATGAAGCAATGATTGCAAGAGTTTCCAATTCGAATGAGTGCAGTTTTTGTTCGTCAGCGCTAGTCTGTCTACTATAATATGCAACTACTTTGAACAAGCCGCTTTCGTCTTTTTGCATAAGTATACCACCTATCCCAAATTTACTCGCATCAGTATGTAGTTGAGTTTCCGCGTTTGGATTATATATAGTCAAAATTGGTCGTTCTATAAGACAACATTTTAAGGATTCAAACGATTTACTTTCGTCTTCGCTCCACTTCCACGGACAATCTTTTTTTAACAAAGCTGTGAGCGGACGGGCTATCAAAGCGAAATTCTTTATGAACCTCCTAAAGAAACTGGCGAGACCCAAAAATCTTCGCACTTCGTGAATATTGAGCGGTGTAGGGAATTTTGCTACAGCATCAGTTTTAAGACTACCTGGTCGTATCCCAGACGAACTAACCTCATAGCCAAGATAATCAATTTTATCGTAGAAGAAGTTACATTTACTCATTTTTAAAGTTAACCCATTTTCTTTTAAAAGGTTGAGCACTTCTCTTAACCTAAATAATCCTTGATCAAATGAAGAAGCCGGAATTAATATATCATCCATGTAAACTAGTACATATGAACGAATAGAAGATTTTTTGAATAATTTTATTCATGGTACGCTGAAATACTGAAGGCGCATTAACTAGCCCAAATGGCATCCGATTGTATTCGTATTGGCCATCGGGTGTCACGAATGCGGTCTTTTCACGCGACTCTTCAGCGATAGGGATTTGGTAGTAGCCTGATGCAAGATCCAAAGTTATGTAAAGGGAGCTACCGGTTAGTAGATCAAGTTGGTCTTCTATTCTGGGAAGAGGATAATGTTCTCGTTTAGTCTTTTTGTTGAGTGCACGATAATCGACACACAAGCGCTTTTCTCCGGACTTTTTATTAACTAGTACTATAGGGCTAGCATACGGAGAACTAGATTCACGAACTATTTCATTGTCTAACATTTCTTTAACCATGCTACGAACGTGATCCCTTTCAGAAAAAGACAATCGGTATGGACGATAAACAACGGGCACTGAGTCTTCCAGATGAATCACCATTTCATTTTCGGTTGTAAAACCTAAGTCACTTAGAGTATTCGAAAAGCAATTTTTATATTCCTTTAAAAGATTTTTAAGTTTGATCTTTTCTTCGACAGTTAAAGTATTACCAATATTAACTGATGATTCATCTGAGAAGTAATCATTTACCTTTTGAATTTGATTAACCCGCAAGACATCGTTTATTTTCAGAGAACGAGTAATGAGATCACCGAATTTAAATTTAATGATATGTTGACCAATATTTTGAACTAAAACGGTTCCTAAGCCTTCGCTAATACAGTATTCACCTGGTAGTAGATAGTGTTGTTTGAATTTTTGTGCCCTAATAGACCCATTTACATAAACTTTCCCCGAGTATTGGTCGCCACTAGAAATTGAAACAGTCTTAATATCTCCTGGTGGAATAGTTATATCTTTAGTGCAATTTAGTAAACATTTACCTATTTTATGTTTATCAACTTTGCGAAAAATGACATCAGTGTTAGTTTTTATTATTTGAATAGTCGGCCTCTCAGTAAAGGTGTGTCCTAACATGATTGGGGTGTTAATATGTGAATCATCAACAATAAGCATTTCAACATTGTCTTCCCTAATCCCCTGGATTTCAATTTTTGCCAAAGCTAAACCTATTGGGCGAAAATTAATATTGCCGAATCCTGAAAGTATAGGCCCTTTTACCGGTTTCCATTTAACTTCTAACCGTTGTGCATCACTAAGGCGAATTAGAGTTGTTTCGCAACCTAAGTCTACCAAACAACTAGAAATTTTGTCATTAATTTTTAAGGGCATTTTGTATTTTAAACTAGTGTATTTGTTACTTTCGATTCTTAAAACTTTTTTTGTATTATTAGAATTATCTGGATTCTTCTTTGGACAATTAGATATAGTGTGACCTCTTAAATTACAATTTGTACATTGCACTTTGGGTTTTGGGCAACGAAAGTAGGTGTGTCCTGTTTCATTACAGTTGTAACAAACTATATGAGCATACTTATTATTTTTCAGTAAAGTCGGTTTGTCAGTTAAAGAATTTGGACCACTATTGGAATGAGTTCGCTTGTCTCTGTTTCGTAAGTCGTTGGAAACGTTTTTCTCTTGACCTAACTTTATAGTTTTAAAATATTTAAGAATTTGCTCCGGTTCGGTATAATCTATGGCTTGCGCTCCTAAACGAATACCCCTATCTTCTATACCAAAAATTAAACAATCAACAGCACGCCTACCCTTTATGTCACAACGATTAAGAAGGTTTATTTTGGCATAATAATATAATTCAAGTGATTCCCCATATCTAGCTTTCTTGCCTAACATATCGGTAAGAAGTTCAGCATAATTTTCTCGCGATGGGAAAGATTCTTTAAGCTTAAGCTTCCACTCAGCCCAAGTCAGTAATAGAGATGGCAACCCCTGATACCACAATTTTGCTACCCCTGACAGTTTAGGTAAAGCATAGTGGATAATTTGTTTTTCATCCCAACTATATATTTGAGCACATTCCTCTATTTTATGAATCCATGAATCTATCGTTTGTTCTTTACATAACGGATCGAATTCAGGTACAACATTATTAAGTACTGGAAATTTATCACGTTCTACAGTATTTTTATCCTTAATACTTTGTATTACATTAATAAACTGTTCAAAAAATATTCGCTGTGAATCCGCATACCTTGATTCGTTATTGAAGTCCGAAACGCCAGGAATCGCATGAGATGAAGCAGCATCATGCTCCATATTAGCCGGTGGTGTCGCGCCAGCTTCGTGTGTCATCCCAGCATCCCGTGCTGCTGGAGTGTGCGATCTGCTACTTGGTGACCGCCTCTGTCGTCTTTCATCGTTGTGTTCATGATGCTTCGAATGTGTACTTCTGCTAAGACTGTTACGCCTTGAGCGATGGTGCCTGCGAGACTTGCGTTTCCTTGAACGCCTTTCATGACTACTATTTTGCGAAGAGTCACTCTCAGTGAACTGTGTTCTTTTGCTTCGTTTAGGCATCACAGTAGTAAACCTCAAACAAATTAAACACAATGACTTATTTAAACAATCGAAAAACAAAACACAACTTAAAACAACAAAAAACAAAAACAACAAAAAAAAAACATTTACTAATAATGGCCTATAATTGCTTAAGACGGGTGTTTTAATCTTCTAAATTAATCAAAATTTCATAATAATATTATATTTCGTTCATTAAACACTTCTTCAAAACTAAACAAAAGAGTTTTTTTTTTTTTAAATAGGGTAGATATAAATATTAAATAATTGAACTAATACTTACTCTTTTTGTTTCAATATTTCCTCAAATAAATGTGGGCAGCGCAGGATTACACCAAAATATCAAATATTTCAATGCAATCCCACTTCTGAGATGTTGGACAGTCCTTTAGATCGATCGGACAGAACAATTCATTCACTCAATTACTTTAGTTCTCACCAATACTTTACTTATTCTTTATATATTTTCCTTTACAGATAATTATATTTAATAATTACTAAAGAGAAATAAAAACACTTTCAAGTATAATTCACTTTATATTCAATTTTATAAGCACTCGCGACAGTAGTTCAAATACGAATGAATCCACATACCGACTTTATTATTAACATTGTCTCGTTGTCAAATCAATTAAACATTGAAACATTTCATATTACCCTCTACAATAATAATAATAATAATATAATAATAAGCTATTAAAATGATAATATATGTACGTTTATAATTTATAACATTTAAAGTCGGTAACAACTACAACGTTTTTTTTAAGTTTTATACAATTCTATTTTACGAAACTCCATGTTGAATAATAAGTATTGAATAAAATGTTAGTATGATCAAAGTCCAAAAAAACAATGTTATTTAAAATTATATTTTACTTTAAATATTATAGGTATGCATTGACATACACGTCATGCTCTAGTTTAACGTTACTAAAGTGTAGCCTCTTGGGTAGTTCTCCTACATCCCTGTTCCATTCCAACGCATCTGTTCCATTCTATATTTGCAGATTTCTACGGAGACTCTAAGTACCATCCATTAGGTAGTCAGTTCATTTTCCTCCAAATATTGTACGTATTTAGAAGAATCTTTTAAATGGTCACCGTTATGGTGGCTAAAAGATCGAAGTCTCGAAGATCGAGAATCGCAACGATAGTGAAAACTAAAAATTTGCAGAACTTTATTAAGGCAATAACGCCGAAAATCCATCAACCTTGTTTCTAACTTTGCTGTATAGACTAAGATTGAAAAAATGTCACAGTAGTTGCTTTTTAATATTGTAATATTGTCTATATATGCCATGTTAGCCATGTTATCCATATTTCAAATTTCATTCTAAACTATTCAAGGCGGCTAAAGAATCGGTATCTGTCCATGTCCAAAAAAACACCTTTTTTAATCTTCATTCAATAACATTTTAAATAAGGATACCATTTTTTTTTATGCTCTTTTGTTTCACTATGTGCAGTGCAGTTACAAGTACTCTTCAAAATGACAGAACGCTAATGAGGTTGCTTAATATTATATTAACAGGCACTAACACTCTTCTTAAAGTCGTAGCAAGGCCAACAAGCAAAAGTATTTTTATATGTATTACTTATATTGGAAGTGATGAATATAAAATATTATTGTACTTAGTAATTAAGAAGTTTCAATCAATCGGGTCAAGATTCTAATCTGCGACCTCTGGGACACTGTATCGTCGCTCTACCAATTGAGCTACTGTAACTTTATTATATAGAAATCAAAATTCATTGAAGCAAGTAAAGATATGGTAAGCACCCTTCTAAAAACTTACTGATGCCGTAGTATGGATGGCGATCAATGTAACATTATTGATATTGGTTACTACCAATAGTACATTATAGTACTCTATGGGTAGATGTAAACGGATGCAGGCCACTGCACCGGTGGTGTTTTATACAGCAAGAGTCTGATACTCCCCCCACTCCCCAAGGACCGTGGTAAGCCCACGAGGGTTTCCCCACCGTCAACAACAAAAAACAGGGGCTATTTTATATGCTTAATATATCTGTTCATAATTTAACAATAATAACTCATATATATTTATAAATTCATAGTATTTTTTTAAATGCATATGTAGTCTGAAAATACGTTAAATACATTTGCAAAGTTAAAAAAAATTTGGTTAGGATTTTCGAAAGAAAACTAATAGAACCCTGATAAAGAAGACTACAAACAGAATCCTAAATTTAGCGAATGTACCAGAAATTTACAACGGTATGGTAGCTTAATTGATAGACTTGGAGGGTTTGAAGGATGAGGGACGGAACGGTTTCTCAGAGATCGTGGGCTCGAATTCAGTCTGATTTTTTTTCTTGTAAATTTCTTTCAAAGATTACTTTTATTTGGATAACCTTGCGCAGATAGACACGCTTAAAAGTATAAACATCAATCATAGTATAATTATTGTTTCATGTTTTAAAAAAATATTGTAAATTATTGAGCTATCGTATTTATAAACAAATATAGGTGATATGCTGGTAAATTTTGAATGACTCAGTTTGAACTTGAGAGAGATAATATCTCAGATACCTATCTGTACAATAGTTTCTCTATAGATAGTACTGGGTATATAATGCTTGTATGAATTATTAATTAATTTTAATAAACATATATACATTACATATTCACTAGTCAGCAAATACACGGCTTTATCTGCATTAGGAGACAATTTAAGGATTGTTTGTGTGAGCCCCTTGTCGATAAGTTATCGGGGGTCAAGAGGGCGCCCTCGTTTATCATCTCGCCGGTATTTTTTTAAAACAAATGGGTTTAAGAAATAAGACCTATCAACTAATTATATATTATAGTTGGAGAACACTGTTTTATGAGTCTCGAGTCATGCATCATCACGACCTTGACATTGTCTACAGCGGTCATGGACGTCATGTCCAGAGCCGTTACAACTTACAATATGGCGGGCGAACTAGATATATGGGCTGATTATTAGATCTAGATTTTTTTTTTATTTATACAGAACTTGAAATAAGTATTGACCGTAAAAGACCAACCTCGCAAGTAGATACTATTCTAAAAACAAATACAGTGATTGCTATTACAACTTTCTTCATTCATCCCAGATTGTAAAACTGATTTTAAATAAATATACATATTTTTGAGCAGACATTAAATATGAGTAATGAATACAATTGTTTTATTTTAGCATAGATTTAAAGTTATTATACAAAATAGACAGTTGATTAGAATCAACGTCTCTAAGTTTAGTGTTTCTTTTCAGACCAGTTCTCAGATATTTAAAGGAAGTAGTTGTCGTTTGTGTTGAAAAAAGTTAATACATCACTTTTTATAACTATCTTCTGTTGTAACTTGAATACATTAACATAATATACATATAAATTATAGCAATCTATTTTGTACGTATACAAATAATAGTAGGTACTTATTGGAAAAGATTCAAATAACAAGCGCACACACAGGAAACCTAAATGGAGTCAAGTATCGTGCGCAGGCGCAATGCTTGCTGCACTATTCTCTACACTAATATTATAATCAGTATTTTGTATGTAAGTTGGAGCTTTGGAGCAACCGTTTATTCGTAAAATAAAAACCCAGAAATTGTTTACTAGTGTGAGTCTTATGTTCCTTTAAGCTGGCTTAGTGTGTGTGGGTGGAGATGTCTTAGGTATATGAACATCCTAATCAGTAAATAAGTAAATACATAATATTAAGAAATATATATGTTGTGCTCTATGTAATTATTTTAATTTTGCTCAAAATCTTTTATCCTTATATAAAGCTATTTATTTTTGGATCATTATGGGAATACTAAGATAATATTGTTTTTCTATCTATAACTTCTTTACTAGTTGGCACTATTTCACGGATAATTTCGTACTATGAAATTTGCAACAAGTATTATTAAATTTATGACTTATGGTAAAAAATACTTTTTTTACTTATAATAAAAGTCAAAATAAAATTATATAAATGTGAAATTATTATGATTTTTTTACCGATTTATCAGCTAAATTATACCTATATACTTTATTTAAGTTTTAGATAAAATAAACTTTGTTATCTGAACATAAATATAGCTATTCTCTAGAACTAAAACTTTGTTGAAATAGATTCTAGTGTATGTAAAAAGAGTTACAGAAAATAACGTCCTTGTTATAAGCGTGTTATACTGGTGATACGGCTTTTCGACTTTTACGATCACTAGACAAAGCATTGGTCAGTTAGTATCTAGAATTATAAACACTGCAAAATAACTTCAATGAACCTCAATAAGCTTTAACAGTTTTATGTACATAAAAGTTTACATTCGAAATGAATCATAAAAAAATTAAGTAATAAAAGTGCCATAAAATGTTATAAACCTTTATTTAGTTCATATGTTATAGTATGAAAGAGATATCTTGATCTATCTGTCTGATCTATATTGTCTCATTTAGCTGTAGTTGTATCTTATTAGCGATCCGTCGTTACAGGCAGAGGGCGACCGGTTGCGTCTCGGCCTCAGACGATAAAAACTCGTACAGGTTTCTGCGCTGGCGGCTACCATGTCGCCGGTTATATTCCACCAGCCCACAGACCCGCATCCTAATTCTAACGGGGAGTTGGGGGAACTTACACTAGTTTGTTTCTCAGATAAATGCTTGTAGTATCAGTACTCATTAAAGCAACTCGTAATGCATACAGACGAGAGCGGGGGAAGGGGAGAGGAGCTCCCGTAGTGTATTTATGTATGACCGATCTAGTGCCCCTTCTTCAAATCATTTATTTTCAACACGATGCATTTCATATCAATTCCTACTTGCTGTTTTGCTTACATACATATATGATTATTATACTTCTGGTAAAGATAAGTAAGTATTTAATACTAAAATAGATTACTGAGTAAACTGTTCTTTAACTATCTATTAACTAGAAACATTTGGAGACCCGTACTTATTTTTACTTTGTCCTACCACAATTCCTAAATTTGATGAAACAAATAGTACGAAGTAGGAGTTACTTGAAGCAATTTATGTATTTATTATGATAAATGCATGCACATAGATATAATATTCATCCTAGTACAAGTTAGAACAAAGACATAAACACCAAAAGAGAAAGAACTGTTTACCTCGGACTTTGAATATGATATGCCGTGTATACTATATAATATAATATACTGTATATTACAAGTTTTTTACTACTAAAATTATTTAAAAGATTTTATATAGCTACTTTGTAAAGAATTTTATTGCTTCGTATTCTTTGAATCATCTTAATATAGAACTTAATGATGTCTCGTTTATTTGTTATATTTATAGAATTTTCAAACAGCTGAGATGGCAAAATATCTTTAACATTGCCGCAGCCTTTCGCCGGAGAAATTCATTAAATTAGTTGTTAAATGAAAACATGGTGCGAGTTCATAGTGTAAACCAATATGTTTAAGATTTTTTACAAACTTTAAGAAGGGTTAAGGTAAAGATAAGAAATTATATAAAACTTAAGGTTAAGAAAGATTAAAAGGTATGTGAGTAAACATCAATCACAAGTCACAACGCATTCAAAACGATGCCGCCAAAAGCTATTCACTACGATATTTGAATTGAACAGTTGTAAGAAACTTGCAAATTCCGATTTCTTTTTGTTTATCAATTTAAAGTATTCATTCAACGATTAGAGATATTAATTAAATTTATTCAAAAACTACGGCATGTCCACAGTTTTCGAAAACTCCTTCATAGAGTACTTAATATAGTACATTGTAAGTACCTCCATTGTGGTTACAATAATGGTACGAAGGTAAACATGATCTACTGGTCTCCTTATTGCGTTATTTTTCCAAATACAAGACATTTTATAAAGTTAATAAGTTGTCAATTAAATGGACGATGTTTTAAAAACACGAAGACAGCAGATGAAGAAACCGAACACCTCTGGTTCAAAATACTTTACTTCTCGTAATTGCCTTAGATAAACTACCAGACAAAGGCAATTTTTCAACCAATTGGTAAAGATTCCAATAAAACCAAAACATGTTTAAATTATTTAAAATAAATAAATTTTACTAGCATATAAGCCCATGAGATACAAACCGTGGCAGGTTTGAGTACTGCTTGTTTATTTTGTCTATATAATGCGAGTAGGTAGTAACAAATGCGTATCAACGTATGGTAACTAAATGATGTATTGTTCATAATATATTATTATGCTGAATAATACATAGAAATAAATGTTTAAACTTACTATATTGTTTTTATAAAATTATCTCGAATGTTGTGGTCACTTATAATAACATAACTTGTATTGTAGTCTATCCTGTTTTAAAAATTCAAAACCACGAGAATATAATTGTTTAGTTTTGTTAAAAATATGTTTGTTGTGAGCAAAAAGGTTTTATTTAACGCCCCACTGTGTATGAAACTATCCTGTGCTGTTATCGCTTATAAACTGCATTATTATAATTGTTCTAGATACCTCCACGAGTAATTGGCGTTTTACAAATCAACAAAGGACCCTATCATAGTCCTATTAACTCATGCATTTATTTCTATCATAAATTATTTGTCGGAGTAAATTAGAATGTATCACAAAACGTAATAAAATATAAATGTTACAACTATTAAGTCAGAGGCAATAAGAGTCGCATGCGCAGTCGTAAGCTCCGGTCCGATGCGCCGGCTCCGTTTACAAGCTTGAACCCACCCCGCTCCCCCCTTCCAATCCCACCTCTCAAAGACCCAACATCTGCACTACACATTGTTTACAAATTGCAAACACCAATGCTACAACTAACTACACATGGTTCAAATTAGTTCCGTTTTGAAGAGCACTTTGACTGATGCTTCTAATGTTATTGATCTTTGTACATATTAAATTAATCAATCTACTTTTAATTATTAGTAATATTCAAGAAAAAATAGAGGCAAAGTACCTTAATAATACTACAAAACTTGATTGAAATGGATCAAATAATTTCTAAGTATATATATATTTCAAATATCATAAGTTTTTTATTTATTTAGTTTTTCTCTAAACTTTGTGTTTACAGAAAACACAAAATCACAATAATCGATTTATGATTTAATCACGATAGACTAATAATAACTTTAATAATATAATTTAAAGCATTGAGGCAGTCTATTGTTAGTTTTATTTTTCTTCACACAGAGCGGGCCTGTGATAAAATTGTTTCACAAAACTTGGATAGTTCTTATCTTCTAGGGGTGTTATCTATGATTTCTTGACAAGTATATAGTATTATATTTATGCATTATTGATTAAACAATATACCATCCGTCTCAACGCCTATGCTGCAGTGTTTATGTTGTTCTTTGTTATCTTTATTATCTTAATAACATAGGTATGTGGTGTGATTTTAGATGATATTTGGGTAGTTATTTATAAAAGTTTCACATACAAGATAAATATATACACCTCATACATAAATTACCCATATATATATATACATATAATAATTTCTTAAACTTTTACAAGAACTGGCACACAATTCATCACTCACAGGTTTGTATTTGACATTTGTGTACTTTATAGTACCTAAACATAAAGAAAAATAAAATATATTTATATAAATGAATATATTATATATACAATATTTTTTTTATATACTATGATATTACATATTTATAGGTGTTGGAAGATATCGACCTACCAGGGTGTAAGATTGGATGTTCGGCAACCGCAATTAGTGCTGTCGCCAGCAGCAGCAGCACAGCGGCTTCGAACTGCATCTTAGCAGCAAGGGTTCTAGGAACGAACCCACATCGCAAAGCTCTCACCCAATATAAACAAATACTCGAAAGTAATGCACTACTTGAAGGTATAAAGCGCGCACTTTGTCAAAAATAGTATCTTTTACACATTAACCTGTAGCGGCATCACTCTCCCGGTTTCTTATAGCTATCAGATATAGATATTAAATTAAAAAATCTCTTAGCAAATAATCCCTGTTTTTTCACTTCAATTCGACAACTCAAAAAAAATATTACAAGCGTAAAGTATTTAAAATGATTACAAATATTCTATTTTCAAATATATTTTCGGCATTCGATAAAACATAAATAAAACACTGGAGCGCTTAGTTCAACACACACTCACTCCGCACAACCGTTTAGGATAAACTGACACAGATAACAAAAATTCATCAACACAAAGCTTCAGTGTTGATTTTTTAAAATAAAATGTATAATAAGTGCTATTATTATTTTTAATAGACTTAAGGTGCTTTGAATTCAAAAAACTATACATATTAAGTTTTATTAAACAAAATATCTGTCTCTCGATTGTTTCTGATTTTGAGACAAATCCTTTGATACAGGAAGCCCAATTCGTGTTATTTTTTAACTTTCGATATATAGATTTTTAAAGTATTTTTTTTTATAATTATCATTTATTCAAATTTACTCAAATCAAAACAGAAAAAATACGTTTTCCATTAAGTCGAATCCTTGTACTTTTCCGACGTTATATTCAAACGAATAAGCAAAAATAGTATATCATTAATTGATGTAAATTAGTACAGCTAGAAAGAATAGGAGGCTCAATTACGTTTAAAGTTAAAAGTGTTACACAAAACCCCAATGTGTATTTTATTTCAATGTGAGTACTTTAGCAGTAAATTTCTGGATCTTCTTCGTTTTCAATTACACTTACGTATATAAAAGATATTTGTTTGGCCATAACATATCAATGAAAATTGTACATAGAGGTACGAACATTTCTGCCAATGTTGATGAAAATTTACCACAACGATCACTCGAATTGGCTGATTTAATTTATTCTGGATAAGTTTTCAAAAGTCCTAAGTCTAAGTCCACAGACCTCAATCGATGACATGATAAAACCCGTTGATTAATTTCAGCAAGATGTATGCTGCAGAGCTATTAAAAAAATGTAACCTCTCCGATCAGTGTACCTAAGCGAAGGTGTTAACATTAAAAGGTGACAGGATGTCACCTAGGATAAGCTTTCAAATAATAAAATAATTTCGTTAATATCTGCTTGTTTTATTTTTAGGGCTTGCCCATGGCGGCGGCGGCATGGTCGTCAGACAGACGTTTCGCATAATTATCCTGTTGTTCACAGTACAAGCGACACGAGCAGGGGCTGCCTTAGATCTGGACCTGAACCCCCTCTCCCCACCCCCTGAAACTCTCAATCCCAACGCGGCTGTAACTATAAGAACTTTGCCATCGTAGCAAAAAAATTAGTTACGGCCTTTCTTCTTATGCGATGTCCTTAGCCATCTCAAGGGGCGCCGGTGGATTGCACACCTTGCACTATAGGTTAAGCCGCCCCTGGACACAGGCATGAGAAGAAGCACCGTGACCTGCCTTTAATTCTAATATATCATCGCATGAACTACTTCCAAATAGTTTGGTCATAAAAGTTGTTACATAGTAATAACTTACATTTTCACGGGAACTACACTTTATAACTAAACTATTTCTTACGCATTTAATTCACGTATAGTAGGTCTAAGATAAATGCTGTTCAAAATGTGCTAAGATAAATGTTGCTCACGCAATAATTTTGTAACAAATATTATTTTTTTAATTTATTGTAAATAGTAGATAATGTAATAATTACCTAAATGTCGTGTTGTGTTAGTTTAAAATTTATATTGTAAAAATTTGTTGATAAATGTTGCCTACCTATATTTATATGGTTTATATACAGAGTTATTTGTAATTAGTTGACCACCTCGTACTGGCAGCCTCTTCACATCCATCCCAATAACATCTGTTCTACGAACTTTTGAAATTAATAATTTCCTAAATTGAAATTATCCCATACAAAATTTATTTGTTGTCACTGAACTGGCATTAACTCTGAGCGTCGGTATGGCGCCCGTTGACCTTTTAAGTACGTCTTACAAAATATAGAGTAATAAGTAAAAGAAGGAGTAAAATAATTTTTGTTTCGTTTTTTTTGTGCTGTTTCTCAAGATTTGTAAAAAGTTGTAGAACAAACGTTGTTGTGATTGATGTAGAGAGACTGCCTGAAAGAGGTGGCGAATTAATAAAAAATAACCCAGTATACGACTTTATTAAAACAGTAACGAGAGTAAATGTTTACATACAATATGTTTTTAATAAGTAATTGCTACGTGTTTAGTAACTGACACAGAAATCAAATAAATCTTTAAAAAAAAATTGTTATCGGTCTGTTTTCTGTTTCTGTTTTTGCCTATTTGGACATCATTCAAAATTTACAGAACGAGAATTATTGAAATGTAAGGTGGTGATTGGTAAGGGAGTATATATATTTATTTATTTAATCTTTATTGCCCAAAATAAAAGAGGTACAATAGGCGGACTTAATGCAACAAGGCATTCTCTACCAGTCAACCCGGGAAAAAAACATTATAAATAACATGAACAATAGGGCGGTAATAATCGAATTTATACTTAATTTACATTACTATTGTAGAGATATAAATATACACAACATACACACATATATATATATATATATATATATATATATATATATATATATATATATATATATATATATGTATGTTGTGTATATTTATCGTAGGTATTAAGATACATACGATATTAAGAAAATATATTAATTTGATGACAAATACATAAAACTTATGTAAGTAAATGTATACCATAAATATAATATTAATCCTTAATACTCTCCCAAAGATATTTGTAGACGGATTTCTTAAAAACTAGTTTATTCGGAGACCGTCTAATATGCTCTGGTAAGCCGTTCCAGAGTTTTATTGCGTAAACTGTGAAGGAACTTGCGCGAAAATCGGAGTGATGGGAAGGAACAAAAAGTTTAAGATTAGACGAGGAACGAAGATGAAAGTCATGAGTGCTACCTAATAATTTGAAATTACACTGTAAATACAAGGGAGAAAGTGGATCGTTGAGAATAGAGAATAATTGACATAAATATCTTGAAGTTCTTTGCTCACGGATAGGAAGCCATTTCAACTGCGAACGTTAGCAGGATATATGGTCATATTAACGTAGACCGAATATAAAGAGTATGCAGCTATTTAGAAAACGATCTAATTTATTAAGATGGTGTTTAGAGAGAGAGCTACAGACATCAGCATAGCAATGAGAGGAAGGATCAGAAATTGCACTAGCAGAGTTTTGGTCCAAATGGGTAGAAAGGTACGATAAAGCCCGCGTAGTGCGAAAGTTACTTTACGGAAAACTTCTGAAACGTGAACTTTCCAACTAAGCGTTGGGTCGATATAGAGGTCAAGATTTTTGACTGATTGTGCAAACGGAATCGGTAAGTTGTCAAATTTTATTAAAAAAAGGTCCAAATCATCCAATTTGCACAATTGACGCTGGCTACCTAGAACTATGACCTGACATTTGAGCGGGTTCACACTAATTCCAAACATACAGCACCATGCCAGAATGTGATTTAAGTCCTTATTAATTAAATCGATGGCAACATTCAGGCTACTTTCTATCGGATTAGCGTGTGCATAGATTTGTAGGTAGTCAGCATACATATGATAAAAGGATTTGAGATCATTGGTGATAGAGTTAATAAATAAGGAGAACAGAAGGGGAGAAAGAATACCGCGTGATATAGTATTATTAATGCGTACGGCTTGCTGCCGACCACGAAGTTAGGTAAGTGGATAGCCAATTCAATTCTTTGGAAGAAATATTTAGTTGCGAAAGGAGAGCAATAAGATTGTTATGATCGACTGAATGAAATGCATTTGAGATATCTATAAGTACTAACACAGTCAATCGTCCACTCTCCATTGCAACTCGGACATCTTCCACAACCTTAAGAAGAGCGGTGCTTGTACTGTGGCCCGGACGAAACCCGGACTGAAATTGGAATATTGGAGATTGTTATAGTAAACAAATGAAGAAAGTTGCTTTTATACGATCCCTTCCAGAACTTTTGATAGAAAAGGTAATATGGAGATAGGGATAGGATAGGAATTCACTAGGGACAGTAGGATTGTCAACTTTAGGAATTAGGATAACATGTGCTTTACTCCAGGATGACGGAAATATGCCGGTGGAGAGCGAGGTATTTACAATTTGAGTTAAAGTAGGAAGTCGAGGGTCAAATAACGAGATACCGTCTTTTTAATTTCTTCCTCGGAGACTAAAGTAAATGAAAATGTATTGAAAACACTATGTGGCATGGAGGATATGAAGGAGATGGTGCGATGTTTAGTATTAGCGTCCAGAACGGGAACAGTAGAGAAATGACGATTTAAACCATCAATAGAAAATGAGGATAATTTTGGTTTCCTACTATTTGGGACAATACCATAATGTTCAAGAAATTTCCATATAACTGCCGTAGAAGAATTAGAAACATTAGTATGAATCGGCTTTTAGCAGCTCTTATCATCTGATTGCATCTGTTCCTCAACTTCTTGTAATTGTTCCAGTTGTCGTTACAGCGATTATGCTTAAAATAACAAAAAAAAAAACACTCATATTTACCTCGAGAACACCTTTTAAAAGTTTAATTTTTAATTATTACAAAAATACACTTATTGTAACAGATAAGTTTTTTTATATTGTTATTTTTTGGTTGTAAGGTTTGGATTAGGTTACTATGGATCTGGTATGATATCAAACATCTCAAAAGTTCATCAAACAATAATAGAATTTAAAAAAAACTACTTTTTTTATCCCCTGATATTGGGATGCAAATATTAGGTAGATTAAATAATATGAAGAGAGTGGCGTGACGTGAGATGTACATATAAATCTGCTACCTTATAATAAGATTTTATAATGTCTTATTGAGGTAAAGTTAAATAAATTGAGGATGTTTACTTGACCGAATTATTACTTTTAAGAATATTGTTGCACAAAAACTGCATAAAGTAGACATGAGCGATGGTAATCCCAATAATTTATTTAATAAAGTTTTCGATTTTTTGTTACAAGAATTCAATAATATTCTTAAACCAAAAACTATAACTATATTTAGTTATAGTTATATTTAGTTATACTAACTATATTTAGTTATATTTAGTTATACTAACTATATTTAGTTATATTTAGTTATACTAACTATATTTAGTTATACCTAAAACTTAAATTTAATGATTGGGCTACCCCGGGAATATACAAAAGTAGAGAAAAATTATATGATTTGTATGGTGAGAGGCAATGGAATCATGGTCCCGTGTTCTTTAATAAAGTTAGGAATTTCTCTAAAATATTTAAAAACGTTTGCGTACATGCCAAGTTCATTTATATTAGAAATAAATTTTTAAACTCTGATGATAAGATAAAAGCAACGTGGGATGTTATATCTAGTGTTTCTGGGAAATCTAGGGCTGTTCATGGCACCTATTAAGCTAAAAAAAATATATATTGAAATAAATACAGATTCAAATGTTGCGGCTACTTTTGAGACTTTTTTTTAAAGAAATTTCTGTAACAGTCACGCGGAATTTTAATTCTTCACCATTTCATGCATTCGCCGAATTGACGAATAACGTAAGAGTCAGTGACAAATGTTTTGTTTTTAAACCTGTTTCATCATATGAAATTGTTAAAACGTTTAGAAACCTAAATATGAAAAAAAACAGGAAATCTCTGGGGTATGTCAGTTAAATTACTTACCACTGTTATAAATGACATTGCTCCCCAATTATCCTTAATTTTTAACAAATGTATTGAAAAAATAGTAAAATAGTTCCTTTTTTTAAAAGTGGCGATAGACTTGAACCGGAACATTATAGGCCATTATATATTTTGCCTACCTTAAGTAGAATCTTCGAAAAAATTATTCTCAACCAAATGACAGAATTCGTTTACAGCAATAAAATCATGGATAGTAAACAATTTGGTTTCACCAAAGGCAAATCGACAACTGATACGGGTGCCAGGCTTCTTAAACACATTTACGACGTATGGGAGAAGTCACAGAATGCAATCGGGGTGTTTTGTGATTTACCTAAAGCCTTTGATTGCGTAGACCATCAAACATTACTATGCAAACTTAACCACTACGGTGTGCGTAGTGCTGCGCTTGATCTTATTGCATCTTACCTAAATCAAAGAGTTCAGACGGTTGATGTAAATAATTGTAAATCGGCTGGTTCTCACCTAAAGATGGGTGTTCCACAAGGATCTATTCTTGGCCCCTTTTTATTTTTGACTCTATATTAATGATTTGTCCTTTTATCCTTTTATGTAAAAGGACTATGTGGCATTGTAGTTTTTGCTGATGATACCTCGCTTATTTACAATGTTGCTCGTAATATTTATTTATTTATTTATTTATTTATATCTTTTCCACTTAGAATCATAATCAGTGATCACTTGTGTACGTCAACATGGAAATGTCAGGAGGGCCTATTACGATACAAGATTTATCGTAATAAGCCCTTCTGAAAAAGCACTTTCCATCTTAATGTTAAAGCTATGAGGGTTCCAAACGCGTCCTGGTCTGAGAAGAACCACACAACAAACTCAGCCGGATATATTTTTTGTTATTGTGATCACCGTTTCACAAACGTCAAACTTAAATGCAATTTTGGAACAACTAGAACCGTCGCAATCAATCGGAAAAGAAGCCTAATGATTTCAGGCAACGAAAATTAAATAATAATAACAGAAAAAATATATATATATATAAATCTTCGGCCTACCACACAACCAGTCACCGCAAGCAGCACCCGTTCACGACCATAACACAAGAGCCAGCCATCACCCCCTTCGCACATATTTGAGGGAGGGAGGCAACCCGACTCCCGATGCTACCGCAAGTAGTGACTTCTAAGGAATCAGTGTGTTGCAGAAGGTCGATAAAGCAAAATTAATTTACAACAAAAAACAAATTGCGGAGATTACTAGCTATTCGCAATACAATACAGATTCATTCCCAGGCCATACCGTCGTCGATGTAATCCTTTACACTATAGTAGGATTTTTTTATTAAATTATTTTTAACATATAATTTAAATTTATTTAACGAGAGGCTTAAGGCTTCATTTGGGAGCTTATTATAAAAACGTATACAATTACCCTTAAAGGATTTACCTATTTTATGGAGCCTAGTGCCGGGCATAGCGAGTTTATTTTTATTTCTTGTATTAATTTTATGTAAATCACAATTTTTCTTGAACTTTGAAATATTTTTATGAACGTAAATTAAGTTTTCATAAATATATTGATTATAAACAGTCATAATTTTAAATTCTTTAAATTTGTTTTTTAAAGAGTCTCTTGGTCTCATATTATATATTGCGCGAACAGCTCTCTTCTGCAATGTAAATATGGTATCAATGTCAGCCGCATTGCCCCATAAGAGTATACCGTATGACATTAAGCTATGAAAGTAACTAAAGTAAACTAATCGAGCCGTTTCCATATTTGTTAATAGACGTATTTTTTTAACCGCGTATGCAGCAGATCTTAGTCTGCTTGACAAATCAAATATATGAGGACCCCATTTCAATTTTTCATCTAAAGTAATGCCCAAGAAAGTAGTAGATTTGACCAAGTCCAAATCCTCATTATTTAATTGTACATTGGTTCTAACATTTTTAACATTTGGTAAACTAAATTTGACACATTTCGTCTTTTTTTTATTGAGCAACAAAGCTGGAGCGCTGGAGTCAAATAAGTATTCCAGCAACAGCTGAGTGGTCATCCGTTTTGGATGTCGCAGTAGATATTTATTTTTTCTATTTGTTTTTTACTTCATTTAATTTTCTTTGTTTTAATGCTTTTGTATTTTGTATTGTTACATAAGAATGTATGTGATGTCCAAATAAAGTTTATTTAATTTAATTTAATTTAATTTAAATATTCTCACATCACTGATCACTCTGACAATTTATGAGAGATCCAGTTTTTTGACCATATCTTTAAAACCAAACAATATTTTTTCATTCTGATTTTTGGAGTAGAAGACCAGTCACGTCCTTGATATGCGTGCCAATTTTGGTTAAAATTGGTCAAGTGGTTTTCCTGTGATATTTATTACCTCAAAAAATTGATTCCCCAGCTTACGCTCAGCCCAATTAAATCGAAACAGTTATGTGTTATAAACTGTAAATATCGATATTAAAACGACCAAATGAACATGAACAAAATGGCGTCAGATGATTATAATTTCGATTCCAGGGCAGTACTGTGCTAAATAATAAGAAAATATTTTTTACTATGCCAATTTACTATGATAACAACATTTTTGTATGTGATACCGCGATTCAGAAATACGATGGACATGCACAGCGATCTCTGTTGAGATCTAGAAACTGTTAGCTTAAGTCAATGGGAGATTCAGTTATTTGACCATATCTTTAAAACGAAACAATATTTTTTTATTCTGTTTTTTTGAAAACAAGCCCAGTCACGTCTGTAACATGCGTGCCAATTTTGGTTAAAATTGGTCTAGTGGTTTTCCTGTGATGTTGCCTCAAAAAATTGATTCCCAAACGGTTAAGAGTTTCGATTACGCTCATCTCAATTAAAGGCTTATACAAATTTAAAATTCAAAATTCAAATTCTTACATTATATTTATACATAAACAAACGTTTATGTTTATTTATTTACAGTTTTGAGCAATTCTTATATATAGAAAAAAAATACTTGAAACTATAAATATAATAACGCTCATTACAAAATAATCGGTAAATGTATTTATTGATATATTTATTATAATCTTCATTCTTCATTTAAATGTTTAACTCCCGAACCAAAAAGAGGGGTGTTATAAGTTTGACCTGTGTATCTGTGTGTCCGTCTGTGGCAACGTTGCTACGTTGGCTGCTGCCAAATACGTGGACAGATTTGAATGCGTTTTTTTTTATCGATAGTAAAAACCTCAACAAGTGAAATAAGTGTGTTTGTAAGTTCATTTAGTACAACATAGAAAAAAAAATAAAGAAAACAGAAAAAAAAAAAATAAAAACCCCCGATACAAAAAGAGATCTAAAAGAATAAAAATAATATTATTATGTACTTGTTAAAGTCGTTGCGTCTAAGGACCTCAAAATAAAGGAAGAATTCAAAATGCAAGTAAGTTACCAAGGCAAATAACGAAATAACAATATCAAACCGTACAGTCTAAGACATCATTAGCTCCGAAAATTTTATAAAATAGACACCACTTCAACATGACGTACATACGTTCAACGGTCTTTCGACGCAACGACTTCCTAATTAAATTATTATTAAAATTTATTAAATTAAAATTTATAATATTACTAAAATTATAATTAAATTATTATTATTATTAAATTATTAATATTAAAAATATAATTATTATTCTATTAAGACGTTTTTTTGTATTGGGGATTTTTAAAATTTTTTAATTAATTTTTAATTAGACACCTTTTTGGACTCCACTCTGACTGATCTTAAGCAGTCAGTGAAGTCAAAAATGGTGGCCACCATCTCATTCCTGCAAAATATAATGCAGTATAGTGGTCTCTAATATGGCGTTACTTATGAGATGCCTTTTCACGCCTCGCTTAAAAGACCGAGGGTCGTAGTCGGAAGGAAGCACGTACCGTGGTAGTGAATTCCACATTTTGATGGACCGACATAAATATGAAGTGCTGAACCTTTTGGTTCGTGATGACACTCTGATGTAAGGTTCGGGTTGAGGTCCCGGCTAATATTTACGCCCAAGATGTTGAGGCTGTCCAGGAGGACTAACTGCGTATCCGAAACGAAGGAAGAGGAAGGAACAGAGACTTTTTGGTGGAAAACGCGCAAATCTGTGTTTTCTTATCATTGAACTCAACCCGAATCTTATGAATCCATCGTAAGACAAGGTTGAACGCCCGGTTCAACTCGACAATAAAATCCTGTTGTTTCCCTTCGATGTCAGACTGTTTTTTTTTTTTTTTTTTATATGATCTAGGGCAATGCTTGACTACATTCCACCTGATGGTAAGTGGAATGTAGTCTTAAGTGGTAAGGCGCATTACCCTAGCAACCTATTCACTCTTCGCTTGAAGACACCCACATTGTATTCGGTCGGAAATACCGACGCAGGCAAGCTGTTCCAATCCTTTGCTGTACGCAGTATAAATGAGGAAGCAAAGCGCTTCGTTCGGACAGGTGGAATGTCCACAACAAAAGGATGAAAACCCGCCGTGCGTCGGGAAGTCCGGTGATGAAAGGGGGACGGGGGAATTAAATTGTGTAATTCCAGCGCACACTCACCAAAATGTATCCTATAGAATACTGAGAGGCTAGCAATTCTACGCCTGTGCTCAAGGCTTTGGAGGTCGGCTCCGACCAATTCGGGATCGCCTATAAGCCTCTTTGCTCGCCTCTCAATTGAGTCCAGAACCGCAAGATGAGACTTTGCAGCACCAGCAAATATGTGACCACAGTACTCTACACACGACCGGATCTGTGCTTTGTATAAAACAAGAAGCTGTCCCGGTGTAAAGTACTGCCGAACCTTCGCCAGAACGGCAAGCTTTGCTGCTGCTGCTCTTGCTCTGGACTCAATGAACCGACCAAAGTTGAGGTTCGAGGAAATCTCTAAGCCTAACAACTGAAGCCGGTCACTGTATTCCAAGGATACATTCTGTTTTACCGCAGGGTGTCCGAATCACCCGTGTACCGTGTCCCGTGGAACGCCCGTGTACTGTGGAACCGTCAGAATAGCAATGAATGTTGCCTAGGTTCAACGTATCATTGATATGCAGAAGAAACAAGGTAGGCAATAGGACAGAGCAATGAGAAATAGCCGCATTTACCTGCCGAAAAGTGGAGTCCGATCTATCGCAAAGGACTCAGATTTGACGTCATGTAGGAAAGTGGCGACCCAATTGCACAGACGGGGTGGCACACCGAAAGCAGGAAGTTTATACAGAGGCGAACAATGCCAGACTCTATCGGCGGCTTTGGCGATATCAAGGCCGATCAATAGCGTTACCCCAGACATGCTTGACATACGTTAGGAGATTACCAGTTGATCGATTTGGTCTAAAACCATATTGACGATCATATCTTAGAAAATTATCTTCTAGGAATAAGATCAGCTGTTTATTGATAATCCGTTCAAGCACTTTAGAGAGAACTGAGATAAAGGCTATATGACTATAATTCGCTGAATCAGATCGATCCCCTTTTTAACGGATCTGTTGAATATTCACCTCTCTCTAAGCATTCGAAACTGTTCCTGAGGAGTAGGACTGGCGATAGAGGCGCGTTGGTACTGGAGAAAACTTCGCTGCACATTTTTTGAGTACCACCGAGGGAATACCATCCGCTTCACTGACCTTCCGCACATCGAGTGACATCGCGTTGCCGAATAGGAATTTCCTTCATGGTGACGTCACGAAGAAATATCAATTTAGCGTTCGGAAACCGCTCAGGTGGTCGAAGAGTGATTTTTTTTCATGATATTTAACATCGATGAAAAAAATTTCAAAATAGACTTAAATTTCAGTATCGGTTTATTTTTCATTGTATATTTAAATAACTTTACCAATATATGTTAAGACATCATCTACTAATCAGTCAAGTATTACAGATATTGACCTAATTTAGAGACATAGCGAGGTTGTAGGACTTTTATCATTTCCCAATTTATTTTTTTTTAAAGGAGCTGCCCTCCTTGCTCATTAATTAAAAAAAAGATGTCTGTCACTGTCATATTTTGTCATATGTCAAGTTATCTTGTTAATTACAAATTACAATTTACGATATTATTTTTCATCGACTGTTTCGCGAGTGTAAGTTTCTTTCTGTGAACTTATATGTATTCAAACTAATTGACATCATATAGATTTTCTCCTGATAGCTCTGTATAGATAAGTTATTACTAAAACCTTTGTAAATTTATAAAGAATTTAAGATTTTTTTAAATTATGTAACCAATAAAGGTTCGAGTGAAGTTATTAGTATTGTTTTTATTTACAGTTTTAAGTAACAATGGTTGGACACGGGCATGGAGCACCATACGAAATACCCAAATATACGGAGTTTCAAATAAAAAATATACCGCAACTGGAAGAACTTGAGAAAGCTCTAGCACAAAAAGGATTAAAAGATCCCTGGATCAGGTTTAAATTTATTTTTGTTTAAAGTTTTAAAATATAAACTCCTATAACTCTTACTAGTTACTATCAAATTAGTAGAATTCAGTAGACATTCAAAATAAAAATATTAGTTGTAATGTAAAAAATTGATTTAGTTATCTGATATTTTTCAATATTTTTAACTTTGTATGGACCATTATTATTACCTTTTTTTATTTCATTGTATATAGAAATGAAGCTTGGAGGTATAATCCTGGCTTTGGCACCAAATGGCAACGGGCTCGCAAAATGTTCTTCCGTGGCTTTCCATTAGGCCTAGCCCTCACTGTAGTAACCGTGGGTATTACAAAGCTGGTTGAAGGGGATGAACATGGACATGGTCATGGAGATGATAAACATTAATATTTCAAATATGATGTGATGGAATGTTAACATTAGCTACTGTTATTTAATATATCTGATAATTTTAAAAAGATTTATATCTTTTCAACTATTCCTTTAACATCAACTATTGTTCTAATATCAATCAATTAAAATAATAGACCAAACTTTTCAGCATACCACTGATTCATGTGCGGGTATATCATCACACATATATATAGTATTGCAAAACAGTTTCTTGGGCTTATAGAATTTTTAGTGGGAGTTTAATAATATATTTTATTATCTATTTATAAAATAAAATTGTAATGAGGTAGAAAAAGTTTTTTGATTATTGGGAATTATACAAAAACTACTTAAGGATTTTGATGCAGTTGATGCAGCAGTGTGGTCGTAGCTGTACTAACCCATTCTACAAAGCATTTAACTGCTTTGTCAGTTGAGTGGCGGGCACAGATCTCTAACATATAGTGATGCAAAGGGGCTCTGGTTCCATTCCTGCCAAATACTGGGATGTAAGTGAGGCGGATAGTTGACATTTAATATATATATTTTAAGTAATTATAATGTATATTTCTATGTGTAGTATATTGAACATAGTGGGTAGTTAAATATAGACATAATGGTGATGTGAGGGTAAAAAGAATATCTTCAATCTGGACTGTCATGCACTAAAAAGTGAGCTCCTAATTTATGTTCTAGATTATAGTGAGTATATAATACTATGTACTTGTATCATTGTCTAATGCCCTTAACTCAAGAAAATAATTTGCCTATGTAGGGTTTTAATCAATTTGTTTAATTTGTCCAGTATTATTATTATATATTTTTCAGTCCAGAACATTCTCTCATTTTCATTGGAAAATTCAGAATTCGTTTTAGTTATAATTTCATTTAATATGTTTTTTGAATATTTGTTTAAGTGATAATACATACTTCAATATGGATGGGAAAGGGGGGCAGACAAAGTCACTAGCTCTAGCCAGTTACAAATACAATATTGAAAACCATCCAAATTGGTCAAGCCATTACCAAGTGTTATCTTTCATACATTTGGTAATTTATATAGACCGAGAGGTACAATATTATTTTTACTAATTATCGTGTCATAAAATATATTTTTTAATAAGTATTAAATGCTTCGGTTTAAATAAAATATATCATAAAAAAAAATCTTTGACTTAGATTGTTTCTATTATTTAATTGTATATTATAAAAAAAAAAACAGTAATTACATTATAGTATTAGCTTAATTTACACTATTTCTTCTTACATAATCTAAGCGTTACGCGGTTTGAGGTCCTCGTAGCAAGGCCGTAGGAATATGTAGTTCTTTTTGGCTTGATTGTAGTGCTCATGTCCCTGTAAAGTGCAACATATTAACATTGTAAAAAGCATACAAATTGGAACCTGGAAATAGATATTAAAACTCATCTAGTAAGAAGGCTAGAATCTGGCAGATTCAAAGAATCTGAAGAGATTAAAGTTAATTTACCTAACTCACACTAGAAACTATAAATGTAAGCTAAATCAGATTATAAATAAAAAAATACTAAGTATATGGAAAATTTAAAAAATAATGGGTTGTTATTAGATTTTTTCATTTACTTTCATGACTTTTCAGTATTTTTTATGAAAAAATTGAATATCACAAATTATCAAAGTAATATATATATAACCATAGCAATAGTTGACAATATAGAAAAACAATGAGGTTGCTTGGAAGGTACATGAGAGTATTAAACAAGTGGTTTTTTGGTAATTAGCATCTTATACCAACGACTTCTCTCCATTCACCGATTCTTCGATTGCTACATTGCATACCTTAGACCAGTCATATCCAACGGCGTAAGCAAAGATCTGTCCGGTATGGTTGAAGGCGCACTTGGTAAGAGGCTGGTCAAGCACTTCGGAGGACTTGAGCTTGGTGCGCGCATCCTTATCCCAGAAGGAGTAAGAACCATCGGAGCCGACCGTGGCCAATGTGCCGTGCGCGGGGTGGAAGGCCACGTCGTTGACGGCATAGATATCCTGATAGCCAACGGTGCTGCCGGCGGTGCGGTGGCACTTGAATGTAAAGTTGTCCTTGGGATTAGCAGGATTCACGTACTGGATGCCGACACGACCCTCAACGCTGCCGAGCGCAAATCCCGTGGGCTGTTTCGTCTTTTTGTCCCGGAAGATGGTGATGCAACGGTGCTGGTATTTCAGCGGCGACTCCACGCGCTTGAACTCAGCCGGCTTGCCTTCTAGTGTGTAAAGACAGATGGCGCGGTCCGCCGTGCCCACCACAGCCATAGGGTAGTCCTGCAAAAGACAGTGTTGGTGTTAATGTGTGTGAGTGAGTGAGAGGAGGCATTGAGTGAGCGAGTGAGAGGCAGTGATTGATCAAGTAAGAGGAGGCAGTGAGTTAAAGAGTTAGAGACTCACCACGTCAGCACAGTAGCATCGCTCAGAGAGGTTCATGGTCATTATTGGCGCTGCACTTCGAGTATCCCAGAACTGAAATGTCTCCAATTAGTTATTTAAACATTCTGTACAATTTCTCCTATAATAAAAACTTAACATTACTAACTCCTTTACAATTATTGTAGCTCTTAGTATCTTCAGAATAGACATTGCATGTACCTTTAATGTTTTGTCCCACGAGGCAGTCATGAGGCATGAGTAGTTTGGTGCCTTAATCCAGTGACAAGTTTTCACAGGAGCATCATGTGCAGCTACCTGTACATATTAGCAAATGCAAATCATTTACTCCTTTACCTAGAACATGACTCCATATTGTGTTATTTAAGTATGTTGGGATAATTTATTATATACAAAATATAGTATATATGTATAACTATAGTGGACATAATAATGGTATAGTGAACAGAAGTGTGTCAGAATGGCACAGTCAACTTAACATTCCTATTTTAAGAATTTCATGGAGGCTCTCTATCACATACATTCCCATAAATTCCCAGTTTAAATCGAAATTATGCATAACAAATAGAGACATATTTTTTCAAACTGTCACTTCATCTTTGTCGGTCAAACGTTTCACTAAAATCATTAATAATGAGATAGATCAATACTTACCAAAAATATAGGAAATAATATTTTTTTATTCATTTATATTTTAACTAATTTCTTCATTTTAGACTATTATCTACCTGTAACTTTTTATTACATATTGTATTATTTTATATAAAGAACCTGTACTAAAATTGACATACTTGCATAGTTTGATTACTGGCCAGGTCCCAGCACTTCACACTCTTGTCTGTAGATGCCATGAACACTTTGCTTCCATCCTGCAAATTAAAAAAAAAAACAATTATTTTAATTATAATTGATAAATCATTTTCAATTACTGTTAGCTGATAGATCCTAAATATTTATCTCTGTTGATGATTAAAGAATGCTATGGGCACTGAGAGCAACATACAAAGACAATTAGATGATTTTTTTAAAACATTTATAGTTAATTTTATAAAAGATCTACCAAGTATAACAATGGCATTTAAGTAAAATGCTTTTTTGATAAAATCAATATTAATATTGTATTATATTTTATGGTTCAAAAGAAAAGTTATTATTTGTCTGCTTTAGTTATGGCCATATCTTATTAAAAGAGTTACTTACATCATGCCAAGCCACATCTAGTATAGGACCATCCATACCCTGTGCTGCTTTTGGAACAGTTTTACCAGATGCTTCTACTTCCCAGCATCGTACCTAAAGGAATTCAGAATAGACAATATCAATAGTGTGTAGGGGAGTAAAGTCTTAAATAATTCTGATTATTTTTAAAAATTTATAATTTAAAATAAATTTATCTCCAGCAATAATTAAATATGTTTTATAACTTTCATGTGGTAATACATTCAAGAGATACGTACTCTGCAATCCCAACTGCCGGCGACTAGAAATATTTGGAGGGCTGAGGGGGGTGAAAACTCCAGAGCCGAGACGGTATCCTCCGGCGGTGACACTACTTCTACATCTTTGTTAGGGTTGCTGCCAGTGCCTCCCAGTTGATTATACATCTTATCAGAATTAAAACCTTAATAATACAATGCTTGATTTTTAACCGCCACAATTTAACTTTACAACCATAAACGATACAGTTACAGACTTTGTAACAAGAGAAATACGTATATAAAATAATTTATTTTCACGTAAGAATTCTTCTAAAAATTAATTTATCTTTAATTTATTTTCTTATAATTAGAGCTTATTAGTTTGGTTGGTTATAAACTACAATTTTGAATTTACATTCCTCTTGTAAATAAAACGCAAACTTCATACTTCAAGTCTGACACAAGCACAGATTACTTTTTTTTACTACAGTATACATTATAAAAACAATACCAACTGAAAGCCATTAAATCAATCTATCTATCTATCTAAAAACAATACGTAACTTGTATACTGCTCACAGTTTATTTGTTATTTTTATATTTATACCACAGCTATTTGTTTACAGTTAACCTATAACCAATTAAATATTTTTACTATATACCTTCATAAAAAAAAACCGTCTTAGTGTCGATGGGCTAATTTATCGAAAATAGCCTAAGCTGATAGGGTTAGGAAATTATAATTCATAATTGAACGTGGGTGTTTTCATTTTTATTTAGTAACTTTGAGGTTTTATGCTAAAGTTTACACTATAGTAGGAATTTTTTATCAAATAATTTTTTACATATAATTTTTTTTTAATGATAAGTTTAAGGCTTAATTTGGGAGCTTATTATAAAAACGTATACAATTACCCTTAAAGGTTTTACCTATTTTATGGAACCTAGTGCCGGGCATAGCGAGTTTATTTTCATGTCTTGTATTAATTTTATGTAAAACACAATTTTTCTTGAACTTTGGAATATTTTTATGAACGTAATTTACGTTACATTTTCATAAATATATTGATTATAAACAGTCATAATTTTAAATTCTTTAAATTTGTTTCTTAAAGAGTCTCTTGGTCTCATATTCGAACAGCCCTCTTCTGCAATGTAAATATGGTATCAATGTCAGCCGCATTGCCCCATAAGAGTGTACTGTATGACATTATGCTATGAAGTAACTAAGGTAAACTAATCGAGCAGTTTCCATGTTTGTTAAACGACGTATTTTTTTAACCGCGTATGCTGCATATGACATTATGCTATGAAAGTAACTAAAGTAAACTAATCGAGCAGTTTCCATATTTGTTAATCGACGTATTTTTTTAACCGCGTATGCAGCAGAACTAAGTATGCTTAACAAATCAAATATATGAGGACCCCATTGTAATTTTTCATGTAGAGTAATGCCCAAGAAAATATTAGATTTTACCAAGTCCACTTTACTTTTCATAAGGATTTCAGTCGAACGCCTTAGGGCTTAGATAGATTACAGAAAATGCCAAGTGCATCCTGTGATCCTTCCCAGGCTTTAAATATTTTTAGTATTAGCTCAAAACCAGCATCCGTTGTAGAGCGACCGGCAGTGAAACCAAACTGGTTCTTGTGTAAGAGATTGTTTTTAGTGAAATATGCAACAAGTTGATTAAGAATTATTTTCTCAAAGATCTTACTAAATGTGGGTAAGACTGAAATTGATCTATAGTTAGTACTAGGATCTAATGAACAGCCAAATTTAAATAATGGAGTAATTTTACTTTGTTTCATTAGATCTGAGAATATAATACATTCTAAAAAAATATTAAATATTAATGCTAAATCTGTCGCTTCAATGTCAATTACAGACTTAAGTATGACAACAGAAAATCCCCAAAGATAGTGATAGATCTTTGGGGATTTTCTTTTAATGCTAATTAATTTAAATGCTTCATTCTTCAATAGATTATTGCTTCAAAACTATATATAACTTAATTTTTTTCTTCTACGTTTTTAAAGGTTCAACTATTTTATTTGTCAGTACGTAATTCGATTTTTTGTTTTTCTCTCTGAAATTATTTAGAAATAATTTAGGAAATTACCTGAAATAAAATCTTTACTTTTAAACTTTAGCATTAAATCAGCCTTTGGTACCTTTAGTTGGCTCAATAAAGATTAAATAAATGGTTAATAAGTTAATAATAAATAAATAAATTTATAGGGTTATCCGAGTATGGAAATACAAGTCAGCAGATTGGGATGAGATGGGGCACTTTTTTGCGTCTTATCCTTGGCGACAGGTCTGCTTCACTTCTTTGGATCCCTCGAGTTGTGCGGATGCTATAACCGATGTGGTGCATCAGGCAATGGAGTATTTTATTCCTTTTGCTGACGTACACATCAGTGGCAAAGCTCGCCCATGGTTTAATGCCGAATGTCGTCATGACGATTAAGACCGAAAACTTTCGGCATACCTTATTTGGCCTGATGCTCGAAGCCGCAAAACTCCGGATGTAAGTACAAAGAAGAGAGCCCTTAACCAAGCTGCCAATTCCTATAAAAAGGCAATGCGGAAGGCTCGTTTCGATCGAATCGCTAAGATTGGCGAAAAGCTCTCTGTCAGGCCAACTGGCAGTCGAGCTTTCTGGTCTTTTGCCAAAGCCATCGAGTCAAACTTCTGCCAACCCTCACTGCCTGCTCTGCTGAAGCCGGATGGATGCCTGGTCCACACAGCAACAGAGAAAGCGAATATATTGGCTTCTCTGTTTGCTGAGAATTTCTAGACACTAGCAATGCTTCTCTAGCACATCTTTTTATTCATACATAATTCTCTAGAACAAAGAGGTATGGAGAACATTGCGTCGTTTAGATGTGAATAAAGCCATTGGTCCTGATGGTATACCAGCCATTCTGCTCAAGACATGCGCAGCTGAGTTGTCTCCTGTATTGACACGTCTGTATCGCCTCTCTTTCAAGACTGGAATAGTGCTGGAATCCTGGAAGCTTGCCAACATGCAACCCGTGCCCAAAAAAGGCAGCCGTGCCGATCTTGCCAATTATAGACCAATTTCAATCACAACCATACTTTGCAAGATTATGGAGTGTGTATTGAACTCGCGGCTTCTAGCGTACCTAGACGGTAACGATCTCGTCAGTGACCGACAGTACGGGTTTCGCCGAAATAGGTCCGCTGGGGACTTTAGGCGAGGCCATCGAGAGGAATGGAGAAGCGGTCGCCGTCTCTCTGGACGTCTAGGAGGCTTTTGACAGGGTCTGGCATGCGAGCCTTCTAAGCAAGCTTTCAGTGTATATCTCCTGGTTTGATAGGCTGGGTAACGGACTTTCTGAGCCAGAGATCTCTCCGAGTAGTTGTCGACGGGTGTTCTTCGGAACCCTTGACAATAAATGCCGGAGTAACTCAGAGGTCCGTTCTTTCTGCAACTCTTTTTCTGCTGAACATTAACGATCTGCTGAAACCCGGTATCTATGGGTATGCAGACGACAGCACAGTTGTAGAAAGATATCTGCCAAGTACTCGGGCTATTAGAGATGAAGAACAATCTGAAAGAGAAGCCAAGGTGCAACGTTTAAATGACAAACTTCACATGGGGCAATGCCAATCTTCTCAAATTCAATGCTTGTTTACCGCCAAAAGGAGCCCTTTCACCTTGGCTCTTTTTTTTCCAGAATGTTTCCATGGAATACAGTGATTGGCTTCAGTTGTTAAGCTTAGAGATCTCCTCGAACCTCAACTTTGGTCGTTACATTGAATCTAGAGCAAGAGCAGCTGCAGGAATGCTTGCCGTTCTTGCGAAGGTTCGACAGTACTTTACACCGGGACAGCTACTTATATTATACAAAGCACAGATCCGGTCGTGTGTAGTGTACAGTGGCCACATATTTACTGATGCCGCAGGGACTCATCTTGCGGTTCTGGACTCAATTGAGAGGCGAGCAAAGAGGCTTATTGGCGACAGTAAATTGGTTGACGCCAACCTCCACAGCCCTGAACACAGGCGTAGAATTGGTAGCCTCTCAGTATTCTATAGGATACATTTCGGTGAGTGTGCGCAGGAATTACACGATTTAATTCCCTCATCCCCGTTCCATTACCGGACTTCCCGACGCACGGCGGGTATCCATCCCTACGTTGTGGACACTCCACCTGTCCAAACGAAGCGCTATGCTTCGTCTTTTTTAATGCGTACAGCGAAGGAACAATTTGCTTGCGTCGGTATTTCCGGCCAAACATAATGTGGGTGTCTTCAAGGGAAGAGTGAATAGGTTCCTAGGTTAATGGTGTTACCACCTAAGACTACATTTCACTTACCATCAGGTGGAATGTAGTCAAGCATTAACCTAGTTATGTATAAAAAAAATGTATGACCCACTCCATAAACAATTACCAGATTTCAGCAACAACTATAAAAATGTAATCGACAGAGTCAATTTTAAGACTATTACTTTGAGGTCTCACTGTTAATAAGGTTAATTTTAATAATTAAAATTTCGTTACGCATGCTGACTATTAAATACATATTTGCTCCTCTATGCTTACGAAAATTAATCGGAATCAGTACACCCAGGCGAGGAGGCAAGATCTAGAGGGGGAGGTATCATATTTTGTTTTAGATTAATAAAGCTTTTTAAAGAGATTTTGAACATCCGCGACTATATAATCAGAGTTTAAATATATATATTCTCCTCGCCTTTCTATCGACAATTATTATATTGTACTATATTATAGTGATTGTCGGGTCGTTAATAAATATCGTTACTATTTTATTAATCGTTCCCATACAAAACCTTACATTAATCAATAATGTTTAATGGTTAAAAAGAGAAGGCATGGTGCAACGTTTGAATGACAAACTCCAGGCAGTTTCCGCATTGGGCAATGCTAATCTTTTCAATTTCAATGCCACCAAAACGCAGACGTCTGTTCAACGCTATAAGGAGCCCTTTCACCTTGGCTCCTACTTTTCAGAATGTATCCTTGGAATATAGTGACCGGCTTCAGTTGTTAGGCTTGGAGAACTTCAACTTTGGTCAGTTCATTGAGTCCAGAGCAAAATCAGCAGCAGGAAAGCTTGCCGGTCTTGCGAAGGTCCGACAGTACTTTACACCGGGACAGCTACTTGTACTATACAAAGCATAAATTCGGTCGTGTGTGTAAAGTACTGTGGTCACATATATACTGGTGACGTAAAGTCTCATCTTGCGGTTCTGAACTCAATTGAGAGGCGAGCAAAGACGCTTATAGGTGACACTGAATAAGTTGAAGCCAATGAGTGCTATTTCATCGGCATACATCATCAACCATGGAGGCTGGTCTTGGATGTGAGCCGAGAGTGATAAGGTCAGTAAGCGTTTCGTTTCGGTCTTATGTCTGTTGGTGTTGGTTTCGGTCTGTTGGTGTGCTTGTACCAACAGAGCTAAACGATATTCAAGCTTCTATCCGAAGATCGTCAGGTCCTACCATTTTTCCGTTCTTCTGACGTCGAAGGCAACTTCACGAGTTTCGTCAAAGGTTATTAGGGTAAGTCCGAGTTTAGATGGTATGAACTGACTGCTGTATAACGACAAAGCAGCGTGCCCTAGATTTCTGAAGCAAAGACATTTTGCGATACCTCGCGTCGCTTCATCTCGAGCTCGTGCCATTTTAATTATATATTATAAGGTTAATTTAATATATTGTCAAGTTTTATTTATACAATAAACTAGAATATTAATGGTTTATAAATAATTATATACTTGTATAACTATTGAAAGCGTATTCTTTGTATTAAATATAGATGAAAAATAAATCGATACGAGCAAAGATACGAATTTGCGACTTGTGGGAAACTGTATCTAGAAGAGATGTGTTTCGCTAACACTGTATTTTTCATTTTACATTTATTTAAAATTTAAAAACATTAATAAATGGATGTTGTGTAGTAGAAGGATATTATTCTTCTGAATTTTCAAATATGAATAAGATAAAGTTACAAATCATCTATCGCCCCCCTAAATGACACCAGCGCCCCCCAAATTTTTCTCGGTCTCTTACCGCCCCCCTCTAGGGTTCCAGCGCCCACAAGGGGGCGTTATCGCCCACTTTGGGAATGACTGGTGTAAAGGATTACATCAATGACGGTATGCCTGGGAATTAATTGTATTGTATTGCGAATAGCTAGTAATCTCCGCAATTTGTTTTTTGTTGTAAATTATTTTTGTTTTATCGACCTGCTGCATCACACGCTTCCTTAGAAGTCACTACTTGCAGTAGCGTCGGGATCCGGGTTGCCTTCCTCCCTCAAATATGGCGAAGGAGGTGATGGCTGGCTTTTGCGTTATGCTCGTGAATGGGTGCTGCTTGCGGTGACTAGTAGTGTGGCAGGCCGAGGAGGATTTTTTTTTACTTTTATTAGTATTTCATTCTCGTTGCCTGAAATCATTAGGCTTCATTTCCGATTGATTGCGACGGTTCTAATTGTTCCAAAATTGCTTTTAAGATTGACGTTTGTGAAACAATGATAACAATAACAAAAAAATATATCCGCCTGAGTTTGCTGTATGATTCTTCTCAGAGTTCAGACCAGGACACGTTTGGAACCGTTATAGCTTTATCATTAATTCTATGGATACTATGCAACGTTGGCGAGAGCAAAGTTTTTAGATTTTTCGGAGAACGTTGCAACAGCAACGAAAACTGGCAACATTTATAATTATTCATAATGCAGGATTCTTTGGCGGGAAATCAAAAAGCGCGCATTTTAAAAAAGGCCCAAAAATATAAAATTTAAGTTTTCGTGTTTATATTGTATATTTTCAAGTAAATAGTTACTTTTAAGGGCTGTTATAAATAATAGTAGTTATGAGTGTAAATAGCGACGGGGGAGACCCCGTCGAAAGAGTTAAAAAACGAAAAATTGTTGGCGGTCGTCCAGAAGGCGTCGTAAACTATAATATATTTAAAAAGCCATTGTATAAAAGATTGTTTCTAGAAAACCACAGTGGCGATTGTGTGGTGTATGTGGAATCTACTGAACATGAAAAAGTCGGCAATAAAAACCCTATCGTCCTTACGAAAACCTTTACGGAAAACGTTAAAGGAATAGTAGGAGTACACCGAATAAATGCCTACAAAGTGGGCGTTACGTTTAAAAAACCCGCGCCTGCCAATAATTTCTTAAATATGGATAGTTTTTTTATTAAATACAAGCTCAAAGCATTCATACCAGCCTATATGACTGAAACTATTGGAATAATTAGATTTGTTCCCAAAGATATGTCTAATGAAGATATTTATAAAAATATTGTTGCTGATGCAGAGGTTGTATCAGTCAAGCGATTTATGAAAAGAGAAAACGGAAAGTTAATACCCCTGGGCACAGTTGCAGTAACTTTTGCCGACACTGTTTTACCACAGTTTACCTTTATTAGCCTATTTAGGTACTCGGTACACACCTATGTGCCACCACTCATCCAATGTTATAAATGTTTAAAATTCAACCACTCCGCGAAAGTCTGTAGAGGAGATCAAATGTGTTCCTCGTGTGCAGGTCGCCATTCCTACAAAGAATGTGATGTAGAAGGCATCACTTGTATAAATTGTGGAGGTAGTCACTTGGCTATCTCTAGAGATTGTCCTGTAAAGCAGAAGAAAACGGCAGAGAAGAAAGAAAAGCACCGTCATCGTTCCTATGCCACTGTTGTGAGTACCCCACCACCCAATATAACATCTAAAACATTCCCCACATTAAATGAACCAAGTAAGTCAGTATCACAACATCTTTCTACAGTAAAAAATGTAAAAACAGCATCAAATTGTATTGATGCTGAACAAATTATAAATAATGATATAATTATCAGTGCATTAGTCAAGTCTTTAGTTGCCCTTGGTAATAATAGGGATGGTATACCTTTAACAAATAAAAAGATAAAAGAAATATTATTACATAACTTAATAACTTAATGGATACTTATTTACATATTATTCAATTTAATATACAAAGTTTAAATAGTAAAAAAGCATTATTAAACAAATTCCTTTTAGAACAAAAAGTTGATCTATGTTTATTGAATGAAACCTGGTTAAAAGATACTAGCAATATACCTTCTTTTACATCATATAATTTTATTTACAAAAACTCAGTTAATTCCCATAATGGAGTTGGCATATTAGTAAAGCAGAATTTAAAATATGACATAATCAAATCAACATTTTATGAATCGGTACAAAATCTGTGTATATCTGTAGATACATCTTTAGGAAAACTATACATTCTGTGTGTATATTGTCCACCCAATGGCAATAGATTAGATACTAATAAAATAAAAAATATACTTCTTGAAATTCCAAAACCATGTCTTATAATGGGTGACTTTAACGCACATCATTTGTTATTTGGTTGTCATAAAAATAATAACAGAGGCAATAGTTTATACAATCTTATAGACGAATTTAATTTATGTATTTTGAATGATGGTAGTCCTACCACCGTACAAAGCCCAAATAGAAATTCATCAGCAATAGATTTATCTCTGGTTAGCCCTTCAATAGCACCTTTCTGTGAATGGTTTGTCCATGACGATCCAATGGGTAGTTACCATTATCCAACACGATTGATAGTTAATGTGAGGCCATCAATGTATGAGTTACGCCCTGTAAAAGAAAAATTTTTTTATGATAAAGGAGACTGGTGTAAATTTTATTCATTATCCGAGTATAATTTTTCTAAACTTAACAGTCTTAATATTCAACCCATAGAACTTTATAACAACTTTGTAACCATTTTGTATGATATTAGGAATGAGACAGTCCCAACAAAAAAAACAAAAGATAACTTACGCATATTTAAAAAACCTGTACCCTGGTGGAACCAAACATGTGATGATGCTGTGCGAAAATCTAAGGAAGCTTTACGCGAGTATAAAAAATATCCAACAGTACCCAACTTTATTTATTATAAAAAATTAGATGCTAAAAAAAAAAGAATTTTAAAAGAAGAGAGTAAAAAGTCATGGCATGAATTATGTGGTACTTTTAATAGACTAACACCTATTTCTAGAATATGGGAATATATTAAGAGATTTAAAAGAATAGGTTTTTCTAAAAATAAATATTTGAATGATGAATGGGTGCCAAGCTTCTTAGACAATTTAGCAGACTCGTCAAATATTGAGGAAAAAGTAATTAATAATATTTTTAACAAGGCTTTTGAAAATGATAGTAACTCCTTTTTGAATTTTCCTTTCACATTAGATGAGCTTTACATTTCCCTTAAAAGTAGGAAAGATACCACACCAGGAATGGACGAGATACCTTATATATTGATCAAAAAGTTACATCCAAATGCTCAGAACATTCTACTTGATATCTATAATAAGCTTTGGAACAACTTAGTTATACCGGAATCATGGAAAACCCAATGTGTAATTCCTATTTTGAAACCAAATAAACAAGTTAACAATGCAACATCTTACAGACCTATTTCTTTGTCATCATGTTTGGGTAAGCTTTTTGAAAACATGCTAAAATTACGTTTAGATTATTTTACTGAAACTCAGAGGCTGTTACCAGACATCCAATTTGGTTTTAGAAAGGGTAGGAGTTGCTCTGAAAGTTTTGTGTCCTTCATATCAGATCTGAAAAAAGCAAAACTTGGTCATTCAAATGTCATATGTGTGTTCCTAGATATCAAAGGAGCATTTGATAATGTAAATATTGTACGTCTTATTAAAGTGTTATGTGAACTTGGTTTACCAAATAAAATGTTGCAATGGATTTTTAAATTCTTACACAATAGAACTTTGTTTGTTAAATTCAATAATATAATTCATGGACCTAGACAAACAAACAAGGGGACAATGCAAGGTGCTACATTGTCACCGCTTCTGTATAACTTATATACTTCTCAAATATATAAGTATGTTGATGTATCCAAAATAAAAATACTACAATTTGCTGATGATTTGCTTTTATATAGTGAAAATCAAAATATTAACATAGCCATTGATGCAATAAACACTGCTCTAAATCAAATAAACAATTTTTATAATAATATTTTAAAATTAGACATAAGCCCTGAAAAGAGTTCAGTTTTAGTATTTAGCAGAGATCCACTTGCTCAATGTAACATAGAAGTTTCCTATAATAATAATGTTATCCCTGTAGTTACTCATCATAAGTATTTAGGTGTTATAATTGACAACAAACTTAAATTTGATAAACACATAGACCATATATCTCAAAATGCCATGAAAGGAATAAATATAATAAGATGTTTAGCAGGAACCTTTTGGGGTAGTGACCCAAAAATATTAAATATGCTATATAAAAGTATAGTAAGAAGTCACTTTGACTATAGCAGTTTAGCTTACATGAATATTAGTAGCACTCTCCTAAAAAAACTGGACATAATACAAAACATGGGTTTGAGAATAATTAGTGGAGCAATGCGGTCTACCCCTATAGTTACTATGGAGGTAGAAAACTGCATACCTCCACTGTCTCTTAGACGTTTTCAACTGGCTGAGAGATTTTGCTTAAAACAATTAACTTCCAATAATGCTATAGTTTTGAATAATATTTTATATTCTACTGAGATATCTCAAGATATAGGAATTCCCAAATTATCACTTAAAGATTGTATTTTTGCAATACCTGAAATACCAATAATTATTAATCATATTAAGGATAATACAAACAATATTTATAGGGATGACATATGGCCAATGTATAGATGTAATTATAATTCTTTAATAAACCATTTACATATTAGCTGTAATCTAGATTCAATCCAAAATAAATATGATTTTCTAGACTTTATCAGTAAGAAAACTCATTTCTATACAATATACACAGATGGTTCCAAAAATGTTGATGTTGTCACTTCTGCATTTTATGATCCTCAAATGAAGGTTTCAAAATGTATTCAATTAGACAAAAATTGTAGTGTCTATACAGCAGAAAGCTATGCCATATTGACTGCCTTAAAATCAATTAATAGAAATGTAGATATTAAGAATATATTAATAGTAAGTGACTCCAAAAGTGTTCTAGCAACTTTATGTAATAATAACTTAAGTTTTAAACAAAATTACATTATATATGAAATCAAACATATGTTGGACCAGCTGATTAAAAGTAATAAATTTATTGAGTTTGTGTGGGTGCCATCACACAGTGGCATATATGGAAATGAGGTTGTAGATGCTGCAACTCGTCGAAAATGCGACGAAGACCATTCGGATTTTATGAAAATCCCATATACTGATTTTTATTCCACCCTAAACAATAATTTCATACAAATATGGAGAGAATATAGAAAGCACATCATTCAAACAAAAGGAAAATGGTACGCAGAGGTCCAAAAAAGCTTACCTATTAAACCCTGGTACTATGACCTAAAGTATTCTGGGAGAAAATTCATTACAACAATTAATCGTCTACGCTTCGGACATTGCTTAGTTCCTGCCCATCTTTTTAGACTTAAAATCATAAAAAATAATAAGTGTGCACATTGTTCACAAGAAAATGCGGATATTAAGCATTTAATTTTTGAATGTTCGTCATTTAACGTACAACGGCTGATTCTTGTCAGTGACATTAGCGAAATATCGCAACAGAGTTGTATAAGTGTTCCCCGCCGTGTTCAGGAATTACTTTCAAATAAACATTATTTTAAGTCTATTTTTAAGTATATCTCGAATACTGTTGAAAATATTTAAATATTAGTGTAACTTGTAACAAATTAAATATTTAATTTAATTATTATAATTTTTAAGAAAAAAGAGAAGTGTAATGAAGCTATTTTTACTGTCATTGAAATTCAATGCTAATTATTTTTTTATAAATGCATTTATATTATATTGTTTAATGTTATAAATTAGTTTCATGATTTGACTTAAATATCATACTTTAAAAATAGACATGAATACTGTTATATAGCTAAAAAAGATTTAATGTTAATGTAATTCCATGTCAACTTATTTATAAATTATATAATTTTATTCTATTATTGCGACTGAAGGGCTTGTACTCATGGTCATGAAATAAATTAAAAAAAAAAAAAAAAATTCATAATGCAGGGTATTTCAATAGTGAAGGCATAGATGAAGACAGGTCATAACTTATAATAGAATATAATATTTTTGCGGTCTAATCAGTAAAATAAAAGTAACTAACAAATAATTTGAGTACTTTAAAGTATACATTTTTGTTCAGGTTTTGGTTGGCCTTAGCTAAATTGCGACCTACAGCATTCTCTGTCTACGATCAGCTGACTGTCAAACGTCAAAATTTTATTTGCTATAAGTTTAGACATCAACTTCCTAAATATGTACATTTAATAAATTAATTGGAATAAAACGATATTAAGTTTTTCGACAACCTTACAATAATTTAACTAGAATTTATTCAATAAGATTTTACCTTTTTATATTTACAGCCCTAATTATTCAAGTTATAGAAGGATTTCTTTCCTAAAAACTAAGTTATAACAACTAAAAATAGCGTAAACTACCTACCTCTCTGTACAACAACAATGAGTAGTACAGAATACGTTCAAATAAAGGATTTGAAACCGGGAATGAAAAATATCAATGCAATCTTCATAGTATTAGAGGTGGGTCCGCCGACGCTGACGAAGGAGGCGCGCGAGGTGCGCACGTTGCGCGTTGCAGACGCTTCGGCGGCCGTCAACCTATCGGTGTGGGACGAGCCCGGCGCTCTGTTGCAGCCGGGAGACATTGTGCGCCTCACGCGTGGCTATGCTTCACTCTGGCGATCTGCGCTTACCTTATACTCTGGCAAATCCGGTGACATCCAAAAAGTTGGTGAATTCTGTATGCTATTTAATGAACAAGTAAATATGAGTGAACCCCAGCCGACGCCGCCACCTGCCGCAAGCGCACCTCCACCAGATCGCACAAACGGTGCACATGCTCCCAATCGCAACATGCCATCGGCACAGCCCTCTGCGCCCGGAACTCAGCAGATGCAACCCAAAAATGAACGGTTTTCACAAAATAATCAAGAACACAACAATAAACACCAACACAAAACATATGTGAGGGGCCGTGGACATCAGCGTGGCAACAACAGAAGATAACTGGTAGTCAGTTCTTAATGGATGTGAAGAGATCAATGTACCATTACTATTAGTATGTATTCATATGAATTATCACATTTTTGTGAACACAATATTGTAACTCAAGAACAAAGCTAACAAAAAATGTACAAAACATTAAGCAGTTGGAGACCAACTATAAAAGTGTCACAACAGAGTAAATTAGATTATTTAGAAGAGTTGGACAATGAATCTGGTAGAAGAGTTGAACAATGAATCTGGTAGAAGAGTTTCATTAACTTAAGGTTGTTGGGTTGGTGAAATATGACATGGAAAGTTGCCACAAATGAAACCATAATTGAAAATTTATTGTAACTACTTTATCACTCAACATATTTGGTTATCTTAACATTGTTAAAAAAACTATTGCAACATCTAATTTCTAGATAATCCTCATGAATCTAATCTATCACCCACATTTGTATAAATTGGTGGTTTAAGTATTAGCAAATTAATAACTGTCTAATTATTGAGTGATTATGTAAACAGTATTTTATTGTTTTAAATAAAATTTGTGGACATACTAAAATAAGTATAGCAAGGGGTGGTTGTGTTTTCGTATTATGTTGCAATGAGTGCTTTTGACCTGAGTATATCTACTAATAACACTTTTAATTATTGTGCTAAAGTGTTGCAGTTTTAGAATATACTCCACAGTTCTACAGAAACATTAGAGGATTTCTTGAAGAATATGTGGGTTTCATCACAAATGTTTTGTTGTTTTTTGTACTTTCTGTTTTGACAATTGGCACACCTAATCTTCTCATATATTTTATACTTTTAAATAACTTAAATAATTTTATTTAAAATATATTCAGAGTGTTGCTGTCATTTACTGGATGAGAGCAATACAAGATGACTTAAAAACCTAAAGCTTATAATATGATAATGAAATTGTAATAAAGTTTGTTTGTATATAATTGACTAAGTGTTTTAAAATAAATATTGTACAGTATTTAAGCAAGGCTGCCAAATGACAGGAATTCAAATAGGTGTCAACACATTTTTTTAGACTACTATACTATCTTAATAATCTATACATATAATAAAATATTTAATAAAATTAAATATACACACAAAGTGTTTATGAATTTTATAAACAGTATTTGGCAATTATTAAAAAAAATCCTTATAGGCATTTGTTATTATTGTCACCGTCGCGTCGGTTTGTAGTTTAATTTAATAGATTTTTTTTTGGTGATCATTTTTAAGTTTTAGTTTAGTAAACTTTTATAAGCGAATAGTATATTATACATTTGGAAATAATTAATTTAATAATTAGTCAGACTTGTAGAGCCAAGGCCAACGTCCTGACTCCTGCTCCATACGACGAACGAACGCTTCTCACGCCAAGTCCTAAGAGGCGCCGTAGTCGTACAAAATATCTTTGCATAATAGATGTGTAAAAGCTAGAAAGCCAATTTTTCTCTTCCCTCCCTGATGCTCCTTATTGTTCCGAAATCCTTAAGGATGACAACGCATCTGTAACTAATTGCTAATATCGGTGTCTAGATTATCTCATCAACCTTAATTTAAATATTGTAAATAAGCTCAATAAAAAATTATTTCTCCATTTAGTACATGACACAGGTCTTAAAACAAGTTCTGAAATATTCTGAATGCATGTGACGCTACCATTTTTAAGGTTACCCACTAAAAAAAACCAACGGGTTACCTCTGCTCGCCTTAATGAGACGCCACGAGATCGCTTTCGCACTCACCGTGACGCCCCGGCGGAATCTCCTCCCTGAGGAAGGGCACCTCGCGACAATGACGGGCGTTATCCGCCCGCAATTGCCGCGACTCCTCAGGCTCCCCCCGCGACGCCAAGACGTCCACCACCTCCAGGAGGCTACCGCTACCGCGCGGAACTGCTGCGCCTCCAGGACAGAAGACGGCTCCGAGATGGGAAGCGCCTCCAAGGACAGATCGTCCTCGGAAACCGGCGCACTCTCAACCGGAGCCTGCTTCCTCCCGCGGAAGGCCCGAGCGCTCAGTGCGCGCTCCGAACTCGGCTTCCTCTGCCTCCTCCTCCGAATCTGTCAGAACAACAACCGGAATCTCTTCTCCACACCTCACACGATTTTTGATTAGACAGGTCGGTGTGGATTGACCTGTGCAGGGACTCCTCCTCCGGAGCTGTTCTTGCCGCCCCCGTAGTACGAGGGGAAGACGGCATCCAAGGACGCCGTGAGGGATTGCTCAGCGCTAGGCATGACACCCTCCCGGGGACTTATTTTAGGATCAGCTCGTTTCATTTTTCCTTTAAGGGGTGAAGTCCCCACGACGGACACAAACGACAAGCACACGATAAGCGAAACAAGAGAGAAACGACGAAGACCAGACGAGACAGACAACACGAAACACTAAACACAAATCCCCCCCCTCCCCTCCCCGGCAAAAACCCCTTCCCCGAAGGCAGATGACCCCCGGCTTACCCCCCCTGTCAGCCATGGACCGGGCACTGACTCCCCCGTCTGAGTCCGCATTGAGCGGGAACGAGAGCTGGACGGACAGAGCTTGCTTTGTTCGTCTTACGAGATCATGTAGCCGTGCAATGCTCGCTCCGAAAGACAAGCAGCCACACATGCTAATAGCTGTCCGCGCCGGCCAAAGCCGGTGCCCCCCTAATCGGGGGGGACCTCTCCTATCCGCAACCCGGGGGACGTGCCAGATGGCGGCACTAGCGACCGCACACTGGTAAGTTATAACCCTGGTCAACCTGTAGAACAGTATATATAATCTTCGGTAAAATAAGAATATTTTTTTACAAGGAAAAAAACGAAGACCTAAGGGCTATAAATATAGTTGGATAAATCTACTGAACGGACTTTATGAATGCCGGAAAAATCACTCATTTTCACATGAGATCATACACACTATTATTATAACAATGAAACTTCATATGTATGATATAATTTCTAAGTAGTGAGTATTAAGGCCATTGGTCAATAGCCAGTTCATAATATGGGGTTATAAGTTACATAAAAACAAGGAATAAATAAACAAAAAAATGTAATTTACTATCTAATAACCTAATATGTGAAGGCGTCTTCGTTTAATGACAGTTTAAAGACCGTCGTTGTGGTTTAACATATAGTAATAATTGCAACAGAATAATTTTAAGCCACTTAATCTGCATTATTTTAAATTAATATTTGATGATGGAATTAAAAGTATCGTATTAACACTTCTTTATTATTGGGATTTAGTAACAGCATACTTAGTTTTTTTTCAGGTTTATTTCGTAGAGTTAAAAACTAGCCACCTCTTAAACTAAAAAAATACCATCCTAATAGTAGACATTCAATATTGTAATATAAAACCTAATAGTGCAAAAAATATATATATTTTTAAATTAAATAAAACATTTATTTAATGGAATTGGGTGGCAAAACGAAGAGACGGTCCTCATGGCGCTGAGCCACGGGACATGAACATATGGAAAGTCTAGCAACGCAGCAAAAAAAGGAAATACGAGATCTGCAGGAGAGGAAAAGGAAAGAGTTTTGGCATAGTGATCTATCACTTGTCAAATATATTCCGATAAACGTATTCCATCTTCCGTCAGGGGATAGGGTGATAATATCAGACAGACCGTAAACAAGGTACATTGAAATTATTAGCAACAACCGAGTTTTGTAGCGGCTTAGGATAGGATCAGTAATCTCTTGTTACGGTGAGTGCGAAAACGATCCCGTGGCGTCCCACTAAGGCGATGAGGGCAACCGTTGGTTTTTTAGTGGGTAGCCTTAAAAATGGCAGCGTCGTCTATGCTGCGGGGTAGTCCCACATACCCCCACGACCATCACCTTCCTGGCCGATGGGATGATGGGTAACGCATTTTTCCAACGATAAAAAAAAATAAAATAAATAAGGATCAGTACTCTCGGAAATTTTTAATTGTAAACCTACTTATTGATAAATAATTACTCGTATCCCTTAAGTTTATTGATATTATGAGTATCATATTTTTTGTAGCTTAACAAATATCTTGTATCTATACATATAATAAACTTGGCACTGGTCCATTTCTGTACATGGAAAATATTAAAAAAAAAACTTCATTGGGGCCTTTATAAGAGCAAAAGAACCCAAAATAATGGTTTATCAATATGTCTGTATGTCTGTATGTTTGTGCACGCTAATCTCAGAAACGGCTTAACCAATTTGAATGTGGTTTTCAGGAATATTTTATAACAGTCTTCACTTAACATTTAGTGTTTATTTCATCTTAATCGGTAAAGAAATAATAAAGTTATGTCAATTTATGTCAACCATGTAATAGATACCATGCAAATGTTATTCTATACATGTAATAAATCTGTAGAGGAGTAGTCTTTGTACATTGAAAATATTTCAAAAAAAATATTCCAGGATTGGAAGTGATCACTACCAGAATCCATTTTCTTCATTTTTAAAATCTTTGTCTGTTTATTTGTTTATCTTTTAGTTGTGCACACAACACGAAAAAAAAAATTTCAAAAATGAATACAGAGGCCATTATAAGAGCAAGAGAACCCAAAACAATTTTTTTTCATTTAGACTGTTCGTCTGTATGTCTGTATGTTTGTGCACGCTAATCTCAGAAACGGATTACCGAATTGATTTGGGTGCAGTTTACGGGAATATATGGATGCTGATAAGCAAAAGTGTGTCAAGCCACAAACACTTAATTTTGAGCAAAACGTGTCTACAGATTTTATAAGAATTTTAAATACAATGTTTGAAAAATATCTACCGAGCTCTTTATTATTATTGTGGAAGTTTGTTTCTTGCCACTCATTGAACCACTGAATGATATTTCGAAATAAAATGTCAAGTATCATAAAATGATAATAGATGGTACTAATTTGATTGACGAATGTGTTAAAGAATTTATTGTAGTGTGTGATTAATTAATATAATATTATAATAATTTGTATACCTAATCTTATAATGTAATTAAATAAATTAATATAATATAATTAATTAATACTAAATAACATTTAATTTCATCAAAATCCGTGATAAAATTCCTATCGTTTTGAGTTGTCGTTGTCTTGTAGGGACACGTAGTAGCATTTTGCTATATTTTATGTACAGATTTGGTGCTGTTACTATTTTATTAAGTATGTATAAATATATAAAAAAAACTTGAATATTCTTTAACAAACATCTGCCCATTGCATTTAAATCTTTATTTTTATATATTAAGGATGTTAGCCTTCTACTTGGGATGTCCAATAACGTGGCTACGACCTCGGATTAGGAACATAAACTATTCTCACTTTGACGGCTTTATTCTCGTGACCACAAGTCAAAATTTTTAAGTTTTCTTGACATTTCCTTGATAAGGTCAAGGTCAGTAACAGAAATGGCAGAGTAATCAAACGTTTACTTGTACGTTAACGTGAGTTTTTATACATAGCATTTAGCATCTCTAAAATGAATCACGAGTCTATAAATTATATTAAATAAACCACCAATACATTTCGGTTTACATTTTTTTATATTTATTTCTAGGGTTCTGGCTATGTAAGATGGTTCTTATCATAATATAGAAGATTCTTCTTACTATATGTTTTTATTCTAAGTAAGTAGCTATAAGAAAACATTAACATGCAAATGGGCCACCTTAAGGTAAGGAGCGTAAAATCAGAATAACGATAAAAATGCGACTTGCTTGATTTTAGAGATTTCGGTTTTAGAAAACTACAAGAAAGAAAAGATACAAGTGAAACTTAAGAGAGGAATAGACTTTTTTGTATGTTTCACATATTTAAATGAAACTAGGTATACCTAATTGTATTTACCTACATTTTAAACCCGAAGTTTTAATTGCTTTACGTAAAGCGTATTTGAGTCCTGACTGTTTAAATGACTTTAACTTTTATATTTATTTAAGAGTTTTAAATGAATTTTAATTAAACAGTACCTAATTCTCTAATATTTTCATGCCGTGAAAATATTATTAGAAAGTTAAAAATTTCAATTTACTGGACCAAATAGTCGCTTTGGTTCTGTTGCTATATACTTAGTCTGGCCATAAATACTGTTACTGTCATTTCTTAACTGATAAATTAAAGATGAATAGGGTGGTAAAATTGAAACAACTACTGAAGCGGTACGCAAAGGGAAGTCACAGAAAAATTTTGTTTACGGATGAGGAAATTTTTACATTTGAGCAACATTCTAAAAAACAAAATGACCGTATTTATGCTCAAAGCTCTAAGAAAGCTTCCCAATTAGTCGACAGAGAGCAACGTGGGCATTATCGAGCATGACTCGGCGCCGGGTCATAAAGCTCGATCCACGCATTCTTGGTTGGAAGCGAACGTCTCGGACTTCTACAGAACTGAAGACTGGCCGTCAGCTATTGCAAATCCTAATTTATTGTCAGTTTTATAGAATACAGCTTGCTCTAAACGCCATGATAATTTGGAGTTCCTAAAACAATCCATACGATTGGCATTGAAGAATTTCCCCATGCAAAGAGCGCGTGCTTCTATTGATAACTGGCCTCAACGTTTAAAGGATGCAATACAGCAGCCAATTGACACCACTTCGAATAAGCTATATAAATTTTTAATAAAAACACTGTAATTTTTAATAAAAAATATTTACTTTGTTACAATATTTATGGCAAGACTAGATACATATTACGTTTTAACTTCTATGCAAACAAACAAGAATGTCGATATGAAACAAGATATTTTTACAAAAATATCATTTGTAAATAATCTATTCTTACAATACAACAACAGTAGCATTGGGTAACCATTATACGAGTACTTGTTTATGAACATGTATGCCATGATATTGCCAGTCATGTCATCTGATGATCAGTATCACACATCAGTATAACATTAAATTTATACACCTTCATATATATATTTTACTTTTACTGTCATTATAGCTCAAATCAATTTGGGTATTATAAAGGTTTTTCGGAGTGAAAGCATGTTACGTGTTATATAAGAAAATCAGTTGACAGATTTTCATTTAAACCGTTACGACGTAGGTAGGTATATTGTAATTATATTAGATAAGAAATCGGAGTAAAATACATCCTGTTCCTATTATGATCTAAATAAAACTGAATTTGGTCGACCGAAAAACCGACCCAATAGTTTTATAGATAATAAACAGAAATACCGCCCGAAATACCGCCGACGGTATCCGCGTTCAAACCGCGTCTTCGTCGGACCACCGTGGTCTGACTCGTCTCCTCCGCGAACGTGGTTACGGATACCACACCTACGCGCTAGAGGATGAACGCCGCTTAACGGTGGTCATCCGAGGGCTCCCCGTGGAGCTCACTACTGAGCGGATTTTCGTGGACCTTAAGTCCCAATCCTTCCCCGTCATCTCGGTGCACCGCATGTACCGAGCGACCACTAGGGTCCCGTTCGATCTTGTTCTCGTCCATCTCGAGCTTTCCCCGGAAGGAAAGCAAATTTTTAACGTTAAGGCAGTCTGCCAACTCTCCGGCCTTAGGGTCGAACCTCCACGTGGTCGCGGTTTTCCTGGTCAGTGTCATCGCTGCCAGCTCTATGGGCATTCCCAACGTTTTTGTCACGCGCGTCCAAGGTGCGTCAAGTGCCTGGACGACCACGCGACAGCCGACTGCTCGCGGAAGGGACCGGTCCCTGAGGATCCTCCCAGCTGCGTCCTGTGCGGACAGAAGGGCCATCCTGCGAATTATCGCGGGTGCCCCAAAGCGCCGCGCAGGACACAGCCGGCAAGGCATCCTCCTCGGTTCGCACAGCCTCCATGGGCTCCTCTAGCCCCTGGGAGGCCCGCGGCCCCTCAGGCATCCCAGGCCCCTCAGGCACCCGCGAACGCGATCACGAACGCTTGGGTGAAGCCTCCGAGGATTATCCCACAGCCCGTCCCCCAGTCGTTGCCGCCGCCGCCGGTTCGTAACTCCACCGACGGAGTTGCGAGTTCGCTCGCGTGCGTCACGAGCCTCTTCGGTGTAATAGACATCGAAGAGCTCCTAGTCTTTTCAAATGAAATGAGGGATTCCGCGCGGAACCCTCCCGCGAGGATGGAAGTGCTCCTCAAGCACGCCGTCCTAATCAAATCGATATACGAACACACGATGTCAACATGATGACATCGCGTGGAAGGGTAAAACCTCGCTCTCTGACTGTCGCTACATTCAACGCGAACGGGCTACTTAAGCAGATAGATCTAGTGCGCGACTTCGTGGTAACGCACCAGATAGACGTCCTGTTAGTACAAGAGACCTTTCTGAAGCCGTGTAATCGTGATCCGCGCATCGCAAATTACCGTCTCGTTAGGAACGATAGGGCAACCGCGAAGGGGGGAACCATCATCTATTACAGAAGGTCTCTTCATTGCACTCCGCTCGATCCGCCCCAACTAGTCAACGTAGAAGCGTCATTATGTCAGGTGGGTATGACCGGCCATCAGTCGATCGTACTAGCATCCGTCTATCTTTCTCCCAATAAAGCCTTAGTTGAGAGGGACCTTAAGTCCTTACTCCAATTAGGTAACGCAACCATTCTGGCCGGCGACCTAAATTGCAAACATCCCCGCTGGAACTCCACTGTCGCAAACAGTAGAGGAAATCTCCTTGATAGGCTAAGTTACAAGGCTGGTCTCGACTTCGAGATCACCGCGCCTTTGAGTCCCACGCGATACTGCGACACAGACTTCCGACATGACAGACCCGACGTGCTCGACATAGTACTCTTGAAGGGCGTGACACTCCAGTTACGTTCTATCGAGACGCTATCCGAGCTAGACTCTGACCATCGACCGGTCCTATTTCAGCTAGGACTTCCTCCCCTTAGGGAACCCGCGACCAAAACAATTATTAACTGGACGAAGCTTCGAGAGCAACTCCATTCCCCCGTACCAGCGCACCTCGACAAAATTCCTGACCAGCTTACATCGGTCGAGGACGCTGTCTCAGCCGCGACTAACTTCACAGAACATTTGGTAGACAGCATAGGAAAGTCCTCGAGGGAGGTCCGAGTGAACTTCGAGGGTTACCGAGCACTCCCTCCGGACATTAGACTCCTCATCACCCGTAAAAACGCCGCGATTAGAGCCCATGACCGATACCCGACAGATGACAACCGACGGAGGCTGCGCCGTCTTCAGAGGGAGTCGAGACAAGCTCTCGACGACTTCAGAGATAGCGGCTGGGATAGGACGCTTGCGACGCTCTCTCCAACACACCAGGCATTCTGGCGGTTGCAGAGAGCGTTGAAGGCGGACACTGTCTCAGATATGCCTCCCTTGGTTGGACCTAACTCCGCCATCGCGTTTGACGACTCTGACAAAGCTGAGTGCTTAGCCGACAGTCTAGAGAGCCAGTGCCGTCTGTCTGCTCAATCCGTTGATCGCGATCATGTCGAAATAGTCGACAAATCGGTCAATATAATGTGTTCTCAGCCACCGGCCGGTCCGCCAATCGAGGAAACGAACCTAGACGAGGTGACGTCCATAGTTAGGGCGCTTCACGTCAAGAAATCGCCAGGTCCCGATAGGATCACTAACAAAGTGATAAAGCTTCTTCCGCCTCCTTTAATTTACCTATTGGTTACCATTTTTAACGCTCTACTGGCCGGTTGCTCGTTTCCGGCCCAGTGGAAAGAGGCCATAGTGATAGGGTTCCATAAGCCGGGCAAACCCCGGCATCTGCCTAGTAGTTACCGTCCCATTAGTCTTCTTAGTTCCTTAGGGAAAGTATATGAGAGAATCATCCTCTGTAGACTTAGATCGGAAGTCGAGAGACTCAAAATCATCCCAAATGAGCAGTTCGGCTTTAGAGCCAACCATTCATGTTCCCATCAGGTGCAACGCCTCACGGAGCACATACTGATAGGGGCCACTGTGAGGGCCAAGAAGCATAGGACAGGAGCGCTCTTCCTCGATGTAGCTAAGGCGTTCGACAGGGTCTGGCACAATGGACTGGTGTACAAGTTATACCAGTTCAAGGTGTCGGACAGACTCGTACTCATCATACGAGACTACCTGACGAATCGCTCCTTTCGCTACAGAGTGGAAGGCGTCTTGTCAACCCCCCGCCCCATCAGGGCGGGTGTTCCCCAGGGTTCAGTTCTCTCGCCCATCCTCTATTCCATCTACGCTAGCGATATTCCTAGACCGCGATCTAAAGTGCACCTTGCCATGTACGCGGACGATACCGCGCTTTACACGTCCTCTAAGGATCACTGGGAGATATACCAACGTCTCCAATCCGCAGTCGACTCCCTTGAGAGTTGGCTGCGGAAATGGCGGATCGAGGTAAACCCTGAGAAGAGCGTTTCGGTGCTCTTCGAACGGGACCCCCCAAGGATCCTCCCGCGAATCAAACTCTTTGATAAACCGATACCTTGGAAAGACGAGGCAAAATACCTAGGAGTAACGTTAGATAGAAAGTTAGTTTTCACTGCGCATATTAGGACCGTTCGTAGCAGAGCGGCCTACATATTAGGTCGTTTATATCCGCTGTTAGGCAAGCGGAGTAAAATGTCCCTTCGCAATAAGGTGACACTTTACAAAGCTTGCATACGTTCCGTCATGTCCTATGCGAGTCCCGCTTTTGCGCACGCTAATCTGAAACCCCTTCAGGTGATTCAGAACAGGTTTACACGGATTGCAACCGGGGCGCCGTGGTTCGTACGCAACATCGATCTCCATAGAGACTTGAACCTTCCGACCATCGCTCAGTACTTCAAGGGGCTTTCCCAAAAGTACTTTGAACGTGCTGAGCGACACCTGAACCCACTGGTGGCTGACGCCGCAGAGTATAGACCACGTAAGACTACTTTAGTCAGAAAAAGAAGACCCAAGTCGGTACTCGTTGACCCCGACGACGCGTTCACAGTAGGTAATAACGTGTACGCGTAGGCATAATTGACACCACACAACATACAGACACACACCGTCTGTACCGGTATAGACGAGGTCCCAACTGAGTAAGTGCTCCGTTGCTCCGGCGTTCTGCCGTCGGAGGACGCTAGTGTCCAAATTTCCTTAGCTTCCCTCCTGACTAACGACGCCCCGAGCCGAGGTCCGTGTCTCAATCTGAGACGCCCTCGGGACGTCGTTCCTCATGGGGGCCCATCTGGCCCCCCCTTTTTAAGGGTGGGTCTCCTGACCCACCCATTCCCCCGGTGACGCTGTAATAGCCAACAGGGCTAACAGCATAGACAGACAAAAAAAAAAAAAAAAAAAAAAAAATAAAAAAAAAAAAAAAATAAATAAACAGACTAACATACAAAAATCAAGATTATTTGGGACAGCATTGCGTGCTTATTTTGTTTTACAATTTGTAATTGATATACCTAATTACTTTGTTAAATTAATATGTCATATATTACCTTGTCCTCGATACTATTTACGAATGTAATATAACTGATAGACATTCAAGTGTCTTCGTTTATGAATATTTTGTAATAACTAAGTAAGTCATTTAATGTATTTCTGAAATGTTTATGCCATAAGTAGAAATATTATTATTTATTAATTCATTATAGTTTTATATGCAGACTCATCAGCTCAAAGCAACTGAATTCTTTTAATACAATATCCAATATTTTTTTGGTTAATCAATATTCAATTATTTAATTATTTAGTAACCACAAATTATATGCAGGTAAGTATTAGATTTAAAATGTATTTTTATGATGAGGTTTAAAGCTTTATTTATTTATGATTTTTAATAGGTATGTATGTACATATTTATATTATATTCTATATATCACAAAAAAATATTTATTTTAATTATTTATGGTCTGTCCGCCTGGCTTTTTATCTGTATGTACGTAAAAGCTGGACTATGCTGTAAATTCTAAATTATCCTACGCAATGAATCCACAACTTCAAATTAATTGTTTTTATTTGCAATTCATCTATTAGAACGAAACAGTTTTGTATTGAAATTAATTTGCATATCTGAATGTTGTACAACTTTACATTTGAATTTACCTCGATTGCTGAGGAAATACCTAGTTATAATTTAGAAGTATCAAGTAAGTATAAAATTTGACATTTCGAATTTGTGATATAGGTATTTGTGTCTTGCGATCAAATAAATTACTAATTACTTGTCATATTTACTGGTTTACATTTATAATAATAGCTTAAAGTACCTAAACCGAATCTGAGAGAATTAATAAAGAATTGTCATATAATACCTTCAGTTTGGTCAGCGTTATCGCGACACGATCCCTGAAATCACTGAAATTACAGATTAGCGATAATACACTAGAAAATAATATATAAAAATATATGCAGAAAACATTTTTACGAAATCACAATATTCTGCCAGCAACTACCATAGAATTATATTTGGAAGTACTTTGTTGATAAAAAACTGGACAATACTACTAAATAAGGTTAATATATATACAAATTAATACATATTTGCATTATATATTGTATTTTTTAACGAAAACAAAACTAACATTTATTTAATAAAGGTAAAGATTCTTGTCCTATTAACATTTGATATTTTAATGGCCCTTGTATAAAAATGTGATAACTAATGTAGTCTGTATGCTGACCCTTTTACAACAGACGTTGTGCAAACTCTCAAAGGTCAATGATTTTTACTTCATTATATACTATTTCCGAATATTTTCCATAAGATCAATAATTTGTAAGACTAAATACGAAACTTCATTCACTTTAAAATTTTCAAGTCAGCATGAACTGTCATAAAACGATTGCGGGCAATACACAAGTATGGAGGTAAGTACAGATGCAATTTATTATATAAATGAATTAATATGAACCACGGACGATATTAACTAAGATGAACCACGTTTTTTATATAAAAACGTTTACCAGCGTAATACCTGTTTCTTGAGAAAGTAATCAGCAAAGCAAAGTAATCAGCAAAGAACGTATAGATGGGTATAGGTATAATTGGAATATTTAATTTGTATACAACTTGGTTTTTTCAACATTGAAGTGAGATCTGTCGAGAAATTCATCAAATCAGCGATAGTATCGTATGTAAATAAGTAATTGGGGTTTTATATAACTTAGGCAATAAATGTAATGAGATGCCTGAGGTGACGTCATTAGACACGTAACGAATAAGAGAGATGTGGGCGAGACCAAAACACTTGTAACTCGTGAAAGGTCAAGCAAACCTGTTTCGGATCTTCGTATTCACCTTGACGTATGGAATCGATTGAAAATCATATTTTTGACATGTGTTTAGATAGGCTTAGATCAAACCACGGAGAACACAACGTATTAATTTATTCAAATCGATAAAAAACTTGTAGATAAAAAGAAATGAAAAAGTATTTTAAATAACATATTATGTAATTTTCTGGGAAATATACACAATACTAAACGTGAACTTACATATGTATTTGTTTTAAGAAGACACCTAGAAAGTAGGTGTCTTCTTCTTTTTCTTGTTTTCCTTATATACTAAACCATTGTATTATTATCACGTTCTTGGAGTGATAAATGGGTTATATGTTCGTATTTAGTTAAGAACTAAATGACAGCGATGTCCCCATATGTGATAAATGTGTTCACATATTCTATATGTTACAGTTCCCATATATAGATATATATACAAAACTTAATATAGATGGATAGTATAAATAACATCGATTACAAGTCAACTGTCATCACATTAGGTATATGTATGCTGCATTTGGACGGGTAATAAGCTTTCAACAAGATTAAAACCCTAATAAACTTTCATCAATATCCGTCCAGTAATTTTCTTTTATTATTGGTATTTATTGCCAAAATCTCTTTGTTTACCCTTACAAATGAGACTTTTTTTAAGTAACAATAAATCCTTTATAATATTAAGTTGAATAATAAGTGGCAGCGAACTTTATGGGACTTTCGTTGTTTTGCTTCATGCTCGAATAAGTTAAAATATAAGTTTGGGTACTACACAAACTATGTCTTAATATTTTTTTAATATTCGCAAATTTGTAAAAAAGAGTTAGATGGAGAGCCTCAATATAAAAACAGTATAAAAGCGCCGTTTATTACATGTCGTTAACGAACTCAAAAACAATTTAATAAATTTAAATATATTTTATTAAAGCGACCTTTTTGTAATGTTGAGGTGGAAAGGTTGAATCATTGGTGGGAGGCAGAGGGGAGGAACCGCTGGGGTTCTTCGTAGTTTTACCAGCGTAGAGTTGTTGTGTCGTTTCGAAGTGTGAAGAACGGCAGGTGTCGGGTGAGGGTGTCTCAACAAGTGCAATAGTGACTGATAATGTGGGTGAGGACTGTGGTCGTGCTGGCCTGTGTCGGTATGTTGACTTTCAAATTTACATATTTAATAAGTTTATTTTTAATATTAAAACTTATTTTGCATATTCTATAATTCACGTGCGTGTATCATATTAACTAATAAGTAAAAGTCAAGTAAGTCGTTCCACTTAAAAAGATTACTTACTTAGTATGCTTTTGCGCTTGTGTTATCAAGAAAAAAGAAGAAAAAATGTTTTAGTAATTTTTAAAATAAACCTCGTGGCCCAGCAGTTTCAAGGGTTTTTAAACTTTTAAGAATATATTTTGTTTTGTCGTTCCCTAAATACACTTACAAGTTGAGTAATAATTACTCAAAGACTATCGAAGTTTTTGATTTTACGAAAGACCAGTTATTGAACTTTTTGCATTTACGAAATTTTATATAGGTACGTACTTAATTGTGATTTAAAAAAAAATAGAGAAAAATAAAGTTTAAAGAAGAAGAATAAAGTTTCAAAGATGCGTTTCATGAAATGAGCTATTAAAAAACTACACTAAAAACTATAAAAGAACTCTGCTATAGTGACGTAATTATTTTATATTTCATAATCAAAGTTAAGGGTAATAAAAAGAGAAGGTACTCAGAAGAAAATTACTTTAGTACCGGTGTTTGGACTAAAAAATAACATTCAAAAATCTAATAAACACGCTTTCATAAAAATTGTAACAAAAATATAAATAAAAATTAGGTAAATAAACAAAAATTATACGTTTTAATAAATTTCAATTAAGAATAGTATAATAAGCAAAAAAATATTTAATTCTAAACACAAACGAGGGGTGGACGGTGTCGTAGTTATCAATATTTTATTATGAGGCAAATATGAGTAGAACAATCATTTTGAAAATATATTAAAAATACACCCCACGTTTTATTACAATTTTTTTTAATTATACTATTCATAATTAAAATTTATTATTATTTTATTTATTTATTTTTTAATATTTTTTTAGGTTACATTTTTTTTATAAAAACGTGTTTATTCGTTTGTTTAACTATTATTTACTTATTTTATTTTTTCATAATATACATCGTCATCGGTCCTTGATAGGTATGCGAAAAATCAAATGAATCAAAAGCTGATCAAAACCACGTTCATTTTTCCGTTACAAAGGTATATTATATTTGCATCCGAAGCATATTCAAAACAACAACCTTGTGTAAGTTAGGTATAAGGATAAGGCTGGTTTCTGAAAAACATCCTTAACTAGTATTACTTTAGTTTAAAAAACAAAGTCATTGTACTTGTATGGTTGGTGTAACGTGTGAGAAACGAGTCAAGGAATGCAAGGAGTCTTTTTTGCTTTGTATTATTTTTGTTATCCAGATATGCTTAATAAAGTTGAAGAACTAGTCTTATTTTTATTTTGTAATATAATGTATGTATGTTGTGTACTTGTAATGAGCTAGGATGAGGAGAACCTGTTCCATATTTAAATAAACAAATGTTAAATAACGTAAAAAAAATATCTATAAGCATTATTTTTTTTTAATAGAAATCATTTTTTCATCCGTAATCATATTGTCTCTCTTTTTATTTCCTCACTCAGTTTAAAATGGAAACGTGTTTTGGAAAAATATATTTGTATTTAAAATCATATAAAATAATTGTTGATTTATTCAAATTTGCCTTATAATTATTACACTTAGGTATAAAATCTAATTCTTGGGTTTTATTTTAGAGAAGTTTTTATTTAAAATTAAATATTATTTAATTTGATTGTCGATACTAGACTTATTATCTTTACCTTCCGGTCCCTCTACGTCACGGTGTACACACAGATAATAAAGGTAACAGTTATTTTTTGGCGGGTAGTAGAAAAAATGGCAGCTTTGTCTATGCTACCAGGTGAACCCGCGTAGGTTCTGACCTGCTTGACGCCGGTGCTCGCTTAAAGGTTTTCTGGAAAGGAATAATAAACGTTACTTAGTCCCTGCAGTGTATCTAAAAGTTCTTAACACATTAAATCTATTATTTTTTATATTATCAATCACTTAAAAATAATTAAGCCTTCCAAACTATCACTGCTAAGAATTCTATTATTAAAATATTCCATTGTATTATACTATGTAACAACTTATTTAGTAACGTCCACAAGATGTTATTTAGAAACATTGTAAAATTATCTTTTCACGAATGTCTAATTTTTCCGTATACTAGTAGAAGGTATACCTAACAATGTACATAAAATCTTACTTCTGATGATATTAAGCAAAATGCGTGACCTATAAATGTATTTCTACAATTATGTTTATTGGTAGTATTAGGGTCAATGTTATTAGTAATGACGAAACAACTAACATCTTTTGTTATTTCGTTTAATTAAGAAAATGTGTAAATAATTATATACACGAGATTGAACCATAAATATTGCAAAATGAATTAAATTTGTGTTATTCATCATCTTAGTGTGAATAAAGTATAAGTGAATAACTTGGTTGAGCTCTACCATCCTAAAAATGTGACCAAATTATATGGTTCACTGATAATTAATCACATACCATGAACAATAATAGATACCTGTCAGAAATCGCTTTTCAGCGATAAGGCTGCCTTTTTGTGTCACCATGTATTATTTTATTTTTTTTATTTTCTTATCATTATTTTATATTTTCTGTGTTTTGGTGTGCAATAAAGAATATTTATTATTATAATTATTACCTAATAATCTATCCCTACGATGATTATGAAAATATTAATACCCGACCTTAAAATGCTTAATAAATAGTTTAAGTACGACAATCGAGAACATAACAAAAACATAAAATGTATATTGTTTATTTATCATATCCATACATATAATAAAATTGACACTGATCCATTTCTGTACATGGAAAATATTAAAAAAAACATCTCAGGGGGCCTTTAGAAGAGCAAGAGAACCCAAAACAATGGTTTTTCAGTTTGTTTGTATGTTTGTGCACGCTAATCTCAGAAACGGATTAATCGATTTGGATGCAGTTTTCGGGAATATATTGTCATGGGATTCACTTTATATTTTGTTTTTTTTTTAACAATCCGTTAACAAATAAAGAAGTTAATAATTTCTTATTGTCGTACCATTACCAGTTTAAAGGTTTATAGTTTTACATACATTGGTAATAAGGGTATACGTTTTATCAAAATTTAAATCTACGCGTACGAAGTCGCAGGCACAGCTAATAAATATTTATTATTAATTAAAATGATGAAGTAGATTTGATATATTATGATTAAAATGTTTTGTTTTTTAGCCTTGTAGATTTAAACAGATTTTTAGTATACCTATATAATATTCAAATATCATTTCGATCGCATCGTAAGGTCAAGTGCTTGTTTACGGATCTTAAGTGTGGCATTCCGAAAAGTTTGCGTACATTATTACAATGTCAAGCATTGTGATCTTACCTCAAGAGACCTCTCAGCAACACTCGAACAAAACGTATTATACATTTAATATTATATAATTTGTATTTGAATAAATCTCCGTAATTTATGAAGCTACATAATGGATGGACCTGCAGTGAATTTGATAATTGAAATTGTAAAATGCGATAATTGTTTGTAATATATTGAATTAGATTCCCTCGAGATTACGAATATACAATGTAAAAAAAAATATAATTAAAAGGAACAAGAATAAATAATTATATCCCCAGTATTTTTTTACATTTGACTAATATATAAGTGCGATTATTTGGATGTTTGGATGGATGAATGTTTGTTACTCAATCACGCTAAAACTACTAAACGGATTTTGATAAAACTTAGTAATATTGTAGTTTATGTACCAAAATAATACATGGGCTATAGAAATACTAACTTTTGCACGTCCACTAACGTTGTACGTATGTTGACGATGGCGTCTATTTTACAAAACTTTCGGAGCTAATGAATGTGGACTTAGACTATAGTCTATACGATTTGATTTTGTTATTTTCTTTGGTAACTTACTAGCATTTTGAATTCTTCCTTTATTTAACGGTCCCCTGACGTAACGACATCAATAACTACTTAATATTGTTATTTTTATTCTTATTAGACGTATTTTTGTATCGGGGATTTTTTTAAATTCTTTGGTTCATTGAATTTACATAATTATTTGTGAAAATCCTTCTTATTACCCGACGAATTTAAAAGGAGTGTTACGTTATTCAAACACACGTATTTTAATAAAAATATAGCAATTTATGCTATTTTGATGTTCCCTGCTACAGTATAAACGGATTAAAGGATTTTGACGTATCGGTAGATACGTCAAAAATAATCGAAAATAATATTTTTATGGATTATGTTCCTAGTCATAATATTATGTCTACGTGGACGAAGTCAAAGTCAACAGCTAGTATTTTATGATTCTTTAAATTCCTATACATATATCTAACAACAGAGATATCTTTATAACAAACATTTTTAGTTTTAAAGTTAAGAATGTGTTTCAGGTCTGGTAATAGTTCGTGCAGACAATGACAATGTGGAGTCAGGTGGAAGATTTTATAATAATGCGCGTGGCAGGCGCCCCACCACTAGTCCATGGCAAAAGGTTGCTTCTGGTAAGGAAAATAAAATGAAATCTTTATTATATTTTGTTTCAATGATTTTAATTAGCAGTTATTTTTCAGAATACAGTACAGCTGAGAACAATAATAAGTTTGTTGCTCGACAGCGAGTGAGTACTGAACCTACATGGCCACTACAAGCTATACCGTTTGAACTGCCTTTAGGTAAATAAATTCACATTAAGTCTAAATATCTAAGTACAAATTTAAAATTCAGCATGTTTTAGGGTCACGGGGAGCAAGTGTTCCGTTGATAGTGCTGCCGATACCCATCTCGGTACTTCCTTCCGGACGTCAGTCTACTGGTAAATAGATTTTAATAACCAGACATATTTGGTTTTATGATATAGTTTCCATAATATAATATATTTTTTTTAGAATGTGACGTAACATCGGATGTGAAAATAGATATTCGATCAAACGTGGATACGGATGAGGAAAATGATTTTTCCAATCCAAGACCTGCGAGTCCACCATTGCCAAAAACTCCAAGTTCTACGAATAGAGGACGGCCTCAGAACAGAAAAATGAATAAGGTTGTTACAGGAAGCCATAACGATCAAGACAGTGAGAGCCAATCTACGTTACCTTCTTATCCATCCTACATTGATGTCAATAAACTAGACGAACCTGTGACAAATCCAGAAATAGCTCCATCCGGTACGCTTATGTTAGATAATAGAATAATTAGAATAAATTGAAAATATTTACAGGTACCAAATAATTTAATACATTTTATTATTTTAGTGTCGTCCAAGCAAATTTTAGAATTGTTCCGAACACAAGTACCACAAGCTCCTCAATTACCACCTGTGCTATTATCTGAATATGACAGCAGTGAGCGCGTCCCACAACCTGAGGACGATGGCAGTTTTGACGACAACATCATAGTAGAGAGCTTGCCTTTGCAACAAAATGCTGTGGTGCAAGGGAGAGGAAAAAACATACGAATCCGTGAACCAACTCGCCCCCACTTCTCACAATCACTTATGATTCGCGGTGAACTTACTGTTCCCCGAGCTGACTACACTGAGGTGTATACTGCATGGTTTGTATAAATATTAAACAATATTATAAATAGGAGATATTAGTGTTATTCAAATATTTATTCAACTTAAATCTTACACAGGTGGGACTTTGAAACAGGGTCATCAAGGGTTGACTTTTACGGAGGATCTACCACTACATTTAGATCGATAACGGCCGATAAAAACATACAGCGTTTGGAGGTATCTTACATATAATTATATAAAAACGAGACCTAATATTTACTTATTTTTTATGAAATAACAATAACAAAGTTATATTTATTACATGACAGTTTTATTATTCTATTATCTGTTCGTAAGCTATTGAATAAACAAAAACTAGTACAAAACGAGGCGATGGACAATATATGTTTGTATTATAAGACTTTATTGCTCAGTGTACAATAACTACTGTATGCACTATAACCGTATGAAATATGTAATATCTCTAAATCATGTATTATCTATAAAAACGTATTAGATGCGGGTAGATCGCTCCGGCGAGACTGCGGTACGGCGCTGTGGAAAAGCCTCATCTAAGGCAAGCAGTCCTTTAGATACAACGCATCCCGTGTTACCCGACATCAATCTTTTCACATTCGTTGGTAAGACGCGTCAAACATTAAATCCATCTCAAAATAGTAGCAATATAAAGATTTCAAATTATAATTTGTTAAAATGTAATTAGTCATATTTTTTTTACATGATATTAATCAATAATGTTGATTGGATTGATAAAATCAGGTTACGAGCCCGGCGACGAGCGCGTGGAGCGTTGGGGGCACTCATCCACTGGACGAGCGGGCGGACTCGGCGCAGCGCGTGGGGAAGAACTGACCCTGCGACACGACCTGCTTCTCATTCGATCTGGGGACGACTCTGCCACACCCATACGGTAATTTTAATGAGAGTCCTTCTAATATGTTTATTTTCTTAACTTATATATTGTTTCTATCGTCAGATACTCGGTAGCAGTTGACAGCTCAGTTTTGGGACCAGATTGCGACGGCTATGAACATCGCTACCTGGACGTCCGCGAACACAATAAAGATGCGGCGTTTTTCTTGCCCAATATAAGTAAGGGATGATTGTTATTCATGTATGCATATAAAATTACTAACATACTCTACTCGCTATTTTACAATTTGTTTTTAGGTGATCTATGTGATGATGTTGAGGTATTAAACGCCTCAACAGCCGACCACTTCGCACGTCTCGAACCTTTGAGAGAATTTATTCATCTTCACCGTGATCCGAGATACAAAGCGGCTATACAAGAGTAAGAATACAGTTACCGACTAACAGTGAAATGTAATGTATATTTCACAGACTATCCTGTTCCTTAACAGTTTTAAAGTAAAGTATAACCGGCGATACTCCGACGACGCCGAAGAGGCTCTGCGAACGACCCAGCTGATGCAAAACATGCGTTTTATCCTGTCCGGAAACCGAGAGGGAGCCCCGTTTGAGATGGGCGTCAACTTCCTCGGCGATCGTCTCAACGCAGAGCTGGACGAGCTGCTGGGCGTGCAGCTCTCGCAGGAGAACATCCGCGCCGAGGACTTCCCGCATTCGCGCTCGGCGCTGCTCTCTCAAGAACCCCAACTGCCGAATAGATTTGACTGGCGACCTCGCGGTGGAGTTTCACCAGTACGGTGTAAGCAACTTGTAGTTATTATTTTTAGTAAAAAAATAATATAATTTCTTAAGATGTTTATGTGGTAGAAGCTTTCTTGTTGTTTACATGGAATACCACTGTTCCAGACCAGGGATCGTGCTCTTCGTGTTGGGCGTTTGCAGTGGCGGGCGCGGTGGAGGGAGCGTTGTTTGTTCGCACGCGTACACTCGTTCCACTCTCAGAGCAATGTCTCGTCGATTGTGCTCAACCGTATGTAACTCGTTATGGCCAAAAATTTAAAAAGTCTTTGATCTAAATTCTTATTAAATATAAAATATTAACTTCATGGAACGAGACATACCCCACGTTAAAGGTATTGCAGCAGGAAATAGTAATCCTATGATGTTACACGAATCTTTTTGATGTAATAAGTTAATCTGGTTTGTGGAAATTATAGGCTTTTATTAGCATTATATGACAGGTTCGGAGGAAATGGTTGTGGTGGAACTTGGCCCAGTCATGCCTACGACTACGTTCAAAATAGAGGACTTCCAGCTCTTGAAGACTATCCGCCCTATAAGGCAAAGGTAATTTATTGATATACAAATAATGAATTTCGGGAGTTTTTCGAAGATTTATTTTACGTCTTTCCTTGGTTGTTAATATTATCACATTGTAGGTAGAAAAATGCGCCGAACAAACAGTGCGTCCTGTCACCCGTATTAGTGCGCACGTCAACGTGACGGCTAACAGCGTAACTGCTCTTAAGGTAAAATTCTTTTTTGTTTTTAAAACAACTCCCGTCGCAGAGAACAAGTAATCCCTGTGTCGCAGTTGCTTCACAAACATATAAATAAGGAATATACACACCCAGACTCAGAACGATAAGCTGTAGATAAAATAAAGCATTTTTCGTGTTGGAATCGAACCTACAAACTTTCATTAACCGACCCTGGCTGCTGAAGACAAAACAATCAGGCAACTAATAGAATATTTCATTTTCCCTAATTACCGATGTTTGATATGTATATACCTATTTCGTTACTGTGGGTTTCCAGGTGGCGATTAAGCACCACGCTCCGACGGTTGTTATCGTGGATGCAAAAGCTAAAAGCTTCGTGTTTTACAAGAAAGGAGTATTATACGACGATAGATGGTAAATTTCTTTCCTTTTGTGGATCCTTTATGTTAATAAATAGCTATCAATCAATAAAATATTTCATACATAACAGTGCGAAAACTCGCAAGAAGTTAAACCACGCAGTGTTAGCCGTGGGGTGGGGGGAGCGAAAAGGCGAACCGCACTTCATTCTGAAGAACTCGTGGTCGGACGCGTGGGGCGAGCATGGGTTCGTGAGAGTACAGGCTCGGTCCAACACATGCGGCGTGCTGGTGCGGCCGAGCTACCCGCGCCTCGAGGACGCCGACGTGCACGTGGTGCGCGCGCGCATCAGACCACGAGACACTCACGACGAGTACTAGAAGTGAAAAGATGTTATAGTACAAATTAAGTACAAAATAGTAATACTTTTATGTAGGTAATTGTAAATACTAATATTTTTATCATCTTATCTTTACGGAATCGTATTTATAATAAAAATAATTATAAGTAATGGTCATTGTTTTAATATGAAAGTGAAATAACTATAGTTTATTAATCTGAGTGAATGCTTAATCGATCCTCTGCTAAGATTCACGATGTGTTTTCTAAACTTATTCTTAAATGAAATTATTTAAGTAAATGTTTATTTTCTTATTTTTATTTACACATGTAATCATTTGATTGTAGTATCAATGCTATATATTAAATTATATATACATCGTAGCCCTAATTTTAACGTTAAGCGGGTTCCTATGCCATCCGGCAGGTATTCGTAATTAAAAAAAAAAGGAAAAAATTATGTCAGAATTTTTAAAAATAGTTATCTATTTTTTATGTATGTATTTAATGAATAGCAGAATCTTAAAATTTTAAAAATTAAATATGCTAAACTAAATTTTATTAATCCAGATTTAAGGAGTTTTTATTTGAATTTTTAACAATAACAACTCATCTGATTGTTGTTAATTTAACAAATGAACTGATAAAGAAAAGTATCAAAATAATTTGTTTCTCTAAATAATAATTTCTAATAGGTTCACTTGTAAGAGAGAAAAATATGTTTGATGGATGTCTCCAGTAATTCTTTATTTGAAGGTTATATTTTGTTAGTGTATGTTTAGTACGATTCACTCTCTTGTTTACTGCGCTCTATTCCATATTCCGTTGATGTGATCTGTGCACTTACGACTGTTTATGGACTCAATCTGAATTCTCTGAAAGTGGAACTGACACGGCAATATTTTGGACTGTGAGTTAGTTGTGAACTTACCTTTTGAATTTTAACTATCTTTTTCAACATGCCATTCCAATACATACCGGCGGAATATGCTAACATGCGTTGAATTTACAAAGAATTTAATTGCTATTCAAACACAGCTAGTAGACTGTACAAAGAGAGATTTCAACCATATTCCGATCTTCGATCTTCGATTCTTAAACGTGCATCTTACCTTCACGGCGGGAACTTTTCCTAGAGAGCCAAGGAACGCGGGAAGACCAAGAGCAGAATATGATGGAAAAGTACATTAAGGACGCGTTTACAAAACTGATATTTAGCAAATCGCATCACTGCATAGATAAATCTCGACTACGTATACTTACACATGTATAGTGCGAGAATATTAAGCGGATGAAACAATTTGATAGTTTCGATATATGTATAACTTTTCTTATATATTTTTTTTTTTCATTATTATTATTTTTTTTTTTTTATTGATGTTTAAGTTTGTACATATCATAAATTTTATGAAATTACATACAATTGTTATATGATATACTACGTAGTACTTAGGCCCGTTGTGTTATTCATAATAAGATACTACCCCCTGACTTGGTAGAGTGAATGTATGAGTGAGGTATGATGCTGATGGATAGATGCTAGTGGATCTCCCAGAATCTAGGCAAATAATGGTTCGTTGGCCGGGTATGGTCTTGTTTTGTTGCTTTTGATGCGATTTTACGACACGGCTTGATGGGTCACCTGAAAATATACCTATTGATGGGTGTTGTTTGACCAAATGTAGTTGGGATTGATATAGGGAGGCTACCTGCAAGAGGTGACTAATTAATTACCAATAACCCTGTATATAGTGTAAACTATAAAGTATCAAGTTAGTTTTGATTAAATATTTTGTATTCATGCAGCGATCTTTATCAATAGACATTTATGCTTATAAGCGACACAGTGACTACTAACGACAACGGCCTCACGCCGACTGATCAGTGTCCAGTGATCACTGAGGTGGTGATTGATCAACTAAAATAGTACACAAAATAAACCTTATTGAAAAACGTTAAGAGTCATTTGTAACTACAGATACGTGAAAAAAATTAAAACATTTTTTTTCTGATATATTATGTAAGTTGTTAAAGATTTTTTTCTCCGACGTTTTCAATTGAGAACGTCTTCTAAGTCACGGTATTTTTAATTATTATGTAATATATTATAATAAATACGAGAGAAATGTACCTAAACTCCTCCCGAATTCGTAAAATATGTGTGAAGAAATGACGGAAAAATTTTTTTTTTTGGTTGCATGGTAGGTGACTGCAATAACTTGCAGCTCCGCTAAATGCCTAATAGTATTAAGTAGCCAAATGTCGTCAAGATGTGTATAAATTTATATGAATAAAGAATGAAAAATAAACCGATACGGACAGGGATTCGAACCCGCGACTACTGGGAAACCGTCCCGTCGCTCTACCAACTGAGCTACCGTATCGCTGTCCGTCTCGGTGAATTAAGCATTCTATATGTAATCTTTTCCGGCCTTTATAGGGACGGTGGTGACATCTATTAGGTTTCTTTCGAAAATCCATATAAATTTATTCCATTCCATCTTTATTCATATAAATTTAAATAAGCTTAACATGGCTATACATGTTTAAAAGATATTTTCAAACAAGATGTGTATAATTATAGCGTTACAATTTCCAGGTTTAAATATATTTAATTTTCTTCCTAATACTTTTAAAAGGAAAGTAATTCGGTGTCTTGTTTCAAACTCTGGTACAGAGTAAACAGTTCACATTTGTATATATTATGTTAAAAATATATTTTTAAATTTGTAAAATAATTATTTTACTATTGCTGTTTTTATAAATTTTAGATCAGATTAATTACTAAGCCTTATTTTATCGTATTTGTGAATATTGTTTTAATTATTGTGTAATCTTTCTATTCGTCTAGGTCCTAGACGAATAGGAGATCCACTATCATCCATCCGTCAGAGTACCTTCAGATCACTCCATCAAGTCTGACGGTAAGATCTCATCAAAAGCAACAGAACAAGCCCTTACTTGGTGCACCCAGCTCCATTCGTCCATGAGATCCACCAGAATCCAACCATCAGGGTACTCTCAGATCGCTCCATTAGGTCTTATGGTAAGAGCTCATCGAAAGCAACAAAACAAGCCCATACTCGGTGCACCCAGTTCTATTCGTCTAGACTCTAGAAGATCCACTGGCATCCACCCATCAGGGTACCCTTGGGTCACTCCATCAAGTCAAGACAAATCGATAATAATCGTACTACGTACTAGAAGCCAAATTAAATACAAAAAAAAAACAAATTGTCAAAAAAGTATATAAACTGTAAAGTATAAAGTTAGGTTTGATTACATATTTTGTGTTCATACAGCGATCTTTACCAATAGACATTTTTGCTAACAAACGATACAGTGACCACTCCCGACAACGGCCTCACGCCGACTGTCAGGTGATAATTGAATTTTAGAAATATTTGTTAAAAAAGATCAACTAAAATAGCACTAAAACTAAAATGAACTTTATTGAAATACATTAAGAGTCATGTGTAACTACAGATACGTGATAAAAATTAAAAATATTGTTTTTTATTTTCTGATATATTACGTAACTTATTTAGGGTTTTTTCTCGTACCTACATTGTTAGTAGAGCATGTCTTCTTAGCTAAGGTATTTTTTATGCTTAAATATATTATAATATTTACGACAAAAATGTACCTAAACTCCTCTCGATTTCGTAAAATACGTGACGGAAAATCGTTTTTTTAATATTAAAAATATATATATTACAATATTTTCTCTGTGATCACTAAAGATTAGAACATTTTATGTGTTGCAATTATTCTTTTCACAACATTAAGTTTGATTTTGTAGCATTATGTACCGAAAAGTTGATAATTTTGCGCAGAACCGTAAACGCGTCCTTAAGTGTGTTATATATAATTAATAAATAGAGCAAACAGTTGCAGTTAGCAAATACTTTTTTATTTTAACTACGTAAAAGTAAAAACAATATTTAACATAATATTTATTATTTAATTTAGTAACTTTATTGCTAAATAATTATGTACAAAACGTAAATGCTCGGTTAATTCTATTCTTCTTCGTTGAGTGAGAATAGTTTCGCTACTTCGAAGAGGTCCTCGAACTCGCCCTGTGCCAGCACCTAAGTATTCAAAAGATTTTAATCTCTCTCGAACGTGACGCCTGACCGAGACGATATCAATACAACAATACTATACTATATACGGACCTGTCTGGCGACGTGCATGCGGTTGAAGAGGTTCCACAGCAGCACGCCCACCACGCGCTTCTCCCGCAGGTAGAACACCACGCCGCGCTCGTAGCGTCGGGGCGCCTCTCCCGCACCTGACTCCGCCGTTACACTCCTAGCCACCTCCGCGCTCTTGTACACACTCTCCTCTGCCACATCCGCGGTCTTCGTCACGTCCACCTTCATGTCTTCCGTAACACCGCCCTCCGCCGCCGCTGCCAATACTCCCCGCGACGGCGCCTCGGTCGCCTTCTCGGCCACCGCATCGGCGGAGAACACGCCCACCGTCGACAGGCGCGAGTCTATTATTCCTATAGCCTGCAAAATAAAAGTCGAACGTTACAATAACTAATCGGCGACGGAGAGCGAAATGTAAACTAATTCAAACGTAAAAATTCGAAACCAGAGACCTCGTAGCCGAGTTGTGGGCCGAGGTCGCTCCAGAACATGCTCTGGTGGCGGTAGTGTTTGGGCGGAGCCACGGCCGCCATGTTCTCCCCGGCCAGGCGACCCGACAGCACGGCGTGGTCGTGATGCTCCACGCGGCGCCGGCCCAGAGCCACGTCGTAGAAGCAGGCCACGTCCCCGGCCGCGAACACGTCGGAGCGCGCACGAAGCTCCGCGTCCACCAGCACGCCGCCCAGCCCCGGGTGCAGCTCCAGTCCCGAAGCGACCGCTAGCTCTGTGGCCGGCTCGCTGCCCGCGCACTCCGCCACGACGTGCGCGCGCATCTCCGCGCCCGACGATAGTCGCAGCAGCACGCCGTCCGCGCCGCCCTCCACCGAGCTGTCCACCACTTCCGCTGAGGACGGCGCCAAAATTGAGACAATCGTTGAGGCACGGCGCGGAGGATTCGGAGTCTCAACTCACCTTCGGACACGAGCGTGACGCCCGCCTCTTCCAGGCGCCGTGCGGCCTCCGCGGCCAAGTAGTGCGGCAGCACGCCCTCCAGCGGGGCGCTCTCGCGGAACACTTGCATCACTCGTTTACCCTCGGGGCGCACTGAGGTGAGTCGCAAAGGAATATACGTTCATTGACAGTCCATCATGTAGTCTAATCCGGAAACTAAAGAACGTAAACTAGGTACGAACGTCTGTCGGCGAGCGCGGCGCTAAGTTCGGAGGCGAGGAACCCGCCGCCCACTACGGCGACGACGCGGGCGGCGGGGTCGTCGACCGCGGCGGCCAGGTGCGCGGCGTCTCGCACGGAGCGCAGCGGCAGGGCGCGGCCCGCCTGCGCCGCCGCCCGCAGCGCCGCTACGCGCCGCGCCCGCACTCCCGTCGCGATCAGGCACTTGTCGTAGGTCAGCGTGTGCGTCTCGCCGTCTTCCCCGACGGCGGCCAGCAGGGCGGTGTGGCTCGCGGGGTCGATGCTCGTGACGCGCCAGCCTCGCGCCACGCCCGCGCCCGCGCTACCGTCGCGCAGCTTGTCCGCCGCCGTGTAAAACGCGTTCGGTTCGTACAGCAAACTGAGAAGTGCAATGTTTGAGGTCGCCGGAAGCTGTGAAACGTGGGGTGGGTGAGACGCTCACCTGCGCCGGCGGCCGTTCCACTGTCGAAAGGATAAGTCATCCGGGCGGTCGGCTCGCTCGGCCAGGTCGGGCTCGCGCCACAGCTCCTTGCTTAGCGGCGGCCGCATGTAGGGCGGCGCGGGCTCGTCGCCCACCAGCAGCACGTGTGCGTCGGGGCGGGCGCTCCGGATGGCACGCATGGCCGCGAAAGACGCCGTGCCGGCTCCCACCAGCAGGTACTGCACGTGCGACGGCAGATCGACCGCCAGAGGAGGAATAGAGATATTCTTCTTCTTTTCATTTACCTTTTCTTGTCTTTCTATATAAAATAAATATAAAGTTGTTATGTGTACTAATCAAATATGACAAATAAAAATAGATTTTTTCTTGTTAAACTACTATGGCTACTGTAACTAGGACCTACAACGATATTGTAGTGTGAAGTAAAATAATTCTTTTATCATATAACTAGAAAGTCATTATTCACACTTAGTATTTACATTAGTCATCAGTAACATTATTCTTAACGATGATATATGTGACCACAGTACTCCACACACGACCGGATCTTTGCTTTGTATAAAACAAATAGCTGTCCCGGTGTAAAGTATTGCAGGACCTTCGCAAGAACTGCAAGCCTATCTGCAGCTGGTCTTTCTCTAGACTCAATGTACCGACAAAATGTAAGGTTCGAGGAAATCTCTAAGCTTGAAGCCGGTCACTGTATTCCAAGGATACACCTTGGAAATTAGGAGCCAAGGTAAAATGACTCCTTTTGGCGGTGAACAGACACGTCTGCGTTTTGGTGACGTTGAATTTGAGAAGATTGGCATTGCCTCCTGCAAAGACTGCCTGAAGTTTGTCATTCAAACGTTGCATCTCATGGCTTCTCTTTCAGACTGTACTTAATCTCTACTAGCCCGAGTACTAGGCACGTATCTTTCTACAACTGTGTTGTCGTCTGCGTACCGCGTAGATACCGGGCTTTAATAAGACTTTAATGTGCAGCAGAAAAAGAGTTACAGAAAAACCGGACCCCTCAGGGCCTCCGGCATTTATTGTCAAGGATTCCGAAGAACACCCGTCGTCGATGTTCAGTTCAGAGTTGGTGCTCTGTTACCTAAGCGTTACCAAACGAACTACATTCAGCAGCATACGCATTTGTCGTATCGTATCAAAAGAAAAAAGTCTTCCTATTATACATATTATTAAATGCAGGCAAAAGCTAATATCATCGTAAAAGAAAGTTGACATTATAATTAATAAACGAATTTTTACTTAAAAAGAACTGCAAGTATAGTTACAAGGATACAAATAAAAGTGATGCTTCTAAAACCACATAGACACTGCACTGAAAATCTTTATAGAGAAGCTCAGTTAGAAAACTATACGTATTAGACATAGTTCTTAAAATGCATAAATCCCTTCCCTGTGTTGCTAATATATTAACCAAAAGAAGAAATATAAATGTGGCCTTAGTTCCTACAGTAAAATCGATCTTTGCAGCAAGGCAGTACCCAGTCTTATCGGCCTCTATCTACAATAAGATAAATAAGTACCTTAATATATACCCCCTCAATTTAAACGAATGCAGAAAAGTAGTTATAGAATGGTTAAAGTCAAAAAGTAATTCTGATACCGAACTTATTTAACTTAAAAACTAAATATTACTTTTATGCATAAGGTTCTTGTAGGTCTGATAACGTATCTCCAACAATAATATAAGCCAAATTTGGGTAGTCAATAATAATATTTAAACACACACACACGTATACACACGTACACACACACGCAAACGCACGAACGGAAAAGTTACAGGAAAATAAATGTTAAATTCCCCCCTCAGAGTGTTACATTTTTAATTATTTGAAAGTTAGCCTTGGTACTATTATTTGTTCTGTGGCAAAGTCTATGTTTGTTACCGAGTACGGAAAGAGCGGTTCTTCCTACCACAGGCGCTGTTTCGCCTAAAGGGGAGTTCCCACAGCAATATTGTAATCTAGACTAAGTTACTGAAATAAATATATTTGTATTTGTAAGAAGGAAAGGATAAGAGGACACCAAGAAGTTGCTCAAAAACTCCGAGTTGAATGTACCCAAAGTGACAAGATATCTTCTGTATCTTCAAGAAGACGATAATAAAACATAATTTACAGATGACCTGCGCAAGCTGCTGACTCTGAACAATACATGACTCCATACAAACATATCACTCAAGACGGATGTTACATGGCAAGACAAAGCCATATGAAAGAAACCATATGAAATACAGTTATGACAGCATTTGGAATGCTGCTACAAATACTTTTCTATTATTACAGATAAGCAAGCCCATATGAGGTTTTGTGATTGATCCATGTGATGATTTGGCCACATCTACTACAGTTCTACTACCATTCATTTAAAAATGAACCATTGTTCCTGATTTCGTATGAACCCATGTAGGTTCAAGAACAATAGCATTAATTATTCATGATATTCTCATAATACAGGAATATAGTGTAATTTTCGCCAAACTTACTTTCATTTGGTAGTTGTATTTTGTCTATTCCCTCATCATTGTGTTTCCGATAAAGGTATACCTGAAAATAATATTAATTGTAATATATTAATATTATTAATGAATTGATAACACTAACTATACTCACTCCACCCAATGAGGCAGTAACAGCGAGCGCAGCTAGTGCAGACCACAAGCGCTGAGGACGAGGGGGAGGCGGGGGCGGGGGAGAGGGAGGATGTGACGTCACATTTCCTTCATCCGCACTTCCCGCCCTTCCCACTACCGACCTGGTCTCTGGATTCTGCTTGATTGCATCACAACTCAGGACAGTCTGTGATATATTAATAATAATTTGAATATCAATTTTTTTTAGATTGCTGCCCACAGATTTAAATTTGGATTAAGTATCATTGAATATATGTAATAAATTTATTAAATGTTTTGTACAATATATAATAAGCATAAGGAAACATAATTCTGAATATACTTTACCGTTCTATATTTCCTATGTTTTTTTGTATGCTTGAAACATAACAATAATTTTAATCAACAATATTTTAAGATAAAAATTTTACATTTTTTAATTAAATATTTATGTGTTTTGTTTAGGAATAATTGACATGAAGCAAAGGTAAATGACAAATAAAAAAAAAGGGGTTTTAACTGTCTCTCAATTGTGCTTTTACTTCTAATTTATATATATATTTATAAAATTGCTATACATATACTATGTATTTTTCAAATGTATAAAAAAATTGCTTTTATAAAAAATATGTCTAACAAATTCAAAGAACTCTTCATTAACTTTTGTCTCGTATTAAATTTAAATAGAAAGTTTAAAATACATCAACAACAAAAAATAAGTAAAATGAATGCACTCAAGTAATTGTATAAATAATTATTTAAAGTACCTTTTCACTACCCGCAACACTGGAGTGAGCACATGCACCTACAACAGAAAAGCACTTAAATCTCACACTGAAAACTCTCATTAAATTCAGTGATCAGTTTGCTTGATTTTAAGTTTTGTTCTGTCTATAATAAACAATAACTGGACACTTACATCTACATGTGTGACGGATTAAGTGCATGTTAATTAATCTATTGCTTATAAGGAATTATAAGAAAAAATAGGAATATAACATTGATATTTTTTCTTTATACTTATTTATAATTATAAGTATAAACAACTTGAACTATACCATAAAAGAGTAAATAAATATTTCCAAATTTACACGAATAAATAATATATAAAATTTGATTACAGATGGTATCAAACTTATTGCTATTTAATATTCTTCATTTTATGTTTCATTACACAATCGTTTGAAATAATTAGGAAGAGTAAATTACAAGCGTTGAAACAATTAAAAGTATAAAATATTTTTGAATATATGTAGTAAAATATTGTACCTTATTATTAAACTTTTAAACATAACATTTTGTACTTACGAAATACTTTAAATACATCTCTTCGGGCAATAGTTTGACTGTCAACATAAATACTTGCAACTGCTCTTAGCATGTTAATAACTTTTATAGGCAACCAATACGATACAATAAGATTTTATAATGCTTTATCTAATTCATCTTAGGCATATATTTAACATCACAAATGCTATACTGAATAATATAGTGAATACAGGTTAGGTTAGACATAGGAAACTGACAAGTGACAAGTGACTAGGGATTAGGGAATTTAGGGATGCTTGATGAACATCGATGTTCGATGATCATCGATGTTGAAAGCAAAAACATCAATGTTTTAACATCGATGTTGGTGTACTACAAATATCGTAACATCGATGTTAACAAAAATGTCATCGATTTTAACTCACAGTCTCACGGCTCACACACAACCATAATAATATCACAGGGGAAATTACAAACATTTTACAAATTATTTGCTTGTATTAAGGGTGTTAGACAACGATACAAAAACATATATATTATTACGACTATTATAGCTACATCAACGCCAACCGAAAGACTATTTTCTAAAGCTGGTTCTATTGTTAATCAACAAAGAAATAGATCAAAAGGTGCTTCTTTATCAAAATTACTTTTTCTTCAGTCAGTAGATAAAAAATATTGAAATATATAATAATTTGCTATTTCTTAATAAATTTCTAACGATTTCACTGTATTTTATTTCTTTGTCAAATAATAATGCAAAAATCATCGATTTCCAACATCGATGTTCAGTTTCCGATAAATATCCAACATCGAAGTTGGGCTTCCGATAATGACATCGATGTCAACACCGATGTTTTTCTAACATCGATCATCCCTTGAAGTGACAAAAGAGAACAGAGAATTGCACATAACTAGTGGTGGGGCCAACATATTACATACATTTTAGTAATTGTTAGGATACTATTAATATTACGCTTATCTTAGTACATAGTATAACTAATACGTAATAACATTGCGCATGCTAATATTTTAAAGGTACTTCTCATGAAGCATAGGTAAACGAAAAATAAAAAATTTAAAAATATTACGTTCCAACAGATTTTTGAATTATACTTTCAAGCGTAGTAATGAACAAACACTATTTTGCTATATATTTAAGTTGAAAGTAAACTTTTAGTTTTTAATTAAAATATGATTTATTTGGAAATTAATCAGCATTTAATAAAAATGTATTTTTACAGTTATAAGAAAGATATTTTGCCAAAATTATGGTATTAACGGTTATAGTTTTGTTCGAGTCTAAAGTTGTTCAAGTCCAAAATTTGTAGCCTATTAAAATAAAATTCCATTTAAATAATAACAATTTATCTGAATATGGACTAATTTTTGGAGATAAAAAATAAATTGTAAGTAAGATATGTATTTTTTAAATTTATATTTATGTACATGTTTAGTATCTTTATATTTTTGTTATATGTATCAGTAGATACTGATATTACTACTAACCTGCTTCACTAATAATAATTTCATATAAAACACACATGTAATAAACACGAAAAATTCTAACCAAGATTCATGTTTTTTTATTTATATTTTTCATACATTTTACCATCTTTAAATTGTTATCACATATTTAAATAGATACTGATATTACGATTAAGCTGCTTCAATAATGACGGTCATACTTACCAAAAGTTAGTTAGTTAAATATGTACTTCTTTATGTAATATTATATTATTTACCAATATATATTATCCAACCCTACAAGTGACATAGTTGCCATTGTTATGAAATATCTACAAATTATTATTATAAGCTAATAATAAACTATTACAATTTTGTAGCAAAACTTTAAACTTTCATATTTTAAAAGAAAATCGACTGGCTATACAGAGAGATTACAAATCATCAAGAGAAAATAATTTCAACATTATAAAGTTGCACTTTAATTTTAGTTACTATCCGATTTTTTCAATATAAGTATAAGCTTATGAATCAGACAGTTGACACCAGCTGAATTGAAAATAAAATTCTCTTTTCCTTTCTGTCAATGTCAAACGAATCGGTTTTTCAATTTGTAGATAAATATCGTATAACTATTGCAATTAACCATCAATTTGTACCTATATATAAAAAAATAACTACACTGTAGTTATACACATCTTTTCTTCAAGTGACACATCTCTAATCAAAATTCCTCCAGCTGCGATAAACGAAGGGAATTCTCTCCGAACTGCTAATTGGTTAGTATTTATTATTCTATTTATTGCATCACAGCAGCGAACGTTTTCGATTATCGGTGCTTATGTCCCCGTTCGTCCTGTTTACTTCATATTTCTGTGGCGAGCAGCGCCACAAATCTTCACGAGGCCCGGCGATTTCATCAGCCGCCTTTAATAAACCAGGTTGATGGATATTCCTTATATATCTAAAATAATTATTTCTCTATATTGTCATGCTTACCAAAACCTCGATATCTAAATGAAAAGGTTCTCAGCTGCTGAATCAAAGATGACACAAAGAACACTTAATCTTTGAAGTATAGTTTTTTTCTTAGTTGATCAGTAAGTATGCAATCCAACAATGCAATGAGTAATAAGTACATGAAATAAAATAATGTAATTGTAATATATTATAAACATAATATTAAGTAAGGCCATTATTCAATGGTGTAACTAAAGAGAACATTTTAGTAGTTTAAAAATAATTAAAAAACCAAATTAGAAATACAAATTGTTTTTAACAATACATAAATACAAACCTCTGTAACATCTCTTAAATATATGATATTTTTAAAATTGAAAAACAAGTAGGTTGGAGATATAAAAGGCAATTGAGCAAATTACCTAACAATTCTGATTGTATAATCAAGGTTTAAAAAGAAGGTGGAAGTCTTGTTTTTCTTATGGGAAAGTGATCACCTAACTATTTTCACCCCCTAGCCCTAGTTATTTCAATCAAGCACTACATCTGAGGAAGGAAGTTGGGGATTTCTTCCCAGCATACCTTGGAACAAATCTGTGGGCTATCATGCCACCCTAATGTCTCTTCTGTCAAACATAGCATTGATAAATAGTTACACCTGATCTCCTGCTCATCAGGTTGCAATAAGTTGTATGTAACATGGCTCTAGACTAAGTTTATGGACTTTTGACAGTATTGGCAAGTGAGGACTTTCTCTTGATATATAGCACTATCTATCTAAGAAATCTAAGCTAATAAATTATCTATCTATCTAAGATATCTGGGCCCATCACCTAATCACCTATCACCCTCTTGAATGCAAGCAGAGTATTTGAGACCCAATAGTCTTATGTGGTCAATGCACCCAAATAGCTCTGAAGCACCTCAACCTAGGTCTCACTTGGAAGTTTCTGGAAAGTGCTGGTATTGTAAATCAAAACAGCCAAGACACCCTCATTAACCATGATGGGTCTTGCTCCTATTATTAATTTGATCTCTATATTTGATCTGATTATTGAATTATCTTTCTAAAATGAATAAATAATAATAATATCACAGGACAAATTACACACATTGATCTAGCCCCCGAGTAAGCAAATTATTTGCTTGTGCTACGGGTGTTTAACAGTGATACAAATACCTAGAAATACACACATTATGAATACTGAGAATATATTTAAAAAATTACCAAACCCAGAAATACAGACATTTAGGCTCATTACATACATGAATCGAACCATAACCCCATTGCGTCGCTATATGTTAGGCGTCTTTGCTAACCAATTGACCAAAGGGGCGGTAAAAAAATAACACAGCTTAAATTAATAATAACATTTTTGTCTTTTCTTGCATATTCTAGCTCAGCCACATTCAAAGTCTTTCTAAAGATTTTTTTGGGCAAAGAAAATTAATACAACAACAATAAACAGTATTTTGTAATAATTTGCAAATTTTTTGCTAGTGTATAATTTATAATTTGTAATAGTGTGTACAATTTGTACTTATGTTTCATATAGCATATAAATAATTCAAATTCGCTTGATTTTTGATTTCTAAGTTTATTATTAACTCTCTAATAAAAAGTGTAGTACAAAAATATAACCTCCCTCATCTGTTGTAGGTGGTCGGAGATGTTGGCGGCATGCGAGACGGGAGAAGTGTTCGCGTTGCTAGAAGCGCGTGACTCGCTCGACAACTTTGCTGCATTGTATGGGTCGGTCCGCGAGCCCTGGCTCACACGAGCACTGTTGATGTACCATGCTCGCACTGGATCCGCGCGCGCCCTCGAACTGCTTACGCGCGCGCCTGAGCCACACGCCCGTCACCTGCTCGACGCGCTGCTGGAACAGATGCGTGGTGAACGGGCCTCGCGTTTACACGCCCTGGCCGCATTGGCCCCGCTTGTGGCGCGCCGCCCGCCCTGGTTGCGCTGCTTGCCCGCCCATCCGCTTGCGCGCGAGCTACTGCGGGCCGCTAGAGATGAACGTGCGCCCGTGCCGCTGCTGCATGCACTTTTGACGTTGGCCGCGCTCCTGCCTGCAGAACCAACCTTGGCGGCGCCGCACTGGCCCGACCTGGCGCAAGCCCTCCTACGGCCCGCTGCCCTCGATCCGCCGCCGAGGCCGCCCACCCGAGACCATCTACAACTCGCTCAACTAGCCCTCTTCCATGCTCTCTACGCGACGCACCCGTGCACGCTACTTGAGACGCTCCGCGCCGAATGCTCCTCAGCGAGCGCCCGAAACGTTTGGGAGAAGGGTCTGGCGCCTCTCCTTCGCTCCGTGCGTCTTCATCCCGCCCTAGTGACGGGATCTCGCCAGCGAGAGGCCGACGCGGCTCGCTGGGCGCCTCTCGAAATACACGACGTACTCGTCGAGAGTAGACGGTTGTCGGTGCGTATTCGCGATCGTCCCGAAGAGCGGTCATCTTTACCAACGCCGGTTCCCCTAGGACCCTCTCCAGCTGCTCCGCCGCCCGGCTCCGGTGCGCATGCCGCTCGCGCCGCTTCCGCGCTCCGACCGGGAGCGGAGCCCTGGTTCGCTCTCAGCGACCGCTGCGGTGCCGATTCCGCGCCTAACACACCGTTACCGGCAGACACCGACGCCGCCGAACCTCCGGAAGCTGCTGTCGAGGCGACCCCAGAGAACACGCCCGCCAAAGAAACGCGGGCACAATTTCGCTTCCCCACCGATTCGGCTGCAGTCCGAGCCATCGGCCGTCGCTCCCAGCCACCGTCACCTCTGAGGAAGGAGACTTCGCCGCCGGCGGGTGCGGGCGAGGCATACTCCGGTCGTTTAGCACGTGTGGCCCTCGAGCGTCGAGCGGCGGAATCTCCCGTGCCTTTTGGAGGAGGACCGCCGCCCGCCGGTGCCGTGGCGCGGCCCGAGCCCACGCGCTCGGCGCCCGTACCCGATCCCGAGCCGCTCAACGTGGAGGACCGTGAAGTCTTGGAGCTCACGGAGCGAGCACGGGCCGAGCGATCGTGGGCCGACGCGGAGGTGCGCTCGCCCGTGGCTCGCGACCCGCGAGCGCGGCCGGCTCCGGGATGTGAGGCCGGCCCCGGCCCCGCCCACCGCGCCCCACCCCCGCGCCGCGCCGCCTCGTGCTCGCCGCGACCCCGCGCCGTCCGCACCAACACCGTGGCGGTGCAGACACTCGACGTGTGGCCTGCACCCTATGAATTTCTGATAGCAGATTTCCATCGCAATCTTCCCGAGGACGACCATAAACAGGTAGACTATTGATTTATATTGACTATTGATGACTAATGATTAGAAAAAGATTTTTAGTCGTGCGTTTTATTGTTGGATTAAAATAATAAAATTTCATGATGGTCTAGTAGTAAAAAAAAACTAGAAAGCCATTGCTTTGATATTCACTGATAGGGTATATTAGAAGAAGTGTGGAAGCTATCGGAAGTGGATGAATGATAGTGACTAACTTTGTACTTCAATCAATTATTGGTAAAGTGTTACTTATGAAAGCGTCACGAGAGTATCTTACTTAACACTGCCATTTTTCACTAAGACTGTAAAATTGTTTATGGCGGTAATATAGGACCAGGCCGTTTTGTATGAATGTCTCTCAAATGCGATGTTTTTTTTAAATGTTGAGATGAATGTTTGGTATAATGAGGAATGTGTGACATATATAATTTAGAAGGGATTTATGTATTGCACCTACCCCAGATAATTTAACATTAATATGTTAGTCTACTATGCTTTTTCTTTGTTATTAATTATTTAAATATAAGCAGTTTCGACGTTCTCATGTTTTGTCAAAAAGTATTGTTAAACTTGATGCCTTCTCAGTACATTGGCAAAGAAATAGAAGAACCGGTTCTCCCCTGCGAACGTCTCGACGGCTACCTGTCGGAGCTCTACGCGGGACGCGCCGGCGGCGACAGCTCCGAGTTGGCTGAACAGCTCGCGCTCGCGCACGCGCAACTCATGTACGAGCGCTGGCGGCGCGAGGCCCACGCGGAGCGCAACCGCCGCTTGTTGGGCCGCTGTCGGCAGGCCCGAGCGCTCGAGCTGCAGAATGCGGCCCTGCGCGACCGACTGCGAGCCGCCCACGCCGAGCGCGACGAGCTTAGAGCGCGACCGCAGCGCCCCGCGCCGCCCCCGCCTACGCCTGCAGCCGAGCGCGAGCTGCGCCTCGAGACAGCGCTGGCCGAAGAGAGCGCCGCGCGCCTGCGGGCGGAGGCCGCACTGCGAGAGACCGAGGCTCGCCGCGCCATCGATGCCGCCGAGTTGCGGCGCACGCGCGGCGAGTCTTTCGAGGCGACGCGCCACATGGAGGAGCTCGCGCGCGCAGCCCTTACGGCTGAGAGACGCGCCGAGCACGTACGGCGTCTGCGCCGGGAGCTGCTGATCCTCGGAGAGCGCGAAGCGAGGCTTGGCGGAGCGGCGCGGGCGGCGGGCATTGCGGGCGCCGTCGCGGCCGAAGCGGATCGTGCGGCGGCCGAGGAGCGTGCGCTACGAGCCGCCCTGGCCCGCGCGGAAGCGGATGCGGAGGCGTCGACGGCGCGGGCGGACGCGGCGCAGGCGCGCGCTCACGAATTGGAGGCGGCGCTTAGTGCGCGAGACGCGGCGGCGGGCGAACTGAAGCGAGCAGCGCGTGACGCGGCGGAGGAGCATGCGGCGCGAGTGCGTGCGCTGCGGGAGCGCTGCGCGGCGCTAGCGCGGGCGGTGCGAGCAGGCGAGGCGCGGCGTCTGGAGCGTCTGGCTGCTGCGGAGCGCGGGGCGCCGGCTGGTGGTGCGCGGGGGGCGGAAGGCGAGGGCGCGCGGGGAGGTCGGCCCGCGCTGGCGGAATGCGGTCGCGTGCGGCGCCTGTTGGAGGGCGACGATGACGCGGAACGCGTTTGAACGTTTTCCCGCTCGTTCGACTGTTCGTTCGCTCGCTCGTATCTACTTTTGCTTCTCGTCGTTTGTGCTAGTTCTAGACGACGCCGTTTTGTTATCGGAGCACTCGACCGGAATGAATATGTTTTATGCTGTAGCGATATCTATTTCGTTGATTCATCGTATGATTCTAAAATTTTAAAGTTGAGTGATTAGATATTTTATGTACAATATTTTGTTATTTTTTAGTCGTAAGAAAATCTGTTATTTAGATTAAATACTTTAACTAATATAATGTGCAAAAAACAAAGTTGTAAATGAATGACATATATACCATAAACGGTTTTGACTAATGCTTATGGATAATTCTATCTTTTTCATGAATATGACCGTAAGGAGGGGACGGGGATGGGGGGAACATTAGTGTGATGTTAAATGAACTAAGTATGTCAGATGAGTTTTATTATTTGTGATATATATTATGTATGTAAGACATAATCTGTCGATGTTGATAGACACTTACACATACACGTTGCAATGTTTCCCGTTATTCGGCTACCAGTTAGTTTATACTATGAAAATATTGGTAATCAGGTTTAATTAAAATTATTCAAGTCGTTCTTAGTACAAAAGCAAGAAATTAAGGATGTACAAATATTTTAATGAATATATTTTATAGCACATTGCTTTTGAGTTTTGTATTGAGTGAACGACAAAGTCGCATTAACCTTATCTAAACCTGGTCTTCAATATTGTAATTATAAGTGTGTTGTAGATGTTTGCCACTCACACACATGTAAATCAAAAGGCAGCCAAATGTTACTTGCAGCTATGCGTAATGAAAGTTTTGTAATTTTTTTGTCAGCTTTCAATATTTCTTTTTATATATTAAAAATAACTGATTGTATGTTATTTACCCTTAAATAAGATCGTTTGATTTGCACTGTTTAATTTCTTATATTTGATTAATTTTACTTTTAGGCTACTTATCGTTCACCGTCTGAAAATTGGTATAGTGAATGTACAGTGTTTAAATGTAAAAGATGACTATTTATCGTGTTTTATGAAGGCGAATAAAGAAAATACAATTTAATTATTAGTATTTTTATATATCATAATCTATAATACAAATCCACATACACTAAAGTATATTTGGTACAAAATTCACAACATAAGTATAATATAGTATAAATAGTTAAAATAGCAACAACTCTGTATTTACAATGTACAAAATATACAAATAGTTACAAAAGAATCAACAAATTAAAACTAGAACGATATGGTATTTGGTGTAGGGCGAGGAGCGGCGTGCGCTAGTGGTGCGCTAGTGATGCGCCCAGTGACGCGCTAGTGACGCGCCAGTGACGCGCTAGTGACGCGCCAGTGACGCGCCAGGGTAGTTTAGGCCAGTGAGAGTCTGCTGCTAAGGTAGGGGCTCGACGTAGTTCTGCGGTACGAGCCCGCTCTTGCCGTTGAGGGACCCTCGCAGCCAGCCCGGCTCGGCCGACGGAGACACGTTCGTGATAATCTGGTTCGGCTCAAACGATAGCTCGCCCTCGCTCTCGCCAAGGCAGGCATACAGCGTCCGCACGCGACTGTAACGAAACTAACATCAGTCTTACGAACATCGGTGAATGATGTTACGCATACTATGAAGACGGGAGTGTATACGTACGTTGTGCGCGGAGGGAAGACGAGTGCGTGGTGCGTGGTGGGGGGAGGACCACGCGGGGGGGGCGACGCGCTGTGGCTCGATACTGACTCCGAGCTGCTGCTGCAGCGGCCGCCGCCTGTAGAATCGGGGTTGTCTTTAAACATTGTTAAAAAGTTATCTATTATACTATTGGACCATTATTTATGTCGTGTGACATTCGGTATTGATGTCTGTACTCACGGGCATGTGCGGGTGCGAAATGCTGCAACAGCTGGTGATGGTGCGGCGAGTAACTGCCTCCCGGCAGCGAAGTCGCACCGCACGTTACTAGCGACGCGCGCTCTGCTATGTTCTAGAATATTAAAGTTACATATTGATAATTAGATAGAAATAGGCAATACGAGATTATATGAAAACTACATTTTCTAATGACATTGACGTACAAAAAATTATAAGTTATTTCTAATACAATATCATATTTTCTACTAGGAAGAGCAAGAAGTCCATAAGTAATTATGACAGATCATTAAACAAATCCTAAAATGTTCTACTTTTGTTTGATATTTATTTTCGAATATTCTATTCGTATTGTAAATAATTCATGTTTATAATTATGTCAAATTTTCATTTTTTTATGTTACTGTATTATGGTAAACTCTGGTTTGCTCCTAAAATGTTTTTTTTTAATTTTTGTAGTATTTTTTTTTTGAAATCAAAAAAACGAAACAAAAATTATTATGAATAAAATATAGTATGAAAAAAAAATTACTTACAATATCATTTCGCGATGTAATAGACATCATTGATGGCGAGGTTCTGTAATATAAAAACATTAACTTTAATATTACTAATGATTAGTTAATACAAAAAAAAAACATGTTTATATAATACACCAAATACTATTAATTAAAGATCTTTTTTGTTGGGATTAGAAAAATATACTGAAGAAAAGAACCGTAATAACACTTAATTAAAAGTTTCCTTTCTGATTACATGTAGGTATTAATGGGCACGACTATAAATAAATACCAACCCGGCAATTACAAATCCAGAAAGGCAGATAATCATATTGGCACGATTCACAATAAACAACAAAACTCAATAACACAAAACGATCCAATGCTAACACTTCGAAGGTAGGTCGCGGACTGTTTCGCTGAAGACGCAAGCGCGGTATTTAAGCGCGGCGACACGTGCGCGCATTTGCCAGGTGCGCCGATTACTCGCATCCCCAAAAAAATTCAAAGGCCTACTGTAATTTTATTTTAATTGTGATACAAATCGCAGGTAAAATTAAATAATCTTGTCTAAATTTCAATATTTGAAACTCGAATTTGTTTAGCATTTCATATTTTCTTATGAAATTATAATAGTAATACAATATTTCATTTTATAGTAAACGAATTATTATTGCAAAGAAAATAATATATCATCGAATATAAAATATGTTTATTAATCAATAAATATTTATGTTTAATATAAATTTATAATATCTTCAAAAAGTATAGTTAAAAATTGCATAGTAAAACTTTATCAAAGTTAAGTGAGAGGAGACAAGCAAAGCAAGTCGGTGAGACATCTGTCGAGGGCAGGTGGCAGGTGTGCATTCCGAGCCGCAGCTGCTGGACGCTGGAGCACATCTCGCATACGCTAAGTTTTATCAATCGCAATCCAACAACTACAAGTTGCTTAACTTGAATAATTTTGTTATTTATTGCCTCATTTAATCTTTAATATTCAGATTCGATTTTCAAATCACCTAAGATCAGCATTAAGAACATGACGAATATATTTTTTATAAGAAATTATCAAAAGTTACCTATTAACCGCCCCGTTGGTATTTCTGGATTTGGTCGTTTATTAAATATATTCGCAGTTTATAATGTCTATTTCTATGTGTTTGTATCGTTGTCTAACTCCCTTAACGAAAGCAAATAATTGCCTACTTAGGGGTTAGATTAATTTGTCTAGTGATATTATTATTATTTAATTAAATTTAAGTATTTATCTCGCTTTTTATTCTATGTCTGTATGACACAAAAGTTAAATTCAACCTAATACAACTGGGGTTTCTGAGGGGTTGTAAATCGGTACTCAATGCAAGGTGATCAACACCTGGCTTCCGTCCTCATGAAACTAAAGATAATAATATAACTTTAAATCATTCCATAAAGCATTATTTTTGTGTTAATACAGCTCGTGTATAAACAAAAATTTGTTTATTAGTAAAACTAGTACAATTAAAATTAAATATAATTATTTGGACAAAAAATATTGTCCAACAAAGGATTGAAAACAATAAAGTATAGTAAACCTAACAACTGTTTAAAATCTTATGAATTTGTATATAAAAAATGTCCTAAAATCGCACAAAAGACTTCCAAATGAGGATTCAAAGAATGTAAATGAAAAAGAAATCTCCAAGATTAACAATCGTTGGGCGACGCTTCAATGGGAGTGGTTAGTTTTTGTGCGAGCAGCTGTCGCACGAAACAGCCTCCGCTATCTGCACTTATTTACGACTTACCTTTAAGGTCAACGGAATACGTTCACTGCGATTACGGGTTTATATTATTATTATATTAATAACGTTATAAATAATACAATAGTCTTTGTTTAATTAGTCATTAGTTAAACTAAACGCTTAGGTTTTATTAACGTTCGACTTATAAATAATTATCTAAGCTAGGCAATAGACACAGTAATATAATGGTTATTTGGATTGAAAAACATAATATTGTTAAAGATATATTTATCATCCCAGTAAATTTAGGTATTTTATGATGTAGAGCATTAGCAAAAAAATATTTAAGTACATTATTAAAAGTTAATTGTGTTTGATTTTATAGCAAAGAAAAAAAAAAGAATTGTACTTTTTATATAATACTTATACAAAAGCATTTTAAAACTTTCACTGTAACGAGGTCAGGTCAACGTGCCCTCCCCCTCCCCCCTCCTTCCTTGTAACATTGGCGCGATTAAAGGAATTCATAAAAAGGAAGAAATTTCGGGAATCCTATTTGTTTTAGAGTCCTAAGTACCACGTGAATAATATCTCCGATAGTAATCCGACAGACATCCACAAACATCTAATGTTGTTGATATTTAAACTTAATAGTAATTTAAATTCGCGTAAGACCTTAAAAATATTTATACGGTACTCACAAATAGATTGAAAAAATTAACTATGTATAATCGTCGTAATAATAATACTAACAAATCTTACGGATCCCCGGACCCTCTACAATCGTTGGTACAAAAAGTGCAAGGTAAGAAAGAAATGGCTGGAGGTAGCGGAAGAGACACGTGGCTGAGCCTTTTTCTGTTTTGGTACGCGTGCTGCTTCCCCGCCCCTCTACAATACTTTTTCAAATAAGAATTCTAAGAGTTTTAAAGCATTTTATTTTGGTAATAAGGTGATAATAATATATCAATTATATCACTGAATATATCAAAGTTATGCGATTTTCAAATTTAAAATATCTTTATTCAAGTAGGTATTTACACGCACTTTTGAATCGACAATGGTGTCATTAAATAAATTATTAAATATATCACATTACCTACATTAAATATATTCAATACCAAAATAATAAAGTATTTATTTTATAATAAAATTAAACTGTTAATTAACAGTAATTGTTGATCATTTTTGTTATCTTGAGTAATTAGATGATAAAAGAATTTAATTACATTGTAACAACTTAATTAATAATCATTGTTATTGACTAAATTTACCAGTAATTACAAAAAATTCATGTGGTCGGGATTTAGGAAATTCGTTGCTGAGCAACCGAACCTAGCGCAGAACACTACAGTTAGTATACATAGAGTAAGTAGAGTGAGGAAGCCGGCTTAAAATGTGTCCATCGAAAAAAAGAAAAAAGCAAATGCGGCTACCCATCTGTCTCCCTCTTGCATGTGTGAATAGACAAAGATAAGTAGGAGTCTCTCATCTTCCCTCTTTTATTATTAGACACTCGCACTTATAGGCCGACCTGTGGCTCCCCTACTCTGTGTGCAATAACTGTATGAGTAGGTACACTTTACCATTGGGTGTCGCTATTTTTGCCCAACAAGAGATAAATATTAATCCTGTGCATTTAAATATAATGTTCACTATTCTTATAACTTTTTTAGTATTTATATTCATTAAAATGAATGTAGGATTACTTTTTACAATCAATTATGTTATATAAAATGCAACAAAACCAGAGTTTTATTAAAATTATAATACGTGAAATAATAATGGTATCATTTATTTCGCTTTATTTTACGAAAACCTATACAATTCTGTAGACACCAGGTCTGTTTTTTTTTCAGATATTTTGATTCTATTCTATACTAAGCAATGTATATTATGCTACACTAAGGAATGCGAACGGGTCTGCAATCACCATAAAAATCAAATAGGACTACGTATCCTAGAGGCGGCTCGTTATCCTCTAGCACCTGGCTACCCCCTCCCCCTCCACCCACCTCCACCCCTCCGTCGCCCCACACGAGCACCTGCCCCGCACAGAGTGAACATCTGATTGCAGACACGCAAGGATGTGCTCAAATTACACTATAGGGATTGAATTTACTCAATGCAAGTGGTTCCTTAACAATCGTCTCTTCTTTGTACAAACAAAAATTTCGAGAAACGACATTTAAGAAATTAAATCAATTTTTTTTTATTGTTTAAAATGTGTACTCGTTTAAAATGTTGTTAGTATTCAGCAAGTAAAGTTCTTTGTGGTCCCTGGTCATCTTTTAGCTGACCGTCTGACGCTCCACCTGACGCACTCTATGGCTTCCAACTTCCAATATGTTGCAGCTTACACTACATTAGCTACACTATCTGTTACCAGCGATGTTATCTTTCTTCTCTCTTCTCAACGACTCAAATAATAAGCCCATTATCATGCATATTACAAATCATAGGAATCGATATAGTGATATTTTAGACCGATTACGATAAACACCCAGTTTAGTTCAATAATTTATTTGATAACTTTTTATCGGAGTCGAAGTATTATGACGTCAAGGTGACAAGGATGCGGCATGAAAAAGAAACAGGAATATTTGCCGGATTGTTAGATGACACTTTTTTGATATGGGTTCTAACATCTAAGAGTCTTAGTGTGATATTACACGAGCTGTTAAAGCAAAAACTATATTTTTAAGTTGGACAAGTAGTTCTAGAACGTTCATGTTCTAAGAAAAAAAAACTTTAGTTTAGGTATAATCATAATCTATCTACGACAACAATAGATTTCGCTTAATTACTATTTTGATACATGTAAACTTTTTCCTCAACTTAAATGCCAAGCGTGTGGTGATTGAAGTTATCGGTCCATAATAAATAAATATAAAACGGAAAATTAATAGATATTGGATTTTAAACCGCGATTACTGCCAGTTAAGGTACCGCGTTAGCCGCAGTAAATAAATTATTACATATGTTGAAGCAAGTGATACTATATCACAACACCAAATATCATTAAAATCTGTAAAACTATACAGGCATTATTATTAGAATTTACTATCACAGTATGTATCCTTCTTCCAATATATACAGGGTTATTTGTAATTAGTTGACCACCTCTTCCGGCAGCCTCTTTACATCCATCCCAACAACATTCATTCTACGACTTTTTAAAATTAATAGTTTTTTAAATTTTAATTTTCCCATACAAAATTTATTTGTTGTCTCTGAACTGGCATTAACACTGAGCGTCGGTATGGCGCCCGAGCGTTGACCTTTTAAGTACTTCTTACAAAATACTGAGTAATAAGTAAAAGAGAGGGCAAAAATTTTTTTGTTTAGTTTTTTGTGTTGTTTATCAAGATTTGTAAAAAGTTGTAGAACAAATGTTGTTGGGATTGATATTGTAAGTTTTAATTGCTATACAAATCATGGAAGAAGACAAAAACCATCTTACATGTATTATATAGGTTCCGGAGTGCAAAAACAGTATTAGAAAATCACCCAAAAAAGTGTTTTTTTTTATTCCAAGAGATGCGAAAATACAGAAACGAAACATGTATATACAGTTGGCAACTTTTTTTTTTACGAAAAAAAAGTATAAAATGGTTTTGATAGCAAAAAAGTATTTGAAAAAAAAAAGTATTTTTAAGATTTTATGCTTTTAGTGCTCTAAAACCTATTTTTTTGTGATTTTAGCAGGACATAGGGTCATTTCGCCTGTTTGCGTCCATTCGACGGCTATCCTTTCATAAAATACTCGAAAATAAGTTCATGAACTTTCTAACAAAACTAAACGTAATTTCTGCCAATACCTCAATATATAGGTGATACACAGTCATAGACAAAATTTCCTTGAGCGTAATCCTTCCCTTTAAAAAAAAATAATTTATCTGAGCCACGGGACAAAAGACTGCGAATGTCTTAAATGTTAGTAAAAAAATAGTGAGCAGCAACACCACTCACGGTTAGCTTTACATTGTTTTATGTGAAGTTAAGGATTCATAGATGTTTCTAGGCCTTAATAATAAAGAAAGGAAAAACATAATTTTGAATTTACTTAAGTTTTTTAATTGTTGACAGTTAAAATAAGGTGGACGCAAACTAGTACATACAAATTTTAAAAATTCCACTTTGCGTCCGCAGTGGACGCGAATTTTATGACCTATTATTTAGGACAGACCAGATTGCGTCCACCTTTGTTTTCTTGTTATCTATTTATAAAAGTAATTAAAAATGTATAGCTTATTTAAATTTAATAAAATTGTATATACCTACGATCAATAATATCTTAATGTAATTATAATAAAAAAAAATTAACGTAATTTATTAACGGCTCCTGATTGAACAAATTAAAAATTGTGAAATCACAGTGTATCAAGGTGCAACTCTGAAACTCATGACATAATTAAAAATGATTTTTGGCATATACACCTTTTTGGCAGTTACCTGTAGCTTAGTTCAATAGTGTCTTCAGATGAAGTTCTTAATTTACCACTAGAAGATATGGCAACTCATACTACACCAAGTCTTGAGAAAACTAAGCAACAAATATCAGAACCCCCTCCGACTACTTTTATTCATTTAGCATCAACTGTATAACCATCTATTTCACCTATAGGAAAGTCTCCTAGTTTACAATCATCTTCATTATTTATTCAAGGCATTTCACATTCAGAAACCTTTGATCCATTTAAAAGCCACCTGATGTTGGCTGAAATTTTTAGCATAGCAAGAAAATTTAATCAAAGAACTCCAGAGGCCATATCTTCGTCTGCATCGAGAAAGTATTATGAACATAAAGAGCAGATGGAGAAGGAACTCCTCCAAAACGTAGGAAAAAGACACTTCCTGTTAAAGTCACAGTAGATACTGATACTCTGAAAAGAAAATTTACCAGCCGTGGATAGTACAAAGTGCGCTGAATGTAATGACATACTTATATCAGATGTAGATGAAGACGGCGAAGAAAACATTGGCTGTGACAAATATATAAGATGACATATTTGTTATTAAAAATATTTTAAAATTTAATTAGTTAAATATTTAGACATAAAACAATAAATTGTTAAAATCTAATCTTTCTGAATAATAATTAATAAAAATCTCCCCTACATTCTATATATAAGTTGGTGGACGCAAACTGGTCCATGAGTGGACGCAATTTAGATTTTATGGACGCAAACTGGATAAATCGCCCAAATCTGATATTTATCACTTTTATATTTAAATCGTTATATCTTTCCACCAAAACTTTAAATGAATATAAACAAGACTATATTATTAACACTGTACATAAGTTTTTATTCAAAACTAGTGCTAAATCATTTTTATTTTCTCTTTCAAAGTCAGCAACTCCACTAAATGGACGCAAACAGGCAAAATGACCCTATATACAAACAGAGAAACTGAAAAACCATTGTTTTGGGTTCTCTCGCTCTTATAAAGGCCCCCATGATTTTTTTACAATATTTTCCATGTACAGAAATGGATCAGTGACAATTTTATTATATGTATAGATAAAGATTTCGGGGATGATATATTCAAATGAACATCTGACTGACTGAACAAAATGTTAGGTAGGTATATTTCGTGCAATAATTATAAATCGTTTCCATTATCTATTTTTACTTATATATTGAATAGTTAACCCATAAATCCCATGTTTTGTTCTATGCATATTTTGTTTAATTTAATGCAATATATATCTGCTGATTTTATGCAATAAAGCATTATCACCTACTTTATTTGTATGCAAAAGTATAAAGTATAATTACCAAAAATAAAGCATAATACTTTATTATAAAGTATGGTTGGCAACCCTAGGTGTATGGTAATCAAAAGGTATAACATATGTCCTTAGTCCTGTTTTTATTATTGTGTGGATTCATTTAAAGTAAGTATTCTTTATTTATATACAGCTTAGTGTACATTACTAAGAAGTAAGTTTTGCATTAGCTATTAAATTAAACATTAGAAAATTTTGCTTAAAAATAACCTAACCTTGTTTACAAAAGTGTAGTATAACTTTCTATAAAAAACCCCATTTTTTTGGTTTTACGAATTTTAAATAGTCGATTTATTTCAGTTTAAGGAAGATACGGCAAATTGTATTGAATATAATATAACGAAACAACAAGGAGAAAATGTTATCTAAGAAGTTTGAAGAAAGGTATGCCTTATATTTATTTATTTAATCTTTATTGCCCAAAATAAAAGAGGAACAATAGGCGGACTTAATGCAACAAGTTTACATTTACATTCTCTACCAGTCAACCCGAGGAAAAAACATTATAAATAACATAAACAATAAGGCGGTAAAACTAGAATAATCGAATTTATACTTAATTTACATTACTATTGTAGTTATAATATTCATTATATCCAAACATATACACACACACATATATATATTTATATATATATATATATATATATATATATATATATATATATATATATATATGTATATATATATATATACATATACATACACATACATACACAAAAATAAGTATATATATATACACAAACATATACATAAATAAATATAAATAAGATACATACGATACTAAGAAAATATATTAATTTGATGACAAATACATAAAACTTATATAAGTAAATGTATACCATACATATAATATTAATCCTTAATACTCTCCCAAAGATATTTGTAGACGGATTTCTTAAAAACTAGTTTATTCGGAGACCGTCTAATATGCTCTGGTAAGCCGTTCCAGAGTTTTATTGCGTAAACTGTGAAGGAACTTGCGCGAAAATCGGAGTGATGGGAAGGAACAAAAAGTTTAAGATTAGAAGAGGAGCGAAGATGAATGCCATCATATACCTATTTCTGTGGCAAAAACACCAGCTGAGAGAATAAGAATGTCTATAGTCAAAACGCACAAATTGACATCGGTTAATGAAGCCTTTTCAGAGTTAGCTATCAAAAGTAGTAATGTTTCAAAAAATGGTGAACCTTCACAAATAAGTGATCACTAAGTAAGTCCTAGTACTGCCTATAGAAATGTCTGTGATATTAATTACCCAGGACTCAGTACTTCTCCTATTGAACGAGATGATCATAAGGCAGAGCCTGGCTTTTCGCATTTTGAAAACAAATTACAGAGTGACTAAGCGGTGCAAGTCAATATTAAACCGGAGTATAGAAGTAAAGGTGTCAATATAAATATACCTGCTGTAAAACAAAATGTAGCATTGTCACCATTTCCCAATTCAACACACAATATTGGAACTTTACCAGTAAAGCTACCTTTTTTTGAAAAGGGAATTGTTTACTTTTCAGTAACATAACACTTCAGTAACATAGTACTTCTATATAGCATCTTATATCTTTTATATCTGCTGATTATTAACCAAGTTATTTATCTGAGTCAAGTGAAGTGGAAAATGTTTCAGAGGAAGACACATTTTAAAAATGTAATGTGTAGTAGCATGCTAACTGCTATTGAAAAAGAGTTTGAAGTTGTTTTGTTAGAGCTGTTTGAGTATTGAGAAAATATTTTTAGGATTACCTAAACAATCGCATTACTCAATAAAACTTTTAAGCACGTAAATATAGGTTTCAATTATTATTTTTTCTCAGAAACACTAATACCACAGCATAAACTTCGACGCCGATAACTTGAATGGCGTGTGAGATGACGTCACATTTCCTTTCGACCAACGATGGCGCGTTTTGGAAGTTTGAGTTTCGCTCCCTTACAGAGGCGTAGCGAGCTTAACTCGCGCCCGGGGCACAATACCGTTATAGCGCCCCCCATTTTGAAAACAATAAAATTTTAAATGTAAAATATACCTACGACTTAATAAATAAATAAGGTTTAGGTTCCTCCAGAACAATAAAACGCTGTATTTGTTGTGTCCTTAAAAAGTATCTATATTTAAAAAATAACAAGTAAAAGATCGTCATCTTTTACTTGTTATTTTCCGGCTTCATGCTTTTTCGATGTATTGTATAAAAACGAGATCGAATTCACATATTTAAGGATGTCTTAGAAATCAACAGGTTACTGGAATTGGTTATCACCGACTTGTAAGGGGGCACTCCAATATAGCAAGTTTTAGCTTGAGCGGAACCTCATGATGAGGCCTGTTCGTCCAACTGCGCCTCAAGCCGGAGAAGATGCGTTCCAGCTTGAAATGCAAAACAGATTCGCTGCACTGGCATTCCCGGCAAATGTTGACGAGGACTTAAACGTCATAATAGGAGTTGTACGCGAAGTGTTAATGAGGCACTTTAGGAAAAGACAACCAAATAAGAAGTCTCAGCTTTCAACCTAGACCCAAAACTGAAGGGACTTGAACGAAAAACACAAGAGTATCCTTTGTCAGTCACTCAGTCTCTTAAAAAAAGATCCGGAGCTAGGTAAGGCGCAACCATCTAAGCTGGAACACTCGCCTCATACAGGAGGCGATTGAGCGAAGTCGGGGATTCAAAGTCTTTACAAAGATATGGGGAAAATTCACCTGATAAAGCTGATTACCTCGAATGGTGAAATGGTAACATCAGTTCCGAAGATGTTTTCTGAAATCGAGGACTTCTACGCAAATCTGTATGCCTCATATACACCGAACCCTCCACCAAACGCAAGCGACCCAGAGCCCCACTTACCCGCCACTTTACTGACGATCTATCATACATATATGTCCATGAAATCGAAACGGCTCATAAACAGTTTATAAAAGACTTCCGGGAAAGACGGAGTAACCTATGAGCTCGTTAGGGCTGTACAGAAATCAATCCTTGAGGAGCTCAAAAGGGTTTCTGACTCGGTGATAAACATGTGGGACTACCCCAAACTAAAGGCCAATCACACTTCTAAACCACAATTATAAGCTATATTCCTGAATCGTCACGAATTGTCTGGCATTCATATTTGACAAATTCCAGCCACTGAAGCAGGCCGAATTTCGTAAAGGTTTGGCATGGTGGACCAAAAGAAAGCTTTCGACTTCATTGAAAGCTAGGCTATTCTGGAGTCTTTGCAGCGTTGTCAAGTCGACTAGCGATAGTCGATATGTTCTGAGGTTTTGAGAAATCTCTACCAAATGGCAACGTTGTCAGTCCAAGTACAGAACCACCAAACAAGTCCTATCTAGTTTACTGGAGGTGTAAGACAGGGTGACGAAATATTCCCGAAACTCTTCACTAATGCGCTGAAGGATGTTTTTAAGATATTTCAAAGGGATTAAATGGGCATCAATGTTAATGGTGAATATCTCACGCATCTCCGCTTTGGCGAAGGCATAGTCATAGTTACAGAATCTCTGCAAGACCTACAGGATATGTTGTCTGGTCTGAATACTACCTCTAGACGTTTTGGGCTCGGGATGAACTTGGACAAGACCAAATTCATGTTCAATAAACACATCATCCCCGAACCCATTTCTGTCGAAGGTGTAACCCTCGAAGTGGACCACTTTTTTAGGAGTACGGTAACCTAGGGCAAAAGTTGCATTTTTTATGACAGCTTTGTTGGAGAAATCATCAGAAGAGTGTATCTTGGCTATAAAGCATTTGTAAATTTACAGAGTCACATATTTGTGTCATCTTTGCCACAATGTCTCAAGATGATGCCGAGACATGGAACCTGCCGATGAAGCTGACCCATCAACTGCATGTCACCCAGAGAACTATGGAAAGGTCTATACTCTATAAAGAGCATGATTTGAAGACGGTAACTGGCAATGATTGAATGGCGAACACTGGTGATCGGGTCCTATGGCGTACCCTGGCGAAGGTCTAAGTCCAGCAGCAAATAATAAGCGTACACTACAAGAAATTATGTTTATACTTTGTAAACTACAAATATTTACTATAACATAATTTTTTTATCAGACAAATTAAGAAAGGAGATTATTTATGTAACCACAAAGCGTTGATGCCATAAGAAAGTGCTGAAAGACGCAGTTTGAGTCAGCCCTGCCAATAGAAAACACATGCCATTTTTATTAGGAATATACTATTACCGTATGAGTTAAACTATTAGTTTTCGATGTTGATCTTGACAAAATAAATACTTTAAGGGGGTTCCCATGCAACAAACTACATTTTTGCTTGATAATAATAAGGGCTTAAGGGAGATGCTTGAAATATTCACAGAATATTTAGTTCTTTACTCATTTAAAAAAAATACAATGGGGGGCTCCCCTACAATAAACGTGATTTTTTGCTCCCTTTTAATAACCGCAACAGGTAGGCGCTTGAAATATTCATAGAATGTTTGGTGGTATATGTATTAACTTTATTTCTAAGTAATTAAATTAAAATAAATTCAATATTTAAGGGGGCGCCGCTCATACCACATACGTTATTTTTTTTGATGTTATTATATATATATATATATATATATATATATATATATATATATATATATATATATATAAAATGGTACGGAACCATTCGTGTGCGAGTCCGACTTCCAGCACTTGGCCTGTTCTTTTCTCTTTTTGACCCCCAACTAAAAAGAGGGGTGTTATAAGTTTGACCTGTCAATCTGTGTATCTGTGTGTTTGTGTATCTGTGTATATGTCTGTGATGCGGTGATGTCTAAATGCGGTTTTTTTTAATCGAAAGCTATGTTCGTAGAGATGGTTTTTAACTACATTTGGTTGAAATAGAAACAGTTGTCTCCTAGATATTGAGGTTTATTGGTGCGGGTGACAGGTTCTTATGCAATATTGATAGAAATACTTAAACAACCGAAAATTTAGTACAATAAAAAAAACCAGTAATGTAACTTTAAAAAGCAGAAAAAAATAATTGAAATTATATAAACCTCCGATAACAAATGACCTCTAAAAAGAATAAAAATAATATTTTTATGTACTTATTGAAGTCATTGCGTCGAGGGACCGTTTAATAAAGGAATAAATTAAAATGCTAGTAAGTTACCAAGGCCTCGATGATTAACATCATAAAATAGACGCTACCGTTGGCGGACGTACAACGGTCCCCCGATGCAGTGACCTATTCTTTTTAGAAGTCTTTTTGTATCGGCGGTTTTTTAATTTTAAATATATTTTTTTTTACGAATTAACATTTATTGTATTACACTGGCACCAGATAGATATATTTTTCAAAAACAATAATTATAATAAAAATGAAAAAATATCCAGCATTTTTTTATTTTGCGGACCTTTTGGCGCCCCTTTGTGGTTAGCGCCCGGGGCATGATGACCCCCCTTGCCCCCCCTCACTACGCCTCTGCTCCCTTAATTTACACTTTTCACAAATTATTTTATGCAAATAGTTAGCAAATAAATAATATATTTTTATTATAAAAAGATGATAATAAGTAATCGAGTAAAAATATTTGAGACCATTTTAAATTTTATGCATATTCCCTATTGATTTGTTTTTTCAAACAGTGACGACACTGTTTATCATTCACTGTACTGTGAGAGGAAAGGAAACCAGTTTCTGGGACTCAAATATTTAAGAGGTACTTTCAAAATACTCATTCATGCTTACCTTAATTGTGTGCACTCCATATGTAACTAAATTTCATACAAACCTACTAATGCTGCCTTTGAAGTTCTTCCCAGAAACGAGCTGATGATAGTTCGTAATACTTAATTAATTTAAAAGTGTGGCCTTTGCGGATGTTTGTGTCCCAGGGAACAATAATCTAACAGTAGGTATTGTGTCTTTTAAATGTGTAGGGTTAAGAAACATGGCCAGTCTGGGTGATGTCATACCCACATCCTTAGGGATTTTGTATTGCTTTCATTTCATCGTGCAACATTTCTACCATAACGTCAACCGTTGCCAATTATCTTTTTTTTTGGTCAATATTGTCCCGTTTTGCTTTGCCGGTATCGCGAACCACGAAAACGAATTACAATGTTATTGTTATTGGCGAAACTCGGAAACGTTGCCGAAAACAACGTGTTTTGACGATTCGAAGAACGTTGCTGTCAACGAAAACTATCAACGTAGGTTCAATAACGTTATTAAAAAAGCGGCTAGCTCTATGTTATACCCTACTCTGCTGCTAGCTATTGAAAGATTGAAAGACTAATCGCTCCTCGTATGATTTATAATAATACAAATTAGTTTCTTGTCTGCCTTGTTTATCTTTATCATTTAAAAACCGTTAGACTATTGCATTTAGGGATGGGATAGACCCTTTATAATCTGTTTTTTTTTCCCTAAATATTTTAATGGAACTGTTGCAGTAATTGTGGAAATGCTTTGACGTTAAGAGTACAATTATTTTTATTTAATATATTTGATCTATTATCTCGTCTGCCCAGACAATTTTCTCAGACTTTACCGTGGCACAACTATAAGATTTTGTCGTTAGTCCTCCTATCCCTGCAAAGAATTTCTCAACACTATTTAAAAATACGTGACATTGATTAGGATCACGTGTCAGTATCGGCAGAGGACCCGAAAAATGCTAATATGGATTTTGTGAATTTATTAGTAACCTTAGAATGGATATTACTAGAGTGGCTTTTTAAATAGTCGATTGTTTTCAAAGTTGTTAGGCTGCCTTGAAATAGAACGAAAGGTTTGCCCATGTCTTCTCTTCAATATCTCCATTAATAAAGAAAAATATACTTAATAATATTAAAAACTGCTGCTGTTAAAAAGTTACTTATCATAAGATGAGCAGTCTGCTAATTTGCTAAAGCGTAATACAAAAAAAACATGGGACTCACCCAAATCTACTTGTTATTTCTAACCTATTGTAATAACGCCTTGCAGAGGAACATAGTGATGAGAAAAGTTCGAGAAATGTTAATAAATTGCGTTGCCTAATTTCTAATTTAAGGTCTATTCTGTCATATTCAAAACCTAGACTTACCCGGCAAGTCCGTTGAGTGCGGGGCGCGGCGGGGCGGCGGCGGTAGCGGGGGCGCCGGGGGGGATGGGCCCGGGGGCGGGGAGCGGCGCGGGGGGCGAGGCCGCAAATACGGCCGCCGCGTTTTCCAGCAGCGCCTCCACCAGCACGTTGTAGAACTTGAGCTCGAGGATGGAGGCCACGGTCTCGCGCTCGGCGCGCAGCAGCGTGGGCCCGAAACACACGGCCAGGTTTGATGGCGTCATGAGGTTGCGGTCCCGCCTCGCCGCCACGCGCTCGAGGTGCGTCAGCACTAGGCGAAGCATGGCGCGGTTGTCTGGCGGCAGTGCACCCACGATAGCATGCAAGCGACCCACTCGTTCGGCCGCACGCTCGCACTCTGCGGAGAGAGCAACTCAGTACGGGTCGAATGGGCGCGGGAGGGGATGCGGGTTGCGCATACGAACTGGCGGCAGTGAGGAAGTCGTCGTGCAGGCGGCGCGTGAGCAGGGGGTCGGGCAGCGCACGTAGGTAGCTCTTAAGCGCGGACGTGAGCGTGCGGGACTCCCAGGCGTCGAGGTCGGGCGGCAGGCGACGCGCTCGTCCCAGCGCCACCAGCCGGGATACCTTCGACGCCACACCAGCCACCCTGCGAGCACAATCAGGACGATCAGATCGACTTAAATTTAGCAATCGACCGGTCGACTATGTTCGTCCGCCTCACCGATATAGGCCCTGCTCGTCCAAGCCGCGCGCTTCCAGCTCGGCCGCCAGACGCGTCACGAACTCGAATCCGGCGTCGTCGAGGGGCCAGGCCTCCGCTCCTCCGGGTGCACAAAGCGGGGCCACGGGCGCACGAGTCATCGCAGGGCGAAGCGCCCGTAACCAGGAGGCACGTTCGCGCTCGCCGGGCGCTTGCAGTGAGAGGGGCGCACGCTCGTGTACCAGCGCCTCCCAGCAGAAGCGCCGCTCGGAGTCGGGCGTCGGCCGCGCTCCCTCTACCACTACACTCTCGGCCACACCAGCCTGACAGAGAAGGTAAGAAAACTTGATAGCCATTCACCGACATGAGTCACTTAAGTGATCTATTGGTGGACGAATGTCATGCTAACATATTTATTTTTTTTGACAAAAAATAAACATAGAAAACTATTGTGTGAATAAATGATGACTTGCAACAAGTGTGAAGAATTCAGAATTGAGTTATAGCGAAATATGATTAAATATAATGATCAATGAGAAATAGCATAGCAAATAGCAATGTATAGAAGAAATTAAAAGTCTGGTTGGGAATGAATGGTAGAGTTTTAATAGTACTAGAAATGTGCTGAATGTCTATAAAAGGAATTACGAATTAATACATACAGAATAATAGGACATTTTGCCAAAAATAAGTAAAGTGTATTGTGAATTTAATGAACCCAAAATACGACAAAAATAAGTATATAGGTCAGACTACGAAGATAGTAAAGAAAGATATAAAACAGATGGGAAATATATTATAATTACATAGTAGGACAATTAACATTGAACAGACAAATAATAAAAAATAGGTCGATAACTCAAAAAATACCCAAAGGAAGAATTATTTTTCACATCCAAACCACCGATGGAGTTAAAGTTAAGAAGCTTTCATGCAAACTGTACAACAGACACAAAAAGCCACACACACAGACACAAATGACAGTACACTACATATGTGTACACCAAAAAAATATATTATAATATATTTTTTGCCATAATAGTTGGCGGCATATTTTAACTACGGAACAGGCAAAACCCAAAAATTGTACCCTGGTATCGTTAATAGATGTGTCAATAATATAAACTCCTACCGTCTTTACATTTATCTGGTTGTAGGGCAGCAGTGTGAGAGTGCTGGAGTTCTTCTCGTACGTGCAGTACTGTTTGCTCCATGTGGTCCCGAAAGCCTCTGTTAAAACGTAAATTATAATTTGATTGTTTATTATTTTACTTTCAATTTATAAACAGAATTGTACTTACTTTTTTCCATTAGAAACACATATCCAGCTCGGGACACGCCACCCGCGCTCTCTTCGACCGCCTCTTCCTCTTTAGTCTGTGAGAAATATTATTACGATATTTATTTCAAAATTCATATTAAATATTAATTGCTAAAATGAACATCAATATTACCATTTGTCTGACCTCCATCATCTTCTTCATCAGTGATTCAGTCTGTTTGCTCGTTTCATCAAAATTGGTTCTAGTCTGTAACACGACACTAATCATTGTCTCAAAGAACACATACATACACACTCACACGCATACACTGCACGCCACATGCTTGTCAGACTTGTCACTCAATCAGAACCGCAAGGTCCTCCAGCTAGGATAATGCCAAATAAAATAAAAAAATCAAACAATATCAGTTGTTAGGTAGTATTTAAAAATCACAAAAGTCGTTATAGAAACACAGAAAATGTTAGAAGCGAATCGAATTAGTCGTAAATCGTCGTGTAATGCGAAACGAGTGCACGTGACAAACTGAGGGACCTACTGGAGGCCGGCCGGCGCGCCACCTGCCGGACCAACCGGTTCGTTAATATTCGTCATCTATACATTTTCCAAACTCATAGGAAATAATTTGTCCAAATAAACTGGAGTAGCACAGTTAGATTCTCGGGCCCCTATTTTGTGTGGTGTAGTATATATGTACGTGTGTGTAGTGTGTGTAGTATAAATGTATGTGTGTGTAGTCTGTATGTTTGTGGTGTATATGTGTGTAATGAGCGTATGTAAGTAGAGTGTGTGTTTGTGTAGTGTGTGTAGTGTGTGTATGTGTAGTGTGAGTATGTGTAGTGTGTGTATGTGTAGTGTGTGTATGTGTAGTGTATGTATGTACGGAATGCGTGAAAATGTGTGTGCTGTATACCCGCTGTATGCGCAGCTGCAGGTCTCGAACTAGCGGCTCTGCGTCAGCGTGCACGTCGTGCGCCGTGTGGTGAAAGGTCCACCAGCCGAACACAAAGCCTAGCAGTGTCTCCACCAGCTCAAACTTTTTCCGTTCTTGCACAGCCTGCAGCTGAAATACGTACTCCAGCGACGCCTGGCAGAAGTCGCGCTCCGCCATGTCCATAGCTGCGTCCGCCTGCAACCATGGAGTACTGTAGCCTCGCGTAATTTGCCCAATCGTATATCTCATTAGAATAACTAAGACCTCACTTCTTGGAAGACAGCCTCTGGTTTTTTTGTCGAGAGCGACAGTGTGCGCTCCTGACTTTGGCAGAATTTAGCTGTCTTTTTGTCGAACTTCTTTTTCCCCTCCTGTAACAGAATAATAGGGAATTCAATAAAACAAATTCAATCTAGCTATTTCAGGATATTGAGGAGACGATAATTCATTCTACATTTAATTACCTTTACGGCACCGATATGTTCTTTTCTGAATTTCTCTAGAGGTTGAATTATTTGTTCATGGGCTCGACCCAGCTGCAATGATAATAAACAATATATTAAAGAGGCGTATTTATTTTGCATGTTACTAGAAATATGGAATCGGTAATTACTTCAAGGTCTTGTCGCCTATCAACACAGTTACAACACGTAGGTGCACCGTAAACAATGTTTAATATTTGTTAGTCATACACTTGAGGAAGATAGCAAGCGTATAGACGCTACAAAGATTTGTCGTGTTTTAGAATTCAACTTCAATTTTTAGATTATCATAAGCATCATGACAAATAGTATTATTATATACTTTTTGTTATAGGCATAACGACATAAAAACTAACATCGATATTTAAATATTATATAAATATATAAATACATAAGTTGATATGAGCGGAAAATAGACAAGATATACAAATATCCATACAGTACGTAGATAATGAATATAATAATGAACGGCAATAAATGTTTGTGTCGCATTGTTAGTTCGAGACCAGCGTCACGCAACCTACGTTTGTTCGGACTGGGGGGAAGGGGGGAAGAGGGGAGGAGGGAGGAGCACCTCGCATATATAACATATGTTACGCTAATCAGTACGTTACATGAAATCTCTTTTCTAGTTGTCAAAACACGGACGGACGCTCCATTCACGCATTCAATAAATTTCTAAAGAATATTTGTATATGTAAAACAGGTATTGCTAGCACTGTTTGACTTGTACTAATAATTCTAACTAGCTATTACAAATACTCGTGAGCTTCTTTATTATTCAATAGAATAGAAAAAAAACTAAGCTACAGCTTATGTAAATACGTAAGTAAGCTTGTGTATTTAAAAGAAAAAATATTAAAAGATATCGCTTTAACTGGTGTCATAATGGCTTTTCATCTTTTTAAGATAAAAGTAAATAATTGTCCGTGGACCTCAGAATAATAAAAACTATTAATTTGCACAATTAAAGGATTAAACTTAATAGATATTTATTACGAGTACATACTGTTTACTAATACAGCGATTAGGTATATATTATTATTACGTTTAAGTAAATTTGATGATGCATTATGATATTTTATTAGGTTTTAAATATTACTATTATCACTTATAGTTTATAATTGTATCTTAACTAAATGTTGAAAGGTTTTGTACCTGAATATTACAGAATTAACTGTTATAAATGTTTACAATTGTTAAGGGCTTTAGCTTCAGGCTTGTACTATTATATTATATGAGTGCAGAATCATAGATAGTTTATAAGTTATTACCTTAGATTGCCATTTACGTATACATTTTGTTACTTGATTTTATTATTATGTTAATTATGTTTGGTGTAACATTGGAAAGTATATATTTTCTACTAGTACTTTTTTTTAATAAGATTGCATGTATGATGATTGATGATATTTTCTTTCAGCTGAGATAGATTTCTTTAACAAATAGCACACATATATAAAATGTAAGTAGCTGTAGAAACGACGACAATATATTACTAATAATTATTAAGGGTTGTGCAAGTTGCAAAAACCCCGTGTAGAGTGTAGGTACTATATGATCAAAGATATTAAATAAAACATGATGTAACGTATGTCTTAGAAAAAATTACATTTAATGTTTGTATCATATTGTCTTTAGATATTTAAATAAATATAGAATGAAAAATAAACAGATACGAGCAGGGTTCGAAGCCGCGACCTCTGGGAAACCGTTTCGTCGCTCTACCAATCGTCGAACTGAGGCTGAGTTGCTTTACGTCTGATCTATGATTATTAGAAGTTTTGGATGTTAATATTTTCTACACTCATCATTTATTCGTAATTTTATTAAGCTGAACGTAAGCGAAGCTCTTAATCCTTCATTTCTCTGTTTTACGACCGCGCAAGCTTCGAAACCTCCGAACAGATATTTATGATATTCACCAGGGAGTTAGAACTTTTAAAAATATCATAAACATGTATGGCCATATTAAGATTATTTAAATTTATATAAATGTAGAATGAAAAATTAACCGATACGGGCATTGATTTTAACTGGGAGCGACGGGGCGGTTTCCTAGAGGTCGCGGTTTAAAGTTTGAACTTTTATTAGAGATGGTTCCTAAAACAGAACTTAAAAATGTCAACTAGAAAAAAGTTCATTTCGCTGTTTTACGACCACGCTAGCTTCGAAACCTTCGGACAGACATTTATGATTTTCACCAGGGAGTTAGAACTTCTATTAGAGATGGTTCCTAAACAGAACAAAACTTAAAAATGAGAACGAAAAAAAAGTTATAGCAAAAAGAAAATTGTCTATGGGAGTCTCCATGTTAAATCGTCACGCGCTTGCATCAGTGTTAAATACAATTTTTTTGCTAAATTAAGTAGCATAAAAGCTGAGACCAATCCCGCAGTACAAAGTGACGGATCCTAGTTATGATTAACATCAAAATTTTGATCCTCATCGTTTTGACTCGTGATTGCAGCGTCCTCCACTATTACATGTTTTGTAGCTAAATTGATTTTTGCGTTTATTACGTAATCTTGTAACAATGTTCCTGGATCATCTAAATACATCAGAACAGACGAAAATAATATGACAGACCTTTCTTGAAACCACTTTTTAAGTTATCCTGCTACACTATTCCTATTTAACTCTTATCTTTATATCTATAGGTATCCTTATCTGAAGTCAACGATGTAGCAAGATTAGAAGAAGAAAGCTTTAACTTTGATAATCTTGTCTCCATGGACTCACTAACCGTACAATTAGAGTCTAACATTTCACAAGAGCTGTGTATGCTTATTTTAAATAATAATATTGACAGTGAAATGGTCATAATACTTTTGCTATGTCATATTCATATGTAATTCGTAAATCATAAATAAAGGGAAAATTCTAATTTGTTCGACGCAATTCTTAAGTTTCATCCATCCTAGTAGGTATGCTATATTAATCCTAATAAGCTTATTCGAAAAGATTATTATTTTTTAATTAACCATCTAACAGATTTACTTTTACAAACTATTTCGTTTGCTAAAATAGTCTTGATAATTAAACAGATAAAAATCTTAAAATTTTAGTGGTTTCAAAGAGCAACTATGAGTTTCAGATGATGCAAGGCAAGGCAGATCGAAATCAATAAAACCCACACAGACGTTAACACACACACATAAACCTTATTTTGTTTATATTAATAGATATTATTAATATCGAGCTTACAGAATAAAAAGAAATAGGATGTGTATGATACGGTAGTTTTAAATTCATTTTTTTTTTGTGTACAATTTTTTTTTGTAAACATTTATGATCTTAAATTTATCATTTTATGTTATTAACGACGGGAGTTATTTTCGTCACTAGCTTTATCGTATTGCTTAAACAATCTAACCTAGAGATTTGTAAAGAGTAAGCCTAAAGATGTCATTCAGTAAACACTGAATCAACAAACTTTGATTCTATTTCTAAGTGTATAAAATTACATTTAAAAACTTTTTATTAATACATGAAACTTATTACAATATTTAAGAACGTAGATAAAAGAAACAAATAGTCTGCTGAAAATGAAACAAAAGAATTTACACACTATCGGCACAAAGGAAACACTTTTCTGAAACTTTACTAACGCAATTTAACACTTGTGTTGTGAGAGTGTCTAGCTGACAGTGTGATAATGGCTGCATGGCTCAATAGTCTCGGCTATCCATTCAAAAGCCAAGCATTCGACAAATGATTGTACGAGAGACGGATGCTGTAAGAGATTAATGGAGCGCTTCTGTATAGTTCAGTTTGCAATCATAACTAAATAAAAATTTCGATTCGTCTTTGACTTTTCAATATCAAATCGCATTTATGAATTGTATGGCATGTATAAAAAACAATGATAATTAAATTTTTTGTGTGTACAAGTTTGTTAAATTTTCAAATCTCTAGTTACTCCAATGAGAAATTCCGAGGAATCCGAAAACAGTTACGAGTTGAAGGGCGACAGACGTTGCGCCGCTAGGTCGTGGGAAGTGACACGGGACGTGACTAATGGGGTTTAAAAGCTCGTTGACATGCACAAGGCATCGCAACAGACGCTAGCGATAGTAAAAGTGACGATACCGTGCCGAGACCGACACGACTGGGGCTGTCTGAAGGCCGTCGGTGAACACTTAGCAAGGTGTCCCGCTTCCCGCGATGTTAATATGCTCGAAAACTAAACCTTTGCTATTCAATTCAGTTTAGTTTCTATTCGATTCAGCTCAAGAACTAGATATTGTACAGCGATCGTTAGAACAATATAATTTATGTTGAAAAGTATTTTACGTGTAAAAGATTGTTATAGTTTGATCGGCAGACATAAACCTTGGCTAGGCTATAAATACAATGCAGAGTTTTAACAAGCGATGTAAGACAGTTGCGCAAAAGCCATCAGTTAGCAAATTGTGAAAAATGGTAATGGTATTTCAACAGGTGCGAGATTTATGGTTATATTTACATCAGTACTTGTCGATTTTTAAACACGTTCGCTCGCTGCCGCGTATTAACATAACCGGGGCTAGATATGATATTTGCAGCTTTCACTGACTATAATCAGCTCCATGGGACCGTCCGCCTCGGGTCTGTATTATAAATTACTATCTCTTATGTGAATAATACAACTAGGAGCTAATTTGCTGAACTAATGGGGCAACCATTAGTATTTTAAATTTAGAAACCAGAGCCTTAAGTACTTTTTTTTACAACAAATAGATAGAACCTACATAGCTTGTAATTTCATACCAACTTTCATCTTCTATTTAAATCTATTAGGGGCGATATTTATATAATAACCAGAGTCCTGACACCATAAAAGCTACCAACAGTTAACATTTTAGAATTCGCGGAAGAAGGCATTTATAGACGTCAGGACAATTCCATTTTAAAAAGTTTAAAATTTTTAGTTTTCTTTGGTTACAACAGTCTCTATATCTATTCCTTACGTTTTAAATGATACTAAAACTGTGTCAATCATAGATTCCAAAACCTATCATTTGTACAGTTCAAACTGATAAGTGATATATCTAGGAAGTGTACTACAAGAATATGTGAAAAATAATAAATGGGTGGAATAGGTATGCGGACACTCACCATGCGATCACGCTCGTCTTCGATGGTACGTATGAGATGCGCAAAGTGGTGCAGCGAGCGTCCAATGACGCGCTCGTCCTCAGTCATGGAGGCACCGATGCACGCAAACTCGAACTGCTCCATGCTGGCTGCCAACGCCAGCTGCGCTGCACCCAGACCTGTAGCAGCAACAGCACAAGCATTATAAGAGCGTTTTTATATATATGACTTTCAGATGCTATTGGAATAGCCAATACTATTCTATACTAATATTCTAACAAAGCCGAAGATTATGACATTATTAGCAGTTAGATAAAATGTTTATGTATCTAAAATATTTAAACATATATTTCCTATACTTTAAGCATTAAAAGTAATAAAACTTCGTTTCTTTGATTGATTATTGCATTAAACTCGCATAACGAATGTATTTTTCATATGGAATTAATCATTATACATATATGTGAATAGTGGAGTACTAGAGCCTAGAGGTATTAAAATATACATTACACACGGCGCAGTATTTCTAAAATACACAATTTATCCTTTTATTGATATGATAAATATTAACAATAATTAATTTACTATCACGTTACAAGGTCGTTATAGCATATCTGTAAGATAACATTGTTTTAGATAATTATGAGTAGAAAACTCATGACTGCCACTCTTGTAATTAACACTTTAAAAAAATATTAAATAATGCTTTTGTTCGTATTAAATACATGGACTGTAACAAGTAAATGCTAATTTTTCTTCACACATGGTATGGTCACACCTACTATTTACTCATTATATCTGTCCTTATCAGCAACACATTCATAATATATCTGAAAAACAGTCAAAAACTAACTAACAGCTAAGACTGCAATTGGTTTTTGAAGTTGGTATTACTTTTTTTTATTATGCAAACATGATGCTGCTCGGTTCCGGGAATAGGTCTAATAAATATTTACTTAATATAGTGTTTATAATGTACCTGAGAATATTACTTATGTTTATTTATAATAACTAAATGTGCCTGAAACGAACAATGGAAAGAGGTATTATTTTTAAGCCATGACACCGAAACCCTGTCAATTTATTTAAGGCAGTGCTAGTCGTAGTGGCGTAGCCTTTATCAACTTATCAGCGCACTTACGATTACTTAAGCAGTAACATTATACTATTTACTAAGGGCTAGGTCAGCTAGCGCACTAAAATCGTACTGTGAAAGAATGTTGGTGTGCTAGTACTCCCAAGTTTCATCTTATTGGTGGAAACTTTTACAACCTATTTTTTGGGGTAAAATAGTGCTCTGTAGATTGGATATCTATGCTCATTAGGATTGACATTGAGGACATACTTTGTCACTTTTCGACATTACAAGTTACTTGAACATTTTAGACTTTTTAGTTTGTTACTTGTCTTTTTAGATGAAAGAGTACTAGTAAAAATGAAGAATTCGTGTATTTTGAAGAGCCTATAACAAAATTAACGTTTACCATTCAAATTTATTAACTGATACAAATATTAACAGAACACCAACAGCCGTTTTTACATGTGATGGTACAATTTCGGAATTCTAGGTACTATACACATTATTATTCTTATAGATTTGTTTATTTTGTCTAGTTATGCTGAAATATCAATACCTATTTCTATGTCTTGTTTCTTTTAAGTAATTGCTAGATTATTAAACTACATCATTTTTAAAATTAACCGAGATATTTTTTATTTTTAAGAGGGTGAGGTCTAAATGTAATAATTCACATTAATATATTCACAAGAAACAAATTAATAGATACCAAGCACCCTTGGACAAAACCTACATTTATGGTATTTCTGAAACAAATAAAAATCAGCGGAGACCACCTCGGGAACTACAAATATATTTATAAGAAGCGGCTGGTGCCATACTCGATGGAGTATGGCACCAGTCTTTGATAAAAGACTCAGGCCATCTCCTTTATTATCACATAGCGAAAAACTATATTGACTGCAATATAGAAATATGATTCATTGGGTACGATGGGATATGAGCACTCATAATTCTATTCGTAATTGCCATGGGATTATTACGATAAACCCATTCATTTTACGACCGTTCATGGATAAGAGAACTCGCCAAAAGGCTTTTTGTTGGAACAAAATATATGGCATTAGGGTCTGACATCACGAGATGAGAGACAGTGTGTAAGTATGATTGTTAGATCGAATTTAGGGGGAGAAAATGTTATAAAAGATTATTTAAACTATTGCTGTATTGGCCTTATGGTTCTTTTGATATTCGCGGCATCGCGGTGAGAGCGAAAGCGATCCCGGGGTGTCCCATTATGACGGTGGATATGTGAGTAGGAGTCTCACATAACGACCTCCATCATCCCCTGGTTGGAGTTGTGTATGCATGAGGATTCCTGATGTTACTTGCACCTTACAATTAAAACAGTATCTGGACATAATGAACAATCTATGTACATACTTTCAATACAACATAACTTACATAATTACGTAATACATACTTTGAAATACAAGTGTTAGTGAGATGCCTGACTTATGTGCCTTATGCAGTGTCTTTTTACTTATAAAAGCCATGCAAACCGCATGGGCTGGGTTATAGATGGGCAGTTTTCTATTAATTTTTTTTTTTGTATAAGTAAAAGATCATTAATTATGTCAATTTATTATATAATCTCTTAGATTAAAATAAAAACTACTTAACTTATTAGGAGCATTTCTTATATGGGAGTATTATTAGTATATAATTTAAGATGCTGTATTTGCTCCAAACAGATCGAAATTTGTCAATGCCAGACTAGTTTTGAAACCATTCTGGGTTCTTATTCTTGAGCAAAATATGGAGGATTCTGGGTGAGTTATTTGTTAAAATATAAAAAAATAATAATTTCGTTTTATATTAATTCATATTACTGAATTAGAACACCTCCTAAGGCCATTGGGGCGAGGTAACAGCAATTACAAGAAAAGTTCACATGTAAAAAAACAATATAATATTGAAACAATATGCTTCACTAACTTTGAACTGCATTTGTTCATTGATGACTCATGTGAAGTTCAATGAATGGCAATCGTATATGATATAATTATCCCCAACTATTATTCATATACATAATATTCATTTCATAATGAATTAATTGATAATATACCAGCATAAAGTTATATATTTATAATATTTGGAATACATATACAAATTTGTCAGTGTGTTGGTGGAAATTATGGAGACAATGATCAAAGTTAGGTGTGACTCAGCATCATGCATACATTGTCTTAATTTGGGCACATACACACTTACACTATTATATATACACATACACTATTGCATCTGACAAATCTGATGCTTCTTTTATGACACTAATTAAAAGATATTGTGAATGTGATAATGCATTTAGATCAGGTGTGTAGCTGTGTGTGTGTGTGTGAATGTTAAGTAGATAATGAAATAAGTGACACAGTTTATGTCATAACCACTAAGTGAATCTCTTTGTGAGTAATAGATCCTAACTTAATCAATTTAGTATTTTTTTCAAAAACTGATTCATAAATCATAACAATATAAGAACTGTACTGGTATTCTCCCAGATTTATGAATGAAATTAAAATTTGGCTCAATATGCTCAATAATAATAATTTATATTTAGTTAATACTCAATGCCATGAACTGGTTTAAAAGTTTTAAAATTTAAACTGGATTATTAGGTACAGTTTGTATTTCCACAATGTTTATATGTATACTATAGTAAAATGTTGACAATACTTTCAATTAAGCAGCAAGGTTACATAATGGTGAATACATCAAGGGCAAGTAATTGTACAATACTCCGAAATGGAAACTATGTATTCCTATACACCCATTAACCGATCTTCTCCAATGTTATTATATAATACTCACCTACATACTTCACCAGAGGTTTCAAACTTTTCAACTGAGTTCCATAGATTTTCATTCAATTACTTGAAATATTTTTCAGTTATTTTTATATTATGTTGAATGTTGAAGAAGATTAAGAAATGTTTAAAGTCCTCAACATTGAAGTTCCTCATAGAAACTTTGATGTTTAATTATTTAAAATATATTTTTAGGTAAACTTTTATGAAGATTCGTAACAATTCCAATAACAACTATCAATTTCGTGTATAGTGTCCTATTAGCTACAATTATTTCACAGTAAATATAAAGTATGTTTACCTTTTACATTACATATTATTATCTCTGTCAAGCTTGTCTTTGTCATTTGCAACGTATGAATAAAAATGTGAATGCTCACGTTTAGCAGCTTGCACGACATCCTTGACCTCCTTGATCAGGCGCTTGATCTGCTGACTGGTGCGCTCGAGTTCCTTTTCGTGACGCTGGAGGTTTTCGCGGAAATGAGGGCTATCCGCCAAACACTCGGTGAACTCGAGCGGCTGCAGGCCCACGCCCATCCTCGCCCACAGCGTCTTCTGCGCTTCGTCCACCGAGATTGCACAAATAACACTTTCACCGATCCCCCGACCACATCACGTTGTACGTTCACACTTCGAGGACGGAATTTCTTCGTTATAATATAGACAATATAACAGTTAGTTTAATACATTAAATGTAAACAGTAAAATTACTAAAAAAATTAACACCAATATTTCATAAAAGACATTACTATAGGCGTAGATACGTTTTGTACTACTGATAGTGTTACTGTCACTTATGACTTGAGATTCGGGTTTGCTATTCAATAATTTCAATACCATTCATAATTTAAATAGAGATGTGTTGCCATATGATTTTAAAAAAACCTACTAATAATAGTACTCCACTGCTCAGCCCACAGCTTACTGGCAGTGCTCACTCAAACGAGTCGATCGATAGTGGCTATAAAACATATTATTAAATCGAACAAAAATAAAGTTCAGTTGATTAGGACATGAGGTAGTTTATATTTCAATGTTATTAGTAATTACTATAATTATAATATTATATATGATCTAATCCTTTAGGTTTAGATGATAGATGATGTGATGCACTAACAATCTAAATGCATAAAAACCATTAAAAACAAAAAAAACATATTATCTTTCTATCATGTCGCTTAAGTTACGTAGATCATCCTATTAGAAATATCAAACCTTATCAGATACTTTATGTGTTTTGAAATATTAGAAAGTGATGTTTGTGCATTTTGATGACCACTTATGGAATTACTTTTGAAACAAAGCTTAACGGATGTTATTCTAAAAAACAGGGATTCTTATTTTAACATTTTTTTATTTATAGAATGGTGTTCCCTTTCTAAAGTTAACGCCAAGAAGCAAGACAACAGCAATAAAGTATAAATAAGTAAAGTAAATAATTCTTCTAAATTATAGTCACCAATTAAATCGACAGCTCTAATCTCGTCAGCGGTAAGAGGATAACTGTTGACAGCTCAAGCGATCGTGTAGAGGCTCCATGTGGACTTTGATTTTATTGGCAACGAAGCCTACATAACCACCCAAGCTATTAGCAGATATACGATATATAAATCTAACTGCAATTTTCCGTCTACTGAGAGTTTTTTGGTATGTTTAAAATTTGGGAAAGCTGTAAGGAAATCCTAAAATAAGAAAATCATTGTGTATTGGTTATGATAAAATAACATAAAAATGTGTTAAAAAAATCTAAATGGCAGTCTCATAACTTATCTATCTATTCATATCTATAAGATAATTAAAAAACGTTTCCTTCTCAAAATTATGAAGTTCTTTGGATAAGAATAATTTATTAAACAAAACAATATCACCATAATAGATTGGAGTCTCCTCAAATTAAGTTTTTTGAACTATGTAACATTCAACAAATACCTTTATTACTGATAAAATAAAAATTTTGGATACTAATTATTATCATTTTTTTGCACATCAGACCATCGGATTATCATTTGCATGGTTTAGCATTGGCATGGCAGTCATTAGTTTCGTTTTTGATTTGTTGACGACTAATCCTACCTCTATACTTCTGTTGCTCAGATCTTGGAGCATTAATTGTCTGTCAGTATTGAAAGGTCATCCGCGAACCTGAGATGGTTGAGTTTGCGGCCATTAATGTTGATTCCGATATCGTCCCAGGGCAACTTCTTAATGATTTCTTTCAGCACGGCAGAGAACAATTTAGGAGATAACGGGTCACAATGTTGTACTCCTCTTTGGATTGCGAAACTTTCTCTACATGTTTCTAGCTTTATTGGCGCTGAGCTATTGCAGTAGACATTTCTTATTAATCTTTTTTTTTTTTTTTTACATAATATTGCGGGCAAACGAGCGGACGAAGCCATCTGATGTTAAATGACTACCGTCGCCCATGGACAACTGCAACACAAGGGGATTTGCGGGTGCGTTGCCGGCCTTTATGGAAAAGATGTCTATATACTCGACGTTTAAATACCTCCAAATTATAGCGCTCAGGGAAAACCTCTGGAGGAAGATCATTCCATAGTTTGCATGTGCGCGGAAAGAATGAGCGTGAAGCTCGCACATTGCTTGCAAACCAAGCATCTAAGTGGTGCGGATGATATCTAGTCCTTCGGCGAAGAGTGCGATGGTAGAAATGTGATGGTGGCACTATATCGAAGAGCTCTTCAGAACACTCACCATTGTACAGTCGGTAAAAAACACACAGAGAACCAACGTCTCTCCTAATACTTAAAGGTTCTAAGCTGTCTGTGAGTTTGGGATCGTCGTTAATCTTATGTACTTCGATTCTACCCCTTGGGTTTCTAGAGCTCTCCAAATATGTCGATGTTCCAAGCAGTCAAAAGCCTTACTGAAGTCCACATATGCTAAGTATAGTGTGCATCGATATTCTTGGTTTTTTCTATAATTTGTTTCAGGCTATGCATATGGTCTGTTGGGGAGTATCCTGTTCTAAATCCTGCTTGTTCTGGTGGTTGGTGAAAATCCAAGTTTTTACTAATTCGATTAATATAACATGCAACACTTAATAAATATTATATTATCATTTTTTTGTTTCTAGAATACTATTCTGAAGGATTTATTAAATAATTTAGATATCCCTTAATGTTAGATACTGAAAGGTCGTCCTATTACTGGCAGGTTTCTTATATAAATAAATAAGGTTAATATTTAATTCAGCTGAATTTTAATTTCATATAAAGCACAGTACAAAACAGTGCATGATACATAAAAATCAATGGTATACAATTAAATATCCGCTGCTGTTAGTATAGGTAGAAGTTGTTTATGTCGATTTCTCTGGCGGCTGTGCTGTGGTCTCCGGCTCCTCCTCTTCTGAATCATCCTCGTCCGAGTCATCCTCATCCCCATCCGACTCTGAGTACGAATAGTCCCCACCTTCCATTCCGCCATCAGCATCATACCCTGGAATAAATAATACATTTAATTTGTACTTACATATTGGGTTCATTGCATGCAGCCTAATCATGCATGCAATCATGATTTATTTTTTTTATCAAAGTAAAATAAAATACTACAAAATAGTATAGTATAGTTAATATAACTTTTGTACCAGTATAACCCCCGGCGTGGCCGTAGGAGGCATCGTCGTCGTCGTCGTCGTCCGCAGCCGTGCCCTGGCGCCCGTAGCGATGTGAGCGAGCTACATGGATTACAGTGATATTTACTAAATTCATGTAATTACATTCTCAGATTTACATACCATGGTGTTTACTGCATATTATTCCTTAAGTTTAATGGCATATAATACTTTGCCTACATACAGAGTCCATAAAATTGACTCAGATATAATTTCATTTTGTTAAGTTTTGTTGGTATAAGAATATAAATGATGTGCAATGGTACATACTGGACATGCTGAGATCGGCAGTGAGGTGTAAAGTATATCCACACCGAGGGCAAGGCGGTGTAGAGCGGGTTGGGCGCGCTGCTTGTCGCCGCCGGGCATGCTCCTCGCAGAAGCACGTCTTGCAGCGCAAGCAAGAGTACTGGCCCAGACGATTGCAGGACTGGCCTGAAAGGTAATAGGTTGGGGCATGAAAAAATGCAATAGTTATGTTGGTTATGCTATATTTTAATGACTCCCCCGGTGACGCTGTAATAGCCAACAGGGCTAACAGTATAAAATATATTTTAATACAACAAGTCCAAAACAACATTCTGCATACCATCACTAATGCCCCGTGGTTCACGAAGAATGATGAGATCCACAATTACCTGAATGTCCCAACTGTTCAAATGGAAATCGAAAAACTCAAGGGAACTTATGTTTATCGTCTGAACATTCACCCAAACACCTTAGTCAACAACCTCCTAAAACCTTCCATTACAGCAAAAAGATTGAAAAGGAAGGATGTAATCTAAAAAGGTAGACAAGACACTGGTCTCTGTCCTCTGTCGCCTTAAAGCCACTCTCTTTTAACTCATCCGCTTATAGTCTTGCGACTGATTGCAGATTCTTCCAAAAAAAAAAGAAAAAAATTTATGCTATAGTTATTCATGATTAAACAAAATCAACTTGCATTTGTATGTCTCAGATTCAAGAACCTGGCAAGAAGCTTGGTGTTCAAATTGGTCGTCCTCACAGAGAAAACCTTGGCAGAAACAGCAACGGAATACTCGCCCTCCATGCTCCCATACCCCTATAGAAAGGACAAATACTTTTATTTTTTAAAGGACATTAACTAGTATTTAAATAATGTTAAGTTAGTGTTTTAAGTAATTTTCAGTAATTAAGCAAAAGAAAATTTGTTTCAACATGAGTTGGAACTACGGAGAAATTAAAAAATCTATGTTTTCTGGTATTCCAGGCTTTGGGGGGATTTTTCTCAACACTAATAAATCCCAGGAAATAGACAGTATAATATATTAGCATTTACCTCTCTCACATTCCAAACACACTGCATCAGCAAGGGGACATGTGCAAGCATGTGAAGTTAGGCATTTACGTCCATGGCATACCCATGCCTCACAGAAATCGCAAATTGCACCCTATAATTAAAAAAAATATTAACCTCAGAAGTTAATGAAAACAGAGAATTTAGGTAAAGAGGAAAAAAGGTATCTTACCACCATGCCCATGCCCGTGGTGAAGACGCCGGGATGTCGTACGACACAGTCACCCGACTTTAGCATGCATTTCATCTTGCCACACTGAGCGCAAGCAGGCAACCGCTGTATCGCCGAGCAAAAATAACAGAACGCACGACTCTTCTGTTTTCTGTAACAGGTAAGACTGATTAACGTGGCATTTGATTTACTTTCATCATGAAAGTTAACATTTCAAGACACTTTTATCAAGAAACAAAGTGAGCAACATTATAAACATATTATGTTTAGTTACTTTTGGCACTTGTCACATTCCATGGGTACATTACAGGGGTGCTGTGCTAAATCAACATGTTCTCTAGCATTCCTGATCTCTTTTTGCCGCAGCTTTTGTTTTTCAGCTTTTTTACGCTGTCCCGTCTTTTTCTTTGGCATTTTGGAAATATGTTACGGTGACTTTTAAATAAAACCCAGCAAATGACACAAAACCATTTAGTTTTAACAACCTCTCATCACATAAGAAGTCAGCTGTGAGCTGATGGATTTTGGATGTTAAAAAGACAAATGACAATTGTGAATTGACAACTCTACTATCATCGGTCAACCTCAACACACAGAATATTATACCAATAATCATTAATTAAACAGTCCAGAAGTGGACTCCGATTGAAATTCCTGGAATAAAACATAAAGAAAATTTAAATTCAATTTACTTAAATGGAAATATGAAAACATCTTATTTATTTGAAATAACGAAATGAGTACTTTTAACTTACATACATATTCTAGTTTCTAAACGTAAAAGTAATCCATACAAAACAAAAAGTTGTTTTGTTTTTAACATTCGCATCGGATTAATATGTATTTTGTTTACACAAGATTGTAGTGTAGATTTCGCAGGAATCAAAATAAATATGGGATCGCTTACTTTGTTTTGCAAACTTGTATTGTGGTTGACGGTCAGTTGATGTTGTTTAATTTGGTTCGTGCGCAGTTAATTTTCCATTCACGTGTTTATTGTGCTATTGCAGCCATGATATCGCCTTCTGATATAGTAAGTAATTATTGAATATTATTTACAAATATTTGTTATTTTAATTATTTAAAGTAGTACTAATTACTTATTTCTATTATGTTCACAAAAAAATATTTCAACTTTCCTTTTTCTTGCGCCGTTTTATTGTTCGTGATATTAATTATTCAGTCTTATTTTAAAAAATGTTTGTTTTATTAGATATGTACCTAAATCCATAATGATAAATATTTCAAAGTTGTATAAATGTCGTTGTGTACATATGATAATATCTATTTTGTAAACAATAAAAATTTCAAATAAACAATACTTGTTATTCTCATATGTACTTAAAAATACGTAAATAAAAATAAAAGTGCGGGACTTTTTTATAAACATTCAAGTTTTCTTTACTCTTTCATTACTCGCAAAATGTTATATTAATTGTAACTATAAATAAAAGATAAAATTCAACTGATTATTACTTTTAGTCAAATAATGCGTTTCACCGGTCGAGCAAAACAAAGAATGTCTCTCGTATCAATAAATATAATTGGCCGCTTAAAATGTTAAATCTCTTTTAATTAATTATTTCTCAATTAAATTACACCGGTTAATTTGGGCCGGTTATATTATTTCGGAATACCGCTATTATTTTTGGAAGTTTAGCACTGACACAAAATTAATGAATTTCGTTGGTAACTTAACATTTGTTATATGAACAAATCATATGTGTGTATACATAAGAAGGTAGTGCGTAATTAGGATATAAGTATTAAGTGTAGATAATGCTTAAATCCAACCTTCGATCGATTTTTTAATAATGTTAAATATAAATTAATACAGTGGACGCCGCTTATTATGATCGCGGTTAATGTTATCAGCCGGCTATTGTTATCGAAAATGGTCGGTCTCAAATTTCTCCTTAAAAATACATTTGAAAAAAGGCGCTTATTGTGATCAAAAGTCGCTTATTGTTATCGATTTAGAAGGGTACAAATGCTATTTATAGAAATATTTATTACTAAATCCTCATTCAAAAATCCTTTTGTTTGAATTTACAATCTTTACCTATTGTACAAATTCCGACCTTCCGATTAAAAGTTTCTCACTTTTCAAAAGGAAAAGAACACCTGGTCCCTTTCGTTAATTACCTTTTTGAAAACAATTAAGCGATGGTCCTGCATTTGTCTATAAAAGGCTTGAAAATTCAAATTTCCCTCAGTTCTCCTCAAGCTACCGATAGAGTTGAAGTAAAGGTATCTGAGACAGTTTTTGAAACTTTTTTTGAGTTTCATCGTTCGAAGTGCTTAACTAAAATTAAAGTCATGCTAAAACGCCGAGATTATACGAATGAAGAAAAACAACAAATTCTCGAAAAGTACGATCAATTACCGAAAATAAGTCAACGTGATGCTGCGATTCAACTGGGAATTTCTCAACCACTCCTGTATAAATTTCTAAAATCAGATCTGAGATCGAAATATACTATAGAGTACTTAAATCAATTCTAAATTATTACAATTCATATTTTATCATTATGATCATTTATTATGTGCACTAAAATCCCCCAACAAGCATGAAAAAGTACCATCCGCATAATGTTATCATTCGGCTATTGTTATCAAAACGGGCTGGGCTGAAAGTGATCACAATAAGCGGCGTCTACTGTATTATAAAGCTGAAGGGTTACTTGTTTGTTTGTTTTTATTGTTATCTTTGGAATTTAAACTAAGATAAAAAAAAACATATTGAGGAAGATTTTATAGGTGATATTACGTAAAAAAACCAGTATTAGGAAAACTGTATCTTGAAAACAATAAAGTATAATTAATATTGGCAGTGCCATTCTGATGTTACTACATATTATGTATTTTCTTTCTGGGTTCAGTCAGTAGTTACGAACTTATGTTCCGTATTAACGAGTTACGCCCTTCTGTTCTTCACTTTTTGCACTTAGTTCGAGTAACACATCGTTATTTCACCATTAACCATGTTATTAGATTGCTCTAATAGTATTCTCTAATTTTATGAGTAAAGTTATATAACATCGTTTACTTTAAATAAACGATGTTATGTAACTTTACTAATAAGAAATGTTATTTTTAAATTATAATATTACTAGCTTTTACATGCATTTGCCTAATTTAAATCAAATATTGTTACTTGATTTAAATTATTTTTAAATGATGTTTTTGTTGTAAAATAAACTAAATCAGTCGGCTCGTTTCAGCGATTAGACGGAACAAACAGACAGACAGACAAAAATAAAAAATGTAAGTATCATATACATACATATACTTTCATATGCATTTATTAAAAAGCTATTCATTTGGAAACACAAACAGAAACTTCATATTTATTTTATGTGTAATAAATACATGGTGTGTAGATGCAGGCGGTAGTCGCATGCAATTCGTAAATCGCAGGGGATCCTTGTATTCTATTTATAAAACTAATTTCAGTATTAGCTCGGAGCAAATGCACAAGGTTCCTACTCGTCCCTCTCGGATGTCACGGCCGGCACGCTCTGCCTTTGAGTTGCGTGTATCTAAGTCAATATTTTTTTTTTATATTTTAAATATGAATTCTTTGTTCAATGTTTTATGTACGTGTTTAAAAATTAGCTTTTTTTTATCATATACATAATTATATTGTTTTCTATGGAAGTGTTTATCTATGTAGAAACGTTCAATCTTCAATACCAGTTGCCAACAGCAGACAGGTTTATAATTGACTGTTTAGAAATCGTTTCAGAAGTAATCACTGTACAATTTACCAATACCACCAAGTGGACTGTATGATCTTTTACAAACTTGTATCATTTTGTATTACATAAAAGGTACATATTCTATCACCCACCTATCCTTATCACAATTATCATACGACATATTGTTTCTTTCCCATAAAACGCTTTTCATGAACTCCACCATCTTCGGTTTATTTTCTTATAATCCATACTTAAGACTCTTCTGGTTACATGCTTTTAATTCGTCCTTTTTATGAGACCACACCAGAATAAAGAATCACTTCTCAAGTTTTCTATCACCGGTGATATTTTCTAAAACAACCATACCTCTGTTACTAACTCATTTTTCGTCATATGCAGAGTTTCTAATATGATTTAGAAGTTATTTTCTTTGCTCGTATGTGATGTATAATAAGTAGAAATTGCTAAAGAAATAAAGAAAGAAGAAAAAAAAATCAAGTGAATTTACGAAGACTAAGTTTGGCAATTTCATGGTCGTTCTAAGAATCGTAATCTATCTTATTTCGGTTTGAGTTTTTTGTGCTAGGACAATATAGTATGGTAATAAAATAAAATGCAAATTATTTTTTGCCAAGCTACTTAATCCCGCAAAAATAAATACAAGTAGCATCAGTAGTTAGTATACATGAGCCTTGACTTTAGTTGAAGGGTCGGGCGCGGCTGGTGCCGTTCTTCAAGGCGGTGTGCGTGTATTTCCTGGCGGGCGGTGGTGCGTCCCTGACGGGCGTGGCACTGAAGGTGGCCCCGGTGCTGTGTCTGCTGCTGTGCGTGCTTTTGCGGGCCTGGGCTCCCACCTCTTCTAAACACCAGTACGCATTTTTTTTAAACTGTGTGATATAAATGTCAAAAACGGTATGAGTAACAATAACTAATGTTACCTATATACATTTTTAGCTAGATAACTAAATCGACAGTTGGGGCCAGCCAGCCAGCAGTTGGGGGCAGGGCTTTTGGGTCAAGTGACACTGTTTAAAGAAATGGAGTTATATACATACTTGATATAAAAAAATGCTGATTCCAAATACGTAATAACTTCATTTCGCTGAAGAGTATCGCCAAATAGCCCTTTAATTCTCGATGTATTGAAGACAGATAAAAACTATTGAATAACATCATTATAAATTATTATCTAATTAGTCACACACCTCATAGCTAGAAATCAAATTTTTGTGGCCTGATAATTGTAGGACCAATTATTTAAATAAAAAACTATCATTTGTCTGCCTTGCGTGCTGAAAGCATTGCCTGAATTATAAAGAATAGATTTTAATTACAAAACAACATTGCTTTTAGTAATTAAATACGAAAATTTAGAAACAGATTAAAAATAAAAATTATAACGTTTTATTAATAATGTATTAATAATGTACTTGTAATATATACATACAAATCCGGTGTACTTTTTAAATAAGTCTGCTATTTGATATATCTAGTTATGAATCGTTCTATTATCTCCAGTCATTGTCCGTTGTTTCTTTTTATCTCTATGACTCTGAAGTCTCCTTTTCGTCCTCTTAACTCCGTAATGTATAAAGGACGATGGAGATTGCATCAATGTGTAATCTACTATCCACTATACATCATAAGTATATAACATCTTAGTAATATTATTTTATGTATTTATGATATTGTTGTTGTATTTATATTTTCAATTAAAGTGCCTAAACCCACGCTCATATATCATGTCTGGAATTTGATCTAAAGATCGTAAATATCCCAATTTCTGCCATAACACCAGGTAGTGTTAACATTTTATTATACCTAGTTTGGACATAGGTTCTGTTTTAAATAAATAAGATATATTTTTATGTAGTAATTTATAAGTATGTTATATGTAAACAGATTATTATGTATTTGAAAAAGTAATCTTAGATCGCTATTGCAACCTAGGTTGGTACAAGACTTTAATCTGTCTTGTTTCCAAGGGTTATTTAGCTAATGTTAGCTCCAGAAAATTCTTAAGAGTCTCATGGTCGGCGTGTCGTTTAAAGAAGGCCCTTAAAACGTATAATTATATTTAGAGGTTAAGATTTAGATTGCTAGTTATTTGTTCGTATAAAGTTAGCTAGTTTCGAGCCAGGCTTCGTTTTCTTGTGTCTTAGTTTTCTCAACACGATCCAATATAGTACGAAGTTTTTACTCCTTTTTCACAAAAATAAAGCCTTTTGACTCTTTGGTAAAAATATGACTGACACGACCACGATGATGACTCACGTTGCACTTTTTCGACCACTTGCTCAGCCTCTTTAGAGCGGTGAGACAACGCTTTGGTATTTTGCTTGTAGTAGGGACCTACTGATCAATCTTAATCACAGAAAAGATGACGTTTCTGTGCTTTTACTTTTTCGTACCGGTTTAGATAACGTTTTGATGGATCCCCTATTTTTAACTGTAGGTATTGTTTAAAGGCATGTTTTGAATGTCGACGATAATCGAAGCCTTTCGGTGTTGTTTTATAATAATGGGGGAATGAATTCTAGAATATTTCAGTCCTCTTACATCTTCTAATTTACATTTTATTTCGAGTGCTTTAGATAAAATACTGCATAGTACATGTAGGTCAAGACATCGAACAATGACTGACGGTAGGCCGCAGACGAGACGAAATAACTGACGCGGCGGTAGGTCGCAGACGAAATAATTTTCACGGACGTAAAATATTACTTACTACATTGACGTAAAGAATGTGAAAAGCTACATACCGTCCTCTTCTCAGGCGGCGCTACGCGTTGCTGGTGGCCGCGGGGCTTACGCTATCAGCGTTGGGCGACGCACTGCTCGTATGGCCGCAGGGTCTTGAAGGTGGTATGGCGGCCTTCGCAGCCGCGCATGTATGCTACATGGCCGCGTTTGGGCTGCGGCCGGCAGCGCCGCGCTGGGCAGTGCCGCTGCTGCTGGGCGGGACACTGTACGTGCGCGGGGTGCCAGCCCCGCCACCGCTGGCCGCGCCTGTAGCGGTATACGCGCTGCTACTTGGTGCAATGGCGTGGCGTGGAGCGGCACGAACGGGTCCCCAGCGCATCGGCGCGCTTTTGTTTGTGGTGTCAGACGCGCTGCTCGGCTACACACTGTTCGCGGGGACGCTGCCGCACCAGCGGGTAAGAATTCCGGGTCTCATGCGTAGTACTCGTCCGTCCGTCCGTCTCTAAACTCCCTCTTGTTGGCAGTTGCTGGTGATGTCGACATACTACGTGGCACAGTGCTGTATTGCCCTAAGCGCGCTTGAGCAGCCGCGCGAACCTGCTCAGTAAACGACAGCCGAGGAACCGAGTTATTTGTTATTATAGTTCCTTAGCTTGTTATTTAAATTATATTAGAAAAGGAGATTGAATAATGAACAAAAACATATACGGAACGTGCATCGAGTGCCAAAACTAATCTGGCCAAAGTGTTTTCGGAAATTTTCCATTTCTCTGTCGCCGGAGCCGGACCCGAGTGACGGCGACGCCGACGAAAGTTCAAACGTGACATATCCGTTATTATCGTTGTCTTCCTCCACAATCGTGAATCATAATCGTGGCGCCTGCTTCACAAAATAGGAGGAAAAATAGTGACCAAAATACTTAGTTTTCTTTTTACTATATTTGAATTATTAATGACTTTATTCCAACAGAAATACGACTACCGTTAGCCTGAAAATTTTATTGAGTCCTTTTGTTTGAAAGATGTTTGTTACAACTAAAACTGTACAAAAAGACTGACACTCTATTTTGATATGAGCGCCCTTTACAAATAAATCAACTGACAAACGCATTCACTGGTTCTTGAGAGTTGAGACTAACTACGTCGAAGGTTCTGTCCGCATCTAACATTTTACATAAATTTGAAAGGAAACGTGATAGTAATATCAAAACTAAAAGTCGTTAGACCGCAAATCTAATTAGAATTTAAATATGTCTTCAAACATTTGTTTTATTAAATGCCTTAAGTTATAATAAAGTATTGTTGGGTTGGTCTTTCAAAACTATTTATTTCTCTCAGTATTTTCTACATGTTAATGAACTGAACGGAGAAAGTAGTCTTCCGTTTATAATTGTCGCCTAGAATATGCTAAGATGTATAGATCTTCAGCTTTTATTGTTCCTGCTTTCCAGATTCCGAGTTGTTTATATAAAACTACAGTTAATTGGATTGAATGATTTAGATTGGATTGGTTGATCGGAAGGCACAAAATAATTAACCGTCGTACTGAACGTCACTACGTTTTTCTGCTGCATCATGAATGATGTCAATCTCCGCCACGTATCTTTGGCTCATCTTGCTAAAAATAAATCTGTGTTTTTCTTTGCAAGGCCGCCACAATAATAGGACTTAGGACCACAGCTTAAATCGGCCACACGAACTGCTTATTCTTTCAATTGTCACTAGCGTCTCGCTGCTTTAGTGGTGCTCTATCATCTCATTACGAATCTCTTCTACGAATTTGTTAACTTCGAGATACTCCGAGCCCTATCCATCGCTGTCTGAGCTTCCTCATGAGCCATAAGGCCATAACTGTTAGATTATATATATATATATAAAAGTTTCGTGATTCATTGGTGCCCTTCAGTAAGATAAAAGATTTTCTAAATTAATACATTGTGATTATACATAGTAATATTTAATATGCAACCAATTTTATTTATATTTTCAATTAAAGTAGCGATTATCACACACATTATTATTAAATCAAAAAGCAGATAATAGACATATCGGGAAACACGCAAAATAAGTATTTTTCGTAAAAAAATATTTTTATATATTATAAACTTTTTATATAGAATTGATAAAATAATTAAAAATGAGCGACCATTAAAACGATAAATATTTATCATTCTGGTAAAAGTGCTTTGCTGCTAGCACAAGTTCCTATAATATTTATATTTTATTCAAACTAATAAACAAGAATTGGGTAATTTGAATCAATAATTAAACTGCCTAATTAAATATATTTATTTTTCATATACGTAATATTAAAATGTAAATTAATTACCTGCTCGAAAACTACAAAAGTTCATTGTATTTAACTTACTTGTACTTGGTACAGAAAAGTTTGACTTCAATGACCATGGATGTGGTATTTTTTTGTACATTGACGGGTCTGTTTTCATACTTTAACGTGTTAAAAAATTACGCCACATATAATATGTAGTCCCCTAGATGTCACTACTCTGTACTGAACAGAATTTAAGTTACTAGTTAGGTAATAGTTTAGATACCGTTGTTGGTAGTTATTTTGTGTAATATTTTATTGTTGTTATATTCTATTAGCGTATTTGATGTAGAATAATAAACGTGTAGAATTAAACATGGTATTTTTTTTTCTTTAAAACTGAATGATTTTTATATTTTTGACGTTAAGAAAACAGTGTGGTTTACTTATAATGTTTATTAAAATATGCAAGTATTTACAAATGTATAGCAATAACAATTTACGAGACTCGGGCTCTCTCTGTATAATAGTTATATACATTAATATTTTATAAGATCTGCATCAATTGAAAACTCATTAAGGACACAATTTTTTACGTTCAGCAAAAAAATAATGTATGTATAATATGTCAGGGTACATTATAATACGGATAACGGCCAGTGCAATATATGTATATATCTCAAGAATCTCTGTATCAGTACGACGGACCATCCTAAATGCGGGAGGAAGCTGTAAGACGACGTCGGTAGTGGATGCTACTCCCTGCGCAGGTTGTCGAGGCGCGCCTGCAGCTCTGCGTCGGCGTCGGAGATGGGGCCGCCCCCCGCCCCGCCCGCGCCCCCTCCACCGCCACCTGCCGCCACCGCCGCCGCGGGGTTCTTGGCTGCACGGATATAGGATAGGGGACATTAGTGATAGGCCTCGCCCTTGAACCCGAGCGTTTCCTTTACTTACCGGTGACAGACAGCGAGCCCGTTGCCTGCGGAAGACCCGACAGCTGGTCGTTGAGCTGCAGCCCCAGCTCGTCCAGGATCTGAGACACCACGGCGTCGCTGCAAACACATACGCGTCATTAAATACGATATACGGGATGCGGTCGATTCTGAAAGGGAGAGATTGAGCTCGTAAAACCTTTCTTCCTCGTCGTCGTCACCCTCCATAGCTTCGTCTATGGAGTCGTTCATCATTTCCTCCTTCATGTCCATGATCTCCGATTGCTTCTCGAACTCCTGCAAAGATGTTACGTAAAATATAACATAGATCGAGTGCCACACGTCGACGAATGAAGGTGTATACCTGCAGTATCTTCTGTATCTGAGGCACGTTGAGCTGTTTGTTCATGGAGGCCATGGCTCGCGTGACCCCCCTCATGGCCTGCGCCATGCTGCTCTGGGACTTAAGAGTTTGTATTTTGAGCGCCACAGCCTGGATGTTCGCCTTCATCAACATGAACTTGCGCACGTACCGACGTGTGCGTACCAGGTCCTTTGCCATTATTTTCACGGCATCCTGTAAGCATGAGATTAAAAATGATTAAGTATATTACAGCGTCACCGGGGGAGCGGGTGGGTCAGGAGACCCGCCCTTACAAGGGGGGGCCAGATGGAGGACGTCTCAGGTTGAGACATGGACCTCGGCTCGGGGCGTCGTTAGTCAGGAGGGAAGCTAAGGAAATTTGGACAATAGCGTCCTCAGACGGCAGAACGCCGGAGCAACGGAGCACTTACTCAGTTGGGACCTCGTCTATACCGGTATAGACGGTGTGTGTCTGTATGTTGTGTGGTGTCGCTTATGCCTACGCGTACACGTTATTACCTACTGTGAACGCGTCGTCGGGGTCAACGAGTACAGACTTGGGTCTTCTTTTTGTGACTAAAGTAGTCTTACGTGGTCTATACTTTGCGGCGTCAGCCACCAGTGGGTTCGGGTGTCGCTCAGCACGTTTAAAGTACTTTTGGGAAAGCCCTTTGAAGTACTGAGCGATGGTCGGAAGGTCAAAGTTTATCAGAAGAAAGGAAAAGTTTATCAGAAATTCACAAATCTTATTGTTTCTCACCATTTGTCCATCCTTGGCTAGTTTCTTGATGTCTGCAATGACCTTCTTCTCCTGTTGCTCCATCTTGAGGCGCTCCCGGTCCAGGTCACGCATGGCCTTGTTTAGCGCACGCTGGTTTTTTCTTAGCATCTCCTCCGGCGTCATACGGTGTCCGAACAGCCACTCCATTACAATTTACACAGACGGCCTGCCAGTTGTTACTCACTCATTTATAATGTTTGGAAAATTATACCTATTTATTACTTGAATCTAATTGCATAGAAACATAAGAAACTATCAAGACTTACTAGATAAAACAAACATAGTACCAGTCTACTCATTTCTACATGTAAAGAAAATTAATTGATAAAACATCTATAAGTTATTTTCGTGTCTTTGAAAACTAAGAAATAACAACAATAACCACAGATAATTCCTAATTATTACTTTCAAGACATCACTGGAAAATTGTTAGTTTACTTAATCCTACAAATATTTTTTCAAAATATCAATATTGGCCAACTACTACCAGATTAGACACATAATATTTTATCTACATAATTATGTTGATAAAGCAACAATGTTATACTTATTTAAATTTGTACAGTGTCAAGTTAGAAACATTGGTTAGTATTTTGGAAAGAAAGCTGAACCTTCTTATAAAAGCTAGCTGTGGCCAATAAAGATGATTGCTAAATTTATTATGGCAGATGATAGCGCTACAGGGACAAATTTCTGGAGATGGAAGCTTTAAGACCTAATCATATTTCTGAATTTTTCACTCTATTTAAAATAATTAAATTAAAATGAGCATAACACGGCCTACATGTTATTATATAACCCTAGTCACGTTATATCTACTACTGCTACTGCAGAAAGAGTATTAGATACATAAAGGACTATGCAGATTTACATTTTTGCCTTAGTTTATTCTGTATTCCTGTATTAAGTAAAATAACTACTTCATGAAACTGTTAACTTGTGAAGAAGGATCAATTTTGAAGCAAAGGTAATAACCAGATCTCTGTGGATTAAAAAATAATAATAAAATAATGTTATAATAAGTTGCTTTTACTTCATCTCATTTTAAAATACGTAAAAATAAAATTACATTAAGAATATATGTAGTTAATGCATATAAACGTATGAGACCCTTGAGTTGACGTGAGGATTTTTAAACATTTTACCTTTAATTAAAGTAAGTCGACAGTCAACACTTGTGTTGAACTGATGATTCACCAACATGCAATAGGAATTTGAATATCTATTTTTACTTCAAAAATCACATTTAAGTACTATTTAAATGATTTCTTTTGCAGTAAAGTGTTTGAAATAACTTTAAATTTACTTTTTATTGTCAAATAACTAATAAATAATTATAATTAACAGTTGTTTACAGAACACAGATCTTTTGCAATTTGACAAATGTCAGTTGTCAAATGTCGCTATTCGCAGATATGTGACAGTTGTCATCATCGACGCTGAATGACAGCTTGCTTTTAGGTAAAGGTATCTAAATTATTTCTTACGTAACTAAACAATTTAACAACAAATATCCCATACTAGGTTTTTTTAAATATAATTAAATATTTTTCTTTCTATTAATATACTATTATTTATTTAAGAATCATCTTTTGCTACCCGATAATCGAGTATAGACTATTGGTACTCAGCCTACAGCCTAGTCTACGGTCATCAGTCAGTACTCTGTGCAACGGACTATCAGCTGAGTGTTGACAGCTGACTGTTATTTTAAACTCATTTGTTAGGCATATCTCTAACTTGTTTGTATATAAACGCAAAAGTAAAACTTCAATTTTTTTTTAAACCTTTACAAAATGAGTGACGATGACGTGACTATAATGGAAGTGGACGATGCAGATCCTAAACCCGGAAAGTCAGTTGTTGGGCCAAGTAAAGTGTCTTCACATTTGCCGTGGATAGAAAAATACCGACCACAGGTGTTTACTGATATTGTTGGAAATGAAGATACTGTATCCCGGTTAGCAGTTTTTGCTCGTACCGGTAATGCACCAAATATAATAATTGCCGGACCTCCCGGCGTTGGCAAGACCACAACAATCTTGTGTCTGGCGCGCGCACTTCTCGGTACCGCCTTCAAGGACGCCGTTCTCGAACTAAACGCCTCTAATGAGCGCGGAATTGATGTTGTTCGTAATAAAATCAAAATGTTTGCGCAACAAAAGGTAAAGTTCTAAAAGTTCTTCCTTTGGATTTATAACTTAAAAATGTAACAAAAACTCTTTTTTTAGGTTACATTACCGCCTGGAAGGCACAAAATAATAATTCTTGATGAAGCAGACAGCATGACCGACGGGGCCCAGCAAGCTCTAAGGCGTACAATGGAATTATACTCTAGCACTACCCGTTTTGCTCTAGCAGCAAACAACAGCGAGAAGATTATCGAGCCCATACAATCCCGCTGTGCCATGCTGCGCTATACCAGGCTCACTGATGCTCAGATATTGGCCAAGGTAACTTAAAATCTAGCCATCCACAGGCACTTATCCTAATCACTTGGGGTGTGTGCAATATAAAAAAAATCTGAGGATTTCTCTACATCACACATCATTTCAGTGAAATGGCTTGTTTGAAATTTACTTTTCTCTATACATCCATTCTTCTTTAGTCTCAATTTATTCGACATAATACATATAAAAATGCATGCAATGAAAATTAAATCTTATTTGTATAATCTCATTAGTTAACAATTTTTTTCTAGGTTATAGAAGTTTGTGAAAAGGAGAACTTATCATACACAGAAGAAGGAGTAAATGCTGTGGTGTTCACTGCACAGGGTGACTTGAGAGCGGCACTCAACAACCTGCAGTCCACAGCACAAGGTTTTGCTCATGTCAGCCCTGACAATGTATTCAAAGTGTGTGATGAACCACATCCTATGCTAATTAAGAACATGCTGGAGGCCTGCATAAATGGCGACATATATGAGGCCTATAAGGTTTGTAAAATGAGGATTTTTTTTTTAAGTTGGAATAAAAGATATGACTAATTTACTTTTACATACTGTAACAATTTTGATGATCATGATCAGTTGGTGATGGTGGTGATGGGCAGCTGATCCCTACCAATCCTGTTTTACAATGGGTAACCACAATTAAAGATAGTTTTATTAGGCTGGAAGTATGCAAGTGTCTTTAGGATTTCAAATTAAATTTCTTTAATTTCTATAGTGGTTTGACTTTTTGTGAGGGTATGAGTTGTATGTATGTCGGCTTTAAGTATTTCTAATTAAGTCAGAAACTCCAGTTTGATTATAAGTGTTGTTAAATTAACCGATTAATTAGGAATCATACTATCTGACTGGCTATTTCTTTTTTCTTCTAGTCTTTGTAGATCACTTACACCAAGGATATCTAATAAGTTAAGATAATACTTTTTTTCTGACCAATGTAAGGTCTCTTCCGTTCTCAGACGTCATTGAATTTTAAGTCTTTGAGTCTCTTCTCTTCTTCTTGATCTCCTGTGGCAGATGTTCATTTTGTGTGTTTGTGACTGTTTATTCATACAGGTTTTGTTTGTTTAAATTTTCCGTTTGCGATTTTGAATCGTGAAGCAAATCTTGCTCTCTAGGCTTATTTAAGTATGTTCGATCTGACGACATCATTCGTATGAATTTTGGGTATTGATCGTGTCAATATTCATCGAACTAATAGTATTTCGAATACATAGAAAATTAAAATATACTATATTTTTAAATACGGCGGCAGGTGATAGCCAAGCTGTGTCGTCTGGGATACGCGACGGAGGACATCCTCAGCAATATGTTCCGAGTGAGTCGCACGCTGGCGGCGCCGGAGCCCGAGAGGCTCCGTCTCGTGCGTCTGGTGGGGCTCGCGCAGGTGCGTGCGGCCGACGGACTCACCTCGCAGCTGCAGCTGGCCGCACTGCTGGCGAGGCTGTGCTCCCCGCAGGAAGACATGTCGTTATAATAGATATCTTTTAATAACATATTTACTATTAAATAATTTTATGAGAGAACTTGTTTAATTTTTTACATAATACTAGATGTGATGAGTGACTCCCTCCGTAGAAATATTCAGAATGAGCTGCTGACGGCTCGTTTAATACTTATTAAAGTATATTTAATTATAATCCACTTTCTAATACTGATTATAAGGCTCGTAGTGAGATGGTATATACTTAACCTTTTTTTTTATATCGTTGGAAAAAAGCGTTACGTATCAGCCCAGCGGCCATTTATCCCAACTTTAACCTAATCGACGGCGCTCGTGTGAGAAATACAATTCTCGCTCAGGGTACCACACTGAAAGGCAGTACAACGAATGCAAGCGGATTGATCATAGTAATGTATGTTGCTAACACTCAAAGTTAAGATAGTATCTCGTTGTATTGTCCAACTACGGGTGGTAGATGACGTCAGAGATACTGACCCACCCCGGTCTCTTATCACCTGTTACATATGTTATATGATGAATAAAGCGATAAGCGATCACTATACTCAATTTCATGAAAATTACAAATAACAAGATACAGACTAATGTATAGTTTGGAATATTTTAAATGTATCATAAATATTTAGTTTTAAAGATTATTAATTATAAAATTAGGCATTAGGCATAAGCCTATTTTAGATATGTCAACACAGACCATTAACTAAGTAGGTAGGTATTACACCAAATAGGGAACATGCAAAAAAATTTAAATGGTCTCAAATATTTTTTTTTCGATTACTTTTTATCATCTTATTATAATAAAATCATTTTTTTTAATTTACTAATCATTTAAGGCCATAAAATAATTTATGAAAAGTGCAAATTTAGGGAGCGAAATTCAAAATTCCAAAACGCGCCACCATTGGTCGAAAGGAAATGTGACGTCATTTGACACACCATTCAATATATCGACGGTTAAGTTCATACTGTGGTATCAGTGTGACTGAGAAAAATAAATAATTTAAACCTATATTTTCGTGCTTAAAGTTTTATTAAATGATACAATTATTTAGGTAATCTTAAAAACATTTTCTAAATACTCAAACAACTCTAACAAAACAAATACACACAAACTCTTTTTGAATAGCAGTTAGCATGCTACTAGGTACACAATACATTTTTAAAATGTTACTGCCTCTGAATCATTTTTCACTTCACTTGACTCAGATAAATAACTTGGTTGATAATCAACAGATATAGAAGATATAAGATGCTATAGAAGTATTATCAGCTGTGTTTTCAGTAAACAATTTTCTTTTTAAAACAGATAGTTTTACTTTTAAAACTGTTGTGTAACAATGTTGTGTGTAAAATGAGGAAATGGTGACAATGCTACATTTTGTTTTTCAGCAGGTATATTGACACCTTTGATTCCATACTTCGGTTTAATATTAACTTGCACAGCTTAGTCACTTGGTAATTTATCTTAAATATGCAAAAAGCAAGGCTCTGCCTTATGATCATTACATTCAATAGGAGAAGTACTGAGTCTTGGCTGATTAATAACACAGACATTTGTATGGGCAGTACTAGGACTTACTACCTATATCACTTCTTCGTAAAGGTCACAATTTTTTTTAAACACTACTTTTGTTAGCTAACTCTTAAAAGGCTTCATTAACCGATGTCAATCTTTGCCTTTTGACTATGCACATTCTCATTCTATCAGCTGGTGTTTTTGCCACAAAAATATGTAAGGAACAACTCCTTTCTTCAAATTTAGATTACATCTTTCTCCTTGTTGTTTCGTTACACATATTATATTCAATACAATTTGCTGTATCTTCCTTAACCTGAAATAAATCGACAGACCATAAAATTGCGTAAAACAAAAAAAGATTACGGTTTTTATAGAAAGTTATACTGAAATTTGTAAGATAGGTTAGGTTAATTTTAAACTCAAATTTTCTAATGTTGATAACTTACTATAAATTTAAACTATTAGATTAAACTTATTATAAATAAAGTATACTTACGTTAAATTGATCTTCACAACCATATAAACACGATTTAGGACATATAATATCCCTTTTAATTACCATACACCATTGTTTTTGTATTTTCGCATCTCTTGGAATACAAAAAACACTTTGTCGGGTGTTTTTCTAATACTATTTTTGCACTCCGGTACTATACAATACTCGTAAGATGATTTTTATCTTCTTCCATGACTTGTAAAGCAATTAAAACTTAAAATATCTATGAAATAACTAAAAAGTTCATAGTAAACATTCACTGGATGTATCATTTGACGTCACGCAAAACGCGCGCAAAATGGCGGTGTTTAAACGGGTCAAATTTACTCAATGTTTTAATTTTCACTTTAAAAAAAAACTAGAATCTTTTCAAGCCTATTTATATTTTTTTCTACGATATTGAGAGGTAAATGATTAATTTACGTCAAAAAAAAAATACGTGAATGTTCCCCATTGACTAACTTATGTGAATTTACGATATTTTTCTAAGTATAGCCCTTTATAGCATGTAATTTAAATGTATATTTTTGAAAATATTACAGATTTAAAATATAGGGTCTTCGCGTTTGCGGGGGTACAGTCGGTCGGCGCACTCTGGTATGGAACCGTGCAAATCGTCTCTAAAATGGCTTTTGTGAATGTTCAGTATTGAAAAATTTGTCAATGCATATAGCTAACTGAATGTCTAATACATATTATTTAGCATTTAAAATAGATATTTTGATTATGTTCAATGAAAATCTATAAGTGTGATATATGGTTAGAATGGTTATTAAGTATTTTATTGGATGTTTAGGTAAAAACTAGAGAGGTATAAAAAAATACAGTACCTACCTAATATTGTATCCTTATTAAAAACTTTAAATAGATTTTTGGCAGTGAGCGAAGTCTGCCGATGTCAGAATTTTGATTGAATCACTTAAAACAAGTCATATAGAAGCTAATACAAAAAACAAGGGAAAGGGGAATCGTTTTACTACGAATTTAAGGCGTGCGAAGCCTCGGGTAAAAGCTAGTATATAATAAGTTTACTATTATAGTTCGTGCATTATATGTGTGATATGTTTTGTCAATGTTGAGAGTTATCGGTACACACTAATTACCTATGAGTGCACACGCACACTACAATGAATAGACTAATCAGGAGAGCGTCATTGTCACAGTGAGAGATGCTCTTCTTCAATTTAATATTTTTTACCCGACTAAAAGGATAGGGCTATGTATTTTTTTATTTTTTGGTGTGGATATTTTAAATGATTATTAGTTAATACACGATAATATTAGCATTGTGGGTAACATTTTTTTTTGTTTTGTTTGTCTATACTGTTAGCTCTGTTGGCTATTACAGCGTCACCTGGGGAGTAGGGGTAACAATAAACATAAATGAAATACGTGAAAAAGTTTTATTGATCTATATTGAGAAAATAAAATCGTTAATCACTCGTTTCAGAAATATCTGATTCCGAGTCTGATGTTTCACCGACATTTATAACAAAACTAAAACCAATGTCAAAATATCTCATGTATTCTTCTTCTTTTTTTCGACCTGCTGACAAATATTGAACCAGACATCTTGATTTTCTCAAAATATAAAGTAGAGCATATTTAGTGACGAGTTTGAATTTTCATAAAAATTGGTGGAGCGCGTCTTCGTGAATTGAACTATCTATAGTTTGTGATTTAGAGATAAAAGTATGATGGATGACAATAGACCTAACTCGCCATCTCACTCGCACCTATACGTGTACAGTACCTCGCGCTCCTTCTTACAGCTACCCTATTTTATTGTCTGGCAAGGGGTAAGAACTATGAAAAGTGTCTGGCTGATGAGAAAACATCATCTAATTATTATGTAATTATTATATTTAAAAATCAGCTTTTATACTATAACGTAAGTAAGGTTAAAATTTACATAACATTAAGGGTGTCTGGCAGTGAATGACGTAATTTTTAATAATATTCTTAAGGTATTACCAAAAAATCAGCCTTTATAATATGACGAAAGTAAAGTGGTAATGTTCTCACCTTCAGTACTGATTACCTGCTGAAGCCACTATAGTCTGAACTTCATAACGTTCCATCGTTCTTACCTGTGTTGGTAGTGTGCGCTGACAAACTTTCAGCTTTTATAAAATAAGGAAGGTCTGGGGTTCACGGGCTCTTGGGCTATAGTAGCATGCTAACTGCTATTCAAAAAGAGTTTGTATGTATTTGTTTTGTTAGAGTTGTTTGAGTATTTAGAAAATGTTTTTAAGATTACCTAAATAATTGTATCATTTAATAAAACTTTAAGCACGAAAATATAGGTTTAAATTATTTATTTTTCTCAGTCACACTGATACCACAGTATGAACTTAACCGCCGATATATTGAATGGTGTGTCAAATGACGTCACATTTCCTTTCGACCAATGGTGGCGCGTTTTGGAATTTTGAATTTCGCTCCCTAAATTTGCACTTTTCATAAATTATTTTATGGCCTTAAATGATTAGTAAATTAAAAAAAAATGATTTTATTATAATAAGATGATAAAAAGTAATCGAAAAAAAAATATTTGAGACCATTTAATTTTTTTTGCATGTTCCCTATTTCGAGGAAAAACATAAAAAACAATAAATTTGTATAAAATTTATTATATCATATGATACAAAACATAATACATATATTACAGTGCGTAGAGTTGCGTCGGTGGCGGGTGGCTCACGCGCCGGCTATCAGCTTGTTGTGTTCCGCCATGAGGCTCTGTAAGACGAGGCGGGGTCAGTGCAGGGTGCGCTGCTGCGACACGGACGCCGACGCTATCATCTTCTGGTGCTCGTCGCTCAGCGCCTGCGACCGCGCGCGTTACACACACGACAGACAGACATACATCAAGCCACAACGAAGCACCCGTCCTGTACCGTAGCTGATTCCTCTCGCACGTCCCGTGTTTACAAGCGCCCGTAGTTAATACGCGATACTTAATAAATACTCTCGAAGAACCACTACGTTGTAAAGTTGCAGCAAAAAGGGTATGCGAATTTTAAAAACTGTTAGTCGAAAGCATCATTAAAATTCATAGTTAAGATTCAAAAATTGTCTAAATTTTCAAAATTTGTAATGACAATGTTAATACATGCACTGGTTTGTTGGTGGTAGTGTTGTGCGAGTTTGTTGCGTACCTTGAAGTACTTGACCGTCTTGACTCGCAGCTCGAGGGTAGCGTCCTCGTCGCACACGAACAACGCCTGCGCGTGTTGCTGGAAGGCCGACACCGTCCACATGTGGTTGACGCCCTCCTCCACCGCCTTCGACAGCGCCAGCGCTTTGTGCGACCCCGTGATTAGAATCATTACCTACACACACCCGCAAGGATTAGAAGACGAGCGAACAGACGAGTACGGTGGTGAGCAATTATAGCTTCACACAAATTTATCAGCACATTTGAATGTAAGTAGCGTAGAAGTTATCACCGTGAAAAAAAAAGGGAAGAGGGAATATGTGAGACGGGGAAGAGCGAGAATGGAAGATCGCGCGTCCGGCAGAGAGCTTTCTCTCTTTTCTTTAAGGCAGTAATAGATACTTTCACCGATCTTACGTGAAAGAGTGTAACTGTCAAATTCGATTCAGCTCATACACGAATCAGTGAGGTACAGGTACGCTGGAATAATAATAATAATGGAATAATAACAACTGTGTCCTTGCCTCCTTGGCGTCCATGACGGTGCCGACGCCGACGGTGAGTGCCTGCCGAGGAACCTTGCTGATATCATTGCCGAAGAAACGCTTGTTGGCCTCCAGCGTGTCGTAGGCGAGCGTCTTAGCGCGCGTGCGTGAGACGAGCGACGAGCCCGGCTCATTGAACGCTATGTGACCGTCCGGCCCGATGCCTGCATTATTTAATATTAGTTGATGGTAGCATACCATGAACCTGATATAGGTATTAGATAAAGTTTAAATTATACCTTGTAGCTTATAAAGTTTAAGTTTTACCAAAATTTACAAGGGTCTTTTTCTAAGCCCGTTCTTACCTACATCATCATGTATTACCTACTATTTAAAATGGATCTAAGAAAGTCATACACTCATAAACAGTGACCAACCTCCGATGAAGAGGTTGACTCCGCCGGCCTCTTTGATGAGTGTCTCGAAGCGTGTGCATTCCTCCACGAGGTTGCTCGCGTTGCCATCAAGGACGTGCGCCTGCGCAGGGTCGATATCGATGTGCTTAAAAAACTCGTTCCACATATAGTAGTGGTATGACTCGGGGTGGTCGCGCGGCAGGCCTGTAGGGTTCTAGGTTAAGACAAAACTGATCGTAACTCACTTAATAATATTGTAGTAAACATAAAACACGGACCGACGTATTCGTCCATATTGAAGGTAGTGACGTATTTGAAGGAGATCCGTCCCTCCTTATAGAAGTCGATGAGTCTTTTGTACATGCCAAGGGGCGTCCCGCCGGTGGGGAGCCCTAACACGAACCGCCGTTCGGCCGATGGCGCGAATTCCTTTACCCGCTGCAGTACGAAGCGCGCTGCCCAATCCGCCACCGACGACGTGTCATCCAGGATTATTAGACGCATGATGGTACTACGCTACTACAGAAATGCCTAAATAATGCCTGAAAACAATTTACAATATGTATATTGTGTAAAGTCAGCATGTGTTACGAGAGGGTCAATGAAAATGAGAGAAATTCCCTTGCAAATATACTACATACAGGTAAGAAGTCTGGTAATATACAATAATTATGACATTGTTAATTTTTAAGTTTATATATTTTATTTATATTATGCGGTGATTGCCTTTCACAAAGTGGGTAAGGTGCGATAGATTATTTTAAAAACTTTAATTTTAAACTTTGAAGTTATATTAACATAAGCCGTATCAACTTCAGCACTTCCTCTGTCGAAGACCTTAAAATGTTGGGGAGAGCAGCGTGCTGTAAGACCTAAGGCTTTAACCGTTGAAACAAACATTCGTTAAGTTCATGAAAAGAAACAAAATAACCTTTCCGCATGGAAATGGACCTTTTAGTATAGATTTTAGTTTTATTTGTTTAAGCTTCAATAAATATCTTAATACGTAAAAGCTGTTAAGAGTACATTACTCCATACAAAATATAAATGTATATTTTTTTATGTTAACAGAACCTTTTCGGGGCTAAGTAGAATTATTGAAAATGATCAACATTATCATTTTATACTTATTTTAATTTAAAAAAAAAAATTATACCCGTAGGACATGCCTCGAAACACCAGAAAGCTTTAAGATTCCATTTCAGTTGTCAGTAATTTGAAATACAAGAAAATTTATCTTTATATAATGCGTAACATGATACAAGAAGTTCAGTACACCGGGTGATGCAAGATAATACCTTAGAAGACATTACGGTTGAAATAGGTCTCACTATCAATTCGAGTACGATTGGACGAGAGCTCTTGCGGTTGGTTGGTTTATAAAGTATTTATTGCAAAGTCCTTATAAATGTGTGACCATCATAGAACTAGAAATATAACAAATAACTATCAATATCAAAGCTCTATCAAATATGTGGGATGATAGATGTCGACACAGACGGGCAAGGAAGTCACAATGAGTGCGAAAACGTTTCCCTGACACTAAGACGATGAGGGCAGTCGTGGCTTTTTAGTAGGTAGCCTTTAAAAAGGCAATTCTTCTATGCTGCCGGGTAGTCAACCAAAGTCGGTGGGTAACCGTAAAGGAATTTTCCAAAAGGTAGGTATTTATGGTCCTAAAACGACGGCGAAACTCACTAGATGGCATCAGTATTGTAAAATAGAAATATAGCTTTGACCGCGCTTTAATATCTAGTATAATTTATTTACCTACATGTTTCATACCCGATACTAACCGCCAATAAATAAGCACAAATGATAACGTGTCGATGTCCCACATAATGCAAGTCAAGACAACAATACGCCCACTATTTGTAAATATCATATAATTTGTATATATATAACAAACATTAACTTTAGAATCTGACAATTGAGAGTGGAAACGTTTCAAGTTTGAACAATCTATAGGAAGGTCGGTACTACATACATACCTATTGATTGTTCAAAATGCAGAAAATTATTCAAAATTTTTCCGATTTATTTTTATAAAAAATTCTTCCCTCTTTTTGACTATAATTAAATGATGTTCCTATTTCTAAGCTTTGAGTCTTTGACATCTTTGCAAAATATTTATTTATTTAATCCTTTATTGCACAATATACAATATAAAGTACAAAAGGCGGGCTTAACGCCACGAAGACATTCTCTACCAGCCAACCTTACGATGTACAGGAGAGAATGTTGGCCTACCAAAACATAAAAACTTGGTGCAAAACGTAAAAAGTAAAAGAAAAAATATATATTATAAGACTATCTTTATATCTAAATCTACATATAATAAAGCATAAAAATAATAAGCTAATAATATATAAGACATATAATACATACGATATATACGACATAATATTTAATACATATGAGATATAATGTAGTCTACAGATAAATACTTTATTAATTGAGATACAGTTCCTTAACTTGGCGTTTGAACGACTCACGACTTGGGGCTTCTCTTATATGTTTCGGTAAATCGTTTCCTATACTGACAGCGGTTACACTAAATAAGTTGGACAAGAAGTCAGTATGATGAAGGGGTGTATGGAGCAATAGGTTGCTGGAAAAACGAAGCGATCTGTCATGTATGTACATCTGCTAAAAATGAGAAATTGCTTTTTAAATAAACAGGAGTGGAAGGATTAAACAAAGTAGAGTAAAGTAAACAAAGAGTCCGTAAGTTTCTTCGTTTACGAACGGGCAACCATTTTAGCTTTGATCTATAGTCGGAGATGTGGTCAAAATTACGTAGTCCGAAAATAAAGCGGATACAGGTATTAAGTAGACGATCTAATTTATTTAGGAGAACTTCATTAGCGTCGATATAGCACACATCAGCATAATCAAGGATAGGTAGCAGTAACAAATTTTGTAATTTTGCCCGATAGGGCTGGAAGTGTTTAAGTCTTAATAATGAGTGAAGAGTACTATAAAATTTACGTAACAGTCAAGCAAACATTTAATTAATGTTTAGTTAAATCAATTTAGTAAACCTAGGTACCGGTTGGATTGTTTGATTATGGTTTAACAATCGAGATAAATGTATTCATTGCATCAAATTACGTTTTGTTCCGTTTCTTACGGTGAGCGGAAAAACCGGATACCCACCCCTCATCCTGTATCTCTGATGATCCACTTCCACCCCTCTTCAACTCTCTCTATTCCGGGTAGTTAAGCATAAGCGACTATCCATATTAGGAGACATGCATTTGACCCAGTATAAGTGTTTTTTGTGTTAAGTTCATTACAAAAACCCTTAAAGAATAATTATTTCGGAAAAGTTACTATTAACTATACCTAATCTAAGGATAGGTAAGTAGGAGCACAAACTAGATTTTTGTTGTTTAGGTCCACACTAACATAGAGTATAGTTTGGAACAACTTTTAAAAAAGTAGGTACATTTGAGTTAAAATAACAAGAAAATCAGTGGCTTAGACAAATCATCTGTAATAGTAATCCCGAAAATACATTTAATTATTTTTCTTTTCTGTCTGGCTATGTGTAGGTTCGTTCATTATTTATTAACTACTGAATCGATTGAAATGTGGTTCTTAATCTCTAAGAAGATTGAGCACTTGTCTTTTTTAATATTCGAGAGAACCTAAAGCCAGTTTACAAAGATAAAACAGACATCACATCCAGTTTTTTTAAAATCATATTAGCAAAAAATCAAACCGTAGATCTAAATTTAAAAATGAAAAATAAACGACAATTAAATGCGGCAAAAATTATCCCTCTATAAATAGTTGTGTCATGTTAATATTGCAAGAGGTTTGTAAATATTATTATTTATATTATAGTACTGTTAATTTGAACAGAATTAGTTTTTGGTCAAGTTACTTTTTAATATTTGGTGGTCACAACAAACTTTAAACATTGTGTTTTTTCAAATGATAAAAATTATTGCAGTTAAGAAAACCCACAGTACAATAATTATTATTTATTGAAGAAAATATAACATTAATTACGTTTTATAATTCGTGACTTTGGTACGTTAATTTATTACATTTAAGGGAACAGACAAACACACAGTCAATGTCATATCATTGCGTGGAACTAAATAATATTATATCAATAATATAATCAATAGTAAAGTAACATAGTAAGACAAAAAGAAATATCAGAAGTCGTGTCAATACATTCAGAGGTCACTCACCCTTTAAACTCGTTGCCCTTGCGAATCGTGGTGATCGGTTTTATTATAAAAAAAAAGGAAGTTGTGGTAATTCAGGTAAACTAGGTTAGTTCTGGGCAATAATTCTGGTTTCTAAAGTAAAAATTATGGTATTCTCTATAGAGCGCACAATTTAAAATAGTAATACACCACCGCTCTGTCTTTGTAAATTATTTGTGAATGACGAATGTGATAACGTAAAGCAGTATTATAACGGGTCCTTAGACGTACTCTGTGCTTCTGCTTTGATTGGACTACTTACTATCAAGCAGTACTATAAAGTTTCAACTGACAACTATGGAGTATGGATTTGATTTTTGACAACTGTGCACTGACATATTTCTGATAACTTTGAATCGCCAACCAATCACTGGCTTAACTTCACATATCAACCAATAATTTGACTTTCAGCATTCACATTATTGGTTAGAGTAAATTGTAGTTTGAGCAATGTTAAAAGCAACATTCTAACATCTATATAAAAATATTGCCATTTAATATCTTTATTTAACCAATTTATAAAAAAAGGAACGAAATGTAAAAAAAAAAGAATATTTCCCACCGAGCAGTAATCTTGTTGTTCTCCTAAGGGTGTAGTGGTTGCGGATTTCTGCTAGCATTATGCCCTTGTTTGTTATTGCGAAAAAGAAAAGAAGATATAACCTCCAGATATTGCTTTAATATATGAAATAATACTCAAATTCCAGTAAATGGTTTTATTTTCTAATGTAATACTTATTTCGATTAACTAAAATATCAAATGTGACATATAATCTACTCTAGCCACATGCTGGCCACTTTCAACAACAACGCACGAGTCAAACTCCATATTTTTTACTATAACTAATTTATAAGCAGACTAATTAGCTCAATCCGAATCTATTTAAAGAGAGAGCACGGTCGCTAAAGATCACCTACTGTTTTCTCGCCTCCTGCTAGCAACAAATAATACATCTAAAAAATTTAAAATACCTTAATGGTTATTACAATTTTAATATATATTTTTACCTTCTATTCGTTTTATTTATTAATAGCCAATTTCTCTTGGAAACATATTTCAATGGTCTCTAGCAATTGTAGTCAGGCAGGTGATCCTCTCTGATACTATGATCAAAAATTTCGTTACATACAAATACTTTTTTTATTCTAATATTACAATGATTTATAAAATTTACTTCTAAATTAGAAAAAAGAATACTATTTTAAGGAAGTCTTTCTCGTTGATAAAAATAGTATATAACATGTACAAATTAAGCAAAAGAACATACAAATGATAACATTTAATAAAATGTAGTAATTATAGATTTTAAGCAGAGATGGAGTACATCCTAAATTTGTATGGTGTGTGACCACTACATGTCTTGTATCTTAAGGATACATGACATGGTGACTGTCATAATAGATAATTTTAAACAAATATATAAGACACAAAATACTAAAAAAATGTATGTCCTCCTTGGTCATGTTATAAAAATAATATGCTACACGTAATGGTTTAATCAGATTGATTAACCTTCCCATACAAAATTAATCTTAAAAATAATAAAATCTTACCAACTGGTAAGTCAGTCTTCGATGCGCGATAGGGGACATGCTGACTTCTTAAATTAAACTTAAGTTATGTGTATGTTTGTGCAATTTATATATTATAGACATACATAACTAACATAAAAGTGAATTCAATTACAAGTGAGCAAACATGAAACATTCACTTTATCACAGTTAAATAACAAATTAATGTCCATTTTTAATATTTTTTTTATACATCATTTGTCATAATTGGAGTAACAACTATCCACAGCATTTCACAATAATTAAAAAAGTTTGCTATTTGCAGATTGTATGCCATCCATTGATATAAGATAGTGCACATCTGAGATGGCTGTGTATGTATCTATACTAAGTTTTTGATAAAAATCGTAATTGCAAGTCACCAGAACAGAGCAAATCAAACACGGAATACATTAAAATATTTAAATTTGATATTATAGGACATTTACGATATCTTATATATAAATATAACTTTTATTCACTTGACGCGCACATCACAAAGAAACTTTTATTCTAATGTAACAGATGAGATTTAAAAATGTTTATATCTTAATATATATTCCGCATGTCTCATTTACACACGAGTCCACATCTCTTTCGAAATATTAAATATCTTTTAAATAGTCAAAAGGTTAAAATACTATATATTACTTTATATTAGCTTTGAAACTACACGGTCGATAGAACGGATAGGATTTTACCACAATATAAAGTTTTAATATTAACACAATTAAGTAGTCACATGGAATCACTGTATAATAAAACGTACTACGGCTTCGATCGCTTCACACTAGTGCGGCATGTAGCGGGGCAGCGCCAACATGACGTGCTGCGGCGTGTAGTGCGCGCTGTAGGCGGGGGGACCCAGGCGGCGGCGCGGAGGGCCTGGGGTGTACAGAGCGGGCTGCAGGTGGCGATAGTGCGCGGCGAGCGCGGGCGAGGGTCAGTCACAGCGGGCGCGCTTTCGCGGTGGTTCGCCTTCGCCGTTCCAGTACGTGAACTCGGGCAGCCACTTGAGGAGCTGAGCATCGAAGAACTCTTCCAGGCGCTTGGCGTCCTTGTATACTTGCGAATCCGGCTGAAATGAATTAAATTAATATGGTAAACATGTCCGTGTAAGGAGCAGCTGATTCCGAGATTGCGCATCTACCGGGTTGTATCTGTAGGCGTTGCGGAAGAGTAGTCGGCAGTCGGTCACGAATTGATCGATGCGCGTGTAGCGTGCGGAGGAGCGCGGCTGCAGGCGCGCACGTATCATGTCCAGACACATGGGGCGCTCGATCTGTGGATGCACCACGCGTGAGTCGATTGTCTGCTTGAATGAGATTAGAGTGAGAAGCTATGTACCTTGCTGTGATAGTGTACGTTCGAAAGCGGCACGGGCTCGCGGAATGCTAGCGACAGCTCGTATTGGCAGTACAGCTCAAGCGTGACACGCTCCACGAGACGGCGCCCTCGGGCGCTCAGTTCTCCTTCCGCTTCGCTTTCATCGGCTGTCGACACTTCCTCAGCGAAGTTAACACACAGCAGGCACTGCCAAGACTCCGTCTCTCTGAGGGTAAACATTGTGGAATCTCATAAAAGGATAATATATTATAGAATGTTTTAATTGTACATTAATCATATACTAACTCGGGCAGCTTCTCGATGGTGGGGATGTGACAGTACTGGTGGAAGACCTTAGGACACTTGTCGCAACACATGAGCTCTCCGCCATCCATGCACACAGCACACCAGTCCTCGTTGGGGTCACCGGCGCCGGCGGGCGGGGCTCCCGGGGCACCCGCGGCATCTGCAGCCGGGGCGCGACGCGGCTCCGTATCCGTGGACGAGTGCACGATGGCAGGCGAGTTGGCGCCGGCCGCCTCGGCCACCACCTGCACGCCGTTTGAGTCCAGCTTGGCGATGGTCGCCATCAAGTCCTGTACGGATTCCGCACATACCTTGTCTAGCTCGGACGCACCTGCACCCTGTACACACACACATACAAATGCCACCGGGGCGGTATTGAGGAAGAAATATAATTTTCAAAAGAGAGGTGGCTCACGTTAAGGCTGGGACTGGGTGTTTTAGGATTAGTGGACGTGACGGCGGAGCTGGCGCGTACGCGACCTAGCGTAATTTTGTAATCAGCGCCCGGCGTGCCACCGCTGGCCGCCGCGACTCCTGCTTCCAGGATGCCTGCACACAGTATATCTACTGTAGTGTGAGATATGGGGATTAGTAGCGACGTGCATCATTTTCCTTTATAACAGACAGACGAAGCTTCTTAGCAATCCATGGATTCACCGTGCGGGTGCCGGGCCCATCGCGTTGCAAGGAGAGGAGTGCAAGCAGTGCCTGGGACTTGCGACCCAGGAGTAGGTTTAAGGGGCCCCTTTATTATGCGCAAAAACGCTCACCTTCACCCTAAACACTCCTCTCCCTACCTAACCAAATTTGGAAAGAACCTACTAATGCCGCCTTTGAAGTACGTTCTAGAAATGAACCGATGCTTGTTCTAGAAAGGCCAAGATCTTTAAGTAGGCTATAGAGAGATTTTGCTGTTATACCTCTCGCTCCCACTTCTACCGCGTACAGACTAACTATAAATTTATTCCTGATCAGTTCGTTGGTTAGTTCGTAATACTTATTGAGCTTGAATGTGTGATCCCTTGGGATGTTTGTTTCCCAAGGAACAGTAAGCTCCACAAGTATCACGCGCCTCAGATGTTTCGAATACAGGAATAAGTCCGGTCTGGATGACGAAACACCAACATCCCCAGGGATTTTGTAATGCTTTTCATACGTGTCCATCATGAGAATCCAATCAGGAGCCGCGCCTAATATTGAATAAGGCTTCGCTTTTGATTTTTTGGAGGAGCCTTCTTTAACGAATTCTATAGATCGTTCGGTGGTTGTTATACCCTTCCGCGCTCTTGCTACTGAAAGACTAACCGCTTCCCGTATGATTTCTAATACCTTGTCGTGGCGACGCGAGTATTGACCTTTATCTAGAAGTACCCTACACCCTACTAATAGGTGTTTCGCGGTTCCTATTGCCTCCCCACAGATGTTGCAAGACTTTTCGGTGGCTTTGCCCCATCTTACTAAATTACTTTGATCTGGGAGAGTCATTTGGAATGCATTAAGATAGAATTTTAATAATGCTGGGGACCAATCATAAATTAAGGTGCGCCACTTCAAAGCTAATGGAATACAAAAATCTCCTATGGTCACCCATTCGTTTTGAATTTCTAGGCTCATCGCGTGGAGTCGGTAATTATCGTTTTCGTCTTGTCGAATAAAAGATTTTGTTATGTCTATGTCTTGAACTTTCCTACTTGATCCTAGCCCTACTTTATTTGTTTGAGCACCTATCATAAACTTTTTATGGAATTGAAGTCGTGACTCGAGCTCTGAGGCAACTTTGTCTTTTGGGAGAGAAGTTACAGTATCATCTTTAGATTTTCCGATGATATGTCTTTTGGTAACTCTTAGATGTTTGTAGAGCTCCGATGGTTTCTTTAATTTTAATCCAAAGTTGTTACGGTCTCTAAATAAGGTTGAAGAGTCCGCTGAGTGCGCTAACCCGAGCCATAACTTCAATGTCTTTATGACGCTTGCATCTAACTTTGACAAATAGGAAATAAGATTCTACGTACCGTTTGACAGACCATGCTGCGGGATGTGCCACTTGGCTGCGGGCTGGTGCGCGTGTGCATGATGCTGCGCGGCAAGAGGGTGCGGCGGCGCGGGGGAGGGTGTGCGCGGCCCACCGCTGCGACGTCCACTTGGCCCACCCCCACCACCACCGCCGGCGCTAACCGTCGCACCGCCGTACACGTTGTTCGCGTACCCACCCATCACTGAAAAAACATACCTATATCATTTTAATAGAAGACGTGTAATTAGTCGTGTCATTTGACGAAAATATCGACTCCATACAAGCCGCGACAATGGAAGCAAGCGTACCCGTTGTCGTGCTCGCTACGGGTCATGTGGTGCAACGTAACTCACTCTGGTGGTAGGCGTGCTGCATGGCGGTGTGTGCGTGCGCGGGGGCGGAGCCCGGGCCGGGAGGGGCGGGGCCACGACGTACCCCGCTTGCGTTCAGCAGCCCTCGCAGGTTCAGGTTCATCTCGTTCATGCCTACACAGTGTATTCTAAGCTTAAGCGCCTATCGGGTGTTCTGAGGTCGCGAGCGGGGCGGGTGCAGCAATGAGCATAATACCGATTAGATGGTGCGACGAATCCGTACCGTGCAGGTGGTGTGGGTGCGTGGTAGAGGTGACGTGCGGGTGCCGCAGCGGCGTGTGGGCGCGGGCCCTCTGTAGCGCCAGGTAGCCGCCACCACCCACGCCCACGCCACCAGGGCTGCCTGCCGCGCCGCCCACACCTACGGCCGCGCCAGATACCGCTTGCACGTACGACTGCAAATGTTGTTACAGTTTGCAACACTTCTCACAAAAGCAATTGGGCTGTTATCTTGTGGTTTTAAAATTCAATTGATAAATAATAACAATAGTTTATTGTCACATATTACTTTTCTTACATAACCCATATTTTAGCTTATCTATATTCATACGGCTGGTATGAATATAGATGAGTTAAAATAAGTACACAACTTTGAAACTATATTTTATAACTTTTTAACTTTGAAACAAGACTGTGGTCACATGTATGTAAATGTATCGACTGACCTGATATCTCGCCAAGGTCTAAGACATGTAAATAATAGATGAAATTACTCTATCCATTGAGTACTGTTAAAATAATAGAAATTATTAAAAAATATCTATTGAAGCAGCGGCACCGTGTACGTCGTACCTGATGCATGGCGACCTGTTGTAAGGCCACCACGGCAGAGTGCGGGGGAGCGCTCGAATGATAAGGGCCCATCGCGCCACCACCACTACCGCCTGTGCTACCACCGCCACTACCCGCTCCACCGCCAGCGCCACCGCCACCACCACCGCTACCGCTGCCGCCACTGCCACTAGCGCTGCCGCCTCCGGCACCACCGGCTGCGGAGCCCCCAGCACCGGGCCCGGGGCTCCCGGCCGTACCGCCGTCCACCTTGCCGTCCACCACGATAGCGCCGATGTTCGATAGTACTGAAAGTATATACATTTAAGATCAACAGTGTCATATATAGGCACAATATTTATATTATTTGTTTATCTAACATTTATGTACATGTGTGAGAAACGTAATATTTCAGCGCATAATGCACGAGAGGTCTGAGGCCGTGTGTAGTGTGTGTACTCACCTCGCACGAGGTCGGGTAGCTTGTCGAGTGCGAGTGAGATGCGCACGGGTATCTCGGGGTTGGGGATGTCGGCACGACGGCTCTTGATGCGCTGGAGGTGGGCGCACACGGCGCGCTTGCTGTGCAACACGGCGGTGTCACTGCCCTGATGGTATCGTTATTTATATTAAAGGGGGTACTGTATACTCGCGGTTTCATATTTTTAATACCTTATTATTATTATTTGAAACGGAAAAAATCACCTTTTAATCCCGTTCCGACTCAAATCAGATAGTTGTCTTTAATACATTTTTGTATATTTGGAGCTGTAACTTTAAATATCTAAGCAGGGTGTAATATTGAAAGAGTAACCACTGGCAATTGGTCTTTGCCTAAATTGCCTCTATTGAAGATGACTATTAACGGATTGTAAAGTGTTTGCGACAGTTTGTACTAGAAGTATTTGTCTATAATACATAGAGCTAATAAAACAATTTATAAGCCACTTTTCTTGTCTCCGGATAACCTTCCTGAGAAAGTTATTCTATACCTTCTGCAATTTCTACAAAATGCTTCTTAAACTTCGATATACTACTAATATCTATGAGACTGCGTGTTTTTAAACGTTTATTGATATTATATTATAATGTAAAATAAGAATTTTAATCAAAAACAGAAGGTGGTAGAGAGGTATACCTCTTGTAGCGTATACGTTACATAGAGGGGGGCGGTTGCCCCCCCTTGCCCTCCCCATGGGTATGCCTATCCTTGTAAGTGTCTTTGTGTACCTGCTCGAGCGCGGCGTTGACGAAGTCCACGCAGTGGTCGGTGATAGCGGCAAGCTGCTCCAAGGCATCCTTCTTCTCGCTGAGCGTGCGCTGCTTGGCGTCGCACACCTCGTTGAGACGCAGTACCAGCTGCTTGCCGCGCGTGTTGATCGCGTTCGTCAGTCTGAGGACCACCGATTAACTATTTATTACTTACTGATTTTAACATTCTAAAACTTTTCAAAGCCCCTTTATTTCAAGTTTTAATATTACTCAAGGGGACCGCATAGTGTAAGATACTGACTTGACAACGGTCTGCGTGATGTCGTGCACGAGGGCCTTCTTCTTGTCTGCGATGAGCAGCTGTCTGTCCCGGATGACTTTCATGGCGGATCCCAGCAACACGCGCTTGTAACTGACCTCCGAGAGCAGTGCCGCGATGCCGCCTCGTGCCTGTAGACCGAGGGTCATTACTAGGTCAGAAGCACGACACTCTAAGTCGTGGGGCGAAGATGTGTACCTGTGCCGCCATCTCAGTACTGAACTGGTATTTATGGTCGCGGTGGTGCTGAAGCTGGCAATCGCGGCACGTGAGGCGGTCGCAGGTCTCACAGAACAGTGCCAGTCGCTCCTAGAAAACCGATCAATATGTTACATGCTCAGTGTCAGCGCGGGTATGCGTGCGTCTGTGTGTGTACCTGGGGATGGTCCCTACAGAACATGTCGTGCGCGGTTCGGGCACCCGCCTGCGCCGCCTGTAGCTCAGATACGGCTTCCTCCTTGCACTTGATAGTGTGGTCCTTCGTGATCTTCAATCTGATTGAATAAATGAGAAGGATTAGGGAAACGATAAGTTTTGGCGCAATATTAATAAAAGTACATTAAAAGCGTTACCTTTGATGCGCATGCACACAGTTGTCGCAGATAAATTCTGCGCAGTCCACGCAGTAGCTGGTGGCGGGTTCGGGCTCCTCGCAGCTATTGCAGGGCTGGTCACCTCCCAGGGAGCCTATATCAATACCACAATTGTATTAAGACCGAACCGAAACCGAAAACACACACACATTTTGATAAATTCTTTTGAAGATAATGTATATTATACAAATTAAGTTTACAAATCTTTGAATATGGAATATTTGATGTCTGATGTTTTTAGTAATACTCTAATATATTTTGTTTTGTAAAACCATTATTACTTTTTTAGGTTGATTAAATATTGGTTTTAATTAATTCCCTTTTGAAAATATTACTAAAGGTACTAATAAATCCTAAAACCAACAATAAACAAAGCATTGTGTACCGTTATTGCCACTCTGTTCTATGGCCACTTTTTCCAGAACAAACCGCTGGTCAATCATGTTTCCTGGCTGGCAGTGCAGGCGACACGCCCCGCAACGGATGGTGACGCGTCCTGCGCCTGCGCAGTACACGAATTAGCAACACAATATCTTGGATATTTAATTACAGTGGACGCCGCTTATTGTGATCGCGGTTAATGTTATCAGCCGGCTATTGTTATCGAAAATGGTCGGTCTCAAATTTCTCCTTAAAAATACATTTGAAAAAAGGCGCTTATTGTGATCAAAAGTCGCTTATTGTTATCGATTTAGAAGGGTACAAATGCTATTTATAGAAATATTTATTACTAAGATAATCCTCATTCAAAAATCCTTTTGTTTGAATTTACAATCTTTACCTATTGTACAAATTCCGACCTTCCGATTAAAAGTTTCTCACTTTTCAAAAAGAAAAGAACACCTGGTCCCTTTCGTTAATTACCTTTTTGAAAACAATTAAGCGATGGTCCTGCATTTGTCTATAAAAGGCTTGAAAATTCGTATTTCCCTCAGTTCTCCTCAAACTACCGATAGAGTTGAAGTAATCGTATCTGAGACAGTTTTTGAAACATTTTTTGAGTTTCATCGTTCGAAGTGCTTAACTAAAATTAAAGTCATGCTAAAACGCCGAGATTATACGAATGAAGAAAAACAACAAATTCTCGAAAAGTACGATCAATTACCGAAAATAAGTCAACGTGATGCTGCGATTCAACTGGGAATTTCTCAACCACTCCTGTATAAATTTCTAAAAACAGATCTGAGATCGAAATATACTATAGAGTACTTAAATCAATTCTAAATTATTACAATTCATATTTTATCATTATGATCATTTATTATGTGCACTAAAATCCCGCAACAAGCATGAAAAAGTACCATCCGCATAATGTTATCATTCGGCTATTGTTATCAAAACGGGCTGGGCTGAAAGTGATCACAATAAGCGGCGTCTACTGTACTTTGTTAATGCCTCGGCTCATCTCATATAAAAAACTGGAATATTATCACTTGATGAGACAGGAGATTTAACAAATTTTAACATTGTTTGATTTGTATGATTTTAATTTTTTTATCTCATGGTTTTGCATGGCTTTAATTCAATCTCTTTATCACAAAGTTTAAATTTTATAAAAAACATCTAAGTTTAAATTTGAATAAATTAATTTTCTCAAGATCTTTTAAGAATTTGTTAATTCTGTCTGTTTGATTTTTTCTATTAATCATAGAATTTCAACATGTTTCTGAATTATATCTGGATTGGATGTGACAATACAGAACATTTAAACCAGCACAATTAAAAGCTTATAAATATATTATGAAAAATAAATAATATCCAACTTGTTTGACAAATCATCAATCTCTAAAATATTCAACACATTATAATGGAAGCGGTTAAATACCTAAGAAGTCTCTACTCCCAGCTAGCTTTTCCTCAATCCTGGCTTTCACACAAGGCTCGCAAGCTGAATGCAGACATTCCATGAGCTTGGGAGTGCCATCCGTCTGAGCCAATGTTGCATGGCAGAAAACGCAGCGCGTGCTCAGGAATGAGCCACGCGCATTGGGAGACGCAAGAGAGTCAGCATTCTCACTCTCCATCTTGCTGACTTCCCCCACATTTGCACTAGTACCATCTGTGTCGCTCATCTGCAAATGTGCACATATGGCTAATGGATGGATTAAAATAAATTGTACCAATTTAAATAAATAACTGTTTTTATACATTGTATATCCAAATCCTTATTAACTAATTTAGAATGGTAACTCCCAAATATTTAAAATCTTATTATAATTTTTATTGGGTTTTATAGAGATTGCTTTTTATGAATCATAATTTAAACTTTAATGATTTTGCACAAAAATGCTAAGTTATTAAAATTGCTTGCTGAAAATACAAGTGGCTTAACACTTCAAAATAAAAATAAGTACTATTTTCTAGTGATTAAGACTTTGCAAAAGGGTTTTAAGAGAAAATTTTAAATATAACTATAGTTATAAATAAAAATTATATTGACAAATGCATTATTTCAGAAGTATATTTAATGTTTTAAGAATTGTATAATAATTATTAATTACTCATTAAATTAATGCCTTGATCAATATTCTATTTACTATAATTTATCACAGATTAAAAAGTTGTTAAAATAAAGATTATTTGATAAAAAATATATTAACATATTACAGATAACCATTTAAGATTGGTTTATTGATTATTATTAATAAATATGATTTTAAGGAAAGTTTAAAAAATACTCTATCTGTATCTATCTTGACTAAAATATTTATTTCTTTTTATAGTTATAAATTAATATAGTCAAACGTGTTTACATTAACTCTGGACGAGGAGCTTTCGGTGAGCTCGTCCGGAGCCTCCTCCTTGATCGTAACACCAAGCAGAGGTCCCAGATCCATGAGTGCTCGCTCAATTTCCTCTCCGCACTCGACGCCTGTTGGAAAACTAGCGTTCTCCATTTAAATTTCGTGCATGAAACTTTTTAACTTAGTTCACTTGTTTTAGTCTCATTTTCACCTTGGAAAAGTCAGATTCGAACTTTCACTCACACGGCCCGACGCTAGCGCACGTCAACATCGCTAATTGAGCACCTTACTTCGAGATGAGCCTACTTGAAAACGATTTCTAGTGGATTTCCTCTAATGTTGAAAGTGTAATAGGTTTATTAAATATTAATATATGACCACTCGCTCCTCCGCACCCCGAGTATAATTAAAAAAATCCTTATGTTACATATGTTTTAATTTTTGTGAACTTTTCTAATATAACGTGCGTCCTTACTGTATTATACTTTGGAGATAAACTATAGACAACATAGAGCTTTTGTGTCATAATTATAGATTTGCCATTACATTTTATTAGTTCACAGATTAAATTTCTTTAGCTTTTTTCTCTTTCTTCACACTTCTTATCAATAAGTCTTCAAAATAAGAATAATTAATTCATAAAAATAAATAAAAGAGAGTGACTTTTCTGAAATAATTATAACAATTACTTTACTATTATAATTATTTAATAATACATATAAATGAACAGCTCCGTTTTAATCACCATTAAAAACCTTTGATGAAGCTATTAAATTTAATTCATTAACAATGTTATCTATACTAATACATAAACTAAAATCTGAATGACCATAATTTCTCTCGCATCGAATTATAAATTGACATTTTCGATCTTGCCAGCAGTGTAGTCAACTTAGGGGTTTTCCCCCTAAATGTAGGGGGAAATTAAGCGTTCCGGGGTTTTCTTAGGAAGACAAAATGTTTAGGGGTTTTTAATTTCGATAAATATTTAAAAAAAAACCCTATTATCGGTGTAATTTTCGAACAAGGTTGGAACTGCTGACCCGCATTTTGTTTATTGACATTTGACTAGTACCAATAAATTAAAAATATTTTTCAAAAACATCATGTTAATTTCAAGAAGAGTGTTATTAGTTAAGGTTAATATGTACAATTTAAATGATAGTAAAGAATCCATGTATTTTATTTGTAAAATTTGTAGTTTAGGGGTTTTTTAGGGGTTTTTGAGGTTACATTTAGGGGGAAAAAATTTCAGGTGTTGGCTACACTGCTTGCCAGTTGCCATCATCTAATTTTTATTTTTATTCTGTAGATAAAAATTAGGTACCAAACTCCAAAGTGACAACGAGTAAGTAAGTGACATCGTGACAATACGAACACGACACACGTCAAAAAAATCATAATCTCAAAAAATGGCTGACTCCGGGCCCAGTAAGAGCGATATTGAATCTATATTTCAAAGACTACGATCAATTCCTGCAAATAAAGTGTGTATTAATTGTTAGATATGCTATAAAAGAATGTGGTTTTATTGATTGTTTTAACAAAATGTTGCGTGTGTAGATATGCTTCGACTGCAATGCCAAAAACCCTACGTGGTCGTCTGTGACATACGGGGTATTCATTTGTCTGGATTGTTCTGCTGTGCATCGCAGTCTCGGAGTGCATCTCACTTTTGTACGCTCGACACAGCTGGACACTAACTGGACATGGAAACAACTGAGGAATATGCAGCTTGGCGGCAATGTCAATGCGGTATGATGAAATGAATGACTAATATCTTTTAAATTTACTGTTTTATCTATAAGTTTAGCTTGAAACCCTAGTATATTTTCGTTAGTTAAAGTATTTTAATTATATGGGACCTTTTCAAATTCACAGACTCAGTATTTCCGTTCCCACGGACTCGTAACAGACGATGCTCGTCAGAAATATAGTTCCCGTGTGGCTCAGTTGTACAAGGATAGGCTAAGTTCTATGTCGGAGCAGGCTATGAAGACATACGGAACCAAGGTACTTTTATCTGTTAAAAATATAAATTTAGATTCAAATGCCATTTTACAGCTACAAACTTTTGCCTGCGTTCTTATACTGTTGTTAAAATTAATTTTCAATTGCACATTATTTAATATAGTAATTGAAATAAATTAATGTTTCAATTTTATAGTTCATTAACAATTCTTTATTGATTAAGATAACTTATTATGAGTTGTAAAATTTCATAGAGGTATATTGGTTATGCATAATGAAGCAAGTTGTTACTATAAAGGTTATTCAAATGGCATGTACATATCTCTCTGATGTTTAATTTGAGTAAATAAAATAAATTTGTAATATACCAATTAGATACTAAACAAGATATAATGAAAAATATTTTAAACTTAATTTGCATGTATGTGTTAGTACAAGGAAGGTGGTCTGGGAATTTAGTTCTTAATGCCAATCTCCTTTGAGATGACGATACCATCTAATAGTTTATTAATACTATACATGTCTTAATACTTTAAAGTTAAACTTTATCTTTTAAGGTACATATAGAACCTGCTGCCGAGGTGAAGGAGACTAAGGATTCTGAGGTAGACTGGTTTGCAGAGCATGGCGAGAATTCTAACTCTAATCATATTCCATCTCAGGTAACCCATTACCTTTACTCATAATTGCAGTAAATACATTGTAAAGATGAGTAACAAAATATACTATATTAGATTTTCCAGTGGCTTTCCTATTGTTACATAAGTAATATAATAGAACTATTATCTTGGATGTCCATCTAAAGTTTTTTATTTATCAGTAAGAGTATTCTTTTTCAAATTGAAATCCTTTTTTGTGCCCCTTTGGCAAACTGTGTCTGAAGTTTCATGATGATTTATTGAGTAGTTAAGAAATATAACAAACAAAACAAATTGACAAATTCTAAGGTACAAACAAATTCTCCTTTATAATATTGTCTTAATAAAATTGTATAGAAAAAATACATTATCACGAATTTGACTAATTATTGTGTAGGAAAAAATACGTTATCATGCATTTGACTAATTTCTTGACAATATCTTACTCAATTAACTTCTGTTGATTTTAATTAAACTATTCACGGTTTCTTGTGTTAACTGTGGGTTGTTTCATCTTTCATTCACTGACTTAGAAAGCATTCTCATTACGTTTTTTTAAATAATAGTATAGTATCAAATTAATAAACATGGAATTCTAACTGTACTGTATAACATTTTTATTCACCATCTTATTGTTGTTAAATTTTCAGCCAACCCCTAACGAGTTCAGTTCTGAGGCTCGTCTGTGGGGCGCCAGCGTTGCAGGAACCGACACCCCGCGCCCCGCGCCGTCAGCCCGCGCTCCTCGCCGTCAAGCTGTCTGTATACATTCCTATAATTAGATATACTTTATTTACTCATTTTCTATTCATTTAATTTATGCATTTCATTAATGTCATTTTTATATGGACATACAAAATAATATTTTAATTAAAGAAAAAAAAATACTTTGAAAAATCATAACTATTATCAAGCCCAGTAAATTAAAAGGGATTTATTGGTATAATCCAGTTGGGAGTCCGCAAGGGTGGCCTCGGTGCAACAAAGGTAGCTGCAAATTTTGAGGATATTGAGCGAGAAGCAATAATGGCTGAGAAACTTAAAATTGAGGTTAGCAATTGTTGTATACTCTTTTAGAATGGTAATTATAGAATGTGAAAATAAAATAGTCAATGTTCGTTATGGATTCAGTCCAAGGCGGCGGACAGCTCCGCGACACTGGAAAGCGTGGAGAAGGAGGTGGCGTCACTGCGGCTCGCCTACAGGCCGGACGGAGCACTCGGGGACCGTCTAGGCATCGCCGCCGCCTCGCGTGCCACCGCTGCGTATGTACAAGCAATTGCACATACATACACACATATACGCATAAATACATACATTCACACATATGCACTGACTCCCACACTCACAAATACATACATGCCTTCAATTTACTTGGTCTGTACTTGATTTTGTAAAAAAAAATAAAGATACTACATCTTGCAGATACGAAGTGAGGTGAATTAATATCTATCCTCTTTTCATATTAATGTAATGTGGTGTAAGCAGTGGCGTATCCCACTCGGCGGCATCGGACATGACGAGCATTGAGCAGGAGGGCGCTCCGGCAGACAAGACCACCGACGATGATGAGTACAACGACTTTAACAACGTGTTTGTTATGATCAGGTACTGTACATAGACCTACAAATATAAGTAAAAATAAATTGAAAACTTCACAAATAAATCTTCGTCTTTATTTATAATAAATTGTAAAAATATCAATTACAATTTAACTATTCATGTGTCACAATTATGACGGTCCAATAAATAAATATGATCAATTCTCTTTGGTTCTATCTTTTTTTCTTTCTTTCTTCTTTTAATGGTAAAGAATTTTCTAGAAACGAGCCCTTCAGCAACAGCCGAGGACTGGACTCGCTCCTCAATGACACACCGGCCCGTAAGGAGCCCGCGTGGGAGAGCATCGAGCCCGAGCCGTCTCGCAACGTACGCAGCATGTTCTCGAGCGACAAATCCTCTACCACTCCAACGTCCACGTCAAAGAACGTCCCCACATCGAGGAACAGACCCAAGAAACAAGACTCTGAAGACGACTCGGCAGTTAAGAAGTTTGGATCAGCTAAGTCGATTAGCTCTGCGCAATTCTTCGGAGAGCAGGTTTAACATGTTATTGAATGTCCCTTCAAAATAGGGAATCAACTGTTTATTAGTAGAAATATGTACATTTTAGTAAAATTGCGATTTATGAGTAGTTAAATTCTACTTATAATGTGTAATGTGGTATTGCAGGAAAGCCGTTGGGGCGAAGGCAACCTGTCTCGTTTCGAGGGTAGCTCCAGCATCTCGTCGGCCGAGCTGTTCGGGACCCGTCCCGCTGCCAATAACAACTCCTTCAATGTGTCGGCGCCCGACCTCGACGAGGTGATCGAATTACACTTTACAAATAATTATTGTCTTGTGATTGAACATGATAATATTTATTCGTTATTAAAATGAAATAAATATTGTAGCTTTTATGATATTCACTATAGGACAAGGAGCAGTAATCGGTCACGGCTATTACGACGGGTCGGTGATATGGTGCCGGTATCTATCGTTGGTTGTTTTGATTATTAAATGTTTTTTTTTTTCGTTGGTTTTTTTTCTCTTTGGTAGGTAGGTTTCTTTTCTCGAATAGTACTATGATTTTGTCTCTCTGTCGCCTCGGCCCTCTATAACTCCTTCCCGTTTTCGGAAGAGAGCCTAGGCTGCGACAGATTTATGTCCGGAGACTCTGTTCACTTTCGAGCTCTGGATCTCCGCACGTCCCTCGGCGATTCTCATAATGATTTCTTTGGTTGTTTGGTTTTTATCGGTACTTTATTAATTATTTGACTGAGCCACAGTGGCGAGAGATATAGTAGCAGTGTAGTGTAGTGTAATGTATTATGGTGCAGGTTCGCGAGTCGGTGCGGTCTGGCGTGACGCGGGTGGCGGGGCGGCTGTCGTCGATCGCCAACAGCGTCGTCAGCTCCATACAGGAGCACTACGGCTACTGATGACGGCCCGGCGACGGTCACGCGATGAGACATTCTGTTACTGATCCTTCCAATCGGTTGGATCGATAGACAATACTTATGCTAATTTTAAAGATACAGACTTTCCGATGTTAATTATAGTCGGATTTCAATGATTCGCTTTATAATAATTATTCTAAAGAACGTGACTCGAATGAGACTTTGTAATTGTCCCTTGCTCCCTTTATGCGCTGACTTCTTGCTATCGGGCGACCGACAAAAATGTGAATAATAAATAGATATTAATTCAGAAAAGACTTACTAGTTGAATTGTTTGTTTCGAAGTGAAACCACATTTCAATGACACTATTTTGAAAAAGTTTTTATATTAATAATATATTAAAACAGATTGAGTACGTACATTTTGATTATTTTGCAATATATGCGTGAAAAGGAAAAGTGAATATTCAAAGTCATTTTATTTATATGTGTATCACTGAGAAGTATAGGTTCCAGCACTTTTAAATGTAAGTCGCTAAACCAACTGTAGCTTAACTTGACCTATATACATCTGCATTTTAAAATAATCAGTGTTGCACAATAATAATGGAACTATTAAAAACTAACCGAGAAATTTAGGGATAGGATATTGTATTACAGTTACAAAAAGTATAGCCACTTTGTTCTAGTTTTGTCTAAATTATGTAACATAAATGATCAGCAATGTGACATCGGCTCTGAGGAAACACAAATTATTTCACTCTATTTTAGTAACTAAATATTATATAGTCTTCTGTTTCTGGCTCTAATATAATGTGTTTAGAAAAAATATAAACACTTATTTGTAATTAAAAAAATTAATTATAATAATAAAGTTCGAAAATATTTCATACAATTCATAGATATGTGTAAGTAGAACAATTATATAGTAGAGTATAATAAATATTGTTAGATAAATTTCAACTGAGAACAATTATATGTGGAGAACTAGTATAGTACATATTGAAAAATATAACGGCTCTGTAGATACACTTACTCATGTATGTTAAGAACGCGTTTTCATTGGTTCAAACTAGTTTATACAATGACCAATCCAATTAAAACCAGAGTTAACTGCTTTTAATTGGATTAACCTGATGATTGAAGTTAAAGCTACTTTTATATTCATTATGTGTCAGACAATTCTGGTTCTATTTCAGGAATTAGAACTAGTAACAAAGGGATACAACAATATGAACGTGTTTGAACTAAAAAAAATCACATACATGACACAACTTATTTTATTTACTTGTTATACATATTACATACAATTTTCGTCAATGTTATACATTTCACTTTTCTTGTTCAGTAAATTTATTCATATTATATGCATTCCTACACTAATTGATATATATTATTTAGTTCAATAGTGTTTTTTTTGTAAAATATTGTCGGCTTTCTGTGTTATCTTTCTATGTAAGATTTTTTTAATTAATATTATTTACCTTTAATAAAAGTCAAGTCTTCCCAAATGTATATAGGTTTTTTTCAGAAATAGTACATACATAGTGTATTTTTCCATTTTCAATTATTTTTGTTCCAAATATTCAAAACATAGAAAGTCGAATACCTTTCTATAATTATGTTAAGTAATTTTTTGATTATTGTAAAAAATACATGTAATTAAGAAGTATTTTTTACTGTTTAATGAACTTGTCCTATCTACTTTAGGTCTTAACAAAACATAAAGAACTAACAATTGTTTTTTATTTTGATAACAATTTTAATGGGTGTTTGAAGTAATATGGTTTCAGTAGCATTACATATATTTTTGTTACTTTTACTTGTTTTCATAATATTATCTAGTTTAAGTGGTATATATTAAAATTGATTATGATTTACTTTTATTTTACCCTACAATTAATATTACTTGTGCTTCTTTCTGCTTAGTCCTTTCTGTAAGCAGAAACTTACTATTTCTTATTAGAATACAGCTTTGTTACAGCCATATTATACAGGATGTTATTTTAACTTTTCAATTTCCAGAGTTGCTCTGTATATGATAAATTTATAATTTTGGCATTTTATTTAGTAATTATTTTGTTTGTATAGAAATAAATATAGTGTTTTTAGATAATAATTATTGATAAATATATACGAAACTATATTTGCAATTGTGATTTTATTTAAATGATTACTTTTTATTTGTTATAATAATTATTTTTTTTTAGCTAAGATACAGACATTTTCCAGGGAAACAGATGTGGGCACGTAATACACGAGCCGGGCATCGAACCCACAATCCCTGAGATATAAAACTCTTCCATAATCCAGCAACACTTTGGCCCGTCTTCCGATCAGCTCGCGGTGTTCCTGTCCAAGGTCTATGTTCTTAGTGCCCATGTCCCCTTCCAGCACCCCCAGTCCTTCCCGCACCTTTTCCTCGTCCCCGACAGAGCCCCCACCCGTACCTTCATCCCGCGCCCGTCGGCTGCGTCCGTCCCCGCACGTAGCCCAGGACACAATGCCAACTAATATATTGAAATCTTCTGCTGTTATGCCCATATTCTGCAAAACAAGTTCTTCCTATTACTTTCCTATTTTTTCTAATTATTTTCTTCAAAATTTTGACGTCATTTTTTATGAACGGAAAATTTAACCAATTAATTAAAAATAACAATTATGTCATGCGATAATACCACACATGCTAAATAATACCTGCAAGTGAGAGTTTGCGATATACATGGGTCGTTCACACCGGTGGTGACAGCAAGTGGCTAGTACTATACCGGCTACTCTATGCAACACTTCCTGCGACGTTATACACCGCAACGCATAGTCTGAAGAAATATTTATTAATGATTTAATGTACTAAAGATGTTCATTATCTAGTTACACTGCATTTCGTACCGGTAGCCACACCACAGAGATGTTTAGCCAGGCCCACCACGCCAGCGGTCGCTTGCACGGCGGGTACGCGCTCCAGCCGTAGGTGGGCCAAATCGGCGCGGATTCGAGTGGCGTTGGCATTAACATCATTATTTACATTTAAATCTTCTGTAACCTCGTTCTGTGTGTAGCGACTATCGCGCAACTTGTTGTCGCGTTTGTGTCGCAACGAGGCGCGGTCTACGAGCAGTACACGACTAACGCGCTCCCGACACCATGCCCACCATGCATAGTATGACAAGTGACCTGCAGCAAGAGGCATGGTTATTTTAAAATTGTATCATAAATATTAGTAAACAATGTATACATTATAGTTAATGGTACTGGTATTCAATAATCTTTTAAACATTTATGTTTTACTCTAATTTATCAAACAATTAATTTTTAGAATTTATCTAATATGAACTAAAAAAAATTTTAAATGGTGATACCTTTTCCTGCACCCAACTCTATATAACATGTGCTAGGCTTTACAAGTCCCTCTTGTTCCACTAAATGCAAAAGTCTGGATGCTTGCCTTAGATGCCTTAAAGAGCTCTCCGTGCGTCCAGCCTCATTAAACTCTTTACACACAGAACTGTGAATAGGTAGCTCATCTAAGGTTTCAATAGCATTTTTTAAATGTTCTACAAAGTAGAAATATCATTTAAGACATTGTATTAAGTTTACATATTAGAGAACATAATTTTATACAAATAATGATCTCTAGTTTAAATCAGAAAGGAAAGATTTAACTCTTACTTTCATATAGAACATTCACTTTATCAATGACATTTAATATTCTAATGGACATTATTCGGCTGAGAGGCAGACGTTTGCAGTTATCTTCAAAGAGTGGGATATTAATATTCTGGACTATATAATCTGGCTGCACTTGATTGCGAGCATTACATATTGACAGATGCTTTACAAGTTTGCTGGCATAACAGGTGCTGGGGAAATAAAATGTTTGAACTATACATATAAACAGAAAAATAGATCTAAAATAAGTATAATTGTATTCAAATATAACTCACTGCTTGGAGTCAAAGGGACAAGGTATACGTGTATCTTCCTGAAATGTGATAAATTTATGAACAGCCGTTTATTTCTACTGGAATGAATTGTGGAATTTTAAATTTTTTTTTACTGAATTTAGTAGTGAAACACTTGTAATTAGGGAAAAATTTAACCCAGATATTAATTTATGAAGTTGAAAGTACCTTTCCCTCATCAGTCTTCGGCTCTGGTTCATGCTCGCCACAATATTGTCTCCCTGGTTTTACAGTCATTCTGCATAATCTTTTTTTTCTTAAAACAAAATATCGACATTGAGGACTAGAAGAATTATTTATAATGAAGTTATCTAGTCCACTCATTTTTTTTTTGATATATCACATTAATTATTGTTAGCAATTGGCATAACAGTATAATATAATATTTAGATTGATTTGTAAATAGTACGTAGTTGAGGTCATTTATTTACGTCTTACGATATTTAAGTTTAGATTTTGATGAATGAACATTCAAATTTCAATTTTCAACATATGTAGTGTGCTGTGTGACATAATGAGTAATGACATTGCTAGACACTGTCAAAAAAGCGTAATCAAATAAAATTCTTAAAAAAAACTAAAGTCATTCTCTGATTATATGAATAATGATAACAAAATCCTAAGTATATTTCCAATATAATTTATATTTAAATGTTTGTACAAACAATATTTTCTATTATTGTGTATTATAAAATGTAAACATTGATAAGTTTTTATTGTTCATTGTTATTTAGTATTTGTAAAATTTTACTGGCAATTTTTTAGATTACGTCAACAAAATTTTGAGGTTAGGCGTCGCATCATTTTGGTTTGATATTGTTTTTTTCGTGTATTATGTAGTTTGAGTGATGTAAAATGAGTTCTCCGACTAAAGACACTGAAGAACCGTCTTCTAGTTATGCAGAAGGTGAAGAGCTCGCAGGCGTCAGCGGCGACGCGAACGCTGAGCAGCGACCGCCCGCCAAGCGGCCGATATCCACTGCTGTTATTGAAATTTCAGATACTGAAAGTGATGATTCCGACGTTTGTGCCGTTAATTCTTACCAGGCCTCAGCTGATGAGGTGAAAAGAATTCGAAGAGGTCAGTATGTAGTACCTGTGTACGTTACGATGTTGTAGTGTTTAAGTTTAGATTTTGCGCGGGAATTTCATACTTTTTAAATCTGTAATACGAATATCTAAACTGTCTTCTAAATTAGTAGGAGACACTATAAACAAAATAATTTGATTCTATTCTCCTTAATTAGTTTAGGTCAACATTTATTATTATTATTATTATTTTAAGACAGGCATACAGTTAAGACATCTGTTAAATCCCACTTCAACAATTAAATTAAATTCATTTTTTTTACCATCCAGTCTATTCTTAAACATTTTTTTAGAACATAGTTTTTCGAAAGAATATATTTTGTCTTTACAGACTACTCGTCTTCGTCGTCATCTTCATCATCATCAAACTACAGCTCAGACTCTGATTCACCATGGGAGGATGACTCGGTGGTGATAGAGGATAAAGTTGCAGGCAAGGCTGTGAAAGCAAAACTTTTGGCAAGGGCTAATAGGATGGATGATCCTAAATTTAATCCTGAATTAAAGGTACTACAGTTTTAGAATTATTTTGTTTGTATGTGGTTTTGTATATTGCCTGTATATTTATATGTTATAATATTTCAGTCTGAAGAAGTAATAACCAAAATAAAGTCTCACTGGGATGATGAAGTAGACCATAGTAGTGATAAAGTGACCTTAACATGTAAACCATTTAAACTCTGCCGATTGCATGATTTGCTAGCAAACCCTGAGATTATCAACAACATAGTAGATGATATGAACACATTGGACTGGTCGAGAAAGAAGATGGATCTTTATGAGTTCCATCAAACATCTGACTTAGCTAATTTAACATGGCAGCGTAGTATAAGAGGAATTTATGAATTATTGAAGACTGAAGTTATGACTTGGGCAAGTAATTAATTGTTTTTATTGTTTATAATCTAAACAAATTGATTTTAATATATGAGTTTATTGTAACCCAAATTAAAAAACAATTAACTATTCATATCTGATTGTTATAATACTCAAAAGTGGTAGCTGAGACAATTTTTAAAATTAAGGATTTTAATTTTGCTCCAGGTATCACAAGTAACGGACTTAGAGCTTACATCAGTGTCGGCGTCGTGCTCACTGTATGGTCCCGGGGATCACCTGCTAGTTCACGACGACCGTCTCGGCGACAGGCGTGTGGCCTTCATACTGTATCTGGCGCCCTGGACGCCGCGTTCGTCCCCGCACCTGCAAAATGGGGACTCCGAGGATAAAGTAATATACATCTGTAATAGCATTGGGGTGTTTAATATTGAACATCCGATGAATCGGGATTTTGATGTGTCCATCAAAACGTTTTAATTCTGGTGGATATCAGGGCGGCGCTGGATGGCGCACGCACATGGGCGGCGCTCTGGAGCTGGTGTCGGAGGGCGCTGTGGCGCTTCGAGTTCCGCCGAAGAACAACACTCTGGCCTTTTTCTGCGTCGGACCCACTTCCTTTCACCAGGTGAAAGCGGCTAAGACGTAGCAGTTTAAATATTTAGTTCTGATCTTATTGTTAAATGACGATCCGAGAGTGTGTGTTGTTAAGGGTGTTTTTATCCACTTTCGACATGCTTTTCGGCATAAAACTCGAGATAAATACGATTTTTGTAAATTATTCCAGAAAAAAAGTAACTTCGTTAAATATATAATGAGAACAATCTTGTTAGTTAGTAATACAATTTTTAAAGGTCTAATAAAAGTTATGTTTGCATTCTGAGTGTAGGTTGGCGAGGTGCTGTCGATGGAGCTTCCCCGCTTGTCAATCAACGGTTGGTTCCACGGGCCGGCTCCGGAGCCCGAGGAGCCGGTCGCGGAGGCGCCCGTCGTTTTCGCTCCGCACAACCAACTGGTGGGAACTAAGTTGTTATAATTACATAAGTATAAAATCTATAAGCACCAATAACATTCATTGTCTTAACTCGAGATCTCCAACATTCTGTATTGCAGTTCTACCAGAATTGCAGAATAATACAATATGAATTGTCTCGATTGAGATATAATAATTACTGTTTTAAAAAGTTCCGTCCTTTCGTTCTGCCAGTTGAGCTGCCGTATCGTTTAAATTAGTATTTTCGAGAGAATCCTCGTAGATGTCGCCTCCGTTACAATAAAGACGATTATGCAAAGAATCCCAAATTCGTAGAAGCAGCTAGAGATGCTATGGTTTAATTGATAGAGCTATGGGATAGTTGTTGGATCGAATCCTGTTCATATTCATTAATTATATGTTCTATATATTTTTTTAAATAGAAATATTATTGCCAGATTAGTTCTCTATGCTAATACTCCAAATAGCCCACACTAATACTCAAATGGCCCACAGGTGGTTTTGCAGGCGTGGGTGGAAAGTGGCTATCTGTGTCCCCGCGCTCGCGTCCAGGTTCAGGCGCAGATGGAGCGTGCCAGCGAGGTGTGCCTCACTGACGTGCTACTGCCGACACGCTGCAGTCAGCTGCTGCAAGCGCTGCGGCAATCCGGTACGTGTCACACTCAATAGATTCGCAAATCTTTCCCACGCTCCTGACAGCTGATGATCGAATTTCGAATTTTGCAGACGTGGAGTGGGAAGCGTGCGGACCGGCCCAGCAGCGGCGCTACATGCGCGTGTCTGAGCGTTGGTTAGCGGCCGGGGACGCAGCCAAGGTCCCAAGGGAGGAGGGCGCGGGGTCGCCAGAGTCGGAGGCGCTCGATGGCGAAACCCCTGAGGATTTCGGTGTGCTGGGTGAGAGGCACGTAGTTCGAGCGCTGATGCGGCTCCTGAGCAGCGCGTCCTTCGTGCGGCTGGTGGCGGACTTCACCGACTTGCCCCTCACTGCCTACAGGAAACTGGAGCTGCAACGCTGGAGGCCAGGGGACTTTACCGTGAGCTGTTTGACTATAGAGTTTCGTTCTCGAGAGTTAATTAATTGTTTAGAATGTAAAAAAAAGATGTTTTATTATTATTTTCTCAATAAAATGTTCAATCGTCATTGTAAGGGCAACTAGAATGTTATTTGTGAAATGTTACTATTTTCTTAACTTAACTTATTGCTTATTACCAAATTAAACTAACTTCCAGCTCCTTCCCCCCCGAGAGCACTACCAGCAACCCCGCCTGGAGGCCGTGTTGTACCTAGGGGTCCCAGAGCACCCAGTGTGCGGGGGACAGACGCTGTATGTGGCTCCAGAGGAGGGATCGCAAGCGGAGGCCGAGGCGCTGGTGACGCTGCCGCCGCGCCACAATTCACTGGGGCTGGTGTACTGCGATGCGGGCGCCGCATCCTTCACGAAGTACCTCAGCAAGATGACCATGACCTCGGACGAATGCTTCTATATAGTGACGTGTACTTATACCGAGTGATAGTGCAGTGATATGTGAATAATATGAAAGTTTATCTGATTTACTCAATTCAACATTTGGATTCACGATTATTGAAATGATTTGATTCAAGAGCAAGTTTCAGCTAGAAAAGTATTGATAGTTGCGGCATTGAATGAATTATTAATTTATTTAAATTTCTTTTTTACTTCATGTTATGTATTCTCTAAATTATTTACATAGTGTATGTGCTCATAATTAAACAATAATAATATGAGGTCTTAGTACATAAAATGAAGAAACAATTGTCTTTGTCAATTAAATTAATGGTCTCACGTGTACATCATATTAGATGAAATCTATTAATAGAAGTGTTATTTTTATTTTTGGTGGCGCAATTTATCACATAATTACTATATTTGTTAACAAAGTAGATGCTTTGTATAGTTTTATTACTGTGTAAATAGATCAGTATCATATTTAACATTTATTGATCCTATTTATCATTTAAATTACTACTTTTCAAGCTTGCTTTATTAATTGTTGAAATATTGACAATACATGATAAATATGTGGGTAAATAACAAATTTAATAATAAATAATATTCTTATTGAAATACAGGTCAAAAGGAAGGTTGTAGTAAAAATGTATAGCAGAATATTTTTGTACAGATAACCCGGCTATAAGATAGTTGTAGATTAAATACCATTTTCAATATATTTTCTATCCACGGTTGTATTTCACTTGCCTTGCTCACTCACTAAATCTATACATACAAACATTTTACATTTGAGTAACGAAAGGTAACTATTGTACACATTGTGATGCAAATGATGTATAGATTGAAAGTTAGTATTTCTCAAATAACTATCTATAGTTTTTGAACAGCATTGAAGATCGCTGCTTATCTGTTGGTTTTACAATCTAAGATTAATTTTTTAAAAGTGACATGCATATGAGATATTATTACTTGATGTTTGATAGTTTTTCTCTGCAAAGGTTATTTCTCAGATAACCAAAATTTGAAGACCATGGTAATTTCAATGGAGTTTTCTGCAATTGAAAAGGTAGAAGGAATAAATTTTTATTTGAATTGATTTTGAGAACAGGCATAATATATGTTTGCAATGTAAAAGCTTATAAAATAGATCAAGCAGTTTTTTGTAGGAAAAGTATTTTTAAACAGAAAGATACTTTTTTCTTTATTAAATATTAATTTTAAATATGTATATGTATTGTTACTATATGTAACACATAAATTATATAAGAGAGAGTATTCAAATGGATGAGATCTTGTTCATTAAATCCTAAATTATTTTAGTTGACTAAGGGCCGTTTTCAATAAAGTATCTGTCTCTTACGTAATTACCAAAATGTATTTAAGTAACAAAGATAACTGCTTCTGTGATTGATGGATAGATAAGTGCTTATCTTAGATAGACAAGTTACTGAAAACGGCCGTAGTTATCTGGCAGCAATCCGTCGGCGCATGCGCCGCCGCTGTTTGTGTTCACTACGACGACTGTCACTAAGCGATTCACTATTGTTTAAGTTTTGTACATATTGTAAGAGTTCACGAAATAAATAATAAAATTGATTTACGTTTTATTTATTAAATCTATATATGTATAATATTATTTCACATCAGTTTACGATTTCAGGGCATTCTGAAATAGTTCCAGCAACGCAATGCCGTGTTTAAACTTAGCTGAGTAAGTTTATAAGTTTATTAGTTAGATTTTAAAGTTATTTATTTAGTAAGATTTTAAAAGTACAGAATTTACTTTTTATTTAATTCACTAGTTTTTTACCTCTCATATATTGTATTCTATTTTTATATTTTTTTGCACTTATTCTATTTAATTTATATTATTTTATTATAGTAACATATAAGTTGTAGTTTTTACAATTTATATAAAATTATTAAAATATATATTATTTATTTCTATCGGTTTGTTCAAAATTTTACTTACACCTACCTTGTAAAAAAAGCTAAGTTCCTACCTATAAAAGATATATCAGTGAATACAAGAGAAAAGATAAGTGTTATATAATATGAAAGCATGAAAAATAAGCTATAGTTTCTGTCTGGTTTCTAAATGAAACTCCTTTAGGTCGTGGTCTAAAGCCAATATCTTGCGCTCATCCGGCGATATTAAACTCTAAACTGATGCCACTTTGATGTCTGGAACGTATAAGATCCCATGTGCTTATACATACACGTAGGATTTTCTTTGTAAGTATTCTATTAGTGCATCCTTGGATCACGTGCATGATATACATTTTGTTTTTACATTATACTTCGCCATATTTAAGTAGAGTACATTTTTTAAATTAGGGAAAATATGCCGTGTAATATTTATATTTTTTATAATTTACTAGGTTTTAGTGTAATTTTAAACACATTTTTAACGAGGTATTTAAATTTACTTTAAACGTAAATTGGAATAGAGAAATGATGTAACGTTTTAGTAAATGAGTTGAAATATTAAAAAAATACATTTTTTTTCAGAGTAAAAGAGTAGGTACTCTGTATTTCTATCTCTGTAAGTAATAAACTCTATGAAACATCGAATTTAAACGATGTTGTACAATGACAATATATACACAATATAGTACAAGATCTTATCTTGTAACATATAGCTGGTTATATTTACATGTATGCATGTATATAAATATGTTCATATTGTTAGCATATTGCTTTAGCTTGTCAGAGTTTAAACTCGAGATTATTTAGGAACAAAACAGCAAACAGTGGCTCAATATTGTTTCGTCACGTGCTTCGCTAATAGTTCGAGCGTCTCGTTCGCGCGCTCTTTGATTGCTCCCCGCGAGATCGTACGTGACTCGATATCGCGTCTTGAGAGTTGACACCGCGGCAGTGTACCGCTACTGAATGAAGATTAATTATTGAGTTAATAATATATAATTATATCCTCATGAAACATCGTAATTTATAAGCCTTTTTAAATAGAATAACTAAGATAAATCCTTTGTCAAAAACAATAGTCAACTTTGCTTCTTTTTCAAAGTAGTATTGTTCTTCCCCTCCCCACTCTGTTTTCCCTATCACCATTCACCATGTCTCTGTTGTGTGTGCGTCGATCGCTTCCTAAACAGGTAATAAGTAATAACAAATATGTGGTCAAAGCAGATTATTTGCATAGTTCAGCCATCATGAAAATGTGATATTAACTGTTTAAAATTGTTAGTTTTAATAATATCTTATAGGTATTCCATTTTTGAAATTCAATACATATAAAAATATTAGGTACTATTTTAGTTACAAGTTTTTTTAACTTTTCCTGTTTCAAATATAAGCTGTGAAACTGAAAAATCGTGGAATTATATAGGTAAGTAACAGACAGGGAGCCATTACGGCTTTCTGTCTGTAACAGACTAATGAACAGACGTTTTGAAATGTTTCGAAAATAATAAAGCTGGGTCTGTTAAACGTAAGTTACGCTGTGACTTGCGAATTGGAAAGGTTTGATAAATTATAAACTAAAAAGCCTTTAATGACTAAATTAATAATTTAATTAAGCTTGCATTCTTTGAGTGACAAGATTTAAAATATACTTTATTGAAGTTGCTGAAAAATAAATGAACTATGCTTTTGAGATTCGATTATTATTATTACTTATTTGATATCTCAAACTTTAAACTTACAAGAAGTTTATATAAATAAAATTTTACTGATCAATCGTGAACATATAATATATCGACACCTCGGGGTAGAAAGGTCGTAAACACTAAAATCGTAACTTTACAGGAGACGCAAAAAACGTAACAAAAAAAAAGTTATTGCTTATAACTTTTTTGTTTTTATACGTATTATTGAATGAAAAACTGTTAAATCTTTTGTTGTAAATAAATTTTAACGCCACATAGTCTGCATTTAAACAAATCTCATAGGTTTTAACTTAGCATGGAGTTACGACGTACAAATTTGAATAAAGTGGTGGATACGTCTGTTCAGAAAGCACACAATATGGCGTAACTACATTTACCTTGACACTCTTAGCGGATTGGGCTTAAAAGCCAATGTAATCTTATCAATATATTGTACTATAGTACAATTATAATTTCGTTAAACGAGTACTTACCTTACTTACCTTCCCTAACTTTAAACTATTCTCATATTAAATTTACTTTAAATCATTGCAGGTCTGCAGTATAGGCGTTATGAATCAGTAGATAGTTAGGTAGATAATAACCAAGTTTCAAACATTATGATTAAAGAAAGGCAAACTAATAATCAGTCATAATGAATCAAAATAGTCATTGATAATAACCAAGTTTCAAATTTCTGTACCTACTTATTCATGAAATAAATATTAACTGTTAATTGCGTACCTACTTCAATAAAGAAAATATATTTTTTTTTTATAATTTAAAAATAATATTAATTGTATAGTATATATATTTTATATATAATCTAGGGCAATGCTTGACTACATTCCATCTGATGGTAAGTGGAATGTAGTCTAAGGTGGTAAAGCCATTACCCTAGCAACCTTGAATAGGTCTTCTTCTTCTTCTTCTTCTTCTTCTTTTTCGTCTTCTCTTGAAGACACCCACATTGTATTCGGCCGGAAATACCGACACAGGCAATGTTCTGTTCCAATCCTTCGCTGTACGAAGTAAAAAAGACCAAGCAAAGCACTTCGTTTTGACAGGTGGAATGTCCACATCAAAAGGATGAATACCTGCCGTGCGTCGGGACGTCCGGTGATGGTAGGGGGGAAATTGGGTCTTGTAATTCCTACGCACACTCACCAAAATGTATCTTATAGAATACTGAGAGGCTAGCAATTCTACGCCTGTGTGTATTCAAGGCTGTGGAGGTCGGCTTCGACCATTTCGGGATCGCTTATAAGCTTCTTTGCTCGCATCTGAATTGAGTCCAGAACCGCAAGATGAGACTTTGCGGCACCAGCAAATATGTGACCACAGTGCTCAACACACGACCGGATCTGTGCTTTGTATAAAACAAGAAGCTGTTCCGGTGTAAAGTGCTGCCGGAACTTCGCAAGAACGGCAAGCTCTGCTGCTGCTGCTCTTGCTCTGGACTCAATGAACCGACCAAAGTTGAGGTTCGAGGAAGCCTAAAAACTGAAGCCGGTCACTTTATTCCAAGGATACATTCTGGAAAGTAGGAGCCAAGGTGAAAGTGCTCCTTTTGGCGGTGAACAGACACGTCTGCGTTTTGGTGGCGTTGAATTTTACAAGATTGGCATTGCTCCATGCGGAGACTGCTTGAAGTTTGTCACTCAAACATTGCACCATAGCTTCTCTTACAGACTGTACTTGATCTCTACTAGCCCGAGTATTTGGCAGATATCTTTCTACAACTGTGCTGTCGTCTGCATACCCATAGATACCGGGCTTCAACAGATCGTTAATTTGTAGCAGAAAAAGAGTTGCAGAAAGAACGGACCCCTGAGACACTCCGGCATTTATTGTCAAGGGTTCCGAGGAACACCCGTCGATAACTACTCGAAGAGATCAGAAAGCTCAGAAAGTCCGTTATCCAGCCGATCATACCAGGAGATATACCGTACGCTGAAAGCTTACTTAAATCATTATTATTATCAGTTTCATCTTCGGTGTCAGTGCCAATAAGTATATTTTTAATTATCTTATTATGAGGCAATTGCAGATATTTCTGGTGGTATGCTTTAGGTATCACTTCGCTATCACAAAAACGTTTCAAATAATAAAATTTGGCAATTGAAATAGGTAATCAGGCATTATATAAATTACGTAATACAAAATCTGTATTCTGGTTTCCTTCATCTTTGACATCCTCTTTTTCAGTAATTTTGTTTCTCTTTTCCCTTTATTTTTGTATAAGTATCCCGCTCTTTTCTAGCTTCTTCAAATAAACTAACTTTTCCTGCAATAGCTTCTTTATTGGTGGAGTATTTAATACAAATTTGAAGGTGGAGTATTTAATACAAAGTTTTCTTTTTGAAGGTAGCATTTCGAATAGTTTTGAACTTTCCTTTTTTTAGAATTTCTTTAGTGAAAGTTTTTAAGGCAATTTCTTCCCAATTTATAAAATCATTGTTGTAATTTTTCAAAGGTTAACAAGGCGTAAAAGACAAATACTTATTACATTGGCTTTTACGCCCAAATATTTTACATTAATGACAGTGATACAACCAAAACAACTTTATGATCCCATGCAATTGGTATATACACCATTATTTATTTAAAAAACTGGTTTAAGGTATGAAAAAATATGGGAAGTATAACACATTTTTTCTTAAATAATAAAATTTTGTGCACACAGATCGATAGAGCTTGAAATTCTATACAAAACTGTATCATTAACTCATTTTCGCCAAAAGTGGTCTTTACGACCTTTCTACCCCGAGGTATCGATATACCTATTACCTACCGACTATTTCAAATATTTTTTACTGTAGGCGATTTAATATTTATTTATATTCTGTTAGTGTGTCGAGAAGATAATATGAGTACCTATTATAAACTATCAAATTAAGCTAATGTATAAATTAAAAAATTGTTAAACTTTCAGAATAAAAGAAGATTTCATTTAACAATATAATTTTGAACTTGTTTTAATATGCTAAAAACAGAACAGGTAGGTTCTCGAAACCAAAAGAATACTTAGCGTAAAGTTAAGAGAATGTTTATATTAATTATAGTACATTTAAAAATAAAATATTACTATGTAATATACGAAAGATAGTTGACAGCAACTAAATTTAAATATAGTATTCATTCATTATTTTTATGTCTTATGTTTCAAAAGCTAAAAGATAAATTGGTAATGTCCACGTGTAAGTCCACAGATTGGTTTTGGGCAAGATCCAAATGTTCCTCTTGAAGTTATATTATGGCCTCAGTAGTTAGGACCAAGGCTGTTCAATTCTTCTTTTTAAAGATAACACCTAATAGTGAAATAAAGGCTGCTTACGATGCTTAACCTTTCCAATCCTTTAGGACTCCATATTTAAATTATTAGATTCGGTAATATATCTCCTTGGGCAGTAAACGTTATTGTGATCGCGAAAGTGCTTTTATCTCAAGGGACACCTTCATTCCGCTCGGAGACGGAATGCTGTCGGCACCTACAACTTACGAGAAGACGTCTTGTCTTTTTTATATATATATATATTAACGTATTAACGATACACGTAGTACATTTTAGAATTATGATGGTATAATGACAATTTCCATTGACACAAAGATAATATAACACCATAGATAAAGTATGAACTATTACCTATTTATTAATTATAGTTAATTTACTGCTATAATTTGCAACAAATTCGCAACACATTCGAAGTGCGGGGTGAGCAAAAATCATATAAGTATTATTATAAGTGTTTATCGATTCAGTGGGCGGGAGGGAAGTTAACAGTTACAAATAAATTAAGAGTTATAATAACTTATTGTACTAACATTGAGTTCGGATTATTAAAGATATTTGATTAAAGACTAATAATATTTATTTAGTGTTTATTATTTTAACAATTCACAAAAACAAAAGTTAAGGTACTAAGTACATTATCTTACAGGTCACGTTCGTATAGTATTGTGGTAAGGAGGCTGTTACATCTCCCCGTGACTGAGATAGCCCTCTTTTACATCAGATAAAGCGATGAGACGTGGTCACGTGATGTTATATCTTATAGCATTTTATTTCTTCACAAATTTAAATTCTTTTAAACTGTTATTTCTTATAAGAAAGACATATTTGTCTTGCTTCAAGCATGAATTGAATTCGTCGTCTAGATTTTCTTTCTTTAATAGTTCTTCCTGCTTTGATATGGGTCGATGCACTTATGCTTAAGTTAAGATCTTCCAGACCAGAATTCATAGGTCCAGAGACCGAGTGAGGACATGGGATTGCTGATAATGAACCCAAATGATTGTAACTAATTGAGGAACCAAAGAAAAAAAATGGTCATTTTTAGGATTTGTTTTAAAATATCTATAAACATGTATAGCCAAGTTAAGCTTATTTAAATTTAAATAAATATAGAATGAAAAATAAACCGATACGGACGGGGATTCGAACCTGCGACCTCTGGGCAACCGTCCCGACGGTTTATATTTCATTCTAAATAAAAAAAAAATACAATTCATGTTAAGTGTGGCTGGCAATAAGAAAAGCATAGAAAGCATTCGAACTTGTAAATTTTAAGCAATTTTTGGAGTCATGAATAAATACTTTCTTCATTTAATTAGCTGTTACAAAAAATAAAAACAATTGGTTAGAAATCTGTTCTGAATTGTCGGTCACTTAATTTGTGTTATCCTTTCGGTAACTATAATTACTAATTTCTTGTTATTATATTATTATCATGAAGTGATGGGATGTCTCGAGTTATAAATATTAAACAAGGAATATATTTTCTGTGTTTTAAGCCTTAAAAAGAGCTTTGAGGGAGTGTTAACGTTTCGAGAATATTCCATTAATTTATGGATTTAAAGAAGGAATGATCAATTTTGAGTCTTAAAAGAAAAAGCAGTTGGTTATTGATGGTGCTGATTATATTATTAAAATTGTTGATAAAAATGTGGTTTTTGTTTATTTTCCTTTAATTAATAAGAACTAGTGGCCGCCCAGCAACTGAAAATCGTCCGTAATCTAAAGTGTTAATGTTTATGAAAGTTTGGGCTTAAACCTAGGCTGGTAAGATGCTTTCCATTACTTGCTAGAACGAGATACATCGAAAAGTGCTATCACCTCGAGTATCTGTTTTTCGTTTTAGAAAATGACTTAGATAGTATTTAAAAATAATATATGCGACAAATAAAATAAAAATACATAAAATCAAAAATATTTATTGAAAGTAAATTTAAAAAATATATGGTCAGGGTAACACATTTTTTATTTTTTTATCCGCCACTTCGAGAACCTTTTAAAAAAGAAATGATAAATAAATTACAACAAAACTACAGCCATATTTTTCGAAACTACTTATAAAACAATGGATGTTATTAAAACATTGAGAACTAAAATGTTTTGAAAAATTCGCTGATGCTTCTTCCATTCTCAATTTTTTCTGTGCAATCGTGTCGATCCATATATGTCGCCAGTTAACGTCCGTGGGAAATCTAGAATATATATTCCTGGATATATCACATAGATGTTGCAGAATTGGTTAGAATAACATTGGAATAAATTATCGAAAAACTGTGCCATTTACAGTTTTATAATTGGTCCGTAGGACAATTCTCTCTTAATAATTTGTGTAAAAAGGGATCCAAAGATTTTGGTTCACGTATTAATATAATGATTATATTTTGTTTTGTAAATTGTTCTTGCAATACAAAACAAAATTTTCGTGAAACAAATGTACACTACAGTCCACAGTCTCCGTGAACGATGACGTCACATCACGCTACGTTAATTGTCGCGCAATCCGACAGCTGCAAGCCCTACTTTGAAAACACGCTTACATTATCCTCGATTTAAATGGGAACATACGGATTTCATCATAAAACAAATTAACTTGCATAAAAGCATAATTTTACATAAAATTTGTACTATGTTAGATTCAGATAGTTTAATATTAAATAGTGAAAAAAATATACATGTATTTTGATATATTTGCATACCCAATCTGTTCAATAAAAATTAATGTTCTTGTAGTATATTAACAGTTTTGCAGCTTTATTAAATTTGGTCATAGTGAGACTTTTGCCCTCACAACGGGATACTAAAAGAATATAATATTTATATTGGTGATTACAGTATATTTCAGTGTACAGTCCTATTGTATAATTAGTTCATCGACCTTCAAAACTCATTGACATTGAAAAGTATAACCTATCTTCATTCGTAATGAAATACTTAATCAGTTCCTGTAGTTAAAAGAACGGAAATGTATAAATTATCTCAATTACTTAAATAATACATTAATTCGTTCCTAATTCCCACAATCCCGCGGGTTTAGGAGCGGTGGTGTTTAGCAATTTAAATATTCTCGCGACTTCTACAAAGCCCTTATTTGCGCCTTTTTTGAAATAATTAACATCAATTGTTTGCTTCTAAATAAACTTTAATTAAGTTAACTACATGTCCTATGAGCTACATTTTATTTGATATATAACACCAATAATAAAATAGTTACTATACCTAAATTGTACAATAAATGTTTTTATATTAAAGTTATCTCTATGTGATTTGAGAAAATATCATAATTATTGAAAATTTTAAACTTTTACTCGTTCGCAAGTCACGAATAAGATGCCCTAATGGAATACAAATGAAAACTTATCGGTACTAAAGTAAGTTTAAATTAAAATAATTAAAAGACGCACTGATATCATGAAAGAATTGAAAAACAACGCTTTTGTTTTTGATAATAACAATATTTTCGTCTTTTAAATTTTCTTGCAAACAGCATAGAGTAAATGCAACCATCGAAGCAACGGAAATGACTCAATACTCAATATTGTAGTACAATAACATTCATCTGAGTGCGGTTTCTTGTTCGCGTTCGATAAATATTACACTTACGATGTTGACTTTTATATTTTACTCTTTGTGTTGTTGCGATTGTATGATTGTTTGCTTTCTCGTCATGATAACTATACATTCATATCATTTATAAAACGTGTTAATCCAAAACAAGGTAATAATACGAATAACATTATTATTTGTCTATTTATAACGAACTATAAATTCAATATTAATATTTGTAAGTTTTTATTTTATTTTCTAAATATTTACGTCTTTTATCAATTATTCCTAAACATCTACACCTGATTAAGATATAAGTTGCAATGGTTGCACATTCCATTGTATAGCAGCTATAATGATAACGTTGCCACTAAACGAGGCAAAATCAGTTAAAATATATAATATACACATGATTAGAGGGCGGAATGATACGGAGACACAATCACATAAAGAAAACCGTTAATTTATGTATAATATATTTAGTATCTATATATAAAATAGTTTATAACAATTAGTTATATTCTTATTTCATAATATGTTCATCTTATTATGGTAAAACTTTGCTACATTATTCTGAGTTTATTACCGACTATATTTTTTAAAATAAGTTATTTCGATGGCAGGCCTTTTTTTCTGGCAACATTTTTTTTTCTTAAAGATATATGAAGAAATAAACAAATGGTATGACTTTTTAAGCAAAAATTGTAAACATAAACATGTATATTATGTTTTATATTAGCTAATTGCTAGTGTATTTGAGTGTTCGTGCGAAGAAATGATTCAATGAATGAAAGTACTCCAACAGTCGGATATCGCCGGTTAGTGGCGGACAATGTCAAGTGTCAAAGGGCAAAGGACGACTGACTTGGTAACATACTATACATCTTCTTTAACATTGCTTTGTAGCTAAGATAAGATGGACATTTATACCAGTAAAATAAATAAAAGTGTAAAGTAAGACAGTCAAGCGAGATAATAGTTTTAAAATAATAGTTATTATTATTAAGTAGATTAAATAATAACAACTTTTAATATAAAGTTCCTTATAATTCCCGCTCTTAGCGAATAAAGTACATGGACAGCGTGACAGTTCAAGGATGTCGTCTTAAGATGGCGTCCTTTTTTCGGTTAGATAAGGGCAATTGTTTCAATAAATACAAATTGAAGAAAACCGACAAATTTCGCTGAGAGATGGTAGTGATATGTCCACGGTTTTGAGCCCGATCCAAATATCCTTCTTGAAGTGATATTATGGCCTTAGTAGTTAGGACCAAGATTGTTCAATTCTCTTTTTTATAGATAACACTTAATGGTGAAATAAAGGCTGCTTACGACGCTAAACCTTTTCAATCCTTTAGGACTCCATATTTAAATTATTGGAATCGGTAATATATCGCCTTGGGCAGTAAACGGTATTGTGATCGCGAAAGTGCTTTTATCTCAAGGGACACCTTCGTTCCGCTCGGAGAAGGAATGCTGTCGGCACCTACAAGTTACGAGAAGATCAAGATAACATTATACTTTAGTTATAGTATTACCTATTTATTAATTAGGTATAGTTAATTTACTGTCATAATTTGCAACAAATTCGCAACACATTCGAAGTGCGGTGTGAGATTTATTTGTAACTCACCATTTTTGTGTTACGAGCACGAATCATTTAATTCTTATTATAAGTGTATATCGATTCAGAAGGCGAGAGGGAAGTTAACATTCATAAATAAATAAGCGGTATAAAAACTGATTGTAGTGCATTGAGTTCTATTTATTAAAAACGATATTTGTTAAAAGAGTAGTTATATTTATTTATTGGTTTATTATTTTAACAGTTCACAAAAGTTAAAGAACTAAGCCCGTACGTTATCTTACACGTCACTTTCTTATAGTATTGTGGTATCTGGCACAATGGACTGGTGTACAAGTTATACCAGTTCAAGGTGTCGGACAGACTCGTACTCATCATACGGGACTACCTGACGAATCGCTCCTTTCGCTACAGAGTGGAAGGCGTCTTGTCAACCCCCCGCCCCATCAGGGCGGGTGTTCCCCAGGGTTCAGTTCTCTCGCCCATCCTCTATTCCATCTACGCTAGCGATATTCCTAGACCGCGATCTAAAGTGCACCTTGCCATGTACGCGGACGATACCGCGCTTTACACGTCCTCTAAGGATCACTGGGAGATATACCAACGTCTCCAATCCGCAGTCGACTCCCTTGAGAGTTGGCTGCGGAAATGGCGGATCGAGGTAAACCCTGAGAAGAGCGTTTCGGTGCTCTTCGAACGGGGCCCCCCAAGGATCCTCCCGCGAATCAAACTCTTTGATAAACCGATACCTTGGAAAGACGAGGCAAAATACCTAGGAGTAACGTTAGATAGAAAGTTAGTTTTCACTGCGCATATTAGGACCGTTCGTAGCAGAGCGGCCTACATATTAGGTCGTTTATATCCGCTGTTAGGCAAGCGGAGTAAAATGTCCCTTCGCAATAAGGTGACACTTTACAAAGCTTGCATACGTTCCGTCATGTCCTATACGAGTCCCGCTTTTGCGCACGCTAATCTGAAACCCCTTCAGGTGATTCAGAACAGGTTTACACGGATTGCAACCGGGGCGCCGTGGTTCGTACGCAACATCGATCTCCATAGAGACTTGAACCTTCCGACCATCGCTCAGTACTTCAAGGGGCTTTCCCAAAAGTACTTTGAACGTGCTGAGCGACACCCGAACCCACTGGTGGCTGACGCCGCAGAGTATAGACCACGTAAGACTACTTTAGTCAGAAAAAGAAGACCCAAGTCGGTACTCGTTGACCCCGACGACGCGTTCACAGTAGGTAATAACGTGTACGCGTAGGCATAATTGACACCACACAACATACAGACACACACCGTCTGTACCGGTATAGACGAGGTCCCAACTGAGTAAGTGCTTCGTTGCTCCGGCGTTCTGCCGTCGGAGGACGCTAGTGTCCAAATTTCCTTAGCTTCCCTCCTGACTAACGACGCCCCGAGCCGAGGTCCGTGTCTCAATCTGAGACGCCCTCGGGACGTCGTTCCCCATGGGGGCCCATCTGGCCCCCCCTTTTTAAGGGTGGGTCTCCTGACCCACCCATTCCCCCGGTGACGCTGTAATAGCCAACAGGGCTAACAGCATAGACAGACAAAAAAAAAAAAAAAAAAAAAAAAGTATTGTGGTAAGGAGGCTGTTACATCTCCCCGTAATTCATCTTCCGAAAATTAAAATCTTTTTAACTGTTATTGCCTATAGAAAAGACACATTATCTCGCCTTAAGCAAAACTGTGAATTTGTTGTCTAGTTTTTCTTTTTCAATAATAAGAATGAAGTAGTCCTTTGATATGGGTCAATGCACTTAAGTAAGACCTTACTTTTATCTAAAGACCGAATGAGGACATTGGATCTCTGGTAATTAACCCAAATGATTGCAAGTTAATTAAGCAATGACAAAGAAGATTTCAATTTATTTTGTAAAGTGAGATCGAAAAAGAAAACATTCATACTTGTAACTTTCAAGAAATTTTTGGAGTCATGAAAAATATTTTCTTATTTTTATTACTTGTTATTCCGAATTGTGTCACTTAATTTTTGTTATAGTCTTGGTAACAGTAATTAAGAACCTTTTGTAAATTTCATGAAGTGGATGCTTAAGAATATTATTATTAAACAAGTTTTTTTTTTGTGTTTTAGGCTTTAATAAAAAAGACATTTGAGGAAGGATGAACGTTAATATAATATATAAACGGAAATATCTCAATGTTTCCGTTTATTTTTGGATTTGAAAGTAGAAAAGAAAAGTAAGTCGTAAAGAAGAAGCAGTTGGTTATTGTTGGCGTTGGTTATATTGAACAAAAAACAGAACTCACAAGAACTGGAGCAACGAATAAACATTATGCACAATTTTAAGAACAAATTTTATTAAAAAAAACCTAAATAGTAATTATAAATTACATAAATATTTTGTATTTAAAATGAAACGAAACCCTACTAGAATTTACAGGTAAATTGTTCTTACAATACAAAACAATATTTTCAGACAATAGACAGCTGCAAGCCCTACTTTGAAAACACGCTTACATTATCCTTGATTTAACTGGGAAACATACGGAACTCTACATGAACTTGCAACTTGCATAAAAGAATTGTTCGCCATGAAATTTATATTTGTTACATTTAGATAATTAATATATAATTGTGAAAAAATTAAAATATATATTTTAATATATTTGCATACCTAATCTATTTCAATAAAAATGTCGCCATTGCCCAAAGTTTTATGCTCTCATAATAATTTTACCTTTTTGTAGCTTTATTAAGTGTGGTCATAGCAAGAAGCAGACTATTGGCCTCATAACAAAATACTAAAACTAATACAACATTTATATTGAACATTTCAGTTCTTTTGTACCATTAGTTCATCGACCTTCAAATCTCATCTTTAATAGCAATGAAATACTTCATCTGTTCCTGTAATTAGGTGAACGGAAATGTATAAATTATCTTAATTACTAAATAATACATTAATTCGTTTTTAACTGCCACAATCCCGCGGGTTCAGTGGCAGTTGTGTTTAGCAATTTAAATATTCTTGAGACTCCTCTAAATCCCTTATTTGCGCCCTTTTTGAATGAATGAATCTAAATAATTAACATTAATTGTTTGCTTCTCAATAAACTTCATTAAGTTACCATCCGACATATCCTATGAGGCACGTCTATACATATAATAAAATTGTCAATGGTCGATTTCAATTTGAATGCAGTTTTCGGGAAGATATTGTAATATTCTTCACCTAACATTTAGTGTTTATTTTATCTAAATCGATTAAAAAATAAAAAAGTGATATCAATTTATGTCAATCACGTAATAGGAACCATGCATATCTAATTCTATACATGTAATAAATCTGTAGAGGAGTAGTTTTTGTACATTGAAAATTTTAAAATAATATACCAGGATGTAAAGTGATAAGTCACGGAATCTTTTTTTAAAATTTTTAAAACTTTAGTCTGCTTATCTGTTTGTTTTTTAGTTGTGCATGTGACAGATATATGTAATATTGATACATATAATATTGTTATTATATTGTAATTCTGTATGTAGGTAAAATAAAGATATTATTATTTATGAAACTACATAATACCGTTGACAATAAATATGCGAAATATTGATGTAGCAATAGATTTAAGAGTTTAGAATTATTTAGAACTATATATCATTGTTATTACTAGTACATTATTAAAGTAGTAAAAGATATTGATTTGACGAACATTCGGAAGTAGCCTGAAGATATTAAATATATTGTATTTACATATCTTATTAGGTAAGCCGTAAATGTGTGAAAGATATAAGATTGTTATAAATATTCTAGACATTTAAAATGGTTATGTACTATTATATTGTTATTATGAGATAATTAATGATGTTTAGAGTTGTGAATATGACCAATCTCCAGAAGCTGCTGTTGGCGCTTCTGTCGATGTTATTATGTTATAAACATGGCTGTTAGCCTCTATTAAAGGTAATCTGTATTGGACAACTGGCAAGATAAGTGATTCTTATACTTATATTGTTTATAATATGTGTAATAACTATTGTGGGTATTTCACTGTATTAAGTTATTGATAATTGTGTTTAAATAATTACACAGTAATAAATATATTACTGTATTTATTATATTCATGTACCGGGAGTCATTTTGTTATTTTAATTGATATATTTGTTTAGTTCTTTCTTTTCTTTAAACTTATCCAGATAATATTATCATATATATATAGTGGGCAGAGCCTGATTAAATACTTTATAGTATATTATTTTAGTGGTTTTTAATTGTAGAATCTTATAATATCTAACACACGCAACGCGAAAAAATAATATAACTAATGTAATCTTTTATACATAGAAATTAGAGCGTCACTCTGAGTAACATTTAGTTTTTAACTAGCTGTGCCTGCGACTTCGTACGCGTAGATTTCGCTTTATTTGTTAACCGATGGTTGTAAAAAAAAGCAGGTCCCCCTGTTTACACTTTTGAAAATATTTTTTTTTCGTGTTGTATGCACAACTAAAGGACAAACAGATAAACAGACAAAGATTTTAAAAATGCTGAAAATGGATTATGTTAGTTATCACTTCACATCCTGGTATATATTTTTTTATATTTTCAATGTACAAAGACTACTTCTCTATAGATTTATTACATGTATAGAATAAGATTTGCATGGTACCTATTATGTGATTGACATAAATTGACATTACCTTTTTTATTTCTTAACCAATTTTGATAAAATAAACACTAAATGTTAAGTGAGGCCTGTGATAATATATTCCTGAAAACCGCATTCAAATTGGTCAAGCCGTTTCTGAGATTAGCGTGCACAAACATACAGACATACAGACAAACTGAAAAACCATTGTTTTGGGTTCTCTTGCTCTTATAAAGGCCCCCTATGATGTTTTTTTTTAATATTTTCCATGTACAGGAATGGATCAGTGACAATTTTATTATATTTACTAGCTTTTGCCCGCGGCTTCGCAGGCCTTAAATTCGTAGTAAAACAATTCCCACTTCTTTTAAGTGATATACTGACTTATTTTAAGTGATACAATCAAAATTACGTCATCGGCAGACATCGCTCACTGTCAAAAGTATATTAAAAGTTTTTAATAAGGATACAATATTAGGTACTGTAATTATTTTTATACTTCTTTGGTTTTTACTTAAACGTCCATTTAAATACTTCTTAAACAGAGTACTTAATAACCATTCTAACTATAGTATATCACACTTACAGATTTTCATTGAACATAATCAAAGTATTACCATGACTATACTATATACTTATATACTTGAAGAATTCTGAGCTACACAATCGACGTTATTTTCACCAACAACTTGCAGGTCTAGTTTTATTAAATAAAAAAAATCTATTTTAAATGATAAACATTCAGTAAGCTATATGCGTTAACAAAATTTTCAATACTGAACATTCAGAAAAGCCACTTTTGAGACAGTCTGCACGGTTCCATAACATAGCCGCAAACGCGAAGACCATAGGTCTTTAAATCATTTTAAATCTGTAATATCTTCGAAAATATTTTTTTAAATTACATGCTGTAAAGGGCTATATTGTTTAATAATAAATGTAAAATGTATTTAAGTTACTTAATTAGATAAGGATTAACGCTGTATTGCTTAGAATTGCTTCGTAAATAAGCCATTATTTCACGTAAAAATAAAGGATAAGAATTGGCTATTGTGGGTTATCCCTAAGAGATAAACATATACCATCGCGGACTTTCTTGTAAAAGTTTTTAAGGTATACAATACTTAGAACATTATTTTGATCTATCTCGTAGAGTTCAGCCAGCGTTTGTATTGTCAGCGCAAAACAATGTGTTTGTTTACAACTTCGCATTAGAAATCTTGAAATTATCAGTGGTTCTCTGATATATTAAGCATGTTATTATATATATTATAAAACCAGACCTTCAAATTAATGGTCAAAATAACGTCGATGGTGTAGCGCAGAATTCCTCAAGTTTACATGGTCATATTTTTATTATTTTCAATATAAATTTATAAGTGTGATATATGGTTAGACTGGTTATTAAGTACTCTGTTTTACTACGAATTTAACGGGTGCGAAACCGCGGGCAAAAGCTAGTATGATATATAATACAAATAATAAAATTGTTACGATTCCTAAATTTTTCAATATATGTTTTTATAATAAAGTTATTCCTACGTGATTTTAAGTAAGTGTTAGACTGCATTAATTATTATTCACGAAAAAACTGTCCTAATGCAATGCAAATGAAACCTTAAACGTAGGTACTGAAATATGTTTCAATTTAAATAAAACAAACCAAAAAACAACATATTTAACGATGTCGTTGATAACAATAACATTTTCATCTTTTCAAATTCCTTGCAAAAAGCATAAAGTAAATGCAACTTTCAAAGCCACGTAAACGACTAATACTCAATACTGTAGTACAATAAAATTCAGTTGAGTGCGCTTTCTTGTTCGCGTTTACTAAGTATTACACTTACGATGTTGACTTTCATTTTACTATTTGTGTAGTTGCGATTTTACGATCGTTTCTGTCCTCGTCATCATATATCATATCATTTAATTTATAAAACGGCGGCATCTAATATTTGTCTATTTTATTAAATTATTATGTCATACAGAAAAAATACTATATGGATTTTGATGAAATTTGGTACGATTATAAGCTACAGCAATAACTTACAAGAGAGTGTTAACTTAAACCGTAGAAAGTGAAGAGGCCAAACTAATGATCAGCTATGAGGATTATTTTAACCTTGAAAGCAGATACGCGTTCAAAACGAGTTATGTAATGAAATAAATATAACATACAAAATAATATTTGATACACTAACAGACCAACGCACAGACTAACAGCAACGTGTTTCTTTGCACAGGACTTCCTTTAGTATTTTTACTTGTCACTAAAGAAGACTTCTGATTTATTCGACTCTTCGTTAATATCTAAGTTAACTTAAGACTAAGTTTAGTTTCTTGGAAACTGTGGTTGTTCTTGTAGTTGTTTTTGTGGTATTCGTGAAACTTAAATCGAATTTAACTTGTCGCTTAGAGACAAAGAAATATTCAGTTCTATCTTAAATTATTTAGTTTAATTGTAGATAGAGCCATATGTAGATAAAAAGCAGTTAAAAATGTAAATTTTGTCATTTTATTGTAATAGTTTTTTATACTTCCAATAAGTAAAACTTTTTTATTTAAAAGTACATGTTTAAAATACATATTTAGACCACAGAGCACACTTAAAACTAAACAAAGTTACTATGTTATAGTCTAACGACACACGGTCACGCGACGAGAAGGAGGATTTCAAGGGAGGATAGAGCGTAGAGACTATTGTCATTAGGGCACTATTGTACTTCATGTTATTGGTTAAGTTACTATTGGTCCTTACTAAATAAGTATAACAATAATCTACTTATAATATTATATGCATGTCAGGTAAGTATAATTACTAGCTATATCTCTATTATCAAATCAGTAAAAAGTTAAAACTTTGCCAACATATTCTGTGCTTTATACCAACTGCTATCAAAACTCTATAGATAAGTGAACAAATAAATGAATTATATTATTAAATTTTATTTTCTGAAGAATATATGTGTACATAGTTATGTATATTTGTTTAATAATGTATATTTGTTTAATAATAATGTATATTTGTTTCATAATTGTTTAAAAATTGAACATTGGATCTCTGGCAATTAACACAAATTATCATAATTAATTGAGCAATGAAAGGTAGGATATAAATATTTTTTAATTTTAGACTAATGTTGTTGTAAAGTGAAACCGACATATAGAAAACCATAGAAAGCATTCACACTTGTAGATCTTCACGAAGCATCACGAAGCATCTTTCCACTTCATGATAATAAATCATGAAGTGGAAAGATGCTTCGAAATAGAAATATTAATATTAAACAAGAAATATACTTTTTTTGTTTTAGGCTTTAATAAAAGAGACGTTTAAAAAAGGATGTTTTTTTAGATGGTTATTTCGTGGATTTTAATGAAGTAACTAACAGTTATTAGTCTTAAAGAAGAAGCAGTTAGTTGACTATTGCTATTGTTGGTTATGTTATACAAATGGTTCTTGAAAATAATTATTTGTGTTATTTACTCTACTCTACAATTTCAAGTCGTAATGCAACCGACGAGCCAATAATGATACTGAGCAAATAAAAGAAATGTTATATAATAAACATAAAAACAGAACTTGAGCAACGAATAAACATTTTCTATTTTTTTAAGAACAAATTTTATTTTGGTCTGTCAAATTGACAGATGCACAAATTGTTGGTATTTTCCGAGCACAGTTATAAACATCCTCATAGTACTCTATAATACTTTAAATCTTTACTCTACAATGATATTATTTTTTAGTATAAAGTGTTGCTAGAGCTTTGGTTTTGTTAAATATAATTTCATTTAAGCATGGTCATATTTTTATTCAAAAAATGAATATAAAAAACATAATATAAATATACTACTACGTAGATATAAACATGTTTTAATAATCATTAAATGAATATAGAAAATATATTAAAAGACGGTATCAAGAAAGATTCAGTAAAAAACGCAAAGACCAGCTTCTAGAATCAAGAGCATCTGGAGACTGCGCACTTGAAATGTTATTTTGAAGGGCAATATAAATGAAAGATGTTAAATCACATTAATGTTTTGTATTTAAAATAAAATTAAATCCTACTAGACTTAAATAGTCTAACGTTATTTTTTTCTAATAAAACTAAACAAATTTTTCAAGAAGCAAATGTAAACTGTAAGGTCTACAATCTCCGTGAACGATGACGTCACATCAAGCTAAGTTAATTGCCAGACAGCTGCAACACATACAGAATTATATATTAAACGATTAAACTTGCATAAAAGCATAATTTTACATGGGTTTTATCATTGTTATAATATATTAGTAAAATGTTGGGGAAAATCGAAACATCATAGTTGTATAACAATGTAAGTATACAAATAATACAACAATAACAAAATATACATTATCTTGCATGAGAATTCATTATTTTTATACTTATTTATAATGCTAATTCAACGTGTAGGTAGGTAAGTAAAGCTACGGGTTCGTTTCCCACACGGACCAATTGTTGTGTGACCCGCAAATTGTTTTGAAGTACTTCTTTTCTCCTTGTAGTTAGATGAACAAAAATGTGTAAGTTATCTCAATGACTTACATACATAATACATTAATTCGTTCCTAACTGCCACAATCCCGCGGGTTCAGGAGCGGTTGTCTTAAATTTAAATACTCTCGCGACTCTTATAAAGTCTTTCTTTGTGCCCGTTTTAATGAATTCCTCTAAATAATTAACATCAATTGTTTGCTTCTAAATAAACCCTACTTAAGTTAACTATCAACCTATACATGTTTCACTGTTGCACGCAAACCTCATTCATCTCCTATCACCTATTCACCTCATACATCCAATGTATATACAAATAATAAAAAAAGTCTCGGTTACAAAATTGAACAATAAATGTTTTTGGAGTTTACTGCTTAAGAATCGATTTTGATATAAGGCGCCTGATATGAGCAAATGTGAGGTGTAAAATCTACTGAACGACGTTACCTCGTTACGTTTTGTGCGCAACTGTCTAATTTGGTTGTCATTTGTTAGTGTGTTTTTTTAGTTGTGTATTTTTTTTTCGTGTTGTATGCACAACTAAAGGACAAATAAATAAACATACAAAGAATTTAAAAATGCTGAAAATGGATTATGTTAGTTATCACTTCACATCCTGGTATATATTTTTTTATATTTTCAATGTACAAAGACTACTTCTCTATAGATTTATAACATGTATAGAATAAGATTTGCATGGTACCTATTACGTGATTGACATAAATTGACATTACCTTTTTTATTTCTTAACCAATTTTGATGAAATAAACACTAAATGTTAATTGAATATTGATAATATATTCCTGAAAACCGCATTCAAATTGGTCAAACCGTTTCTGAGATATGCTTGCACAAACATACAGACAAACTGAAAAACCATTGTTTTGGTTTCTCTTGCTCATATAATGGCCCTCTATGGTGTTTTTTTTTAATATTTTCCATGTACAGAAATGGATCAGTGACAATTTGATTATATGTACTAGCTTTTGCCCGCGGCTTCGCAGGCCTTAAATTCGTAGTAAAACAATTCCCACTTCCTTTTTTTTGTATTGGCTTCTATATGACTTATTTTAAGTGATACAATCAAAATTACGTCATCGGCAGACATGGCTCACTGTCAAAAGTATATTTAAAGTTTTTAATAAGGATACAATATTAGGCACTGTAATTTATACTTCTTTGGTTTTTACTTAAACGTCCATTTAAATACTTCTTAAACAGAGTACTTAATAACCATTCTAACCATATATCACACTTACAGATTTTCATTGAACATAATCAAAATATTACTATGTAAACTTGAGGAATTCTGAGCTACACAATCGACGTTATTTTCACCATCAACTTGTAGGTCTAGTTTTATTAAATAAAAAAAATCTATTTTAAATGATAAACATTCAGTTAGCTATATGCGTTAACAAAATTTTCAATACTAAACATTCACAAAAGCCATTTTTGAGACGGTTTGCACGGTTCCATACCAGAGTGCGCCGGCCGACCGTACCGCCGCAAACGCGAAGACCCTATATTTTAAATCTGTAATATCTTCGAAAATATTTATTAAAATTACATGATGTATTTATTTAAATTACATATTGTTCCATGTTAAATGTAAAATGTATTTAAGTTACTTAATTAGATAAAGATTAAAGCTGTATTTCTTTAAATCGCTTCGTAAATAACCTATTATTTTTCGTGAAAAGTAAAGGATAAAAATTTGCTATTGTGGGTTATCCCTAAGAGATAAATATATACCATCGCGGATTTTCTTGTAGAACTTTTTAAGGTATACAATACTTAGTACACTATTTTGATCTATCTCGTAGAGTTCAGCCAGCGTTTGCATTGTCAGCGCAAAACAATGTGTTTGTTTACAACTTCGCATTAGATATCTTGAAATTATCAGTGGTTCTCTGATATATTAAGAATGTTATTATATATATATAATAAGTAAGCAAAGTCGGTTTCCGCATTTGTCCCTAAATATATCATTTAATTTATAAAACGGCGAAATCTAATATTTGTCTATTTTATTTGTTTATGTACACGCATACAGAAAAAATACTATATGGATTTTGATGAAATTTGGTACGATTATAAGCTACAGCAATAACTTACAAGAGAGTGTTAACTTAAACCGTAGAGGGTGAAGAGGCCAGTCAAACTAATGATCAGCTATGAGGATTTTTTTAACCTTGAAAGCAGAAATGCGTTCAAAAAGACTTATGTAATGAAATGAATATAACATACAAAATAATATTTGATACACTAACAGACCAACGCACAAACTAACAGCAACGTGTTTTTTTGCACAGGACTTCCTTTAGTATTTTTACTTGTCACTAAAGAAGACTTCTGATTTATTCGACTCTTCGTTAATATCTAAGTTAACTTAAGACTAAGTTTAGTTTCTTGGAAACTGTGGTTGTTCTTGTAGTTGTTTTTGTGGTATTCGTGAAACTTAAATCGAATTCAACTTGTCGCTTAGAGACAAACAAATATTCAGTTCTATCTTAAATTATTTAGTTTAATTGTAGATAGAGCCATATGTAGATAAAAAGCAGTAAAAATTTAAATTTTGTAATTTTATTGTAATAGTTTTTGATACTTCCAATAAGTAAAACTTTTTTTTTCTAAAAAGTTAATGTTTAAAATACATATTTAGACCACAGAGCACACTTAAAACTAAACAAAGTTACTATGTTATAGTCTAACGACACACGGTCACGCGACGAGAAGGAGGATTTCAAGGGAGGATAGAGCGTAGAGACTATTGTCATTAGGGCACTATTGTACTTCATGTTATTGGTTAAGTTACTATTGGTCCTTACTAAATAAGTATAACAATAATCTACTTATAATATTATATGCATGTCAGGTAAGTATAATTACTAGCTATATCTCTATTATCAAATCAGTAAAAGTTAAAACCTTGCCAACATATTCTGTGCTTTATACCAACTGCTATCAAAACTCTATAGATAAGTGAACAAATAAATTAATTATATTATTACATTTTATTTTCTGAAGAATATATGTGTACATAGTTATGTATATTTGTTTAATAATCATGTATATTTGTTTTATAATTGTTTAAAAATTGAACATTGGATCTCTGGTAATTAAGTAACACAAATTATCATAATTAATTGAGCAATGAAGGGTAGGATATAAATATTTTTTCATATTAGACTAATGTTGTATGTAAAGTGAAACCGACATATAGAAAACCATAGAAAGCATTCACACTTGTAGATCTTCACGAAGCATCACGAAGCATCTTTCCACTTCATGATAATAAATCATGAAGTGGAAAGATGCTTCGAAATAGAAATATTAATATTAAACAGGGAATATACTTTTTTTGTTTTAGGCTTTAATAAAAGAGACGTTTAAAAAAGGATGTTTTTTTAGATGGTTATTTCGTGGATTTTAATGAAGTAACTAACAGTTATTAGTCTTAAAAAAGAAGCAGTTAGTTGACTATTGTTATTGTTGGTTATGTTATACAAATGGTTCTTGAAAATAATTATTTGTGTTATTTACTCTACTCTACTATTTCAAGTCGTAATGCAACCGACGAGCCAATAATTATACTGAGCAAATAAAAGAAATGTTATATAATAAACATAAAAACAGAACTTGAGCAACGAATAAACATTTTCTATATTTTTAAGAACAAATTTTATTTTGGTCTGTCAAATTGACAGATGCACAAATTGTTGGTATTTTCCGAGCACAGTTATAAACATCCTCATAGTACTCTATAATACTTAAAATCTTTACTCTACAATGATATTATTTTTTAGTATAAAGTGTTGCTAGAGCTTTGGTTTTGTTAAATATAATTTCATTTAAGCATATTTTTATTCAAAAAGTGAATATAAAAAACATAAATTAAAAAACATAATATAAATATACTACTATATAGATATAAACATGTTTTAATAATCATTAAATGAATATAGAAAATATATTAAAAGACGGTATCAAGAAAGATTCAGTAAAAACGCAAAGACCAGCTTCTAGAATCAAGAGCATCTGGAGACTGCGCATTTGAAATATTATTTTGAAGAGCAATATAAATGAAAGATGTTAAATCACATTAATGTTTTGTATTTAAAATAAAATTAAATCCTACTAGAATTAAATAGTCTAACGTTAATTTTTTCTAATAAAACTAAACAAATTTTTCAAGAAGCAAATGTAAACTGTAAGGTCTACAATCTCCGTGAACGATGACGTCACATCAAGCTAAGTTAATTGCCAGACAGCTGCAACACATACAGAATTATATATTAAACGATTAAACTTGCATAAAAGCATAATTTTACATGGGTTTTATCATTGTTATATTATATTAGTAAAATGTTGGGGAAAATCGAAACATCATAGTTGTATAACAATACACAGTAGTATACAAATAATACAACAATAACAAAATATACATTATCTTGCATGAGAATTCATTATTTTTATACTTATTTATAATGCTAATTCAACGTGTAGGTAGGTAAAGCTACGGGTTCGTTTCCCACACGGGCCAATTGTTGTGACCCGCAAATTGTTTTGAAGTACTTCTTTTCTCCTTGTAGTTAGACGAACGAATATGTATAAGTTATCTCAATGACTTACATACATAATACATTAATTCGTTCCTAACTGCCACAATCCCCCGGGTTCAGGAGCGGTTGTCTTAAATTTAAATACTCTCGCGACTCTTATAAAGTCTTTCTTTGTGCCCTTTTTAATGTATTCATCTAAATAATTAACATCAATTGTTTGCTTCTAAATAAACCCTACTTAAGTTAACTATCAACCTATACATGTTTCACTGTTGCACGCAAACCTCATTCATCTCCTATCACCTATTCACCTCATACATCCAATGTATATACAAATAATAAAAAAAGTCTCGGTTACAAAATTGAACAATAAATGTTTTTGGAGTTTACTGCTTAAGAATCGATTTTGATATAAGGCGCCCGGTATGAGCAAATGTGAGGTGTAAAATCTACTGAACGAGTGACCTCGTTACGTTTTGTGCGCAATTGTCTTATTTGGTTGTCATTTGTTAGTGTGTTATTGTTATAAATATCAATAATTAATATTGTTAATGTGAAGTTATAATCTTTATCATTATATTTTGCTAAAGTAAAATGAAAGTATTTTGGAATAAAAAATGGCAGAAAGGGGTATAGATAATATAGCTTGGACCATTTTTTTTATATTTTTTTTATACAAAACTAGGTTAGTGCTTGACTACATTCCACCTGATGGTAAGTGAAATGTAGTCTTAGGTGGTAACGCGCATTAACCTAGCAGCCTATTCACTCTCCTTTTGAAGACACCCACATTATATTTTGCCGGAAATACCAACGCAGGCAGATTGTTCCAGTCCTTCGCTGTACGCACTAAAAAAGACAAAGCATAGCGCTTCGTTCGGACAGGTGGAGTGTCCACAACGTAGGGATGGATACCTGCCATGCGTCGGGACGTCCGGCAAAGGAACGGGGATGGGGGAATTAGGTCGTGTAATTCCTGCGCACACACACCAAAATGTATCCTATAGAATACTGAGAGGCTAGCAATTCTACGCCAGTCTTCAAGGCTGTGAAGGTTGACGTCAACCAATTTAGGGTCGCCAATAAGCCTCTTTGCAAACCTCTCAATTGAGTCCAAAACCGCAAAATGAGTCTTTGCGGCACCAGCAAATATGTGGCCACAGTACTCTACACACGACCGGATCTGTGCTTTGTATAATACAAGAAGCTGTCCCGGTGTAAAGTACTGTCGCACCTTCGCAAGTACGGCAAGCTTTCCTGCAGCTGCTCTTGCTCTGGACTCAATGTACCGACCAAGGTTGAGGTTCGAGGAGATCTCTAAGCCTAACAACTGAAGCCATTCACTGTATTTCAAGGATACATTCTGGAAAGCAGGAGCCTAGGTGAAAGGGCTCCTTTTGGCGGTGAACAAACACATCTGCGTTTTGGTGGCGTTGAATTTGACAAGATTGGCATTGCCCCATGCGGAGACTGCCTGAAGTTTGTCATTCAAACGTTGCACCATGGCTTCTCTTTCAGATTGTACTTCTTCTCTACTAGCCCGAGAACTTGGCAGATATCTTTCTACAACTGTGCTGTCGTCTGCATACCCATAGACACCGGGCTTCAACAGATCGTTAATGTGCAGCAGAAAAAGAGTTGCAGAAAGAACGGACCCCTGAGGTACACCGGCATTTATTGTCAAGGGTTCCGAAGAACACCCGTCGACAACAACACGGAGAGATCTCTGGCTCAAAAAGTCCGTTATCTAGCCAATCAGACCAGGAGATATACCGTACGCTGAAAGCTTGCTTAAAAGGCTCACATGCCAGACCCTGTCAAAAGCCTTCGAGACGTCCAGAGAGACGGCGACCGCTTTTCCGTTCCTCTCGATGGCTTCGCCTAAAATGTGTGTAGCGTACGCTAGAAGGTCCCTAGTGGACTTCTAGGAGAGATCGTTACCTTCTACGTACGCTAGAAGTCGCGAGTTCAATACACGCTCCATAATCTTGCAGAGTACGGAGGTGATTGAAATGGGCCTATAATTGGTAGGATCGGCACGGCTGCCTTTTTTGGGCACGGGTTGCACGTTGGCAAGCTTCCAGGATTCCGGCACTTTTCCAGTCTTGAAAGAGAGGCGATACAGACGTGTCAATACAGGAGAAAACTCAGCTGCGCATGTCTTGAGCAGAATGGCTGGTATACCATCAGGACCACTAGCTTTATTCACATCTAAACGACACAATGCTCTCCATACCTCTTTGTTGGTGATGCGGATTTCAGGCATCGAAATACGGCAGTGAGGAAGATGTACTGGAGAAGCATTGCCAGTGTCTAGATGCGAATTCTCAGCAAACAGAGAAGCAAATACATTCGCTTTCTCTGTAGCTGTGTGGGCCAGGGATCTATCCGGCTTCAGCAGAGCAGGCAGTGAGGGTTGGCAGAAGTTCGACTCGATCGCCTTGGCAAGAGACCAGAAAGCTCGACTGCCAGTTGCTCTGACAAAGAGCTTTTCGCCATTCTTAACGATCCGATCAAAACGAGCCTTCCGCAATGCCTTTTTGTAGGACTTAGCAGCTTGGTTAAGGCTCTCTTCTTTGTACTTACATCCGGAGTTTTGCGGCTTCGAGCATAAGCCTAAATGAGGTATGCCGAATGTTTTCGGTCATGTGCGTGATGACATTCGGCATTAAATCATGGGCGAGCTTTGCCACTGATGGGTACGTCAGCAAAAGGAATAAAATACTCCATTGCCTGATGCACCACATCAGGCAATGAAGTATTTTATTAGAAGAGAAGCAGACCTGCCGCCAAGGATAAGACGCAAAAAAGTGCCGCATCTCATCCCAATCTGCTGACTTGTATTTCCATACTCGCCTAACACCATGTGGTTCGGAAGCTGGTGGGGAATATGTAAATACAGATTTCACCAGACAGTGATCGGAGGTTCCCAAGGGGGAGATGACCTCTACACGATACCTGTCCGGATCAGTTGTCAGCAGAAGGTCCAGGCAATTGGATGTATGGCCTACCACATCTGGTATCCTTGTCGCTTGCCTCACCAGCTGAAAGAGGTCCGAGGACAACGCAAAGTTCCGCGCTTTTCTTCCAGCATGTTCGGTCTTCTGGTACGGGAACAGCCAGTCCTGATGACAGGCATTAAAGTCCCCCAGAAAGACGAGCTGCGCCTAAGGGTACTGATACAGAGCCATATCTGCAGCCTTACTGAGATACTCAAATAAACGAGTTGTCTCCTGGTCACCGCTGTGCGAACGGTAGACACAGGAATACAGGATTTTTTCGTTTCCTGTGTCCATTAAAACCCATAGGGAAGAAAAAGTGGAGTCTTCAAGGTGACGGAGACGCTGAATACAGAGGTCGTTCCGCGCGTACACACTGACTCCGGCCCGTGAGCGAAAGTTGTGCTCTTACGAGTAACCGGGATAATCCAAGTATGCAGCGTTCAAAGAACATTGTATCTGCGTCTCCGTCAAAAAGAGCAAGTGCGGCTGCTCTTTCTCCAGGTGGTGGTGGACAGCTAAAAGATTTGAGTGCAAACCCCTGACATTAGTGAGGTGCACTTTACATGAAGAGGAGTGCAACCGCTATGTAACCTTGTTCCTTTTTTTTAACTTTTTCATAAAAAATAAATAAATATAAAAATGAATAGGGATGGGAAATGGCAGTTGAACGAGACGGTACGTATCGAACCCTACGTCGAAATTGGTGATGTCTTGCCACTGGGAGGCTAGTCTGGAGACTGCGGGGACGCCCGAACCCCCCCAGGGATCGTCATCGGGCCTCCTCGTCTGGTCGCCAAGCAGCACGATGGAGCCACCCTGGGATTTTTCACAGCTGGCGGGGCAGCCTTTCGTGGTTGGCTATCCCACTAGTTGGGCCCCCAACTATCTGCGGGCGGCCAGCAGAAAACCGTCGCTTCGGATCCCGCTACCCTCCTCGACTAGACACCCGACAAAACAAACACCAACCCGACGTCAAACAGGTTCGCCAACGCACCGCAACTGTTCAGACCCATTTCCCATAAACGGCTTCATCGAGCAACGTGCCGGAACACGACTAGGTCGCTTTGCGGTACGACTCTGCCCGATGGGTGGTAACTTTGCCGGCGACTTGATGTTATGGTCTACCACCAAGATGAACATCTAACAAACACGTACCTTTCATAAGGTATCAATCTTTTTTCGCTTAAATAAGCTTTTTTTGCGTCTGTTTAGACAAACGTACGCGAGGAGGAAACTCCAGTCTTGCGTCAGAGCGGACACACACAATTATTATAATAAAGTTATTTCTGTGCGATATTATGTACATGTCACAATACTTATTGACATTTTTTAACCGCCAACCCAAAGAGAGGTGTGTTATAAGTTTGTTCTGTGTATCTGTGTGTCTGTCTATGGCATCGTAGTAGTCAAACGCTCGTACAGATTTGATTGCGGTTTTTAATTGAAAGTCTTGTCCGTCGAGATGGTTCTTACCCTGGTTTGGTTGAAATGAAAGCAGTCATCTCCAAGATATTGAGCTTTTATTGGTGCTAGTGGAAGGTTCTTATGCAATATTGATATTAAATACTTATACAAGTGAAAAATTGTGTGTTCATATGCACATTTAGTATAATATAGAAAACAGTAACATCACGTTAAAAAGCAAAAAAAAATAAAAAACTCTTGATACAAAAAGACCTCTAAAAATAATAAAAAATATTATGTACAAATTAAAGTCGATGTGTCGGTAAACCGTTGCAAATCTATTTTACTAAGTTTTCAAAACTAATTAATGAGGACTTAGATATCGATTTGATATAATTATTTGCCTTGGTAATTTCCCCCGACGGAACGACTTCAATAAGAACATAATAATAATATTTAATAAAAACAAACTGGTTTCATTGCCGGTCGCTCTACAACAGATGCTGGTGTTGAGCTACTACTAAACATATTTGAAGCCTGGGAAGGATCTAAATCAAATCTATTTTACTAAGTTTTCAAAACTAATTAATGAGGACTTAGATATCGATTTGATATAATTATTTGCCTTGGTAATTTCCCCCGACGGAACGACTTCAATAAGAACATAATAATAATATTTAATAAAAACAAACTGGTTTCATTGCCGGTCGCTCTACAACAGATGCTGGTGTTGAGCTACTACTAAACATATTTGAAGCCTGGGAAGGATCACAGGATGCACTTGGCATTTTCTGTGATCTATCTAAGGCGTTTGACTGTGTTCAACATAAAATTCTTATAAAAAGTTAGAACATTATGGAGTTAAGAATAAGTCCCTAGGCTCTATCTTAGGGCTTTTCTTGTTCCTTATTTACATAAATGACTTACCTCACCTAATGAGGGAAAAACATGGAATAATGTTGTTTGCTGATACTTCTTTTATTTTTAAAGTTAATAGACGGCAATCTGTTATTGACGATGTACACTCTGCTCTCTTAGATGTTGTACAATGGTTTAACGCCAATAACTTGTTGGTCAATAAAAACCTTTACGTGGTTGTCTATAAAGTCGCTTTACTGACGATAGTTGAACGTGACAACGTCATAAGAAAATACTGATGGAATGGTTGCATTCTTCAAAAGAAATTTGTAATTTTATTTGTTTGATAGATGTTTTGTATTGATGTAGAGAAGGAGTATATGGAAATCACAATGGAATTGATCAAGGTACATTTATTTGTACGCATAAATACAATTAGAACAGAAGTTTTGATGACGTCATCCTAAATCATTCATTCTTTTACCATATAAAAAATTATTAACTGGTACCATGAACTATTTTTTGACAATAGAAACATGAAAGTAATATTACTTTTATGTCTAATTTTGACATTTAGAAATCATTCGTTTTTCAAGACGGATTTAGAATGTAATATTGTTATCCTCAATTTTATTATTTTGAGTTAGTTTTTCGCGACAGATTTACTTATTATTACTTTATAATTTACGTATTTATTTTAGCCTGAAACTGCAATAGGCATAAATATTACAATAGAAGTCTAGGCTAGCTAACCTCACCACATGTAATTATATGATACTCTCAAAATTAGAAGGGCTTTAAAAGGTATTTCCATTTACAAAAACCGATTTGTAAAATCATTTCTGTCTCTTAGTTAGTCTAAATTGATTATTTTTACTGTTCACGTTCAACACACTTAACTCATTTATTATACTATAACTATAATGGTAGAGTGTTCATCTCAGCACCACCTCTTTAATTCAAAGACGGTATATCATCAATATATTTTTATTAATATTGATTAAAAGGCTAAAACGTAAGAAGTGACGAATAATATTCTCATAGAAGAAACACATAAGTACTGCAAAAAAACAGACAAACGTTGATGCTTCAACAAATGTACACAATTCACTTTAAAAATAATTTAGTCTTAACATGTTTGGATCATCACTATATCACAAATAAAATTATTCCTCATAATTGTTTCTGCTTTGTTCGTATTATAGTAAAACAGACCTTGCAAAGATCTTCCTGATCTTTGCAAGGTGTGTTTTACTCAATTGCTCCCAATTTTACCCAATGCTCAATTTCTCACCCAAAACTAGTACTTCTTTTCTTTCTTACTTCTTCTATTTCAGTCAATCGATGTATTTTAAATATTATAAATTATATTTCATAATTTCATCTTCATGTTATAATCTTGAATTTATTTTCAATAGCAAGTCCCTAAAATCGTATTGTCCGGTATATAAAACTCTAATACAAAAATTTTATTTTTGTTTTATGTATTCCTGTATTTTTTTATTTGATTATTTTTTTATTTATTATTGATTATTTAGTATTTCCATAGCAACCAACAGTCCACTCGAAAAGTTTCTTTTTAGGTGATAATACCATTATAAATAATAATAGATAAATGGTGCGTTATTACTTTTAATTTCTAGATGGTATCAAAAGGTAGCAATTTTAAAATTAACCAAGCAAGCTTCGTTTATACAAGGCTATTAATATATCAAGAATAAAAAAGATGAATATTTTTTTAATTAAGTATTATAATTTATTTTAATAAGTGCGTATTAAGGAATACAATTTGCAACATAGGGTAAAAGAGATGAAGCTATACGAAATAAAAGTGATGGCATTACCATAGATGAAAATTGCAATGAATGAATAAATTGTATTGTATTGTGAATAATGATGAATAAATTGTATTGTATTGATAATAACTAGTAATCTCCACAATATTTTTTGTGTTGTAGATTTATTTTGTTTTATCCACCTGCTGCATCACACCGATTGTAAGGACACGTTACTACTCGCGGTAGCGTCCGGAGTCGGGTTGCCCTCCTCCCTCAAATATGGCGAAGGGGATGATGGCTGGCTCTAGCGTTATGCTCGTGAACGGGTGAGGCTTGCGGTGACTGGTTGTGTTGCAGGCCGAGAGTTTTTTACGTTGCCTGAAATCATTAGGCTTCATTTACGATTGATTGCGACGGTTCCAGTCATTCCAAAATAGCTTATAAGATTGATGTTTGTGAAACAGTGATCACAATAAAAAAAAACGTATCCGTCTGAGTTTGTTGTGTGGTTCTTCTCAGACCAGGACGCGTTTGGAATCCTCATAGCTTTAACATTAAGTTGCAAAGTGTTTTTACAGAAGGGCTTATTACGACAAATCTGATATCGAAATAGGGTCTTCTGACACTTCCATGTTGACTTATACAAGTGGTCATAGATAATGATTCAAAGTGGAAAAGATATAAAAACTAAGATCTGTCAAGGGACACCCGGATGGAACGAAGTGCCTTTCGATTAATAATTGAAGGAATTGTAATAATTTTTTTTTAAGATATAATAATAATATTTTTTTTATTATTACATTTTTTATTATTAAATATAAACTTAAAAACTTAATCGGTAGGCTCAATTTTAGTAATAATTGTTACAAATTGCAACAAACTCCAATATCAAATAAATAATAAAGAACTACTAAGCAATTTAATATAATACAAAAAATAATAATGAAAATAATGAAATAAAACCTAAAATATTTATTATTTGTAATGTAGGTAGGTAAGTAAAGACTTATATTTCCATGTAGGGAACGATACATTTCTAATTTTTATGGTATTAAATTATTAATATAAGCTAATATGCTAATGAATAATATTTGTATATTGTATACTATTTTTGCATGATATTTCGCCGATTATAATTTATAATAAATGTAGATAAAATGAATAACTAAATTAAAAAGTGTTAATCAATAAACCCATGAGTTATTGCCCCGCCACCCGGCGGTTTCACTTTGTACTGACATGTTTATATAACAGATGTAGTTATGTTTCCCTAAGGTATAAATAGATGACGTTGTTACAAAACATTACGAGAATATTTGATCACAAATTTGTATTATTATTTTCATTTAAACTGTCTTATTTGCAAACTGATTCTAAAAGATCGAACTCCAATATCAAATAAATAATAAAAAACTACTTACCAATTTAATATAATACAAAAAATAATAATGATAGAAATAAAAAAATCTCGGGATTCGCACCCGTGACTACTGGGAAACCGTCCCGTCGCTCTACCAACTAAGCTACCGTATCGCTGTCCGTTTCGGTGAATTAAGCATTCACATTTAACATTTAATGTTTTTTATTTATTCCTAGATTTTAAACGTATAAACTAAAAGTTAATCCAATTTAGGTTATTCCATCTTACCATCTTATAGGAAAATGAAAATTAATGATAATGAAATTATTATTCTTTACATATTTATTTAAATAAAGCTTGATCTTACTAGAATTTTATAGACATATATATATTTTTATAGTTTTATTAATTTTATATAACAATTTAATTTTTCCAGGAATAAATGTGAACCTGGTGCAAATATGTAAACGATGACGTCACACCACACTACGATAATTACAGCGCAATCCGACAGCTGCAAACCCTATTTTGTAAACTCGCTTACATTATCCTCGATTTTGCTGGAAAACATATTTTGGCATTACATAAAACGAGTAAACTTACAGAAAAGCATAATGTTATATGGAATTTATGTTTGTTAAATTTAGATAGTTTAATAATAAATTGTGAAAAAGACATATATGCATTTTGATATATTTACATACCCAATCTGTTTCAATAAAAGTTTTATGTTCTTATAATATATTAACAGTTTTGCAGTTTTATTAAATTTGGTCATAGTGAGACTATTGCCCTCACAACGGGATACTAAATATAATATTTATATTGGTGATTACAGTATATTTCAGTAGACAGTCCTATTGTAGAATTAGTTCATCGACCTTTAAAACCTTTTTTAGATCTTTATAATTATTAGTATCTTCATTTGTAATGAAGCACTTCATCAGTTCCTGTAATTAAGTGAACGTAGTTATATGAAATGTATGAATTACCTAAATTAGTTAAATAATACGTAAATTTGATTCCAAGTCCCGCAATCCCGCGGGTTCAGAAGCGGTGGTGTTTAGCAATTTAAATATTCTCGTGACTCCTATAAAGCCCTTATTTGCGTCCTTTTTGAATGAATTCATCTAAATAATTAACATCAATTGTTTGCTTCTAAATAAACCCTAATTAAGTTAACTGCATGTCCTCTGAGCTACATTTTATTTGATATATAACACCAATAATAAAATAGTTACGATTTCTTAATTTCACATTAAATGTTTTATGTTTTTGATAATAATAACATTTTCGTCTTTTCAATTTCCTTGCAAACAGCATAGAGTAAATGCAACCATCGAAGCAACGGAAATGACTCAATACTCAATATTGTAGTACAATAACATTCAGCTGAGTGCGGTTTCTTGTTCGCTTTCGATAAATATTACACTTACGATGTTGACTTTTATAATTTACTCTTTGTGTTGTTGCGATTGTATGATTGTTTGCTTTCTCGTCATGATTTATTAAACGCCTAAATGTAATATACGCTAATACGACGAATAGCATAATTATTTCTAACGATGTATATATATATATTATTACTATTTATTTCCAAGTTTTTTATTTAATTTTCGAAATATTTACGTGTTTGATCAATCAGACCTAAACATCTGTAGAATAGACCTGACTTAAGTAGAAGTTGGAATGGTTGCGCAGAGCTTTTTTTTTTTTTTCAATACCACGATGCAATGGTGGCAAGAAAGCGCACGGCCCACCTGATGGTAAGTGGCTACCGTGGCCTATGGATGCCTGTAACACCGGGGGTATCACATACGCCTCGCAGATCATTTAAAAACCTATTTACTCCTGTTTTGAAGAACTCCATATTGTAACCCACTGGGAAAATCACAGCAGGTAGTTCGTTCCATAATCGGATGGTCCGTAGGAAACTTTCTTTTCTCTGAAACCGCACTGTACGGGATCACTATGGCTTCAATGTATGAGCGTGGATTCCCTGTCGATGGCGAGTGGTGCGATGATAGAAAGAGGACGTGGTAATCAAGTCAAACAATTCCTCGAAACACGACCCATTATACAAGTGGTAGAGCACGCACAAAGAGGCAAAATCTCTCCTTAGGCTTAAGGGTTCGATACCGCTCGTGAGTATAGTATCGTCGACAATTCGCAGAGTTCTTTTTTTGGCCGAGTCAAAAGGCCCAAGCTGATATGCTGGCGCTCCTGCTCAGAGATGAGAACAGCACTCCATATGGGGGCGGAGTTGCGCTTTGTACAAAAGAAGTCTGTCCTTCGAGGTGAAGTACCTTTTCGCTCTGTTTAGTACACCTAGTTTCTTAGATGCCAGCTTGGTATTGCTTTCCAAATGACTTCGGAACTGAACATCACTGGATATGTCGACACCAAGGATATCTATACTCTTGGAGATGGTAAGGGCTGTGTCCTGGAATTGAGGGGCTGCAATAAATGGGTTTTTTTTAGCCGTAAACGCACAAACTTGTGTCTTGGAGGGGTTGAAGTGGACTAAATTGTCCCCACCTCAATCGAATACTCTGGAAAGAGTAGTCCCGATTTGAGACACAAGTTGTTCGCGACTTTCCTCCACAATGGAACGAGGGATGCTTGCACGGTCTGTGTATAGCGCGTTTCCGTTGCTATCGTCTACATAGCAATGAATGCTATCAATAGACAGCATATCATTGATATGCAGCAGAAACAGTGTCGGAGAAAGTACAGAGCCTTGCGGGACACCAGCGTTTATATCCAAGCTTTCGGAGCAACAGTTGTCTACGACGTCTCTTATGCGTCGGCCGGATAAAAAGCTGGCAATCCATTTGCACAAACCCTCGGGAAGTCCGTATGATGGCAGCTTCGTCAGAAGTCCCCGGTGCCAGAGCCTATCGAACGCCTTAACTATGTCTAGGCTAACTGCCAATGCCTCATCTTGACTCTCAATGGCTGTGGCCCAACGGTGTGTCAGATACACTAGAAGATCACCAGTCGAGCGACTATGGCGAAAACCGTATTGATGGTCACTGAGCAGGTCGTTTTCTTCCTGGTATCTGAGGAGAATATACCACAAGACTCGAAGTAATAGTTTTAAAAAAATATTCTGTTTGTCTGTATATCTCCTTATTTGCTCTATTAAATACTAGATAGACATTTGATGAAATTTGGTATGATTATAGGTCAGAGGAATTACCTACATCAGAGCAAGTTAACATATAGGGTACTTTTAAAAATTACATATTAACGCTCAAGGTACTAGCTAAGACAACTTATAACTTTACACAGGACTTAATTTAATATTGTTAGTTACTACTAAGGAACAGTCCTTATTTATTTAACTCTTAGAAACAATATCCAAATTTTTTAAAGAAGACCTCTGAAAATTTGAACATAACTTTTCAGTTAGAAATACATAACACTCTTTAGAGTTTTAAGATCTTAAACAAATTTGGGGACGAAACATTATATAGAAGTCTGTTAATATCTACGTTAACTTTAAACTCGGTTTCGTCTGTTGGAAACTGTGGTTGTTCTTGTAGTTGTAGTTGTTTTTGTGGTATTCGTATAACTTAAATTTAACTGGTCGCTGAGAGACAGACAAATATTCAGTTCTATCCAAAATAACATAAGTAGAGTTATATAGTGTTAGTCATATTTATTTATGATAGTGTAAATGGTAAATACATTGGAATTTACATGTTTTAGTTCATAAGTTTCAACAGTAGCGCCATCTACGCAATTAGTTATGGAATATTATTTAGTATTTACTGTTAAATGTTTTAAGAATTAGAAGCATAGGATATTTTAACATAATGTTTAATCTTTCATTAATTATTAGAACTTATTATAAGGTATAAATGTTAGCATCTGTAAGTTGGTTATGAAATTGTAAATTACCCTCACCTAAATATTATAGTGTTAAAATATTATAAAACTAGTTGTAATGGCTGCTCTCGCCCATTCTATTAAAAATGGTTGGATATTAAACATTGAACTACAAGTACTGTGTATTACTAAAACAAGTCTTACCAATAGTTTTTATATTTACATATTTAGGATATGTACATACTGTATTTAGATCACAGAGCACACTTAAAACTAAACAAAGTTACTATGTTATAGTCTAACAGCACCCGGTCACGCGACGAGAAGGAAGATTTCAAGGGAGGATAGAGCGTAGAGACTATTGTCATTAGAGCACTATTGTACTTCATGTTATTGGTTAAGTTACTATTGTTATTGTCTAGATAAGCATAACAATAATCTACTTATAATAGTATCTATATATAAAATAGTTTATAACAACTAGTTATATCGCTATTATCAAATCTGTTCATCTCATTATAATAAAATATTTCTAAGATATTCTGCGCTTTATAACAACTGTTATTAAAACTCTATAGATAGATAAACAAATGAATGAATGATATTATTTTTTTTTCTTGAAACAATAATGGTACATAAACGTGTATATTATGTTTTAAATTTGCTAATTGCCAGTGTATTTGAGTGTTCGTGCGAAGAAATGAAAGTACTCCAGCAGTCGGATATCGCCGGTTAGTGGCGCAGAATGTAAGGTGACAAAGGGCAAAGGACGACTGACCATTTATACCAGTACGGTATAAAAGAGAGTAAAGCAAGACAACCCAGTCGTAGCTATCATTATTTTTTTGGATCAGTAAATTCATTTCAAATATTATTTTTTTTTATTCTAGTTAAAAACCCACTTAAATTCTAGAGATTATTCCCTGTCTGGTGTCCGAGAGAAGCAATCACGGTGATTAACAGAGTCTAATAGTGTTAATTTGGGTGTAAAAATGTGTACATACTATTATTAAATTCAGTTATCGTTTAAATAAAAATAATAATACAACTGCGTGTGGATATTATTATTGATCCATTATTTACGGGATAAGATACACAAATCTGTGACACGGTCGTCATAATTAATAATAATAATTGTTGGCAAAACAAATCAGTGTTATTTTGTAAAGTGAATAGTTTCTTTTACCTGTAAAAGTTGTGTGACATTGGTCAGTCATTCAAAATCATTACAATGACCACCCGATTTTATTTGAGATTTTTATATTTATATAAATAAAGAATGAAAAATAAACCGATACGGGCAGGGATTAGAACCCGCGACTTACGGTTTATTTTTCATTCTTTATTTATATAAATTTAAATAAGCTTAACATGGCTATACATGTTTAAAGATATTTTCAAACATGAGATTTTTATATTCTAAAAAAATATTAACATTTTCTATTTTATTAATTTGCAAAATAACATTTTATCACAAATTATCCTGAAATAAATATATGTATATATTTTTGAATTTAGAAACTTTACAGAGTAAATGCTTTATTAAACTATCTAAAAAAAGATAACCCAAAACAATGGTTTTTCATTATGTCTGTTCGTCTGTATGTCTGTATGTTTGTGCACGCTATTCTCAGAAACGTATTAAACGATTTGGATGCAGTTTTCGGGAATATGTTGTAATGGACTTTACTAAACATTTTGTTTTTTTAACAATCTGGTAACAAATAAAGAAGTTAATAATCTCTTCTTTCGTACCATTGCTACTTACCAGCGATTAAACATGAAAAAATATACATAAATAAACTAAAAATATTCGGTTTGCTAAAACTACTTAATTGAGTTCGATAAAACTTTGAAGATTAATAGTTTTTACATACATTGGTATGTACAAAGGGTAAATTTAAGCGAAATCGAAATCTATGCGTATGAATTCGCAGGCACAGCCAGTTATTAATAAAAGCTTGTAAATCAGGTCAAATGTAAGGGGACAAGTTTGTTAAATCTTCTTGCTTCCGTCGACTGAAACTTCACGCGACTGAAAACTAATTAGAGAATTCCTCAATTTACCCCTTTTTCCTCGATCCCTCGGCTCCGTATTTGTTAAGTTGGCTGTATATATTATTATTTGGTAGATAAGTTTTAATTTGTCTGTCAATTGCTTGTTGCAGTTCAATACCAACTAATTATAATAAGCATTGTTCAATTTATATTATATATAATTTTCAGAATATTAATTATATATTTTTTAAACATATAAACATGTAGAACCTGTGAACCTATTTAGAGCACAAATAAAAAAAGAATATATTATTAATTTATCAAAATTAATTATATAAATTAACCGATACCTCCAGAAACCTTCGGAAAACCATGAAGGTTGCGTTTTCGAATCCTGCCCGTATCGATTAATTTTAAATTATATATTTAATAAAAAAATAAACACATTAAAGGATCAAAAAGGTTTGGCATATACTTGAGAATAGCAGTACTACATATTCGACTAGTAATTGAATTCTTACCGTCTATTACTACATTTATAAAATATTATTTGTAATTATTAACGAATGGTAACTTGATATATTTCTTTGAAAACGATTGACCACAATACCTCACTAATGAATAATAAATGATAGGATATTAAAAGTAATTTGCAAGTAATGTATATGATATATGTTTCATATAGGATGAAAGATATATGTTTCATATAAGAGTATACATCATATCAATATATTAATTAATAAACGTAAAGCCTAAAGATACAGAGTAGAGAATACCCATAGAGCAAACAGTACACATGTATACACACGGTACACACGTGTACACAACAACCAGTACAATGTACACACTTCACAGATTACCAAAGTCATAGCATTACATGAGTAGGGTGACAAGCAATTGAAATTATGTCTCTTGTATTACATTTATAGTATTTATTTATTATATTAAAATCAATTAAATTTTGTACAAAGATTTTTTTAAAAATATTTACATACAATAGAAAAAACGTTTAATAATAATATAAGCAGAGGTTGTCATGACAATAAGAAATAAAACTGTGTATTTTTACTATTTTCTGGACAATTTTTGCATTTTTTTCCAAAAAATAATAACATGGACACAATGATATTAAAGAGATTGGCCGACGTCAGCTGTTTGGTCAGATATCACGCCAATTAAATCAATAGAACAAATATTTGATCGTCTGTTTTACGAAGCACAAACAAACACTATTTTGTACACTGATGAATATGTGAGAAAGGGAAAGAAATATATCTTTTGTGATTTATTTTTATAAACATATGAATACTCTTTATAATAGAATATAACTTGATAATAGTATCAATTGTATTTTAATTTAGTAGTTAGTAATAGAAGTAAGGGTAAGGGCAGACTATCTAGAGTAAAAGAGTATCTTGGATTTTGAAGTATAGGTCATCTTATGATTTCAAAAAAATATTTTTCCTATAAAATTACAAACAGCATTTTCCCGTAGACGTGGATTATTATGATTTTATTTTTAACAGACTATCGCATAGTGACAGGATGAAATTAGTTGTTTTTTGTTTCCCAACCGCAAAATACTTTACTGTTTCTATATATTTATATCCGGTTACTTTTTGTCAACTCTTATCTACTGTTTTGTGGTTTCATTATTAAGTTTGCCCGGTTTTAGATATCAATACATCCAGATTTAAACCTAGTAAGTCTCTGTGTCTGTGTAGTCAGTCACTATTGTCGATAAATATTGTCCGATGAAACCAAGTGACCTGGGGTTCTAATCCTATATTCTTCAATGTCTTTGTGCAATTTTAGGTTGTAAAAAATACTGGTTGTGCCAGGCTCGGCGAAAAACTGCCCCCTTAATACTTTGGGGGTAACAGGTTGATTAGTGGATCCATACCACCACTACTCCCGGCGGTGGAGATGGTAGGCTCCTAATTATAGAATTTATTTTCCGTTTTACTAGACATGATAAATAAAACCAAAGTCAGCTTCGAATAAATTTTTATTGGACAAACGTTAACATTGAACGAAGCCCTTAAAGTACACCAACTTTACTAAAATACAATTAGCCCATACATATCTAGTAATTACTTATCTACCTAGCCGTACATACATAGTTACACCGCCCTTATCACTACGTATACATAGTCAAAATAACATTTAATTATTAAAGTCTTATCCAAAATACAGTACCGACAAAAGAACAATTGTATTTTTTTAATCTGTGGCTGGCTATTATTAATGTTACAAGCTTTTAAAAATTTAATTGTCGTCGATTATTAGATTAGATACTTGTTGTAGATATGATTTGGGATAAGACTTAATCTATACTAGAAGGTGACATTATAAGAGTTATATTTGTACGTTGAAATAACAAGCGATAAGTTGTCTGGCGACTATCTATAGATGTGTTTTATCTATGGTTTAAGAGAAATGTCGACGCTACCTTGACAATGAAAATAAATTAGGAACTAATACCGCCAAAGTACACAAAACTTGATTCACCGATTGGTTGTAAAAAAAGTTTTGTTGGTTCAAATGAAAATAGATAGAATATTTATGATAGCGTAATTTGGATTTGATAAATCTAGTCGTAGTTTACAATCGCCAGAAGTCTAGGCCTCGTCTGCCGTGGCGCCATCTTGAACAGAAATAGAATATTAACTTTGTATTGCAATATTAACGGATATTGTTGACATATTCAAGTACACACTCAAATGTCAAAATTTGGGAGTTCCCGAATTAATGATAGATATACCTAATTATATATACTTAATTATAACGATAGCTTAAATTTGATTAGTTAGTCTATTTAGTAATTAGTTCAGCAAATAATGTGTGTAATCAAAAGTAATTAAAACTTAATAAGTATCTTGTGAACAAACACTCAATAATATTCTTTAGTTAAAACTGTTAAAACTGATTAGTATTATTAACGATCAATAAAATCTCCCATACATTCCTACCAATGTTGAAAATTCTTTGTTGACCCTTTCGGAATTTTTGGGAAACAAAGTAATAAGCTTTTAATATCTGCTTAAAATTCGAGCCGCAATTCGAAAGAATTAATTATTATGGGATCTGGGGGAAAGCGTGGAGAATGGGGAGAATAGGTAGAAAGGGGAGAAGTGATTAACTTCATGACCATCAGTGTGACAACTTGGTATGCTGAATTATACAATCCTGAAATCTTTAAGGATGATTACATACTATATATCAAACTTATTGTACTATATATATATATATAAACACATTGATATAATATTACCTTGAAAGAAGTAGATCAAAATGATTTTTCAATGACAGCAGTTGGAAATTATAAACGCCTATCCCTTTAGAATTCACAAAACAGGAAAAACGAGACGTAAACCTAGTTAATAATAAAAAAAAAAATATATGAAAAAAGTACTTAATTAACTTTATTTTAATGAAGTGAATATATCATCTAGTCGACAATGCAGTTTACAGGCCGTTGCCTAAAAGCTTTGTTCCGGATCTGAAAAGTTCCCTCATTGTGTTTGTGTACATTTAAATACGGAGCTTTGTGTGTGACTTATAATGTATCATTTATCACCACCAGGCCAGAATTAAATAATTTTACTTTGTATTTAATCGTCTTATTATTTAGTATATGTGGTAGAAATAATTAAATAATATGGACATTTTAATGTACAATTATTAAATTATTAAAAATAATCTGAAATGTTGAGTGTCGATTTATGTATTATGCTTTATTTTTGTATTAAAAAGGCTACATTAAGGACCTGTTTAAGAAATCTTTTTCCTTTTTCCTTTTTTGGTAATGGCGCAGGTGTTGAAGGGTAGCTTAGGAAAGCTACAAGCTTTTTATGAATATAATAATTAATATGTGTATATTTGATTATGTATTAAATTTCTATCAATGGTTAATAAACAGTTTGTCTTTTTTTCTTTTAACCTAAATTTTCACGGCGAATTTTAATTTTGCACACAACCTCATTTAATATGACTGAAAATAAAAAATACAATTAAAAACCATTTCAGTGTTCTATTATTTTTGTATAATGTTATAATAATAATAATTAATTTCTTGTGTGTGTGTAGCTTACTGATTATTTTTCGCGTCGTTTCTTCCCGAACTTCCCCTCTTAATATCTATAAAACTATCTCTTTACTGGACGGCTTCTCGTTCCGCCTCGATGACTGCACCGTCTAATAATAATATTATTTTGGCTACACCTGTACTATTTTGGTAATAATCTATTGGGATGAGTTTGGTGTTTCAGTAATAAGTAAATACAATGTATTCTGGATATTTCGTTATCGAAGACATTTTTATAAGAAGGTAAAAGTAGAAATATTTTTCATAATATTCAACCTGATATATTTTTTCAAAGAAAATAATAAAATCTGCTGAACGTTTCCTGTTCACATCATTTTCTTTCTGTTGCCGATACTTACGTCGCCTCATTAACATCTAAAAACGGAACCTTTCTATTACATAACATTCAACATCCACTAATCTAACATTAATAAACAAGAGTTTCTATACTACAAAAGATCTAGTGAGATAGAGGTAGAGATAGAGATAGAAATAGAAGTACACATAGGTGTGAGAGAGAGCTACAATGAAAGGTGCAGTTCTAGTGCAGTGGTGACAAGGTTACCGTTCTCGTCTAGAGGCGGGCTGGGCTGCGCTGACCTCTTGCCCCACATCCCTCTTAAATTCGTCCAGCCCGGTTCCCGCTTCCAGTAATACGATCCTGTTGGTCCATATCTGTGTTATTCTCTTCACATGACCTTAAATCTGTTCTGTCATGGCGGGTTATTCCCTTATCACTGTTGATTATCTTTTAGAAACCCGTAGGACAAATTTGTTTATCTCATTTTATAAAATATGATGAATAATGATGTTATTAATATACCTAAGAATGAAATATATTAAGTCGAGTTCTCATTAATGACAAGATGTAGACTGGGGTCGGCCATGAAATAGATATCTTTTTAAATATAACCAATTCGTTCGTAAATTAAATATTTAAATATAATTTAGGGAGGACGGCTATTTGGAATCATAACTGGCTTTTAACAGTCGAGAACGCAGTCGCTATTCAATAACAGATCTGTGCGGAGATTAATATTAATTTAAAAACTGGAGCCTATTAGAGAAGAAAATTAATATGGAAATTTAAATCTCAATGGAAAAAAAACTAATCAGTATCACTTCTATTGCATTAAGATCTGAAATCGTTTTAATTTTTTTCAATGATTTTCGGGATATAATTTTCAAACTACTTAATCATATATTATTTTCTTGCATGATTTTTTGAAAAATAATTTTCACACGATAATAAGTCATAATAAATTGGATACAATCTATTTAAAATTGTTTCATCTGAATTATTTCGCTATTTTAGTAAAGGTAGGTAATCTGTACCGATTGTAAAAAGTTAAATATCAGTTAAATATTACTTTTTTATTAAAAATTGTGTTCCCAAATTACTTGCTATATCCAATGTTGGATGTTTTATGAACAAATACAACTTTCTTTTAATTTATTTGTTTACTATACTTTGAATAATAATTTCTTATTGTTGTATAATTTGTAATATTTTAAATAATAAAATGAAGGATACCTGAAGAATGAATGAAGACTATGGTTCTGTTTCTATTAATATATAAGCAGAATAAGTTAAATCAAAATAATCGTGGTCTGTAATTGGATAGAGACAAAAATATTTGCAAATTAATTTAAGTGACGTGATCGTATCATTAAGGTGTATTATATCGTTAGTGAAAACTGATCAATTTATGTAAAGCTCAAACTCGATGTATACAAAAGACAATTTCAAAGATTATAAGTCTATCTTTTATATCTTTTTAATGATACTAAAATACATATTCTCTACACTCTACATTCTCAAACGACAGTATTGTATCTCTCTGTAATATAACGCTTTTTGATTAACAAGCATCACTGGATATTTTCGTAAAAGACATCCATGTTTTCCTTACATTCATAGGAATACAAATCGTTAATAAAAAAAAACAAAAATAAATGTGTCACAACACATTTGTAAAGATATGATGTATATAAATAATTATTATAAAACATTAAAATAACTTAGAAAGACAAATACAGTTCCGTTTCTGGAAGGTTAATTTGACAAAGTTGTCGAGAGTTGTGTGTCTGTCTGTGACGTCATCAATCCGTCAGAAAAGATGACACGGGATTTGTCGGTACATTCGTTACTTTTTCATAACCTGCCTTCCTGCCTTCCTGCCTTCTGCCTTTCGCCCAAATTAGTGATTTACTTATATATAATATTGAAAATAACATTTTTAATATTTGCGGCTATTATTGTATTACGTAACAATTATAAATTATTCAAATAAATATAAAACATGTTTTGATTTTTAAATTGATCAACACAAGCAGGATTTGAGTCTATGGTCCTTAGATACTGTGTATACAAACATTTTAATATTATATTTATTAAAAATTATATGAGATTATAAAGATTAAACAAAGGGAGAACTACTATAGCACGATGTCAGCGATCCAAGCCGCCTGTTGATTCAGAGAAACATTTCATATCCGATCGTAAAATAAAGTTTTATATTTTAATTTTATGGTTCTTTCAAGAAGAACGTCAATATTTATATTTATTCAATATTGATGTGGTATATGGGGTTGTAACTGCTGTTTTTTTGGGATATATTTACCGCTATTATACTGGGCCTTAACGGGTCGTTTGCCCCACGCACCATGAAGAGAAGACCATGCTTTCTTCTCCGGATTTTCTACCAAGTCGCCTTCCATCTGCTAAATATAATTATCATTAATAGTACTAGTACTCCCTATTTGAAATAACATTAAATTCTTTGTATTAAAATAGAATTATTTGTTTCAGCTATAAATTAAATTGAATTCTAAATTTAATTTTTTGTTAAAGGGAAAAGTGTAGGTTTAAAAAAGTATTAGCAAGTATATTCTCGATAGTTGTAACGAGGCATTAATAACAGACGATCAGCTGAGTTATGACCGGTGAGACAGCGCTCCAATATGTTCACTAATATTTCATCTGCTGACTGCGCGTTGGGTTTTATGATTGCAATACTATCTACTTATTGCCTGTGTATTGGAACTCAGAGGTAAATATCTGTTTTTAATTTTAAGTTTTACTTGTTATGAAAAATATTCAACACACAAAGAAACATTATACATTAAATATCTTACTTGGTTATCTAAATTTAAGCAGCTCCTAAACTATTTCGATAATTAGCTCGACATCCTTCAATTTCTACTTTGTCTTCTAAATTTGGAATTCATTAGGGTCAAGTGGAAAAGAACATTGTTTTTATCAAAAATGTACAGTGTTATCAAACTACCTGTTGAACTGGCATGAGATGATCGTAGACAATTTCGTAGTCCTCGTAGTCTGGTTCAGGTGCGCTACGCTTGCCCCAGGAGCCGTGGAAGTTGGACCATTTTTCCTACATGCATATAGCCATTAGTGGTGTTATCTATTAATTTTGATAGTGCAGTAATACCATAATTATTAGAATACTGACCGGTGCCCGTTTGCCCCAAGCGGAGCTCATGTCCTGCCAACCCCGTTTGCCCCAGGCTGAGTTGAGATCCTGCCAGCCCCGCTTGCCCCAAGCTGCGCTCATGTCTTGCCAACCTCTCTTGCCCCAAGGAGTTTGGGATAAATCTCTCCAAGCGCGTTTGCCCCACGCTGTGTTTAAATCTTGCCAGCCGCGTTTACCCCAAGCAGAATTTAGGTCTTGCCAGCCCCGTTTGCCCCAGGCTGAGTTGAGATCCTGCCAGCCCCGTTTACCCCAGGCTGAGTTGAGATCCTGCCAGCCTCTCTTGCCCCAGGCGGAGCTCATGTCTTGCCAGCCTCGTTTACCCCAGCCTCCATGTAAGCTGGTCCACGCCCTCTTCTCTTCTTCCGTTAATTCCACTTCAGTGTCAGCCTTAACCAAAAAATATTATATCAAGTGATTAAGTCATGTAACTAATGAAAAATTCATGAAAGAATGTTTCAGTTGTTTTTCAATATTAGTTAATATTCACCCATTAGTTCCGCTCTTAATACGGGTCATTTATTTATAAAGACATTAAGCCTATTTGATTCGTTATATTATTCTATTTGTAATGAAAGAGGCTTATGATTTCTATTTCGTTGTATTGGATCTGAGGATTTTTGATTGGCTTTGTTTGGGTATTTTTATTCCCACATGACTGGGTTCGATAAAAGCAGTACTCGATGAGAATGTTAATTACATGGTCGCAGTTACAAGGAAGAAAAACTTTAATTATTTCTGCACGGATTGTTTTGGTTGATTTAATTAATTTAGTTATACTTTCTGTAAAGATGCCACAAAAATTCTTTGTTTTATTGTGTATACCTATTTGTATGTATACCTATATGTATGTATATATATTTTTTTAACATAAATAGATAACATTTTTATCTGTTTAAAATATATTTACCAAGATCTTTTTATTTAACTATTTGTACTGGAGTTTGAAATTGTTCTTAAGGCTTCTGGGAAAACCTTTAAAAACAATGCGCTTTTATAACTATTCTCTTTGCTGTTTCGAAGTAAAAAAACAAGAAGACATAATAGCTTTTTTAATTTATAAATATTATAATAGAGAAATGAGATCAAGTCTGTGTGTATATTTTTTAACTATTTGCACCGGGTTTTGTAAATAACACACAGCTTTTATCTCTAGATAATAAATCTTATAAAAAGATTGGGTTTTGTAAACTATTTCTTCTAAATTTGGTACGGTATTGATAAATTTTTATTTTCTGTTTATCAAAATTTGTACTAAAAGTTACTCTTATCTAACAGTTCTATGACTATAATTATATTTAAATCGTTGAAATATACCACTGGTTATTTGTATATTTAATTAAATATCTATCTAGTGCTTCCTATAATACTCCTGTTTTAATCTAATTTATAAAGATAATATTACTTAAATGCAACAATTATATTTAGATGTGTTAATTTTTTAATTAATTTAACTTATATTTTTTTCTATAAATCATCTTTTTTCAGGACAAATGCTAAGTTGACTATAATCATCATCATCAGACTAAAGACTTCCATTGCTGAACATAGGCCTCCTCAAATACTTCCACAAAGACCGATCTTTAGCCGTCTGGGTCCAAACTGAGTTTAATTAACAAATGTAAACTGAGTTTAATTAACAAATGGTATATCCCAGAGTTTCCAGTGTCAAATCCTGCCCGCATCGGTCAATATTTCATTTAAATATAAAAACATAATTAATATTTATATGTAGGTATTCTTAATAACAAGTTATATTAATATATTATCATATAGTTATAGTGGTATAAGTTATAAATGTCAAGTAATCCGCTAATGATTAGTTGGTTATTAATTGATATAAATAAGTAAGTAAGTAATCCATTGGTAGTCTCAGAATTAGTTTGATTTATAAATTATGTCTAAAGAACTTAGTTAGTTTCTTTCATTATGAGCTTAGCAAAATATTAAAAAATTATATAGAGAATTTATTGTAATCGGTCATAGCTAACATGACTAAGTAGGTATTGACTAAAAAAAATATTGGTGTACCAACTTAAGAATTCTCAAAAAAAAGGCTCTCAATATTGTTTTCTAGTTCGCGTCTCTAAGACAAACGGTTTTTATTACAGTGTTCAGTATCTTGTTTGTTATGCAGATATAAAATGAATTTTACACTTTGCTAATGGAAATTTACACAGCTCCGGCAACCATATATTTTATTGGAATATTAAAAGCACTTAAATGTTCACCATTTTATAAGATACTTATTTGTTTTTTAAATTAAATTTTTGTTGATCTATTATTAACCTTCAGATAATAACAGTATAACAGTATAATAACAGTATAATAACAGTATATGATTCGTTGTAAACATGTTTAATGTTTTGATTTACTAAAGACATATTTTTTAATTACGTCAATAGTTTTATTTCTATAATAATAATGTTTTATTAATAACTGGTACTTAATAATTTTGTAAATTATTCAACAAGAGATTGAAATATAACGATAGCTACAGTGAAACTGAAACTCAGTACTTTCTTCATATCTATCTGTTATGAAAGAATTTCAATATGTAGATAATATTTCAAAAGTGAGTAAATATTTGCATTATTTTTAAATATACGTAATCTGTGACTGAATGACATATAGGAAATATTTTTATGAAACTATTTAATGTATACGACCTTTTAAATAAGATAATTACCATAATACAAACGTCAGTTCAATGTGAGTGAGTGGTCGCGCTGCCGGAGACACTGATTGTTCTAATCTCGGCAATTATAATCTTTTGTTTTATACCGTATTGTTTGTCGACAACTATTATCGCTGTTAATTAAATGTTATAAACAATATGTTTATGTTTTACAATAATGTTCTAAAAATAATAATTTGTAATGCAAAGTGACCTTGGTAATGTTAATTGTATTCTATATAACAAACCTTTGCAGTTGTTTGTGTTATATCTTGTGAATTTGGTTCAAGTTTATTTCTTATTGGTCTCAAATAATTTGTTTTTTTAATATTTGTTTGATAAGCTTGTTTAGGTTTTAAGTAAATATAGAACGAAAAATGTTTCGATACAACACAACTCTCAAACCTGCGAATTTTGGAAAACGTCCAGCCACTCTGACAATTGAGTTACTGTGTCGCTACCAACCTCGATGGTGTCTATGAATTTTTAATTCTTTATTTTTTTTAAATACTTTAGGAATATATTTTTATTTCAAATTGTCCCAGATATGTCAGCCATGTTAAGTTTTACTGAACCCGTAAGAGGCTGCAAAATCCGTTTTGATGTTTTTTTAAGTTAAGGATATGAATCTCAGTCTCGCTGTGGAATGTATTCGTATGAGTATTTGTGTTTGTATGTGTATTTGCGATTGTCAATGTATGTACCCGTTTATGTGTGTATGAATGTGTATATGTTTGTACCGTAGCGTGGTCGCGGGGCGCCTCAGTGGCAGAAGCGAGCGCCAGAGCGGCCAGTGCGGCGCACAGCGCAGCCAGGTAGCAACGCATCTGAGAACACACAATCAATTAGTTCATGTATAAACAAATTGTGTAATATAAACATTATTAAATTACATTAATAAAATCGATCATAGAGTAACGGATAATTTCTTAAAACATTTTACTATACGGGATAGTATCTAAAAAATATGTTAAAGTCAAAATAGTCAGTAAAAACCTATACTGTAAATATGTCAATGATAACAAACATATTTATATAAGTTCTATATTATAAACACTTGGGACTATCGGTCTCGCTTTAGTGTAGGGAAGAAACCACTCCAGCTAAAAGTTTCAAGTGCGGTAGATGGACTTCGAACTTTACTTTCTTACGACATTTATTGAATTAGAATAACTAATTATAATTAATAACTAATTACATAACGCAACACTCCCAAGTGTTGCGTTTTCTAATCAACCATCAAGCTATATTCAAAATATAACAACCAGGGGACTTTTCAATGATATCAGCTTCTTGCATTACAAATACTATACTTTAACTTATATCATATTTAGATTTATTAAATTTAAAAAAAAAACATTGTCAAATAAACTTTATTTATTTATTAACCGGGATGAAAGTAAAAGAATCCGGCTATAAAGTATATAATTTTATTTACTATCAATAATGAATAGGAAAGTATTTAAAGTATTATTACGTAATATATCTATGTATTCATATATTTATTTATATATGTATTATTCTTGTTTTATGACTAAGTATAAAACACCTCACGTCTTAAATTATTCTTTCATACGATCTAAACTTCACCTTTCCTTCACATTTATGAAAGTTTTATTTTTATTTTTCAAGTTAAAACTGAGTCAGTCTCCCTTTGGTACTTAAACAAGGAATTTGATGTAAGAAAACTGAAAGAAAACTGAAATGTCTGATAAAGTACATCGTTTCTATTTTCTTCTGCACTTTGCACCAAAACTACCTGTCATACGGTGTCTTATATATAAAAACTATATATTTGTCACATATTTATACTCATGACCATAGATAATATATGATCATCATGGTCATGATCATAGTATGGTTAGGAGAGTATTTATTCTCATTTATATTTACAAATGGTATATGATCATATATCATAGACCATAGGGTCATGCTCATAGTATGACCATAGATCAATGGTTGAAGATATAATGAGAGAATTTTCTGTGCCTTCATAAAGATAATATGGCATAGGTCAGGTTGAGGGTGAGGCAGCTGACCGCTCGATATCTATTTACAGGTGACCCCTTTCAATCTATTCTCTAAGACGCCATTAGGTGACATGGCACGTGGTACTCTCGTGTCATCTATTTCTGAAGAGATATTATGGTAACCCATTAAGCTAGAAGAAAATAAAACATTCCTCAAATCTACACATTCGATTTCACAGATACAGTCAACATAAAAATAAAGTGAGAATACAAAAACAAATCAATAAAAGAAAAGCTATTATTTATATTTCACGAACGAACGAATAATTACAGGTTATATGTACGGATACGTATTATTTTCATTATTGTACGTATTAATAAAATGAAAGTATTTTTAGCGATTCAATATCAATTCCAGTTTGAAATGAACTTTAAATTGTGCAGTTTTTCTGATCATTCCAACAAATATGACTGGTTATCAATCATAGTGAACATTGAGAAGAAATTCTATCATATCCTTAATATGAAATTGGAAACGAGAACATATTCACAGAACAGAACATTAGGTACTTCTACCTTAATCTTTAAATAATAAAATAGTTGTGAAAATAAAATATATTTCATGTAATTGAAAACCTTCAATGATTTAACGATTTAAACGCAACCACTACCTATATCTTAAACTGCTCAAGTTGAAAACGATATAACATTAAATGATTCAAGGAGACGGAGTTAATTAATTTATGAAGTTAGAAGTTAAGCACATGTTCCGAGTCTCATAATCGATATTCAGTTCGATTAGTTGCGGTTACTTTGACATCGCGGTGTTTGAATTAAGTTGCGGATGAGGAGTTTGTAGCGGCGGTGTTGCGGAGGAACCTGCCAACTTTGCGGATTGAATTTGACAGGGATGAGATTATTATTTTATAAAATTTAGTGGTTAGTTAGACTTCTGCTGGTTCTGGCTTTTGTTGTGGGCTGTTTGTATATTTTAAGAACATTTCTTGAATATGTATTTCGTTACATTTTTTATATGATTAGTAAATTTATATTATGTTGTATTTAGGTTTTGGTTCTTTGTTTTATTTCATATTTAAAAGAACATAAGAAAACTCTAAAGCTCTAAGTCTTAAAGTAATTAATATTACAGAAATACACATTTTATCTTTATGTTTCAGTCTCGTGAACAATAATAAATTGTTTTGTCTGAATGATTAGTTAGACCTGTACAAAATATTTACATATTTTTAAATTACATTTTTTTTAATTAATTATATTTGATGTCTCCAAAGTTAATTAATTATTATATTAGAATACCTATTATATGAGTACCCTCATTTAGCATATTCAATTACATTTTTCTTTTCTGTGTAAGTATATTCCTTAATAAAAAAATATTTTACATTTCTTCTTTAGATCTCATAAGGATTTGTAATATAACGATCTCAAGGAAGACGTTTTTAAGGCGATTATTTTGTAAATATATAATTATGTTGTTTTCCGGTTCAGTAATAAAAATATCTTCATATACTATTGAAATAACATACCATACGGTATTCAGTTGGAGTTCAATAATGTCAAATAAACGTCAGTCTGACCGCATCGCTCGCGATTAGTCAAATCCGCAAAATTATTTGCAAACGCGTCATTATTCGAATTTTAGTGATGTACACAAATGAAAGGAATGATTTGTACTGATGCAGATGGTGAGTTAGATTGATTGAATTATTTAGTGTTTTATCATAGAACTATTAATAATACATATTTTATTTAAGCTCTGAAACAAAAGGGAAGTGCAAATCAGATTGTTTAACTAGTCGTTACTGAACCGTGGTATTACAGTTTTGCTGATGAACCGAAATGCCGCAATTCGATACAAATGTAGTGTAAAGCATTTAAATTAAGTTACGTAGGCAAGTTGCGGGAGATGAAGTGAGATCAAACACGTTACTTCGAAACTTCACTAATAAATCCGAGCCTTTAGTGAATACATGTGTTACAGAGATTCAATTAATTTCTTTGTATTTACCGCAAGTTACTAAGTAAGTGGTTTAGTAAGTTATTGGCTGTTGCTTTCTTGATTAGATCAGATTATATTAAGCCGATAGTGATTGTATTTTTATATAATTACTAGCTTTATCCCGCGGTTTCGCACGTCTTAAATTCGTAGGAAAACAATTCCCCTTTCCCTTTTTTTGTATTGGCTTCTATATGACTTATTTTAAGTGACACAAACAGTGATAAATCAGCAGACATCGCTCACTGTCAGAAATCTATTAAAAGTTTTTAATAAGGACACAATATTAGATACTGTATTTTTTATACTTAATAACCCATTGAAACTATATATCATACTTATAGATATTTCAACATAATCAAAACATGACCATGTGGAATTCTGAGCTACACAATCTACGTTACTTTGACCATCAACTTGAAGGTCTAGTTTTATTAAAATAAAAAAAATCTATTTTAAATTATATGTATAAGACATTCAGTTAGCTATATGCATTAACAACATTTTCAATACTGAACATTCAATAAAGCCATTTTTGAGACGGTTTGCACGGTTCCATACCATAGTGCGCCGGCCGACCGAACCGCCGCAAACGCGATGTCCCTATATTTTAAATCTGCAACATCTCCGAAAATATTCATTTAAATTACATGCTGTATAGGGTTATATTGTTTAATATTAAATGTAAAATGTATTTAAATTACTTAATTAGATAAGGATTAACGCTGTATTGCTTAGAATTGCTTCGTAAATAAGCCATTATTTCACGTAAAAGTAAAGGATAAAAATTGGCTATTGTGGGTTATCCCTAAGAGATAAACATATACCATCGCGGACTTTCTTGTAAAAGTTTTTAAGGTATACAATACTTAGAACATTATTTTGATCTTTCTCGTAGAGTTCAGCCGGCGTTTGCGATGTAAGCGTAAATCAATGTTTGAAATCTAGAAATCTTGAAATTATCAGTGGTTCTTTAATATATTAAGCATGTTATTATACATATAAACCTTCCTCTTGCATCACATTACCTATTATAAAAAAACTGCATCAAAATCCTTTGTGTAGTTTTAAAGATCTAAGCATGCATACCGACATAGGGACAGACGCGGAAAGCGACTTTGCTTTATACTATGTAACGATTGTCCACGGCCTTTGTTTCAAAGCTTATTATAATAATTATATTTCTTTCTTTTTTATTACATATAAATTATTATTACATATAAATTATTTAAAGTTCTTATAACAAAGTTCAGATTTGAGTTAAATAGTTAACACTGTTAAAAAGTCTTAGTATAAAAAAAATGTATGTATAAAAGTTTTGCTTTTACTACTGACTAACTACTAACACAAGAGCAGCTGAAAATTATAAGAACAATTAATATGAATTAAGAATAGAATGATAATATCCTCTATTAAAAAATATAAAACATAACCAACCCCAAAAAAAAATACATACGAAAGGTGGCAAATCTTTTTATGTTATATGATCGTTTATTTGCTAAAGCAAAATTCTTATTTCTTAGAATTTACTGATGAAAATCACAAACGTCTAAATTAAATGTGTTAGCTTGTTTTTATCTAAAATCAAGCTAACTTTTTAATTGAATCGGTGTCAGTATAAATATTTAAAGGCTGTTTATAACGAGTGAGTCGAGAACGAGTGAATGGAGTAAATTATACATTCAACTCAGCGTTCCCTTTATTAAGCGATTGACACCGGGTAGGGTCGCCATCACTACGTCTCCACGAAATAGGACTTTTCCGAAATATTAAGAAGCAACTTATAAGCTTAACGAATATTTCTTTTCTATCATAGCTTTAATAAAGTTATATATTTTTGAATGATTTTAAGAGCGTCTAGACTTTGATTATTCGACTAAGACTTTCAATTCATATTGAAGCAATATGTCGCCGGTACATTTGTCACAGCTGACGTACTTTTATTGCCAAAAGTGATAAAACTGGGGTTTCCCTCTTTTGTTTCTTATATTATTCATGGATAGTACATTTTTATTTCTTTTTATCTAGAACTTGCAAATGAATTTAATATTATGCAACTGCTACAAGTGTAGTTTTAGTGTGAAAATATAATATTTGAATTTGTGGCCACTGCAGCAGAGACACTAATGAGTTTATCAATTTCAAAGTCGTCCAAAACTGATTTATCAAACATAAACAGTTGTTCCGAGGTGTCATCGCTAAATGATAAACTTTCACGACTGTCTGAGATTAAAAAGTTTATGAATGTAATGACTGGTAGTTATGCTAGTGAAAAACTTTTGTAATAGTTTGCAGTACAATGCAGTATTGTAAAAAAATCGATTTGCACTTGGTTTGATTATAAATCTATGATCATGTAAAAAAACTGGGGTTATTGAGAGTCAAGTTGGAGAATGTTTATTTTCCAAAACCTTTAGCAAAAGTTTCTTTAGCAATTATGAAAAGTATGGAGGTGCAAACTGCTTTATGGCTTGCTTACATATTATAAACTATATTTCTGCATAAAGTAGTTCTAATATATGTATTCTCGCTCTTCATATCTAAAGTATCCCTCAAAATTATTCTCGCCACAATCCGCACTATGAGACGATCGTCATACATAATTACAAGTGGTATGAGTATAAGAGATAACACTGTACAGTACTGTACTGTACTGTATTGTACTGTAATGTACTGTATAATAGACAAGTATGACACACTTAACTCAATAATCCACAGACGGTTCTACGTACGTGAGTATGGCCTGTATAGATACAGAGTTGGTTAATTGGATCAAAAGGGTATTCAGAGCTGTAGAACTATCGTTTTCTACACCAAATAATGTAATTTATTTAAGTATAATTTACATTGTATTAAAACTAAACTAGTTTATGCTTTTCTGATTTTTGTACTATGGAAACAATAGTTTTCGATTGTGTCTCCTTAATTTTTTATAAGTTTATAGGCATAAGGAGGTTGTTTTATAATATTATATATAATATTATTCATGAAGATATGAATTAAATTCCATTCATTACTCGATATATAGAATATTAAATTATCTATATTGTTATTATATCACAAGAATAACGAACTAATGTATCACTATCTCATTTATTAAAAAAAATCTGTCAAATCACTCTTATAAAGCTTCCTAATTGGTTGATAGAGTAATGACAGCTAATCACTCCTGACAGTGCTGTCAAATTGTCATTATAAATTTCCACCCAGGAACCTACTTTTAGCTTTTAAACCTGTATTTATAAAAACAAGTATCAGCGGTACATGTAGCCTTGTGTTAAGACTGAGGGGAGGCGCGGGTTGATACGACCTGCAGGTCATCGGTTCAATTCTCTATTTATAATGCAATATCGATCCATTAAGAGGCATTTGTCCTACCTAATTGGATGAAGTGGTTTAAATTAGCCTTCGTTGTATAAACTTTTTGTAATAAAATGTCTATATAAGCATCTACATTTATTACATTAATTCCTCAATTTTACATTTTAGAACCAAAAAGAAAAAGTAGGGCAAGGATTAAAAAAAATGTGTCATGCTAAATCCCTAAAAACTATTTGATGATAATTAAGGAAATTTATCATTTTAGAACAGGACTTGTAGGTAGGTTAAATTTAGGAAACAAAAAAAAAGAAACAAAACTAATTTAAAAATGATAAACACACTATACACACATATATATATACATATATACACACACACATGTACATATACACATACACTGTATAAAAGCAAAAAAGTTCATATCCTGTATTGCACTCCATACGACTCTTTCGCTAGATTCGTCAGCTCGTTCTCACGCAGCACTTAACGGAGTATTTTCCTATTTCAATATTAGTTCTCCGCTGTAGCGCCATTACACAAGCGCTAAGGGTTTTATAAATAATCCGGTGTTTTAAAATCCATTTGGTTTAGAATGTTTTTATTGGAAGTTTAGTTCGGTTAACCTTTTGTCGTTGTAAGAATTTACACATTTCATTTATTTTTAGCACTAGGTCTAGGAACTAGGTCTAGTTCCATTTTTCTTTCATCACAGAGCTAAATCGACAAATCAAATATTTTTTTGAATCAAATGTTTCTAATGTTATACGCATCATAATCTTTAATAATAAATAAACATTAATCGGCTATTATTTAATGTTATATAGTTATTCTGTACAAGACTTTTACAAAAAGTTATACATACTTGAAAAAAATATCACTAAGATATTTAGCTTTCATTGTGTCGGAGTTTTTAAATTTAATATTTTTTACGCCTAATTGGACGAAAGGATAAACAGATTACCAAGTAGCTTCCAGGGGCTCAGCTGTGAGGACATTAATATGAGCTTACATTTACCTTATGGTGGCTTTAGTATATTTATAAATGTATACACTCCGAATATATTCTGTGCATGTACCTAACACAGATGAATGTCTGTAGAGTCGAACAGATTGGTTACAATCCGTTTGGAATGCACTAGTTGTTGATTGCGTTTGCACTCGTTTGCAATTTACTTTTTCACTTCAGATTGATGTGAGTTTTAGATGTTTGTTTATTTAAAGCTTCTATAATTTAAGTTATTTTAAAAATAAATTGAAAGCTAAACTGTAAATGTGATATTTTTCAGTGTAGTTCAGATACAGCCTCCAAACATCAATATGATATTTTTTTTCGCCTCATAATATACGAAGTCCCATCTTAAGAATCATTTTGAATGATTTCTATCAGCTGGCACTTTTATTTTGATGCCTTTACATCGAAATGGGAGCTTTTATACTTAAGCTAATATTATGTAATAAAAAAAAAGATCTCATTGACAATGTGCAATATTCTACGACTTACATCAAAGTGACATTGTAACTAAACTTCAGATCTTGTACTGTTTCTTGTGTGCGTGTGCTTCCGGTTTAATTAAGGCTTTAAGTCCGGACACAGATTGTTTGGCTTGGCTTTAACGGGAAACTATCTGAAGGATTTACTAAATGAGAACTCAACAATTGGAAATAGATATTAGGTGACGTTGACTTTACACGAACTTTGGCGTAGCAGAGCATGCTTGTCTAGTTCTGTCTAGTTGTTTTATCAAAGAATTAACAGCTAGATTCGATTCGGATAAATACTTATAACTATTTTGATTCTGACAGGCAAAGGATTATGGGGTGCGATGCCGGGAACCTCCTCATGGTGCACCCTGGGCAACAGCGGTTACTGAGAACCTTCGGGTTTTCCCGCTGGCTGATACCTGGCGCGGTGGAGGTCGGTCATGGGGGTTTGTGCCCGGTTCATGGCTGGCCGGCGGACAGGCTGCCTTTCGGGGTGGTCTGTCTGCGGGGTGGGCTCGGGCCTTTTGGCCTGGGCACTGAGGGTGGGAGGGCGCAGGCCCTCTCTACCGGGGACAGCAGCGGGGTCGCCCCTGGTACTTCTCTGTGTGCAGAGTGGACTGTGGGGCGGTCCCGTGGTTGTGTGGGGGGCACGTAGCGGTCTCTTCCTTGCTGAGGTAGAGGCCGTTGCGCTGATAGGGTGGTGGCCCGGAATAGTCATCATCAGGTACAATAGCGCCTGACGATGATTAGTCCGGGTGAGGTGGCTACGGAGCTCTTCCTAGGGAGGGCTCCGTTAGCGGGGTGGCGGGACGGTCGAGGTCGCATATTCTGCGTCGTCTGCAGGTGGCAGTTTAAAATGCGGCGCAGATGTGTGTACCTCTTCCGGCCCCGTGTGTCGGGGTGGTCTTCTTCGGAGGGTCACCCGCGACGCACACCAGCCGCTGGTGGCGGCTTCAGGTTTGGACCACGACCGTTTTCGGACGTGGTCCGGCCCCGGGAGGTTGAGTTGGATAGGGACACCTTCTTCGTTGAGGGAGTCCTGATTTGGCTCGGCCGGCTTGGGTGGAGGGCAGGGGAGCCCTTCGCGATTCAACAAGCCGGCCACCGGAGTGGGACGCGCTCAAGTCAACCGGGCGCGTCACTCCATGGAGGTGGTGGTCGCTCACGCGGCCTTCCGTCGGAGCAACGCGGATGTGTGCGCAAGCGTTCCCGTGGCGCTCCATTATGACGGAGAGGTGTTGACCGTCTGGTTTAGTGAGTAAGAGTCTCACATAACCGCTTCCATCTTCCCCTGGATGGAGGTGTGTATCCATGAGGATTCCAGACGTTAAAAAAAAAAAAAAAAAAAGGCAAAGGATTATAAGAAAAATAAATCTTTTAAAACATCTTCAACTATAAGTACTCGCATTTAAACAGCATTATTTAGAAAAAAAGATATTTGCTCGGCTGTGAACATATGTGACTGATATTGTTTGTTTGTTTATTCATAGACATTATCCTTTTTATCTTGCGAGCGAAATAATTTGGAATATAACGAACATAATTAGGGTTCTTAGTCGTGACATAAATGATCGGAGTATATCGAGCAAGACTTACAAAGTACGGTTGCTATTTGAACATTTAGAGAACAGTGTACATAGTTTATTAGAAATACTTCAATGTTTGGAGGCAATTGGGTTTGAACCCTTTGGGAAGTAAACCTTAGTAAACCTTAAAATCGATCTATAAACTTAAATGTTTAATTATTACTTCAGTTGAAACAATCTGTTAGTAAAAACAGATATTGGAATAAAAGTTGTTATAACTGTGCTTTACAAATCAAATTCTATTATTCAGTAGATGGAATATTTTCTGTGTTTTTATGCATTATTTACAATTGGTATTTTTTTATGCAATGGTAAATAAATTCATTTCAACAAAACAACGAATCGTTTGTTTGTCACCATTATTGTTTGTCGTTCTATAAATGAAATGTATATTTTTTTCTTTTGTCTTGAACGTATTCGTAGTACACAGTTTAAATTAATTAACTTTAGAGGTCTAGTAGAGGGACGGAAAACATCGTACAGTGTTTTGTCATACAATGGCTGATGGTTTTCGTTGTTATTTTCATGCTTCCTATAAAATTTCATTTAGAATTGTTAATAGAATCCGGCAACGAAATAACGTTACCTAATATGTCCCTTCAAAATTGATGTTTTTAAAAAGGTTCCGGAGATTAACGTTTAAAAACACATAAATTTACAAAATTCTCAAGTATGTATATCTAAATGATTTTGTGTATATATTCTCTTCAAGTGAATTGGTTCTCTAAAGGCTATCATTGCCTAGTTTCCACTATGCATTTATTGGTCACAAGATACACTATTTCCGTATTAAAAGAGGATTCTTCAAACCAACAGACTAAAAAAAATGATTTTTATGAGATATGTGAATAGTCGGCAGATATCACTTGTCCAGAAAAGAGTTTATGAGAGTTTAATAAGATAGGGTTTAATTGGATCCAAGGATCTTACATAATATATCAGCACCTTTATTCCACACAGACCAATATCGTGTCGTGTCCGTTTCGTTAAGTGGAAATAAATTCAGCTAAGCTAATGAATATTGAAACTCACGTCTCAACGTCGCGCATATTTGCCTTAAATAATAACCTGTCATATCTTCAGTAAGCACACATACAGACTCCCACACTTCCTGTTCTCTGCTGCGATAATTTAAGGGCGCTTATAGTAATTTTGAGTAATCACTCGAGTTGTTCATTGTACCTCTTATACCGCTGGTTTCTATTAATATTAAAACAGTCGTTAATGAACACTTAGTATATTTCTTAATAATAGAAGTCTGACAGCTGATTAAGAACAATATCTCGTTCAAACTGATTCGTTTGTGCGCATGATTACATTTAAATGTTTTTAATTGATTGGAAAACCATTTCATAACTATCAAGAGCAATAATAATTTAGTCTTCCATTTAGTGGGAGAGACATACTATAAAGTTAATTTCACAGTCGCTATAACATAATCCTTTATTCTTGTTATTATACAGGACCCTTCCCTAATGGCAGTTTGATCAGAATAATTGAAGCCTCGTCAAGGATTAGACGATTAGTAATTGATAATACGGATTTAAACAAACAGGATTAATTGAACTCTCAAAATGATTTAACGGAGACTATAACATAAAACGGTTTCATAGCAATAATACTAATTACAATGATTGTGTATAGATGATTAGATTTGTCACATCTATATCTAATCTTTTATTGAACAAGAAATAAGAACTTACTTGGTTGGTACCTCCAATATTATTATTTTATTATTATATTATTATGGTATTTATAGGCATGTCATATATTTTTAACTCGGAAACCTTTTATAAATAAAATTAGTATAATTTAAAAGATCCGGTTAGAAACTTTGTACGATTTGGTACAGTTTTTGATTATTTTAAAAAAATATATTGATAATTAAAAAAAATAACTGTTGATATTTTTTACTATATATAGATAATTTCTCTATTTCTCTATCCAGTCTCATATGTTTATCGTGACCGCAGAGCAGGCCGCAGTCTCATATGTCTATAACGCCATATTCGAAGTTTGAATTCGGATAACAAAAAGAATCGACTAGTTGCAAAAATTATAAATTAATTAAACATAAACAAATTAATCGAGTTTTTTATGAACATCTAGACAAAGAATCCCTATTTATAAAACCAGAGAGATGTTATAACTATTAAGTAGAACATTCATAGTATTAATAGCATAACATTAGCATACCACGTTACAACTTATGTGTTAGCTTTTGTGTTCTGTATTTGATTAAAAATAAATAACTTATTTGGAAATTGAAAGACTGTGGACGGAAAATATATGAATAATAATTTTACGTAAAATTGTCGAAGCAATTTTATAGACTGAACTTTAATTCTCATAAAGTTTGCGATGAAAATGAGATCTTAGATTTATTGTTCACGTTAAATCCTAACAAAAGGTAAACAATGCTGAGGGTAGACGGAAGCTACGATGGCCATCAATACACGCTACTTTTATTTAAGATATACTTCGCTACTAATATCGGTATTCATTACTTTGATGTTATACTGATGCTTGCTGGTCTAGAAGTTAGTGGCCCTACTGAGCTAAGTACGTGGGTTCGATGCCCAAACAGACAGTTGTTTGTGTGATCCACAGATTGGAGTTTCCAGCCTCTGTGTTTTTTCTTTCCATTATATCTGTTTGTAAAAACCCTGCGACACAAGGTTAAATAGTCCTTGTGTCGCAGGGTTGTCTATTGGGAGTTGATTTACAATTACGTTGATTATAAATTTGGTTATTAGAATTGATAATGACTAAGTAATTTACATTCGTAATAAAACAATATTATTATGATTACAAAATCAAATTTTCATTCACACATAACTAACACTAATTATATTTTATCCATTTTAATATAATTTCTACTTCTGTAATTTAAAAATGTTATATTTTTTCCCAATGCAATGATCAAGCTAACGAAACTAATTCATTTATCTGTTGTCATCTCACCACAGGAACAAATCTTTTGAGCGGATGATGTAGAGGCTTACTTGAAAAAGAAAGGAAAAATATTATACAAAATATAAATATTATGTAAAATATATCAGTATAATATAAGTGATTCACGATAATGTTTTAAAAAGAACTACGTAACAGTTTTTATTATCTATGTATAAATTGCCTGTCACAGAGTTCAACCGTGTTGGACTCCGAAACTATGTAACCGATTTTTATAAAATGGTGTATACATTGTGTAATATTTTCTAACATATAGAATAGGTTTTATTAAAATGATTAATAATAATATATATTTTTGCAAATAAAGCATTTTTAAAGAATTGATAAATGAATGCTTTTGAGGATTTCTAATAGATATGCTAAATTTCAATTTAACGAGTCAACTTTTAGTATTAAATAAAAAAATATTAATTAATTTCGAATTTTATAATTACAAAAACTTTATATTATGTTATAATTATTACAAAGAAAAAGGGCGCCGATAATAATAAGTTGACAGAAATAGATGCCCTATCAGCTAGACATATGTCGTGTGACGTAGATTCTTCATACAAATCGATCGTCATCAGGAATTCATGAGAATTGATTTCAATGACCCTGAAGACTAAAAATTCCAACTTTTTGTTATTAAAAAGTTTTTGCGATTATTATCTATTTTGTAAAAATATAAATGTAGGTTATAAGGTTTAAAAGATATGAAACTTATCTAACTTAGATGTATTCATAGTATAAATTGAAACTTAGACTGATTGAGATGGAGGTGAGGGTGTCTTCAATCTAAGACGTGACCGAGTGACATTATCAAGAGGGTGATATTTTGATACTTGAACGATCAGGAAGCTGAATTAATTGTTTATAAACAGATATTATAATATATCCACAGCAAATATAATATAATGTTTGACAATACTCACATATTCAACACATTATAGCTTTTGATTTTTAAATTACTTGCAATTAACAGCAAGGCTGTAGTGTTTGGTTTTAATCATACAAATAAATATGATGTTAATGTGAAATGCTTCAGTTATTATCCAATCCTGAAACGCGTGCTGAAATCTGTTTGTGATATCATATCACATATTTGATTCAAATTAAATGCTACTACTTGTTAAATCGCGTTGAAGTAATGATACTTGCTTTCATTAACAAAGTGGTGTTATGTTTAATCAATATTAATGTAACTATTTCAATTTAGAGTAAAGTTTTTTTTTTTTTACTTTTGTTTTGCTGATAAAGTAGATATAAAAAGATATAAGTAGTACTTATGATAGATGATTCTTGTCAAATATGATTAGATCCCCAGAAGAGTCTGCGAGAAGTTCCATGAATAGGCTTTTTATAATACGCCATTATTTTATACTGTTTTGCTATTACAACATTCACTATAATGAACCCTTGAGAATCTTATAAAATAGATATGTATTATATCATTGACAATTATTATTCATAATATTAATTTTTTAAATAAATATAGAATGTAAATTAAACCGGTAGTGGTAGAGATTTGGAAAACCTTTGGAAAACCGTCACAACGTAATATCTGACAAATGTCAAATTGATAAGAAATCGATATAAATATGAATGTCATTAATTAAAATTCATCTCGAGTAATCCGCAACAAGAGTGTGAGAGATTAATATCAGTTTAGTGAGGATTATAAAGCGATCGTACTGAGTTCCAACGAAGAACAGGATAATTACCAAATCATCTCACATGTGTATATCTTAGTAGGCTTAGCGCGCGGCGTCACTCGCCGACAAATAATTACTGTTGACCTTCATTTCAGGTCCAGAGTTCCGTTTTTTCTCAAAGTGTTTTTAATTGACAAAATGACATATAAAACTACTGAACTTATATTGTTTAAGAGGCAAAAACAATATCTCACAGGATTCACAAATGTCGATTTTGAGTATATATTTTTTTCTTAAATCCTTTATTTTTTTTGTAGTGATATTATAATTGTAATTATTATTTTTCTATATTAAATATTATACACTTACCATACCGTTATGGGTAGTTACGAATCAGACAATATTTTTAGAAAGTTGTCTCTACATAATGAAGATTTTAATGAAACTAGTTATAGTTGATTTTTAAAAATATAATTTGACTTCCTTCATTATTAAACTTTATATGAAAAACAAATAAATTTTATGTCTCCGATGGGAAATCACTATAGGTTTAAATTGTTTTCAGTAATTATTATTCTGGATCAATGTCATCAAAAGTTACTGTCCTGACCTATCATTGTGAAGCGTATGAATATTTTTTATTGTTTTTATTAATCTGAATTTTCAATCTACATAGAACGTAACAAATAACAGAGAATGCTCTGTTAGTTAGTTAGTCACACACCAACACTGAATGTTTTAGCCTCGTAGCTACTGTTATTTTCTATATACTAAAGCATATAGTTAAAGGTTTTTTTGCCATTTGTTCATATATATTATTATTATTATTTTCAAATATAGGAAATGGCAAAATATTTCCGTATTTGATAAACACCAGAATTCTAAATAAAAATATATAATAGGACCGTCAATATATTGTTGCCATATTTTTTAAATTGTTACAAATAGTAACTGCAAAAATATATATTTATTTATGATATTTAAAAAGCATTAAATACTAATAATAATTAAAAATAATAATAAATAATTCATAAGTTTCCTTTAGCACTAAGCCACATATAAAGTTAATAATTACCCTATATAGACTTATAATTCTCAAGGTTCCTATTTCTTTTCAGAAGTTTACATATCCATAATACATAAAACAAGGACCCAAACTGATTACAATAATAATTAAAATGACTTCTCCCTCATCCCTCAATAACCGCCATATTTGAATATAACATACTTCAATTTACATAATACCTACGAAACTAAACTAGTTTGAACTCTTTGCGATAATTATTGCTTCTCACTTTTGGTTTGGTTAATTAATAATTATATATATATGGGTCTAATATTCTACATTAAATAAAACCACTTTAAGTCAAAAAAAAAAAAATATCACACATTACATTAAATTATTTAACACATTCGTCAATCAATTTATTATCACTGTAAAGATGTTATAATACTTGACATTTTATTTCGAAATATCATTCAGTGGTTCACTGAGTGGCAAGAAACAAACTTCCAAAAGAATAAAAAAGAACTTGGTAGATATTTTTCAAACAATGTATTTAAAATTCTTGTAAAATCTTTAGACACGTTTTTCTCAAACCTAAGTGTTTGTGGCTTGACACACTATTGCTTATCAGCATCCAGTTATTCTAAATGCGTGTTTTAATTCTATTAAAATATAAATTTCATAATCATATAAACTTCAGAATTATGCAGTAAAGTCTAAGCGCTGGCTGAAGCTGTTCCGAGCACGACAGCGGACAGCTAAGTCGGAGGCAGCGTTTATAATCTGTATTCTAATTAACGGTCTGATCCTTCATTTTATACTTGAATTATTCATGGATTTTGTTTTGTAGTAATGTAATGATTAAACATATTTTGATGTCAATTATATGCCACAGAAAACATTATAATATGTATTAATTTCTTCACGAATTTGTATCAGATGTAATAAAACTATAAATTAATCTAAAAGTAAGTTATATCTAAAACGTGTGAAATTACGAGTCAGCGGACAAGCGATGAAATCTTTGATTTATGAACAGAAAGATCTTAGATTTTCACAACTTTAAATTAGAAACTGTCTCATTTAGGATATTTATAAGATTAACGACTTTTTTAAAATATTAGGCATCGTTGGTAAATTGTGATAAAAAATAATATATAAAGGTAGTTTCACACCTATGTGAAATAATATTAGTTGGAGTTTAATGAAAAAAGTTGTAGTGAGAGCGCCAACATCGGTAGGCTTCATTCAGTTTATTTTCCACTTCGCTCTACTTCAGAACTACTGAAGTGGAATTGTTTATAGGCCTCTTGTAGTTAATACTAGAGTTTAAGCTACTTTTTTTTTTAATAAATCAGACACATAAAGTGATAAACGTTTGAATAATAACCGCCCCGTTGGTCGAGTGTTTAGCGCAGACGTCTAACGTATAGCGACGCAATGGGGCTCAGGTTCGATTCCCGACAGGGACAGGCATGTATGTTAGGAATGTAAATGCCTGTAATTCTGGGTTTTGTTGTTTATTAAATATATTCTCAGTATTTATAATGTGTATTTCTATGCATTTGTTATACAAATACAATACACATAGAGAACGGTCTAACACCCTTAACACAGCCAAATAATTTGCTTACTTAGGGGTTAGATGAATGTGTGTAACTTGTCCTGTATTATTTATATTTATATATAACGCAATATAACTCAACAAGTGTTGAGTCACTTATATTTCAAAATGATTTCGTTGCCGAGGATTACAAAAGAATATATTGACTGGATAGCTCATTATATTTTGTCCTATAACGGTAGGTAACCATAATTGTTCAAGAGTTGCTTCTAGAGGCAGTAAGTAGTGTTGTAGGTGGAGGACACTACTTTATTAAAAATATACCATCAAAAATTTATTATATTTTAGATACCATTAACCATAGTTCTAGCGTATATGTAATGCAAACCAAATTAAATAAAAAAAAAGAAAACCATCGTTATTATAATATTAATAACTTCAATTGCTATTACCATATTTACATAACGTTTATAAAAATGTTAAATCACTCTACAGAAAAGTTGAAATAATCAGCTTGAAAAGTAAGAAATAAAACAATAAACAATAATGAGGTCGAGAAAAACAGAAAAAGGAAAGTTTCAAAGTGAAACACAGCCTCCATTGCGGTGACGTTCTCTAGTTCTGTATTATAAGTTAGGTGCTATATATTATAGTATATATTTTTACGCGAAGGTTGGTAATGAGAGCCTAATGAGCTTGAGATGAGATTCTTATTTATAATATTACCTCCAACTTGCAACGCCTCCCATGATATTTCTGCTAAAGTATATTTACTTAATGACCTGCTTTTTTAAATATTTATACACAAAGTGTTAAAATCTCAAGTTTAGTTAATGAAGATATGTTTGTACATTAGACGTAATTTATAATACAGTTTCTATATCACAAAATCAGTTATTTTTTTTAATGCTGCTTAAAACTTGAATGATAGAAAGTAAAACCTCAGCCTATCGAAGTATGAGGCAACTTTACCATGACTCAACACGACATTAGTTACAGCGTGTTTGAGTTAAAGCTCTCAAAGAATGCGCGTTCATTATAGAAGATTAAAGAGTTTGCTAAAAGACAAATAAGGTTCTGTGACGGAAAATGCGCTACTTTATGCTGATATCTGTACATGTTCTTTTGTGTCGAGTCTATTGTCAAAGTTGTCTCGTTATGTAAGTATTGTAATTGGGGCAGCTGTGTTTTCCTTTTTGTCCTTATCAGGGAGTTTGGCGTTAATTGAGACAATGCTTTTTAATTACTATGGTTTTTGTTGGCAGTTATTTGAAGAATACAACTTAGTGAAGCACCAAATTAAAGTTATAATAGCAGTTAATGATGGTTCATTAAAATTAATTTCATTCAGATATTATTGATACTATGATAAATATCTTATATAATAAATAAAAGATAACAGTCATAAATAGTTTTTTCCAACAGTCATTTTATCATGCATCAGTTATTTTTACAAAACCAATAAAATTTTGAATACAAATAATTCTATATATTTTATGAATAATTAAAAACTTGGTACAGGTTTGAGTATTATATAATAAAGAATTTCATTTAGCTTACGTAAAAATAAAATCAGTTGACAAAGCAAGTAAAAACTCTTTATACTGAAAATAATTAGAAGTGGAATGTTGAGGCTTAACAAAACTTTAATTTGTTCATTTTTTAAATTTGGAACAATGTGTGTACTGGGTAAGGTCAGCCACATGTTTATTCATGTCTAGACTCTAGATGGGATGCTGCGTGAGGAAAATCTGATTGGATCTTTAATTACTATATCTGCGTTGGTAGCTAATAGGCGTTGAATATAGAATACATTTTTATTTTGTTTGAAAAATGTAAACGGAAAATGAATAAAATGTAATAAAGAGAACGCAGCATAAAACCATAATCACATATAAAAAATGTAAATCAAGGGCAAAGTTTTTAAAAAGTTTTTTTATAAAATTGTCAAACCAGTCAACTTTAATCAAGTTGATAATCTGAAATTGAATCAAGACAAAAATTTCCAAAATCTTATTTAACTTGCTTAAAAGTTTTCGTTTTGAATATTAATTATACTTCAGATATTGATGATCATTAGATTATTGAAGTGAAATAATATTGAAGATTGATGATAAATAATAACATGAACTGCGAAAATAAAGATATCATCATTTTTTGGAAAAGTTTATCGATGTTGGCTAACAAATTCTTTGATGTTCTAGGTTGACTGAAGGTTATCTACAAGCAGTCTGACTGAAGCTCAGGTAGACTCATATGTACCACCTACTTACAGAAGATCAGCGTAAGGTAACTATTACAGCTACATTTGAATAGGTGAGCGAGAATCCGGAAACTCAAACACCCACATTTCCTCTTCCTTTCCTAACTTCATCCCATACCACTTCTCAAACGGTGCGCATTTGCATGTATATTTGCAAATATCTATAAGTGAGGGCATAACTTACTATGAGGCTAATCACTACTTCAAACTACCTGGGCTACGTCTACGTTGCTACGTCAGTCTATATTATACGAGACGCAATCAAATGATTACAGCTAGGTTTTTTTGTTTCTTAAGAATCACATAACATCGAGAAGATTCAGACACCACAAAACTTTTAGTTGATCAGTTATAACCAGAAAATATAGCGCAGTACCGCAGTAGGTCAGGTTCTGACTAGCAAAACGCCATAGATAAATGACACATATTTTAAGTTTTGGTTAACACATATTAAACATTATTTTCATATCTTTCCTATTATTTCTTTCCACCATGTTTAGAATAAATTATAAAAATCCATATATAACATTTACAGTACTTGTATATTAATTATTCGTAATTTCAAATCTCTATATCCCTTGGTTCGGGCTCTACATTGTCTGTCCGTGTTGGAACTTAATTAAGAAGCATTTAACTTGCTAACAAACAATCAAGGCTATGTTTATATACATATTTATAATATATTTAAATAATATTAAAACTTGTACAGTTTTTTGTATTTTATTAATTTATTTGCTTATCGTTATTTACATATAAAACACAAAAAAATTAAGGGAGTTATTTAATGATAGAACATAATATAATAATTAACAATCAAAGGTTATATTATTTAAATGATGAATAGAGATATCAAAATAAGAAAAAAAGTTTTGCAGAACATCCTTAAATATTGAAATTTAAGAAAAATCTAATTAAATAAAATACTACTCCAAGCATGCAAGAATTTCTTACGTGACTGTTTATTTATTTATTTATTTATTTTTTAAAAATGTACTTCATAAAGTCCAAAGTATTTAAAAATATTTACAATAATGTTTAATTTACGTCAAATAAAATGCTATCACAAAAAACTGAGTTAATTTTAATAAAGAACAAAAAAACTCTATGAAACTTTTTTTCAACACGTGTGGGAGTGTGTCTGTGTGTGTGTCTTGTCGACGGAGGGCCGCGCGACGAATAACTCGGCACGAATTATGAATACATTAATTTTATAAAAGTATTACCCATGTCATATATATATATATTTATATATATTGATTAAATCTTGTAATCTAATGTATATTTGTTTTTTTACAAAGTAAAATCGCTTTAAATCGACTTGATTATAACAATGCTTTATTCCTCATTAATATGCTGTTCATGAACAGTGGAACACAGTTGTCGAGTTTAGTTTAATTACATTTCGAAATAAAAACCGAAATAATTCCCACTTGTTATATTTTCAAAGAAAACCTTACGCCTCATTTCTAAAAACGAAGTTTGAAATCACTCCAGTGATTATCTATTTGTTAAAATAAATATCAATATCAGACTTAATTTTATAAAATTATGCTAGCAGTATATAACACTAACTAGCAACCAGAGAAATAGGCTATCAACATATACAAAGTACCAGCAGCAAACATTTATTAACCTAGCACTTATGACACAAATGAGTAAATAAGGAAAAATAAAAGCAATACGCTCATATAATCTGATCTACTGGTCAAAGGACACGTACCTTGTTTGCTTTACATCGAAGGGTTTGTTTAATCAACCACAAAGCATTCAAGCACAGATCTGAATACGAAATCTATGTACACTATATTAAGTGAGGCACGTCAACGATGTGTATAGGACGTTTAAATCTCAAATATATGTAATATATAAAGACCTTTTTACATTACACAATCTAGCCTCAGACTTAAAGTAAATAAATTTGTTTAGATTATATAATCAAGTGCTAAACTAAACACATCTTTAAATATTGTTGGACTAGATCCTTGTTAAACGTACATAACTTTTTTTATATACATTTTTTGTATAAAAATAATCAAGAAAATTACATGTTTTGTGATTTGATTATTTTTCAAGTATAGATATCGAACCCACACCGGCACATGAGTTGGAGTTACAATTTACAACCAATGATCCATACAGTCCAAATGAACATAGCGAAGTTATTCGTAATTTTATCAACAGATTGTCAAATGAGAGGAAAATAAAAAATTGTCGTAATTCATTTGATTTGTGTCCCTCGCGCCAGCGGCCGGTGTCGGGTGAAAATTAAAAATTACAATTCTCAAACTCATTTGCAAATACCCCATTTATCTTCTCTGATTATTATTTTTTAAATTTTTATTTCAATATTGACATCACTGAGATGGGTCTTGTGCATATATAACAGATATAAAATGTATTTGCTAGTGACACGTATTTTTATACATTTCATTGAAAATATTTTATAGAAGTCATTATTTAACTAAAAAAATAAAATGCTATAACATAAAAATACTTCTAGAATAGTATTTAAATTATTTAATCGAAAAAATGTTAAAATGGTGGCCATAAAATCATTTACGATACGATATAACGTTCCATTTTCATTAAAGTCTTATCAAAATAAAACTCTGTGAAGCAAAAGTAAATAAAAATAAAAACAATTGAAGATGACTGAAAATACCATAAAACGAAACGCCCCGATGATCGAATCACAATAGAAACAGGTTATAAAGCTGAGTACACAATAGTGATTTCCATACAGATTGTTCTAACAGGTGTCGGCCCCGAATTTCGCAAATATTATAACGAAATTAAATGCCTGAAACGGTTTGCGTCAACAAATTGGAAAGTCGTTTAAACCGCGTTTAAACAGTCGTTTTAATTAACGGGAGTTTTGTATTATAATTATCACTTATGATATTATTGTAAGTATTATAAAATAGACCTTTCTTCATGATATCAGCTTACTAAATAATACATAATTCATCACGGTACTCGTGACCCATGTCTTCCCGAAATCTGAGGCAAGGTGGAAAATATCTGATACACACCGGGTTATAATTTACCTCCTTTATACAATTACTGGATGAATATGACGTAATTGTGAGTTTAAAATTACAGGATTTAATATTTACTTTTACATAGTCTGGAGTCATAGGCAGACCTGTCAGTGTGAGTGTCCGACAAATAATATAAGAGACAGTAATAGTACAACATGATTGACCAATACTTATCTTCTTCTAATCACACATGTAAGAAAGAAAGACAAATAGGTAGCCTCATTTGCTTTCTGTTTTTAATTTCAATTTTATTTTTATTTCGATGGTCACATTTTAGGCTTGCTTCCCTACTCTTAATTAATTACAGAATCTAATTATTTAATAACAATATTACAATAATATAGCAAATTACCATCCTATAAACGTTTTGTAAAAATCATAAACACTAATCTTTTCTCTTCTTAGATCCTATCTCGCAAGCGACTCTATAACAGGTCGTTAAATGTATGTTATGTTAGAACGTAAACACGGAGATAAAACGTGAACGTGTCTCGGGAACACGGGTTTACATCCTTAATTCTACAGTCCCTGGTTCGATTACCACTCGTTACACATATTTGGTTTCTATGTGTGTAGTGAGAGAGTAGTGTTGTTTTTAAACCATGATTTAAAGTGATAATATTTCAATATTTGGCAAAATTTCGTATCTGTGAAAAAATATAAAAGTAACATTTTAGCCTCATAAATATTTTCTTTTGTACACTGAAATGGGGTATAAAGAAAACCATAAGTTCTTGATAACTTGATCAGATAGGACCATAGAGTATTTACATAAAAACAGCGTTTAATAAATTATAGGTCTGTTCTAATTTATATGTTTTTAGTAAATAAATACAGAATATAAATTCATCAACGAGGATTCGACAGATTTACAACTACTATAAACAATTAATTAAAATACATAAGCGGTGCTTAAATTCCTGTGTTATATCTGCCTGATGTAGGTACTCAAGCCTATTTTTGTAAGAATTGAAATTAATCCTAAAATCATATGCATTATAGGAATTATTTCAAATCTTACAAAAAAAAATCCTAAGAGGATTATCATAAGAATATGTTGTGTCAAAGTGGGTCACTGATCTATTGAGAGCATCAACTCTATCGATCATACTGTACGTCGTCTCTCGTCCATAGGACAAAGACAGACAACATCACTAGTGTCACAGATTATAATAACAATGCACAGATTATATACAATATTTTCAGCATCAAATTTAAATATGAGAGTCTTGTGAATATTGTTTAATACTTTGTTTTCCAATAAAATATAAAATGCGTCATAAAAATATTAAAATATTTATTTTAGTACCACTTAATAACGATTTGTATAATTTTAAGTTAATTTTTTTTATGATATACAAGATATGTTTTAAAAGTTTCAGTATATATTAATTCTTTCGTTAAAGAGATTTTGTATTTTATGCTTTGTTTTATTTTAGTGTCTTCTATATGTTTGTATAATTATTAACCAAAAAATCCTATTAATTTAATTTCCAGTCATTATGTTGGTATAATAATACAAAAGTGTCCAGGCAGTCAAACTCTAAGGATTATCTATATTGTTTTAAGAATAACAAAGGATGAATGAAACATGAACGTAATGTAGGTAACAAAATCTGTTTATGAATTAGTTTTTATGACGATTCCTAAGACAATTTATACTTAATAAATTGTGACAATGACAAAGAAATTATGAAAATTATACATACTTTAAATGATACTTTAAATGACACTATCATTAAGTACCTTATAATGAATGTATATGTTATAATACTGTATACTCCAATATTTGCAAAACTAAAATCATTTTACCGCGAAACGAATGCGCCGGAAATTACATTTCATAGACTATAGAAGAAACACTGCACACATCCTGGAAGTGTTTGTGGGTGTCATTCATAATGCCAAAAGTCTATAAATATATATATTTTTATAATTTGTTGTTTTTTACATATATTTTTCTTATAGCTTACATAATTCAATATATTTGTAATAATTACAATTTTAAATATTGAATTCACTATACGTCCGGTCATGAGCGATACAGCGAGGAATGTGGGTGTTAAAATGGAAGTCGCAAAATTTGCATGAATCTTAAAATCAAAATTCATTGGTAGTTTAATTTAAACATTTTATTAAAATCCCGAGCGCGGCGGCCGATGGTAATGGGTATTAGCGTCAGAGTCGTTTAGTACCAAGCGAAATCTTAAGTTGTAATATTTCTCATTACTGTTTAACTTTTGTATTTAGCGCTAAAATTGAAAATGTTATTCATATTAGAGAGGAGTTTTATTTGTTTGTATTTCGACTATCGATTTTAGCTTACAAAGTTTGTTTACAAATAAAATAGAAGACATATTGATAAAAAATGTTGATCAATAAAATATTTGCTTTATCGTTATATTACTGCGGATATTAAGTGACATTTCAAAGACTCTTTTGAAGGACCTTATTTGTTCATATATTGGAACTGGATCTGACTCTGTCCTTTATATGATTTTTAATAAATCATTTAATAATTTTATACGATTTTCAAAAGGCTGCTGAATTTACGAGAGGGCTATAAAATATATTATTTATTCCTATTACTTTATTATTTATTAATTTTTGAAATATTATAATATAAGATTTATAGGTTCGGTTCACTGTTTTTTTACATCTGTAAATATTTTACATTGTATATATTTTTTAATCTATTGTTTATTATAAAAAAATAGAAGGAAGTATAAGAGTAATATTTAGCCAAAGTATTATTAAATAGCCTAATACTTTAAAGAATTAACCTTGTAGCTATCCATAATAATAAAAAAAACTCAAATTAATTTTTAAACAGAAACTTTTTGAATTGTAATTATCTAACTTTTTTTAATATTAATATCAGAAGGCAATAAGTTATAAGACGTTCTTTGATTCAGTGAGTACCTAATACTAGGGTACACGCTCCTTATAATATCACATTATTTCATTACATTATTCATTAACTGAAATAACCCGGACAAATAAGTAAATATTTTTTACGATGTTATTTTTTTGCAATAATCGTGTTTACGAGAGGACAAAACACAGTTGGGTGGATCTTTAGTATGAAAACAAGAAATTCCTAGAAATTATTTAATATCATAATTTATATTTTCTTTACTTTGAACACAATTATACGTCAATGCTATTTTTTTATTATACATATAAATTTATAAAAAATATTTGGTTTTGTGAATATAACTTATATATTTTGTATAAAATATAATACATAGGTAATGTGTTAGAATATTTACGTTATCACTTCAGTTTATGTTTTCGAGTTTTGAGTGATAGTTGATAACATGATCTATCAACTATCACATGTAAATCAAAACATTAGGATTTAAGTAATATAGACGAATTAAATTGGATTCAGATTGAGTTTAAGTGAGAGTTACGTCATTCAAGGTTAAAGGTCAAAGGTTAGCTCATATAATAATAGAATAAACAATATATTAAAATAGACATGAGGGAACGATAGAAATGCATAGAAAATTATAAATCTAATTTAACTGCCGTTTTAAAAATACACTGTTATAATAATAGAAAACCGGACAAGTGCGAGCCGGACTGGAGCACGAAGGGTTCACATGTTATAAAAAACAGCAACAACAAATCACTTTTGTTGTTTAGAATCCCCCCAAAATATTTATTCGGCTTTAATTTACTTATTTATTTTTGAACTGAATATATAACTAAATACTTTTGTCAATATTTCTAACGTCTATTCTGTTCGTCTATTGTCACTATTAATAACAAGCAAAAAAAAGAAAAAACGTTTGTTGTATGAGAGTCCCCATGAAATATTTATTATATTTGATTTTAGTATTTATGCGTCAACAAGAAACACATTATTTGTAAAAGTTTCAACTGTCTACGTATCACGGTTTATGAGGTACAGCCTGGAGACAAACAGACGAAAAAAGGACATGTAAGTCTTAGTAATAGGGCTCCGTTTTTAACATTTGAGTACGGGATCCTAAAAATGAGTTAAAATTAAGTTAACCCAGTAATTAACTCATATACGTTCCGTGAATCCTCTTCATGAGTTGAACTTCAAGATCTGTCTCACATAACAGCTAACGTTAGAAAAGCTAGAGCCTTAAAGGTTAAATTCTATTGAGTTGAGTTCCTTAGTGCTTATTTACAGAGTCATTAATAGAACACTGAGTAGCGACGTCTATGAATGACTCCAGTCATTTAATAAATTGTGTCTGAGCAGATTTAACTTCGATACAATGAACTATTGTTCTATTTTGAGATTTAATGCTGTACAATAAGGTATATAATTCATTGTCTCGACGTCGTTCAAGCGGCACTTTTTAATTACATCTATTTGTTACAGATGTAATGTTCTCGAGTGAGTTTTCGTTAACTCGTTAGGCTGATGACAGACGACGAAATATTAATGAATTAAATATAATGTTCGAAATGGTCTATAAATATGTCATATGCCATGTTAAAGCTTTTTTTTCTAAAAATATTTATCAACAGAGGCACTACAATCTATGACCTCTGAAACACCGTCTACCGTAGCATACGGATACATTATTGTTTAAAAAACAAATATGTAATGTGAAAAACCAGTTTTTTTGTTGTGTTCTGTTACTGTTTAACACATACTTATGTTTTATTACTTATTTCTAATAACTGAAAAATGAAAAGTAAGAGAGATAGATAGAAGATACTGTTCATAAAAACTGTAATTAGTACAGCTCTTCTTAAAAAATCAAGTCATACAAAGTACAGATTTTCTATGCCTGAGATTATCAACTCCAACACTCATGAAAATCTTAAGAAAAGATTGTAATAAAATGTTATTAATAACATGATATTACACATCTTTTTCATTTCCTTAGCATACTATATCTGAATAATTATATAAAAGCCTTCGTCTACAGCCGGTCTGAGTTCCTTGATGACGACATTTTAAATTAAACTATCTCGACTATTAATCATCACTGCTTTTCATTTTGTTAGTAATTAGTAATTTAAACTAAGAAATTGATTTTAAATGATAAATTTACAGGATTTTTAAAGGTTCAGATCCTGCCAATAACAATTATTTTTTATTTTCTATGTATAAAAAAATTAAATAAAGCTTTTATAGCTGAACATGTTTATAGACTATTTAAAACATATGACATTTGATGTAATGTTTTATTTAATTCCCTCATTTAATAAGATTTGAAACATTATTTAAAAGATACTTCTTGACTAGAAACAAGTATTTACATATTCTAATTACTCTATACTTTTTTATGATTACTACATCTGGGGACAACGGATTATACTTCCATATTAAAGATAAGTCTTTCTAAAAGTACATAGTTTTGTAGATATCGTGAACAAGTCACTTGTCTTGAATACACATATTCAAAACAGAAAGGTCCACATTAAATATTCTATATAAACACTTTTGTGTCAGCGAAATCTTATATGAGTAGCTTAAGATCATTTTAGCGTAGACCCTTCGTAGATGCTGGCTACGCATTTAAAGCGCTACGTCTTTATGCTCAACTATTATCCTTATTTGGGTAATAATTTTCACTCCATATTCGCTTAATTACGTCTTCTATTGCTTTAACAGTCAATATCTAACTTAAGCAATATTATAATATCAAAACGAATATGTATTAGTTATTATAATATTAAGCAATATTATAATATAAACTTGAACAATACTATAATCATAATAATATTAAGCCGAATATTACAGTTATTATAAATGAAAAAATATGGTTTATTTATAAATTATTAATAAATACCTTCAAAAGAGTTGTATCAAATGTGTTATAAAACAGCTGTTATATAGATGCTAGGATGGTAACATAACAAGCAACATCCCCATGTTGCTCATGAAAATAACTGAACATAAAATTTTATCAAATTGTCAAACGTATTGAAAAAAAATGATAAATTTTCTATTGTTCTTAATGTGAAGTATATATTTTGTCTAAAAAGTTTATAATTAGAAGAACTTTAAGGGTCGCTCACCCCACCTGCTCGCTTGGTCTATAGTGCCTCACACGACTAGTTTTAAGAATATATTTAAACAAAAAATTATTACCGCAAGAAATTTAAATATAATAAGTAATAAAACACACAAAGTTACATATAATTTTGTTTTTATCAAACGCTAATACCTCATAAAATGTGTATCCAAAATCATAAATGAAGTTTCAAAAATGTATCAATGAATTCAGAATATTTTTAAATAAGTAACATCTTATTAATATTTAACTCACACTAATATAATAAAGCTGAAGTAGTTTGTTGGTTTAAAAGTGCTTGTCTTTAGAACTACTGGTTGTATTTAAAAACATAATTTCAGCATCTGATATTCCATTTATTAAGCATAGTTAACAACACACCAGAATTCAGAACATCAGAACATTAGAATCAATAAAAGAAAAACGTCTTTCAAAAGAAATTCAATCAATAGGAATGACTTAATATTAAGTATATTATTATGCCTTTCTGTAGTCTTCGTGGACGAAGTCGCAGAAAACAGCTAGTTCAAATTAGTTTATTTATTAAATTCTTTTTATCCCGACACTAATCTAGCTTAATACAAAACAATATTTGATTGAAGGAAGATTTATTGAGTTGATGTATTGACGGCAAGACTGACTAGACAGTTGAAATTATTTTATAATTCTGAATATAATACTAGCTGTTGTCAGCGGATTTATCTACTCTACAATGGAATGTTATCAAATATCATTATATACAATTTGTATAAAATGTGTTTACTTTCAGTTTTATTATACTTAAAGTCAGTGTTTTTTTTAGCAATAATAAAGAAAATAAGCTAATTATCACGTAATATTTTATTAAAAACCGTCAAGATGTTTAGGCGTGGTTCGCTACCACATAATACATAAACTAACAAATAATTTAAGAAATTCCATAATCATTGTCATTCGTGTTCATATTGTCATATAAGGTCAAAGTTAAATAATAGATAAAAAGCGTTAACACGTCATACGCGTTCTTATCTTTTCAAATGCATTAATGTCAATATAATTTCAGATTCCAATCTCAATATACGGTAAAAGGAATTTAGATATTTATAAAACTTATTAATTTTCGTAGCTTGAGGTTGTCAAATACGACATAAGAACTTCAATAGAGCGTTATAACTAGATTCTATATTAAATCACGACATGGTTTAAATCAAACACCTGTTGTGTATGTCTGTCCAACCGCGATAATCTCTAAACTATTATATGGATTTGAATGTGGTTATTACCGATGGACAATACCAAAGACTTAGGTGTATAATTGAGGACCGTTTTAATAAAATATTGCAGACTTGCTAATTTTGTTGTGTATATTTATTTCTACGTAAGCCGCTGTGAACCGACGAAGTCAGGGCGCTTTGCTATATTTTAGAAAATATCGGTCTATAGATAAATCTTGCTAATCAAGGTGAATCTACATTTTTATCCATAATGTTTCGTATATTTAAGTAAATTATTAAATTCAATTTGCTATTTATTATTTTAGTTAGTGCTGCTATAATCGTTGTCGTAATATTATATCGTCTGTGAACATAATGGAAACTGTAAAATTAAAATTTGACCAGAAATTAAAATATCATAACCCTTTCGGTTTTACGAGTTATAACTTTATTTTACGTTCGGTTAAATATTTAATGAACCTAATTCTTGAAGTGTTATCTTTTTATTATTTGTAAAATAATACATTTAGAGTATCTTTCATAAACTAGTAATTTGAGTAATAAAAAATACTTTACGGGTTTTAGAATAAAAATGTTATTAATTAAATTAACGCTATGAGGACAGACCGCAGATTAAAACCAAATTAATTAACCAACATTATTTATTGCATATGCTTCAGATAGAAAGATGTTCTACCACTTCATAATAAAATAATTATAATTATTTTTTTAGTTATTTTGAATATATATATCTTTCCAACTTCAACTGTAAACCCAAAAATATAATCAACTTATAGTCACGTAGAAACTTACCTTTGAAGTGTTCGACGTAAACTTTAGAAGAATTTTCAGTATGCCCACGTCCAGACCCCGGAACACTACTGAAGGTTTCAGTCCCGCGAAAGCCTTATATACTCGATAGTGAATGTGAGGGCTAGGGGCGGAGTCAGACAGCGCATGTCACCCCGGGCTCCTCCTATTTTGAGAGCAAAACCGTGTGACGTCACCTGTGACGTCACAAACATTTTGTTAATGACCAATAAGAATGTTTCCAAGCACGGAACTCACAGGATTAAACCACTTAAAAATTTTATTTATGTTAATCTAATGCAAACTTTCCTGTGGTTTGTCCATTTTTAGACGAGTCTGTTAAAATAACTCATTTTATTTTTAAATTCTTTTAAAAACTTCATTTTACTTCATTAGACTAAAACTCATAAAGTAGAATTATTTTTTGTTATGGTCAGAATAAAAAACAATTAAATAGTAAGGTAATTTTCGCCCACTCAATGATTTGAAATGAACCGATGACAAAATTGTTTGGTTTGGAACATGTTTGAATTAAAATCGCCCACCTATCTGCCACTGTTCCAATCACAATCTAGATGATAATTGAATTGACAGCTATTGACATTACAGCAAACTCTTTTAATATGTAGTTTAAAAATACTGATGTATTTCTAATAACATTTTTTACGAAGCCAAATTATTTTGCTATTAATATTACTATAATATAAGTTAATATTAATTTCTTTGATCACGTTTATTATTTAAATTCGTCAGTGATCAATATAAGAAGTGGTTTAGAATGTTTCCAGCTGAGTTCTTATTGCGTTGCCACTTCGAGTATCGAAAGTTGACAGTAGGCCTACATTTTCTTGGACTAATAAGTCTCTTAGATAATGTTAGTGTTGCTGTTTGTGACAAACTTCCTAAAAGACTAGTTACAGGAGATTCTAAACAATAATATAAAATAAAGAAAGAAGTAATTATATACTATACTGTTATAGACTAATGGTCAGATTTTACAATACCTGTGGTAAGATAAGCTAGAAAACCTTTACTATCGCCTCTATTTTTTTGATACGGAAAAATGTAAGCTTAATCCATCTTCGCCTCTACAAATCATGACATTTTTTTAACGGAGGCAGAGTTTATTAAAGTTACTACTGACTAATGTCACAATACTTTGTATTCATAAAAAATATTAATATAATCGATATATTTTTATGGTTTTCAAAATTGTGAGTCAATAAAGTAGTTTATGTGTTTTGTAATAAACGGCAATTGTAAGAGAAACTATTAACAGGGAATAGACTCATAAAATGCAGTTAGTACTGAATTCACTCGTAAAGATAACTGCTCTCCTGACTACTTGCCACTAAATTTGACCTACATTGAAGCTTGACTTATTAGTCTCTATATCTAATAGGTAGGAACTTCCTTATGTGTCTTTGCCTTCATGTGAAGGCTTAGAGTCTCATCAGTCTGAGCCTTGCATACAGGGAACACTAATCATATATTAAATTATGCGTTCATTAAAGTTATTTTAATACACATTAAAACATATTTAATTAAATCCATGATTATAATTTCTTAAAATTTCATTTCTTAGACTTTGGCCTGGCTATATCATGCAGTATATTACAAAAAACTTTAAATTGCTTAATAGTTTAATGAATGATCAAAATACTGCCTCTTTTACTATATTTAATTAAAATGAATCCTTAAAACTGTCAACAAAGATGTTAAAAGTGTTAAGCTTGTTTGTTTTTTCTGTACTTTATATTTAAAATGAACTATTGAATTTTTGAGATTAATTTTTCGATTCGTCTTGAACCTGCGACCTCTAGGATACCGGCCTAGCGGTCTGTCTAATGAGTAACTAAATAGCCTTGATGAAAGCTCTTTTAAAAAATATATTCAAATAAATGAAAACAAGCATTTTATTACAATAACGGACTAGATGTTCAAGAGAACTGCTTAGAGCATTAACTTTTAGTTACTCTAAAATACATAAATTAATAATTAATAGAAAACTTATTTTTAAAATAAATTATCTATTAATTTATTTATTTTAGAGTAAGAGAGCTGTTTTAAAAATGTCTATTCTTTACTTGGTCAATTGTACAGTTTGGAAATACTTTACACATAAGCAAAACTATGGAAAGAATATAAATAACTGGCACCCAAAACTATGCTAGCGTAAATAAAACTCGTTAGATTTATTAGAGAGCTATATTTGTTATTCTTTAGCATGCACTATTATTGGAGACACCTTTAAAAATGATATAGAGATTACATATAAACTATTTAAATTTTTTGACCTTATATCAGTTGGAATTAATTAAACATACACAATTATAACCTACAATTATGGATTTGGAAAATATTTTGCCGTCAACGAAACATGCAGATAAAATCGACGGAAAAAGCTAGTTATGTGTATTACAATGGATTCATTCTAATATTCTATTCATAAAGTCGTATATATCTTAATATAAAACCAACGATAAAAGAAACAATCGAAATCAATTAGGGCCTGTAGTTAAATTAAGTGTCTTTTTATTTCGCGGTTTATATCCAAGACAACATCTCCTGGAGTTAACTAATTAATGGTTAGATATTTATAGCTTTTAAAGTTTGTACAAAGTTGGATGTTTTTAATATACTAGCTCTATACCCGCGGCTTCGTTTGTTAAATAAATAGGAGTTTTTGGTTTTTATATAATTTTTATTTTTATAAATATGCTCATTATTATTTCGTTTATTGTTTTATGAAATGTTTTTTTGCATTTTTTAATAGTTTTATTGTTTGTATACTGTATTATAAATTAATTAAAAATAGCTGACTTATAGTTTGTTATAGAGAAATAAAATGTATTAAATTATTTAAAAGGTCACCCATGACCATAACTACTAAATTTTCTATATATGCGAATGATAGAAACTATATATTATTTTGGTATTTTTTCTTTTATAACAGAACTATTATTGATTTTAATTTTCCGGAAGTATTTGTTCAGATATTACAAACAAACATATCCAGTGTTTTATAAGCACTAAAATAATTATTTCGAGTTTATATATTTATTATCTAGATATACATAACTGACTTATCCGAAAAAAAAAATATTTGATATAATATGATGATATTCTATTAGTCATTTGTTAATTATGCTCGAATATAGATATTTTAAAATTTTACAATGTTTAAAAAAAAAACTGTAATAAAAAAAATATGTTTCGTTTTTTTGTTACACCAGAGCCTAAAAAGGTCAACAAACTTGAATGTACAGACAGAAAGACAAGCTCCCAGTAAGTAATCTAAGTTATTTCTTATATCTGAATTATATTTTTTTATTAGAAACTATACTGGCTAATAAAATAGGGTTTTAAGAAAGATTCATAAACTAGAAATAAGCACTAATAGAACAAGAAAATTCCAAAATATTCTTATAGTCTTTGAAAACATATTAACAGAACAGTAAGAACACATTCGTTCCAATGAATGTATCATGAACACATACTGATGACGTATCGTGGAGCGTGTTCAAACAATTCTGTTGACTCAACAGATTGGACTCATCTCGAGATTGTAATATTACGATAAATCGCCCAATTTGAGAAGTAAACGATTTTACAGCTTGTAGTATTATGAATATATCAAAGAACTCATATACCTAGGTAAATGTAGTACTTGTTTTTTACAGATTTTAATGTAGTCCAGAATTTTAGGAACTTTATGGAATTTGCAAAAAAAAAACCCCACTAAATAAAATACAGTAAGCGTACCATTCAAGAATATTCAACTTCTACTAAAAGACTCTTTTTGAAATTAAAAGCAGCCCACCACGCTGCTTCAGTTCAAAATGGGAACACACCTAAAAATGATTTATTTTTATGATATGTTTTTTCGGTCGAAAATTAGGTATATTTAAAATAAACATGGAAAAAAATATTTTTAAAGACAACCTTTATTTGAATCTTTTTCGGTATCAACTACGGGACTGTTTAATTTATAAAACAAGTCACGTTAATTCAGTCCTCAGGGTGACGAAAAAAATACCCTAGAGATCGCAGGCTTGAGTCCTGATCCTGTCGATGATTTATTTCTTGTATGTGTTTTTTTTACAAAATAACATAGCTCCTAAATATAGGACCATTAGTGACAGACAGACAAGGTGATATTTGAACCAGATTAAATTAATTCGAAGTCAAGTACAAACAAAAACAGACAAGAATTTACTCAAGCTTTCATATTTTATTTTAATAAACGGGACGATTTCCCAGAGGTCGCGGGTGCTAATCCCTGCCCGTATCGGTTTATTTTTCATTTTATATATTTAATCAATTATATTATATCTAGAGGTAGTAATGACATTTGAATAACGAAATAATAAAGTGGGTTTATTACTAAGAATTAAAACGCTTGGACAATTTCTTTTCTGGTCAAGTAGAAGAGAATTATCATCAATTTTCTTTATTTAAACACAATCCTTTAAATAAAGAGGTTGAGGTAAAGGCCTGGATTTAATATTTTTTATTGTGTTTTTGGAAGTAACAGAAAAATTACGATTAAGACGTAGCTTTTTCGATGCAAAATTCTCTAACACTATAAAAAAAATACAGACTACCGTATATATTATCAAAACATTTCCACCCCTTCTTAACGGAAAATAAAATTTAGCTGTACCAATAGATAGATGGTGCCTAGTATTATATAATATTATAGATATAAATGTTAGAATGTGGTTATCTATTATGTAACAATCTTGCACCGGTAGGTACTGAAAAGATCAACCTATTTACCATAGAACGTTTGTCATGACATGTACACTAATATCCCACGGTTGCCAATACCAACGCCAATACCAATACCAACGCCAATACCAACGCCAATACCAACGCCAACACCAACAACAAACCCGCTAGCACTCATGCTATCTTGGACGTTACTTAGTGTCTAGTTCGTGTTGACTCGTCATTATAACAACATGAAAACATAAAATATATATTGACTTATTATTTACCGGTGCTACAGAATGAGTTACAGGATATAGGTGTTTCTGCACATACAAATTAACTATTTTTTTTTTTTTATGTAGGAAAACGACCCCGGGTTCTGTCTATTTAAATAAGTCGTCACACGTATCTTATAATTAAAATTTTCAAAATAAACATGGAATTTTAAGGGTTCACTATTAATTTATTAACTAGGTGTGGCCAGCAACATCTTCTGCCCCATTGTCCCGACTGCCTTACCAAAAAATGTTTAATCTAATCTCACATTAAATAAGTAAAAAAACTTGATTTTTTAGCCTAAACCAAATTGTAATTTTTAAACCTTTTTGTAAACATGACTTAAAATATTTAAAAAATACAAAATAATAGAGAATAAAAAAAGAATAAGAAAGAAAAACGATAGTCTTTACAAAAAAAAACTGACATCTTAAATAGTAAACCATTAAGATGATGGGGTATGACCCCAATGATTTTTTACGAATTATAATCTAATTTGGCGTTATTCAGTTCGTGGTTTCCCGTAAAATTCTTTTTGAAATTGAAAACATTTAACGTCATAGACTCCGAAGCCAAGCCAACAATCCACCAAATTTTATTAAAAATATGTCCTGTAATTTCTATTTTATTATAAACAAACGTAAAAGTTTGGGTGTTTCCGTGAAAATGAGAAAAATACTCGGAGTACAAAATGCCCTATAATATGTTATAAACAACGATACTTTGTAACCAAACGTAATTTATTAAAAATTTTATCCGTCCGTCTGATATTTTAAGATGACACAAACCAAAACGTAGCTAAGCAATCTTAAATTGGTAAAATATTTAAAAATATATCAATGTAGTTAACGCTTCAATGTTGTTATCTCCTTGTTGATTTGTTATCGTATACGTGCGTTGAGACACTGGCTGCAACGGGTGCCTTATCGGTTACTTAAGATTCACTGCCATTGTATAATAAGATAAAAATAAATTCAGGATCAAATCATAAGTTCATATTTTATTCTTATAACTGTCTTTTACCAGTGACTTGTCTGTTCTAAATTCCAAATTCCCGTAAATTATAAGTTTATTATGATTAAAATTTTATGCAAAACAAAACGGTTTTTTTGTATTGTAATTATAGCCCAAATCGGTTTTGAATTTTCTCAAAAAATTATTATTTTAAAATTAAAACAGTATGAAAATTTAAAAAAAAAAAGTAAAAAATCATAATTGGTTTGCAGGGTTACTTACAAAACTTACTGAATTAAAAATATCGATGAAATAATTGATTCGATAAAGTGCTTTTCTCTTAATTATTGTTTCAAGTTCTGGTTACTGAAAAAAGTAACGTATAAGTAAAATTATAACATATAACTTAGAAGGATACGTAAGTAAGGAACAAATTTTGTCTAGATACTATTCATTATGTATGTATATAATACTGAATTATTCTGTTAAATGTACAAATAAAAGAATGTATACTATTAAAAGTAGTATCTTAACACCCCCTAAAGCTAAGTTTAAACTAAGAATCACATTATCAAAGTTAAGAAAACACGTACACACACATACACGAAGTTAAATTGAAAATAGTTTAAAGTTGAGGGAAAGTTATCTTCTATCTTGTAAATTGATTAAGTCAGTGTATTGATGCAACCTTAGTTTAAGCAAACTTAGATATACAGTCCTCCTATGTTGAATATATTCAGTAATATTCTGCCATTTTGTGTCTACACGGAAGTAGATTAAAATATGTAAACGAAACTGTAATAAAAATTAACTGTTATCCGATATCATATAAAATGATTGAGATATCATTTTTATTATATCATTGTTTTTGATATCAGCAAATTATATCGTTTTTATTATCAAATTCGCGTAAGGAATGCGTTATTGTAGATTTTAGTTTTGACTCAGAAAGTTAAATTTCTTGGAATTGGAACCGTTGGAGTAAATATCTAAAATATAATATATCTTTAATGTATATTATTATCAGTAATTGTGAAAAAACTTAGGGCTGGATATTATTTTGAAAGTTTCATCCACGTAAAAGGTTAAGAATGCGGTTTGTGTGTGTCCTAATCAGCTTTACCAACTTCAAACCACGATTTTTAGTATGGATGAAAAGATGAAACTAATCTTTGCATATATACTAGGGCCGTCCCTGTGCACAGCAGGTGTTCAGCTGACAACATTAAATTTTTTTACAACATTAAATTTTTTACAGCATCTCGTAGAGTAAAGTTAGTGTAGTAAATTGTGTCTCTCAAGCATAATAAGAGTTCGATCGTGCGATTTTAAAACCTTCCACAACTCTATGGGACAAATTTTTACCTCTATCTCAAAAACTACAATCGAGTAGCTCTAAGATTGTAGGAGGACCAAGCAAACGAAAAAAGATCGAGTTCTTTTTGTAGACTTGGGAGCTAAACACATAGTTCATCACCGACTATGCCGGAATTTCCAGCCGAATATTCAATGACGCCACCAAAAAAATATTATCAATGAAAAATAAATAATAATAAGCGCACTGGTAATTTTTTAACTGATAAATTAAAGATGAATAGGGTGATAAAATCAAAAAAACTACTTAAGCGATACGCAAAGTGAGGTCACAGAAAAATCTTGTTTACGGATGAGAAAATTTTTATAATTGAGCAACATTTTAACAAACAAAATGACCGTATTTATTTTCAAAGCTTTGAGGAAGCTTCCCAATTAGTCGACAGAGTGTAACGTATGCATTATGCGACTTAAGTTATGGTTTGGTGGGGTGTTAGCTATGAAGGACTGACTAGGAGCCATATTTTTGTGAAAAGTGTATCAGAACATCGACATAAGTGTATCAAGATAGCATTGTTGAGAAGGTAGTTAAGCCCTTTAATAACACCATGTTCAATAACCAACACCTCCACTTCGAATAAGCTGTTTATATTTTTAATTGTTTTATATTTGTATATGTATTAAACTAACACACTGTAAAAGTAATAAATGTTATTTGCAATTATTATTTTTTTTTGTTGTTACAATATTTATAGCAAGACTAGAGATCATTCAATACTCGTTCGTTACCAAATAACATTACTTGTATTTCTAAGTACATACTATAGATAGATTATTGTAATCTTATCATTGTGCACTCACTTTTATTAGCGTTTCTAGAGACTAGAAGGCGGCTGTTAAAATATAAACTAAAACTGTTAAAATAAAAATGTTTCAGTCCGGTATCCATATATTTCAGCATTTTAACGAATTATATGATAACTTTTATTTCGCTATTATTTTAATCTTATCACGTTATCAGTTCATTTTTGCATGATAATTATATTATCTAAGTTTAATAAACTTGAAACTACACTATTGATTACCAGGTTTTTTTTAATCGAAAGTAAATTTTTAAACACGAGTTTTCACGAGAGTAGTTGTGAAAATTTTAAATTCTGTTACAGTCGACCTAAAAAATGTGTAAATAATAGCTACCTGGTATAAACTGTAGGACATCCTTAAGATAAGAAGCTTACAAACTTATTGCCATCTACAAGTTGTGAGAAAGAAAAATCGTGAAACTAATACTGAACTTAACAACTTTCTATAAAACAATCTTTGTTGTAGAGCTAATCGTTGCTACATAGTTTTGCTTCTAACGGATATTCCGAGAACGAGAAAAGAATTTTAAAATAATTGAAAATGAGGGTTACTATTAACGATACTAAAGTGGGATTTAACTCTTTGTAGGTATACTCTGATTTTAATAATAATTATTTTTGTTAGCTAGTGAGAGTTAAGAATAAATTTTAATTAATTCATTTGATAGCTGGTCTAGTGGTTAAGGAACCTGAATGCTGAGCAAAAGATTGTATGTAGGTTTGATTCTCACACGAGACAACCCTTCGTGTAATCCTTAGCTGATTGTTCTGATTCTAGCTGTATGTAAATAGTTTGCATGTTTGAGAAATTCCTACACATAGAATATATTTTAATTAAAGAGTATTAAAGAACACACTTACCTTCATTTTATTAGTGAGTAGAAGCTTGATAACAGATTATGATCAGCATAAACAGTATTGGAGATGCGTTGCATTGATTGACACAGAAGAACCGAAGCCATGGTTACGGTCGGTTTCAGAGAGATTGAAAACACAAGTGAGGGAAATACGAGTTGCAGTAAATGTTGTTGCAAATACACTCATTGAAACTCGCAGAACATATCAGAAAATCTATTGAAAATGATAAGTAACTTATCAATAACAATTGTCATCATTAAAAAAATATTTATTATAATAAAATAAAAATGACGAATAAGATTGTTTATCGTGCGGTGATGTGTTATCCGCTGTCAGTAGTGGAGTAGCTGCTGGTTGAGAAACTAGACATCATTCAGGTAAGTTGGTCTCAAATTAAGTGACTCCAGTCACGTACTTGGATTATCTTTGACAGATAGAGAATAATATAAATAAATACTAATATAATGTTGTATCGGATTTATATATTGTTATATATATTTACAATTTAAACTGAAATTTATACAAATTAAACTGAAGGTATCTTTAACCTATTCATCAATATTTAAAAACAAATCATAGAATAAAAAAAAATGGCTTGAATTAATATAATGGATAACTTTATTTTGTGAATTAAAAATATATTAAAAATAATTAATATATATTTTTTCCCGCAAATACAACTAATGTATAATAAATTTGTGAGTCTGATAATGTTGATAATATCACTAATAATAATATCTTAGTTATCCTAATTTTTAATCTGAGTTAATTAAGCTGAAAGAATCCTCACTTTTATACAAATGGATATTAAAACAAATTATTAAATAAAAAATAGCTTTAGATTAAAGTAGTCGATAACTTTATTAAATTAATTAAAGTGATACTTATAAAATAATTAATAAATATTTTTTCCGACAAATACGACTGATGTCTAATAAATCTATGAGTCTGATAATGTTGATAATGTTGATAGTAGCACATCTTAGTTATTACATGAGTTGTTCGATCTTTGACATTCATTACAGACCGTGAACTTTACGATGATATAATTTCCACCACATTTTCCTTATTGTAGAAAATATAAAGTATTAAAATAGTTGTGTGCAAAAACAGTATTGTCGCAAATTTTATTTTAGACGAAGTTAAAGAGAAAAAAAATGTTTTTTTTTTAATCTTAATTCGTCAGTTGGTTTTACAGTATCGATGTTTTTTTCTATTCCAAGGCAAGGAAAGTCGGTTCTTATTTACATAGCACCTATATTTATATGAACCGTATAGAGGCTATTGGTGTTATAATGTGATTAATTAATGATGTATATATAATATACACCATTAATTAATCATCCGTGCCTTTATCCTTATTACTTGAGGATAGCGCAGTGCTTCAGTTTCTACCTGGCTCTTCTATCAAATCTCATCTCAATCTTGCCGTGAGATCGCGGTATAGGATAGGACTATCTCATATTTTCCCCAGGGCGCCTTGAGAGCCGACAAAGGGACAAACATACAACTGGATACTATCTTATACTATTTATCCGAAAGGCGGTGAAAATTTCACTAACACGGTCCTACGGCCGTATGCATTATAATGAATTATAATAAAATAATTAAAGTACTTCAATTTAATTAACCGCACTAATGGAATTAAAACTACTTAATTTTAATTTGTCTGTCTGTCTGTGATGTTTAAAGTAAGTGTTTTTAGTTATACGAATTTTGATAAACTTTATATTTCAATGACTTGAAATGAATACTTTACGTTTAATTAGTTTTCTCGTTTTACAAACTTGTATTAAAACTGAAAATTTGAAACATTAACAACTGAATATTGCAGTTTTTCGGAGTATAATACCTCTTTAATATATTTTTAATTTATATTACGAATGTAAGTTTGATATAACATACATTACAAAAACTATTGACTAATTATATACAGTAATTATTAAGTATAATTTGGCATAACTTCAGTAATTTATCCGTCGTGTTACGTATTCAGACATGTAGCTATTTATTTGAGACCTAATTATTTTGATAATAATAAGATAAGATAATATATTGATCAGATTAATAATCAAATACGTAAGAAGTATTAATATTATCTTATGCTATCTTAGAATTTTCTGTTTTTTCCGCAAATGGAAATTTTCAAGGTTGCATATTTCAGCATTTGTTGGATTAAATTATTTTAGAAATAATTATACTAAATTATTTATGAACATGCGAAAAAGGATATTATTAAATAAACTATCAAATGAAAACAGGGTGTTGCAAAAGTCGCAATTTGGGGTCCAGTTATGATTTTTAATTCCATATTAATAAAAAGAACTCTACTAAGAAATGTTTATCTTTTTTCCAGAATAAATTATCTTAAAACAGTATTATGTTATTTAAAAAATATGTATTTTTAAAACCCAAAACCGTAAAAATATAAGTTCGCGGCGTCTTGTCAAAATCTGCCTGAATTCATGATAAAAATACTTATCCGTTAATTAATTTGATTTGTAAAGGATGACAGAGGTCAAGAAATTCACCCTCGCTGAAGTGAAGACCCGTAATGGAAAAAATGGGACTCCCGTCTGGATGATCTACAAGGACAAAGTGTATGACGTCACAGCATACCTACCTGAGGTAATTAATACAGACACGTGATAGAAACAATATAAAAAAAAAGTTGTCCATTTAAAAAAATCGAAAATAAATGTTAATTATTAACAAATTACAGAAATAAAACTATTTTTACGGATTTATCTCGTATAAAGGTACGCGAGTAAATCCGTAAAAATAGTTTTTTTCAATGTGTGGTAATCGTGAAAATCTTAGAAAAAACTAAATTATTGAGAAATAAAGAAAGACAAAACAAGCTCTTCAGCTTTATATTATGAGTATCCAACAAACGAACCACCGACAAGTATATAAAACCTTTTCTTCCAGAAATAAAACGGTGTAAAAATGCTATTGTACTATTAATTACATTTAGGAAATTAATGATTATAAAACAGCAGAGTAGATCTTGAGTGGAGATACTTAAAGTAGGATGCACAGTTAAAATTATATTAATAAGTAAGTTATTTTATTTATTATGGAGTTATTTGTCCACTACTTCTTTGATCAAACCAGTCACCTGTGACCCAGACAGGAAATTTATTTATTGATTAAATTATTGATTCGGAGTAATGTGGCATATTATAAAAATATAATTAGATAAGAAGAAAGAATTTGACCGAATGAGATAGATAACACTATTGTATAAAATGAGTATTTATTAACAGTATTTGTGAGGAGATAAGATTAATCGGTATTTATAAATAATCTCAACAAAATCATGCTTTCTGTTTGTTTTTAGTGGATTCTTGGAAAGATTAGTTTTTAGATTAGATTGTACCTAAGTATGTGTGATTATAAAATATTTTTAAAGTAAACGAATATGTAATTGAGCCAGTGAGGAGCGAAGCGACGAGTGAAGCTCTCTGTAGTCAAGATACATGCATTCTTTGTAACGCTTCTGCTCTGAAACCACTGAATCGATGGACAATCGGTTTTAATCGATGAGTGTCATTGTATAGATGGACGATGGTTATAGATTTAAAAATGTTTAGATTACTCGATTCCTTGAGGAATAATTAAGATAAATCAAAATCTTCGATTTCCATTGATGTCAATTCGAAAAAATTATCACGCGCGTTTTTTCACATTAGTCGGGCAGGTGAGGCTTTCGACCGACTGTACGACGGCAAACAAACTCTGCTCAAATTGTTCGTTTTCACTCTTTTTTTACTGTCAAATTTAAAATGAATGAACTGAGTGTAAAATTATTTATTTTAAATTATTTACCCGAAGTGAAGTGGATATTTGTTATAGTGTTATAATATTTACAATACTATATCTGTACTCTATACATATTTAAAATGATAATAAGACAAAACCTGTATGTTAAATATATTTTAAAAACTGCAATTTTTCTTTTCAAATGTTTTCTTTGATGAAGTCGCTTAATCTATTATAGAAACTAACATTTGACTAGCTGGACTGGATTACAAAGTTCAGTGCACTTACCAAACTAAAGGATTAATTAGGCCTCAATAATAAAAATACCTTAAGAACGAGGTGAAGTATTGTTTTATACATAATAACGACCGATTTTCAATGTGGCAATTACCTACGATTAAAAAAAGTATATTTATAATAAAACAAACTGTCATAATCTGGCATAGACTGAATAGTTCTAAATCGTCTCCATGTTCATAAAACTTTGAAAGATTTTATTAAAAATCAAACGGACGTAAATATATCCACTAGGAACCACTTTTATAAACTTGAAGTTAATTTAGTTAGAAAGAGGTTTTGATAGACGGAATAAAACTCTTAAAGTTATCGCTGTAATTTTAAAATAAATAAAGTAAACATATCTACAGTTCTTGATAATAATCAGCGAATGTAAATTATTATTTTACGAAATATATGTATCAATAGTGATCTAATCAGTAATATTGATAACTTATTAGATTATTTTATAATGGCGAATTTATAAATTTTTCAATAATCTTATCCCATATATCTCATATATTCAAGGTCGTCTGTTTTTCATACTAATGATTATGTTAAATATATATGTTATACGAATGAGCTGGCTTTTAAATATTTACAACTTTAATACTGAATTGAATACGAATCGTTTTTTATTTAATGATGTTATATTGCGCAACGTAAAATTAGTGACTTTTCGAAATCAAACTAACACAAAATTAAAAAAAGAGATAAACATACAGTTATTACACATAGAATAGGGAAGCCATAAAGAGACCTCTGAGTACGAGTGTCTAACAAATAATAAAATAGGGAAGTTGAGAGACTCATACTTATCTTTGTTTATTCATACATGTTAAAAAGTGTGATCTCTAATTTTTTCGATGAACACATTTTAGGTTCTCTCGCGAATCTATATATATTTAATAACTCTATGGATATACAACGGAATATTGACGTATGGTTTATTGACCAAGTATGATTGAAGATGTAGTCGTGAGCTTGTTTAAATATATTTGTGAAATGAGAGTATTTTCCGCAAAAACTTACCAGAAAACAAGAAATATTAGTGGATACGTGGAAAGTTTTTTAAACTATTATTAACATTTCAGATTGTGTTTAAAGCAACTGTGCTCCTAGTGCGAGTTCAAAATTTAAGAAAAGTATGACAGGTTTACCAAATCGTAAAATCAAAACATAGAATATTATATTATACACTCTATTAATCAATTTATGTACTAGGGGTACAGAAGTACTTATAGTAAGTCCAGTTTTTACGAATCATGTAAGAAGAACCTACACACAATTTACATAGTAAGTCGATGGTGTAGGTGTCCGACATTTATGTGTTTAGAATGTTACAAGAAAAAGGGTATTGGCATGTGATTTAGTCAGAATATGATATTGTTTAAAAGTCAAGAGCGAACCGCTTACTTTGAGTCAACTCTCTGAGAGTTTCGAGAAGTTCTCGATACTTCTGAGCTTATCTCGGCTTTAAAAGCTCCGCAAACAAGAGCTTCAGTTAAGTAAGTTTGAGTTGTGACCCTTTGAGAACAATAAAATATTTTAAATTACTGGGTTTTTAATTAATAAGTAATGGGAAAATTGCATATTTTGGGTCAATATTTTCAACACGATAGAATTAAGCATTACTTATAAAATCTTCGGCAGTTGGAATTGAGAACGAAGGTTTTTTAAATTATTAAAATGAAGATTGTATGTGAACGTATTCCTTCCACAGCATCCCGCTGGTGATGACGTCATCACAGATGAGGGAGGCCGCGATGCTACAAAGGTCTTCGATGAATCCGGACATTCATCAACAGCTTATAAACTATTAGAGAAATACAAAATAGGAGAAATTGTGGATGTGAGTATACCACTATTTATTTTATTACAATATACCTATCCAAATAATATTTGGAATTATTACATTAAAATATTGAAGAAAGGAACTTGAAATTTATATTTATACACTACTCGTGTATAAATTCTTCTTGTTTTTTTTTTAGTTATCTAATAATATTATTAATAATAATAATATCAAGACAAATTACACACATTGATCTAACCCCTAAGCAAATTATTTGCTTGTGTTAAGGGTGTTAGACAACGATACAAATACATAGAAATACACATTATAAATACTGATAATATATTTAATTATTATTATAAATAAACGATTATTTAATAAACGACATCTATATATAAAAACTTCAGTAACATAAGTCATTTACCAAATGTAAGCTATTATAATGATCCTACTACTTCTACAGAAATAATATATTTATAAGACAACCTAAAACCTTTTATCTGATTCTACTTACAAAATGATCTTGAATTTAGCTCTTGGGTTCAAACCCGCTAGTGTCAAAAATATTTGCCTATTAAAAATATGTGATAACAATATAGAAACTGCTTTAATACATTATAAAAAATTAATATCTTATAAGCCATGACATATGTATATCGTACAATACTTTTTCACGAATAACGGCAAAGAGCAAATGTATTCATCAATTTATTTCTTATTATCAATTAAAAAACTTTTCCTATTCGCATTCATTTATGTAACAACATTTAAGACCATATATCAATAAAAATAGACTGCCAGAAACAGCTCATTGCTACAAAAGCAATATCTTCCATTAAGAGCTAGTTTCTTATATTATTATTAAGAAAATACTAAACCATAGTCACGTTATTGCCGCCTTAATGATAAGTGAACTGAGTGCAGCAATTGGTTTCATTTATTATAGTATAAAAGCACTGAAGTACATGTATATTTTGTATTATAAAGAGAACTGATAATAATTTGAAAATATTACTTTAAAACACTAAAATCATGGTGAAAATGTATAAACGAAGTTTTCATCCATGAAAGTTTTTAACTTTCAACGCCATCTAGCGGTTGCTGCAGAAATACAATATTCTTATTCAGTGTAAAGTACCTGATTACATTTGCTTTTTAATAATATTTAAATAATATTTCAGTTTTATTTTAATAATAATAGTTTAATGAGATTAATAGACAATAATATTAGATTAATATATAATACATAATAATATTAGTTTATTAGATAGGGCAGGGATTCGAACCCGCGACCTCTGTTTTTCCAGATTCGGTTTATTTTTAATTCTATATTTATATAAATCTAATTAAATAAGCTTAACACGGTTATACATGTTTATAGACACTATTAAACAAACACTTGTATCTATTTATCCAACTCTTACAGCACCAAAAAAATAATATGGGGCGCTATTATTATGACCCGTGACTGCACAGCAGTCCTATTTAAGAATATCTATAATTAATTATTGCATTATTTTAATCATTTCAGGAGGAAAGAAAATATGATGCAAACGGCAAGAAAATAAAACGAGTGGTTGATGTTAAACCTGAAGAAGGAAACAGAAGGAGTTGTATGAGTGTAATCACCTGCGGTATACTGGGATGAGCTATAGAAAACAGACAGACATTTAATAAAACAAAATCTATAATAACTGATAGAAAAATATCAAGTACACTGAAGAAAAATAGTTCCTTAGTCCTTCCCAAGTGCATGACTTTTTATACAGAGAATATTTATATTCTCAAACTTTGTTTAAGTGTTAATTTATTATATTATTACATATATAATTTTTATATCTAACAGTAAGAAAAGGGTATAATCAATATATGTATATGTATTTGTCTAATAATATGTATTTTTTTGAAAACTATACCACATATTTTGAGATAATTTACACTTTTATAAAAGTTACATCTTAAGAAATAAAATTATAAATATATTTACTAATTTGAATTATGACTGGCCTTTTACATTTATACAATTGAATGAATTAAAAATATTGTAAAAGTGTTAAAAAATCTATGATTTTTCATAACAAGTAAACATAATTTTAACAACATTGTATAAGTAACCATATTAGTTTCATTTATTTTTACAGAACTCACTCCTTGATTTCTGAACACAGTAAAAAAAAACGTTTAAACGTTAAATGTATTTAAAGTGTCAAGGTTTAAAATAATTAAATATATTTATGTTTATTTACGTCTTTTTTCCCATCCGTATTCCAGAGGCGTAAAATATATTTAGAGAATTTAGAATAATAATCAAATTTATGTAGAAAAAATATTCTTTAACATTAACGCCATCTAACGTAATTAATACAGACTACGACGAATGAAATCCGATCTGTCCATGAAGTAGTTCAAATTTGAGTTACTAGAATGCACTTATTTTGATAATTATATATTAATAATTTACACACTATTTAAAATTAAAATTACACGCAAAACATTGTATTTATAGTGACAATAACAATAGTATTACCACTTACTATAATATTAAATTGAAGCGAAGATTAAAAAAAATCGTAGTATGAAGTGAATTTCTTGAATAAAAAACCAATTCATTATAAATTAAAATGTATCTTCAATTAGTTAATTAACTACTACCAGACCCACATAAATAAGTAGTATTTAATGCAAATGGAGGTATCATAGCGATGCAAATTAGCTATTATATTTGAATGCCATATTATTAATAACTTAAATAAAATTCAGCATGTATTGGGTCTTGTCAATAAACAAGCTGATGCAATATAAATGCTTTAACGTATTAACTATACTATTAGGTAATCGACGATGCAAATAAAAGGCGCGCTTATCCAAATCGTTTATTCAAGCAAATGAACATAATATGAACAAACTATAACATCAAATTTATCTACTTACTGATATTTACATTTCATACCTCGCTTACTTCGAGTTACTCTAATACATACAGCTAGCTTAACCTACATCTCAAATGCAGAATTTTATTATGTAAGACATTTTTTCACAACTTTGTAGTGATTCTGCATTCATGTCATTATAAATTATATGAACTGCCCCCTTTTCCCCCTCCTTTCCTTCATTAGGCACATAGTACTATCTCATTATTATTGACTATGACGAAATCTAAAGATCATATTAATTATACTGTTCAGAAAATTATACAATATATTTAATGTTATAGTTCAATTGCATATATTTGGATAAAAGTGTGTTCTTTATAGTTCGGCATAGTCTATGAAATGTCAACTTTTACAGCCCAAATCTGTCAGTACCTTAAATGAGCACATAGACCAGTGGGGTGTTATAGAAAAATAGCCTCGACTAAGGAGTCTCTTATTATGATCTTCACACCACAGACCCATTATAAACCACATAAACATCAACAATGGTTTGTCATAAAAAACTTAAATAGTGCATAATATTATATTGTGATTTAACTAAATCTAAAATGCTGCTCATGATGGCCTTGATGCAAGTAGTTCACTTGGTGTACTACTTCTCATACAGGCCATCAGAATATAGTTTGTGGAATATATTACTATCCAGTAGGCACACTGTCTTGCAATTGCTTTAATTCATGAAACATTGTTAGAAACCAATATTTGATACAATCCAATACAAGGAAGACAAGTTGCCACATAATTGCACAGCAAACAAGTGAAACTTTGGAATCTCAAGCACTGCAACATTCTAATTTATCATGGCAGTATTTGGTCATGAATATAGTTACTGAAAAATTATATTATTTTTTCCTTATTAATACCGTTTACATACAAAAATATTCTAATTTAGAAATAAATCTATAAACACATAAAATAATAAACCTCAAATTGAATAATCTTTTAAAATCTAATTGATTAAGTTTAAAAAGTGATACTCTAAACTTCCCTTGCCCTCTCCCTTCACTCACACAGCAACAGGCTGCTTGGCAGGCACTTGCGCATTATTTAGTAAAACTAGCTCACACATGACAAGTACGGCTAGCGAGGGCTTTAAACAAACATTTGACTGCATAACAACATTACAAGACAGATCATTACAAGTTATGGGTTTTAATGAAAACAGACAACTTTTAAAATAATATTACAAGAGTAAATAATATATTTTAGTAAAAACTCTAAGAGGACAATCTCTACAAAGACCCATTAACATACAAAAAACTCATATGATTTAATAATCTATCATCATATATCGTTCAATCAACTTTTCACTTTAGTGTTTCTCATGAAAATATACAATCTAAGATACCTTTCAGTATTCACCAGCACCGAGCGCAGGCTCGCGACGCTAAGGGCACTCAGTATCACTCGCTCCGAGGGTCCGGCGAACCCTTCCTCACTGCGGTTGTCCCTGTTGCGCCTGGCTCGCCGACTTGGTGATGACGATAGTCTGCTTGCCACCCACGCCCGCCTTGCCGAGCTGCAGCATGTTGGACGGCAGCGTGATGATCTTGTTGCCACCCACAGAGTTGGCGGACACTAGCTTTACGATCGTCGCGCCTGGCGCAATGCCCTGCCCAGCTCCCGCTGGCGTCGAAGGTCGGTTCTGCATCATAGCCATTTTGGGAACTGTCGCCACAGTCATACCTGTTGAAGTCTTCACCAGTGTAACATACTGGGGCGTTGTGCTCGATTGCGAACTAGCTCCCGGAGTTTTCTTAATGATGACGGGGATGCCAGCGTTCCCTCCTGCCTGTCGCAGCACAGTTGTCCCTGCCGGTGATCCGGTTACAGCATTTGTCACATTCGCTCCCTGATCGCTTGACTTAGCCGTCACTATCTTATACACCGGCGTCTTAACCTGTTGTCCAATAGTGCCGCTGGCAATCTGTATCGCACCACCAGTGCTTCCAATAACAGGCAAATTGCCTGCACCAAGCTTTACCGGCACTCCTGCCTTTGTTTGCATACTTCCGACGCCCGCTTGGATAGGAACACCGCCGGCTGTCTTCACTAATACATTACTCGTGCTTATTTTCACATTACCGGCGCCAAGCTTTAAGGGAGTGCCAACTTTTTGTACACTGTTTGCTGTTATCTTACCCTGAAGATTAGCTGCACCTATCTTTAGAGGTACAGCATTACCAGCCAGTTTCACATTACCGCTTCCTAATTTGACGACACCAGTGTTGGCGCCAGTTTTTACTTGAACAAACCGAGGTGATCCTGTTGATCCGGCTGCCGCGCCTAGGACTATCTGTGCGTTTGATTGCGGGGTGGACACCCGAACTGTGTTTGGCGTGGCAACACCGCTTACGATCCTGGTAACTCCTTGAGGCGTAACTGCAGCTACCTTTATCTGCTGTGAGGAGCCTGCAGCTGGAGACTTAACTACTGTTTTGCCATGGTACGTCTGTTTTGGGGTGTTAGGAGATATTTTAACGGCCGCCTGTGCTGGCATCTTTATTGCCCCTGATACTACTTTCTGTGGTGTTGATGCAATAGGATTGGAAGCTGGTGAAGAAACAGCAGCAAGGGGTCGAATTGGTATATCAGTAGGTGTGGATGGCAGGCTGGAAGCAATGGGTGATGTTAGTCCAAAGGCTTTGGCAGCATCTTGTTGCCCTGATATAGGTGATGCAGGTGGTGGAGCTGAAACTGGTTCTGCAGCAGTAGGGAAACGTGCTGGAGTAACTTTACCACATTTTTGAACTTGAAGAAGATATGTAGTGACAGTGTTCATGGCTGGCCAGCAAAGTTCAAGTGATGTGGTTCCAGCTCTCACAAGTGCCACACGACCTGCTTGAGGTGGCACTCCAACTTCTAAATACCAGAGATCTTTGCAACAAATTTGATTATTCCATGTTTTTCTATAACCATCACGACCAGACCATATGTAGAGTCTTGTTTGGATAGCAACTGCACTGTGACCAGCTCGAGCTCTGGGAACACACTCTTCAAATTTGTCTAGAGCAATACAATCCCAAGTCATGGTATCTAAATTCAAAGAAGCTAGTGTATTAGTACACTTCCATTCTTTTTCATGTGTAGCAAGTTTGGATTCATCTGGAACAAGTGGTACCCAACCACCATACACATACATATGGTGCCCTATGACAGTAGCTGTGTGTAATGAGCGTGGGAGAGGTGGAGGGCCACCAAGATCAGGCCGGGACCAAGACATGCTGTCCACATCGAGCACCCACAGGTCACCGAGACGTGAGCCACTCATGCCTCCATAGATTATCAATGAAGATTTACCAGTATTTTTATCTGTGTAGCTAACACCACTGTGTGACTCGCGCGGAGGAGGTGACTGGCCATAGGTAAGAGGTATATCCCATACTGTCATTGATGAATTTGGATAAAGCTCCAAGGTATATAGGTCGTTCAGATATCTTGGTATGTTGTTCTTGGGATCATCGCTCTCATTAGCTAGTCCTCCAAAGAGATATACCTTACCATTTAGAAGCGTAAAACTGTGACCGAGCCGTGGGCACGGAGGTAAGCCCTGCTTAGGAGGAAGAGGCTTTAGACGCTTCCACTCCCACCGAGAGGCCTGCAACTCGTATAGATCGTTGGAATACTTGCCGTACTCTACCATGCCGCCAAAAACAAGAAGACGAGTTCCGTCGACCACGAAGCCGTACGCAGCGCATCCTGGAGGCACCTCTCCTTTTGTAACAGGAACAAACCATTGATTAGTGGTGGTATTGAAGACGTGAAGCTCGTGAACTATCCCTTCATTTCCGCCGCCGAAAACTATCATCAAATCTTTTATGGCAACCGCACGATGGCCATGGCGAGGTCTTGGTTGAGGGCCGCTGGGATTATAAACTTTTTGCCACTTAAGTACAGCGTTTTCCTTCATTTTTACTATACATTTGTCACTAAAAGCTTTATACCGTATGTATCGCTCTGGATGCGTATCTATAGCATAGACAATGAGAAACGTCGTAAATAAGCTTTGAAGAAAATATTCGGTTTAGTTGCAGCTTCGTAATCCTATCCTATATAACTTTCTCTTTCCCACTAATACAGTAAGCCTATGAGTATAATAAAATCACTATATGCAGCTTACAGTGTATAACAAAAATGGCGTTAGCAACAGCAATGGCAACTTAACAAAAGGAGAAAGAACGGCGTCGGACGTCAAGAATTGTCCATGGTTGGTTATAGATTAAAAAGAAAATCAAAAAATCTATATTGCCTATGAAATCAAATTCAATAAAAATATTTTTAAATAATTACTTGGTTTAAAATGCATTAGCATGTTAAAATATGAAAATCAGGATTTAAAAATATATGTTTATTTTTTTAGCAATATGCTTAGCCTTATGTTTATTTCTTAACATGAAATCTCAATGTTGCAGATTTCGAAATCTATTTAAAAAAGTCTGGGAATTAGTTTAAAAGAAATATGTAAATGAGAACGTGTAATATTAATAGTATTGCAGAAAAGAAAATTATTTGTCTTTGATGCCAATATTAATTTTCTATAGGAAAATTTTAGTTTGTTATATTGGCCAAACTGCTTTGAATAAGCGCGAACAAAATGTTATTAAGATGACTTTATATAAGAAACAATAAATATTGTTAAAGATAAATAATACGGTATTTATTGTATAAAAAATACTATTGTTTCACAATAGTGACCAATTAGTGATTTATTCAGATTTTTAATTTCGAACTAACCTAGCACTTTGTTTATTTACTTAATACAGATAAAAAATATATTCATTTTGTCTATGTTTTAAAAATGCAAATCTAAGTTAGGTAATAGGTTTGAACACAATTCGAGATTAGAGATAATGAGAACCAACTCTGTGTATGAAAGTATCCATCAAAATATAAAATTGCGTTGCGGTCTAACTAATTGTTACGGAAGTTTTTGCATTTCAGCCTTGATTTCCCTATTTTTTAAAATCTCTTATTTTACCACATTATGTTAGACTACTTAAGTAGTTGAGGTGAAGTACATAAGTAAGAATGAACTACTAGTATCGAAAATTGACACTTACATAAATAAATTAAATAACTTTTTGGTTACTTAATTTACTAGTGTATAATAGTGTATACTAGTGTAGTTTATAATTTTTAAAACAAACAAATTCATTCAGTATATAACAGCTAACTTCATATTGTAGTTTCTCGTGAACCACTTGCCGGCGCTTGCCATTGTTCTACTCCTTATTTAGATAATTAGGTTATTTTCTTTAGCTCTATACTTCATAGTTATTGTATACTATATGATTATACCAAAAATATTTATGCTGCCTTTATGAGTATAGAAAACCATGTTGTAAGAGTATTGACAATAATTAATTTATTGAAAACTACGTTTCTTTACCTCATAGTATGGCGTAAATTGTGCTTTTTAAAGTCCTACTTATTTATATTAAATATTAAATGATGGGAGTGCATTACATTAAATTTGTACATTTTAACGAACTGCGTTTTTTAAAGGTACAATATAATAAATTTATCCTCATTATTGTTTTATTTCATAAAGGGGCTGATAGACATGCATCAAAATTATTGTATGATCTTAAAAAGCTTAAAAAATAATAAGAAAACATTCTTATAATTTTCTGGTATAAAACCATTTTTCAGAAATAAATATTAAAAAAATTAAATATTAATAGACGGAACGTATCGTATAGCGTATTTAGTAGCTTCAAATCGTGCTGATCGATCGTTTGTAGGCGAAGATTATGAAAATTTCGCATCCGCCAGGACCTCAGGCTTGTATGCGGTTCTCAAGTGCAAAAACCACACGCGTGAGTTCCTAGCGAAAAAGCCGGATTAATCACTTACGAAACCTTAAACTAAAGCTAAACAACTTTAATTTTTAAGTGTTTTTTTTTTTGTAAAATTATTCATCAATTGGCATAATATGAGTTTTGAAATTATATTACCTTTATACTTAAAAAAAAATACTGAATATTAAAGTTTATATATTATTATACATACTTTATTAAACTAAAGAGTGATACTAGCTCGAATAACACTCAAAATTAAAAAAACAATCTACAATGTTATTAAGATTTTTTTGCCTCATTTTACCCAGGTAAACATAATTTCTTTAAAACAAATGAGTTTTCCAACATTTTAAAGTGGTCACTCCAACCGGTTACGTAACAAGGTCTTGATTTCTTGATGTCATTGACGAACAAATACAGATGTCTGTTACAGCTATTAATAGTACGAAACTCCATTGCGCTATCATAGACAACACCCAGACCTGACTATGTTCGCCATATCTATCTTATCCTTTCGACGTGCTTTTAATTGGTGTACAGAATTAAATTATCTTTACGGATAATTGGTGTACAGAATTAAATTATAATTACGGATTACTTTCTGTAACAAAATTATCTTCTCCCTATCATTTTCTTCGTATCTATAATTTATAAGTCTATGATTTTCTGTCTAAATTGACACTTGACACTTTAAAGTTTGATAACAAACAATTTTTTTAATATTTACTTATTAGTAATCACGTGGTAACTGGTAACATTGACTTTTTTTATTATCCTTCCTGCAAAAAAAACTTATGTAAATTGTCTTGACATTTGCGACGCTAAATAACGCTGTGAGGTTTATTGGATAAGAAATATCAAATAACCAATAATAATTGGTTAGTATAGTAAGATTTAAATTAGATTTTTGGAAATAAGGAACAACATAATAGTTATTTTAAAATATTGCTGCCCTTAAATTTTCGCCGTTTAAACGTGCAACAATTTAAAGAGAACGAAATTAACTAACATGGTTTAAACCACCTTACATTAAGTAACGTGGTTTAGAGATTTAGGTTCAAGAGATATAGAAATAGATTAAATGTTCATTTAATAGAGGTGTAAAAGTAACGAAAAAAGCGTACCCGTATGTATTCGTTTCTTTAACAAATACATATTACTAGTTACTATCGTATCGTTACGTTACTCGTTACTTCTGATACCTCATAATATGCTATGCATCTAGAGACACGACTCGTACGACGCGTACGTTTTTTTTCGTTACTTTACATCTCTAGTGAATATTGAAAACCTTAACCATAGAAGGTTAAAAATTAATAATTATTAGAAATGCGTCGCATTTTCGGTAAGTATTCGGTATTTGGCGTATTCGGCAACTTTTTTTTTTATTTTTTATTTTTTTTTGGTATTTGTATTTGGCCGGATTATGCCCAATATATTGTGCCGAATGTGTATATAATATTGTGCCGAATGTATATATAATATTCTGCCTAATATATTCGGTTCGAGCATTTCTATTTTCTTGGCTACACTATACGGTAATGAAATCCAACTATTTGACTTGGATTTCATTACCGTATAGTGTAACATTTCTCTCGTGTAACATTTATGCTATACAACGTGTAACAGCTATAAATAATATGAGCCAAAATAATAATTTAAGTCAAATTTAAATAATGCATTAAAAAAAGAGTGCATCCCTAGTTTTGACCATCGGCACTTTGATAGTGCGCGGCTCCTTATGTCGGCATAATCAAAGGATTCTCAAAGAAATTTTGGACCTGGTCGGAAGTACAAAGTCAAGGTACACTAGTTGACGGCTTCTATTGATATCGCACACAAACGTCGCCGCCTCGCGCCGCAAATGCGACATAAATTAATAAAAAAAATCTAAAAATATAACAGAAAGTCATTAAAATGAAAAAACATTTATTCTAAACTAAACCTTAACCAGTAGTAAATAAAGTTCATAGTACATATTATCAATTTGGCGCTTACGCTATTTTTAATAATAGGTACACACTGGTGTGTTCGATTTTTTCGTTACGGAATTTCTTGATTCGGCCGCGCTCAAAGGCCGCGATAGAAGTTATGCAATAGCTTAAAACCAATTAGGTATTACGTTAAACTCGAAGCAAAGCTAAATTAAGATTCTCAATTTAAGAATGACTGAAGTAAAAATTTAAAATAGATAAGTGTATCTATTTTAAATTAGTAGTGACTAGTAGCAAGTAGTAACTAGTATGTATAGACTGACGAAGGAAATACAAAATAATAATTCTTCGGTAGATTAATAGAACAAATACTCTTTGACGGCAATAAAGCAGTGTAAAATGTCGCTTTATACCTAATAATAAGAGGCCATGACATTTATATACATACACCCAACATTTTATTTTTTATTGTTACCTTTTATATATATTATATATATAAGGTAACATATTGTAATGTATTTATCTTGGTAATAAAAAGGAATTTCAAATATTTCTTCCTGAAAAACCAAATTATGTGGAGGTATCACAAAGTTTTTAATAAAATAAATAAGGAATATGTATGTGCTGTTATAGCCAACAGGGCTAACAGTATAGACAGAACAAAAAATATATATATGTATGTAATGTAAGCGCCCGCATTCGTAAAACATGCGATCAGCCAACGTTTAAATACCATAGAATTAATATACATAGAATAGGTGAGCCATAGGTATTCGTATGAGCGTCAGTGAAAGACAGTTAAAAAAAGATGCAAGATGTCATACTGTTTCTCTTTGCCTTATTACGCATGCGCAAAAAAATATTCATGACGCGTTTTAAAAATTTTCGAAACATTTGTGTAAAACATTTTTGACATTACTCAATAAAAATGACAGTTGCTACGAATTACACTCGAGAGGACGACGAAGAAGCACGAGATCTCATAAAAAGTTGAGATAGATAGGGTTTTTCGATCTACCTATCTGTTTTAAGTTCGATGGTGACAATTTAGGCTGGCTTCCCTACTCTATGTATAATATCTCTATGTTAAATACACGCATCAACGTTACTCGCACGAACTGAATCAGTATAAGTACTCAGTACCGATAGTGCCAAGATGCGAGAAACGAAATGGATTCGTTAGTAACGTTTCGTTACTCGGTACTAGGTGGCGTACCCGTTACCAACTCTGTACCCGTTACTGAGTACCGAATACATACGGTTTGTTACAGCTCTATCATTTAAATTTTATGTCAAATGTCATGTAAATTGTATGTGTGTAGATTGTAAAATACTAGATTGACAAATCTAACAATTTAGGTACGTAAATTAACAATTCTTAATAATATGATTTCCGAACTTTCTTACATATGTCATCTACAGATTAAACTAAAACTTGTAATTTTATTTTTGTTAATTGTTTTATAGTTTCAGTAATTCATCAACACTCGAACTAATTAAAATGAACAGGTATTTAAATAATAAGAATAAATATATTCTATTTACTAGCTTCTGTGACGTTTGCTAAAGGTTATGTAAAACAATGTGTGATGCATAAACTTAAATTTGTTTAATGAAATAAATACTTCTCTGTGCCATCTGTTAATCTCTTTGAAATAAAAAACGTCAACCATTCCCAACCTCAACTTAACTTTAAAAAAAAACTGTTCAACTTTCTTGATGCATTTCATATTTTATATTTACAAATAGTAATATTATGCATGTGTTGTTTTCATTGTTAAAACTATCACCAGCTCGGAACTATAATTCCCTTAGACCTAAGAAGAACTGTCTGACAGGACCTCAGAGATTTCTATTGTTTTTAAGACATTGGGTGTTGTTTTTTTTAGTTAAAACTTATATCTAAATTACAATACTGGGTAAATACTATGAAATACTATTGAAGTAGTCTGACAGCAGTTGCTTCATACCCATAGTGTCTTATTTTCTAAAACAATTAAGAATTATTTCATATTTATGTACATTTTTTTTTGAATAATTGTTTAATAACAGTTGTCATTGAATATATTGAAGGAATTTGGTAGATAAAATTGAAGATATTTTTAAACTGGATGCATTAACATAAGATTGGACCATATGGATGGCATGTTAATCAGCACAGGTTATTATAACAGGAACATATAAAAGGGACAAATACTATAGAGATTTGCAAAAACTAAGTGGTTTTTGAAATTTAAATATAAGTGTATTAAAATGTGATTGTAAATATTTATGTTATGGTAAAGTACTTTCCCTAATAACTACATGGTGCTGAATTTTTGGACCAAAATAGGTAATATCAGTCTAATATTGTTATATGTAATTATAACACGTTTTATAATCACTCAACTTTCAGTCTCAACTCACTCAACTCACAGTCTTTAAATTTCAAAATGATCTGAGAAATCTAAACTATATCGTAGGTATATCCAACATAGAAAGTTATGGTTTTCATTATATTACTTTTTTATTACTTGTAAAATAGTAAAACGTACAGTTTTAAATTAAGAAATTAGTGAAAAATATAGGCAGTTTTAATCAAAATTTCCAATATGTAGAGTTTGCAGACGATACGTTGCGACTTGGTACATTCAAATTAGTATCTCTGGACTCGCACAGATGGCATTAAGATCGCAATATAGCGTCATTATTTGTATATAATATCATCCCTGTTACTCAAAAAACTTAATAGATGGCGGTATTTTGAAAATTCGTTAAAAGAAACATTTCTAAAAATATCAGACGCTTTTACATTTCTAATATTATTAATAAAAAGTTGTAAATAAGTTTAACGGTAGGTTTTCTGATTGTAGTTTTTCGTTACAACAAATGACTCAGAAATGTACCCAATCTGGACCATAAACGCTGCTCCCTCGATCTCCTGTAACCGTGCCGGCAAATTACCTGTCTCTGAAACCAGCTTATCCCATTTGATGAATGACAGCGATTTCAAGCTTTTTTTTACGGCGTAAATATATTTTTCTCTCACTATGTACAAAATGATAATATCTAAATAAGACCCTTGCTAACAAAATAAATTGGCTTGGGACGAAATCCGACATTTTCATCTTGTTAATCCTAATTGCTAACCACAACCTAAAAACTGTCAGAGCTGTCGCAGAAAATGTTATCCCTGTTATTTTTTATTACAAATTGGTTAAATCCTGTTCTAGAACAGTAATAAAACATCGTCAAAACCGATGAGATTATTTGGGGGATTTCAGATGCATTCAGTGAATTATTCCAGTCCCTTTGGATATAATAGGCCTAGGCTCGGGTATTTTAAGGGATTAAGAACTCTTTGTACATTATGTTTCCCCATATGGGTAAAGCCTTGTCTGGTACCATGTATTAGTAAGATTTGGCAGATATAGCTGATCTGTGCAATATATATAATATAGATAACACATAGCAATGATAGATATCACATAACATTGTTATGTTAGGATCTACTCATATAGAGGGGGGTGACCTCTCCCGCCCGTTATAGGCCTACGAGGTGAGGGTGTCCCTAAGTTGATCGGGGCCCCTCGCAGGGGATTCCGCCGGGGCGTCACGGTGAGTGCGAAAGCGATCCCGTGACGCCCCACTAAGGCGATGAGGTCAACCGTTGGTTTTTTAGTGGGTAGCCTTAAAAATGGCAGCGTCAGCGTCTTCTATGCTGCCGGGTAGTCTCACATACCCCCTCGGTCATCACCTTCCTAGCCGCAGGGATGATGCGTAACGCATTTTTCCAACGATAAAAAAAAAAATAAAAAAAAAAAAAAAAAAAAGGATCTACTCATATATTGTGAATTGTGATATATTTATACACAGTTGGGGGGTTGATTTAAATAGTGTCCAATAATTACTACTAGTACCAACTTACAAACAATTAAATTATTAATAATAAAAATTAATATAAGGACAGAAAATAAAAAATAATAATACGTCCTGAAAATCCGTACACATATTATGTTTTTTTGTAGGTATATTTGTTTTGTTTGTAAAAGAGGTGAAAAGGATATTTTCTTTGAACTCCTTTTCACCTCCTTAAGTGGATTTTGAAAAAAAACCTACCGTTCATATTTCCTGCCAACTTTAATAAATTAAGATCACGGCCTAAACATTGCGTTCAGTTTGAGTTAAGTTTTAAACTATGATCGGACATCCATATCAGTGACAACAGTCTGTTTTTGTGGGTGGGACTCCAATATAGTCCCATCTGCTTTTCTCTGGGAGAGAGAGTATCCATAAGATTTAATAAAAATATCATAAAAGAAAAGGTTTTCCTACTACTATCATTTAGTGTGCCTGACTATTGAACTCACTCACTGATTATTAAAATCACAGGTTGTTCTTACAAATTTGAGTGTATTTTGTGCCCTATACTTTTTTCTTTATGAATTCCCACAGAAGAAATAAATAATTGTGTGTGTCAGATCTGACACACGACTGGAGTTTACTCCTTATGTACGATTGTCTAAACAGATGCAAAAAAAGCTTATTTGACTGAAAAAAGATTGATACCTTATGAAAGGTACGTGTTTGTTAGATGTGCCGCTATATAATCTATATCACCCCTTTCTGCTATAATTTATTCCAAAATACTTGCATTTGACTGTAGTAAAATATAATGGTAAAGATTATAATTTCACAATAACATTATTAATTATTGATATTAAAATAAACTCCAATAAAGAAATAAGGACTAATAAATACATGTTAGCGTTGTTCTCTCCAGCACTGGCTGAAACCAATGCTACATAGATTATCTAATAACTAAAAGTGTAACAATTAATTTACGAACATAATAAGTAACGGACATCCGACAACAAGATTTACAAAATGTATGCTATAAGAGACCTAGCAAATAAAACTATTTACAGGTATTTTAATCTTCCCCTTTATCGAAAGTTTAACTCAGTTTTTTATATCAAACAATGTGCTTAACTTTCTACTGTCTAAACAATTTCAAAGGCATTTTTCTAAGAGAATATAAATGATATTTACAAGTGAATTAATAAAGAAATATGATCTTGTTGGCTCATCCTTTAAAATTATAAGTTTTTGTGTTTTTTAGTACTTATATGTAATCTCTATCTATGTGTATAAGAACGTATCAAATTACAAATCATTTTAGCCTCAAACTCAGGATATTTATACCGCGTTTAAAATTAATGCTTTAAAATTAATAGTTTTCAAAATTTAAGTTTTCCCATACAAAATGATGCTTTAAAATTAATAGTTTTCAAAATGTAAGTTTTCCCATACAAAATTTAATTGTTGTCTCTGAACTGGCATTAACTTTGAGCGTAGGTATGGCGTCCGGACCTTTTAATACGTATTTTAAAAAAAAAAACAGAGTAATAAGAAAAAAAGGGAGCAAACATTTTTTGTTTCGTTTTTTTTGGGTTATTTATCAAGATTTGTAAAAAGTCGTGAGATGCCCATTTAATAAAAAAATCACCCTGTATACTGTATTTTCTTAATAAAAGGATATGTCGAAGCAACAAGTTTTTTTAAATATAAATTACAGTGTAAAAACAGAAATCAGTGCTTCATCTGTAGACTGTAAGATCTAAAACTTTAATTATTATCGATATTGATGCAGATCAAGCTTTCTACCTCTTATCTTATTGTCGTAAAACTGTCATTCTGTTACTTATAAGAATTACTATGCTATGGTTATATCGTACTTAAACTATAAATAGTTATATTTGCTATAAATAACGTAAGAATAATTTCTTACTAATAAACTCGTTACAACATTGTCATAACTAGTTTTTCATTATATCAAATGCACAAAATAGCAACGACGAAATACATATACAAATTTGCGAAAAAACGTAGAATTATGTTTTTTCTATGATATACTTTGGTACTTTCAATGTTGACGTATCATGTAACTTTATAACTCAGAAGTAAATATAATAATTAATTAATTATTAGTTTTATTTAATAAGGATTATAATACATCTAATAAAAAAGAACGCAATACAAACTGAAAAATATGAAAAAAAAGAAATGTTATAATTAGAATGTTATTAGAATATGAAATCAACACCTGCTATTTATTGTATTGCATATTGCTTTAATTATATTTTTATTGCTGCAACTTCTAAGAGAAATATTGAAGCAACAATTCTATTAAAAGAAAATCACTGCTTAAATACAAATAAGGCGAAACTAAAACCGTGGACTTTTTTTTAAGCGTTGTGTTGTAATGTAATGAAATTACATTATTTTTAAGTTTCATATCGCAATCTAACAAACATTTTTGAGAAGTTTATGTAATGCTACTAACATTTATTTTGGTGTTTTATATAGTACCTACTCGTATTATACCCAGTAGCGGATTTAGGCTTAGGCCCGTGAGGCCCGGGCCTAGGGCGGCAAATTTTGAGGGGCGCCAAAATTTTTAAGATGACTAAAATTTAAAATCGATTGGGTTTTCTGTAAACTGCAAGACTAAATTTTAAAGTTTATTTTATTGCGCTCTTACTATCGAAACATAGTACCATTTTGAGGGTAGAATTTCTTTGTTAAAATAATTAATCAGGCAAGTCCTAAAATTTGAAATATCTAACAAAAAGATTTAAAAAAAATACATTACAAGCAATTTATTATTAATTCTATATTTAATTGTTATGTTAAAAAAATAAATGTTTAATTTATACCTGAATTAAATTTCTTCTTATTATTGTTATTATTTTCATTATTTTATACACACACACATATTATATGTACATATATGTTTATATATATATATATATACTGTTACAAAAGATAAAGGGCGCCATATCGTCTCGGGCCTAGGGCGTCCTCAAACCTAAATCCGCTATTGATTATACCACAACACAAAAACTCCGTTTTCATATTTATTGTAATTGTCTAATAAGAAATAAAAAACAGATAGTTTAATATCTCATTTATTTGATTCAATTACAATTATAATATTGCTGTATTAGCACCGCTGAAGCTACCATTTACATTTTGGTGTTTTTCTAGGAAGTTCTGCACCTTGTCGGTATACACAAATCTATTTTTGTTGTAATAAATAAATATACATCCGTATCTGTCTTTCCGTGGCAATTGTTCTATCCTTTGTTGTTTCATGTTTGAGTGAAACAAGTTTGTTCTGGAGAGTATACATCTCTGCTAAGGCTACATGAACATTCAAATACTATATCCTTTTAATTTATATACAACTGGCCACGGGAACCCTGCACTTTAGGCATTCTGATGTGAGTGCAGTCTATTCTAATATAATGAAATATATTCTAATATAATGAAATATATTTTAATTTAATGAATATTCCAGTAACAGACTGGTGAAATAACCCATGAATGTTTGCAACATCACCTTGTATTCTGGTATTTACAACATTCCTATTTCCAAAATTGTATAAATAAAATATTTATACCTTACTTAATGTGTTAATATGTGAAGTAGAGAAGATAAGATGCCCCCCTGCTTATCTATACAATGGATCTAAAAATAAGGCACCGTCTATGGAAAACCAACATTTTACGCAAAACTCTTGATTATTGTAAATATTAAAAGGATTTATATAAATAAAGAATGAAAAATAAACCTAATAGATGTCACCACTGTCCCGATAAAGACAATCACATATAGAATGCTTAATTCACCGAGACGGACAGCGATACGGTAGCTCAGTTGGTAGATCGAAGGGACGGTTTCCCAGTAGTCGAGGGTTCGAATCCCTGCCGATCGAATCGAATCGGTTTATTTTTCATTCTTTATTTATATAAATTTAAATAAGCTTAACATGGCTATACATGTTTAAAGATATTTTCAAACATATTAAAAGGATTCTCTCTTAATTTGCATATTTCTTATTTGCAATATTATAAACTTCCTCAACTTCTAGTAATTATTTAGGAGCTATTTTATTTTTTAGTAAATACCAGGTACTATAATATTTATAAATTCATCGACTCTATCGACTCTATCGAATCTATCGAATATAGCGAATTTTTGACGTTAGTAAGTGTTATTTGGTTGCTTGGTTACGATGGTTATATCCAACTTAAACTAGGGTGAGAGTTGGTTTAACGATGTTTTAAATTTGTCATTACTTTAAACCTACGTTATGATATGTTTAAGTTACACCGAGTTTATTAGTAAGCATTTTCCTTATTCCGAATTTATATGTTACCTTGTTTATAAGTAAGGCCGTTAAACTTTAATTTATAATGAGAGAATGTTCTACCATGAGTCTAGTCTGAGACAAGTTTGAGACAACAGTGCGGTAGGTACAAAACGAAGTCGCTGCCAATTCCTAGGGTTTAGATAAAAACATTTATACCTGAAATAATGTTTCTTTGTGATATAAAATCTAATAATAATTCATGTTGTTGTAACACAGATAATTTGATATTCTTTTTTATAAATATAAAATACTAGCTGTTGCCCGCGGCTCCGCCCGCGTGTAGGTCGCTTTTCGAGTAATCTGTGGAAACTACAATTATCCAGACCTATAATAGACTTATAGTTAATTCTATAGTATCCTATTCCCGTGGAAATTTTATATATATAGGCATTACATTGCTACGATATCAAACTGAAAATAATAACATACATCCACGTCACACACACACGACCAGGACATTATTCAGATATGGATTCGAAATATTATGTTTTTGAGACATTAATATTAGAATATTCAAGTTTTAGTAATCATCCCTAATTTTTTGAAAATGAAACATAGCCTATGTCACTCGGGAATAGTGTAGCTTGCCAACGGTAAAAGAATTTTTGATATCGGTCTAGTAGTTTTGGAGCCTATTCATTTCAAACATACAAAAAAATAATCAAACCTTTCCTCTTTATAATATTAGTATAGAAAAAATTACACACAAAGAACTAGTCGCAAAGACTTCAGTAAAAAATAAGGAAAAGAAGATAATGGGTGTTTTAAGCGAGAACATAAATACATTTCTAATAATAAACAACCTATTCATTGCAATCGCCTTTAAATAACATTTACTGAACTAATTAACTATTATCAGAAATAAATTTGGCTTATAGAAAAATTAAAAAATAAACATAATTGAGAAGTAATGCAAAAAATACCAGATATACAAAAAATTGTTATCAAAAATAAAATTTTACAAAAAGAGCTCCTTAAAATGACAAAAGAAATAACCTTCGTTCTAAATATTACTTTGTCGGTTGATAAATTCCGTTGAAGTTAAAAAGAGCGGGTTATTTTTTTTTTATTTTTTATTTATTTCTTTTTGTCTGTCTATGCTGTTAGCCCTGTTGGCTATTACAGCGTTACCGGGGGAGCGGGTGGGTCAGGACACCTACCTTAAAAAGGGGGGGCTCAGATGGGCCCTCATGGGGAACGACGTCCCGAGCACGTCTCGGATTGAAACACGGACCTCGGCTCGGAGCGTCGTTAGTCAGGAGGGAAGCTAAGGAAATTTGGACACTAGCGTCCTCCGACGGCAGAACGCCGGACCAACTGAGTACTTAATCAGTTGGGACCTCGTCTATGCCGGTATAGACGGTGTGTGTCTGTATGTTGTGTGGTGTCACTTATGCCTACGCGTACGTTATTACCTACTGTGAACGCGTCGTCGGGGTCAACGAGTACCGACTTGGGTCTTCTTTTTCTGACTAAAGTAGTCTTACGTGGTCTATACTCTGCGGCGTCAGCCACCAGTGGGTTCGGGTGTCGCTCAGCACGTTCAAAGTACTTTTGGGAAAGCCCCTTGAAGTACTGAGCGATGGTCGGAAGGGGTTAGCGGGTTAAATAACTTATAAGAGTAGGTAATCTACTTACTGTCTTAATATATATATATATATTTTATTGTTCTATCAGTCGATTTTTCAATTATCAGATAAAATCTAACTACGACGTGTTTTTATATCTGCCTTTTTTAGTCTTATTAATAAAATATATTAATGATTATATCAAATGTATATCCAATATATTCGCCGGTTAAATATTTTAATACAATACTGTACCTCTTTTATATATTTATATTTATATATAATGAAACAATATCAAAAAGTACCTATCATTATTTTAAATTGATATTCACAAGTATGTTTATACATTTGTCAGTCCAATAAAAAATATTATAGTGTACTTGAAACATTCTTAAAGACTTTGTAAATGTAAAAAAAAAAGGTAAAAAAGTTTCTTGTAGTTTGAGAGGACGAGTTATTATTAAGGTTTTTTTTTATTTCTTCGAAAACAATATCGAAACTCAAACTGAATTTAAAATTAAATTCTAAACTATAAGATTTCTCAATTGAACTAAAACAAAGTTACAAAACTATACTTAAATTTTGAGTTTGAGTTAAATTTATAAGCTTTTTATTTGTTATAAAAAATATGTATCAAAGAAACAGTTTATAAGAGCCCTATTAAATAAGAAAAGGATAAATATACCTATCAGTTACAGCTCATCGATTATTCACTGATTTGTTTTGTCTATTTACTTCTAAATGTAAATGAAAAATATTAACATGACTTTATTACTAAAAATAGGTACGTAAATATCCGACTTTATGTAGGTATTTGTAGTGTTAAATGATATGAAACAATATTTCTCTTATAATTCAGATCTTCATATTTTATATTCTCAGTATTTATAATGCGTATTTATATCGTTGTCTAACACCTTTAACACAAGCAAATAATTTACTTACTTAGGGGCTAGAGGGCAATGTGTGTAATTTGTCCTGATATTATTATTATGTAACAACTAATGTATATACATTATTGAGTTTAGATTTTGATGACTGAGTCGTCACGTTTTTAGAAGAATATCCCTAAAAATACCCTACAAGTAGTCGCAATTTTTGAGGTTCCAATTGTAAACAGTTTTTGTGACTCACAAAAACTGTCACCAACTGTAGACAAATCCACTAGAACATCTTCGTGCTGAGTGGGTATACCAAAATAATTGTAAATTTTATCATAAAACAATTTGAAAACACATAATAATTAACGAAAAAATAAATAATAACATTATTTAAAAAGTTTGGAATATTTGCATTGATTGAGATAAAATAAATATGAGTCGCAGTAAAAAGAAATAAGAATAAAAAAAAGTAAGTCGCAGTAAAAAATAAATTCAGGCAACAATTTGTATGGTGTGCATAAATATAAGTAAAATGAATATTTCCACATGGTACTATAATCTCATCCAAACGTTATGGTAATATGAACTTGTAACTGTCTCTTTTGTGATTCCAATGTGAACTTTTTTCCGACAAAGTAACAAAGGAACAATTGTTGATTGTTGTCAATTGAAAGTCTTCGGTGATAGTTTTGTTGTTTTGATACTACGTAAAATGTAGTATTAATATAACTATAGAAATATATTATTAATATAGAGAATAGAGATATAAAATATTTGCTCAATAACACGTTTTTTAATATCAAATAAGAGAAGTAACATTAAAGTCATTGCTCAGAGGGTATTGAGAAAAACTTCAAGATTGAGGACAACAGATAGATTGTTATTGTTCTCAATCTTAAATTTTTCAGTGGTAATAAATAAACATAAATTATGTTTTGATTTTATTTTCAGAAACGCGATGCTGTTATTATTTTGCACGGTGAAGGATTTAGTCTTCATTTTGACAGTCAGATGAAATAAGTTGTCAAAATGCTAGACTTGTCATAGATTATACCACTTTCATCAAAACCACTATGTAGCAAGTTGTTTACTTTACCTCTGCGTCTTTACTTTAATAAAGTCATGTTTGTATAAGCTCTTACTTTAGCTGTCCGAGGTCTGTAAAGAATTTATCCAGACCCCACCATGTGAAATCTATCCGTACTACTTCGTCCGTGAATACGTTATAAAAAAGGATTACATGGTCAAAATATGAAAAAGTCGTGTGATTAAAAAACGGATGAGGATGATATTATTATTGAAGAGAAAGTCTACGACCCTTGGAGATATTATACTGAAGAAGAAGACTCAATACTTATTATCGCTACTTCTATATTGACTGTCTACTTCTATATTGACTCTACTTCTATATTGACTGTCTACTTTTATATTTGCGTGGGTAATACAAATATGATTTAAAGATAAGAAGAGAAATACTAAATTTTGATTCAATGTAACATTACATTGTAAATGACCACGATTGTATGTAGGTACAATCAACAGTGAATTATTCTGTTATTCAGATTATTTTAAATTAATTTGATGTATTTAATTTAGAATTAAGAACTAATCTTCTTATCTACTAAATAAGGATAACAAACAAGGGTTATTTATACATTGTTTGTATTTATCTGATTTAATGATCTCATGAATGATGTTTTATGTGACAATTTTCAAGTCGAATACTAGATTATATTCATAAGAGTACACCATGGTTTTGATTATTAAAAATAGTTAATATTGACATAACTGCACTAACACGCCTGCACTATTAGCCTGATGCTTGAGATGGGATATTGAAGAAATATTAAAGCAAAAATGTAATGTAATCTGCTGCTGAACAGAACATGACAATGTTAACAATAAAACAAAGATAATGTACCAGAGGCAACTTTTCTCTCAATATTGTTCTCAAGTTATGTAGTACCAACATAGTCAATAATAATATATGCAGTCACCTACACGATTGCTGCAAAGCACTCGGAACGTCGGGTTTGATTAAAAGTTTATAATGTAATATATACCCGCCTCTACAGAATATAATTTAACTGGAATTTGCTCCCATACGTTCTAAATTAGTTCGGGAAATTCCAATGTAATTAACGTATAGCTGTCTATATATATCCATTATGTATATAGTAGTAGATTACAAAAGTATAAATACAAATATAATTACATATTTCTCAAGTTCAAGTCGCTGGAAAAACAATTGCGTATTTGAGATGACAGACGCTTATATGTGATTTATCAACAACTAATTTATTATTATCCCATTTTAGTTTTTTAGAAAGAAAATAATTTAGACGTGCTTCTTCACTTACTAACATATGGCAGAATCGATGTGAAAAATGTATATCTATTAAAACTGTAATGATCATAACTGCGCCGTTGATCGAGTGGTTAGTGCAGACACCTAACGTTGGTGGCTCAATGGGGCTCGGGTTCGATTCCCGACAGGGACAGCCATGTATATGATGATTATAGATGTTCTGTATTTCAGGGTTTGGTCGATTATTAAATATATTCTCAGTATTTATAATGTGTATTTCTAAATATTTGTATCGTTGTCTAACACCCTTAATACAAACAAACAATTTGCTTACTTAGAGGTTAGATCAATGTGCGTAATTTGTCCGCTGATATTATTATTTTAACATCAGTATATCTGAGTCTCCTTCCATTTACGCTTACTAAATGGTCACAATGTGAGTTTACTGAAGTGGATTCCATCTACATATTTATTCAGGGATATTTTTAGCAGCGCAAATTTATTTAGGACTTCAGCTGTCAAAAAGAATTGTACAAATGTATTTTTCATCCGATAATACTTCAGTAATAATATCTATTTTATAAAAAAGACATACTATTTTAACCTTATATATATATATATATCATATGTTATTAATATTGTGATTATAGAAAATATTTAAAAGAATTTTTAACATGTTAAATCGTTATAATTGTAAATGATCGTTAGTAATATTTATTGTTATAATAAATGTTAATATTAAGTAGGTATAGGCCTGTTAGAAAATTACGTAACTTATTGCGTCGTTCCTTCTTTAGAATTTAATTTACAATTTACAGTTTAACAGATTATTTAAATATTAAATTACTAATGTCTGTGCCATTATACAATATTGAGATTAAATTTAAAATGCCTTGATCTATTAAGGTATAGATTATGGTTAATACAGTTTTTATTAATGTTATATTATTATTTCAAAAAATATATAATTTTATGTAATTATTTATATAATTGTTAGCAAGTCGTTTTAAATGTGTGAGCGAAAGTCATAAGTAACAATTGGTAGTATTTTTCTATTTCATGTTTAAAAGCGTTATCGTTCATTGGTCCACAGTGACTCTTCCATACAATTTTTCTCATCCTTTGGTGAGATCTTTGGAAAATATAAAAGAAAATTTAAGTTCCTTTAGTTCCTTTGTGTAAGGCTACAGGTATTAAATAAATAGATTTTTTTAATAAATATTTTGTGCTGATTACATTTCTTACAAAAAAAATCACATAACGACAAAACAGAATGATCAGTGCAGACATTGTTATGGATATTATATATTAGATATATATTACAGTTTTTTAGTTTGTGTAATATATTTAAGTTATCGAGAGCAATTATTCAGACAAATACTTCAGTTACTCAACCGAAATTATCTTTTCAATAGCTTTTAACTTGAATAGACGCAATGATAGTAATTGTCTTGGGCTTATTAAGTTCTAAGGATCCAATGATACCAGAGAAGAGTTTGTCTTCAATTTCAGTCAATGGACAGACCATTATTTCAAAGTAATTGCATTAGTTCCTGATGGTCAAGTATCCAATTCATTTTTAGTTTACTTTTTTTTTATAATACAATAAATAACTAGATTTACCTACTCGTCGTTTTTAACACAATATTTAATTTACGTGAGTAGATAATTCTTTCGTGGGCTTCCACTTGAGGGATACAATTTTTTGTTTTAAATTTTGATTTGGTTTTGTTTTCTTTTTATCGGCTGAGGTCTAATGCCTGCTGAGAGATTGGGTAATGAAGAAAGCAAGCAAGAAGGACAAAGAAAAAACGTACGATGCTCGATCCGACTTGTATTTCCCATCTATCTCGCCTTAGACGTGCTACCAACTAGCCTAGGAACAAGATTCAGTACATGCCAAATCAATTTACATAACATTTTTTTATTAAGTTTTTAATGCGAAAAGACACATATATTTTTTATTAATTTTAACTACTCGTATTATAAAGTATAATAAATATATCTTTAACTAACATAATTATAACTTTTATAGTAAATCTTGTAGCTGGTTTTTAAAAAAACCTATTTAGTTTTATTTAGTTGACTACAAGAAATAAGTATTTATGATTTGTATATGTTTGTATGTATGTGTGGCTGTTCTTTTCTAGCCTCACTCTAAGTTAGTAGATTTTAATATGTTTTTTACTAGGAAACTCTGCCCCCGGAAGTTCCTCGGCGATCGTGACCGACAACAATTTTTGTAACACCTTTCTTGACCCTGTACACAAATAAAACACTTAAGTAAAATACGTATGCAGTCTAAACTGCTTTTACTTATTTTGAGTTTTTAATGGATTAATTAAAAGGTCAAGAAAGGGTTTAGAGTCACAAAATATGTCTAAAGTTTTTGTCCGTGAGCTATAGGTACATTCGAATGGTACAAATCTTAAGTCTACTAATACTATAGTGAAGATTCTATACTTAATAATAAATTTTAGATAAAGTTCCAAGAAATTTTTGAATAAGAATATAATTAAGAAAAAAAAAATTTCAAGAGAATATTAGATAAGTTGAATTCAAAGGGTTTTTGACTCAATTGCCTAGCACTTGTCGCTTCAAAGAAAATCAAATCAATCATTTCATTAAACAGTCGTTGAATTTCATAAGAGAGCTTTTGCTCGAATTTTATTAATCAAAATGATTGTTTTAAGACTAAATAGAAACCATCCATTGAAATATAAGTATAAGAATATTGTTTACAAGAAAAATTGAAAAAAATCAAGAAGTAATTTTTGTTTTATAATAAACATGTTACTTGTTTAATATAATAATTTATAAGCTACAACTGCTGTTTCAAAACTACCGAACTCAAGTAAATTTAATTAAAACAACCTTATTTAAGTGTAAACTTTACACAATAATACTGAAATTAATTAAAAGTTTAAAAGAAATGAAAAATAAATATAAGTTCTTTTCTTTCACATTTTGTAACTTTAGTACTGTTTTATATTCTATACTTATTTAGATATTTTTGTTTTAATAAAACAAATTTACTACACAAAAGCTTCTATTCCTTACTTATTAATTATTGCGTAATACATATTTTTATTATTTGAATATAAATTATATAATCACAATTATAAAAATATTGTCGAGAGATAAAAGAGGTACTTATTAATTTATTGGTTTATAAAAAAATATGGAAGATGTTCTTTTTCATTTTGTTTTTTAAGAGTATGCTCGTCTTCTTTGGTGATATTCGGGAATGTTCCAACTCATTTATGGGTTTTACACACATACTAAAAACGTGTGGCACTCGGAGACTGCCGCGGTAAAGCTATTGTATAGCATTTTTTATCAACTTAGGCAATTATAATTATTTATTTAATTACGCAGTTGTTTTTTTTTTCTTTGATATTAATTCAAGTTTTTTCCTTGATGTTACTTCAAGTTGTGTAACTTGCGTGTGCGTGGTGACCTATAAGAAAGCATTTTTTTCTTTTAGTGAAAAAATTACTCATTTATAGTGTTTTATATATATATCGATATTTTTAAATATATCAATATTGGGGTTTGGAATTTTTAAAAAACATAATGATATTTCGATATAGCGGCTTTATTTAAAATAATTATTGGAAGTAATGTTAGACATGCAAGATGGTATTTATTTTTTAAGTGAATTTAGTGTGAATAAATTAGCTTTTACCGCTACGATAAGTGGAATTTCTCCTTTTCACTTCGCTCAATGTTAACAGTGATACCAATATATAATTTGTCGCGCATTTAATGCGACAAAGACGATATCATGCACTCCTATGAAGTAGGTACCTACTCCATAGCGTAATTTTTACCTTACACTTTAGAGTTATATTTATACAAAAATACATTTCGTTTTAAGATGAGAAGTGAACTAGGAATAGAGAAAAAACATAGTATAATGTACAGTATACTATAATATGTATATAGCAAGTCTACGATTGTTGATTTAGTATAGATTAATTAATTTACCTAGAAAAAAGATGAAAACTTATTTAAAATAAATATCGACCACGATATCTGTCTGCATTTCAATATATCGGTATATCGTTCAAAAATGTATTTGTATTAAATATCGATCTTTCTAAGCAATAATATTGATATATCGATACATCGATATTTTATAGGCCTATTAATTAATTAATAAAACATTTATTTTAAACTAAACCTTAATTTGTAAACAATAAAGTTCATAATACATATTATCAACTTGGCGCTTACGCCATCTTTAAAAGATAGGTACACAATACTGGTGTGTTAGGTTATTTTCGTTACGGAATTTCTGGAATCGGTCTCTATGCTCAAGACCCGCGATAAAAGCTATGCAATATCTTAAAGAAAACAAAATGGAAATTGCTTATTTACTTTGTTTTTGGTCTCTTTATTTATCTACATACCAAAATATTTATGTATACTACAAGTCTAAGTCTAATTAGGATAGGAAGATTATTTGAATATTCTACTTCGCCAATAAGTTTTGTAAAGCACAAGTTTGGAGCAATTAAGATAACTTCTCTGTGATATAATGAAGTTATTGCTTCCATTGTACTGTTTGTGTTTCGAACAACAATGGTTTTGACTTATCAAAGGTATTGTAGTTGAATTCTTTGCACTTTGTATAGACATGTTTTCAACAAAAATAATTTATCTCTTAACTAAACAGAAATGCTTTATTTCTGGAGAAAAGTAAATTTGAAATTAAATATTACAATAAAACGAATACGTTCTTTTCCATGTGCAATGAAATAAATAATATTTATTATTTTTTCCGGTACATTATTTTAATCTAAGACGTAAAAAGACTGACGACGACCCTTCGATACTTAAATAATTTGTGCATTTTTGGAACGTAGTTCCTTATCGCGCGTTCTGAAAGGGGGCTAGACGGTAAAAATTCGTACCAAAAGTTGTCACGACATGTTTTGCTATCTCTCTCTCTCTCTCTTATAGAAAGCAAGCGAGATATTTTAATTTCCATCATTATCATTTTTTGTATTATATTAAGTTGCTTAGTAGTTCTTATTATTTATTTGTTATTTGAGTTTGTTCTTTTAGAATCAATTTGCAAATAAGACAGTTTAAATTAAAATAATAATACAAATTTGTGATCAAATATACTCGTATTTTTTTTGTAACAACGCCAACTATTTATACCTTAGGGAAACATAACTACATCTGTTATATAAACATATCTATACAAAGTGAAACCGCTAGGTGGCAGGACAATAAGTCATGGGTTTATTGATTAACACTTTTTAATTTAGTTATTCATTTTATTTACATTTATTATAAATTTTCGGCGAAATATCATACAAAAATAGTACACAAATATTATTCATTAGTATATTAGCTTATATTAATAATTTAATATCTTTTAATTACAGTAGGTAATATTCATTTTTTTTTGACGTAAATTAATCATTTACGTCTCTTTATCGTAGAAAAAAAAAATAAATAGGCTTGAAAAGATTCTACTTTTTTTTCAAAGTGAAAATTAAAACATTGAGTAAATTTCAGCTGTTCAAACGCCGCCATTTTGCGCGCGCCCTGCGTGACGTCAAACGGTCAAATGAGACGTCCATTCAATGTTTACTATGAACTTATTATTTACTTCATACATATTTTAAGTTTTAAATGCTTTACAAGTCTTGGAAGAAGATAAAAACCATCTTACAAGTATTATAAAATACCGGAGTGCAAAAATAGTATTAGAAATACACCCGACAGTGTTTTTTAAATTCCAAGAGATGCGAAAATACAAAAACAATGGTCTATGGTAATTACTAGGGATAATAGGTATATGTCTTAAATTGTGTTTATATTGTTGTGAAGATCATAAGATTTAACGTAAGAAGAAGAAGGAAAGAAGAACTTACGTTAAATAAGTATAGGTACTTTATTTATAATAAGTTTAATTTAATAGTTTAAATTTATAGTAAATTGCATTAGCTATTGAACATTAGTAAATTTGAGTTTAAAATTAACCTAACCTAGTTTACAAAAGTTCAGTATATTTTCTATAAAAACCGTATTCTTTTTTTGGTTTTACGAAATTTTTATGGTTGTCTATTTATTTCAGGTTAAAGAAGATACAGCTAAGAATATTGAGTATAATATGTATAAGGAAACAACAAGGAGAAAAATGTAATCTAAGTTTGAAGAAAGGAGTTGTTCCTCATATATTCTTGTGGCAAAAACACCAGCTGATAGAATAAGAATTTGCATAGTCAAAAGGCAAAGATTGACATCGGTTAATGAAGCCTTTTCAGAGTTAGCTATCAAAAGTAGTGTTTAAATAAATTGGTGGTCTTTACATAGAAGTGATATAGTAAGTCCTAGTTCTACCCATACAAATGTCTGTGATATTAATCAGCCAAGACAATATTAAATGTGATCACAAGGCAGAGCCTTGCTTTTTGCATATTAAAGAAAAAATAACCAAGTGACTAAGCTGTGCAAGTTAATATTAAACCAAAGTACAGAAGTAAAGGTGTCAATGTAAATATACCTGCTGAAAAACAAAATGTAGCATTGTTACCATTTCCACATTCAACACACAATACTTTTACTTTACCAGCAAAACTATCTGTTTTAAAAAGAAAATTGTTTAATGAAAACATAGCTGATAATACTTCTATAGCATCTTATATCTTCCTAATCTGCTGATTATCAACCAAGTTATTTATCTGAGTCAAGTAAAGTGGAAAATGATTTAGAGGAAGAAACATTTTAAAAATGTAATGTGTAGTAGCATGCTAACTGCTATTGAAAAAGAGTTTGTAGGTATTTGTTTTGTTAGAGTTGTTTGAGTATTGAAATGTTTTTATGAATACTTAAACAATTGTATCATTTAATAAAGCCTTTAAGCACTGAAATATAGGTTTAAATTATAAATTTTCTCAGTAACACTAATACCACAGTATGAACTTCAACGCCGATAATTTGAATGGCCTGTCAAATTACGTCACATTTCCTTAAGACCAATGGTGGCGCGTTTTGGAAGTTTGAATTTTGCTCCCTTAATTTACACTTCACAAATTATTTCATGGCCTTAAATGATAAGTAAATAAAAAAAATGATTTTATTATAATAAGATGATAATAAGTACCCGAAAAAAAGTATTTGAGACTATTTTAATTGAAGTTTGAATTTCGCTCCCTTAATTTACACTTCACAAATTATTTTATGGCCTTAAATGATAAGTAAATAAAAAAAAAGTTTTTATTATAATAAGATGATAATAAGTACCCGAAAAAAAAGTATTTGAGACCATTTTAAATTTTATGCATATTCCCTATTCCTTCAATAATTAATCGAAAGGAACTTCGTTCCATCCGGGTGTCTCTTGACACCTCTCGGTCCCCCGACGCAACGACTTCAATAAGTACATAATAATATTATTTTTATTATTTTTAAAGATCTTTTTATATTGGGTTTTAAAAGGAGTACCTTGAAGACTTTGATTACTCAGTATTTTTGTAATCCAGAACGTAATCCCTCCATAAATGACCTTTTACTCTCCCTTCGCTCGGGGAAGTACCCGCCAAATCTCTTAGCTGAACTTCGTATCTCAAATATTAGGCAAGAAAAGAATGACCAAGCGAATGGTATGAGCGGCAAAACGCGTCAGTGTTGCTATTATTTATTTTCGTATTTTTAAAGTTGTCTATGAAACAGAGTTAAACTATTTCAAATTAATTGTACTTTTATGATAAAATAGCTAGTAAAATTAATATTCTTAACAATCGGCCATCCTGCACCTGTGTCTGTCCCGGACACATAATAGGCAGAGCTTTGGTTCATCTGTGAATTAGTCATCGTCTTAAAGATAAGGGTTAAAACCACTTAAGAAATTTATTTTAAGTTAAAAAAAATATATATATAGCTTAACAATTCGATATTTCTTGTAAATAAATTGTACTGAAATTAAGGGACCCTTCGGCCATCCTAAGCAATAGAATGTCCTCATTCCGAACTTCAAAATTATAAGCATGAATAAAAAGATACCTTTAAAATATCATCAAATTAGATGATTTTCAACAGTTCAAGATTAATAAATTAAACATCAAAATTACCAATATGCATATGCAACATGTCCTGGTATAAATTATAGTAAAATAAATCAACATACTTGATACTATCTCTTCAAACAACAAAGCTTGGGTACTGCTTGCACACTAGGTACTTCAGCCTCCTCCAGCATAAGTAATATATAGTCTTGGCACCGCTTGCACACACCAGGTGCTTCGGCCTCCTCCAGTATGAATAAAAAATAATCTGGGTACCGCTTGCACACACTAGGTGCTTCGGCCTCCTCCAGCATAAACAATATATAATCTGGGCACCGCTTGCACACACCAGGTGCTTCGGCCTCCTCCAGCGTAAACAATATATAATCTGGGCACCGCTTGTACACACCAGGTGCTTCGGCCTCCTCCAGCATAAACAATATATAATCTGGGCACCGCTTGCACACACCAGGTGCTTCGGCCTCCTCCAGCATAAACAATATATAATCTGGGCACCGCTTGCACACACCAGGTGCTTCGGCCTCCTCCAGCATAAACAATATATAATCTGGGCACCGCTTGCACACACCAGGTGCTTCGGCCTCCTCCAGCATAAACAATATATAATCTGGGCACCGCTTGCACACACCAGGTGCTTCGGCTTCTCCAGTATAACTCAGCTACAGCTTGCTCATTTCAGTCCCATCGGCATCATTGTGTATCAGAAATCAACTCTGAATTTATGCAGTCCAAAAGGTAAAGGAAGTAGGAAAATATTAAAATATTAATAACATAGAAAGGGGAAAACCCAGGTAAATAGAATAAACATGCTGAATATATATATATATATACGATTTAATATTATATAATGATAATGTATAAACGAAAAATAATAGTGATTACAAAACTAAAATATATATAAGTAACTCAGTCTGCATACATATTTAAATTACTTATACCTTAGGTGTATATTCGAACCGTAGATGAGATAAAACAAGTCAACTACTAATAAAAATTAAATAAAACATTCTAGAAACGTAAGATTAAGAGTATTCTTTTAAGTCATTAACCTAGTTATCACTTTCCTCATAGTCACTTTCGGAATCTGATCCAACAAATCTCAACCAAGGTTTGAGTTTATCAACAGAATAAATATTTTTATATTTCTTTTTCGAATAGCCATCGACGCTGCTAATCTCATATCGGTCATGGTCAAGTATTGCCGTCACACGGAAGGGGCCGCTAAAAGCTGGTACAAGTTTTTGACTTTCTCCAGGAGTTTTAGTAGTCTTTTGAGCCATGACTAAGTCACCAATCTTATAAATTTTGGCTTTACACCTTTTTCTATCGTATCTATCTTTCATTTTTTGTTGTTGTGCTACTAAATTTGAAGAAGCTTCGTCTCTAATTTTCTGTAAGTCAATCTGTGAAGTTCCCTTGAGCAAACCAGTGTCATGTAAATGGCCTTCCGTTTCGTTAATGGAATTTTTCCCAAAGAGAATTTCATTAGGACTTTTTCTTGTACTTTGGTTTATAGTGTTATTTAGACTCCATTGAACTTTACTTACGTGTAGGTCCCAATTTCTGTCATCTTCACCGTGACATAGTGCGATTAATGATGCTAGAATTGAACGATTGTATCTTTCAATTTGGCCATTGGCACGTGGAGTAGCCACTGCGTTTAAAGTGTGTTTAATTCCTACAGATGCTACAAATGTTTTAAAATCATGTGATGTAAAACTAGTACCGCGATCGGATATTAAATGTTGAGGAATTCCAAATAAACCAAAGACATCACGAAGAACTCCTATTGATGTTTTAGTTTTGGTATTTTTCACGGGACGCAAAATTATGAATTTGGTAAAACTATCAATGATACCGAAAATGTATACATTTCCATGTTTGCTTTTTACGAACGGTCCAAGATGATCTATGTGAATACATTGAAAAGGGGAACTAGGTTTGGGAATAGGATGTAGATATCCTTGTCTCTTGCCACCAGGCAGTTTTGCGTGGGCACAAGGAATGCATGCACGAACATATTTTTTAACGAATCTTGTTAATTTTGGAAACCAGTAGTCGCGTTTTACTTTTTCTAATGTTTTCTCAAACGAGAAATGTCCGGCTTCATCATGACATAGCTGGCAAATTTTCCAACGCGCATCTTTTGGAACTGCCCATCGTAATTGTCCATCCACTTTTCTGTATATCTTATCATCTTTTATCAAGTAATTATTTTTTATATCTTTAGCTTCTGTACTTTTATTATCTAATATGGCTCTAATATGAATTAGTCTTGGGTCACTCATTTGTACTGAGTATGACCAGTGTACTTCTTCTAACTGTAGAATAGATAACGTATTTGAATCAGAGCTGGAAATCGCATTACGACTTAACGCATCTGCGTGAGATAATTGTAATCCTGGGCGGTATTCAATCGAAAAGTTAAATTCCTGAACCAAAAGCCACCATCGGGCTATTCTAGGTATAAGATCCCTTTTCGTTAAGGTAGTACGTAAAGCATTACAGTCTGTAACAATTTTAAAATTTAGTCCAAGGAGGTAGACCCTAAAACGAGAAAGTGAAGCAATTACTGCTAGGGTCTCCAACTCATATGAATGGAAATGTTGTTCTTCAACGGACGTTTGCCTACTGAAATAGGCAACGGGCTGAAAAGACGTGTCTAAACTTGGTCGTTGGAGTAAAATGCCACCTAAACCCAAAGAACTTGCATCTGTATGTAATTCAGTTTCGTATGAGGGGTTATATATTGCTAAAACAGGGCGAGTGGTTAATATTTGTTTGAGCGCAGAAAACGCTTTTTCTTGTTCATCGCCCCAAGACCACTTTATATTTGCCTTAGTTAGTGTAGTTAATGGTCTCGCGATGGAAGCGAATCCTTGGACAAACCGGCGAAAAAAACTGGCAAGTCCTATGAACTGTCTTACTTCATGAACATTTTGTGGAGTTTTGAATTTGGCGACCGCTTCAATTTTCTGTAACCCGGGTCTTACGCCTTCTTGGGATATTTGAAAACCTAGATAATCAATACACTTTTTGAAGAAATGGCATTTATTTAAATTTAAAGTGAGATTTGCCTCTTTTAACAAATTAAGAACCGCTTCCAATTTTTCCATACCTTCTTCGATAGACCTGGATGCAATAATAATATCATCCATATAAGCTAATACTCCGGGAATATTACGACGTTTCAACACCTTTAAAATCAGCCTTTGAAACACTGCAGGAGCATTGGTCAAGCCAAAGGGCATACGATTATATTCATAGTGCCCATCGGGCGTGATGAAGGCAGTAACATTTTTTGATTCTTCTGAAACAGGTACTTGATGGTATCCAGAAGTCATGTCTAATGAGCTGAAATAGACTTGTCCTGAGAGACTATCAATTTGATCGTCTATCAAGGGCATAGGGAACTTATCTTTAATTGTTTTCCGATTAAGGGCACGATAGTCGACGCAAAGCCTGGCATCGCCATTCTTCTTTGCCACTAGTATAATTGGACTAGCAAACTCCGATTCCGACTCTCGTATTATACCACTAGTTAGCATGTCACTAATTATAGTGTTAACTTTTTCACGTTCAGATATTGACAGTCTATACGGTCGATAAGTGATTGGTTCATTATCTTTAAGATTAATACGCATCTCAACGAGATTTGTTTTACCTAACTCCCCCAGACTAAACGCAAAACAGTCACGATATAAATTAAGCAAATGAAATAATTGTTCCTTTAAATGTGGATCAAAATCAAGATCGACGTTTAACTGGTCGGATGAAATATTTGGTGATGTATCAACTGATATTTTATTAACTGTTATTATCCGATTTTCTATAGTTAATGTTTCAGGCAACTGTTCTTTAGAAATTAATGTCGCACGAGCAATTAAACAACCTCGTGGAAGTTTAAATGTTTCCGAGGCTAATCCTATAACTATTACCCAAGCGTTTCCTTTTCGGAACGTATACACTCCAGGCACGATCATATATTCCTTGCTCATTTTTAAACACGCTTCAGTTGTAATATAAACTGATCCATCGATGTCAGTTGTTGCATGAACCAGCACTGCGTTTACTCCTAAAATATTCACATCTTCTGATACAATTATTGAAATCTTTTTGTTATCAGCCATTGTATCTTTATAGAATACTAATAATGTATCGGTTTTATATGCCCTAACATTTGGCTGCTCTGTTAGTGACTGGCCAATCAATATATCAGCTGGTAAGAGCTTTGATTCAACCAAATATGCATCAACATTCTCGTTTAACCCATCTAACTTTACCTTGATATTAACTTTTCCATGTGGGACTAAGGTATCACCAGCAAATCCTCTTAACATTGGTAAGTCGATGTAATCTACTGTTAAATCAAGTCGCTTAGCATAATCCTTCCTTAACCACTGTTAAGGAAGGATTATGCTAAGCGACTGTGCTAAGCGACGAGTGCACACTTGCACTGGCTCCCTAAGTCAATAAAACTAGTCATCTTCTCACCATTTACTGTAACTTTTTTAAAATATTTCTCATTGCCATTACCTTTATCCGTAATAATATTAAGAACGTTTTTGCCTAAATTTACATTTTGTGCATTTATAGGAAAGTCACTTTTCTCAGTACGCTTGTTAAACAATGTGCAATTATTTTCAACGTGGCCAAAACGTCTGCATTTCCTACACTTTATAATTTCTTTCGTACATCTAGGTACAGTATGACCAGTCTCACCACAATTATAACAAGTAGCTACAATTGCCTTTCTAGAATTACCGTCTCCAATTTTTTTAGTGTTTAGATCATTATTTTCGCGAGCTATATTAAATTTCTTTATGGGTTCTACATTTTTAATATAAATGTTACGAAAGTATTTTAAGATATCTTCAGGCTGCTGCATATTTGCCCCTTGTACGTTCATTTTGATATTTAAATCATAAATCCCATGAGTAAGGCAATCTACGGCTTGTTTACTTTTGAGGCCGCACCTATTAATCAGCATGATTTTGTCATAATAATACTCTTCTAAAGACTCATTGCGGCGAGTTTTTCTAGAGAGCATTTCTGATAGGAGTTCACCGTAATTTTGTTCACACGGAAAAGCAGTTATTAGATTTATTTGCCATTCTGCCCAAGAAAACTTTAAACTAGTTAACCCATCTAACCATCGCTTAGCAAGACCTTTAAGTTTAGGCAAAGTATAATATATTGTTTGCCGTTCCGACCATCCATAAACGTGAGATGATTCATTAATTTTAGATAACCAATCCTTCATAGTCTGAGATTTACTTTGAGGATCAAAATCTGGTATAACATTTTGCGCGCCATGCAATGTAGATCCAGAAGAACTAGAATTTCTTTCAGTTAATACATTGACCAATCTTTCTAATAACGTTATATCCGCAGCCGATGAGGACCTAGTGTTAATAGGTGTTACAGTATTTTTATTACCGCGACGATCAAGCGAGGTTGTTGAGTCAGAATCCGAAGGATGACGACTTTCTCGTTTGCCTTGTTTTCTTGAACTTTCAAATTCACGACACGGCGATCTCGACGAACTATGTGAGGCCATATGGTAGCTACCGCGCCCACGCCGTCGATACCTGCGAGTCCTACGAGATCGCGAACGTCGGAGACTACCATCATGGTGTCCCCTCTGCAATGATTTTGAGGGACTACCACTATCAACTCTATAACATGAGTCATATTTTGACTCGCCACGAATATTATGCTTTGTGCGCCGACGTGACCGTCTAGGTGGAGGCGTTCCTTCAGGAGTTATAGAAACATTGACTTGTTTTAAATTTTTAGTGTTCATAATTGAATATATGTATTATTTATTATAAAATATACAAGTAACAATCACTTTGATAAAATAGGAAAAATAAAATAAAGTATGTAGGTAAGGATAGAACTGATATGTAGCTGAAACAATTAATATAAATTAAAATAATTATTGTAGAAAAATCAATCAAAAGAGAAGTATATAACCACCTTCACCTTTTGGTGACTAAAATGTAAAAGACTACAGGTAAAAATAAAAATTAAAACAAACATAAAACAAAGAAACAGCATCTAAGGTTTATTTAATTAAACTTAAAGTATGGTAGGTAATAATTATTATTTACTTGCAATAAGTACTTAATTTCTTGTTGTCTGGTTTTACCGCTATAATAGAATTGTATATTCACAGTTTGTTTGCATAACTCTTATGTGCATATTGACACAATTAGGTAAATAAATTTCTACAAATTGATTTTACCGTTGTTACTAAAACTATTACCAGTAGATAATAAATCTCTGTACATATAAACAGAACATTTAGAATTAGTTCTTAACTCTGGTACATATATTACTGTTATTTATACATATACACATATACATACATACATATATTGCTCTATCTTTATCTTTAACATATTTATTATTATTTTATTTTGTCCAGATAAGTCTACAGATACCTAAATTGAGAGACCTAGTTTCTTGTTTTACTTTTTCTGTTAGATGACAATTCTTTGTTACAATCTTATTAAAATAATATTATTTCTAAATGGTCATGGAACAATAAAAACATATTTTAATGTATACTCTTTGTTAATGACTGTACAATTCTAAATTAAAAAAAGTTTAGCAACATATGTGAATACCGCCATTTTGATTTCGAGTTGATGGAAAGTAGCAAACTGATTATCACTTTTTATCCAAAAGTAAATCTATTTAGATGAAAAATAGAACCCGATTACACTTCGAGTATTACTTACTTTTACGAGGGCTTGTATACCTAGTAAATCCGCGTTTCGGCTTAGAAATAAGAAGATCACCAAGCAAGCAAGAACTCAGTAAAACTTTTCACAAAGAAAATAAATTAATAGAGAAGTAAAAGTAAAGTAATCGATAACCAGCACATGAGTTTATAAGTTTTCGAATTAGCTGCGATATTACACGTAGGTAATAAATAGTTTGTGCAAGTACAACTTACCAGGGATTCACTGATTTTAAACTTACGGCCGATTTTGTTTTGCAAATGGTATATCCCACTTCTGAACTTTTAAAAGGAGTACCTTGAAGACTTTGATTACTCAGTATTTTTGTAATCCAGAACGTAATCCCTCCATAAATGACCTTTTACTCTCCCTTCGCTCGGGGAAGTACCCGCCAAATCTCTTAGCTGAACTTCGTATCTCAAATATTAGGCAAGAAAAGAATGACCAAGCGAATGGTATGAGCGGCAAAACGCGTCAGTGTTGCTATTATTTATTTTCGTATTTTTAAAGTTGTCTATGAAACAGAGTTAAACTATTTCAAATTAATTGTACTTTTATGATAAAATAGCTAGTAAAATTAATATTCTTAACATGGGGGTTTTTTAAATTTGTTATTTAATCTAATCTCATCGTTCATAAATAATCACTAATTAACAATGCATGTCACGGACTGCACCAGGATATATAAACAAGTATAATATCGTGCATTGGAATAACATCAAAGTGTACTCCAGACTATTGGAGCGTGGTCGCTGATACACTTCACTACTATGTGCGTGCTCAGTGCTCTTGTTAATAATAGTGCTTTTCATATATGCAATGATGAATCATGGCTCTTACTTTATCTATGCTACACTCCATTCTTTTATATATTCTTAGTATCCTGTGATTATTGCAATAATAAGAGGTAATGGTGTGAAAATGAAATTTAGTAGAATTTTAGGTGTAGGACAATTTTTAGTTTAGTTATTAATTTTTTTTATTTTTAATCACTTATATTTTTTTACAGAGTAATGTATCGTTAAAATACATAGCTCTATTTCTCAACTAAATAAGATAAATACCGACATGCCTTGTGATTTATTTATGTTTTGTGAGCTTTTAGTAATTGAGTCTCTTAGCTGCGTCTATGAGGGTTTTAAAATTTCTTATTAGCTGAGACGAAGGGGGGAACCATGTCATCTTCTACCTAGCATTTTACTTTTATTGTATCCTTTAATAAAGGACATAAAGTCAGTTCATTTTTATTAGAAAAAATGTTAAACCTGAAGCCGTAGGTGTACATATTCCTATTGTAATCATACTTTCAAAAATCTACATCAAATTTACCTGATAGTTCTTATGTATAAATAAAATATTCAATGTAAACGTGTGTAATATCAAAATAGACTGGGAATAAATAGAATTTCTTGAGCTTATGTTTTTTAAAAAGGTATTGTAAAGTATAATAAAGATTAAAAAAATAATCTTTACATATATCAAAGAGATTAGAGATTAGATGAGACATTAAGTTGTTTTATTTAGTTAAAAATATTAAAAACAAGTTAAGCTTAATATTCATAGAAAATCCTCATAATAAATCTTGCATATAAATCTTAATTTTCATAACTTAAATATTGAAATGAATATAAATAAAAATGACAAGACGCTTTTCTAACCAAAGATAAAGAGACTTAATTTCTTTTACTTAAAAGATTTAGAAGTATAAGGACATAATTTGGTTTTAAAATTTAAGTTTATCCTCAATATCTTCGTCTTAAATAATATCGGGAATACAATAAACTGATCTGATTCCAAATAATCCTCTAGATATGATTACTTTGATTTATGAAGATCATTTGAAAAGGATTCTCAAGAAGAATATCTCAGAATCAATCGTACCTTTATTATTTCATTCATGTCAATAACATTCTATTTCATTCAATGGAGCACTTTGTCCTTCAGGGAAAATGAGTATTTTTGATGTTTACATAAGGAATATAGATTGCTTTTAAATTATGTAGATAGTAGGAAACCCTGTAAATATTTGTAAGGTTAATATTTAAGTCACTATAAATCATTATTTAATTGGAGCATTAGTTAAAGTCGAACATTAGTCGAAAAAGATATTTAGAGAAATCTCATCCATTATATAAAGTATGATTTTGTTTATTAACTTTATCAATTTCAAAAAGAAGGTGCCTTAATAAAAAGGAATTTGTAAGTAAGAAGTTATGAAAACGGATGAAGATTCTGCGAAAGTATTCCTTTTACATAAAATTGTATTTATTTTTATAATAAAAATATCTTGGCATATGAGATAATTTAAAAATAATACTATGATACTATAAAACTAATTATAATAAATCAGGTTTTTAGGATTATTTATAAAAATAAAAAAGATATTTAATCTTTACTGTTTTTAACATTAATTATTAATCGAAACAATAAATTACATATTAAGATTAAATGATCTACTGATTATTAATTCGGAGATGAAGTTGGATAGCCGTTTTGAAAGACTCATTACCTGAGGGTTAACAAGATATAAAAATAAATGGTTTGTATCTCATCAATGTTTTGATTAGAGTCCAAATAATAGGAAGTACCTATTAATATCATTTACATATAACTGTGGCAGTCGGTATAGATCTGTATTATTTCTTTTGTATTTTGGGTTAAAGTTACCGGTCGTTTGATTGAGAGAAATTATTTAATGCAATAAAAAAAAAATATTTCTACTATTTAAGGATCACTTTGTCGTTTAAAAAAACCTGTATTTATTATAAAGGTTTAATATTTAGTTTACCATAAATCTATATTTGATTAGAGCATTAGTTAAAGTTGTAATCCCATTCCAGTGTAACAAAAAGTCATATTTTATCAACAAAAGTCTATCCATACTATGTTCAACGTCACATTCAAAATGCTTTTGGCACAAACCGAAAATTAAAATAATTATTGAAATCAAAAGCAACCATAGAATTATTATAATATCTCTATGAAAGCAACAGTAAGTACGATTAAATAAAAAAAAAAACAATTTTAACAACACTACTTCTTTGGAAAAAATAAAGACATTCACGTTCATAATTTATGGTTTTCTGTTTAACTTTTTAAAAAGTGAAAACAAAATCACCAAACCCCAGACGCAACGATTTCAAGAAGTATATAATAATATTATTTTTATTCTTTTTAGAGGTCTTTTTGTATCGGGGGTTTTTTAATTAATTTTATTTTTCTGCTTTTAAAGTTATGTTACTGGTTTCATTATTGTACTAAATGGATATTGTACTACGGACGCACAAATTTTCACTTGTTTACGTATTTCTAACAATATTGCATAAGAACCTTTCATCAGCACCAATAAAACCTCAATATCCTGGAAACGACTGTTTCTATTTCGAACAAACATAGCTACCATGTCGAAGAAACAAGGTTTTCGATTAAAAACAACCGCAATCAAATTCGTCCATGCGTTTGGCTTCTAGAATGCCACAGACAGACACACAGATACACAGATCGACAGGTCAAACTTATAACACCCCTCTTTTTAAGTCGGGGGTTAAAAATAATAATAGTCATCGATTGTACTTGGTGTTGGTAATATACCAACAGATATACTTATACTATACATAATATATTTGTGATTTATGCTAGGGAAGGGAATATTTGAAAAAGCAATCATACATGCTATTTTTAAAGATGGAAGTAGATATTGTATGCCTTACTATGGACCAATTATATCAAAAAACCTTTACAAAATATGAATATTCGACTAAAAAAGGATTTTTTTTCACTTTCAAATCATTATCTGCGTTATAAATTTCCTTAATGTAGATAATCAATACTTAAGCGTATTATTTGACTAAGCAAAACTTAATTGACTTAAAAATGTTTTTTTAAGGCAGCAAATATCGAAAGATTTAGAATAAGACAAGAATGACTTGTGTTATTGTTATATACAGGATAGGTATATGAAATTCTGTTAAATAATACAATTATATTTTGATTTATAAAAGTTATAATAATATTTGTATTATTCGCGTAAATACTGGTATCAGAGCAAAATCACTATAACAAAGGAGTTTAGATTGATCCGCAATTGTTCCTTTGTTAGTTTGTCGGAACAAATGTTGACAATGGAATAACAAAAGAGACAGTTACAAAAGCTCATATTACCATAACGATTGGATAATATTATAGAAGAGTATAGAAATCTATTGTTGATTAATTGTTGCCAAAATATATTCTATTTCTCTTTTTACAGGGACCCGAACATTTGTCATCTCAAATAATCCAAAAGAACGCCACACTCACTTTACATTATTATTTAATCCTCCTTAATTAACAAATAATCATCTCTATTTGTAATAAGCTACTCTTTTTAAAAATTGTTACAATTTACTGTTTAATATGATAAGATTGTTTATTTTATTGTAATAGTATCGTTTACTTTACTGATGGACAAACAGTGATGATATATACAGATTGTTAGTCAAACGTTAATGTTAGTTAAACGTTAACGTTATGAATGGTATTAGTTAAACCTTTGTCAAACGTGGCAAAACAAAACAACATGGGTGATTGATTCGTAGCTTTTGAAAGATGTCTTACAAGACATCTTATGCAAAATGATATATAGTGAAAGCTGTAACTTAATATATATTTCAAGCCATTTTGGTATTACGTCACTAATATTACCTTGGATTTAAGTAAAACTGATACATTTCAGTACTGTATCATACTGTACCGATAACAATGCCATCTATTCTATCTAAAATCTTTTATAATAAGTTAAACAATACGATGGTTTTTTTTTTTTTTTTTTTTTTTTATATGATCTAGGGCAATGCTTGACTACATTCCACCTGATGGTAAGTGGAATGTAGTCTTAGATGGTAAGTCGCATTGCCCTAGCAACCTATTCACTCTTCTCTTGAAGACACCCACATTATATTTGGCCGGAAATACCGACGCAGGCAAATTGTTCCAGTCCTTTGCTGTACGCACTAAAAATGAGGAAGCAAAGCGCTTCGTTCGGACAGGTGGAATGTCCACAACAAAAGGATGGATACCTGCCGTGCGTCGGGACGTCCGGTGATGGAAGGGGGACGGGGGAATTAACTCGTGTAATTCCTGCGCACACTCACCAAAATGTATCCTATAGAATACTGAGAGGCTAGCAATTTTACGCCTGTGTTCAAGGCTTTGGAGGTCGGCTTCGACCAATTCGGGATCGCCTATAAGCCTTTTTGCTCGCCTCTCAATTGAGTCCAGAACCGCAAGATGAGACTTTGCGGCACCAGCAAATATGTGTCCACAGTACTCTACACACGACCGGATCTGTGCTTTGTATAAAACAAGAAGCTGTCCCGGTGTAAAGTACTGCCGAACCTTCGCAAGAACGGCAAGCTTTGCTGCTGCTGCTCTTGCTCTGGACTCAATGAACCGACCAAAGTTGAGGTTCGAGGAAATCTCTAAGCCTAACAACTGAAGCCGGTCACTGTATTCCAAGGATACATTCTGGAAAGTAGGAGCCAAGGTGAAAGGGCTCCTTTTGGAGGTGAATAGACACGTCTGCGTTTTGGTGGCGTTGAACTCGACAAGATTGGCATTGCTCCATGCGGAGACTGCCTGAAGTTTGTCATTCAAACGTTGCACCATGGCTTCTCTTTCAGACTGTACTTGATCTCGACTAGCCCGAGTACTCGGCAGATATCTTTCTACAACTGTGCTGTCGTCTGCATACCCATAGATACCGGGCTTCAACAGATCATTAATGTGCAGCAAAAACAGAGTTGCAGAAAGAACGGACCCCTGAGGCACTCCGGCATTTATTGTCAAGGGTTCCGAGGAACACCCGTCGACAACTACTCGGAGAGATCTGTGGCTCAGAAAGTCCGTTACCCAGCTGATCAGACCAGGAGATATACCGTACGCTGAAAGCTTGCATATAAGGCTCGCATGCCAGACCCTGTCAAATGCCCTCGAGACGTCCAGAGAGACGGCGATCGCTTCTCCGTTCTTCTCGATGGCCTCGCCTAAAATGTGAGTAGCATACACTAGGAGGTCCCCAGTAGACCTATTACGGCGAAACCCGTACTGTCGGTCACTGAGGTATTATTTTTTCTGTTTCCGCCGTCTCCTAGATACTTAAATGCGACAATAACCGGGTTATCGTTGAAGAAAAATGTCTTTAATTATTCAATTTCATTCCAGAATGTCCGAGCTTCATATTTAAAATATTAGCAAAAATAAAAAGTTAGAATACTTGGTAACGGAAATAATCTTCTTTAGAATTTGTATTCAACTTGAATTCAAGGATGTTGAAGTAGCACTGATAAAAATGCGATATTAGATAAACTATTATTCAAGAAATTTTAGAATGGGAGGAAATAATTAAAAAATATTTTTTTTCTTCATGCGTGGGAGGCTGCCACCGCGAAGCTTCATAACATAACTTTCTATTGCAGTTTACAAATTTTCACTCGGGAGGAAATTCGTGATGAAAATTGGTCACTGGCTCCCGGACTATAAAGCTATAATATATTTCCATAATTAAAAAAAAAATTGTCGCAAATGACTCTGTACTATGTTGCTGACACTCCTCACTAGCTCCTTCTTATTTTCAAATAATTGGTTATGGAATACAATAAAAACATGTATACAATTTTATATCCGTGCAAAAAATGTATAGGTTTAAAAGTAGTGAGTAAAAAAAATATTGATTCGAGTGTGAGTGTTGTATATACGAGTGTAAAAGTGTATGTAGTATGTACGCATCAGATATCAATTGTCATTGATGGATTCTTTTTATTTTGTTACGTATTTTGGTTTTTGAATTAGGTACAAGCAAAAAGTTTATTAATTAACCGCTCAACCGCTCCGTTGATCGAGTGGTTAGCGCAGACTCCTAACGTATAGCGACGCAATGGGGCTCGGGTTCGATTCCCGGGACAAGCATGTATGTGATGACATCTATGCATGTCTGTATTTCTGGATTTGGTCATTTATTAAATATATTCTTAGTATTTATAATGTGCATTTCTATATCTGTATCATTGTCTAATACCCTTAACACAAGCAAATAATTTGCTTACTTAGGGGTTAGATCAATGTGTGTAATTTGTCCTATGATATTATTATTATTATTATTATTAATTAAGCCATTGAAGCTTAAAAGTAGACAGTGACCTTGATTTAGTTAAAATGTTACAAAAACCCTTTCCATTATTGATGTCTATGATATTAATTCATCTTTTTTTAGAAATGAGTTTATCGAACAATATTAAATTGAGTTTCAGTTTTTGTTTCTAAAGCAATCAAAAATATAAATTCCATAACAACTGGTCGTCCAAATTGTAAGAAACATTTTTTAGAATATTTTATTGGTATGTTATATTAAGAAATATTTTCTTATATTGATACGAATTCGAAATAGACATACATTTCATAGTCTCTTAGACTTACATTCTCTTGCTGTAGTTCATGTATGACAATTCCACTTTCAGATCAGATTGCAACTGAGTATTTTAGTAGTTAGATTCCTTGAAAATGTTACGATTCTTATAAATTTATTCGACGGACAACTTTGATAATATTTTGATTAAGTATTGTTTTACTGTTGGTTGCTTTCCTCTCACAGATATCCGAATATATTGAAAGTTACGACCTTTTTTTTGTAAAATATATATTTTTAAAGATATTTTGTAAACAACAATTCATAGGAGCCAATAAGTAAAGAATTTATTATTACAAAATCTATTTAACACAATAACTAGACTACTCTTTTAAGTATTATAAGCTGCCAACTTTTTTTGTTATTTTGAAGAAAGTTATCAATCGACAAAGGAAGGTTATTTGAAGGTTATGTTTTAATGTTATTTGTGTTGTATTATGTTTTTTGGTGGTAGACCATAACATCCGGTCGCCGGCAAAGTTACCACCCATCGGGCAGAGTCGTGCCGCAAAGCGACCTAGTCGTGTTCCGGCACGTTGCTCGATGAAGCCGTTTATGGGAAATGGGTCTGAACAGTTGCGGTGCGTTGGCGAACCGGTTTGACGTCGGGTTGGTGTTTGTTTTGTCGGGTGTCCAGTCGAGGAGGGTAGCGGGATCCGAAGCGACGGCTTTCCGCTGGCCGCCCGCAGATAGTTGGGGGCCCAATTAGTGGGTTAGCCACCCACGAAAGGCTGCCCCGCCAGCTGCGAAAAATCCCAGGGTGGCTCCATCGTGCTGGTTGGCGACCAGTTGAGGAGGCGCGATGGCGATCCCTGGAGGGGTTCGGGCGTCCCCGCAGTCTCCAGACTGGCCTCCCAGTGGCAAGACATCACCAATTTCGACGTCGGGTTCGATATGTACCGCCTCGTTCAACTGCCATTTCCCATCCCTATTCACTTTTATATTTAATTTTTCTATGAAAAAGTTTAAAAAAGGGAACAAGTTAAAGCAGCGGTTGCACTCCTCCTCATATAAAGTGCACCTCACTAATATAAGGGGTTTGCACTCAAATCTTTTAGCTGTCCACCACCACCTGGAGACAGAGCAGCCGCACTTGCTCTTTTTGACGGAGACGCAGATACAATGTCCTTTGAGCGCTGCATACTTGGATTATCTCGGTTACTCGTTAGAGCACAACTTTCGCTCACGGGCCGGAGTCAGTGTGTATGCGCGGAACGACCTCTGTATTCAGCGTCTCCGTTACCTTGAAGACCCCACTTTTTCTTCCCTATGGGTTTTAGTGGACACAGGAAACGAAAAAATCCTGTATTCCTGTGTCTACCGTTCGCACAGCGGTGACCAGGAGACAACTCGTTTATTTGAGTATCTCAGTGAGGCTGCAGATATGGCTCTGTATCAGTACCCTTCGGCGCAGCTCGTCTTTCTGGGGGACTTTAATGCCTGTCATCAGGACTGGCTGTTCCCGTATCAGAAGACCGACCATGCTGGAAGAGAAGCGCGGAACTTTGCGTTGTCCTTGGACCTCTTTCAGCTGGTGAGGCAAGCGACAAGGGTACCAGATGTGGTAGGCCATACAGCCAATTGCCTGGACCTTCTGCTGACAACTGATCCGGACAGGTATCGTGTAGAGGTCACGTCCCCCTTGGGAACCTCCGATCACTGTCTGGTGAAATCTGTATTTACATATTCCCCACCAGCTTTCGAACCACATGGTGTTAGGCGAGTATGGAAATACAAGTCAGCAGATTGGGATGAGATGCGGCACTTTTTTGCGTCTTATCCTTGGCGGCAGGTCTGCTTCTCTTCTTTGGATCCGTCGAGTTGCGCGGATGCTGTAACTGATGTGGTGCATCAGGCAATGGAGTATTTTATTCCTTTTGCTGACGTACCCATTGGTGGCAAAGCTCGCCCATGGTTTAATGCCGAATGTCGTCATGCACATGACCGAAAACATTCGGCATACCTTATTTGGGCTGATGCTCGAAGCCGCAAAACTCCGGATGTAAGTATAAAGAAGAGAGCCTTTAACCAAGCTGCCAAGTCCTACAAAAAGGCATTGCGGAAGGCTCGTCTCGATCGAATCGCTAAGAATGGCGAAAAGCTCTCTGCCAGACCAACTGGCAGTCGAGCTTTCTGGTCTCTTGCGAAGGCGATCGAGTCGAATTTCTGCCAACCCTCACTGCCTGCTCTGCTGAAGCCGGATGGTTCCCTGGCCCACACAGCCACAGAGAAAGCAAATGTATTTGCTTCTCTGTTTGCTGATAATTCACATCTAGACACTGGCAATGCTTCTCCAGCACATCTTCCTCACTGCGGTATTTCGATGCCTGAAATCCGCATCACTAACAAAGAGGTATGGAGAACATTGTGTCGTTTAGATGTGAATAAAGCCAGTGGTCCTGATGGTATACCAGCCATTCTGCTCAAGACATGCGCAGCTGAGTTGTCTCCTGTACTGACACGTCTGTATCGTCTCTCTTTCATGACTGGAATAGTGCCGAAATCCTGGAAGCTTGCTAATGTGCAACCTGTGCCCAAAAAAGGCAGCCGTGCCGACCCTGTCAATTACAGACCGATTTCAGTCACCTCCATACTCTGCAAGATTATGGAGCGTGTATTGAACTCGCGCTTACTAGCATATCTAGAAGGTAACGATCTCCTCAGTGACCGACAGTACGGGTTTCGCCGTAATAGGTCTACTGGGGACCTCCTAGTGTATGCTACTCACATTTTAGGCGAGGCCATCGAGAAGAACGGAGAAGCGGCCGCCGTCTCTCTGGACGTCTCGAGGGCATTTGACAGGGTCTGGCATGCGAGCCTTATAAGCAAGCTTTCTGCGTACGGTATATCTCCTAGTCTGATCGGCTGGGTAACGGACTTTTTGAGCCAGAGATCTCTCCGAGTAGTTGTTGACGGGTGTTCCTCGGAACCCTTGAAAATAAATGCCGGAGTGCCTCAGGGGTCCGTTCTTTCTGCAACTCTTTTTTTGCTGCACATTAATGATCTGTTGAAGCCCGGTATCTATGGGTATGCAGACGACAGCACAGTTGTAGAAAGATATCTGCCGAGTACTCGGGCTAGTCGAGATCAAATACAGTCTGAAAGAGAAGCCATGGTGCAACGTTTGAATGACAAACTTCAGGCAGTCTCCGCATGGAGCAATGCCAATCTTGTCAAGTTCAACGCCACCAAAACGCAGACGTGTCTGTTCACCGCCAAAAAGAGCCCTTTCACCTTGGCTCCTACTTTCCAGAATGTATCCTTGGAATACAGTGACCGGCTTCAGTTGTTAGGCTTAGAGATTTCCTCGAACCTCAACTTTGGTCGGTTCATTGAGTCCAGAGCAAGAGCAGCAGCAGCAAAGCTTGCCGTTCTTGCGAAGGTTCGGCAGTACTTTACACCGGGACAGCTTCTTGTTCTATACAAAGCACAGATCCGGTCGTGTGTAGAGTACTGTGGTCACATATTTGCTGGTGCCGCAAAGTCTCATCTTGCGGTTCTGGACTCAATTGAGAGGCGAGCAAAGAGGCTTATCGGCGATCCCGAATTGGTCGAAGCCGACCTCCAAAGCCTTGAACACAGGCGTAAAATTGCTAGCCTCTCAGTATTCTATAGGATACATTTTGGTGAGTGTGCGCAGGAACTACACGACTTAGTTCCCCCGTCCCCCTTCCATCACCGGACGTCCCGACGCACGGCAGGTATCCATCCTTTTGTTGTGGACATTCCACCTGTCCGAACGAAGCGCTTTGCTTCCTCATTTTTAGTGCGTACAGCGAAGGACTGGAACAATTTGCCTGCGTCGGTATTTCCGGCCAAATATAATGTGGGTGTCTTCAAGAGAAGAGTGAATAGGTTGCTAGGGCAATGCGCCTTACCATCTAAGACTACATTCCACTTACCATCAGGTGGAATGTAGTCAAGCATTGCCCTAGATAGTATAAAAAAAAAAAAAAAAAAAATAATGAAGGTTATTTTTTTTAATCATTTTAGGAGCGGATTTATAAACTTTTTAGGAATGAATGTCTAAAATGTTTTGGGACGAGTAGCCGTTTGTTATTTCGTTTGATGTTAGCATACTTCTAAAATATAATCATTCTTATTTAAGAATCTATGTAGATTGCAGTGTGTCTATATTCTCGTTCAACTTGCTTTGCCCAATTTTTTGTTAATACACACAGGAAATTGCTCATATTTCGTAGGTATTTCCTGTCAAATTACTAGCACTTTATACAAAAATTGATACCCACCTACTAATATGTCACAGATCTACGGAATAGTTACGTGTAATTTTTATATATCATACAAATAATAATGTGAGTTCTTCCTTATATCATACAATAATTATTATCATATATTTATAAAACGAAAATATTTCTATAATATCCAGCACATTTGTTTTAACTATTAAGTTCATTCAAGCAATTATAATTCACCCTTTACATAAATTTCAACCATTAAGTTAATTATAATTATTATTATGTTTACGGAAGTCTTTGGAACCGTCATCGAGAAATCAAATTTAAAAGACAAATATAAAGTAATCAAAAGCAAGTGATATTGAAATCTATAAGAAAATGTATGAAAAATAATTTAATTTCCAATCTAATTAAGTCGACTTTTATTATACAACATTATAAACGATTACGTGTATTGAAATATAAATTTCTTTTTTTGGCTTTGTCCTAGCTAGGTTTGGGAAAATAAAGAATAATATTTTTATTCTGATCAAAGGAAGTATAATAAAGTCACTTTTTTTTTCTTAAGTCACTGTTAGTATGACAATTTTTAAATAAGGTTATCTATGCCATCAGATCTTTAAACTAATATTAGAAATGTAAATATTATTGCAAAGTATTGAAATGTGTTTGTGTTATTTTACGGTCTCATTTATGTACAGTTATCTTCGAGTTTGCAAGTTTTAAATTTATAATAATATACATGAATTTATTACTATTTTATTTTTATAACAATCCAAAATTATTTTGTACAATAATATTTATAACAATGTGTGAATATATATTTATTAACTAGGTGTTTGCGATAACTTCGTTTCGAATTTACCGCACTGTTCTCCAAGGCTCGAGGCATTGTAGAACACTGTCATTACACAGTAAAGTTTAATAGTTCTCGGCTGAGATCCCGAGAATAATTAAAGTTTTAAATCTTACAAAGTAAACTGATTTCTGTTTACATATTGTTATTTATATTCTAAGAACCTCGTTGCTTTGAAATAACTATAAAGAATTCCAATACATAGAATAAATACAAAATTAGAGATCTCATACAATCCTAGTCACTGACGTTTTGTCGGTATAATTATATTCATTTCTTATTATTTTAGAATAGGAATTAATTGGACTTTTGCATCTTCCTTAAAATGACTATTAAAGTGCTTTATATAGCTTATGAATTGTTATTAATAGCTTAAATTTATTATATTGTTATATATACTTATGTGGCTTTTCTTAATTTATTTAATTACATTATAAATATTCTCCTGAGGACGTTATCTTTTTCTCCATCAAATAAAATAAACTTAATTAAAATCTACGAAATACAACAAATATAGTTTTCATTTCTTTTTTTAAGCTCTATAAATGTTATTTTGATACATATTTACAACTCCATAATATAATATGTTTTTAGCAAAAAAACCTGCTTTTAAAATAAGGAATATTATTCTTCAGATCATTATAATATTTCTTTTACTTATTTGGCGTTCACGAATGTATTTGTAAAGTATAAGAAAATATTCAACATATATGTATAGAATATACAATTTAGGTAACGCGAATTACTTAGTAAGAATAATTTTTTAAATGATTTTCAATTGTTGTTTTCTAAAAGAATACATTTAGGAGTGCGGTCTGACACAAAACACAACTGAGAAACCTCCCATTTCACAGGATTTAGTGGAGATGGCGTAATTGCACGAATTCCTCTTTCCCTTCCTATATTTGCTCCTGAAATTACATTCAGAAATGGTCCACTAAATTACAGACAATATCAGTTTCATTCTCATCTTCACTTCGTTTTTATTTTAAGTGGTACGATAGCGAATAACATTTAACTATTGCAAATATTATTTTATATATAGTCACTTCGGGTATTTTAAGGTATGATTAAAATACCTATTCATTATATAAGCTACTAATTAGTATTAAAAATAGTTGGTCTTTGTTACATACAAATGTTTTATAATATTTAGTTTTAGTATTATGCACAAGATTAGTGAATACACAATCGAAATCTAATTGAAAATCCTAGTCTTTGTAGCTTCACTCTTCAGTGACATTGTTAGCTAACTTCATACAGTAATGATACCATTCTCCACCAATATCCCTTTTTGAAGATTAAATGCTTTACATAGAAAGAATTTAATACAGCTGACGATTATATATATTTAATATATATTTTTTAAAACCAACATAGCTTTAAAAGGTGCTCCTACACAAGATCAGCTGTCATTTATAATTAAATTCTTATTGTTATTTATTTTCAATAGAATTTACTTATGACTAGAAAAATAAAGTGTTTCTTTGACATAAATGACTTTTTAAGTTTAAATTTTTATTATAATTCAAAGAAAACATTAAACAAAAATACTTTATTTTTTAAAGAAGCTAGCTTGCACTCATTTCCTTTATTTTTTTTAGTTGATTACAAATATTTATTTAGACTACTATTTCTTTTCATAAGAGAGAAAAGAAATTGACAAACAAGGATAAATGCCCAAAAAGTTACGATTCACGCCTAGAATAGGAATCAGGCGCTTTTAAAAGAGAAAACTTTATAGGTGTTTTTTCTGAGAGACGTGATTTCATAACAAACTGGTATTCGTATTATTATAACATACATAACAAAGCGATAAAATTATCTTTAAGTAGTAATAAAAATCTGTGAGATTCCAATTCAGTTAAATCCAAATTGCTTTCTATCTTTCAAATACCGCACGATTCAGTTTTTGTACAGTTTTATTCTTTTCATTTATAATAAAATCATTCAATATTAACCAATTCTATGAGAAACACTTATCAAATAAATGTTATAATAATAAAGGAGCTATCATTGCAAGTATATTTTAAATCTTTAGAAACTTCATCGTGATTTTTTTCATTTTGTGTTGTTTTTTGATAATTTCAAGTCTATTATTTCATATCTGTAAATGCATTTTTTTTATTGTAACGCGTAATTTTAAAGTTATTATTTCTCTATGAAACTACAATACTATTTTTCTTCAGAGGAAAAAAAGTGTTGAAACCATTTATTTTAAGCTTAACTGCCTGTTGCTAGCGACTTCGTCGGTCCCCTCGACTACATTGAAGGCTGAAATCATAAAGAATCTACCAGCGCTTAATTTTTTTTTATACATATCCATTTCCATTAGCATTATTGTATATAAATATATATAAAAAGAAGTTTATTTTTAAATTCAAAATATGAGAATTACCTTTATGGAAAAGTATCCCTTATATTGATTTTAATAACAAACCAACACCACTTAAAAATAAAATCCATTAACAGTTTTCTGTTATAAGTGTTCCAATACTCAGATAAACCGACAGAGCGATAAAAAACTTAAGAACTAGTTCTTTTGAGTTGTGTTTAATCTTTGCATACCAAGTACTTTTGCGTAGAGGTACGTAGCAGCACGTAGCAGTTTATTGAAAAAAAAAGTACAGATTTTGCCTCGTTAATATATAAATATTTATATAGTAACGAATATTATATAAAAAAAATTACAGATAAATATTTAATCATATTTAATAAAATCGTGTATGTTAAATTATTTTATATCTATGTGTTTGTGCAAATTTTTGTGAACTTTTGAAACGATATTATAATAAAATATAAAAACTACCTTTTTTTACTAAACTTCTTTTACTCAGTTCATTTCTACAAAAAAATAAATATAAATATATCGTAATAGGAATCTAATATCGTTACAACTTTTACTATAATATTAATAATACATATATTTTGAAGTATTTAGACACTTCCAATCCCATAAAAAAAAACTCAATTTAAATATTGAATCATTTTATTAGAAACTAATATATATTAAATTAAATACAAAATACAGCAATTAGACATTCATAACATCTTGATTTGTTTTATTAGGTTGAAGTAGGATTGTATTATATATTTATGTACGTAAATTATATACAGAAATTGGTATGCTTTTCATTTTAGAGAAATGAATTATTCTCGTGATTCAATCATCGTCAGGTTTATCAAATTTAGGAGATAATTAAATATTAATGTGAAGTGATTGCAAATTAAATAGACTTAATATTCGAGATAAGATAAATCAAGGCGACAATGAATTCATTTTTTCTATCTACCCTCTAAAATAATCTACCCTTTAAAATAATATTTATTACACGAAAGTATATATTATTTAAAGCTTTTATTATTATAAAAGGAAATGACAACAACAAACAATAATTGCAAAGTCCTCACTGATTCTAGTTCGAATACCTAAATCATTCATCTGCACTAATCTAATTCAAAATGGTCTAGGCGGATCATGTTTTCCTCTTCTACTTACTCCTGTTATAGATCAGCGTTGCCAGAAATCTTACATCCTCATGTCATCATTAACACAATCCTACCATCTCTTTTTGGTCTCATATCCATCCATATACCATCTGAGAGATCTCATCTCCTATCTCTAAGCGTATGGTATTTTTTTTATACAACTTAAAATAGTAACTTACGACAAGAAACGCCGATAAAATGATGTCTACATATTTTTTTTAGAAAAGTTAGTCAAAATGTCTTCTAAAAGTTACATATTTTAAATATATTTGTTTCTATGATCAAAGCTTGTAAAAATCTAAAAATAATTTAAACTAAATGTACAAAAAAAGATAAAATGTAAAATGTAATATTTTACACACAATAATTTAATTACTATTTTGAAGCTATTTTGGTAAATTAACAAACTTCTGTAATAACCACGTTCTTCAAATAATATTAGTAATAATTAACAAGAATAAGAACGAAGTAATTTATAAGAACAAAAGCTATATTGATTTCAACAATTGCTGAGTTATGCGTAGAATCTGGTTTGAAACTTTTGAGTTTAAACTGAAAATGGTTTTGTTTATATTAATCATTTTGTATGACTATATATCGAAATTAACGTAACATAACATGTTTTTTTTTATTTGTCTTCCCGACCTCTGTGAGGTAATGAATAACTTTATTTATATTCATGGTGTTCATCCATGTCACTTGTCATAATAGTCACAGTTAATTGTAGCAATTCAATAATATATTTGTTTAAGTAAAAACCTTAACAATAAATTTTTAATATTATTTTTTTCGTATTATACTAGAGATTTTGATCTGTCCATATCCCATTTGTTCAATGTTTGAATCAATAATTCATAAAATTAATTATTATGATTGTCATTTGTAAGTATCAAGTCAGTACTCGACTTCACTTGATATCAAATTTTTGGTATAGGGGCGATTTACACATCAAAAGATTTCATTACATGTGGTCATAATAAGTAACTTATTAGTGCTTATAAAATATATTGTTGTTTGAGACTTTTTTATTTTTTCCTTCATAGTTTTTTTGTATTGTTCTTTATTACTGGATGAATTTATGGGCATAATCAGTTTAATATTAATTTTGCTTACATTGTTATTAAAAATAAAGGTACTTAACTGTTAAATATATCTTTACACTTATAAATATTTTAGTTTTAGTGTTATTTTTTTTTAGATTTTTTATGGTTTTGGGTTATGCTGGTTTATAAGTTATGGTATAATAATAAAAATAATAATAATAATAATCATTGTAGTACGGTCATAATTATGGAAAAATTAAATCAAGTGTTTATATTTAATAAGATTTTCTCCATCATGGCGAAGTCTTTTTCAGCGTCACTGTTTTTTGAAACCATACATTTTGTAAATATTGTTTTTAACATAGCTGGTGTTCGTGTAAATTTGACACATGAGCCCTTCCACTGTAAGGTATATCTCACTATCATTAAGCTGTGTAACATATCAGGTGATAATATGTTCCTCAACTTATTCTTAATTATATAATAGATGGAAAATGCGCACTTTACGCTCGCATTAAAAAAAGGCAGGCAAAGTAAAGCAGTTGCAAATTTGACTATATATTTATATCCTTTTTTGGCCGCTGCATCATTATCTTAACCAAATTTTGCATAAAATGCTTCAGTACTTGATAAATTACCCCATAATTTGTTCTGTAGTTAACACCACTCATTTAGAATTTTTTGTATGTCTTCATAGAAGTTAGTCCCGAAATTTTCTTTAAGCCTTTCATGGATGCTAGGTTTTATCTGGGATGTAGCAATTTTAGGGTCTAGGTCTGCCATCATTTTTAAATTTGATACATTTTCAGGCAACCTATTTTAAATTTGTTCAGCTACATTAAAAAGGACTTACATCGCTCTCTAACATAATTTATATTTTTTGAATCTATTTCATGACTAATAGATTCAAAACCATAACTAAAATAAATAGATGAACTGCATCAGATGTGGGTGCAAGTCCAAACTTACGTTCACCGTCTTGGATTTTTTTGCAGTTGAGTCGGTACTATAATCTTTTGAACTTAATATTTATACAGTAAAAATAAATCTTCGAATATTTTTTCAGATTTTGCTTGATTGCTTTGAAGCAGCTGGTTTAATTGAGTAACATTTCTTAGTTATTTTTTTTTTAACATCAGAAAAAACTTAAAATGGTCTTCATAAGGTCATGTAACTGATAAGCCATAAAGAATTCGTCTTCAGTTTTAGCTAATGAAAACAATAGTTCTAATTCTGTTCATTGGTCGAGGAATGTGTTGATAGCGCTTAAACGAGCCAAACATGGAGTTCTACTAAGCCCTTGCACTTTTTTAACATTGCGGTTATTTTTAATTGTTTCGTAGTCTTCTCTCTATACTCTTCAGTGCATTTAGAACTATAAGAAAATCAATTGTGAAATCCCGAACTAGAAATTCTAATTTTCTGGCCAGAATTACAGCTGTCTCCTCTGTTTAAAACTGCAAAGAATGAGAAGCACATTTAACGATTATAAGATCCGGGAAATCATTGCTCAGAATAGCTGTCACTGATTTACCTTTACCCACCATTACATTAGCACCATCTACATTTAATCCAACTAAATTTTGAGTATTTAAGACATCATTTTTAACTCAGCTTGTATTTCATCACAAATATTTTGAGAATCAAAGTCAGTCCATTGTATTACTCGGTAGAAAAAAAGTTATTTTTTTCTCGGCATTGAGAAGAACGTATAATCACAAAAAGAATCTTCAGAGTCGAGATATCTTTCATCATCTACTTTCAACGATAATGATAGAGAAGACAGAGTCGCTTATTTCTTTTATCATATCTTCTAACATACAAAGACTGAGTACGTTTTTTTATAATCATTGTGCATTTGATTTTAAGGAGTTTAAATTTAGACAAAGTATCTGAATCTTTTGGGTAAAAAAGTTTTAATTTGAAAACCTTAGTTTTGTTACAACAAGTCGGTAGAAATATACATGTAATTTTTTGGCTTGACTTTGCACTTCTATCTGTCTCAACAGTTATTTTCCGTTTCTCAGTATTGCCTCGTGGCTATCAAATCCATTCTATGTAGTTTTAATTTTTTTTGACAATACTTGAAAATTGCTCTGGTATAATTTATGGGATCTGCAATACAATCTGTAAATAAAGTATTATTGAAAAATAAAAACACATGTGTATACAATTAGCATCTAGTTAGTCATTATTGGAACAATAAAGCAGACTCTAAGCATATTTACATGAGAGAATACCCGTTAAATTACTTAAAATTCACATATAAGTTAAGACAGTATTAAAACATTCTTAATATGAAACTTTAGTGTACTAAATGAACGTACGGACACACAAATTTTGATTTCCTTAAGTATTTCTATCAATATTGCATAAGAACCTTTCTCCCGCACCAATAAAACCTTAATATCTTGGAGACGACTGTTTCTATTTCGACCAAACATAGCTAAGAACCATCTCAACAAACCAGGCTTTCGATTAAAAAAACCGCTATCAAATTCGTCCACGCTCGTCACCGCAGAATTGCCACAGACAGACACATAGATACTCAGATCGACAGGTCAAACTTATAACACCCCGTAAATTCTTGTACTTAACATTAAAATGATTATAAATCAAAATATTAGTAACACGACACAAAAACATTGTCACACAAAAAGTATTGTTATCGAGGGATACAATAAAACTTTTAGAAGGTCAACCGATATAATAGTGCTGTTTCTTTTACGTTTACAGGGTTGTCGAAAACACTGGAAAAATCTGATACAGTATAATACTGTACTGTGGGTTAGTATCCTCTATTATCAAGTGCCGCTTTATTGAAACTGACAGACAATTAATAAACGACTGTTCGTATTTATCGATTGCCACAATATGATTTGTTACGACCGAGTTTCTTAGAAAATATCAATTATTCATTAATTCGCTTTCTAATGTGTTAGCCTATTTGATTGTTACTAACTAAAAATAAAAAAATATTTTAAACATACACATTATATTTAAAAACATATTATTTAAAAAAACCAATCATACAAGTTATTATAACTCTCACTTTCAGAACCCATTAATAGTTTTAGAAATTGACGTGGAAACCAAAAAAATATATATTTTTTATTTTATTTGTATAAGGGTTATTATAATAATATAGCGGAAACCATTTAATATTGCAGGAATATATTAAATGAAATTTGAATAAGCCTTTATAAGCTCATTTTTCAATGAAAGTTTAATTATGTCAGTATTCGTTTGTACTTCATTCGCGCGAATAATTTACCAACAAACTTTTTACTATACGTGCCTGTAATTGAATGTGACATAACTACCTATATTGAAATATAAACTTTTTGCAGATTGCAAGGATTTCTTTTTTTTTAATTATTAATTGCACACGTGTGGGAATTATTAGTTAGTTTTCCACTGCGCTATGTTTTGGAGCTTACTAATCTCTTAAGTCTGGTATAATATATTAATTAAGTTAATTCTACGAGCCCGATAATGATCACGTAATAATCTGTTCGGTTCTTCAAAGACTTGTTACGATTTGTTTCATCAACTAATTCAATTTGCTAAATTAAATAACAATACCTTAAATTACTTATTCATGTTATTTATTCGATCTTACACTTCTCTTAGTTTTCTTTTTAAAATTTTCGCACAATGAATAATTATTGTTATTCTTAAGTGATCATCATTAGAGTAGAGTTGAATATTTTTCCATTTGTTAGTTGAAAAAAAATTGCCTTTTCGCCAAGACTTATTTTTATTACGGTAGCTGGTTTCCTAATCTATCAGAAAAAGTTGTCAGCCGCGCCGTTTTCCTATTTTTGTAAGATTTCTAGGTCCTGAAATATGTACTCGATCAAAAACTTTTGCTCCTTAGTCACAAAATCTTTTATTTTATTTTGTCAAAACATTTTCATTAAATAATTTTTACTTTTCTGTTACGTAAGTAAACAGGACGCGTTTCTGGAAAACATTTAAAGTAATATTAATTACAATTAAAAATATTTATTAAGGAATTTATACCACTCTGTTACAAATCTTCTTAACAGAAGTTTATTTTTGCTATAAATCAATGTTAACTACTACTTGCAAACGTCATAAATGTTATTAACATTAACTATTACTAATGAGACTTTTTTATATTATTGTAATACACATTAAGAAATGTATAAATCATTATACTGCCAGGAGACAACATTAAGAAATGTATAAATGTATAAATCATCATACTGCCAGGAGACAACATTAAAAAATGTATAAATGTATAAATCATCATACTGCCAGGAGACAACATCGCGACACTGTAATAAGTATGTGACAGAGTTGTTATTCTATGAAACATAGTATAGTTTCGTGAAGTAGCTGTAGTGGCGTTTGATTTCACTATTTTCTTTTCAAAACATTTTATATAGTTTTACCATAGAGTCCAATAAGAACCTTTTTATTAATGTATTTACTTTATTTATTTAGTACTTTTTTTTTGTGCGTTACAGTCTTCTTCATTTCAAATGTAGCTCTTGTTACATCATATAGCTGTCATTCGTTTAAGACGTATAGATGCTGCCCAACTTATTTTATTGTTATGCTGTTAATTATGCCAATATAAAATCAATGTGAATTTAAAAAAAAAAATATGTGGGAAGGAAAATATTTCTGAAACCAAAATACCATACCGTACAAGAAATGTTGGTATGTCATAAATACTAAATAATAAATAGTCCTGTGACACCGGTGATAGCCAACATCTGGATGGAGTACATCGAGGCTATGATAGATCTGCAGCTGTTGAAGGTGAATTTGTGGAAGCGTTATGTCGATGATGTATTTTGTGTATCGAAGGGTGGGGAGCAGAAGGTAAAACAGTTTCTAGAGTATCTCAACTCACTGCATCCTAACATGGGGTTCACTTTCGAGCTGGGATCAGGAAGATGTTTGCCTCTTCTTGAAGTGAAGGTGATCGTCAGAGAGAATGGATCCAAAACGCACACCTTATACAGGAAACCAACGCACACGGATAGGTATTTGAATGCAGTGTCTCACCATCCTCGACATTTGTTATCCGTTTTAATTTCACTGTTGAACAGAGCACGGGACTTGTGTGACCCTGAGTTCATGGATGAGGAATTATCACATGTTCAGTAGGTACTGCAAACAAATATAAAAAATATAAACGTCAACGGCAGGGTATCTACCACGGCGAAGAGTGGGAGAAAAGCGTCCAGACGTCTGAAGATAACCCGTGTTTTTACCATACATAAGAGGAATAACGAATAAGGTTTGTGTAGTGCTGAACCGTTTTTCCATTAAGACCGTTTTCATGCCACCGTCTAAGATCGCGGGATTTGTGAGAACGCCTAAGGATGTGTAATAGTGTTTATAAGGTTGACCGCAGTTGCGGTAATTCCTATGTCGGTCAAACTAAGCGCACGATAGCTGAGAGAGGTAAGGAGCACATAGAAGCAGTTAACAATCGCCAGGTGAACAAGTCAGTCGGAGCATCTACTGGAGTCGGGATCGTTCTTCACAACCCGAAAATCCTCTCCACTGAACGTCATTACTATATTAGCATGGTAGGTGATGCGGTTGAAATCAGGAAATACAAAAATTTTAACCGGGAGGATGGATATAGGTGGTCGGCATCGTAGAATCCGGTTATCGGGAAATGTTGGCATCGGGATGTATCTTCGGATAAATCGTCGGATGTTATGAGCATTGTGTGCCGAGATCTTATTGTTTTGAATAAAAATGATAAAGATCCATCGCAAGTAGTTAAAAGATCTCGCGCGGCTACGAGACGGTGATATCATGGATCATCAGTCTACTCGTGACCACGGCCGTTCATTACGGCCGAAACGTCGAGGATCCAGGTAAATACTTCGATTAAAATAGTACGCAATTAAGTCCCGTTTACAGTATGTCATACATATGTGACTGATATCAGCTCATTTGGCTCAAAGATACGGCACATTGTGCTGCTCCTAAGGAGTATATATCGTCCTTGAGAACGAATTATTGTAATAAATACATATATTGATTTCATATTGGCATAATTTTCAATATAACAATCAAATAATGTAGGCAGCATCTATACTTCTGAAAGGAATTACAGCTACTCTCAAATAATATTTAGCAATAAGATATCAATATTGTAATTTATAAATCAAGGCAAAAATGAATCATAACAACAATAGACTATACATTTTCATTTATAATTTTGAAGAAATTAGAGTACATTGGCACATTTAAATATCCAATCTACAGCGCACTATTTGACCACAAAAATTCGAATAAAAGTTTTTCAGCTCTTTTTACAATACTAAATTAGTATGCTAGACGATCCTAACTCTTATTAAATAATGTAATGAAATGACAGCTTAAGATCTTAATTAAGTCAAATGTCACAGACTAATAATATCCTTTTATTAGCAGTCAGCGGAAGTACATACGTCTTACGTATATTCGTCTATGTACATAGTGTCTTCAAATTTGATGAATTTAAGCAAAATATATTTAAGTCATCACAATAACATTTAGGAATACCACTTAAAAAGTTAATATAGAGAAATATTAAAAGTTGACTTGTGGTATCAGTAAAAAAAAAGACATACTTAAGACATCGTAATAATCTGATTTCAAAAAGATATTTATGTTAGATATTATTACACATCACACAGTTATTATTATATTCATTACATGTCATCATTATTTTTATGATTGGTCAACCTTTCTTCATTACATAAAATGAAGGTGATAAATCTAATAAATTCGCGACAATTCCCGTTGATATTGGGCAATATTGATACATCTAAAAGGAAACATTACTTCGATTATAACTTTTGTCTCCTATATTTACTTAAATTTATGTATTTAAATATTTACCCAGCTATTTTCACGTTTATTATATCGTAATTTTGTCCTACTAATTTCTAACCCTTTTAGGGTTTTCTTTATGGCAAAGAATGATGATATCTTCTAAGAACGGTAATGCGTCTAAGTCCCCGATTTATACAAGATTCCTTGATTGCGGTAAGTGTTACGTCGAGGAAACTTTTCGATATAAGCATAACTGAAACGATACGATGCGATGCGAAGTGTCAAAAATTGGATAGCAATGGCTGAGAGATAAACACACGTAACACGTTTTGGATTCAGGTACGGCTTACTAAATACCTTTGAACTTTAATAGGAAAAAAAAAGAATAAGGTACGTGAAAAGTAAAAACTAAAAAGAAAAGTATGTGAAGCTATTGAAGTCAACCGTCGGCCGAATTTCAATAGGCATAGCGGTTGGATGATGACATCTGCTTGGAAATCGATCTTTAATACTGTAAAGGACAATAATATAATGTAAGTTCAGTGTGTACACTCCGAAATAAAAAGTGTAATTTTATTGTTATATACTCATGTATTAGGTTTACTGTTATTAAATTATCAAAAAAAAATTAGCCAACTTATTAGATACAATCCTTTTTTTTTCGCATTTCGCATCGCATTTCGCATCGTCACACCAGCCAGGAAGCCGATGGCCGGGTGGTATGTGCGGCACCCGGCAACTGCCATTTTTAAGGCACCCCACTAAAAAAACCAACGGTTGCCCTCATTGCTACAATGAGACGCCACGGGATCGTGTAAGTATTCACCGCGACGCCTCGGCGGAACCTCCTGATAAAGGTACCCCGCGCAACTGGAGTACCCCTACGTCATAGACCTGTGCAATGACGAGAGAGGTCGCCCCTCCCCTCTCACCTAGGCCTACGGCTGGGAAGGAATGGTCTGAACCCTTCTCTTTCCCAACCTCCCCCGCTGAATACGCACCCCCCCATACAGCGACGGGACCACTCCACAGTCAACTCTGCTATCAGAGAAGTACCGTACCGAAGTTCGGTTAGGGCGCAGGCTAAGAGAGCCTGCGCCCTAACCGAACCCCCCCAACACTACACGTGCTTCCACTCCTCTCCGCCTGACAGCCACGGAATTCCTCTCGGCGATGCTGGATACCTGTGGAGGAATCCATAACTGTTCCCGAACCCCCCGCAACCAAGTGCGCCGCAGCACCGCACCCGGAGCAAGAAGTTCGGCCCACTCTACCCCATACGGGCCCCCATCAGACAGCCACGGGATACCCTCCGGCGATGCTGGATACCTGAGGAGGCATCCGTGACTGCCCCTGAAACCCTCGTCACCGAATGCACCCCAGCACAACACTTGGCAACCAAAATCCCAGGCACCGCAAGTTTCCTAGACCATCTCACCGTCGAGCAGCGTCATAACTGCTCGGCGGAAAGAAGCCCAAGCCTCTCTCCTGCAGACAGGCCACCCCGAAGGGTTACCCGCCCCTGTCAGCCATGGACCGGACACAAACCCCCATGACCGACCCCCACCGCGTCGGGTATTATACAACGGGAGAACCCGCAGGTTCTCTGTAACCGTTGTTGTCCAGGGAGCACCAAGAGGAGGTCCCCAGCGTTCGCCCCCGTATTAGATACAATGCTTTTTTTTTCTTATCGTTGGAAAAATGCGTTACGCATCATCCCATCGGCCAGGAAGGTGATGGCCGTGGGGGTATGTGGGACTACCCGGCAGCATAGACGACGCTGCCATTTTTAAGGCTACCCAATAAAAAACCAACGGTGGACCTCATCGCCTTAGTGGGACGCCACGGGATCGCTTTCGCACTCACCGTGACAGTTACATACAATCCTACTACAACAAACTTTGTTTCAATTATTGAATGTTACCTGTTACTGTTTATTCTACAATAAACCTAAATATTGCTATAAAAGCATTTAAAACAAGTAACCTATATCGAGTTAAAGTAAAAAAGCTCATACAGAAATATTTTTTCTTCTACAATGTGGCCATAAACTAGTACATTAATATCTGCATACTCAATACCACTCTCCCGCTAAAAGCTTACGCCCGTTATGTACGTTTTTTCAAGGTTTCAATTACTCATTTATAATATTGAACCTTAAAAAGATTTGCGTGTCGATGTTACTTGATGGAGGTTTCTTTATAAATCGCTCGTAAGTGGGAGATTAAACATTAAAGTGATTTTATTTATCAGAACTTTAATTTACCACTTCTTCTATTGCGAGCGACAACTTCATTTCTTTTTTTTTTTTTTTTTATTTTATTTATTTAAGGTCGCTTAAACATCTAAGGTCATTAGCGACCACTATAAATGAACATTCATATTAAGTTATAATAATCCGCTGCCTTCAGGAATTTTACAGTATTTTCAGTATTGTTTAAACAGTCTTTAAGAAGTAAAGGTAAATTAACATTAAGTCTTTCATTTATATACATTGGACATTCAATTAAAAGATGTTTAATAGTTATTTCACTGTCACATCTCTTACAATTATTTTTGCCTTCTTTGGTTATAATGTGAATGTGGGTTATATTTGTGTGTCCTATCCGTAATCTATTTAAAACCACTTGATCTCTTCTATTATTAATTTTTAAGTTACATTTTTCATAAACTGATTTCCTTATCTCAAATAGTGCACTATTATTGTAATTTCTCACCCAATAGTCATTCCACAAGCTTTTTATCTTTTTATTTATATGTTTCTTTATATCTTTAGTAGAAGATGTAACGTAGCTACAATGTTCAATTTCAGTAGCCTCCTTTGCTTTCATATCAGCCCTTTCGTTCCCACAAATACCCTGGTGGCTGGGAATCCAGATCAGTTCAATAACATATCCACCGTTGACTAGCGCAAAGTAGTTTTTTCGGATTAAATTTATTAGGGGATCCAAGTTTTGAGAGTTAGATAATGCTATAAGAGTTGACAATGAGTCGGAGCAGATTATACATTTTTTATTACTTGGAGTATCTTTAATAATATCTAAGCATTTCAAAATAGCAACAGCTTCACAGGTGAAGATGCTTGCATAATCTTGGAGTCTGTATTTGAAATTTTTATTTTTAATTACAATAGCGCAACCCGTTTTACCCTCATATACAGAACCGTCCGTGTAATAAAATGAAAAGTCCGAATAATTATCTCTAATTTCATAAAATAGTTTTTTATAAATATAATCTGGAGTAGTATCGCGGGGATAATTGTTTGCTATTTCTAGGTTTATTGTGAGGTCTTTTTTATGCCATATAGGTTGATTTGGCTGATTACGAGAATATACAGGAGGAAAATTGAACGCAATTTCGTTTAAATATCTTTTGACTCTCAGTCTCAGAGGTACAGGGAGTGACGGTCGAATATTGTATTCAATATCTGATAAACGTGATGATTTCAAAAAAATTGAGTCTTTATAAGATGTTATATGTTTTATAGCATAAATAAGGCTCAATTGCTTTCGCCTAAACGATAATGGCATTTCATCAGATTCAACTAGAATGCTATTTATTGGGCTGGTTTTAAATGCTCCCAAACTCAGTCGTAAACAAGTATTTTGTATGCTTTCTAAAAGTTTTAAAACGTTAGGAGACGCAGATCCATAAATGATTGAGCCATAATCAATTTTTTGTCTTATCAAAGCTTTATAGGTGTTTTTTATACATGTACAATCGGATCCCCATTTACTTGATGATAACTTTTTAATAATATTCATTCTAGAATAACACTCCGATTTTAGTTTTTTAATGTGTGTAATCCAATTCATGTTAGTGTCAAATGTGAGACCTAATATTTTCAAATTTTTAACTTCTCTAATATTATGATTGTCAATTGTTAACTTAATCTTATTATTTTTCTTTTTATTTGCAAAGATCATATACTCAGTTTTTAGTTTTGAAAATCTAAAACCAGACACCTTACACCATTCAATCAGCTTATCTAAAGTATTTTGTATAAGTTTTTCTGTTAATTTTAAGTTGTTGCCGCTACATAGTATTGTTAAATCATCAGCGAACAAATATCCCCGCAAAGGGCGCTCGATAACGTCTAAAATATCATTAATTGCTACTAAGAAGAGAATAACACTCAAAACAGACCCCTGAGGAAGTCCATTTTCTAAACCGATAGGATCCGAAAAGACATTTTCTATCTTTACTCTTATGGTTCTTTTTGTCAACAAAATTTTCTACAAAAGACAGCATGTTACCCTTAACATTAAACCTTTCCAGAATCAATAAAACCCTGTGTTTCCATACCATTTCATAAGCCTTTTCCAAATCCAGCGCCACTGTAACCACCTTATTTTTATTTGCAAAAGCTGAAAGTATATCGTTTTCCAAACTAATCAAATGATCCAAAGTTGATCTTGACTGTCTAAATCCAAATTGAAAATTCGATAGTATTTGGTTTTGTTCCAAATGCCACCGCAATCTTGAGCTAACAATTTTTTCTAGTAATTTACATAAATTACAAGTCAAAGATATTGGCCTATAATTTGAGGCCAAGGTAGGCGTTTTTCCTGGCTTTGGAATAGGTACAACGATTGCTTCCCTCCACTGGTCAGGGAACACCTGTTTGGTCCAGATATAATTATAGATATTTACTAGTCGTTCAAGGGCTACAAGAGGAAGTTTCTTAATTAAGTTATTAGATATCTTATCTGGACCTGGACTTGAATTTCCTAGCTTATTTAAAATTATCAATAATTCATTTATACTAATATGATCATTTATACAGTTACTATTATCTTTTTTATTGAATATTGTATTAGTATCTTCTATGTTATTTTTATAACGTAAAAAGTTTTGATCATAATTATTAGAACTTGAGTTTTCGGAAAAGGTTTTAACCAATAGCTCTGAATTCATCTTTGGATCACAACTAAGTTCACCCTGACTATTTTTTAAAATTATTGTTTGTGCCCGCCTTCTTTGTCCATTGATAGAATTTATTTTTTTCCAAATGATTCCTAATGGAGTATAACTATTTATTGAAGTAATAAATTTATTCCAACTTAACTTTCTATTTTCCTTAAATAATCTTCTACTTTTGGCTCTCTTTCTACGATAATCTATTTTCAAAAACTCCTCCCTACTTACATCCTCCAGTCTTATAAATTGATTGCGTTGATTTTTTTTACATTGTTTTGTCAATAATCTATAAGCCTTTTTAGTTTCCTTTAATGAATTTGAGCATTCTTCATTCCACCATGGGACTTGTTTCTTTTTTACTTTACCTGAAGTTTTAGGTATATGGTTTTCTGCTGAATTAATTATAATTGTATTAAATTCTTCTACTAACTTATTTATATTCATAATATTGGATGATTGATTTATTTCTACTAATTCTTTTATTCTGTTTTCTATTTCATTACTAAAACTAGGCCAATTTGCAAACTTATATTTCCAATGTTGCGGAATAATTTGAGTACTAGGATCCAATTCTATTTGTGCTGAAATTGTGATAGGAAAATGATCACTGTCGTATAAATCATCAATTGCATTCCAATCGAAATAGCTTGATATACTTCGTGAAACAAAAGTTAAATCAATACTGCTAGTTTGACCGTTACTACTATTAAAGTGAGTAGGTTGATGAGAATTTAAAAGGATTATATTCTCATTTGATTCTAGCCAATCAGCAATCATTTTACCTCTCCGATCGCATTTGTTTGAACCCCAATGAAAATGGTGACTATTAAAATCGCCTAACAAAACAAATGGTATTGGTAACTGGTTAATAAGATCATTTAAATCTGTCAAACTTATGGTACAACTACTGGGTAAGTATATATTACATATAGTAATTGCCAGAGGAAACTTAATTCTTACTGCTACTACCTCCAAAGAACTGCTTATATTTATCGTTTCAGGTAAGGTGTAAGATTTTACATAAGTTACAACCCCACCACTAGCTATATTGCTGTGTATTCGGTTTTTGTAAAAACCTTCATAATTTTTTAGCTTCGCACAGTAGTTGTTTTTGAAATTTGTTTCTTGTGCGCATAAACATACTGGATCAATATCATTTAATATTAGTTTTATGTTTTTAAATCTTGTGTGAAACCCGTTAACGTTCCACTGAAGAATTTTCATAATATGTAAAAGGAAATAATATATTAATAAATAATAAATATAGGAAAAGGATAGTCGCTAATTATTTTCTGGGTGGATGAAGTTTTGCAGTTTTTTGATAAATCTTGAGCATCTATTCTTCAGAGCTTTATTCATTTTCGGATGAAAGAACAGACACATGTCTATTATTTGAGAAATGTTTTCGGTATATTCTTGAACTATTTCTTGAATATTTTGTTTATTTCGGCATATATCCAAGAGGTTGATGAATTGATCCAGTGTGAGAGGAAATTGAGTTTGTGTTGTTGATTCTTTAAGTTCCATTTTAATGTCGTTCCAAACTTGTTCTTCTGTTCTGCTATCTAGAGTTTTCTTCTTCTTTTTAAGGGTCTTATTTTTATTATGTTCATCTATAGAAAGACTGCTATCAGTGTCATCTGTGAAGTCGCTTATTACTAGGTTATCTGTTATGGGGTTATTTTCGTTATTTTCTGATTGTGAAATTTCTGAGGTTGTATTTGAGTGGATCCTTTTAATGCCTTTGTTTATTCCTTCTGGTTTATTAATTTGGCTTAATGGCTTGTTAAATGTTATTGGAGGGTAGTTTGAAATATTTTCTGTTTCTTGTGGTGGTAGTTGAATGTTGTGTTGATTATTCTGTGGGCAGTATTTTGCTAAATGACCTTTTCCATTGCAAACAAAACATTTCATCGATTCATTTGTAATATAAATCCAGTAGTTAGTGTCATCATAGTTTATTTGCATCGATTCAGGTAATCTCAATTCATCCTCTGGTGAAACATAAAATTGGCGTCGAAAACTCATAATATGTGAAAATCCAGGATCAGAAATTCCTACCCTCATAAAAGTAACAGGTGACAAAACTTTGATTTTCATTTGTTCTAATTTTTCTATTAGTATTTCATGTGGTATAATAGGACTAACGTTCGATACAACTATCCGTTTGTTTCTTGTTATTAAAGGCCGCATTTCTAGTAGGTTATCCTTGACTTTAATCTTCTTTATTCCATCCACAAGTTCATCAGCTGTTTGTTTTGAATCCATATAAACACATATTCTAGAATTGGCTATTCGTGAGATAAATCGGATGGACGTTGGTTTTGTGATTTTTGACAGAGAAAGCAGGTAATCGCGTAGCATTATACCGTCTATAGAATCGATTATTATCGCTTGATCTTTTTTTGGGTACGTTTCTTTAGATGTAACATTTGCGTAACTAACATTGGGGGTACAAGAGATGTTCTCCATGTTTATTTAAGGGGCCCCTGTTTCCAGGAGCCTCTTTAAGTTATGTCGTATTTAATTACTCGCGGCGACTAAGCGCGTTGTTCGGTACCAATAAACACGCGTGGACCGAGCGGCGGTCGCGGGGTAACTGACTTCATTTCTTTCTTCCCTATCAGGTTCAAATAATAAGCCGTCTTTCATTACTTCGAATGTATACAAATACACACTTTTGTAATTTTTATTCTAAGTATCGAAGAAACGGTTATTGAGTTTTCGCATGAAAATTATAATCCTATATGTTTCTAGGGCAATAAATAACCACTAAATGTTACAGACAATAACATTATCGGGTTTAGGTATAAGTAGGTATGAACGAATGTTCCCTGTTATCTTGTAAATACCTTCTGTAGTCCAAGTGAATGGAGTCCCGAGAAACAGCTTAGTTTCTAATACAATGAATACGAACAATTATATTATATACAACTAAATTCCTAGTATGAGGAAATAATTATTTATAATTTATATGTTCTTATATAGCAGGTGACGAGTAATGTATTTATTATTGGAACTATATTTTTTTAATAACTATGTATACTTTAATAACTTTTTTAAGTCGAGTAACAGGCTTGTTACTCGACTTAAAAAAAGTGTGAGTTCGTTCAGATAACAAAATTTTCGTTCAGGTAACAACATTTTAATATTTCCAACCATCGCAATAAAAAACAAACAAACAAGTCTCATAAAACGTTTATACGTGTTCACCAGTAGTATAAGAGAGATTATCTCGGATGAGAAATTACATGCGTTCATGATTGTCACATGAATCAACTGGACAGAGCGATTATCGAAAAAATATTGTATGTGCCGTTTGACGACGACGTAACGACACTACGGAACAATGCAATTAACCATAATAAAGAGAAGAGTACTGAATTTAGAAATAAAAGAAGAAAACTTGGTTCAAAAGAAAGTGGTGTATGTAAAAATATGTTTTATCATATGGCAAGGATGGTATCTATTTAGCGACATGTCTTAAATATCCCTTCATAAAATAAATTATAAATATATTTCTTTTAATTTGAGGACCTTTATATAACACAATGTATATAAATAAAATATTGCAACGTGTTTCGATTATCATGAGATCTTCTCATCAAATTGTGATTTGTTTAAGAACTAAATGAAGTAAATAAACCAAGAGATACTCTTTTATTCATTTGATTATCTAAGTATAAACAACCCGTTATAATAAATATTCACCTCAAAAATAAAAACAATTTAAGGCAGTAAATAGGTTGATATTTTGTAATATTTTTTCTTTCGCCGAGAAATACATGTATCTTAAATCATAGGTACGATTTTTCTTTATTATTGGTATGTTGCAATAATGAAGACGCAATTAACTGTAAATCTAAAATCTAGTTTCTAGTTTTTCGCAGAACTACTCTTCTGAGTGGTGATTCGTTTTTTGCGAGTAAATGTTTAGCTCAATCACAGCGAATTAAATTTATTTCTTTGCAACGTTAAAAGTTGTTAAAAAATCCAGATCTCGATAGAGAATCTCGAAGTCGTAAATGCGAAGTCGTAAATGTAACGAGTGCGTGTGTGTGAGTGACGATGAGTCGTACTTATATCTATTATTGGTGCCTTTCATTGAGTTGCATTCAAAAATTCTATATTTGATGGCCTGTGATACTCATTATTTATTCTGATGGCTGTAGACTAGATTGGGAGTTGACCAAGTTATTCACAACAGTTAATGCAACAAGATGGAATTTTAACTTTCATTCTCAACATCCTCATATAGTAGTATATTCAATGATACTTATAGTATAACACGTTCAGCTCAAATCAGATACGCCGACCGCAACTATTCACCTACACTGATCGCGTTGTTCCCACGCATCTCGATTAGAAACTTGTACTTGTAGGTAAGGCTTCACGTACAAGTACATTTACATATGTATATAGTATATTACTATAGTACGTTTACTTCTATCTGGAATATAATTTAAATAATAATATACATAAGTACTGCAGACCAATGAATATCAAAAATACGAATGTACTTTAAACTCATGTAAGTCTTATTTTCTAAAAACCTATATTAAATTGTTGATGTCTAATGGTTGTTTGCTGTTCGTTTTTGATATTTTAGTACTTCTTAAAGCTGCCTGTTTAAACTTTATTAAATATCTTGTAATTGTCAATGAGTTTTATTTGAAACAAAAATTCCTTCGATTATTTTTAAAGAGCAACTATTGCAGATGTTTAAGAAGTATACTACGGTTTAGTTCCAGAAGCCCTTTCTTACTTTATTATATCTTCCATCTCATTGATATATAAATACAACTGCCGTCTGAACGTAATTAAACCTATTCCCTACGTAAATGGATATAATGGAATTTCAACTACTAATAACTTAAATCAAACAGCAGAGTCGTTATATATGAAAAAAAAGTGTAATGAAATTATATTAGAACACGCCTCTTGCTTACAGGTCAAAATTAATAACACTATAATACTAGGAATTTATCTTTCTACTTAAACATTTAATAATAAATTAAACTTTCTAAACTCCTTAAATATACATCTTGAATCCATAAAATCATTTAGTTCCAAATTAATTTCAGGTGACATAAATATTAATTTAATATTTTGGGAACACAAGAGATTATTAATCGTCAAAATTATCTCAACATGCTTGGTATACAAAGGATGCTTCCGGGTATCCTAAAACCTACAAGAGAGTTGTTTAGATCATTTTATGTTAAAAATCAATAGAAAAATAAACACAGAATATACTGCAGTCCTACACACTTTTAAAAGTGATCATTATACAAAACACAAACACAATATTATAACAACCCAATTAAATTTATAGTTACGCCTGAAAAAGTTAGTATAGACTACAGTAGAGCTGTTTCAAAATTAATTGAAAAAAAATGCATTCTCTGTTTCTCTACAATGATCCTAATAGTGTTATTGAAAACCTAACACGAATGATAAGCGAATCAATAGAAGAAAGTAAAACAATAAAATTAACCTTCAGAGGGCAACTCGATAACACCGCGTATTCAGCGTTGCATACGTAATAAAAATAGAATTCAACTGAAACTAAGATTAGATACAGACAATGAGGATTTGCGAATCGTTTAACGGAGATATCTCAATTTTACAAAAAATCTAATTAAAAAATCTAAATGAGTAAATGATCGAAAACTTTTAGAAAAAGTCTCTAAAAATACTAGAAAGTTATGGAAATCAATTAATACAACACGGAATCAATCAAATAACACTGAATTGGTTTATTGTAAACCAACTACTGAATTGTCAGTAAATAATACAAATGAATTGTTTGAAAGGTGTAAAGTGTACCTGGTACCCCTGTACCTTGGAGCAATTCTGTATATAAATGTTTATTTAATTTTAATTATTTTTTTAAATTTTATTTATAAGCTACTGACAACTACTGAAGTGTCAGTAAATAATACAAATGAATTGTTTGAAAGGTGTACTGTGTACCTGGTTTGTGCCTTCATTGATTAGCCACTTTATTTGCAAATTAATATTTATTATTATTTTATTATTATTTTTTTATTTAATTTTAACTTATTTTATCAATTAGGTAACTTGATTTCAAATAGTTATTTAATTATAATTCATTTGATTTTTTTAAATTATCTATTATATATTAAAAGGCTTATTTAATTTATTTAATTTTATTAATGACCTATCTTTATCTGAAATTGTAATTTAGTTTTAATTTATTGTATCTTACTAATGTTTCTGGAACAGCTCGACCTCCTGACACGGGTATCTTGATGCCTACTAGGAAACCTTAACCTCGATGTGTTTACGATAATTGTAATGGACAGCTAATAAATTATTATCATTATTATTTATAATATTATTATAACTACCCGTTTTTACTTTTAATGCTTTATAATAACCATAATTTTTTAATTTTTATATTATTCATTTCATATCCTCGGTCACAAAGGTCACAATATTGATTATCGTTACGTCATGGCACTGCGGCCACTAAAAATCAGGATATAATGTCTCACCCTCTCATTCCATCTCAATCAATCACCTTCGCAAATGTTGAGTGGTGTTCAATTTTGGATTTCATAGATTCCATCTTTTTTACTATTTTTTCTTATTATTTTTTGAAGTCACTGATGTTTGTGTACAAAACATTTTTGTTTTAAACTATGTTTGATTTCCAAATAAAAGTTTTGCATAAATATATAATACCTATACGCTACATTGTCATTCATTAATTATGTTTTCGCTCTATTTAGAGGATGCTCTCACGTAGTTACGTAGATACGTGTAGGCACATGGCTACTCGTAAATAGCATTTCAACGTGATGTCAATTTAAGGCACATCCCTTAAATGGACATCGCGTTGAAATGCTTCGTCACTCACTAGTGTATAAAGACTGATGCTTCGAGTTTCAGCATACAAAGCTTTTGTTTATTTTAGGCTTTATTGCGTTCTAACTATCCTAACTATAGTATAATGTTTCAAGATCTGTGCCTTTGACACAAGTAAAATGCCTGAAATGCATAGGGAATTCCATATTGATAAAATTATGTATTTTACTTAAGTGTATTATTTGTGTTCAGGGTCAAAAAAGGTATTAGCGGTCACAAAAATGGTTATCGGTCACGGTCGCGGAGGCACTCACGGGGGCATAGCCCCCGGAAGTTTCCTCGTAAAAAAAACGTCAAACTGAGAAAGATTTATGATAGTAGTATTGTTTTTTAATAATAATTAGCAAATGAAGCTTTTTTAATTACTTATCAAAATTGATGCTAAGCAGACATTAAAAAACAATAATTGCCAATTCTCCAATATTAAAAATCTCAACAATTGTCAAAGTTGCAAAATATATATTTTTATTTTTTAATTAAAAGCTATAGGCGTGTGGGTGTTGTTTGCTGATTACTTCTAGCCATAAAGTAATACTATATACCTAGTTGCATGTGCAAGTTGATGAGATGAGAGTTGAGAGTTGAGTTGTTGAGGAGTAAGTTGGAAGTGAGGGGACAAACATCAAAGTAAATAAGTGCCTTGAAGTCGTAGTCTACAATTTACATCGCTTCTCGATTCATAAAGGCTTATTCAAACAATAACTATGTAACTATGTAGTCTGAAGATCCTGTATAATAAAATAATGTATAAAGCTTGTTAGAGTCTAGTTTTAGAATATGAAAGAGAGTTATAAAAACCTTATTGCAGGCTGTATGTAACATACTTGATGCAGGTCACTAGAAGAAATGATAATAATAAAAGAGAAAATAAAGAGTACTCCCTAGGTTCTATAACTATAACTATTATAAAACACACATTTTTGGTTCTATTGAGTTTTGATTTGAACACTAGAAAAAAATCCTGGGTATATGCTTGCTTGTTTTTGCAAGTTATATGTTGAATCAAATAGAAGTCTTTCATATTAGAAAGTAGCCATTCTAAGTTTATTCAAATCCCTTTCAGTAGTTTTGTTGTATTATAATTAAAGAACAGTTTTTGTGTGTTCTCTTTAAAATGAACAAGGGCATTTAGCAACAATTAAAACATGATTCATCAAAATCTGTTTTATAGCTCTTACGTGAAGACACAGAGACACACACAGAGATAAAGACAATAACTTCAATACTTTTGAATTGATATTGCGTCTTATATTAAATTTAAACCAAATAAAAAAAAATAAAAACTTCTGTGTGTTTTTTTTTAATTGTTCTGTTCGTACTGACGACATTCATGTTTGACTAAAAAACAACCATCGATATACGTATGTAAATACTTCGCACGTTGTTAATCCGTAACGCGTGCTCGTAACAGTTACATTTGAATAATATAGTTACAACTCTACAACAACGAGAGAGAGAGAGAGAGAGAGAGAGAGAGAGAGAGTGAAAAAAGCCTAAGACCTACAGCACCTTCTTCAACGATTAAGTGAAAATAATTTGAGAAGTGTTCTCGACTGTAGGTACTTAACGTATGGATGTATCCGTATATTCATTCAAAATATTTTCATCTTAATTAAAACTCTATATTAAAAAAAATACATGTATGAATCATGTCTTTTTAATTATAATGCATGAGCTATATGATGTGATGTAGACATATCTGGCTTAACGTATGATAATGTAATAACAAACATTTGCCAAACATTATTTTACAAGTAAAACCATAAAATATGTACTTTTCATACATGCGTAGAGAGGGAATGTTTTAGACAACTGGCTTCTCTTTTTCTATGGGATTCTCAAAAGAATGATTATAATCATATGCTTCCGTCAAGAACAGAAATGATACAACAATATAAAATTTTGATACGAACAGTAGATGCTAAACAAATCTTGATCGTTTTTTGTAGAATTAAATGTTATAACTTATATGAAAAGTATTCAAAAATATTAATTGGTTTTTATTTCGGAAAAACATTTTAATTTACAATTCCGTTAAAGAATTTCATAGACTGTAGGTTTCATAGATGCAGCTTATATACAAAAGTGATAATGAATGGAAAGTCCAATTTATTTTTACATTCGTAAATGGAAATGTTTTGGTTAGAAAATGACTTTTAAGTTAATTGATACTTATTTAACTTTTTCAGATATTAATTTAAGATTAATGATTGATCTATAATTAATCTAAATGTTAAATTATTCATATCGTAATAATAGTTCTGATTGGTGTTTCATCTGTTCAATTTTAAAGTTTCTGAACTGATATATCTGTACCACAGGGGTTTCAAACTTTAATAAGTAATGTAAGTTACATATACAATGTAAGTACTTATCAAGATGGAATGAAACATGGACGAATCTGAAGTATTAAATATATTTAAATCGATTTTATTTACGTATTAATTTTAAAGTTTAAATTTTGTATATGGAAAGAGTTATTCTTTTAAAATATAAAAAAGGGGGTAATTGTAAATAGAGATATATAACATTTTACGGATTTCATCAATCTTTCTATCTCACACGCTATTTCTTCGTTTTTAGCATTCTTTATTATGTAAGTTGCCTCATTTAACAGAACAGGAATGATTTATTCATAATGTACTATGTAGATAAATGAATGAATTAAGCTGGCTAGCTTAATTAATTCATTTAATTCACTTTTTTAAGTCGAGTAACAGGCTTGTTACTCGACTTAAAAAAAAGAATTAAATCATTCTTGATTCAATGTATACAATTATACGACAAGATTCCAGTTAACGTTCAAGTATTACCATTCAACAAATCTAAGAAAATAAATAAGGAACGTTTGTGTTCAAAACGATACTACAATATTTTCGAATATTTAGAGTATGTCGAAGTGAGTGAGTTTGAGTAATCTCTTCAAATGTATAAGTCGTATTTCTATTAAATGGTAGGGGCCGAATTGTTCAGTTTGTATTAACACTTCGATTTCTACAATAGCATTCAATTTACGTAAAAACGACTTCCATTTCGTTTTTTGTGTAACGTTTTATTAACTTTCATTTTCATATTTTCGAATTAGTGATTTAAGTTATTTATTGAAAACATTTAACGAAACCATACATCCTTATCTTAATTTATGGTTTTAAAAATATGATACTCGTCGCAAGCTTCATTAAATAGTATAAAGCAAAGTCGCTTCCCGCGTCTGTCCCTACGTCTGTATGTATGTTTAGATCTTTAAAACTACACAAAAGATTTTGATGCATTTTTTTTTTAATAGATAGAGTAATTGAAGTAGAAGCTTAATAATTATAATAACATGCTTAATATTTTAGTGAACCAGCGATAATATCAAGATTTCTAATGCGAAGTTGTAAACAAACACATCGTTTTACAATGCAAACGCTGTCTGAACTCTATGGAATAGATCAAAATGATGTACTAAATATTGTATCCCTTAAAAAGTTCTACAAGAAAGTCTGCGATGGTATATGTTTGTCTCTTAGGGATAACCCCCATTAGCCAATTTTTATCCTTTACTTTTTACTAGAAATAATGGCTTATTTACGAAGCGATTTTAAGCAATACTGCAACAATCCTTATCTAATTAAGTACCTTAAATACATTTTACATTTAATATGGAACAATATAGCCCTTTACAGCTTGTAATTTAAATGAATGTTTTCGAAAATATAACAGATTTAAAATAAGGGGACATCGCATTTGCGGCGGTACGGTCGGCCGGCACACTATGGAACCGTGCAAACCGTCTCAAAAATGGCTTTTGTGAATTTTCAGTATTGAAAATTATGTTTCTGCTTATAGCTAACTGTATGTCTAATAGATATGATTTAGCTATTAAATTGGATTTTTTTTTTAATAAAACCTGCAAGTTGATATTCAAAATAACGTTGATTGTGGAGCTCAGAATTCCTCAAGTTTATATGGTCATATTTTGATTATGTTCAATGAAAATCTATAAGTGTGATATTTGGTTAGAATGATTATTAAGTCATGTGTTTTAAAAGTATTTAGGTGGACGTTTAAGTAAAAACTAGAAAGGTATAAAAAAATACAGTATAGAATATTGTATTCTTCTCAAAAATTTTAAATAGATTTTTGACAATGCGCGATATCTGCCGATGTCGGAATTTTTATTATTATTATTATTATTATCACTTAAAACAAGTCATATAGGAGCCAATACAAAAAAGGGTAAGGGGAATTGTTTTACTACGAATTTAAGGCGTGCAAAGCCGCCTTTTCCGAATTTTCGAAATATCTTTTTATAAAGAAGTTGTGAGTAAGGGATTCAACCAAAGCAACTTTTTTGAAACATATTATCAACTGGTCGTTTGGTTAATACCATTTAATTCCTAATCTGGAAAAGTCCAACTTTCATTTGCTGTATGACCAATTGTAAGAATAAAACAGATATGTATGTATATTTCAACATTTACTATTATTTTTTATTTTTATTATATCACATTTTCGCTATAAATCGTGTTGGGAATAGTATATTCTACCTTACACTTCACAAGTAATATACTTTTTCTACAATTTATTATTAGAATACGAGAGACTTCTTTACCATGTACTGCATACAAAGTGCTATCAGAAGCAATATCTGCCTTTTTGCAAACTACTTTGTGAACTTACAAGAAATGAAATATTAATATTACATACCTAGTCACATTAGATATTTTACTTTGAGACACAATATAAAAAACTCAGTTTATTAACATGAGATGAATGCAGAGTATTAGAAGTACGATAATTATAGAGGTTTTTTTTTACAATATACAGTCAGATGTAGGGCTCAGATTATGAAATTTTATTATGCTAGATGAAAGTTTTAAACACTTTATCCTCAGAAATCTTATATATCTAGTTTCATCAGAACTGAATGACTGTATATTTAATTTCATTCTATCGCAAGACTAATTCTGTACTGCTTAACTCTTATTAGTGTCCTTACGTCGTTTTATAATTTATCTTATATATATGGAGGTAGAAAAGTTTTCATTTGGGTGAAATTTAATTGGGAATAACATATTTTCTATCTATTTCTTTTTATTTTGATCATCCTAATTAATTTCTATTTATACCATTACATTATTAAATATGTTTCCTTAGATGGCGTTGGCATCGAATTAGGAGAATGTTCTAATGTATATAAAATTTGTACTTGACAATTGAACCATGTGATTTAAATTTATATGAGATACTTTTTACCGAGATGATCCCAGTAAATTGCTTATATTCCGATAAATCATTTGTGTTAATGATTGTTCATCATCCAAAAATCTTGTTCATTATTTTTTTCCTGGTCAATTGAATTTCTAGATTTAGTATTGGATAGATTTTCTTTAACTTTTAGACAGCTGATTTTTTAAACAGCGCGAGTGAACCTGCTGGAAAATTCTAATGTTTATTATTTTTTTATATAAAATATATTTTCAGGGATGGCTAATTTGAAAAAGTTTTAACAATTATTTTCTTTTTAGATGTTTCAGTGTAATCAATTTATCAGACATAAAGCACAAGTCCTTACCTTAATTTGTGACATTTCAGGAAAGGAATAAAACTTGCAGTTGTTGTAACAAAATATTGCAAAACAACGACAGAAGAACTAGAAAACTTCTTGCTTTGTGCTAATCTGTTCAGAATCGAATTAACATTTGCTGTAACTGACTTGAAAATTAATTAAATTGCACTCAAGGAGCTGTCTGGACAATTTTGCGCCTACAAGATTTATATTATATAATTTACGTATTGTCTATTATATATTATAATTTAAATATTTTATTTCATATATTATTTTATAAAACAAATAAAAGAATCTGAATAATAACTATAAATTAACAATGATTCATTATAAGCAGGTATCATTGTAGAGAATGTTTAAATAATTAGAACTTGAAAAAATATATATTTTTTTCTCTATCTATTCTGATTGCAATGTAAATTTTCTTCAATTACCACTAAAATTAAATATCAGCGTTTCTAGAAAAAGTTCAAGGACTCTTAACGTGTTGATAAAGACTAATAACGGATACTTTTTGAATAGAGTTATTTAATATAACTGAAATTAAAAATGCTATAATAAGACACGGCCCTAATCTGACTGCTGGGATATGGTTTCCACATTCTTGGGCAATTTTACACTAAATATTAATTTTTAAAAAGTAATTGAAGCAATTGTTTAGAAGCTTTGCTTATTGTTGTAGTATTTAAGCTTTCCAAAAGTAAGCTTTACAGTTTACTGTAATTACATAAAGTTAAGTTAGGTTTCCAGGAAAAGCTGTTTATGTTAAAGTTACGCAAATGCACTAAACCAATAAGCTACTTTAGATATTAACTCGATGTTCTATTTCTTTGTAAATGGAAAAGATTTTGCGAGTAACTGAATATTTGTTTGGGTTTTCGTTTTACATAGTATCAAACACATGTGATTAAGATTTTGTCATTCTATACTTGTTTAGAATTCATTTATGTTTAACAGATTTTCGTGGAAACTGAACAAGATTTTCAAAGACGTGTGCGTGCCACTCAACGATGTTGTAATTGTTAACTTTTCTCTCACAGTATTTCTAGTTCTTGGTATATCGTAAACATCATTTATAATTTGTTTTGATTAATTCGTAAAGTTGATTACTAATTTATTTGTCATGGTATTCAAAAAGTAAGTCAGATAGGCAGGTTATTATATGTGTTACAGAATTAAACGTAATAATTAATGGTATAATATTGACCAAGATCTTGTTCCCTTCATTGACATGAAATAATATAGTTCTTTGCCAGTAATATAGCATTGAATAGTATAAAACAATATAGAATACCTTTAAAATGTTACAAAAGGTACTCATACATTGTCTTCGTCAAACTTTATTAAAATGCTAATTGCGTTGTTGTACCCAAGATCCCATTTTCTTAATAACAATCTGAGTTACCCTTCTATGTTGTCAGTTTCAATCATATAATATTTTGATGATGATAAGTTTAGATTTATAAAACAAGCTATAAAATAAAAATTTCGCAATGATATAAATTAACTGCATCCGTTTGTCAAAAGTTTGAGATCTCTATACAAAACTTTTTTTTTATTATCTCCTACTAACCCTATTATAAATACACTATTTGTTAATAACAACAAGGATTTTTTGTATTTAAACTTTAGTGAAAAATGATTATTATTAAATATATATTTACCCGTTAGATCAATTACCAGAGTGACAGGACACGTTAGATCAATTACCAGAGTGACAGGATGGTTTCTAAAGCTTTAAATCCTGCCGGTGTTGATGTAGTTTTTATAGCATCTTTATTTAAATAAAATAAAAAAAAGTTTAGAAACTCCCGACACAAAAAGACATCTAAAAAGAATAAAAATATATATTATGTAATTATTGAAGTCGTTCCGTCGGTGGACCGTTGTACGTTTGACGATGGTGTCTACTTTACGAAGTTAATCATTGAGGATATCGACTATACGATTCGATATCGTAATTTTTTTATTTGCCTTGGTAACTTGCTTGTATTTTAATTTCTTCCTTTACCAAGCGGTCTCCTGACGCAACGACTTCAATTAGTACGTAATAATATTATTTCTATTCTTTTTAGAGGTCTTTTAGTATCGGGGATTTTTTTTTTTTGTCTGCCTCTTAAAGTTATGTTACTGGTTTCATTATTGTACTAAATGAACCTATGGACACACATGATTTACACATGCTTAAGTATTTCTATCAATATTGCATAAGAATCTTTCACCCGCTCCAATAAAACTCCAATATCTTGAAGACAGTTGTTTCTATTTCGACCAAACATAGCTAAAATCTATCTGGACAAACAAGGTTTTCGATTAAAAGAAACCGCATTCATATCCGTCCACGCATTTGGCCGCTACATTGCCACAGATAGACCGACAGATATACAGATACACAGACTGACAGGTCAAACTTATAACACCCGTCTTTTTAGTAGGGGGTTAAAAAAGATAACATGTTTAAACAAATTAAATGTTCAGTGATGTTCAGTTGTACCAGATCTTAGAAGCCATATAAATTTCAGAACAAGCAAAGTTTTCAAAGAAATATATTATAATAATAAATTTTAAGGCCAAATGGGCCTTGATTTATTGCACGCCTTTAACATTTAATTTACGAGTATTTCAACACCCGGTAGTGTACACAGAGCAGTCGCTTTGAGCTTACGCACACAACAGAATAATTATGCGAGCTTTTATTGCTTTCCCATCGCTAACTATATTATGCCTATGTTTCTTATTTTCATATCATCCACCTGCATTTATTTATAATTATTTACGATCAACGCATATATATTAACATAAATATTTCAGTACATTTAGTGACAATTTTTATGACCGATCTCACTGGTCTGACGTCAACCCTTCTTGGGATTGGTGGGATTTCTAATATGTTTTTCTAAAATCTTTAAACAAAAAACACGTTACACTTGTATTTTGATGTAGACTATTACTAAGCAATTGAACTACACATAAACATAGGTTCTCTTAAGGTATAAAACGTTTGATAATCATATCAATGTCAGATTTCATTATTAATAACTGCCTAAGCAGTAAATCGACGGGCGGGAATATTCCAAAACGCTCAAATTTCTCAAAAACAGTTTTTTGGACGCAATTACTGAATATGTCAACAGTGGCCAGTCTCAATACTCATCTAATAAAAACTTCTTTCATTATGACTTTATGAGACTCAATTTCGTCTATCTTAATTAAGAAAGTAATAACAAACTTCGACAAATGAAATGCCACCCGATATTAAATTCCATAAAAATACTTTAAATTAAATGCTAAAGTAAACAGCATCGTTTTAATTTAAATATATATTAGTGACAAATTGCGTCATAACATTTTGAATTCTTAAGGATGCCAGTAAAATAAACTATTATTTATAATTTATTTATGCTTAATTACGATGTCCTGTATAAATGTATTAGAGTACTAGCAGCCCTGCATTGAAAGTATAAATAAATCTTAAATCTGATTAAACCGACACCTGCTGTACCGAATTCAATTGTAATTCTCTCCTGAGATCTAACACATAAAATTAATCCAACAAAATCGTAAATATGTAGTCTTACCAAAACAAAATGTTGTAGAAAATAGTATATCGAGTATTTATTATTCTTCATGCTCTGATATTACTGGTGTATACAAATTTTCATATATTTTTTTACTACAGCAGCATTTAATAGCAATTAACAATAAAGTAAATCGAGCAAAAATATCATAAAAAAAGTGTAAGTAAAATTTAAAAAATCTTTTAAAAATATTTTGAATGTATTGCATCGTACAGTATCATAGTAGCACATCACAGTGTAAAATTGTGAATTTTATTATTGCTATTTTTTTTTGTATGAAATGATAGTTAAATAATAACAATTTTATATTTGTGAAACACAAAATATGCAAATATAAAACTAAAAAAAATAATTTGAATTGCGTTTTAAATTGAAATCGTAAACTTCTGCAGTCAGTTGATAACGAATAGAATACATGAAAAAATTTACTCAAATTTGTTATTTCAAAAACAAAACGGGCATTTCCAAAAAGGACGTGAAGTCAAAGAGATAACAGTCATAAAACTTGTTCAAATCACTTACAGTATCTTAAAACGTATGAAAACCTGAAATTCTCTGATGATGATATGAGAATATTAAATGATGAAATGAGAATTAGTTACTTATGCATAGTCACTGTAGTTACGACTTACGAATGGAATGTTAATAAATGCCACCTCTGACGCTATCTTATATCTTGCAGCAATGAAAAATCTTTTTTAACTAGACGAACGATATTTATTAGGTTTCTTTTAAATATCTTTAACTATGTTACAAACTTCGTAGAAAGAATTATATTATAAATTTTGAAATGCTCTTAAAACGTTTAGTTTAATTTAGTTTAGTTTGGTTTGAAAAGTTTTTTTTTATTTTTTTTTATATGATCTAGGGCAATGCTTGACTACATTCCACCTGATGGTAAGTGGAATGTAGCCTTAGATGGTAAGGCGCATTGCCCTAGCAACCTATTCACTCTTCTCTTGAAGACACCCACATTATATTATAGGTATAATTATTAGTATTATTAAGTGTATTTATTGGCTAATAGAGCCTCTGTGTTAATAAAATAATTACTTCTGGAGCATTCTTTTTTTTCCTTTATAATGCAAAGACGTCTCGATCTATATTTCTTGTAACTTTCAGTGCAAACTTTACCCTTCTATGGATTTATAATAGAGTGACGGAATAAGTTGGAGATATTTATTTTTAATTCGGTGCTTCGAAAATACATTCGTTGACAACAACGAAAGGTTTTTAGCAAAAAAAAAAACATTTAAAATGTGTGTGTACGTGCGTGTGTGCGTGAGTGCGTGTGTGCGTGAGTGCGTGTGTGCGTGTGTGTCTGTATGTGTGTATGGGTGTCTCTCTCTCTTTCTGTGTGTGTGTGTTTGTGTGCTATCTGAATTTCAATGAGTACTTATTGACAAAGCTGTCTTGTATACAACTGCATCAGATTTATTTATAGACTATGTAAATTCAATCACGTTTACAGCTTCTCACTAAACTAGTATAGCGTAGATAAATGAACGTAGATATCTATGAATTATGTAACTTAGTTTAATACTGAATACATAGTACTAATTTAAGTATTGTAATTATTTAGCTTATTTCAATTTCTTTTTCTTGTATTATCCCGCGTTCTCATTATCTAAACCTTTCCCCAAAAAGTGGTCTGTAAGAGATTGTTTTAGCAATAATACCGCCTTTGCACCCTTTGTAACTTATTTTGTTTTTTTTTTACCTATTTTTGTATATTTTTGTGTTGTATGCAATAAAGATTTTATCTAACTATGACACGAAACGCCAAATATACCACAGTAATAAAAGGCTAGATAAACTCAAAGTAGGTACTTAAAGATCACATCCGCAATCTCTATTCGCACCGACAGAGCTTCCGCTCTGAATGGAGTATGAAGACACAAGACGTCATAAACTTGACACTTCCTTTCCAATTTTAATATTGCAATAGATCCCTACCAATTGCTTGAAATACCTTCCACAGCTAACAATAACTAATTATAGAGAATATAAGATAGTATATATACATAGGTTTATGGGACATTTTTAAGACATGAATTTATTACTTAAGATAGTATTAAAATAATTTAATAAATAATGTAATGCTACTCGTCTACAGACTAACATGTAAACTTATTCTCTAAAATAAAATATAAACATCAAAGAAACAAAAAGCAAAAAGAATTTTAAATAAACTAAAATACTTTATTCAGTTCTTGGAGCAATAAATTAAATTTGAATAAAATTCTTTCATGAATAACATTATTTCATTGATTTAATAAATTGAGTTTTTTTGTGAATCATAAAACAATTTGCTTGTTATAGAAATGTATTGAAGAAATATTGTATGAATATATTTATTAGTAATATTTAAATATACTTATATACGTTGTGCTTATTCCTTGTATTCGAAAACTGTATTAGTTAGAAAACTCAATTAAACATTCACATATACATACTCCTTTAATTATTGCATACAATTTAGGAAAGCCAACTAAAAATTTGTATAAAAATATTTATAAATAGTAACTAATATATTATATAAATATTATATATAGACTAATATAATATATGCATATTTAAATATTTTAAATGAGAAATAAAGTTACTACTTAAAACTACTACTACTTAAAAGTAGAGTCCGACCGAAACTGGTTTTCCGGCCGAAGCCGAAACCGAATGTTTTGCCGTCGCTTCAGTTTCGGTCAAAACCGAAACCGAAACTCACATGGTCAAGTGTAATATACTTGACCATGTGGGTTTTGCTTGAACTTACCATAGCATTTTATCTATTATCCTGTACTGAGTAGGTACATAAAATTTAATTGAAATTAAACATGGTATATTTATTTTGTTGTAATCATTTATAAAAATAATAAAAAAAAATTACGACAACTTCCGAAATCGGTTTCGTTTTAAGCAAAAGATATATGCAAGATCTAATTAGTTGGTGACTCCCTAAAATTATTTATTGTTCTAATGAATTGTTTTTATTCGTTTTTATTATGTTTTGCTAAACGAAAACTAACGTTTAGCAAAACAAATATAGAAAACTTGTCAAACTTAGGGAAGTAAATACTCATGACAGCTACGCGCAATATATTTAGCGCAATGCGATATATTTTTAATTAATTTCTAGGAAATGTTAATTAGATTCTGAGAAACTTAGCACAAAACAACAAGTTCCAGAGTTTTTTTTTTTAAACTTTACTTAACTTAATTTTGATATGACATTTGAACTAGTGAAATATATGTGGAATAAAATAGTCATTTTTTTTAAAAGGTTTAAAATATATTAACAAAATTCCATAGAATTATACTACTCTGGATATTTTCCAATTTTAATTTTCTGTTTTCTGTTGATTTTACTTATATTAGCTGCACACAAGATTTTTAATAAACTGAGCGTATATTTGTTATCGAAAGATAAAATATGTATTCATATTCCATTTCTTAAAGTTCACAAAGTGGATTGAATACATAAGGACAAATATTGCATCTTGTAAGACTGTATTCAAATACACTGCACATAAAAGTGAATACAAATAAGTAACATATTCTGAAAATAAGCTTATAATATTAGAAGTATAAAGTTATATTTACTTTCTCGAACCCGATTGATTGGATAAATATAGTTAAAGAAACTAAAAAACTAATTATTAATCCTGGAGATCATTAATTATTAATCAGAATAATGGAGATAATGCCATCGAATTATTAATTTACTGCATGTACAAAGTTTTAACAAAATCGGTCGGGGTAAATGAGAAAAAAACGCATTCAAAAAAGGCGATTACAAGCAAACAAACTAGCAAACATACACGTAAAACTAATAAAAGCGTGTTAAAGATGGTTGTTAAACTATTATTTATTTATTTATTTCTTGAAAGAATAATTGAAAAATAAGAAAATATTAAAACGAATTTAATAATTTCAAATTTTTGTATAAAGTGCTATATAATAACATTCATTGATATCAAGTTCGGGAAATTTGTATAAGAGTATTTTTTGACACAGAATGAATACTACAAATTCATGTTTTGATAGCTTAAACATTTATTATAAGCTTATTTTTTAATGCCGAGGTCTAGCAGATAAAGTTGCAAATATAAGATTGTTCTTAAAAAAGTGACGATTCAGAAAACAAAAAAGTAACGATCTTTGTGAAGCGAACGATTTTAATCTTTATTGTCTTAGAAACAGAACTTACACACGGCAACCACTATATCGGTTTTGAAAAAATACGAGGTTATTGATATTTAACAAACAAACATTTTCTTATTGAAGTAGTAGTTAATCAATATTAATTACCTACTTAATTGATTGATTGAATGGAAAGGAATGGAATAAAAGTACTGGCAACGGCAATAAATATTTATATTGTTTATATATATAAATATTTATATACTCATGTATATTACTTTAAATTTTTGTTTCACTGTAAGGAATTATTATATGAGTTATGATTAAAAATATGAAATCAGAGTATGTTATATCGGGATCGAATAACACTAGCTTACAGTTCTCTATTGCATATAAAATAAAAAAAAAATCAGAGAACCATCGTTAAAGTAAACTGTTTAAGGAATCAAGACAACACCAAAATTCAATTTCTTTACAAAGTGACAGTTAGTACGTGCAGTTTCAAAGGAGATTTTTACAACATTTACAATATAAATTCTCAGATCTATACAAGCAGATGGTATTACTGTATTAAATTATTTCTAATTCAGTTGTTGCATCCACGCTTTACTGATCCTGTATTTGACATTTCGATATATTTATTTTTATAATAACACACTTGTAATAAAATACCTCTTATCGTTACTGATCATGGCCTTGGTACGTGCTTAAAAGAAATTTATTTATATTAACATTATTTAATAATAATAAAAATAATATTATTTATAATTACAACTAGTGTAATTATAAATAAAATTCTTTTAAGGTGTTTGAAAACGGAGTTACGTGTGATCGAGCGTCAATATTGAAACCTCATGGATTTTGTTTGACTTAGTGTCATATGATATACTTTGGAATAAGATGGAGAAGGCGGGCGTTCAACCGGAGTTGATACGGATCATGCAATATTGGTATGCAAACCAACAAAACTACGTGAGGTGGGGAGAGGGACTCTCCGAATCGTACAGGTTGATGTGCGGAGTTAGGCAGGGGGGGTTGACTTCTACGAGGCTCTTCAACTTGTACATTAATGAATTGCTCGTTGAACTCGGCAAAAAACAAGTAGGTTGCTGGATAGATGGCGTCAGCATAAACAATTTAAATTATGCCGACGACATGGTGTTGTTGGGTCCCACGGCTGGTTCCATTAGAGAGTTGCTTAACTCATGTCAGGATTATGCATCTAAACATGGACTATTATATAATGTGTCGAAATGTGAATACTTGATCTTTGTGACTCCCGGTAAAAAAGTAAAATACGAACCTAGAATTTCACTAAACGGGATACTGCTAAAACGTGTCAATTACTATAAGTATCTAGGTCACTTCCTTACGGCGGACCTCAGAGATCAGTTGGACATTGAGCGTGAACGCAGAGCCTTAGCTGTAAGGTGTAATATGTTGGCCCGCAGGTTTGCTCGTTGTAGTAAAGAATCTAAGATAATGCTATTTAAAGCATACTGTCAAACCTTCTACACGAGTGCCTTGTGGGTAAACTGCACACAAAGGGCATTGGACTCTATTAGGGTTCAATATAATAATGGATTTAGGATGCTGTTGGGCTTACCCCGTTTTTGTTCTGCTTCACTCATGTTTGCTCAAGAGCAAACAAACGATTTTTATGCAATTTTGAGAAATAGAACGTCATCCCTGTTGAAAACGCTTCGTTCTGGTAAAAACAATATCCTAAAAATGTTTAATGAAAAGGCTGATTCTGAGATTATGAATCATTTTGTTAAAGTCTTGATATTTTTAAAATGAAATTGGAGTCTTATTACGATTTGATTTAATTTATTTTTAATTTATTTTTTAATTTGATGTAATTTAATTTGATATGAATTTTTTTTTATTTTATTTTTTATTTTTTTTTGATTTGACTTGATTTGACTTATGTGATTATGCCCATTTTATTTTATTTTATTATTTAAATGTTAGAACTAAATATTAAAGCTCAGATATTTTAAATTTTTAATTTGTGTTAAAATAGATTTATGATGTTAATTCTTGTAGTGATTGAGATTGTTATTTTATTTTATTTATTTTAAATTTATAAATTTGATTTCATTTGTATAATTTATAATAATTCAAGATTGTTGTAAATTAATTTAATGTTGTTCGAGTCTGATTTGGTTTAATCAAATGAGAATTTATTTATTTATTTATTTAGAAGAATAATTATACATTTACTAATATAGTTTTATAGAAATTATAATTGTAACTAACAATGGGATCCTTGTTATCTTCAATAAATGATTATTATTATTATTATTATTATTTGTACACTTTGAATGATTAAGAAACCTAGCGTATGAATTTAGTACACTTTGAATGAGGCGGTTAGTACGTGAGAGTAGTCTCGCACCAATTACTACGTCATCATAGTTGAGTTTAGACAATATGAGAGCCTCACTTACTGTGATATGTACTTTTGTATTTAACTTTTTATGTAATTTACTTATACATTTTTATCTCGAGCAGCAAATGTCTTTTCTTAACTTATTTGAATATAAATGAAACTAAATAAAATTTCAAACGATTTTGAAATCACATTTTGGAAATTGCAAATTAAATCTTGAAATAAGCATAGTTACATTAATCTTGCTCCTAAAAACGAATTACGATTTTTATTCAAAGCATCCCTTCTTGCCGGCGGATCACAAATTATTTATGATATTGTTGGTTTCTTTATAAAGCAATAAATAATATTTATGTTATTTACGCATGAAAAATACTCCTATTTCGTTTCCTTTTTCTTGAGTGGCTACAAGGTAGAACTAACCAACTTTATTAATTAAATACTATGCGTTGATAGACCATTTTAGAAAAAAAAAACAAATGAGACTCTAAACAAAACTAAGTTAATTTAAAACCAATTTAAAATCATTTTTTATCCAAAATAATTTTTAATAAAATATGTATCATCGAAAAACATTTTGTATTTTTTTCAAAATCTACTTACGACTGTATGAATGGGGAACTTTTGGTTCGCTACCACTAGTATCCTAAATTATTATTATTATTATCATTTATTTCATATTAATCTTATTATTTACATTTATACATATAACATTAAAAAAACAACAACATTATAAATATAAATATAAAAAACAGTATCCCGCCGACGTGGGCCTTACAACCAGTCCGTCGGTGGTTAGGGCGACAGCGAAAGAAACTTCCTCACAATGCGTGCCGTACCCAAAACTGCTGCTCTTTGCATCCGACCCTTGATCCAGTTTTTTAGTGAGAGCCTCTTGAGATGATGATCGAGACTCTTCGCTATAAGACCATTGACGGAAACTACCATCGGGACAATTATTGTTGAGTCAACATCCCACATGTCGGTAATCTCGTGAGCTAAGTCCAAGTATTTTGACAGTTTGTCCTTCTCAGCTTTCACAAGATTAGCGTCACACGGGACACTGATATCAACAAGAAATGCCCGGCGCTCTAACCGATCTACCAGCACGATATCAGGCTTATTGGCTACAATAGTCCTGTCCGTTATGATAGATCGGTCCCAATAGAGCTTAGCATGACCATTTTCCAAAACTGGCTCCGGTGAGTACTTATAATATGGCACTTCAAAAGGTACCAGACCGTATTGAAGAGCAAGTTCTTGGTGGATAATCTTGGCTACTTGGTTGTGCCTGTGCAAATACTCTCCATTGGCAAGACGACAACAACCGGAAATAACATGTCTGATGGATTCCCCAGGTTGGTGGCACGCACGACATATATCAACAGTGCCATCCTTTATTATGTATTTCCGATAGTTGTTCGTCTTGACAACTTCGTCAGCAATTGCACAAGCAAAACCTTCGGTTTCTCCAAAGAGATCACCGAATCGTAGCCAAGCCACGGACGCCAGAAGGTCTACATCAGGCCCATAGAGTGCCTGGTGGAACCGTCCATGAAGCTCCTTACTCTTCCATATATTTATACGGTCGTCAGTGCTAAGTACTACCGGTTTATGCCAGTTGTCTTTGGCTAAGGAGAGCGGTGTGAGGCCTTTATCTACTGCAACAATGTCCCGATGCATTCCACACTCAGCATGAAGGAAATATTCTCTAAGATTGCATACCTCACGGTTGTGTAAGTTTTTGGCATTAAGGAAGCCGCGACCCCCACACTTCCGTGGAATATACAATCTCATCACTGATGAGCGCGGATGATGCATGCGATACATTGTCAATAGTTTTCGGGCCTTTCGGTCCAGGGCATCTAATTCGGTCTGAGTCCACCTTAATATGCCGAAAGTATACATCAGCAGGGGCATTACCCAACTGTTGAATGCACGCACTTTGTTACCTCCTGACAAAAGACTTTTTAGGACTTTTGTCAAGCGGTTAAAGAAGCGTTCCTTCACTAGCTGTTTAATGTCCCCACTTAGTATGCCTAAGCATTCCGACATACCAAGGTATTTGTAGGATTCGGTTTCAGAGAGGGATCTGAGGGACATTGTCTCCGAGAGTTGTAAATATTCGCTATTTACAACTCGGCCATTCTGCACATGTGCAACCGCACATTTATCTACACCAAACTCCATCCTAATGTCATTACTAAACGTTTGCGTAACGCTTAGTAATGATACCAGATCTGCTTTATTTGGTGCAAATAATTTGAGATCGTCCATGTACAAAAGATGTGAAATGATCTCACCCCCTCTGCGAAAGCGAAATCCCAGTTTTGAATCCCTAAGCAACGTGCTTAAGGGGTTCAAAGCCAGGCAAAACCACAAAGGACTCAAGCTATCACCCTGGAAAATACCTCGCTCAATCCTTACAGGTTCGGAAGTAAGAAGACTTCCTCCGCCCCCTGGAAGACAAAGGACCGTTGTCCATTGCCTCATACATGAATCAAGAAAAGCGCATAGATCTGTGTCAATCTTATACACTTCTAGTACTTTTCTCAACCATGTATGAGGCACCGAATCATAGGCCTTTTTATAATCAATCCAGGCAGCGGAGAGACCCTTCTTACCTCGGCGAACCTTTTCATTAATGGCCATGTCAATAAGGAGGAGCTCCTTAGTACCACGAGACCCAATCTTACATCCATTTTGAGCGGGATCTAAAATGCTGTTTGCATACAAATGTGTGTTTAATTTTGAAGTCAAAATGGATGTAAGAAGCTTATAAATTGTTGGTAAGCACGTGATAGGTCGAAAGTTCTTTGGATCCGTGATACTACCAGACTTGTGGAGCAGAAAGGTGATTCCTGTTGACATAAAAGATGGTAGGGATCCGGACACGATGGCTTCCTGGAATTGCCCAGCCAAACGTTCGTGTGAAGACCGCAGCCATTTGAGCCAAAAGTTATGTAATCCGTCCGGCCCAGGACTTTTCCAGTTATGGGTCGAACGGATCGCATCCCTGACATTGTCTGGGCTTATAAATATAGCCTCCATTGGCTGCAGGTGTTCACACGCGCGCTCAACAACACGCATCCAGCCACCATCGTTGTGATTAATAGGCACCGACCAAATATTTTTCCAAAATGTGAACATTTCTTCCATATTTGGTAACTGCCCATCAATCACATTCGTAGCAGATTCCTCCCAACTTCTATAAACCTTTCTTTGGTCACTTTGGAATATGCGATTCTGTTTATACCTATTTACACGTTCTTTATAACGACGGATACGATTTGCCCACGCACAAACTTTCTGCTTCAGGTAGTCTATACGTTCTGTTACATAGGCCATGTAATCCTGAGGTCTAATGCCAGTACCGGCAAAGGCCTGTGTAACATAACGCATGACTCTCGGCCGGATGTTTCCCGATCTGAAGCAGATTAACTTGCCAATAATGACCCTAGCTGCGCTGATACGCCGTTCAATCCTCATCTGCCATGCGGGTGTGTCCTCAGTGGACCGCACAACCCTATCAGGCTCAGGAAATCTGACACGGGCGGAGCGGCACGCTGCAACAGCTGCACAATAAAGAATTGAATGGGTATCAGTGAGACTATTGCTAGAACGAAGATAAGAGTCTAGCATGCAGTCTAGAGCCATTACAAGCGACATATTACGTCTATGCGTGGGAAAACGGGGCAACCGTGGTCTGTCGCGGGCTGGTATATCTTTAAATTCCAAAATCGCATCCTCCAAAGTCCTCCTTAATTGCTCATTATCTTGGGTACTTACGGTTGTAATCTCTACGCCCCCCACATCAGCATCTCCAACCACTAACCCTGCCACCGAAGGAGCGGACGATAACTGGGCTCGCGAATGGATGCTTTCGGTGGTGGATGCAGAGACTGTCACCTCGGAGCGAAGCCGGTCAAGTGCGGAGTCATCCAACGCACGATTACGTTGAATAAACCGCACCTGATCCGATAGTCGTTGGGCCGAAACAGTCAACTCTGGTTCAAGGGCCTGAAACAAAGACAGCAAACGGGTTCGCCACGCAGTGAGGTTAGTGCCACCCTCTGTCGCCCTATAGTACGCTCGCATGACATTTTCGTTCATATTTTGCGTCCATTTCATGCGGCGCACTGCACCACCGACGGCGGGGGCCGAACGCGGGGCGGATGCCCCAGTAGGCCCCAAGCGCGGCAGCGGTGGCCTCCCACGGCGCGGCGCTGGTGCTCGGCGCGGCGCTGGAGGCGGCAGCTCGTCGTCACTGCTCGACACGATTTCCTCAGGAGGAGTTGCGTACTCCTCCTCTGATGTCGTGGAGCTGCTCGGTGCGACGGGCTGCGGTGGTGGGCGTGCGTTTATGTTTCTACTCCTTGTAATCATTATTATAGTATCTATTTTCACATTGTCAACAGTTCACTTTTTTCAGGCACTTTTTGTAAGTTTTTCACAGTTGTGTATATAGTATTCTTTTTTTTTTCGTTTATTTTGCATTTTGCATACGGAATGAAATTATTTAAATATGATTAAAACTGGATTTTGAAAATAAATATTTTAAACAAAAATTGACAATTAAAAACGTGACCATTCCGTGTCACTTACCAAGGAGTATTATTATTATTTATTTCATTTTAATCTTATTATTTACATTTATACATATAACATTAAAAAAAAAAAAAACAACATTATAAATATAAATATAAAAAACAGTATCCCGCCGACGTGGGCCTTACGACCAGTCCGTCGGTGGTTAGGGCGACAGCGAAAGAAACCTCCTCACAATGCGTGCCGTACCCAAAACTGCTGCTCTTTGCATCCGACCCTTGATCCAGTTTTTTAGTGAGAGCCTCTTGAGATGGTGATCGAGACTCTTCGCTATAAGACCATTGACGGAAACTACCATCGGGACAATTATTGTTGAGTCAACATCCCACATGTCGGTAATCTCGTGAGCTAAGTCCAAGTATTTTGACAGTTTGTCCTTCTCAGCTTTCACAAGATTAGCGTCACACGGGACACTGATATCAACAAGAAATGCCCGGCGCTCTAACCGATCTACCAGCACGATATCAGGCTTATTGGCTACAATAGTCCTGTCCGTTATGATAGATCGGTCCCAATAGAGCTTAGCATGACCATTTTCCAAAACTGGCTCCGGTGAGTACTTATAAAATGGCACTTCAAAAGGTACAAGTCCGTATCGAAGAGCAAGTTCCTGGTGGATAATCTTGGCTACTTGGTTGTGCCTGTGCAAATACTCTCCATTGGCAAGACGACAACAACCGGAAATAACATGTCTGATGGATTCTCCTGGTTGGTGGCACGCACGACATATGTCAACAGTGCCATCCTTTATTATGTATTTCCGATAGTTGTTCGTCTTGACAACTTCGTCAGCAATTGCACAAGCAAAACCTTCGGTTTCTCCAAAGAGATCACCAAAGCGTAGCCAAGCCACGGACGCCAGAAGGTCTACATCAGGCCCATAGAGTGCCTGGTGGAACCGTCCATGAAGCTCCTTACTCTTCCATACACTTATACGGTCGTCAGTGCTAAATACTACCGGTTTATGCCAGTTATCTTTGGCTAAGGAGAGCGGTGTAAGACCATTATCTACTGCAACAATGTCCCGATGCATTCCACACTCAGCATGAAGGAAATATTCCCTAAGAATGCATACCTCACGGTTGTGTAAGTTTTTGGCATTAAGGAAGCCGCGACCCCCACACTTCCGTGGAATATACAATCTCATCACTGATGAGCGCGGATGATGCATGCGATACATTGTCAATAGTTTTCGGGCCTTTCGGTCCAGGGCATCTAATTCGGTCTGAGTCCACCTTAATATGCCGAAAGTATACATCAGCAGGGGCATTACCCAACTGTTGAATGCACGCACTTTGTTACCTCCTGACAAAAGACTTTTTAGAACTTTTGTCAAGCGGTTAAAGAAGCGTTCCTTCACTAGCTGTTTAATGTCCCCACTTAGTATGCCTAAGCATTCCGACATACCAAGGTATTTGTAGGTTTCGGTTTCAGAGAGAGATCTGAGGGACATTGTCTCCGAGAGTTGTAAATATTCGCTATTTACAACTCGGCCATTCTGCACATGTGCAACCGCACATTTATCTACACCAAACTCCATCCTAATGTCATTACCAAACGTTTGCGTAACGCTTAGTAATGATACCAGATCTTCTTTATTTGGTGCAAATAATTTGAGATCGTCCATGTACAAAAGATGTGAAATGATCTCACCCCCTCTGCGAAAGCGAAATCCCAGTTTTGAATCCCTAAGCAACGTGCTTAAGGGGTTCAAAGCCAGGCAAAACCACAAAGGACTCAAGCTATCACCCTGGAAAATACCTCGCTCAATCCTTACAGGTTCGGAAGTAAGAAGACTTCCTCCGCCCCCTGGAAGACAAAGGACCGTTGTCCATTGCCTCATACATGAATTAAGAAAAGCGCATAGATCTGTGTCAATCTTATACACTTCTAGTACTCGTCTTAACCATGTATGAGGCACCGAATCATATTATTATTATTATTATTATTATTATATAATTACAATTTGTTGTAAACTAAACTGTATTTACGAAATTAAAACTAATTAATGTACTTTTCATAAAACCTTTAATTCTATGACAAAAAGCCAAGATTTGTTTAGCGCCTCATTGTGCTAAACAATTTAAAGAAACATACATACATCTGTCACATTTGCTACGAACTATCGAGATGACGTCTCGATTTATTGTCATATAATTATTAATTAAATTATTGTCGGTTATTGGAAATTTTATTACGTCGTTTTTTTATTTACTTACTATTTAATTACTATCTACTTATCGTATCAACGTTGAGCGGAAAAAGTGTGGTATAGTTGTTGGAGAGTTGTAACTATATTATTCAAATGTAACTGTCACGAGCACGCGTTACGGATTAAGAACGTGCTATGTACATAGACATACGTACATACAATATAGATAGTTGTTTTCTTAGTCAGCCATGAATGTTGTCAGTACAAACAGGAAAATGCGAAAACTATATATACATACAATAAAAATGAAAGCTAGGTATTCATGAATACAAAATATGTCTTTTTTACTTACTGTTCCAATCGACATATAAAATATTTTTAATCTGGAAAATTCTCTAATCTTAAAGGGACCACAAAAACTTAATTATACTTGAAATACAATATAACCAAACTATTAGACGGTTTTTTATTAAACTTACGATGGTGTTAGACTACTATCTGATTCAACAAAATAAGTTCCTTTCCACCCAGGAAAATTCTCTACTGTTCTAATCGAATTCAAATATTAATAAAAAATAAAAATTAAAGTCAATATTTGAATTTGTATGAATTTGTATAATGAGTCATTAATAAAACTTCTTTTGCAAAAGTAAAAGTAATCAATTTACAATCTGACTAATATATAAGTGCGATTGTTTGGATGGATGAATGTTTGTTACTCAATCACGTCAAACTACTAAACGGATTTTGATGAAACTTAGCAGTATGTATATATATATAGCGTATATACTAGAATAACACATCGGCTATAGAAATACTAACTTTTGGACGTGGTTTTGTCTGTGACATAACATCAATTGTAACGCGATAACTAATTGCCACGAGAGATCCTGTTTTTAATGGTTTGGTTCATTGAATTTTACATAATTATTTGTAAAAATCCTTCTTATTGCTTGGCGACTTTAGAAGGAGTGGTATATTATTCAAATATACGTATATTAATAGAAATATAGCCAATTATGCTATTTCTATGTTCCCTGCTACACTCTAAACGGTTTAAAGAATTTTAACGTATAAGGTATCGCTAGCTTATGCTATGTACCTAGCCATAAAAATATATTATTTTCACTATCTACGTAGACGAAGTCACGGGCAACAGCTAGTATTTTATAAGATCCGTAAAAAGTAATAGTTAGAAAAATTTGCCTCTGTTTGATATTTTTTTTATAGTTATAGATAGAAAACGCAATAAAGCCTAAAATAAACAAAAGCTTTGTGTGGTGAAACTCAAAGCAGTCACTCTTTATACACTAGTGGTTGACGAAGTATTTTAACGCGATATCAATTTAAGAGACATACATACACATATATAGAGAATGCACTCTATATATAGTGAATACATAATTATTTAATGACAGCAACCGTAAACGATTTATATATATAAAGAAAAGGGAGTACTGATGTTAAAATTTTGACCTAATAGAATAGTTCAGAATGTCTTATGAATTATGTCATACAGAGTTTTTAATGAAGTTTAACATTGTTATTTATTACTAAATACGTCGTAGCTGATGAACATAATGGAATAATTTGATATCCAACCTATTCTATTAAAAATGTAAGGACCCACTAAAAAAGAAAAGAATAATAAATGTACAAATTGATTTATATATATGTAAATAAAAAATCGTGATTTAGGGAAATGATTGAATTAGGGAAGATATTGCTGCTATTGGAATCTTTATTATTTCAATATTGATAAAACTCTCCTTCATTCGCAAACCTTTGTCCAATCCAATAAAAATGTATAATATAAATGAATTGCCTTGAAAATATTTCAATAACACATAATCCTTTTACTACTTTTTATTTGATTGTAGTTCCATTTGATATCGAACTCTCAGACATGTTCAAAATTATTGAGTGTTTACTACCTACATACTTACAAAATTACAGCAAAATTCGTTTTAGATTACGACAGATAACTTTCCTATCTACCTGTCTCGAAGTCGTTTTTTTTTTTGTAGTTTACTTGTTTTACAATTTTAAGTTTTAATAGTAGTAGTAGTAAGGTGAGTAGCTTATATGTAGAGTGATTTGTTACGACAATGACAGCTTTTTTAGCATGTATGAGCAGCTAATATAGAGATACAATTAAACATTAAAAAGCCCCTATACAAAGAGGATAAATTTTTTGTTGTACTAAATGAACCTCCGAACACACTAATTTTACTTGTTTAGGTTTTTACTATCAATATTGTATAAGAATCTTTCACCAGCACCAATAAAAGCTCCATCTATTGGAGACTACTACTTCTATTTCGACCAAATATAATTCGGAACCATCTCGACAAACCAAGCTTTCGATTAAAAAAACCGCATTCAAATCCGTGCACGCGTTTCGCTGCTACGTTTCCACAGACACACCGATACATAGGTCAAATATATAATATACTTTTAACACACCTGTTATTGGGCCGGGGGTTAAAAGTCTTCGAAACAATGCGGAACGATTATCAGAATATGCGTTCAAAACACCATCAGAACTTTTTAAATGTCCATTAATACATCAACTGGAATTATAAACCATTTCAAACACAATTAATAATTGTTTCATAGTTGTCGGAAAGATCGCTTGACATACAAAAAATATGTCCAATACAGAACCTCCTCCAATTGAAGTTGGTTAAAAAGGACCTTCAAAAAACCCAATCGTATTAAACAAAGTACCCATGCCTTGATTTATTTACTTTAGTAACTTCCCAAACAAGAACTTTAATGAAAAGGAATCCGGACAAGGAACAAATTAAGGAATAGATTGAGATTCTGTGTTGGTTTTCCTTTCATTGAGAAATTTATTTATCTTCAAAAAGGTCTTGTGTATTGCGATAACTAAGCCGTAATAAATTCAAATGTGATTCCTAAAAAGCTTTAAGAATGAAACAATGTTACTATTCATATAATATAAACGAAATATTTTTATAAAATGGTAAGTTAATATTGGATACCTCATCGAACGAAGAGGGTGTAGGTAATCTAAATAAAAGTATTTCTAAAAAACAATATTACATTTATTTAATATTATTGCACTTTCAGTTAATTCAGTATACCCCGCAGAAGCTGTCATAGCCAATAGCACTAAAACAATAGTTTATCATTAATTATTATATTATAATTATTATTGTTGTGTTGTCCTTAAATTCTTAATAATTTATCATTTTTACTTAAGTTACTAGATTAAGTCCATATTCTTTGTTCGAGATAGAGGTTTAATGCAATTACGATTTGAATTTCTTTCATTAAAGAGGTAAATTGCGTTAACATGTATGCAGTTGTTTCACTTTCCTTGGATTTCAAATGTATGTCTTTATAGTTTGCATCCATATTTTAATATGTGTGAGTGTGAGAGGGTGTGTAATATGTGTGAGAGGGTGTGTAATATGTGTGAGAGGGTGTTATATATTTGACCTATGTATCTGTGTGTCTGTGGAAACGTTGCAGCGAAACGCGTGCACGGATTTGAATGCGGTTTTTTTAATCGAAAGCTTGGTTTGTCGAGATAGTTCCGAGTTATATTTGGTCAAAATAGAAGTAGTAGTCTCCAATAGATGGAGCTTTTATTGGTGCTGGTGAAAGGTTCTTATAAAATATTGATAGTAAAAACCTAAACAAGTGAAATTAGTGTGTTCGTAGGTTCATTTAGTACAACAAAAAAATTTTCCTCTTTGTATCGGGGCTTTTTAATGTTTAATTGTATCTATCTCTATATTAGCTGCTCATTAATACTAAAAAAGCTATCATTGTCGTAACAAATCACTCTACATATGAACTACTCACCTATCTATATTAAAACTTACAATTGTAAAATAAGTAAACTACAAAAAAAACGACTTCGAGACAGGTAGATAGGAAAGTTATCTGTCGTAATCTAAAACGAATTTTGCTGTAATTTTGTAAGTATGTAGGTAGTAAACACTCAATAATTTTGAACATGTCTGAGAGTTCGATATCAAATGGAACTACAATCAAATAAAAAGTAGTAAAAGGATTATGTGTTATTGAAATATTTTCAAGGCAATTCATTTATATTATACACTTTTATTGGATTGGACAAAGGTTTGCGAATGAAGGAGAGTTTTATCAATATTGAAATAATAAAAATTCCGATAGCAGCAATATCTTCCCTAATTCAATCATTTCCCTAAATCTCGATTTTTTATTTACGTATATATAAATCAATTTGTACATTTATTATTCTTTTCTTTTTTAGTAGGTCCTTATATTTTTAATAGAATAGATTGGATATCAAATTATTCCATTATGTTCATCAGCTACGATGTATTTAGTAATATATAACAATGTTAAACTTCATTAAAAACTCGGTTCATTCATAAGAACTTGATTCATAAGACATTGTGAACTATTCTATTAGGTCAAAATTTTAATATCAGTTCTCCCTTTCCTTTCTCTGCAAAATTTAACGGTACTTAAAAGGTACAGAAATATTTGTTTATAAGCTTTCTACTGTGATTATTTTTGTTGTTTAAAAATGCAGTCATATTAATAATAACAAAACTGAGTTTATATTACAAATACTGGTATGTCCAACATATGAAACGAACATTATAGTATCAGGAATGATTTTAATAAACTGGCTATTTTTTTACAATACATGAAAATAATATACCTAATACAAGAGTAAATAATACAATCATTCAAAAGACAAGATTTATTGAAGGAACAATGAAATATATAATTGTATATGAGCTACGCACACACAGGTAGACACACAAGACACACAAGAGAGCAGTAGTAGAGTGGACAAGTATGGCAAAAGAGAGAGTGTTCTACTGTTTTGAAGTGCCTACAAGGGATATGGGCTATTTCTATCCAAAGACGCTTCAATGAGTGTTTCACATTAAAAAAAAACAAATTTATAATGAATTTTGACCGCCCCGTTGGTCGAGTGGTTAGCGCAGACGCCTTACGTATAGCGACGCAATTGGGTTCGGGTTCGATCCCCGACAGGGACAGGCATGTATGTGATGAACATATGTGTCTGTATTTCTGGGTTTGGCCGTTTATTAAGTATATTCTCAGTATTTTTAATACGTATTTCTATGTATTTGTGCCGTTGTCTACCACCCTTAACACAAGCATATAATTTGCTTACTTAGGGGTTAGATCAATGTGCGTAACTTGTCCTGTCTTATTATTATTTAAATATTGCAATGAAATTATTTGAACTAAAAGGAAATTAAATGTATAAGCGGAGTAATGCTTTCTATTTAATGTCTTTCTGATTCTAGATAACGGAAAAGTTTGTCGCAAGGTCGATGAAATTAACGCCTCCATTTTATTTAATTTAAATAACAGTAGCAGCTAAACAGTAATAAAGGTAAACATGTCCTGAGCTTTTTACTGAAAATCTAGCTTTTAGAATTTTGATAATAGTTTCATAATATATCTTACATTTGTGTTTATTGAATTATTAAAACAGCTCTTTAAATTTTTATTTCAATCTTTATAAGTTGTCGAAATTTTTTTTTTTTGTAAATATGTAGATTTAATCTTTTGATCGAATGAAAATGAGGTATGTTGTCTATATGAGTCGGCGACGAGACCAAAATATACCCAAGTGAATATCATTATTCACCACTTATTCAAAATGTATGTGAAAGAGGTCCAAAGACCTCAAATAATTGAGATATGTGCAATTTATAAATATCCTTATAGATATACATATATATATATATATATATATATATATATATATATATATATATATATATATATATATATATATATATATATATATCTTTATATATATATTTCTTGTGTGCGCGTGTATGTCACTGAACTCCTCCTAAACGACTGGACCGATTTTTATGAAATTCTTTGTGTGTGTTCAAGGGGACTTGAGAATTGTTTAGATTCACAATTTGATCCACTGGGAAATGGTTTTTAATTATTTTTTAATGTGAAAGTAGGTGGTGATTTTGGAATGTTTCACATTGGTTCCGGCGGACTGCGTTACCATGGCAATGTCAAATATTAAATAATATTATATTTTAATTATAGTCTGCCCTGACAGTTGACGTTGCGATAGAAATAAGAAAAATATTTTAGTACTAACGGCCCGATACGTGCATCGCTACGTAAAAAGTGAAATTTAAAAAATATATATTTGAACAAATTCATTTATTCAAACAAAAAATCTTTATTTACATATTCATACGATATCGATTGGTCGAATTATGATAAATGTACATGTAATGACGTTAGACATTGTGATATCTTTTTAATATATATTTTTTTAAAGTTTGTTTTTTAAATTAAAGACGCGTGTACAAGACAACGTCTGTTGGGTCCGCTAGTATATATATATATATATATATATATAAAAATACTGAATTGATTAAGAGTAGTGAATATATATATATATATTCACTACTCTTAATCAATTCAGTATTATATATAACATTACAATTATTTATATATAATATATATAAGTATTATTTATTTAGTCAATTAAACTTCTTTACAAACATTACATGTTTAAGTCATACCATCAACAGATATCTTTATTTTTTATCAAAACCTACCCTCCAATTATAGGAAAGCTAACATATATATGTAAAAATATTTAAAGCAGTACATACAACTTAGTGAGTTCTTTAAAGGGATCTAATGGAACAAAATAAGATTATAAACACTAAATATTTAAGCAATTACCCATATATATTTAGTTTTTTGATCAAAACTATATTAGCTAGTAGTAGATAATATATATTAACTAGTAGTAGATATACAACACGTGCGAGTTCAATTCGAGTTACGTTGGTACATCACCAGAATTCGCATAAGAATATTTGAAATCAAATATTATACAATTTCTGAAAAACTATTAGTATTTTAAACTTTTATAAGTAATAATCTAATTTAAAACATTCTGTTGCTTATATTTAATTTGTTTTTTTTCCTGGCTATATGTCTCATTAGGCAATTTGTTCCTCAGAAATTTAATCTGTTTGTCTTCTGAATGATTGCATTCAGATATTCAATTACTTTAAGTTGATTGTCCGTTCATATAAGACTTTTAATTTTGAGAGGATCCTAATAAGAACATTTTTAGTCAACTATTATTATAATAATTATTAAATTAAAACTATTAAAAATATATGAGTATTATAAAATAATACGTATAGAATCTATGTTCAAGAATCACATAGAATACTAAAAAAAGAAGATTTGTGAGGTTCATCTGTTGCCTCATCCGAAAATTACAAAATAGTTTCCACACGTGTTCGAAATAAATCAAATAGTAATTTAAAAGAAATTAATCCGTTTCATTATGCAAATTAAGTTTGTTTCAATATAGTTATGTCGCAGGCAATTACCGGCGACTATACTAAAAAGTTTGTTGATAATTTGTTCCCGCGAATGACAAAGAACCGACGAAACGAATACTCTGACATAATAAACCTTTCAGGAGGGAATGAGCTTATAAAAGTTCATTCAAATATTATACACATATTTTAATATAATAACTTTAATGCTAATAAAATATAATAAAAAAAATATTATTTTTGATTTCATCTTCAATCTTATAAACTAACAGTAATACTTCTATCGGATAGAATGTTGTAACTAATAATCTAAGATTAAGATTAAGGTTGGCTTTGTTAAAAAATTGTGTAAGTACAAAATGTTACAATTTTATTCTTAGTAAGTAATAATCACATAGTAACATGAGTTACTATGTGATATTTGAGTATTTTTTGATAATTGATTTATTGATTGATTTACTAAGGAATTGAATATTAAATCATACTGTGGCAATCCATAAACACGAGCTGTCGTTTAATAATTGTCTGTCAGTTTCAATAAAGCGGAACTTGGAAATTAGACCATAGTCACCTATAATACAGTATTATACTGTATATTCTATAATATATTGTAAGTTTTATAATAATAGTGCATGTGGAAATAAAAAGTGTTTTAAAACATTTAAGAAAACTAATCTACCACCCATTTTTTGTACGAATAAGAAATAGAATAAGAAGTTGAAGTTATTACTTTTATTTATTTAAACTAACCTCTTGGTGTAAATAATTGTTATGTGTCTTATACATATGGGTCCGCTAAATAGAAGGCCTATTTCCAATTTCATGGCATCAATCGTAACTTCTTGGGGAATTTATATGTTGTAAATTTCTTTTATGTTAGTTAGTTTTTCTCATTATAAGAGGCGTATTAATCGTATCTCGATGCGATAGTGTAAAACTTCCTTTGTTTAACCATGTATCGTACCATTACATTATTTGTCAATTATAAAAGGAAATATTGCTGAATAAATACCTATCAAAGGATCATGAAAACTTTTGGATAATTTTTAACGTTTGACAAGTTAACAAAACATAGGTTTGGTTAATTTTAATGTTAGCGTCAATTTAAGATCTTAAATCTGTACCAAAACGAAACAAAAAATAATATCAATACATTCATACAAATCAATTCATACATCAATACATTACACCTTTATTACATAGATCAATTCAAGATCAGTTCAATATTACTCTATAGAGTGGAGTATACTTCTTGGTGGAAAAGGCCATAGGCAGTATTGGTATTTAAATCCAAACACTAAGTCCGAGGACAGCATCCTTTAAATGGAAAACAAGTACAAAAGTAAACAAAAACTTCAATTTAAATACGTGTTGTGTAAATAAAAGTTCCTAAAGTTGAGGGCGACACAAGATTACGCAAATGCCCAGAAAACTAAATTGAGAAAAAAAAAATAAAAATACAAAAAAAGTAAATACAGAATGATATCAATTATTCACACGTCTTTGAATGCATTAATGTAAAGTTATATGACGTGTTAGCTACCTTTTCTATAAATTTTAAAATTACACGATAATCATTTTTAATAAGAATTTAATTTGTTTATTAAACCTAGTATTAGTATTATATAATTCAAATCTTACAATATAGTATTCAAAATAATATGTATAGTTTTAAAAAGATTCAAGGTTCTTAGAGCCTTGAAAATATTTTTCTTAAAACTGATAATGTCTAAATAAAACCATATATTTTAATATTTTTTCTTTAAACTGATAATGTCTAAATAAAACCATTGTAAACAAAAAAAAACAAATTCATAGTTTTTTATACTAGGGCTTTGTACTAAAACCAACATTTTTATTTTGGTAATCACTATACCTGATTACAGTCTAGGACCTATTAGAGCTGAGGAATAATTTGTTTTATATATTTTTTCTTTTAAATTGGTTGAATCCCTTGACATACAAAAATAATTGTTTCAAGCTTAATATATTATGTGCTCAGCGTGTTAAATTAATAATATGTTATAAAACATAAGGCATGATATAGGAGAGCTTCTTCAAGAAGGAAACCACTCTTGTTTATATTTTTCTTCAATGACAATTTTACTTAGTTTTTAATATGAAACAAAGTGTTCTTAACTTTCTGCTTTAAATCTAATGCATTTCAAAGAGAACATAAATGACATTCCAAAGTGAATTAAAAAAGAAAGCTATTCTTGTAATGGATTAATTTTAAAGCTCTTAGCTGTTGGTTTTGAAGAAAAGGAAAATATTTTTAAATATTTAATTCTGTGCTTTTTCAAATTCTGTGTATGAAAAAGTAGCGACAAGGAATATTGACATATTATGATACTATTACTACGTCATATGAACTTACAATGTCCCTGACGCTTCAAAGAGCAGGATTTTTAATTAGAAATATCGATTGTGGATTCACAAAGCTTGTGCATCATACCAAAACTAAATATATTGTGAAAATGACATTTTGTATGTGACAAGGACCAATAGTTCTAAAAGTAGTAGTAGATTTAGAAATTAAAAATATTTTTATACCATAACTTCATAAACCTGAAAAGACTGTATGCCGTTAATTTTATTTCATCATGTCAGAATTTTTTTTTTTGCTTTCTACAAACGTATTAAATTGTAAGAAGCCCCATAAAGTTATGCAATAAAAAAAAGGTTATGAAACTCTGGCGTGTTATAACTAATTTGTTTTCAATATTGTGTCTATTAAAAAATAAAAATGTAATGGTTCGAAATTACCTAAGTTTTTTAAGTGTTTAATTTGATTTTAAAAACAATTTAATTTTCCAGGAGTTTATTTCTTTACTATCATGAAAATAAGTATTAGTATTTGACACAGGTACTTTACTTAATTAAGATTTTTTATGGTCTTTAGATTATTTTTACAAAAAGTAACATAAAATAGGCACACTCCCTTGATCTAAAAATGCATCCACTTTTATTATTTCTGTATCCGATCTTGTGTAATGGAAGTCTCTTAATTGAGGCAGACAGCACGCCACAATATTTACTAGAGGATATTTATAGTCATCAAAAGTACTGGTAAATTAAATTTATATAAATATAGAATGTAAAAAACCGATACGGGCAGGGATTCGAACCCGCGACTACTGGGAAACCGTCCCGTCGCTCTACCAACTGAGCTACCGTATCGCTGTCCGTCTCGGTGAATTAAGCATTCTATATGTGATCGTCTTTATCTTTATCGGTTTTTTACATTCTATATTTATATAAATTTAAATAAGCTTAACATGGCTATACATGTTTAAAGATATTTTCAAAAAATACTGGTAAATTGTTAGAGAATATCCATGAGCTCTTTTCTTTGCTTATATATTGAGGATTGGGCAAAGCGAGTTCAACAAGACTATATCTACCTCTATGTATTTATCTATCTCTATGTATTTAAGAATTATTCAACTTTCAGAAGTATGTTAGCAACAAAGGGGATACCAAAAGGTCACTCGCCTCAAACATTTTACAAATTCACGGCTAAAATGTTTACGGACAATTTTTTTTACAAAAATGCTCTCTTCAAAAGTTATTAGGGAAGAAAAATTTATTAAAATATTTCTTTGTTGACGGATAAATTAGTTAAAATTTTAAAACCGTATCAGAGGAATGTATTAAATACAAGAAGAGATATAATTGTTATTTAAAATAATTTTGGTAAAATATTAACTCGTTTTTTTATTCAGCCGATCAGTCTTTTTTTTTTTAAATAAACATGGATATTTTTTTCAGTATGCCTTTTAAAAAGCAGTCGTAATATCCAATATATCCGATTAAATATTATCTTAATACTACATGATTTCCTCTCCTTCATACTAAATTAATATTTAATAGTAGAGTTTCTTGAAACATTCTGGTTTTAACTGAAACAAAGTTACAAAGCAACAAAGTTTTTAAAGTTATAAACCTTTATTTTATATTAAAAATCCAAAACAAGTAACAAAGTAATATATTATGCATCTTATAATATAAAACAATTACTATACATAGACTATTTCCTGTTATATTGTCATTATTACTAATTACTTTAATTTCTTTAATTTTATTATGACCAATATTAATAGATTATAGACCCCGTCCGTCGACTAACGGGACGGTTTTCCAGTAGTCGCGGGTTCGAATCCCTCCCCGTATCGGTTTATTTTTCATTCTATATTTATATAAATTTATGTAAGCTCAACCTGGCTATACATATTTATAGATATTTTCTAACATTAGGTATATGTATTTAAATGTTTGCGTGTTTACTGATACAATATTTAAATTTAATTCAGATATTATCTCCATTATTGTATACTGTAAGCTTCGAATGTTATCAAAGTATTAGAGTAGAAGTTTTCGTCTCTTTTGTGCTTCTACAATTTTCCGAGAAACGTACTAAACGGTAAAATCTTGCGAGATGTTGTAACTACAAGTGCTATGACCATTCCAAAACTTCGATTTCTTATGCATATCCATAATATTTAATATATCATTGGGTAATGATCTTTAGGCCCTTTTTATTTATTAATATTCTGAATCAATATAGTAACCAGAAGCTAACAGAGTCAGTGTTACCAAGAGGATGAGAACAATTATGTAATGTTGGGTTGACACGGTCTTGATTGAACATTCGTCAACATGTGTACACGTTTTCATTACATTCCGACATTTAAAAAACAAAGCTTACTAAGTATTAGAATTCAATAATCAGTATTTAGTATAAGTAATTGAGCTAGTACTGAAGTAGGTACTTACACTCAGAGTATATATAAGAGTATAAGATTTGGGAAGTCAGTTTTCAAAATCTGACATTTAATTGACTTAATTAGTTTTCGTAAATTAAAAATTAAAAAAATAAATCTATGCATAATACAAATTTATCATATGATAGGATGATTTATATAAATAGATCGTTTGATCCACAAATGGAAACGAAGTCTTAAAGGCAAGTAAATTACCTTGAAGTGTGAGATGAATCTCGATGGTTAATTGGTTCTGTCATCACAGAGAATACATTACGATGAGGTAGAAAACAATGACTACCAGCTAAATGTACAGTCAAGAATCAAAGTACAATAACCTGTTAAACAAAATTATGAAAGAATATCATTTGTTAAAATATAACTTTTAATAAATATTTAATGAAAAGTCATCCAGACCTTCTTCGTCAGGTTTTGTAGTGTGTAGGCTTTTTAAAGGAATTTATCACTCATTAAATTAGTAATTGTTAACATCCTTACTCACTTATAATAAATCTTAACATGAACTACTCATCAGATTGGAAAGATATACGTAGATATTCAATTTATTCTTAAAAATATACAATTTGTAACAAAATATTAAATTTACAACTATAGATTAGACAATTTATTTGATTAAGTTACAATTACTTTATTAATTAACAACAACAATTACTTTAATTAATTTAAATACTAATAAATTTACAATTGTAGACAATACTATTATCGCCAGTAGGTAATCACTAAATTTTGAAAAGAAATTTAAAAATGTGAGTCTAATCATTTGTAATTCTTTCTATTTTATTAAATAAAAGGCCTATTAAATGTGATTTTAACAAATTTTATTACAAAACAATTGTAAAAAGATCTAATCAATATAAATTACTCAATTTGGAATTAATACAAGTTTGTATTTATTAAAAAATAGGAGTAAAAGCTCTCTTACGAAACTCGACACCTGTTTATTAAAATAAATTGATTTGATTTTCATTGAAAGCGACAAGTACGAAGCAATCGAGTCAAAAATCCTTTGAATTCAACTTAAACATACTTAATATTTTTTTAAGAAATCTCATTACTCTTTCAAGCTTTTAGAAATATTTAAAAACCAATGAAATATCTTTTATGGTTCTTAATACTTTTTATAAAAATATATGTATGTTATTGAAATATTAGTGTTTCTGTGTTACAAAACTTTTGTTACTCTAAAGAATCCACATCTGAGTATCTTATCAGAAGCAATGAAACATCTCAACCTACGCCAGGAACTGCCAATACGTAGGAAACTCCCAAGTTACAAATAGGGAGAAGGAGGAAGTCCTTCTGTCAAGAGAGGCCGTGTTATGAGTTGAGGGTATCTCTAAACAGGTTTGGGGATCTATTGTTATAAATAGGAAAATAGGTGTCGAGTTTATGAATTATTGGGATATACTCGTTTAAAAGCGGCAGCTCTGTAGGTGTGAATAATGATTGACGGTGTGATCTTTTAGTACCTTATCTAGTTTTATCAGTTCTTTACCTTAGTAGCCCTAATAAAAAGTTAAAATATTGCAGAGTGAAAGAAGTGAAGGAGATAATATATGTTGATAAAGAAAATAAACTATAACCTCATCAAGTTTTATAAAAAACCATACAGAATTTGAGATTTATCGTAATTATAGCAGAAATGTTTTTGCTTGTTTAGGTGAAAATAGGAGAATTTTCTGGATGAAAATGACGCAATGTGTTGACTTGAGAGTTGAGTAATAAATTATAGCTAAGTTTAAATTTATCTGGAAGTTTTTCTGTGTTGCGAACATACAAGCCGACATGAAGATTTATAGAAAACATCTATCAAAAACTTGTGTAGACATAGGTAGCAAGTTTTTTTGCGATTATTTTGTTTTATGTATAAACTAGCACATTTATTTTTGTAAACAGGGCCGTGTCAGTAATTTAAACATTATAGTTTATTAATCTCGATTACAAATACCAGTTTAAAGATTTGATTTAGTTTAATAAGTTCGGTGACTTGACACTAAATATGTTAAATACAATAGATACTTTCTGGATTTAGTGATAAGAACCATGAAGCCGTCTGATCTTATTCTCAACATACATTTTTACTTTGTCAAATCCTAAAATCCTACATACGTGCCGCTAGCTTCAAAAGGGTAAAGCAATAAAACAACAAAATTTACTATTTGATTAATATTATATATCACGTAGATATGATATGAGAATGTAATGTGTCAGGTTAGACTTACTTAGGTTTTTAAATAACTTGTAAGAATATTTTTTGGTTTTTGTAATTTTTTTTTAAATGTAAAAAACTATATTTTCCTTGGCGGCTTCTTACAAGACTTCTTACACTTCTAAAACCCTTTAATAACCTGGGATTAAAAATTTATAATGTGTAAAATAAAACGGAATGAAACAGCGTAAAATTACTTGGAACTGTAATTATAAGTTATTTTATTCTCAACTTCTGTGACAGTCGTGATTTATTTTGAAAACATTTTGTTTATTCAAGAATTAGGTTTTAAAATTGATTTGTGTAAACATTTTTTTTTTACATTAAATTATTAAGAATTATAATTTGTAAATATTACAAATTATCGATGAACGCTTCCCCTATGTTATAGTATTATATATATACTCCCCTAGTTTATGTAAGTTTGAAAGTTTAGAAATAGAGTTTAGAAATTTAATAATATTTATACAAAGAAATGTTTACCTAATGAGGTATTATGTCGAGTATTTTTTGAAGTGAAACTTCTTTATCGGGGTTGGAATAATATTTAGTGTAACATTTTTTCGTTACGCGTGACATTTTTCCGTTACGCGCAAGCTTTTTTCGTATAGCTTCATCACTTTAACACCATGTTGCTATGGAAATACTAAATAATCAAAATGACAAGTATGTGGATTACAAAACACAATTTACATTAAACAATAATAAAATTATCGGATTAGAGTTTTATAATTAAATAATGAATTGTAATTACATACTGGACAATACGACTTTATGGACTTGCTATTGAAACTAATAAATAAATTCAAGATTATAACATGAAGAAGAAATTATGAAATATAATTTATAATATTTTTAAAATACATTGATTGTCTGAAATAGAAGAAGTAAGAATGAAAAGAAATACGAGTTTTGGCTGAGAAATGGAGCATTGGGGTCCTGATCTTTACAAGGTCTGTTTTGCTATACCTAGAACGAACAACAACTCGAAACAGCAGAAACAATGATGAAGAATAATTTTATTTGTGATATAATGACGATCCAACATGTTAAGAAGACTAAAGTTATTATTTTTAAAGTGGATTGTGTACATTTGTCTGTTTTTATGGTACTTATGTGTTTCTTCTATGAGAATATTATACGTCAGAAACACTCGATTCACTTCTTACGTTTTAATTAATTAATACCCCTTAGCATCCGACGTGCGTTAGGAAACGCCCGTTTTGAAAAAGCGTAAACATCTGCGATAACGTTTGGGCGTTACGAAACGCCCTAAAAATAACTCCTTGGGAATTAATAAATTTACGAATTAAATGTTTATATTCTTTTATTTCTAACATTACTAATGCATTACCAAAAAACCAGAAGCCCGTAAGATTTTTTTTACTAACTCGGCTTAGTAGAAAATAATTACGTACGTCTTTCAATTCAGCGCCTTTGTTCAGTACGGGTGTAGAACTGCAAGACGATCAATTGTTACGAATATCTTTAAATTTATGAATTAAAAGCGGAAAGTCATGTTTCATTTCTGTAGTCGATAACCTATATAAATTACAATAACAGCGAGTTTTGTGTTTTTATTGATAAAAATATAACAAATATGTAACCTTGAAATGAATAGACTACAACAGTCCCGATTTCTAAAAGCAAATTTATTATTCTATTTTTTTTTTATTTTAACTCGTGTAGCACCTCATTTTTTTCAACTCATTTTTATCAGTAGGTATTGATGAGAGTCTATATTTTACTGCTGCCTGAAGCCGTAAACAAATAAAACTAAAACTTTGTCAACGTTTTCAGAAAAGTTTTTATATGATAAGTATATTAGTGTTATACGACAATGAGTTCAGAATTTTATCCTCTGATTAAGAAATGATTTAGTTTACCTCAAAATTACGTTAATATTACTCAAATTTGTTTGAAACCAAACCTTAATAATTCATACGGACGTTTGAGATGTTTAGCTATTTATGAAAAATCTATTGCTTTTTGTAGCTACATAAAAGCACTATAATAATCTTGAATAATGAATTATTATTACAGTAGCAAGAAATATAAGTAATACGTTAACAATTATTTATTAAAAATGAGGGTACACCGAGCGCGAAATTACTGAATCGACGATTTTTTCCCTACGTTTGCGATTATACAGTCCAGTTATTATTATTGCTTGGATACATATTATGATTTTTTCTAAAAGAACCATTTATAAAGAAGGTAGAAAATAAAACTTTTTGACAAAATACAAACATTTTCATTCTAAGTCACATTTTTCCGTTACGCGCCATATTTGAAGTAAAAATTTTATCGACGGATGGGAGAAATTTTATAGCAATGTCAAAAAATTGTAACTTTTTTCTGTTATTAATTAGCCATTCCTGTAAAGTTGTAATTAGTAAAACATTTTTCAAAAAATTATGTCATAAAGAAGTTTCACTACTTACATGTGTACACTAATACACACACACATATTTTTTTATTTCATGTTATTGCCCGTGACTGTATAACCATGTTATATTCTAGCTTATCAAAAACGATACAATCTTGTTATTCAATTTTGGAAAATCTTCACCTACACTGATAGGTAGAGACCTCATGTTATATTATTCGCTAAAGATAAACGAAGAGATAAGTGTTTTAATAGAGTGAATTAAAATAACGCCATTTGGGTAATTACAAGGCCTTCCTTGTGTAAGTATATTCAGAGCTCGTTCCAGCTCAATCACGGTAATGATTGCGACAATTTAATATCTTTCTAGAGTTTTAACCCCCGACACAAAAAAGGGGTGTTATAAGTTCGAAGTGTGTATCTGTATATATGTGTATCTGCCTGTCTGTCTGTGACCTCGTAGCCGTCAAACAGTTGGACGGATTTGACATCAGTTTTTTTAATGACGGAATGGACGAATAGTCCCCCGACGGAACGAGACTTCAATAAATACATATTATTTTTAGCCTTTATTGAGGTCTTTTTGTATCGAGGGTTTTTGCTACCATAAATGTTACCAGATTGATACGACAAATCCTTCTATTAGAAGTAGTGTTAACCAAGATTTCTTACGAGTTGTTAAAAAAAAATGTTTTCAGCTTTTACATTTTTTTGTATACAACATTATATACACAGACATATATGTTATATGACAGCTAAGCTATTACTACAACTACAACTAAGCTACTTATAACAAGGACAAACTATTATATTATCTCTCTTATTATAATCTATCAAGTCAAAACGATAAACTTAAGTCTAAAACATCTTTAAGCGGAAGGCTTCATTTCACAATTTCCGGACTTCATCTCTTATCCAGCTTTTATAAAAAAATAAGTTTTGTTTAAATTAAGAAAACAACCTTCTCTTAAACTAATATTTTGCGATTAGAAATTCTCAAATGTTTTGATAGTGTTTTTTTTGTTTATGAATAAAATGTTGACTTTTGACGTTTGATTGATGTTTTAATTTTTAATTACTTAAATTCAATGACCTTACGTCTTATTAAAACGAATAAGAAGGATGGTTCGATCTATAATATTAGAATTATTGATATAAGATATTACGTCACTAATTGGTTTTACCAAGTATCGAATAGTGATGTAATTTATATTGCTAATATCATTTTCATAATGTTTACATTAAAGGTACTTCGATCATCAATTTACAATTTCAATTTGATCTTTCAATATGATTACAATTTTAAACGTTATCATAACAAAACAAAAATACTCAGTTTTAGGTAACCGAAATAAAGTTGTTTACTTGGTCTTTCAAAAAATTCTCTCTTCTAAAATTTTATTTTTTTAATCTTATATCTTTCTTATCTATCTATCTTTTATCGTTATATTTTTTTTTTATATATGATACTTGATTTATAACGGCCCCAGTTATTTCGAGGCTAGTTATGATATTACGTTTCACTATTATTATTTAAATATGGAATATGTACTGGTTATATTCTCAATTATATTTAACCACGCTAAAGCATAAAGAAGACTATATAAGTATATCAACTTGCACGACAACCAATTTGGATTTCGACCTGAATTGTCTACAGAAAATGCCGTGTTGGGTATTAAGCATGCTGTCACATACTATACGAAGAGAAAAACTCCAATTTACGCCTGTTTTTAGGATCTTTCGAAAGCATTTGATTTGGTGTCATATGATGTATTGTGGAAAAAAATGGAGCATGCCAATATACCCAATGAGCTTACATGCAGGTATTCACAAAAATCTTACAGCGCTCTTAGAGTTCAGTACAGGCTACCTCGTTTCTGTAGTGCGTCAGGGATGTTCGCGGCAGCGCGAGTTAACTGCTTCTTTGCTACAATGCGCAAAAGATGTGGCTCCTTTTTACAAAGACTGCGGGGTAGCACCAACAGCATCTTGAAAATGATCTCGAATAGATTAGACTGTGTGTATGTGAACCACTGCTGTGCCTTTTCGAGTGGGATGTTGAAGCAATTAAAATACTTACATAGGTATCAATTTCCATTGTTGATAACAAAATGAGCTTTAATTATGTTACTCGATATTAATGAAAAATAATAAAATAATAATAAAGTTAAAATATATATTTGTTTTTCGGAAACCGCCTCACCGCAGAATACATATATAAGTATTAAACGATGCTGCGGTAAAACTCAACCGAGTAAAAAACGCTAAATGTCCTGACTGTTTTAAACTTTTTAAACTATTAATATATATATATTTATATTATATATTTTCTCTGTAGGTAGTCTGGGGTTCAGAAAAAAATATTTTCCCATACTAATTAACATTACTAGTGAAATTCGAGCATCATATTGAAGACTACTTACAAATGTACACAATATATGTAGGCAATTAACATTTTGTGAGAAAAGTTTGTCTAAACAAAACGCCCAAATCTTGGTTTATTTAGTTTTAAATGTGTACGACTGTTGTTTTGTTTTGTATTGTTTGTTTGTTTGTGTTGTTTTGTATTGTTTGTGCTATTAATATCTAAACGGAATACCATATTGATCGTTAGTTTAAGCATAGATTTAACGAGACTCGACGCGTCATTCCATCATAAAGGAGACACATGTTCTACGTGACTGCTAATATTGTATTTATATTAAGGACTTTACCATTATTACAAACATTTAAGATTTAATAAGCTTCAATGAAATTAATGAATAATGTAATTGAATATTTTAAATGTTTTAATTAACCAGCGTTGCAAATTTCGCTTCTTATTTTAATCAACTTTTCTTTGTCTCTTTAGGGTAACTGTGCACTACACACTACACACTATACACTTATACTATACACTAGTGTGTATATATATATATATATATATATATATATATATATATGTATATATATTTAAATGTATGAGTCATTCTTCCATTCATAACAGACGTCTACGTATTTCAGATTCTGGCAGACTGAAATGTGGTAGGAGAATGTCCGCCAGTTTCAGTTAAAAAATATCTGCGAAATCCAATGCAGATATACAATATCTATATAATAATTATAATAAGCATTATTCACTTACTAAGAATATATATATCAGGTAATTGTTTGTATAACTGACCGTATTACTAATACATAAAAGTTCTGATGTTTGCATGGCACTCATACATAATAATATTTTAGAATTTTACACGAAGTCTTTTTTAAGTTTAAATAAATATTTTTTTTTATTATTTATTAATTAGAATGGAAGAACTTGACAATTCAATTTTTTTAATTATAACCTCTAATATTTAAGTAAAGTTAAGAAGAAGAATAAATATTATACAAAATTGTAGACATAACATGGAATTCCGAATAAAATATAAAAAATGTTTTGAGTGCTTTCAACTTTTTAGACATTAATATAAAGAGGAACACATTTATTAATTTGTAGGCATTTTTAATGGAAAGAGAACATTTACCTAATGTTTATATTTTGAGAAATTTAAGTTTTTTCATTTGCAGTCGATTTTAATAATATAAAGTAACAGTGATATGCCGTAACATACATAATCCATTCATCCGTTAACATTGTAATATAATTATTTCGTTTAACCATATTATTAATTAATAAAATTTCTTACATTTTTCCTTGCAGTCGCGGCTTAGAATAGGGCCGCTCTGTATTATCGTGAGAGTGCTCTAAGGGATAAAAATGAAAATAGAAATCTCTTGCAAAATTTTTAAGCGTTGATCCCTAATAATTAGAACTAAGAGGTAATAGAGATTCAAATACTTATCCGTATACATTTTTAGTTACGGATGATAAAGCAATCATTGTCCCCATAATTAAACCCTGGTGTGTGGGTAACCTCAAAGCGATTGCTTTAAGCACCACTGAGTGTCAAAATAATTAGGGTAATTACAATTTTAAATCCATGTAATAATCAGAGGAATACATGTGACTTTTAAAATTTGTTAATATATTTGATTTCCTTGCAAACTTTGCGTGCCTTGTATTTTATGTGTTTAATATCGATAAGTGAGGTTTTTGGAACACCTACGTATAAAACTCTCATATATATTAATAAACAAATAAATAAATTTAGAATGAAAAATATATCAGTTCGATAACTGATATATTTTTCTGATATTAAGATTGATACAGTTTATATCAAATCTTCTTTATGGATGGAAAACATCTGTTAGGATTCTTTAGATTATCCTTATAAGTTTGGGTATATAATAATATTGATAATCAATTGATGTTTCTAAGCCTTATATTTCCAGGCTTATACACTGTATGTTGATTTACAGCGAGCAGATAACAGTTAAAGTTATAATAGTAATTTATTTATTTTATTTATATTAATTAAATAATATTCTAAAAATCCTACATTATACTTGTCAGTATCTGAACACTTGACGTAGCCACCGTAGTTACGTAGCGTCTCAGATAGGTGTTCACAAAATGTAATCTTGTATACAACAAAACAATTATAATATTATTACCCATTTAAAGGAGACAATGTCTGAAATACAAACTTATCCTTTATTATATTTTGAAACAGTGTATTGTAATGAGGCATATTGAACGACTTAAGTTTTTTACTTACTTTTTTAGTACTTATACTCTGAACAATTAATTAGCAATCCACTATGTATCCTAACTATATTGAATATATTTAATTAGTTACCTACAAGCACTACAAGCAATATTGCGATGACAAGTTGTCAGTTCAAACATAGTTGACAAGGTCATGTAGCTGATAAGAGGTAGCTTTAATTATTTTCCCACTTTCACTGCTATAAGAAGCACTGATGTTACATAGGGCAATGAAATATTGATAGTAAATATTCGATATCTTAGTTAAAAGGACACTATGTAGTTTAGGCGGTTATGTAAGTTCATGGTTGTTTAATATTTAATTAACTAGAGAGAGAGAGAGTAGAAACACTTCAAACAAAATATGCACTAAGAAAATGTAAATATAAACATAGGTTGAAGAACCTATATGTAAAGATATCATCGGATTTCACTTTTGGATGTTTTTAAACTTACCTGTAAGGTACACACATTGAGAATGCTTATCTCCTACCGTATAACTAGGATCCGCGACTTTGTGCTGCAGGAGTTGAGCTAAAATCCCTCCCTTTTTATGCTACTCTCTCTCTTTTTTTAGGAACCAGCTAACTCCCTGGTGAAAATCATGAATATCTGGTTTCGAAGCTAGCGTGGTCGTAAAACAGCGAAATGAACGGTTACTCATTAACATTTCAATATATTTTTCTAAATGGAAAAATAAAAACAAAAAATAAAAATAATATAAAACCTGCCAGCCACGTCATTCTTAATGAAATATTTAAAAAAAGGGGTAGAAAAATGAATGTTCAGAGAATTGCAAAAACCTGTCAAAGTACACAAAGTTGGAATGTAAAGTTAATGTCTAAAATAATTTAATGGTTCATTGAATTTGCGTCATTTCATTTTTTGTTGTTCTGAAATCTTCTTAACTATAGTATAATAGTGATTTGTAAAAGGGAAGGTTGATTTTATTTATTTACTTTTTGGAAGCTTTTAAACCCTCAATTATAAGAAGACGAAGATTGGAGTCCCGTCGGGTTGATGAATTTGCCATTTTAGTTTATTTAATAATTTAAGTTGAATATCCAAGACCTTATTCTATATTTTACGAAAATCCAATTATTAGTTATTGATATAATTTTAATGAAAACATTCTAAGGAATAATATTTAGTTCATTTAGCGATCATTGTCAACGTCTTCTTTTTGTTTTTGTTAAAAAATAATAGAAAAAACTTAAGTCCATATACACATTGAATGAAACAAAACTAACTTAAACAAAATTATATTTAATACTTATTTTAAAAAAAAAGAATATGAATAAGTATTAAGTAAGTATATATGCTAGTTGTAGTAATATTATTAGTTTTTTAAAGTTTGTTAAAATTATTTTTATATCTTATTTTTAAAATCATATTCTTTTTGTTACCATGTGTTCTGGAATATTGAAAGAAATATTTTCTGAAACGAATATTTCCTGTTTATGTGCTTATCTGGTTTATTCGATGGAAACTACTAGATAGATTTTAATAAAATTTGCAATAGTTCTATAACCTAATCTATAGTAGTGCCCCAGTCAACATAATGTATACTAATTTCTCCAGAAGATTCTTTGATTCATGCAAATGCCTGAACAAAAACTGACTTATATATTATTTTTCACTTTAAATAATTCATATTTTTTTACAGGAAAACACAAATTTGTTTAGACTATATTAACGATAAAAATAAAAATATGTAGATTAATAGGACAAATATTTCAATAAATATAAACCACTATCAATAAAATAATACTTATGTATTAGGGTCAAAAAATAATTACACAAAATAATATACGGTTTAATTATATTTTTAGAATTGCATAAATATATTAATTGGAGTTAGAAAAAAAGTATAATATAATTATCTAGTCAGTCCCTACAATTATGCCTTTAGTTATATCTTAGTTTTTAATTTATTTCGGTAAAAAAAAAGAAATACCCTTTAAATCTTTTATGTGCAACATCCAGAATAATTTTAAATTCATTTACAACTACTGTTAATTAGATTTTAAGAAACTTAGCACAAAGCGACAAATTTCAGAGTTGTTGCGTAGTTGTTTCGCAAAACTGTGCTTATAGCAATTGTAAGTTTTATTAATTTTATAAAAATTCACTAACAAATTTATTTAAAGTAAGATGTTTTACTTTATTTCTATTACATTCTATCTCTAGTAAACTATTTTCACCTATGTCCGTACTTATATTCAATATCCTATATTTAGGTGGGACTTTTAGAATTTTCTCTAGAAGATTGTTAGTGCTTTAGAGAGCGTGCGAACGGTCCACTTGATGATAAGTGGTGCCGTCACCTACGCCGTCGAAATATACAAATATGAAAAATTGCAAATGCATTGCTACTCTTGAGAAATATAAATTAAGAGGAAAAAGTCCTTGTACATATTGCACTTAAATGGCTATAGTGAGTCTTCCTAGAAAATAATAAGCTAAATGGTGAATGGAGAGATATATTATCGATGCAATGTTGTTTCCTAAAAAATATTTATTTTTTAGGTCCTTTGCGATTTGAAACTCAATAAATAGCGACACAGAAAAGACACCAACACCCGTTTAGGAATTTAGCCTGCAGGAGTTACGAGATAATAGAATACATACATTACACAGTTTCCTATTATAAAAAGTTTTTACTTAATTTTTTAAATAATACTTACAAAAAAGTTATATTATGAATACGGAAGTAAACCTATTACTGTCTGTCTGTTTCAGGCTTTCACAACCAAACCGCTTGGTAAGTTGATGTGGAGACAGATTGACAGATACTGACATATTTGTAGAGTAAAATAATTACCAATTTTTAAACTTTATTATATTATAAATTATAATATTATAAGAAAAAATATTAAATGTGACTGGGTATGTAATATTAATATTGTATTTCTTGTAAGTTCACAAAGTAGTTTGCAAAAATAAAGGCAGATATTGCTTCTGATAGCACTTTGTATGCAGTATATGGCAAATAAGTGTCATATTCTGAAATTCAATCACAAAAGTAAAATATAAAGTAGGATATTCTTTTTCCAACCCAATTGCTTTCAAGGAATTAGTTAAATGGTTTAAAATAATTTATTATTGCTTATTATAACACTCCTTCCTTATGTTTTATTATTTTAATTTATTGATTTGTCTTAATTATAATAACATAAATAACTATATAAAATAACAATAAATTTTATTAAAAATGTTTATAAATATTTATGGTATGGAATAATAATAGTGAGTTTTAAAATATCAAAAATGTTTATATTTATTTTTGATACTGAATAATAGCAACAAGGAAGTCGTACACATACAATTTTGCAAGTCTCCACAATGTTATTAAAATAGAGTTAGAATTAAGTACTTAGTTTTTACGATGATCACCTATATGAGCTTATTATCTAATGCGGAGGACGAACAGATGAAATATAAATAGTTTTTAATAGCTCTAGTTTTTAATAGTTCTAGAAAATAGCTCTAGTTAATTAAAAAAAATAATCTGTAATTTATAAAGTTGACTAAATTGTAAAATGAATTTAGACTATCTTTCCTAGTAAAATAATTTACAACCGTGTTACATTCTAGCACTCCGGATTGCTACAATTTAGCGCTCATAAGAATCAAGGAGATGAAATGTTGCCAGAGTATAGTGTTGACGCTGCCAAAGCATGGTAACGAATTTTAAAATAATTGAATTTTAGAATTTTAGGCGCAGTTTTAGAATCAAATAGAATGTAATTTTATTACAAAATAAATACATTTTAAGTATGTCTTATTTTCTTTTGGCACCCTGCGCTGCGACACTATACAATTAGCGTCATTCGTTGTATGGTATACTCGCTGTGTTGTTCACGAGGAGGTTAAAAATGTCATTAGCACAGAACAAACAATTTTTAATATCGTAGAAAAATGTTAGAATATTTTGAGGTTTTTGATTTTGAGGTATTATATAAAAGTAATGAAACAAAAGTATAAACATCGAGAAACAAAAGTATAACAATAAACACTGAAATGGTTTTTATGTATGTCTTCAGTTGCCTTTCTAAATAAAAGCATGTTTTTTTTTTAGAAAATCACGGTTGAACCGTTTTTTGCAATACAAATACAAATAACGAGTGCTGACATAAAAATACTGTTGCAGAGATATAAATTTATGTAGACTTCCGAGGGTACAGGTAATCAGGAATAATAGAATTACTCTTACTTGTATGTACTTATATATACTGACGAGTTGAGAGACGACGAACTTATTATTTATTTGTTCATAACATCCCTTCTTCTTAATAGATCACAATTTAGTTATGATATTTTCATTTTGTATATAAACAATATATATGTTAGCTTTTATATATGTAGTAGTTTGGTTTTGACTAAAAATAAAGATATAAGTTGTTGATTTGACTAAAACAGTTGAATCTCTGTATAAAAGTTTAATTGATAAAATAAATGTAATATTGAATACTGATTTGACTAAGAATAAGAAGTATATAAATCGCAGCTCGGTTAAGAGAAGGCATTGTGAAATTGGGAGTACAAGTTGTGGGGTGGTATTATTGTGATAAAAGTGTAACAGTCATAATAAACCGCTGAGTGTGTGACCGAGAGACTAAGTTGTGTAACAGTGATAGTTGAGAGTTAAAATGGCAAACAGTTTAGTGTATTTGAGAACAGTGTCATTAAGTGCTTTAAAGAATAGAACGACTGTCGTTGGCGATTCTTTGCGGTAAGAGAGCTCTAATATATATGTAAATTAAAAAGTATGTGTACATATATATTTTGCACTCAATTTGGAATGTTTGAATGTTGAATGCCACTACATTAACATATGGCATGTTTGCTAAGTTCAGTCTCTTAATATTGTCACAGTTAATCATTATATTATTATAGGTGTGAAGATATTTGAGATTACATCCTTTTACTAATTACTTATATGAAAATGTCTGGTTTGTTTGCTGTAATAGTTGGATCTATATTATTCAAAGGTTATTATCACCCGTTAGTTATTATCATGACTAATAACAATGTGTGATACATATAGATAATCATCGCTTTTATTATAGTCGGAGATTAATGTTTTTTGTGCAAAGAGAGAGAAATGTATGAAAATGTATAATAAAAATGGAATCTAGGTATTCATGAGCGTAGAAGATGTATATTTTTTATTCATGGTCCTAGATACAGAACGCAAATATACGTATTTTAAGTTTTAAAACTGTTTTTTCTTTATCTGTTTGTCTGTGTTTTTCACCATAAAGAATACTTTTAATCCGGAAGAAGTTTCTCTCTCTTATTTTTTTTTTCAGATCTAAAAACTGATTTGTTTTTTTAAATAACCAAAATATTGGAGGGATGACATTAAGGATTGTTATTAGATTACTATTTGATATTTGATATACTATTTGATAAAAGATATAATATGCTCATTGAACATTTTCCAGGGTTAAATTTTTGTTGTGTTCATATTGTTCAGTATTACCTAAAATATTAATATAACAGGCAAACAAAAAAATATGAACTTGTATAGACTTTAAGCTACTAGTCGCTTGTCAATATAATAAGTGTACTGTAATATCACCACTTCTTTTATGGACCTGCTTCAATTATGTTATAAAATCGATAACAAAAGCTTGATTCCTTTCTTTCCTTAATTTATATTCAAAACCAAACTCCAACAAGCTTAATAAATTATTTAATTATACCGCATCTTCATTAGCATATGTGGTTATTGTTTAAATAAGCCTTTACGAAGCGAGAAGCGGTGTAAGTTATAGACTACGCCTTAATGGTAGCTGTTTACTTTGAGGTTTGTTCGTTCACTTGATGCATCTGTATAGTATTACTCTATAGCTATATGTATCCGGCTAAAAACTCTCTCTCATAACTTTTTACTATATATATATATATATATATATATATATATATATATATATATATATATATATATATATATATATATATATATATATATAATTTTTTAATAATGTTAAAAATAAAATGTCTTCAAATAAGAGATTGAAGAAGAAATGGTAATGGTTATTTTTAATTATTGACATAGTTGACTATGGGTAATTAATATAACTTCATTTGCTTATTATTGAATTAATGACAAGTATATTTATAAGATTGGTACGACCAGACTACTTAAATAAATCTGTCTTTGTTTGATATTTATTTAATACACTAGTAATGGTAAAGTATTTCAAAGCAATGTAATGTAAATAAGTTCTTGAAATCTTGGAATCGAATTTATTATCATTAAACGAAATGCATTCAGTACATTGCTGTCGTTTCATGTATAATTTGTTTGGTTTCAAAACAAAAAGTATCTATCACTCTATTATACAAAGTGTGCCATATTTCTACTACGTTAAATAAATATTTCCCGTATGAGAGGCGTGTAAAAATTAATAAATTATCGATTTTTGTGATTGTAAGATTACGATAAAATCCAATATGGACATGAGAAATAACTATAACAATATTTATATGCAATTGCAATTTTCCAAGATACAAAATTTACTTCTTTTACTGTACCGGTAGTATTTTTGAGGTTGTCAAATGTAGAGTTTTAAAAATTGCATTTGGCTCCATGCCTACTTTGTGTAATGCAATCACAGAGAGTTAGTTCTCTTTCTCACCCTACTCCATTTTAATATCGCAAAATATCGAACATTGTATTGGCGCCAAAATGAGAAAACACAATGAACAATGTATAAAAAGGACAGATTCCAAATTCAAATGTAATATTTTTTTATTTTTAATTGTAACAGTATTTATGGCCAGACTAAGTTTATGTAATATAGCATTATTAGGTACACGGTTGCATCGAGATTAGTTGCTGGGTAAGCCATTCAGGAGTTTCATTACTCAAACGACATGATTAACTTGTAGTCGATAATCGCGGTTTCCAGTCGACTGATGCGGTAATCAAGAATGCGTGTGGTTTCTCAAACAATATAATTCTGATTCTTTGTTATCAACTAAACACTACTTAATAAAAAACTAATCAACTGCTTAAATTTAAACTTAAAACTCGAAATAAAACATATTAAAAAAAATATCGACTCATAAACACAAGTAGGTAAGTAGAAAAGTCAATTTTAACCGGACAACATGGGTTTTGAGGACAATTTTAATTTGTTAAACTGATAATTTTACATTTCGTATGTAAGAGTTTGGTTTCAATTGAAGCTACAATCAAATAAAGAGTAAAAGGGATGTCTGCTATTGAAATATATTTCGGATAGCCCATTAATATTATAAATTTTATTATACAGGACAAAGTGTTCTATTCAATGAAGGAAAATTTTATGAATATTGAAACAATAAAGACAATTTATTCCGAGATCAGCAATCTCTTCCAAATAATTTCCCTTTCGAATTGCTATATCCGATTTGGATCATTTTTATTAGTTGCTTATTTTCAACGTAGGTAAGGTATTAAAAATAAAATTGATATCAATTTATTCCATTTTGTGCTACAGCCACGATGTACTTATTATATGATTGTTTATCTTTTCGTCTGCTTGTCTTATTTATTTGATATATTGATATAAAACTTATTTGCTACTAAGAATATAACAACAAATCTAGTATGGATTTGAATAAATTGTAAATAACGCTTCTTAATTAATTGTAAGTAGTCTGAATTTCTTATTTGATATGGAAAGAAGAGGTGAAGTAGTAACTACAAGTAAATGAAGTGATAAGATAAAATTCTGACAAAATAAAATTTGTTTTATGTATTATCTTCTACAGAACGAACGATTTATAAAGAAACCTACATCAAGTGATATCGACAAGTAAATCGTTTTAAGGCTCAATCAATGTCATAAATGGGTAATTGAAATCCTGAAAAAAAAGATGTAGGCTTTTAGCGGGAAAGTGGATATTGTGTATATAGGTAATGTTCTAGCTTTTGGCCTTGTTGTACAAGGAAAAACCTTTTTATGATTTTTTAATTTCAATATTTGTTATTGGGTGAATAGACTGTCGTAATTATATTCACTTTTATACTACAAGTAGGTACTATCGTGTCCAAACATTGAAAAAGATTTTAGTAATAGTTGTATCTAATAAGTTGAGTAAATATGATCTCCGATATGATTGTGGCTTTGTTTGATAGCTTTTTTGTGATGAAGTTCGAGCATTAAACACAAGATCACAATTTTGCTAGTATATTTATTAATCCCAATGGTTCACTTTAAAGTTTCGAATGAGCAGCGGTTTCGAGTGTAGTATTGCTCATTCTAATATTGTCTTTCCTAATTTTAATCCCACAATGAACCGACAACGTCTACTAACTACTTCAAAGAACAGAAAACCCAAGATACCAATATGGCGGCTCAAACCCGCTCAAGACGCGTCCTCTGTCGGGATTTTTTGTTTTGATAATTACAACATGAATAACTTTTATTCAATATATATTATTTTTAAGTGATATATAACAAAAAAAATAAGAAATTTTAAACCAATAGAAATTGAAAGTAATAAAACAACAATACCCTTAATAACCATAAATTCCTCGATATTTATAAAAAATATTTTTTTTATATTCGAGAAAATATTAAACCTTATACAAGAGTAAATAGCAATGCATTCAGAATTTAAATTTTTGATATTATTTCAATTAAACCAACAGACAAGACGGACGGACGGACGGAAGGATGGAAATCCAATATTTAAAATTATATTCGGTATGAGAACCAAATGACTGCTTGTAGAACGATGTAGAGAGATGGAAGAACTAAATGTAGCTGTGTGATAATTTACCTTGAAAATTCATTTAATCAATTTTGTAAAACCTAAAAACATCATTTAATCAGTCCAAGGGTTACGGTTCAGTCGTACTACGAAACATTGATGAGGAACGTCTTTTAATTATGTCTTTTTATAAATTATTTTGAAAACGATAATGGATTTTATAATATTATGTAAATTACAAATTACATTATAAGAACCGTTGAAACAATTAAATATTAAAATAAAAATGCTGAATATGTTATTGTTGATTTTTAGAACATAATTACTAAGAAATATATATTTGTCGGAGACAGTCATTAGTACGGACTCTTGCGAAACGCTGCAAGATTCACGTGACATGTCAATTAACGAACTTAGTGCTACGACAGACTAAAGTTTGAAGTTTTTTTTTATAGAAAGTAAGTTAAACAAAATGTTATATTCAGATATTTATTTCAAATTGTACCATATTATGTTATAGCTAAAGTTCAAAAAAGTATATAAATATAGTTTGATTCAAAGCGTAACTAATTACAATTTAATTAAAAAGCTATCGACTTCTACAATGATGGCAATGATGTTGTTTCGTAAATATGTACAAGATACCAACAAACACAAATAAATATTATAGGTTTTCTACTAAACATTAATGATTTCTGATTACCACTTTGTATCATCTTTGAAATCTAAATTTATTAAGAAAAGTTTAAAACTGACATAAAATTTCAAGATCGTCATTAAAAAGGCAATCACAGAATTTATTATGGAAACCATAATGAATCTTTCTAAGATAATCATTGTTATTGAAGCGCTTTTATTTACGAAGCATATTCAAACTGTTTAAAGTTCACAATCATATTTGTAATCCTTTAGCATCAACTGGTTGCCCTCGTTGTTGTTCTTCTTCCAGAGTCCATTGTCTTTTGTATTGTAGTCCTTCCAGCGGTCGCTATAAAAAGTGCTGGTGTCGGAGCTGCTGCTATTCCTGGTGCGAGGGTTGCTGCGACTTCTGCGCTTGCGGCTGGAGCGGACTCGCACCAGATGAGATCCGTCTGAGGTGTGGTTGACCGTGGTCTCCCGAACGCTGGACTGGTCACGGTATCTACTCTTCTTCCTGTTCACCTTTCGGCAGCAGAGTGTCTCCTTGAACGCGATTCTGTATCTGAAGGATTTTTATATTAATATCCCGTAATTGTTTAAAACCTATCATTAATCTAAACATATAATAAAACTATCACTTATCGATTTCTGTACATGGAAAATAAAAAAAACATAATGGGCGGCGTTCATAAGAATCCAAAACAATGGTTTTTCATTTTTTCTGTATGTCTGTATGTTTGTGCACGCTAATGTCAGAGACAGCTTAATTTATTTCGATGCAGTTTCAGGAGTATATTGTAACAGTCTTCACTAGACATTTAGTCTTTAAATAAGCACTTATAAATTTAAATAAGCTTAACATGGCTATATATGTTTATAGATATTTTCAAACATTAATTTTAGCATCTTTTCAAACATTAATTTTAGCATCTTTTGTCTTGGTGGACCATAACATCGGGTTGCCGGCAAAGTTACCACCCATCGGGCAAAGTCGTGCCGCAAAGCGACCTAGTCGTGTTCCGGCACGTTACTCGATGAAGCCGTTAATGGGAAATGGGTCTGAACAGCAGCGGTGCGTTGGCGAACCGGTTTGACGTCGAGTTGGTGCTTGTTTTGTCGGGTGTCTAGTCGAGGAGGGTAGCGGGATCCGAAGCAACGGCTTTCCGCTGGCCGCCCGCAGATAGTTGAGGGCCCAATTAGTGGGTTAGCCACCCACGAAAGGCTGCCCCGCCAGCTGCGAAAAATCCCAGGGTGGCTCCATCGTGCTGGTTGGCGACTAGACGAGGAGGCCCGATGGCGATCCCTGGGGGGGTTCGGGCGTCCCCGCAGTCTCCAGACTAGCCTCCCAGTGGCAAGACATCACCAATTTCGACGTCGGGTTCGATACGTACCGCCTCGTTCAACTGCCATTTCCCATCCCTATTCACTTTTATTTTATTTTTTTTATGAGGAAAATTAAAAAGAAGAAAATGTTTTTACAGCGGTTGCACTCCTCCTCACTTAAAGTGCACCTCACTAATATCAGGGGTTTGCACTCTAATATCCTAGCTGTCCATCACCACCTGGAGACAGAGCAGCCGCACCTCTTCTTTTTGACGGAGACGCAGATACAATGTCCTTTGAGCGCTGCGCACCTGCATTATCCCGGATACACGTTAGAGCACAATTTTCGCTCACGTGCCGGAGTCTGCGTGTACGCGCGGAACGACCTCAGTATCCAGCGTCTCCGTCACCTTGAAGACCCCACTTTTTCTTCTATATGGGTTTTAGTAGACACAGGAAACGAAAAAATCCTGTATTCCTGTGTCTACCGTTCGCACAGCGGTGACCGCAAAACTCCGGATGTAAGTACAAAGAAGAGAGCCTTTAACCTAGCTGCTAAATCCTACAAAAAGGCATTGCGGAAGGCTCGTCTCGATCGAATCGCTAAGAATGGCGAAAAGCTCTCTGTCAAACCAACTGGCAGTCGAGCTTTCTGGTCTCTTGCGAAAGCGATCGAGTCGAATTTCTGCCAACCCTCACTGCCTGCTCTGCTGAAGCCGGATGGATCCCTGGCCCACACAGCAACAGAGAAAGCGAATGTATTTGCTTCTCTGTTTGCTGATAATTCGCATCTAGATACTGGCAATGCTTCTCCAGCACATCTTCCTCACTGCGGTATTTCGATGCCTGAAATTCGCATCACTAACAAAGAGGTATGGAGAACAATGTGTCGTTTAGATGTGAATAAAGCTAGTGGTCCTGATGGTATACCAGCCATTCTGCTCAAGACATGTGCAGCGGAGTTGTCTCCTGTACTGACACGTCTGTATCGCCTCTCACAGACGCAGACGACAGCACAGTTGTAGAAAGATATCTGCCGAGTACTCGGGCTAGTCGAGATCAAGTACAGTCTGAAAGAGAAGCCATGGTGCAGCGTTTGAATGACAAACTTCAGGCAGTCTCCGCATGGAGCAATGCCAATCTTGTCAAATTCAACGCCACCAAAACACAGACGTGTCTGTTCACCGCCAAAAGGAGCCCTTTCACCTTGGCTTCTACTTTCCAGAATGTATCCTTGGAATACAGTGACCGGCTTCAGTTGTTAGGCTTAGAGATTTCCTCGAACCTCAACTTTGGTTCATTGAGTCCAGAGCAAGAGCAGCAGCAGCAAAGCTTGCCGTTCTTGCGAAGGTTCGGCAGTACTTTACACCGGGACAGCTTCTTGTTTTATACAAAGCACAGATCCGGTCGTGTGTAGAGTACTGTGGCCACATATTTGCTGGTGCCGCAAAGTCTCATCTTGCGGTTCTGGACTCAATTGAGAGGCGAGCAAAGAGGCTCATAGGCGATCCCGAATTGGTCGAAGCCGACCTCCAAAGCCTTGAACACAGGCGTAGAATTGCTAGCCTCTCAGTATTCTATAGGATACATTTTGGTGAGTGTGCGCAGGAATTACACGATCTAATTCCCCCGGCCCCCTTCCATCATCGGACTTGCCGACGCATGGCAGGAATCCATCCTTTTGTTGTGGACTTTCCACCTGTCCGAACGAAGCGCTTTGCTTCGTCTTTTTTACTGCGTACAGCAAAGGATTGGAACAGCTTGCCTGCGTCGGTATTTCCGAAAGAATACAATGTGGATACATTCAAGAGAAGAGTGAATAGGTTGCTAGGGTAATGCGCCTTACCACCTTAGACTACATTCCACTTACCATCAGGTGGAATGTAGTCAAGCATTGCCCTAGACAATATAAAAAAAAAAAAAAAAAAAGAAGATATTTTCAAACATTAATTTTAGCATCTTTTCAGTGTTTATTTATTTTCATCGTTAGTTGCAGTATTTGTCGGTATGTTTGTATGTCTGTATATCTATGCCTGTATGTTTCTGCACGCTAATTTCATATATGGATTAATCGATTTGGACGAAGTTATCGGGAATATGTTGTCATGGGCTTCACTTAACTTTTGTATTTTTTTATTGCAATTGGTTAACATATAAAGAAGTTAATAATTTCTTATTTTCGTACCGGTAAGACATTTTTTTCAAAATTGAAATAGTGGTCCTCCTATCAGGGAATAATAATAATAGCCTTTTCCATAAAAATACGAATACGAAACTGGATTTCGTACTCTGTAAAAAAATGTCTCTTATTAAAAATAAAAATAAACTATAAATACTTCTACACGCAAAAACTACTTGCCGGAGTTTGAAGAAACTTTGAACGGGTACATTTTATGTCTATGCGTACGAAGTCGCAGGCACAGCTTGTATTAAATAAAAAAATATTTTATTTATAAATTTATTTATATAAAATACTATCCATGTTTATTGTCTTCGAGAAGGAAGAAATTGTAAATAAAATTTGAAAATAAAGAAAAACTAATTTTGAATAGGTTTTCGTTATCAAGGTTGTTTTAATTAAGGTTCTCTGGAAAGTGTATCCCGCTGAAAATAAATATATTCAGTGATATTCCATAAACAAAGTTGATAGTTAAAATTACTGATACCACTTTGCGATAATACCTTCTTGAATTAAACATATCTTAATTTTATACAGCTTATATCAAAATACAGGTAAATCCTATATTTATAAATTAACTTGAGTGTATTAGATACTTAACAAAATATTTTAATTACAACACCAGCTTAATGAGTATGTAAAGTAACCTTTTGTATGAAGAAACCATTTGTTTATTAAACCAACAACACAATTAGTTGATATATAAAACCATTCTGCTTCATAAACATAGATTATTAAACTTGCTATATGTTGATAATTTGTAACACAATATGTTATATAATTTTTAACTATTAAATAGTAATTATTTATAAAATAGTAGTAGAAATATCAACAATTATTTTATAGACTTGTTTTAGAATTCAACAACAGAATACAATGCTTTCATTTGAAAGTGCATAAATCATTGTTTTGTTAAAATAGAAATCGAATTCTAGACAAAATGAAGTATTCATTTTTGTGTGCAATAAAAACGGTTGTTAATTTAATTGCCGACTTTTCTATTGACTTTTTAAAATTATTTTTAAATATCTATTTCAAGTAGAAATTTAATAACACAATTTTTTTTCACACTTTCACTTTTGAAACAATAATAATATTTCACTTTATAAGCTTTTAGCTAAACATTTTCTATTTACTTTATTTTTAACATGCATACAAGTACAATTTAATAAGTACACAATATTGAGTAGAGTCTATCAATTACCATATGACTGCAGCTCATATACGGAATGACTGAAACTAACCATCATTTCACAGCAGATCAGCGTGAAGCGATTCATTTATATACTACAAAACCATCAGGTGGAGCATTTTTTCATTTTGATACCCAAAATAAAAATTATATAAATATAAACACAGAGGATCACTAACCTGTGGCTCATGATATTGTACAAGATAGGGTTGACAGTGGCGGAGATGTAGTAGAAGGCTCCGGCGGCGAGGAAGAGGTATTCGTTTATGGAGTCGTAGTGACGTACGTTGCTGCCGTATATAAAGAATAATCGCTGGAAGTGGAACGGCGCCCAGCAAACGAAGAACGCGATAACCACGGCCGCTGTATTCCAACAGATAATATAACATAATCTACCATTATATTTCGATTGCAGATGTAAAACATACGTTTGTACGTTCTATCTTGTATTTGTCTATTTTCTTAATAAATATACAATGAAAAATAGACCGAGGGATTTGAACCCATGACCTCTGGAATACCATCCCGTCGCTCTACCAATTGAGTTACTATGTCTGATCTGTCTGAAGTATAATCTGGCACTCGATGTTACACATTTTATTGGAAATTCATTCTAGATTTTAATAAGGGTTTTAGATAATTTCAAACAATAATACAAAAATACTTCCGCCAGTAACTTCCTTTGCATAACTTTCAAATGTTTTCTCTAAATTTATTTAGTCCGTAGTATTTTTGCTAACTGAAGCAAAAACACTACGGACTAAAAAATGGAGTATAATCACCAAGCATCCGGATAATATTCTTTCTCGATTGCGCCTGGCGTGCCTCGCCGTGTACACTGCCGTTCACTCCGTTCAACGTTCCCGGGCAGCCCGGTGAGTTCGATTGCGTTGATCTGTGCCATCAGGTACTCAAGCCATTAGTGGTTTATCTTATCAAAGGTTTTATTCATTTTAATTTGTTTTTTATTAACAAAATACTTTACAAAAGCAATTTTTTAAAATATATATATAATTATTAATTAAAGTATTTCAGACGAGATCCTATTTACAATTTACATTGAAAGTATAATATCTTCAAATTTATTAGATTAATTAGTTGACAATATCATTCTTTGAGTTGTTTGCATTTATAATAAGAAAATATTTTAGGTACATTATTAATTTTCCCAAAGTATTAAAATTATAATAACAAGATGTTTACAAATTATTACATTTTTATCCGAGCTTACGGCGAAAGAGCAGCCCGCCCTTACTTCTTTTCTATAACAATGAACGGGTTCTATTTTCTATATAATCCTAAATAATATTATAAAGAAGAATGTGAAATCGTTTCTTATATTTTAAGGTCTAAATTACTGAACCGATCATCATGAAATACACGTTGTCAGGAATTCACTAAAGGTAAAAGGGGACGATTTATCCCGGAAAAAAGGACTATACCCGAGGGATAGATAGATAAATAATATTTCGGTGGGCTTCTGACATAGCAAACCCTCGGTTACTATCGTATATATTTGATATACGAGTATGTTATAGGACTACAGAAAAGATAAATTTGTAATTAATGTCTTTTGAAAATTTGAATTTACATTGGTTTTTAAACACAATTGAATATAGATACATACCCCATAACATACCTGATCCGCAAGCCCATTCTGACATAAAGACAGAGGATGACGAGCCCAGGCAGGAGAAAAAAGAAGAAGCTGCTCAGCTCACAAATATACCATGACGGCAGTTCCAACATCGCACAGAACGCTGAATCCAGGGAGGCGTTGCCTGATGCTGGTAAAATATAAACCATTGTTAATTCCAACCTTGTTTGTGAGATCATACATCTAAAACATTTTTTTTCTTCGAAACGAATCGGATACATGGTTAACATATAAACGCAAAATATAATTGGATACTTTCGTAATTTTGGCTTTTAGTTGATAGTCAATCGAGACAGAAGAATTTATAAATACAGATGACTCACTGGGAGGATAGTCATGGTAGTTGACAGTGGTGTAGTGTGCAAAAGGCGAGGCGGCAAGCAGCGACAGCACCCAGAGCACCAGCACGATCCGTAGTGCTCGCCTCAGCCCTGCCACTGCGTAGATGTGTAGCGGATGGCAGATGGCCAGGTATCGCTCCAGAGTGAAAGCCACTATTGTCATTACCGACACGTATGATGCGCTGCGAATGAACCGTCCCGTCAATTATATTGTTAATCTTTCATTATTATTAAGATGTTGAATTTGTTTGTACATGAATATATCCCAGGCGCATTTCAAAATGAATATCAGTATTTTCGCTGATTATATAATGAGTACTTTGCTAAAAACCATTTATTAAAAATATTTTCTTTGTTTTGTTCAAGACTTACTTCACTATAATTACCATAACTTTTATCCTTAAAGTTTCGGAAAGTTCATTAATAAGCAATATATTTTAAATTATATATTTTTTTCTCTTGTTCAAGATTTACTTCACTATAATTACTATAAGTTTTATCCTTAAAGTTTCGGAAAGTTTATGATTAAACAATATATTTAAAATATTATTTTCTTTCTCTCGTTCAAGACTAACCTCATTATGATTCTTAACTTCCATAATTTCTGCCCTTCAAGTTTTAAAAAGTTTAGTTCTTCATCCTAAACAATAAACCACTCCTAAAATCGTATTGGCTTTTGGTATAATGAAGCACTGTTACAAATACATAAGTATAATAAATGTATATGCCAGCTGTAATAAATGTATTCCTGACAGTATATGGCCACACCGACGAAGTTTGAGTCACCGAAATTAACATCTCGTTCCTGATCACTGATTCGCGGACTCCGCGAAGATTGATTGCCCGCAATAAAGTTATGTCAATAATTGTAAAATATCTCTTATTGTTTGTAAGCTTGAGTTGTATCGTTTGTTAGCTTGTTAAGTTGTTATTTCCATTATCAGATTGATGTTGACTTAATTTTTTTTTATGAAGTTAAAAGAAAGTTATTTCATTACTGCTATTTATTTTAAGGTACCTGCGTATTCCTAATTTTTAGTAGAAGTAGGGATGTAAAAGGAATTGTTAAAAATTTAAGAACAAGAAAATACACAACATAGACCAAAATAGACTTATTTTGTACTTATACTAGGCAGTATTCTAAGTGGATGTAAGATTTTGAACTCAATCAATTTCTCTATATGATATATGTTAGTAGTAAGACTCGGTATGTCTTGTCAGTCTGATAAAGCTATAAAAAATACGATACGTCCATACCAAGAAGACGCTGTAACGACTTGTTCTCATAGCTATGCTCGAGTCGCTCGAGTGTAAACTCCTTATCTGATGTAAACGTTCACTTTGTTTATTCCGTAGGCATGATCTCAACGCCCCAAGCATACATTAACCTTTTAATCATTAATATCAAAAGTTTGTTATATTGATTAATGGTTACTGGTCACGATCAGAGATTTATTACACACCTAATGTGCCTCTTTTATACGTTTTTATTATAGATTATTTTTAATTGAGTAGGTTTATTAAATGTTATTTAATATGAATAATATGACATGAAAATGGGATAAAATATTTTAATTACATTTAATCTAAGAGTATTTAATAATAATATCAGAGGAAATAAAGCCTCTAATTTTATTTAGTTTTCAGATAACTTAAAAAAATACCACTTGATCTCAAAACCTCTTTCACTAAATTTAAAATGAGATTGGCCATAGCTGTACATTAATCCATTAAAATAAAAGGAACTTTCGAAAAAAAAAACTTTTGAGTATTATAAGTTGAGGAAAAAATTTTGGATGAGTAAAAACATTTACTACGACTCTACATCTTTTGATACATACTACATGTGTATGATTGCGGGATACAGCTAGTCTAATTAACAGGGACAAAACAAGTTCACTAGGTAAGGTACTTATTAATAAATGAGGAAACTTCCGGGGGCTACGCCCCCCGGGAATTTCTAGGCGACCTTGACCGATAACAACTTTTGTGACCACTAACACCTTTCTTGACCCTGAACACAAATAAAAAACTTAAGTAAAATACTTAATTTTTATCAAAATGGAATTCCTTATTTCCCTGAGCTACACATTCAAATGGTAACACACTTATATACCTCGAACGTTCTGTTCAAGCATTTTCCTCGGGTCAATGATACAGATCTTAAGTCATTATACTATAGTAAGGATATTAACAACAGATTGGTTTACGCAGCATCCATGAATCAGATAAAGATGGTAACTTAAAGAAAAACTCCAAAGATTTGTGACAATCTACTAAAATCTCAGTTGAAAATTATTTAATTATTAAAAACATGTAAAATTACTAATTTAATAATAATAAGAATAATCATTGTACACCCACATTAAAAAATTTATGACTTAATACCGCTATTTCGCTGTAAAACACAAGCTTCTATAGTAAAAAGTGTGTTAGTAAATTGTTCACGCCAACGACAACAATGCCACACAAACGAATACCGTGACATAATTAACCTTTTGAAGAGGAATAAGCTTACAAATACTTATTCAAACATCATTAATTATATTCATATAATATTAAATAGTGGCGTTATATTAATATGATATATTTTATGATACCCACTATATTAAAAGACGAGATTCTTTTAGGTTTCATCGATAGTAAACGTTTTTATCTTTGAAATTATAATTCGAAAACATAATTATTAATATTTTATATTATTATATGGTTTTGCAAGTTAAATTTAATTCGGTTCATATTTTAAGAATGTTTCTTTTTAACATTAAAAGTGTTATAATTTTTTTTATTGAGATACAATTGAATAGAGTAACAATATTAATTAATAACCGTTTTTTGTATCACTGAATAATTTATACTTGCCAAGAAACTATGCAATAATAAATCATGCAATCCACAGGTACGAACAGTCGATTATTAATTATATATCTGTCAGTTTTAATAAAGCCGCACTTGCCAATATTAGACGATTGTTTCCTACTACAGTATATTTTATATTTCACGTATTAGAAGATCTGAAATTTGGAAGACATAACATTTTTGCTAGTTTTATCAAGTTTTGTACATAGAAACAGATATAAAAAATAAACTGTAGGACAAGAAACTTGACGAACTTTTTTAAATTTATATATATATATATATATATATATATATATATATATATATATATATATATATATATATATATATATATATATATATATATATATATATATATATATATATATATATTATATATATATATATTATAATAATATATATATATTATAATAATTACAATAATTTAAAATTATAATAATAATGATTATATATACATATATAATATATACATATATAATATATATATATATATATATATATATATAAGGCCATACTTTTATAAGGTCTTCTTTTTCTTTGTCGCTTTAATTAAAAGTTGTATGAAAAATATATTTTTCACGAATTATTCAACTTACGCTTCAGAGATGAGAGCTCTAAGCTTGCAGAAGACCACGCCGAGGCTGTACGGGTATTGGTGCCAGTATACGGAGAGATCGTTTGGAAGACCTGCAACAAGAATACTGAGGATGAGTGTGGACGAAAATGTTAAAAGAAGTGGGTGGATTGTATAAGAGAATGTGAAAAGAGTCGAGACAGAACTGATGCATAACAAAAGTGGGTGTATATGATAACATGTTGCAGCCTTAGAGCCAACTTAGAGCGTGGTAGGGTCAGAAGAAATGTTTTATAAATTTTGAATGCTTATAGAACATATTATTCATAGAATGATAAATTTAATCAACTTAAAGTTTAACCACTTTTTGAAATTGTCATTCATTTATTTGAAATAGTATTTTTAAAGACAAAAGAAAGTAGAAATTTCATAGAAAATATCTCCAATAAAGTTTATACTTAATAGATGAAGTTATTACTATACTTGTACTATATTGAGTACTTAATTTAGATGATGAAAAATGATTGCATATTAAGTCAATTTAATCCGTAATCATTTAAAATTAACATTTAACCGTCCCTTAAATTTGATGAACCTAAACGATGATTGAATCACGGGAATTATTCATTTCTCTAATGTGAAAGGCAAACCAAGTGTTCTGTATAATTTATATCCATAAATAAATCATAAAATCATATTTAAACTTAATGAATCAAAACAGGAAGACCTTTCATTCATTTGTCATTTTTAATATAATTGTAAAGAATACAAGAAAATATTATATTTAAATGTTTTATTAATATTGTCGAAACATTTCTATATTTTATACCTATTCAAAAAGAAAATTATATAACGATATTTTTTTTTTTGGAAATCATGCCAATGTCAAAAAAGTTTGAGATCTTATCAACTCCTGTGGGTATATTTTTTGTATTATTATATAAAATAACGTTTTAAAAGTTTATAACAAATATTACCATTTGCTCATGAGCTCGAAGCAAGGAAGTCATGTAAGTCTTCGTCACTCGTCTTGTTGTAATAAATTGTGTACACACTTAACTGATGTACTTTTTCGGAGGCAGCTTAGTCTTTAGTCCCAAGTAATGTGCGTAAAGTTATTAAAATCAGCCATCTAAAATCCAAAGCACCAGCGTAGCTGTAAAGTATGCTCAGTTCCCGTACGTGCACATGTGACATTTCCCGCTAGGAACATCAAAGATTTACTGCTAGAATTCAGCTTGTGCCGAAGATGTGAGCCTCGCTCACTTGCTGATAAGCGGCCAGTCCACAAACCAGCCCTACACTACAGTCGGGCGATGGGTAAAGAGGATAACGGTCGACGAAAGTTAACAAAACAACTTAAAAAAATGCAAAACTGTTACAAGACGATAAGCTGTTTTTTGCTTTGTCTGAGAGTGGAGGAGAGGAGTGGGCGTTGTAGAGGTAAACTGCTGCGTTGTAAACTGCTTAATTTGCATAAAGATTGAAATGATTTCACAACCTTTTTCCTTGTTTTAAAATATTCACATATCATTATAATTATAAACAAAAATCTGTCTTATGTCTATACATATTCACATATCTTAAATATTGCAATAAAGAGTTTTCAGAAAAGTTTCAACGACATAAAACATACACAACTTTAACTTGAAAGAATAGCTCGTCTATTTCTTAAAACATTTATATCATTCAATATGTAAATTTGGTGGAAAAGTGGTCAGAAAAAGGTTCGATCATATTTAGAGGATAAATAACAAATTGGATTGGATTAAATTGGGATCACGCAAATTTTCATTAAGACTAAAAGATTTATATCCGCTTTATCGCTTTGCAAAGGATTTAACCTTATATACCAGTGTGAATGTTAAGATCCAATTGTTAAAGTATTAGATTATTTTATTAAACTAAAAACAAAAAAATAATGTCCAGCAGTGCTAATAATTCAGTTAGAAAACTGTATTTCCATTTAAAGGCCGACCACGCCTGTAGATGAATACTATTTACCCCCCGCACAGCTCACTCATTCAATAACGCAATATAGGTCAATAAAATTATGCAGTTTCATAATTGATTAAAGTGTCCGTATACAAATTAAAGAAATAAAGCATTTGGACAACTGTTTATTGAAACGGTTTTGCAAGTTTATATTATTATCTGTTTAGCGGCAAAACATCGTAAAGGAAGAGTCCAACAGTAATTTGAATTCAGCTTGTAGACTCTCTACGGGCTCTACACAGAAACTCAGAGAGAAGTAGCTTCATTATGTACGTATCTTCAAATAAACAAGTAGTAGTCAACAAGTTTTGTTACAAGGTTTTTTGTTAATATTTAATAAGTATATGACATGCATCTGAACAGTGGAAAATATGACAGAAAAATATATATTTAGACTACCAAGAAAAATATTAAAAAAAATATTTATTAATTAGTATAATATTTTTATTTATTTATTTCGTACAAACTGTTGAGCGTGTTGACTGTAAAATAATATTCTTATGGCTAGGTACAGAGACATAAAAATATTATTTTCGATAATTTTTGACGTATTTTCCGATTCCTCATACGTTAAAATCTTTTAATCCGTTTAGACTTTAGCAGGGAACATACAAATAGCATAATTGGCTATATTTCTATTAACATACTTATATTTGAATAACATAACACTCCTTCTAAAATCGTCGAATAATAAGAAGGATACTTTCAAGAATACTTATGTCGGGTTACATGTTAAACGACTATTTTATATTAATTAAAACGATTATTTTATAGTAATGTTTTGACTCGTTACAATCAAATATTTTGATGGTCACTATATTGATTTATAGAAATTAATGAATTATTAATTTAACTTCAACAAGAAGAACCAATAAGGTCTAAATATTTCAATCATCGTTTTAATAACTTACGTACCTAGTGATATTTAGAATTGTTATGTCAGTAATTGTGATTTTCGTATGTTTAAAGTAGTTTATTTGACTAAGATTATTATTTATATGAGGAGCGGCATTTGCTTTATTAGTAAATACTTGAATAAACTAGAAAAGTGAAAACTATTAAGACTTCATAATTAAAACACAGTATTTAATACCGTGTTTACCGATACTTACAATTGTTCATTTACGAGTAGTTGTTATTTTTGTACGTTTAAAGTAGATGATTTGACTATGATTATTGTTTATGTGAAGAGGGAGTTTGCAAAGAAAGGTTTATAAACAGCGTCTAGGACGATATTTGAAAGAGAAGCTGCTGTATAGTACCAAGGAAGGTTTATATTCAAGGAATTTAAAGTGAAGTATTAATAATAAAATCTGTTAAATAATTTAATCGGACGTGGCCCTTATTCTTATGTACAATTCAGTGAACCCTACGGTTAAAAATAGGATCTCCCGTAGCAATTACGTAATCGCGCTCCAGCCTATGTTATGTCACAGACAAAGTTCTCAGAGGTTGCTGATTCGAATCCTTGCCCGTATCGATTTATTTTTCATTCTATTTTTATATAGAAGATAAGATATTTAATGAATGTTTTAATGTTTTTGTAAAAATATTAAGTAACTATTGGATTTTTTTTGTAATAATAATATTTTCACAGAATCTTAATAAGTACATGCTAATATCAAGTAATGATTATATTTTCAATTTCAACGCAATCAGAGCAATAATTATTGGTAAAATATATTATTAGAGTTTTTAAAAGGGACTTGCTTATTTTTAATCTGATGATTTTCATAGTACTTTTCTCTTGGTCTTCTTAATTTTTTGGTCCATGATGTGTTTTTCTTTTAAATTGGCACTTGGAATTAGAAACCTAAAATATTGCACAAAAGTATTGATGTAATAATGGATAAATTCTTATACATATTTATATGTAACTTTCTATATATTTATGATCTAGTTTTATGCACGCCGAGCAACGACCGTACTGGTCCTTTTTAATATTAAGAACTTTGTTAACTTTTGCCATAGTGTTATTAAAATGATGATTCTATTCGAAAAGAAACCTTAAAAAGATTAAAGTTTATGGTTTTATAACTTGGTTTGGATTTAAATTTTGCTCGCTTGAATTTCATCTAAGAATTCATTGGTTTACCACCACCGTGACCATCACACGTTAATTCGTGTATAATCACACTATATATATTTTTCATGTATCCAGTTAGGATATAAAAAATGTCTCATCTGTTACGTATTATTTTAACTAAAAAATATATCAATAAGAAATAAGTCGTTATTAAAAACTTATGATAAAAGTATAAAACTTTCCCAAAAATTGTGGCATCGCTGATCAGACGAAGGTGTAATATATCAAGCATATTGCATATCAATTCTAGAATGTAACGATAGGATATCCGAAACCTTTTTTGTTCAATTCTGTTCTTGTGTAATTGTTTTAACTTACTAACTTACGTGGCCATTAAAGTTATAAATCGTAAGTCATTTATTTGTATTCTTTGATATTCCGGTTGTGGCCGTCGTATTTTATTGTGACAAATTTTATTTGTTATTAAATATGTAAGAAAAATAAATAAACATTCGATTACATGTCACAGTTTTATAATTTTTATGTATTGATTGGATGTACGCGAGTTGAAATGGACCATTTTTTTATTATTATTGTATAAAATATTGTGTGCTGTCTGAATGTTCATTTAATTAAGGATTTAAATCATTATTATATTGGTACACTTATGCAAATAGTTGTAATAATACATAGGTAACATAATAATAGGGCAAAACTTTGTGATGACGTGTCGCGGCTATCAATATAATCCACGATAACAGAGTTGCGAATAATACTTGGTATTTTAATAAAAACATTAAGGTGACATAATTTTTAAACGCATCATTAGGGAAAATTTTAAAAGATTTTAAATATTATAATTAAAAACTAAAACTAGGTAAGACAAGATCAACAACTATCCTATCTAGCTTATAATTATACATTAATAAAAATTATAATCAACATAACTTACCAAACAACAGCAGCAATAAATCAGACAAAGCCAGACTGAAGAGATAGTAGTTTGTGTCAGTGTGCATCGAGGGGTGTCTTACAATGACCACGCACACAGCCACGTTCCCGATCACTCCGGTGAGGAATATCATTAAGAGGAATACAGTGATTGGCACGATTCGTAACAGTGGGAATCTTCTAGGTCCCATTATACAAAACAGCATTTCCTCCTCGGTACAATCAAATGCACTTATATTCGTGCATCGTGTGCATAAATCGTATATCGTCTCGTTTATACGAAGGAATCCCTCCATTGTGATTTAAATTTACATTTTATTTATAATGTTCTATAATGTAAAACACCTTTTAAAATTATTTAATACATACACAAACAACTTTAATTTTATTTGTTATTTTAAAGAATGAAAACCAAGATTTCATTAGAAAGTATGTCTTAAAATACTACAAGAAAAACTATTATTGTTTAAATATTTGAATTTTCGGTTTGTATTTAATTATTTTATGTATTTATACTTTGAAAATTAATAATGTGTATAGTTTTGACTTTAAGCGCTAACTTCGTAGCTAGACGTAGCTCTGCGCCGCTACAAAGCTACGTCCGTAGCATTTCGCGTTTGCCCTCAGACTGTAGGATCTCACCACGACGTTGGTATAACTAGAGATCACTAGAACTTCAAAGAATTTACTATTTAAAATTTCTTAAATTGGTAGTTTGACTTTACATCTAGATTACTGATTTATGAGCTAACAAACATTAACTTAATAAATAATACACGATAAGATAGTTTAAAAACCAAAATGCTGTATATTTTATTCAGACCGCTTTGTAACTTGCCCGAAAACTATGATGTTTCATGTAAATAGAATAATTATAAAAAATAATTCAGTTCTAAATACAAATATATTACTTTATTTGATACCATTAAAATGTTATTATTTTCGTTAAAACAAATAAGCAGACATTTATGATAAATTAATATTACGCCATATTTGTCAAGAATTTAAATCAACATCATGTATTACCTTGACTTAGTTTGCTTAAAGTTAGATTACTTTTGTTTTATGCTTTTCTAATGACAAAAGTGTGTTTTATTATTTAAGACAATTCTTATTGTATATATATATATATATATATATATATATATATATATATATATATATATGTATTTTAGAGAAACATATGAGATCTTACACTTTAATATTATATTAAGTAATAAAACTAATATTCTCCGATGCGTAAAGCGTGAACTGTACTTGCGCGTGACTTAGTTGTTAAAAAACTTATACTGTTACAAATTTATTTTCATATTTCTGCATCACACTATTTTCATGGTTCATCGGCTAAGTCTTTCCTATTATATTTTGTATTATCTGAAATATATATAATTGAAATAAATATATATTCTTTAAAACAGTGCATTTTTTGTACATAAAATGAAGAATCATCATCACAAGCTAGACTCGAACCTACTATCACTTGGAGAGTAGATTTAATCTAGTCGGCTTACGGCGTCATGTTTACTAGATAGAGGGACCAGCAAGCTCTCTAAGAGGACGTAGGCTCCATTCTTGTTAGTGTTAATATTTTTTTATAATGCATATTATATTACAATAATTCATGTAAATGGTTAACGAATATACATAATTATAGCTTATTACAACTTACAATGTTAAGTCCAATTGTTGCTATTTCTGACATTGTAATATAATAATATAGTTTATTTTTAATTCATAAATGTTGAAATTAACATTTTTTTTGCAAGCTTTTATTTTTATTTCATTAAAAGTTCACGCAATTATCAGCACAATGCAGCGATAAAGTTTAAAACAGTAAAATAGTTTTAAATGAAGGTAAATTAAACAGGGTTTTAACACTTTGTGCTGCAGTTTCTCAAAAGGGCTGTGGTTATACTTGAGATTATAATTACAAAATCAAAATTACGGCAATGTTCGGTAAGATTTTTGTAAGACATTATCTTTATAGCTATATATTTTTTTTTTTTACTCGCTCCGGTGTACCTCCGCATGGGTGGACGGAGTTTGTGTTTGTGTAAAATGAGTTTTCTAGATTGTTTAGTTTATAAGCGTGCATCTTTATTGTTTATGTTATATGTAGTCTATCGTGTATATATCTATACTCAGGCTTAATTATACTCTAGGTTCCTATTTACACTATTTACATTTCTATTAGCATTTGCACTATGGTGGTTTGTTAGCACCAAGTGCTTACAGTTTTCCTTGCAGTGGATAACTCAGGTGAGGTAATTTCTATTTGAATGTTATTTTTCTACATATTTTAATGCTTTATTTTTCTTTTACAGGGTTGTCCGCTCCGGGCGTCGTCCTCATCATGCTGTGTCGTCGTCGCGTCAGTGCAGGTAAGTGGTTTTTGTACTTATTTTCTTATTAATGCTTGTTGGCTTTTGGTTTCCATGTATTTTATATAGCTAATGCTATTGCTATTTACATCTCTATCAATATTTTGGTATTTTAACTAGTTACCATTTTTGTATTTATTTTTTAGATTTATTTTAATAATATTGTTTTGCTTATTCTAATTTCAATTATTTTACATTACATACTTTTATATTTACACTTATTATATTTACATTATCTTTATCTAGTTGACCTTGTTAGGTTTAATCTTGGGCTAAACTGGTAAGTATACTTGATTTTTTTTTTTTTTTTTTTTAAACTTCTAGCTACTACTTAAACTACGCTGTTCAATTCTGGTGCTGTCATCATCCCCAGGCTGAGGCCACATTAGTACAATGTGGCCTATCTCCAGGTGTCCTCGTCTTCGTGCTGTGTACCCGCAGTTTTAGTTTCTGTGGTTTCGGCTACAGACATTTTCACAATGTCCGCCGCGACCATGATGTTCTTCCTGGTGGTCCTAGATGGTCCATGTGTTGCCACACGGAGCTAAGGCCCTTCTTTTCCTTGGCTCGTTGGGTTTCTAGTTTCCCTGCTTTATTTTGTTTTAGTTTGGCCACCCGGTTTCCCAGCATGGCTATTTGACTTATATTATGATAATTTGTAGTCTGGATTTTAGTAGTTTGTCAGTTCTGTCTATTTGTATACTTCCTTCCTTCCAGTCTCGTCAGTCTGATTAAGTCTTATTCTCTCGTAAGATGGTTCCTGCCACATGTCTACAGTACTGCATGAAGCTGTCCAGTGTGTCTAGGTCGTCCATTATTGCAGGTAAGTTTTCTTTGTTTATAGTTATGTCAGTTTTCATTTCCAGGTCATGTCTGTCCTTGGCGAATCTTGGGCACTCTGTCAGTAAGTGAATAATCCCCTCCCCAGTCATGTCATCACAACTGCATGTCGCGTTATCGGTAAGTTTGTACTTGTGCAAGTATTCGCGGAATCCTCCGTGCCCGGTTAGGATCTGCGAAGTCACGGAGTCTATGTCTAGTCTAGTCGTTATTTTATAGGCTCGCCTCACATCCGGCAGGAACGCCTTGGTTATGGATGCCGTTTCTCCCAGAGAGTATCTTTTCTGCCATTCCTCAATCGTATCCTGTCTGAAGTTTTATAGCTATATTGTATTTTAATACTATTGATAAAACCATTAAATACTAAACATAAAACATCAGTATATACAATATTTTACCTATACTTACTCGGGTTTCATTGATTCGAAAAGATTTCTCTTGAAAATCTTAATTTAATTAACTTTTTTTTGGCACATTATTTTCTTCATGTAAATCGTTTTAATATTTATTAAGATTTTTTTTTCAGAATTTATTGCGATTACTTTTTTATAGAAAAGGAAAACATTGTATTAAAATTAGATATAATTTCTTTTTATCGATATTAATATACTTCTCAATTCCCAAAATCATAATTTTAAAGAAAATTTCAAAGTATTGTAAGTAAATTAATTTCAATAAAATTATTTCTTTATATAAACACTGGGTACTAAAAGCTTATGAAATTTATGGCATTTACATTTCACGGAATCAAAGATATTTGTGTCAATAGGCTTCAAATGTTTACGTACAATTTCATTAAGAATTCATTTAGTGGGTAGAATATTGCTGTATTATTGTGCTTAAATAACAATCTTACTAATTTCTCGGTTATTAAATTTTGTACTCGTATTTATAACTTTGAGCAATATTTAAATAATATTTCTCTGCCAAACGTCAAATATATTCTATAGTTCTATAGTTCTTGTAGCAAAGTTTAGTAGTTAGTTGTAGTATCTGGCTTTTCTAAGTTATTGGAATTTTCACCGCTGAGTGAAAATGAAGTTCCAATAATATTGTTTGATTTCATATTATTGATGAAATAAAGAATTAGGCATTCTGTATTCACGAGTTGAATTAAGCGTTTATTTATAAACTGACTTGGTAACTTTAGGTTACAATATCAATAATTTTTAAAGAAAAACCAGAAAAATAGTTTAATAGGTACGTGAATTAAAGATAGTACACTATACACATAGTAGTAGTCCAAATTACCACGAGTAGTGCTGTTTATTTAATAAATATGTTTACTTAACTTATGTTTTAAAGGAAACAAATATCAACCATTAATAATTAACCCCCCCGTTGCGTTGATCGAGTGGTTAGCACGGATGCCTAACGTGTAGCGCAAAGGTTCGATTCCTGGCAGGGACAGGCATAAATTTGATGAACATAGATGTCTGTATTTCTGGATTTGATAGCTTATTAAATGTATTCGCAGTATTTATAATGTGTATTTCTATGTATGTGTATCCTTGTCTTACACCCCTAACACTAGCAAATAATTTAAAATTTAAATACTAACTTGTCTGCTTTTGATAATATATTAATTATATTAATGATGGTGTCTTGCAACTGCATCCGTTCATCGTTCCTCCTGACCTCACAGGTTGGTGACACGTCAGTAACACACAGTGTTCTTGTTTGAAGATCTATGTTTCTTAAGTTTTTATAATACTACGTAATAACAGTTATCCTAAAATATCTTTGCTAAAGAAATAATCGCCTGCCGTTATTCAAAGCAATTTATTGAAAAGCTTCTGTATAATAAATCAAACATGAAGCTTATATTTTTATTACAATCTGTTGGTAATATATTGTGTAAGTCTTATTTTTGCGACCACGCTAAGCAAGATCCCCAAGGACTTATTATGTATCACTGACTAAGACCCAATTTACAATCTGCTTCGCGAGCCTGGGGGCCTATTACTTAACGATATATTTACAAAAAAAAGGAATTTTAATAATTTAACAAGTTTTTTCTAAAAAATACTTTATTATAAATAAAACTTTATCTTTAAAAGGTTTTTTTTTAATCTGAAACAATATAATAATATAAACTCATTTGAATATTATGTTACAGCTGGAAGGCCATGTGTGTTAGGTAATTAGGCGTTCAGAAAAAAAAGGGCATAAATGGTGTGTAAAAAACGTATTAGATAGGGAGGGAAAAGAAAGAATAGTTTTATTTAAGATTTTCTATCTTAAATACTATAAATTATTTATTTACAGTATTCAAAATAAATAGATATTGTTAAGACTTGTTTTAGTAATACACAGTACTTGCACTTCAATGTTTAATATCCAACCATTTGTAATAGAATGGGCGAGAGCAGCCCTTACAACTCGTTTTATAATATTTTAACATTATAATATTTAGGCGAGGGTAATTTACAATTTCATAACCAACTTACAGATGATATTATTTATACCTTATAATAAGTTCTAATAATTAATAAAAGATTAAACATTATGTTAAAATATTCTATGCTTCTAATTGTTAAAACATTTAACAGTAAATATTAAATAATATTCCATAATTAATTATGTAGGTGGCGCTACTGTTGAAACTTATGAACTAAAACATGTAAATTCCAATGTATTTACCATTTAAATTATTATAAATAAATATGACTAACACTCGGCCTTTCCTGATTTGTAATCTTACGACCTCGTAATTGTATCATTAATTTCTTTAATTACCAACCATCATATATTAAATGACTAATTTCTATTTTTAATAAACATTCTGGAAACCAGTAGACCAAATGGTCATCTGAATTCAGGATCTTACAATGTTATAGAGAAAAACAAATTATTAAAAATACAATGCATCAAGAAAAAAAACATCCAATTATACTTTTAATGTGCGAAATTACATAACATTTATACAACATATAACTTTACTATCGGCCGTTTTGACATCTTATTACGTCCTCGTAATATAATTATAATTTTTATCATAAATACTCGTTAATATAATAATAATATATAATAATAATCGTTTTTATAATAAATACTTGTTCTCTTTGCACCGGACAAACCAGGCTGCTTACAAAAAGCCAGATCAACGGACATGCCGTTATGATCTGATGCCCATGGACACACATCATCAACATGGGATATATCTCAATTTTACTATTACCACCGGAACACACACAGATGGTATTTCTTATACTTTTACTACTACCAACGGAACACACACAGATGGTAGTTTATTCTTATTATTTTTTTTTATATACCAACGGAACACACACAGATGGTATTTCTTATACTTTTACTACTACCAACGGAACACACACAGATGGTAGTTTATTCTTATTATTTTTTTTTATATACCAACGGAACACACACAGATGGTATTTCTTATACTTTTACTACTACCACCGGAACACACACAGATGGTATTTCTTATACTTTTACTACTACCAACGGAACACACACAGATGGTAGTTTATTCTTATTATTTTTTTATATATACCAACGGAACACACACAGATGGTATATCTTATACTTTTACTACTACCAACGGAACACACACAGATGGTAGTTTATTCTTATTATTTTTTTATATATACCAACGGAACACACACAGATGGTATATCTTATACTTTTACTACTACCAACGGAACACACACAGATGGTAGTTTATTCTTATTATTTTTTTATATATACCAACGGAACACACACAGATGGTATATCTTATACTTTTACTACTACCAACGGAACACACACAGATGGTAGTTTATTCTTATTATTTTTTTATATATACCAACGGAACACACACAGATGGTAGTTTATTCTTATTTTTTTATACCACGGGACGCACCCATTGATGGTATTTCATACTTACCTTTACTATTGGACACACCAACATGGCATCAATTTCTTATTTTTACTACGGGACACACAAACATGTTATTACGTTATCATTTTTACACCAACATGGTACTTTACATTTATTTTTACCACGTAACACACCAGCTTGGTACTCAACTCATTATTCAATAATTTACTTATTAATATCATTGTTATGAACATATATTTAATTTTAACTTTTTAAAACTCATTCTAAGCAAATAAATCTTTAACTAATAAAAGCAAACCAAGCTCATTTTGTTAGGCTATATTAATGATCAGACTACAGAGATATACCTATGACTTTGAAATTCATACTATGCATGGGTTTTGTTGGAAGTAGCAGGTTATTTTTACTTTGTATTACGTTTGTATTGTTATATTTGGTTAGTTTCTTTATATTTTTTTAAAGAAAAATGAATTTTAAATGATTTCGTATTTTATCGAAACAGTTTTAGATTTTACATCTTAAGAAAATGTTCATTCACCCGAATTTAGAAAATTTAAATACTTTAAAGGTAGTTAATAAGGAAGCTACATTTAGTTATTAACCATAACACGATTCAAGATTCACGACATTTGTAATATTTATATATATTTCTCTATATTACTCTGGAATGACCTACCGTTAGAAATTCAAACTTCTAAATCACTGTCAATTTTGAAAAATCGTTTGAAGCAATATTATTTATCTACGCAATATATATTTTTATCATAAGTATGTATACCATATATTATATAGGTTATCTATTTTATTCTATTTATTTATATATACGGATATATGTATGTATATGTATGTGCGTATGTGTATATTTATATATAATCATTATTTAATTACTTATATAATTGAAAACGATAGTTTTTATTTTTATTGTGTCCTTATGTATAAATTCTTATTATCGTTGTAGTATGCTTGCACTATCCTATGACCTTGCAAATATTCATTACTCATCAAGGGTTGTCTGTAAGAGATCGCTTTTAAGTGATAAGACCGCCTTTGCTCAAAAATTTCTTACTGTATCAACATCCTACTACTGTAATTTCTTGTAATAATTGTATGTGCAATAAGTTTTTAAAATAAAATAAATAAAATAAATATTTCTTTTTATTTAAGAAATTCTAATATATTGTTAGGGGTCGAGGGTACTTCTAGATAATTAGTAGGTGTCAAGTACTATAGCATTAAGTCCGCCAATTGTATAAATTTCTTTGTATAATAAAGATTTTATAAATAAATATATATATATTTTTTTACATTTTTACATTCTTTATTTACTCTGTCCGTATCAATATTGAAATATTCTTAACTAAAAAAAAATAATCATTAGTGGGAATAGAACATTTTTATAGTCCTCTTTTTTATTTTGAAGATGTAACGATACTTTTCATACAATTGGAGAACATTATAAAACCAAGCACATTTCTTTAGAAGTTTACTATTTATATTATTATTTCCAATTGTTCTAATTTGCACTAAATCAATAACTAATGATTAACTAATTTATTTATAAAGCATTAAAACGTTAGTCCATTAAATTTTCAATCACTTGTTATAAAAGTGTTATTAATTTTATTCCGAGTTTGAAATCGTAATTTTGTACATTGTATACCTACATCTAGTTTACTATACAATTGAAACAATGAATGATACAATTATTCAAAACGTATTTTATTTTTTGTTTTATTATTATCTACCGTATAAATTATTTAATAGAATTCAACTGCATTAAATTTTACAAACGTTATACTGAAAATAATACGATTCTTGGAAATTTAGGGGGTTGGGGCTTGGGGTTGTATAAGGCCGTGCCATATATAATATTACTTCTTATACCCTAAGGTACGACAATATATATTCCTTGCTAATTTTCTTATGTTTGTCTTGTCTAGAGTTCAAGTTACCAGAGTCTTTAAGTCCAACGTGTTTATGTTTCATATTGCTAATAAGAATATTTAGGAGGCATGTTTTATAATAATTCTATTTTTAAGTAATAAACAGTCATAACCTAGAAAATTATATATTTTTTTAAAGTTCATCAATTTGAAATACCTAATTTGAACTGTCTGAACTGTCAATTATGGTATATTGTTTAGGTAAGCAATTATTTCTTGTTTAGTAAAACTTTTACTGTGGATTTATATAATTCCTCGATTTGACAGTTCAAAAACGCGTGTAAGATAATTCATCGCAGTTATTTCTTTTCCTCTTTAACATACTATCGGAAATTAAATAATCGAGTGCCACGCATATCGTTTAAAGTTTTTTTTTTTTAATAGGGATTTAGAAGACCTAATTGCTTGCTTTATTTTTTTTTACAATTTAATACGAAATGTACGCGTTTATTGGTGTAGTTTAAAATCGATCTAAATGTTAAACCTATATTATCATCATTCTGAAATAATTTATCGATTCTAACGAATTTATTTCGGAATACCTATTGCGTTTTACCTTTTCAATAATCGATTCAAAATTTAAGATCATAAATTCGTACAGATACCTACTACTGAGAACTTAACACTCAGTAAATAATTTGAACGGTCAAATAAAAGATAATAGAAATATGTTTTAGTAATAAATACCAGTATCATTGCTTCATATTCATACGCGTTATTATTGAATTAGTTTGTTTAGTTCGGGATTATATTTAGACAGTACCGGTTCAGATTTTAAACGTTTTTAAACTTTATTTTTACCCACCTAAAAATGGTTTTTTAAAGCAAATTTGATTTATGAAAGTAACCAATGAAACTTCTCAAAACAGATATTATTGGGTTCCATAAAATTTAATTTCTCCACTTGATATGGCATAACCCTATCCTCGTGGATAACCAAGTATCCAACTTGGTTTTAAAAACGAACGTCTATCGAAACTTGATGCTAAACTTACAAATTCAAAATTAAATATAAATATTTTAAGATCTATGGAGTAGATTTAGCAAAACAAAATAAAATATAGTTGCAGAAGTAATAAAATAATATCGTGAATTCAAATCTTTACCTATTTAATAAATGTAAACATATCTAAATCTACCCCTTATAGCGTCAAAGCATTGGCAAAATATTTCCATACGGTCCTCAAGGCCATTTAGATCTGACCCTACCAAATTTATGGAGTGTAATATTTACCGAGTCATATTTATTTAAGTCTATCTATAAGATATTCTAGAATTTTAATTTCTCTGAAAGGAGACAAGTCTACATTTTAATCTGTATAAATTAAAATTATACTTAGTCTATTCATATTGTGTAAATATATATCTATATACTATAAGGAACTACTTACTATTTACTATCTTAAACAAAAGGATCATTACGATTTGAAAATAGTTTTATGATGTTAAGTGCTACTTTAAAAAAAAATATATATAAATATCTAACGTTATTCCTTTTCTTTTTGTTTAATATTGGGTTTTACATTTTAATCATTTACAACTGAATATACTCTTTTTTTTAAGAAATCGTTCTTTAAATAACCTACATACATTTTGTAAAACGAATATTACCCCTTCATTGAGAGTGTTCACTTCTATGTCATATATAAAGACATTAAAGCCTAAATCGTAATCTAAAATACTAACATTACTTTTATATTGCAAGTCTCAAAGTCTCAACTACCGCGTCAGTTATATCTATACTAATATTAAAAAGAGGAAAGGTTTGTTTATTTTTTTGTATGTTTGAAATGAATAGGCTCCGAAACTACTGGACCAATTTTAATAATTCTTTCACCGTTGGCAAGCTACACTATTCCCGAGTGACATAGGCTATGTTTCATTTTCAAAAATTAGGGATGATTACTAAAACTTGAATATTCTAACGCAAGGTGTAAAAAAATAAACAAAAAACTTCGTGCGCTGCGAAAACGGTGAAACTTACGCAAAAATGATGTTCTATGAAATTGTTTCTCTTTAAATGTTTTAAAAAGAAGTCCGCGACAAGATATATCTAGCTTTTAAGGTTGACTCACTATAACGTTTTCTATCGTTATGAAATTAGTTCTAAAATAATATACACTTTCGAAGGTGTTTTAATAATTACGATATTATTCCTTATCCATATAAATTATTTAAATGTCACAGACATTCAATTATGAACAACCTTGCTCTAAACAGCATTTGATTTTCTATATCTGTATCTATAATTATATTGTCAAAAACATAATATTTCGAATCCATATGCTTTAATACGTATATCTGAATAATCTCCTGGTCGTGTGTGTGTGATGTAGATGTATGTTATTATTTTCAGTTTGATATCGTAGCAATGTAATGCCTATATAGATAAAATTTCCACTTGAATAGGATACTATAGAATTAACTATAAGTCTATTATAGGTCTGGATAATTGTAGTTTCCACAGATTACGCGAAAAGCGACCTACACGCGGGCGGAGCCGCGGCCTACAGCTAGTAACTTAATAAAAGCAAAAAAAAAATCGCGTCTCTAACCTACAACTGGGTCTTAAAAGCTTTGAAAGTTGGTATACGTAGTAACAATAATATTATAAATCACATGGTCACTTAATTATGCAAAACTTTTCTAGGGCTAGTTTCTTATAATAAAGTTTATCTGTCACCTTGTCGTTGTATTCAGGTCCATCATTGTATAGTACTGCTTGCTTGCACTGCCATCCCGCGATCAGGAAGAAAGTACTTGGTTGACCGTTTCTTCCAGTAGCTGTAGGTGATGTTGATATGTTGTTGATTTTCATAATACAGCAACGAATTCCCTTCCAGATTAGCAGTCAAGTAGTAGTTTAGAGTTTTCCATCTCCGACGTACGTCTTCACCAAAGACTCCAAGCGATGTAAACATGTATGGAGAGATATTGTATTAATAACACTGTAAAGTTTTGGTAAATATTCAGGCTCTTATTGTATTTCGCATATGATTGAACTTTAACAGGATATGGTTAATAGTGAATATGATATATATGATGAATAGAATTTATTAGTAGTGCTATTAACTTCAAGCTACAAAGTTATTAATATTTTATATTGAGCATGCTGCCAAATAACCAGCTAGATAATTAGCCTGCTAAGCAGATGGCAAAACGTGGGTATTAAGAAAAAAAAAAAAACTTACGTACTTGCAATATCATTTTTAAATCTACGACTCGTTGTCGCTTGAGGTTACTACAGCAGCACTCGGAGAAGGCCCAAATACTAACTTTAACGTCGTCTCTTATTTTCGTGGCTTTTCAACGGCAGTGGCAGCACTCCATCTTCATCAGCATTCTTAGACGTAACTTTAACGTCGTCTCTTATTTTCGTGGCTTTTCAACGGCAGTGGCAGCACATCATCTTCATCAGCATTCTTGGACAGGATATCTTGCGAACGGTGTATATCGACACGTGGCGCGTAATACTACAGCGGTCGAACACTTCTGACTTGTTAAGACTTGTTTTAGTAATACACAGTACTTGCACTTCAATGTTTAATATCCAACCATTTGTAATAGAATGGGCGAGAGCAGCCCTTACAACTCGTTTTATAATATTTTAACACTATAATATTTAGGCGAGGGTAATTTACAATTTCATATCCAACTTACAGATGATATTATTTATACCTTATAATAAGTTCTAATAATTAATAAAAGATTAAACATTATGTTAAAATATTCTATGCTTCTAATTGTTAAAACATTTAACAGTAAATATTAAATAATATTCCATAATTAATTATGTAGGTGGCGCTACTGTTGAAACTTATGAACTAAAACATGTAAATTCCAATGTATTTACCATTTAAATTATTATAAATAAATATGACTAACAATATACAATTAAATATTTTTATACTAATACAAATTAAAGCTAAGCATTTAAAATGCAACGAAAACGCTATTGGTTAGAAACAGACCAAGAAAAGATAAAAATAAATATAAAGATAAGACCATTGTAATTATAAGTTTCATTAGAGTACATTCTGCCATAAAGCGCAAAAATACAGTAACAAAAATACTTTACATTAAAAAAACAATCATTATATTTAACAAACGATATATGACACCTCCCTTCATCGTTAGTACTAAATGTCAGTGCCCATCTAATTTACCTCTTGTTAATACTAATGAGGGTACACGTAATATCTATCTACTACTTTGTTAGGGCATAGATTACATCATTATTGGTTTTTTTTTGTACATTACCAAATTATAGAAAGATTTAAATTTACTTGTAATATTATTATAAATTCTATTAAATATCTTCTATTAGTTTTTAATCTGTCGACATTAATGATTTAGAAATGTTTACAAATATTTTTTTTTCTATTAACATAAGGATGTAATAATAATGTTTCAAATATTTTTTAATTCTTATTTCTGCAAAAAAAAAATTTTTAAAATACTATTGTACAAAATCAAAAACAAGGCAAGTGAAAATGATTTTCTATATCGCATACTCGCATACAATGTATAAATAAAAGCAAATAGTTTCATTTCTTGTAAATGCTGATGTTTCATTTCCCCTGCTATGTGACGTCAAATACTCCAGCTGTTCAAGTAGTGTACATTTCATGAATATGATGATTGTAAGATTACAAGCAAAGCAGATGCTTTGCTTAGCAATAAAGTCTTAAATCGATTTAACCCTAGTCTACAATAACCCTAGTACTACAATAAGCGACATTTTTAACTTATAACATTATGTTTATGAATACTAAGTTAATAAGAAAAAGGATAATATATTTTGTATTATTCATATTTATTTCTTTGTTATGTTTTTTTAAATTAAATTTTTGATTACGTATTTTGATTTTTATATAATTTCATTTTTAATTGGATTTGTATACATAGTGGATACATTAGTTACAGGTCATTGGAGTGTCGCGCGGAGTCGCATCCAGTGCATCTTCCTCAGGTTCTATGTTTTGCTATATCTATCTTAACTGTGTATGTACTATACCTAGTTGTTTACTGTTGGAAAATTATGTTAAATTTATCTGTCTATATCTACAATCTATATTTACTATCTTTATCTACTATCTATAGCTTAGTTCTATATCTACTATCTATATCTATTATCTTTATCTATATCAAAAGAAGATATTTCATATTAAATAAATTAGATTAGTTCTTTATTACATATAAATATTGCATTTATCGAGTATATTATAATTATATTGCAGTTTATAAAAGTCAAACCGTTATACAAAACAAGTAACAACTTCTGCCTATTTTATGGATTACAAATCCTATAATAGGATTTGTAATCCATAAAATAAATAACTACTAATTGAATATTTTATTTTAAGGTGAACTGTCACTACACAAAACACTGTTGAAGTATTATTCATTGTAAAAAATAAATTTCACACAAATACAATTTCTATTTCGTAAAACAATTTTGTAATTTTGTAATACAAGTTGTATTTATGTCATTTAATAAAATATTATAGTTTTATGTGTGCAAGTATTTTCATATCGTCTCAAATAATAAATCTTTGTTTAATATTACAGGTTACTTCGTGAGATTGGTGTCTTGAAGTGTGATGAGGCTGAAAAGGGTCTAATTATTGGATCTTCTTAGCTTAAAGTTGTTTAAGACGTCAGACTAGGATGTGCTCATCCTCACTAAGTACTCATTCCTCAATCAATGAATCCAACATTTTTCATGATTTTCTGACACATTAGATTCGAAGGAAAAAAGTTTTTTTACTTTAATTAAAGTTTAATCTAAGTTAAATTTGTCACCTTACATGCATGTGAAAATTGTTTATTGGCCAATAAATTATTATTATTATTATTATTATTAATTTGTTTTGTTTGTAAATTTCGGAAAATTACATTGATTAGGAAGAAGACCTCGGAACAAATAGAAAACAACTGCAAAACCCTGTTGTTTTTTCATTAATTCATAACGAAGTAGATTTTTTACAATATTTTATAACAATCCATAGCAAAAACCTTGTTACGGTTTGGCCGCAGTGCATGCCAATTCGGCTCACAGCCTAACAAATAACATAACTTAGATATTAACATAATGCATAAACAATACATAATAAAAGCAGGAATAAACGTATCACCGCGCGCGCATATAAGTCGAGCGATATGCAGCGGGTTGGAAACATTTTTGTAGGAACTACAGGACAGAGCTAGAGGACGGCGCATACAAGTTGATGCGTTTCTGAACGGTTTCTAGAATATTTTTTATTAGATGGAGTTGAATGTTCGTGTATATCAGTATCTTTATAATTAGGTACTGTTTGTTAGAGTGTACGAGATAGGATGCTATTCTATTTATATATATTTATGTATATCTACCTATAAAAGTGTTTTATGACAATTTAAATTTATTTTTTCAATAAAGTATCGTTTTAGTATTTATAAGATGGTAAGTATTATTATAGTAATTATGAATCTTCTAGTCTGTCATAGAAATATTTATTATATATGTGTTTAAAGTTTTCATCAGTAAAAGTTGATAGAATCTTGGGGGGTATTTTATTTAAAAGGTATTTTAAATTTGTTTGTCCGCTTGCCATAATAATTATAAACACTTGATACCACAAGTTTCGCGTCAGTTATTTTTCTTATGACAGTACTGTGTGTGACTTTTATTTGTACCTCTTTGTTATGATATTGTTCTGTTAATAATAACATTTTAAATTTATTATGTACTGGTATAATCTTGAAATATTTAAATATTTCTATCGTGTTGTCTTCGTAGGATAGTTTAATTTTAATTTTAGAGGCACCTTTATTTTGAATATTCTTAGCTGAAATGTATATATTTTATCTAAATAAATTTTGAAAGTTTTACCATAGCTTGTGAGACCATACGATATTATTGAATCCGTCAGCGCATTATACAGTTTTATTATCACCGAAAATAGTACTTTACATTTAAATATTGAAAATTTTGCTAGCATAGCCCTTAATTTATTTATGATTTATCCATACGATAGTTCCAGTTGAATCTCTCGTCGACTATAAGCCCTAGATATTTATAATGAGTTACTTGTTCGAGTAACACAATTACATATTTTATTTTCAGTTGTTACCTTATGCAAACACTGATGACCATGTGCAATTATAGTAAGTGGTCTGTCCATGTTTTTTATGTAACTAGAATGAACGTATGACTTTAATTTTATTTATTTAATACAAGTGCGTCACAAGACCATTTACAGAGGTTTGTAAAAATTTTCTGTAACTCTGCTTCCGCCTTTGTCAGGTCTTTGCTGGCTGGCTAGGAGGCAGGTAACGTCTGCTTATAGTTAGACTGAATTGTATTTGTCTACGTTTTCCATGTCATTGACAAAGGTTAAATAGAGCAGTGGACCGATTACTGATCCTTGGGCAGTGCCATTGGTGGTCAAAGTCTCATTACTAAGTTTGCATCCAATTTTCACCGGGTATTTTCGTTTTTTTGAGTTGAATTTGAGTTTCTAGTCTTCACACCACATTAGAAGAGGTCCTCGTGCTCTTGTGTTCTCCAGTTTTTTTGACGAGTTTTGCATGTTTTAATGTATTGAAGGCATTATTGAATCTATAAGTAGAATAATGACATGTTATTTGCTGTATGCTAACTTCCAAATTGAGTTTGAACAGTGGAACGAGAAGAGTAAAAATAAGAATTGGAAGGCTAGTGATTAGCTCCGTAGTGATGGTACCAACCGAATACTCCTGGGTATTTACAAATAGTCCTAATGTATTTTTTTACGTAAAATAAATGAAAGGTGAAACATATATTAAATCTCCGATTCCTCTCACAGTCTCACAGTCCACTTAGTTTATTTCTAACTCTTCATATTCTTTTCTCTTTATTTAGTAAAATACAATTTATAAACATTAAAGCTAAACTCTTATATAGTTTGTAAGTTGCCGGTTTAAGAAAGATAAATATTTTGTTATTTTAACAGTATTAAGTCAAATATTTTGTTCTTTTAAAAGTAAGGTTAAGTATAACTTAAAATGTACAATGGAATCTATAACTTTTAGGTTACCATTTAACTCTTTTATACGCGTCAATTTCAAATACCTTGCAGTATGTTTTTCTTATCATATCTAAATAGTTTTTTAAAAAATCTGAAATGGTAACAAATTAACCAAACTTAAATTAAGTTAATATTGACAGTTTTATAAAAATATAATTTCTTGATATATTTCTTGGTTGTACATTTCGTTGAACAACTTTAATATAAACTTATATCTGAATAAAACTGTTTATATAGAAGTATAGGATTTTGTTTTTGATGAACAATTTGTAGCAAACTTCTACGAACATGAAAGAAACGTCGTGAGATAGAAAGTTAGTTATGTTTGACAAAAAGATGAAAATTCACTGCTTTTATAATGAAATCATTTTTACACGTGTATGGATACTTCTCAATCTGATCTATGTTACAATTACATATCCGATCTATGTATCTAATGTAATTTCCTTAACTACCCGATGATAAATTATACTAGTTCGGTTCAGGTGCGGTTATGAACAAAGCGTTACTGCTCTTTTAGAATAATGTAACACATGTAGCATATGTCATCATCTATTATCTCGACCCCAAATTAGTTGAAGCCAACTTCCACAGCGTTGAATATAGCCGTAGAAGTGCAAGCCTTTCAGTATTCTATCCTTTAGAATTTTGATGAGTGTCCCCACGAATTACACGACCTAATTCCCCCGTCCTCCTTCCATCACTGAGCGTTTCGACGCGAGGTAGATATCCATATCCATCATACATTGTGGATATTTTCACCTGTCCAAACGAAGCGCTTTGCTTCGATATTTTTAATTTGTACAGCGAAGGACTGGAACAGATTGCCGGCGTTTTCATTTCCCGCCCAATATAATGTGGGTCTTTAAGAGAAGAGTGAATAGGTAGCTAGATAGCTGGTATGAACATCTGAAAATATAGCCACCCAAAAAATAGAGAGATGTAAAAGTTACTAGGATAAAAAGAGAAGAAGGATTAAAATAAAAGCTCAAAGATCAACCGTTAACCGAGAAAACGGACCACCTTATGACATACGACATTTGCGAACATAGATGTAAAGATCAAGAAAGGCAGAGGAGAGATAGGAAAGGAGACTATTTAGGAGGGGCAAGGATTTGGGCTTTTGATTCCCTCACTTAGCGTACGAAACCCAGCCATAATGGCTACTTCATTCCCAATAAAGTTTGCCCGTATACGAACTGCTTTCAAATCACTAGAAGCTAGGTTCTAGACCACTCCCAGAAATTAAAATCGAATTGTAAATTCTAACTAACTCATTTTGACTAGAAACTTCCACTTTCTAGTTATTCACAGAAACATAAATACAATTCGTACTTTGTAATGAACCTAACTTTTAATGAGTACAGATGCATTTGGAATATACTAATCACCTAAAATCAAGACTACTCCATGTAAACTTTCGAGCTAAAACTATGTTTATTTTGTTCGATCAAAATAAAATAATAACAATTACTATAAATTGTACATAAGATACTTATTTTATTCATAAACTCAAATACAAATACAAAGGCATAAAACAATAAAAAAACTATAGGTAATATTCAGTTACACAGTAAAAACATTATGACCTCTATCTAGATTCAACACTCGATTCTTGTATTTGTATGCCTCTTTGAAATAAAAAGTTAGTTTAGGATTTATAAATAATCATCTAAAACCTTAAATTATTTTCATTCCTTTATTTAAAACGCAGTTACTGTTTAAAGCCCAACAAAGAACAAGAAGTAGGTAACAACAATGATTATTAATATTATAAGCCAAAATAATCTTAAGATGTGTACTTTGTATGAACAAATAGATTCATTTTAAAAAAATATACTTCAAATGTAAGTCACCACGATAACAACAAAATTAATTTTAAATTAAATTTAAAGAAACTTTAATTAATTTAATTAAACTCCTCCTCCTCCTTAAAATTTTTCGTTCTTTCTCACCATTCTAAATTTAAATTTATATTACTTTGTATGTGGTTACAGTTTAAATAGTATAACTACGTTATGCGTAAGTTAAGTAATTATAAATTTCTAGTTTTACCGCCTTGTAGTACACTTTATTTTCTTAAAGTTAAATAAACATAGAATTTAAAATAAACCGGTACGGGAAAAGATTTAAACCCTTGAACTCTTCGAAGCCGTCCCGTCATTCTACCAATTTAGCTTTCGTATCGCTACTCGCTTTAATAAATTAAGCATAATTGTATATCGTCGTCTTCATCGAGGCTATGTCGAAATCTATTACCCTTTTTTTGAAAATTTTAACCAATGTTTGTAATTTTTTTTATTTCTTTCTTTGTCCTTAAATATATATTATTATTTTTTTTCCATACTTTTATGGAAAAAAATATATGGTTATATAATGCGGCTTTTTCAATAGATCTTTATCTAGTGAAATAGTCGCACTATGAAACTAGCAATAACAATGTTTATACGAAATTATATTATCAAATGATTTTGTTTTCACTTTTTGACAAGGTAAATAAAAATTACAAGACAGCTGTCTTTTCGGATTAAACAACGGTGGAAAATTATGAATTTATCCGGGTTAAAGGATATTCCCCGATAAAAAGGTGTACCTACACTTTAATAATTATTGGAATTCAGATAATTCGATATTATTATAAGAATTCGGATATTAAGTTCAGTTATATATATTTCCTTAAACAATTTCTCTCAAACAAACGAGCGTTAATTGCAATTGTTTAAATGGCTTTTAAGATACGAAATAAAATATACATAATTGTAGGTACTGACTGTCTGTACCACAATTTTTTGTGAATGATACTAAGAAGTACGTACCTACTACGTTGACTTTAATCAAAACATAAATGAAATACAAACGTTTTAATTTTATGTCTTATTAACTACCCTCAGGTTATGACTTTTTTAAAATGACCATCCGACTTCATCACCAAATTAATTAGCAGTAGACCATTCAATCTTAATATTTAATTTACTGTTTAATTTGTTTTTATCTTACGACTAATTTGAAATATGGATGTTAAAAACAGAAAAGATTAAACATCTTCTTTATGGTATTAGTTTAACCTAAAAACCTGATACGTAATTAATTACCTTTACAGTATTATATCACTTAATTACTAATTACCTCAAATGCATCAAGAATCTTTTATAATATAAATAAAGTAATTTTTATGTAAAAGGAATATTTTCACAGAATCCTTATCCGTTTTCATAATTTCTTACTTACAAATTCCTTTTTATTAAGGCACCTTCTTTTTGAAATTGATAAAGTTAATAAACAAAACCGTACTTTATATAATGGATGAGATTTCTCTAAATATCTTTTTCGACTAAAGTTCGACTTTAACTAATGCTCCAATTAAACAATGATTTATAGTTACTTAAATATTAACCTTACAAATATTTACAGGGTTAAATTATGTAGATAGTACTACATAGTTTAAAAGTAATCTATATTCCTTATGTAAACATCAAAAATACTCCTTTTCCCTGAAGGACAAAGTGCTCCATTGAATGAAATAGAATGTTATTAACATGAATGAAATAATAAAGGTACGATTGATTCTGAGATATTCTTCTTGAGAATCCTTTTCAAATGATCTTCATAAATCAAAGTACTCATATCCTCTGATTCCTTGGAATCAGATTAGTTTCTCGTAATACCGTATATTATTGTAGACAAAGAAAAGATTGTAAATCTTTTTATTTATTATTTATAAAATTTATTTAATACAACAAATTACGTTGTTGGGAGCGAGGACACTTATAAATTCTAAGATTAAAAAAATGTTATCCTTGATTATAAAAGTAGTTTTTAAATTATGTTTATATTAACCTAAATAGGAATAATATGCGAATAAAGGTTTTTATACACAATATGGTTACGATTTTCAAACTTTATTGCTTTAGTATTCGAATAATAATTATTTAAAAATATACATTCATACCAGTTCATTATCACCATTATCCTGTTCTTTTTCTCATATAACATGAGGTCAGCACAACATTTTATGTTGTTTTACATTCACTTCATTCTTCCGTCAACTTCGCCCTAAAACTTTCATTCTCATCTCATCATTCAGATGAATGATATTTGATTAACTAATTAAAATACCAAACATAACTTTTTATTTTATATTTTAAAATTTTTGACTTTTTATTAAATTAATTAGTAAAATTAATATTTAGGAGTTACTGGAAGAAATAAAAAAGGCACTGCATTTCATTGCACATGAACTAAAAAGGGCGCTATTGACTTTGTAATACATGTTTTCACTCTCAGTTTTCTTTGAAAATGAACCATTTCTGTTTTTCAATATTAATTCTCAGAATATTATTAGGTAATAGAGATAAAAGATTTTTGTTTAAAAACATATCTACACAAAGTGCACAGAATTCAACTACAATACCTTTGATAAGTCAAAACCATTGTTGTTCGAAACACAACCAGTACAATGGAAGCAATAACTTCATTATATCACAGAGAAGTTATCTTAATTGCTCCAAACTTGTGCTTTATAAAACTTATTGGCGAAGTAAAATATTCAAATCATTCCTAATTAAATATCCGTTAATCTAGTTTGATGTTATTTACTTTGCAGTATAAATAAATATGTTTGTAAAAAGATGAACGTACAGTACTAGTTCGTACAGTACTTCGTACAGTACTATTCAAAAAATAAAACGAAATAATGTGCTTCTTACACTTTTACGTAAGGAACACATTACTTCGTTTTATTCTTTCGATGTTTATGTACATCGAAGTCATTTCAAAATGTGTGGTAAAAATGTGCATCGACAGGAAGTCAATACACATTTAGCAAACACTGAACGTTACCAGCCGGTACATTCGCCATTTGGACTCATTTGCTAGCTTCAAGCTTAATACAAAAGTGCATACCTAAACTTGTACTAAATAACAAATCTTTTTTTTATTGCGTACCACTGTCCAACGCAGAACATATATCAATAATACGGACATGTATATAATATTAATATATATTATCACAATAATAATTAGAACATATTTTGATACAATAATGATTAAACTATCAAATTAGTACTACCTACTCCAAATGTTTAAATAATATACTCATATTTAAAAATATCTATAAACATGTATAGCCATGTTAAGTTTATTTCATTTTAAAATAAATATATGTCGAAGGTACAGATCTTCTTGAACTTGAGTCTTGGGTATTGTCCATTGAAATTAGTAACTATCTAATTATCTTCGTACAACGAAACGTGAGGCAGTTTCTAATCACTTGTTGTCAGCTCGAGGTCAGAATTATCTGAGAGGTCTGACCATGATGATTACCCCTTTTATCGGAATCAAACCGACTGAGTTTAGACTCTGCCGAAGTGCGCCAACTTCACACTTGTGTTTCGATGTCATCTGATGTCCTGTACTCATGACATAACCGACATATATAACGAAAAATAAACCCATACGGGCAGGACTGCGGTTCAGATCGGACGGTTTCCCAGAGGCCGCGGCCCGGGTGCGATTCCCTGCCGTATCGGTTTATTTTGAATTCGATATAATAAATTACTTTCTTCTCTTCGACAGGCGAATGTTGCATCAATACCAAATCTAAAATATACTAAATATTACTAAGCGGTCAAGTCAAATAATACTTACTCGTGGATCGCAGTGGCTTTTTACCGGCTTATTTAATAATATTTAAGAATTGTTTTAAAATTTAACATAAGAAGGAAAAAGCATAAATTACAGGTAAGTATAGTACGTCAAAACAGATACGTAATAGTGTATTCATTGTAAGTGTATTGACAAACGCATACATAACGTTCTTTCGATCTACAACTCATTAATTACCATTCGATTATAAGACTTAAATTATAATTCATTTTGTCTTGAATGTTCTATTTTGTAATTATTTCCTAGTTGTTGTAGATATTAAGCAAAAGATCTGTTCAATATATTTTTACTACTAATATTCTATTTTTATACTCTACATTAAACATTAACAAAGTGCTCAAAACTAATAACATTGATACGTAGATAGAATGATCATATTAAAGCCTCAGGTGGAGGAGGAAACCATAAGCTTGTTAAGAAGATTACTCATAGATCTTATCTGAATGGTCTAGAATCTAAATACTTTTTATAGATCTTATTGGTTTAGAAATCATAGAATTCTAATAACATTTTGTAATGTGCATGAAATGAAAGCGTATTAAATATATTTTGTAATTTTTTTTTTTAAATATAAAACTAGGTTAATGCTTGACTACATTCCACCTAATGGAGAGTGGAGACAAGTCATAGGTAGTAAGGCGCATTAACCTAGCAATCTATTAACTTTTCTCTTGAAGACACCCACATTGTATTTGCCCGGAAATACCACTAATAAATTAAATTAAATTCACTACACGATTCATGTGTTATGTTAAATGCTAGTCAAAAATACTTGCCATCTAAAATGTATTATTGTGATTTTCCTAACTTTTTAAAAGATAAAGTGTTCAGTTTTATAAAGTGTTTAAAAAAAAGGCTTGTTATAAGTTCTGTTGATGCAATTGTTATAAATTACAGTGTAAGTGACTCTGATTTATAAATCTCAGAAAAAGAATGGATGATTTAAGTCTATTTTAATAAAAGTGTATGTATTTAGGTTCGACGTTCGGTTATAAACAAAAAACTACGAAAGTATCTGCTAACTGTTAACAGTTTTTTAAATATAGTTTATTATAGGAGAAGCATAGATTTCCATACTAATAAAAAAAAAATACATATTAATACTAGATTTAAAGAAATAGAATTATAAAATTTTATTAAAAGAATGATAAGGAGAAAATATTAACTTGATGTATAGTTGATAAAATAAAAAAACATTTAAATTAGTCGTAATAATAAAACTGCAAAAAAACACAAAATGTGATTATAATTAACAGTTTTGTTATTCATTACATATAAACACAATTCTGTACATAAAATCATAACATTCGTTATATTTTTGTTCAATTATATAACGAATCGTTTGATTGCAAAAGGGAAAATAATGTTGAAGTTATGTTTGTTTAATGTAAACATAGGTTGGAAAATTCCTTAAATTGGACAAGACTCGTAGATCGGTGTTACCTACATACTAACTACCTGCCTTAATGAATGAAATGAATGATTTATAGGAATGAAATAAATCATTGGAAAATCAAATAAACTCTTTGATATAATACATGTCAAAGGGTTTATAAACAAAGATATCAAACACGAACATACTGATATTAAAATTGTTTTATTTTGAAACGCTTTGTCACGTACGTACATGCATTGTGAATATATAATGAAGTAGGATATATTTATTATTAAATTATGCACCTCATGAAGTTCTTTTTATTCGAACAAAACTCTTGTTAGGTAATGTAATGGTATATGTTATTTTAATTTATTATATTGAATAAATAAAAGGAATGTATTAGAATTAAGAAAGTCAAAAATTTTAAATCGGAGATTCGTGGATGTATAGAGATAACATTTATGTTTTGTCTATAACAGATAAATTATGAATATCAAGTTTTGTGATTAGATGTCCTAATGGAATATTTATTACATTATTATACATTATATTAGGTATTTTTTTTTATTACAGATAAATGCATTTCTTTATGAAAAGAAACTGCCACTAACTTTTTTAATCTATAGCCTTTAATTCTTGCCTTCAGGTTCGTTTTCATTAAAGTGCCTTATTTTTAAAATGAGTAAAGTTAATAAAGCGTCTGTTATATAATATGACAGGAGTAGCACCGGAATGCTACGGTGCACGGTCTGCGCGGACCTTGGGCTGCCAACGGCCCACGCGATTGAGAGCCGATCGTGCAAGGCTCCACGCAAAAGGGGAAAGGCAGCAAAACAACTGCCTTGAGCGTGGTGCGTACTCAACCGCCGGTCGGGGCGATGGTCGTGACTGACGGTCCAGCTCCTTAGGGGTAGGCTGGATAGAAGGAGACGGGATTCAACCCGCCGTAGTGCCTGGGCGGGAGAGGAGGGTGACCTCTCCTGTCTACCATAGGCCTAAGAACTGAGGGTATTCTGGTTACTCGGACACCCTCATTCGGGGGGGAAATTTCCGCCGGGGGCGTCGCAGTGAGTGCAAAAGAGATTCCGCGGCGTTCCGTTATGGCGATGAGGGTAACCGTTGAGTTTTAGTGGGTAAACTGCAGCGCAGGACTTCCACATAACCAGCCCGGCCCTCCCCTGGGTGGTATCCATAAAGGATTTCACAAAGTTAAAAAAAAAAAAAAGAAATGCTTAAAATCTCAGATAAACATGTACCTTTCTATCCAGTAAACATTTTATGTGAACTAATATGGTATTCATAAATTATCATAAAAGAATATAGTCTTTAATTATCTTTAAAACATATATGAAAAAGTAAAAAAATATGTCACTTACTATATTTCTTATATTATAATTGTATATGAATTATGTAAATAAAGAAATTACCTTTTTTAATAGAGGACACAGTGTTCTATTGAATAAAATAGAATCATATTGATAGGATTGAAACTAGAAAAGTTCAATTGGTTTTGAATTATTGAATCGACTTAAAATGATCTTCATAAATGAAAGAAATCATATTTATATTATTTCCAACAATCATATTTTTAGATAAAAGTAAATTAAGTAAAGATATATATTCCAAGAATTAAACATAAACTTATTTTTGTAATAGAAATGTAATAATGTTCTTATGAATGAGAATACTTATTTCTGAAGGAAAATGAAATTAACTGATTTCGTCTTTTATTAAAAGATCCTTTTATAATATTTTTTAATAATCTAAATATTTAAATTAGACGAATAAAGATTTTTATGCCACGAATTTTTGTAGAGGTTTTCTTCATTTTAACTTTTTTTACCTCGGCTTGTTCATAATACTATTAATAATATTAATTAAGTTTAGTTATTTAATTTTGTCTATTTTATGGTTTGTAAATAATATGTGAAAAAATAAAAAAAATGTGGTAAAATCCATGTAAATTAATATGTTATTGTGTAAAATCGAACACTGTCTCTACATACAAAATAATACAGCATTGAAAAGTGTCAGAGTACTAAAAATAAATGGCATTGAACATCCCTCGCAGGTCTTCCCCTGGAGCCGCACTAGCCCAGAAGTAATAGTAGAACATATTTTCGGGTTTTACTACGTCAAAATTGAATTTACGAGAGAAATATCCATCAGTAGAGTTGACAGGATAAAAAAAATATTTAAATGTTTAACAATATTATATATACGACATAACCTAAAGTGTGTAAGATTTTAAAAACTTTATTATTTTATAAAAATATCCCAGTACGAGATTGAGCGGTGAGCGTTTTCATTTTTACGATTTTTTTTAACTGTCTTTTTCAGTGATCTGAGCCATTATTTACACGAGTCCGCTGTGATTTTGTGGTGCTTTTTAGTTTTTATTCTGAAAAGTTTTATAGGTTTATTGTATATCATTTAATATTATAAACATGTTTTGTTTTTATTCCTGATTTAATTTAGTACGACTAGAAATTTACTACACTACACTACACTCCTACTTAGACACTACACAGTTTACTACACTAAACTACTACTTAGACAATATACAGAAGAACTAAAGATATGCAGATACATAAGATGAAATTGTATCATACCCGACCATAAGAGATAGGTATGATGCTTAGAATATCGTAAGTACACTTTAGGTATAGGTATTGGGGACTACTATCATTATTGAGTCATATGTAATAAATGTCTATATAAAGTTTTTTATTACTATTTTCAAATATAACTATTTTCAAATATATTATAACTATTTATTAAAACCTTTTTTTAAAATAAGGTACAAGACCATCACGAATGTCGGATATAATTCGGATTAATGTATTCATAGTCTCATGGATACGATATTTTACTATATTGTTTTTAATTCGATGTATTTAACTGCTTGTCAAACAAATCATTAGCAAATTATGCATTAATACCAGTTCATCATCATAATTCTATTATTTTTTCCAGTGCACGTGAGGCCAACACAAACAATTTTTTTTTCTTTCCTTAAGTTTTTCAACACCTTTCGTTTTCATCATTCAAATATAATAATGATACTTGATTTGACAAATTGAAATACACAAAACATAATATTGCATCATAGATTTAAAGAATAATTTGAGTTTTAGTTGTTCTTAAAGTAATATACAGCAATACCGCTTAAACTCTCTTGTTAAGCCAACTTAAGATATTGCATAAACAAACACTAATTCTAATCAATTGCTCATGAAATAAATAAAACCTATTATAGTAATTATTACAACAATTAACAGAACAGACAAACATTCATTTCTATACTTACAAAATGTAAAGTTTGAACATTACTTTTAATCCCTTGTGATTTACTGATTGATATGGTTTAAGGAATTAAATTTGCAAATCAGTTTCAAGGGTAAAGTAGGACTAACTTGGAAAAGGTTTTCGGTAAAAGGGTTTCCAAATTGCTCAAAATAGCGTATAATGCTAAATGCTAGTATGTTCAGTGACATTAATTAAACCCTTTCACATTTTATACCTAAAATTATAGATACATACGTTGTGTATTCACAAAGTCTATAATGAATATGTATTTTTATTTGAGAAAACTCTTGGTTACCAAATAAGGTATACCACTTATATTGAAGTATTGTTAGCAAATACCTATTTCATATCATAATAAGACATATAAGATTACTGTGTAAAGTGGTTTTTAACCGACTTCTTCAAAAAGGAGGAGGTTCTCAATTTGGCCGGTTTTTTTTTTATGTATGTACACCGATTTCTCCGCGGTTTCTGAACCGATTTACGTAATTCTTTTTTTGTTTGATGCGGAATAGTTTCGAATTGGTCCCATAAAAATTTGATTCAAGCAGGCCCATTAGTTTTTATTTTATGAGCATTTTAGTCCAAGTTTTAAACTAACTCCTCCGGAAGGAAATCAAAACGTGCTGTGACTAATGACATCTGAATGTTTTGTATATGTGAAGTCTTTAATAGTCTCACAAGAACGTGAAATTGTATCTCAAAGAGATTTTTTATTGAGAAGACTACTTTTATCCGTTCCCGTTTCTTGAGATCTATATTTTTTAAGGCGCGCAGCACCTTTTATAGGTCTACCCATGGCTAATTGATAATGTAGCAATAAACTAAAAAGTATTAAATAAAAATAGCTACGTTAAAAAAAACCGACTTTAAAACTAAAAAGTAATAAATAAATTACTAATAGGTTTGAAGTCGGTGCCAGGCATTAAACAAATAATTATATTTAACCACTTAAACGAATACGAGCAAATTAATACAATGAAATGCCTACTTTAATGATTAAGATACGTAAATAAACATAATAAACAGCAATTAAACGTTATTATTAAAAGCAGCTCAATCTTCATATGATTACTAGCTTGAATCGATACGAAGAAAAACAAAAAAATAAATAATTACGGAAATGTATTCAACCGATTTCTAATAGTAAATGGCTTGGCACCGACTTCAAACCTTTTAGTAAATAGGACATATAAATAATAGGTAGTATAAAAGAAAATATTAAATCTTCATTATTTATTACTTTTTAGTTTTAAAGTCGGTTTTTTTTAACGTAGTTATTTTTATAAAACACAATAATGTTAAATTATATAATATATTATTATCATAAGATGAAGAGGTTAATTTATAAATCCTATTATTCAAATATGTTATCTTAAACCGCTCTTTGAGTAAGAATATATGCAGATTTGATGACAAATATTACGAAAACGTAGAGCGGGTTACGACTTTCTTTGACTGTGTATATTTGAATTCATTTTCGTATTCTCTTAGATATAAATTTTCGTATTCTCTTAGATATAAATTTTCGTATTCTCTTAGGCTTGATTTTGAAAAATCAATATTAAGAAGTACATTTATATATATAACAGAAAAATAATGTAAAAATTTAAGTATGTGTGGCCTTCTACTATGTTCAGTGTCTGTTTATGTGTTTTTGTTTTCCGTCCTGTCACGAAAAACTACGGGACGGGTTTTAATGCAATTTGATATAATTATAGGATAATATCCAATCAAAAAACGGAAAATGATAGTTTAAATAATTGTACACAAAATAAACAACAAATCTCAAATAAAGTACCACAAATTATTGTTCGTGAACCTAAAACAGCTTAATAGAACCATTAATTCCATAAGATTACACAGAAGTTATTTTAATTGCTCTAAACTTTATAAAACTCTGTGGCTAAGTAATGCATATTGTTTCTCTATTTTAATTAAATAATTCCTGGTCTCATTTAGTATAATTGAGTCAAACTTTATAGATATTTTGGTAGGAAGAGGTATGCAGACACAATTTACTTTACTTAATTATTTTGACTGTTTGTATTTACATAACTCACTGACATATGGGGTAGCAGAGAGTGTAAAGAAGGACATATCTGTGAGAACACTCGTACAAAACGAATAGTGCACAACTGTCGACTGTCACTATTCTTAGTGGGATAGTAAATTGATGTCTTCCAATTTTTTGTGTTGCACAAGTTAGCTTAGGGTGCGGGAAAAGCTGGTTTCGCATATAATGTGTATAATCTTGTAATAAAAACTCCTTGGCTGTCCTATTTGTATCTGGTTGGTTTTAATAACATAAAAACCGTTACATTTTAAAAAAGAAAACAATAAAGTAAAATGTTTATTACCACCATTTTTAATTTGTTTATCTTTTTGTCTAAATGAATTAATGTAATGAAGAAATTTGATACATTTTAAAACTGTTACAAAAAGGAAAAAAAATGGACGGAAGCCTCGAAAAAAAATAGCGACGTTTATGGACCTCATGGACTTTAAGGGTTTTCAATTCGGGAGTTTTGATGTCAATGCACCTTGATCTGGTCACCCTAAATAAAATGGACTATGATCGGCACGTCAGTTGTTTGGACGGAGCTGAAGAACTGGAAATTAACCACAAAATAGTTTCGACCCATTTTAAAAAAAGCTAGGTACACAAGAAAGCTCAATATTTGGATTATGTCACATACAAGAAGGCGAAAAATTATTAAACAGAATAATACATATTTACTATAAATAAATGTAAATGTAATGTCAAACAAATTGTCTTGACTTTTCATATAAAATGCAAAGAAACTTTTTTCCCCGTTCTTATATTATTTATATTTCCAATAATGTAAATGAGCAATCTAAGTATACGTTATAGTTACTAGGACTTCCTACATATTACTATATGTAGGAAAAATAAAAGATAAAATCTTCTTACACGAGGAGATATTTCAGAGTGTTACTATCAACAATATTTGATTAATTACTTATCAAGTCTTGCTGCTTTGTACCGGAATATGATAATGGTATCACAATTTGGCTATCGCTGTGTTATCATACAAAATAGTTATACTCGAAGAGTAAACAATAGGTTTTTATTTTTGCTATTGTTATTGGAGCCTAGACTCCGGTTCAGACATAGTTTCATCAACTATAATCTAAACTTAAAGCTTAAAGTTTTGATTTTGGACTTAAGTTTTTGTTTGTTAATTTAATTAGTATTACATTTTAGAATACTTTAAATATATATTATATTAACCTTAAACATATTAATTTCTATTTTATGATACATATATTTTACATGATAATTTGTTAATGTCGTGTTTACACGACTTGTAGAGGTCACTAAATTTGCCAAGTATTATATAAAATTATATATGTATTTTTTTACAATTAACTAAACTATTTTTGTGACTATAATTGTATATATTATTTCCATAGCATTATGGCCCTCTGACAGCTGTCGCCCGAACACTGGAAAATAATATTTTTTGTTCTGTAACAACAGATTTCTTTGATCACCATAACAACTTATTTTAAAAACCTTATTAACTCGATAATGTATCACAAAATTGATTTAATATAAGCAAACGTTTATAATTTCTTACCCAAGCCTTACAAGCGAGTCCCGTACACTAGAAATTAAAAATATAATAAACATCAAATCCACATCTAGTATTGTTTATGTGATGACAAACAAGCGGATAACCCGTTTGATGGCCATCACCGGCTATCAGATATAACACTTAAAGTGTTGAGAAAGAACTTGGGTTGAAACAGGATACAGTTTGTGGGAGTTGAGTTGCCGGCACTCTCAAACGCTGAAGTAAAATATATATAGCAAATACAATAAAATCGATGGACCGTCTGTGAGAGGGTTGTACCAAACCGGTTAAATCATCAATTACAATCCTAGACTTCAACTAGACTCTATTACAGAATATATGATTATTTCGTTTACTTTATTGAAAAGAACATAGTAAAATGTTCTTTTCAATTTTTCTAGAAATTTCAATTTCCTTTGTTAAGTGTGAGTGTCAATTATTTTTTAATTATTTTTCTTGTAATTTTATACAATTTCTTTCTTAACTTACGTTTGACACACAATGGTTGCCATCACACTGAAAAAATAAAAAAAGGTCTAATTTGCTATGTGTCTTTTCAATTCTTTAAATTATTAGAAATTATTCAAGAAGTGACATAAAAAGATTCAAAAAGTGACACAAACATTATAGCATTGTTTATTTTATTTATAATATACAGAAACGATAATGATTTTTTTGTTATTGTTGAAAATAATAAAAATACACATTTACTCCGGCTTCGCACATCATTCCAAAGCACTGAAAAGATAAAATATTTTTTTCTTTAAACAGAATATAATAACTATTTTCAATATCTGCACGCTTCACAGGAGAATTAAATATAAAGCTAATCAAACAAATGGACCATAAAAAACTAAATAAATGAAGCCTCCAATGTTAATTTATTATTTATTAAGGTTTGAATGTTCTTGCTAATATTAACATATTTTGTGTGAATGGCTTTAGTACCTTCTCCGCCCTTTATTCAGATTTTTTACATATTTTATAAGCAAAGATTAATTAAAAAAATAATAATAATCTACTCAATATACAAATATATTATACACTCACCACAGAAGTGCAGTTGTCGCCAAAACACTGAATAACAAAAAAAGCTTTGTTGCTTATGTCATGCAGAATGATTTACTATTTTTAAAAGTATTTTTACTAAATCATAATTATTATTATAATTATTCATAGCTACTGTTCACAGCACTGAATACATAAGCTTTATTTTTTGTGTTCTTGTTTATCTGTCCGTTTTTTTTGGCATATCCAGCAGAACCTATTTAACGGATCTCGATAAAATTTTGTAGGGTTACAGTTTATTCAGATTTAGAAGTTCAGACCTATAATCTTAAGAATATTATCTTAAGATTATAGGTCTAATTATATAATTAGACCTATATTATATACATTTTCCCCTGAACAACATAATGTGTACTTTATATTCCAGAAAGTTTTGTCATTCTAGCAGGAAAAAACAAAAACTGATTTGGGTTATAACTTAAATACAACAAAAGTAGGTTGGTACTAAACCGATTGTCAACTTTTTTTTAAACTATTTGCAGGATGACTTTTATGCCTACAAATTTTCACATTGGTAGGTAAGAACTTTTAAGAGGTTTATTACCTATATAGACTTCAATATATCGAATTCTTTTCACCTTTGAAGATTCTGTAATAGTTACAGATAACAGATATTGGTTAGAATATTACAATATATCTAACCATATGATATATTGTAAATTGTAAGTTGACAATGTATAGCGTATGCTTTCAACAGACAAGTTCAAAGACAACAGATAGTTTCATAATAACATTAAATGTTTATTAATTGCTGCTTTTTGCTAAAATAAATTAAAATAGTAATAATAACATACCGCAACTGAACATGAGTCATCGAAACACTGAAAAAATATATAAACTGATTGGTAAAACAATAAATATCTTTGAGAGTTTAATTACAAAAGTTAGAAAGATGCATTAAAAATTTACTTACTCGAGCGTAACATTGATGTGAGTCACTTAACTGTTGAACAAGTATTTATTTTATTACTAGTTATTTACAATAGAGTAAAACTGAAAGAATAACATAATGTAAGATGGTTGAATCTTACATTAACTTTAACTTTGAAAAAGTAGACATTTCAAGATATTACACATAAGATTCTTAAATTAAAATCTCTCTATAGCCTACTTGGGGACATGACATTTCTACAACAAGCATCGGTTCATTTCTAGAACGTATTTCAAAGGCGCCAATAGTAGGTTCTTTTCAAATTTAGTTAGGTAGGAAGAGGAGTGTGGACAGGAAAGGTGAGCTTGTTTGCGCATCATAATCTACGGATCGAATAAACTATGTATTCTCCATATGCTATGTACTCACCCCTGAAGTACAATTAACTCCTGAACACTAGAATAAGAAGATTTATTTTTCACTAAATTATTTTAGCAAAGAGAAAGTTCATGACATGAAAGAGAAAGGAAATAGTAAATATAATATTCATGAAATATTGTTTTGAAATTATTTAATTTTGAACTTTTTTAAATACTATGCACGTCTTTTAATTTTTTAATCATCGCTTTTTTTGACAGGCGAATAATTCATCTTTTTAAAACTGGAATATACTACATTTTAAGGAATAAACTTTAAATAATACTTACTCGCGCGTCACACTTGCTTCTCACTTTCTAGAAATATATAAACAAAATTAACATAATATTAATGACAAATGTATAAAGAAAACGCTAAACTTACTCCTAGGTATAATACAGCAAAGCAGATACATAGCAGTATCCTGACCGCCAGTGTATTCTTAAACGCATACATTACGTTCATTCGATCTCTAACTCATTACATGCTTACCATTCGATTATAAGACTTCAATAATTGATTATTATCTTTAATTACGTACTATAGATACTAAGATAATTTATCTTCATTCTACTGCTACTACTATTAGTTTTGTTACTTCCAAATTAAAACATTGCTATTTTTTTATTTAATAATAACTATTAAAAACTGATTTAATGAGTATATTATTATATTTTTAACAAATCGGTTAACAATAATATTTATTATTTAAATTTATCTCTTATTTGGGATAAAAAGCCAATCACTTTTATGTATGCTACAACTAAGTGAATCTCTGTTCTAACATGACAACAACCTGTTAACATTTATCTTGTATACAAAAATTCATGCTTCAATAACAAATTATAACTTGCGAAAAAGTTAATTATTTCATACAATTTAAATGTCTTTCACAAACTTGCAAGTGAAAGGGGTTAAAAATAAACATACATGTGAAACCGCAAAGAAACAAAACGACTCGCGGTAATTGAAAATTGCGTGAGAGTAATTTCACGCCTCACTACGATTTAGAGAGCACTCGTTAGATGAATTGTGAAATCGAAATTGTATGTATTATTTTGACCGGGCTGGATCTTCTTATAAAAGATAAAAGGTTTAAATGGATAAATAATTTACACTTGTTATTTAATATTTCACTAAACATGATCATTACCTCATTATAGAATATACACTAGCTGTGCCTGCGACTTCGTATGCATAGATTTCGATTTTGATAAAACGTACCCGTCCAAAGTTTAATCAAACTCCGGTAAGTAGTTTTTGCTTGTAGGAGTATTTCTAGTTTAATTTTATTTTTAATTTTTAATCACAGATATTTTTTTACAGAGAAGGTATTATTATTCCCTGAGGGGAGGACCACTATTTCAAATTTGAAAAATGTATTGCCGCAATGGTACGAAAACTAAACATTAAATTAACTTCTTTGTTTCGATATAAATAAAAATAAATGCTAAATTTGCGGCCCATACAATACATTCCCAAAACTTCATCCAAACCGGTTAATGTTTCTGAGATCTAATAGATGTCATCACCATTCTAATAGATGTCACCACCGTCCCGTAAAGACAGTCACATATAGAATGCTTAATTCACCGAGACGGACAGCGTTACGGTAGCTCAGGTGGAGAGTAGCCAGTAGTTTCCCAGTAGCCGCGGGTTCGAATCCCTGCCCGTATCAGTTTATTTTACATTATAAATTTATATAAATTTACATACAAATTTCATTTCTGTAGATATTTAAATATTTATAGTGTTAATATTATCGATTTTTTATTATCTGTCAAATTCATAGACAAGGTAAATTACTTATCTGTTGACAGCTAATTACAAACTCTTAATTAGTCTGTGACATTTCTTTTTGTTAAGATATTGAAATGTTGCCAGCTTAAAGTAACTTTATAGTCCCCAAAATGTTATTGAAAATATAAACATTTTATTTATAATTTATTTTAAATTTCATTTATTAATTATTATTAAGGGTAGCAGATCGCGGTAGACGTGAATCATCTTCGGAGCTTCGTCCTGTTTAACCTGTATCCTGCTTTCTGACCAGCTGATTTTAAGGAGCTCGTCTATATTGTAATCCTGATAATATAGTGACGTACAAAATGAATTAAAACCATGAATCAACACTTCCATTTTAAAAGTTTTATAAAGAACAAGTGTTTGATGTTAGACTTCGATAACTGCCGGATACACGAAAATGCATTTAGATATTTTATAAACTTTGTTCAAAAACACATTCAGATTTCACAAAAAATAATGAACTTAATAAAGAAAATTACAATGAAATTTTTAAGAAGAAATTTTTAAAATAACGGGAAAATACTGGAGTCTTAAAAAATGAAGGAAATTAAATTATTTTAATAAGTTGCAAAAATCAAATTGTTTGTTTATAAAAAATGCAGTAAAAAACACTTTGTAAGAACACTGTTACAAGTTTGTTATAAAAAGCTTTTCTTAAACTCTTATTTTTCTTTAGTTTTTGAGAAATAACTTTTCCTTACAAAGAAATATTCTTATTTTAAAAATATTAACTTGACAATAGGAGTAAATTTAAAAGTAAGTACCAATAGGAATCCCCTAGGAATGACGAATGTAATTTAACGCGAATATTAAATTTACTTGCGATCATATTACGTAATGTTGTGAAGACATAAACTCCACTTAAATATTTTGTAGCACAAAAAATATCATATTACATATTTTAATCAAAATCGAATCGAAACATATATTATATATTTTTATCAGTGAGCTCAGACTCAGAAAATTATAATATTGATTGCTTTTTTATTATGTAAACAGTGAATGGAAAAATCAACAACCCCAGGTAAAAATCTTCCGTGTCGCTACTAATCCTAATCCAAATATAAAAGGAAAAATATATATTCAACCAAAATAATACAAAATAAGAGAAGAAAAGTGAAATAAGGCGAAATGATAAAGCAACCAGACCAACCACCTTCAGGAACAACAACAGGAACTTATTTATTATCCCAGGACTTACTTGAAAAGTTATCCCAGGACTTAAAGTAATAGCAAAACCATTTCCCTTCTGTCAGTAAGATTAGGTAATGAAACGAATGATAAAATAAAGAGTTTTAATTATAAAATAGTAGTAGTAGGTAGCAAAACGGCGAACGTCTCCGTACGTATTTTAAAAGTTGATAGGGACTCTTTCGCCAATTTTCTATTATTCAAACACATTTTTTTTGATGAGAGACTATATTGTTGTTTAGATTTTTATATATATATAATATTTTGAATAAAATATTTCATTTATTTCTCATAAAATATTTCATTTATTACATTTAAATAAATCGTCTACCGCATATATTAGGGATATATGCGGTAGACGATTTATTTAAACGTATTAAACTAAATAGTATAGTAGAAATTAAAGTTTGAAAGTATCTTTAAATATGTATAGTCATGTTAAGCTTATTTAAATTTTTATAAATGCAGAATGAAAAATAAACCGAGACGGTCAAATATATAATGCTTAATTCACCGGGACGGACAGACGTAGAGCGACGGGCAGGTTTCCCAGAGGTCGCGGGTTCATATCCCTGCTCGTATCGGCTTATTTTTCATTCTATATTTATAGAAATAGTAGAAATTTTTGACTTCTAGAATTTAAGAATTCTGTAGAGATAGAAACAAGTAGAAATGTAAAGGTCAGGGCCACACGGCGTTTGTATTAATACCTTCCAGTTAAACTCTCTTAATTTTTGATGAGATGCTAAAGATGTGTGTGGCTGGACCACAAACATCGTTATTGCGATGAAAGACCAAACCCCTTTAACAGATTTCTTTCAAGTTCTTGCTTTAATCTTATCAGCTGTCCCCAGTAAAGATCCGAATCGATTGTTCTGCCTTGCGGAAAAAGTTTATAATGTACAATGCTAATGCAAACACACAACATCGCCTTATTGGGAGTTAACCCGGGTTTCGCCATAGTCTGTGAAGCCTGACTGACCTTTGATCACGATTTTTTTTGCGCGTTCTTATTGTATGTGTTATGTTTCATAACCAGTTATCAATGTCTTCAAGAACGGTTCGGTTTCATTACGTCTCAGTAAAGAATCGCAAACGAGTACACGGTTCAAAAGGATTACTTAAAGCGAGTTAGTGTGGAACCCAAATATAGAACTTTTTTGTGTACCCAGTTTCTTTCAAACTGGTCTAAACTGTTTGGTGGTCCATCCCAAGGTCTTCAGCTACGTCGTAACTTCTGACATATCAATCCTGGTCCACTTTTTAAAAAATTACGTCCATTTTATTTGTAACAGGGCGACCAAAGGGAGTTGCATCTCTGGCATCACAAATGTTAGAAATGCATCTCGATTGAAAACGCTTAAACCAACGTTGTGTTAGTCTTATTGACGCTGGATAAGGTTACAGATTTGTGGCTTCTGTCGCATTTTTGTCCTTTTTTGTAATAAAACTTTTCTTTTTCCTCTAATTCCAATTGAAATGTTCAAATATTTTATAGACAAATACATGATTTTCACAACTCAAATACCAATATTTTAAAATATATTTTTTGTAATTAGTAGTGCCTAAAATAAAATTGTAGTAAAAAGAGACAATTCCCGCCGTATATAATTTTCTACAAATTGATTCTGGTAATAACATAGGTAGTAGGTACCTAATTTTATCAAAATACCGGACAGTATTTTTTTGTATGAAGAGCAACAAAACAAAAAAAAGGAAAATTTAATTCTTATAAAGCCAGTATTTTAATTTAAGTAAAAATTTTCATGTAACTACTTACTAGAAATAATCACAAAAGTAAAAATAAACATGATATATAAAGGAGAACAAATTAATCAACATCAGATACACAGTGTAAACCCGTATCCTCTGAAAACCAATTTCGAAAACCCACTGTCTTATCTTTAATTAGAACTGTCAATGTGACAAGGACGAAGGGACGTCTGAAACTAAATAGTGAGATTGTTTGTGGTATTTTTAATCAACAGTGAGATTTGTTCATATTAATTACATCTCCGTCTATCACGTATTAGCAAACGGTTTTCTCAGTATTAAAAAGATTCATAACTAACTAAGGTACGTCTATTAAATGAAAATGATCTAAAATATATATTGTTTACTACATAATTTAAGAAGATTACTTAAAAAATAAATAATATATAAATATATTTCTATTTAAATAATATTAAAGAAATAACTTCTTTTCTTGTTCTCAATTTTTCTAAACGCTTGAAAAGAAATGGAATTTCATTGAAATTTTATAAATTATTTAAGTTGAATTCAAAGTGGTTTTTACTCATTGGTGTCGTACTTATCGCTTTCAAAGAAGGTAAAATCAATTATTTATTAATAACGTGTTGAGTTTCTTAAGAGAACTTTTCTTCTCATTTCATCACATTCTTAATCTTAATAATAAAAACATTAACTACTAGTAAAAGAATAAAAAGATTATTCAATTAGAATATTTTTTTTATTAGAACTTTTTATTGTTTTTATAATATAACAGTAACCAAATAAATGCAAATTATTTTAAACATTTAAAAATAATTAAAATATTTATATTAATATATGTAATTTTTTTTGTAGGTTTATTATAAAAAAAATAGCGAAATTTTCATTGAACCATATTTTTATAATATTTCTTGGTGATTTAATGATTGTTCATTAAGTATTTTTTTTAAGATTTTACAACTTTACATGACATACTTCTTAATATTAAAAAAATAAATAAATAAAAATTATAAAAACCCTTGATACAAAATGACCTTTAAAAAGAATAAAAATAATATTATTATGTAATTATTGAAGTCGTTCTGTCGGGGGACCGTTGTACGTACGTTGACGATGGTGACTATTTTACGAACTTAATCATTGAGGACTTATACAATTCGATGTCGTAATTTGTTATTCATATAGGTATATACGAATATTAATAAATATAAACATATAGAGTCATAATAACACTATGAAAAAGGGATTTATATAATCGCTAGCTGTTGCCCGTGACTCTTTATGACTACGACCATAAGCCATATAAATAATTTTTTTACAGTCTACGTGGACGCAGTCACGGGCAACAGCTATCCCTAATAAAGTACTTTACCGGACTAACTAAGTGTAAAAATCTTTTGGCCTACATAACAAGGCTTCTTTTCTTATATAGAGCGGGCATAGCCGCTGGGAACAGCTACTAATGCATAAAAACCTTTCACCCGCACCAAAAAAACTTCAATATCTTGGAGACGACTATTTCTATTTTGACCAACATAACTAAGAACCATCTCGACGAACATAGCTTTCGATTAAAAAAAACCGCATTCAAATCCATCCACGCGTTTGGCCGCTACAGTACCACAAACAGATGCACAGATACACAGATCGACAGGTCAAACTTATAACACCCGTCTTTTTAGTCGGGGGTTAAAAAAGAAAAGTTTAGCATACTTCATATTTACTTATTTCTAGGAAACGATATTACAAAGTATATTTTTGTCTTGTATCTTATAAGTAAAATTGATAAAAATATGAATGAGGTTTAAATTTTTATATTCTAAGTTATTTTTATTTACTAAAAATTTTACAATAGTAAAGTATATATTAATAGTAGTACTTGAAATAAACATAATATACATTAGACAGTGTCTAGGACTATTACTTTATTCTCTAATAAAATCTATTGATATATGAAATAAGATGATTTTAGTTAAGAAAGAATCCCATAAACCTACATGAAACTTACGTGCAATAATATAAAGAACAGACAGCTTATATTATTTAATAAAGTTTTGAATAGAAACAATCTTCTCTATTTCAAGCTCTGTGTCTTCTGCTTTTTTTAATTGATTATGTACAATTATACTCTGTTTCTTTAATGCTAGTATATATTTACTTAAAACTATTACACATAATAAATACCAAAAAAATTTTGATATGGTATAAAGGGAGAGATAGGGTATATCTAAGAGATCAAGATTGATCTATATCAATGTAATTTACTTACCTTTTAAGATCTCGTTTCCATACATCCAACGATATCTGTCCACGTAATAATATTATTAATTTTGTAATATTGTTAAATGCTTTAACAATATTTGCTTTCTAATACAAGTTCCAACTATTTTCGATAAAAATAATAGAACATAATGAATTCTCAAGTTTTTGGAATAAATAGTGATATACCAAATAGTTACTTAAAACTACCAACTTGACTAAAAGGTTACGAATTTCACATTACATTTTCACATACTTGAAGTATTTCGGCACGTAATGGAAACGTGCCCACATAAAGTTCGATCAGTAGATACCGTCATCACTCAATATCAGATAATTGTTCTCGACGTATTGTTCCTATTGATTCTGATGTTGTTAATGAATTTACGAGAAACGTTGACAAACAAAAGGGAACGTAAGGTAAATAATTAGCATTGATCACTAACCTCTTATGGTGTGATATAATAATCGGTTAATCAACTAAAAATTAACAAAATGAAAATTGAATCTTTTTAAATCTATAAAATTATTGAACCGGTAAGTCGAGTTTTCTCAAATGTAATTTTACGCCGGATGAAAATAAGGAAGTCAAGACGGTCGTTATGAGAACTAATACTCTTTTATCTATAAATACTATAACTTTAATATTTTCAGGAATTAAAATACGAATATATTTATAGCTTATCTTGGCAGATTATTAAGTATAATTAATTATATATAAAATATTATATTATTGTTTTCTCGTGTTGCCTGGTAGAAACGACATATCTTTTTAAAATAATGTAACAAATTAATTAGAGAATATATTGCTTCTCAAACGTTTCAATGACCTTATGTATAAATTATTTAACTTAAGTAAACTCATTTAAATAATACTTCTTTTGTGCGCACAGAGTACAACCCTTGTCAAAAATTAAACCTTACTAAATGATTTTGGTTATTATATACAAATTTAGATATAGATTTAAAAATATAATTATTTTAACGCATTTTCATACATATATAATAATATCGATACGGGCGGTAGGAGAATTTACTTTTCCAAAAAATGTAAACAATTATCTATTTACAGATAATTATGTCTGTGTGCGACAATGGTGTGTGTATGTGTGGTTTGTGTGTGTGTCTATGTTGTGTGTTTATGTGTATTCACACACAACACTCGTAACTGGTTTTACGAAAAAGAAATTGGAATAATAAAAGCCCAATTTATAAAATTTCACTCATCCATAAAATTATACATTAATATCCATTATTCATTTTATTTTATTTACTTACTTATTTGTTTATTCGGAAACCAATACTAAATTTTGAAAGAAACATTCAAAAATAAACATTAAATGTTTATTAAACACTGAATAGTATTTATAAATAAAGTACCTATAAAGTCGAAAATCAGAACTTTTGGAAGATTATAATATATAAACATAAAGTAGGAAAAGGGCAGGAAGATGATTCTCATATATTATTCGAAAGTAAACATTCAAAGTAATAAGTATTTACTACGTGTTGACACACACACATGCGCATCTGGAGGTGTGTAATTTAGGCATTAACTGTATATTAATTGGAGAATTGATTGCCACCACATTCATTGGTCAATTAATTGATACAGTTCACAGTACCCACTAGTCTAAATGCCTGTATTTCCATTACTCCAAGAAACAATTTTCTTAAACAATATTACGATATTTATTGTCCTAACATAGGAGTCTCTGGCAATATATGTAATTATATGTTTCCAGAACTTTTAACATCTACAATTAATACAAAAAATAGATCGATTAAAGATCACATATCGATTCTTCTACCACTAAGAAACAAGGTAGCACTGTCAATCATTCAGATATCCAGTACAAGAGCTCTAAGAAACATTCCAGCCCCAGGACACCTCCAGCTATATATTAATACAATTTTATTTATTTTATATATTTGTTTATTAAAACTTTATTTTCTAATAAGAAATGCTATTGGCGGACGTTATTAGAAAGCATTGTTTATAAGTCGCCTAACATAGTTAAAAGCCTTAAAAAGCAAAGCACAAATCAAAGAAAAGAAAAAAATAAAACATATACATAAAAGAACAATCAATATTGAAACAAATAACGATGTTTTAAATAAACACACACTTAACCTACAAACCATGAATAAAAATAAATAACAAGTATATAATAGTATAATGGCACAGTTATCAAATTATTAGTTAGATTGGCCTTTATCTGTGTGTGTGTGTGTGTGTAGCATATATCGGTATTGGTCATAAGTGGAAGAGATAGTATGTGTTGTGGAAATGTCCTACGATGTAAAGTGATTAGTTAGTTCTGTTCAAACCACCGTAAATCACTTGATAACCACAATACGCAATTTGCTCCTCAGACCTTGACTTGGTTTGATATTATTATTAGTAATCTTAAATTTTAAGCTAATCCTATTTAAGTCAGAATTACTGATAGATGATATTTTTATATAAAAAAACGGCCTAAGCTCTCTATGATTGTATTTCTCTTTTTAAAAGATTGTATTCATGTATTGTAACTTATATATGGTTACAAATAAATTAATTTATATTTATCTATTTCATGTATAAAAAACAATAGACTCAGATGTTTCCCAAGTCAAGATGTGTTATTTACACTTTGAAGGCACATTGTCTCTGTCTCTCTGTCTGTATGTTGTTACAGATTTTTAATACTATACATATATTTAGAGACCCAAGTAATGTTTCGACGAATATTACGTGTAGACACGTAACACTTACAATACAAGGACTATTTTTCGAAACAGTTGAACAAAATTAACAGATTTAGGGTGAGTCAGCCATTTGAATTGAAGTATTAAATACAAAAAGCAAGCTAATATTTTATTATAGACAGGTCATTCATTATATAAATGATACACTCAGTCCTTTGCGAAAATTATACGACTAAATTATAATTTAAAATAAATATAGATACTGATTTATAAACAATAATACATATGTGCTAATCGAAATTGATAGTTGAACTATCTATGTTTACTTGTTGTAACTACTCGTTAAAAATATAATTATACAATACTCTTATGAATATTCATCAAAATGGTAAAAAAAAAGTTACTTAATATGTTATATTTACGTAAATCTAAAATCAATTGCCCTTGCTATGGCAGGGCTAAAATGTCTCGCGTGTATATCCATTTTCTATATTTTTTCTATGAAAGATAAGTTGGTATGACTTCCTTCTTATCACATTTATGACTGTCTAATAAAATATATTCAATTACTTTACACATTGGCCTAAAATATGTAGAAAATGTATTTCTTCTTCTTCAAGATTTAAATTTCTGAAATGTGTTTCAAGCACTTGAATCTATTTGTTCAAGATCACAACTTCCTTTTCAAGTTCAAGCAATTCTCTTGATTCTTGAAATTGTTGAGAAAAAACTTATTATAAATAATTCAGATCATTTTTACGCATGGATAAGGTATGCTTATAGGGCTTTAAATTAAATCATTTAGAAATGGCTTATGTGCTCTAGATACAAGTCATTTAGTCAGTTTGTATTGTCAAGAATTTAGGGCTCCAAGAATATGGAATAAATTGTATACTACGCAGCTAGAACGTATAATTAAGGAAAAGAGGTTTGATACTCTAGTGTTCCGTTGCGTGATTCTCTTTGCCACGCACAAAGTACTCACGCAGCTTATGCTAGGGCATAAGATTTCTTAAGAACTGTAGTACGTATTTGACTTTTTACAGTGATATTCAAAAAAATATAATTATTGTTAAATGTAATAATTATTTGTACTAAATTAAATAACCTAGAAATTTCAAAAATCGTTTTTACAAATTAAAAGCAGACTAATATAATATTCTGGCCTCTAAAGCAACTCTAAATGAAATCATACTTAACTATTTGAAGCATTTCTCAGCATGCAACTCATACAATGTTGAATCCTTCGAATATAAACATGAAACATGTCTTAAATATGAAACGTCAAATTTCATGAGCTTGTAGTCATATTTGTATTATAAGATGATACATATTAAATGAAATTTATTCTCGTGACTAACAATTTCGTGACTTTTATAAAAAACACTATCGTGAAATGTTAAGCCTTAATTTTTTCTAATTCCAAAAATAAATAAGTTTTGTTTTGTTACCAATAACGAATAAATAATAATACTCTTTTGAAATTACTTTTGCCATTATAGTACATAGTATGTTTTTTAGTAATTGTGTTGGTGAATAGATTTGTGGCAAACATTTCAAAAACTGCAACTCGATGTTTTAAACCACTTGTACAAAACTATTTGACTGTTCCTAACTTTGTAATTGCGCTGTGCTGATTATAGCATAAATTTTTAATGAATTGAAACCAAAGCCTACAACTAATATTGCATTAATATAACATTTTTGTCCTAAAAACATATTTGTTATTATTACTAATATTAATACTGATAGTTTGTTGTAGTACGTGCATGTATGTGTGTGTATTAAGCATGTCTAAAGAAAACAAATTATGAATAGCAACAATAAAACATTGTTTTTTAATAAGAATTATACATTAAAATTTATTTTCCCTAAAGTGTTTTCTTTTTACGTAAACTTATTCATGTTAATACAGATAATACGTTTAAATCAAATTCTTGACAAATAAGTCCCTATAATAATACATTATAAAACATAAAAAGTTAAACGTTATCTAAGATATATTTTCATGATACATACACGAGCAGTGAACACTTCCTGTTAACCTGTTGGAAAACAAGGATTGAAAATAAATAACATATATTTTCTAATTTGATTTGTCGTGTTTTTTGTACTAGGTAAAAACTAAGCTCATAAATTAATTATTTCGAAATAAAGGTTTGAGTAAAAAATGTTAATATTTCAAGAACAAAAACACTTCAATTAAAGTTCTGATGATCTCTAGAGTATTGTCGTCGAGTCTACGACAGTCTGGGCGCGAACGCGTTATGCTACGGACGTAGTTTCGTAGCAGTAAAGAGCTACGACTGGCTACGAAGTTAGCGTTGATGTCTAAAACTATACAACAATTCTTTTTTATCAAACTATTTAAATTTAAACTAAAAAAAGAAGATTAAATATTTGAATAATATTTTTTGTAATTATTAATTTATTTATATAAATTAATTCCAAAGAAAATAATTTAAAGTAAAACAAACAAAAATTATTGTTTTCTTGTGTTTTTTTAATAATTAATCTTAAGAAGTGTTTTTGATTATTTGATAATCTACATAATATGTAAAATAAAATTCACAATGGAGGAATTCCTTCGGATCAATGAAACTACCGACCATTTCTACACACGATGCACAAATGTCAGTGCGTTTGATTGTAGCGAGGAAGAAATGCTGTGGTGTATAATGGGACCTAGAAGGCTGCCACTGTTACGAATCGTGCCAATCAGTGTTTTCCTCTTGATGATATTCTTCACTGGAGTCATTGGAAACGTAGCTGTGTGCGTGGTCATTGTACGACATCCCTCGATGCACACAGATACAAACTACTACCTGTTCAGTTTAGCTTTGTCCGATTTATTGCTGTTATTATTTGGTAAGTGTTTTATTGATCGTGTTAATATGTATTGATTTGTAATGACACGAAAGTTCAAATAACCTATATGTTTTATTGTTTATAAAATACTACACTAACAAAAACTACCACAATTCGCAAAACAGAAAAGCTATATGTATTTAGCATATTAGCAGAACATCTATTTAGAATGTTCTGCTAGTTCTAGTAGTTTCTTATTTAAGAATAAATAATTTAAGTTAATGATATCATGAAATATTTGATATACTAATATTATAATAGCTTAAATTAGGTAAGTAGAATTCTATTTATATTTCTTATATCTCACATTAAACTACTTTTTAATTTCATTGAATTTTTATAAAAATATATCAAGTTTGATAAATAACAACCATAACCTTATAATCGATGTTATTTTACAAAGATATCAGATTCAACATACTTTAAGATTAAACAAAAAAAAATTTACTGTCTTACTTTTTTTTACAAACTACCAATCAAAATATAAAAGCATTTTTTAGTTAAGAGTATTTACAAATTAGCTTACTTTGCACTTTTAAGAAATGTATAGTAGGGTCTCTATTCTTTTTAATAATAAGTAAGGTTTTGTTCAATATAAAATTATTCACATTATACCCCTTAGGTATTTAAATTTACCAAAAATTATTACCACAAGTAAGTTAAAGATGCAAAACAAAGTTGTATTGAGCTCAAATTAATTTAACCAAAACTTGTTAACACATATAAATTAAAGATGCAACACAGTTGTATTTATCCCAAATGAATGTAGGTTATCATAGAATGATATTTGTGACGCGAACATACGTATAAAAACTACGTTTTAAAAGTCCTTTACATTACATTATAGTCATATATAAGGTTCTCAAAAAGCAGAAATTATTAAACAAATTTTGACAAAATTATTATAATTTTATATATATTTATATTGTTTAGCAGTTTTTAATGTTACCAACATTTACAACACAAAACGTCATTTATATAGAGCCACTTTACTTACATTATTATTATTTTTCATGAAAGATTGCTTTCGTAATTATGTGCTCGTAATTTTGTGTTACACTCTTTTTTTTCCATAAAAGTAACCATATTATTTCATTTCGTATAAATCATACTAAGCTCAAATATCGTTTGCTGGAATAACGGAAAAACGCATTAGAGACAATTAAAATAAAGTTTAAACTTCTTCTTTTTTTCTTTTTCTCTTGTTTAAATCTGGTAAATTTGAAGAGTTTACCAACTTTTCCGGGGAGCTTATTCGTTCGAAATACGTATATTCAAAACTACTGGTTGCACCCCTAATGGAAATGACAACACCAGAGACGCACTTCAAATAAGTTGCTACAGTTTTTTTTTAATCAGTTTTCTACCAATGATTATGAAAGTAATAAATAACGTATACATAAACGAAAAAATATTTTATAAATTGAATGCGATATTTTCAAAGACTAGCGTGACATACAAAAAAAAAGTTCTCAACTTTACAATAACATCATAAAACAATAAGATATCAAGTGATCAATTCGTTCAGAAGAGCACGGAATAGTTAAACGATATTAAAGACAATAATATCAAAATAAATTAGCTTTATAAATAAAGAAAAAAAAATATAAAATCCAGGAACTATTACGGTACGGTTATTTTTTTTATATTTTGAAAATTTTACATATATTTGATATATTATGTCATTTCAGTTACATTAGAAAAAAAACCATTTATTTATTCTATCATATGAATGTTTTTAATTCAACCGATTCTAATTCAAATGAAATACTATTTTAGGTACATTCCACTATTCTACTAGAGCTGTGATGTTGTCCCATTATATTGGGACAACTGTCATTATTGAAACGGATATTTTAGACCCTAAAGTCATTTGGTACCACGGTCACACAAATTTGAAAGGGCGAACTATTATCGTAAACATGTCAATCGTCCTTCACATAATGCCTTCTTAGATGAAAATATATTTTTCCTACAATCCAAGTGAGTGATTCTATCATCGTTTAGGTTTATCAATTGAGAGGATGATTAAATATAATATTAAATTCAACTGATTGCAGATTAAACTGACTCAATAATTTAAGTTCAAAGTGGTGCTGCTTTCATGACTAAGCGGGTAGCGATACAGTTACGAGAAGATGTTTCAGAGTTTCTAATCCTGCAAACATCGATTAATTTGCAATTGTATATTTATTTAAAATTTAAATGAACTTTAGCGTGCTAAACATGTTTATAGATATTTTCGAAAATGTAAATATTTTTTATGTTGTAAATTAAATTAAGTTAATATTTGCTTAAATTTGGTAATCTTTAAAATTCTGCTGGTTTTCATGGCTATAATTATAATACTGTTCAAAAACATATAAGGATATTTGTAATTATATCACTACATGAAATTGATTATGTACCTACTTACACAAAGAGTATATTATTTTATTTACTTCAACTACATCAAGTTATTTTAGTTTTAAAACACTGATCTTTTAATTTATTACATTTTTGTTGCAGGTCTACCAAATGATCTCTCGGTATACTGGCACCAATACCCGTACAGCCTCGGCGTGGTCTTCTGCAAGCTTAGAGCTCTCATCTCTGAAGCGTGAGTTAATATTGTTTTTCTTTCTCTTACAGTTATTTTAATACTATCTACTTGGCATCGTAATCGAAAGTTTTTCAAATACAGAATATATAAGAAATATTAAGCAATGTTATGTTTTTATAAAAAATATTTTAATCAATATTTCAACTTACACAGTTATAAATCATATAGGTATGTAATATTAAAATATTAATGAGTATATCCATGGATATAAATTAATAAGTAGATAGATTAGTCTTATCAGAAAGATAAAAAAGAACAAAAAGATTATACTACCCCCGGTTTACATAGTAAATAAGTCCATGTAGTTTATAGATATTTAAAATACTTTTTAACTTTAATATAATTTAAATAGTACATACATACAATGTATACAATGTTTTAATGCCAATATTCTAAAGGTTTTAATGATTGTAAAAAAGATTTTTGTTAAAAAAGATAATATGTGTATTAAACAATACTTTATATATCTTTTTTAATAGAACTATTTAGTATCATCATTCGTTTTTTAATAGAACTATTTTGTTCATCAATATTATTATATATTATATAATAATATACATATATATGAATATTGAATCATAGACGATTTCTCGGAAAATCTAGGATTCGTTGCTTTTTAAATAAGTGTGAGTATTATTAGATAATTTTCCACGGACGTATTAGTTCAACTTTACTATTTTCTCAAGTTTTTCTTTGAACAGTATATTAATCTAATTCATGAACATAGCTATAATCTAATCTATTCGTGTTTCAAAATACATTAATTAACTTAATTCTACGAGTTCAACATCGACCACGCAAATAACTGATCGACTCCCCGTAGACTTGTTACGATACTCTCACCAACTAATCTAATTTGTGAATAAAGTAAATGACTTTCAATTATATTTTTAACAATTCAAAAAATGCTAAGTAGAAAATAAAATACTTTTATTTTATTTATTATTATTCGTTATCACATTTTTGCTTTTGTTTAATTAAAGTAAGATACCATTATTATCAGAAATGTTCCCGTTTAATCGAATAAGAACATTTAATTAGACAAGTTTGTAGGGTCATCAAGTCATATAAACCAGAACTTGACTTATTGGAAACAAAAAAAACATTTACAGTCTACATTTTTTTATATACATTAACATACTAAATATTTTATTAAAAACGTAATGCTAAAAATATAAAGTATATAACATTTTATCAATAAGAAACCGAAGGATTTGAAAGGTTGCGTTATACATAAATATACTTTGCTTATGATGAAAATAGCTAATAAAAATAAAAGTAAACTATTAATATTTATAAAAGAAAATTGGAATTACATTATGAGTTGATTGAGTTCGATATTGTACAAGTGTTAAAAAAAATTGTAACGCTTAAATCTCGAGTAGACTTTTATCTACGTTTTCATTTTTATTATGAACTTTGGATGTAGTCTTCTTTGAACTAGAAGTTATTTGATTACTAATGTTATCTACACGAAGTCGGCCGACTGGTTCCTTGGCAAAGTTCGAGGTGCTTCGTGTTGAATCTGTATCAGTTTCTTCTAGCTTTTGGATAAAGTTACTTAACATCCTTAAAAGTGATAACTTGTTCATTTAATGATAAGTAATAAATTTTACTGTTTTGTACTATTAATAAGAGAAATAATGAAACTGCTGTAAAAACTTAAATAAATTAATCCTTTAGAAGAAAGAAACCCATAAAATTTTCGTTTCGAAATTGAATAGAAGCTCTTTAAATTATTGTATTAATTAATTAATTTCATTATGATGTACAATTAATCAAACTTATATATTTTTTTTTAATATTTGTAGCGCTTGACATTTTTAGGAGTCTTTGATTATAAAACTATAATGATTTGAAATGCATGAAAAACAATCAATAAATCTGGATTTTTTTTAATGAAAGCATATGATATAAAGGAGACCTGAAAAAAGCACAATTTTTAGTTTGTAATCAATCTCTGGCCGTAACAATTAATCAATTATACCATTTTTGACACATTAATTCTTTAGGTCAAAAGATTATTGTAATTTATTTTTATCAGTTTTAAATTTGCATAATATTTATTTTTAGAAATAATATCGTATTTTTATTCAAATCTAAACACAAATTAACGATTTAAGATGCTATTTTCCCACAGCGCATCATACGTGTCGGTAATGACAATAGTGGCTTTCACTTTGGAGCGATACCTGGCTATCTGCCATCCGCTACACATCTACGCAGTGGCGGGGCTGGGGCGCGCGCTGCGAATTGTGCTGACGCTGTGGGTGCTGTCGCTGCTCGCCGCTTCACCCTTCGCGCACTACACCACTGTCAACTACCACGACTATCCTCCAAGTGAGTTATCTGTATTTATAAAATAGTTTGACTGTTGAGGCCGAGGCGAGGCCCTCAATCACATGATATTATACAAGTTATATTGCTGACACATCGACGATATATTTTTAATTAATATTGCTCTTATATATCGTAATATACAAAAATTACATTTCTGAATTTTTATTTTTTTTTCCACAAAAGAAAACAATGGTGATTATTGATTTAAGCTGGTATGAGATACTAAACGACATTTTATGTAATTTCAGGTAAAGTTCTGGTGTTATGAATTTCAACCAACTATATCTAAAAATGTATCTATACCTTATCAAGTTTTATTAAACAACAATAAATATTTGGTATTACGTGTACGATATTAGCATAAAGGTAACATTAAATATGTACTTACATCTATTATTATTATATTCTTTATTGTACACCACAATCAAATAGATCACATAGAAAATTACATATGTTGTACACTATATTTAATAATCTTTAAGGGAATACAAAAATGTGGGATTTTTCCATGCTTGTGATAAAGTAATCCTGTTACATTGGAAACATAACTTTTATAAAAAACACACATCAGTTATTACATTTTTTTTCGAAAGTTTATCAAAATCAAACCATATCACCGTACCATGGCAGTAAAGAATAACATTACAAAGAAATCACAACCGAAAATAAGCTTTGAAATCGTTAATATTGTAAACACATATTTAGTCATGTTAAGCTTATTTACATTTTAAACAAATATAATAAAAAATATTATTTATAATCATTAGTCATAATCCATTATTTGGTATGTGGTATCTTTTCGATACAAGTTCTACTGTGAAGTGAAACATTGGATGGCATATTCGCCAAAAGCCGAAATATAGAATACAAAAGTCACCCAGGCTAGGCGTTTAATGACACCATGTCTCAATTGGACTATACGGGAGCTTTACATTTTAAAATGGCTTTCTCCCCGCAATCTCTGATGTAGGTTTACCGAAAAGAAGAATCTCTTCTTGTCGTTTATTTATATTTGCCAGCATCAGGTAATGCATCCTTGGAGTCGGCATTCTGTGCAATGCTGGAACTACCGTCGTGGCATATTTGTGAACTGAGCAGCTTCCTCTTTTTCCTTCTACCTGGACTCGTCATTCTCTGTCTCTACATCAGAATGGGGTTACGGATCAGGTATGTTATGGGGTTTGTACATATTAATGATGTTCTTAAACAAAAGTTGACACTAGTCATTAAGAAAAACTAAAATATATTTTTTGTCTCTCTTTTTCTCTAAGTATATTACTTGATGGTACAGGTCAACACACTCTCACTCGCCGGGCACCCCGGGTACGCTGAAAGGTGTGAACGGGAGTGTACACGGAGAGGCGCGCCAGGCTCAGTCCAGAAAGAATATTATCCGGATGCTGGGTGATTTTATACTCTCGTTCACAGCCTATGGTATCACTTAGAGTGGTATACTTTGTTTGTTTATATCATATTACGTAAACGTAATATATTTTAGTAATTTTTTTTTTACTTAGCCCTTCATATTTATCGCTTCCTAAAATAAATACAACAAAAATACAATTACAGATATGTAGGTACAAATATAATAATCTAATCACGCATTTTATATTTACGGGAGTACAGCTGCAGTGGTGATAGCATTCTTTGTGTGCTGGGCGCCGTTCCACTTCCAGCGGTTGTTCTTTATATATGGCAGCAGGGTGCGTCACTACCACACCATCAACGAATACCTCTTCCTCGCCGCCGGAGCCTTCTACTACATCTCCGCCACTGTCAACCCCATCTTGTATAATATCATGAGCCACAGGTTAGTGATATTTTATCTATGTGACCAGCTTTATGTATTAGTAAGGTAAAGGTAAGTAGTAACGTAATCCAAACACATCTGTAACTATACTAACTCTCGTCGAATGAAGAGAGATTCTATGGAAATTATCTGTAACTATACTAACTCTCGTCGAATGAAGAGAGATTCTATGGAAATTATCTGTAACTATACTAACTCTCGTCAAATGAAGAGAGATTCTATGGAAATTATCTGTAACTATACTAACTCTCGTCAAATGAAGAGAGATTCTTTGGAAATTTTACTATGAATGTATATGCATAAAAGTTAAATTTAAACAGTTATTTAATTCGTTCTTGTCATTTTCAGATGCACTAATCCTTCTTATTTATTATAATATTTTTACAACCAATTTTTGTATTGTTTTTATTTTATTTAACTCATCCGGAAGTTTTTATTTTTGTTTAGTAATCTTGGGCACTTTTTGTCTTTACCTAAATCATTATTTATGTTGCCAAAATATTAAATAAAGTTGGCTTCGTGAAGTTCTATCCTTAATTCTACCTACACATTTTTTCATTTTATCTTATTAATTATGATCTCTTTTACCCATATACCGAGTGTATTTGGGGCAGAAAGTTAATTTGGACATCCTTTTTAACGGAAACCTTTTCAAAATTAGTTCAACATTTTATTATTTTTAACTAAGCTTTACAAATATACATTTCTAAGGTTAATTTAATCAACACAAATGAGGGCTTGGATTCAAATATTTTTTTTTAGTTAAAAACATCATGGCTGTTTTGATTTATTTTATTGGCCTTTCAATTTACAGTAAAGTATTATTATTATTTCATCAGATACAGAATCGCGTTCAAAGAGACCCTATGCTGCCAGAAAAAGCACAGGAAGAAAAGCAGGTACCGTGAGCAGTCCAGCGTTCGGGACACTATGGTGAACCACACCTCGGACGGCTCCCACCAGGTGCGGGTCCGCTCTAGTAGCCGCGACCGCAGGAACCACAATTATTCTCGCTCCAGGAATAACTACAGTTCCGACAATAGCACTATATATAGCAACCGCTGGAAGGACTACAATAGAAAAGAGAATGGATTGGTGAAGAAGAACAACAATGAGGCCAGCCAGTTGATGCTAAATGATTACATAAATGACTGTGAACTGTAAAAATGTATATGCTTCGTATTCTCAACTCGTGTTTATATTGTTACTCTTAGACAAATCCATTATCACAGCACAAATAAATTCTCTCATTTTATTCTTAATAATGATCTTGAACTTTGAAAAGATTGAACTTTGAATTAACCTAGAACCTAGTAGATACTAATGGAGGATTCTGTTGATTACCAATTATTCCAAAAAGCATCAATATCTTCGTATAAGTAAGTATCTTTATTATTAAATTGTAAATAATTTTAATAAGGTGTTGAATTTTACTTAATTGTGAATTAACTTTAGCATAATATGATAACAATATAATAAAAAATATTTTTTTTTACATTTTTATCGTTTTACTTATTTAAAATAACCCCAAATAAAAATAAATGAAATAAAGTAGTTTTAAAGTTGAAATGAAATACATTTTTATATAAAATTCAGTTTAACTTTTAATTTGTTTTCCATGCTGTATTTAAGAAAAATAATATTTTCGCTCAAGGAAGAGATAAAACAATAACTGGATCAATTGGTTGTTATAAATTTCAATATCAAGGTTTATTTTATGAGAAGACAAATAACTAAAGCAAATTGTCATACCTCGAAAATTGTTCTTAAAGGAGACGGATACCCTTCCATAAATTCTTGCGCCTTGTAATAAGATGAAAGTTGTATCAATTAACATTTAATATAGTATACCACCATAAAATATTTTGCCGACTTTGTTAATCTGAGAGCAGAGATATACGACACTCAGAAAAATGCAGGCTGTGTTACTAAGTAGAGTAACAGTTAACTTTTATATGATCAATTGATATTAACAGTGGAGTGTCATGGCAGACTAAAAAATCAGTGTACATTTCGAGTTTTACTCGAATGTCAAATTGACTAATTTAACTTAAATCGATAATCTATTTTCTTTTATGAATATAATAAATTATCATATTATTTTTTAATTTTAATAAATAATTAAATTTATCATCTGCAATCAACAAATACTTTTAGACGATACCTACAAATTCCCATTACTTTTTAATTATTTACAAATATCGATTATAATTTTATCGATTACATTTAGCAAAACTTATCTTTGTGATTTCTCTTTTTTCTGATTGCTATTATAGCTCATTTTGTGAAATAGAAAAATGTTACATTTTTTTTAAACCATGGATCAACCTTTTACAACTAGGCCTAGAAATCCCCGTCTCTCGTCCGACAATTATTATTTGTAACGTCTTCAATGCTATATTTAATGTTCACGAACCACGGATGAGAACACAATCACTATCAGTACCTTACTACATCTTGTTGAGGAACTGGGTCTTAAATAACAGACATTTCTTATCTGCTATATCCATTTAAAGCTATATCACCCTTCTTGAAACGGCATTGTGTTTGAAAATTTCCTGAATATAAGATATAGAATATGATATGACAGAAATCTTTTCTAGCATTTGCTCAGGAATATAAAATTCAAGTTGAGAAGTATATCTTCCTAGGATCTGTCGTTTACACGCGAAACGTTTCCTTTATAAATATTTGTCGTTCATATATAATATTAAATTCTTTATTATATCTTTAAATTATGTATTTTAATATTTAACGTTGGCATATTTTTATTTAGTCTATTGCTTTTATATAAGTAACTTGAGTAAGAATCTCGAAGGGGTTCGAAGGGTTTCGAGACTAAACGAGCACAATGGTTCATGCACATGGTACTGTACATACTGAATCATGGTGATAACCATATAACAATACTGAACGAAGTTTTTCAAAGAACAGGCCCAAAATAATATGTTGCTGATTTAGTCTTGACAATATTCAAGCATAGATTTTATAAGTATAAGTAAGTGTCTATTAAGATAAATTATTTTCTTGGCAATTATATACAGTACAGTATATAAGTAATAGTGGTACCTGTAGTACCACTGTTGCTTATATACTTGGATATTTACTTATACAAAGCATTTATAATAGAACTAACAAATATATTTTCGTTTTAATTTCACTTTTTTCGTCAGTTTCTTTTAGATTTTTACCTAGTAGGCAAATAAATAGAAACACTAAACATTAACAAGGTGTTTACTTAAACAGGTTGAAAAGATTAAATAGGTCTTATAACCTACAAGTCAGTTTTCTAAAAGTATTTCTATTCAAACAGTTTATCGGATAACTGAAAAAATCTATCTATACATAAAATAAATCTGTAAAAGGGTCAATTGTGTACATTGAAAATATTGAAAAAATAAATAGTAGGGAGTGTTACTGGATCGATACCCAAATATGTAATTAAAATAATTTTTGTTTGTCTGTCTGTCTGTCTGTCTGTATGTTCAGTCATCACGTGAAAACTAACGGTTCAATTTCGACGAAACTTGGTAGAACTATACCTTATTATCCTGGACATAAATTGGGATACTTTTTATCCTGGCAAAATACGTAGAAAAAAAAAATCTTAATTTTTCAGTTTTATCCATAGACGTTGTTCTGTAGAACCGCGAACACACGTTGCGATTGCCTAGCCGTATTTGGGTCCAATAGATATTTATAAGATGTCATTGTCAGAGTCACTCAAAATGGAGAAATAAACCATCCACGCGAAGACCGACATCCGCGCGGACGGAATCGCGGGCGGAAGCTAGTTATATAATTTTTGTTAAACCGTGAACGACTTGGACGATGGGACAATTTTAATAGTAAAAAGGAAGGAAGTTTTTCAGTTTTCGATGATAAAAGATATCGGACTAACTACGAGTAACTCCCAAATCGATTTAACTAAACATCATAAATATATTGAAATTATTCAGAATAATAAAAATCTATCATTGAAACCTTTGAAAGAAATATTTATTAAGTATTTTGTATTCAACACTAAGTGTCAATTAACATTCCAAGGTTTTGCACGATCTTCATTATAGTAATAACAGTAACTAAAACAGATAAAACGGTTACTAATTTTAGTATCGAAGTATGTTACGCAACGAATACTTCCAAAAAACAAAAAAAACTAATAATAGTTACTTATTTACTGCGAAATTGATTGGATGGGATCTGATTTAGAAGTAGGCTTCTGCCTTTGAAGAAGTTGCATTTGAGGAGAATTTAGTGCAGAAAGAACTTCATGAACGTCTAAGTATGTTTAAAGAAGTAGCCTGTTCGCAGTTACATAGTTCAGAAATATTACATGCAAATACGATCTAAGTTTAGTTCAGTCTAGTTCTGTGCTTCAACAAGATGCCTCGAGCTTATTTCGTACCTACTTTGAGGATGTTATGAATACGAGATGGAGCAAAGTTTTAAATTTTAGTTGAAAGTATAAAAATTCTTGAAAACTATGCGATACTTACTGATTTGTTGTTACAATGTATTCCATCAAATTTTATTTTATTTTCTTAATTAATTATTACCAGAAAGGAATCGGCTGTAGTACTCGATCAACAAGTAGAGGGGTCCATTACTATAAGACAACAACTCATATCTTAATAATACTCACAACAAAATAACGCATAACTACTTACAAATATTACTAGCACTTAATTTCTTCAAAAGTATTAATGTTTTTTTTTGCACGTCAGATACTTGTAAATACTGAAAGAAAATAGTTCATTTTATTCAAATATATGGGAATGTCTACACCAAAAATATTGTAATATAATATAACATGGATTGCCTTTTGGCTCACTCACTCATTATACGAAAAGTGACTACAATAAGTACTTGTCGTCGGTCTGGATATCCCATATGATCTGTAAATCAATTAATACTGCTAGCATCCTTCACTTTTGCTCACGCTACCATTTGGTATATTATTTTGTTATTTTAAATAGTTAAATAATGGCTCTTACTCATTTGATATTAACAAAACTTTTCGCATAAGCTTCGAAAAAATGTTCGAGTCTCTTTGGAAGTTCCTTCTTATTAGTCTGATATTCAGATCTACGCTTACAAATTCGTTAGTTCATTTATATTCACACGTTTTTGAAAAGGTTAATTGAACTGAAATTCTTCGACAGTCGTTCTTGTATAGAGAATGAACGCTTCGAGTTTCCACACACAAAGTCCTAGTTTAATTAATCCTTTACTGCGCCACCGATAACTAACTATGTCAACGGGAGACTTAGATTTATTGTAAAGACAGCATTTAACTTCATACAAAATAACAAAAACTCATCTTTACCAATTCCAGGCTAGGTTTGTCAATTAGCCATTTTTTATTAAGTTTATTCATCTTTAGTTTACAGAAAGATTTTTAACACTGTGCGTAAGATATTGTTCTGTAATATACCACGTCCTTACATCAAGCCTATAAAAAAATGGTAATAAAAATATATGGAATGCGTCTACTAATGAAGCACACTGTATACATAATATACATTACAGGTTCTTCTAATCCCTAATATTATTGTCACAAGCACGAGTTGTGACAAGTACTACATTTTAAATATAGTTCCAACTTTAAGGTTTAGTTCGTAGCACAGTTTATAAATATGTAAATGTCTGGCAACATCGTCAGACCTCTTATAGAACAGATAAGGTGGTTGATTACAAGAGAAACAACGATACACTATAAGGACTTTGATTATGCAATGTCTTACTACTTTTTTTTTTTTTTTTTTTTTTGTTTGTCTATACTGTTAGCCCTGCTGGCTATTACAGCGTCACCGGGGGAAGTTGTCTTACTACACAAAACTAATACTAAGCACACCACTGAACTTTAATGAAACAAAATACAGTTTCTGGCTAAGAGACCGAACTGTACGACTTCCACAGAATAAGTGTTTGTTGTTTTAACCTCACTCCATGACCTAGATTCTATCTAGACTCTGCCTGAAGAAGTCCGAAGTACGAAGTTCGCCGAACGAAATCTCTCTGATTTGTACCGCGTTTCGTTTAACTTTCGTACTAATTTCTGTCTCTGACAGATTTATTTCTTTCAAAATTCATCATCACGGAAATAAAACATGTCCCAAAATGTCGCTTGTCAAGGGAAATGTCGCGGCGCCCATATGTTGTGCAAATAATTTAAGATAAATATGCTGAATTATTTGAATACAGAAATAAAGTTGTTACTTATTGTCCTGAATAATAAACAACTAGATGAGAACTTAAAAAATCTATTTTTGCAAATACGTTTTGCATAAGAATTGGAGAAGATTGAAAATAGGTTGAAATTGTTTAGGATACTATGACAAACGAAGGGAAAAAGTGCAGTTTTATCCGGGTATCTGACTCATCGTAGAAATCTATATTTCATTAAGTAAGCTAGCTCATATACAAGCTACAGAGATGTGACTTGTTGTACCCTTTGGGACTATTCATTCATTCATTCATGTTATCTTACTTCTAAAGGAATTACCATTTCTTTCTAAGACCTTATATAAATAATAGTAATATATTACATTATGTAAACTTTTCACAATGTTAAAAAAACTACGCACTTGTTACTCCGAAAGGAACACAACAGAGTGTTATAATATAGAGTCTATTTTCACATATCTTATTAAGTTTAACAACATGACTCTTAGCAAACAGATTCCTGAAAGCAACAAATGAAGCCAATACAATTAGATTCTTTGGAAGTTTTTATTCCATCGATATATTTATCTTTAAAAGTAAGCTCTCCGAGTTTTTATGACAAATAATCTATAATTAAATTAAATTGCTTAAGGATTCTCATGAAGCTTTAAGGTTTAAACCAGTCTATCAACCTTGTTAATGTTAACGATTGAATTGTAGGAGACTCGCTAATTGGAGATGAAATAAGAGACGATCTTAAAGATAAGATTTGTAACAACCGAGAAAAAGAACGAAAATACTCGCTTGAATCATAATTAAATGACAGTACTTCTAAAGATCATCAATAGAAAAATAGTGTACTATAAGGCTTAATTAATTACCCTTTAAAGTAATTTTTAAAAAACTTTCAGCTTTCAGTACTTTGAGGTTTCTTTGAAGTAAAGTTAATAAAGTTTCATAGAGTGCGAATGAGACATGTTAAGTCTCCCGTCGCTTTTGAAAAACATCTTATATATAGCTAAATAAAGGGCAATTTGATTGAATTTTTACCAGAACAAACGTAAAGAGTTGTTTTAGTTAAATCTAGCTTCGCCTGCATTTATGACGTTTTAATATTCACTGAATAAACGATATATGGCATATATATCGTTGCTGTGCCTCATATGTGATTTTGAAGTAGGGTGGCAAGTATGAACATAATTATTTAATATATTCACCATATTACATTAGCATTTTCGGCACCTTTCAATATTTTAATTGTTTTCAAATAAGGGGATGTATTTTTTTAAATACATCCCTTTATTAACTGTATATTTATTCAAATGTAATCCCTATTGAGCTCATTGATATTTTAAAAATATAGTGAAATATTAAACACAAAAATGAAATTATTGAGCTCATTGATATTCTACAAATATAGAAAAATATGAAACGTAAAAATCAGATGATCTTATTGATCATGCATGCTCATGCAAGATTTATTAAGTACAACATTAGTGTTCATATTCCATCTCGAAATAAGCGTACAAAGTAAATAAATTTAAAAGATTGAGAATAGAAATATATGACTTTAAAGACATCTCTTGTATTTTACTGAAGTAAATATTTCCGTAACTGAACTGAATAAACCGACACAGAAGAAATATGATAAGAACAGGGCCAAGTAAAACATGGTAAATGGTATTTAGTTTGTATTCAATTTTGCTTCCAGATTTAACTTATGTCTGGGTCTTAATTAAGAGAAATGTCAGATCTTGCTTAAAAATGTATAGCTTTCATCAATTTGTAGCGGTTTCCTGAAGAGGCATTATCACTTAAATTCTACAGAATATAAAATATTATTTTGTAGGCACAAGGCACAAGAAGACTATTCAAAAATGTTTTCAGATTTTATCAAATATAATGTTATATTGAATAATTAAACATGTATGTTATATGTTGTAATTATTAAATTTAATTTTATGATTTCTTAATTATAAGTAACTGATAAAATCTAAACAATGTAACCTAAATAATAAAAACAATTTAATAATAATGTATTTAAAATCTATTTGTGAAATCTTGAGCTCTAAACTATAGCAATAATAATAAATTGGTAATAGCGGTCTATAGATAATACTTAGGTTTTAAAAATAATACGCTATAAATAAAGATAAAAGTTAAGATTTAAATGATATATATATATATTATCAGTGACAACTGCTTATATTCATTCTCCCGTTTTGAACAAGTTAATGTTTTTTAATTGTAATTATAGCCTAAAGTTGTGTTTACTGTTGTGGTTTCCTTGAAATTAAGAGAATTTTATGGAGTAAAGTCCATCCAACGCTATTTTTGACACCTATAATCGACTAACGACTAAGTCGACTTAAATAAGCAAACTCGACAACTATTTTCATTAAAATTTGTGCCATAGTTTTATTTTATTGTACTTCCAAATTAAATTAGAGAGTTTTTCACAGTAGAAAGTGTCTTTTTTGTTGAGCAGTGCGAAAATCTTTATAGATATAAAATTTCAGTACATTTCGTCCGTGTTTTCATGATGCGTGAACCGACCAACGGTCAAATAGTTTTGAATTATTGTTTTGATTTCTCTGTCATGTAATGGAATGAGCAATGACATATATTTCATATTGACGTATATGACGTATTTTCTTTTCACGAGGCACAGTATTAGCAATATACGTGTATGCAGAAGTACACAAAGAGAAACTCTGAAACTGCCTGGAGTCTTACTAACATGGCGTCTCACAACTCATTTACAAAATAAACATTAGAACAAATCTTCCCTTTACGTAAAAATAAGCACTAATTATTCGGTCATCCAGAAGCAGTGTAAATACTGTCGTGTACAAACATTAAGAATTGGTATTATAGTTATTTATTTCAATTATAATAAGAGTCAAGGAATTAACATTTAAGTTCCTGGTGAAGATGTCGCGCGTACATCCTAGTACTAGTTTATAAATAGCCCCAATAGTATAGTGTATAATTCACATCTATGTGTGTGTAGGTATAGTGTGTCAACAATACAACAATATTCTACGAAAACTTACTATAAATATAATTTCAGTCTACCCACCTACTAGAAATATCTCAAATTTCTGATATAAGCTAACTTTTGAAAAGATTTTGCGATAAAGGGTATGTTGTATATTCTTGAATGCAAAGATTTCTCTTATGTTGAAGATGTTACTTTTAGAATTTAAAATGGGCGCTAGTATGTCTTTAATAGAAAACTATTTTTATAACTGCTATAATTTAATATTTGAATCCCAAATAAACCTTACATATATATAATGCAGTTTCCCCTATCAAGAAAGAAGTAAATATATACCAACTTACTAACTTCCGTACACATATAATTTTAATCATACTTTTCTAGCAGAATTAATAAGAAAAATAACTACTACTAAACAAATAGATCGAAATATAAAATGTGCACTTCTCTAAGATGCAGGAAATATGGAGTAAAAATATTAACAAGTCTAAGTATGTTGTAGTAATTATTGTTATGTTAAGTTGTGTACTATAAGAAGGAAAGATTCATTCAAAGCAAAACTTAATTATAAAAAGAGGTAGTTAATTATTAAAAGAGGTTGGTAATAATAAGAACAGATATAATGAGGTGCAGATTATTTAAGTATAAATTATTACAAACATACAGGAGGTAACAAATAAATTAAGACATAGAATACGTTTTGTTCTTAGACTAAATAATCTAAAAGAAACAACTGTTCATTATCCATAGGAAAGATAAGATAAACTTTTTAGGAATACAGTTCAAAATTTGTTCTACAAAACTTTTGATAATCTTGGTTTTAATTATTCGGGTTTCGAAAGTTGCCTGATATCTTTTGCTAAAATTACTTTTTTCTCGCCTGCTAATCTTTTACATATTACTTATTAAGTAATTTATAGTAAGTATTTAAATTATAAAAACTGTAAATAAGACTGTTCAGTGTAATGCCGGACTATTTTTAGTCCGTATAATAGTATTTTTATCCATTCAAGAGTTCTTATCTAACAGGAATTACTCTTTGTGTTCCACAGATTGTTAACTAAATCCAAAACTCTAGATTGCTGTTCTAAACTGGGTATACCTACTACTTTGTTTGTTGAGTTAAACTTGTATAATTGACACCGAAACTGGAAAGTAATAGTGCGCTTTGAAGAACAACATAGATTTTGAGTCGGTTTGAGCAAATTACCTCATCAACCCTTTTTTTTTTTTTAAGTGGGGAAATGCATTTATGCATCCCCGGCCGCGACTGGGGCGCGGGCCGGGGTATGTGGGAAATTACCTCACCCCTGACCTTATATACCCTATTTAGGGGCATAGGGTGTTTTTTTGGGAACCGCATTCACTAAAATCGTCATAGTGGAATTTTACGGGTTGACATTCAACAGCACGAAGAAACAACTTCGAATATGGCACAGCGCCATTGCGTGCCATATTCGAAGTGCATATTACAGAAGCACCCTCTTTAGTTTTGGTGGTAGATTATACCTCCTAGTTGACCCCTCCACTCCGAAATTAGCAGATATGGTAAACATGACCCCGAAAGAGTTTATAACACAGAAGGTAAGTTTCTAAATTTGATTTAATTTAATTCTCTCAACTTCAAACATAATATAGTGTTGCAAAATAAAAAAACATATACCTTTTTAAAACATTTCGAAATAAAGATAGAGGTAAAGTCTTTTGAAATCGAAAGCAGCCGCTTTTCATAAAGGAGTGTCAGTCAAAAATTAATGAAGTTTGGTTCAGACAAAAAATAACGTATTTAAAAATAGCATGACATATGATATATCAAAGGCATATGGTAACTAAACAAGTTCTATTTTATAATTGTTATTTTAGAGTGAATTCGCAGCATCTCGATGTTGTTTTTTTTATACTGTCTAAGTTAATGCTAGACTACATTCCACCTGATGGTAAGTGGAAATGTAGTCGTAGGTGGTAAGGCGAATTAACTTAGTAACCTATTCACGCCTCTCTTGAAGACATCCACATTATATGCGGATGGAAATTCCGACAGGCAAGCTGTTCCAGTTCTTCGTTGTACAACTATGAAAGACGAAGCAAAGCGCTTCGTTCGGACAGGTGGAATGTCCACAACATTAGGCTACCTGCCGTGCGTCGTTACAACTGCGTCTCGGTCAAAAAGAGCAAGTGCGGCTGCTCTGTCTCCAGGTGATGTTGGACCGGTAAGAGATTACAGTGCAAGCCCCTGTTATTAGTGAGGTTCACTTTGTATGAGGAGGAGTGCAACCGCTCTATAACCTTGTACCTTTTTTTGTACTTTTTCATAAATAATATAAAAGTGAATAGGATGGGAAATGGCAGTTGCCCGATGCGTGGTAACCTTGACGGCGACTCAATGTCATGGTCTATTCGTGAATTAAATAATTTTAGAGGAATACCTTATCTTATAGTGTAATTTTTCATCTACAATAATGAATATTTTTTTCGATTATTGATGTAGTATTTTGTTTTTAATCAGTCAAGTTTCCGCTTGCGCTTGCGCAGCGTAATGTTAGGCTCTTCTATACCCACATTGCCGCGTTCAGCCGATGAAACACTTAAGTTTGTATCCGATATACTATGAACAAGCGGTGAGGAAACAGGTGGTGGGGTGCGGCGGAGCGGCATGGTTGGGCAAACTTGTATAAACTTGCAAATTATCTGATGTAGCTGGGTCACAGTTATGCGACACAATTTACTTCTGCACACCCGAGTGGTCCCACAAACAGGTAAAAATATAAAAAAAATGAATAAAAAGTTCGGCTGCCGATAGGTTACACTGGGATTCGAAACCGAGTAAATTTACGTATGCTCAATAAGCCACTACACCAATCTGTCACTAATAGATGTTTCAAAATTATTTAATAGTTCCTATCTTGGAGTGTAATAATCAGTGACACCTGTTCTGATTGGTCATTTGCAGACAGCAGTCAATGACTTTACACGTTGTAACACTGCACTTTGAACTGTTCTTATAACCGATAATACTCTGCACAGTAACTTATTTCTGATAATATGTCTGTAATTCGAAGGTTGTTTTAATTTTTACATTACAATTTGAGAATATACGCCCTATTAATAGAATTCATTGGAACTCTCAAAACTGGCATTAATAGACAATTATTTAAAACGCTCTAATAAATTCCAGCAACTGTTAATATAATACTGAAGTTAAAACACTGGCGACAATTGAAACACGCGAACAGCTTTGAAGGTATCTGACAGAAAATTCTTCTTTTTTTTAAATTTGTCACGAAGTACATTTTGTTACCGAAACATTATCAGGCTTAACCCATTAGAACAATCGTGGATAATTGAGATAGTTTTTATACAACTAGAATCCTTAAAAAATGTTGCCTGCGAAAAAAAAATTGAATACGTAGATTATTAGATTTTTAACCGCCCCGTTGGTTAAGTGGTTGGCGCAGACGGCTAACGTATAGCGACGCAATGGCGCTCGGGTTTGATCCCCGACAGGGACAGGCATGTATGTGACGAACATATATGCCTTTATTTCTGGGTTTGGTCGTTTATTAAATATATTCCCCGTATTTATAATGTTTATTTCTATGTATTTGTAAAGTTGCTAACACCCTTAACACAAGCAAATAACTTGCTTACTTAGGAGTTAGATCAATGTGTGTAACTTGTCATCTATATTATTATTATTATTATTATTATTATTATTATTAGATAGATAGATTACGATTGTGGCGTAACATGTGAGGTTGTGACGAAGATTGTGACTAACCTTGTCTTTAATATGGTATGTAAAGGGTCTGAGGGTAAATGTCTGAGATAGGGTAAGTGTCTATTAGACGATATAACATTATGTCATGTACCATTACTATGGGATTTCGATTAGACTAAGCATCCTTAGCTCGGTGTGATAGCAATTCCGTGATGTTCCACTTACGCGATGACGGTCACCGTTGGGTTTTAGTGGGTAGTCTCGCAAAAGACAATGTTTTATTTGCCGTCGTGAGTGCCTCTTAACCGAACCAGTTATTACTTTCTTAATTGGGGAATATCCATAGAGAATAAACCAGACCGACAAAAATATGTAATAAATAGTTAGTTTCAGTTGAACGAATTTATGATTGGAGAAAATTATGAGGTAGGTAGGTTAAAGTATTAGAAGTTTTGTAAGATATTATTTACCAATATTTTTGAGTCTTGTTAATTGAAAATTATCAAAATTAACTCATTAAATCAGATAAAAAAACAGTAGCAGTCGTGGGACTGCCGATAGAAGTGAAAACGGAACTATTAAGTTGAGAGTAATTAAAACTATATGCAAAAATTATATGAAATTTTTTATGTTTTATTTATTAGTTACATATGATGGGTTAAACAAATCATGAACAAAATATAAATACAAAGTGGTTGAAAAAATAATTAATATACAATTATCTTAATTATACATAGTATTTATATTTACACGAATTTCAATGAATTCAAGTTTGAACATTATTTACATCATTTTCATCGACAATACAATTTTAATAATTTTTAATTTTTAATTAATTAAAAATATTTATTTTTTTCCTCCTCTTCTAACGATATTGTTTGATGCTTAGAAATTTTTAAATCAACGTTAAACGTCAAATTAGTGTATACGTGTACACAGGCTACTACGCGTGCGCTAGTCTGGCTCTCCGCGCTATTATCATTAGCATGTCGGTTACCCTCTACCAAAACGCTCAACGCGCCTAAAGAAGTTTTCACTTCAAAAAGTTGGTTACGGCTAAGTTTTTCTTCTAAAAAAATTTAGTTTTTTATTCCTTTAATAAATCAGGCATTTCTCAAAGGAAATTTTATGTCATCAGTCATTTCTTTAAGAAAATTCGAAAGTGTCAGAGAGTTATACTCTTATTTATTTGCAAAGGATAAAGTACTTTTAAGTGCATAATGTGGTATTTAGTATTTATTTGTATTATAAAATGAATTAGATATGATATGTTTAATTATTTTTCATGCTTTTTTTCATAAATTTATAATATATTTTATCCATATTCATTCATCATCGCTCATTAGAAATATGGATAAAGTATACTATTTTTTATCCATATTTCTAATGAGAGACGACTTATCAATTAGTTGACCGTTTGTTTATTTGCCACATTGTCCCATAAACAAAATAATGAGAAAAGGTTATTTAGAGTTGTATTATTTTTTTATTGTTTTATAAAAATCCATTGAGGATATCTTGAGTCTTGCTATCAATTGTTTTTGATGAAGTAATAACTTTTTCAATTTGATAATTAAAGTATCTATTAATGTCATTCGATAAAAACAAAAATTTAATTTATCTTATTAAAAAGCATCGACTTTCGTACATATTATTAGACCTGAAAAAGTATTTTCAATTAAGAGGCACCAGCCTCTTATTTGAAAAACTTTTCTTCTTTTTTCTTCTCTATAAAATTTTACAGTATGCTTTGATTTATTATTCATGATCATTAAATTCATTTATTATTCCATGAACATAAAACGTTAGAAAGCTATGTCTTGTCGGAAATTTTAATACTATTTATTAAAATTTGCATAAGAAAAAACGTTGTTAAGTTATTGTAATCACAAAGAGAGTTCGGTGACTCAAGACAATATAATGCTAATTTATGCAAAATTCAGCTATTTTGATGAGATGTTTTATATATTAAGAATATAAACATACAAATATGTAACCTGACAACTTTAACCTCGTTTATTATTAGAAAACGTCATCATTAATCGTAAAGTTCTGTGATAAATTAAATTAAATTTTATTAACATCCTTTATATCCTTGATTCTGTCTTTTAATATCTCATCGCGAAAATCAAATTAATCGTGCAGGCTAGAAGAAATACGCACGTTAGAAAAGTTACCTATATATTTGTTTTCTACATTTATTAATCAGAACTGAGGGGAAATTTTAAAGAAGTGATCTTAGTGTCTGAATAAAAAAAATAAACAATAATAACCATCATAAGTAATAACACTTATTTGCGATTCATAACTGCATAGATAGTAAGTACGGATACGGGGATTGCGGGTTAATTCTAAATTGAATACAACTACCAATGAAAACCGAATAATATTGAAATACATTGTATGATCAAGTAGATTTAATGTTTAAATGAACACAAATATCCAGTGTATTGTTCATAAATCATAATTGTAATACTCTCGACTTTGTTAACTTAATTGTTACAGTTAACAATAAAACTTGTATAAAAGAATATACATACTAAATAAGTAAATAAAATAATATACGATTTAATGAACCAAACTAGTACATTCAAATTATATCGATATTGTAATCTTCTCAAAATCAATTCCTAACAGTGAAATACCTGATTCCTAAATGATGACGAAATTTTAAGATTTTTTTTTAAATAGAGAAACAAATAAGTAGTGCATGATGTGATGGTTCATAATAGGTACAAATATTTTGTAATTTATTCTAGTATGTACTTTATGTTAGAAATTAGCACTCATTCTGTCCTGCCTAAACTCATATAATACTATATACTCATCAAATACTATACAAAAATATACTGCAATATAATGTACTATAATGTACTATAAAATATAATGTACTATAATACAATATAATGTACTATACAAAAATATAATAAATAGTGTTTGTTTTATTTAATTATTAAATTTGAAGCTAAATAACTTTTATGTTCATCAATCCATAATATATCACAAAATCCATAATATATCACAATTCTACAAAACAGATTAAATCATTTTGTAGATTTTTTTTTTTAACATTTCAAACTAGGGCATAACTTTTATAATTTGTTGCTGTCAAAAATATATTTCGAATCTTAACGGACAATTGCCAATTCGATTCCTAACCAAATAGGTTTGCTTCTAGTTTCTATTTACATTTATTCTTTCTGTTTTTATTTATACTATGTATTACACTATAGATTTTGTTACTTTAATTATTGAATATATTTAGAACGTTAAATTTAATTTAAATATTGATCTCAATATTTAAATTTTTGTTGTTGTTATTTTATTGTTATTTTATTCATAAATAAAAAAAAACAGTGTAATTATTGAAGTATCATTTGATGGCGAAAAAAAACAATTTAATATTTGTACATGAATTTATTTTTATATATTAGTGTATTATTTGGTTAGGTTATATAGGTTAGGTTATATATACAGATATTACATACATAAAATATGTAATATCTGAATTTATTTTTATATCTGTCTAATAATTATATTGTATTATATATGAAATGTTTTTCTCTGGTATCTAATTTGGTATCATATCCACATCTACGAAGTAAAAGTTGTTATATATGCTGGTCTTATCAATCAGATTATAAACTTTAAGGACGTATCTATCCCACTGAGTCCTCATGTCTCCAACTTGTTTCTTGTGATAGATAACAACATCTAAGAATTTCATATTTGGGGTAAAGAAGTTATTAATATCAATATGTCGATCGAGTGGAAAACCAAGAGGCATTTTATCAATCAGGACGCTAGATGTAAAATCGACGTAATAATCTTTTCGTCTAACATCCAGGATGGAAAGAGAATTATCGACCGGTTTAAATTGTGAGACTACGTACAACATCATCTTCATACCACCAACACGACCTCTGGTAACAAAAGGCTAGACCGGAAACTAGTGTGGTAGTTTCTAAGATCCATTCTATTTAAGAGGTTCTCTACTTCTGTAATCTGCGTCCATCTTGTCCCATAGGTCGTGCGTCATTAAACGGTCACCGACAACATTGTGCATATCGGTGGATTTTCTTACAACAGTGTTCTTCCCCTTGTGCAATTTGTATTGAATGAGTCAAGTTCCACGAAGTTGACTCGGTTAATATTTAAATCAAAGTGGTGACCTAAGTGATCGTCTTTGGGTCCTAAGAAAATCCTAACAAAGGCTTCATTATAGTTCTCAGATTCGATATCACAACTTTGAATGGCTGGTGGTTTAGACGACGTTTTCGTACTAAGAAGGTCAAGTCAGGCTTGGCTTCCAGAATTTCATCTTGATTGAGGGTACCAGCAATAGTCATATCCATTAGATAATCATCAAAATATGTGACTAGTTTATCAACAAAGACGTTATTAATCTTAACGCCTTTAAACAGTAGATCCTCGTGAGTGTAGCTCGGAGTGTAGACATAATATGAAAGGCAACGTTGAATAAGTCAGACGTTTTTGTAATTGGTAAAATACAGGATCGCGGAGAGCAGTCTGATAATTGTCAAGTACGCCGGGCGTGGCAAAGTATCTAAAAATATTTTGTTCACAGAAATAATCTACATAGAAATTTTACCAAATCATACAAAGTTTAATTATATCCAAGAAATAAATAAGTCTAAATACGATAATTACTAACTTGTCACACAACCAGGTGTTCAAACCCACTATACTTTTCATTAAATATAGCATGTAGCCATAAGCTTAGAAGAACTTAGTTTTGTGAGTGGTTTTGTCAATCTCTCCTCCATAAATGAGTTTGCCAATAGTTTCAAAATCATCATGATTAGTAAGTTCCAGCCTCATACCATTAATCTAAGAAAATTAGAAACAATAAGAAGTAAGGAGAAATTTATAAATGAAATCAGTTACGTAGTATAAGTGATTTCTACACGACTACAATGTAATTTGCATACTTTAACAAATCCTGTAATAATAACTTCATTGATAATAATTTCAGAATCTTTAACAAGAGTTAAGATGGGAATACTTCCGTCATCCACAATATTATAGTTATTATGTAGTTAACCGTACAGGTAATTGTACTCCGTTGTGCAGAGTAACCCAAGGCCAAAATCCTTTTCTTACTTTTTTATTCCAGTTAAGAGGCAGAATATTACAAAAACCGATAGAAAGACGTTCTAAGTAATACCTGGATAGAATTTGTTGGTATACGTAGGATGTCAACTCCCAACGTCTGGCCTTAAATATATTTTTAATCTCCCCACTTTCGGTCTTAAATGTATCTTTTTTTTTTTTTTTTTTTTAAAGTTCGCCGTGTGTACCTCCGCATGGGTGGGCGGAGTCAGTGTTCGGGCTGAATTAAGTTTTCCAGTTTGTGGTTATTATTTTACTTTCGTGGTGAGTATTTTGTGTTGATTCCTAATGTGTGTGCTTAGCTACTACGTTACATAACATTACATCTTTATTTACATTGTATACAGCTTATATTTAATACATTTATTGGTTAGTGCTTTACATTAATTTATACAAGTTCATTTACAGCTCCCAGGAGCCCCAGTGGGCTGTGGCTTTTGGACTTTGAGACTTATGGTCTCATCGTAATACATTAGCATTAACACCCTATTTTACTTCTTTATATGTTTATTTACAGAATTTTTGAGACCAAGGGGGGCGTGGGCCTTGAGACTTATGGTCTTAATCAGTATATGGGCTTATGATCTTATACATACATTTTACATTTAGATTATCACTAATACATTTACTATAACATGCTTTTTTATTTATTTATTTAAAAACAACACAAGACTTATTAACATTAGCTATTTATTACTTTTCAGAGTTATATGTTGGGTGATCCTCAAAACTTATATTTAGGTAAGATATGTACAGTTGGAATATTTCTTAATAATATGATCATTAATTATTTATTTCTTTTTCAGAATTATCTGCAGTTGTCCCGGACCATGGAACAGGTAAGTATGTGTGTATATATATATATACATTTTTTTTTTTTTTTTTTTTTTTTTTTTTTAATTTAGGTTTACATCCTCCGCCATGGTGGGGCGGCATTGGCACAATGCGGCCTACTTCCAGATGGTCTTCGTCTTCGCTTCGATAGTCCCCCTCTCGGTGGTAGTACCGTGATTATGGGTCATGGCATGGACAACATGCCTTCCCAAATCAGCTGTTGCGTCTGGTTTGCCCTAATTAGCCATGTGTTCCACATGGGGTTAGGGGCGATTGCTTTTCGTTTCATGTGTGGGTTTTATTTACTTTAGATTTCCAGTCACCGGTTCCCTTGTGGTTGTCCAGCATGGCTGGGTTGTTCTTCTAGTAGCAATTTTTTTTTTTTTCTTTTTTTTTTTTTTTTTTTTTTTTTTTTTTTTTTTTTTTCCTCGTCCGGAAGTTACAATTTTAGTTTCAGTCACGTCGTCCTAGTCCTAGTCAGTTTAATCCTAGGTCTTATTTGCCCCTATAACTATCCCCCCCACATATCTACAGTAGTCCATAAATTTGTAAATTTTTTCAGGATCTTCCATTATAGCGGGTATATTTGCTATGTCAATCGTCATGTCTATTTCAGTTTCAGTTGCAAGTCTCCTCCCTAGGAACCTAGGGCATTCAGTAATCAGGTGTACAATTTCTTCGTTTGTCTCGTTATCACAGCTGCAGGTCGGGCTTTCTTTCAGTTTAAACCTGTGTAAGTAAGCAGAAAATCCCCCGTGTCCGGTAAGGATTTGCGCAGTCAGGGAGTCCATGTCGAGTCTAGTCATTATCTTTGCAGCGCGTCTGACGTCGGGCAGGAAGACCTTCGTGGTAGCCGCAGTTTCACCATTTGTGTACCTATTCTGCCAAGTGACTATTGTATCCTCTCGCAGCCTGCGTCTCACGAAGGATATTGGGAGCTCGTCGTAAGTAGTCTTCCTTTTTGTATTAAGGGCCGCCTCTTTGGCCAGTTCGTCCGCCCTCTCGTTGCCCGGTACCCCCACATGCGCCCTAATCCAGAAGAGCCTTACAGAATGCCCTTTAGCAGTAATTTTCCGGAGAGTTTGTGTTGTTTTAAGCGCAAGTGGGTGCACCGCCGGTGTAGTGTTCAGTGCTTCGAGCGATGACCGAGAGTCGGTGAAGATGTTTGCGTTGCTCCAATTTCTAAATGTATCTTTAAGAACGTCATCTTTCATCCAGAATGGATAGTCAATGTGGAAGTAGTAATAATAAGTGTTAAGACCAATATCTTCAGTAAAGTATCTAAGTCTGTCTTCATCGTTTAGATACATCCGACGGTCATAGATATTCTCATCAATAATAATAATATCCTTATCGGTTTTTTTAATGCTATAAAAGTCACACAACTTAGCATCCAGTAAATCTTTTTCCATTTAAGCTTTTTGTATGACATCAGCACGTACAAAGAAGTACGGATAGATTTCATATAAAGGGGGCAGAATAATTCCTTTGCAGTCCTCACGATGTCTGATAGCTACAGTAAGAGCATTATATACAAACATGCCTTCATTAAGATATAGACGCATCCAGCAAGCTGTTTTAATGAAAGTTTTAAAGTCTGTAGCATAGTACAGCATATGGAACATTTTGATAACTTCTTCCATCTGACGTTCAATGTGAAGAGTAAACACTCGGTAGGAAACCAAGCTTTAAATTCGTTAAGAAAGTTTTAACGACATCTTGTTTCTGAAAATAAAATATTTCAATTCTAAAATATATATCTGTTAGCTTTTATACATGTGGTAGTTTGGTTTTGACTAAAAATAAAGATATAAGTTGTTGATTTGACTAAAACTATTGAATCTCTGTATAGAAGTTTAATTGATAAAATAAATGTAATATTAGATACTGATTTCACTAAGAATAAGAAGTATATAAATCGCAGCTCGGTTAAGAGAAGGTATTGTGAAATTGGGAGTACAAGTTGTGGGGTGGTACTATTGTGATAAAAGTGTAACAAATATAATAAACCGCTAAGTGTGTGATCGAGAGACCAATTTGTGTAACAGTGATAGTTAAGAGTTTAAATCGTAAACAGTTTAGTGTATTTGTGAACAGTGTCATAAAGTTCTTTAAAGAATAAAACGACTGTCGTTGGCGATTCTTTGCGGTAAGAGAGTTATAATATATCCGATTATAAAAGAGTATTTTTTACCGAATCCTCGTGAAATTACAAGAAATAAACTAATGATATTATAAAAACCGATTATAATTGCATGTTTGTTATACTACTGATTTCTTATTTACTATTTTGTTACCACGAACAGGTCGATATTGTCCTTAATCTTGAAGTTTTTGCCAATGTTTTCGATTTCTTTGTACATCACTGGTTCCATGATTTTAATAGTTTAAAGACTAATATTGTCCTTTCTTTTACATCCATGTTTACTGAAAAAACAGAAATGTTACCTATATGATTGGACCTAAGCAAAAGCAAAAATTATAGTATTCTTACTCAGAGACCGGTCATCGTCTACGACGTGGGCAGCGGATAGGGCCGCTAACCCGATCACTAAAGCCCTTATAGCCTTCATGTTTGGCAATTACCTGTCAACTGTGAGGAAATTCTAAATTTAACCTCATTTTATATCCCCGTCTTGTTATTCAATTTCAACTGACTTAAAGATACATTATTTGCAAATAATGATAAATTTAAAAAAATATTGGCATTGGTGACGAGGTGAAAAGTTTTCTTAAGAAATGTAAAATATTGATAAGGTTTTCGTAAGTTTTAAGTTTATTAATACATTTATAATTAATACTCCAATCCATAAAAATCGTCAGTTATAGTCAGACAAGACTGACTTATCGCCATTACTGATTTCTTTTTGATTTTAATGTGTAAGCAGTATTTTTTATATTTTTCCAAGGGTCGCTCGCGACTTCGTCCGCGTGGTTTTTAGTGTTGCCGCCGAGTTTCATACAAAATTGATATTTAAATCCCTTAAGGGTGGAATTTAAAAATCTTTTCTTAGTACACCAATACGTTATCCTCCAATTTACGTACTGCGGTTTAGACTGTATGCTATAACTAAGTCAGTCAGAACCTATTAGATTATATTAGATTTGCAGCATTTTTCATTGCTGCTTAACTTCTATTAGTCACAGCGAGATGACATATACCCTATAGCCTTCCTCAATAAACGGACTATTCAACACAAAAAGAATTTTTCAAATCTGGCCAGTAGTCCCAGAGATTAGTGTATTCAAACAAACAAACTCTTCAGCTTTATAATATTAGTATAGATAATTAACAGTCTGTGTTCACGTTAATTAAATTGGAATTTGCCCAAATAGTTTCAAACCCATTCGAGGTTCGAATATTCGGATTTGCGGCAAGTCCGCTATGCTTTGAGCTCTTGAATAAGATTCATGAGCTCAAAGCACAGCGCAGCTATTTTGGGACCGTAGTCCTTGTGGTTCCTTAAAACACTCGACAAAGAGTTGGTTATAGAAAACTTTATTCACCTGATTTTATGAACCACGATAATATTTGTAAAATTATTTATTATCACCTTTTTTATGTATCAAACTAATTTAATTCCAGATTTCATAACACTGTGAAGACAAACTAGATCAGAGGGTCGGTTGAAGAAATGAGTGACTTAATTATTTTTGAACCTAAAACTTTCATATTTCTCATTTTTATACGTTAACTGTTATAATCATTTAAATATTTATAATGAAAATGAAATAAAACTAAGTCTATACTAAGTCTTAATGAAAATAATACTAAGAATGTTTACATACTCTATACGGGAAAATATTTTAAATGTAAATACTTTGAACTTAAACTCTACAATCGGACAACGTCTACGTTTTAAAATTAATAGTTATAAAAATTTAAGTTTTCTCAAACAAAATTTATTTGGTGCCTCTGAATTAACTCTGAACGTTACCTATAAGAAAAATAACTAATAATAAAATATTAATGAACTTTTTTTTAACATTACAATAAATGAAAAAACTTTTTTCATTTCTTCTTTTTTTTAACAGTACAATAAATGAAAAAACTTTTTTCACTTTATTTATACGTAAAAAATATATATTTTATATTTATTCGACTACTTAGGACTACTTTTGGAACTTAATGAAGACGTGCCTAACCAAAGAAAAAACGTGCCAAGAAAAATAAATAACGTCAAAGCATTGTTATCGTAGTATTGTTCCTATTGATTCTGATGTGTTAGTGAATGAACTTGGAATTTTGATTAAGAAAGGGCCACAGAGTATGTAAAGATATATCCATGACACATTTCGATTACTTTTAGACACAAATAAATGAAATCGAGATCTATCAAAACAATTACATGAAATAAACATTAAGAGGATTTATTAAATTTAATTTCTTAAATACCATTTAGTGATGAACCGAAAGAGAGAGAGATAAACGAGTGAGTATTATGTGTTGCCATATTCGGGATATAGCTGACTAAATCCCGAAGCTTTACCTAGCCTACCTGTATCATTTGGATCATAGTAAATGACAGTTGTTCCAAAGAATATAACTCATATGAGGTAGATATTATACATAGATATCTAACTTTGCTGTATCAGAAAAATAACTATTTCTTTTTGTTTTTCATTAAAAACAGTCACATCGTTCAATTACCAATAGAATAGAATAGAATAGAGGCAGCTAATGAGGTGCTAATCACATGGCTATTTTTCCTTAAACTACGAACACTATTTACTCGTAGTATAAGCCAGAAAATGGGTCTTTTATTTTCTAAAACGTTCTAATTTCTGGAGTCATACGACTTTATAAATCTACTACTAACAGATCTAAAGTTGTTATCAAAAAGTTTTTTTTTTTTTAATAAGAAAAGTGTTGCGAGCCTCACTATACACATTATACAAAATTTGTTCATATTATTTATTAAAATTTAACAAAATATCATATTAATATATTAAACATCAAACACAAACTTCTTATTTAGTTGGCGAAGTTCTAAAAATATGTTCATTAATATTAATTATAAAAACTCACGTCTGAATAAGTTAAATACTTCATTTGCTTTCTAATTGTATTTTACAGCTTCCCTGCAAGTCTTACTGTCACTGATATATTAAACGTATATGTGAACTATATAAAAGATCTATATGAGATTGAATACAACAACATCAATATCAAGAGACTGAGAAGAGAGAACTGAAGAGAGACAAGAGATATCACTATTAGAAAAGTTTCATATCAAAATGACTAAGGTTTGAAAATAAATAGTTACAGCACGTCGTACGATATAAATACATGCAAAAAAAAGGGACAACTTTTATTTTTCACGATTAATTTTTAAACTTCGACTTTCTTGGTCCTGTAGTTTGCGATATCTGTTGACTAGTCACTGCCTGTAATTTTATATAATAATAAATTAGTATCATAGTTGCTTTTAAAAAAAATGTATAAATAAAGATTTCAAAAATCTCGCAGTATCAATTTTGAAATTCAAGTGTTATTGATAGCTTCGATTCTGCTTTCGAATTCATACTATTATATAGGTATTTGAAAGGTCTTTGTTTAAACGATCGACTTTTGTTATTCAATTAGAAAAAGCAATCAATGTAAGCGGAGTATTCAGGTATATTATTCATGAAGTTCATCTCGACATAAAGATAAACAAATAGCCTCACTCAAAACAGACTCGTTTTTATTCAACGTTCAATTTATTAATGATTTCAGATTTAAAATGTGATCTATTTGTTTTATTTATGATAACATATATAGTGAAAATAAGACAACATCAACAATATTTTTCATACTAATTATTAATTAATGCCTATACTAATGTGTAAAGTAAAAAAAATGTACCTATTACGGAAGTATGAAATCTGGCACAGTTTAATTTTATTTATAAAAGGGAAAAAAATAAAGTAGTTTTATTTAATAAATAATACATAAGAACAATATAAAAAACAGAGCACCATGATAAAGTTTAAGGTACGGAAAAAAAAGGAAAGGAACATTTCGTGTACGAAAGTCAAAACACGTAGTGTAGAATAATTTATAAAAAATATACATAGTTTGAAAACACAATGATTCCTTCATAAAAGGATGTACCCGTTTCGGCTTCACACTAAATTATTTAAGACTTTGTGAATAGTTGACTTTTGTAAGCTCAGATATTTTTTATTTTGTTTTTCGAACTTAGCACACTTAATTCAGTACACAACAATTAAATTTATATCGTAGTATAGGGTACTTATGCCAGTACTACTGTGATAGATACTAGATACTCTAGATATTATAGCTGCACACTTTTCAATACTCTTTACCAGAAATGATATGTTAAGATAAAAAAAAAATGTGTGTGTGTATTAGTGTACACATGTAAGAAGTGAAACTTCTTTATAACATATTTTTTTCAAAAATGATTCATTAATTACAACTTTACAGGATTGGCTAATTAAATTAATATAAATTAGATAAAGTTTAAGCAAAAATAAAGATGGCGCGTAACAGAAAAACGTTACAATTTTTTACAGAAAAACGTTACAATTTTTTGACATTGCTATAAAATTTCTCCCATCCGTAGATAAAAAAGTTTCACTTCAAATATGGCGCGTAACGGAAAAATGTGTCTTAGAAATAAAGATGACGCGTAACAGAAAAACGTCATAATTTTCATTAATATTAATTAATTAAAACGTAAGATGTGAATCGACTGTTTCTGACGTATAATATTCTCATAGAAGAAACACATAAGTACCATAAAAACAGACAAATGTACACAATCCACTTTAAAAATAATAACTTTAGGCTTCCTAACATGTTGGATCGTCACTATATCACAAATAAAATTATTCTTCATCATGGTTTCTGCTGTTTCGAGTTGTTGTTCGTTCTAGGTATAGCAAAACAGACCTTGTAAAGATCAGGACCCAAATGCTCCATTTCTCAGCCAAAACTCGTATTTCTTTTCATTCTTACTTCGTCTATTTCAGACAATCAATGTATTTTAAAAATATTATAAATTATATTTCATAATTTCTTCTTCATGTTATAGTCTTGAATTTATTTATTAGTTTTGATAGCAAGTCGATAAAATCGTATTGTCCAGTATGTAATTACAATTCATTATTTAATTATAAAACTCTAATCCGATAATTTTATTTTTGGTTAATGTAAATTGTGTTTTGTAATCCACATACTTGTCATTTTGATTATTTAGTATTTCCATAGCAACATGGTGTAAAAGAGATGAAGTTATACGAAAAAAGCTGGCGCGTAACGGAAAAATGTGACGCGTAACGAAAAAATGTTACACTAATTTTTTTTCCAACCCCGATAAAGAAGTTTCACTTCAAAAACAGATAAACTTTAAGTAACGGTCGAATAATAAGGACGTCACTACCATTGGTAATAATAACCTTTAATTAAATATTTAAGTAGAATATCAAAAACCTAATTATTTGCAGGCTTAAAAAGGGTTGTTTGAAATACCGTCCTTTACGTAATTGTAAGGCCTACGCAACTGCTCTTGAAGATAATGAAAACGACTATTTAATATCTTTCAAACGATTTTTTAAACCTTTTTTATATTTAATCAGTAAATTTGTTTGTTTTTAATATTGATATTGTTTCTGTAAATATTTATTACATTAAAAGAAATAAGGAAATTGTAACATTATTTGTTATTGCTATATATGTTTTTAAAAGACACAATCAATTTTGTATATTTTTTATTATTTTTTTTTATTTTTATACTCTCTAGGTCAATGCTAGACTACATTTCACCTGATGGAAAATGGTATGTAGTCATAGGTAGTAAGGCGCATTAACCTAGCAACCTATTCACTCTTCTCTTGAAGACACCTACATTATATTCTGCTGGAAATACCGACGCAGGCAAATTGTTCCAATCCTTCGCTGTACGCACTAAAAAATACGAAGCATAGCGCTTCGTTCGGACAGGTGGAGTGTTCACAACGTAAGGATGGAATACCTGTGTTCAAGGCCGAGGAGGTTGGCGTCAACCAATTCAGAGTCGCCAATAAGCCTCTTTGCTCGCCTTTCAATTTAGTCCAGAACCGCAAAATGAGACTGCGGCACCAGCAAATATGTGACCACCGTACTCCACACACGACCGAATCTGTACTTTGTATAATACAAGTAGCTTTCCCGGTGTAAAGTACTATGGGACCTTCGCAAGAACGACAAGCTTTCTTGCAGCTGCTCATGCTCTGGACTAAATGTACCGACCAAAGTTGTGATTCGAGGAAATTTCAAAGCCTAACAACTGAAGCCGGTCACTGTATTCCAAGGATACGACTTGGGAAGTAGGAGCCAAAGTGAAATGTCCCCTTTTGACGGTGAACAGACACTCTGCATTTTGGTGGCGTTGAATTTGACAAGATTGGACAATGCCAATGGGGCAATCCCCATGAATGAAATTTCTCATCCAAACGTTGCATCGTGGATTCTCTTTCAGATTGTACTAGCCAGAGTTCTCTGCAGATATCTTTCTACAACTGTACTGTCGTCTGCATACTCATAGATACCGTACTTTAGCAGATCGTTAATGTGCAGCAGAAAAAGAGTTGCAGAAAGAACGGACCCCTGAGGCACTCCAGCATTTATGTTAAAGTTTCCGAAAAACATTTGTCGACAACTACTTGAAGAGATCTTTGGCTCAGAAAATCGGTTATCCAGCCAATCAGACCAGGAGATATATCGTTCTCTAAAAACTTGGTTAAAAGGCTCGCATGCCAGACCCTGTCAAATGCCCTCGAGACGTCCAGAGAGACGGCGATTGCTCCTCCGTTCATCTCAATGGCTTCGTTAAAAATGTATGTACTATACCCCAGAAGGTTCCCAGTGGACTTATTTCGGCGAAACAAGTACTGTCGGTCACTGAGGAGACCGTAAACTTCTAGGTACGCTAGATCTCATCCCAATCTCATCTTATCCCAATCTGCTGACTTGTATTTCCATACTCACCTAACACCAAGTGGTTCGAAAGCTGATAGGAAATATGTAAGCACAGATTTCACCAGACGCTGATCGGAGGTTCCTAAGGAGGAGGTGACCTCTACACGATACCTATCCGAATCAGTTGTCAGCAGAAGGTCCAGGCAATTGGCTGTTTGGCCTACTACATCTGGTACCCTTGTCGCTTGCCTCACTGCCGCTTGAAGAAAGGAGAACGCAAAGTTCCGCGCTTCTCTACCGATATGGTCGGTTTTCTGGTACGGGAACAGCCAGTCCTGATGACAGGCATTAAAGTTGCCCAGAAAGTCTGAAGACTGCGGGGACGCACAAATCCTCCTCAGGGATCGCCATCGGTCTACACATCTGGTCATCAAACAGCACGATGGAACCACCCTGGGATTTTTCGCAGTTGGCGGGGCAGCCTTTCGTGGGTGGCTAACCCACTCATTGGGCCCCCAACTATCTGCGGGCGACCAGCAGTAAGCAGTCGCTTTGGTTCCCGCTAGCCTTATCGACTAGACACCCGACAAAATGAACACCAACTCGACGTCAAACCGGTTCGCCAACGCACCACAGCTGTTCAGACCCATTTCCCATAAACGGCTTTATCGAGCTACGTGTCCTAACACGACTAGGTCGCTTTTCGGCACAACTTTGCCCGATGAGTGGTAATATTGCCGGCGACCCGATGGTATGGTCTACCACCATGAAATATTAATGTGAAATATTAATATATTATTTTATTAATGTGTATGTACTAAATTATATAAAGTTATTTATAGATAGAGTATGTATTAGAAGTAATATATCTAGTATTGAAGTAAAAAAGTTTAATATGCCTTATTATAACCTACTAGATGTTTAAAACGATCATAAATCGATTCACTAAAGTAAAAAAAATATTGAAAATATTAAAGCTGTAATTTTTATTGTAACATTTGCGGCGTCTTTTAACAACGTTATTGAGTAATTAAGGGCTAATATACAGTGATAAAATTTTCTTTTTTTAAGATTTATGATGAGTAATTTGTAAAATCATATCTTCAACATGCTTACATGCATGCATTACCATTATTAATTTAATGATTCCAAAAAAAATTAAATTAATAATGTTAATTATAAAATCAAACTGAAACTATCCACCGAGAAAGATATCATAACATAGTAATAGTAGTAGATATGTGATACTTTTCGTCCCTTCACAACTGGGTATATAATAAGCTCAAGTGAAAGCACTCAAGCTCAATACAAAGTAAACGATATTAAGGAGACTCGAGAATACAATGTCAAATTCAATCGTTCTGGAAATAAAACAATAACAAAAGAAGACAATGCAATACCCTACGATACTTTTGCATCGATGTTTCTTAAGGGGTCGAAAGCACTGTATCCTTTGTCAATAAAACCTTTGTTGTGCCATGTCCCACCCTTGTCATGATATGTTTTTGTCGTTATCAGAGCTCTAAAATTCTTACGGTATTAGGATAAAGGTGCAAATATATTGTAATTAAGATACAGAGATTGCAACTCTACGTTTACATTGGTCCTACTTTTACAAAATCCTTTCAAAATCATGTCAATTACACAAATCTGTACCAGCCATAAAAAAACTAGTTGCAAACTTAAACTCTAAATTCCAATGTCTCGCCATAAAAATATAACGAAGCATTGGATAACCATAACAAAGTTGTTTTATCGTATTGATTATCCAAAGCGTTATCAACAGTTCTGTAAAATAAACTTTTCTTAAAAACATTTAAAAATTTTTGTTTTTGTTAAAATATAAAACAAAACAATATCTAAAACCAGACTTAAAATTATATATAAATATTGTAGCCTTGTTTTTCTTTTATACTTAGTTATTTATATTACGATTGTATGTTAAAGGTTACACGAACCCCACACATACACATAATGATAATATTTTACAATTTTTATTATATTTAACCATATTTGTTTTCAAGGGGCGTGTGTCGGTTATTGCTGTCGAATTCAAAAAGTGATGTTTTTATTAAATTAATAGTTTATTACTTTATACTGGTTATATTTTCAATTATATTTAACAGCGGTTGAGAGTAAAGGGAAAAGCTACTTTTCACCGCAGAATTTATGAGTATGAAACAATGCTGCGTTAACCCTCAACTGAATTAATAATTGTGAAAGCCCTAAATATTTTCAACTTGTGTGCTTTTCAGATAATTGGTAATTTTTATTATATAAATTATTTTAAGACATATTTGGATCATATTGTAATTATGGAATGCGGAATGAGCTTCTTGGCGAGGTTTTCACAAGAGAATCCCGTATGGGGTTATTTAATATGGGGGGTAAATATCTCCGTTGGTAACGCAGGCATCCATAGGCTATGGCAACCGCTTGCCATCCAGGTAGGTCATATACCTGTTTGCCAACTTTGTGGTTTAAAAATATATATAACAAGACGTTATTTAATTTTCTGGCAAAACTGGAAATGTATAGAGATGTAAAAAATGACATAACCTTTATTACCTTCCGACCATCGCTTAATACTTCAAGGGGCTTTCTCAAAAGTACTTTGAACGTGCTGAGCGACACCCGAACCCACTGGTGGCTGACGCCGCTGAGTATAGATCACGTAAGACTACTTTAGTCAGAAAAAGAAGACCCAAGTCGGTACTCGTTGACCCCGACGACGCGTTCACAGTAGGTAATAACGTGTACGCGTAGCCATAAAACCTTTTTTTTATTATTATTAATCTATGTTGTTATCTAATTCAATTATGTATAATTTTTATTACATTTATATTCACTAATATCGTTAAGGTATTATCGTACTAAGAGAGACTGAAGAAGAGGAATGACAAGAAAAATATAAAATTGCATTCAAATACAATACTTCATACTTTCGTGACAAAAATGTAAAGTCAATGATATTAACACGTTGTTATATTTAAAAATATATTAATAACAAAACAACACTGATTTTTATATTAATTTACATAATAATTCACAAGTCATCAGTGTTGTCCAAATACACATGTGTGTCTTATTGTTAAGACAAAAATGATTTTATAAAAATGTTAAGTAAAACTATGTACTAGCAATATTCTATTGTAAGCCCGAGTGGTTGAAACAGAGATATATTGTCCAAAGAGATTCATTTTCGAAGTTTGCTACTTCGATACAAATGAAGTATAGGCTTTGATTGTGTGCGGATCATTCAATTGGTCGCTGTGGGCTTCATAGCTTTTAGCTGAATTTATATTTAAGAGGCGCATAAAATAAATAAAAGCAACTGACGTAAAACACTTTGATATGTTTTAATTATTGAACCGATTCGTTTGTCGAGTGGTTACGCAGACGCCTAACGTATCGCGGCGCAATGGGGCTCAGGTTCGATTCCTGACAGGGGCGAGCATGTGAGTGATGAGCAAATATGTCTGTATTTCAGGGTTTGGTTTATTAAATATATTCGCAATATTTATAATGTATATTTCTACGTATTTGTATCGTTGTCTTAACACAAGCAAATAATTTGCTTTACTTAGGGGTTAGATTAATTTGTGTAATTTGTCCTGTCATATTATTATTGTAAAACTGTGTTTCCAATAAACAATGTAGTTGGTGTCTGTTTGTTAACCGAGTTTGCTGAAAAAAATCTGATACATAATCAGATGTATTTCGATCAATTGATATAATAATAAATATGAAAATATATATAAGCATATTATTATAATATATTTTGTTTTCAAAGTAAAAGTCGCATTCTTTTTCTTTCTTTAACGCAACAACAAAACATTCTATCGCTCAGTTTGTTTAGTATAGTCTCATACTATCTTTTAGGCTTCATAAAACCACTCAGCTACATTTTTGACGCCGCCAGGGTTTGGATCATGGTATATTAGCTCTGCAAAGTCTTTCATTGTAAAGCTAATAATTTGATAATGTGTCCCGAGATAATTTTACCTCCAATTCTCAATACAACATACGACGCAAGAATAAGTGTTCTAAAAAGTAATTCATAAATTACTGATATGATATATTTCTAATATGATATGAATATACTGATATGATATATATCTGTGCTACACGACTGATAATAATCGAATATGGATAGTAAGGAACTTTTCATTTTCATACATAACAATTGCATATAAAAATGCAATTTACTTTGATTACCAATTTGATATACTCATATGTTAGTTTCATATTTTAATCAACGTTTCTTAATTTCACTATAATCTTTTAGAACAAAACTTGTAATGAATATTGCATATTAAAATAAAATTTTACGCAATTAGCCATTTATCGACCACTTCATTTCTTGAAATTTTGGCGTTTCAGTATAGTGCCGGAGTGAGCTAATACTTGGAAACCTGAACAAAATTCTAAAATATTTTGACTAGAACTTCGTTAGATTTTCGTCAGAAATACAAGCATATTTCATAATTTGTAATGAACCCAACTTTTAATGAGCGCAGACGTGTCTAGTACTTGTTAACTCAATCAACTTTGTTGAAATTATAATAAGCACTTGTATAATATGAAATATAGAAATGAACAACCTAATTTATTTTTGTAAACTGGACAAAGATAACCTCAATCAAAATGAAAAATAAGTAAGAAAATGAAAAATGTAATCCTCATTTTTCATGTAAATAACATGAAGTCTTAAAAAAGATTAATGCTATTAATTCTACATCACGGATTTTTCAAATTAGCTTTAAGGTTTAGAAAATCAAACATAAACTGCTTCATAATTGACCTATAGTTCCAAATACGTGTTAAGTTAGTTAATAGTTTTATAGAAAATCGTGTTTTTTCGGCAATTGCTACTACAATAGTTGAAATTTAAACTACCCGGTACTGTAATTCAAAAAATCTTACTTGATTAACAATATTTAAATAATGCTTCGTTATAACTGAACCATAAAATAATTATAATGAAAAAAAACATTATAAATAACATGAACAATAAGGCGGTAAAACTAGAATAATAGAAAGTACAATTATTTTACATTAATATTGTAGTTCTAGTATTCATTATATCAAAACATAACAAACCAATAACAAAATAAATACATAACGAATACATAAAACTTATATAAATAAATGTAAACCATTATATAATATCAATCCATAATGCTCTTCCAAAGATATTTATTGACGGATTTCTTAAAATTTTATATTCTTTAACATATATATAAGAGATATTAAATATTAGATATTTCTATACCAACCTAAACAGAGGTTAACTTTAAAATCAAATTCAAAAATTACAATCAGCTAGTGGTACTTACTTATCAAGTGTCCTTAAATTTTTAAGTATTTATATCAATTAATTGCAACTACAATCTGTCCTAATATCTCTTCTAATTCCTATCTAACATATATCTAATATTACAATTAGAAACATAGTATATGCACTATAATTAAGAATGGAAAGGAAATAAAATCTGAAAAATTAAGCTCTTTAGTATGCGGAAGCAAATATGCAAATACGCTTCGTGCGTTTTAAGAAAAGCTTCACATTTAGAACCTCCCTTTAAAGGGAATATTCTAATTCTATTTAAGAACGATGTCTCAAATAAACATTTCTGATTTAATGCTTTTGCATGAAATGTGTAAATGTATGTGTATATGGCATTTACATGATTTTGTTGCATTTTAAATCCTATTAGATTTTAACATATTATAATTCAAGATGAAAAAAAAGGTGTAAATTCAGAAATAATGTTATTAACAATTTAAATATTGTTCTGAAGTTATTAAATATATATAAAATTTATCGTTTGGAAGTGAAATCATTGCCTTTGAAGCTGCATGTAGCCTGTTGATCTAGTAGTAATAGTAGTAGTGGTCCTGCTGCTAAACTGAAGGTTGTGGGCTGGGTTTTCCTCTCGAGACAGTTATTTGTGTGATTCACAGATTATTGTATCGAGGCTGGGTGGCTGTTCTTTGTATCCATTATTTCCATGTTTTTGATGAGTATTACCAGAAAAAAAAATACCTCTGAAGAATTCTTCGTTCGCTTTTTTTTGTTTTTGTTTTTTTTTTGTTTTTAATACAAAAGTGTCGTTAGTTTTTCATTTTTTAACTTTTTTAGTAAAATTTGTACCCATTTGTCTTGTCCCAATTAAATGATAGAGCAATGCTGAGAAAAAAAAATTCTAGATATGAGGTGAGCTGGTTCGTAGACACGTGGGAAATAAGACTGATTATAACTGACTTTCTTTATTGACTAACTTTTAAAAAAATGTGTTCCCCAATATTTCAATAATAAATCTTTTTATATCCAATATATTTAATGATAATGATAATGAGTGTAACCACTCATGTGTGTGTAATTTTACTTTTTATATCCAATATGTTTGAGTGGTTAACTACAGTTATAAAATAAATTCACAGTCCAAATATCTGTAATATTGGGATCATGAATATATTTTATTGAATGACAATATATTAGATCAATTTCAGGGATAGTTATGCACAAAATGAGGTCTTGTTCTGCACCCAATAACCAATCAATATATAATATCTAAATACAAATGCATTCTTAATAATATTTCTAATCAACCGATCGCTTTATAAGTTTATATAAAAAATGGACATAATACGTACGTCTCATACACGTGTATTTTTTTTTAATTATACTGCATCAGCAACTTTGCGATAGAAAAGTTTATAGTTTCAAAATAAATGAACTGAACGCACAAGTTGTTCACATTTTTGTAAAACTGGAGATATACACAATACACTGGAACAATGAAGTATCAATGAAGTATAACTTTGTATAAGAATAATTTTATACAGGCAAAGTGGTCTCGAAATGAAATAAAACATATAATTAGTCAGAAAAGGTATATGTAATGGAGAAATAATAATAAAATACTCTAGAATGAAAAGAAGTGACTCTAACATTATTATCTACTAAAATTTTAAGAAATTACTCTCAATAATGGTGTTGTGTATATTCATGCATAATTAGTACCTGTCTAATTAATATTGTCTAATTATATTTAAATTATATGAATATTTAGATATTTAAATATATTTATCCCTTCTCACCTAAAAAGTCACATATTTAAATTCAACCCTCCATCCCTAAATTCAACAAGCAGTTATTTACATTTAATATACTGTATACATTCGTAAAACAATTAAAAATGTACAGTAGAGTAATGTTTATCGGTTTCATTAAATTTTTCGTAATAATAACATAAATTTTTAATATGCTTATTATTATTCATACGATAGAGCACTCTGTTGAAATATGAATTGTTTCATATCATGAAAAACACGTAAAGTTTTTATCACAGTCTTTGTTCAAAATATAACACACTGAGCTGATTATGTAGTCTAGAGTCGGGGTTCCTTTGCTAGCGCAGTAATAAGTTTTTAGGTGAAAGCTCGGGTTTTGTTTTTAATGGTTATACTTGCAGATAATATTCATTTTTTATGATAAAAGGTAACGAATATTAATAATTCAATTCAGTATCCCGGGGCGTCACGGTGAGTGCGAAAGCGATCCCGGGGCGTCCCACTAAGGCGATGAGGTCAATGGTTTTTTAGTGGGTAACCTTCAAAATGACAGCATCTCCTATACTTAGGGTTGCCAACCATACTTTATCTTAAAGTATTATACTTTATTTTTGATAAGCGAAGCTCTTAACCGTTTGGGAATCAATTTTTTGAGGCAACATCACAGGAAAACCACTTGACCAATTTTAACCAAAATTGGCACACATGTCAAGGACGTGACTGGGCTTATACTCCAAAAAACAGAATAAAAAAATACTGTTTCGTTTTAAAGATATGTCAAAATATGTATGTCAAAGTATGTCAAAAAACTGAATCTCCCATAGACTTAAGCTTAACTGAACCTGCGCGCGCTCGCCAATCGTTACTCTTAACCTGTATGGTGTCAGCAACTTCATTGGAAGTCCTTGGGCACGGTATGGACCAACTTTAGAAGCATAAAAAAGGGGGAGGGCGCTCAGCTCAACTCCCGCAGCGCATTGTGGCGGATCCTAGTACTTTATACTTTTGCATGCAAATAAAGTATGTGAAAATACTTTATTTCCGACTTTACTACGATACAATAAAACACTCATTATGGGATTTATGGGTATTTATTTAACTATTTAGCATATGAGTTAGAACAGCTGATCAAAACGGTTTATAATTAATTAACAAAATGTATCTATTTCATTCAGTCAGTCAAATGTCAATAGGAATCTGTCATCACCCAAAATATTTAATAAAGTTATTAGTTTTTTTTCACTCTTTATTAATAGGATCTTAAATTATATAACAAAAAAAAATAGTTAAAAATTTTAAAAACCTCCGATACAAAAAGACCTCTAAAAAGAATAAATATAATATTATTATGTACTTATTAAAGTCGTTGCGTCGGGGGACCATTCAAACCATTTTATACTTGTATTATTATACTTATAAAAAAGTTGGCAACCCTACATGTACTGCCGAGTAGTCCCACATAACGCCCCGGTCATCACCTTACCTCAAACACTTCACATCACCTTCCTGGCCGGCCGGTATTCGTAAAGGATATATCCGGGAAAAAAGGTAAAATATTCTATCGAGGTAATTTATGTAATTTTTTTTTGTCGAGATTTTGGATTTTATCATACTGTATACATTTAATACTTCTTACTGTCAGTAGAATTAAAATTAATGCTATAATCGTTAAATTAATAATTTATACTCTAGTATTAAAATGTTTAAAATCTTATACTTATAAATACCTACTAATAGATTAAGTATTCGTATTTAATGTGCTTTTTAGAGTTACATGACTATTGACACGGAAAGACGAGTTCAGGTAGAAGTCTTCGATAATAATATGACTAACTGGTAGACATATCACAACTCATTATCTTTTGTTAAAGTTAAAAATAATATTTACATACAACAAAAACAGGACTACCTAGAATTAAGTAATTAGAGCAATAATATACATTTTACTCAGATGAATGCTGAAAATTCAAATCAAGATTTGAATTAAATCATAATGAACACATTCATTTACTCTTTTGATATTGAGTTTTGTATAAATCATAAGACATGTTGTGTGTCAGAAAACGAATTCATGTATCATGAGTACATTTTTTATTAATACATTAGGGGTCATCCATAATTTACGTCACAGTTTTAAGGGAGGGTTTCACCAAAATGTGACATTGCGTGACAAAGGTTGGGGGGGGTTGGTCACAAGCTTTGTGACGTCACATGTAAAATTTTAAAATTCTCTAACGCGAAACTTATATGCGAATGAAAAACTTTGAGTAAATTTATTCTTTTGAATTATTTTTAAATATATGCATAATATTGAAAAATGTGTGACGTCACATCAAGGGGGTTCTGAAAATGTGACAACCCGTAACATGAACGGGGGAGGGGTTAAAAAGTCCTGAAATTGGTGTGACGTAATATATGGATGGCCCCTTAGTTATTTTTGTATTATATTTATATTTTTCTCAGTAGAAAATAGATTTAACAATCTCATATTGATTATACAATTTTATACAATATGGTCTATTGACCATATTATAATATGTTACGTTATGTATATATATATATGTTATGTTATTACATATATTATAAGTTATGAGTGATTATTATGTGCTATTTTTTATTGAGTAAGTTTAATATGTTTTTATTAGCCCCATTTCTTTCGTTCTATGTAAAGAATTTATTCATTTCAAATCCAATCAAATCAACAATACGGACAGGACTCGAGGAAGGCCTCCGTGTTGACAAATGACGAATTCATCATTCTTTATAAATAATCGGCTTAATCGATCCGTCTCGAACAGCAAACAAATATAGGATCGAGTACTAGCGGTGTTGATGAATTTATCATTACATATTTTTATATATTAAAATATATATATATATATATCCGAAATATCGAAAAAGACAACTCAAAACTTACGAAATATTCTTTTAATTACATAGAAAAAAACTTTGAGAGTCCACAAGATTGGTTGTATGAATATATTTGAACATTTACGAATTATATACATAAAATACTTTCTAGATTAAAAGCCGTTGTAAGCCACTTCGTTTTGGTCAACAGTTATTATTGACTGTTCGCTGGTGTGTCTGTCTGCATGCATGCATGGAAGAGTTTCCCTGAGTCTATCAGAAAATTGTCTTAAGATGCGGGGGAACTATTTATATCACGGCAAATGCGATGGATACTCATAGTTAGGTACATTTCCTTATTATTTTTCGAATATTTTTTGTCAATTCCTTTATGTATACTCGTATTTTTCTGTATATGTATAAGTATCCTTATGTATATGTTTCTGTTTTACGGTATATATACACGGATATTAAATAAATATCCATACATACATATACGTCTACACACTTCTTTTCTTGCACGTCTTGGTTGGTTGGTAGATAATGTATTAAGCTTACGTTATGTACATTTATTAGAAACAGTAAAGAATTTAAAAAAATATTAATATATAATGATAATAATTATAAAATGTAATTTCTGCAATTATAATTATTGGGCAAATTCATATAATGATTCCTGATCTTTGCAGGGGCAGTTATAACAGTTATTCAATAATATTTTTAAATATTTTTGGTGTACTATTGTTGTATAGTATTATTTTTTTGCTTTTGATGTACGTATGGTACGTATGGTTATATAGTATTTCATTTGTTTTTTTTTTGCTTTTTCAAATTTGCCAAACAAATCTGTCAGCACAACGTAATTAATTTTAGGTTCAATTACAAAAAATGCTACTTAGATTAATAACTATACGTCGAGTTTCGAGTTTCAGAGTTGTTCTGGTTGTATTTTGCTAAATTGTGTTTTTAGAAATTGTAAATTTTATTCATTATTTGTAACTTCAAAAAACAAATGAAATCGACTAATCACTTGAGCTTTATTTGTTTTCATATTTCTTTCACTAAGATAAAAAACGTTGATCTACTCCGACAGACAGACAGCTTCAATAGTGACTATATTAGACTTGAGACTATTATGATCTAAGGTGTATAACGGTTTATGCGATTTGGTTGATCTGATCAACCATTGTGGCCATGCCATATTACTTACCACTTGCATATAGGGTCTAATATACCTCAAGAAAGTTACATTTTTGCCGGGGTATCAAGTTTCTTGATTTTTTTTTATTGATTCAGACGGTCCTTGTTACTTTATAAAATAATATAATATAGATTTGAAATATTTAACTAAAACGAAAATTTATACAATTTGCGTTTTAACTAAACAAAACAGAATCTAAAATGTATTTATGGAAATTACAGAAGTTTACTTAGTGTTTCGTATTAAGTCAGAACGAACTAAACAAAATCTATACTATACAATGATTGAGATGTTAGCTTTTCATACATATAAATCAATATAATATATTATAATACCATAGCTAATTCAGCAGTGCAGCCTCTTTTATTAGGGTCCTCACCCCGCATTCTAATTGTAATTAAAACGGAGTCCTGTGCCCAGCAGTGGAACACTTTCTTAATATACTTAAATGTTTCACAGAAGCGCTTCAAAGTTATTGTTAAGAACGCAATAAAATTAATTAAAAATAATTCACAGCTATAGAACTCTCTACAATGTGGGTATAATTGTCTCTTTTGTGTATTTAAAAAGGAGTGCAAAGGGAAGATAACAGCATCCAAACGCTTTATTTTCGAGAATATCGTTAACCTCTGGATGGAATAATATATTTTTTTTAATTTTCAATTTTAATTTAAAATGTTCAATGAACGTTACACAATCTAACTTGAAATCTAAATAAAAACTTTCATTGTAACTACAAAATGTGAAAGAAAATTGAACTCTTTATACTCAAAATTTGTTTTATTCAAGCTTGTAATACAAATATGACAACTTCAAAAGACTTATTCTTTATTAAATAAATGCTGACTACCAGCTTATATAATTTTTGATAAATTATATTCAGGTGTATTTTTATACGGAACCACAAATACAATAAAACTAGAAATGTATCATTTTTGTACATAGTGTGTTTGTTGATCATCGTGATAAGCTTATTATTTCAGACAGCGGAAATTCTGGCAGATGAAGGCATTGGCAACTACCATTATTTTCAATAAAACATCTGATCTAGAACATCTAAATGAAAAAGGCTTTGTAATGAACATAGTATGTCCGCAACTGCCCCGTTTCTGGAGTGGTTAGCGCAGACACCTAACGTATAGCGGCGGCATGGGGCTCGGGTTCGATTCCCGACAGGGACAGGCATGTATGAGATGATCACAGATGTCTGTATTTCTGGGCTTGGTCGTTTATTAAATATATTCTCAGTATTTACAATGTGTAATTGTATGTATTTGTATTGTTGTCTAACACCTTTCACACAAGCAAATAATTTGCTTACATACTTAGGGGTTAAATTAATGTGTGTAATTTGTCCTGATACTATTATAATTATTATTAGTTAACTAAAACTAGTAATAATAAATGTAGACTTTATTTTCTTAAATAGACTTTAAAAAGACGAGACGATTAAAACTTCATAGATGTAGGTAGTGTCTTCAAAATTCTTTTATAATATTTAAGAGCATGTATGCATAAAGAAGAATAAAATAAAGTACTTTTAACAATATTTAATTTAATTCTTGGTGGTAGACCATAACATCCGGTCGCCGGCAAAGTTACCACCCATCGGGCAGAGTCGTACAGCAAAGCGACCTAGTCGTGTTCCGGCACGTTGCTCGATGAAGCCGTTTATGGGAAATGGGTCTGAACAGTTGCGGTGCGTTGGCGAACCGGTTTGACGTCGGGTTGGTGTTTGTTTTGTCGGGTGTCTAGTCGAGGAGGGTAGCGGGATCCGAAGCGACGGCTTTCCGCTGGCCGCCCGCAGATAGTTGGAGGCCCAATTAGTGGGTTAGCCACCCACGAAAGGCTGCCCCGCCAGCTGCGAAAAATCCCAGGGTGGCTCCATCGTGCTGGTTGGCGACCAGTCGAGGAGGCCCGATGGCGATCCCTGGGGGGGTTCGGGCGTCCCCGCAGTCTCCAGACTAGCCTCCCAGTGGCAAGACATCACCAATTTCGACGTCGGGTTTGATATGTACCGCCTCGTTCAACTGCCATTTCCCATCCCTATTCACTTTTATATTTATTTTTTTTATGAAAAAGTTTAAAAAAGGGGAACAAGTTAAAGCAGCGGTTGCACTCCTCCTCATATAAAGTGCACCTCACTAATATCAGGGGTTTGCACTCAAATCTCTTAGCTGTCCACCACCACCTGGAGACAGAGCAGCCGCACTTGCTCTTTTTGACGGAGACGCAGATACAATGTCCTTTGAGCGCTGCATACTTGGATTATCCCGGTTACTCGTTAGAGCACAACTTTCGCTCACGGGCCGGAGTCAGTGTGTATGCGCAGAACGACCTCTGTATTCAGCGTCTCCGTCACCTTGAAGACCCCACTTTTTCTTCCCTATGGGTTTTAGTGAACACAGGAAACGAAAAAATCCTGTATTCCTGTGTCTACCGTTCGCACAGCGGTGACCAGGAGACAACTCGTTTATTTGAGTATCTCAGTGAGGCTGCAGATATGGCTCTGTATCAGTACCCTTCGGCGCAGCTCGTCTTTCTGGGGGACTTTAATGCCTGTCATCAGGACTGGCTGTTCCCGTACTAGAAGACCGACCATGCTGGAATTGAAGCGCGGAACTTTGCGTTGTCCTTGGACCTCTTTCAGCTGGTGAGGCAAGCGACAAGGGTACCAGATGTGGTAGGCCATACAGCCAATTGCCTGGACCTTCTGCTGACAACTGATCCGGACAGGTATCGTGTAGAGGTCACGTCCCCCTTGGGAACCTCCGATCACTGTCTGGTGAAATCTGTATTTCAATATTCCCACCAGCTTTCGAACCACATGGTGTTAGGCGAGTATGGAAATACAAGTCAGCAGATTGGGATGAGATGCGGCACTTTTTTGCGTCTTATCCTTGGCGGCAGGTCTGCTACTCTTCTTTGGATCCGTCGAGTTGCGCGGATGCTATAACCGATGTGGTGCATCAGGCAATGGAGTATTTTATTCCTTTTGCTGACGTACCCATCGGTGGCAAAGCTCGCCCATGGTTTAATGCCGAATGTCGTCATGCTCATGACCGAAAACATTCGGCATACCTCATTTGGGCTGATGCTCGAAGCCGCAAAACTCCGGATGTAAGTACAAAGAAGAGAGCCTTTAACCAAGCTGCCAAGTCCTATAAAAAGGCATTGCGGAAGACTCGTCTTGATCGGATCGTTAAGAATGGCGAAAAGCTCTCTGGCAGACCAACTGGTAGTCGAGCTTTCTGGTCTCTTGCCAAAGCGATCGAGTCGAACTTCTGCCAACCCTCGCAGCCTGCTCTGCTGAAGCCGGATGGTTCCCTGGCCCACACAGCAACAGAGAAAGCAAATGTATTTGCTTCTCTGTTTGCTGATAATTCACATCTAGACACTGGCAATGCTTCTCCAGCACATCTTCCTCACTGCGGTATTTCGATGCCTGAAATCCGCATCACTAACAAAGAGGTATGGAGAACATTGTGTCGTTTAGATGTGAATAATGCCAGTGGTCCTGATGGTATACCAGCCATTCTGCTCAAGACATGCGCAGCTGAGTTGTCTCCTGTACTGACACGTCTGTATCGTCTCTCTTTCATGACTGGAATAGTGCCGAAATCCTGGAAGCTTGCTAATGTGCAACCTGTGCCCAAAAAAGGCAGCCGTGCCGACCTTGTCAATTACAGACCGATTTCAATCACCTCCATACTCTGCAAGATTATGGAGCGTGTATTGAACTCGCGCCTACTGGCATATCTAGAAGGTAACGAGCTCCTCAGTGACCGACAGTACGGGTTTCGCCGTAATAGGTCTACTGGGGACCTCCTAGTGTATACTACACACATTTTTGGCGAGGCCATCGAGAAGAACGGAGAAGCGGTCGCCGTCTCTCTGGACGTCTCGAGGGCATTTAACAGGGTTTGGCATGCGAGCCTTATAAGCAAGCTTTCAGCGTACGGTATATCTCCTGGTCTGATCGGCTGGGTAACGGACTTTTTGAGCCAGAGATCTCTCCGAGTTGTTGTTGACGGGGGTTCCTCGGAACCCTTGAAAATAAATGCCGGAGTGCCTCAGGGGTCCGTTCTTTCTGCAACTCTTTTTTTGCTGCACATTAATGATCTGTTGAAGCCCGGTATCTATGGGTATGCAGGCGACAGCACAGTTGTAGAAAGATATCTGCCGAGTACTCGGGCTAGTCGAGATCAAATACAGTCTGAAAGAGAAGCCATGGTGCAACGTTTGAATGACAAACTTCAGGCAGTCTCCGCATGGAGCAATGCCAATCTTGTCAAGTTCAACGCCACCAAAACGCAGACGTGTCTGTTCACCGCCAAAAAGAGCCCTTTCACCTTGGCTCCTACTTTCCAGAATGTATCCTTGGAATACAGTGACCGGCTTCAGTTGTTAGGCTTAGAGATTTCCTCGAACCTCAACTTTGGTCGGTTCATTGAGTCCAGAGCAAGAGCAGCAGCAGCAAAGCTTGCCGTTCTTGCGAAGGTTCGGCAGCACTTTACACCGGGACAGCTTCTTGTTCTATACAAAGCACAGATCCGGTCGTGTGTAGAGTACTGTGGTCACATATTTGCTGGTGCCGCAAAGTCTCATCTTGCGGTTCTGGACTCAATTGAGAGGCGAGCAAAGAGGCTTATCGGCGATCCCGAATTGGTCGAAGCCGACCTCCAAAGCCTTGAACACAGTCGTAAAATTGCTAGCCTCTCATTATTCTATAGGATACATTTTAGTGAGAGTGCGCAGGAACTACACGACTTAGTTCCCCCGTCCCCCTTCCATCACCGGACGTCCCGACGCACGGCAGGTATCCATCCTTTTGTTGTGGACATTCCACCTGTCCGAACGAAGCGCTTTGCTTCCTCATTTTTAGTGCGTACAGCGAAGGACTGGAACAATTTGCCTGCGTCGGTATTTCCGGCCAAATATAATGTGGGTGTCTTCAAGAGAAGAGTGAATAGGTTGCTAGGGCAATGCGCCTTACCATTTAAGACTACATTCCACTTACCATCAGGTGGAATGTAGTCAAGCATTGCCCTAGATCGTATAAAAAAAAAATAATAATAAATAAATAAATAATAAACACTGAAACTGTTATGTATGTTTGTCTGTGTCTTCTAAAGCTATAAACGGGATGGATTAGTGAAACACCAAAATGTCAATAAAAACATTATGTTTATAAACGCCGAACTTCTGAAAAATAACGGATGAAGAATCTTAATAGCTCTTTTCTCTTAACAGCGATTGCTTCGTGACATCGAAAGACTGGAATTATTTTAAGTCACTAATAAATGAATAACTAGATGAGTTGTAAATTACTTAATCGAAAATAAACATCAATCTCGTTATTTCCCACTCATTTTCACGAAGTGCTTCTTATCGGCAAAAACGGAGGACGCCGAGGGAACAATTGCCACTCTATCAACTTGTCTAAAGAACTCATCCCTCCACATTAAGCATTACAAAACATATTTAATAAAAATAGATAGATAGATTAAATATAAATCTACATAAATTCACACATATAGACAATGTTCAAAAACTATACATTTTTATTTTTATTTTATTTATATCCTTTCCACTTAGAATCATAATCAGTGATCACTTGTGTACGTCAACATGGAAGTGTCAGGAGTATTACGATACTAGATTTATCGTAGTAAGCCCTTCTGTAAAAGCACTTTCCATCTTAATGTTAAAGCTATGAGGGTTCCAAACGCGGCCCGGTCTGAGAAGAACCACACAACGAACTCAGCCGGGTATATTTTTTGTTATTTTTTGTTATTGTGATCACTGTTTCACAAACGTCAATCTTAAATGCAATTTTGGAACAACTAGAACCGTCGCAATCAATCGGAAATGAAGCCTAATGATTTCAGGCAACGAAAATGAAATAATAATAACAGTAAAAAAAAAAATAATAATGAAATCTTCGGCCTGCCACACAACCAGTCACCGCAAGCAGCACCCGTTCACGAGCATAACACAAGAGCCAGCCATCACCCCCTTCGCCATATTTGAGGGAGGAAGGCAACCCGACTCCCGATGCTACTGCAAGAAGTGACTACTAAGGAATAGCTGTGGTACAGCAGGTCGATAAAGCAAAATTAATTGACAACAAAAAACAAATTGCGGAGATTACTAGCTATTCGCAATACAATACAATTCATTCCCACGCCATACCGTTATAGATGTAATTCTTTACAGTTTTCTTGTAGGATTTTCTTATCAAGTTATTTTTAACATATAATTAAAATTTATTTAATGATAGGCTTAAGGCTTCATTTGGGAGCTTATTATAAAAACGTATACAATTACCCTTAAAGGATTTACCTATTTTATGGAGCCTAGTGCCGGCCATAGCGAGTTTATTTTTATGTCTTGTATTAATTTTATGTAAATCACAAATTTTCTTGAACTTTCAAATATTATTATGAACGTAAATTAAATTTTCATAAATATATTGATTATAAACAGTCATAATTTTAAATTCTTCAAATTTGTTTCTTAAAGAGTCTCTGGGTCTCATATTATACATTGCTCGAACAGCCCTCTTCTGCAATGTAAATATGGTATCAATGTCGGCCGCATTGCTCCATAAGAGTATACCGTATGACATTAAGCTATGAAAGTAACTAAAGTAAACTAATTGAGCAGTTTCCATATTTGTTAATAGACGTATTTTTTTAACCGCATATGCAGCAGAACTAAGTTTGCTTGACAAATCAAATATATGAGGACCCCATTGCAATTTTTCATCCAAAGTAATTCCCAAGTAAGTAGTAGATTTGACCAAGTCCAACTCCTCATTGTTTAATTGTACATTGGTTCTAACATTTTTAATGTTTGGTAAACTAAATTTTACTCATTTCGTCTTTTTTTTATTTAGTAACAAATTATTGGCGTTAAACCATTGTACAACATCTGAGAGACCATTGTTTACATCGTCAATAACAGATTGCCGTCTATTAACTTTAAAAGTAAGAGAAGTATTATCAGCAAACAACACTATCCCATGTTTTTCAATCACTAGGTGAGGTAAGTCATTTATGTAAATGAGGAACAAGAAAGGCCCTAAGATAGAACCCTAGGTGTGCCACACACCTATTTTTATCAAAGAACCAGGGGAACGTTTTCCATTTACGTCAACTTTTTGAATTCTGTCATTAAGATATGAACTAATCAAATCTAGGGACTTTTATATAAATATAGAATGAAAAATAAACCGATACGGGCAGGGATTCGAACCCGCGATTACTGGGAAACCGTCCCGTCGCTCTACCAACTGAGCTACCGTATCGCTGTCCGCCTCGGTGAATTAAGCATTCCATATGTGATCGTCTTTATCGGGACGGTGGTGACATCTATTAGGTTTCTTTCGACGGGACGGTTTCCCAGTAGTCGCAGGTTCGAATACCTGCCCGTATCGGTTCATTTTTAATTCTATATTTATATAAATTTAAATAAGCTTAACATGGCTATACATGTTTATAGATATTTTCAAACATCTTGGGACTTATTTTAAACTCCATAAAGTTCTAACTTTTTTAGAAGGATGTTGAAAGCAGTCGAATGCCATAGATAGATCACAGAAAATGCCAAGTGCATCCTGTGATCCTTCCCAGGCTTCAAATATGTTTAGTAATAGCTCAACACCAACATTTGTTGTACAGCGACCGACCGACAGTAAAACCAAACTGGTTTTTGTGTAAGAGATTGTTTTTACTAAAATATGCAAAAAGTTGATTAAGAATTATTTTCTCAAAAATCTTACTAAATGAGGGTAAGACTGAAATTGGTCTACAGTTACTAGGATCTTATGAACAGTCAGATTTGAATAATGGAGTTATTTTACTTTGTTTCATTAGATTAGGAAATATACCATATTCTAAACAATTATTAAATATTAATGCTAAGTCTGACGCTACAATGGACTAATATAAATGGACTTAAGTATGTCAACAGAAAATCACCAAAAGATCACTAGTCTTTTTAATGCTAATTGATTTAAATACTTTGATTACTTCTTGAGCATTCACTTTTTCAAAATTAAAAATGCTAACACATTCATCTACATTCTCTCTAAGTAAACCCATAGCTGCAGCGGTAGAATAATTTAAATATAACGCTGTAAACGCTGGAATATTAGTGAAAACGGTTTCAAAAGTAGTAGCAACCTCGAGGTTAGACGTAACATATTTATTATCTATATTTAATTTAAAGTCGATCCTCTGGGATTTAGCTCTTCCAGTTTTCTCATTAATTATTTTCCAAGTTGTTTTTATTTTATTATTGCTATTTCCTTTTTTATTATTAATATGTTAATTTTTTGCTATTTTACACTGTTTTTTAAAAGATTTGGACAATAATTTTACCTCATCCCTAAACTCATTGCTAGTATTAAACATTAATTCCGCATACATATTATATAATTTTTCTCTATTTTTGTGTAACTCATCAGATGCCCAATCACTAAACACTATTTCTATCTTTAACAACCACTGTTTTTGGAGTAAATACAAAGTTGGAGTAAATACATGTTTTCTTAACGCGGTATTGAGCCCACAATCATTGAACTTAGATGGACAAATGCACCAATCAATTGCAAGCATCAAAAAATATATTGAAAAACGTCTTTGAATCGATTCTACTACGAATACTAACCTTTTATATTCGAATATGAGTTTTCTTGACAAATATGCGCTTTTTGTTTTTTATTTAATAAATAACACAAACGTAAACCATTATTATAACTATGCTCAGAGAATGAGAAAATGAGAGTTATAAAAATAGAGCAAGATATAATCATATATAGAATATGTGAAGTTATGTTCGTGACAACCCTAAGGTATTGGTACCCCATGTGTATAAAGTACCCCTAAAGCTATCAATTTCCTCAAGTTTAAACAAAGAAAAGACAAAACGAGGTCAATGATGTATCGAGAATAAATAGGGTTCACTCCACTTATCAGTATATGGTTTTAAGCATATTGGCAGTAAAAATCACTATTTTATTTAGACGTGATCTTGAAATCTTTATAGTTTTCTAGCTTTTAAGCTTTCTTTTTTATTATTTTTTCTTTTCCCAGATGACAGTTTACTCGTTAAAAACCCCGTTGATGTTATTATTAAAGTAAAACTTCACACTCACCTACAGGCTAAGCGAGAAGATGATAATAAAAGTATTTCAGTGGACCTTACATGCAGTGGCAGGTCCCATAGTTGTGGAATGTAAGGTTGCCAACCATACTTTAAAATAAAGTAGGTGTTATACTTTATTTTTGTTAATAATACTTTACACTTTTGCATACAAATATAGTATGTGATAATACTTTATTTTCAACTTTTACTGCGATGCATTAATGTGTCATCACCCGAAATATTTAATAAATTTATCAGTATTTTTTCACTTTTTATTAATAGTAGCTTAAATTATATGACAAAATGGTTTGATTTTAGGGAACATAACTGGCTTTCCATACTGCATAACATGTCTTTGAGATAACATGTCCTGATATTATTATACTATTATTATTATTATCATTTATTCCATATCTATCTTATTATTTATATCTTACTTCTAGATAAAGGTTAATACTCGCGTCGCCACGACAAGGTATTAGAAATTATACGGGAAGCGGTTAGTCTTTCAGTAGCAAGAGCGCGGAAGGGTATAACAACCACCAAACGATCTATAGAATACGTAAAAGAAGGCTCCTCCAAAAAATCAAAAGCGAAGCCTTATTCAATATTAGGCGCGGCTCCTGATTGGATTCTCATGATGGACACGTATAAAAAGCATTACAAAATCCCTGGGGATGTTGGTATTTCGTGATCCAGACCGGACTTATTCCTGTATGCGAAACATCTGAGGCGCGTGATACTTGTGGAGCTTACTGTTCCTTGGGAAACAAACATCCCAAGGGATCACACATTCAAGCTCAATAAGTATTACGAACTGACCAACGAACTGATCAGGAATAAATATATAGTTCGTTTGTACGCGGTAGAAGTGGGAGCGAGAGGTATAACAGCAAAATCTCTCTATAGCCTACTTAAAGACCTTGGCCTTTCTAGAACAAGCATCGGTTCATTTCTAGAACGTATATCAAAGGCGGCATTAGTAGGTTCTTTCCAAATTTGGTTAAGTAGGGAGAGGAGTGTGGAGGGTGATGGTGAGCGTTTTTGCGCATAATAAAGGGGCCCCTTAAACCTACTCCTGGGTCGCAAGTCCCAGGCACTGCTTGCACTCCTCTCCTTGCAACGCGATGGGCCCGGCACCCGCACGGTGAATCCATGGATTGCTAAGAAGCTTCGTCTCTATATATATAAAACATAAAAAAACAACATTTTAAATATAAATATAAAAAATTGAATTATATTATTATTATTATATTATTTTTATTATATCATATATATTACTAGCTTTCCGCCCGCGGCTTCGCCCACGTGTAGTTCGGTTATATATAGCGTTTTTTAATGATCTCGACAGGGCTTTTTCTTCCACAGGCTGAAATCTTATTACAACTGGAATTAAATATAGCCTGTGTTACTCAGGGATGATGTAGCTTTCTAATGGTGAATGTTTGAAATCGATTCAGTAGTTTCGGAGTTTATCGATTACATGTGTAAACATACAAACATATAAAAAAATAGATTGTTCCTCTTTATAATATTAGTATACATACAAATCTATATAGAAAAAGTAAAGTGAGACAAAATCATCGTCTCAAAAGAAAAAAAAAACAGGATTTATAGGACGAAGAGGCCTTACAGGATTTCCTTGTAAACAATATTTTTAGTTTTTTTATTATTTACCAGGATGAACAGGTTAGAGGGAGAGCTGACACGCGAGCAAGCAACATACAGTTGTCCATGAGAGAAACAATCTTCTCTTAAATCAACACCAGCGACTTTAAAAGTTTGCCCTTGAGACTTATTTATCGTCATCGCAAAGCAAACTTTTAGAGGAAATTGAAGGCGCTTAAATTCAAATGGAAGGTCATTGGGCATTAGAGGAATGCGCGGGACGAATACCGTTTCTCCTCGGGCACATCCTGTCAAAATAACGGCCTCAACTAAATATTTATGTAAGGCTTTGACTTGCAACCTGGTGCCGTTACACAATTTCGGTGGTTTCAGATTACGTAGCAACATTACCGGTGTACCTTTTCGCAGTGCAAGCCTATGGTATGGAAGACCAGCTGGTTTAAGTGAATTTAAGAATTCGACCGGATAATTTGTAGCGTCGTCTGCATGGCATGGTGTGTCTATGGATTTATAAATCTTTTCTTCTCCGTCGAATGACTTTAAAAGTATGTCGTTAATAAATGCAGCTTGTTCGTTCTTCGGAGTCAAAATAGCTCGTTCGCAAAACCATTCTATAGGCTTGTCTTGTATGTCGGAAATACCTGGATAAATGTGTTGTATTAGCTCCTCGATGTATGTCAAATATACCATCCCTGGTAGGATGTTCACCATTTCCTATTTTTAGAAGACTGGTTGAAAATATACCAGCCGTCGAATCACTCCCCAGATAGGCTCTCATGTTTTTAGTTAACGTTATACTTTTTACGGAGGACCACAAAATCGATCTTTTAAGGCATGCTTGTACTTCATCAGCACGAGTTCCCTTGGGTACCACCGGTAAGGTTTGTCTAAAATCTCCAGCAAACAGCACGGTTACGCCACCCATTAAATTTTTATTACCCCGAATATCTTGTAAAGATCTGTTCAAAGCCTCAATTCCTCTTTTGTGTGCCATGGTGATTTCATCCCAGATAATAATTTTTGTATTTTTTAATACTTCAGCTAGGTGACTTTGTTTTGAAATACTGCATAAGGGTGTTTCTACGCGAGTCAAGTCGAGTGGTAACTTAAAACATGCATGCGCAGTTCGACCACCTTCCAGCAATGTGGCCGCGATCCCTGATGAGGCGACAGCCAAAGCAATATGTTTTGAGCTTCTAATTTTAGCTAAAATTAAGTTTATTAAGTAGGTTTTTCCTGTGCCACCTGGCGCGCCTAGAAAGAAAAGTTGTCCTGAATTTGTGTTAACACTATGCATAATTTTATCGTATGCTTCCGTTTGTTCTATTGTTAAAGTATTTTTATGGTCCTTGACGAATCTCTCTAGAAAATCTGTATTGTAATTAGTCTCTCTTAATAACATAATGTTCCCTAAATCGAGTGGCCTGGTTGGTTGTGGCAACCCATATTCCTTAAGAAAGATGAACGCCCACCTAATGAAAGAACGGCTTCCTCAAGAACTTGCAGGCATTTGTTGTATACTTCACTACAAATGTTATCAACATCCTCTATGTTTCTGTGGACTTGATGTTTATAATCTTCCGATAAAATATCTTTAAATTTATCCCAAAGTCCTAATGGATCTGACACTTGACAAAACACTAATAATATTACAAACAAATCCCGAATTCTAGAGGGAGATTCAGAAAGTGCAGCATCTTGTAAGGTAGCATACCAGTGCTGGTCGTCTTCAAGCAAACCCAAAGCTTTGCAAGCAGATTGAAAAGTGGGATGTACTTCACCGTTAACCGTTCTTAGAGCCTCAAATGAAGTTGGCCCTTTTACTTCATGCAGAAGCATACGTAAATAGTAACACTCCGCATTATTGGGATGCACAGTATACACTCGGCCCAACGCGTTTTCTTTTTTTATATCTGGCCAGTCCTGTACGTCAGCTCCTCTTTTTCTTCTTTCAAAGTGACTATTTTTATGCCAAGTATAATACGATGGTACATCTGAATAAATCAAAGTTTTCGCAAAAATATCTACTTGACAAAGTTTAAAGAAGGCTAGAAGCGTAGTATTTGGTGGATTATTTAATCTTTCGATAATATTTTCTTGGTTAAAGTATATTCTCTGTCCGTTCTCTAAGTGTACTGCAAGATGAATAACTGGAGGAAAATGTTCATGAATCGGAAAGCCAAAAATCCGCCAAACAGCCTCCGAACTACTTATATATCTACCATTTTCGTAAGTAGTCACCTCGTCATTTTTATTTTCAAGGGCGAAAGTAGCCTGATCCGTCCCTTTATTCACATATTTGCATACATATTTAATAGAGTTTACTGAATTACAGTACTCGACGTTAATATGAGCACCAAAACTTCTTGAAAGTATAGCATTGTAAGGAACAACCCATCGATTATCTAAACATACTCCTTTAATGTCAACAGTAAAGCCACCATCTTCTGGAGAACGACGCCTGTATTGTGGGTAACCGTCTTCGCCAGTTTGAGTTTCTTTAATGAGTTGTTTCGGAAATCTTTTACTGCAACTGTTTTGTTTCATGCAAGGTGACTTGAAATTAAAACTTCCACATGGACCATGCATCATGTTAGATTTAACGATTTCATACAGTTTTGGGTCTGTTTCTGGATCTGGTATTTCGGCACTAATAACTTTATCAATGAGATCTGTCGTTATGCTATTTTAAAGCCAGAGTAGTATGTGAATGTGTGGAAGGCCACGCTTTTGCCATTCGACTGAGTACATAAAACAGCATACTTCACCGAATATTTTACGTTTCGTCAGTAAGTCCATGATTTTTCTAACTTTTAAACGGAACACTCTAGCGATTAAGTCATGACGGTCGTGGGAATTTTGACCTGGTAACAAATGTTTTGTAATGTCTTCCCATTGTGGGTTACATGTAAATGTTATAAAAAGATCCGGTCGTCCAAAACGGCGAACGTAGGTCATGGCATCTTGGGTTCGCTCATGCATGTATCGAGGTCCACCTGTAAAAGAAGAAGGCAACACTACCATTTGACCAAGATCATTAGGGTCTGCGTCTTGCCTACCTACGGCATCCTTTAAATGGATATAATTTTCTGCTCTTAGTTTAGACTGATTATGACGTATATAATTGAGTCTTTCGGTCTCAATCTTAGCATATACGTCAACCAAAAATTGACTGAAGAGGGAGCGATAGTAAAGGAGATGATTGATTTGACCGTCTCTGGACATTATTCGGTAAGAATAGAAATCTGCGGCAGAAATTGTCTTTTTAAGACCCATTTTAGTTTTCGGATCGATCTGGGGTAAATGAATAGAGTAAATATCCTCACCACGACAAAAAAGCAAAGGATATTGCAAAGCGTCGTAAGATCTATGGATTTCGCTGATTCGATGCAAACCACTACTATGGCTTTCTAAGACAATGTCACGCTTTTCAAATTCTTGCCCAACAATGACTAACGCTACTTCATTTGTCGTAGGTGCATTATAACGACCTAAATGACCATCTATTGGTTTTTTTTTCGGCGTTAATAACAACTTTAAATGTTTCACAATTAGCTGGAACCTTTTCGATAGCTGTTTTTAAGTCTTTTATGTATGGATTTACATCATGAAGCATTTTTTGAAGCACTTTCACTAAATTTTTCTTTACACCTGGAAAATTTGAACATCTCAAGTTTGCTTCCCTTTCGTCCTCTCCTACAAAATAAATTTGCAAAAATCGAGCATTCTGTTGATCCATAGGCAGTAAACTTCCAATCAGATGATAAACCTGGCCTTGTACCTTAAATGTCGGCATGAATCCATCTTCTGAGACCAGTTTTGCTCCAAATGAGGTCATTTGAAAACACCCATTATATTTTCGGATGTTACTCATAAAATGATTGTGATCAGGATGAAAATCCATAATTATTAAGCTATAAAGTGGCTCTGGAGGTAGTTCAAAGGCCTCAAGCAAAACCTTCCCTCCACTGCAACACATTCCAACAGTTTCTTCTTTCCACTTTAAAGCATTGCACCACTGGCATTTATGATCCATAGTTCCTATACATACATCTTTATCTGCTTCGTATGACAACTCAGGATTATACGCCAGTCCCGACAGTAATTTTGTATGCCATGTTTTTGCTTTAATATTTTTACGATATTGAGACTGAATATTTCTTCGTTCCTCCAAGTGTGTATGTTGATAATTTGCAACTTCCTGTCGATGTTCGTCAGGATGTGAAGTTCGATAAGCAGCTTGTGCTTTCCTGTGTATTTCGGGGTGTGAAGATTGGTAATCAGCTTGTGCTTTCCTATGAACTTGGGGGTAGTTTCGTTGATACACTGTAACCGCTTGCCGATGTGTTGCAGGGTTACTTCGAACTGACTTTTTTTGCTGATTTTTCCGAGTTTTATTCGTGTACCGAGCCCTACGTTTTTTGTTCACTTTTTTTATTTGTTTAGGCATCGGTTCATCGTGTTTTAATTCAGACTCAGACTCAGTCTCGGACTCACTGTTCGAAAATATGATTTCGGGAATGGGTGAAGGCGTTTCTAACCTTCGTTGAGTAATTTTTTTTGCGACCTTTGTTGCCGAAAACGATGAAACTGGAACATAAACGTCAAAATGACCACCAGAAAGCCCGCCAGTAAAGCGAAGACGTTTTACAGGAAGACCCTCAACTCCAGTTTTCACATAAAACTGGCCATCACGAAATACTTCGAAAACATATTCATATATTCGCCCAGCAGCTTCTAATTCGCACAAACTTCCATATGTAGTGGTTTTCATCATGTCGTTGTAATATTCATTTGGCGTTGAATAATTATCTCCAAGTGCAGTACACGACATAATCGAAAATTCCGTCCAGTTTTCAATAACAAAGCCGATTATGCGTTCACGTACATCCCTAGCCCTGTCTTGAGTTCCGAACATCAAAAAAGATAAAGCTCTAAATAAACAGGCTCCATCTTTTTCTATATCTACCACAGCATGAGGAATATAATTCCCATTAACAAACAAAATTTCTTGAACCATTTTAATTAGAAATTTTTTAACTAAAACTATATCTATGGAAATTAACTAAGACTAATAAAGTAACAAACAAATGAATAAAAAATGAAGAATATATTAAAAAATCAACTCACACTATAAAACTTATCCAACACTAACTAAATATACTATCAAAAATATCAAATCTAATCAACAAATCAAAAATTAACTGAAATAGAGAGTAAAATAAGTTAAATAAGTCAAGTTAAAAGTTAATGAATTAAACGTTAAATATTTGTAGTGTGTAATATGTAGTTTCGCGTATGTCCGCTAGGGGCGCTGCTAAAATTACACGATAAATTAAAATATTTTACGCTACCTAGCTAAATGACGGTAACGAAACCATAGCGCGATCTATCTCGATGCCAACGCCATCTATCGAGCATCGAGACAACTCGTGATAGTTAATAGAAAATAAAATTCGGGTGTTTTATTTATGCATACCGATTACGCCGAGATTTATGGATCGATTTACGTGATTCTTTTTTTGTTCGGTAGAGTATACTTTCAAGTTGGTCCCGTTGTTACCTAGTCAGGATCTGATGATGGTATTCCAGGGAAATCAAGGGCAAACCTCAAATTTACAGGCAATTACGTTTTTGACAATTTCATAGATCTGTTTAAGTATTTGCGTCTGATAGTCATCATCCCATGTGAATGAGCTGATGATGGAAGGTACAACTCCTCAACGGTTAGGAGTTGAAAGAAAATTGTGACTTTTACTGACTAAAACCCACCTCGTTCCTTCAGTTGCCCTTTGCGTTCCGGGGCCACGGTATCTCGTTAGAACTTTCCCGCAGCCCCGGCTCAGTTTATCCCGTTTCCCCCCCTTGGGGGTTGACATTTCAAAAATCCCTTCTTAGTGCTCACTTATGTTACTAAAGGAACCTCTGTTCAAAATCTCAGACTCCTATACCGAGCGGTTTCGGCTGTGCGTTAATAAATCAGTCACCCAATCGCACCCCCTAAATCACGATTGGAGGGTAGTTTGAAAAAACTTATAATGTCAAACATATTTACTTGCCTATGTACGTGTTCATGCCAAGTTTCAAGTTTATAAACCCAAGGAATAAGATTTTTCATACAAACGTTTTTACCCCTTTTCCCCCCCTTGGGGGTTGAATTTCCAAAAATCCTTTCTTAGTGCTCCCCTACATATCCCAAGGAACCTACATTCCAAATTTCAGCTGTCTACGACCAGTAGTTTCGACTGTGCGTTGTCTGTCAGTCAGTCACTCAGTAACGGAAGAGTTTTATATATATAGATTTAATTTAAAAACTTTAAAATGGTAATATATTCAATTAGAAACGAAATTTTCGGTCTTTCTCTATCTGTTCAGTTATTCATTCACAAGATTTTACATATTAGGAAACATTGATTGGGGCGATTTAAATGTGATTTTGTGTGTATTTTTTTCAGAATTTAGTTCTAATTACCTATTATTAATAAAAAAACATCTCCATATACGAGTATATATTTCGAAATACTAAAAATTGTATATAGTACAGTAATTTTATTTGGCTACGAGAACAATAGTTTTCATAAATTCGAATTCGATATTCCGATTCTGAACGAATTCCTTTGTGAGAACAATATAAATTTGTAATAGTTGTTGTTGTTTGTTGTTGTTTATCTATACTGCAAAGTTAGAAACATTGGTTAGGATTTTCGAAAGAAACCTAATAGATGTCACCACCTTCCCGATAAAGACGATCACATATAGAATGCTTAATTCACCAAGACGGGCAGCGATACGGTAGCTCAGTTGGTAGAGCGACGGGACGGTTTCCCAGTAGTCGCGGGTTCGAATCCCTGCCCGTATCGGTTTATCTTTCATTCTTTATTTATATAAATTTAAAAAAGCTTAACATGGCTATACATGTTTAAAGATATTTTCAAACATGTTTAATAACTATGAGTGTAACCACTCCTGTGTGTGTAATTTTACTTTTTATATTCAATATGTTTGAGTGGTTAACTACAAGTATAAAATAAATTCACAGTCCAAATATCTGTAATATTTGGACCATGAATATATTTTATTTAATGACAATATATTAGATCCATTTCAAGGATAGTTATGCACAAAATGAGGTCTTGTTCTGCACCAATTAACCAATCAATAAATAATATCTAAATACAAATGCATCCTTAATAATATTTCAAATCAGCCGATCATATACATAATACATACATCTCATACACGTGTATTTTTTTTAATTATACTGCATCAGCAACTTTGCGATAGAAAAGTTTATAGTTTCAAAATAAATGAACTGAACGCACAAGTCGTTCACATTTTTGTAAAACTGGAAATATACAAAATACACTGGAAAAATAAAGTATAACTTTGTATAAGAATATCTTTATACAGACAAAGTGGTCTCGAAATGAAATAAGACATATAATTAGTCAAAAAAGGTGTATGTAATGGAGAAATAATAAAAAAATTGTCTAGAATAAAAGGAAGTGACTCTAAAATTATTATAAAATAAAATTTTAAGAAATTACTCTCAATAATGGTGTTGTGTATATTCATGCATAATTAGTACCTGTCTAATTAATATTATCTAATTATATTTAAATTATATGAATATTTAGATATTTAAATATATTTGTCCCTTCTCACCTAAAAAGTCACATATTTAAATTCAACCCTCCAACCCTAAATTCAACAAGCAGTTATTTACATTTAATATACTGTATACATTCGTAAAACAATTAAAAATGTACAGTAGAGTAATGTTTATCGGTTTCATTAAATTTTTCGTAATAATAACATAAATTTTTAATATGCTTATTATTATTCATACGATAGAGCACTCTGTTGAAATATGAATTGTTTCATATCATGAAAAACACGTAAAGTTTTTATCACAGTCTTTGTTCAAAATATAACACACTGAGCTGATTATGTAGTCTAGAGTCGGGGTTCCTTTGCTAGCGCAGTAATAAGTTTTTAGGTGAAAGCTCGGGTTTTGTTTTTAATGGTTATACTTGCAGATAATATTCATTTTTTATGATAAAAGGTAACGAATATTAATAATTCAATTCAGTATCCCGGGGCGTCACGGTGAGTGCGAAAGCGATCCCGGGGCGTCCCACTAAGGCGATGAGGTCAATGGTTTTTTAGTGGGTAACCTTCAAAATGACAGCATCTCCTATACTTAGGGTTGCCAACCATACTTTATCTTAAAGTATTATACTTTATTTTTGATAAGCGAAGCTCTTAACCGTTTGGGAATCAATTTTTTGAGGCAACATCACAGGAAAACCACTTGACCAATTTTAACCAAAATTGGCACACATGTCAAGGACGTGACTGGGCTTATACTCCAAAAAACAGAATAAAAAAATACTGTTTCGTTTTAAAGATATGTCAAAATATGTATGTCAAAGTATGTCAAAAAACTGAATCTCCCATAGACTTAAGCTTAACTGAACCTGCGCGCGCTCGCCAATCGTTACTCTTAACCTGTATGGTGTCAGCAACTTCATTGGAAGTCCTTGGGCACGGTATGGACCAACTTTAGAAGCATAAAAAAGGGGGAGGGCGCTCAGCTCAACTCCCGCAGCGCATTGTGGCGGATCCTAGTACTTTATACTTTTGCATGCAAATAAAGTATGTGAAAATACTTTATTTCCGACTTTACTACGATACAATAAAACACTCATTATGGGATTTATGGGTATTTATTTAACTATTTAGCATATGAGTTAGAACAGCTGATCAAAACGGTTTATAATTAATTAACAAAATGTATCTATTTCATTCAGTCAGTCAAATGTCAATAGGAATCTGTCATCACCCAAAATATTTAATAAAGTTATTAGTTTTTTTTCACTCTTTATTAATAGGATCTTAAATTATATAACAAAAAAAAATAGTTAAAAATTTTAAAAACCTCCGATACAAAAAGACCTCTAAAAAGAATAAATATAATATTATTATGTACTTATTAAAGTCGTTGCGTCGGGGGACCATTCAAACCATTTTATACTTGTATTATTATACTTATAAAAAAGTTGGCAACCCTACATGTACTGCCGAGTAGTCCCACATAACGCCCCGGTCATCACCTTACCTCAAACACTTCACATCACCTTCCTGGCCGGCCGGTATTCGTAAAGGATATATCCGGGAAAAAAGGTAAAATATTCTATCGAGGTAATTTATGTAATTTTTTTTTGTCGAGATTTTGGATTTTATCATACTGTATACATTTAATACTTCTTACTGTCAGTAGAATTAAAATTAATGCTATAATCGTTAAATTAATAATTTATACTCTAGTATTAAAATGTTTAAAATCTTATACTTATAAATACCTACTAATAGATTAAGTATTCGTATTTAATGTGCTTTTTAGAGTTACATGACTATTGACACGGAAAGACGAGTTCAGGTAGAAGTCTTCGATAATAATATGACTAACTGGTAGACATATCACAACTCATTATCTTTTGTTAAAGTTAAAAATAATATTTACATACAACAAAAACAGGACTACCTAGAATTAAGTAATTAGAGCAATAATATACATTTTACTCAGATGAATGCTGAAAATTCAAATCAAGATTTGAATTAAATCATAATGAACACATTCATTTACTCTTTTGATATTGAGTTTTGTATAAATCATAAGACATGTTGTGTGTCAGAAAACGAATTCATGTATCATGAGTACATTTTTTATTAATACATTAGGGGTCATCCATAATTTACGTCACAGTTTTAAGGGAGGGTTTCACCAAAATGTGACATTGCGTGACAAAGGTTGGGGGGGGTTGGTCACAAGCTTTGTGACGTCACATGTAAAATTTTAAAATTCTCTAACGCGAAACTTATATGCGAATGAAAAACTTTGAGTAAATTTATTCTTTTGAATTATTTTTAAATATATGCATAATATTGAAAAATGTGTGACGTTACATCAAGGGGGTTCTGAAAATGTGACAACCTGTAACATGGACGGGGGACAGGTTAAAAAGTCCTGAAATTGGTGTGACGTAATTTATGGATGGCCCTTTAATTATTTTTGTATTATATTTATATTTCTCTCAGTAGAAAATAGATTTAGGGGAGAATGGGGGAATTGGAGCTATGTAAGGAAAAGTGAAAAAAAAATACAGTTTCGGTTACAATCATAGACTTTTATAGACACTAATCAGTCCTTTAGTTATCTGCCTTTCAATAATTGAAAAGTATCATTTATAAAATATATCATAACATAAGTAAAATCATCTTTTTGTAAAATCCTACTTTCGCTCCCATTACCCCTCGCATCGGGTAATGAGAGCCAAGAAGCTTTAATATGCTAAATGAGAGCCATGAAATAAAAATAAACAAAATAAAATCTATTTTCACCTATTTAACAGAAATTTAAACAATTCAAAACCTTAACGTAATCAACAAAACATAAAATATATCATTTTAAATAAAAAATAAAATAAAAACAAAAGGTAATTTAGGGATTTAAACAGAAATTGCAAATATCATCTTTAGGGTAATCGCAACCTGAACACTCAGAATGGACTCGTTTGCCACAAGCTCTGCAACGATACCATAATTCTTCATTTTAACCAACATCGTTACATATATATGCATAGATTTTCATTCTCCGAGTATTCAGAATCATAACCACAAATATTATTTTCATCAATAGATGATTCGTCAGTAGTGCTCTCTGGAAACAAATTTCTAGTTACTGTATTTATGTTTTTTTAACATAATTCAAACATCATATTTTTACATTTATTTATTTGGATTTTCTTTGACTTTATCCCCCTTTCTTCTTTCTTATATCTTTTTCCTCCTTCTTCTCCTCCATCCAATGTAGCATGACTATTATGATTGTTCATAATAAGCAAAATTTGTTTTTCCGCAGTAGGACTTGTAAATTTTTTGAAATGCTCAAGCAATTTTAAGAATATCTGCTCATTAGTCCACCTACTTCTTGAACAATTTAAATTTTTCAACTCGTAAGGGGTAATAAGAGTCATAGCGGAGTAATGGGAACGTGAGTAGCTCCCATTACCCGTAACTTAACTATTTAAAAAATAACGACACCAACCTAAAAAACTTCGCTAAATTAATTTAGTTTTCAATTTTATCTTAAAATTGATTAAATAGTGCATACAATAGAAACAAAATACGACGGAATAATAAAAGTTTAGGTACTCACTTTGTTTGAGAGATTTTGTACTATTTTATAACGTGGTCAATTCAAATACATTTCCTCTTCTTACCGCTATGCGCGGGCTACTGAGCTGGTCGGGGGCGATCACGTGATGTAACCGAATGTTTATGAAGCCATTCCTTTCAGTTTCGCGCGACATGTACGTTCCTATCACTTTAAATTTTAATAGCTCTCATTACCCGCTAGCTCCCATTCCCCCATGTTCCCCTAACAATGTCATATTGATTATACAATTTTATACAATATGGTCTATTGACCATATTATCATATGTTATGTTATGTATATATATATATTATGTTATTACATATATTATAAGTTATGAGTGATTATTATGTGTTATTTTTTATTGAGTAAGTTTAATATGTTCTTATTAGCCCTATTTCTTTCGTTCTATGTAAAGAATTTATTCATTTCAAATCCAATCAAATCAACAATACGGACAGGACTCGAGGAAGGCCTCCGTGTTGACAATTGACGAATTCATCATTCTTTATAAATAATCGGCTTAATCGATCCGTCTCGAACAGCAAACAAATATAGGATCGAGTACTAGCGCTGTTGATGAATTTATCATTACATATTTTTATATATTAAAAAAAACTAAACATCCGAAATATTGAAAAAGGACAACTCAAAACTTACGAAATATTCTTTTAATTACATAGGATAAAATTTTGAGAGTCCACAAACGGTTGTATGAATATATTTGAACATTTACTAATTACATACATAAAATACTTTCTAGATTTAAAGCCGTTGTAAGCCACTTCGTTTTAGTCAACACTTATAATTGACTGTTCGCCGGTGTGTCTGTCTGCATGTGGAAGAGTTTCCCTGAGTCTATCAGAAAATTGTCTTAAGATGCGGGGGAACTATTTATATCACGGCAAATGCGATGGATGCTCATAGTTAGGTACATTTCCTTATTCTTTTTCGAATATTTTTTGTCAATTCCTTTATGTTTACTCGTATTTATTTGTATATACACGAATATTAAATAAATATCCATACATACATATACGTCTACACACTTCTTTTCTTGCTTCCAACCAAGTTGGTAGAGAATGTATTAAGCTTACGTTTTGTACATTTATTAGAAACAGTAAAGAATTTAAATAAATATTAATATATAATGATAATAATAATAAAATGTAATTTCTGCAATTATAATTATTGGGCAAATTCATATAAAATGATTCCTGATCATAGCAGGGGCAGTTATAACAGTTATTCAATAATATTTTTAAATATTTTTGGTGTACTATTGTTGTATAGTACTTTTTTTTGTTTTTGATGTACGTATGCTACGTATGGTTATATAGTATTTCATTTGTTTTTTTTTGCTTTCTCAAATTTGCCAAACAAATCTGTCAGCACAACGTAATTAATTTTAGGTTCAATTACAACAAATGCTAATTAGATTAATAACTATACGTCGAGTTTCGAGTTTCAGAGTTGTTCTGCTTGTGTTTTGCTAAATTGTGTTTTTAGAAATTGTAAATTTTATTCCTTATTTGTAACTTCAAAAAACAAATGAAGTCGACTAATCACTTAAGCTTTATTTCACTAAGATTAAAAACTTTAATCCACTCCGACACACAGACAGCTTCAATAGTCACTATATTGGACTTGAGACTATTATGATCTAAGGTGTTTAACGGTTCATGCGATTTGGTTGATCTGATCAACCACTGTTGCCATGCCATATTACTTAGGTACCACTTGCATATGGTCTAATATACCTCAAGAAAGTAACATTTTTGCCGGGGTGTCAAGTTTCTTGATTTTTTTTTAATTGATTCAGACGATCCTTGTTACTTTATAAAATAATATAATATAAAATTAAAACGGAGTCCTGTGCCCAGCAGTGGAACACATTCTTAATATACTTAAATGTTTCAAAGTTATTGTTAAGAACGCAATAAAATTAATTAAAATTAATTCACAGCTATAGAACTCTCTACAATGTGGGTATAATTGGCTCTTTTGTGTATTTAAAAAGGAGTGCAAAGGGAAGATAACAGCATCCAAACGCTTTATTTTCGAGAATATCGTTAACCTCTGGAGGGTTTTAATATATTTTTTTTCTTATTTACAGTTTTAATTTAAAATGTTCAATGAACGTTAGACAATCTAACTTGAAATCTAAATAAAAACTTTCATTGTAACTACAAAATGTGAAAGAAAATTGAACTCTTTATACTCAAAATTTGTTTTATTTAAGCTTGTAATACAAATATGACAACTTCAAAAGACTTATTCTTTATTAAATAAATGTTGACTATCAGCTTATATAATTTTTGATAAATTATATTCAGGTGTATTTTTATACGGAACCACAAATACAATAAAACTAGAAATGTATCATTTTTGTACATAGTGTGTTTGTTGATCATCGTGATAAGCTTATTATTTCAGACAGCGGAAATTCTGGCAGATGAAGGCATTGGCAACTACCATTATTTTCAATAAAATATCTGATCTAGAACATCTAAATGAAAAAAGCTTTGTAAAGAACATAGTATGTCCGCAACTGCCCCGTTTCTGGAGTGGTTAGCGCAGACACCTAACGTATAGCGGCGGCATGGGGCTCGGGTTCGATTCCCGACAGGGACAGGCATGTATGAGATGATCACATGTCTGTATTTCTGGGCTTGGTCGTTTATTAAATATATTCTCAGTATTTACAATGTGTAATTGTATGTATTTGTATTGTTGTCTAACACCTTTCACACAAGCAAATAAATTGCTTACCTACTAAGGGGTTAAATTAATGTGAGTAATTTGTCCTGATACTATTATAATTATTATTAGTTAACTAAAACTAGTAATAATAAATGTAGACTTTATTTTCTTAAATAGATTTTGAAAAGACGAGACGATTAAAACTTCATAGATGTAGGTAGTGTCTTCAAAATTCTTTTATAATATTTAAGAGCATGTATGCATAAAGAAGAATAAAATAAAGTACTTTTAACAATAATAAACACTGAAACTGTTATGTATGTTTGTCTGTGTCTTCTAAAGCTATAAACGGGATGGATTAGTGAAACACCAAAATGTCAATAAAAACATTATGTTTATAAACGCCGAACTTCTGAAAAATAACGGATGAAGAATCTTAATAGCTCTTTTCTCTTAACAGCGATTGCTGACATCGAAAGACTGGAATTATTTTAAGTCACTAATAAAGGAATAACTAAATAGATGAGTTGTAAATTACTTAATTGAAAATAAACATCAATCTCGTTATTTCCCACTCATTTTCACGAAGTGCTTCTTATCGGCAAAAACGGAAGACTCTGAGGGAACAATTGCCACTTTATCAACTTGTCTATAGAACTCATCCCTCCACATTAAGCATTACAAAATATATTTAATAAAAATAGAAAGATAGATTAAATATAAATCTACATAAATTCACACATATAAACAATGATCAAAAACTATACATTTTTATTTTTATTTTATTTATATCCTTTCCACTTAGAATCATAATCAGTGATCACTTGTGTACGTCAACATGGAAGTATCAGGAGTATTACGATACTAGATTTATCGTAGTAAGCCCTTCTGTAAAAGCACTTTCCATCTTAATGTTAAAGCTATGAGGGTTCCAAACGCATCTTGGTCTGAGAAGAACCACACAACAAACTCAGCCGGGTATATTTTTTGTTATTGTGATCACTGTTTCACAAACGTCAATCTTAAACGAAATTTTGGAACAACTAGAACCGTCGCAATCAATCGGAAATGAAGCCTAATGATTTCAGGCAACGAAAATGAAATAATAATAACAGAAAAAAACAATAATAAAGAAATCTTCGGCCTGCCACACAACCAGTCACCGCAAGCAGCACCCGTTCATGAGCATAACACAAGAGCCAGCCATCACCCCCTTCGCCATATTTGAGGGAGGAAGGCAACCCGACTTCCGATGCTACCGCAAGAAGTGACTACTAAGGAATAGCTGTGATGCAGCAGGTCGATAAAGCAAAATTAATTAACAACAAAAAACAAATTGCGGAGATTACTAGCTATTCGCAATACAATACAATTCATTCCCAGGTCTTACCGTCGTTGATGTAATTCTTTACACTAAAGTAGGATTTTTTCATCAAAATATTTTTAAAATATATTTAAAATTTATTTAATGATAGGCTTAAGGCTTCATTTGGGAGCTTATTATAAAAACGTATACAATTACCCTTAAAGGATTTACCTATTTTATGGAGCCTAGTGCCGGGCATAGCGAGTTTATTTTTATGTCTTGTATTAATTTTATGTAAATCACAATTTTTCTTGAACTTTGAAATATTATTATGAACGTAAATTAAATTTTCATAAATATATTGATTATAAACAGTCATAATTTTAAATTCTTTAAAATTGTTTCTTAAAGAGGTTTTGGGTCTTATATTATATATTGCTCGAACAGCCCTCTTCTGCAACATCTGAAAGAGCATTGTTTACATCGTCAATAACAGATTGCCGTCTATTAACTTTAAAAGTAAGAGAAGTATTATCAGCAAACAACACTATCCCATGTTTTTCTCTCACTAGGTGAGGTAAGTCATTTATGTAAATGAGGAACAAGAAAGGCCCTAAGATAGAGCCCTGTGGCACACCTATTTTCACCAAAGAACCAGGGGAACGTTTTCCATTTACATCAACTTTTTGAATTCTATCATTAAGATATGAACTAGTCAAATCTAGGGACTTGTTTTAAACTCCATAAAGTTCTAACTTTTTTATAAGGATTTCATGTTGAACGCAGTCGAACGCCTTAGATAGATCACAGAAAATCCAAGTGCATCCTGTGATCCTTCCCAGGCTTCAAATATGTTTAGTAATAGCTCAAAACCAGCATTTGTTGTACAGCGACCGACAATGAAACCAAACTGGTTTTTGTGTAAGAGATTGTTTTTACTGAAATATGCAACAAGTTGATTAAGAATTATTTTCTCAAAAATCTTACTAAATGTGGGTAAGACTGAAATTGGTCTATAGTTACTAGGATCTTATGAACAGCCAGATTTGAATAATGGAGTTATTTTACTTTGTTTCATTAGATTAGAAAATATACCATATTCTAAACAATTATTAAATATTAATGCTAAGTCTGACGCTGCAACGAACTAATATAAATGGACTTAAGTATGTCAACAGAAAATCCCCAAAGATCACTAGTCTTTTTAACGCTAATTGATTTAAACACTTTGATTACTTCTTGAGCTTTTACTTTTTCAAAATTAAAACTGCTAACACATTCATCTACATTCTCTCTAAGTAAACCCATAGCTGCAGCGGTAGAATAATTTAAATATAACGTTGTAGACACTGGAATATTAGTGAAAAAGGTTTCAAAAGCAGTAGCAACCTCGAGGTCGGACGTAACATATTTATTATCTATATTTAATTTAAAGTCGATCCTTTGGGATTTAGCTCTTCCAGTTTTCTCATTAATTATTTTCCAAGTTGTTTTTATTTTATTATTGCTATTTCCTATTTTATTATTAATATGTTGATTTTTTGCTATTTTACATTGTTTTTTAAAAGATTTGGAAAATAATTTTACCTCAACCCTAAACTCATTGCTAGTATTAAACATTAATTCCGCATACATATTATATAATTTTTCTTTATTTTTGTGTAACTTAGCAGATGCCCAATCACTAAACACTAATTTATCATTAACAACCACTGTTTTTGGAGTAAATACAAAGTTGGAGTAAATACATGTTTTCTTAACGCGGTATTGAGCCCACAATCATTGAACTTAGATGGACAAATGCACCAATCAATTGCAAGCATCAAAAAATATATTGAAAAACGTCTTTGAATCGATTCTACTACGAATACTAACCTTTTATATTCGAATATGAGTTTTCTTGACAAATATGCGCTTTTTGTTTTTTATTTAATAAATAACACAAACGTAAACCATTATTATAACTATGCTCAGAGAATGAGAAAATGAGAGTTATAAAAATAGAGCAAGATATAATCATATATAGAATATGTGAAGTTATGTTCGTGACAACCCTAAGGTATTGGTACCCCATGTGTATAAAGTACCCCTAAAGCTATCAATTTCCTCAAGTTTAAACAAAGAAAAGACAAAACGAGGTCAATGATGTATCGAGAATAAATAGGGTTCACTCCACTTATCAGTATATGGTTTTAAGCATATTGGCAGTAAAAATCACTATTTTATTTAGACGTAATCTTGAAATCTTTATAGTTTTCTACCTTTTAAGCTTTCTTTTTTATTATTTTTTCTTTTCCAGATGACAGTTTAGTCGTTAAAAACCCCGTTGATGTTATTATTAAAGTAAAACTTCACACTCACCTACAGGCTAAGCGAGAAGTGGATAATAAAAGTATTTTAGTGGACCTTACATGCAGTGTGAGGTCCCATAATTGTCGCATGTAAGGTTGCCAACCATACTTTAAAATAAAGTAGGTGTTATACTTTATTTTTGTTAATAATACTTTACACTTTTGCATACAAATATAGTATGTGCTTAAATGTGTCATCACCCGAAATATTTAATAAATTTATCAGTATTTTTTCACTTTTTATTAATAGTAGCTTAAATTATATGACAAAATGGTTTGATTTTAGCGAACATAACTGGCTTTCCATACTTCATAACATGTCTTTGAGATAACATGTCCTGATATTATTATTATTATTATTATATTACTATTATTATCATTTATTCCATATCTATCTTATTATTTACATTTATATATAAAAAACATAAAAAAACAACACTATAAATATAAATATAAAAAATTGAATTATATTATTATTATTATATTATTTTTATTATATTATATATATCATTTAATTTAAACACTTTGAAATGGTAATATATTCAATTAGGAACGAAATTTTCGGTCTTTCTCTATCTGTTCAATTATTCATTCACAAGATTTTACATATTAGGAAACATTAATTGGAGCGATTTAAATGTGATTTTGTGTGTATTTTTTCTGAATTTAGTTCTAATTACCTATTATTAATAAAAAAATATCTCCATATCAAGTAATGACTTCCGTTCCAACAAAATAAACTGGAATACAACAAATCCTCATAAAAAGGTTCTGACCCTTTTATATCTAATCTTTCTACTTTGTGATAGATTAGAGAAATATATACTGAAACTCTTTTTACAAAAAGTAATGTTTCTACAAATATTCTTCCGACAACGTTGTGTTTATTTTACAAATTATTGTTCTTACAGAAACGTGTATTTCTATATTAACTTTGAAATGTAATCTCATAATTAAAGGAGTAGCGCTGGTTTCTTAATGAAGACTTCAGTTTGTTAGGTTATCATGTAATTTAATTACTTAATGATAATATTTTTACCAAGAAAAAGTATTAATAAACCTTAAATGAAGATATTTTAATTATCTAGTAGTAGTTTTTGCTTTTTTTCTATTGGCTTTAGTTAAATAAGAGTGGTAGTTTTCTTAGCACTTCTTTAAAATCTGTGCACACATTGAAATTTTAATTGTTTCTAAAAACCAATTTATCATATACTATTCTGGTGTTTTTTGTACAAAAGTACAATATGTAACAAATCATGGTTTCAATTTAGGTTTCATTATTAGATTTAGATTCAAACAGTCCTCACTAACTAAAACTCACTAATTAAATTAACAAACAAACAACATCAAGAACGCATGTCTCGGAGGCTATTCATGAAAATGAAAAAAAACTATTAGATACGGTAGCACAATTAGTAGAGCGTGGAGAAGGTTTTCCAGAGATCGCAGGTTCGAGTCTCTGCCCGTGTCGGATTATTTTTCATTTCATATTTATTAATATTTAAATAATCTTAGCATAGCTATACGTGTTTATAGATAGTCAAATCTATTAATTTTATGGTTGATGTTACCTAAAATGTAACAATTAGGCATGGTCTGTAATCTTGTCAGTGTAGCAATTATATATGTACCTATTAGCCTATATCTCAATCATATAGTGTATTAACTATATATAATGATTTGATAATTATGATCATTAGGTACACCCTACATAATAATGAATATTCGGAGGTCAGGTATCATATTTAAAGAATACAAGAAAATTACAATAATTTACGACTGTTCACTTAATTACTTATTACTTCATAAATAAATTTGTAGGTAGGTAATTTATATTTTTATTTCTTTGTATTATTAATTGCTATTTTATATTCGTGTACTGGGTCGTTACAGGCATGGTGCATGCAAAGTACTTAACACTTTTATTTATATATAAGTGTAATTTTATATGAATAGAACCTTTTGAGTTTACGAGACTAAGTTCCGTAACCACTTACTGCTCTGAAATATAGCTTATACTTACATGTTATAGGTTAATTTTTAAAGTGTTTTTTAAAACTGAAACGGGTTCGTCTAATACCTTGTTTTTTTAGGTCAGCCTATTGTTGCCAGCTATATATTTCAGGGCATCTACATTTGAATTGAAAAAACCTACAAATGATTTTGTGTTTTATTGTGGATAGGCCTTTTTCAACTCCTCATTTCCTCCCTTATTTAAAAACAAACCTAGAAATTAAAAATGTGACATCTAAGTCAGATATACCTACGCTTTCATGGAAGATGGTACTAAAAATTAAGCTTAAACGTATTTCAAATTAAAGGTAGTCCATAATTCGTATATGCTTATACATATTTTTCGTAAGTTAAGTTAAATAAAGACACAATATGATATTTTATTTCATTTGTATTTACATATTATTCATGGCCTGTTTTAATAGTTGAAGGTAGCCGGAACTCTTTCCAAGAGCCACTAGCTCTTTAACTATACTTTTGGTTCGACGATCCACCTCAGTGTCTGTATCTTCTTTACCTGCATAAAATATATCTTTACGTATTTTTATCAATTAATCATTTCGTTAACAAAATAAATACATCAACTGTGGTGAAAAAAATATCTTATATTTAATCTTGTAAATGAAAGTAACTTGATACTTTAAAGTTTAACAAGATTTGAACTTCTTACAGACTTCTTTCAGACCTTCAAAATTTAAGGTTTAGAAGTTTGTCTTATTTTTATAAACTTGTTTTAATTTAATTCAATAACGAGTTTATCTTCTGAGAGGTTTTTGAACGATTATCTTTTTATCAACTTAGGTTAATGTAAAAGACATTTTTTTTAAATAAAATGTAAATCAGAAATCAATAGAAACTATTTTTTCTGGAATAAGAGACACATATAAGTATCAACTATAAATATCAACTAAATATGGGCCTTAGAAAAAAAACTCTTTGGCAAGTATGTTTATTTAGTGAATAGAGGTAGATAGGTAGGTATGTGTTATTTATTCCAACAGCGTCCTAACACTCAGTTCTTTCATCCACCTTACTGGGTATTCCATTGTGAAGGTTAATTCAACGACATTCATATTCAACACTTCTATCGTTACGTGCTATTTAACTTTGTACCTATTACACATTTTAGCAATTCATATAAAACCTAATAAATCTAAAGAAAAATATTTTACAAATAAAATAATATTTTATTTATTTGTTGGTTTTTTCCTATCGTCTGTTAAAACTTTCGTTTATACAAAGTAAGCAACATTTACAATTTTACAAACATTTAGGATTTTTTTACGAAATATATACCTATCTTTCATTTTATTATCCCTTACCTTCTTCAGCGCCAGCAGAATCACCCTGTTTTCTTGTATGGAATTCCTTTCGAAATTGGTTAGAAGCTCGTCGTCATATTTTGTTAAGTTGACCAACAACTGGCGAATCGACTATCTGCTTGGCAAGCTCCTGAACGTCCTCCATGTTGGCGGTGAGAAGGATGTACCCCTGAGATGCTTGTAAGGCAAAGCACAATGCTTCCAAATAGTAATACAATATTAGTTGTAGTATTGTAGAAAAGAAATGTTCTATGAAATATTTACTTACTGGCTATCAACAGTAAATCCCTCATTCTTGTTAGAAATTGTAATCAAATAAACGCTGTAATATCCATTAACGCTTATTTTATTGGCAATAAAAATGTTATTGGGTTATGAATAAGAAACATTAATTAAAAAAAATTAATATCAATGATCATATTTTGTTTATAGTTTTAATGGTATATAATCATGAATAAAATTAATGTTTCATTGTTTGTTTGTCAAGTAAATTTATCTGATAGCGACGAAGCTCTAGTGGGCTTTTGACGTCGCTCACCCCTCAACATTAATGATGGCCCATAATGTGCAAACATTTTATTTCATTATAATGTCAGGCTGACCTCAAGCATTGTTATGCGTTCGAGTGATTTATGTTTGCCTGCCGCCTCAAAACCTCCCGAAACCCCTAAGTCCCGGAGAATTACTTCAAATTGGCGATTTGGACTTGTTTTCGGACACTTATGTCTCTAATAGTTTTTTTAGTATTTGTTTATAGAAGCATATTACAAATCTTAAAAGCCAATAAGACAACAGATAGAAACAGTAGCATTTTAATAGTATTAAAACGGTATAAGTTTAAAAACTCCTTGCAAGCGTTTCCACGCACGTCCTTCATTATTGGTTGTGCCTCATCGTCAACAAATCTACATTTGGTACATCATTTAGAAATGTGTTAATGACTTGAACATATGCCGCCTCATAATGTTGTAAGATGCAACATAATGTAGCGAGATTCCATCATTACCAAGACACAAACACATACACACACACACACACACACACACACACACACACACACACACACACACACACACACACACACACACACACACACACACATTATTTAATATATCTCCTTCTGCCCCATGAAATACTCTACGAGAAGAAATGTATATCCACAACTGCAGCTGTTAAGAGGTCCTAGAGTACCGCCACTAAATAATGGCAAAAACTAATAATGTTTTTTCTTTCACGGGTTCATTTAGTAGTTCTAGATTAATAGTTTAATTCTGACCTCTAATTTAATACTTATATCTTGCATACATTGTGCTTTCATATAATATTAGGCTTTTATGTTAAGTTAAGTAACCTTTTATGTTATTTAAAAATTAATAATAAATTATCTAGATTTAAACTGCCTTACTTTCTTTGAAAAACAAATCACGAAAAAGGTAAATAAAATAAAATTTGTTTAAATATTTTTTAGTATTACTACATATTAATATTTCGAGACTATTTTTATTTATAAGTAGGCAAACTTTAAAAATGTCAATTGTCAAAATCAACAAGAAGTGTCATTGTCAGACGTTTATCTCAGTTTATTAAGTCGTAGGTATTTTTAACCCAAATATTTGCAAATCATTAACTGTAAGAAAATCGCAATGGACTTGAACCTCGAGCACGAAGACTTGTTAATAAAATTAAGATCCAAACTTAACGAAAACAAGATCAAGCTGTGGGAATGTCCTTATTTATCCGAAAATGAAGAGTATTCTCAAAGTCTTAAGGTTTGTTTATGTTATTCCTTTGTTTGTCATAGTGCCGGTAATATTTGTGATATCGGTTATTAGATTAATCATTATATTTTTGTTTTTTCTTTAATCTATGAATAATATTATATATTTTTTAAATAAATTGATAAAAACCATTAATAGTATTGGTTTCACAAAGCTCACAGTAAAAAAGATAAGCAAATGTATGATGTGTATACTCTTTTAAGGAACTCTCGAAGAGATATGCCCAGGAACTTAACCTTGATGAAACAACCATTACGCAAGCTTTGTCTGAGCTCCAACTACATTCAATAGAACGCTCAAAAGCCAACAATGAATTCAAGGAAACTGGATGTGCCACACTCAGGGTTAAAGCCACTCTGAAGGGAGAAAAACCCAGGATGTTGAAGATTATGAAGCGTTTGGATATCATGGGTGATGAATTCATTGAAGGTGTAGCGAATTTGCTTGAAGTTGCCACAAATAGGTCCGTTTTTTCTTGATCTGAATACTAACTTGTGAAATACTAATCTTGAATGTATTGAAAAAATATGTTGCAAGGTAATAACAAAAAATGCACATTTGTTTAATATTAACCATTGTCAAAGACCAGGTAAACCATTTTGTAGAGGCTTACATAAAAACGGCTACTACTTAAGAGTGTTGATCGTGGACAAATCATTTGACCTGAAATTATAATATTGTTTTAGTGTCATTGTCACATTGCTATTTCTACAATTTTTTATATATATTAGACAAATTGAATTTGTAGCTGAGTATCTGATCTGATTCTAAATGTCTGTAAATAAAAAAAGATATATATAAAGTCTAAAAAATATAAATGTAGTAATTGGTTGTTTGAAAAAGTTTTGTTTTTTTATTTATAAAATTTTAACAATTAAACATTAAATGTAAACTTTCAGCTAACACATATCTTATTACTGCAGACGATACTTTCCCACTTTGGGAAAACTCAGAAGATACAGTGGCATTCTTTACAGCTACATTGTTGCCTGTCGGGGAAAAACTACAGTAGATTTCTTATGTTTACTTATTATTTTAGGGTGAAGTTAATATATAATGGAAAACTGATACGACCAAGCCCTAATCTAGAGGAGCAAGGCATCAAAAATGGTGCACAGCTCATGGCTTTGGTTATGGCTGGTAAGAAAAATATTTTAAAGTCAAAAAAGTTTCTTTCAGGAATGTGCCATATTTTCTAAATTTTAAACTATTGATACAAGTTCAAAAATAACTAATCGATATCTATATACATAAATAATTTTAGAAGCGCCAGAGCAAGTAAAAAAGGAAGACAAGATGTATAAAGAAATGAAAACAACATTAGATGATGCCACTCTGCTCTCGGAATATGTTGACGATCTAGCTGATGACGAAGAGTATATGAAGGTATATAATTATATATATGTATAGTCATTATTTTTGAGGTATCAACCATAAAAATTAAAACAATACTTAAACCTTTTGCACCATTCACTAATTACTATAGATGTGCTGAATAGTGGTTTCACCTAATAACCGAATACCTAATACTATTCGGCTTAACCTTTACCGAATCGAATATTCTGTCGAACTATTCTGTTTAGCCTTTACCGAATTTAACAATTGGTCGAACTATTCGGTTTACCATTTCATTGTTTGTTAATCATAAACAGGTTCTAATATGTACATTACGTGTGGCTTCTGGCTCGATGAATAAACATGTTGATTTGTGGTTTAAAAATATTATTTTGAAGTTAAAAATAAATGCTGATTTAAGGTTTTACAATAAATGTTGACTATACTAAATACCAATTGTAGGAATAATAAAATAAGTATATTGATATGATGTTTCGAAATAAATGTTAATTTTAAGTTTAATTATTTTTAAATTCTTAAGCATTATTCAATACGTTATTTATAGGATTTCTTTGACTTATAATATGACACAAATTGTAGTTTTGTATTTTAATTCTTTACCGTGTCGTGTAGCCAAAATAAATAAATACTCGAACCGAAAATTTTCGGCACCAAAATCGAATAATTTGATCGAATAAGAATAGTGTAAAAAATACCGAATAATTCGGCCGAATACGAATAGCGTAAAAAATAAAGAATACTTACAGAAAATTCGGCGCATCTCTACTAATTACCATTAAAATATAATAAATATAAATAATTTCAACTTAATTCTGTAACTATAAATGTATATATTAACATTATTTCTGAAGTATAAAAGTATAAAACACAACCCATTTCTACAAATATATTCTAGTTAGAAGACCAATCAGGTAAAACAGTGAAGCTGCCAGCAGCTGAACGTCGTTCACTACTTGTGGGTTTGGCTTTGCACGAGAGAGGACGAGCTGCAGCCAGGAAACAGGACTACTCACTAGCATTGGTCCTGTTTTTAGAGGCTGATAAACAGTTCAGGCAAGTTTTTTTTTCTATTATAATTTAGAGCCACTTGTTAATTATTAAATAACTGTATCCAATATTTTACATTAATAACTCAATGAACTTTTTTAATATGATTATTCTTCAACAATTCTGATAAGTATTCTAAGAATAAGTTGATTCATATGTTCATTAAAAAATATATTCTAGAAGAAATTCTCTTGATATTAACTGTTTAGTAACTATTTAGTGTATGTTTGTATGTTAGTAATTTATTCTCCCCAAGTGACTGCAGGTCCTTAAGTGTTTGCAATAAGTAATAATATGTCCCTTTACCCCACAGTGAGTGCAGGTCGTCGCTCCTTAGCAGTGTGGACAACATAGCAGTGCTGCAACTGGATATATCCTGGTGCTACCTTTGCCTCCGCAGTCTTTCGTCGGCCGCCGACGCAGGCGCACGTCTCGCACGAGCCGAGACCGCCTTCCACCTCACCTACGGGGACCAACAACAGAGACTGATTGCTCTCAAGGGAACCAATGGTCAGTTTTGTCCACCTATAAATAAATAATTATTTAAATTATTCATAAAGTTTTAGATAAAAATTCAATAGACGTAATCCACTAAGAAATATTAATTTGTAGCAAACGAGAGAGTTCTCTTCATGCGACTCTACTTGCTACAAGGTATTGTAGCGTATCATCAGAACAAGCGAGAGGAAGCAAGGACGTTGCTGGAGAAGGCCGAAAACGAGCTAAAATTCATAAAGGTAAAAAACATTATATTATCTTTCATTTGTCATCCTTGAGAAATTTCGGGGTTCTTCCTTACCTTTCTCAAAAGGGCATCCAATTTGTATTATTAATATTGGGTGGTGGCACCACCTACCGTCAGACGCATAGTGCGCCCCTTAGTAATCCTTATCTGCTGATAAATATAAAATATATTGCCCTATAACCTCGGAAGTTTGACCTGACTGACTGTCCCAGGTAGACGAAGTTTCGGTGGAGGCCCTGATAGAACTAGGCTGGTCCCGCGGGCAGGCACGGACGGGACTGCGCGCCGCCGCGGGAGACAGAGACAGAGCACACGCCTACCTAGAGGAGAGGAAGAGAGAGAGGGACGCCGAGAGAGAGAAGCATCGACAAGAAAGGTGGGACGAAAACTTGCACTATTTAGGATCACTGTTACCTTAGACTTTATTTCTACATAGTGTTACTTTGATCTATTATTACACTTAATTTGCTTTGCTAATACATATTATATTCATCATTTATTCAGTATAATTCATGAATAGGAAAAATTTATAATTATTATTAAATAAATGCTTTACAAAAAATTAACACTCTTTACAAATAAAACTGTAATACTAATTCATTAATTAATAGCTTTTATTTTATATTTGATATTTTTCATGATACATTTTTTTCATCGATGAATATGATATATAATTATCCTACATATAAAATTCCAGACAAGAAGCAGCACTCGGTATGTGTCTGGACGGTTCATCAGTGAACCCTCAGCTGGTCCAGGCTCTCCAAGGCATGGGCTACTCTCGGCAGGTGGTGCTGGTGGCGCTCAGAAACTCCAACAACAGTGTCGCTGATGCTGTGCGGCTCATCCAGGAACACCCTGAGATGGTGAGGATCGCAATGTATAGTTCAGTGGAGATTTGAGACTGTCTGGTTTAGTAATTAAATTCATTGATTAGAAAGAATTGTGATATTTTGTATATGTACTGGTAACGTAATTATTAGAACCAGTTTTTTTTATTGTGCTATAGCCACTCAAAATAAATAATGTATAAAATATACAATTATCTTTGCAAGTTGGTAGAGAGTGATTCAGATGACGCAACACCGAGCTCCGACGAATCGCTACCGGAACCTGACAATAAATTGGTCGCTGAGGTATGTCACTAGTTAATTTTCATATCAATATAAAATATTAACACGACTGTAAGGTATGAAATTCTCTCAAGGTTGAAATAGTAGTATAAAAACACAGGCTATATAAATTTAAAAATAAATAAAAATTCAAAAATATACGCCATATAAATGTAGAAATACACCCTATATAAAAATACACATTATATCATCCGTCCCCAGCTGCAGGCTATGGGCTACCAGTCGCAGCAGGCCTGTGAGGCGCTGCGCCTCGCCCGGAACAGCGCCGCGCGCGCCGTTGAACTACTGCTGCAGGGCGCCGCCTTCTGTGAGTACACCTCAGATATAACTAAGATTGTATTTATCACATACTTTAATGAGTTTTTTTTTAATTTGTAACTTCATTTTTTTTTGACTGGCAAAATTTGGCTGGCAACAGTATCTTTTTTATTTACTTGTATTCTATGACATACTTGCAAACAGATATAAATTTAAAGAAAAACGTTTTACTATAGTATCATTAAAACAGAGTATTATAAATATTATGTCATATAAAAAAATATACCCCAAATATAAATATGTTATGTTTGGAAAGAAATGTTATCAATTTTAAAACAACTATTTTAAACAGGATTGAAGATAAATTATGAATGTAAAGTTAAAAGTTTATTCCACCAAATTTAAAAATGTAATAAAAATATATATTTTGTGATGATCATGTAAATTAAAAGACTGAAATATATTGTTATTAAGAGTAATATTTTTTTATTTGTTATTATCTAATAAAATGTTATCAAAGGTGATCCTTCAAACCCGTCAACCAGTGCCGGGGTCGCTCGGAAAAAACAGAAGAAAGCATCGAAGCTCAAAAAGTAAGCAACAATACAAACATCTATAATACAACAATATGTTTAATTTAATGTTTATAAAAACATCCTTATTTATTACCAGGAAGAAGGAGCGCGAGAGTGCACTCCGCCGCCTACAGTCGTCTATTCGTTCCGAGGATGACGAGTACCTCAGCGGAGCCCTGGCCGAGGAGGAGGCCCTGCTCGCCACATACCGGGCACTTCTGTAAATGGCTGCACTGGAATAATTTATAAGTGTCCCCAGAAGTACTAAAAGCCTATGCACACTACTTTATATATATACATATATTATGAGTAGCTATAACTGTGTAAGTACTTTGTCCGAATTATTCTCAATTTAGAATTCTGTACAGATACTATATTATGTGTACATAGTACATTTCAGTACATACTATATTATGTGTATATAGTACATTTCAGTACATACTATATTATGTGTACATAGTAGGAATACTATGTATGTGTGTGTAAATCGGTGAAGCCTGTTTTATGTTGTTTGTTGTAAGTCTTCCCACAACACATACTCTACTGTTATAACCACTAAAATGTCGATTATAATGTCGTATTTAGGTTTGGTACATATGTACTATAGACACTAAGTGTCTGTACCGTTATCAGCGTAAGTATAAATATATGTCCCGGTGCTATAAGTGTGTTTCTCACGATTCGTAAACGGACTACAAATATATATTCAGGGTTTCTTGCTATAATAGACTGAAAAATTATATTTTTTATATTTAATTATAACATAAATATATATTTTTATGTTAAACTTTTAGTATTTTTCTGTGTCTTCCAATGTATGCTTTAAAAATGGAAATTGCTTAATTTTGTTTAGTTTTTTACATAATTTTTAAATTAAATCTTAAATCTTTCAGTATAAGTTTGTAAATCAAAGTTATTACATAAAACATATAAATTATATAAGAAATCAGTTATAATACTGGTCAGTACTGTATGTATTAAGATGAAATTGATAATGGTTATGTTAACTAAGATATATACATAATATATAATAATAAGACTACATAATATGATGTACATGTGTATGTTTCTTGTGTTGGTGTCTTAATAAAAAATAAAACCACTTGAAAGTATTTTTATTAATAAAATCTTTAATGTTAACAATTTTTTGTATAAAATGGTGGGTTGTAATAATATAATTTTATATATCTTTTTTTTTGTCATGGGTGTCAATTCTTTACAATATGTCTGACACTATTTTTAATTTAAATCTAATGTTACGGTACTTGCACATAATGACAACGATTCAAGAGCGCTTTAAAATAGAGCTACTCTTAACATATGCCCATTTTTTACAGCGCTTGCAGCGATACAAGGGTTGCAATCGAATATACTAATTGACTTAGTCTGAACAGGCGCTGCTTGTATATGTCACTAAATATTCTTAGTTGTTACTGATGTACTACAAATTCCAAAAACATAACGTCGTTTTTGATGTACTCAAATTTATCGAGACTTGTGTGAGGAATAAATATATATTGGCGTTTCATCTGTATGACGTTGAGGTCCAACGATTCTGTTGACTTTGTCTTATCATCGCCCGAGTTATCGTAGTCGTGTCGTTTTGAGGAGGACTTCCGACGCAGGTCTAGAGATTTTACAATGTCGTTTGCCTGAAAATTAAAAAGATTTTACGTTTACCAAATAAGTACAGTGAGACTTCAGCTCACGTTATTAATGGTTTATGGTATTAATAACATGAGGATAGCCAGTAGGGTTACCGCCGCCGCCGAATTGGGGTGCCCGAACACGAGCATTAACTCTGTGTAAAATTTATTGCATCAGTATTGCGATTCATCCGCAACAGTTGTGTTTTTTATAAATAAATATTAGATGTACTTATTTAAGATTTATTATGAGGTTTACCTATATTATATACATAACGTATATAATCAATTAGACTCTAGTCTATTATTATAGTTTTCTACAATTAGATAAAATAGGTATAATACCTATTTTGAAATTCATATGAAAACGCAGTTTTTTCCACACAAAGTAGGTAATTAAAACTTTATTTAACAGATCTAACTCGCGTATAATTGGACTTCCTTCCTTTGGACACATTGTATTCCCTTAAAAATCGTTGCCTTCGAAATGTAGGGTTAAATTTGAAGTTTATAGTGTAAAATATAAAAGCAATTATACGCAAGTTGGATCGGTAAAAAAATACTATGTGTAAAGAATTTTTAAAATAATGATTCAAAATTATGAGGAAGTACATAAAATGAAATCATTTTTATTCCATCCTTATTATTTTTGTAATAAATAATAAAAATAATTATAGCAAAGAGTTGTTTTTACTTAGTTACATTGTTCAAGTGCACGGAAGCTTACAAAAAATACAAACAATAAACTACTGCGGCAACAAAGACACTTAGTGCAGTAAAAACCTTTTTTACTTTGAGTAATTATGATTAGTTGTATTTTTAAAGATTATAGATACGGTATCTGTATCTCTGTATGTATTTTGGTGCGGGTGAAATGATAGAAATACGTAAACAAGTGAAAAATTGTGTGACAGGTACATTTAGTACCTACAATAAAGAAACCAGTAACAGTGACGATGGTGTCTATTTTACGAAGTTAATTATTGTGGATTTAGACTACGATTCGATATCGTAATTTCTTTATATGCCTTGGTTACTTGCATTTTAATTTCTTCCTTTATTAAGCGGTCGCCCGACGCAACGACTTGAATTAGTACATAATAATATTATTTTTATTCTTTTTAGAGGTCTTTTTGTATCGCGGTTTTTTTAATTTTTAATTTATTTTTTTAGCTACGTTATAACTAGCGGTGCCAACGCCATATACCTACTTACTGTAGGTCCTTGAGTCTTCTCCCCGGCCCAGTTATTTTGATTTGAGAAATCCTATTAAGAGTATTATCGAATACTACTATTAAGAGTATAATAGAAATATATTTTTAAATATTTTATACATTGTTTACATAAGGTATTTAAAAAGCTTCTTGCATAAAAGCACTCAAGGCAATAACGACCTTCGTCACAACGCAAAACAAAGTATGTAATTTATTTCACTTGGTGTGAGCATCATTTTTATAGCAGACGTTATATTATTATTAAGTACCTATGTAATAATTTGACAACTATCTCTCGGTATAACTGAATCTAAATTTGATAAAAATAATAACTATATGCGAAACGAGCTTTCGTTCTAATACCGGTGTGTGTTAAGCAAAGGAGGTCACTCACAAATAAGCCAGAAGCGTTTTTCTTACCGGGCCCTTTCATGCTAAGTCTTTTAACAACTGTTGCGCTTGGATCGCACTTTAGGTGCAAAACTTAAAATAACAATATTACGCAGTGAAAATTGTTATAGACACTAAAAAACTCAATATTTATCACCATCTAATAACTGAATTGACAAAGCCAAAGTACAAAGACAAGTACAAGAAAAGACAAAGTATATATATTTTAGGGTGGTCCAAAATTTTTTTTTTCATTTCATACCATGAAAATATCTTAAAAAATGACGAAAAAATTTTTATGGTAAAGTTTGAGCTCTTGATATTAATATTAAGAGGTGGCGATTTTTTCTTTTTGATTTCCCATTTAAATAACACAGGAATATTTTTTATTTTTTTTGGATTTTTATGTATGTAATAACGGTCGAGTAAAAATAAAAACTTATTCTTGTAGAGAGTTTGACGATCTACAAAAAAGGTCTGATATGATTTTTGCTACTTTGATTCCTTTAAAAGTTACTCGAAGTTTCATTCCAATTCTTAATTGTAAAAAATCGTATTTAATTTTTTTTTAACTTTATCATTAAATAATGCCTGAAAATCAGAAAAATAGATTTTCGTTCACTTAATTGAAAAAAAATCAAAACTTAACTTTACCTGACATTATTCAGATAAAGTTAAGTTCAAGAAAATTATTATTTCCTGAAACAATGGCTACTTTTTTGCACTTGACTATTACGTATAGTATCAAATAAGAAACACCATGTTTTAATACTTCTCAAATTACAATGAATTTTTTAGATTATAATTTTTACTTTTTTTTTCTTTACAATCAAATCAAATTTGTTTTGTTGATGATAAAAAAAAACAGCTATAACTTTAACTCTAGATAATTTACGGCCGAAAACGTTTGGGTTGGAAGAACCGATTAAAAAATAGATTTGCAGTTCATTTTGATATAGCCTTAAAAATTTCGAATACCTAACTTAATTTGGAAATCAAAAAACTGAACCAATGAAGTTGATTATTATTAAATACAATTGAATACAAATCCAACTAGAGAAGATCTGACTTAGTAAACAATGTTAAATTGCACAGATCTTCTTTAACTTTGTTTACTAAGTTTTAAGTTTACCTAAGTTTTATTGACATGTCATTAACGCCATGAAGGTGGCGCCATAATTGACTACAGTGATATTAGCGGTAAAAAAATAAATTAACTCGATAAAAAAAATACAATGACTTTATCGAATTAGAAATACAAAAGTAATAAAAATTAAGATATTCCATACATTTGAGGCATTATTTAATAATAAAGTTTAAAAAAATGTAAATACTATTTTTACAATTATGAATTGGAATTAAACTTCGAATAACTTTTAAAGGAGAAGCTAGCAAAAAATCATATCAGAACTTTTTTGTATATTGTCAAATTCTCTACAAGAATAAGTTTTCGTTTTTAAAATCCAAACAAAATAAAAAAATATTCCTGTGTTATTTAAATGGAAAATCAAAAATTACAAATCGCCACCTCTTAATATTAATATCAAGAGCTCAAGCCTTACCAGAATTTTTTTTCGACATTTAAGATATTTTCATAGTATCATAAAAAAAATTAAAAAGTTATTTTTGCCCACCCCAAAAAAAATAAACATATATATATTATATATATATATTTATATATTACATATATAAATAAATATATATATTGTTTTGTGATTCTGATGAGAAGTATAAAGAAGAGTCTACATGTATTTTTTTCTGGCACTCCATAAATTATTTTATTATGGTGAAATGTATTAAGAAAATTCTTCAGAGTAGCTATCCAAGAATACGCTGCGTATTGAAGAGGCGTGTCCAGACCTGGCTCCTGTTAGCAGGCTGGTCCCTTAGCACGATGTTGATGGAGAGGTCGCAGGGCCAGTCCAGCAGCGCGTCGTAAGGACCGCCCGTGAGGCGCACTGTACTCGTCACGTGGCGTCCCTTCCACTTGCCGATGCCGTTCAGATTCACCTCAGCCTTTAATTTCATAGGATGGTTTTTTAGTACTATGACTCTTCAAGTTCAACATGGAACCCTCAATTAATAATTACTAACCTTCAAAGTATAACCATACTTGCTGGTACGGAAGAGAGGACTGGTAAGAACTGCATCTTTCTCCTTGGCCTCTTTCATTCGTGCCGCGAAATTATCTATTCTCCATATGAGATGACCTTCAAAAGAGATATAGTGGGTTTATGGATAGTATTAATAAGGGTTTACAATTGTACAAGTTGTAACAACCATCATCTCCTCCAAACTGAGGGTTGTCCAAACTGATCCTGGTTTGAAAGTCCACGAGCTCATTCCTCAACTTGTGGTAGGATTTCGTCAAGGCTCTGAGGTCTCTGGAAACCGTGTCCATCTTTATCGCGTACTCTGATGTTTCAGCACGGGCGTCTGCTGTAGCTACTTCCAAAACTGCTATACGATCTATTGCCTAGAAATAATTGAAATATGTATGTGAAATAAAAAAATATATTTCGACGTTGCATAGCTATATCAAAAATATAAGTATTAAAATAACCAAATACTTGTTTGATGACTTACCGGGCGGCCTCCCACCAGCTCGCTCGCCAGCTCTGCACGGTTCCCCGCATTGTATTCCTGAACTTCCTCTATTGACTGCTTCAGGTAGTTGACCATTTCCTCTGAAATTTATCCGTTGCATTTTTTTTTAATTTTTAAGTTTCATATTTTAACTACTAAGGTCTAAAGCTTGTTTGAACTTATAAAAGTAAAACAAGTAAAACCTACTTTCTTTTCGAATCAAATTTATAAAGAAATAAAAACTTCCTACGTTAAAATTTATTTTTCGAAGTGTTTTTATTTAAACAATTAAGAAAAAAGTTTTATAGTTAACACTTCGTATGACGTTGAGTGGGGCTATTTAACACACTCCCGCAATGTGATGCACTCACCAAGACCCTGAAATGACCGTATCCGTTGGTCATGCTGTGTCAGCGCCTGCTCAAGCAGTTCTCTCTCCCTCTGCTCGTGAACAAGGCTGCTTATGGCGCTTTCCAGCCTCATCACCGTACTCATTTGCTGGCTCTGCAGCTCCTGGAGGAACAGACAGACCCGTGTGTTGTGAACACTTAATGCGCTATAAATCATAAGCGTTTCCTCCATAACAATTGCTTTTGACGCTGTATATTTGTAAAGCAAGGTAATAATAACAAAATAAAACAATTTAGAAAATATGTTGCTTGTATTTTAACAAACTTATCGACTTTATACAAAAACTCTATCAGTGGTATATCACTCTATCGATATTATAGTTATAATTAAAAATATGATTATTTTGGTTACAAGAAATACAATGACATTAACACATATCATATTTTCTTATAAGATTTGAATTATAATCATGTAAAAAGCACCTGTAATGCTAGTTGAACGTTGGAGAGGTCATGTTTGAACTGGGCAGCCCAATTGGCTGACCTTTCTGCTTCGTCATCGACGGCAGCTCGCAGAGAGACTATGGTGGAAAGAAAGTGCTGGGTGCGTTCTTCAACTAACACCAGCTTGGAACGAAGTGTCTCTATTTCGGTAGATTGGACATCGCGATAATTGGACTCTTCTGTTAAAACTAACCTGGGAAGTTTTAATACACACTAGGGTAGGAAACAAAAGTAGATGAGCATAACTAAAATTAACTAGAACTTAGTGCATATGTATATTTACTTGATAGCAGTGATTTCCTTCTCAAGGTAAGTGACGCATTGCTCCAGTGGTATGGTCTGTGGTGTCCACGTGTGGTTTGAGGGGTTTGAGGGCGGGGGAGGAACTGGATCTGACACTCGGACATGACTGGGAGATGATACTTCACGACTCTGGAGTTAAAGTTATTGGTAATTTGTTATTGTATATTTGTATACTTTTTAAAACAGTGGGTCAGATTGAGTATCTTCTTTTGAATTTTACTTAAAACATTAAATGATATTTCTAACTACACAGAGAACCGGTAAATGCTCTTTCTCTATATAGTACAGATTCGTCTTTAGGTTAAATATTAACTTTACATTTCCTTTTCCTTTATAAAATTTCTATATGCTATCTCTCACCTTTTCCATCTGCGGACAATCTGCGACGTGTGTCTCTTTGTGTTTCCGCTGTATCCACGCGCCACAGCGTAGCGGGCACTGCTCTAAAATGCTGCCGCATTGCTTCAAATGGTTCTGTACAATTTGTTACAATTGATCATTATTCCGAAAATGCCAAATCAATGGGTTAATCTTTTGGGTATCTCAATGAATAGAAAATATATCTTTAATATTAATACGTTAATTCGTTGTTTGATAATAAAACCGTTTGTTTTATGATATCTATAATTTGTATTTTTATGATGATTTTTGAATTGATATGTACTAATTTTAGGAAGGCAGACAACACCATGACGTGTAATAACAGGTCCAGCACTATGTGATATCAAAACAAAGTAAACATTGGATTTGATTATAAAATGTAGGTATATGATTCTGTACATCGACAAGACCATCTTTACATTCCTTTATATTATCTCAAGTACCGATAACACGATATAAAAAAAGGTTCCTTACATACCGCTTCTGAATCAAGTTCGAGAAGAAACACTATCAAATATCGGATTACAAATGTCGGATTCAGATCTAAAGCGTTCATACAAATAGTACCAACTACAATAGTTCAATTATTCATTTCTAGGACTTAAATCAGATGCAGTGTGTAAGCGCCCTTATATATTTCTTGATTACAAATATTTTTTAACTTTTACGTCTTTCACAAACACTCATTGACACAATCCATGTATCTACCTGAAACAATACAGTTTCAGGTAGATACATTGTTTTGTAATGAGTGTTGTAATGACATTTTATAACTAAACAAACTATTGTTTCGACATGATAAAGCTACAACTCTAAAGGTACAAGATCTAGTGATGTTAAAAAAGGATATTCTGAAATAACTTATTAGTTTCAAGCTTTTAAAGTAATTCCAAATGGGTAGTACCGAGAAGGCGACATAGATTGCTAGCTTTATAGATGTTATTTCTGTCAGATCCCTTATACATTGATATTATCAGTGTATATACCATAATATTTATTAATCTATTTAGCCTTATCTAATTATTCTATTATTTGAGTACCTGTAGCTTCCCCATCTCAAACATCTCATTGCAGAAGTAGCAAGGATTGTCTTTGACTCTCTTATCATCAACGTCTGCGTCAATCCTCTTAATGCTCATTTTGGTACCAATTTTTACAAGCTATTCCACACATTTGACACAATAATAGTTCTTATTAAAGTTGAAGCCGTATCTTGACACACTCACTTGGCACTTATCTATAGTAATAGTTTGTTTTGGCACTATATTCTCTAGAATTAAACCTGACAATATCACTATATACCTAAACACACAATAAAACCGGGTTTAATCAGCAATAAATTACTTTAATTTCAATTTTTAGACAATACTAACAGTAAACGCCCCTCCGGCCAGACAAGTGAATCATGATATCATGACACCTGATAGCACTGATAACAGTGATAACAATTGTCAATTCAATGTAGGATCTATATATTAGTGGGTCAAGGTACAAAATAAAATCAATATTTCTGCTTCATTTTTGTCTAAATAGTAAATTCCAATAATACTATAGCTCATTTTAAAACCATCGCAAACAATCTTGAACCTCAACAATAAAATTAAATAATCGCAAATACTTGAATAACAATTAGTCAAATGAACAAATATTTAGAGATTTGTGCAACTTAATCATATTTTGTGTTAGTTTTTATGTGAAACCAATCTGTTAAGTAATCGATTCTTTGTCCGAAAACAATAATCTTATTAAAATTTAAAAACAATATTCAATAAATAAATTATATTATGATGATGATAGCCACAGTAGAATAGTGTGATGAATTAGGTACATACCATACAAATAATTTAAAAGAGGAAGTCTGAAAAAACAATTCTAGATTAACATACAGTGTGGACACAATACTTTACGTAACTTCACGCAAACATAGGATCATCCAACGACCCCTTGCTCTGAAATCAAGTAGGTACCACTTATCTGGTGGTAGGTATAAGAGCTATCGGACGCTATATAAAATATATATTTAATTCATTTTCATTTCATTATTCAAAACCAAACAATAGAAATATATGTATATAAATGAAAAACAAAATGTAATGTCTTTGAAAGTTAGTTTTTACATTGTGCGCTCTTAGTTTATCGTTTACGTCGAATCCTTGTGAATATCACTGTGGCGTATTTATCCTAGGGTCTTGGGGTCAGAGACTTTAGTCTTCAAGAGCTCCTGTTGTACTAGTCTGTACTAGTCACAGTTGTAACTGTACTAGTCACAGTTGTAACTTCTGTTGTAACAGTCATATTTTCTTCTTTCAATGGCCACAAATAGCATTTTTGCGTAGTGTTTAGATATTCGTTTTGACATTCCATCTATGCAAAAATATTGGGTCATTTTACGTTTAAATAGCCATGTACTAAGGAAGTTTGTATTATATTCAGTATACCTAATTTAGATCTGGTACACTTATCAAGGATTTGCTAATTAAACAAAAAATGGTTTGAAAATTAAAAACTGTGAGGGACAGGTAGGATTTTGTATTTAGTTAGTTGGTAATAAAGTGACGTAATTTTTTTGTTTAAACAAGTGAGTAACTAATTTAAACACGCTAAGTATTTGATAACTTACGCTCTTTATGGACATAAATGTTATACTTAATTTACTACTGTAGTAAATCCAATATACCTAGCTAAACATTTATTTTTATGACTTTCATCTGTTACATAGTATGTTTGTATCAGGTAATTACTTGGTATTTTATATCAGAAGAAGCATATTTTGATTTGGTATATCTGTTTTTAACCAACAACGGCGAAGTGAAGAAGAAGACGGTTTGTGTTTTTAACATGTACTATGTTCATCTATTCCCCCATATCTTTTAAACGAGCTATCAGAATGACAAATGATAAATATTTCTTAAAGGTAAAGAAGAACTCAACAATAAAATAGTTTTCTTAACGACTAGTCCCAAATAAAGTAGAAAATTACAAAACAACAATTTTAAAACGGTCCGAGTCTAAACAGACCCATCGATCCAATGTCAAGCATAAGTCTAGAAGAACAGACATATTTGTTTTTCAAGGAATACCTATTGTTCTATTTATTGTTCTGCCTTATGACAAGGTTTACCCAGAAGAATAGCGGCTCAACCTTCATAATCAAAAGGACATCATTAGGACAGAGTAAGGCAAGAGAAGTACTGTTCTGTTCTAACAACAATAATAGTAATAGAAGTGATGTTTTTCTGCACAACACGATGTGGTCTTCGACAAGATAACTGACATCATAATGATCTACTGATGACTTGCCGTTGACTTGATTGGTGTGACTTGATTGGACTCTAGTTTTAATAAAAATAAATAAAAAAAAAGTGTTCAGGATAAATACATTCACTGGATCGTTATTTACAGAAATTATATCCTCGAAATAAACTTTTATTTAAAGATAATAAAATACAGCCTATGCAAACCTTGAAGGTTTTGTAATATTAATAATAGAATTGTAGAAATCGGGTAAGTAGTCTCTATATATTACACTGTGCATAACATTACCTTGAAAATCAGTAGGTACCTACGTACAGTACAACAAAATGTTATTAAAATTACCTTTATTTTTTACAAAATTGATGCTTACATATAATTATTATAAATAACCCCGATAAGTTTTGCAACAAAGAAGGATAAAATTTTGTCTTAAAGGTTGCTGCTTCTGGATGACTCAACACCCAATAGTATCAGCACCATACTACAAAGTTTATTCTGACCTATTCCAAGACATTTACATGGGCTGTAATAATATTATCACCTTTTTTAAGCGTTAGGAAATCCTTTATTATATACTCGTATTATTTAGATACCACCTGGCCCTGATGTAAGCGTAGACGGTGACATACGACTCACTTAAAACGACGCCAATATACTCACTAAAACCTCCAAAACCAACAGGTACTGTCATGCCCTTAGCAGAAGATTCCCTGGCGACAGAACAGCAGAAATGACGCGACTGCCCTCGTCGCCCTCGTACCACTACTCACTAGGAGAGGCAGGATCGCTTTCGCACTTACCGTGACGCCCGGCGGCACTCCCCAGATGAGGGTGCCCCGAGCAACTTAGGGCACTCTCACGGCGTAAGCCTTTAGAAGGAGGATGGGGTCATCCTCATCTCCCACCCAGGACCAACCTAATTAAGTATGTGGAATTACTCCTAAAGTCTAAACAACACGATGAATATTTTTAATAAATAATTAACATCATACTTTTATTAGACATAAAAACCTTGTGTAAAAAACAATAAATGTAACATCCTAGCATTTTTTTTTTGCTACAGATAATCCTCGTAATTTATTTACAGAAACAAAAAACGTATACTTACCTAACTTTTAATACCTCTAATAAGAACGGCGGTGAATATTTTAAGACGAATTTAGACTTTAAATAACTCTTGTATTTATATATTCCGTACCTTTTGTATAATGCGTTTTTGTTGACACCTTTAAAAGGTTTACAAACAGATATTAAAGCCAATTTGAATTATTTTGATGTTTTGATGATCAATTATTTTTCTTAGTCTTGGTTGCCTAAAACAAAAGTATATTGTCTTTATCCGTTGATTTATCCTTTGTGTAAAAAAATAAGTAGTTCGAGATCAATAAACTATCTCAAATACTCAACGAATAGCAGTTTAAAAATTTTGCACAAAAACGTGGTTCACGAGTCATGGCCACATAAGACGAGTTTCCAAATTGTATAAGTGTTCAACGTTTTAGAGATAATACCAATACTAATTACTTTTATCATTTTAGAAAAAAAAGTTTTAAATTTAATTGCCATTTTTAATAAAGAATATTGACTTCTACTTCTATATTTGTTAATTTATATATATTTAGTTGAATATTTGAAAATATTTTAAAACATGTATAGCCATGTTAAGCTTATTTAAATTTTAAACCGGGAAACCAGGTAACAGTTTCCCAGAGGTCGCGGGATTCGAACCCCTGTCGGTTTCGGTTTATTTTTTATTCTATATTTATTTAAAATTTATTTAATAGTTTGTTTTATATATGTACTATAAATAACATTTCAAATTTGCAATCGTAATATACATTATTGTTTTGTTATTTCCTACTGCAATGTGTACATAATATCTTAGAATTTGAATAATTGCGCAATATAAAAATTTATTTATTTTATTAACAACAAAAAAAAAACATTAAAATGTTCTAAGTAAAACACTTGTACCTATCGTTAATTTGTTTACTTATTACATTCCAAATTATCAACATTTAGGTTTTACGTCAGTTTAGTAATATAGTTGCGTCTATATTTAAGTATGTATTGTAATTTAAAAAATAAATGGAAAACTCATTAAGAAACATTATTTTAGATTCAATTATTAATCCATCATAACATCGGAGAACAATAATATAACTATAATTTCAATTGTTTTAAATCTTTAGTAAATGTCATCCTGGCGGTATACAGATTAAAAGGACATTATACTCTGTTCGTATTCTAAACGAAAAGGCAACGTAGAGGTTGTAAATTAATTCTATGGACGGACGATGACCTTATCTCGTCCGTTCTTAATGTTTAAAACTTTAACAATCTATGTAAGATTAGTACTAGATTAGCAAGTTTAATTAGCAAGGATGCGGATTTTGTCTTTATTGCTTTTCTTAATAGGGTATTGATCATAATTTATAAGACATTTGTTTATCTCAACTTCATTTTAATAATGACTACATATTTTGTGACTATGTAAATGCATAGCAAATGTTATTTGCGAGACTTGTTAGATCGTATCAGGAACTATCAAAGTCAAGTTGCGTCATCCTGATCCTTGTTCTGCTCAAATGAAAGCTGAATTTATTAACATATTGTATCAAATATAAATTATTTAAATAAATATTAAATACCTATATGTTTTGGTGTGAAATGTACATTTTGCTTTTTTCTTTCAATTAATGACTTTACTGACTGACTGGCGAATTAAAAATATTGTAAATAGTATATAAATTGTCAAGTTATAAAGTAAAACTAATTAAGTAACAAGTAGATAGCCGTGCTACGTCCATTTATATGCCTTTTAATGTTTTAATCCAAAAATCTATTGATAAAAATCGTAACAATATTCGAAATTTTTCAAGAAACTTCAAAAGTATAAACACCTCACATAAATACAAAACCAGGAATTAAAGTAGGGCAGTAATATAGGTACCAACTTAAAAAAATATAGGTATTTTAACCGGTTGTTGGCCAAATTATTTATCAGCAGTTTAAAGATAAGTAAGAATGAGTTTTATTATAGTTTTGTGCGAACCTGTGTCCTTTGAGCGATTTATCATATTTACGAGACATTTAAGCTAAAGCGTTAAGTTTCATGATTTATTGAGGTACGAGTGCATTTTAAGAATTTAAGTTCTTGTGTTTATTTTAAGAATATTATTTTTAGAATAGCATTCATAAGAAACCAAACTAACATGTTACCATATACCTACAACTGATATGTACATTTAAGTACATACTTAATTTATAATTTAATATTACATTATAATTGTTACTATCATGAATTATCGGAATTAGTTACATAGTAATTACAATTCAAAACTAAAACTAAAACTGAAAACACGTATCCTTGCCAACTGTCACAAACATTATAGTCTAAGGTTACTTCATACTTCATACAATATCCCGAAACCTTGTTCAAAGGTAAAGAAAAACAATACCGTGTTAAATTAGTTTAATATTTCAAATTGCTTATTGCTAGTTGCTACCTGTCAACTGCATGTTTGAGTAATTGACGGATTAATTGTCATTTGTCATTGTCAGTTGTTATGTCAAGCAGTGCATTCTGCCAACCGGTAATCAACGATGAAATCATAAAGGAATAACGATCAGTTTGAATTTTGCTTTTATAACGTCCAGACGGTTCGTTCGTTGCACAAACTGTAGAAAAATCGCGAGTTTCAATTTTGTACTATTAAGCTTTGAATTATTTTATTTATTAGTTTATTATTTTATTGTGATCTGTGAAGTGATATCACAAGTTCTTAAACGGAAGTTTGTTGTTGTAAGTTGTTTTTTCTTTTTACATAAAACCTGTATTAGTTAAATAATATATTTATTATGTTATTTTAATTATACAATAATCAGTTATTAGCAGTTTTTTTTTTCCGAAACGCCAAAGAGTATTCATTTTCAGTTAAATAATTTCTCTTAATATATTATTTTATATTACCTTGGTCATTATTCTTCTTATTGCTAATATATTATTGATATTTTATTATACATTCTCATAAACATAAAATCTAAAACCTAAAATACCTAAGCTAAAGATTTTATATTTTGGAGAAAAAAAACTACTTAGTTTTTTTACACAGTTACATAAACTGGAACTTTCTAGTTTATGTTTAAAATTAAAAAAAAAAAATAACCTGCAAACGAAAGTATAATAAAACATATTTGCTTAAAAAATGTTGGAAAATAATTACCAAAAACAATGTTGTTTTAATTATGTAATTACGATAAAATTAAGAATTAAATAAAATAAAGAACCTATTTCTCTAATAAAATAAAGAATAAAGTAAAATAAAGAACCTACCTATATAATATAAGAATATGATATCATATGAAATATATGTTTCCATAATAATATGAAACAAACCATAGTTAGGTACGATAATATATTTATTATATAATATATAATAAAAATATTATGTTTAATATTTTTTATAACACATAATGGTAATTATACTATATACTATAGACTATTAATTACGTATCTGGAATTTCCAATAAGTAAAATAAGAATAAATTTACAAAAAATAAAGGTAGATGCCTTTATTTTTTATACATTTATCGGTGGAAAGAACATTGTCTCTCAATAAAAAATATGAAGTCAAAAGTTTATATAAAAATATTAAATAGGTATTAACAGACAATCACACTGCGTATATTATTTGTCTTAATTATAACAAAAGTTGTAATTTAAATAACTAATAATATTCTTTAAAGATTTTACAATTTTAAATATTTTATTAAATTTTATTACTTAGGCTAATATATTATAGATGTAATACCAGTGTATCAATGGCTTTAACGGTGGGAAGTGAAGGTGGCATAATAGGTGTCTATATTGTGTATAGTTATCACATGAACTCTTGCTTAAGTTTATGTGGTTAGCATTGATCAATCGTGTTACGAAATATTTTTATACTGTAATGTATAAAAAATATTTTCAATTTGACAGCCCTAAACTTGTTTCGAGCCATCAATTGTTTAAATATATTGACGGTTTATATTTTCAAATAATTTACGTATTGTGTCAACGCAATTTGTCGTTAATCGTAGTAAACGAATTAATACAAATTATAACTCATTTACTAGTTATTATTTTTTTTCACTAATAAAAACATTTTGACTAAAAAAAGAGAAATCAAGAAACTCGGAGAGAGAGAGAGATACGGAGGCTGTTAAGTGAGAAACTCGTGATCTATGAAGCAGGATTATCTTGAATATCATAACATGCAATTTATAATAATCCAAGAAGGCGCCTACCTTCCTATATTTATTATCATTATAGTGGAGTTTTTCCGCATTTAAATAATAAGTTAGAGGTCGCCGCAAATTTGTTATTGCGTTAGAACTGAATACGCGAATCATCTAACTACTTAATATATGGTTTTACCCCTTTAATAAAGAGTACTGGGTAGTATTACATCTGTACTGGTTTTTATTATAAAATGATAGGAATATTAGTTCAAAACTGACAATGAATTCGGAAAAGATGGAATTACCAAACCACACCACAAACTTTTAAAGTATTCAAAATCCGTCTGCTAGGGTCCTAGTAATAAAAACCATTTTAAAATCTGATTGTCTAATCATAGTAAAATATGATCTATGACACTATATAAAAATTCTCAGTATACTATAGATATATTATTGATTAGTTCAAAAATTTCAATAAATGTTCACAACAAATAAAGGTTAACATTTACAATAAATGAATTATTAAACATACGCTAAATAAAAATACACTATAATTACGATAAAAAACCTAAACCCTACCAACAAAAGGTCGTCTTACTTTGACTGACGTCTTCTTACGCTTTTTCCTTTGTTTTTTCATTTCTAAAGATCGACGTCAGCTTATTATTATGACTTAGTAATCATTATTTTTATTTTGTGTTTTTCCCAGAAAATAATTTTATTTAAGATCCTATTAAATTTATATAAATATAGAATGAAAAATAAACCTATCATATATATATATAACAGTATATAAGTATCATTATACGGTAGCTCAGTTGGTAGAGCGACGGGATGGTTTCGCGGGTTCGAGTCGGTTTCGGTTCGGTTTATTTTTCATTCTATATTTATATAAATTTAAACAAGCTCAACATGGCTATACATGTTTATAGATATGTTCAAACATTAAGATCCTGTTAGTAATTTAAAAATTATGTCTAATTTATTTGACAATTTTATTAGAAATTCCACAATTGTTTTTGTACTTTGGATTTGTAATCCATTAAATTTACCGATTTATTATTTATTCCAACTAATAATTATTGATTAAACTTGGATTTAAGCATGACATAACATAAGTCGTGTTACCATGACCTGCCTTTTGCTGTCGCTTTTGACTCAAATCTGTTAATGGTCAATCTTAGGTCAGGTATACACTTGCTTGGTTACACAGTATCCAAAGAATGTTACTTTATATACTTTCATAACTGTCAAGTAGGTCGGTTGGTCGACGTCAAAATTGCGATTACCAGATAAAAAATATATTATATATCTTTGTTAATGTAAAGTAATGCAATAGGTTTTTAATTTTAGTTTATCTTAATATTTCTTTTTATATCTTATACAAGTTTTTCGTAATAATACACAGTATTTTTTTTATTTTTTTGTTTTTTTTTTAAATAGATTATGTACCTATATCACTATAATGACGACAGAATTCAAATGTTTATCACATTTTGTTGCTAGATAAGAAATAACATAACCTTGGCAATGTTTTAATACTTAGGTACATGCACACATATGTTTTGCAAATGGAACCCGACAACTATTTTAATAATTTATGTATTTATCAAGGTCTGTATATTTATCAAAAGTTGCAAAAGAAGAATTTCATCTCAGTGTCAACTTTGAATGTGGGTCGTGTTGATGTAATTTCATCAAAACCGGTCCAGCTGTATTTAAACAACTTATGTTATAAATATAATATCTACATAATAAACAAAATTACCAAGCTTTCATAGATATAATTGATTGATAATCTATATTTAATTACCATAGACACTATTAATTGGTACTAGTTAATTAAGTAATAAATAGAATCAAGTTTAAATATTAATTCCAGTCTAGTTGTTATAATATCTGTGGTCTAGACTTTGGAGTACAACAAGTTATTGCGGTAATTGTTGCGGTGTTGATTAAAAGTATTAATAGAAAATAATATTAAAATAAAAAAATAATACCAATATTTGTTGTATATGAATGATTATCTTATTTTATCAAATACCTGAGTATAACTAAATTATCAAAAATAATAAAAAGGAACACTCTGCTTACTATATACCTCATATCTAAAGTATTGAAGTCAATAGACTATTTACTATTGACTAATAAGTATCATTTCCACAACTAAAGCAACAATTTCAATAACCAATTTATCCAATGCTAAGTCAACTAGCATACTAATATCGCATTGTGAAAAGGCTGTCAGTGAGCTAATTTTCCTATATTATTGGGGACTTAATCGCATTTTTTTTGGATGAAATAGTGCACTGTAGATTGGATACAGCTATGGGCGCATTAAGTGTCTACTTATCTTCTATGTGTCGGATATTTTTAAGCTTAACGTCTTTTACAGTTTAAATTTCATCTTATTTTGTAGATTGGATAATGAAATGAGAATGCTAAGTATCTACGTATCTTCTATGTATCGGATAATTTCACAATATTTCGATCTTGTCATAATATCGACTATTATTACAAAAAATCTAGTATATGAAAGACAATAGACGTTTTTTCTTCGTATTGTTGATTATATTTACCTATTTTATACTCAACCAAGCAGTTTATTTGATTTACCCAACCAAGACAAACATTTACTGAGATGATTATCAACATTTATGTATTACATATGCAGCATCTTTAGACTCAACGTTGCAAAATATATCTGTTAATCGATCAGCAAATGCTTGGACGGTGACACAGTTAAAACATCACTAATAAAAATCATAGAACTTGGCCTCAATAATTAAAATGTTATAATATGTCATGAAATATTTGAAATGATCATCAAATAATTGTGACGATGACACAATTAAATTAAATTTATAGATTAATAGTTGTTATTATTATTACGTTACAATATTATCTATTATGGTTCTTTATTTCTGTTGTCTAATATATATAATATATAAGGACCTATTGATATTTGATATATAACACTAATGTCATTGTTGGTATAAGTTTTTTATATAGAATAAAAAATAAACAGGATAACCCACAATCTCTTTAAATTTAACCGAAACATGTTTATACATATTAATAGATATTTTCAAACATTAATTTCAGTAGTGGCATGTTTTCAAAGTTAATTCATACTGCAAATTTAGAAATATGTGTTATAATTTTCTTAAGAGGCCTAACAGACATCACCGATAAAGACGATCACATATAGAATGCTTAATTCATCGAAACGGATTGGTATACGGTAGCTCAATTGGTAGACCGACGCACTATGGGACCGAACCGTGTGTACCGTCTCAAGAATCTGTAACTTTTTTATTAATTGAACTATTAAGCTGAAATTTGGTAAGCAGTATGTATAATATATATCTATCAAATAAAAAACATTTATTTTTATTTTTTTAAATTTTAATAAAAAAATAATTATTACAAAAATAAAAATGTATATTTTTTCATACTAAAATATAGTTTACCTGACTTAATGAACAATCATTGTAAAGTTTCATGATATAAAACTATTGTTTTGTATTTGACTTATATGAAAATTACTTGCAAAAAAACACAAACTTGATCAGCTTCATCTATTTTACCTTCAGACCGCAATCCTTGGACATATACATTAGGTATATACACGAGTCTATATTCTTGAATCAATTCCATATTCTTTCTTTTTTTCGATTTCTCTGATAGATCTTTTTAAAGACTTTGGTGATCGTCCACGTTCTCCAGCTGTAGAAGATGTGATATCCATTCGTTTTTCTTCTAATTGTACCTTAACCTCACCTCAACCATGTTGTATTTTTATTAAAGAAACGTTCTTTTGTTCGGTTAGATTTGGTCCAGCGATCGTTAAAAGCTGCTATGAGCGATTTTGAATACTTTTCACAACTAATTCACTTTTTGAAGAGGACAAATGATTTATTTCTTCTAAGTATTTTTTAGTATCTTCTGAATTTATGCGATGGTCAATGAAAAATACACATAACACTCATCGAGACAACAAATTCCTTCAATTTGAATAGTTACTTCTCATATTATTATATTATTTTTACCAAGACTGTATGTCGAAGTACAATAAAGCACAGGTAAATAACAATTGTCAAACAACAACTTTATAGGTAAATTCTGTGAGAAAAATATTATTATCTGCGGGTATTTATTGCGCTCTTCATCATTATCTATGAAGTTGGTTACCGGTACTGATATGATATGCAGTAACAAATTTAATCACCATATTCTTCTTCTTCCTTCATCTCAGTCAGTGGCGAAGTACATAATCTACATAAGAATTATTCAATACACACAGGGAACCACAAACGTTAAGCACATTCGACCGACCGAAAAAAATATTTAATACATTACACAGAGTATTCCCAACTTACCTACACTTTAATTTAGTTATTAATACATAATATTATTTAAGAATAAAATGTCAAAAATAATATTTTTTCCAAAAATCTTCCATTACAATTCTTAAAATATTTTCTTATACATTTTGTATTTTTTCCCGACTATTAGTTTTTTGTCTTATTTCAAATTCGGGCATTTTTTTTGGCCTTGGCTTCTATATGACTTGTTTTATGTGATACAGTCAAAACTACGACATCGGCAGACATCGCTAACTGTCAAAAGTCTAGTTAAAGTTTTTAGAAAGGAGAAATTATTAGGTACTGTATTTTTTTTGTTATACTTCTCCTGTTTTTACTTAAACGTCCATTTAAATGCTTTTCAAGTAAATCTAATATTATATAGGTATAACAATTATAGATTTTCATTGAAAATAATAAAAATTTGACCATGTAAACTTGAAGAATTCTGAGCGTCAATTGTGTAACGTTTTTTTGACCATCAAAATATATATATTCTAAATAAAATAAAACATATATATTCTATTTTAAATGCCAAATAATATGTATTAAACATTCAGTTAGCTATATGCATTAACAAAATTTTCAAAACCGAACATTCACAAAAGCCACTTTGAGACGGTTTGCACGGTTTCATCCCACAGTGCGACGAGACGGTTTCGCAGAGATCGCGGATTTGAATCACTGCCCGTATCAGATTATTTTTTGTCGTATATTTATTTAAATTTTGATTTAGTGCTATTTTTTTGTATGGAATGTAATATTTGTAGTGCATTTTTGTGGCATGCTAACATATTTCTTCTCTATACGGGTAATTCCTACATTACTTTGACATGAGGTAACTGACCCGCATTACTTTATATCTCTGAAACATAATGCCTAGATCCTATTTATAATTATTTATACATTATTTTTTTTTTATTTGCCTGTAGCTCAAAGTATAGCCTATAATATGCCGAGACTAATAAAACTGTTAGTTTGATAACATCTTACAGTCGGACTTGATGGAGTGACCCGAAGGTACCATTATGGATAGATGCTACTAGATCTCATAGACAAATAGAACTGGTTGCGAGTTTGGGCTCGTTTTGACAGGATCTCACTTTCAGACGTTATTATATACATTATTTAGTACGTCTTATGTGAAGTGTGCATTTTCAAGTCATAATATAAATTATACTTATATCATATTATAATATTTTTTGTTTGCGCGTTTATACAAATAATAATAAATAATGGACTCCAGTAGAACCATCCTGCTATGAAATGATCTCCTGAAAATCTATACCAGGTGGGTGGATGATCCTGCCCCTCTTGAAGATGACACTCTCTCTGTCATGTTATCTCATCACCATAAACCTCATTCAAATGATGATTTAATAGGTATGTAAATGTATTTATTTATCAAACATATTACAGGCATGAGAATAGTTTGAATATTTGTTGAATATCTAATAGCACAGAGTATTTTCCAAATAAGACAAAATGTTTTGGAAAATACCAACTTGGTTTACCTTTTGTTTTAGTCTCAAACTGTCCATTGTTATCACTCATATAAGGCAGCGAATAACAAAGCGATTGTATTAAAACTATAATAATTAATTTGAATGTTTGTTTATTTTCAATTTCATGATTATATGTTTAGGTAAAAGTACAGTAGGTATATTATAATTACTCGAAAATGGTGCTTATTTCATCACCTTACCCATATTGTTGTTTTAAACAAGCTTGGTTCAACATGTAGTTATATCATATTTTTATTATTCCTAAAGATCCAAAACATATTTCAATTGATAAGGAATTATTTGCAAGCAAGCGAACAAGATTTAGTTTAATAATTTACTATCAAAGATACCTAGTTTTTTTGTAATAAATTTCTTTAATTTTATTAAACACATTTACTCGGCTATGTTCACGTGAATTAATCGGAATTTTGCCAATGTTCACCTATTTACTAACTTTGCATGCATGGCGGACTCATTTATTATTTATTTATTTAGGTACCTTCTATGGATCTATTACTTATGCTCGAAGCATGGCGAACTCACGCAGCGTATCCGCCATGCTTCGAGGTCATGAATAGGAACCCCGAATGGGTTAAAAACTAGTGAGGCCAATCGCCATTTAATTTTCGTAAACATGGCCCGGTAAATATATAATTAATAATCAAAAATAATAATAATAAAGCATTAATCATTTAATTAAAACCAACAACAATTACAAACAAAGCTCGGTCACAGCTAGTATACGCTATAAATATTCAAACGAGGCTTTGAGTAAATCAAGATTGGATAGGAATGGTTATCCTTGTACCGTGAGAAATAATGAAGCTGAAAGGCTCTCAAGGAAATCAGAGAGTCATAGTAGGTACTAAAATATCTTCCCTTCCCTCAGTAACCACATCACTTTAATTAATTCGGTATCCAAAGAGTATTTATATTTCTGTTTAACGACAATATATTAGATTAGCCTACGTTTATTTCCGAACAGAAGAGATTCTTTCTAACCAGCAAACTTAACAACTTACCTTTCATATTAGGATTACAATGTAATTTTTAATTCGATTGTTTCCTGTTTTTTTATCTTATAAAACGATATGTACCTAACCGTCCTACATTCATTAATCGGCACCATAAGCTATAGGATAAGAAGAGAATGGATTGCAGATATGAGATACAAGATATCTCTGTTTCTCTCTGTCGTAATACATGCAGTTCCCATCGATGTGGTGTATGTGGCAATGTATTTTGCATTCATTGGTCTTGCTGTTTGTGGTAAAAATTAGGCCGGTGATTTCATTATTGTGAGATAGTGTTCTAGTTTACATGTTATATAAATGTGTACTGTCCCACCTGTAGTAATAAACAAACAATATATTTTTTTTTAATTTTGAAAATTAATAAAGATTTAAACTTAAAAAAGTTTAAGGTTGATTATAATTTCAAATTGTACACCGATAAAAACTAGAAATGATTACGACTGCAAAGCATTCTAAATGTCGAAGATCTAAATTTAATGAAATAATAATTTAAATTTAATTTAGTTTGAGTTTTACTATCTATGCTCACATAGATAGTAAAACGATTCTTAATTGGGTTTTGCGGTGCTTAGGTATATTCTTTACATTGTTTTAAAGAGATTCTTTGAGAGATGAAAATTTATTAATTATTTAAAATAGAAAAAAAATATATAATATTTTATCACAATTTTTAAAAGCAAATTTATGTGAAATTGGGCTATTAAATAAAATCTAAAGAATATTTTACATCCGATAAATTTGGTGTTATTTTTTTGGAAATCTTAAATTTATTATATTAATATGCGTTTACTTTTTACCACCAGCTTCTTTCGTTAATTAATTCTCGGTATGGTTTTGGACTACATTAAAAACACAACATTTTAACTACCAATTTTAACAATTTTAAATAATTAACAATTTTAAATAATTAATAGATTAATTCTCCACAAGAACGTTTTGTTGGGTAAAATTTAACGATTTTCTTAGATTTTGTATATAAATAATATATTATGATACAGGCATTATTAATACTGATGAAACCTATTTGTATTAAGAATAATAACGTTATCATGTATATTTATAAAGAAATAAAATCGAAGTATATGTTTGTAATTTACATATATTAGGTTTTTATTAAATACATATGAAACTTTATACAGTAGGTACTTACAATAATTTAAAAAAAACATCTGTCGGTATCTGTCTGTTTGTTCCGGCTTATCTCGATGATTTGAACAGGACTAGCACTGCTGATAGCTAATGTTATAAGGAGTAACTTAGGCAATATTAAAAAAAATAGTTTTTGTTTAAAAAAAATTAAATCAATAAAATAGTAAACAATATCTCATTCAAATAAGGGATATGTAGGTATATAAAAATTCCGCGCAAACGAAGTCGCAGGTAAAAGTTATAAATAACCACAGTAATAGTCTTTTATTTACCATTTATTACTCAATCAGATATTCCATTATATAAATGGAGATAAATGTACTCATGTATTTTATTTATTGACTAATCTTTTTTGTTGTACTTAGTTTTCAAATCAATATTACAGAAACAAAAAACAGACGTAGTGAACTACATATATATTTTTTTGTCATTGTAACCTATTAATATTAAAAAATCTGCTATCTTACTAGAACAAAAAATAACTTGAAAGCAAAAAAATAACTTGAAAGCAAAAAAATAACTAGCAGCGGAGCAATAACTACCGACCTTGTTCAACTCATCGTGGCATTATTGTTTTTATATAATTACCCTTCTGTACCTATTTTAAGAATTAATTAACATAATAAGTTATATAATGTTTTAAAGATTATTATTATTTATTATCATCAGCTTTTAGTATTGAAATTTAACTATTTTTACGGATTTAACTCATATAAATAATTATTTTTTTTAACTTACATTTTAAAGTTTTTTAAATTTATATGCCCGGTTATATTAGTTAAGTTATATGCCCGAAAACTATGGCTCGGAAACTTAGGAATCGTTGGAGATAGATGAGTGTTCATAGTACCTAAGTCTTTTGTTTTTGGTTTTTTCAAAGTCGTTGTATGACCTTTTCTCGTACAGGGATTTGAACCCAATATACGTACCTCTTGGTTACTATTCGTATACATTAAAGAACATATAATTTATATTTTAATTTATAAACGTGTATTCATATTATTAATTAACGGTCGTCATTTTTTTTGAGACATGTCGGATCACTTCAGTCTTAACTCTTTATTACGACAGGTTTAATATTATTTCCATTTTATTGGATGCTTATATTTTTGTTTAATTTATTTATATGATGAAAGAAAATTCTTTAAATTTCGGCAGAGTTTCGGAGTTTAGATAGTCGTGAGATACCATCGATTCCACATATCATGATTGTTGGAATATTTATAAAAATATCGATAGTATTCGTCAATAGGCTGCTGAATTTAGTTAATAGACATTCAGTAACTCATTAGCATTAATAAAAGTTATAACAATCTCTGTTATTTGGAACCTAAGAGTCAAGAAATCTACTAAGTCCATACATTATAAAGTACGAAGAATTTTCTACATATCTCTAAAAAACTAACAAGAATAAAACATATCTTTGCGAACGAACAAATCTTGATTTTAGAAAAAGATAACAACTTAAAACTGAAGAAATAAAACAAATAATGTAAACCCAGGCTCAGTTTGATATTTAATGAGAATATTATTACTGAGAAATACTAAACCTAAGTATGAAAGAAAATTATCTGTCAGGTGTTCTTTTATATTTATTTTTAGGTCTTTTTTTAAATTCGCAATTACATCCTTATAGTCTCCGCACATCTGGATGGGTGTAAACTTTTTTGAAGTGAGTAGTTTTTTCTCTTGTTTTTCTACCATTGTTTCTTCAATAGTTTCTTTTTCTTGTTTTTCTCAATGTTTTCGTTGGTACAAAGATACACAGACTTCTATGGTCCATGTCTATCTATCTTTCGATACCTATAAAAGAGAAAGTATGTATGTATGTTCCGTTTAAACTCCAAAACGGTTTGACCGATATTAACCACATTTTCAGAGGATCTGTAGATTGACCCAGCGGATAATCCTGTAAAGTTTGGTGACGATCGGAGCATTTTTTATTAAACTGTCAGTGACAGTTTTTTTCCTACTGATATTGTTTTTTTCATAAAACTATTTAAGGTCAGTTAAAACCTCATGACACTCATGTACAAGCTAGAAAAACGAGTAGAAGAAAATGAAATTCTGGTTCAATCATAATTATTATCGCGGTGGTTAATTCTAAGTAAGTTAATTCTTACATGTATTCAATATATTTTTTATTCTATATTTTGTGTTAATATATCTTTAAATTAAGCCCGGCGAAGCGGGCTGGATATGCTAGTACTTAATACAAACAATAACATATAAACGAAACAGGGTCCGTATAAAAAGTCTTACAAGATTTCTTATTTCTTTTTACTTTTAATAACAAGTCTATATTTTCTAGATAAATCTGTTCTTAAAATCTTTCATCTAGTGAAACAGTACAAATTCTTGTTTAAATTTAAAAGTCCGTTTTTGACCTACAAATATTATTTAATAATATATTTTGAAAATATTCCTATGTTATGTTAGCCTCAATTTACAGCGTCCAATAATATCTTCAAATATCCTAAAATGTCATTAAAGGAAAAAACAATTCTTGAATTATTCATCTTATTATGTAATAACTATTGAAATATGTATTTACATAAAAAAAGCAATATTGATTTATTATTTTAAAATTGTTAGTGATTTTATGCTGACGGCCATTTCTGCGTGCGATGAGACCGTAAGTAATTCAGTTGTCTTTATCGTGACATAGAATATAATATAATTGAGGTCAGAAGAACATTTATTATAGATTTAAATTTTATATAAAATCATTCATAATAATTCATTGCATCAGATATCAAGTCGTTTCCTTAATGCACCAATTTTATCTAAGCGCACTACTTGACCTCAAAAAAGCGACTAAGAGTATCCACCAATCAGATGAGAGCACTAACTCACTAACTGCCTTTTTACAATCTGAAATCGTACCCTACCTGATCTAGCGCTCGGTAGATTGGATAACAAAATGTCATATTCAAGAAATCAAAGAAATGTCAAAGTCAACGCTATTAATTTCAAACAGACATTTATTGCACATAAAAAGGTCTGTGTCTAGTTCCAATGGTAGGTTCATGGAAAAAACCGGCAAGAAATTCCATTGTTAACTTAATTATCGTTTTTAATACTATTGAGTATAGTTGATATGTGAGAAATTAGAATTCAAGTAAAGCATGGTACCGAAAGAACACTAAAATAACGAACTACACCACTACTACAGATTAAACTTTCTTAAAATGCGTTCTGAATGTCTCAAATAAAGAATTGTTAATGTTATATATTGTTAATACTTGGTATTATTATAATAACAGGAAAATCGTAATTATCTCAGTAGTTGGCTGCGTTGATATCTTTGTTGTATATTTTTTTATCTTGGAATTTGAGTTATAATTCGCATTGTTTAAATTATGCACTTAACTTAATAAGTTATATGAAATAATTAATAATTTGGTAGGATTAATTTTTTGTTCGTTATAATTATAATATGGCTATAAAAACCATACAAATAATTTTTGTTTAAATCATTTCCAATATTGCGTAGCATTCAAATTTAGTTATTAACATAAGTTATGTAATAATTAAACTAATGTTTGGACAGTTGGAATATTTTTCATACTCACTTTTTAAACATAGATCATTAAACCGAAGTGTTATAGGAAATAATATAACCAATATATATACACATATACCTATATGTGTGTGTGTGTGTGTGTGTTTATGTATTGGGTATATTCGTACATATAGCAACGTTTCGTATGATATGACACCAGTGACAATTTCTTGTCGCTTCCGAGACTTGTTATGTAAATACCATTGTATCATGGAACAAATTTGATGAGAAACTCCGAACACTACATAAACAATTTATGTATGTATGTATTGTATGTGTAGTATCAAATCCTCTTGTGTTTTTCAATGTTTATAAATATACTTAGAATTAAGAAGCGCCATCCAAATTGAATGTCGATATTAAATAGATAATTATACTTTTTTACAACATTGTTCAAAACAATTTATACGTCCTTTAAGTTATTTCAAATTATGCAAATGCGTACCGGAAGAGTCTTATCAAAGCAATGTTTTAAAACTTATTTACCTTCAAAATATGAGGAAGCTGTATAATTAAGATCCATGAATTCTCATTAAACTGCAATTAAAGTAATGTTAGATAACAGTTACACCCTAACGTCTTTGCAATTAGCCCTACTAATTAGGTACTTGACCCTAATAGATCTCTTATTTGTGTCAATGCAATGGTGAAAAGCAATATTTTTTACTTTTAACCCACTTCAAAAGGGAGGGATGATCATTTGGAAAAGGGATGATCATTTGTTTTCCTTTTTATGTATGTTAGTTATAAAAGTGCCGTATAACTTATGGGAAGGTGCTATACATATTAATACATATTTGCTCATCGCATCGTCTTTTTATGATAGTTTCATTTCAGATGTTTACAAGAATTAATGGTTAAATACCTGAACATAATATTATAAATTGAATATCAGACAAAAAGTACCATTTTAAAATAAATCCACAAAAAACGTAGGTTCCCGACTAGAAAATCCGACTAAAATCAATTGGACTGGGCTGAGTCAAAATAAAAATGTATATGTATATATATGTCGGAGATAGGAGGCATATTCGTGGCTTGTTCGGTATTGATGACGTCTTCTGGTACAGGATCCGAGGCGTAGGTCTCAGGCAATTAAACCACACAGACACAATATGACAATACTTGTATTTAATGTAGGTAATCAGATATCACAAATTTGGGTCCGGTCCCATTTGGGGGGGTCCGGACTGTAAGGCTCACACTAATAATCCTCTCAATAATCCTCTCGTCTCTCGGATATTTAAAATGTCTCCGGTGCCCCTCCAAACGATTCCGATCACGTGACTCGTTACGTCACGGCGTTCACACCCCACTGTTACAATGATATCAATTGAGTTACTAATTATCGTTAAATTAACGTGATCTGCGACATATATATATAATTTCGTCAAAAGGTAAACAAATGAACTAGTTGCAATTGATAAAAAACTACGTATTTATATCATAAGTCACAAAAGATGTAACAATCATGAACCTTGAATATAGGAATCAATTATCACATAAGCCATGGTACGCTATTTAGATTTGTAGGCCGTTAACAATTCAGTTAATCGGAAATGTATTATTATCAAATAATGGTTTAATCATGGTTATTTTGATATCCGCTCGTTAGAAGGATAACCATTAAATAATTTAATGTGGATAATACAAATATTATCACAGTTTGAATCATATATATATATATATATATATATACGTACCTATATACCTACGCGCCGTTGGTCGAATCGTTTTCGCCTAATGTATACCAGCACAATGGGGCTCGGGTTCGATTCCCGACTGGGGCAGGCATGTATGCGATGAGCATGTATGTCTGTATTTCTGGGTTTGGTGGTTTATTAAATATATTCGCAATGTTTATAATGTGTATTTCTATATACTTGTATCGCTGTCTGACAATCTTAACACAAGCAAATAATTTGCTTACTTAGGAATTAGACCAACGTATGTAATTGGCCTGTAATAATATTATTATTATAATATATAATATTATGAGGCAAAAAAGAGGATTTATAAAGTACCAGTCGAATTTGAAAAAAAAAATTGGATTTGACAACCTGTTAAGGATAGTTAAGTTTTATAATATCAAACTACGACCTTACAATATATATGTACAAAAATGCCTTTAAAACAAAGTAGTGATAAATAAGTATTGGAAGTGACTCTCCCAAAAATATGACTAAACCTGTATCCCACCTATTACTATATACCAATTCTTGGGTATTTAAGTTTTAAATGTCATCGTCAATATTAATTCAATAATTTGTACACAACGCGGATAACGAACTTTGTTTTAATCTGATGGAGACTGACCGGCCCTTTTTATTGATACATCTTCAAGTAAATTAACAAACACCCAACTGACTAAAAAACAATAACTTTTCACGAATATCGGCAAACAAGTTAGTTATTAATAGTAATAAAAATAATAATACGAAAAGATCTGAATACATGATAAGTTTTGGTTTAATTTTATTATTAACAAAAAATTATAATGAAGCGATATTTTCAGAAAGAGCAAGTACAGAGCACTGAAAGAATTATTATAATTTGTATTATATTTTTAATTCAGTATCTATAATAATTAATTTGCCTAATTATAAGGACCGTAAAGTGCTATTACAGTAGTCGAAGCTTCTCGCAAATTAAGCGAACAAATACTAAATTAATGTTTTAAAATATGTATATACATGTATAGTGATGTTAAGCTTATTTAAATTAATATAAATATAGAATGAAAAATAAAACGGCAGGGATCCGCAACCTCTGGGAAACCGTCCCGTCGATCTACCAATTGAGCTACCGTATCGCTGTCCATCACGGTGAATTAAGTACTCTATATGTGTCTTTATCAGGACGGTTGTGACATCTATAAGGCTTCTTTCGAAAATCCTAACCACTGTGTCTAATTTTGTACTAGGTATAGATAAACATTGAAAACATGCCACTACCAAAATTTATGTTTGAAATATATACCGAAATTAAAACTTATTTAAATTAATATGAATGTGGAATGAAAAATAAACGGACACTGGCAGGTATTCGAACCCTCGAACTCTGAGAAACCTAAATTATTTTTAAATCCAACTCGTATAGTTCTAGACTGTATCGCGTCCATACAAGAAAACCCTGTTTAATGTCAGCATAATATAATACATCTACTTTTCAATGAACATGATTATTGCAAATTACTTCAAGAGAAAACGTCTTAAATAAAGAAAAAACTATATAAGAACCTTGTAAGTTGTAACCCATAACTTGTACTCGTAATTCAATTTCATAGCTGACAAAACATTGTCACACACTATCTGTTATCACGACTATTTTCAAATAATATCACGTAGTATGTGCGAAATATAAAATACAGTCACGTTTTACTTAAGACTTGTACTGCTTAGTGCTAGGACGTGCCCACTGATCATATGAGATACAAAAACGAAAACAAAACAACACAAACAAAATCTTTTTAATAGTTGTTGTTTATTCGTTAATAATAATAATTAATATTGTTGTATAAAATCGTTGGTATCACGGGTATAAAAACCACGAACTTCCTAATGAAATTGCTTGATCATTGAACAGGACATCTAAATAGTCAATTGCCTAACTCTATCACTTAACACTCAGGCAAATAACTTTCGCTACCTTGACTGCCTATTGTGGTCATTTATTACTTTCACCCAAGATGTTCCAAGATAAATATAACCTAAGTTCTCTCGTCTCATGTCTCTCGTTCTCGCCCTTCCATGTATCTTGTAAATCATTATTCGGCTGATATTCGAAGAAAGACAAAAACGTATTAATACTATAATATGGATCCCAATATATTTACTTTTACTTTTGTTTTTATAAGTTTACGATCTATTATCATACGCATATTGATTTATAACTTGTCCTTGTTTTTAATATGTTAATAAATATTAAGTATATTTTTTTTTCCAAGATATTATATAAGTATAAATAGATTAAAAGAAAAATCAAATATCATTATTTTAAACAGATTTATTAATTAATTATTATCAATTATTTTGTAAAATTCCAATTTTATTTCTTATTTGTGGAAATTATAAACTTATAGATTATTTAAGGATTATTATCTGTAAACTGATATTACATCACAAAACCTTACTATTTCACAGATTTTTAGATAAAAATATTACTAGAGTTAGTAACAATTAATTATTGTTTTAATTTTAAAATAACACTTTTTCAACTATAATTCATGATTAATTTCAATGCAGGCAAATAAAACTTCAACATAAAGTGGTATAAATAACATTGTTAGTAATACTTAATGAGTTGGTTCATTTAAATAATTAGCTCTTAAATATGATTTGAACGTTTTATAAATAACATTCAACTGTTTTGTCCTTTTGTTAATACATAGAGACAGCTAACTTTATCTTTAAGTAAATAAAGTAAGAAACTTTAAACGATCTATCATACTTCTGAATTAGACAGGGTCTCCTGGGTGGTTGCGGAATTTACTTGGCAGCCAATTCTCAGTAACCTGTAACAGTCCTGTCTCAGTAACTTGATGGATAAAAGAAGGTTTCTTTTAAACATTAAAAACAACATTTAGTCTCGTATCCATTTTGTTTTATGTTTTTTTACGTTGTTTGTTCAAAAAATGTCATTGTTGTTACAGTTAAAACAATACACTTTATTATATACCGTGTTGATAAAGATATCTAATATATCTTTTTTACATATAATGAACACAATACCTACGTGTATTTTTTTTTATATTTACAAATAAACTGACATAATAAAAAAACGCTTTTATAAAATTGTAAGAACAGCATCCTAACATGATTAAGAATCACATTCTGGTCACAGCATCAAATTATTGTCTAACTCATTATGAATTATACACGTATAAAAATACTCTTTTAGGGATTAGAGTATAAGAAATCCCTGTATCGCCCGGTTTTAACATATAAATAAGGTACAAAAAATAAACCCGGAGTCGGCACTATGAATCACCCCATTTGGGAATCGAACCCACTACCTTTGGTTAAATGATCAGGATTGTTAGATACCGACTGTTTGACCATCCAATAGTCATCCACTATTCTAAATTTAGGCATGTTTGTTTTTCTTTGTTTATTTAAGATGCATTACATTACAGGTGCTTATATAAACATGACCTTAGAAAACCAATTTTGAGAAAAATATTGTAAATATATAAATAGTAACTGTAAGTGTGGATGACCCTTGATCTCTGACGCAATTCAGTTTTTATTTCATACTATAGTTAAATATTACATTTCCTTGGTTTGTTTTTGTGCTCTGTTTTAAAACTACATTAATAATGGGTTGGTATAAGATCAATGCTTCGTTGAAACCGGTCATGGAAAACATAGGGATATATGTATAATGTTATATTCGACAGAGTATCGTTGTTTTGTGAGAACACCTGAATATTTTATAAGCAGTTCCATAGTAGGTAATTAGTATGCTACCACATAAACAGAGCGGTAAGTTGCTTTTATATCTGGATGGCCTTTTGAATATTTATAGATATACTTATATTTTTTGTCCACAGTTGGTCTATAATGATTCCTTAAACAAGTAGGATAATTTGCCGGAGGATTGAATGAACAAAGTTCTATATTCAATTTGCAAATACCACTACTGCCGTAATATTTATTCTGACACCTCATAAAAGTTTTTTTTTTATTTATGCAACTTGTTTTATTATATTTACATTTGCATAAAAAACATCAGCAAAGGATTATTAAAGCGTTGTAGAAGGCGCGAATAAATTACCGTGTTTATATGTTACTATAATTTAGGTAAATGTCAGAAACACAGGTAAAAAACAGGTCATTTGAATATACAGGATACCTAATTTTGAAGTTTATTTCAATCTCCATTAATGAGATTAACAGAGATTAATTCAGTTCCAGGATCTTCTTTTGACATGTGACTCCCTGTTCCATGGGTACAAAATTCAAATTCATCAACAGACAGATCTCAAACCCGCGTTCTCTGGAAGGCGTCCCCGTCATCTACCAAATTAGATACGGGGTTGTTATTTAAATAAATCTGTACCTATTATGAAGTAATCAATTATAAAGTACGATGTATATACAAATCTAAAAAAAACAATTAACAAACTTAAATCCTTAAACGTTCTGCGATTACAGATGACGTTTTGTGACGTTACTGCAATTGAAAAGATATTGATTTTTATTCGTTTTTTATGGAATTAAAGTCACAGTAAAACATTAATTAAAAACCAAAGGCTTTCAATGGAAACTATAGGTATATGTAAATCTTTTTGTAACTTTCGTGTGACGTCAGAGATATTAAAAAAAGGTAACGTTCATTAATTTCGCGGTATTTTTGAACTTGCAACTTTATTGTATATTTTTATTAATCTTCATAAAAAGTATACAATGCAATTCTCAAACAGATAATAAAATTGAGCGTTCAATATAACTTATAAAAAATATCATTTTCCTACAATAGCCCTGTATTATTGCCAAAAAATGTAGTACATATAAGTATTATTCGGCAATCAGCTTCTTATATTTTATGAGGTTTATCTAAAATAAACTATGATATGATGAACTGGTATCCAAGCAATAATTTAAAAAAATAATTAATTAATTAATTGTTATTAATTTAATTTTATTTTTTTAATATTTACTGCCGATTGTTGACATTATCTTGCTTCAATATTTCTTTGAAACATGTTTCAAAACATGCCATTGTTTTGTGAATATTAAAAATAAACTTTAAAAATCTAAAACTCTAAAAATCTTTAAAATACACTTTAATCATTCTTTTATTTATTTTTGTCAAAACTTATTTACCCTTTAACTATATCAAAATAAAAGTAGGTAGGTCCTTACTTAATATAGTATCTATTAATAAAAACCGCATCAAAATCCGTTGAATAGTTTTGAACATTTTAGAATACATAAGGACTTTAAGCATACATAAGGATAGACATCGGGAATCGACTTTATTTTATACTATGTAATAATTTCTAACAATACTTGTCACGGATGAGTTAGAAGTCTCAAAAATATCCCTATGTATATACAAATATACATGAGGATATCCCTATGAGGGTAAACTTTGTTTTTGGTGAGGACCTCTAAAATGGCGGTCTTTTTATTTGCAACAAGTCTCGTAAACTGTCAAAATAAATTAAATTGAAAATAATTAAAATAAAAATTAAGTGTATACAACAAATACCAAAAACTAGATACAAAATTTATTGAACTTGCCTAAAAACTTTTACAATAAACAGAGGCTGTCGGCCAGAGAATAGCAAGTGCCTAAATAAATACTTTTTTCCATCAATTTCATACTTTACTTCGGTATCAGTAGTAATAAGTAATAACATTGAAATAAAACTATTTATACTGATTCTACTCGCGTTTAATGAATTAAGTTTGAAATTTACATTTTAAATCGAACCCGACGTTAGAATAACATCGTCAGAAACATATTAAAATGTCATAATTATATGGTTTATCATATATTACTAAAAAACGAATTTAGCTTAAACATATGTATATTAACTTTTTTCATTTAAATCCGATGTTTTAAATGCTTTGCTAATAAATATATATAATGTATCAAGTTTCAGATTATTAATTAATTTAATCTTACTCTAAAACGACAACCTTGTCTAACCTTTGGTGTTCATTTACATATTTTATAGGCATAGATATACATTATTTTTTATTTTACTAAAAATACCGTTACAATATACAAGGTCATTGACATGTAAAAATTATCAAAATGTATATTGAAGCAAATAAAAAATAATAATTTTGTGAATTTTTAATATTATCTCTTCTGTTTTACGATTCTTTGATGTAAATTAGGTTTACTTGCCGTAACTAACTACTGACTGTTCTCAATCAAGTCTCGCTTCATGAAAGTCCTTCAGATAATAACCACTTGGCCATCCTAATACATAGCACGTTTTTCTTGTCATTTCCTGAATTTGAACTATGATCTATCATTATATCGTTATATGAAATGTGCACCCGAATTATGCTAATTGTTTTATATAACGACAAAATTAATGTGAGTAATTCTACCAATTACCAATGACTATGCTGAATATGCTGATGGTTCAACAATTACCTACTTACTTACAATTCTAGACATGTTGCTTTACTGTAATTACTTGGGTAGTCTATTGGAGTTTGTAGAATAATGGGGCATAATTATTATCGTTTAAATGTTAAAGTTAAGTTTAGAATCCATTAAAACGTTGTAAATGTGAGAGCATACTAGAACTACTAATGGCGGGGATAGTTATTCTTGTCTTCTTTTCGTTACGGTTTACTTAAGTTCTAATTTGTTCTAACATATCAATTATGACTGTGATTCAAATAATAAATACATACTATAAAAAATGAATTTATAATTTTTATTATAAATTCATTTTTATAAATAAGTTAAAAAAGTATGCATGGAGTTCCTTGCCGTTTCTCTGAAACTGTGAAACGGAGTTCATCTTATTATAAGTACTAAATATTCGTATTTGAATTAACAGAAAAAAAAATCCTTGTCATTTTGTATGTTAAAGAAAGGGTCTCCAATACCAAAGTTGTTTTGAAATCAAACTAACACAACAACTTTGTTTCAAAATGGATTAATATATAAAATAGAATTGAATGAAGTGATAATCAAAATAACAAGCTTTGGTTCAGTAGTCAGGGCTGTTAACCTCATTATTATAATTTTGAAAAAAATATTTGAGCGAAAACTCATACTTTATATAATATTGAACTGTTTCCTTACCATTTTAAAATGCATCATAATATTATCAACAGTGATGGTGTCGTCTGACGTGACCTTATCATGGCGGCGGCCCTGCAGGTTCGGCTGCTGCTGTGGAAGGACTATCTTATACGAAAGCGGAAACCGGTAAGTTCGACATTTTGTTGGCTTTTAAAACCTTCTAAAGAAGAATGGTATTAATCTTATTTTATTTGCTATATACAATATACATCGTATCATATTTAATATTTATTGCTTAAAAAAATACTGAACTGACAAAATAAATTGGAAAGAAAAACATTTATGGATACGTGCGTACATATTAATTTATTTAGCCCTTATGCAATTGTGTTAAATATTTCTATGATTTTTGTTTTATTATAGATAACCCTGTCAGGGGTGGCGTGGGCCACCCTGGTGATGTTATGTCTCTATGCGGTTAGAATCAATGTAGATAATACAGACTATCCTACATGTGAGTACACTTATGAAATAAACTTAAGTATTCTATACTATAAAAAATAACTTATTTTTTATAATTTATATTGCGTACGCAGGTCAGTTCGCAGCGCGAGCGTTACCCAGCGCCGGAGTACTTAATTTTCTTCAATCGTTTATATGCAACGTTAACAATGAATGCACAGATTTTGACAAGTTTGAAGAGATACCTGCTTATGAAAAATCTAGGTAAGATTGTGACATAAGCAAATCAGAACAAATGTAATCCTACGAATTAATTGTAAATAGCTAGTAGGGAGACATTTCTAAAAAGTATATTTGTATATTTTTCCTTTTTTCAGCTTTAGCAAACTCAAACGCGAGCTGTCTCCCCTCCTGAGCGACGGGGACACGCCGGTCTCTATGAGCACAGTTCTGCACGGCGCACGATTGCTCTCAACCCTAGCAAATGTCGCCGACAACCCTGTACTACTAAATTTTACAAGTTAGTACAAAATAACAAGCTCTTAGATATCCCCTACGTAATATTAGTATTCATAAATGTTATTGACACCCGTCTGATAGTAGCCGTTAGCGTCCGTTTTACTTAAAAATGTGTTAAACCTATTCATATTAAATTAATTGTTGTGTGTATAGTTAATCTGTTTTTATATATATTTCCTTAGGAAACGGGTTACATGTTAGCGATTTGTTCAGTAATCCTAAAAGAGCTAAACGTTATTTATCGAAGAAGCTTGATCTTTCTGATGATGTGTCTAATAGTGTACTGCTAGCAGAGGTCGGACTGAATGGTGTAAGTCAATTTCTACATATACTATATATTTTTTTTAAATCGTTTCCCTATTTTAAATTTAAATATTAGTTTTTGTATCGTAGCATTTTTTAACTTATTATACTTTCAGATATTTAACGGAGGCATAGATAGATGTAACATAGACTCCGTAGCAAACATCATAAAAATTAATAACTCGGAACATCTGAAAGTTTTTGTAGAAAAATTATGTGCTTTGTCCAAGAAGGAAGTTGAAAATCTAGTCGTGGATTTATTTTTAAAAGTTGATTTAGGAAAATATGTTAAAATGGTCAGTATCAAAATAAAAAAAATACGCAAAAACAATATAAAGCAATTATATTATAACAAATAATAAAACTTTATATTATCTTGTAGTTAGGCGACATGTACTCCAAGCTCAGTGGCGACAGCAGCTTTCTAAAGCTTGGAGACATGGTGAGTGCGGTGCTCCGGATGATGGCACCAGGAAGCTTCCTGCCCCAGGAACTGGCTACCGAGGATGAATTTAGCTATATTAATATGACAATGTAAGTTTTTCTTATCTTAGGCATAAGAATTCCTACTAAATGAATAAAAAATATACAAATAAGTATTTCATAGAATTGGTCTTGAAGTTTTTTATTTATACCATATCCCATAAAGTATCTTATAAATAATTAATACAATGAAATTAATTTATTTATAATGCATTATTAGGATACATGGTTGACTATAAATTCTTCTGATATTCTCGTTTTAGGCTTACAAAAGTTATGGATCTTTTTGAACCGACATTTGGAGAGACAGAATCATTTAAATCTATGAAAGAAGTTGTTGACACTGCAGTGCTTGGATCTCAATATTTACACAAGTTCCTTGTAAGTGATGATAGTTCGGACAGTACGAGTACAGCTGTCTCTAGTATTAGTACTATGATGGGCTTTGACAAGGTGAAACAAATCTATAAAAAGATTGTAGATGTTGTTAGCGAAACTAGTTCCGAAAATGTGTCTGATTGTTTTTTTAATATGTAAGTATCTTAACATTTTAAAATACAAGTACATGTTTGGATATGTACTTGTACATGTATTATACAGAATATTCTTTGTAATATTTTTATAAACAATTTCAGTTTATCGCGTGTAGTAAATTTCGTCTTCAAATGGTTGCCGGACAACGAAAAACATGATATATTATTTTATTCAACACTATTTTCAAAATTGGTGGAAGGCAGTCAAAAAGTTATTAACATCAACGCCGATATAGAGAGTGTTGCCTACAATGTGTCCTTAAGGAACCCCAAAGGCGTTAAACTACTTTTGAGTCTTCCTCCCAAAATAGTCGGTAATGGTTTGGAAGCTTTAGCTGATGCTGAAAGAACTCAAGTAAATATTATTATTGAACCATCAGATTATTTTTCTGTTTCTATTTATTTCGTAACCATTCTGGTTTATTATACTAATACAGATGTGTTTTTAATTAGATACTAACTTCAAAACTTAACGATCCTGGTCAAATATTTTGTGATATAAATGGAATTAGGAGTGTCTTCTTAGTCTCTAATGATGAAGCAGACAAATTAAAGAATCAGCTTTGTAACGACGTCTGGAAGAGTTATATTAATGACTTGGTCTCATCTTTTGGTATCTACGATGTAAAAGAGAATGTACGTATTACTTTTTACAACTTAATATAATTATAATAATATGTGTAAATTTAAATACAAAAATATATTATGATGTTTACTTTTTAAACAGATCAACAGTATGGCGGCACTTTTTGTATTGAAAACTATTGGTAAGGATATAAGCGATCAATTATACAGCATAGACAAAGATGTCAACATCCTCAAAAACTTTATAATAACTGTAAAAAACATGGACGACCAAGAAAGAGTCCACGTTGATTGGGCAACAGCATTTAATATTTCGGAAAATTCTGAACTCCTGAAAGTTTTTAAAAGCAAAGAACATTTGGGAAAACAAATGCTGTGAGTGTTACGTAACTACTGAGTTCAATAACATCGACCATAAATAGAATTATTGTGTAATACATATAAACCCGAAATAGATTTTTTTACTAATTGTTTAGACCTTTTTACAATAACTCATATTAACTCAAAAATAGATATAAAATCTGTAATAAATAGTTTATACTAATCATTCTTATAAAAACTGTAAAAAATAAAATAGTTACTATAAAATAAAATGTTTTACTAAAAATAATTTATTTAACATACTTCTTTACCTAACTATCAAACATGTTCATAGCATAACAGTCCATGGTGCCTTCGCCAAAGAGGTAGTACGTCAGAATCCTCTTCTAGAGTATAAAATCTCTCCTTTTCTTAAGGATATGGCCGTTATGGTAGACGCCATGAATAGGCAGCTGGATATCGCACCCCGGGAGTTACAGGAAATAGCTAAGAAGCTGTATCCGGATATAGTGCAGACTCTACTGGCTACCGCTGTCGACGAAGATAAGGTTGGTATTTGTGGACTTTTTTTTCATTTAGGGGAACTGTACACCAAGTCAAAAATAATTGTGTAATCGTACATAATTACTTCTATTATTTCCAGACGTACCTGATATTATCCACGCCATGTGTGGATGTACTTTGTAACGGACCAGATAACGCGGGCTCTTATCTTAATTTTCCTCTTAATATAAATAAAGATGAACTTGTTCCTGTTCTGTGTAACATGACACTTGCCATTGAAGAAGGTTTGACAAGAGACTCAATTATAGGAAAAGTGGTAAGAATATGAAAATATAGCGTTTTTGTTAAAAAAAATATGTTGAAAATATATTTCGACTGATATTGGATATATATTTTTAGATTACCAAAATAAAGACATCAAAGCACTCGGTTTTGGATGAAATCAATTGGACTCAACTTATTACCGATCTAAATAATTTGTATGTAAAACTGAACAACGACTATACTTATTTATTTGACAAAACATTCGGGATGAACGAAACGTTGCAGAAAAAAGTAATGAAAGAAATAGAAGAGACCAAAGAGTTCTGGTTTAGTTTTAGAAATCTAAACCGAGCGATGCATTTAAGGTTTGGAAATAATCTAAATAGCTGTTACATTAACCGCCCCGTTGGTCGAGTGGTTAGCGCAGACGCCTAACGTGTCACGGCGCAATGGGGCTCGGGTTCGATTCCCGGCGGAGACAGGCATTTTATGTGATGAGCATAAATGTCTGTTTCTGGGTTTGGTCGTTTATTAAATATATTTTCAGTATTTATATGTGTATTTCTATGTATTTGTATCGTTGTCTAACACCCTTAACACAAGCAAATAATTTGCTTACTTAGGGGTTAGATCAATGTGTGTAATTTGTCCTGATATTATTATTATTATTATTATTATTATTATACTTCTAAATACAGTACTCTTTAAAGTTTACACTGTTTTAAAATATATTTTTTTAGTATAAAGCTGGGTTTTCGACTGCTAGACTTCCTAGACTATGGAAGCTTCGACATCTCTCAACCCATGTGGAAAGAACTTAAACTGCGTCTCAATTCCGCCGTCGGACCCATAAGTGTAGTCCATGATGTGTTGAAGGTTATAGGAGGTAAACTTTGAAAGTTCTTTGCATGTTGTGTCTTCCAACGTATATTTTAGATAATATGTTTCTACGCTATCACAAAATTAGAAATTTTCTTTTACTTAAGACCGTTTACCGAAAAGTTATCTGTTAAAGATTGCCCTTATCAATAAAATCGCCTTTGCATATTAGATATTTTAATTTTTTGAGCTCCGTTACATATATTTTTTTGTGTGCAATAAAGGGTTTTTATTTATCTATCATGGTACCTTCATCTCATCCAATCATTAAAAATAAGGATCGAGATTGTACTATTCGGGTTACAGCAGAACTCAAAAATCATTTACAGATATACCCGTTACTCCTGTACTACTTAGGTATTAGGAATCACATCTTCATTGAATTATTTGCTTATTATTAGAATACCTTTAAATTCCTTGTTATTTTTTCACGTGGTTCTCTTCAAAATACCTTAATTAATGGAAAATAAATGTCATAACGATACAATAAATAAAATCAATATTTATCAACAGACAAATCCGGGAATGACTCGCGACCCATCCCAGGTGCTGGCTCATTGAGGGCCCTCGTGATTGGGGCTCCACAGCTTATTACTGATACTGTGGACCTCATCATACGAGACGACACTGATGTAATGTCCAATCAAAATTTATTTAAAACTCATCTGTCATTAATATACTACCAATGTGGTCTAAAGCGTTGTTGATGTTCCCTGTCTGCTGATTTTCCCCTCTAATTCTCGAAACTACTGAATTTCGCTTTTACACAGATTCAGCCAATTATCTCTCTTCTCAATGCCGTCATTCCCTGGCCGTGCGTCTCAATTACCACCGCACTAGAGCTGCATCCATCCTCGGTACAAACAGTTCAAGCAATAGAGAAACTGATGTGCTTGGAGCCCGAACTCCAAGAGGAGTGGAGGACATACTTAGAGGAGAAGAAGGTTTATGTATGTGTAATTAAATAGTTTTCTGTGACATTACATAATTTATATATGCATATAAATAATTAGGTGTTTAGGTTTATATAAAAGCTATGAAAATTAAACAACTTTTCGTTTAGGAATTTACTATTTACATAAAATACATGTAGCAAAGAAAATAGTTTAGAGTATTAAAAATATATATCTATAAATGATTTTTTTTTTAATTTTAGCCTGAAAATTGGAACATGACAGAATTACCAAAAAATATCTTCCTAAAATTCTCGGCGGCATTCGACTTACTCGTCAAAGACTTGGATATCGTCAACGAATTGTTCAACCAAGCTTTTACAGAATCGGATGACGGATCTACGACCTTTGCATCGGCCATAACATATTCCATAGATGCCTTTAAAAACCGTATTAAAAATGAAACTTTATCGTATGTCCCCAAGATAAATATTTTTTTTCTATAATATAACTTTACAATACCTTAAATTGGTTTATTAACACATTTTAGAAAATTCTTCTCAAAAGTGGACACAGTACTCAACTCCATTAACACATCGTCTATACAAGACACTGTTTCACTCAATATACTATGGAAGGACTATCTGAACTGCTCACATGCTCGAAGAGGTCAAATCATAGACGACAATTGTAAAACTCTTGGCAGAGCGACCTGGAAGAACACTTTAAAATTTTTCTCTGTAGCCTTTCAAAATGTTACCGAAGACCTCTCTACTTATTTGAGGGAAAGCCGTGGTTAGTTTATTTATTTAATATTTTAGAATCTTCGAGTCAAACAAAAAATGAAGTAACGGTTAAGTTTAATTTCAATGTTATTGTATATTTTATTCTTGTTTTAGGGCCAAATGCCACAGTCCTGCAGAAGCTCGGGTTTACTAGAAATACTGGATTGTACATGTTGTACGATAAGCTCCCAGACTTCCTAGCAGTATTGATTAACTCATATTTTGACTACGGATTTATGAGTAAAGTTAGTAAAACTACTCACTTCAATTTTTTATATACAAATTAAGCCACCATAACCAATTCCTAATATATAAAGGTACGTCGCGCGTCCGAATCCCAGTTCTGGGACTGCGAGGAGTTAGTGGGTGCCCTAGTCCCCGCAGCTCCCGGAGCGCCCGCTCTTACTGCGCCAGCGCGCACTCTTCTATGTCCGTCTCTGTTGCACTGGGTGTCCATGCCAAGAGGGGACAACTCTATCATTGATCTGTTCACTAAGCCTGTAAGTTCATAAGTAATCTTATTAAAAAGCAACAATACCCGGTTATCAAAAAATATTTCTTAATAAACCCTGTTTGTATATCATTAAAAATACCTCATTCGTTTTAGCAATACCTATTTTTCTCAATGGAAGTTTCAAATCTAACGGGCGAATACGAGAAGGCCTACACGAATTTTAACGAACTTACCAATATATTAAACAATGCTTCATACACAGAAACCACTTTTACTGAAGATATAAAAATAAGCAAACTAAGAGAAAACTTGGTTCAAGCAGTTGATATGGTTTTATCTTATAGTATAAAAGACACTGAACCAAGTTATCGGAGGTTTAGTGAAAATAATAAAAAACAATACTTTGCAATGGTTTACCTGACTAGAGTCGTTACTATGATAAACAAAATAACAACTGCTCTGAATACCTTCAACATGACAGATGTATATTCAAAGTACTTGGAAGCGGAATTACCAATCATACAAAAAGCATTTAAGCGTCGACCCTCTGAAGTAATCGCATTTCATTTTGATTTGATAACAAATGTTCTATGGATTAATGATCCAAAATATAATATGGTTGAAGCATTAACTAACGCATGCAATAGATTGAACAATAGAGATAAATCAAAGGATATTTTGGTAGAATTGGATAGAGTTAAGGCTCAGATGTGTGCAAAACAGTACACATTACTGTATGGAGCTTTACAAGAAGTGGTAAAGGAAGATTTTGATGCAGCCAGAAACAGCTTAATGAATGTCGTTGAAGTGATGGAAGGTGGTGCTGTTGAAGACATATCAGTGTTCTTTAATGAAAGGTTTGTTTTAAATATTTGTTATATTATAAGACATTTCATAAAAAAAAACTTAAGAATCCTATCAAATTTTAGGAAGGAGCTAGTTGATTCCCTAAAAACATCAGTCAAATACGCTTACGATCTCGGCATGCCGATCTATTTAAAATATCTTCAAAATAACCTGAAACACTACGATATCATACTGAGTTTCCTTTCTGGAGATAACTGGTGGGGAGAACTTAGAAAGCTATACAATGGATCGCAAGCAAGAGGATTTTTTGATACAGTAGAACAAGTTTTCGATATCTCTGAAGATATCCTAACACATTTGGACAAAATACACGTAAGCATGAATTTGAACTTAACCATCATTCTATAACAATAACGTACAGATTCGAGCTATTAATATTGAGTTTGATTGTCGGTGGTAATTTATTCTTGAATTCATTGCATTCGTTTTGACAGAGGAAACTACTATTGTCACAACTTCATCCTGACATTATTCGTATCCTAGCTAGTGAAGCTGTTACGAGACGTGAACGTGAACAGCACGGCAGCACTGTGTCGCGTGTCGCTATCGGATTACGCGCCTGACGGATCCGGCGCACTGTCCTCGCTTTTGAAGCGCGCGTGCTTCGGGAACCGAACGCTTCTTTTGCGGGAGCTGCCGACACTTCTATTCGTTTCACAGGTCAGAAGCGTGACTCCAGTTATACTAAATTATCTTTTATAAATTGAACGAAAAAAATACCTCTGGGAAACCGTCCCGTGGCTCTATCAATTGAGTATCGCTTAGACAATCACTTAGGCTCTAACGTATCGTTTAGACAATGTCTCAATTGGTAGAGCGATGGGACGATTTCCCAGAGGTCGCGGGTTCGAATCCCTTCAAGTATCGGTTTATTTTTCATTCTATATTTATGTAAATTTAAACTAAAAAAATTCCATTGTGAAGTATTTTAACACTTTATCAGGGTCTCGATGACAATCTCCAAATATCAACAGAAGTAGATTATGGCACCTTATACTCGGATATGTCGAACACTGAATCAAAAATAGAGCAAATAAGAGAAGGACCGAAATCTCCATCGCGACCTTCATGGATCACCGAAGAGAAGTTAAAGAGATTTAGGACTGTGGCTATTAATCTCTTGTCCAAGGAATCTTTGATCGATATATCGTTTGGACTACTAAGTAACGTTGTGGACGCCGGTACTTTATTTTTAAATAATAGGTAAGAATAGTCTTAGTAATTGAGCCAAGTTATTGATCTCGATCAAATGGTTATCAACAAACTCCTTATACACATATCTAATTAAAAATTTTTATACTACCCAGCCAATGCACCGTGTGCTCGCCGCTTACAAGCTGGCTAAAGCAGCTAGACCTGCAGTTGTACAAGCGCCAGGAGTATGATTCGCTATTGTGTGCACTTGACGCCATGAAGCTGGACGAGATACATGCAGCTCTCAAGAATAACTTTCACTGGGATATGGCCATTACCGAGGTAGTAATGAATAGAATATCTTTTCATTTATATTTAAAAATGTATCTACCTTCCTTAATAAATATTGAAGTTTCATTTAAAAATATATCCATTTTTAATATAAGAAGTTTTTAAAATTAATTATAATTGTTTGTATTGCATTATTTATATTTCTTTTATATCATTCTCCAACGGAATCTTCATTCCACAGTTAATATCGACACGTAATTACACCAAGTACGAGCTTAACAAATCAATGAATGAGTTGCTAGAGCAAGTGAAGCTGCACCTGTTAGAGGATGTTAGTACCAACGGCACCAAGTTGTTCCAATGTTTGGCCAACAATGTCACAAGAAATATGTTTGGGAATGCTGCATTGTAAGATTTTTTTATTGTTTGGCAACTTATGAAAATAAAAAATTATAAAGCTTTTTATAATAGTTCTAGGAACTTTTTTTATATTGATTTGTTGTTTAAAGTTCCAATACTTTATTTAATTATTATTATCACGATCCTTCTGGAATTTTTCAAATAGACTGCTTTATGACCAAGTAAGATATTTATCAATTTATTTTTTTTCAGGTTCGCAAAAGTTCTATCACGAACGGCCAAGCTTATTAGATCAATTCTACCTCATCTACAAGAGATACCTGGCATCACAGAGTTGTCGTATTTCGAACAACTGTACATACACGTAGCTCATAAACTACACGCTAACGATACTCTAGCAAAATATATTAATGACAAAACATTTAGTAACAAAATAATGGAGATTGTTAAAAATAAGAAATTGGTTCAAGCCATTGAAAATTCTGATATAGACTTATTTGTGGTATGTTTTAGTTGTTTATCTTTGATTGTAGTTATTTTTAGTAGGTCTTACTTATATTATTATTGATTTAAGATTAAAGAGGGAAAGTTATCTAAGGATTCAGTATTCATTAACCATATTCCCTGGGATGATATATGTAGGAATTATGATTGTGATAAAATTATGTCAACTATAAGCACTTACATTAACAGGACACTCGTGCAAGAAAATGTGAGTATATCAATATATTCTTTAATCTTTTTTGATTTATAACTATTCTAAATACCTATAAATGTAACTAGACTATACCAATCTAAGTATTGCAAGAATTATTGTAAGAGTGCTTTTACTTCACTTCCTGGACCACAAAATGTCGATACAAATCTATTGTTCTGTAACATCTCTCGATCTGGTTACAAACAAGAATTGATTTTATTATATATATTTTTTAATGTGATACTTAGAATTTTGAAAACTTACGAAAGAAATTTATAAGTAATATATTACACTTAAATCCTATGGGCACTTAAACAATAATCTAAACTTATTCGTGTAGTTGCTGACCAAACAAAAATCTGAATTCTGGAAGTTTACCTTTATATCGAATATAGTCCAGCACATGGAAGACTTTGTGGAACATCTCGCGGGGGTCGTGGGACGAGTGAGTGAGATAGATGTAGTGGGGATGAGAGAGGGAAAAATGGTATCTATACTGGATGCTATGCTGACATTGCTGCGAGATGACTTCATGGATTCGCTGGAGCATAGGTACGACTATATATATAAATTCATAAAGGCATTATTATAACATCATGACAACTAAATGTAGCTAACAAAATAAACTACCATTTATAAGTATAGAATTTATTTGTAAAAATGATTTTAATTTTGAATATTTAGTGAACATCCATCCTAGAATTGTATGTTGAGTTAGGTTTGGTTGGGATTTACTTGTAAAACATATTAATCTTTAAAATGAGTGTTTTCTATTGTCCAATAATTGTTGAATGCAATATTAATATATATATATATATTAAAAGTGTTAGTGTTGCTGTAAAGTATTGTAAAGTGAATATTTATTTAAATAAGTTATTTTTCAGTATTAAAAAATCGTACTATCGTTATTTAGTGTGCTAGGAGTACTACAGCTGCTGGAACCGTTACATCACGGAACAGCTCTGGAATTCGATATCAGGGCGGTCACCGACGGACTTAAGATACTACGCCATCTCAAGAATTTCCTCATACAACAGGGTTATAAAAGTAATGATAATAATAAAATTAGGAAAATATTAATTATTATTACCATCTAAACATTTTTTTTTATTAAATGATATATTTTTTAAGAATGTTTATTAATGTTTTTAGAATGTGTATTAATGTTTTTAGAAACGTTTTTTTATCCTAAAATCAACCAACTGTCACTAATATAAGTCCTATCTATCCTGGCAGTGCGTGTGTCCACCTTCTTCCCCGATTCTTATCGCATCGAGTCCTCTCTCAACGAGCTGGGGATCAACAATACAAATTTTTGGTCCATGGCCGCATCTAGGATACGAGCCGGACAAATAGGGATTGAATCTGTATGTACTTATTTTAATTTATGAAACTTCTAAGCAACAGGCAATTTAAAATAATTATTTGCAGACGGCATACTTAATTAAATCTTAAATATAAGACTCATAAAACATTTTTTATGTGAGTATTGAATAAAATTTCATATCAAACTCAAGACCTATCTTTATTTGATATTTTTATGAGATAGTAACATAGGCGATGTTCCGTCAGGTACTATCCCACCGAGGTTCCATCCGCGACTTCCTATGCGACATTGACACCATGTCCCAGGCGCTGATCCCGGGGGACTTGGAGCCCGTGTCCCGGGACGACGTATTAGGTGCCGTCGTGGAACAGTTCTGTGACGCCGACGATGACCTGGCCAGAAATATCTTGCTTGTGCTCATCGAAAATGTCAATTTCCCTGAAGTTATGAAAATTGTAAGTTTAATTTAATTTGTCGTTATTATTTCGTTAGTCCATTTGATTAACAATATCATTGCTTAAATATCTAAGCAATATTATTGCTTAAGATTCTTTTCATTACGAAACTAAAAGTGATCCAAATGAGAATTCATTTATTAATTTGTATGTATATAATTTGTCTTTGTTACAGATAAAGACAGAACTAATATCTCAACTCTTCAAGGCATCTAATTTAACACAATCGGAAGGAAATGATGTAATATCTAAATTAAATGACATCGGCACATATTTACCACAGATGCGGGAAAGCTTCGAAAAAATTGGGGATACTTTGGCAAATGAACCACTTGTAGCACGCTTAAAGAAGGGATCTGTTGGTGAAGTTTTGGGTTGTAAGTTTATATTTGGACTTTTTAGCATCTGTTTCGCTTATTATTTGCATACTTGCATTCTTTAAAAACTGTCGATAATAAAGACCAACACAAACGCCTCTTAATGCACATCAACCAAAATGGAAACCACATATCGTTCTAGCGCCCGACTTCTTCTCGGAGGCTGGCAACATGATGTGTGGGACTCCAATGTATGCTCAGCTTGGACGTCTCTACCGCTCTGTGGCGCGCGCTCCGGATCAAAAGACAGAGCCCGATCAAAAGCAGCTAGACGCCTTGCCCAGTGGGTGATTTTTTTTTAAAGAAATGATTCATATTTTTTTATTTATTTATAAACTAGAAGTTATCTTATATATTTTTTTTATTTTGTGCTATTATTTTGAATTATTTTGATTAAATAAATTTAATAAAAATAAAAAATACGATTGTTCAGTTTCAAAAATATTGAAGCTTAGAATAGAATTAATAGATTTTATCATCACCGAAAAGTCACACTCTTGTTTACTTGTTAGTGTTATCTGTTATGTTTTATAGCGGAATATTGTCGCTCCTTGTACAAGGACATCGTTCGTATGGAGGGTGGCAAGATCTTATGGAGCTTTGTGAAACCACTGGTAATGGGCAAGATTCTATACACGCCATCCAGTCCAACCGTCACCAGAATTATTGAGAAGGTGATGCTCTTTGTAGCAATAAGCATTCCAAGTTGTGAATTTATCTTCTGGACTATTTTCAATTATATACAATATCCTTCTCACAGGCAAACGCGACATTCTCTCCAATGATGCGTCTGATGAATATGGTCCACGAATTCTCCTCCTCGTTCCCTCACATTCAAAACCTCACCCATCACCGCGATGGGCTTAAGACATTGCAGAATTTGGTAACAATGCCTAGGTTCCGGCAACTGCGTGAGACTCTTATCGGAAACGTTTCAGCGCCGGATGTGGACGTCGATCAGATCTTCGATCAGCTTGGAGACGTCGAGGTAAGCGGTCCACTTCATTAGAAAATTGGACTGATCTCTGGCGAGGTAAAATCTTTTGCCTCAGGTGAATAAAAAAACATGCGACATCCCCTAGTCGCTGGGCTCGCTGCTGTCCCGCTCTTCGTCGTTGCTCCACTGTGTGTCGACGCAGCGCTTCGCCCCCGCAGCCTCCGAACACGACCTGGCGCAGGAGGCGGCCAGACTCACTATGATCAATGAGTTCTCTGCCGGTGAGCAAACATTTGTTGACTCTTCTCTGATGTGAACCTTACTTTCCATCTTATAAAGATGGAAAGTGAGGTTCACATTAATAGATTTTTATACGACAAAATATATGTTTATATATTACTTAAACAGGTCTCGTATTTATGGATGTAACAGAATCGAACCATTTTCCTACCAACATCTCCTACAAAATACGAATGGACATTGAAAACGCACCGACTACGAAAAGAATAAAAAACTAGTACGTAGTACTTTCCTTTATTAGATTAGTATTTCTTTTATTAGTTACAATTTCATCCTTTACATAACAATTTAAATGCATTTATATTAATAATATCCATTGTATTTCATCAGCTTCTGGACTCCAGGACCAGAAGGTAGTTTCTTAGAGAACATGAGATACTTCCGAGGTTTCGTTCAGATACAGGATATCATAGACAAAGCGATCATAGAATTGTCTATGGAAAATTCTGGTAATATCAAGAAGAGAGAAATAAAAGAGAAAAGCGACTGGGCTACATACACGCAACAGCTTCCATATCCCTGTTATAAGAAAGACTTGTAAGTATTTACAAATGTAAAAAATGATTTTTTCATTTCATCATAATAGTGGACGTAAAGTCATGTTCACGCACAAGACGAAAATTTTAAATAATAATATAATAATATCATTACGAAGGCACTTACTAATTAGTTTATAAGAAATTGTTATTATTATACTTATTTAAGGTATTACAAAAATATTTAAAAATAAAAATCAAATTTATCTAGTTTCCAGACCTCCCTGTACGAATCTCAATCGCTTATCGTAGCGTTCTTCTTCTCGCTCTTGTTCAGCGTGTGCTCGGCCGTAAGGTTCATCGTGAAAGACAAGGAGACCGGCAACACTATGGTAATGCCCACTTAAGTGTAATTTAATTACACTATATCTGTATATCAAAAATCCCGACTTCATAAGGAACATCATACAATTGAACTAGACATTCATACATTTTATAAATGGAATTTAAATGTTTTATACGCCAGATGTTAATGCATTCATTACCAGTGGGGAAAAAATAAGGGCTTAAAACTGCCTGGAGTACAGGATCCCTGGGGGGTGGGGCACAGCGACAATGAATTTGTCGGTTAATACTATGAATATATTAACGTAAGTTTGAATTAATAAAGCCATAAGACCGTTTTCGCTATTTTATATATAAATTATTCTTTTAACAGTTAATGTCTGTAATGGGGGTGGACCTGCGCTGTCACACGTTGTCGTGGTTCGTGTCTTCGTTCCTGGAGCTAGTTCTGACAATGTGCTGCGTGTGCGGCGTGCTGTGCGGCGGCCACGTACTGCCGCGCTCTGATCCAGGCCTGGTGCTGTCGCTGCTACTGGTGTACTGCTTCTCCGTACTCACATTCTGGTACTTGAGTAATTTTAATGTAAACTATTGAAATTTCATGGCTTTTGCTCATAGCATTCAAACGAATGTCAAACACAAAACATGATTATTTAGACTAATTTATTATATGTTTTATTCTCTTTCCCCCTCCAGTTACATGATGTCAAAAATGTTTTCTGTCGCGGGCTCAGCGGCTGTGGTTTCCGGACTGGCCTATCTACTTAGCTTTATGCCCTTCGTACTCATTTTGTCGCTGGAGGCTGTCATGACCAGCTCACTTAAAATATTTGTTGTGAGTATCATAATTAAAACTTTAAAATATAATAAACGTCATTTACACAATCAAAAACACATTTTATATGTTTTTTGTTTGTGTGACAAAACAATCGACTCGAATCGACAATTCAAATTATTTCAATTCAATCACAATACATGTATTTTTTATTTAAACTTGGAATTTAATATTCAGAGTCTCTCGATGTCATCGTCTCTTTGCTACGGCTTTTTGTTTATCACACGCTTGGAGGCCATGGGAACGGGCGCGGGCTGGGCCCAGCTGTGGGAAACGCCCGAGGGCTCCACGGACATGAGCATCGGCATCGCCGGTCTCATGGTGTTAGCCGATGGGATATTATATCTAATTGTGGGATTAGTGCTGGATAGATTCTTTGGTAAGCTAAGTTTTTTGTATGAAATGTTTTACGCCATTATTATATATTAATTATGCTAATGATTGCCGAAAAATAACATCAGCCAATGAATATATTTCCCATGAACAGGTATCAAAACAACGAACAATATCACAGTCCTGCAAGCCTCGGATGAGAAGGCCGGGGTGAGCATCGTCAACGTGTCCAAGGAGTACACCGCAGGCGCGCGGGCGCTGGATGGTGTGTGCATGGAACTGCACCGGGGACAGATCACCACTCTGCTGGGACACAACGGGGCCGGGAAGACCACACTCATGTGAGTTAACTAACTAACCAGTGGCATTTTTTTATTTAAACTTGTTTAAATCACATCAAATTCTAATCATCTGAGTAAGTTTCAATATAGGGATTTAAGTAATGGGATATTTGATTTATTAAATAATAATTCACATAATTAAATAACTTAGAAAACACAAGGAAGATACAGTTCCGAATTTTACTAATGACAATCAAATGTATATTTGGTTAATTAAATCTTAACTTCACCACATAGAAGGTTAATCATAAAGTCTTTTTACGAAGATTTATCTCATTTATCTTAATCTTTATTTTAGAAAAATTCTAACCGGTATGCTTAAACCGACGAAGGGGCACGTTATCGTACGCACGGAAGAAGACGCTGAAATCGCGCGTCTGGGCGTATGTCCGCAACATGACGTGTTATTTGAACAGCTATCGGCTCGCGAGCACGTACAGCTGTACGCTCAGCTCAAGAGCGGCCGCACGCTGACAGACGTGAAGGACGAGGTTGACAGGTAAACGACCACGTATATTACAATAGAATTGTATTCGAAACTCAGTGGAACCCCAATTATTTAGGACATTTTACAGATAATTGAGTGTTGATTCGGCCAGTGTAGTTGTGTGATATGGATTTTTTTGAACATCAATAGTAGTAGTAGTAGTAGTAAATATACCCAAAGACAAGATGTCTGTGATAGAAATGAATCCCTTTAATTCATTTTGTAATCTGAAACGAATTGATCCGACTATAGGCCGGTATGGCTTAATATTGAGGTGGTATGTTACCCGCAGCATGCTGTCAGTGTTGTCGCTGGGCGCGGTGTGCGATAGGCCGGTATCACAGCTGTCGGGCGGCACGAGGCGGCGCCTGTGCGTGGCGCTGGCTTTCGTAGGACGACCGGCGCTCGTGTCGTTGGACGAGCCCACCGCCGGCGTCGATCCAGCGGCAAGGCGGTGAGACATAACTGCTTAACTCATCCGTCACTGGTGATATAGTCTGCAAATATAAACATACTTCCCGTTGCATACGTAAGAGCATATTTGTAAGATAATTATAAATATGTATTAAACAATAAGTATTTAGTTTTATTTTTCAGATCGAGTTTTTAAAGTATGTCTAGGTCCATGACGTGGTTCATATAGTTATTTTATTGTTAATCAATTAATTTTGTCATTATACTGTGGGTCGTTCTTGTAACAGAGATATCTGGTCGATGATAATGAAGCTTCGTGAGAACAGAACCATCTTGATGACGACACATCATCTTGATGAAGCGGAGCTGCTCAGCGACCAGATAATTATCATGCACAAGGTGGATTACAATAGCCATAGACATTATTACTCATATTATCCTTGACATCAACATTTTAACAATTTCTATTATCTAGGGCCAAATCCACACTACAGGCTCTCCAATAGAAATCAAACGAACCCTTGGTACAGGATACAAATTAACGGTCACATACCCTGAACCGGCAAAGTCAGAAGATGTATCAGAGGAGTTGGGTATAGAAGAAAAAACTAAGGATCTGTTGGCAGTTGTAAGAAATGTGATAAAAAATGCGAACTTGGTTGATGTTACTGGTTCTGAGGTAGAAATCAATCTTCCTTTCTACGACGCCAATGGAGTTAGTAATGAGTAAGTTACTAAAAATTGTACCGACAATACCATACTCTTCTAAAAAATAATTATAACTTTATCAGACATCAATACTGATAATTATTACATTTTAGTGGCAATGACTAATCGTTATTCTAAAATCATAAACATAAACAGTGCTATCAGTGTACTTTAAACGGATAAGTTGTATTTTAAAATCTGTGCACTCCAGCCTTCAAGGCGCGTGCGAGGCGTTAGAGAGCGCGCAGGGAGCAGGGCAGCGACAGGTGGCACTGGACTGCAGCAGCCTGGAACAGGTGTTCCATGACCTTTGCCGACGAGCCGACGCCGAACCACAGACTATAGAGTGTGGTGAGTTGAGGTTGTAGGAATAATCGGAGCGCGTGCCCCTGGACTGCACTAGCTGGCAAAAGCAGAAGTTGTGATTGATATCAAGTGTAATTGTTTAGTTTTATTTTGTCACCGCAACCCTTTCTTCGATTTTAGATGTACTCTCCCTTCCCGAGTCCTCCACAAGTGTCTCGGGAAGTAGCAAGGAAGATTTGACTCCTCTAGTGGACCTCGATGGACCCTTTAAGGGCACTATTTCCCAGCAATTTTGGGCCCTCATGTATGCACGATATCTGCACTACATTAGGAACAAGTAAGTCATTCATTGTATTCTTAATTCATATTCTTGACATTATTCGGTCATGAAATTATTTTTATCTTAGTTTATGTTAATTTTGTTTTATATAATTTATATAATTGTTTTTTTTTCTCAGTTAAAGTGAAATAATTTCTCAGTAAATGACGATATAAAGAATATAGAAAAGATGAAACTAATCCACAGATGGCTGGTGTTGATCCTCATAGTGCTACCGTCGCTGTTCCTTGCAACGGCCATGGCATTCTCCAGCATCCGACCTCCCGCAGACATCGAGGTATCCCTCGCGCTAGAGCCACAGCTCTATGAACCTTCCACGCGCTTCATTGTGTGAGTACATTTTATTTGTAAAGTGCTTTGAAATTAATGGAAACAAAACCTTTTAATGGAAATTATTCCTTCAAACATTTTATTGTTTAGAAAGCAACCGTCTATATACTCGAAAAATATCGACCCGTCATTTAGCCGCAACGTTCTAGACATGTTACAATTTGGAAGAAAAAGCAGGAATTGGACCAGCGAGGTAAATATAATTCAGCACACACACATATTAACTGACTCAATCACAAAATATTAAAGTTTGTATTTATCCTAATCGCAATACATTTTATTCCAGGATTCCCCCTCATGTAAATGCGTAGATGCGCTCCAACACTGCGATATACAGGCTGGTCGTCAGTGGGATTTACCGGAAATGATGGTGTTGTCTGATGTTACAACACTCAATAATTGGCTCGTTGACTCGCAACAAATTTACATCGAAAAACGGTAATTATTACTTTACAATTAAATTGGTAATTAAAAATATCAAAGTAATTATAAAAGAAAAATGTGAAAATAAACCTGTTAATAATAACCTATACAATAATATTGCCAGCTACGGCGGCTTTACGGCCACTCTCCGCAACAACCTGACCCACCTGATCGCGTGGTACAACAACAAGGGGCACCACGCGCTGCCGGTCTACATCAACGCGCTCAACTCCGCCATCCTAAAGACCGTTACAGAAGACCCGGCCGCTCACATCACCGTGTACACGCATCCGCTGAAGATATCAACGGAACAACTCAATAAGGACAACGTGTACGTTGTATTTATAACGTCAAAGATATACATATTTAAAAATACATAATTACAAATACATACACCTAGACTCAGAATACCAATCTTGCGTCCTCCTCGCAATGTCATCCCGGCCTGGGCGTGACCAACATTGCGTCATCTCCGCAAAGTCATCCCGTCCGGGGATGGGACTCGCAAATTTCGTCTTTAATGCCTGTTCGTGTTCGATCGCAGGTACCAGCATGTCGCCGATGCAGGCATCTCAGGCATGTTGCTGATTGCATACAGCCTGGCGGGGGCGGGCGGCGCCGCGCTGGCGGTGGCGGCTCGCGTCGGCCGACAAAAGCGACTGCAACTGCTGTGTGGCACACCGCCAGCGCTTCTAGCTGGGCTGCAGCTGTTATGGGACATGATGGTGAGAAAAAGATTTTTTTTTCTAACGTGTTATAATTTATCCTACTAAAGCAATATTTGCATCTGTCCTTTTTTGGATTGTATGAATTAGTTTTTAAATAAGAAATTTCCATTCAGTTACAAATTCACTTTAAGCACATTTATTCTCTCAGGTTATCGGCATTAATATGGTGATCACGGCTATCATCCTCGAGATTTTTAACTTCCCCGTGTTCGTGGCGAAAAACAATCTGCCCGCAATATGCATCCTTATTTTACTTTATGGGTAAACTAATATTTTTTATTTCATGTTAGAAACTATGTTGATACTTATAACATATAAAAATCCGAATTCTAGCTATTCATGTTCCGGCCTGGTCAGCGTCTTCGAGAAGCTGTTCCGGGATCCTAGTCTAGCCACGATGTTGCTGTTCTGCGGAAATGCTTTTGCGGGACTGGTCGGCATCGCGCTGCTACTAATCCTCGACGTCATCTCGGACTCTGATGTCGGTATTAAAGCGGTTGCTTCTATAATAACATGTCAGAATATAACAAAATGTCTAACTCTTCGTGCTATCAATTTTTTTTCAGGCGACGGATCACGCCCGTTACGTACTACATAAGCTACTGCTACTGAGTCCTCAGTTCGCGCTCGGAGATGGGCTGTTAGAGATCGCGAAGAACACCATACAGGCACAGGTGGGTACTTGACCTGGATAAATTACGAGTTGAAATAATCATAGAGAAAAATATATTTATTTTTCCACTTTAATGTTCATATATATTAAAAAATAACTACTCTCAATTATATAATGAAATCAAATAAGACCGTATCTCCATCTGCAGGTGCTCAGTCAGTTCGGAATGGACACGTACCGCGACCCGCTTAGGTCGAACGTGGTGTTCCTGCACTACGGATATATGCTGGCGGTGGGGACAGCACTCCACATCACCAACCTTCTCATCGAGTACCATTGCTTCGAGGCCTTACTGGACACGTAAGATACTTAAATGTTTTTAACTTTTGCCCCGAAAAGTTTGGCAGAGAGGTACTGTACTCTACTTTTCACTAGCAATGTTTCTTCCCACGATGATAGTGCAAAACTTATTGTGTCGAAGGTCACTGTTAAAATAAAGAAATGCCTTGAACCGAGATCTGAAGTATGGCACAAATTCTTAAATGCGACTAGATGTTAAATAATAGTTGATTATTTAGGTTTTTTTTTCTAATTCAGAAAAATATATCAAAATTCATCTGTGTAGTTCTAAGAAGACGTTAAGGTACTACATTAATTAAATTTTTGTTTCTCTTTGTTAAACTGCATAGGATGCGTCGCGATCCGGACGATGCGGAATACGAGCGCAAAGACGGGTGGATTAGTGGGTGCTCTGTCGCGGAGACGGGCGTTGCGGACGAGGCGGCGCGGGTGATGCGTGCGCTGGCGCCGGTCACGCTGCGCACGGTTGGCAACATCAACGCTGGTAAGGATCTACTATCTCCATAGTCTAGTGAACATTTTTGAATATGATGTATTTTTGAAAACTGTATTTTACCAGTCCTCGTCAATCGTGGAACGATAAAGGACGATATTAATAGTTTTAACATTTTATAAAATATTTTGTGCCTCAGGGTTCGTAGACACGGAAGGCATAGCGAAGCCTCGGGCTACGGAATCTGCCGATGTGGTCGCTACTCTGCGCATGCGACGCCGATACGGTTCAAACGTGGCACTAAAGGGACTTACGCTGGGCCTGCCGCCAGGACAGGTGGGGAAAGGAGACATATCTATAAAATGCTTTTTAGGTGCATTTCTTATAGTGCTAATTACTCAATGAGACATACTGAACTGACTTATGCAATGTCGCTAGAATTCTGCATTTCGATTGTATTGCATTGCATACAAAAAAATATATTTTCTTAAATTATTATTTCAGTGCACAGTATTATTGGGAGAAAACGGCGCGGGTAAATCCACGGCCTTCGCTATCCTGACGGGAGAGCTGAGGCCAACTTCCGGAGAACTATACCTGCAGGGACAAAGGGTCCGACGTCGAGACCTCTATCAAGGACTTATTAGTGAGTTAACTGACAAAAGGATGTCACCTATTGATATTTTTTACTAGAAATCTTGTTTTATATAGAATGAATACTCTACTTACTGTCCTTTTTGCTTGTAGGTTATTGTCCACAAAGTGACGCCGTCGATCCGTTACTCACGGTGAATGAAACACTCGAAATATACTGTCGACTGCGAGGCATAGAGAATCCAAAAAAGGTAACCTTATAGCATTATTCTGGAATATTCATCGAATTAGAATACTTTCATTTAAAACTATACGATACCGTATAATTTCCTATTTTTGGTATTTCATAATCATCAATTGCCTTGCTAGTTCTTTACTAAACATTTTATTATGACTTGTTTTTTGTGTTAGTTAATATCTTCTTTTAACCCGCGCAGTATTGTCATTCTAGCAGTTGGCACTTGGCGCTATGTAAACGTCTTCCTGTTTTAGCAAAAGAAATATTTTGTGTTTAAATTGAGAAGCCACCAAATAAAATAATTCATAGGTTTAGGATAATTGAAATGAATCATTTCTCGTCATATAATCTTGTCGTATGGGAGAATTATCTTTTTTAATATAATCTCGTTGCGTGTGTTAGATATTATAAGATTCTACAATTAAAAACCACTGAATTAATATAGTATAAATTATTTATTCGAGCTACTTCATACTATTAATATGATAATATATTTCAATGCATTATTTGGATAAGTTTAAAGAAAAGAAAGATCTAAACAAATATATCATTTAATATAACCAAATGACTCTCGGTACATGAATATAATAAATACAGTAATATAGTCATTACTGTGTAATTATTTAGACACAATTACCAATAACTCAATACGATGAAATACCCATAATAGTTATTACACATATTATAAACAATGTAAGTATAAGAATCACTTATCTTGCCTGTTGTCCAATACAGATTGCCTTTAATAGAGGCTTACAGCCATATTTATAACATAACAACATCGACAGAAGCATTAAATATCATATCATAATAACAATATAATAGTACATAACCATTTTAAATGCCTAAGCATATTTATAACAATCTTATATCTTTCACACATTTATGGCTTACCTAATAAGATATGTAAATACAATATATTTAATATCTTAAGGCTACTTCCGATAGTTCGTCAAATCAATATCTTTTACTACTTTTATAACATAGCAGTAATAAGTAATAACAATGATATATAGTTCTAAATGATTCTAATTTCGTAAATCTAGTTTTAACAACAATATTTATTGTCAACGTTATTATGTAGTTAAATAAATAATTACATATTTATATTACCTACAAACCAAATTACTATATAATAACAATCTTATATGTAGCAATACTACAATAATATAACACGTGCTTTTGTAGTCCGGACCGTAGTCCACCGATGGAGGGTCGACGAGCCAAAATAATAACCGCCTTGGGTCCACAGGTAGCGGCCCGTGCGATGGCCGCCTTCGAACTGAGAGCGCACGGTACGAAACCCGCGGGTGCACTGAGCGGTGGCATGCGAAGGAAGTTATGCACCGCACTGGCCGCCGCCGCTCGGGCGCCGCTGCTGCTGCTGGACGAGCCCACCAGGTGCGATGTCGATATAGAATTTTTAAACTGTGTTTCATATAGATTCCGACACTTCGCCAGCTTCAAAGTTTACACTCACAAAATCACACGTCGGTGTCACTTTGACTTCCCAAAGGCGGCAGCGCCCAACGTTGCTTCGCTTTCATATTTATATTAGTTTATATTATGTAACTTTCTTCCCCTCAGCGGCATGGACCCGCTGTCGCGTGCCTGTGTGTGGCGTGCTGTGCGTGCGTCTTGCGAGCCCGGCCGCGCCGTCTTACTGTCGACGCACGCGCTGGACGACGCCCGCCGCCTGGCTCGCCGCGTGGCGCTACTGCGCACGGGAGAGCTGTGCGCCGTCGCACCGCTGCAGCACTGCCTGCAACGGTACACACATATTACTCTCTTTTCTAGACAAACGTACATTTTGGAAAACAATTCATGTCAGAAGTTGAATGAGAAAATTCCCACGTTATATATATATATATATATATATATTAGTGGGAATTGACTCATTGCGATTGATGTAGAGAGACTGCCTGCAAGAGGTGGCCAACTAATTACAAATAACCCTTTATATATATATTTTATTACTTATAAATTAAATAAATAAATCCGTAGTTTCGGCGGCGGGTACGTGGTATCGTGTCGCGTCCGGGGCTCCGCGTCGGGCGCGTGGCACCGAGTGCAAGCCTCCGCCCCCCGCGCCGTGCTGCGCGTGCTGCTCCCCACCGCGCTTCACTTCCTGATGCCGCTGCACGCCACCGGTACCGACACCACTCACACCCTCTCCTAATATAAAACCACTTCAAACTTGATTAACGCTTTTAATTATTTCTTTTTTTAAGTATAACCTATAATAGTAGTATATCCTATAATAGTAGTAATCTTTTAGTAGTATATAACCTATAACCTATAGGTTATATACTACTAAAAGATAATATAATAATAGTCTAAACTAATAAATATTTTTCTGAGCCTAGCTTGTTGAGACTAGTAATATATTCGTAATCCATTAAACTAGTTGATAATATAAGCCTTCATTCTATTTGTAATATCTACATCTTGTTGTGAAATCGTCTAACATGTATGTAATAAGCAAGTACATAATCTTATTGAATCCATACAACTGTACAACTCCCCTAGGCTGTACTCCGTATCGTTTATATTTCTTTATTACCAGTGGATGGTAAGGAGTCGCTGTTGAAGCTGAGCGACATCTTCCGCCTCATGTCTGAGCTACAAAAGAGTTGCGACATCGACGACTACACCGTCAACCAGAGCTCGCTCGATCAGGTACTGATATTTATTTAAACTTGATACCTTTTTTTAATCAAAATGAATTAATTCTAATCAAAATGAAGTTTTTATGACTATTTAATTATATAAATCAATTCTAAAAATAAGGCTTGTCTAATTTATTTACAGATGTTCCTAAGCTTCACGGATAAGACAAGTATTGTAGATTTAGAAGACGAGCCGAGGATGAGACGACGACGGAACAGCGAAGAACAAGATTCTGTTACCGCGTTGTGATATGCCGATAGCCAAATAAAGATCAAACATATTTGGTCTCTTTCATATATAATTATAGGATTATCAAGACAATATGTTTAATGACAGATAGTAAATGAACGGAATACTGTTTTTGTCTGATTTTGTATGTTTTGGTCTGATTTTACGAAAAACTGTCGAATGATATTTAGTGTTTTTTTTAAGATGTTTTATGATATTCATGTAAAATGTTTATATCAATCAATACCTACTTATGAACTGGCATTAACAAAAATGATTCCAAAGATTGGTTAGACACGGTGCATTGAACTAAACTCTCTTGTAAAACTCATAACATAATCGATATCTATTATAAATTACTCTATACGTAACATAATGAATCTTACTTCACTAGTTTATATTTGTCATAAGATTATATACAAAATGTGACTTGAATTGATTCTTAAAGCTTTTTATTTAAGTTTTTATTATATGAAGGTGAGAATTTGATGCAATCTCTGTGATATAATGTAATGTTTATATTTTTTTATCGAAATAAAACATGTGTATGGTGTATGGTAAATGTATTTTTATTTGGCTTATACAATAATAGTATTCGAACATAAAGAAGTCTGAGATCAATTTACATTATAATATACATATTATATAATATTAACATAAAACTACTCATGAAGTAACGATCCAAACATTTCCAGTTTACAAATATGACAGTCAAGTGAATCTTATTTTAAATACTATATTTATCAATCATTCAGAATTAACAAATCATAAGTATGTGCAAAGAGAGCTTTCAGTATAAGTAACAGAACAAGTATTGAAGTAAATTATATATAATAGAAGAGAGCTAACAAATTGAAAAAAATTGAAAAGCTCCCAAACTTTTAACCGGATAACAACGAACTGTATAAACATAAGAAAAAACGTTCCCGCGTTCATCATAAGTTTATGAAAAAAAAAACAATCTCCTTAGGTTAAAAAAAAAAGTTTGACAGCTGTCAAACATGATGGCAGTAAAAAAATAAAAACGTGAAGTATAGTAGTGCTATGTAGTCAACTAGTGCTCCATGGCGGCGGCGTGGTACCTGACGGCGAGTGCGTCGAGGCCGCGGTGCGCTAAATCACGGGCGCGTCGAGGAGACGACAGCGCGCGGACACAACACACACACTCTGACGAACATTACAATATATATTATATACTATTATATTATCCTTGACATATTTATACTAGCCGTTGGATGCCGATCTTACTATGATGATTTATGGTGGCTTATTTGGTTGGTGATTTATTTATGGCTCGATATATCGAATACAAAACTTTTAATACAATCAGTAGTTTCTGAAAAAAATCTGTAAAACAAAACAAACTCTTTAACTTTAAAAGATTAGAATGAATAAAGATGAACATGCGCTTTTTTTATTCATAGAGGAAGTTATAATAATGTTATTATGACTTAATTTTACCCGGCATGTACTCGCCGACGATCCTACAAGTCTCCTCTATATCGAAGTGTCGTAAGTTTGTTTCGGGTTCAGAGTCGGTGGACTGGGACAGTTGCTCGAAGTACACGAACACCTGCTTCTTCAACCAGCTCGTGCACTCATCCAGCCAAGAACATATTAGAGACTCTGCTACATCTGCAGAAATTGTTTAATTTTATCATACAGGAGAATATTAATATTTATACAGAATTACAAACGTGCCACGAATATTTTTTATATATATTTATGTATATTTTTTAACTACATCATTAAATTGTTATATAAATCCAAACTAAATACAAAATCAAATTAGTAAGATCTATACTTAATACAACTTACTATTATTACATATTTATAGTAGGATAATATAACATAGATCGTACCGCCATAACATAGATCGTACTTACATACATAAAACGTACAACGAACGAATTAACGAATACTGTAGATTTCACTGTATATACGTATACGTATATATATTTATACTGACCCGCAAACAGCACGGTAGCCAACCGGAATGCGAGGTGTGAAGAGCAAAGGCCGAGCTCACCGGCCAGTGACCCCGCTGCCGCCCACCGCGACCCGCACACACACAGCCACTCCTCTGCGACACACACACAGTTACACAAGCGACACAGTAGCTTAGTGGCCGGAACGGTGGCACATTAAAAAGAAACCGCGGGATCGATTTCACTTAAGGCGGTAAGTTATAAATTATATTAGTCTATAAATTGTTCAACTGGTTTAAACATTCTTATTGATGTCAGATTTTGTGTTAACAAATTTTAGTTACAAAAAGCCTCCACCGGTTCGTAAGAAAACAGGAGTCCCAGTGTAGTGGTAATTCTTATTGATGTCAGATTTTGTGTTAACAAATTTTAGTTACAAAAAGCCTCCACCGGTTCGTAAGAAAACAGGAGTCCCAGTGTAGTGGTAATTCTCACCCAGGTCGAGTGGTTGAGGCTGCTGGGGAGTTCTTAGGTGTCGCAGGGGGTCGAGGGCGGCGTCTACGTGCCACAGCGCGCGACGGGAGCCCGCCAGGCGCGACGCAGCACCGCTCACCTGCGGGCATGGCGGGCGCTCGTTCATCATATGGTGGTGACATACATATATCCATAGAGATGGTAATACTCACGCCGAGTTCTGCGCTCGTGCACACGTACGTCCAATCCCGGAGCTCCCCCCGAGCACCCTCAGCGTCCCCGGGACCCTCGTCCTCCGCCCCCACCGCCGTCTTTATGGAATTGAACACGCCGGTCACAGTGCGCTGAAACAGTCTGCAAAGGGTGCGGGAGAAAAATTACGGAGATGTTTTGAAAATCGTTACACTATACATTAATATATAATAGCTCTGTCAGATTTAAAGTGTTCTCTGAAAGTCTCTGAGTGCAGTAAGACGCACATACTCTATATTTTAATATAGTTTTACTTGTCAAGTCTCTGCATATTGTTCCCGGTCTGTCCGGGGGAGGCATTTCTCTCCAAGTTCATATCATACTCATCTGAAAGGTTTTGAAATATTTGATTAAAATTAAAAATAAGATTAATAAATAAATCCTCCACAATTAGTAGTTGATAAGACAGGAATGGGAGTCTTGACACCCATTCTTGTCCATTCGTGTCTAGACACGTCACAGGTACTCACCGGCGAGTGCGGCGGGGTCGGGGGCCTTGGAGAATGTCTTCGCCGGCCGACCGCGGGTCTCTTCCGCGCCCTCCCACCACACTTCCTCAGCCCTGGGAGGAAGCACTTATAAAATAACCAACCTATTTGAATGTATGTAATATGTATACCTCTATGTATGCACGGTGTGTGTTTGTGTGTGTGCACATTACCGAGGGGGGACGTGCTGCAACAGTGAGCGCAGCTTGGCTATGGAGGCGGACAAGTCAGCAGCTTCCTCGTACTGCGGCTCGGGGGAGGCGGGAGGCGAAGGGGAGGAGGTGAGGGGGGAGCGATCGCGTCCAGGAGGCTGAGGATATAGATAAAGTAGTGCCCTTAGATTAGTAGTGATTTGTTTATACTACATTTTATTAACTCGTTAGAGTTTGAATAATATTTTAAAAGCCCACTCACCATACTATCTTGGGAAATTATTCTCTGTTGTTTAACGAGAGGATGAGATAAAGACTCATTCTCTTCTGTAAAATGAAAACTAATTATAATACACCTTTTTTACTTTCCCTTCTTAATATTACGTGATTTACCTTTCTGTGTATCCATTGATATATACGCTTCCTGTGCCTCCATCACTTCCGGTTTTGGTTTGTGCCGGTCCGGCGAGACCTCACTACCTTTGTGAGAAGGAGATTTATCTTGCTTTTCCTATAATATATTTAGTGTTACGATCCCAGGTGAAAGACACTGCTAGGTATTATTAGGTATTCTAAAATGTACCTGTGAATCATCACTGAGACCAGTAAAGCGAAGACCCTTCTTGAGTCCAGCTATCCCCTTATCCAAAAGACCTTCCATCATCCCGGCAGCTTCATCCTAAACAATGCATTTATTTCCATTTTATTCCTATATATGTTTTAAAAGAAGTATTTTATTACTTCGACAGTGTGGGAAATTGTATCCATAGAAAGAGTTAACTAATTTTATTTAAAAAAAAAAAATCCCCTTTTTTTTATACAGTCGACCAAAAAGTTAATTGACATCTTTAATTTACTAAAATATAATAAGCCACATTTCATACACCTAGGTTTACCATACTGATCCTGTTAGAAATACACTCATGGTTCATGCAGTCAATAAACAGCCCACATACTTATCTAAGAATAAAGACAGGCCTCTTATTTGTATTATGGCACATAAAAAGATTAAAAAACATGCAATATACAAGATGTCCTTTAATTCGTGGTTGAGTCAGAATTGTCTCATTGCAGACCTCTCCAATTTTTATTTTATTGATATTTTATAAATCATTCAAAATAATAATTTAAGGGGTGCAATATCTCCAAGAAACACTTGACTTTAATAATAGTTACGTTCAGCATGGAATTAAAAATAATAATAATATGCTAGAGATGAAGGAAGCCTATGGGTTTGACATAAATGAGCAGAATGCACAATTAAAAGTATAGCTTTGGTATCATTCTTTTTTTTTATATTTACCATTTCTGTAACCAATTACAAAAAATAGGTATGTATATAAAATCGAAACAAGAATCAACGTAGCATCACAATAACAAACAAACGAAAGAAGAGGATAGAAGTTATATTATTCTATGACTAAAATTCTATATTTAGAAACGAGTTTCTTGATTTGACTTTTAGCTTGGATTGAGTTATAGGACACTGTATATACAAATACAAACAAATTAAAGATTGTGAAAAGTGCAGTCACAAAAAATACTTACAAACTAGTCTGTGGTCACGAGCCGGAACGTTACATACAGACATGCATATTTGATAACTATAGTGAGAATTTACTTACATTAACGCTCCACATCCGAGTTATTAAAAGAAAATACCCGACAACATGTAGTTTATTAAAAAAAATCTGTAGTGACTTTAATATTTTTTTTTTCGTTTTTTTAAACCACAGTACAGGGCCGTCGGTACTTTGTTCTAGAGGTAGTACCTAAGCAATCAATACTTTAAACAATTTTAATTTTATCAATAAATTAAGAGTATTCATAGTTTCCTTGGTACTTCTCGATACCGACCCTCTATAACCGTGAACTAGAGTTCGTCGTTATGTAATGTATGTCTATAAATTATGTAATGTATATCTATACGTTGAATGCAATGTACGTCTATATGAATTATGAAATAAAATAGAAAATATATATAGAAAAAAAAATACTTTGAGTTACATAATTACTTCCTCTAAAATATGTATTAAGTTTTCTAATGTCAATAAAAATGTGTATGCAGGTACTTGTAGGTATGTATATACAATATTATAGTAGACATGACGTCAGTATAAAAAAATGGCACAAAAATACTTTTAAAAACATAAGTCAAATAGATCATAAAGATGTCTTAATTCGACGAATACAGAAGGATAAGAAATTATTAATATTTATAACCAGGGTAACGAATAAAATAAATTCCATTTTTGCTTTATTTGTACTAATACTGGTTGTAGGTAACAGGTAACTTGGAAAGGCGTGTTAAACAGCCTTATTAATAAAAAAAATATTTCGAATCCGACTAAGTTAATAATAAGGGGATACAAACCATCTCTTTAGTTTTATTATATTAGTATGTGATTTAAATCAAAATAATAACATAAAATAGCAGCTGGCCTTACTAAACAACAACTAATAACAGCTGATGACGTCACGCCTATACAAACGAAATAGTTCTTTACGTGATAATTGGACTAAACTTGAAAATACCAATTTCATATTAAACTTCAGCTTATACGAACAAATATTAAAAAATGATATTGTGCCTTAAAATTAAATTAAAGTGTTATTCCATGCCAAGTAAAGCGGTGAATAAGGCGACAGTCGTGCGAGAGACATACACTGTAGGGCTTGCGGGTCACATCTATGTACGGGACCTGCAGGTCTCCTATCCGTGCCTTGGCGGAGTGCACGGAGCACTGCAGGTCGCGCAGCAGCTCCGCTGGCTTCGGACTCGACTCCTTCTTACACTCCCGCCCCAACTCCAGGTCTAGTTCCATAGTGTCCTCCTCGCCTGTGGGATCTTATTATTTATATTGCAGAAACATTTTTGTATGTTATTATTTTGTGTTTATCCTCACTTTTATGATGATATTTGATAGTATAATAAATCTGTAAAAAGTTTATAAATAAAATAACTAGAAAAAAAATCATAAACACCAACCAAACCATAGAGGTTGTGGAGAGGGAGCCCTAAGATTAGGGCTGTGCTCGGTATCTTCTTGACCCCACAGCCGACTCAAGGTCATCTCGTCCAGACTGGCCAGCAGATCCTGGCCTACGCTTATGCACTGCAGGTCCATATCAGTTTCCCAGGTCTTAACACTACCTATGAGAATAACTTTTTTTATAGAACAAATTTTATTTAAAGGAGGGATTTTTTTTAAATGTAAGCCCCCAAATCACATACCTTCAATAATTCTGTCATATATCTTGACCTCATTCCTGCCCTGTCTCCCCCTCCTCTGTCTCAACACGGGTTTCATCACAATTGGCTCCGTTCCTTGTACTTCTAACACTTCCTTTTTGGTTTCTTTCTTTTCATCAACTACCCCTTGTATTACCACACTCTTTTTTACCACATCATTAGCCAGTATTGGTTTTGTTTCTTCCATCACTACATTAGTATTGTTGATAATTGTTTCTTTATCAACTTCTTTCTCAATATTTTGTATTTTTATATCAATAGACTCTTTTTCTTTGGTAAGCAAAGTTAACAATCTGTCATTCAGCCACACGGGATTGGCAACTGTGTTTTCTATAAAACTATTAAGTTTTTTGCCCATAATCCTTACAAGAAGTTCTGAATAGGGTGTGTCCCAAAGCTCCCAAGGGACAAGTTCCTTAAGTATAATTCTCACTATACTAGTACAATGATCTACAGAGGCATTCATGTTCTTGCTATTTGAAGTTGGATGGGTCATCTTGAATAGATCTTCTATGGATTCCTCAGGTGATGTTTCATATCTCTTTACAGCTTTTTTGTATTCTTTTAAGTGGCTTGTCAATATAGCACACATGTCCACAAAAACATCTTTGTTGTCTATTTTGTTACAGATCTAAAAGATATGTTATTTTACAAAACAATTTACAAACAGCTATTTAAGGAGTACAATATTCTTAATGGTACATATATAATTTTACTAATTGAAATATATTTATATCTAAGTTACAGCTGAATAATTTAATACTATATCTCAATACTGTAAAACTAGTGAAAAGTTCTGTTTACAGAATTTGGTCTTAGTCACTTATATGCACTAAAACATTTTTTTTATTAATAATAAGTTAATAAATTTTTAATTTGTACTTATTACAATAATATTTCATTCAGTCAATATTTATTTAAAATTGAAATAAGCTTACAATTTCAAACAACAGACTAAGTATTATACCTGAAAAGCTTTAGCAATCATTTGATCTAACATTTGTTTGCTAGCAAAAGGAAATCCAATCTCTTCCGAAATATATGGAACATACCATGATGATACCAACTTTTTCTCCAGAACAGTAGTTATAACACTCAATTCATTGGTATCATACTCTTTGGGTTCATTTTCAATTTTCGTTTCAAACTTTGGTAGTAGCTCAGAAAATAATGACATAAATGGATAATTCTCTATAAGTTTTGTAATATCATACTTTATAGGTTTATTTAAACTGAGTAGCCACTGAATAAACTTGAAACTACCGAACAGTGATAAGACAAACACGAATAAAATACAAATTATAAACCAAATTCCTGTAATGGGTGAAATATTGGAAATATAATTAAGGAGTATGCAAATTATGGAACCGCTGCATGATATTATTGTAACATTTTCGAGTATGTTCCTCTTTAGCAACATTTTAGCTTCGTTTTAACGTATAATATAATACAGTCAAATAACTTTCGGTCCCTGCTCCGAAACTGATTTTTTTTTTAAATAAGATAAACTTCATACACGTTATTCGGTAATGTTATTTTTTTTTTTTTTTGTTTTCATTATAAAAAAAATAACAGTATTGGAAAAACCTAATTAGAATATTTAATAACCACGTAGTTTTCTCTCAGTAATGTCTGTTATATTGATAATAATAAATAATAATATACCTATGACAATTTGTCAAAATAGTAATGACAATTGAGTACTTGAAGTTTGAATTTACCAATATGGCCGTGTTCCGAAATACATATCAGTATACTGGCCAGCACTGATAACGCTCAGAAAAATAACTAAAGAAAAAAGAAAAATAACTAAACTAAAACTGAAACTAAACTCAGACTTACTCTAATAACTTTTGACGAAACTCGTGATTGCCTTCGACGTATGAAGAACGGAAAAATGGTAGGACCTGACGATATGCAATAGAAGCTTGAATATCGTTTAGCTCTGTTGGTGTGCTCGTACTTACTGACCTTTTCAACCATATTTTGAACACTGGAAAGATGCCTAAGCAGTGGCGACATAGTTTTATTAAACCTATTTACAAGGAGCAGGCAGTTTTCAAGACTGTGGTAATTATACGGACATTAAGCTTATAAGTTGTGAGCCATGAAGATCTTCGAGCGCATGAGCGACCTAAGGCTCCGCCAAAAGTGCACTGTCTCTGAGTCTGAATGTGGATTTCAGCCAAGATCGAGTACTATAGACGCCATTTTTATCTTCAGAACTCTGATGGAAGTATACAGAAAAAAAAGAGAATTGCGCGTAACCCTTTTATATTTGCAGTAAGCCTTTGGCTGTGTGCCTCGTCAGCGTATCTGGTGGACATTGTGATTTCAAGAAATCCATCCATCCTTATATTGAGACTATCAGAGACATGTACCACGACTCCTATGGTTAGGAGCTCCGTTGGCGACACCAAACCCTTCCAAATAACTGTAGTGGTTCAGCAGGCTCACATCCAAGACCAGTCTCCATGGTTGATTATGTATGCCGATGAAATAGCACTCATTGATGAGAATCCACTAATAGCCTATTTTTTATACAAACTTAGTTATTGCTTGACTACATTCCACCTGATGGAAAGTGGAAATGTAGTCAAAGATGGTAAGGCGCATTAACTTAGCGTGTCTACCAGAGTAGAGTGAATAGGTATTCACTCTACTCTGGTAGACACCCACATTATATTCGGACGGAAATACCAACACAGGCAAGTTGTTCCATTCCTTCGCTGTACGAAATAAAAAAGACGAAGTAAAGCGCTTCGTTCGGGCAGAAGGAATGTCCACATAGTAGGGATGGATACCCACCGTGCATCAGAACGTCCGGTGATGAAGGAAGGAAGGGGGATTGGGAAATTAAGTCGTATAATTCCTGGGCACATTCACCAAAATGTATCCTATAGAATACCAAGAGGATAGTCATTCTAAGCCAGTGTTCAAGGCTGTGGAGGTTGACTTTAACTAATTCAAGGTCACCTATAAGCGTCTTTGCTCGTCTCTCAATTGAGTTCAGAACCGCAAGATGAGACCAGTATATATGTGACCACAGTACTCTACACACAATACCAAATTTGTGCTTTGTATAGTACAAGTAGCTGTCCCGGTGTAAAGTACTGTCGGACCATCGCATGACCGGCAAGCTTTCCTGATGCTGGTTTTGCTCTGGACTCAATGAACCGACAAAAGTTGAAGTTCTCCAAGCCTAACAACTGAAGCCGGTCACTATATTCCAAGGATACATTCTGAAAAGTAGGAGCCAACGTGAAAGGGCTCCTTATAGCGGTGAACAGACACGTCTGCTTTTTGGTGGCATTGAAATTGACAAGATTAGCATTACTCAATGCGGAAACTGCCTGGAGTTTGTCATTCAAACGTGGCACCATGGCTTCTATTTCAGACTGTACTTAATCTCTACTAGTTCGAGAACTTGGCAGATATCTTTCTACAACAGTGCTCTCATCTGATACCCATACCCATAGATACCGGGCTTCAGCTGATCGTTAATGTACAGCAGATAAAGGGTTGCAGAAACGGACCGAACGGAGCTGGAGTTAAGTTAAACCTATGGAAGGGTACGCTTGAGAATAGACTCGAATCTTAAACTAAATATATTGAAGACTGAGTACATGGCTTGCAGGAGCCCAGACTCGAATACTAACCGTATAGGTCCTGAGCCAGTCGTTAAGTTGGAAAAGTTCCGGTAACCTGGGTCTGTTATGCACGAGCCTGAAGGCATCGATTACGATTCCCAAGGCCGGGTAAGCACTGCCTGGACTGGTGTAGATTGTAATTGCAGAATATCGCCTAAAATCAAGGAGCTGATAAGAAGGAGCGTCATCCGACCGGTTCTTATATACGGCAGCGAATATTTGCCAGTACTATCTCGGCACACTCAGGAAATTAAAGTCACGGAAATGACTGACTGAACGACGAGGAAGGAAATGATGCTGAATTGGATGTGCGGCGTTACGCGGTCTAACCACATACGTAAAACATTCATTCTAAGTAGTCCAAGATCGACGCCTGAGATGGTATGGCCACGTTGCGTGCTCGTCTATAAAATATGTCAGTTGGAAAAGCCTTGATATATCTGTTCCTGGAGTGAGATCTCCCGGACGTACAAGGAAGCGATGGATGGATGTTGAAGACCGTGCAAAGTGGAGTAGGTTGATCAGAAAGATAGACCTTCATATACGTCAGGATGAAAACCAGGAAGATGAAGAAGAAAACTTTTAATAGTGAAAAGTGGTATTACTATTGATCAATGTTAACTGTTGTTATTTTTTTTAATAAAAGATGCTTTTTATTATGAAAAGTTGTATTACTATTGCTCAATATTAAATGTAATTTTTTAAACAAAAATACTTTTAATATACTACTATATACTTTTAATATACTAACTAAAGACGAATCGAATAGTTAGTAAGATGAAAAAAATTGGGGGGCGTTACAAAATAACTGACTTTCAAAGTGGGCGTTGAACGGAAGAAGTTTGGGAACCCCTGTTCTAATGTGTCTGTTTCAATAGTTATACATTTTATAACATAAAATAATAAAGTTTCCAGAAAATGAAGTTTCAAGGAAATTCCAACAAAAATTGGTGTTGATAAGATAATAAATTCTAAAAAAGTACAAGAATTATTTAATAAGACTATGATTATAATTAATTAATAGTAAATAGTAAGACGAACGAAACAAAATATTTTTAAACTTAATAAGAACGAAAATGAAAAATGTATGTACTTCACGACTACAATACGTATTTTTCAAAAACAAAAAAGGTGTCAACTCTAGTTACTGTTCTAATATTACTCTGCATTTGCCTATATCTCCGCAGAGTACTACATATATACTTTCCTTACCAATACAATATGGCCAACACCAGTGCAATATGGCGTTGGTGTCATGACGTCATTAGCACTGTCCCGTATACTGGAATGTATTTTCGGAACACGGCTTATTATTAATTTAAAAATTATACAAATTCTATGGAATTGACTGTTAAAAGTGTCAAATGTTAAAATTAGGCAGATACTGCTATAAAGACATACGTAGAATTTCTTACTTGTCTATGGACGAACGGGTGCGACATATTCGTTTATAGTTTTTATAAAAATTTCTTTTTTAAATAATTAAGTTTATATGTGTTGCAAATTTTATAAATTACAGACAAAAAATATAGTTAAAACGGTTCAATTAAGTACATTAGGATTGAAAAGTTGTAATGAACGGAAATATCATAATTCGGCTGAAATTGTTTTGAAATTAAAATTAGATGAAAACATTTTCTTGGTGGTAGACCATAACATCGGGTCGCCGGCAAAGTTACCACCCATCGGGCAAAGTCGTGCCGCAAAGCGACATAGTCGTGTTCCGGCACGTTGCTCGATGAAGCCGTTTATGGGAAATGGGTTTGAACAGCTGCGGTACGTTGGCGAACCGGTTGACGTCGAGTTGGTGTTTGTTTTGTCGGGTGTCTAGTCGAGGAGGGTAGCGGGATCCGAAGCGACGGCTTTCCGCTGGCCGCCCGCAGATAGTTGGGGGCCCAATTAGTGGGTTAGCCACCCACGAAAGGCTGCCCCGCCAGCTGCGAAAAATCCCAGGGTGGCTCCATCGTGCTGGTTGGCGACCAGGCGAGGAGGCCCGATGGCGATCCCTGGGGGGGTTCGGGCGTCCCCGCAGTCTCCAGACTAGCCTCCCAGTGGCAAGACATCACCAATTTCGACGTCGGGTTCGATACGTACCGCCTCGTTCAACTGCCATTTCCCATCCCTATTCACTTTTATTTATTTTATTTTATGAAAAAGGTTAAAAAAAGAAACAAGTTGGCACAGCGGTTGCACTCCTCCTCATACAATGTGCACCTGACTAATATAAGGGGTTTGCACTCAAATCTTTTAGCTGTCCACCACCACCTGGAGACAGAGCAGCCGCACTTGCTCTTTTTGACGGAGACGCAGATACAATGTCCTTTGAGCGCTACATACTTGGATTATCCCGGTTACTCGTTGGAGCACAACTTTCGCTCACGGGCCGGAGTCAGTATGTACGCGCGGAACGACCTCTGTATTCAGCGTCTCCGTCACCTTGAAGACCCCACTTTTTCTTCCCTATGGGTTTTAGTGGACACAGGAAACGAAAAAATCCTGTATTCCTGTGTCTACCGTTCGCACAGCGGTGACCAGGAGACAACTCGTTTATTTGAGTATCTTAGTGAGGCTGCAGATATGGCTCTGTATCAGTACCCTTCGGCGCAGCTCGTCTTTCTGGGGGACTTTAATGCCTGTCATCAGGACTGGCTGTTCCCGTACCAGAAGACCGACCATGCTGGAAGAGAAGCGCGGAAATTTGCGTTGTCCTTGGACCTCTTTCAGCTGGTGAAGCAAGCGACAAGGGTACCAGATGTGGTAGGCCATACAGCCAATTGCCTGGACCTTCTGCTGACAACTGATCCGGACAGGTATCGTGTTGAGGTCACCTCCCCCTTGGGAACCTCCGATCACTGTCTGGTGAAATCTGTGTTTACATATACCCCACCAGCTTTCGAACCTCTTGGTGTTAGGCGAGTATGGAAATACAAGTCAGCAGATTGGGATGAGATGCGACACTTTTTTGCGTCTTATCCTTGGCGGCAGGTCTGCTTCTCTTCTTTGGATCCGTCGAGTTGTGCGGATGCTATAACCGATGTGGTGCATCAGGCAATGGAGTATTTTATTCCTTTTGCTGACGTACCCATCGGTGGCAAAGCTCGCCCATGGTTTAATGCCGAATGTGGTCATGCTCAAGACCGAAAACATTCGGCATATCTCATTTGGGCTGATGCTCGAACCCGCAAAACTCCGGATGTAAGTTTGAAGAAGAGAGCCTTTAACCAAGCTGCCAAGTCCTACAAGAAGGCATTGCGGAAGGCTCGTCTTGATCGGATCGTTAAGAATGGCGAAAAGCTCTCTGTCAGACCAACTGGCAGTCGAGCTTTCTGGTCTCTTGCCAAAGCGATCGAGTCGAACTTCTGCCAACCCTCACTGCCTGCTCTGCTGAAGCCTGATGGATCCCTGGCCCACACTGCAACAGAGAAAGCGAATGTATTTGCCTCTCTGTTTGCTGAGAATTCGCATCTAGACACTGGCAATGCTTCTCCAGCACATCTTCCTCACTGCGGTATTTCGATGCCTGAAATCCGCATCACTAACAAAGAGGTATGGAGAACATTGTGTCGTTTAGATGTGAATAAAGCCAGTGGTCCTGATGGTATACCAGCCATTCTGCTCAAGACATGCGCAGCTGAGTTGTCTCCTATACTGACACGTCTGTATCGCCTCTCTTTCATGACTGGAATAGTGCCGAAATCCTGGAAGCTTGCTAATGTGCAACCCGTGCCCAAAAAAGGCAGCCGTGCCGACCCTGTCAATTACAGACCGATTTCAATCACCTCCATACTCTGTAAGATTATGGAGCGTGTATTGAACTCGCGCCTACTAGCATACCTAGAAGGTAACGATCTCCTCAGTGACCGACAGTACGGGTTTCGCCGTAATAGGTCTACTGGGGACCTCCTAGTGTATGCTACTCACATTTTAGGCGAGGCCATCGAGAAGAACGGAGAAGCGATCGCCGTCTCTCTGGACGTCTCGAGGGCATTTGACAGGGTCTGGCATGCGAGCCTTATATGCAAGCTTTCAGCGTACGGTATATCTCCTGGTCTGATCGGCTGGGTAACGGACTTTCTGAGCCACAGATCTCTCCGAGTAGTTGTCGACGGGTGTTCCTCGGAACCCTTGACAATAAATGCCGGAGTGCCTCAGGGGTCCGTTCTTTCTGCAACTCTGTTTTTGCTGCACATTAATGATCTGTTGAAGCCCGGTATCTATGGGTATGCAGACGACAGCACAGTTGTAGAAAGATATCTGCCGAGTACTCGGGCTAGTCGAGATCAAGTACAGTCTGAAAGAGAAACCATGGTGCAACGTTTGAATGACAAACTTCAGGCAGTCTCCGCATGGAGCAATGCCAATCTTGTCGAGTTCAACGCCACCAAAACGCAGACGTGTCTATTCACCTCCAAAAGGAGCCCTTTCACCTTGGCTCCTACTTTCCAGAATGTATCCTTGGAATACAGTGACCGGCTTCAGTTGTTAGGCTTAGAGATTTCCTCGAACCTCAACTTTGGTCGGTTCATTGAGTCCAGAGCAAGAGCAGCAGCAGCAAAGCTTGCCGTTCTTGCGAAGGTTCGGCAGTACTTTACACCGGGACAGCTTCTTGTTTTATACAAAGCACAGATCCGGTCGTGTGTAGAGTACTGTGGACACATATTTGCTGGTGCCGCAAAGTCTCATCTTGCGGTTCTGGACTCAATTGAGAGGCGAGCAAAAAGGCTTATAGGCGATCCCGAATTGGTCGAAGCCGACCTCCAAAGCCTTGAACACAGGCGTAAAATTGCTAGCCTCTCAGTATTCTATAGGATACATTTTGGTGAGTGTGCGCAGGAATTACACGAGTTAATTCCCCCGTCCCCCTTCCATCACCGGACGTCCCGACGCACGGCAGGTATCCATCCTTTTGTTGTGGACATTCCACCTGTCCGAACGAAGCGCTTTGCTTCCTCATTTTTAGTGCGTACAGCAAAGGACTGGAACAATTTGCCTGCGTCGGTATTTCCGGCCAAATATAATGTGGGTGTCTTCAAGAGAAGAGTGAATAGGTTGCTAGGGCAATGCGACTTACCATCTAAGACTACATTCCACTTACCATCAGGTGGAATGTAGTCAAGCATTGCCCTAGATCATATAAAAAAAAAAAAAAAAAAAAAAAAAAACATTTTTGCAAAATATTACTTATAATGCACTTTGTACCATACATTAGTTATACATACAGTACATACCATACTTACATATGGCACTTTGTACCATACATTGTTTAAAAATTTACATAAATTTTAAATTAAAATTAATCAATTTCTGTTGAAGGTATAGCAATTATTGGAAGTTAAGAATTTCTAACGACATTGATTATAAGAAGAAAAATATACAAAATAAAAGTTTAGATTTTGGGCTCGTATAAAAGTACCTAATCGGAGGCTTTTTTTTTAAAAGGTAACTATGACAATAATTCTTAGTCACACACAGCCACGGCATCAATTTTTTGTCTAAAGCCTTCTCTGTTACACTAGTGTAAATAGTATTTTTCAGACTTCAGTTGTCAGTTGTCACTTGTCAACAGTCAAATGTTAATAATTTCAGGTTCATGACCGTTTATCTGTCAGCAGTCAAAACTGTACCAACGAGGAATTCTTTGACAAGTTTCATCTTTATTACTGTTCAATATGTGAGTTTTTTTCTGTTAAATATATTATCATATTTAAAAAATAATTTTCCTGATTTTTATTATCGTTTTAGGTCTAAAGTTACCTTCAAGATTACTTTGACTTCAGATCCAAAACTACCTTTCAAAGTGTAAGTTAAAAGTTTTACTCATACATTATCATTTGGATGTAACTTCAACGTGGATTTTTTTAATTTATATAAAATTACAAGAACACTTACAATGTTATACAAGAAGAAGAATAATCTATAAAATATCACAAAATAAGAACACAACACTTACTATGTTACACAAGAAGATTAATAATATGTATATAGAATAACACAAGAACACTTACAATTAAAGCTTTGATTCCTTTTTTTTACCAGATGCTGATTGTTGGGTTCTGCATAGAAGTTACATTTTCGAAATGGATCCAATAATTCGAAACTTTTTAGACTTTTTTCAAGACTATATTAATATTTGTCAATTACCGTGTTGGCCTACCAATGCTACAACATATGAAGAGATATTAAATGCTTTTAAAGTAGCAGAACATATAAAAAAATGTTTAGAGAGGCTAGCAGAAAAATCACTTACCAAAGACTTTATATCAGCTGTGATAGCACAGAACCAGCAATGTACTTCAAGTCTATTTTTCAAACAGTGTTTTGCTGATCCACCCAAATATGTTTTAAAGAAAATTGTAATATCATCCTGCGATCTTAGCATGATGGATTATGCATTTAAAGTGTTTGTGGATCTTTATTCTGAAAAGGAACTTGAAATTAACATATCAGAATTCATTTTAGAAGCTGCTTCCAAGGATACTCTCTTAACGAGTTTATCAACTGAATTAAAACAAAATTCTTTGTTGGAATTTAAAAGTAACTTTCTATTAACTGAACTTACATATGGTATAAACAAAAAGAGTATAGTTGTTGATATGTTATCTAATGATTGTACCCAAGATGTAGTGGATTTATTAGTTTTAAGTACACTAAATAGAGAAATAAAATATTGTCAGGCTATAGAAACTATTGTTGAAGGTTTTTCTAGTGCTATGTCAAGTACAAGTTTTGGAATGAGGACATTTTGGAAGTGTCTCTTTAATACAGAAGAGACTACTCTGCTACAATTTTGTTCTAATCATAGTAATCTTTTCAAATTGATAGTGAAAGTCTTGCTAGAGACTTGTCAAATAATTCATCACAACTTGTCTATGGACAGTTTTTATATTGAAATCACTCATTCAAAGTTAAAAGCTGTGCTCAAATTATTTTGCAGAAATGAAATTTTGAAAACTAATATTTACAATAATGCATCTTTTCCTAATGTAAACAAGGAATTTTGGAATGATTTATTATCATGATACTTAATATTTTTTTGGTATAATAAATTAATGTTTACAATAAATGAGATTTATCTATGGATATTTTTTTGTATGAATTGTTTTTACTGCCAAGATTGTTTTATTAACATTAAGATTTAGCTCTTCAACACTTTCTACTGCTTAAATTTAACTCGCAGACTCAGTGTCCCAGAAGCAACACCCTTCACTGCAGTCTTGAAATTTGCAGCTGAAGAGTTCCGGGTGGACCCTGCCACCAGTGCCATAATCACTGATGATGGTATTGGCATCAACCCTCAACAGACTGCAGGTAGGTTTTTAATTAAATAAAAAATGATTATAAACGTTTTTTTAATATGAACTAGCTACATACTACTTTACACCTATAAGTAGTAGTTACTCATTCCTAAGTTAAGATGATGTAACAGTTAGTGTAAGGTAAATTAAGAAGTAACAGTTAACATGGTGCTAGGAATTACATTACTAATACAGGACTAGAAATAATTTAATTACTTTTACTGAAATTAATGATATTGTTTTTTTAGGTAATGTGTTTCTGAAGCATGGTTCTGAGCTGAGAATAATTCCAAGAGATCGAGTTGGAAGTTACACTAAATAGCTGAATATAATAAACATTTCCTTTTACTCTTAACACCTTTTAAGTTGTTTTTCACTGAAGAAAAAATGCTATTACTGTGTATAATAAATTATTATATAATATCTACTGTATGTAATAGATTTGATTTTGGTACTCAACTACAGACTATTCAAAAACAGTCGGTTTCAGAGTTTGTTATATTTATAAATATTTTATTTTGTCAATGTTTTATATAAGAAATAAAAACCATTCAAAAACTTTGGTAAAATTTATTGTTTTTAATTACTGCTTAAAATTAATGGAAATGTGTATTCTATCTAATCTAACCTCATCAAGGGCTCTGCTGCTCTCAAAAATGATTTTTCGAATTCCTTCTCCGAAAAACGGTCAACAGATGCTCTGTAAATAAATAATTATTAAATGGTTTCATTAAAATACAATGCAGTTTACTGGTGTAAAGAAACTGGTACAATAAAAAAGGCCTCAAACCGTGCAGCTTCTACAATCCTCCTCTTTTCTTCTCCGGGCAGGGCTATAACTTCAAGTATGGCCCGAGCGTACTCGTCGGCCTCGGCCGCCAAAAAGCCGGTCCGCGACGCCTGGGCTGTCTCAATGATGTCTGCTAGCGGCCCTCCAGACTTGTGCGCGATCGTGATCAGACCAGCGGCCATGCACTCGACTACACCTAGACAATGTTATAAAATTGATTAAAAGCTTCTCAAGATGTAGAGATTTTAATTAGTTTTTAGCGGTCATTGAAAATATTATATATTTTTATTTGTGGGATGGTCTGAGTTCGTTTTTTTATTAACTCACTAATTCCAAAATGCTCGTTCCACATGGCGTGGATAGCGAGGCTGCAGTTCTGGTACAGCGTAAGTAGCTGGCTGTAAGAAGCATTCACAAGGAACTGCACGTTGTCTTCAATGGCTAAGTGCTTGGCGAGGTCTTTAAGGTTCTTCACGCGCTCTTCGTCTTCTGCATTGCGGCAGGAACCCACTAGCACTAGTTTAATCTGTTGTATATAATGTTGTTAATTATTATTAATAAAATTGACAGACTTTCGACAACACACTGTTACTTGGCTTCTATGTTTTAATCAGATTTTATAACCTATGGACAAAGTGGCTTAAAGTTGCATTTTTGAATACGTCATAAGCCACGAAATATTTTCACTTAAAAAAGATTTTTAAATTACTATTCTACTACAAAGTGCACCTTATTCCATAGTATTTCATTCTTGATAAGCAAATTGCGCAGCTCATACATGGCCTGCAGCATCAGGGGATGGTCCTTCTCAGGCCTGAACTGCGCCACCGACAGGATCCTGATGGGATCAGAATCCTTCACCAGAGAACGTAACTTCTTTAGTTCGGTCACCTAGAACAAAAAAATACCTTTTAACTTTAGATCAGTGGGCAAACTATATTCATCATTAAGTCAAGGAATTAAATATACCCTTTTAGGACGATTGTGGATTGGCAGCACTGAATACATAAGCAATAGTATTAATATATGTATATGCTATATAGCTTGGTAAAGCTTAAAATCCTATCAAATATTAATAAGTATATTTATAAAACACACCTCACAAGGCGGGTATACTCGATATGTAGTAAGGGGACAATCCCACAGTTCATTGATGTGCTCTTCGGTCCAGGAACCATTTACCATCACAATATCAGAACAGCGACCCACCATCCCATAAAACTAGAACAAATTATGTAAACTTCATGGGATAACTAAGAATACAGTATATCAATTGACATTATAAGTATCAAAAATCTAATATTGATGACTTAGTAATAATCACTCACCCATCCAAACACTTTATAGTAGAATAGCTTGCACCATGTCAGCAGAGGATTTCTGGCAATTACACTGCTGTTGTTGTATGAGGTCAATCTGTGTTTGACTCTCCTCATCATAGCTGAAGTTATAGTGGGATAGTGTGTATAGGAGCCCACAGGACACTGAGCCAGGTAGCGGAAAATGGGGTAAGTAAATGCACAACCAGTTGTGTCTATGTATATATCTGCAACATATTAGGTCATGCTTAATATTGGAAGATAAAGTTCTTGAAAGTTTATCATTCATAGGGTTTTCTGTGACATGGCTTAATTACACCATCATATCTAGACTCTTTGATAACTTGTAGTAATTCCTTCAATTCAGTTTTATTTCATGTAGTCTAGGTTACTGATTCATGGTAAATTGATCAGTACATGGATGTAATTTTAATAATTTCAACTTCTGAGGTAACTATTGACAATAAACAGGATAAAAGGATTATTATTTGTATCAAATTCGAATAAGATATTATTCAATCAAATTTAATAATGAAAAATTTATATACATTGCTCTGTTACAGAAATTAAAGCAAAAAAAATGTTACCTGGATTAAACTTCATAAAAGCCTCCATACCAAGCACCATGGTGCCTATACTTTGCAACAACAATGTAAAGTAAGGATAGGTTTTAGCTTCTATTGCTTTTGCCATGTTTAGTCGGATAAAATTTATTTTTTCTGGTTCAACTTTAACATTGAATTGATTTTGGGCTTTATTTAAAATTGATGTTGCCTCTGCTGTTTCTACTGTGTAGATGTAAATGTTTGTATCTGGATACCTGATGACAATTAGTAAGAAAAAGGAAGTGTACATAATTAATATTTAAAAGTTGTATTAATACTAATGCAATTAAAAGCCACAATGACCAATCTATAATAACTCAAAATGAAGATAGAATATTATTCTTACCTCAGTAACATAGCCTTGATAGCTACCCAGAGTACTCTCTCTCCACCACCACCTGCATTACAATATGGGTGGAAGAAGGCCACATTTGCACCATCTTTCTTTCTTCTCTGCAGCTTCCTTTCCTTAATCCTCATGTACCACGAAGCGAATATAAACGCACATGGTACTATCACGAACGCGCCTAATAATAGTACTCCGAAGAATATCATGGGCAATATTACCACTAAACTGCAAGAATTAAATATTCTTAGACATTTTTATAATATTTTGCTTTCTGATATACAGATAAGATTTTGTATTACGTATCGTAAAAAATATACGTTATATACTCAACAGAATAAAGTATTTGTATAAAAGCTTATTTGTTTATAATATTATTATTAGATATGACACTGAACATATGTTTGTGAAAATACTTACCTTATAAGTTCTAATATCATGTTGATAATAATTATAATACTATTAATAACTTAAGAGGATAAAATTAGAAAGGAAAGATTGGGGATGGTAATAAGATTTTTTCAACGTTAGCTTTTTACATTACTGGCATAATTTATAGTCCCATTTTTATCCAAATTTTAAGTTTAGTGTTTACAGAATAAAACATAACCTTTTTGAAATGTTATGAATTATGACAATTATTATCTTGTGACTTTTTTTTTTTTTTTTTTTTTTTTAATTTATTTCATGACCATGAGTACAAGCCCTTCAGTCGCAATAATAGAATAAAAATATATAATTTATAAATAAGTTGACATGGAATTACATTAACATTAAATCTTTTTTAGCTATATAACAGTATTCATGTCTATTTTTAAAGTATGATATTTAAGTCAAATCATGAAACTAATATAACATTAAGCAATATAATATAAATGCATTTATAAAAAAAATAATTAACATTGAATTGCATTGACAGTAAAAATAGCTTCATTACACTTCTCTTTTTTCTTAAAAATTATAATAATTAAATTAAATATTTAATTTCTTACAATTTACACTAATATTTAAATATTTTCAACAGTATTCGAGATATACTTAAAAATAGACTTAAAATAATGTTTATTTGAAAGTAATTCCTGAACACGGCGGGGAACACTTATACAACTCTGTTGCGATATTTCGCTAATGTCACTGACAAGAATCAGCCGTTGTACGTTAAATGACGAACATGCAAAAATTAAATGCTTAATATCCGCATTTTCTTGAGAACAATGTGCACACTTATTATTTTTTATGATTTTAAGTCTAAAAAGATGGGCAGGAACTAAGCAATGTCCGAAGCGTAGACGATTTATTGTTGTAATGAATTTTCTCCCAGAATACTTTAGGTCATAGTACCAGAGTTTAATAGGTAAGCTTTTTTGGACCTCTGCGAACCATTTTCCTTTTGTTTGAATGATGTGCTTTCTATATTCTCTCCATATTTGTATGAAATTATTGTTTAGGGTGGAATAAAAATCAGTATATGGGATTTTCATAAAATCCGAATGGTCTTCGTCGCATTTTCGACGAGTTGCAGCATCTACAACCTCATTTCCATATATGCCACTGTGTGATGGCACCCACACAAACTCGATAAATTTATTACTTTTAATCAGCTGGTCCAACATATGTTTGATTTCATATATAATGTAATTTTGTTTAAAATTTAAGTTATTATTACATAAAGTTGCTAGAACACTTTTGGAGTCACTTACTATTAATATATTCTTAATATCTACATTTCTATTTATTAATTTTAAGGCAGTCAATATGGCATAGCTTTCTGCTGTATAGACACTACAATTTTTGTCTAATTGAATACATTTTGAAACCATCATTTGAGGATCATAAAATGCAGAAGTGACAACATCAATATTTTTGGAACCATCTGTGTATATTGTATAGAAATGAGTTTTCTTACTAATAAAGTCTAGAAAATCATATTTATTTTGGATTGAATCTAGATTACAGCTAATATGTAAATGGTTTATTAAAGAATTATAATTACATCTATACATTGGCCATATGTCATCCCTATAAATATTGTTTGTATTATCCTTAATATGATTAATAATTATTGGTATTTCAGGTATTGCAAAAATACAATCTTTAGAGTTTTTGTAAATAAAATTATATTATGTAAAAGAAGATATATTGCTAGTATCTTTTAACCAGGTTTCATTCAATAAACATAGATCAACTTTTTGTTCTAAAAGGAATTTGTTTAATAATGCTTTTTTACTATTTAAACTTTGTATATTAAATTGAATAATATGTAAATAAGTATCCATTAAGTTATTAAGTTATGTAATAATATTTCTTTTATCTTTTTATTTGTTAAAGGTATACCATCCCTATTATTACCAAGGGCAACTAAAGACTTGACTAATGCACTGATAATTATATCATTATTTATAATTTGTTCAGCATCAATACAATTTGATGCTGTTTTTACATTTTTTACCGTAGAAAGATGTTGTGATACTGACTTACTTGGTTCATTTAATGTGGGGAATGTTTTAGATGTTATATTGGGTGGTGGGGTACTCACAACAGTGGCATAGGAACGATGACGGTGCTTTTCTTTCTTCTCTGCCGTTTTCTTCTGCTTTACAGGACAATCTCTAGAGATAGCCAAGTGACTACCTCCACAATTTATACAAGTGATGCCTTCTACATCACATTCTTTGTAGGAATGGCGACCTGCACACGAGGAACACATTTGATCTCCTCTACAGACTTTCGCGAAGTGGTTGAATTTTAAACATTTATAACATTGGATGAGTGGTGGCACATAGGTGTGTACCGAGTACCTAAAGAGGCTAATAAAGGTAAACTGTGGTAAAACAGTGTCGGCAAAAGTTACTGCAACTGTGCCCAGGGGTATTAAGTTTCCGTTTTCTCTTTTCATAAATCGCTTGACTGATACAACCTCTGCATCAGCAACAATATTTTTATAAATATCTTCATTAGACATATCTTTGGGAACAAATCGAATTATTCCAATAGTTTCAGTCATATAGGCTGGTATGAATGCTTTGAGCTTGTATTTAATAAAAAAACTATCCATATTTAAGAAATTATTGGCAGGCGCGGGTTTTTTAAACGTAACGCCCACTTTGTAGGCATTTATTCGGTGTACTCCTACTATTCCTTTAACGTTTTCGTAAGGACGATAGGGTTTTTATTGCCGACTTTTTCATTTTCAGTAGATTCCACATACACCACACAATCGCCACTGTGGTTTTCTAGAAACAATCTTTTATACAATGGCTTTTTAAATATATTATAGTTTACGACGCCTTCTGGACAACCGCCAACAATTTTTCGTTTTTTTGCTCTTTCGACGGGGTCTCCCCCGTCGCTATTTACACTCATAACTAGTATTATTTATAACAGCCCTTAAAAGTAACTATTTACTTGAAAATATACAATATAAACACGAAAACTGAAATTTTATATTTTTGGGCCTTTTTTAAAATGCGCGCTTTTTGATTTCCCGCCAAAGACCTTATCTTGTGACTTTTTTTTTTTTTTAATTTATTTCATGACCATGAGTACAAGCCCTTCAGTCGCAATAATAGAATAAAATTATATAATTTATAAATAAGTTGACATGGAATTACATTAACATTAAATCTTTTTTAGCTATATAACAGTATTCATGTCTATTTTTAAAGTATGATATTTAAGTCAAATCATGAAACTAATATAACATTAAACAATATAATATAAATGCATTTATAAAAAAATAATTAACATTGAATTGCAATGACAGTAAAAATAGCTTCATTACACTTCTCTTTTTTCTTAAAAATTATAATAATTAAATTAAATATTTAATTTCTTACAATTTACACTAATATTTAAATATTTTCAACAGTATTCGAGATATACTTAAAAATAGACTTAAAATAATGTTTATTTGAAAGTAATTCCTGAACACGGCGGGGAACACTTATACAACTCTGTTGCGATATTTCGCTAATGTCACTGACAAGAATCAGCCGTTGTACGTTAAATGACGAACATGCAAAAATTAAATGCTTAATATCCGCATTTTCTTGAGAACAATGTGCACACTTATTATTTTTTATGATTTTAAGTCTAAAAAGATGGGCAGGAACTAAGCAATGTCCGAAGCGTAGACGATTAATTGTTGTAATGAATTTTCTCCCAGAATACTTTAGGTCATAGTACCAGGGTTTAATAGGTAAGCTTTTTTGGACCTCTGCGTACCATTTTCCTTTTGTTTGAATGATGTGCTTTCTATATTCTCTCCATATTTGTATGAAATTATTGTTTAGGGTGGAATAAAAATCAGTATATGGGATTTTCATAAAATCCGAATGGTCTTCGTAGCATTTTCGACGAGTTGCAGCATCTACAACCTCATTTCCATATATGCCACTGTGTGATGGCACCCACACAAACTCGATACATTTATTACTTTTAATCAGCTGGTCCAACATATGTTTGATTTCATATATAATGTAATTTTGTTTAAAACTTAAGTTATTATTACATAAAGTTGCTAGAACACTTTTGGAGTCACTTACTATTAATATATTCTTAATATCTACATTTCTATTTATTAATTTTAAGGCAGTCAATATGGCATAGCTTTCTGCTGTATAGACACTACAATTTTTGTCTAATTGAATACATTTTGAAACCATCATTTGAGGATCATAAAATGCAGAAGTGACAACATCAATATTTTTGGAACCATCTGTGTATATTGTATAGAAATGAGTTTTCTTACTAATAAAGTCTAGAAAATCATATTTATTTTGGATTGAATCTAGATTACAGCTAATATGTAAATGGTTTATTAAAGAATTATAATTACATCTATACATTGGCCATATGTCATCCCTATAAATATTGTTTGTATTATCCTTAATATGATTAATAATTATTGGTATTTCAGGTATTGCAAAAATACAATCTTTAGAGTTTTTGTAAATAAAATTATATGATGTAAAAGAAGATATATTGCTAGTATCTTTTAACCAGGTTTCATTCAATAAACATAGATCAACTTTTTGTTCTAAAAGGAATTTGTTTAATAATGCTTTTTTACTATTTAAACTTTGTATATTAAATTGAATAATATGTAAATAAGTATCCATTAAGTTATTAAGTTATGTAATAATATTTCTTTTATCTTTTTATTTGTTAAAGGTATACCATCCCTATTATTACCAAGGGCAACTAAAGACTTGACTAATGCACTGATAATTATATCATTATTTATAATTTGTTCAGCATCAATACAATTTGATGCTGTTTTTACATTTTTTACTGTAGAAAGATGTTGTGATACTGACTTACTTGGTTCATTTAATGTGGGGAATGTTTTAGATGTTATATTGGGTGGTGGGGTACTCACAACAGTGGCATAGGAACGATGACGGTGCTTTTCTTTCTTCTCTGCCGTTTTCTTCTGCTTTACAGGACAATCTCTAGAGATAGCCAAGTGACTACCTCCACAATTTATACAAGTGATGCCTTCTACATCACATTCTTTGTAGGAATGGCGACCTGCACACGAGGAACACATTTGATCTCCTCTACAGACTTTCGCGGAGTGGTTGAATTTTAAACATTTATAACATTGGATGAGTGGTGGCACATAGGTGTGTACCGAGTACCTAAATAGGCTAATAAAGGTAAACTGTGGTAAAACAGTGTCGGCAAAAGTTACTGCAACTGTGCCCAGGGGTATTAACTTTCCGTTTTCTCTTTTCATAAATCGCTTGACTGATACAACCTCTGCATCAGCAACAATATTTTTATAAATATCTTCATTAGACATATCTTTGGGAACAAATCGAATTATTCCAATAGTTTCAGTCATATAGGCTGGTATGAATGCTTTGAGCTTGTGTTTAATAAAAAAACTATCCATATTTAAGAAATTATTGGCAGGCGCGGGTTTTTTAAACGTAACGCCCACTTTGTAGGCATTTATTCGGTGTACTCCTACTATTCCTTTAACGTTTTCCGTAAAGGTTTTCGTAAGGACGATAGGGTTTTTATTGCCGACTTTTTCATTTTCAGTAGATTCCACATACACCACACAATCGCCACTGTGGTTTTCTAGAAACAATCTTTTATACAATGGCTTTTTAAATATATTATAGTTTACGACGCCTTCTGGACAACCGCCAACAATTTTTCGTTTTTTTGCTCTTTCGACGGGGTCTCCCCCGTCGCTATTTACACTCATAACTAGTATTATTTATAACAGCCCTTAAAAGTAACTATTTACTTGAAAATATACAATATAAACACGAAAACTGAAATTTTATATTTTTGGGCCTTTTTTAAAATGCGCGCTTTTTGATTTCCCGCCAAAGACCTTATCTTGTGACTTTTTTTTTTTTTTTAATTTATTTCATGACCATGAGTACAAGCTCTTCAGTCGCAATAATAGAATAAAATTATATAATTTATAAATAAGTTGACATGGAATTACATTAACATTAAATCTTTTTTAGCTATATAACAGTATTCATGTCTATTTTTAAAGTATGATATTTAAGTCAAATCAACAATATAATATAAATGCATTTATAAAAAAATAATTAACATTGAATTGCAATGACAGTAAAAATGGCTTCATTACACTTCTCTTTTTTCTTAAAAATTATAATAATTAAATTAAATATTTAATTTCTTACAAGTTACACTAATATTTAAATATTTTCAACAGTATTCGAGATATACTTAAAAATAGACTTAAAATAATGTTTATTTGAAAGTAATTCCTGAACACGGCGGGGAACACTTATACAACTCTGTTGCGATATTTCGCTAATGTCACTGACAAGAATCAGCCGTTGTACGTTAAATGACGTACATGCAAAAATTAAATGCTTAATATCCGCATTTTCTTGAGAACAATGTGCACACTTATTATTTTTTATGATTTTAAGTCTAAAAAGATGGGCAGGAACTAAGCAATGTCCGAAGCGTAGACGATTAATTGTTGTAATGAATTTTCTCCCAGAATACTTTAGGTCATAGTACCAGGGTTTAATAGGTAAGCTTTTTTGGACCTCTGCGTACCATTTTCCTTTTGTTTGAATGATGTGCTTTCTATATTCTCTCCATATTTGTATGAAATTATTGTTTAGGGTGGAATAAAAATCAGTATATGGGATTTTCATAAAATCCGAATGGTCTTCGTCGCATTTTCGACGAGTTGCAGCATCTACAACCTCATTTCCATATATGCCACTGTGTGATGGCACCCACACAAACTCGATAAATTTATTACTTTTAATCAGCTGGTCCAACATATGTTTGATTTCATATATAATGTAATTTTGTTTAAAACTTAAGTTATTATTACATAAAGTTGCTAGAACACTTTTGGAGTCACTTACTATTAATATATTCTTAATATCTACATTTCTATTTATTAATTTTAAGGCAGTCAATATGGCATAGCTTTCTGCTGTATAGACACTACAATTTTTGTCTAATTGAATACATTTGGAAACCATCATTTGAGGATCATAAAATGCAGAAGTGACAACATCAATATTTTTGGAACCATCTGTGTATATTGTATAGAAATGAGTTTTCTTACTAATAAAGTCTAGAAAATCATATTTATTTTGGATTGAATCTAGATTACAGCTAATATGTAAATGGTTTATTAAAGAATTATAATTACATCTATACATTGGCCATATGTCATCCCTATAAATATTGTTTGTATTATCCTTAATATGATTAATAATTATTGGTATTTCAGGTATTGCAAAAATACAATCTTTAGAGTTTTTGTAAATAAAATTATATGATGTAAAAGAAGGTATATTGCTAGTATCTTTTAACCAGGTTTCATTCAATAAACATAGATCAACTTTTTGTTCTAAAAGGAATTTGTTTAATAATGCTTTTTTACTATTTAAACTTTGTATATTAAATTGAATAATATGTAAATAAGTATCCATTAGGTTATTAAGTTATGTAATAATATTTCTTTTATCTTTTTATTTGTTAAAGGTATACCATCCCTATTATTACCAAGGGCAACTAAAGACTTGACTAATGCACTGATAATTATATCATTATTTATAATTTGTTCAGCATCAATACAATTTGATGCTGTTTTTACATTTTTTACCGTAGAAAGATGTTGTGATACTGACTTACTTGGTTCATTTAATGTGGGGAATGTTTTAGATGTTATATTGGGTGGTGGGGTACTCACAACAGTGGCATAGGAACGATGACGGTGCTTTTCTTTCTTCTCTGCCGTTTTCTTCTGCTTTACAGGACAATCTCTAGAGATAGCCAAGTGACTACCTCCACAATTTATACAAGTGATGCCTTCTACATCACATTCTTTGTAGGAATGGCGACCTGCACACGAGGAACACATTTGATCTCCTCTACAGACTTTCGCGGAGTGGTTGAATTTTAAACATTTATAACATTGGATGAGTGGTGGCACATAGGTGTGTACCGAGTACCTAAATAGGCTAATAAAGGTAAACTGTGGTAAAACAGTGTCGGCAAAAGTTACTGCAACTGTGCCCAGGGGTATTAAGTTTCCGTTTTCTCTTTTCATAAATCGCTTGACTGATACAACCTCTGCATCAGCAACAATATTTTTATAAATATCTTCATTAGACATATCTTTGGGAACAAATCGAATTATTCCAATAGTTTCAGTCATATAGGCTGGTATGAATGCTTTGAGCTTGTATTTAATAAAAAAACTATCCATATTTAAGAAATTATTGGCAGGCGCGGGCTTTTTAAACGTAACGCCCACTTTGTAGGCATTTATTCGGTGTACTCCTACTATTCCTTTAACGTTTTCCGTAAAGGTTTTCGTAAGGACGATAGGGTTTTTATTGCCGACTTTTTCATTTTCAGTAGATTCCACATACACCACACAATCGCCACTGTGGTTTTCTAGAAACAATCTTTTATACAATGGCTTTTTAAATATATTATAGTTTACGACGCCTTCTGGACAACCGCCAACAATTTTTCGTTTTTTTGCTCTTTCGACGGGGTCTCCCCCGTCGCTATTTACACTCATAACTAGTATTATTTATAACAGCCCTTAAAAGTAACTATTTACTTGAAAATATACAATATAAACACGAAAACTGAAATTTTATATTTTTGGGCCTTTTTTAAAATGCGCGCTTTTTGATTTCCCGCCAAAGACCTTATCTTGTGACTTGTCGGATAGTGTTGCCAACATCTGATTTTTTTTCCCCCTAAATGTAATCTCGAAAACCCCTAAACTACAAATTTAACAAATAAAATGTGTGGATTCCTTACCATTATTTAAATTTTACATATTTAAAAACCCCTAAACAGTTTGTCCCCCTAAAAAAACCCCGGAGCGCTTAATTTCCCCCTTAATTTAGGGGGAAAACCCCTAAGTTGGCTACACTGTCGTACAAGAGTGTCTTGTGTTTTTTTTTTCTTTGGCGGGAAATCAAAAAGCGCGCATTTTAAAAAAGGCCCAAAAATATAAAATTTCAGTTTTCGTGTTTATATTGTATATTTTCAAGTAAATAGTTACTTTTAAGGGCTGTTATAAATAATACTAGTTATGAGTGTAAATAGCGACGGGGGAGACCCCGTCGAAAGAGCAAAAAAACGAAAAATTGTTGGCGGTTGTCCAGAAGGCGTCGTAAACTATAATATATTTAAAAAGCCATTGTATAAAAGATTGTTTCTAGAAAACCACAGTGGCGATTGTGTGGTGTATGTGGAATCTACTGAAAATGAAAAAGTCGGCAATAAAAACCCTATCGTCCTTACGAAAACCTTTACGGAAAACGTTAAAGGAATAGTAGGAGTACACCGAATAAATGCCTACAAAGTGGGCGTTACGTTTAAAAAACCCGCGCCTGCCAATAATTTCTTAAATATGGATAGTTTTTTTATTAAATACAAGCTCAAAGCATTCATACCAGCCTATATGACTGAAACTATTGGAATAATTCGATTTGTTCCCAAAGATATGTCTAATGAAGATATTTATAAAAATATTGTTGCTGATGCAGAGGTTGTATCAGTCAAGCGATTTATGAAAAGAGAAAACGGAAAGTTAATACCCCTGGGCACAGTTGCAGTAACTTTTGCCGACACTGTTTTACCACAGTTTACCTTTATTAGCCTATTTAGGTACTCGGTACACACCTATGTGCCACCACTCATCCAATGTTATAAATGTTTAAAATTCAACCACTCCGCGAAAGTCTGTAGAGGAGATCAAATGTGTTCCTCGTGTGCAGGTCGCCATTCCTACAAAGAATGTGATGTAGAAGGCATCACTTGTATAAATTGTGGAGGTAGTCACTTGGCTATCTCTAGAGATTGTCCTGTAAAGCAGAAGAAAACGGCAGAGAAGAAAGAAAAGCACCGTCATCGTTCCTATGCCACTGTTGTGAGTACCCCACCACCCAATATAACATCTAAAACATTCCCCACATTAAATGAACCAAGTAAGTCAGTATCACAACATCTTTCTACAGTAAAAAATGTAAAAACAGCATCAAATTGTATTGATGCTGAACAAATTATAAATAATGATATAATTATCAGTGCATTAGTCAAGTCTTTAGTTGCCCTTGGTAATAATAGGGATGGTATACCTTTAACAAATAAAAAGATAAAAGAAATTTTATTACATAACTTAATAACTTAATGGATACTTATTTACATATTATTCAATTTAATATACAAAGTTTAAATAGTAAAAAAGCATTATTAAACAAATTCCTTTTAGAACAAAAAGTTGATCTATGTTTATTGAATGAAACCTGGTTAAAAGATACTAGCAATATACCTTCTTTTACATCATATAATTTTATTTACAAAAACTCAGTTAATTCCCATAATGGAGTTGGCATATTAGTAAAGCAGAATTTAAAATATGACATAATCAAATCAACATTTTATGAATCGGTACAAAATCTGTGTATATCTGTAGATACATCTTTAGGAAAACTATACATTCTGTGTGTATATTGTCCACCCAATGGCAATAGATTAGATACTAATAAAATAAAAAATATACTTCTTGAAATTCCAAAACCATGTCTTATAATGGGTGACTTTAACGCACATCATTTGTTATTTGGTTGTCATAAAAATAATAACAGAGGCAATAGTTTATACAATCTTATAGACGAATTTGATTTATGTATTTTGAATGATGGTAGTCCTACCACCGTACAAAGCCCAAATAGAAATTCATCAGCAATAGATTTATCTCTGGTTAGCCCTTCAATAGCACCTTTCTGTGAATGGTTTGTCCATGACGATCCAATGGGTAGTTACCATTATCCAACACGATTGATAGTTAATGTGAGGCCATCAATGTATGAGTTACGCCCTGTAAAAGAAAAATTTTTTTATGATAAAGGAGACTGGTCTAAATTTTATTCATTATCCGAGTATAATTTTTCTAAACTTAACAGTCTTAATATTCAACCCATAGAACTTTATAACAACTTTGTAACCATTTTGTATGATATTAGGAATGAGACAGTCCCAACAAAAAAAACAAAAGATAATTTACGCATATTTAAAAAACCGGTACCCTGGTGGAACCAAACATGTGATGATGCTGTGCGAAAATCTAAGGAAGCTTTACGCGAGTATAAAAAATATCCAACAGTACCCAACTTTATTTATTATAAAAAATTAGATGCTAAAAAAAAAAGAATATTAAAAGAAGAGAGTAAAAAGTCATGGCATGAATTATGTGGTACTTTTAATAGACTAACACCTATTTCTAGAATATGGGAATATATTAAGAGATTTAAAAGAATAGGTTTTTCTAAAAATAAATATTTGAATGATGAATGGGTGCCAAGCTTCTTAGACAATTTAGCAGACTCATCAAATATTGAGGAAAAAGTAATTAATAATATTTTTAACAAGGCTTTTGAAAATGATAGTAACTCCTTTTTGAATTTTCCTTTCACATTAGATGAGCTTTACATTTCCCTTAAAAGTAGGAAAGATACCACACCAGGAATGGACGAGATACCTTATATATTGATCAAAAAGTTACATCCAAATGCTCAGAACATTCTACTTGATATCTATAATAAGCTTTGGAACAACTTAGTTATACCGGAATCATGGAAAACCCAATGTGTAATTCCTATTTTGAAACCAAATAAACAAGTTAACAATGCAACATCTTACAGACCTATTTCTTTGTCATCATGTTTGGGTAAGCTTTTTGAAAACATGCTAAAATTACGTTTAGATTATTTTACTGAAACTCAGAGGCTGTTACCAGACATCCAATTTGGTTTTAGAAAGGGTAGGAGTTGCTCTGAAAGTTTTGTGTCCTTCATATCAGATCTGAAAAAAGCAAAACTTGGTCATTCAAATGTCATATGTGTGTTCCTAGATATCAAAGGAGCATTTGATAATGTAAATATTGTATGTCTTATTAAAGTATTATGTGAACTTGGTTTACCAAATAAAATGTTGCAATGGATTTTTAAATTCTTACACAATAGAACTTTGTTTGTTAAATTCAATAATATAATTCATGGACCTAGACAAACAAACAAGGGGACAATGCAAGGTGCTACATTGTCACCGCTTCTGTATAACTTATATACTTCTCAAATATATAAGTATGTTGATGTATCCAAAATAAAAATACTACAATTTGCTGATGATTTGCTTTTATATAGTGAAAATCAAAATATTAACATAGCCATTAATGCAATAAACACTGCTCTAAATCAAATAAACAATTTTTATAATAATATTTTAAAATTAGACATAAGCCCTGAAAAGAGTTCAGTTTTAGTATTTAGCAGAGATCCACTTGCTCAATGTAACATAGAAGTTTCCTATAATAATAATGTTATCCCTGTAGTTACTCATCATAAGTATTTAGGTGTTATAATTGACAACAAACTTAAATTTGATAAACACATAGACCATATATCTCAAAATGCCATGAAAGGAATAAATATAATAAGATGTTTAGCAGGAACCTTTTGGGGTAGTGACCCAAAAATATTAAATATGCTATATAAAAGTATAGTAAGAAGTCACTTTGACTATAGCAGTTTAGCTTACATGAATATTAGTAGCACTCTCCTAAAAAAACTGGACATAATACAAAACATGGGTTTGAGAATAATTAGTGGAGCAATGCGGTCTACCCCTATAGTTACTATGGAGGTAGAAAACTGCATACCTCCACTGTATCTTAGACGTTTTCAACTGGCTGAGAGATTTTGCTTAAAACAATTAACTTCCAATAATGCTATAGTTTTGAATAATATTTTATATTCTACTGAGATATCTCAAGATATAGGAATTCCCAAATTATCACTTAAAGATTGTATTTTTGCAATACCTGAAATACCAATAATTATTAATCATATTAAGGATAATACAAACAATATTTATAGGGATGACATATGGCCAATGTATAGATGTAATTATAATTCTTTAATAAACCATTTACATATTAGCTGTAATCTAGATTCAATCCAAAATAAATATGATTTTCTAGACTTTATTAGTAAGAAAACTCATTTCTATACAATATACACAGATGGTTCCAAAAATGTTGATGTTGTCACTTCTGCATTTTATGATCCTCAAATGATGGTTTCAAAATGTATTCAATTAGACAAAAATTGTAGTGTCTATACAGCAGAAAGCTATGCCATATTGACTGCCTTAAAATTAATAAATAGAAATGTAGATATTAAGAATATATTAATAGTAAGTGACTCCAAAAGTGTTCTAGCAACTTTATGTAATAATAACTTAAGTTTTAAACAAAATTACATTATATATGAAATCAAACATATGTTGGACCAGCTGATTAAAAGTAATAAATTTATCGAGTTTGTGTGGGTGCCATCACACAGTGGCATATATGGAAATGAGGTTGTAGATGCTGCAACTCGTCGAAAATGCGACGAAGACCATTCGGATTTTATGAAAATCCCATATACTGATTTTTATTCCACCCTAAACAATAATTTCATACAAATATGGAGAGAATATAGAAAGCACATAATTCAAACAAAAGGAAAATGGTACGCAGAGGTCCAAAAAAGCTTACCTATTAAACCCTGGTACTATGACCTAAAGTATTCTGGGAGAAAATTCATTACAACAATTAATCGTCTACGCTTCGGACATTGCTTAGTTCCTGCCCATCTTTTTAGACTTAAAATCATAAAAAATAATAAGTGTGCACATTGTTCACAAGAAAATGCGGATATTAAGCATTTAATTTTTGAATGTTCGTCATTTAACGTACAACGGCTGATTCTTGTCAGTGACATTAGCGAAATATCGCAACAGAGTTGTATAAGTGTTCCCCGCCGTGTTCAGGAATTACTTTCAAATAAACATTATTTTAAGTCTATTTTTAAGTATATCTCGAATACTGTTGAAAATATTTAAATATTAGTGTAACTTGTAACAAATTAAATATTTAATTTAATTATTATAATTTTTAAGAAAAAAGAGAAGTGTAATGAAGCTATTTTTACTGTCATTGCAATTCAATGTTAATTATTTTTTTATAAATGCATTTATATTATATTGTTTAATGTTATATTAGTTTCATGATTTGACTTAAATATCATACTTTAAAAATAGACATGAATACTGTTATATAGCTAAAAAAGATTTAATGTTAATGTAATTCCATGTCAACTTATTTATAAATTATATAATTTTATTCTATTATTGCGACTGAAGGGCTTGTACTCATGGTCATGAAATAAATTAAAAAAAAAAAAAAAAAAGAGTGTCTTGTCCTCTAACGTTTTGAAAAGTCAAATATTAAATATGACGTCAACTAGATGTTGTTGCCAATTCGTATTTTAAAGCCTTAATAAAAATGTTGATTTATTTTTTAAAATACGTTAACAAAAATGTAGTCATATATGTTTATAATTATTTTTACTATATTCGTGCTCACTCATGATCTCAGGACATGAAGTGGAATTTAATGACATCAAGTGGAATATATGAGGTTGATGAGTAAGATGTCAACCCCGAAGCGGTACGATAGCTCAATCTGTATTCTGTAGAGCCACAGGATGACTATTGACTCCCCATAGGCCGCGGGCTCGAATCCCTAATATAGGTTTATTTTTCATTATGTACATATTATGTACATTATAATACTTCGTTATCCTTCGAAGTGATTTTGACATATAAAAGTCAGCCCGAAGGTTGTTGGAGGAAGAATTTTAAAGCGCGCGAAAATACGTTCTATGTCATCTCTATGGTGATTTTGGTGATTATCTCAAATACTTATACTATTTTAATAATTATCTGAAATACTATTATCACGAATTGTCTCAATTTAGTTCCAGAAAAAGTTCCCTTTTTACTCATCCCCTAAACCAAATTTTATGAATACCTCCTTATAACTCTTTCAGTCTTAAACATTATTGACTAATGAATGATATATACTTTGCTAAAGTTTCTCTTTTTTCGTATCTTCTTCCGAGAGTTGGAAAAAAATGTGTTAATCAAAACTTCGCTTATATTCATTGTTAATTTTAATTTTATCATACTATTAACTATTGAGTCAAAGACATGTAAGACTGTTTGTGTAGGTGTGTAAATTTGCATGCATGATGAGTTTACAAAGCATTTTGCGCTACTTTAAAAATCAATTTGGATGCAAAATATAATTCTCTGTTGAAAATTTATAGGGTATTAAAAATAACTAATTTGTAGAAATTTTCAATCCTCCTTTTTTCTTCCGAATTCTCCGAAGAAACGAAAGTTAAAAAGCATTAAACTTTTTAATTCTTGTTTATTTTTTAGTTCTTCGAGAGAACAGAAATTACTACTTTATTTAAGAATTAAAAGGATAAATTAGGATTACAAATATTGATTTTTTTTTCTATCGTTTTCAATCCTAAAATGATAATAGTTTTTTTTGGAACCTGAAGGAGAATGAAATAATAATAATTTCATGTTTGATGAGGTTGAAAGAGTATCAAATAGGTTTCAGAAAGTATGCTTTTTCTGTTCTTTTTAATTTTTTTTAATCAGGGATATAGGAGATGTTAAAAATAGTTTCCTAAAGAACCAAACAAGATTATAAATTATAATGCTGTTCGAAAACGCCTATCATTTTTAAATAGCAAGATGCAATTCTGTACTAATCACCATTGTCTATTTTTTATATTATGTTTTTTTTTGTTTTTCTACCGTTCAATAAATCATTAACGCCTCAAACTCAGAAGGATTCGTATGGCATTTTTATTTGTCCCTAAATCAACCTGAAGGAAGAGATATTTCATTACATGGTCCTTTCGACACGGATATTCAAGATACGAAAGAAGTGATCAGTGGTAATTTTTGTAAAAGGTTAACCCAATACTCTTTATTCAGGTACTACTTAATACATACTAGTGCATGCCTTCTTAATATTATTAATCTTAAGCAGAAACAAGGTTTGTCTGTTATATTCAGCACCATTATTAATTATAAATAGGTTTCTTTTGCTTATGTGAAGGTTTTACTAGCTTATCATTTTTTTTTTTATTAACGTCTGGAATCCTCATGGATACACACCTCCATCCAGGGGAAGATGGAAGCGGTTATGTGAGACTCTTACTCACTAAACCAGACGGTCAACACCTCTCCGTCATAATGGAGCGCCACGGGAACGCTTGCGCACACATCCGCGTTGCTCCGACGGAAGGCCGCGTGAGCGACCACCACCTCCATGGAGTGACGCGCCCGGTTGACTTGAGCGCGTCCCACTCCGGTGGCCGGCTTGTTGAATCGCGAAGAGCTCCCCTGCCCTTCACCCAAGCCGGCCGAGCCAAATCAGGACTCCCTCAACGAAGAAGGTGTCCCGATCCGACTCAACCTCCCGGGGCCGGACCACGTCCGAAAACGGCCGTTGTCCGAACCCGAAGCTGCCACCAGCGGCTGGTGTGCGTCGCGGGTGACCCTCCGAAGAAGACCACCCCGACACACGGGGCCGGAAGAGGTACACACATCTGCGCCGCAATTTAAACTGCCACCTGCAGACGACGCAGAATATGCGACCTCGACCGTCCCGCCACCCCGCTAACGGAGCCCTCCCTAGGAAGAGCTCCGTAGCCACCTCACCCGGACTAATCATCGTCAGGCGCTATTGTACCTGATGATGACTATTCCGGGCCTCTACCTCAGCAAGGAAGAGACCGCCACGTACCCCCCACACAACCACGGGACCGCCCCACAGTCCACTCTGCGCACAGAGAAGTACCAGGGGCGACCCCGCTGCTGTCCCCGGTAGAGAGGGCCTGCGCCCTCCCACCCTCAGTGCCCAGGCCAAAAGGCCCGAGCCCACCCCGCAGACAGACCACTCCTAAAGGCAGCCTGTCCGCCGGCCAGCCATGAACCGGGCACAAACCCCCATGACCGACCTCCACCGCGCCAGGTATCAACCAGCGGGAGAACCCGAAGGTTCTCAGTAACCGCTGTTGCCCAGGGTGCACCACGCGGAGGTTCCCGGCATCGCACCCCTTACTAGCTTATCACGAAAATTTATTCGTATATATTGTAATATGTATTAGTACTTAACCTCTGAGTTGTAATTGTTTGTTTCATTCCTTAAGTTTGTATATTTTGTGAAAATATACTATAATCAGATAATTATATTATTATTTATAGCTTTCAACTAGTTATTTCTAAAGGATTATTGTAAATTTAGTTTACATTTATGTACACATTTTCCTTGGTAAAAGATATACTTATATTTTTTTATTTTAACCTGTAATTGGAAAATATAAGCTTAAAAAAGTAAATAGTAAGTATATATGGAGTGTATAAAAGTTTATTAAACACTCTTATCATTTGTCATACTTGTCAGTTATTATACATTATACCTATAAATACGTTAATTTACATACATTTGTAATCAATACCAAACAAGCTTAATTTGTGATTTATTTTTGTTTATAGCAAACGCTTATTGTGTTATTTCTTTATTCAGACTATATCCAGGTTCTTCCTAAAGCTCATTATGTCAGAAAGAGAGGAAAAGGATCTTATTAAAAAGAGAGCTAGCTTTAAAGGCCGTTTAACAGCATTTGTAAGATATCTCAATGAATTGAGTGATACATTAGTTCAGCAACAGGTAAATGGAATTACAATTAAGAATAGGTAAAGTTCAGACTATATATAATCAGTATGACGAAGTACAATTAAAAATAGAATGTCTTGTAGATGATGGACAGTCACAAATCGTTGAAAGAGATGAGTTTGAGTCAATATACTATAAATCAATGTCCAAAGCTCAAAACATTTTATCACGTAATCTTGCGTCAAAAGGTGAATCATCTGAGGGTTCCCGAACCAACAATCACAACCTAGTTAAATTGCCTACCATTAATTTACCAAAGTTTCATGGTTCTTATAGATAACTGGCTTGAGTTTCACGATACATTTACTAGTCTTATACATTAAAACGATGGAATAGACGAGATAAATAAGTTTCATTATCTCCGAGCCTCACTAGAAGGGTCAGCTTCTGTAGTTATACAATCAATTGAGTTTTCTGCAAATAATTATTCTGTGGCCTGGCAAGTACTATGCGATAGATATAATAATAAACGATTACTAATCCAAAACCATGTTAACAACTTGTTTAATATTGATTTAATTAAAAGCGAGTCTTCAATCAGCCTAAAGAAGTTGATTGATCAACTCAATAGAAGTTTACGTGCTCTGGAGTCACTAGGAGAACCTATAAAATACTGGGATACGCTAATTATTCATATTGTAACTCGGAAACTAGACCATAAAAGTTTTCGTGAATGGGAGGAGTTTAAAAGTCAGCTAGATAAGGAAAAGTCTATAGCTTTGACATCTTTTCTCGCGTTTGTTAGAGACCGTGCAGATCTTTTAGAAACGTTGGAGTTATCTCGTGTTAATGTTTCAAGTCAGCCATCTAAAGGTATAAATAATCTTAAAACGATGGTTTCTCTGGGTAGCCCGCAGTCACGATCCATGGGTGAGGATAACTTTAATAATGATTCGTCAATAAGACCGTGTCCAAAATGTAAGGGTGAGCATATTTTATTACATTGTTCACAATTTCTCTCCCTTAATAATGAGCAAAGGCTGGAATTGATTCCTCAGCTTAAGGTATGTTACAACTGTTTTCGTAGTGGGCATTATGCAAACCGGTGCAAAAAAACTGGTTGTAAATTATGTAATCGTAAGCACAACACCATAATTCATGTGTCAGATTTTAAAAAGTCAGTTACTCCTTCACAGACTAAGACTGCTAATAAAGAAGGTGGTGTCAACTCCACATCTAGTGTTCATGTATCAGAGCCTACGAACTTAACTCTTACTACTTATTGTAAGAATATGCCTTCTGAAGCTCATCAAGATGTCTTGCTTTCAACTGCTTTGGTGAAGGTAATTGATGCGAATGGCCACGAACACATTTTGCGTGCCCTGCTAGACTGCGCGAGTTCATCTTGTATCATTACAGACAAAATATGTCATAAATTAAAATTAAATTACGTAGACGTAAATAGGCCTATATATGGCATTAATAAAACACAAACAAATACGACCAAGATGTGTCATTTCCCAATACACTCATTGAATGAAAATTATTCAATAAATTTGTTCTATTATGTGTTACCATCTATCACTGATAATGTGCCTTGTCATTCAATTAATGTTTCGCATTTATACTTACCCGATGATATTACTTTAGCTAACCCAAAATTTTATATAGCGTCTGAAATAGATATGATAATCGGTAGCAATGTATTTTGGGACTTGCTAGGGTCGCGAAAAATTTCTTTGGGCGCTCATAAACCGATACTGTGGGAAACTCGACTCGGTTGGCTGGTATCCGGTCCTATAAATTTGGGTTATGGATCTCGTCTAATATGTAAGTTCACAACAGTAGACAAGGATCATAATTGTGAGTCCCGAAATGATGAAATTCAAAACATGCTATCCCGGTTTTGGCAGCTTGAGGAAGTAGTCTCAAAATCGTCGTATTCTGACGAAGAACGCATGTGCCAAGAACATTTCGTTAAAAACACTACTCGTTTAAAGGATGGTCGCTTTTGTGTCAGAATTCCATTGAAACAATCCCACAAGGTTTTAGGTGATTCTTTGTTACGAGCAAAACGATGCTTGTTTTCATTGGAGCGCAGGTTTCAGTGCCAACCTATTTTTAGAAATCGCTATGCCGAATTCATGTCAGAATATCGTTCGCTTGGCCATATGTCTGAGTGTGAACCATGTTCTAATTTAAATCCATATTTTATTCCACATCATGGAGTATTGAATTCTAACAGTATCACTACTAAATTAAGAGTCGTTTTTAATGCTAGTAGCATTACGACATCCGGCATAAGTCTTAATAAGATTCAAATGGTGGGTCCTACCGTTCAAGATGACCTTTTATCAATTCTTCTCAGGTTTAGATTCCACAAGTATGTTCTGGTAGCAGATGTAGAAAAAATGTACAGGCAAGTGACTGTTCACCCTGCTGATAGGCATCTACAGCAAATAGTTTGGCGTGACTCTGTAGAATCCAAAATTAAAACATACCAACTCAATACTGTTACTTATGGCTGTGCCAGTGCTAGTTATCTAGCAACGAGGTGCCTTAAGCAAATAGGCATTGAATGCAGTGATAGGCTGATATCAGAGATTATTATACATGATTTTTATGTTGATGATTTATTAACAGGAACAGATTCAATTCAAGAGGCATTAGAAATAAAGGAGAAAGTAACCACTGAACTTGCTTCAGCTGGAATGCCTTTACATAAATGGAAGTCTAACAACTCCCAACTTTTAACTCCATCCAATACTGATTCTTCTTTAAATTTAAATATTGGGTCACTTGAACCCAGCAAGACACTAGCGGTTTAGGATGGTTGACAAACTCTGACGATTTATGTATTTATATAGATTTGTCCATTTCCAGGGAATCAACGAAACGAGGATTGTTATCTGTTATATCCCAAATTTTTGATCCTATGGGCCTCGTCTCACCTTGTATTATTTCTATGAAGATATTAATGCAGAAATTATGGATTTACAAATTATCATGGGACGAACCCTTACCATTGGATATTTCTCAAACTTGGCTTAACCTTATAAAAAATCTGCCACTTTTAAATAATTTACGAATTCCTCGTCTCGTTGTTTGCGATGCCCATAACTTTGTGGATCTACATATTTTCTGTGATGCGTCACAGCGCGCCTATGGCGCTTGCTTATATGTCAGGAGTATTAGTGAACATAAAAAAGTCTGTGTAAGGTTACTGTTGGCGAAAAGTAGGGTTGCTCCTTGAGCAACTACCATTCCCAGACTTGAACTTTGTGGAGCTCTAGTGGCAGTAAAGTTGTTTGAAAAAGCGGTTGCTTCACTTCGTCTAAAAATTAAGCATATTACTTTTTGGACCGATTCTACGATTGTATTAGGTTGGCTACAAATGTTACCTAGTAGATTACAACCTTTTGTGCGCAACCGTGCTGTTGAAATTATGGAGAAAACTGAGAATTATACCTGGAGACATGTCCCCACAAATGAGAATCCTGCTGATCATATTACCCGTGGTGTCGAAATAAGCGAGTTACAGGGTCTTGATTTGTGGTGGTCAGGTCCTCAATTCTTAAAACAGGATGCATCTCAGTGGCCTTCCAATCCTGTTAATGTTACGAACCTTCCTGAGGTAAAGCTCGAAAGCTCGTTGCACGTGTTTTTCGCATGCAACGATATGGTTATCGATTTCAGCCGTTTTTCGAATGTTCTACGACTGAAACGTTCTGTAGCTTATGTGTTACGATTTGTTATGTTATGCAAAAAAATTACTCCTAAGACAACCTATTTAAGTAGCGATGATTTACAGGAAGCACTAGATTTTATTATAAAAATTTGTCAATCAGAATCGTTTTGCGACTATCAATGTTTAATTAAGAAAGAACCTATACCAGTAAAAAGCAAATTAAGTAAACTTAATGTATTTTTAGATTCGAACAATATAATGCGTGTTGGTGGTCGTTTAGATAATTCAACGATGTTTAGCTATGATAAAAAACACCCGATAATTTTACAGTCCACTCATCATTTTACAAAACTTTTATTTAGAGCTGAGCATATAAGACTAATGCATGCCGGCCCACAGTTGTTGCTGGCATCCATAAGGGAAACTTATTGGCCAATTGGAGGCCGTAATTTAGCAAAGTACACATACTATAAGTGTGTAAGATGTATCCGTTTAAAAGGCAAGGTTATATCCCCCCTTATGGGAAACTTACCACCTCATCGTCTGATTCCAGGTAAGCCGTTTGAACTTTGAATGTGTAGGAATAGATTATGCCGGCCCTATGTCATCTGCCAGTCGTCAAGGCCGAGGTTGCAAAATTCTTAAAGTTTATATTGCGATATTTGTTTGTTTCACAACCAAAGCTATACATATTGAACTGGTAGGTGATTTAACTAGCAATAGTTTCATTTCTGCATTACGGAGATTTATGTCTCGTCGAGGGAAACCTTCAAATATTTATTCAGATAATGGTACTTCGTTTGTTGGCGCTTACAATGAAATTCGTAAATTTTTAAAAACAAATTGTAATTCATTGCCTGAAGGTTTGGCTCATGAAGGTATAAGGTTTCATTTATGTCCACCCTATTCTCCTCATTTTGGAGGGCTTTGGGAAGCGGGTATTAAATCTATAAAATATCATTTGTACAGAGTATTGGGTAATTGTAATCTGACCTATGAAGAACTGATCACTGTCTTGACTCAAATTTGAGTCAAATTCTATTAATAGAAGCAATTCTGAATTCTCGGCCGCTTACTCCTCTTTCAAACGACGCAACGGATCTGATGCCCCTTACTCCTGGCCATTTTCTGATTGGGAAACCCTTGACAGCTCTTCCTGTTCCTGATTTGCAAAAAAGTCCATTAAGTCATTTAAATAGATATCAAAAACTAGAACAACTTCGTCAACATTTCTGGGCAAGGTGGTCCAAAGAATACATCAGTGAACTGCAGCAAAGACTCAAATGGCGTTCTAATAACTTCGACTTAAAGCTAAACAGTTTGGTTGTTGTGAAAGAAGATAATCTTCCTCCCATGAAGTGAAAACTTGGGCGCATTGTGGCTGTTTACCCCGGAGTTTCAGATGGCATCAATCGTGTAGCTGACATACGCGTTGCCAAAGGAGGAGTTATTCGTCGTTCCTTTAGTAAAATTTGCCCTCTATTTGAGACTGCTTGTTGAAACTTCAAGGTCAACTTTCAACGTCCGGGCATGTTCGAAAACGCCTATCATTTTTAAATAGCAAGATGTAATTCTGTACTAATCACCATTGTCTATTTTTTATATTATGTTTTTTTTGTTTTTCTACCGTTCAATAAATCATTAACGCCTCAAACTCAGAAGGAATCGTATGGAATTTTTATTTGTCCCTAAATCAACCTGAAGGAAGAGATATTTCATTACAAATGCTAATGTACCTATTTTTAATTTAGATATCAGCAGCTAATCAGCACCGAAGAAACGGAAGAAGTATCCGAGTTGTATGTTGTTATCCAACACAAAAAAATAATGGATTTAATTGAAATGTTTTTTTATATTTATTCATCTACAGAAAGCTTACATTTAATATTGAATCATATTTATTGTTACATTACATGTTACAAGATAGCTCACAGCTTCCACGCTTGTAACGGACTTTGCTGCTACTATTGCGCATTACGTTCCGTTATAAGTTTTTCAGTGTCGAATTCGCTTTGACAAAACCTAATTCAGTGACTTAACATGTTAGTGGAGCAATTCGCTTCACAACACTATTAGTGGAGCTATTCGGTTTACAACACTATAATGTAATTGTCTTCTAAGTTCACGTAAACCTACGTTTAGGCTCATAAATAAACAATTTTTGGTATTCATATCCACAACTCCACGTCCACATAAAACAATAAATAAAGTTGAATATTTAAATTAATAAAACCCCCTATACAAAAAAAATCTAAAAGGATAAAAATAATATTATTATGTACTTATTGATCGTTGCATCGGAGGACCGTTGTATGTATGTTGATGGTTGACGATGGTGTCTATTTTACGTAGGTTTTGTAGCTAATGAATGAGGACTTATACTATACGATTAGATATTCTTATTTCGTTATTTGTCTTGGTAACTTGCATTTTATCTCTTCCTTTATTAGTGGAACGTAAGGTCCTCCACGCAATGACTTTAATAAGTACACAATAATATTATTTTTATCCTTTAAGAAGTTTTTTGTGTAGAAAACATATGACAGAGTCGATTTAAATAAAATATAAATAAATTAAAATTAAAAAAACAAACAGTTTAAGTTCCTTAATTCTTGTTATAATGAATTACTAGTGTACTTGTTTTTTGTTCTAATCTCAAGAAGGCAAGATTCATCTTGCATCTGTTTTATTTATCTGGTTTTCTAACTTTAGCTGGTTTGTACTCAAATATTTTATAAGCTTAAAAGTGGTATGTGTAAACACATAATATTTTGATAGAATTTAATTCTGATTAACTAAACTTCTTCTGACTAAAAAGTATACACCCTTTTCTTCTCTGAATCTATAGTATATAGTATCAAATAGCTTTGGCTTTTAGGATATATTATATATGTAATAGTTTCTTCTCATTAGTGTCTTTGACTACTGAGCCGAATACCGTGGATATGATCCCCGCTTTCGGTATTTATAGAGTATTCTATGATTTTCACAGTCGTATTTTTGGCAATTAAATATTTTGTAAAACTAAGAACTTTATTATACTTTACTTTGACTTTTTCAAAAAGAAGTTTGTCGAATATAATAAAACAACATTCAAATACAATTTTATTTACATCTGCTCTTAAGAAATAAAGATTATATAATTTCTTAAAGATTTAAATACTGTACCTATAGTACATAACACCATGATTTTAAAAAGCACAACAATTTTGGGCGTATATAGTGGTATCAGGGCAGGTCGTCACTCAGATCCTGTTCATCCACCTCGGCAGCTAGGTCTGCGAACTTAGCGACGTAGTCCACACTGGTCTCCGCCATTAGTGACTGGAGGTGTGAATCCACCTGATTAAGCGACAAAATGAAACCTATTGATTACTGTTACATTCTTGTTATTAGTAGCTTTTACATGTCATTAAGATTAATAAAATAAACGAAAAGAAAATCTCACTCCCGTAATATTACAGACAGATATATGAATAAAATGCACACACTTAAAAATTCCAAAACAGTAGTTGTTTTACTCAGGAAGCACTGTGTATGGACATTGCAATATATGAGAAGTTGCAGAAGATGTATTATCATTGTGTACTTACGGGTAGTTCCTGATGAGCCTTCTCCAGGTGGCTCAAGAAACTGCTCAGTGAGAAGTCATGGGCATCCAGCCAATCACCTTCTGCACCGCGCAGAAGACGGGAAGGAGACAGAGACAGCGAGTCCGATGGAAGAAAACCTGCGAAACAGAGATGGAAGATGTTAAGCTTTCGTTCTTAAATCAATATTTAATTGCCTTGAAATATTTGATTATCATTTTGAGATTTAGCAACTTGGCTGTGATCAACGATGCTTATTTGATATGTATTAAAAATGTTAAGTTTGTAAATATATTCAGATTGTAATGTTCATCAAAATAAACCCACTTGAAATATCATTTTGTTCGGTCTTTGGTGCAATCTCAGTTTTAGGTGTTATTTCATTGCTCGGTTCCTTTTCCGCGGTTGTCTCGGACTCTGATTCTACTTTTACGATCTTTATATTCTTTGTCTCTTTTGAATCTTCTTCGTCTGTTTTTATTCCTTCTGTAAAAATATACATTAAAATATTAAAATTATTAACTAATAAACTCTCACTTTATATCATCAAAATTTTTGCATAAAAATTTAAGACTAGTGGTTATTATTACTAACAACAACAGTGTTAAAGGAGTAAAGTTATCTTTAAATAATTAAAAAATATAAAATGCATATATAGAGCAACAGTACATACCAACGTCGTGCGTCACTGGCTCCGGTCGCACCGTGATGGGTACCCGCCGCTCTCCGTCGTGGAAGAAGAACTGACCGTTGGACTCACTCAGCACGTAATACATTGACAAACTGGAAATTATAACACGGACTCTAATAGTTAGTCTTCTAGTCAATCTATAGTCAGTACCATGTACTGATAACAAATAATTCGTATATAGGAAATTGATATGCCATTCGCAGATTATTGTTCCGATTCAGGGGTACTTTTTGTCCCCTACGTATGTTGTGAAACCTCCCTACACAGGGTTTATGCTCTAGTGCAAGAGCTATTTTTCACGTTCAGAAGTTATACAACCATTTATAGAAATATAAATTTAATAAAAGGCTCTTGAACAGAAGCTTTGCATTATATTCTGTGTACTGTGTCGTCGCTCCAGCAACTGAGCTACCGTGTCACACGCCACGTAGTATTGCATGTTCATACTTATGGTTAATTAAAATGATATCTCACTCTGAAGTGCTAGCGGGCTGCGGTTTAGGAACCAGTCGTGGCTGTACCGGCTGCGAGTTGGACACCATCTTTACCGGAATCAGATCTGTTAAAGGAAAAAAATATATATAGTAATATAGTTGTTGGCTCATTGCATTACAAATTTTTGTCACTTCAAAAGCCCAGTTCTTTTTTCGTAGGCGGAGTTATTTTGGTGACATTAATATAAACAACAACAATAATACATCTTATACAATTAAATCCGGTCAGATCTATTCAGTTTAAATAGATACGTTTATATAAAAAGAGGCTTAAAAAGGGTCTGTATTCTGTCTGTAAGGGTTCTTTTGGGGGTGGTAAGGGTTACTGACTGTTGGGTGTGGGCAGCTTCGGCATGAGCGGCAACAGCCTCTGTACCACCACACGACGGTCGTTGGGAGGACGGCCCCGACGCCACTTGGGGAGACCCTCCAGACTCATACCGGAATGGGGCTGGAAATAAAATAATAAACACTATTATTGAAAAATAGGGTTATTTCCTACAATTGAAATAAATGATTTAATTGGAGTCAAGTAACAAATCATTTAAAATTACTCCTAAACACCACATTCATAATTTATTGTTGTTATTATAATAAAGCTGTAAAGAAAATAATTAAACTACATAATACATATATATTATAAAATATGTCATTATCCGATATTTGATACAAAATATTAGTTACAATAGAAATTCAAATTTTATTAACAAACAGATAAGTACAAATTAATTAACAAACAAGGATGATACAAAAAACGAAAAATGTAATAAAGGACGAAATCAACATGGATTTATTATTTAGATAATGGTACCTCTGTGTCTGGTTTGGGTGCGATGGGTGTGGGGTGCCTGAACACGGGGGCCCCGGCGGCCGCAGGGGGCGAGCCAGGCCCCGGGGCCGAGCACGCGGGGGGCTTCTGTACCTACACACATTTAGGGGTCAATTATCAACCCTCGGATAACTGATAGGTCATATAAAAAAAATGTTGCACAACATATCAAGTACAATCTGCGATTAATGTTATCTTAAAATTGCCTTTACCTGTTCTAAATTACACATTAATTGTACATCTTGTTTATAATTCCATTTTTATTTTATTTATTTGTAATACATGGAAATGTTACACCTTTGAGGATTTATAATAAAGAATATTATTATCTATTAATACAAAAACAACTTAAATGGAATTTTGTTTATGAAATCGGTTTCATATGTTTGCGCCACACTACATATAACTTTATAATTTAAAAGGATTGCTCCCCCCTCACCTGTCTGCGTCCCGCCCCGCAGCCCCCCCGCCCGCAGTGAGGGTTCCCGGCGAGCGCCAGCAGACGACGTAGTCTGAACATAATATAAATATTATTAGTTTTAGTTTTTTTTATACAAATAAGAACGAATAATAAAAAGTATCATCACAAGAGCGAAATTCGAGCCCGAGAATACTTTTAATACCGTCGCTCCGCGAAATGAGCTATCGCATCGATGATTGACTTGACAGATTTATCATTGTATATACATATATATTTTTTTTCATTTTTTTCAACACCGTCAGAATGGAAAACAGAATAGGTTCAGAAGACCTATGGGATGTTAATTCAGAGTTACTGATGTGACCCGGATCTCGTGTCCTACCTGTCGCTAACAAGCGAGAAGCCATTGTGCGTCTGCGTCGCAGTTGGTCTATTGATGAGTTTGCTCGCCAGGTTCAGTGTTCCAGACGACTTGTGGTCCGGAGACAACAACTGCTCACCTGAGGACACGGTATAGTATACGGCTAAAACGTTTTTAACATCACAGAAATTAGTACTAAAGTAATACATAATGCAGTATAATCTCAATAATAATAATAATTACATATAATTTATATTCTATAGATAGTTCTATATCAACTAAGTACAAACTTTTCCGTTCATCTCCCGACATCCCGTCATTGCTATCCTGGCTGAACGTGTTCTTGGGAGAAAATATATCTGTGTCACTCTCTCTCTTCTCTCTTTCATCTTCCACAGAGCTGTCTCCCTTTTCAGGCGTCTTGTTTCCTTTCTCCCTTTTATCTATCAACTTGTCAGTGTCTTGTTTGTTAGTCTCTAGTTTTTGTGTTCTTATCTGTGGTAGTGGGGGCGTGGGTTCCGCCCACCAGTAGTCCAGCTCGAGCCGAGACCGCGCACCGAACTGCAATGTTAATGAATTACTTTCTTCTCCATCTTTATATTCAATTATAATACGAAAGAAAATACTCAATATTAAAGTTAAAATTATAATAATCAAACAATGTACACAATATCTATTACTTCTTTAGAAGTAGCTGGTCTAGTAATAAATACCTATAAAGGGTTATTTGTAATTAATTGACCACCTCTTGCAGGCAGCCTCTCTACATCAATCCCAACAACATTTGATCTACAACTTTTTACAAATCTTGATAAACTACACAAAAAAATGAAACAAATGATTTTTGCTCTCTCTTTACTCTGTATTTTATATCTCGTTTACTCTGTATATACCGACGCTCAGAGTTAATGCCAGTTCAAAGACAAGAAATAAATTTTGTTTGGGAAATTTTAATTTTTAAAACTATTAATTTTAAAAAGTCGTAGAACGAATGTTGTTGGGATTGATGTAGAGAGGCTGGCTGCAAGGGGTTGTCAACTAATTACTAATAAGCCTGTATATCCTAAAAGAAACACAATTACGACGAGACTTTTATATCTAAGACATCTTTATTCCTTAATTTGTGGAATATTTGTAACAAGTCACTACGTAAGTCCCTTAAGGCCCACGACCCTTCTTCACGAGAACCTTTCAATATTCTCCCTAGAGGGATCATATTATATATATATGGGGTGGGGTATATCCACCACCACCAGAAGTTTAGATAAATAGCGGTAAGGACCTACCATCAAGTACAAGTCTCCTATTGTAAGGTCCCCAGCATCATAAACACTCCAGCCCTTCCGGATCTGTCTCATCGCTAGATCCACGTCTATATCCGGTTTCAATTCTTCGTCTTTATCCTCCTTTTCATCTACCTGAAGTGGAAATTTTATCAAATATGTGTTAGTCAATATCAGACGTATGAAGAGAAATAAAAATGTGATCGTGATATAAATATAATTATTTCTTTTTTAACATTGAGATAAATAATAAATGAAAAGCAAATTTATAAAATAGACATTTCATAAACAATTTATATAAATTTCAATATTTATAATAATACATAGGCTATAAATCGGTAAAAAGTTGTGAAAAAAGTTGTGACGAAAGTAGTCTTTTGTCCCAACTTATTACTTACTACGTCTACAACAGCCACCTGAACTCCTGCTACTGCTATAAAGACCTTACGACGATATGGACTCCTCCTTCTTCTACTTAACAACAGCCACAGACTCATACTTCTACTCATTTCTTCTCTTACCTTCAGCTCGTCCTCCTTGTGCTTGTCGTCGTCCAGTACGAGTGTATACACGCTGCCGCCGCGCTTCTTGGGACGAATACGGAACTTCACCTGGATAGCATTAGTTAAATATTAAGATATACATAATTGTATTTTTAAAGAATAATGTGTATGACATTGTGATGTATGTCTATTACAGCTGTCATTTCTGATAAAAACGATTTTCATGATTAGCGTTTATTCTTATTATGTTTGATTAAGTAATGCCCATGATAAGTCGGTCTTGGGTATTATTTTTTTATTTCAGGAGATGTAATTACATAAATGATACAAGATAACTTTTATTTTTTATCAATTTTATTATTGTTCTTTTATTTTTAATAGTATGTTGAATGTCCTATGCAATTTAATTACCTTCAAGTTCTTAAATTTCCTCTCCTTCTGTTTATCTCTTCCGTCACTCTCATTATCTGTGTCACTCTTATTGTACTTCTCATCATCTTCCATTTCCGAGAAACTATCTTTTTCTCGTTCTGACATATCTTTCTCCCTCTCTGATATATCTTTTTCTCTCTCTGTCATATCTTTGTCTCGATCTGGGATATCTCTGTCACCTTCTTCCTCTGCAGTTTCTTCTGATCTTAATTCTTTTTCGTCTTCGGTACTAGGCTTCTCCTCATCCTCTTGATTATGTTTATAATGGGCCATGAGTTCGATTCCATCGATGGCCGTTTCGTCAATATGCATAAGCTTATGTGCATCTAAATCTTCAATTTTGATTTTTTTGTCAACATCCTTGTCTTTTTCCGAGACACTATCTTTCCTGTGCCGTTTTGGTGTACGTATTTTGACTGTCAATATAATATTACTTTTATTATCTTTTCATTCGGTGCTATAGTGGTCATAGCAAACTTAACAAAACTATCAAAATACTTATGTCTACTTTTGTATAAGTAATATATTTCTAAAAGGAGATATAAAATGCAATTTTTATATTAAATATTATATATAGTGACTTGTTATCACACTCAGGGTAAGACGTCGGCGATGACCGTCGGATAATCACGACACGATGCGACGTCGTACCGTGCGAGTGAATAGTGGAGTATGATGTGGTGTAATATGATCCAAAAACACCGACCGTCTTGTCCTCTCAGCGCACCCATCCTCTCGAGGTACGAGGCGAAGCATATCTTCTGGCTGGCGAGGGGGGCGCGCGGCTGGAGCGCGGGGAGGCGCACCTCGGCCTCCGCCCGCGGACCAGCGTGCAGCGACACGCGCTCTGACGGACACGGGACGGACTCACGACTGTCGCACTTAGTGGCGCGTAGGACTGGCTGGTGGGTTATGAAGTGCCCGTGGGAGGAACGACTGTATTTGTGGGACACAGGAGATAGGGGATTGACGACTGAACCTTACTTAGGGATCACATTGATAAGGGATTAAGACCATATGTTACTTTATCAGGATATGAGACGGCGGAGTGACGACTATGCTACGGAGGAGGTACATGGGATAGGGGCTAGTTGTAGTAGTATTTTACTTAGAATGTTATATAAGATTAACAACTAAAACACATACGTTTATTTAAACAACAAATTTAAGTCAGAATATTAAAAATAAATTAAAAAAAAATTAAAACCCTTTGTTTTAGAAGAGTAATTGGTAAATGTTTTTTCTTATACCTACTCACGGTATAATAATTGATAAAATAAATGTTTTAAATCGTATATTACTTACCTTTTAATATAGTTCGATCTGTTTCTAAGTTAAGATGTCCTTCAAGATTATGACCATTTTCACAAGGTCGCGGCGTGTACTCGTCAGTCTTATCTGCTTTTACCTCTATGCCATTTTCCATAAACGCTTTAAAATTTGTCTGAATGTTTACACTCAGGAAACTAATAAGACTTTCATAGTCAAATTTATAAGCATAAGGGTGAGATCTAACTTTTAAACGCTTCTTTCTGTAGTCCACGATTGCCGAGAGTAAAAGTTATGCAACGGAATAAATACGAAACCAAACGAACGAAAGAAAAAATCTTGACGCGAAAAATACAATACATACATTTAATACACACAGGCTAAGGTGTAAATTGTAATTTATTCTTAGAAAGGATACGCTCTTCCATCGTCGTTCGAGTGCTCGTAGCAGGCCGGAGAGACGCGTGCGCAGCGCGAGAGCGACTTCCGCGCGCGGGTTGTGAGCGGCGGCCTGCACGCGCGACCACGCACCTGCGTCGCGCGCCCGCAACGACACGTGCGCACGAGCACACACGCGGGCGCCATACGCACGCTCTTTAAGAGGGAGTGATTGAAATGTTAGAACCAGAATGACGATTTCGCTCGATTACTTGAGAATTTCTCGTTTCCTTTAATTTGTCTAAGTAAATGACCTGAGTGAAGATTATTTTAATTCCATTTAAATGCAGATTACTTTTATATAGAGATTAAACTTGTTTCATTACTTATTATATTGTATTTATTATTTAATTGTACATATTATATTTTTTACCTAGTTCTCAGAAACGACATATATAATTAGTTGGTATCATTATTTTTTTTACTTATATATATAAAAAAGCTTATTTATTACTATTTCATAACTTGTTGACATGATTTAATATAGCCAAGAAATATATAAACCTAGAGGTTATTAACTATTTTACTTAGGTTCCAAGATAATTATTATAAGAAGTATTTACGATGTTAACACAATAGAGATTTTATCACGTTAACTTGTAATTAAAACATAATTAATACATTTAATAGAGCCAATAGTTTTTAAATGAGATCAATAACAGAATAGGATGATGTTTCTTGTCATATTTATGATAATTTGCCTATAAACATGTGACCCGTGTTTTTAAATATTAAAACTAACTTTCAGTTGAGCCAAAACCTGAAATCCCGACAACTCGAGATGTAGTACATTTTATTACATATTTACACTATGCAAATATTAACTTGATATTTTTGGATCAATTTACAAAGTATCTGTGTATATTTATAATTTAACTATTTAACAAAACAAATCTAATTCCTCGCAGCCACCATGTTAACGGGATAGATGCGTAGAACATGCGTAGAACACTATACATGCGTATAAGTGGGTAGTGAAACTGTCAAAGTTGTGATGAGACTTGATATCCATCTGTTTTGGAAAGACACTCTAAAAGGATGCCAAAATAATTATATTATAATATGTAATAGTTGTGAAAACTTTTGAACATATTATTTGACCTTTTCCCAAACGCATAAAACCCATACCCGCTAATGGTGGGAAATAATGATTAACTCACCAGTTATTTGATTTAGTCGTCTCAATGCCCGACACATGGGGGTACGAACACGGATGGTCTTGCCCTTGGTTCTTACCGCAATGGACCCCCCGCGAACCATCTCCCCCAACCGAGCACAGATCTTCTCGTTCACAGACACCAGCTTCCGTCGCAACTCACCATAATTGATCAGCGCGTAAAGCTCTTGGGCTACCTTTTTTACGTCTAAAAAATGTTCTATTAAATTCACTATATCAATGGAAATAAAATAAACATTTAAAAATTACTCACTCTCATCGAAATGCACGTGTTTGGACAGTTTGTGCCAGGTCCTATAATAAAAATGGCTGACTTGTGTCTTCGTCTTTAAGTTGCCGTCAAGCATTCCCTTTTTCTTCATCTTTACACAAATGTACGAGGTGATGGCGTCAAAGTCCTTCCCGTATTCGTTCAAGGCTTCAAAGAACAAGCTCTTCTCATCAGCAGACCACAGTGCTTTGGGCATACGTTGTTTCACCGTTGGAAACTTTAACGGGTCCTTTTCGTCTATTTTGTTCGGCGTCTCACATTCTATAACATCTGACGAAATATATATTATAATATAATATTAGATATTGTCTATAAGCAATTTTAGCTTTGTTGAACTTATACATTTAATCATTCTAATATTAAAAACGTGAAGGTTTATATGTTTGTTCCTCAATAAGGCAAAAAAAATTGAATTTTTGAAATTTGGTACACGGTTTATAAACCCGGAATAACACAAATGATACTTTTTACCCTGATAAGCATGACTTAATAGAATGATTTCTTTATTAAAAATTCAAATAAAGGCTAATTGATCTGGAAATAGACATGTTTTCTTTAATTTTCTTCATTAGTATAATTGCACCCGTACGAAACCGGGGCGAGTCACTTGTACTAAATATATACTATATAGTAGTTAGATTATATTGGCTAGGATTTTCGGAAGAAGTCCGACAAAGACCGTTATGTATAGAATGATAGATTATTTTAATTAAGGCCTATATCGACACGGCAGCTCGATTTTTAGAGAGACGGGACGATATCTCAGAGATCGCAGATTGGAGTTCTGCCCGTATTGATGGCTTTTGAATTCAATATTTATTTAAACTTTTATCTATACAACTTAAAACAAAAACAGGTAGTAAGTTTCAAAAGTACATTCAACTTGAACCTATGACCTCAAATACACATAGCCGGTCCTTTGCCATTTGAGCTACCTTGACCTTGTCGAAAAGTTGTTCCTATTTATATTGTATTTCAATTAAGCGTTGAATTTAATTTTATTATGATATGATTACAATTATATATTTTAACAATAATAACGTAAAATTATACATTATGTATGTCTGTCAGAATAAATTTAAATAAATTACTATTAACATAAATGTTATCTTTTAAAACCGCAATTAAATGATAAGGAAACAATTACTATTATTATATCAGATTTTAATATTACGACAATTATTCTGTAAATTCATACAATTATTTCCATAAGGGATATTTTTGAGTTGAAAAATAAATTTCCCATTACTCAAATATTAATTGTGATTATGAAGAAATATCTTGTTGTGACGTATATCTGTACCTCGTTTATCTGTTTGCGGTTCCAGTCTTAGTTTTTTGATCACCCTGGCGCTGGTTCGCTGCTGCTGCTGGGTGGTGAGTGAACCCAGCAGCTCAGTACGCTCCTCATCCTGCTGTAGAGCACCTGGAGACATGGTAGCTTCTTTGACCACCACCTAATGTTTGAAACAAATATATATTAAAATAATAATACTACATACAGACAATTGTATTTAAATTCACTATACAAAATTTTAATATATTATAATAAAACCATATTACATATAAACAACAAAAGGAAATTGATAATCAGATGAGGTGTAATCATCGCAAAATAAACAGCATATCATTTACAACACAATATGGCATACAAAATGGACTATTATTATTCACTGCCAAGGTCGAAATTATAGAGAAATTATAAAATACACATTAAGTACTGTTCGTACAACAATATCAACTATTATCAGGAAAATAAATCAGAAGCATGGCAAAAATAATTAAAAATGCACTCTGGCATAAAACAAGAAAAAAATCTAATTAAGCCTATTAATCTATTAAGCTTATAAAAAAAAAGTAATAATCGAATAAAAATACAATGAGCTGTACTGTTGGACCTTACGTTTTTAAATACATAAAAAGATTTACGAGCAATTATAATGAGATTAAATAGGAAACAATAGTTTTTATTTCTATAATATTGAAGCCCTTTAAAATATATATTAACGTTATAACTTAAAATGAACAAAATATACATATTGAAAAAAAAAACAACATTTTCTATGAAACCTCGTTCGTAAAAATCAACTACCTATTTAAATTTGCGCCACTGAAAAACCGGCCACTAAAATGTATTTTTTATTAAAGTAAAACAAAAGAATTGCCCTTTGTTTTGTGAATGAGTTATTGCTATATAATTAATATATAAGCAAGATGAATCGTGTTCTAATAATATAGATTACTGCTAGTACACAACCCTCTTAGGTATTTTTATAAAAATATCGACCACGTTCGGAAATTTGCGGCATAAGCGGTTGTATATTTTGATTGCGTTGGCCTGATATTATTTGATAAAAAATTCAGCTTGACTTCCTCAGAAAAAGGATCTTGACAGACGGACGGAGGGACAACAAAGTAATCCTATACGGTTTCTATTTTTTCCTTCCCGGAACGGGACCCGAAAAAAAACATTAGTGTTGTAGTGTATATACCTACCATGTATAAAATGATGCGACTTTTATAATGTATTATCGTTATTATGCATTACAGAATCACGGAATGAATGAGAACAAATAATACGCGGTCTACGTCATAAGACGTGCGTGAAGCGACTCGGAATAAAAATACCAGGACACATTGAATGCGACATTCCGCACGGACGCTTTGGCGTGCAAATTTTTATTTAATAAAAAAGTTTTTATTTAATTTAATTTATTTTTTTAAATCATAATGAGTTTATATATTAAAATATTTTGTATGATGTGCGTTAGTGTCATTACAAGTGAACAGCAAAATATAAGAGAGCAAGCACGTAAAACTGTCGTAAGTATAAATTTATTTAAAACAATCAATTATTTATTTATGTTTGCAAATCAATTAATTTAATTAAGATCGAGAAAGATACAAATTGTTTTTCGAAACAAATTGATTCCGGGTTTTTCAAAATAAATTAACGAAATAAAATTCAAATACCTCTGAAGTCAATAAAGGCGTGTTAAAAACCCAGTCAATTATGAACAGTTTAATTACATACATATATTTATATTTTATATATAGGTTATTTCGTATATATTTAATTATAAAATCGCTTAAATATATATAAATATAAATTGCATAACTGTAATGATAAAATGTAATAATATATATATATATATATATATATATATATATATATATATATATATATATATATATATATATCTATATATATATATATATATATATATATATATATATATATATAACGTTTTGTTTTATATATAAAACAGAATGTACATTTATTCGTATATTTGGTATTTGCATTATATTCCAATATTTCCAATTTATTAGGAAATGAAATCGTTTGTTTCATGGCGACATAAAACATTTTATTTATTTTCAAATAAAAAAGCATATTAGTACAGGAAGTCATTTCTTCCGGTAATTTTATTCATTGTCAATATGTATTATCTTATTTGAGGAAATATTGATTAGCAAAACATGCAAATATTGTTTATAAAAATAATATAAATTAATTTATTGAAACTACAATAATTATTCGATTTAGTTCGTGAGTCGGAAATTTTGGTATTATATAATTTTTTAAAAGAAGAATTTTGTGAAGTAACATTTTATATATAACTTTTTTTAAAAGTAAATTCATATTAAAATTAATCAATGGTAGTAAGAGTTACACCCTTGTGTAATCTTAATTTATAACATCTAACGTGTTCGAGATAAAGAGAAAAAGTACTAAGTGAATATATAAAGAAAATATAATAAAATAAATATATTTATTATAATAATATTTATGCTCAGTTGCATAACTTATTTAGAATGTAAATAAGTGTGTTAATCTACTTAAATGGATAGTCATGTACCCTTTTGAATTGTTACGGTAAACTTGCAGCTATTATAGCATAAACACCGCTTTAAAAGCTAGACGTCTATCTAACTTAGCTGAAATTAATAATCAATCTCAGATTTAAATTAACTTTAATTAGCATAAAGCTCAATGAAAATTTATTTTAATCTTAAGAAGCAGAAATTGTCATCTAAACTATAAAAAATGGACGATCAATACAAATAAAAAACATTTTTAATCTAGACGGCGTCAGCTGCTAGGGTTAGTCAGATTTAGTTTGATATATATAATATATTAATTACTATATTATTTATTTTTGTACCTACATCGTTACTATATAATTGAAAACGTAGTTGACAAATGCAGAAATGCAACTGACGGAACGCCGGAAGATCGTTATTACAATATTATTATTCAGTACCAATATATATAATATATATAGATGTATCTATAACTTTATACATCTTATACGATATCTCTGAGGTTTTTAATAGGAGTAAAATATTGTTTTCAGTACAATACACGGTATCTTTTCATTTGTCGTATAAAATATATATATTTGTTTGGTTCAATCTGAGAAGGAAAATTATTTAAGGAAATATATCTTAAATATTGAAATTAGATAAAAAATTAATAACATTTAAAAATCGATAACTAGTTAAGTAGAAAAAAATACTTGTTTATATTTTTTTATTTAGATATGAACAAGATATAATTTATTGCCAGAACCAGTTTCAAACACAATGACATTTTTTATTTTTTTTTTGGCAACATTGACTTTGACCCAAAATAACCAATTAAAAAGACTTCCGGTATCCATTTCATTACTAAAACAGATCTTTATATGATACGTACATAATGAGAGTATCTATTAAAGATAAGTCGTTGTTCTTATAGACTAAATGATAGTATCACGGGAAAAAATGATCTAACACCTAAATAAACAAATTTCAAGCTGCGCTAACTACTTGACCAACTGAACTTTTTTAAAATGTTACACTATATAATAAGGCAAATGTCCAAGTGTCATAGGTTTATGTGTTAATTGTTTTTATTGCAAAAAATATTTATTGATATGGATAATAATAAGTGAATGTATTAGCCACTTGATTACGGTACAATGACAATAATATACCAATTTAAACCTGCCCTTATCTCAATTATATGGAATCGGCGTAATATGTAAGACAAATTGCAAGAGATTTGGCCAAACTTTTTAGTACTGGCGCCTGTTTGACGATAATTCTCCTTGGTAAAGAGTTGCTGAAATTTCCTTTACCTTTAAAAGTAGTTTCATAAGATAGTATCTTGTTTCCTTCTCTTATTTTGCAAAGGTTGCTCTTACTTCATCGCCAGGAAGATATAAGGCGGTCCTAATCTACGCGAACGTAGGCCAAGGATAATTTTTTATAATATATTTAAAAATTAATGTTTAGTAGCTTTTTAGCTTTTACTAATGTTTAAGACTCTATATAATATCTAGAATTTAAATTTAAATTGGTAGTGTAGGCAGGTCTAAGAGTGGTAGAAGTAGCAGTATAATAGAACAGCAAAAATAAAATTACGTGATAACAGTTTTAGTTACGGAAATATATACAGGTTTATTTGTAATTAATTAGCTACTTCTTGCAGGCAGCCTCTCTACATCAATCCCAACAAAATTGTTCTACGAGTTTTTTAAATTAATAGTTATTAAAATTTAAGATTTGATAAATTTTTGATATAAATTGAAATTTGATAAAATTTTATTTAATGTTGTTGGGAGTGATGTAAAGAGGCTGCCTGCAAGAAGTAGCTAATTAATTATAAATAGCCCTGTATATACGATGCACGACTGGTAACAAGTGGCAGTTGCAATATATTAACCCAAACTAATTTACATACATACGTCTGAGATGGAAAACTGGGGGAGGAAATATAACTAAAATATTAAAATCGTTTAATTAAATAAAACTTAAACTATTCAGTGTCAATCCTAATTTTAATACAGAAGAATGGTCCTAGTGACCTATACCCAGAAAAAAATAGTAGGTAGATGACCAAATAATCGAATAGCTGACAGGCACCTATACCTTGTTACAGTCGGATTCAATTAAAATGTAACCAAATAAAATCCTTTAATTTGTTGTAGAAGTAAACACATACTTATTTTTTAATTATTGTAATTTATAAAGCATTTTATAAATATAATCGAAGACAATGTAACAATAACTAGTTGCTAGATCTTGGTATCATTCATTGTTAACTGAGTATCAATTTATGTACCTATATAAAGGTCATTTTTTTGGTCCTTCGAGCCACTTATAGTAAATAGAACCATCAACATGTCGCAATATAAAACAAAGCATGTTAAGATCTAACCTATTTAGAGATAAATAATTAAAAAAATAACATACATGAACAACTCATAATGCGTAAAAAATATCCCATAAAAATCTACAGGCGACACATTTAACATAATAACATTCAGTAGGTAATTGTTATTGTTTGATACAATTCTTGCTGCTTGAATGATGATGATATAGGAAATAAAGAAGCCGCTCTGAATACAAAAGTACCAAAACGCGTGAGTTCAATTTTAATTAAACTTTGTTAGTTATAAAATTTGTTGGTATTAGTCAGACCGTCTGGGTGGTCTCTTTAAAGGTAATAAATAGGAATAAATTTCTTCTAATATTGTAAATGTAATGTAAATCGTAAATGTAATGTTAAGATGTTTGTTCGTTATGATTAACAAAATGTACCGGATGGATTTGTATGGCATTTTAACACATAAATATACCTAATAAAGTCATAGGAGCATTTTCATCCCAAAAAAAACAGAATTCGGTAGGGAAAAATAGTCGATTTTAAATAAATGTATAATGAAAAATAAACCGATATGAGTAGGGATACGAACCCGCGAGGAAAATCTATATCTATAATCCGCTTGCTAAATCTAGGTATGTGGTAGTTCCGATCACTTATCATTTTAAAATATGTTCTTGGATTGCTATAAGAAAATAGACTTGATAACCTTCTAGACATAATTAGTTCCGGAGATCAGTTTACAAACAAATTTATTTTAGGAGTGTCCGTTTTCATTGATTTAAAAACAGTATTAGCGAAATAGAGCAATTAACCTCTATAAAAATGAATTATATTGATATGTTTATATATTATAAATCATGAGCATTTCATATTGTACGTTCATAAATCAGAACGTAAATAAATGTTTTGAACCTTATACAACAAAAACTTTATTCTATAATATTTGATTTGATTATACTATAGTGATGTTAATGATGATTTTACTTAAAAAATGCTAGTTTTAAAGTTGGTGATGAATGATTTTACTTTAAACAAACAAATTATCAATTATGTTGTATTTATTTATTTCTTTGTTTTAGAATGCTTATTTACAATGCCACTGCAGTCAAGCAATTAATGTATTAATTCATTGACAGTTGAATTTATAAATCCAGGAAAACAAATTAATAACATGATTTCCTGTCTTCATCTAAGAACTAACTTACAATCGTTCAGACACCAACGTTTATTAAACGGATTAAGCACAGCCCTTAAAGGTACATTTAGGTACAAAATAAAAATACATTCGGATATAAATAAACTTATAAATTTTTCCACAGAATTTTAAAAGTAATATGTACTATTAAATCCTTTATATTTTGAATCATTTGTAATTATGTTATATTTTGATTATTATATTAGTTAAAATAAATATTCAGGAATTTAAAGTTTAAAATGGAACCTGCTACCCCTGAAATAAAGTCTCTATTGCTCCTGCAAACTGAGCTGTAGCGTTGATAAATTAAGAATATAGACGTAAATTATATTTATTGGTATTAGAACAATGAAAGATGCATGTGAATAATTAGGGGTCAATGCATTTTTTTTTAGAATGGTTTTTTTCATTTAATTTAATCCATCAACTGTAGTTATATTGAAAACTTTGAATGTGATAACAAATGTAATAATGAAAATTTGCACGTTATAAATAATAATTTTAAATCGTTTAACATAATAAATATTAACATCTTAATACCGGTTAAATAAATCAACTTTATTCAAGTTTATTACCTCGGTACTCATCTGAACACGTCATATGTTACAAGTTATTTTAATTTATTCTATATTGTTTGAATGTAATAAATCATAATTATTTTTTTTAGAACAAGATATTTGTTTGATAATTAATATCTATAGATATGTAGAACCATGTAAAATGTAATTATCTCTAAATAAATATAAACTGAAAAATATTCTATACAGTAACGGGACGATTTATTACTAGTCGCGGGATCGAATCCCTCCCTGCACATATTATAAAATACAAAAAATGATATTTTAGTTATTATTAATGTATATAAATATAAATACAAACAGGTTATTTATTATGTTAATTATACATTTTTGACACTAATGTAAGGATTGAAGATACAAATTATTTATGATTTTTGATTTATCATTCATAAAACATTTTGATTATACTATTTTTAATTTTTTTACCATGTTTCCTTATTGATATGTAACAAAACATTTGAGTTATTAGTTATTTATATTCAAAACACGGAATACTTGTGGTTTGTCTATTGCGATGTTTTTGTATGTACGAATGGGTAAAAATATATGATGGACCCGTCATAAGGTAGACGGGTTTTTGTAAATAAAAAATAAATGATAATTAGATAAGTGTGGTATAAAATAAAATTATGTCGTCTCCGTAGCAGTCGTGACCAAGATGTCTTGATAAAAAATTAAAATTCATTTTTATTAAAAAAACTAATGGTCTGAAACATTGCTTAGAATATAAATTAAGTTTTTTAATAAACTTTGAGTTAAGGTTTTTTCAAAGTTTAGTTAGGCAGAGTTCTTGGACTTAGGCGAGATTTTGAAACAGCAATTGATCGTTAAGTGCGAACACTGACCAATATACCATGATTTATAGGCACTTAGGTGTTATCTAATAAGTTTGACAAACACTTCAAAATATTTGCCTAACTAAAAGTTGCCGAATACTAAAGTTAAGTTCGTTATTTACTTCTATTATTTACATGCGCTTTAGGCATTATAAAATAATCAACATATGAGACAGATGTCAGATGGTATTATTGAATTGAACAAATCTGAATAAAGATAAGTTGACGTAAATCTCTAGGAAGATGAAAATGACACTACAAACTTGCTTTGTTGCAATATTAGTTTTTATAATTATAATTGTCCTTTAACCTTAATAATCTGTGATGATATTAATCTCTTCCAGCCTCAGCTGATAGCGTCAGCGGGTTACCCAGTTGAGAAGCATAGGGTCACAACAGAGGATGGGTATAACCTGCAGATGCATAGAATCCCTGCTGGAAGACGGGTCGCTAGGAGAATAGGACCTTTAAGCTTTAAGAAAAAGAAGGCAATTTTGATGGTCAGCGGTCTACTTGGCAGTAGTGGAGACTTCGTCATCATGGGACCGGAGAGGAGCTTAGGTATAAATATTAATTTTGAGAATTTCAAACCTGATGTTAAGTTTAGAAAGGTTTTGTTAAAAACTACTGTATTTATACAGTTCATTATAGTATACTTTAAAAGTTCATCCTACATTTAAATTATTCGATTATCTCATTATATAATCAATTGTAATTTATATTTATATTATATACATTCTGTTAATGGGTGTTACGTTATTTCTTATAGCATACCTCCTCGCAGATGAGGGTTATGATGTGTGGCTTGGTAATCTCCGAGGTGACATCTACACTAGCCATAATAATTATACACGAGATAATCCCAAATTTTGGGAATACAGGTAATTACATATCACTATAAGTTGTAAAAGTATTTTGCTTTATTCTAATGTATTCTGAATTATTATTGCAGTTTTCATGAACACGGTATTTATGATATACCGGCGATGATTGACAAGATTTTGGATGTCACTGGTCTACCGAAGATCATGTACGTGGGTTACTCCATGGGAACCACCAGTTTTTTCATTACATTGAGTGAAAAACCACAATATAATAACAAAATAATAGCATACGTGGCACTCGCTCCAGCTGTGTACTTCCATAACATAAAAACCCTCGTTGAAACACTTTTACTGGATTGGAAGTTACCAGTAGGTATTCCTATCAAGCAATTTAATGTACACTAAAAATTTTAATGTTTAAAAAATATTTTGTCTTTTTTATCGTATATAACCCGCAATGGAGCAGTAATAACTCAATCTCCGTACTCTCAGTATAATAAAAACTGTTTCCAGTGATGGAACAAGTATTGACTGTTACTTAGTACTTTATTTCAGTGTGGACCCTGCGACAAAATACACCCAGGGTATGGTCACAGGGTCCTCTACATAAGCCTCTCTATTCTAATTAATTTCGAATTATTGAGTAACTACTAGCGGAGAAAAATAACATGTTTTTGAATTCATATTTTATTTGCTAATTCCTTTAGGATCGAATGCGAGAACGAGGCATGATATCTGCAACAATACCAAAACAACTTCTTGAAATGTTTGTTTCAACCATGTGCTATACGAAGAGGCCTCAGACTGATGTTTGCACGAGTTTCCTGTACACGATTATTGGGGAAGACCAGGAACAGTACGATCCGGTAAATATTATATTGGGTGAATAGGAAATTTTAATCTCAGAATATAAATAATGTTTAATTCCATTTGCAGAATTTAATGGCGGTAATAATTATGAGATTGCAGCCAGCATCATGGCGACAGTTGGAACATTTTGGAAAAATTGCAATAACAGGTATTGTATCAGATATTTTTTTTATTTATTAGGGTGATAATAAAATTGGTCAATATTTATAATATGGAATTAAATCTTGGCAGACACTTTTACGTCTTGGGAGGACGGGCTGCTGGGCGCCGTGAAGCCTTACAAGCTTAGCAACGTTAAAGTTCCAGTTGCTTTAATGTATGGGCACAATGACAAGCTAACTGACAAATCTGTATGTATTATTATTAAATTTTAATACACCAACCTTCAGGTTTTTTGTTTAATTAATTCACTGTATGTATTAATCTTAAAATGTAATACAACAACTTTCATATATATTTTTTTAGTAAATTATTAAATACTTAATTTTTTTTCAGCAAATCATGCGTTTAGCCAGTGAGCTGGAAAGCTTCGGGGTTTTAGAAGACATTCTCCCAGCTTGTGATTGGAGAAAATTTAATCACTTTGACTTCGTCTTCGCTACGGATATAGGCAAATTGATGAACAAACCATTAGTTCAGTATATAAATACACTATTTATTAAACATGGTGAAATATAAATGCATCTTTTTTTTTCTACTTAATTACTGTCTGAAACCGTATATAGAATTTCTACTTGGTTCTCCTCAAACAACCTCCTTTGCAATGTTTAAGTTAAGTTTAATGAAGGAATAATTAAAATAAATTGAGATTTTGACCGCGAAATTAAAATAAACTGTGGAAAATGAGTGACAAAAAAAAACCCAATACCAAAAGACCTCTAAAAAGGATAAAAATAATAACTTTATGTACATTGAAGTCATTGTATCGGGAGACCGTCGTACGTACGTTGACGATGGTGTCTATTTTACGAAATTTTCCAAGCTAATGAATGAGATACAGTACATATAGAATAGATATACATATAGAATGGTAGCGATACAGTAGCTTAGTTCAGAAAGTTTCCCTTTATTAATATTGGATTGCTGGGCATAGCCAGATTACATTTTTTAAGACTTATTGGATCCAAGCCTATCACTAAATATTTACAGGAAATGTTTATAAACAATCAAATATTTGGAGAATATTCAGTAAATAATTATTTTTGGTAAATAGGTCACTTAAACCCCTATTAAATAAATAAAAACCTTTCTATTAATTTCCAAACCGCAATATGATAAGTATTTGTTTTAAAAAACGCGTGAAAATATCTAGTTATTAGAATCTAACAAAAAATTGATAATGAATATACATAATATAGCTCTGGGTGTGTGTGTGTTAGGTTTATAGAAAAGCTTTTGAAATTTTTAGTCATAAACTGTCCGTTAAAACATTTGAAAGCATAGGTACAATTTTTAAAGCTTACAAAATATTTGAATCCTATCTATCTTTCAAATAGGTATAGAGTAGTTAAAATTGACAAATGTTAAAGTTACTGTTTACCTATGTTAACTTAAGTTCAACAGGGATTTATCTTGGGCCTTTTGCTCTTTCTTGTTCATATGAATAACATGTTGTATTTTATTTTAAATAACCATGTGGCTTATGCATATGACACTAGTCTATTTTATTTTAGGTCAGCTTTACCAATTTATATGATGCAAAATCAGTTTAATTTAACTAACTTTTTAAATGTTTCGAATGTAATTATTTTAACTATTAACATTTTCAATCTTACCTACAGTTAGAGCTAAGTACTTTTGAGCTATTTTTTGAATAAATTATTTATTTATAAAAAAAAACTCACTCTTTTGACACATTTAAGAATAACCTCACTTAGTGCATTTAAACAAATACATTTATTTTAAATATAAATGTGTCTTCAGGGTTCCTACTATTTTAAGTTGGTACTTGTAAATAATATTGTAATTAAACAGATCATTGAACATACCTTCAGTCCAGGTTTTAGAGCAATCACTGGCGATTTAACATATCCAGCAGCTGGCACTGATGTGGTAACTTTTGCCTCACTGTTAGTTGCTCGGACATCTGCAATTCTGATAATGTTTTAATATATTTATTTATTTATAATATATTTATTTATTTATTTATTTATATTTTATGAAACATCACTAATAAATTCCTTAAACCAGTTATCATTAATTAACTATAGAAGGATGTTTAACATGCTGATATGTAAATTGCAAAAGTTTAAGATTCAAAACCTTAAAATTCTTTTCCTAATCTTTCACTCTAGGAGCAGTATACATATGTTTCACTAGTTAAAATACTTCAATCATATAAAAATTAAAATTATTAAGAAAATATCTTTATAATAAGAATTAGAATAATCAATTAACAACAAAATTACCCCAACAGAATTACTATTCTGAAATAGTCAAACAAGTGTTGTTTCTACAAGATTGAGTTATGAACATTATTGTAGGAACACAAATATGTTGAGAATAACGTTTTTGAAAGAAATACGGATTTGTTCTTTATTGCGAGCGAAAGTTATTTTAGATACGTCAATCACCTTCTTCATCATTTATATAAGAGAAAAAAGAGCTTTTTTTCAGCGTTTATTTAGCAATCTCATGTATAAGAATAATGTATTTTTTTTTACATTTTATGTACATTTTGGACTACTTAAATCGAAATATTGCTACTATATATCAGTCATAACTCACTTTCACTTTTGTTTGGCATCTAAAATTTTCAGACAAATTATATTAAAAACAGGTATTATTAAATGAATAAACAATGTATTTATTTACAAATGTTGAAAAATATTATTTATGTAAATGTCAACTATGTCAAATGTCAATCGTTCCTTTAAACGTCAGACAGCCTAAAGATTTAAATTTTTTAATAGTTAGTAGACACAAAATAGTATGGACAAACGTCCAACGTGGCCCTAGCATGAAGACGACGGTTGAAGGCTTTACCTTTAAAAAGAACAATGGGTATTGCTACTTCCAGAATTTTGTTTTTAAGAATATGACTCTAAATATCTATCTATGCAGCTTACTTGATAGGCCTGATGGGCATTGATCAGAATTCAGCGCTACCAATGGTCATATCCAATGTCAAAGGATGCATGAGCGATGCCGACCGTTGAGGAGGGAGGAACGCCTTTTTCAAGGTCCGTATGTCCTATCTTATCGTTCTGAAAATAACACAGAAGGATGTTTCATCCACTTTTTTGTGGTTTGTGGAGGAAATCTTCGAGAACCACACTGTTGACGAACATCTCGAATTGAAGTGGATGTTATGGTATTTACATATTGGAAAGCGGAGATGCAACCTTACATCTAAATACGAAATACATGAAAATGAATGAACAAGGGTCAGATTTGAACTTGCGACCTCTTGGCAACTATCACGTCACTCTACAAATTGAGCCACAGCATCGCTATCGAGTAAGCCTAAAAACTTAATCTGGGTAGAAAAAATAATTGCAAGAACTTCACAGAAAAGGAAAGAATAGAAGTGGCGTAGCTATCGGAAAGTTAGACGGGGCAGTGCCCCGCGGCTCTCAAACTCAGAAGGTTCTTGGAATCTGAGTTACAAACTTTCAATTGAACTAGTAAAAATCTCTTCCACATTTGGAATACAAATAATGAAGATTTCAGGAACATGATTTTGATAATAACAACATTATTAAAAAAAATTAAAAATAATTTTCCTTAAGTAAATAAATACCTTAAATTAATATAATATTTAAAATAATCTTGAAGAATTACAATTTTACTCTCTCGTCATTTTTTTTAATTTTTCTCCAACGATCTCGTCAATTTAAGGCAATTTGTACTGTTTAATCTGCACACTACTTGGGAAGTTTAATGAACATCTTGTTGTTATATGATGTTAAAAAACGACTTCATTCTTGATCGTGAACCTTTAAAGGTTGGTCAAACTAGATTTCATTGATATATTTTTGTAGTTTGGAGCTGTCATTTTAAATTTCTGAGTATGGTTTAACAATAAAAAGCAAACGCTGGTGATTTGTCTTTGCCGAATCTCGGTTCTAATGAAGATCTTAGACTTTAAAGTGTTTACTTAAAGTTTTACTAGAGAATTATATTTGTTTGTAAAACGTAGATCTATAACAACGGAAAAGCTACTTTTCTCGTCCCCAACTAACTTTCTTGAGAAAGCATTACCATACCTTCATCAATTTTTTAGCCTAATTGATTTTATTTTATAATGTTAAATACCAATTTTAATTTACAATAGAAGGTAGTAAAGAGGTATACGATGTCCAGGGGGGGAGGCAGTTGCCCCTCCCTCGGTACGCCCATGTATATAATATATCATTTATGTCTGATTAATATTCGTATTTTTAACTATCGTGTTGACTTAAACTTATAATTATAAGAACTAACACGTTTCTTCATATCTGGCTAATCTCGAAGAGGCCATAATTGCTGTAGAGACTTCATCGTGGTGTTTTTGACGTGACATTGGCGAAATATATCGCATGATTTGATACGAATGAAGCCATATTAAAAGAATTGAGTAGATAAATATGATTTCGTCTGTCTTTATACTATTCAATTGTTTTTGAAACACTGAAACTTAGTAAAAAAGTCTTATTCAAATTGTGATTTACAATAGTTTACAATTTTTTTGGTTTAAAAAAAATGAAACTACTCTGAAATATTTTTTGACGAAGTTAATTAAAGTGTTGACCTCACTAATTAATCTCAAGACCCGATATTCAGATTCAAATTTCCAATAATTTATTTTGTAATTTATTTTTTTTCTTGATAAAAGAAATATAATAGTTTTATTAAGATAGCTATATTTTAACCTATATTACTCAAACATCACATATTATAAATTCTTACTTATATCCAAATACCATGTATCAAGACCAAAACTTGACATTTAAAAATTGAAAAAATAAATTATCTTTTTAACTTGACGATATGTGTTTTGCACAATTTTAATTAAATTATTGAATTATTACAATAAATACCTCAACAAATTTGTAAATATAAAGATTATTGCAATGGATCTTCACCGGCCGGTCGAGGGAAATAAGGTTATATATTTTATTGAATTTTTACTTTAGATTAAATAAATATTCTAGGAATTTATTCATTTACTGATATCACACACAGTATTTTTTAATATGTAAAATTGATTTTTTTTAAAGATTTTAGCATTTTCTCTGAATACGATTTAGCATAACGTATACATTATATTTAAATATAATCATAGCCAATAAATAAATATTAAATATTTCAGACATACAATGAAATGACACCAGAAGAAAAGTTAAGGTAATATTTTTCAAATAAACCCTATGTTCCATCATAATATTTATTAGCTTTTTAGCTGTTTGATTTATATATGTTTTTAAAATTTTAAATTACATATTTTTCAGACATGATCACATTCAAATGCATGAGAAGCACAAGGGACATGAATCAATGCACATGACAATGATTTTTATCCTAATAGGATCGCTGGTAGTTGCTCAGTTGATAGTGTCCCAATGGAAGCAGATGCACTATAGGTCATATGCGGTAAGAATTATTTAAATATGGCATATTTCAGATGTGTAACTGCAAAAAATATAAAATATATTTTTAACTACATAATATAGTTGTTGTTGTCTTGTCTAGATTTGTATGTCTAATATATAATAACTAATTGGGCAATGTTTTAGATAAATATGGTTATCTACACATTCATTATCTGGGTTAAATACTAGGGCTTAAGTAGTAAAAAGTGAATTAAACGTGTACTCTATTCACAAATGTATTAATAGAGGTTTTCCATTTGTACCTACCTGAATTTTCATTTGATTGAAGTATTATTGGCTGAATTATTAGTATGAAATGTTATCAAATTGTAATTTACATGGGAGTTTGGATACATATTTCAAAGAATTTACACTAAAATGTTCTTTGTAACTATAAGTCTTAGTGGTAGTAGTTATGATTATTGAAAAGAACTATAGAAATGTAGCAAGGTTTTATTGATGTAGTGCGGTGCTTGTGAAGTTATTCTTGTTAGTTTTTAAATATACACTCAAATATATCAGAGATCTTGTTTCCCAAGTAAATCTGTGCTGAATACTATCACTTTAAAAAAAATAGGAACAATTTCATCTTTCTTCAGTAAATAGTATCATAGGTAGAGGCTAGACCCTTAACACTATATTATGGTGCTTAAAGATCTCATTGAGACAATGGAGAACTCAATACACAAAATAACAAATGGAAAGGATATAAACGTTATTTCAATAATTGTTTGTTAGCGCCCCACCAGCAATTTCGAGAGATATTTTTTTAAACAGCTGGGTTATGAGGATGAGATATGATCTTGCAACTTTAAAAATAGTCATATCACGTTTTTTTCAATCACTGTTGACTGTTTCAAAACCCGTCATGAATCGTCAGTTTATACAAGTTTCGACAAGTCCCATCATGAAATCCTCACACCCTCGCCGCACCCGGCACCACCCACTCCGGTTGTTGCGATTACTATTTCATCACGCGGGAATCAATTGTATATTACCTAATTTCTACTGTTGAGAAATCAGTTTGATTTTGATTTAATTATTGTATCTCGCTGTTAAAAGGTCACAATTAAATCAAAATCACAATGAAACCACAATGATGAAACAATTTTTAAATGGCGAACTTTAAGTATCTATTACTAGTATGTAGTAGTACTATAAACATGACAGGACACATGTGTATGATGTATCCCAGCATCTTAAAGCTTCATTTGAAATAGCTTTAATGTTAGAAAAGCAAAAGAAATTATACTATCGCTAAGAACTACTAAGAACTACGCAGATAATTTTAGGAGACGATGCACAGCAAAAAACGAAGTCTGTTTCTCTTTCGACTAACGCAGTCAAGCGAAGAATCGTTGACAAACGACATTGCAACAGACATAAAGTCACATAATAAACAAAGTAAAATTATCGCAAATTCGCAATTATAATTATATTCAAAGATTCTTATCAAAGCTTCAACTTTGGAATCAAAAAGTGTTTTCTGAAAATGTTATATCTTTTTCTCGGCTGTCTGAACCTTTGAAAATAACATACTGGAGTCTGGACCCAAATTTAAGAGCTGAGATAAAAGCTTATTGCAAGCCTGGAAGACGAAGTTCGTCGATAGTATCGAGACATCAATTCAGAGCCACGAATATGGCATATGACAAGAATTCCAATTGTTGTCGATGTGTTACAATTACCATTGAATTTCAGGAAGAATTTCTACTAATGAAGGCTGAGTCGTCTATGTAATATGACTTCCATGACTCAAACTTAAATTGTCGATCAAAAGATTGCCTGTTAATTCGAGACATGCCTCTCTGCCCCTTTACGAAAACTAGTTCATTTTTCTGTTCTTCTTCAACTTATTTGTTTCAGACAGGTTTTCTTCTCTAGTTTTAATTAAAACTAAGCAGCGAAATCGTCTAAATTGGTCTTGGTCCATAGCAACCTAATAATAGCTCTGACAAAACCAGAACCTAGAATCTACCAACTGGTACAAAACATGCATTCTCAAATGTCTCATTAGTACTCTCATTTTGATACTTTTTGTGGATTTTTTTTTTAGTTCAATTAAAAAGTTGAGTTGTTTATTTGCAGCCTTTTAGGTACATATAGAATGTGCGGTTTTTTTGTATTTGACAAGTATTGGGGTATGAAAATATTATATGTAGTAAGCGGAGCCTGGCCTTGGCCAAAGCTAACTAACTAACGTAACTCTCCCAATGGCTATGCGGTGTAATCAATTCGTTTTTTTAAATACGTACGATCATATCATAATAACACTAGTTATGATGTTAACTGGGCATAATGCTCCTGTAATAAAAAAAAACCAGCCTCGAAATCGCTGGTGTCGCCATAACGAGGAATTACCGTTATTTCTACTGGGATATAAAATTTTAATAACTCATTCACTTGAACAAAATATATGGATATAAACCATTCAACAGTATTTATCTTTATTGGCCTAGATGTTAAATTTCTAGGTCCAAAATACAAAAAATACTCATCTAAAGATGCTTCTGAGTTCTGATGATTATAGAACTGACCATCTTTCTAATATAAAGCATATTCAATGAATTTAATGCAATGATAGGACAGACCAGATACGTAAATATTTTTCTGGATACATTTTTATATCGAGCTAAATACCATGGAACTCTGATTAGGTGATTGTTTAGGAAGTCATTTAAAGTTATGAGTTATGTAATATTTGCAGGTGTTCCGATTCTTTAGGAAGTCATTTAAAGTTTTAAGAAATGTAATATTTGCAGGTGTTCTGATTGCTTAGGAAGTCATTTAAAGTTATGAGTAATGTAATATTTGCAGGTGTTCTGATTGTTTAGGAAGTCCTTTAAAGTTATGAGTAATGTAATATTTGCAGGTGTTCCGATTCTATAGGAAGTCATTTAAAGTTCTAAGAAATGTAATATTGGCAGGTGTTCTGATTGCTTAGGAAGTCATTTAAAGTTATAAGTAATGTAATATTTGCAGGTGTTCTGTTTGTTTAGAAAGTATTTAAACTTATAAACAATGTAATATTTGCAGGTGTTCACGATGGTAGCAATGTGGTCAATCCCCGTTATTCTCAGTGTAAAGGAAGGATGGGTGCGGTTTATAATATTCTGGCTGATATTCACAACATGTACAGCTCTTGTCATATGGAAATCATCTCATAAACCCATGTCTGCAACTACACCCAGGTAGTAATTTTTTTTTCATTAGACACTACAAATAAATGTTAAAAGAACTTACGTATAATTTAATTCTATTCAGTTAAAGGTAACGAAATTTTCTTCCCTACCTCTTAATTCCTATCTAATATGTAAAATTCCCTATTTGAGTTTCTCCTTATTTTGTGTAGATTCTAAACTCAATTAATTAAAACTTAAAGCAACTGTATAATATCTCAATATGTAATAACTTTTTTTTTCCAGATTGGTCTACAAATGGTTCTATTTTCTATATAAAGCAAGTTGCTGTATAGGAGTCTTTGGTTATGTTGTGATGATTCTGACATTGATGGGAATCAACACTTTGTTTGGTCACAAGCCCCAGAGCTGGTTAGATCTGTCGATGATGTGTTTGTTCTATGGACTATATTTCGGCACTTTGGGCAGAGATGTCGCGGATTATTGCGCCGATAAAATGGCTACTTCAATAGGGGTAAATTATAATTTTATTATAATTAAACTAATTTATTTCGTAACGATATTGTACTCAAAATATAATCAATTTATTAAAACCATCAAGTAGTTGGTGACAGCCTAGCTAACAGTGTTGAAATCCCAGGAGTAGCAGCATTGAATCCAGCTTCTTAATATATTTTTATAAATTGATTTAAATTGTGAACAATTAATATTCTAGTACTACACCCGCGAGGGCATGCCAACCCGTCATTTAGAAAGCAACGTATGTGCTGTGTGCGGAAACCAGCTGCTGGTGGCCGTCAACCAGGAGGGGGTCATAGGTAATTAATGATACATGGAGAGGAAAAGAGGGGGGATTGATTTTCATATGACGTTCCTAGTACATACCAAATATATTTATGCATATTTAAAAAATATATATTGTATGGATATTTATAATTAGATGATATTTGCTGGAAGAGTGACGAATAAATCGTCCTATCTGTCCTTGCAGATAAGTGTACAAATGCTTGTAGATTCTGTTTCATTTTATTTTCTGTTTAAGTTGATATATAATCTGTATTAAACTGTCAAGGAATCTGTTAAGTAATTTATCTGTCCTTTCATTCACTGTTTGATTGTTTCCAGAGAACACCTACAAACTGCCTTGTGGTCACGTGTTTCACGAGTTCTGCATCCGCGGTTGGTGTATTGTTGGCAAGAAGCAGATCTGTCCCTACTGCAAGGAGAAGGTGGATCTCAAAAAGATGTTTACCAACCCGTATCCTTTATACATACCAGCCAAAGTCCGCGATTGGTGTAAAAAGAACTCACTTAAATGCTTAAATTTAGTCAAAAATAAGGCAGAGACAAACAATTGTTTTATATAATATAATAATAATAATAATATCAGGACAAACCACACACATTGATCTAACCCCTAAGTAAGCAAATTATTTGCTTGTGTTAAGGGTGTTAGACAACGATACAAATACATAGAAATACACATATAAATATTGAGAATATATTTAATAAACGACCAAACCCAGAAACAGATATCTATGCTCATCACATAAATGCCTGTCTCTGCTGGGAATCGAACCCGTCGTCTGCGATAACCACTCGACCAACGGGGCGGTAAAATATATATAATATGCTTAAAAATCCTAAAAGAAGCATATCTATCAATAAAAGCAAATATTAAAATAAAAAACAAATTGATTGCCGGTAATGTTTGTTGGCATATGCGTGTTACAGACTCAATCTGGAAAGCTTTGTTCCTGGGCCACAGGTTTTTTTGACATATTGTATTTATAGATTTTGATCATACAACAATGATGTTCCTTAGCCTGTCCCCAGTTGGGACCGGCCCCAGCTATTGTTTGGTCAGCTGCTGGACTGGATCCGTTGGGTGGTGGCCTGGCAGCCGCTGGTGTTGTTCTTCGCTCAGGGGGTCAACTGGGTCTTTGGGCTGGAGTGAATCATGAATTTAAATGTAGTTAGTCTTTTTTGTGTTCATATGTTTTGTCTTCAAATTATTTATTGAAACGATTTGGTGAGACTTGATTATGTTAAATGAAAGATTTATTTGGATTCTTTGAAGAATTTAAATTACCTGTTATATGTTTTGCTTACATTTTAAACATTTTTCCTTTGTGTCGCATTTTAGAAAAACATCATAGATCACTATAGTTATTTTATTACTATACTCTATTATACTCTATTATATTATTTGCTAGTCTATGGCTGTATGCCATTTTTGTATTATCTGGTTATTTTTCAATCAAACGGTTTTGTTCCGAGTATAGCTTTCTTAATGTAAATACAATAATGGATGAAACCCCATTTGGTAAAATAAGTGAAATAGGAGTCATAATAAATATATATATGTCATAAATATGATTTCCTTAATAACAATATTATTGTAAATATCTAAGCATAATATTTGTTAGCGGTGTATATTTTTCAATCTTTCCGTTTTTTTTACCCTGTAAAAGAAACCATATTAAGAATATTTGTGTTATTTTTTTATGTACATACGATTTAGGGCTACTCAATATATATACATTTTGTATTTTTACTACGTCTGTCAGTAAATGGTATTAAGTAGTCAATTTTCAATTTTGTTCATTTTTGGGAGTATGTGAACCAAATTTTAAGAGTAAGAAGGTAAACTAATAAAATTCGAAGGCAAGCTCTGGCAATGATGTTTAACTTCATACATTCTTAAAGAGATTCCTTGTGACTTAAATATATTTAAGAATAGTCATCAATATTAAAAGTAGTGTAAATAAATAGAAGCATATAAAAATAAGACATGAAGCATTTAAAAAATAAATAAACTTATGAAATTTAAATATTTTATGTGAATTGTACATCTACGATGGATATCCTCTATTTATTATCTGTTAGCAGGTTAAGCAACAATGACCAAGGTAGCTTTTCGGATGCATGACCGGCTACAGTAGGATTTCATTTAGATTTACAGTAAGGTTCCGGTTTGTCATATTATGTTTCATATTTTGATAAACCGAGACTTTTACTTTGTACCTATATTTTAATAAGATGGTATGATGTATTCTGAAGTATTATTGAATGAATGTAATGAAGAATCAACTGTACCTATTTTGTACATAATAAAGTTAGCTGGATATTTTTGTTATGTTTTCTTTTATTTTTATGAAACTATTAGCTTTCCAACAGAGAATAGAAAAATATATCTGGTGATGTTAGTTGTATTTGATATAAACATGGTATCTTTTGATACTAGTCACCTCGATTAAAATGAAAGTTTTAGTATGTGTATAGGAATTAGGATGAAGGTACAAGCTGACAAATTAAATTTAGTCAAACGCCTTGCGTTTGCTATATGGTATTTTATAATAGAGCTCTCTTACCGCAAAGAATCGCCAACGACAGTCCTACTATTCTTTAAAGCACTTAATGACACTGTTCACAAATACACTAAACTGTTTACCATTTAAACTCTTAACTATCACTGTTACACAACTTAGTTTCTCGATCTCACACTCGGCGGTTTATTATAACTGTTACACTTTTATCACAATAGTACCATCCCACAACTTGTACTCCCAATTTCACAATGCCTTCTCTTTTTTTTTTGTATTGACTAAGCTGTTAGCCAAGTGGCTATTACAGCGTCACCGAGGGAGTGGGCGAGTGCGGAGACCCGCCCGTAAAAAACCCAGGCCAGAGGGGCCCGGGGGACACGTCTGCCTTAAGGGTGCCTGTAAGAGGCCGGACCTCGTCTTAAGACAGCGTATTTATAGGATAAGGATAGCTGGGTATAATGACACTAACGCCCCCGGACGGCAGAACGCCGAGGCAGCGTGCGTTTAGGACCTCGCCTTCGCCGGCGAAGGCGGTGTGTGTGAGTGACTGTTTGTGTGTTACCTAAACGTCTGTTGTCAGTCGTTATTTCGTCATCCGAGTCGATTAGAATCGACTTGGGTCTTCTTTTAAAAGCTAACGGGGTGACTCTAGGCTGGTAGGTGGTCGCTTGAACCACCAGTGGGTTCGGATGCACCTCGGCCCTATCGAAGAAGCTCTGAGAGAGCTCCTTGAAATGCTGCGCTATAGTCGGTAAACCTAAGTCTCTATGGAGGTCTGAGTTGCGCATATACCACGGCGCGCCCGTGGCAGTGCGCATGAATCTATTCTGAATCACCTGAAGGGGTTTCAGATTGGCGTGAGCGAAGGCGACACTCGCATAAGACATGACAGTGCGTATACAAACTTTGTAAAGTGTGACCTTATTTCTAAGGGACAGTTTACTCCGCTTGCACACGAGGGGATAGAGTCGGCCTAGAAAGAAGGCCGCTCTGTTCCTAACCGTTCTAATGTGTTTGCCAAATGATAGTTTGCTATCGAGCGTTACTCCCAGATATTTGGCTTCTTTTTGCCAATCAATAGGACGATCAAAGATTCTAGCTCTCCTTAGAACCCCCGTGTCGACCCTTACCCGACAGAAGAGCACGGCGGTGCTCTTCTGTGGGTTTAACTCGATCCTCCATTTCCTAAACCAAGCACCCAGGGTGTTGGCCGCGGATTGGAGGCGAGCGGTGACGACATGAGGGTCCCTACCGGAGGTAAAGACTGCGGTGTCATCCGCGAATAAAGCTAATTTTATACCAGAATTTAACTTGGGAATATCGCTCGTATATAGCGTATATAAGCTGGGCGAGAGGACGGAGCCCTGAGGGACTCCCGCCCTGAAGGGGCGGGGGGATGACAGTGTCCCCTCAACTCTGTAGCGGCAGCAACGGTTCGTGAGGTAGTCTCGTATTAAAAATCGAGCCTATCTGACACCCCGAGTCGTAGTAACTTGTACACCAACCCGTTGTGCCAGACCCTATCGAACGCCTTTGCCACATCGAAGAAGAGAGCTCCTGTTTTATTTCTATTGTGGATACGCCTATTAAAGAGGATGTGCTCCGTTAAGCGGTGCACTAGATGGGAACACGAGTGACCGGCACGAAAGCCGAACTGCTCATTCGGAATTAATTTTAACCTCTCAGTTTCCCTACGAAGCCTAATGAGAACTATTCTCTCATATAATTTGCCTAGCGTGTTGAGTAAGCTAATCGGGCGGTAACTAGTAGGGAGATTGCGGGGTTTACCCGGCTTATGTATCCCTACAACAATGGCCTCCTTCCACTGATCCGGGAATGAGCACCCGGCCAGTAGAGTATTAAATATTGAAACCAAAAGGTAAAGCAAATGAGGCGGAAGGATTTTAAGAACCCTGTTATTTACTTTATCTGGCCCTGGGGACTTCTTAGTCTTGAGAGACTTTATGATTGATCTAACCTCGTCGAGGTCCGTGTCCTCTAAAGGAGGCCCCACTGGAGGTTGAGAGCAAGTGCTACGGACAAAACTATCTACGTGCGAGACGTGAGCGTCGTCGCACAGCCCTGTACTTAAGGTACATTGCTCCTCTAAGCTATCGGCTAAGCATTCGGCCTTCTCCCTATCCTCGAGGGCTAACTTGTCACTGTTAGGGATAACGAGCGGGGGCATTACTGAGACAGTATCGCGTACAAAGGATCGCTCCAACGACCAGAAAGCCTGGTGTGTCGGGGCGAGTGCCTCGAGCCGCCTGTCCCATTCGCTGTCTCTAAAGGAAGCGAGAGCTTGTCTCAACTCCCTATGAAGGCGCAGCGTAGCCTCCGCCTGTTATCGTCAGTCGGGCATCTGTCATGGGCTCTGGTAGCAGCATTTTTCCTATTAATGAGATACCTAATGTCCTGAGGGAGCGCACCGCGACCATCGAGCCTTCTCTTAACCGAGAGTATTCAATATTACATTTATTTTATCAATTAAACTTCTATACAGAGATTCAACTGTTTTAGTCAAATCAACAACTGATATCTTTATTTTTAGTCAAAACCAAACTACCACATGTATAAAAGCTAACATTTACAAGAAAATCAACTTTTTTGATCTACCCTTTTCCAAATTAATAGGAAATTGGTCAAGATTGGCCAAGAGATTACTCGAAAAGTTTGTAGGACCGGCCGACTGCCTGACGTTAACCGTCCTTGCAAAAGTGTGTTGGGAGTTCCGGCACCTCCCGGATAAGTTATGTGGGATGGTGTCTTCTGTGTTCGTCCCTAAGCCGCTATACTGCGGCACCTTCAGAAAGATCAAGTCCATTGTCAAGAAGAAGTCCATTGGGGCTTGGATTGCGAAGCAGCCACCGGTTCAATTTATTTTTTATGACTCGTATAAAACTTTTTTTTAATTTTGTTCAATTCGGTTGCTAATTAAACTTATTAAATAAAATATAATATAGTGTTGTACCTATATGCTATATAACCCACGCATTTAAAATTTTGTTGTAATCAACAAAGTTTAAACTGCGTGGTCATAAAATAAAATTTAAAACAAGTTAGATTAGGATCTACCCATATCTTCCTGAGGGTGCTATTAAGCAAAATTAAAAAAAGTAGTCCTTGGACTAATATAAAAGCGTAACTGCTTTTTTTATTAAAGTTTGTGAAGTGTTTAATTATACGGAAACTTCTTGGTATATTTAGGCTAACCATTTATTTTTCTCTTATTTATCACATGTAATGTTCTAATTTTCAATCGATGTCAAAAAGTCATTACAAAATTAACAAATTCCTGTCCTGTTTAAAATAATGTAGTTAAAAAATATTCAGAAATTAAAATTGATTTGTGTTTCACTAATAATTTTGTCTCCAAATTAATTCAAGATGATGAATTGTTCATTCAGATGTTACAGTCATATTCGTTACATAAATTCAGGAGTGATAGCTTTTACCAACAATAATGTTAACAAAGCTAGTATAGGTATGCTGATATTCTTATAGTAATTAATTGTTACATTATAAATACTTTCAATAAATTTAATACTTAATAAAAAGGGAACTTCATTTTTAAATCAAATATCATCTAGGGTATCCAAGAAGCTACGCGCAAGATAAAGGTGGTTGCTGTAAAGACACTCCTCAACACGAAGGAAAAAAAATTGAGCCCTGTCCGAAGTTTGATACACCCCAGCCCCCGTGGCGCTGTGAGTGTCCTTGGGAGCCGCAGCCACCAAACTACGACCCGTACAGGATCAAAGTACCAGATGTAGTGGTACCTCCTCTACCACCGAGCAATGCAAAGGTATAATAATTATAAGTGTTATTTATATATATATAGTATGATTAAGTCAATAAAGGAAATTTAGGTTTAAAACATTTTCGAATATATTTTATACATTTGCGTCGTCTTTGTTTTTTGTTTTTTTTTGTAAGTGCGTTTGACGAAATCAGAGCCCGTCGTGGAATTAAATATCTAATGAATACCAGCTTGTGCTTTCTTCATCAGTGGTCGGGCGCGGTGTTGACCCAGCATGGAGAACATAATCAAGGTTATCAACAACAACATGACCATGGTCAATATCCGTCTTACGGCCAACAGTGTCAACAAGGTCAAGAACAGGTTGAACAAGAAGAGGAAACTCAAGGGTTCTTTGGCTACTTAAAAAAACTATTACGCGGTGGTAAAAAAGGGAAAGGGGAAGAAGAGGTTTCCATTGTCGGGCAAAAACGGTAGTAACATGTGAAAATTATATGTTTTGGTAAGAAGACTTTCCACACATTACCTATATATACATTCGAACGTCGAATCGAGTCAAGCGAGCAACCAAATAAGAGTTACATTGACAGATCTATTTCGTCCAACGCACTTATGAGTAAATAATATTAAATATACATAAATTGTTCTTTGACAGGAAATATCAAACGAGGAAGAAAAAAGGTTGTTTCAAAATTCTGATATTAATTTACAAGGTTGTCTGAACAATATGCAAGATCTATTCCAAAATTCTCCTATAATACATCCAGATTATTGGAAAGATAAGCCTGAGAAGAAACTGCCCAATTCTCCTCAAAACATACTGGAGCGGTTGCCGAAACTTGGGTACCATGGCAAACATAAATACATGTATGCCTTTCATGAACCGTGGAAACCCCATGATCGTCTATCACTACTCGCGCAAGCTGAGAAGGAGGAATTTGATAAAAGTGGCGAAACCATAATACAGTAAACGCTGATAACCAAGTAGTTTAACGGGCTCTGATTTTGATAAAAATCGTTAATATAGGTACACTAGTTTTGTTATGATGTCGCAAATAAACAATATTTCTTACAAATTGTTTTACTTTATTATAATTTGTTACATTTTAAGGAGGAACAGGTATGTAGAAATATATAATTTATAGGTATATAGAAATGTATAATTCTTTCAATAGGATATTGTTTGGTTATATTGCTATTTTGTCAAACAGGTAAGGATAAAGAAACAACTTGCTGAAAGTAATATGAACAAACGCAATTAAAAACTCCATTCAAATTCAGTCCGAAGCAAAAGAGAGGCAAAATGGTATAATATACTAGCCAACGTTATAATTTTCCAGCCCATGCTAGACTGTACACGGACCAAAGGTCCTTGCACCGTGAAGCCAGTCCCGGATCCTCCTCCGTGTCCCCCGCCCCCTCCGCCCCCCTTTCCTTGGATCTATGTCTGGTCTACCCTAACGTTCCTGGGTTTAATGGGATTGGTACGTTTCGTTTACATATTAACTTATTTGTGTTATTAGGTCAATATAATAGTGATCTATCAGATATCTTTATTTGTAACTTTTAAATGTGCAAGTGGTACTGTTAATAGATCAATTTATTTCATGTTAATTGTGTTATGTTCAAAACATAGACATTTATAATACCTAATAGTGCCAGTGCAAACGTCTTAGTGTAAATCTGTTCTTCAATTACTTGACGCATCAGACATGTGAGTATTAAGATATTTGAAGATTGCCTGAATATAACTACATTGGGGCAAGCCTTAAGTGCTCGCCTACATGAAAGCCTACAGGACTAGCCGCTCTAAACTATAATCCCTTGAAATTGTTTTGTTGTATGCTAGGTTTCAAATTTAGATCTAAATGTGTGTACCTATTCTAGTAAATGAAATGAAATAAACCGAAAAGCATTGTAATTACTAAAATAAGATTCTAGGATCAATATATAATATTTTATGATTTATGAGGTATATAGTATTAAAATCTTATGTTTTTTTGGTATAGGTATAGTAAAATAAATATACCTAATACTATTATTAGGTATATTTATTTATCTATATAAATAGCCAAATACAAATATGTTGTTTGTTTGTTTGTTGTTGTAATTATATAATCTATTATGTCTGATATTTAATACTAAATTATTTTATGATAACAAATATTTTGATAGTGGTGTTATTACGGCGCGACGCAACTCCATAAGTTGCAGCCACAATACCAGCGTCGAAGACAATGTCTTTGACATTAGCTGAGTGGCTTTCCATTTTGGATGACATTATACATTTTTATTTATTTTGTTTCCTATTTTATTTATTTTTAGTTTATACCTTATTTAAAGTAACTTTTAATGTTTTTTTTGGTTCTTGTTGTGTGTTTTTTATTTTCTCTTTGTATTCTTTTTTTTGTATTTTTTTTATTATTTCAATGTTTTGGTTATTTGTATTTTTTTAAAGTATGTTGTCCAAATAAAGTTGTTTGATTTGATTTGATTTGATTTTGTTGTTGTATTGCAGATATACAAACTATATCTTTGGAAAGAATTGCGAGACAATCTTAGAAGACATAATGAAAAATGTAAGTACTCATTAAGTACACTCATGTTCATAAATCGTAGTTTATTTTATTAAAAGGTTTGTTAATAGCCATTATTATAGAGAAATTAGAACAATACTAATATCGCGTTGCACATACATTTTATTTCCCTGACATTTCGATCATTTTGCACCGGTTAATTTACGATTTTTTTAAATAACTAAATTGGAAAATGTTCTAATATTACTGTTATAAACTATTTCGTTTAGGGCGCCCTAGACGCAAAATCAAGCGGCCTTTCAGCGCTAAAGACCTGCCGGCGTGCGTGCAGTACCTCATTATAGGGACAGGTGCTGCCGGCTGGGCCGCATACCGCTCTATCATGGAACATGATAAAACTGCCAAGGTTTGATTGGTTTTTCCAACCGTATATCTAGCCGCATCTGCAAAGAGGGAGAACTGATAGAACCAGATTACATCTTTCCAGGTATTCTTTATAACAAAAGAAGATTGTATACCATACATGCAACCGCCAATGTCGAAGCATATGTGGTGGAATCCGGAGCCACCCGATATTAAAACACTCAATTATGTTGCAGAGAGCAAAAGACAGACGTATTTACTGGACATAAACTAAAAATATGTTTTTTGTAAATTTATATGAAAATTGCAAAATTATATATATTTCTCAGGATGTATTTAGAAAAATGCGAAAATTTCTTGGACCCTACAAAGTTTTATCGAAAGAAGAAAGGTCCAGCAGTATCAATAGCGACCGGCTGGTGTGTGCTCAGAGTGGATGCAGATGATCACGTGGTCTGGGTAAACACCCTCTGCGGAGAACAGCCCATATACTACGAGAGGTGCTTGTTGGCTCCCGGTAGGATTTGCTTAATTAAAAGAGAATACTTTTACAATAGTACCTATTATTTCTTTAAATAATAAGTATGTTTATTTGTGTATGTATGTATATATTGTAGGTATAGCCTCTTTCCTTTTTATTGTGGTTTTACAGACAAGCACACTACGTGTCCTGAATCCCCTTTCCTTCATCTAATTGTTTGTTTGGAAGAGATATCTGTTTTTTTTTCTGTTTTATTTTTATTTCTATGACCTGGGTGTAACAAAATAGTAGTGTATGTAATGGTGTTCTCATTTTAAATATTTTTTCTATGGATACAGTCTTGTAATATTGAAGTGTTGGTAGATATTTAGAATAGTGAGTTAAATTGCACCAGTTACTTTTTTCTATAAATGTTTTCTAAATCCTAGGAGCAAAAGCTAAAACCTTAGAAGTATTTAAATCAGCGCCAAAAGAGGTGAGGGATCGAGTGTCTACACTCCGCACTATCAGGGATTTGGAAATAGCGTATCGGAACGTGAAGGCTTCCAAGCATGTCGTAATCATTGGAGGAGGGCTTTTGGGATGCGAACTGGCCTGGTATTTGGGCAGGATGAGTATGTTTTTAATTTTTATTAATAATTATGAAGATGATGTTTTGTTAATAAATTGATAAATCTTAAATATAAACAAACACATGCAAAAGATTTATTTAATCTTCTTTATCGTTGTTTAAATAATTATTCATTGGTTAATAAGTATCAATAAGGATTCAATGGTTCTCCACTCAGGTAAGAAGTCATTTATCATACTAAAAAAATATCGAAAATTCAAATTTGATTTCGTTACGAATACAGGTCTTTTTTGTTTAATAACAGATAAGGTAGTAGAAAGACCTGAAGAAGAAGAGCCAATTCAGTTCGTGCAGATTATAAAAGACCAGGGCATCCTGGCGGGTGTGCTGCCGGAGTACGTCGGCGAGTGGGCAGCAGAAAAGATCAAATGTGAAGGAGTCACTGTGATGCCTAAAAGTAAAGTCAATAGATTATTTCTTTTGTACTTTAGTTTCAATTGTAGTTTGTTACTACTTCTCTATGACCGATAGCCTTGCGAGCTTACTAGTCTTATAGTGTCGTTGTCGGACGACTTCGGAAGTCAGACCTGCCGTATAAGGGTCCATGTGACATGGGTAAACCTTGACCACATGAATAGCGGCTCAACCTTTATAACCGGTAGGTTGGTGAGGTTGAGATGCTATAAACATAATTATTAGGACTGAAGGAGGCGAGGGCAGTATGTAGTTTGTTAGTATTGATACTGATCCTTGTTCCAAGTCGTTAATCACCTTAAATAAATATAATAGAAATTAACGTTGATCATCTAATGGCGAATTACGTCCGTATTTGATAAATAAATAGTCAAGTGATCATATTATAGGTTTGTTTATATTTTTTAACATGTTAATTCTTATGAACTTGATAGTTTAAAAATATTTTTAGCTCAAGTATACGATGCCTTTCCATCTCCGGACGGAAGATTAGAGCTCACTCTATCCAACGGATCATCATTGGTTACAGATTATGTATGTATAATTTCCTTACTCAGTTTCAATAAATGAACACTCGAAACAAACTCGGGCATTAGAGAATAAATAATCTCTGCAACCTTTTTTGAACAAATAACGTAGACAAATTACATCCACACTCGGAATAACAATCTGTGGATCGCACTAAGAATGTCCCGTGTGGGGATCGAACCATATCCTTAATTTCAGAAATCACTTTTACCTCAGATCGCCTTTTATATTGTAAGAAACATTTAAGGACATTCCGAGATTACTATTATTATTTTTATGTTACATGGTCATACTGTAAGATCTATTTTAAAGTATATATCGTTTAGGTGTTAGTGGCTGTGGGGACGCAGCCACGTGAAGAGTTAGCAGAACCGTCGTACCTGGAACTGGACAAGGTTAATGGCGGGTTTCAGGTTAACACGGAACTTGAGGCCAGAACACATTTATACGTAGTAAGTCAGGTTATCTCTAAGCAACTAATTTATATGGCGTATAAAAACAACTTTGATCATTTTATGAACTTTAGCAAAATTGGTAACAAAAACATCTGACTGTTCCAAATTATATCAAACATTTAAATTTGTTCAGAAATAATTGACCCGATCCCTATCATACAAAACTATGGTAATTTTATTATATTATCATATTCGTCAGATACCATATTATTAATTCAACTTTAAAATACAATAACTTCAAGGACTTCCAATAACTTCGGGCAAAGAAGTATTAATAATCTTTATACGCAAAATATATTGTTTTATCGGAAATAACATAAAACAAACCTTCGATAAGGCTGGAGACGCAGCCAGCTTCTATTCCCAATGGAAAGACACGCGTCTCCGGCTCTCTAACTACGGCAACGCTGCAGAGCAGGGCCATATCGCGGGGGCCAACATGACTGGTTACTGGACCCCATGCAACGTGGAGCCCCATTTTCAGCTGATCCTTGGGGATGCTTTGGAGATGGAGGGGAGTTATATTTGAATTATTGTTATATTATAGACGTATCAAGTCACTTTTTAAACAAACCAAAATCATAAAAAAGAACCACGCTATAAGAGTGGAATTTATGATTGAAAAAGTATTTTAAAAGACAACAACATTCGCGCAATAAATATTTTTCAAAAAATATGTTACGCCTATAGTACACATACTTCAAATCATATTTTTTTAAGTGTTTATCTGTTTGTGTATTCGTTTATTCCGCAAAGACTAGTGGATAGATTCGGTACGCTTATACTGCCTAAGTCAATAAATAGGACTTTTTTCTCATGTTTACAAAAGTGATTTTCACAGTAAATATGAAACAATAAAGCTACCGGAAAGATTTAATTGATTAGATGAATTTGGCGTTGTAGGAAGCTAAATAATGTTATGATAAAATTATTGTTGATTCCCATGTAAAGTTTAATGTACTTAAAGAAAATTACTTGAGTAGATGATAATAGATTAATAGATTAGTTAGTGAAAACCGATAGAAAGTTTATAAAGTTACATAATCTAGTCACTTATATGTAGGATTGTCTTCCAAAGATACAGATGGAGCCTTCTATGTATCCAATAGCGATTATTACTAGCAGCATATAAAATAAATTATTTTCACACATATATATTCCACTCCATTTATGACCAGATGATCAATGCGGGAATGGAATAAAATTCTAAATAACCTTTTAGATATTTAGTTTTATATGACAGGCTGTTGGTGAAGTGGGAGCCTGCATGCCCACGGTGGCTATCTTCAAACCCTGTACTGAGGAGATTAAGCCCCAAGCACCAGCCGGTGAGGGCGATGGCGATAGACCTTGCTACAAGACGTTAGTTCATGTTAAGTTAAAACCTAAACATTCCAAACATTAATATTTTGAATCGTCTACAGTAATAATAAATTATCTAACTGAACTGACTTCATACTCTCAAAACTCCTATTTTCTTTTACTTTACATTTATTCTTTTACATCTAGCCTTGAAATGACTAATTTGTTTCTAATGTCATCAATTGTCTCTTTTTCATTCATAAGCATGTCTGTTAATATACAAATTAATACTAATAATATGTAGATCCGATGAATACAAGAACAGATACAAGAGAGGGTTGTTGTTCTACTTGCGGGACGAGACAGTGGTGGGTATGGTATTCTGGAACATGCCTCCCATCGATGATCGATACATGGTGGCTACTGAGGTAAGGTCAATCACATCACTAGTATTAAAAAAAAAAATTCAAGGTATTTTCTGTTTCTTAAAATTCAAATGATTTAAATAATGTTTGCAGATTACTCCGTATTTTGTGTCTAAAATTTGTTTACTTGTATTATAGTAAATTAAAATTAATTTATCTGTTTTTCATATATGTCAAATTATATTGGATAAGTTGAAAGGTTAAGGAAAGTAATATAACTCGAGGTTTATGCTGTCAAATAACATTTCTTTTGGCTTACTTAAAATATTCTTAGGAATATACAAAAAAAAAATAATGAAACAATGTATGTGTATGTACAAAATATATGTAAAAGTGTATGTCGTTTACGCTTCGTGATGATTTCCTAAGAAATTGAACTTCTTTTAAATCCACCCCAATTGTACATAATAACGAATTTATTGCATATTTTTTTAATAACTTCGATTCGTTAAGACAAGAAGATCTAGTATTACCTATAGGATAAGATATAACTACGCCAATCCAGATAAGGCTACGTTCGCTCAGGCAGGTGGCATGCTTAACGTTGGAAGCCTAGCGAGCCACCTAGCCAGTAGCTTTGTATAACTAACGTTCTAAAATGTAAGCGAACGTCGCACTGACGCTTAGCGCCTAGATTGTTGCTTAGCGACAGTTGAAGTAAACACAGTCTCCAGACGCTAAGTAAGCCGCCTGTCTGTGCGGACGTAGCCTAAGTGTATGTGATAGATCCTGCGCGCGCGACCACACTACAAGGAGATCAGTATGCTGGCTGGGCTGTTGGGCTTCGACGAGCTACCGTGCGACAAGGAGGAGAAGCTGCCGGATCCTGTACCCCGCATTAAGAAGTGCGACATCACTTTTCAGATACATACTCATAAATCCAGGAGTCAGCTCGAATGTTAATTGACTGTTAAGTCAAACGGAAATTAACAGTCGTTCGTCCGTCCGTCCGTCATATCGTGATAGGTTTAGCTAGGGTGTAGATTGCCAGCAGGAAGTTATTACTATCATAGTTTAAAAGAAGTTGATAAATTTTTCACAGTGAAAAATATAATAACTTTTGATTTTGTTAACATCTAATGAATATTTAGAATTAGTTTGTCTGCAATAGGGCGTTTAAATAATTCGCTACAACTCCTACCACTTTACTTTTCGGCCTGGGAAGTTTAATATAAATTTTATTTTGAAGTTTACATCAGTTGTACTTACTATGGTTTTTCATTCTTTTAAGTATACATGTTTTATTTACATCCACATGTTTGTCAAAAAAATCACATTGATAACTTTATTTTGTCTGTATTTTAATATTGACTAATTATTTTTGTTTTCTTTCAGGCGCCTGTGCGCATGAATATATTTTACAGATGTAGAGTGATATAATTTGGCATTCGTTGTATTAATTATGATTGAAATTTTTTTTTATTATTTTAAATTATTATATTATTTTATTTATTAAAAAATAACAAATGACGGGTTCAATTTTTATTTACGCTTAAGTATTACGATCATCATCATAATAAGTTTGATATTAAAAATAGTTTATTTGTTGTTAAGTTTAGTTTTAGTCAGCAGAACGCGCGACGGTGAGATTGTAAGTATTATTTATTGAGGAATAAATAAGATTGTGTAAAATCTTAGTTTATTGTTAATTTACGATAAGATTAAAACGAACCTGTTGAAATTATGACAATTGAAAAAGCGACAGAAATAGTTCTAGAAATTATTATATTATAACATATAATTGTAGTAAAAAAAGAAACACATATTTCAACATATTTAGGATACAAAAACACGTTACAATTTCACCGTGTGTCAGATTCATATGGTTAATATTCCATTACGATATATTAGACTCATATTTGTGTTTTAGTTTGACTTTAGATAAAAGCGTTTTTAAACTATAAATATAGCCTATAGCCTCTATAGCCTACTTAAAGACCTTGGCCTTTCTAGAACAAGCATCGGTTCATTTCTAAAACGTATTTCAAAGGCGGCATTAGTAGGATCTTTCCAAATTTGGTTAGGTAGGGAGAGGAGTGTGGAGGGTGAAGGTGAGCGTTTTTGCGCATAATAAAGGGGCCCCTTAAACCTACTCCTGGGTCGCAAGTCCCAGGCACTGCTTGCACTCCTCTCCTTGCAACGCGATGGGCCCGGCACCCGCACGGTGAATCCATGGATTGCTAAGAACCTTCGTCGTCTATAAAAAAATAATGAGAAAATAATAAATAAAATTAATTATATGTCATACATACAGAAAGGATTCTGTACTGTATGGGGATGTATGTGCGAAGTTTCATGATGTTCGGCGAAAATGTAACAAAGTCACATTTTGTTAATAATATTAGTAATGATTTAGGATTAGATATATCTGTGACTATATCATTTCAAATAAAAAACAGTTCAGTACTGTTACCATTTATTAAAAAAATCTTATTTGTTATTAATAACAAACGCTAAATCTCGTCCATATCTGTTTAATAAAAAGAGAAAAATAGTTGATAAAAAATAGACCCTATTTATGTACGTAAATGGTAAAATTGTAATTAATGTATTTAATGGCGTCTTTAATTGGTGTAGGTTCAGATTTTTTTTTAATTTTATTCCATAAATAACAAACTCCGTACAAGAAGTGGACATGTTAAAACAAAACTGAATTGATTACTTCCTTGGAACTATTCTATGGCTTTATTCCACTTTTCGGGGAATCTTATTAAATTTTTCAGTAACGTAATCAAATGAAGTCGTACAAACAACAGTTAATCTGGGGAAATACGTTTGGATCTAAAATTGCTCTAAATTAGAGTTTAATTGTAAAACCCATCAAAGAGGAAGCAGGTAATTACAATGGTTTTTTCTAAGTCTTTGCGTTTGACATACAGACCTACACTAAACATTTTAAATAGATACCAGATTAAAACGTACGTGTAAAAAAATGTTTAGGATAAATGTTTTTAATAAAACGATTATACAATTTTAACAAAAGTTTCTTTAATTTTTTTTATTACTGTTTTTGTTTATCTCTGTAAGGTCATTACATTTAAAACGTTATCATTTACATAGAAACAAGTATTTTTGTTGCTCGCTGCTCATAGATACTGAGATTATAAAGCAAATAAACTAAAAATATTTAATAAGTTCTAAAAACAATTGAACATATGTTTTTTAAATGATGCCGATTCTTATTTGTTATAATAAAGTATGGTGTAAACTGCTTAGGTTAGTAGTATTGATAGGAATATTTTTATTTGGACATAAATTATAATTCGAAAGACAGATATTGAATTTTGTTATGAAAGGTGAGAGAGATGTGAGATAAAAAAAATAAAAATCAAATCCATACGGTTTTCCTTCTGTTTCATCTTGATTTGACAGTTCTGATGATGCTCTATGGATTTTACAATTTACACCTAGTTGATAGATTGAAAGTATGATAAAACAAAATGGGGTCTACTCCAATTTTACTCAAATTTTAACTTAGTGTGCTAGATTGCGTATTTTAACAATACACTATTTTATAACTTTATACCTGATGGTAAAATATAAATGTTTATTGTATGCTTATATATAATATAATTGTGGCTGACGAAGAATTGTGCGAATTTCCACGGCAAATTAACAACTGTGAACTCAACCCCACAACGATGCAATAGGAAAATCTAGCTTAAACCAACATTTACCTTTGAAAAGTTGCAGGACCACCTTCTACAATTATAATTTCGCTATTAACGGTGTTTTCTTTGCCTGAATATGACAGAAGTTCCAAATTTTCTTGTCTACTGTAATAAGTTTATATTGTCAATTATTATATTATGCAACAAATCAGTTCGACCCGTTTAGTAACTATGGGTTACCTACTTTTAAATACATACATACTAAGGCTATTTTTATCTCCTCTTAGAATCAGACAAAATAGTGTGAACTTCTAACGATATAATCAAGAAAATATTATAAAAATACCAATTTTTAAATGTGAAATATAAAATACTAATATCATCAAGAATAAATATTGTGTTACAACATGTGTGCGTGAAAAATGACTGAAATAACCGTGAAAACAAAGGCTACTTTGACAAATAGTTTTTTTTATTAATTGATAAACAATTTTCGTAACTTTCAGATACGTTGTTTGTCATATTTTGTAGAAGTATTATAAAAATAAAAATACAAGTGACTAAGAGTGTTATTTTAACAAGTCACTTTACTTGTCACTAGCAAGTATTCACAATAAATTCGGTATTCGGGTTTCGTTTGATATAAACCTAAATATTATACTATGTTGATATTATATTTACGCAATCCGTGCGTCACGTGTAGTGTTGACGTGTTAAGAAACATGGTCTGAGCAAGAGCGTCCATTTATCACCGAGATGAACCCAAGAGAGCACATTTCTCCTAAACCGCCTTTTACTAAGTGCTTCAAGATTTGCTTTATTCAGATTTATAAAAAAACTACTATGTTTCTTTGTTACAAGATACTATAAATTTATTATATATATATATATATATATATATATATTATATATTATTATATCCTCACTGGGAATGTATCGTTATCGTTGTTACTTATATTTAAATAACAATCGATATTTAAATATAAGTAAACGATTGCAAAGTGGAATTAAGACTTTTGTTGTTTTTTCATTACTCGGTAAAGAAGTGGTAGAAATTAAAGTTAATTCTTGGTTTCTAAGATATTAAATTCTGCAATGAACCGAGAAACCTGGAATAAGTTTTAAAAAATCGTAATAGATATATACAATAATATTTTTTACACGAACTACAACAATACATAACTGCGGTTTCACAGGTTTTCTTTTATGTCTTTTATCCCAATTTATAGGTTTTCACTTCACCCTTATCTAAGACACCCTTCAACTTCAACTTGCCAAAAACTTCATACACAATCCCTCATATTTAATTTTCTCTTTCAACCTATTTTTTGGAGACCTCTGGGAAACCGTTTCGTCGCTCTACCAATTGACCTACCGTATCACTACTCGTCTCGGTGTGTTAAGCATTCAATATGGGTACAGTATGTGTGTCTATGTGACAGTCTTTATCGCGACGTTGGCGATATTTGAGTAATTTGAACTCAATCTAAAATAAAAGTTAATTTTATTTATAACTAGCTGCACCTGCGACTTCGTACGCGTACATTTCGTATTTGATAAAACGTACTCTTGTGCTTACCAATGTATGTAAAAATTATAAACCTTCAAACTGGTAAGCAGCAATGCTATAACAATAAGAGATTATTAACTTCTTTATTTGTTAACCAATTGTTAAAAAAAAAACAACACGACAATATATTGCCGAAAACTGCATCAAAATCGATTAAACCGTTTCAGACATACAGACGAACAGGCAAAATGAAAAAACATTGTTTTGGATTCTCCTGCTTATATAATGTATGAGTGAATGTATGAATTTTTGAAAATATTTTTTTTTCGCGTTGTGTGCACAACTAAAAGACAAACAGATAAACAGACAAAGATTTTGAAAATGCTGAAAATGGATTCTGTTAGTTATCACTATACATCCTGGTATTTTTTTTTTGATATTTTTAATATACAAAGACTACTCCTCTACAGACATTGTTACGTCTATATAATAAGATTTGCATGGTACCTATTACGTGATTGACATAAATTGTCATAACTTTTTTATTTGTATTAACAAATTTAGATGAAATAAACACTAAATGTTAAGTGAAGACTATGATAATATATTCCTGGAAACCGCATTCAAATTGGTTAAGCCGTTTCTGAGATTAGCGTGCACAAACATATAGTCATACAGACATACAGAAAAATAGACAAACTGAAAAACCATTGTTTTGGGTTCTCTTGCTCTTATAAAGCCCCCTAAGATGTTTTTATTTTTTTTTTTAATTTCATGTACAGGAATGGATCAGTGACAATTTTATTATATGTACAGATCTTAGGACATAAGGAACATTTTTGGATATAGGTTTATTAATTTTGATTTTCAGAAAAAAATATTTGATCTTACAAGACTGCAGTTCTATTCGAACTACAATCAATAAAACGTAATCCTTCTTGTTTGAAAATATCTTTAAACATGTATAACCATGTTAAGCTTATTTAAATTTATATAAATATACAATGAAAAATAAACCGATACCGGCAGGTACGGTAGGTCAGTTGGTAGAGCGACGGTACGGTTTCCCAGTAGTCGCGGGTTCGAATCCCTGCCCGCATCGGTTTATTTTTCATTCTATATTTATATAAAATTAATACTTCTTGTTGAAAAATTTAAGCTGTACAAGTCATTTATTCAACCTGTTTATTGTAACAACCGCTTCTCCTTCTCTGTTACGTCTTTTGACCTTTATATCCAAGTTACAAAAGAATGTAACTTGTCTTTATTTCACATAGCCTTAACAGTTTAAGTTCAATATGATGAATCAGTAAATACGACAAGACATGAGCTTTCTTGTATTATAATCTTAAACTAATTCTGTGGAAAACACAGATAAAATACCTAAAAAATGTAGTGAGTAGGATATTTAAATCAACAAACTTTTATTAACAAACATGTTTGCTTTTTATTTCATTTAAGGTAAAGTAAACTTAAATAACCTTTCAATGTTGGTCAAAAAACAAGGAAAAATGATATTTGTTTTATAAATTAATTAAAGGACCTTATAACCTGTCGAAGATAATTTGTCATTATGTAATATAAAATTATTATTCTAAGACTGTCCGCACAGGCCGGCGGCTTGTTTAGCGCCTAGATATAGAATAAAAATATCTTTATCTGTATTTCTATACTGATATAAAATGATAATTATTTAGGGTGATTGCAATTCCGTTTAATTTTAGTGAAAATTACTAATAATTTCCATGAAAGTAGGAGCTCATGTGTGATGTAATAAATAATCAAGTACTTAATATTAATAATTAGAATATTAAAATCATAGTCGTAATATAAATAGATATTAATTTTGTTCCTTAAACCTTGTCGTATCTTAATTAGTTTTTAGTATATTCTCCTTCAGATTCGCTAACAAAATAACAGAATATCTTTTTTTATTTTTTAAACATAATATAAGCTTGTATCAAAATACGGTATTTAAAGACCAGGGGTTTTAACTGATTATATGATATAATGATATGATATACTTATGATATATTTAATAATTTAGTTGCTGTTTTATACCTTGTCTTCTTAATATTTATTTATTTATGTTATTAATATAATACACAAACACTGTAAATAAATTTTACAATATAAGCGTTATGTCTAATGCTGTTATTCCTAGTGGCTACGGTAGCGTCATCGGGGGAGTGGATAGGTGCGTAGGCCCGGCCCTTGAAAAGCGAACCTGCTGGGCCTCCATGGAGAACGTATAACCTAAGAGGGCCTCATGTAAGGCTCGTACATTGGGTTACGCTATCGCTTCTCGTGTTCCAAACGTTCAAATCGAATCGTCGGCGCAAAGAATAGCGACTTGGGTCTACTCTTTGTGTGTACGTGGCATGTATCGTGTGACTTCAACCACCGGCGGGTTCTGTTATCCCACAGCATGGTCAAACTAGCTTTTGGAGAGCCCTTATATTGTGCGATCGTCGGAACGTCAAAGCCTCTATAGAGATCAAGGTCACGAAGGAACTATCATGCCCCAGTGGCGAATCTACTCTGAAGTACCTTAAGGTGCTTTAGATTGGCATGTGCTAAAGCGACACTCAGACTTATAACACATGATTGAGTGTATGCAGGCTTTGTAAAGTGTAAGTAGAAATGGAGTGAGTAAGCTTACTCTTCGCTACTTGAATTCTTATTTGTTATTCCATGCCAAATATGACTCTGATTCTATAGTTAATATTATAAAAGTTTTTTTACAAATAACTAAAAAAAGTACCCAAAGGATTACTTGCCAGTCCTTCTACTTTAAATTTCTTTTTACAAACTGACATGCAATTAGAGTTTGACTTTTCATGAGCGCAAAGTATGCGTATTGGAAATTAAAAACTTTGACTTTGACCTTAACTTTGAAAGTTCGTTTTATTTTCAAACGTTTCAAAAATTGACGTTTGTTGTCTAAATTTTGAAATCTTTTATATTTTTGTTGGTTGTTATTTGATTTATCATCTTTATATAAACATTGAATACTGACCTTGGTGCCACATTTGTTGTTATTTTGTTAGAAACAAATCTACAATCTCGTGCCTCAAAGTGAATTCTTCGCTCAAACAAGATTACGACATCGATTCAGGGGATTATTTAAAACCACACAAATAAATATATGTAAGATGCTAGTTTATATTCTGTAAAAAGGATATAAAAATACTAGTGGCTGAAGCTGTTTTATGAAAAAAAGTTTTGCTGAAAAGGTTTCTTGAGCGATATTTCAGAAAGTCAGCATAAAAGAAACTACGTAGGTTTACCTTGAGAGAATTGGTGCCAATAAATAAATTATTTATTTATTTTTATTTATCTATGTACCAAACAGAAAGATAACATACAAGAAAAATTTTATATCGAGAAAAGAGTATACTTTACTTGTATCTTTAAGAGTTTCCAAGCTATTGCCGGTAAAGAGTTTTTATTAATAACTATGAGGTCTGGTACGTTAATAACATATAAATATTTTGCTTCCTCTAGAATAGAACTTACTTAATAACATATTATTCAAATTAATTTTCGTTATGGATTATTTAAAACTTTTAGATATAGGTATTAAATAAATACTTTAAAAACAGCACAGCTATAACAATATATATGTTTGTGTATATAGCTACCAAATAACGGTATATGTTTGATTTGAATAAAAATAACGAGTGTCCTATAGATTGTTGTTCTTTAATTTCCATGAGGGTAGGAAAGATCGATGTGTGACGCTCAATTTAGATTTCACATTGAAATATTTAATAATCATTAATGCTGATATAACAATTATATTTAAAATAACAAATTATCTTCATTTTGTTCATAAGTCTTCGTTAAAATAGTAAATACTTCTTAGTATTTACCATTTCAGATTCACGTTCAAAAATAAAATAGTCAAGTAAATTAGCTTATATATAAAAATATATAAGGTACTTTAATGGCTAGGGTTTAAATATTATTATTACAAAGGTGATATTATTTTAAACTATATTTAGTTTATATATTAAATATATATTATACTATTGTGCTGTTAACACTTTTTATTACCAATAACATTATTAATTATTCTATATTTATTATATTTATTAAGTCATTTGGTATTCCTAATTTGATAAGATGTTATATTATATTCATATCAAATAATATGTTTCAAGACACATATTCTGATTATGTGGTTTTGATAGTGGTTTTAATTAATAACTTAATAACGGCGCGAGTGTACCTCGCTATCGCTGTCTTTGAAAATAGCTTTTACATTAAAAAGTAAGTCATTATTTTATAAATACACCACATAGATGACATTAATTTACCCTTATACACGTGTCTTAACATTTACAGTGTTTTCAAACAATATGGACTTCAAAGGATACAATGAAAGAAATATTCTACAATAAAATTATATTCAAATGTCAATATATAAAATATATAAAAACTATCAAAGAGTTAATATTGTATGAGGTTTTTTATGTGTTTCTGAAAACGGTCTCAAATTTATTTAACTTGTAGGTCACTTTGAATAATATTTTGTTTTGTTAATTGGTATATGTTTTGTAGCTTTTAGAGAAGTTATTTGTCATATTTTTTGCAAATATTTGTACATGAAATACTACTGTCCATAAAATTAAATTGTATGTGCTGTTTTAAGTAAGTCTGATATTTGTAACTAGCAAGTATTTAAAATAGGTTGCACATTTTGGTTTCGGTTTAAAATGAATAAAATGAAAAAGTATGTATGTGTTTATAATAACACAATTCTTGGCGGCAGAGCACTGTTTAAGTGTCACGAAACATGTTCCAATGTCGTTTAAAATTAATTTAATTTAATCTTTATAGAACCTAAATATAAAAAATAGCTTATATCTTTTGAAAGTGCTCTTTATATAATTTTATTAAAATGGTTCTTACTATGTCCAATATTCTTAAAAGGTGTTTGGCGGCACGTAATGGCGGTTCTGGCTGTACTATATACCGCTGTTTATGGTACGCCAAACTTTTGGTCAATATAATCAAATAAATTCTTTAAAGTATTGCTTGATATTATACAAGTTATACAGTAAGATATCTTGTCTTTATCATTATTTTATTTCTACTATTCAGTGAATTATTTTTATACAATCAATAAAAAAAAAAACAATCGATGTTAAAAAAAAGGATTTCGAAGTGGAAATACAACTTGGAATGTTCATATACCGTGCAAGCACCATTGAAAACAGTAAATACTGCGATGCGATGCAGTAAGTACTTATTAAATAAATTTCTTATAATAGCGACACCTGAACGCTATTATAAGAAAATTAACATAAGTAATTATTCTTTTTTCTGACATATTTTTATATCTTAATTCTATTGATACGTGCAAAACAACCAATTCCGATTGTAGCTGTTCTGTTTATGGTTCTATGATGACATTTTTAGTTATTCTATCTTTATTTCAAACTTGGAACATACCTTTAGTTCTGAAACACTCTCCTTTATTGAGTCACTTTTTATTTCACAACCACTCGAGAGAATAAGGTAAAGAGAACCATTGTCGCAATTAAATCTACATCTGTTACATCATTAGTAAAACTACGATATTAAATATCTTAGATTGCACCCTAGCTTAAATCACTCATATTATTAACTTTTCTGCAAGTTTCTTTTATAAAATAGTAAGGAGCACTATAGTTATCTTGTAATATTAAAATTTTAGTTCTATTTTGAAGATTGTAGTCGACAGGCTATTGCACTGTTTTCGAAACCTTGCTACTTAGTAACGTACGTACTTAATGAACGTACTATAATTTAATTTTTATTTTTATATGTGAATGAGAGATTAATGTGTTTGTTTAGAGTTAACCTATATTATTAATTACAGAAGGAATAGAATATGTTCTTGTCGTGGGTAGATGTGAATCTTCGGGGCGTAGTCCTGCTTGCCCTGGTGTCCTGTGTTCTGGTTTTACTTAAATGTGAAGCTTGATATTATTGTATTCTATAATAAAACTTAATTTCAACACTATTGCCGCGGAAGATGCACAGCTCTTGTTATATTATATATTTTTCTTCTTATATTTTTTTATCAAATATCACTGTGACAGTTATGAAGGGTCAATATTATAAGTGACTAAAAAAATATAAATAATTTAAGGAAATATCCAAGGAGTTTCTTGTGGGTCCTTCTCCAAGGAATAGCGATTAAGAATTGAGTCTGACTTTTTATAAGTGCAAAGTGTGCTTAATTGATAGAGTAAAACTTTGACTTTATTTTCTTTTTATTTCATAACCTGTCTCACACAGATAATTTCTTTTAAACAATTATTATTATTTCTTTCTACATTATTCAATATCAAACTTGACTGACACAATTAAAACATTTATAGATACGTCGAAACCTTTCGCATATATATTGATAGCTGTTTTATTTATGACACATTATTATCGTAAACAGGATTTAAACAAATCCATAATCTTGTGCCTCAATGTAAAATCTTCCTTTATTTCGCCTTTGCATCGATTTAGTCTGTGGTTTTGAAACAACAAATTGAAATATAAATAGTATTAATATAGTTATATATTAATATAGATATATACTAATATAGATATATATATGAATACTATTTATATATTTTATAAATAGTATTAATATAGTTTATAGTGGTAGCCACTAACATCTTTTTATAAAAAATGTGGCTGGGTTTTAGAAAGGGTCTATATATTAAAAAGGTAGGCTTAAATTAATAAATGTACCTACTTAAAAACTAACCTTAAGCTCTAAAAGGAAAACTTTATTTTAGCTGAACAGAAACAGTAACATTCTTCTGTGATGAAGGATAAATTGTTTTTTTTTTCATCATTAATCATCTTTTTATAATCAATTAATTCCAATCTTGTACTAACAAATATATAAAAAGTCATAAGGGACAATAAATAATTTAGTTATGCTGACGGCATTACAAATATCAATGTCAATAAAAATTGTGAAAGAAAAAGTAAATTCCTGCAAATAATAATATCTTATTCCTCAAGAATGTAGGAACTGAATTCAATGTATGACGTTTAATAATGAAGATTTCGATATCACATTAAAACTTTTATTTTATTAAGTAGGAATAATACTTTTACTAATTCGTAAAGCTTCGCTATACCTATCTAAAGTAGTTGTTTAAATTTTCTATTGAAATATTAGTTTCTCCATCCAACTAACAAAATTAAATTTGATGAAAGATAAATTTATCGATTACTATGGCGAATCTAAGGAATTGAGGTATTTAATGGAAAATGGCCGATATATATTAATATAGTAAGGTTATTTTATTAAAACTTGGAATATATAATCATATATTATAAATTATAAATATATACAGTAATTATTTTTTAAGGTACAACAAACGTATGTAGTATTTGAAAATATCTCTAAACATGTATAGCCATGTTAAGCTTATTTAAATTTATATAAATATAGAATGAAAAAAAAAACCGCCCGATAAAGACGATTAGATATAGAATGCTTAATTCACCGAGACGGAGAGCGATACGGTAGCTCAATTGGTAGAGCGACGAGATGGTTTCCCAGAGCTCGCGGGTTTGAATCCCTGCCCGTATCGGATTATTTTTCATTCTATATTTATACCAATTTAACATATACTACATATGTTAAATTGGTATATGGTAACAAATGTAGTACATAATGTTGAGACAAAAATAATTAATGTTGAGACTAGCTTATCGAGTCCTTGGTTTTTATTTGCAAATTATCAATACTATTATTAAATGAGATTTCAAGAAACACATTAAAATAATGAGTGGTTTTAATTGTGTTTAATTGTTTTCTAAATAGCGGTGCGAGTAAGTGTGTCTTCCGCATTCATTAGCATTGAAAATAGCTTTTATTATATTTAAATGTAAGACATAATTCTATTAATATACGAATATTAACAAACGACAATCTTATATAATTTATATACATGTTTCGAACAATGTAGTCTTGAAATGATACAATGAAAGAAAAAATTTAAAATTAAACAATATTTTTATATGAAAATATACAAATTCTAAAGCTAACATAATTCGGAAAGATTTGTTTGTTTGTTTGTTTGTTTGAATTACCTGGGCTCCGAAACTACTGGACCGATTTAATAAAAACTTTTACCATTAGAATTATACATTATCCCTGATGAACATAGGCTATATTTGATCATCATCATCATCACTAATGTTATAAAGAGGAAAGATTTTATTGTTTGTTCTGTAACAGATTATGAATGGATTAAGTAACATGATTCAAGACTTTGTCATATATATACGAATATTATTAAATATAAACATTTAGAGTTAAAATGATTTACAATCATTAATAACATTATGATAAAGGGATTTTTATTACCACTAGCTGTTGCCCGCGGCTCCGCCCGCGTTTAGGTCGCTTTTCGCGTAATCTGTGGAAACTACAATTATGCAGAACTACAATAGACTTATAGTTAATTCTATGGTATCCTATTCCCGTGGAAATTTTATATATATAGGCATTACATTGCTACGATATCAAACTGAAAATAATAACATACATCCACATCACACAACACACACACACGACCAGGACATTGTTCAGATATACGTATTAAAGCATATGGATACGAAAAATTATGTTTTTGAGACATGTTCAATTTAAGAATTTCTTTGTATAATTTCAATCTGCTATACCAAATGCGAAAACATAATCATAGCGAGTTGTAAAAAAAGTCAGCGCGATCCATTGAGATTTTATGTGACTAAATTTAAAATGCTAATATTCAATTTGTTAAATTATTTTATAATTCATATAAAACAAAGTAGAAATTCTAGCTTTATCTTAATTAAATACGTTCATGTAAACATCATTCAATTCTGTTTAAAAGTTTTGAAACAATGCTTGAAGTAAATTTTAAATTGACCATAAATTCTTTTACCCTTAACAGATTTAAACGAAACAAAGTTTTACGCTTCAGATTATACATAATCTACTTGTAAAAACCGCGTTCAAATACGTTGAGTAGTTTCGACGTTAAACCTACCAGACAGACAGACAAACAGACGGACAAAATTTCCAAGATTTATTTTTTGGTTTCTGTTACTCGTTTTTAGTTAATGTACAGACACTCGATTTTTACTGTCTTATTATATATTTGAGATTAATAGTTAAAACAATACATATGATTTACTACGATACTGATTATGCATAATTGCATTGGCATTTAATAAATAAACTTTAGAATAACCAAAAAAAACAACAACAAAAAATATCATACTAAAAAATTATTAACGAAGTTTTTTTTATTTAATAAGTATTAATGTGTATTTTTCGATGAATATCGAAAAAAACGCATTCAAAAATTTTATCGCTCTCTCAACGCGCCACACACTCTGCACATCAAAGTACGTGTGGTATTTGACCATTGTGTATTATTTTAAAACTAAAATAACTCCTTACTTATTGGTTAAAATCAAATGCTTTCAAGAGCAATGTTGTTCATAATTAAGTGCCTGTGATATTTAAATAATTTATTTGGATAAGGAATAATATCGTTATTATTAAAACACCTTCGAAAGTGTATATTATTTTAGAACTAATTTCATAACCATATAAAAGGTTATACTGAGTCAACTTTAAAAGCTAGATATATGTTGTCGCGGACTTCTTTTTAGAACTTTTAAAGGGGAACAATTTCATAGAACATCATTTTTGCGTAACTTTCACCGTTTTCGCAGCGCACGCAGTTTTTTGTTTTTTTTTTTACACCTTGCGTTAGAATATTCAAGTTTTAGTAAACATTCTATTTTTTTTCGAAAATGAAACATAGCCTATGTCACTCGGGAATAGTGTAGCTTGCCAACGGTGAAACAGTTTTTGAAATCGGTTCAGTAGTTTCAGAGCCTATTCATTTCAAACAAACAAACAAATAATCAAACATTTCCTCTTTTTTTTTTCCAGTTAAGCAGTTATTTTGTTAATGAATTTTAATTGGGTAGAAAATAAATGAAGTAATATTAATATTTATAAATTAATATTTAATAAGCTAGTGGTCAAAGTATTAAATTAAATATCCCTGACCACTGGCTTCTTTATATGCTGTATAATTTTAAATGATTATATATATTATAATTAAATACCATTGCTTTTTTAATCGGTATACAAATGGTAGTATTCGATGCATATAATATATTATTTTTATTTATTTACTTACACTACATTTATCTTTATAAACTAATGTAATTGCAGGTATCTTATAATATACTAGCTGTTGCCCGCGACTCCGTCCACGATGTTTTTTCTTTCTCAATTTTTTATTTTCCCGCTAAAATAATAGAAAGTATCCTAAGTTTCTTATAATACCTCCAAAAGCATGTGTACAAAGTTTCATAATGATCGGTTGAGCAGTTTTCGCGTGAAAGCAAAACAAACAAACTTATATTCGCATTTATAATATTAGTAGGATTATATTAAAGTTTAGGTTTTATGATGAAACAGTCAGGACAGCCAACCTTATAAAGGATATAATTGTCCTGAAAACACTTACAAAATAGCGCATAAGTTAGTCAGTGATATTTTAATTAAACTACTTCCGTAAATTATACAAACATCTTTGCTTTTTGCTTGTTCTAAGGTAAAGTAAACTTAAATAACCTTCCAGTGTTGGTCAAAAACCGGGACAAAATGGTATTTGTTTTATAAATTAATTGTGGGATCCCTTCACAGCGCTGCCTCCGCGTTTTTCCATGTCATACAATAACTCTGTTTTGATTGCAGTTTGGTTGAAACAGAAATAGAGTTTAATATTATTTTTATTTCAAAACCTTCAGCTTGACTCCCACATTGTTTTTATCGATGTGTAGTAACCTTTCAAAATTTTGTTAGTTGTTACTTGTATATATAATAAAGTTGTCACTGATCCATTTCAAAAAAACATTGTGGGGGCCTTTATAACCCAAAGAGAGAAACCAAAACAATGATTTTTCAGTTTGTCTGTTTGCCTGTATGTCTGTATGTTTGTGCACGCTGATCTCAGAAACGGCTTAACCAATTTGAATGCGGTTTTCAGGAATATATTATCACAGTCTTCACTTAACATTTAAGGTTATTTCATCAAAATCGGTTAAGAAATAAAAAAGTTATATCAATTTATGTCAATAACGTGATAGGTACCATGCAAATCTTATTCTATACATGTAATAAATCTGTAGAGGAGTAGTCTTTTAGTAGTACATAGAAAATATTTAAAAAAATATATATCAGGATGTGAAGTTCCATTTCCAGCATTTTTTAAATCTTTGTCTGTTTATCTGTTTGTCTCTTAGTCATGTACACAACACGAAAAAAAAATATTTTCACAATATCATTTTATATAAGCCAGAGAACCCAAAACAAGATTTTATCATTTTATCTGTTCGTCTATATGTCTGTATATCTGTATATTTGTGCACGCTAATCTCAGAAACGTATAAATCTATTTGGATGCTGTTTTCGGGAATATATTGTCATAGAATTCACTTTATATTTTGTTTTTTTTAACAATCGGTTAAAAAATAAAGAATTTAATAATCTCTTATTGTCGTAACATTGCTGCTTACCAGTTTGAAGGTTTATAGTTTTTACATACATTAGTAAATATAAAGGGTACAGTTATATATAAATTTATCAAGTATATATGATAAAATCTGTTGCCAGATTTTTTTATAATGATTTACACAATTATATTATCCCGTGCCTCATTGTGTATTCGTCGCTCAAATAGGCTTTTAGAATGGATCTGTAGATTATTTAAAACAACACAATAATAATAATAATAATTTATTTCCAAAAGCTTCAAAAGGTACAGATAAAATATTACAACAATAGGGTACAAAAATAGTTACAAAACAAAAAATGCATTATAAAAATTACCTGCACTAAGAATAAACCTGTATTGCAGGTAATTTATTCATTTATATTAACCCCTTGTACACAATAATAAGGTTTGATTTGTAGTCACAGTCCACGTACAATTATAACAATTTACAAAATAATATTATTTTCTTTATTGAAATTACGTGTTACAGATTAATTTACTAAAAACTGTGGTTGGTATGGCTTAAAAGTTATATAAAATAATAATAATAAAATATGTAACATTCACAAAATAATAATAACAATAACAAATTTAATCATATATAATCAAACTAAACTTAGATGGAATAAAATGAAATAAAATAAAATTTAATAAAATTAAAGTAAATAAAATAAAATTAAAGTTTGTATACAAATATTAATAACGAAATAATATTAAAGTATTCATAATAAGGTTACTTTGCTATTATTATAAGAAGATTTTCAATTTCTTGATAGTCTAACCCTTGTAGCCAGGCCATAAGTGCTAAACGACAGTCGTGGTGATTAAGTCTGTGTATGCTAATATGTTTGTTTATTTTATTATATAAAAAGGCTGATAGAAAATAAGCTCGACGCTTTGCAGATGTAGTGCGATATGTTTCATCAATAATTCGGTGATTTACCCTCCTTGTGTTCAGGTATAATTGCGTGTTATTTACATATAACGCTGTGTATGTATAATTGTCGAACAGTTAGGACATCACATTTCTTATATAGAGATTTTGTTAGATACCGATAACGACTAAATGTCATTGTTTTAAGAAGGGATCTCTGTACTTGTTCAAGACTTATCATAAACGATTTACATGCACCACCCCAGACGGAACTGCAATAAGAGAATAAAGGTTGAACTAATGCTAAATAGGTTTCGCGCAAAATTTTGAAACTTGCTGCTTGTCTTAACTTATTTGAAGACCAAACTAACTTCCTAGCCCGTGAGCAAATAGACTGTATGTGTGGAAGTCATCCCAGCTTATAATCAATTTCAACTCCTAGATATATTACTCATTTAGTTCTAGTTATGTTAGGACATTTACATAAACTAACCTTGGAAATGAAGTCACACGAATTTGCTCTCAGACTTATATTTTCAGGTACGCTAGAAAAAGAAAAAGGCAAGAATTAAGTTTTACTTAAATTAAGTTTCAAGTGATTATTGTTTAGCCATGTGCTAACTTTATGTCCTCCGATTTCAGCGGATCTAATAACCTCTTCCCAAGTATCTCCAATGAAAATAAAAGCAGTATCATCTGCATACGAAAAGAAGATATATATATTGAAGTTGTCAGTTTGTTTGTTCAAAAAAAATGATGGTAATGTTACATTGTGAAGAATATTTTTAACTTATTTTTCAAAATTTTACATTCGAATTAAATTCGAATGAATGTGTTACTCTCAGCGGGTCATTTTACTTGTTACTAGCGGTATTTACAAATCGTTGAGTACTTGTGGCAGAGTTTGATAATTATGATTTGTGCTGTATTTATGTTAATACAAGCTCTTTTTGTCATGTGGCCTATTTGTTCTCGCAATGAACCCAAGAGATCGTATATCTCCTAAATTTTAATTACTAACTTTGTTTGTTGTTTGTTTGTTCATTACTAATTTTGTATGTTTGTATCAGTAATGGTTAATGTTTTTACCAATAAATATTGTTTAAATTTACAGTAGTTTCATAAAAAGGTTTTGAATGTTTTAGTTAAAGTACTTACAATTGTGCTACTACACAATTTATATTTTATAGTTAGCGGGAAGAAGTCACTGATACTTGGTCTGCTCGCTAGAAGTAGTAACAGCGGAGTAACGTCGGAGTAACCGCGGTTAATCAATGTTGAAACAGACTTTTTCATAACACTAAATAGCGTTTATTATTCTACTCGGACTCATTTTAATATTTAAAGCAAATCATGTCTTAAAAGAAATATACCATGATAAACTACAATCAGGTCGAAAATACAATGAATAACGAAACTGTAAGAGTTAACATTCACTTAACTTTTTTTTTCATAAACTATAGAAAAAGTGAAATATAAAAGAAAATACAAGTTATTCAACAAACATATTTTCGCAAAGGTTATTCGACATTTTACCACATCCACACTCATTAGAAATATTCTCAATATCATGTAAAAGCATCAAATTAATCGCCAAATCGTAAAAGAACAGAAGATAGAGATAAAATATATAAAAATAAATTTATATAAATAAAGAATGAAAAATAAACCGATACGGGCAGGGATTCGAACCCGCGACTACTGGGAAACCGTCCCGTCGCTCTACCAACTGAGCTACCGTATCGCTGTCCGTCTCGGTGAATTAAGCATTCTATATGTAATCGTCTTTATCGGGACGGTGGTGACATCTATTAGGTTTTCTTTCGAAAATCCTAACCAATGTTTCTAACTATGCAGTATAGATAAACATTGAAAAGATGCCACTACCGAAATTAATGTTTGAAAATTTCTTTAAACATGTATAGCCATGTTAAGCTTATTTAAATTTATATAAATAAAGAATGAAAAATAAACCGATACGGGCAGGGATTCGAACCCGCGACTACTGGGAAACCGTCCCGTCGCTCTACCAACTGAGCTACCGTATCGCTGTCCGTCTCGGTGAATTAAGCATTCTATATGTAATCGTCTTTATCGGGACGGTGGTGACATCTATTAGGTTTTCTTTCGAAAATCCTAACCAATGTTTCTAACTTTGCAGTATAGATAAACATTGAAAAGATGCCACTACCGAAATTAATGTTTGAAAATTTCTTTAAACATGTATAGACATGTTAAGCTTATTTAAATTTATATAAATAAAGAATGAAAAATTTAAGTTAGAAACATTGGTCGAGTCGAGCTAAATTCAGATTAGTTTACGTGAACATAGCCGGATAAATATATATTTAAAAATAACCTTATTAATAAATAACATTTTTTTTACGATGTTATGTGTTAGTTATGTTATTAAATAGAAAATTATATATTTTGTATTTTATTACATAAACACTATATTAAGGAGTGCAAAGGAGTTTTTGTTGTTTTTAGTTTAACTTATTTTTTACCAAACGATCGTAGCGGAAGACTTACAGCGCTCTGACGACGCTACTAACTGACGGAATGAAAGCAAATTAAAAGGACTCATAATTATATCATATCTCGAAATGAACATTTCAATCATTATATTTTAATAATTTCTCGCTGAGAAAGGTTTGATAATTTGAGCCATTCCGTCTTAATTATACCCTTTTAATGCTTAACTTTTTAATTTTCTCTAACTTCTTTCCTGAACTAACATTCTCTTTGCTGTCCAATACCAGATGTTATTGAGTGGAAAGAATAAACAATACTATTGGCTTATATGTTTCATTTAAATATACAATGTTTTCTATTCAAATTCAGTTTAGTTTAAGTTTTTTAAAGCAGTCATTTATTAATTTATTTACAAGTCTAAAGTTTATAGAAAATAATTAACAAGAGCAATAACATTTTATATATGTAAGTACTAAAATAAACTACTTTTAAGAACAAGTAGTATAGTAGTAGCAAACCCAATTCAAAATGAATAGTGATTTTTTTTCTAATATACAAACATAAGAAGTAGTTCAATATATACAAGTTAGTTTTTGTACCAAAAAGCTATATTTTATCTCTCAAGACTGCTGTTCCATACAAAATAAAAACTACGAAACAATACCTAATCCTCGTAGGAGTAGAATTTTTGAAGTTATAAACTTCATTTTTCTTTATTTAATCTAAAGGTGTTATATTTTTCTAAGTCACAAGATGATGTATGTACTACTTTTATTTCTCGCAGCTTTAATAGTTTAGATTTAGCTATGAAGAAACTTGAAACAATGAACCCTTCATCACGAGAAAAAAATATTGTCCGAGAAACAAGAACAAAATTTACGATTAAAATCTCGTGAGTAGTATTTAAATGAACTTCTATTCATTATACAAACATCTTTGCTTTCTGCTTGTTCTAAGGTAAAGTATACTTAAATAACCTTCCAGTGTTGGTCAAAAGCCGGGACAAAATGGTATTTGTTTTATAAATTAATTGTGGGATCCCTTCATAACGCCGCCTCCGCGTTTTTCCATGTCATACAATAATTTTCCTTCAGACACAGTTAAGACAGATATTGCGTTTTTTTATTCCAAAACCATATCCAAATTTCACAATTTACCAAATTGTGTTCGATATATGTAATGCTCATTAATATCTCGTCCAGTGTCACTCTCATATTTATAATCTGTGTAGAACTATATAAGTATGTTTTAAACTATGTTGACGTCACATTTTTGTTATCTTGGTTTATACAAATCTATATTCTCGTGCCCCTTAAGTCAATTCTTCTACCAAATAAGTTTTTAGCAACGATTTCTTGGATTATTTATAACAACAAATTTAAATATATTTAAGGTAGACACTTGTTTATTTATATTCGGTAAATATATTTGTGTCTAATACTGTTTTACTTGGAAAAAAAAATATTACAAGACGTTTTTCTAGTAGCATTTTAGAAAATATGGATATGTTAATAAACATTATGGTAGAAATATAATGTCTTAAATAAATTTGGATTACAAGAAATAAATAAGATTATTATATTTTTATGGAATAATAAATCTATATTAAAGTTTCGTAAATATAACATAAATAATGAACACCTCAAAGAAGAAGACTTTATTTTAGCTGTACAGACACAATAACAGTGTGTTTGTTGTACTTATATATAAAAAGTTTTAATTAAATTTCATGACAATCATTAATCATCAAAATCATCTTTTTTTACAAAAGGAAGTAAGGCAGCGAGTAAAAGCAATATATATAGAAACCCTTCTATATATATTGCTATTTGCTACCCAACAGCTTTACAATACCTTCAGATATGTATAAGGATAAACTAGGCTCAGTAGATAACTTATCTACAGATACTATAAAAATGTCAGATGAAAATAAACTGAGAACAAAATAATATAGGTGTATTCAATGTGGATTGGTTGCCATTTTGATTTGACTCTGGTGTTATTTTTGATAAAAAAAATATTATTTATTGATGTAAGTACAGTCCATGAATATTAATAAATAAAAATATTTAAACTAGAATGTACATGTATAAGCAATTCCGGTTAAAAAAATATGATTTATAATTGTAGATTTTGGTCCTGTTTTAAAATTTAATTTAGGAATTGTGAAATTACCTAGTTTTGCCATAAATATTGTAACAAAGAAAAAGAATATTTTATATGCAAATAACATTTACTACTTCTACAGTGTGGTAGTTTAATACACAAATATAAAATAATTAAAAATATAAAAAGCTTATTCGATGTGGTGTTCATTGGCTGCAATACAGTCCTTTAAACGTTGAGGCCAGATATCAATAGAAGCACGCGCTCTTTCCATGGGGAAATTTTTCACTGCCAATCGTATGGATTGTTTTAGGGACTCCAAATTATCATGGCGCTTAGAGTAAACTCTACTCTCTAGAACTGACCATAAATCATAATCCAGCGGATTAAGATCGAGACTAGACGACGACCAGTCTTCCGCTCTGATGAAGTCCGAGACGTTCGCTTCTAACAAAAAATATAGATCAGTCACTCCTTCATAGCTAACACGCCACCAAACAAACACTGAAGTCGGATAATACCTACGTTGCAGTCTGTCGACTAATTGGGAAGCTTCCTTACAGGTTTGAGCATAAATACGGTCGTCTTACAGGTTTGAGCATAAATGTTGCTTAATTGTAAAAAAAATATCATCCATAAACAATTTTTTTCTGTGACCTCCTTTTGCGTACCGCTTTAGTAGTTTTTTCGATTTTACCACCCTATTCATCTTTAATTTATCAGTTAAGAAATGGCCATTCTCTTATAGGTTGCAAGTCCAAAGTCATCTCTTAAAATACGCGACATGGTTCTAGGTGCTCATCTTCATTTCCCGAGATAAAATCTTTTGCTTTCGGTCGGGATTTCTTTGAAGTCTTTTTCTTACTGCTTTTACTGCTTTGACCACCTTTTTCGTACGAACACTACATAGACGGCCAGATCTTTCTCTTTCACAAACAGAGGAAGTCTCATTGTACCTATTAAAAGTCCGATACACAAACAGATTCTGTTCTGTTTACCACCCCACTCCATTTTAATATCGCAAAATATGGTACATTGTGTTGGCGCCAAAATGAGAACACAAAGTCACACAAAATCAATCGTATAAAAATGACAGATTCCAAATTCAAATGTAATATTTTGTTATTTTTAATTGTAACAGTATACATGGCCAGCCGCCAGACTAAGTATATAGTTTTCCTCTATTTTTTTATTTATGTTTATTTTATTTATATTATTTTTAATTATTATTATAAGCATTTAATTTTTTTTTTATGTGTACCCCAAAATGTAGTATGTTGTAAGTGTATGAACATGTGTATTTGATACAGCTCTATGTAGGATTAGAGTGTATTGGTTTGTAGTTTATTTGATAGTGCTTACCGCACCAATCTCTTATTTCCCTATTCTTGTCAGCAGAGATTGACTTGGAGATACCTCTAAAGCGATAACACCTCCTTTGACAACAAGTCTTATAGATAAAATTCCTGTGTTACGTATTTCTCTTTTTAATTATGATAAATCAATAAATAATATACATGTTATGAATATTGTTATCTATTTGATTTATACATACATTTAAGGACATTTTGTTTAGTTTGATTGAAAATTCAAGCAATAAATTTTCTTCAAATTGTTGTGGCTTAATATTCACGAGGTTAAAAGCTGACGGTAATATGTGACGCCTAATATTCGGAAAATAATTTTCACATTGATTTAATATTTAATATTAATACGTGGGGACATTAACATTATATATATAATTATAATTTGATCTTTGTTTGAAAAATTTGTTCGTAAAAGTTGTCTTGTTTAAGTATTATTATTATTTACTACTTCGACCAGATGTTGAACTTGTTAATTAAGATTTTTTGTTATATAGATAAATAAGGGCTTTAAGAGTTCAGAATGTGATTAGTAATAATATTATAGTGAAGTTATGATATACTTTGTTATATGTTATACAAGTTATATACATATAAAGAACATAAAGGCCATTAATTAATTAAATATTCTCAACTGATTATTTGTTTCTTTCAATTTTCAATTTTAACCAATAATTACCAATCCATTTATTAACTTTACTTATATTTACTAAAATATGGGATATTAAATTATTGAATATAGTTATAATTTGGAATATTTTAAATCGGTTTAGTATATTGGAGACACAATTAGAGCATAATATTACAATTACCTATTAGTTGTTTGTATATATGTGTATTATATATCTGGTAAACTTAATGAAGGCTGCTAGGGTTCTGAAGGCCCAGTAATGACGAGGTGTTAGGGTCGATTGGGCAACTTGAAAGGTTCGACGATTTTAATGGTGTTTACTATTACAACGGAATTGAGTTACATTTTTTAATTGAGATAGTTAGAAAAATTGTATATTTTAAAAGAGTTTGAAATTGTTGTCGAATTATTAATTTCATTTATATTCTGATATTGTTGTATTGTAAGTATTATTTGTATATATCCTAATATTGTTTTTGAAAAAGTCTATGAACATGTTAAACTTATTAAAATTGAAATAAAAATAGTATGATATATTTTGTTCTAATCTTGCGGTTATCGAATTTATTTTCATTTTAAATTTATTTGAATACCTGATAAAGTTGTTCGTATTGAAAATAATAAAGCTCTTTGCGATAAATTTTATCCTTGCTTCAAAAAAATAAGTTACTCAAATTCGCCATTATATGATATAAAATAAGTTAATACATTTTTGATATTTTACTCGTTAAGAGTATACAGGATCCAATTCGGGAAATTGTTAACAGGGCACATTTTTCTCGGAGCTTATTTCGCAGTTTTGTAATTTCTACTAAAAATCGATTTCACTCATATAAATAAATAAACAAAAGATATTGTTATTTAATTGTTATTTAATTGCTTATACTTTTCTTAAATATTTATTTCACTATTTGCTTTTAAAAATCTGACAGAATTTGACATCTTCAATCTAGTAATGTATTTTTTTAATTGTTTTTTTACTAATTAACTAATTTGTTTAATAATAGTTACAAATAATATTTATGTTATAATAGTATATTGCTCATATCAATGTGATTTGCTCCTATAATTGAGGTAACACTTACTTTTTAATGTATGCTTGTTTCAATGTTTGTTTGTTATAGTGATTACCTTGTTGGTGCGATTAATAAATAAATAAATATAAAGTATTACTTATATATACTAACATATAAATGATAATAAATATATTATTCTGATGAATGAATGAATGATGAACCGCTAAATAATATTTGTAAATGAAAGTATTTTTAACGATTTCCTGTCGAAACGTTACAAATCACCGGAAGCTCGTATCCTCAGTGTAAGGCTTTGATCGTTTTACTTTTTTATTCTCTGGAGGTGATCAATTCTACTAACAACTCTAAATATTAACAAAACCTTTTTCGGCAAAATGTAAGAAATCACACATTTACATGGTATTTTTGTACTGGACTTTTCACTTAAGTATTTGGGTTAGGTTAGTATTTGTTTCAGACTTACCTAAATCAAGAAAATATTTAAAATTTGTTCTAAGAATCACTTAACCTTACTAAAATGAAGGTACCTTAGGAAGGTTAGGAAGGTTCAAATATACCCATGTATTACTCTCCTAATGATGAAAACTATATAAAAATCCGTATAGTCAATTTTAAAATAATCATTTGCAGACAGAGAAACATGGCGGCATTATTATTGATCGTTGTTTATTATGTATTATATCTATATCACTATTTTTTATCTATGGTTGTTAAGAATATAGCTTTCTAATTCGTTTTCTCTAATTGTTATATTTTTTGATGATTTCAGGTTTAAAATGTAATAATTAAATTATGTTTACATTAATAATTTTATTGTTACACATACCTTCATTGTTCACGTTACAATGCGTAGGTAGCTTACGTAATGTATTCATTAGTTGAGTCAGGAATTAATCGGCAATGAAAAAACAATAAAATGATGCAATCTTCTATGATTTGTATATTTTTGTTCACTTTTATAATTAATGGTTATATTTAAAACATCTTACAAGTCTTCGAGAAACTTAGATTTATTCATACATATAAGATGATATTCTGATTGTTATTAGATAAAAGTTAAAAAAATAAATTTCAAGAATATTCTTTTACAACGGCTTTTGGCACAGACAATGTCGAGAACATCTATTCCTATATTTTTTATAGATCCAGAATACTTTTATAATAAACAAGAAATAACTTACAATGATTATCTTACACAAGACTAGATTAACAATAATTTACATGTATTTACGAAATTAAATATAAATCAAAAACAATCGAAGGCAATATCTGAAAAAAGTACATTTTATATTTCAGAATTGAATAAGCGAAAGTTCAAAATGGTTACTTACAAAGTAATGTCAAGTCAACTCTATTTAAACATACATATAATAATGAAAACTTACGTGGAATGGCCAAAATGTAAATAAAAAAAATACCAGCCATATTCACAGTTAAACTTTAAGACTAACAGAATAATTAATTACTGACTTCAATAAACATATAAAAAGATAAAATATATTTGCTTAAAGTTATAAATGAAACTAAAATGATAGGTCATCGGTATATTTCGCGTTATTCCACACAAGTTTCCATCCAAATTTCAGTATTAGTCTAAACGTCGAAATAATTATCGTTATCATCGTAAGGTAGTGCTGCAGATCTCTTCCCGAGGCCGAAACTAAACCTATGAAGGTCCCTCTCCCGCTTACCGAGGCCGAAATTGAATTTGCCGCTGTAGCGCTTTCCGAGACCGAAATTGTAGTTTCTAGCGCGCTTGCCCAGACCGAAGTTATAGAGCTGTGGTCTCTTGCCGAGACCGAAGTCGTACATGCGAGTTCGTTTTTCATCGACGTCCGGTTCCGAGTTTTCAGACAATCGTTTACCGAGGCCGAAACTGTATGGACGGGCTCTCTTTGCTTCATATACTGTGAAATCAATGACAAATTTTACAATAGGTCTACAATTATTACTTACAATTGAAAATAAATATTATAGCTTTTATATTATCGCGTTACTTGGCATGTCATCGTACTGCTCGATCATATCAGCCAGCGCCGCCTGATCTATCTCAGCGGGAAAATCTTCGTCACTTTGGTCTTCGTCTACTGATCGCTTGCCGAGACCAAACGAGTATGGGCGGGACCTTTGAAGAAAAGGAATAAAAATAATTAGAAAAAACATCTAGATTTTTATAAACTTAGAACCATTATATCTATATCTCAGACATATGAACATATTATTAAATAACAGTGATTAATGTTATAGGAAATTAAAATAAATGTTAAGAAAACCCCATCAAAATAAAAAAAAATGTACCCTGATTATTTCGAAGTTTTCTATATTCTATAATTTGATATACGTATTAAATCGCACTTAATACTCATCTCATTAAGTTGTCTAAAAAAAAAACAAAACACCTGCACCATTAGTAACATTCAAAAGATTCAAAAGGTCAAGTCAAAAATAGTTACCGTTTTCCTAGACCGAAGTTGTATACAGGCAGCCTTTTGTACTCAGACACGTAGCTGTAAGCGCGCTTGCCGAGACCGAAGTCATATTGTGGCGATCGCTTTTCCAAGGCTGCCACATGGTCGTGGTCATTCATGTGGTCATTGTGCTCGCTCTGAGTGGTCTCTGGCATGCAGACCGCGGCGCCGAAGATCAGGAAAATGATGACTGATGTGGATAGCATTCTGAAAACATTATTTGATTAATATTTGTAATAAAATATAAGAATGTACTATGTAGTCAAGCATTGCCTCAGATTATATTAAAAAAAAAAAATTACTAATTACATTATACATTTAGCATTTGTTATATATGATCCCTAACACAATTATTAAATTCAAGACAATTCGAATTACTGTAACAGAATCTGTTAGGGATTTGCGTTCTTTTTGACACTTAATAAACAAATAGGTATCATAACGAATCATATAACATTAAATAAAAACCCTCGCTTATTTCGAACGTCCTAAATTATAAAAATATTTTTCTAGCATCACAATTTACAGCACAAACACTTTTGATATCAAAGTATTTAAGAGAAATAACATAGTATTCATGTGGGAGTCAGTGGCTCTCCGGGAGGCCTATACTAAGACCGCATGAGACCTCCAATCATGACGTTATTAGATCATGTATAAAATACGAGGAAATATTTACATGGTATTAATATAATTATGAGGCCGTGAATATTATTTTAATATCTCCTATTATACAGTATGAGCTATTAATCTACTATAAATAGATATCCATACTATGTAACTGTCTTAACTTTGAAGAAAGCTTTACCTTATAAGATATTATTAGTTTTAAATAAGACGCCTGTCTGAAATCCTCAAAATATATAATGGTTTTGTCGTTTATAAGTAAATATGTTAAGATTTATTCATATATCATCGCATTCAGGGAGTAAATAATCAAGTTTCAGACTGCAAATAGGCCACAGTTATTTTTAAGTAATACAGATTGGCCTACTCTACTTTTCAACAGCGTTTTAATATATATTTAATAGGATTTAATTTATTATTTTACATTCCTTTATGTATATATACATTGTTTTTATCAAACGTGAGAATATTGTTGCAAGCCTTCACTAGGAGGAGAAGAAACTTAATTAAAAAAAAACTTTAATATTTTTGATATTTATTATGAGAAATCATATTATATTATTAATAAGTATGTAATTCATTACATTTTGTAAATATTCTGATTCTAAATTATGCAACATAAAATTCATAGTTAAGGAAAAAAAAATAAAAAAGATCAGAAGATTGTTATAAGAACTAAGTTTGTATTCAGAATGTTAGTGAATAATATGTGCTGAGTAAATTACAAATAAAAAATATTCTTTGGTATTAGGAAAAATATCTAATAAGCTAACGGTGTTATAGATTACCCAGAGAGTAGAGCTCTCTCTTGTAAAACTTATATTTGAAATCTTATCAAAACCGCAGACAGTCGGTTTTTGATAACCAAATTATAATGTTCCAATAAGTCTTTCACGGTGAAGGCACACATTCGATTATACCTCCTAAACTAACTCGAACTAACGGACGAACAAAACCAGAGACGACTCCAGTCATGCGATAATTGACGAACTTCTGTGTACAGAACATTTAAATTTTAGTGAAACTGATATCACAATTAAATTTACTTGCCTAAGTTTCTTCTCAAACTAAAATTGATTTGAAATTTTGATTCCACAGTGACATAATTTTACTTATGTTATAGTTTTAACAATATATCAAAGAAACAAAACTTCTTCAAACTAATGTATAGATATATTAAATTAAGTTGAAGTATGTAATTAATGAAACAAAATCGTTGACTGATAAATTTCTATATATTTAGCGCCTTAAAAATGTTTCAAAGGAAAATTGTAATTCTTTAAACACCATACTAGTTGACTCTTTACAAGAGGTAAATGTTTATTTTCCTTTGTAACTAGATTGTCGTATGAAGGGAGTTTCTTTGAAATGGAATACCAGAGCCCGTTTAAAATTCTATCCTATGGTTTTGTAAGGGAATGCAGGAACGCGAAACATTGGCAAGGTATGAATCTTTCTTCTTCTGCAGAGTTCCTGACATAAAATATTTTTACGTTGAAGTAAAAACTCTAGAATAGGTTATGTACAAATAAAATCTTCATAATAACTCGATAATAAACAAATTGAATTAAGATAATAAAATTTAAGTTTCCATGTTTAAAAATCTTTTTTTTTGTTACATTACCATTTTGATATTGCCTGCACATTAGTTATGACAAAAATATATAATGAACGCTATCTCTAGAATTAAAATGATAAAAAAATCACATCTTTAACAAGATGCTTGCTCGTTACTGATAATATTGCAATTATGAGTAATAATCGTAATGGAGTCAATAGAGGATGACGGCTGACAATTATTGCTGTCAGTTATCTTGAAATGTCATTTGAAATTGACACTTCCATTTGCAAATTACTCGATTAGTGCTAAAGGTGTTTTGAAAAAGATAAAAGTTAATAAACCGTAATGTACTGTTACTAGTACAGTTATTTTCTCCGAAGTTTAAGTAATTGTATTTTTTTTTTTATAACACAATTAAGAATTATTGTAGGTAAGTTTTTTCAGGGAAGATGCATAAAATTAAGTTACAAACAGAGCTCTTGTATAAACTCTTTCTGTATTTATTCCAAAAATTCGGTTGTAACGTGACGACTGTCTCCGAACACCATTATCCAAATAGGCTCAGTACTTTATTAGACGTGGGTGGAGCGAGAAATAGTATTCATTCATTCCTCTATAACAGTTTTCTTTGTGCTGACGTTTCTAAGAAAAAATACGGTTGTCGGGTCATATATTTTTTGAATAATTGTATAAGAATGTAGGATATTTTTATTATGTTCCTAGTATAGTCGATTTAAATTGATCGAATAGACACACTTCAGAATTCCGACTATAAAAGTTATAAAAAAGTTGATAGCGTTTGGGTTATTCGATTTGACTGCCGCAAACATATGTTTAATTTAATTGTCGATTTTTTTCGCAGTCCTATTCATATAGGTTAGATCTAGTTGCTTCGTAAATATTTACGTTTCGTAAACTTATAGAAAAGTTTAAAATCTAAATTTCAAAAAACTCCAAAAAGCTAAAATTTTATAAAGTTTTGTAGTTCAAATTTTGAAATAACTGCGAATATGATTTAGAACAATATTTTTTTTACTAAAAATTGATATTGGATGAATGTTTCGCACCTTAAACGAGATTAAGCCATTACAAAAAAAAAACAATTCTTAGTAGTTCGTTGTTTAAATTCGAATTAGACGAAATATTCGTTATTTATACGTATATTTCAAGAAAATTAACGAAAAGAAAAATAACCTTATAAATTATATATGTAGTATTTATATATTTATTCATTTAGTTTTTATTGTCCAAAAACAGGTACAATAATGCTGACAAACCTTTTTTGCCAATAAACCTTAGAATACAGTAAAACATAGAACAATGCGTAAAATATTAAACATTAGTAATAATAAAAAAAAAACAATTAAAAACACATTCAAGCTATATTTTTAAAAATCTATTTTTTAGTGCTTGACGTCGTTATATGTCAAATGTTTTTCTCCCATCCAACTGATATTTCCAGAGTTTAGGTAATTTAAACAAAATAACAAACTTCTTTGTATTACATAGTGACATATGTATCTGTAATGATAGAGGTGTTATTTGATTTCTGGTCGAAACGTTTAATTGCCATAATTAGAGTCAACTGTAGCGACTCTGATGACACATACCGCATCGTTGGACTCTGAATTCGTTAACTGTTGAATTTGCAGGCTTGGAAGTTGTTTATTTACAGGAATATTTGTCATGCGAATATGTCAGGATAGGTAAAAGTAAGTTCTTGTAGAAGACTTCTTTTTATTTAATATTTTATACGCACCATTTTCAGCATACCTTTCTTTATTCTCAGCTTTAAAATTGTGTCCATCTTTTATATCAAGTTGATATTAAGTTAGGGTAAAGTCTGATAACCAGTATTGTAGTAAATTTATAAATATATACAATAAAACATTTCCTTAAATATTATTCTTGGTTATTATATTTAATGATGTATTTACTACTTCCGGCATCAATTACTCGATAGTTTAATGACGTCTAAAACGAACCTTATTATATTGAATTAATTATCAGTATAAATTTATTCATTATTTGAAGTAGAAACATACAATACGTTCTTCTATTATTATATTTTGTTATGAAGTAATAACATTGTTATAATATATTTAATAAATGAGGATAGTTGAGCGCTATATTAATAGTATATTACTATTTTGCCACTAAAAATTTGTAATTATATATTTTTGTATAAAAGTTTGGTCACAATCAAATAATAAAATTAAACAATTAAGAAAAATAACGCAATGAACTCATAATATCCAATGTAGATAAAAGTTATGATAAGCTTCAATAATTTGGAACAATTAGCAACAAACAAAAATAATAATGCTATCATAATGTGGATATTCTACGACACCATACTATTAACCTATAATCACTATCAAAACATCATTTAAAAGGCGTTACATGTTTTCGCTTATCTTGGTATTGATAACATTGATTTTTATAGTTATCGGAATCCAAAAATAGGGCTGACGTCACTGATATTTGAGACTGTGTTCCTAAAAGTTTATGTGAGTTTGAAGAAGTATGATATCACATGAAATATGATAATATTGAAAACAGTAAAATAATGGGGTTGAGTTGTAGAAATATAATATGTGAATTATTTATAAGATATGTGTTTTCGGTTGTCTGTAAATGCTTAAAGAACTAAGAAAGAATGGAATAAGAATGTGTGGTAAAATATTTTTTTAAAAGATAAAATATAGTTTTTAAATCTAGAACGATGATGTTTGTTTCAAATCAATAATTTTATCTTATTAAAGATATTTATTTTATAATACAATTGTTTCCGGAATGGACGGACGCTCCGTTTAGCACAAATTTATGGTTACAAAGACCAATGAATGAAATAGAGTTTATAATTAAATACTGACAGTTCTGTAGTTTATAACAAAGATAGACATGATTGTGTTAATTTTGTTCTCCAGTTGCGCTTAAACTTTCAGTCATATTAGGGTAATGGCGAACTGGCTTGTTTCATAATAATTTCATTTAACCGCCCCGCTGGTCGAGTGGTTAACGTATAGCGGCGCAACGAGCTTGGGATCGATTCCCGACAGGGACGGACATGTATTTAATAAGCATAGATGTCTGTATTTCTGGGTTTTGTCGTTTATTAAATATATTATCAGTGTAAAATATGTATTTTATTACTTAATTTGCGTAAATATTAATTTTGCTTACTTAATTTGCATGATATTATTATTTATAAAAATGTTTGTTAAACATGTAAAAATTAAATATAAGAACTGTTTATACACACACGTACATGTTTTCGATTATAAATATTTTCCTTTGTATTTTGACTTCATTTCAATTTATCTACTTCGTAAATATTTCAAATCACATTAAACCAGACAATTGATTGATCTTTCTTTACTTATTATATTTATTATTAAAAAGGATTCAAGACCTTCATATACTCTAAGGATTCAAATGGAAGGAAACTAATAGATACAACTGACAATAAATTCTTAAGAACTTTAAGAAAAGGTTCTTGTTACTCTTATTATCCTGAGCAAATAAATATAACTGTCTGCTATTGACTTAAGTCGAGGCTTAGTATTTAATTTACTTCACTTTATTGTACAAAAGAAAATAGTTTTTACTAGAAGTAAAAATTATTTAGTTGTAGAAAAAAACATGTATTCTTGTCTATGAAAATGGCACCAAAATATATTGAATATGAATTATATGCTAGATAACAAATAAAAAATAAGTCATATATGTACATAGGTGGAAATAAATATCGAAGGAATACAAAAATAATAATCGTACTTATCATGAAGATTATTTTCAGTTCATTTAGGGGTTATAAAGGAACCCTTACATATTTTAATTATCCTTGTCCAATAGTGCACATTCAGTTTATCAATAGTAAAGAGGCAGGTCAATGACAGATACCGCATAGACCCAGCGTTTATATACTTTTAAAACACTGATGCTTTGTATTAGCATCGTAGCAAATTTGTCTTCTGATAGATATGTTACAAATAATTTTCTGATCTGGATAGTACACATTACATATGAATACTAAGCTTTTAATAAATTTAACTTACTTAAATAACATCTACGGTTTATTAAATTAATAAAAACCTAACAATTATACAATGACTTAATTCTACGAGACTAATATTTACAATTTTGAAAAATATTAAATTACTTTATTTGTAACTAGCTTTTTCCCATAAGGTTATGTGCTTTTTTAATATTGTGTAATCAACAAAAAGTTATAATAAAAAACACGTTTCCCCTGAATATTATTATTCCACTTTCAATACGCAGTAACAAGTAGCAGACAATTAATTGATATGTAATTGAATACTATTAATTTGCTAATTGAGTGTTATCCGTCGTATTTCCGTCGTTCGTACTTTTTTACTCTTTAGGCTATCAAAGTCATATTTCTTTATTATAAAATAGCTACTGACTCGACTCGACTCCGTCAGCTAAACCTAAATAACCAGCTTCTACCTCAAGTAATAAGCCAGAACTTTTACTAATCCCATCTCTATCATCTGATCTTTTCATTTCTAAAATCTCAAGTTTAATTGTAATTAAAAGCAAAATTGAGATAAAAATTCAAATTAAAGTGTATCCCATACTGTAACAGATAACAAAAAATTCTTTATACGATTTTTAGGGGATTTTAACAATGGGGAAGAGCAGACAAAAAACTCTTTGTTATGCGTTTTGATATTATGCATATATAATTAAATTGGGAAGACAATGTTTTACATCCCAATGAATCTTTTAGAAAATAAAAAACCAATCATTTTAACCGTGACGTATAACAAAAATTGTTATTTTGTAAAAGCACTATACGGAGGACTAGGCCTATTGTACGGAGAGAGATAAGTATCTGAGAATAAACTCTGAACCGAAAACATGTTAAAAATACTCTAAAAAGAATCTATGTATAAATTTAATTCTATTTATATCAAACCATTGAAATTCTTAATCTATTGGACTAGTCGTGTGAAAACTGTTTGCTTAACTATTTCTAATTAATTTACATGATATAACAATTCTAAAGCTTTCATGTGTGGTTCAGTTTCATATTATCTTAATGACCTAAGCTGTTAAGGACCGCCATTGTTTTTATTTATTCAATTCGATTACAATTCATTGAGTGTTCGTTTTCAATGTTTACTTTCCATCGTCGTATTTCAGTTATAACGTGTATTGATTTTTGATATCCAATTTGTAATGTAATCATCACATTGGTATACTTCGTAATTATCGAGTATAATATTAATTCGTATGTATATATTTATTAATATTAGAGTGATTATATCTATTATGTACACCAACTACAATTCATGATTCTAAGTTAAGCAAAGTTAAGCAGGAGTTATAAGCGTGTCAAGACTTTATTGATATTTATGTCCTTTTCTGTGACTTTACCGAAATTATTACGCTTACTTAGATTTGAGATTTCATTGGTAATGTCGTTTATATGGTGATATACAGCTAAGGGAATGAAAAGATTGAAAATGGTAGCCGTTTACTTTTATTATAAACTGACTTTACGCTTGCGGCGCCAGCCTTTAATTTAAAAATCTTTTCTATGTTACTGGCCGTTTTTTGTAATTTAGTATAATATATTTATTTTCTTATTATTAAGAAATACATTTTGGTTAGCTTTATGAAGAGAATCTTTGTTTGATAATTTCAAGTTTAAAAACCAATCGCTTAGACTCCTGACTTGTCCTTGACTGTCGTTACATTTTTATTTTAAAAATATTACACATCGAAATGATATTTACCGTTACATTATATACTACCGGTCATATAAAGAATAGTATATTGTATATATATATATATATATATATATATATATATATATATATATATATATATATATATATATTAAAGTAATTACCCGTACAATGTAGCGTCAATGTATACAATATTATATTTAGATTTTCTTAATCACGTTATTAAGTATTTTTTAAATACCCATAACGGTTGTCGCCGTCGCATCGATAAAATGTACGTAAAATAGACATAAACTACAATAATAAAGTGCTTTGGGGCGGTATACTAAGTTATTAAGATACTTTTACACTCAAATTACCTGTAAAAATTATAATAGATTATTAAAATTGATAAAAGCAAAAAAAATATTTTACCTCGTAATTAAATACGATGGCCAAATATTTTCATTGTTCATTATAAGCTTAACAAATATTTTGTAAAGAAATTAATAAGCATTTTTCGAATAATTGCTTTTTCTTGAAAACAAAAACAAGTTTCACGAGCTTGTCTGAAATATAGTGTTTTCTAAGGCTTTCACGAGTACTACATATTGAAATAAAACTATTTTTAGGGATTTACGGATTTACGGATTTACGGATTTAACTCGCGTATATTGAATTAAGTTTTAAATTTACATTTTAAATCTAACCCGACGTTTCGAATGCTTTGCAGCTATCGTGTTCACGGTAAGACGAGATGGGTGTGTCGTCTAAATTTAAAATTTAATTCAATATACGCGAGTTAAATCCGTAAAAATAGTTTTATTTCAATTATCAGAAACATATTTTTTTTCGTGAAAATCGGATTCGGTAATCTGTTATTATGAATATATACATATATATTTATATATATGACAATGTATTTTAAACAGCACTGTGCATTGGACAGTTTAACAATACATACATTTGTACAAGTTGGGGCGGTCCACAATAGCTTGGTAATAAGCTTGTCAATAGTCTTTGTATAACACATCTCACTGATAGCTAAACGTATTACCTTTATGTCAGTTTTAAGATAGACGAGGACCTACTTCAAGTGCAGTTCAAGATACCGTATCTGGCAGATTCAATCTATAGATACAAAGAGATGTCTCTCGACTTACTGAACTAAGAACGCACTGTCCATACTGATAAGGTAAGAAATTCGAAATCTATAATGTAGGTTTCTATTATGTTTTATTTTCTTTTAAATAGGGAATAAACTTATTAAATTTATATTTATGTTATATCTATTAACGTTTTGTATTTGAATTATATGTCTCAGAATGTTTGAAAGAAAGAACAGAATGAAATTCTACTCAAATGACATCATGGTCAGCTAGTTGGTACATAAATAAGAGCTGCTTAATCATATTTTATTTAAACTGATTTTAAAATAAAAATACTAAAACTTGTAAAAAAATATTTGAATAAAAATTATAATACGAACTTTGTAAGATTTCAGGAATATGGTTTTAAATGACTTCCGTTCCTGAAAAACAATTTAGATTTAGACCTAGCAAATCACTACTATTATTTATTAATGACCAATTTTCAAATATTCATTAAATCTGCAATATTATGAAAATGTTAGTATAATTAGAATTCATGTCTGCGAGAACATAACTCTTTTACCTCGCGGCCGGCAAAATAACACTCATTTCATTGTTTATTAAAAACAACGTAACTGAAGATATTTCTATTAAATTATCTTATAAAATTTACTTAAAAGATTATTTTTTGTGTTACAAGTAATAAATATATTTATTAGTTATGGTAACACACGCATACTACTATGTTAACCCTTTACTATTTATATACAGAGAATTCTATATGTATGTATAGCTTAGTGATGGTCAACTCGAGTTACTAACTCGAGATAGCTCGAGTTGGGCTTAACTCGATTTAACTCGAGTTGTATTCTTCCCAACTCGAGTTTAAAATTTCCTGCCATAGGGTATGAATCACTTTATACACTAACCATTATATACTTTATTATTCGTAAATTTTTCTTAAAATCATTTCTTAAAATCATTATGATTGACCTAAGTCCCAACACATATTTATCATGAATCTTTTCTGCACTTTTTCATATTTTCATAAAGCTAGGTTATTAAAATATTAAAACAAAACCAATAACATACTGCGTGTCATTCAGTTAACTCGAGTTGTTTAACTCGAATTACGAAAATTTTAACTCGAGTTAAATCGAGTCGTGTTTATCCCGAGTTGGCACATCACTGGTATAGCTCAGTACAACTCAAGTTCTTTCATACTTATTATATTATTATATGAAAAGAGGCAGGTGTTGGTATTTTGTCATTGTCATATTTGTAACGAGTTGAATTCTTATTTTAGACATCGCTTTTCATCTACTTATAAACTACGTATAGTGTCAAATATATATTATTATACATTTATAGAAATATATAAATAATTTATAAAAATGTGTAGATATATATTATTATATATTTATAAATATATATAATTATTAATATATAAAAATTTCATATTATTTATTAATAATAAGATTTTTTACATCAATGAAACGTCTGTGTAGGCTTTTGTTCATTTATAGGTTTTTCGATAATCATTAAATTTTGTGTAAAAGGTTCCTAGGTCATGTGTACTATCTTAAGAAATCAATAGCTTAACGTTACAGTCTATGTCAATGCTGTCGTAGAAAAAATATAATGTTGTAGTAAACACAGAAAACTCATCTGCAATAGATTTTAAATATTTTTTTCTGTAAGTCTCTGACTAGACTTTTTATTTAAATAATTACCGCTTATTAAATTAGGAAACTGAAGAGGTATTTTATTTTTTTAAATGAGTAGTCAATTTTGATTCTATTTAATTATAGAATAAGTGACATACAGACAAAGTGTCTCTTGAGTTTTGCTTACAAATTCATACATTATCTAAATTTTTATATAGCTATATTTTTTATTATCTTAGGATACCTAATGTAATTATGTAAGAGAAAATATTGTTATCATTTTATATATTTTCAAATAAGAAAATATTAGTACACTATTCTAGTTTAAACATGACGTAGCACTTCTACGAGTAATGCTACGCCAGTATCATCCTCGTAGCGTGTAACTACGCTATAGTTCACAACTTTGTAGGATGATCTGCAATTATTAAAGAAATTGCTAACATTTTGAAATGTTTTCATTACTCGTTACTGAATAAAAAATTATGGCTTAAATGTAAATGTCATTTGACATGTCAGTAGTAGTTTATCAAGGAGATACAAGCTTCTTACAATTATTTCTTTACTGCTACCAAGAGTTGTGAAGTTTATCACTTCGAAAAGTATTTGCCATAGTAACGGGCACAGCGATAGAAACTCGGTCATCCTGTGTAATTGTCAATATCCATCAATCCAGTTCTGGTCTTATAAATGTAATTAACACTTAATATGATTTTTTTTTCGGTCTAAAATTCGTAAAAGCTAAAAAAACAATTAAAAATTAACCAAGCTGAAAAACCAATTAAAAATTATAACAAATCTTTATAAGCCAAATCCAATCAAAAATTAGATTATTAAATATTATTAAGATCGCACAAAAAGGATAAGAATTCAAAATATAAGTTCTATTAGATGGAATATTTTAGTATGTATAAATTACTAATAAAATCGGGATTCCTAAAGGACGAAGTAAAGTTTTTTAATAATAAAAATGAAGAAGAAAAACTAAAAACATTAAAAAACTTTAAGAAATATAATATATATTTATAATATTACAAGTTTCTTAGTTTTCGTAACATACATAATTGAAGTAAAACCAGGGAAAACCAATTGAGGGTCAGTCCCAGTGGACACGAACTGTACAAAAATATGGCAATTAATTTACAAATTTAAACAACCCTTTATGGTTTGGATTAAATTACTTTGTCTTTTCATTATAGTTTTGGGAAATTGTTAATTAGAACTTTAAATATGTTACATGGATAAAATATTAATATTTTAATATAGAACTTAATTAAGAGCTTTGGTTAAATTTTATTTTAAAAAATGCATTAATATAAATGAAATAATGTATTAACTGGTAGTTTAGGCCTTAAGTGTGTAAAGTTGACAGTCAAGTAACATAGGTTTAAAACATCAACCAATTAAGATTCTTCAAATTGTGCGATAATGTACAGCGTAAGTCTAATTAACATTATAATGTGGTTGTATAAAAAGTTTTATATTTCACTTTTAATATGCATCTTAATTGCTTTAAAAGTTAAAATGAACGCAAACACAAAGAATAAAATAACGCCTGTGCTTGGCCAACACTTAACATGCCCTGATGAAAAATTAATTAAGCGTTTAAGATAATATTATGTAGATACGAATTTTTTCATTATCTTAAAAGAATAAGAGCTATTATTGCATGTTTGATACAAAAAACCTAAAATCTAATTTATTCATGACTTCGAAAGTCCCTCCGATAAGAAGTTTTTGTTTGATGTAAAGTTTTATGGGCGTGTGATTGTTTAGGCATCGCCGGGGTTAGTTTGGGTATTTTTCGAGTGTGTAAGTTCTTAGTATTGCTTACACTAATATTGAAAAGACAGAAGCTACTATCCAATATCAGATATACTTATTTATAAAATAAATATGTATTTAAAAAAAATCAAACATTAGACAAAAAATAAACGTTTATAGTATATAGTGCTTTCATAATAGACGAGGGATTACTCCCTACAATTCCTAGTAATTTTATTTTATGTATTTCGTAAAACAACATACATATAGTGTCTAGTAGGTACCTAAATTTTTTGTCATACTAGTACGGTACATTAAAAAATGTGTAAGTTATTATAAATATATATTAAATACGTATTTTTAAAATGTTTATAATTGTTTGTTTTCCGCCATGTTTTGACTACTACCATCTTTTACGGTCCCAAAGGATCTTAAAATTGTAATGTTCTTTGGTTATAGGGACATAAGAAAAATATTATCTTGTAATTTTTTTTATCAAAAGAAGAAATATTTATTTTAGTTTTATTCTCCATAGTTTTTATTATTACAGGCAAGCGCATACATAAGGTCTGAATATCAATTTGAGCAATTTATTTTAGTGCCGAATGTAATGTTATTTGAGTTCATTCTGTCCACAATGGTCAGACCACTTTGTTTATTACGGTCAAAATTGTTACGTTACTATTCAAACTATGACATACTTCTATAACCATAGAAGTATGTCATAGTTTGAATACTAACGTAACAATTTTGGTATATACGGTTTACTCTCATGAGCCTAGAGATGGATCTTGATAAACAAACCTGTTCTGATAAAATTAAGATTTGACTAAGAGTCAGTATCGGTACCTTACATTTATTAAATCAGACTATTTATATTAAGTACAATATTAATCTATAAGGTTAAAATAAATAAAATTCTTAACAATCACTCAATTAAGGTAAGAAAGAGGATTTAATAAAGCTTTATTTGGTATATTGCTTTCAGGTCTGTTTAATAATAAACTAAAAACGCTGAGACAAAGACGAAGACAAATAAATTTAATCGTATAAAATATACAAAATATTTCTAATTCTTAATTTTGTAATTAAAACAACTTCATATTGAATAACATATGTTAAGAATCTTTAAAAATAGATCACAAATTATTGAAAGTTAAATAAATATGTAATGTTAAATAAAAACAATGTTGCAATCATATTAAGCTCTCTTAACTAATGACATTATGTTCGTTCTTGTATTCGGAATTCAATTATTTTAAGTAAAAACTAAGCATATTTGTTTTTAACTTGACTGTACATAAAACACCTAATGGTATTAATTTAAAACATGGCTTTCGTTGTAAAAGTATTATAAAATTTGAGACAAAAAATGATGATATGATAAGATCTTAGTAATCGGTTATAACCAATGCATTATTCAAAACAGGGTGAAGGCTAAATGGGGTATAGCATAAGTAGGGTATCTCAACCCAAGCGGCAAATTGGCAGGTTACATATCTTAGCTTTTAAATATGCAGATTTGGTTCCAATTTTCGGAATCTAAACGTAAAAAGCATTTGTCACATGAATAGTTTCCAATTACTGAGGATTATTTTAGATTAGAGTTCAACGATTAGAAATGTTTTAATATGATAAGACATTTTAAAAATATATTTATAAATTAACTCACTGTTTGAAAATATCTATAAACATGTATAGCCATGTTAAGCTTATTTAAATTTATATAAATATGGAATGAAAAATAAACCGACACGGGCTGGGATTCGAACCCGCGACTACTGGGACGTGTCGGTTTATTTTTAATTCTATATTTATATAAAATTAACTCACTATAAAGTAAGTAAAATAAATTATCTCCAAGACAAGCCAGAACGTAACATAAAAGTTTTTACCGAAATCTTGATTAGTTCTAACTGGAAAGAAAAATACTATGTAGTTATTTAGTTTTAAACAGAAAATAAGTATATTTAATTAAGCTTTGGTAACTAGCCAAATGAAAAATTATTTTCTTTACAAATTTTTTATATATATATTGAAGTCTATTATAGTTACTACTTAATACTAATAAAAAAAATAAACAATAAAAACAGAAACAAAAATCTTCAGAACATGTAATATTTTTTTCACTAGTTGTTCAGTGCACCGGACACTGAGCGAGCAAGCGATGCACATAATTGGCAACTCTCAAAGTCATTCGAATCAAAAAACTTTGTAGGTACAAAAGATGCTTAACATCAGGAACAACAAATAAGTACTCTTTTATAGCTTTAACCTTTCGAGTTATGATTTTTTTTAGTGATTGTTAGTAATAAAAAAAATGGACCCTGGAATATGATAATGAAATCAGGTTATATCTGTACGTAAAGAAAGACAAAACTAGTAATTAGAACTTGTTCTAATCATATACATATCAAAGCCAAGCAAATGAATATCATTATTGGACATAGTATTGACCTAGTAAGTTAAGGTCTGAAGGTGATCTTTAATACATCGTGAGACATCAATTTGCATATTAATGGGAGACGACAGAAACTGGATAGTGACGTCATCTGGCATGTTGTAAGCTTGACTTTCAAAGAGATGTCCAAGAGGTATAGGACAATGGAAAACAGTGGGTGTTATGTACTCAATTATACATTGTGCTGAGTAAATTAAACTCCCTAACTAGTCGTTATATTATATACACATATCACGTATATAAGTATTTATTATTTAAATATTTTATTTAAATATAATATTATATTGCATATTATTGCATACTTCAATTTTATTATATTTATTTATTTGTATTACAAATTACTATTTATCTATATATATATATTTTTAATATATGTCTTTAAACCATGGCGATTTACTATTATCCTCGTCTGATGAATTGAGCAGTGATGACAGTTTCCATAGTATTCCCTCTTTAGCCGACAATCTCTATTCTAAATTCTCGGATGTCCCACAAAATTTTAATATTACTCATATAAACGCTCAGAGCATTCCTGCACATTATCCAGAACTACTGTCCACCTTTGAGAACAAAAATATTCATTCCATACTAATCTCTGAATCTTGGCTTAAGCCTTGTCTTCCTTCTATTTCTTACTCTATACCCGGATTCCACCTTATTCGTAACGACCGCTTAGATCGGACTGGGGGTGGAGTTGCAATCTATCTTCGTTCTCACATTTCTTTCTCTATCATCAGATCTTCAGTCTCCCAGACTAGTGGTAAAGCTGAGTATATTTTTGTTGAAGTTATGCTCTCTCACAATAAATTACTTCTCGGTGTATTTTATAGCCCAAGTGTTGCTGTTGACTATTTTACGGAGTTTGAATGCATACTTCAACAGTTAACACCATCATATAGTCACACAGTAATAATGGGCGATTTTAACACATGTTTAATTAAAAATGATTACCGATCATCTCGTCTTAAGTCTATAGCCAGTGGAGCAAATTTGCATATCCTTCCATCACTCGCTACTCATTTCTTTCCAAATAGTAATCCTTCACTCCTTGATTTGTCAATTGTCTCTTCTATCGATCACATCGAAAAGCACGGACAATGCTATGCTTTTGAATTTTCCTGTCACCACCTTCTCTATCTCTCTTACAAAATAAAGCCTCCCAAGGCCAAATCTAGAATACTTCTGCAGCGCAATTTTGGTGGGATGGATTTGGCGCGGTTGCATGAGGATGCATCTAAGATCGACTGGTCCAATGTTTTAAACTCTTGCTGTGTAGATGAGCAAGTACACCAACTAAATAATTCTTTAACTACTCTCTACGATGCACACGCTCCTATACGCCCAGTTCGTTTTAAACATCTACCTGCTCCTTGGCTTACACCTGATATTAAAAAAATCCAAAAAAAGAAGCATAGGGCAAAAAGAAAGTATGTGCATGATCCGAGTGATAGCAATTGGGAGAAATACGTTGCAATTCGGAATCGATGTAACAAATTGTGTAGAGACAATCAACGCCGCCATATTTATAAATCCGTCATAGAAGAAAAAGACTCCGGGAAAGTGTGACATTTTCTTCAATCATTGGGAGTTGGCAAAACACATCAAGATGTAAATATAGATAATTTAGATATAAATTGCATGAATCAGCATTTTTCAAATTCTGTTGCTATTGATGACGCAACCAAGGTAAAAACGATAAATCATATTTCTGCTAGCCAAATTCCTAATATTCCTGTTTTCTTTCTAGGTCAGTTCTCCGAAAGTGATGTTAAGAGAAACATTATGGCGATTAAATCTGATGCTGTTGGTTCTGACTGTATTAGTCGTAAGATGATCATTCCCATTCTTCCTTTTATTATTCCCGTTATTACCTCCATTTTTAATAATTCCGTTACTTCCAACACCTTTCCCAACTTGTGGAAAGGCGCTCATATTGTACCACTACCGAAAAAACGAAATGCATCTTCCTTTACCGAATATCGTCCAATATCCATTCTCCCTTTCCTATCTAAAGTACTGGAGCGCCTTGTCCACCAACAACTGAGTAGTTTTCTCACTAAACATAATATTTTAAATCCTTTCCAATCCGGCTTCCGTCCTGGTCATAGCACTACTACTACATTAGTCAAGATAACAGATGATATTCGGAAAAGCATGGATAATCAACAGGTTACAGTATTGGTGTTACTTGATTTTAGTAATGCATTTAATGCTGTGGACTTTGACATACTGCTGGCTATTCTAAGTTCTCTTAACATATCTCCTGCGGTAACTGACTGGTTTCGTAGTTATTTGTATGGACGCCGGCAAAGAATTTCTGCAAGGAATTCGTACTCGAAGTGGTTGGAAGTCAATGCCGGTGTTCCGCAAGGTGGCGTATTATCTCCTTTGCTATTTTCCTTGTTTATAAATACAATAAATCAAAAGTTATCCTCTCTTTACCATTTGTATGCAGACGATCTCCAGATATATAAACATGTTAGTGTTAAAGAACTTCCACTTGCTATCACTCGAATTAATTCGGATCTGCAGATCATAGCCAGTTGGTGTAAAAATCATGGTCTGAGTATCAATCCAGCTAAAACCCAAGCAATAATTATTGGTAGTTCTAAGTTGTTAAATAAGATCGATCTTTCTGAATTGCCCAATTTAGTATTAAACAATGTTAATATTCCATATAGTAACTCTGTTGTAAGTTTGGGTGTCACATTGGACCGGTATCTTCGATGGGGTCCTCATATAACCGAGGTCAGTAGGAGAATTTTTGCGTCTGCGGCGTCGTTGCGCAGATTGCGGAACTTTCTTCCAATCTCAACCAAAATTGCTCTGACACAAACTCTTCTCTTACCTATTATCGATTATGCCGACATATGTTATCTTGATTTAAGCGAGGAACTTTTAAACAAACTGGAGAGCTTACAGAACTTTTGTATCAGATTTATATTTGGTCTGCGCAAATATGATCATGTTTCCCATTTTCGAGCTAAACTCAAGTGGCTCCCAATTCGTCTTCGCAGGAGTGCTCATATCCTTAACACTCTTTATTCCGTTCTGTTCAATCCCGCTACCCCTTCTTACCTCAAAGAACGATTCATTTTTTTGGGTTCCTCACATGAACGGTCTCTTCGCTCCGAGGATAACCTTACTTTAGAAATTCCTCCCCACTCTTCCTCCTTTTACACAAATTCCTTCACGGTTCAAGCTGTTCGTCTATGGAACTCCTTGCCTCTTTTTGTAAGATGCGCAAAATCTCAGACAACATTTAAAATGAAAGTGAAGGAATTTTACCTTAATTCGCTTAACTCTTCCTAAAACCCCCTTTTCTTTTGTCAATGTTTATTTCCCAGTCGTCATTGCCATAAACTTTTATTTTTTTTTTATAGTAATAATATTTTCATGTACTTATTAAATTGCGTATATATTATGTATGAACATATGTATGTATAATATATATTATATGGTATATTTTAGTGCATATATATTATTATTTAGTACTATGTTATTTATGTATGTATATTCATTATTTCTTTAAAAACTTATTCCACATTCCACTACTTGTCCTGTACCCAAAGGTTGCCTGGAAGAGATTGCTCTTTAGCAATAAGGCCGCCTATTGTACTTTTGCTTTTTATTTTTATTTGTGTTTATCTTTTTGTTCATGTTTTTTTTATGTATTTGTACAATAAAGAATATCATATCATATATATCATATCATATCACGTATATAAAATATATCGGTGGTTATGTAATTTAGTTAATGTGTGAATTTTGATATAGCGCGACCGAGTGAAATTACTCATTATATTTGTTTTGAAAAAAGATCACAAAAAAAGTCCTGATAAGGTAATAATATATTAATCAATTAGACATTTTTTAAAATAAATCAAATTCAGTGATAAATTCATCGGTTAATATGTATTTAGATACGAAGACTCTCCTGAAAAAACGTCAGTTTTAATATACAAAGGAAGAATAGATGTCTTTAATTACGGTTTATTTGTAATTAGTATGGCTTAAGTTAAGCACGTTCAATGCGAGAAGAGCACATGATTGCGTGTTCTATCGGCTCTCTTCGAAATCGCTTATTCATCTAAACATTTGTTCTTGTATTATTTAATCATTATAATCAATACTTCTAGCCTGTTTTATGAACAGTGGAATGTGTTATATTACGTGAACAAAATGTTAAATATTTGATTTTATTTTAATGTAAATCTAATCTAACTTTAATAAATTCTTGGGATTATGGGTTCAAAATAAAAGTGGGTAACACCTACCACGCAGCACCAAGATCATTCTTACCCCCACCAATACCCTCAATTTCCAAGATGGATTGAGAGGAGATCAGGGAAGCAGGTTATAAAGACTTTTACCAAAACTCTTGCGATATGCTAGATATATTGCATCGACGACCTCAACTAATTGAGCTAGTAAATGATAATAATTAAACTTAACTATAAATATTAATTTAACCTAGCATTGTAACAACCGTGTTATTTTGAATTAATTTAACTTAAAATTGTAATAATTGTATTATTTTTTAATTTTACAACGGTTTATCTTTCAGTTGTATTTCATGATATTTTACCTCTTTAAACTCTTTTTCGGAACTAAGAATAATTTTATAAAAAATAAATGGATAATTAAGACTAAATATCATATAACTAAAGTATTTCCGAGAATAATTTACTGAAATAACAATACAGCTTTTGGCCTCGTTACTTTAATGACTGACAAAATGTCGGTCTCAAAATTTATAGACCACTCGTAGGTGGTTTGCGGACAGGAACTAACGGAACATTGTATATATTTTTTATTCTTTATTGCGGTTTAAGGAAAACTACACTAATAAATAATAAAAATTATTAGTTAAGGTAATAGTCAAATATTATCTCCAATATTTTCGAAAAATGTTGCATCGTTGGTTTTTAAAAACAATGAAAAATATTAATGAATTTTTGGTTAAAAAAAAAATAAAAATGATATATTATAAAAATATATAATATTTTTTATGAAATTTAATAGATATTGTCAAATCCGACTAACGTAAGAATTGTTATCTTTACTCAATCCTTGACTTTTAAGGGTATTTTTAAGAATTAAGTAATTTTTTTACTACCCTCTAATTAAAAAAATGATTTGTTAATATCTTAGTTATTAGGTAAATTGAAATTATATTAAATTTATTAACATTATATCTTGGACGTATTAAATACATAAATACGTCCAATACATAACTTTTCTTCTAAATAATATATTTAGTATTAATTATATTATAATTATCATTATATTTTATTTTATATGTTAGAATAATAATTATAGATTCCATTACATGAACATACAAAATAAGAAAATAACTAAAATTATTATATAAATATTAACTAACATACTTAATGCTTATAATATATAAATTAAAACAAAAATATTATGCCATTAACAACATGTATAGTTTTATTTTAAATGAAATTTAAATTTGGCGTCTATTTAAAATAATAATAATATCAAAAACAATGTCTGAGAGTATAAGATATTTACCGAAATGACCTTAAGGATTACCGAGATCAGAGATAGAGCAGGAATCCTGAAGAGATTTTATGATATCTAAATCAAGGACCTCAAAATCCTTGACAACTTTATAAAAGATTTTTATTTAATAGCCGTTTCAAATACTGTTCTTTCAATATTAATATAATACGATTTTCGATATTCTAAATAATATTCTAAATTTAAAACTTTTCACACATCCATACATCATACACAATCACTTAAAAGTTCTTTAATGGAACAGACAAGGAGATGAAATATCACGTAGGAAATACAACGAAATAAGGATATAAGAAAATTTATTATAAAATAATGCAAATATAACCTAATTTTTATTGGATATTGTTAAAGAAATATTTAGCTCTGATAGTAATAAATGAGTTTTAATGAAGGAACTTCCGAATCCAGTTTTTATTTTTCTTTTCTATTTGCTTTCCATATTGCGCGGACATACATTCATATTTCATACCAAAATTCTTTTGTGTTTAATTATCTTTCTGAAACGTATTCTATACTAGGTTAAAATTGTATATTTAATCTAGATATCTTGTTATGCACGATGCTTTAAAAAATATTTTTTTTTTTCATTGCTGCTTTTAAAAACTTTGTTATAATAAAAATAACACAGAGAATCAGCATCATTTAAGAAATCCAAACCTAAAATAATAGAAATCAACTCTTATAAGGTTTAGTTATATTCTACAATTAAAAATATCAATCCGAAGCCAAAAAAGCCCTTTTCCAGCTCCTCTTAAATTGGCAGTGTATTTTCCCCTACGAGGTCGATCGTTGTTCGCCCCCTACTACGTAAATAAACCTGGAATTTTATAAAGCTAGAAATGTCGTAAAATGCTTCATACCCTATTAGCAGTAAATGATATAATAAACTACGTTGAGGTATGACCGTCCGTCAGACGACAGCACATAAACCTTATCAGAGAAGGCGCTGTAAAAATAATCTTTACGTCTGTTTATTGAATGCTTGAGGCTTTTAAAATGTTTTTGAATATCAATATACTGGGGCTATTTATATGGTGATGTAGATTAAAATTATTTACATTTTTGAAGGTGTTTTTGATATTATTCAACCTACACCGGATCTGTATACATTAGTATGTACTGTATGTTTGGTTTTTAATACTCCTTATGTAATTAAATAAATTAATTATTACCTAAGTATCTATATGGCTATAAAATAAAATGAATATAAGTACGTAATTTCTCATGACGTATTACCTTTTGTGTATTTTTAAATATTTTTTTATGAATTCACAAGTAAATGACCCCTCTGGCGATATTATATTGTTCCATTTGAATGCTCTTAAAGACCCTTAAACAGTTCTGATTGTTCAGAAATGATTGATGGACAATTATAGCTTCCTCGCTTAGACATAAAAATGTTCATCGAAATGTTCATCACAAAAAATCTCAGAAACATAAATTACCTTCAAACATTTTTATTAAAATACAATGTAAATCACTGTTGACGTTATCGTTTAAAGATATATAAAACAATATGTTACTATTTTTTTATAAAACTGTTGCTGAAATGTATGATTAAATTCTAGACAATCTATTGCGAATAAAACTTTAATAAGCTAGACGGAAATAACGTCGGAAGTGAGAGCAACGGAACTCGTGCGATAGATTCTACATTATTGAACAGATAAAACTTTTCTTTACATATAATAAAACAACGTCACACACGAGTGGTTCGAATAATACTTACATAAAAAATAAGCATGTATCGTTTTTATGTCCTTTAAAAGATAAACGATAAATTGCTTGGTATGGGGAATGATAAAAATACTACAATGTTTGCAGTGTCTTCAATATCATTATGTTTTCTTTTAAACGAATATGAACTCGCTATTCAAGTTAAATGTATTATCTTACAGTTCCCACACGTGCCATGTGTTATGTGTGTGTGTTCGAGTAAGAAGAACACAATTTTTTTTTTTATATTTTAAAGTAAGACTATAACTCTTTATAAACATCATTATAGGCCCGTATTTATTAATATATACATACATAGAAATGTATGTACAATCCATTATATTCCTAATAATCATTTAATGCTCGAAAAATATAAAAACACCGTTGAGAACAATATAATATATAATAAATACCCGAAATATTTCTTTTGCTTAAGAAAACCTACCATTTCTCTTAAATATAAGGAAGCCATACTTAACTATAAAGGTTAAGCAAATCTAATCGTTTTCTTGTAAAACGACAAAAAATAACCCTTCGTTTAATATAATTTACAAAGGAAGCCATTTATGAATACACAATACAGAGAAAGAAACCTTTGGAATTATAAAGCGAAAATTCTTATAATTCATTTACGAATTGAGAAAACCTAAAATATGTTGTATTGATTACAAACCATATTTGTTTTCAAGTCAATTAATTTCTTGTATAATTTTTTTTTTCACTTTTTTTTTGAGACAAGAAGAATCTCTCAGAAGAATTTTCTTAAAAAAGGTATATTTACAATAATGTAAACAAAAATATTACTAATAAAATATAAAAATCATGCTAATATTAAAGTACTAACAATGTGAGATACCCTTATATAAATAAAACAAAACACATTGACTTCTGTGTAAATAAAACAGAAACAACGATAATCAAAAGTAAATATCTCAGTCTTCTTTACCTAAGTTATTTACCTTTTTGGGTATTATCGCAAAATATCAGCATGTAAAAAAACTAATCGGATTTTACCTTTTATTGTTACTTTATTTATAAGGAGATAATAGAATATTATCTTTATTTGAATATATGAAGTGATTCCTTTTTTTATCGTCATTTTCATACATGTGATTTATGTTACTATGATCATTGAAATATCTTTAAGACAGACTAAAAATAAAATTATAATTATAATTAATAAGATGGAACGAGGTGGTCGTTAAAATAGTATTGTGTTTACTTCATGAAATTATTTACCATGTCAAAAAATATTCTAGCTTTTGTCTTGTTTTCCGCCATTTATATATAATATATATAATAACTGATTTCATTTTAAGAACTTGTTTTCTTCTGAAAAAGGCCTTTTGTTTTAGTAAAAACAACATTAAAAAAATTGTTTGTAGCTTTGGAAATACATTTTATATTTTACTTAATTTTTTTTGCTTCTCAACGCAAAATAATAATTTATGATAAAATAATTTATCTTTCAGAGAAATGATGACTTATTATAAGTTGAGTGAGAATATTGCTACATTAAAATTAAGTGTTTGAGATAAAAATATTTTGTTAATTTTCATCCTCAAAAATTTAACTTTTGAATATTCATAGTCGTGCTTTGTTAATTATTACTATAAAATGGTAGTCGACCTCAACACAGAATCCCTCACTAGTCGAGAGTAAACCAGCGAAAAGTTTTACTAAATTACTTTTATGAGGCGTATAAAATATACAGTATACACTCTTATATATTACTCTGAAATGCTCTTTAATATAAATTTTAAAGATATTTCATAAAAAAATAACATATTTCATATTGCATTAGCTAAAATTTAAAAGACAAACTTTAGGCGCGAAGTTAAAGCTACTAAATGGATGTTTTCAAATGTAGTTTTTGCTGTAATTAACTGAGTTAGGGGGACGTTTTGTGGAGTAAAGTTATTTAATTGATACAAAATTATACAAATATATATAAAAATATATAATATTAACACTTGGAGTATCTCATACATAAATATGTTTATTTAGTATTATGTTGTTTAATGACAAATCACGCAGCATAAATTCTAATTAAGAATTCTTCTTGAAACTGAGAAATCTATGGATTCACCTCCAAGCAACATGAGTGATATCTTTGATTATTTAAAAGCAATCAAAACATCTGTAGCCTTTTCATGCTCATTAAACCAAGAAATCATAATGTACGAGAGTTGATGAAAATTATTTTGTTCTGCTTAGATATTTCCAAGCGCATTTTCAATATTCAGGCATTCTCATTTACGCTACGAATGTACAAACAAACTTTTTTGTTACTGTTAAAAGTTGCATGCTCATCTTTCCGAGTTCGCTTTTAGCATAACATTTGGAGATCCAATTGCTCGTTAGACATTCTATTTGAAATAAAATACATAACATTAATTTTATAGCTAAGTATTTTTCGTTAATTCTATTACATTAAGATATTCAAAATTGCCTTTTCTGTTCCGTCACGACTGGCATTCACTTGAAATTCCGAGTATACTAAAGATTCAGCAAAATTATTTTAAGAAATATTATTTTGAAATCAAGCTTTTATTTGAGACAGACAAACATAACATTTACATACATTAGAAATTTTTATTTTCAGAAAATATCTCAGTATTTTTTTAATATAATCAATTTTTATTTTGTGTTGAAACTAAAATGATTCAAGGAATATGTTCTTAAGGCATCTTATGCAATTTATGTACGTATTTATGAAAATTAATGTGTAAAGATTGGTATAGCAGTGTGAGAGTCAAGAACAATAGGTATTCGGTATACTGGTAGTGCATAGATTCAATCATAATAAACAAACACCTCTGTGTTCAATTGCTATTATGTCAACTAAATACATACTAATGACTTTTGCAATGACGCCCGCGGGAGACATTCTTAACTGTGGCGGCAATTCATAACAGCTTACAGGAAAATAGCACCTTTGGGTATTAAAAGCCTATTTAATTTTCCAACCTATCAAGGTATATTGTATTGGAAATATAACCCTTTTATTATCGGTTGCTATTTCAGCAAAATGTTTACCTCCTGTTAGTACAACGAGGAAATGGAACTTATGAACATTTTTTGTTTTTCACATGCATTTTTTTTTATTCATTATGCAAGAGATATGCTTCCTGCTTACGAATGCTATATTTTTTAATTTTTTGAATATACAGTGTACAAAATTAGAAAATACGTTCGAGTGCATGTTATTTTTTATGTTTTTGTAATATAAGAAATAAAAATTTAATATAAATATACAACTGCAGTGAATATAATATTTAAGCAAGAAAAAATAAAAGGCTAAAACAATATGGATCTTACAATCTTGGAAATAATCTTTAACTGTATGAATTTACTAAAAAGCTTCTTCAAAAATATTCACTAGTTTTTTTATACAAAAAATATAAGAACTGATAAATATAATTCATAAAATAATATCAATCATAAAATTTATTAAATTTGTCAAATTCATTAAAGTTGAAATGTATATCATTATGATTTATATTCCCTTTTGAATATAAATAAATAACTCGTTAACAATACGAGACTCAAAACTTTTCAGGGCATTGTCAAATAAATTATTGACATATTTTCGTGTTGAATATTAAACGTATATTGTAATCCGTTGTTTTACAAAGTCTGTATTAAATAAGTTCCATTATATAAGGACAGCAACTGGAAAGGGTTATTTTTCATTAAATTTTGTTTGAACCTCCTTTTTTAATTAAAATCTTGTTCAATATGTATTTTTAAGTTCACTGGATCATGGTATTTGTTCAGATAATTATAACAAGAATACCAAAAACAATTTTTATTTTTTCTATAATTGGATACGTCTTCTTTATAACACGTTTGTCTGTTGGTGTCAAGTTTAATTTGATTTGTTTTATTTTATTATTGCTATCACGTGACGTCCTTCCCTCGTTGTTTATTAATTTAATGATTATATCTTTTAAATACTTTGATATAAGGAAAACCAACTTTAAACAAAAGTAAATATGTTTTATTACATTTAACACGTTCGCTGCGTTACGAGGTCTATTAGATCTCTTGCGGGACTTTCGTATTGTGCGTGGACTGAAATGCTGTTGTTTCACTCCTTGCGGGGGGCTCTAACTTGTAAAGTTCTTTATGTATGAGCAAGACAAATATACATATTTGTATCCTACTTGAAGGTGAGTTCATAGACATAATAAAAAAAATTAGGGATGGATTAGGTCCCTAACGCACAGTACTATATTTTTTTTCATTACTTGCGTTAGGGGATATTTTATTACTCGTGGAATCATACGTAGGTAGGTGGCGCGGGCGCTGCGTGTCTCGTTTTAGTGTTGTTCAAGTATCGATGTGAGGGGACGCGCTCACGTTTCAAAAATAGCACTCGCGTAAATATATCAACGTGTTCATATTTTAAATTGTTTTAATTGTTGTTAAAAACAATGAGTTACTTTGAAAAAAAAGTGTAAAAAGTCAATTAATTTTAGTGAGCATTCTAAGAAAGAAAAATTATCGCCGGTTAATACCGCGGCATTATCCAGTAAAATAAAAAAAAAATCCTGAAGGAAGATTTGTTGATCATGTTTTCCAACGAGGAAACAAAAAAAAGACGTTGCGTGGGTTGTTATGAAAAATTACGACGCACGGTAAACAGCTCTAAAGCTTCTAAAAAAACATTTTGTGGCGAGCAGCTAGATCTTTATTATTGTGCAGAATATCTTATACCATATTGGCCGCAAACTGTTAAGTGTGTCATATATAAAAAATAAAATAAAAAAAAATCATTACGATTTGCTCACAATGCGAAAAGTCGATGTGCTTGCTTTAATGACAAACATTTTTAGTATTAGTTTATAATAAAGAAGTACTTCGTAAATTAAACTTTTTCTATCGACAAAACACATTTTATTTTATTCCCATCACTAGTCACTTCACATATTGGTATATCTCTGGTTGCGGAACGAGATACAATCGATGTCTAATTTTTGATTTGTATTTGTGGCTTATTCTTATGTCATAACTGCGTGCGAACCTAGCAGAATATAGAACAGTAGACTATCTTTGAGCCACGAAATTTTTAAGTATATGTCATTGTTTTTGTTGAAGATATAAATTATTTTCAGAATTGTACTTTTAGGGGACTGATAGGTCCCCAACGCATCCGGGGATAAATTAGTTTCGAGATCTTTTAGATCCCTAACGCACCAGCTGAAAGTTTTTTAATTATGATGTCGCAGTGAACGTGTTAAAAGGAATTCAGCAATTCCTATTATCTACGATATTAACGATTTAACATTATTGTTTCCTAATATTTTTTAATTATAATAAATAATCAGTTTCCTAATTTAAAGGTATATTAAATTGTTTCACTTGTTATCCATCAGGTTTTGACATCATTCGCTCAAGTAAAATTGATTATAATGATGGTAGTTGGGTTGACACTCAACTTTCAGACTGATACGATGAATAAAACATTCATAATTTTATATGTGTACTATTAGATAAAATTAATTTATACTATTCAATATATATTGTAAGCAAGACAACTTCCATTAAAATAACTATATAATCTTGTCTATCAATAATAACAAATTGTATTTTTTAAATATTAATGAGTAAAGAGAATGTATGAATATGAATAAAGAATTATATATTTTTTTGCTAACGCTTCCAATTATTAAAAGGAATACCTTAAAAATAATTTTTAAAACTATATAAGGTTGGCGGTTAGTAACTGATGCATCGGATGTTGTGTACAAAACCCACATGTGATAAGTCCCTAACTCCCAGATCGTTATGCTGAGTTAGGCTACATAGTGCTATTCCGTTATAAATTAATATCAAGATAGTAAACCTGACAGTAAATGTACATGTTTGATAATGCATATCAAAATGTTCTTGTATCCTATTTCTAACTATGTCTCGCCATCGGTCAAAGTATCGATATCACTGAGCTGCAGTACTCTACCAATCTGTCTTCTTGGATGTTAAAGCAGTAAGACTAGCTCACAATTATACAATACTAGCTTTTGCCCGCGACTGCGTCCACGTGTTTATTGACAAACAATGTTTTTACCTTTCAATTTTTTTTTACTGCCAACTAAAAAAAAATTTTTTTTTTTAATGTATCTTATGTTACTTCTAATACCTCCAAAAGTATGTGTACAAAGTTTCCTAATGATCTGTTGAGTAGTTTTCATGTAACTTTGTACACATACTTTTGGAGGTATTAGAAGTAACATAAGATACATTAAAAAAAAAAAAAATTACTGCCGACTAAAAAAAAAATTTTTTTTTTTAATGTATCTTATGTTACTTCTAATACCTCCAAAAGTATGTGTACAAAGTTTCCTAATGATCTGTTGAGTAGTTTTCATGTGATGTAAATGTAACAAACGAACTTACATTCGCATTTATAATATTAGTAGGACTAGCTATCTTCCAAATATAAAAAAATCATTTGTCACAAGATTCATTTTATTTTCATTTTTTTTAATAAAATTCAAAATAAGAATGTAAGTTATTTTTATAACAAATTTAATTCTATTCGTATCAAATTTCATAACGAATTACTGTTAATGCCATTTTCTAAACATCATCTTGCCTGAAAGAAGCTCTCATACAAAATGTACGTAGCACTTGTGGTTACTGAGATTTCACGATCAGTCAGTGAGTGGTTTTTAATTTTATATAATAATAACTTTATTTACCGACTAAATATTGAAAGTGTGATCGCAATTCTAATTTGTTTACAAAATCCGTTTTGTTTTAATTCAATTGTCCAACTCTGTGTTTACACACGTATATCAGAAATTTTCTTCTACTAAGGAGTTCTTTATGTATCCTGTATGTATAGTACACTATAGACTATCATGGCAATAAAAAAATCATTAAAACCTGTTTATTACTTTTAGTGGTTTTCGAACAAACAAGTCTCAAAAATTTTAGATTATATTTTGAGTGTTTTTATTTTGTTGATAATTTCATTATTATATTATTTTTTTTGTTGTGATCATTATTTTAATATAACTAAATATTTATAAGGATGGGTAAATTAAAACAGATTATAAATATGATTTTATTAAAATAATTAACCTTCGTTAGTGGATTCTAGAGGATTCAATGTTATTTAAAAATTATTCAATCAGAATTTAATGTTATTTATTTTTGAATATATATTATATTATAATAACTAATGGAACATTAAAAAATATTAATTGTTAATGTTTTAAATGATTGAATTCCAAATAATGTTTCAAATGATTGAATCGTTTTGAATTACCTTTAAGAAGTAAGAATTGTTTTGAGTTTAAAAGACATTAATAAAAACTTAGTCGTAATCGGTGACAAATAATTAATATTAAAGTACTAAGATGTACAGTGAGATTTATTTCAAATTAATTATGTATTTTCATTCAAAATTTTCATCCAAAAATATATATTAGTATTTAGTATTACCTTGGGGGTAAAATTTAAGAACGCCCTTTCCTTTTCCGAAATTTAAAGTTTCTTGATATAATCAAACCGCTAAGATATAATATAAAAGTTATAAAATTTTGATATTTATAAACATTTATGAGAGTACTTTTGTTTAATATAAATTTAGGAAAAGATAAATATTTATCGAACATAAACAGGAAAATTTAACCCAGAGTTAAAAAAAAAACACGATTAATTTAGTACGCTGGTTTTATATTGCTCAATATCAGAATATTACGTAACAAAAAATAATAAAGCAAATTTTTTTTTTTTTAATTTATATTACTTTAAGGATTTTCACCGTTTAAATAATATCTCGTAGTTTTAAATAACAGAGATATATTAAAATATATTTATTCATATTTACGACACGTTTGTGGTTAAGCGGCTTACAAAATAAATGGTTTGTTTGAATGTTTAATAAAAATTATATTATTAAATGTTTAAATTATATTTTCTGTGGAAAAGTATAAAAATGTTTACATAAATATTATAACTTAACATAGATTAGTCGAAGTAAGTTGTAGAGTTGGAAGAAATATATGCATTAAATCCTAAATCATTTGCTTATTTTTTTTTCTACTTTTATATAAGCTTATTGACTTGCTACATACTTGGAATTATAGTCTTGAGGCACAATTTAAATAACTACTATGGCCCTCAACAGGTTGTAATTATTTTTTTTCCACATCACAATAAAAATCTTCGAAACAGAAGAAAAACTAATTCAAATGAATCTTTAAAAATAATTTTGAATAACTTCTTACTATATTAATTGTTTACCGTAACTTTTAAAAGGTTTTACAAAACTCCCAAACAGAATCAGACTCGATAACTTTATGAGTTATTTGAACACGAAAAAATACTTTAACTTGTATGTGATAGATTATAAAAACTTTATAACTGTTAATCTGTTTTTAAATTATTTTGAATATAAAACAACATTAATAAATAAGTTTTATAATCTAATAAAAAAATAAAAAACAACCCAATCATTAAAATAGTAATATAAACTTTTTAAATACGTATACCAACTTTTTAAAGATAAAAAAAAGTAATTAAATTGCCGGTTTAAGTATAAAAAACGGACTTACTTGAGTAGTCTGCAACAAACGTGGCTTATCCCAGCGCGTCGCTAACTGCGAGCTTTCAGCGCGCCCTGGCTTATATAGGCGCCTCCCATGGGCGGCCCGACTTGTTGAACAATACTGCCTCCGTTTTCGAAATATTGTAAAGTTTTTTTAAATAACTTTATTAATTATTCCTCATTTTAAATAATCCTGAAATGAAAATTTGTTAAAAATAGTCAATAATTGTTGTTAATTTCAGTTTTTAGGACGCCGGTAAATATAAATTAAAAAAAATCGAACAAATTTATATCTCGTTGTCATAATGAATTTTAAGTAATTGCAATTGATACTTTGAAAAAAAAAACACATTGTAAAAGTTGATCATTTTTGTTTGTTCTGTTAACTATATTCTAAACATTTTTCGTTCGCTTTGATGTAAAATAAAAATCATAATAAAAGTTATCCATAGTAAACGTTATCCAAATGAAATGAAAAAGTTATCCAAGTTATCCATAATAAACAATTCCAAAAAGTGGCCAAATAAAAATACATTACGGTAGTCAGAAAATATATTAACATCAAATATAATACGACATTAAATATATTAGTCGTACTAATGGTGAGTAAACTTTCTTAATTAAGATTTTAATATAACAAGCTTTTTAGCTAATTAATTCGTTTATAGTACTTTTAGCTTCAGAAATCCTAAATACGGAAACTAATAGAAAGGTTTTTTTATATTAAGTCGTTTATGAACTAGTTTAGTTTTCGTATAACATATATTATATATTGTAGAGAATAGTTACTACGTATATATGGACTATTTGTTAAACATATTGTATATATATAGGCAGGTATACAAAACTATGAATATCTCTTTTTTATATCCCGTGTTAAATTAACTGAAAAGTATACAAATATAAATATATATATATATATATATATATATGATCATCATACATATATATGGTCATATCACGATAAAGTCACAAATCCAAATATTATTCTTTGATATTTCATACTTTATATGATAAATAAAAACATTTGATTCCATAATATTATACATTAACTTTAAAAAATCGTAGCAATTGAATATGGATAGTACATGTGTGTATTTCATAAAATAAATAAAATAATACAGTTAAAATATTTTAATCTTACATAATATTTAATATATTCAAATAAATACATGTATTATAAACCAACAAACAAACAATATTATCATATATATTATTCATATAAAAAAGGCCCTTCCATAAAAATACAATATTATCTACACCATAAATTAATAAGCGTAATTTATAAGGTGTTCCAAATTAATTTTGTGCCCTAATATATATAATTATTGATAAGTCTGTTGACATACGAGCGCCTAATAAACGCGCTAATGTGCTTATGATAAAGCGCTTTACGACATATCACGTAAAATATTTAACTAATACTCGAACTCTATGCATTTTTATTATTATTTTTTACATATTATTTTAGTATTGCAATCAAGTGATGAATCTTTTTAAATATGATAAGTGTTAGGTAAATTTACAAAACAATAACACCATATATTCATACTTGAAAAAACTTGTATTTGTAAGTAGGCATATTAATACACATTATATATTAAGATCTTTTTGGATTCAAAAGATAGCGTCATGGCACAGGTTTCAATGATTTTAATTGATGGGTCGAAACTACTCCTTCGTATAATATTATTACTTTTTGTGTATACTGGTACTTTTTAAGTTAAAATGTATACATAGGTCGACTGTTAATTTTGTTGTTATTATATACCAAACATTTTTTTGTGTATTCCTTTGACAATTAGAGAAATTTTCAGTTTGCCAAATAATCTATATATCATTGGTTAACATGTAGGATAACTACTTAAAATCTTTATACCAAATTTGATTAAAAACCATGCAGTGATACTTCCGTGATGTACAAATAAGTTTTTGAAAAATGAATTATTACAAAAAAAATCGTTACAATCATTATATAGATGTTTATTCAACTGGCGGAGGATCCGAAGCAGAAATGAGTAAAATATAAATTTAAAGTTATAAAATAAAATTAAAAATGATCTTCGCTATTTGCTACAATATCCCTCGTGTCAACAAGACAGAGACGAGTGACGTAAGGAAAAGCTCTACTAGAAACTAGAATAGAATGAATTCTTGACTAGAAGTAGTCTTCCATTCACTTTTAATTAAATATTCAGAAGTTCAAGAAGTCAAAATAAACATTAAGGTTAGTAAATAAATTGAGATAAATAATAAAGGAATATTATAAGGAATATTAATTTATAAAGCAAGCATTGTTTTGTCAGATGTATTTAAAGCCTTTTTTTTTAAAAGGCCATACTTGCCTTAGTGATTATACTATCCGTGTTAGTGGGGGCCACACATATAAATAAAAGATACCAATTATAGATAAAGATAGAATACATATAGATAGAGTTATAATATATAGTTTAATGAGCTTATTGTGATTAAAAATATTTTGTTCTTTAGGGACAGACCAGGATTATGTTAGAATTAAAAACACTTCTAATCATGAATTTAATATTTTTTGAGCTAAGCTAAGTATTGCAAATTTATAAATAAATTTAAATTGTATTCCCGATGACTTAGGGACTTAAAATTATTACCATAAATAAATAAATCTTTTAATAAACAGAAACGAAAATAAAAACAGAAGCAGCACTTAGCATTTAGTGAATATCGGAAAATAAATAACCTGCAACTGACCGCAGTAACATCTGCACACGGAACAATATTACATGCAGCCATTACGAAAATATATCCCCATTAATATTGAGTTAGACATTATTATTTTAGGGTTCAGTGAAAAGTTTTAATGTACAACTATGTCCAATGTATGTGATAGCTGTTATCAACTGTTGTCCTCATAACTGCTATGGAATTAATACTATTCTTTATTTTATAAATGTTGTAAATTATATTAAAATTTTTATACGTGTTTTTTTTCTTATTATTCTTTTCACTGTGAGTGTCTACTTGTACTGGAAATTTTGAATCGTGCTATGGAGTTGCTGGTTAGAAAAGGACCTCCTCATATCTTAGCGAGGGTCCTAAGCCGGATAAGGGATAACACTAAAGTAGTTTCCATCCTACACCACTTAACCGACAGATTTTGGATATTCCTGGGACGGTTGATCGGTTCCTAGAACGTTGGCCTCTTGCAATACATTCAATATTATTGTTATAATATTGAATATGTATATTGTAATAATATTGAATCTTCTAAAATAACATTAGCATTTGTATAAAAGTAAAACCACTCTAATGAAATAAATATTGCCTGAACTCTGAAAGTGAATCCCAAAGCCCATTACAATTTTTATCATCACTTTTAGTGTTAAGTGAAGACGTTAATAAAACCCTGGCCTGTGATTAAAACAAACCCAACAACATTAGCAAATTCTAAAAAACGAATAAAACATACTAAACAAATGCTGCGGAATCCATTAGTGGTACACAACGATTTACGCAAGAAATAATGTATCAAGCACATTACTTCTGGCGTTATAAAAAATATATATTTTTTTAATAAATATAAATTTAATAAATCCTCATCTCCGGAAAGGAGGTCCCAGATTCCCTGTGTTGATTAATTTTTCATTGTATATTTATTAAAAATTTTAAATTACTTAACATATCAATTTTATAGACTGTTTTTAAATATTAATTAAGTTTTCTAAATATTATGTCTGTAATTAAGTAAATGTAAAAATATAATAAAATAACAATACAACATCGATATAATACGAGATAGTTTCAGAAGCTAAGGGTTGGAATAACATGTATGGCCATGTTAAACTTATTTGAAAAAATATGGAATGAAAAACAAACCGATAGGGGTCTCGATACTATTTTTATTAAAACGATTAAGTTTGTTAAAAGTGTCAACAATTGATACGTCTTTAAAGGCATGTTAAGGTTAGGTTGATCTTAAAATATGTCATCCTCTTATGGGAAATTCTCCATACGCAAGTAGGGTTTATATAGAAAAATAATATATATATTCGTGCCCTTTATAGTGTAAGTCTATGTGAAATTTGTCGTCTATTATTGCGGTAATGTATGGAGGAGCGAGCTTTTGTTAAAAGTGATAAATATATTTTTTAACTACTGATCCCAAATACAGAGAAATACTAAGCATCCTTAAAGATTACACAATTTTTATATTATGGTTTATTTATTTATAGTTATAACAATAAGTTGCCAGAAAATATACTAAGACCGGAATATTCCTTATTTACATAAAGGTTTTATAATTATTTGCAAACTATGAATATGTATACTGTAAATGACTACTGTTAAATAAATAGTAGTATAAAAAAATATTTTATTGTTATGAATGCTATGTAAATAAACGGAACAAGTACAAAATAAATCTCCGTCATCTGTTATTATCCTTGTTCAGTGCAAATAAATATTATTATTATGTTACTATTTCAAATATCATATGTAGCCATTACGTTCAGGTTCCGTGGGCGTGGGTCGCCTGGTCGCTTGGTCGCCTTGTCGCCTACGTGCTGCATTCAGCACATTTTTAAACTATATTTATATGAAGTACTTAAAAATATTTTTATACAATATATTTGTTATTAATCATGTCTCGTATATACTTTTTATTTATTATCGAACCCTTTTAATTTCTTATATTATATAACAATTTGTAATCCATTTATTTGCATATATCCCTTTTTTATTTATTTTTTTTTTTTTTAACGTCTGGAATCCTCATGGATACACACCTCCATCCAGGGGGAGATGGAAGCGGTTATGTGAGACTCTTACTCACTAAATCAGACGGTCAACACCTCTCCGTCATTATGGAGCCACGGGAACGCTTGCGCACACATCCGCTTTGCATATATCCCTTGAATTTCAAATGGTCGATACTCAAAACAATAATTGCCTTTTTCAAGATAAAAGTTAAGTTAAATGATTTTTTTTATTTTATGATAATGTCCTCTAATTCGATATTCTTTACAATTTTCAAATGGCGGATATAAAGTTTGAAAGTTTTTTCAGTCATTATGACGGCATATTTCATTTTGTGCGTGGGAGTTAAGTCCTACGTCAATCTTTTGCTAATACAAGCATATAGTGAATGAATTGTTGGAAAGATATACTTGAGATTAGATTTATAATAGTGATTAGTTTTACATCGATAACGATTTATTTTTAGCAAAGCTCTTAAAGCTATTTTTAGTTACAATCTATATAAAATTATATTCCATTAGAATATTAAAAAAGTTAAGTTTTCTATTATAATTTTAAACTTTTGGGACATATTGTTAAAATTAAAGGTTTATTGTTTTTTTGACAAGGCCTTTATTAATATTTGATCTCCACTTAAACAAAAACGGACTTTTCAGGAAAACATAAAAAACTGCAGTGAACAGCAAATAGTATTAATAATTTTGTTCGGTTACTTCTTTACAATGTAGTGGTTTATTGATCTTATTTGGGTTGAAGGTTGTAAATTCTCATTCTATAAAGAACAATTCTTTGTATATTCCACCTATCTTATAAATTACCATTTTTATGTTTGTAAAACATTACATGGTCTAGGGTCTATTTTTTCTGCGTCAGCGTTTTGTTATAGTAAAATTGGAGCATTCTTATTTTTAAATAAATTCAAACGCAGACAATGTAAGTATGTTAGTGTATAATATCAGTCGACATAACTCCGAGATAGATCATGTGATAAAATAAAATACATTTCTATCGATGCATAGAACCAATGTCGTTACCATTTGTTTTATTCTGTGTAAACTAATATTAAAATGTTTGTTTGTTTATTACGCTTCAACAAATTCGCTACTGAACCGGTCGTCATACAGTTTTTGTATATTTTGTTTCCTTTCCCCCTGTAAAAAAAATATTATCGAGGGATGTAAAAAAGTCGTCCAACAGTACTTTACACCGGGACAGTTACTTGTATTATACAAAGCAGAGATCCGATCCGGATCCGGTGTGTGGAGTACTGAGGTCACATATTTGCTGTTGCCGCAAAGACTCATCTTGCGGTTTTGGACTCAATTGAGAGGCGAGCAAAGGAGAGCATGACATAATAAAAAGTATAGAGCGCGGGCGAAGCCGCAGCCTGAACTATTTTTTGTAAAAAAAAATAATAATATTTAACTTTTTTTTTGTTTACTATATTAGCTTTCTGGATGACGTTTAACTTTTAGTCATATAAATATACTAAACACAAGACCACACCAGTGAGATCATATATCGAATATTATACAAAAACTATAATGTTTTTTGAAGGAAAAGGAAATTATTTCAACGGGTGTTGTTTTATTTATTTAAAATTAGCTGTTGCCAAAATTTTATTAAAAAGAAATAGGATCGAGTTTGCATCTGGAACTGATAGTAGTGTTTCCAACGTTACACCTAATGGCATCATAACTATAAAAGTTGATTCCACTTTGTTAAGCGACCAACTCCATGGGGTTTTCATGTCTTTGCTCGGATTAATAGAATCGTTTCAGTTTACATTCAGTTTTATACAAATTTGCTGAATAATCAAATAATAAATTAATATTTATTCAATGCTCTTGTCTTAAAATATATGTACGTAATATTGTAATGAATATATTTAATATACCAAAGAAATGTAGAGGCGTTCCTCTTGTGTTTCCTAATCTTCTGCATTCGTGACCATTTATTAAAGATTGCAGCTCAAATTTCCAAATTGATGTTTCATGTGTGACAGTCAGAACCACCTATTATTTTTAAAATGTAGGATTATCATTAAGGTATTTATCTCTTAAAATAGTAATGTAATCTAGTAGCGTCATATATAAAAATTTTAGCAGTAGGTACTGTTTTTATATTATGTTTTCGTGAGATAGTATCAGCTTATTAATTTTATACATAAATTTCTGTTATTTTTGAGTTATTCACAAATATATCCAAAATAATAATTATAATAATATATTATGTATTAAGCTCATGATTTAATTTACTTATAACTATTAAAACATATTCTAAACTTTTCAGTATTAAAGTCACAATAACATGTTGCAATGTAAGGACATATTTAATAGTTAGTTCTATAAAAGTTTATGAAATCCAATAAAACAATAAATCGCATAAAGTTCGAGATGTTTTCGATAACTTTGTTATTTTACTTTCTAGCTCTTTTCTATATATGAGGTTTGAAATTAATTTCCTGATATGAAATTACTGTGTATTTTATTGGTTTTCAAGTGTTTCATAACGTATCCATTTTAGTAGTTAGTATACATTTCCAGTGACTCCATCTATCCCAAATAATAAGTCATCAGTCTATATATAAAACCCATTTCTAACAAATGTATAACAATACACCAAGTTATGTATTATTAAATTATTAAAAACTCTTCAAAACTTCATTGTACATGTCTTAACTGAAACATGTATGGTGTTTTTTATTAATTTTAAATTAAATTACAATCTAGATAAACAAGCATAACATCATAAATACTGTTTGATATTATTTGTAAGGTTAGGTGTATATGTTAATAAGGTATAAATTAGGTAAATTTAGTTCTGATAATAGAATGCCAAATTCTGCTCCCGAGCAGGGACTCGATAGCTAAGCTGGTAGAGTTGCAAGGATGGAGTTACAGAAGTCGCAATTTCGATTCCTACCAGTCTCGATGAAGTATTCATTCTATATTTGATTATAATTATATTTAAATAAATAAAAACGAATCTTAATTTAATAAAAAACTATTCAGAATTTATTATATCAAAAGAAAATAATAAAAAAATATGCATATTTCATAAAATGCTTTAATATTGACTTTCTATCATGACTTAATAATCAAAGTTTTTCCCATCAATATGCATCAGAGAGATTATATTTGCATCAGACGTTGCTTTAATTAACATTCATTCGTAAGATTGTTAAATTAATCTAACTTTAATCTGAAGTCTGTTAAGTTAATCTGAACTTTCGAGTTAGTTTTTTATTTATGTAATAGTAAACAAGTACATAAACATTCCAAGTATATACACGTGTATGACTTAGTACCCGTTGACAAAGGAAATTTGTAAATTTTTATGTAAAACTTCAATTAAAAATACATAAGTTTTATGTATTTCAGGATGTATGGCATTTTACTCAGAAATAAATTACACAAAGAAGACCTGTTAGATATTATTAAGTATCTCTCTATTTCGTCGAATTTCATATAACGCCTATGCCCTATACTAATCTCGCCATCAGCCCCACCTGGTGTTTCTCATAAAGGATTTCATGACACAAAAAGTAAAAGTAACGATTAACTGATAATTGGATTTATAACCTTTTTTGCAATAAACTTTTTAGAAATTTAGGATATCTTTTCCCAACATAAAACAATTTGTATTGCAATGGAATGTTCTCAAAATTGCTAGTTTAAAGTCAAAAATATAAGGAATCAAACTTATTGGAGTATGTAAAGTTTAAAACTCTATAGTCTATGGCGTCCGCTAAAGCTACATGAAAAACAAAATAAAATAAAAAAAAACATATTTTTGAAATAGTTTTTATAGTAATGGATTATCACAGTATTAGTCACATTAGATTTATTGAAAGTATTAAAATATATCCGTATTTCCATATTGATAATAAACTTAAGAGATAAAACTTGTTTTCCATAGACTACCACACATTTATTAGTTTTATTCTTTTCAAGATAAAGTCATTAAAAAGTTATTTTCATTCTTTCATAAGGTGAAAATCTTTTAGCTTGTGGGTTTAATTTTAAATTAATAATTTCGGTGATTATTTAATCATAAGAGGAAATGTTTTTAAATGAAATATCAGCCACAATGAGACCTAAAGTATATGCAATGTCTGTTGCTTTAAACAAGCCATGTCATTGAATTAACCGTGAAGTTGTACCGGGTGTTAGCAAAACCGTAGCAAACATTGGGATTTCAATATTAATATTTAAGTAAAATGTTTCAAAATAATCGATATGATACAACTGTCATTTAAAAATTATTCATAAAATATTCTAATATATTTACAGTATTTTTTTACTATTCTCGGTAGATAATAATACAGTGTAGGCAACACTTTTTTTATATAAGAAAATCTCAGACTGTCCTAAACATTAAATCAATATAACGTATTAATAATAAATCCGTGGTCATTATATATTTGAATTAAATAAAATTACCAATTTACGTTGTGTGTAACCAATTACCAAATCCAATGAAATAGTTCAGAAAATGAAATAAGCTAAATGAAATTGGGACGCTGCGTGCTGAGAAATCTGATGAACAGGAATTGTCTTTATCTTTTAGAAAATTCCAGTACTAAGAAACAGAGCAATAAAATGTAATATAAATAATAATGATTATAAATAATTGTAATATTATTACCAGAACAACTTCAATTTCTTAAAAGATATACATTGTAGATCTGATATTAACGGAAATAATTTTTCAGGTGTCAGACCCTCCAACATACCATACAAGGATACAAGGTAACAGTTCAAGGATCCGCCAGAGGCAATCACGGAAACTTCACTCTTTGAGTTACCTGTACTACATGGAATTATTTCCATTTCAATTATTATTGTTCTCTATATAAAAGTCTTTATTTTCAGTCTATCATCCATTTTGTGTTATAATATCCAATTATTATTTATTATATGAATAAGTTTCATAATGTAATTACATTGTGTAACTTATTAATTTATTGATGATTGCCATAAGTATCTTAAGTAGTCTCTCCATAATATGTATCAAAATCACGAAATGTATTATATAACGTGCTGTTTCAGTAAAAACTATTATTATTGTTGAAGTTTAGCTTGAAGCAAGTTGAAATCCAACGCTTTGTACCGCATGGATTCGTTCGACGTTAAACAATAATGAACCACTCTGGAAGGCTTTGTGGACTACACACGGCTAGTGTGATAACCTTACATCATTTATACATGTGTGCTGTTTGGTGTATATACTTTTTAAAAATAATTATTCAAAGTTAAGACGCAATATATTTATCACAAAAATAAAATGTTTAATTTTTCTTATTTTCATGATATTTAAATGAAACTATTTCGAGTATTGCGCACTTAGTTAACATATAAGTTAGGAAAAACACGTAAGTATAGCGATTTGATAAGAACTCGATTTTTAGTTTTTCTTAATTTGGAAAGGCAGTCTTTTTCAGCCAAATTAAACCGAAATTAACCCAATTACAAATATATTTTTCAGTATACCTGTTCGTGTGTACGTCAAATGTCGCAATATTGTGTTCATTCCAGCGCGCATCAAGTCACGGATATCAGAGAGGCGCTGCTTTACATAAAACTTTACAACACGCACTACTTCTCATAATACTACTTACATGGTATATATAAAATAAATCATATACATATAATACTTATTCCTGAGTTTAAATCATTGGATTATGCTGGATAACCACAAGATTGGTGGTAATCCGAAAAATCTATTAGAAATCCCATCCGTTTAACACAATCGCACTCGGTTAATCTTCCACTTAATTAGATCCAAATGGTGTAAGAAATCGGATTAACTCCGATACATTTACCTCTCAAGAAAAGTAGATATATTATTTCACAGATACTCGTAGGTTCACTAATAATTAATCAGGTTAATAACCTTCACACACCTACTTCACGGAATATTCCCAATAGGCATATTTTATTAAACAAATTGCTCTAACATCCACAAAAAAATAATATAAATAATATCTATTGTTTTAAGGGTAATTTAAAATATTAGCATCAAATACTGTAATGTTATGTTATGGATTTAAAAATATATATATTTCAATTCACAAGCAAAGTCTTTGAAATACTATAATATTTTGAATTTACATTGTCTAGTCATAGTAGACATATAATATAACCGGTCGTACCTACTACTACGTGCCTAAATGTCTATTTGAAAAATGATATTTCAACGCATTTAAATTATTCAAACAGAACTGGAAAGAAATTATAAATATGCAAATAATAAAACTGTCTAAGATTTTTTCAATGACGTTGACGAATACGAATTCTTATTTAATTTTAGTCCGAAATATGTCATTGTTGGTGAAATTATGTTTTATTATTATATTTATAATAATAGAATTTGTATATAATAATACATATGTTTTTTTTTTGTGGATTGTCGTGTCCGTCTATTTGAGCATTACGCAAAGAAGTCTAGACGGATTTTCTGCCTATAGTATATTGTTAATCAATATTTGTGATATTTACAGTGAAACATTATTGGTTACATCTTAATATTTTATGTTAGATAGCGTAATAATAATAAGTAATACGTAGGTAAATGCTAGTTCATATTTTTCTTGTAAGAAAATATTTTGATAAAAACCGTGTTTTGTAAATCTTGATAAACAACACAAAAAAGAAAACAATAAAATTTTAGCTCCCTCTGTCTTATTACTCTGTATTTTGTAAAAAGTACTTAAAAGGTCAACGCCCGGGCGCCATACCGACGCTCAGAGTTAAGGTCAGTTCAGAGAAAACAAATAAATTTTGTAAAGGTAAACTCAAATTTTAAAATGTATCAATTTTAAAAAGTCGTAGAACAAATGTTGTTGGGATTGATGTGCAGAGGCTGCCTGCAAGAGGTCGCCTATTAATTACAAATAACCCGGTATAAACTATAAATAAAAAAAACTATGCTTGTGAGATGTTATTTGGCGAAATTAATCTCTAAATATATCCTCTACGTCAAACTTCCTCAATTTATTGACATGAGATAAGAGCTTAATTATAAACACCTCAATAAATACTGTTGTCTATGGTTACAGTATGATGTGCATAGACAATAGCTAACAAAGCTTAACTAACCGCATCTAATAGCTCACAGGTTTCTCCAATCAGTTGCATACACAAATACATGATTATTAACGGGCAGCTTTTTGAAAATTATGTAAATAGTTTGAAATTGATAAGTTTTAATTATCAGAATGCGGCTATAGCCAACAGTTTAGGTTTTTTTGTAGTCTGTCAAAGTTTCATTACAGTTTTATCATATTGCCTTCATTTTGATATTGGAAGTCAAATTGATGAATCTACTGGAGTTTGACTATAATAAAAAATATATAGTTATAAATATATAGTTAAAGCTTTTTCATAATTATAAAGATGGTTATACAGAATTATAATTTGGAGGGTAGTGACACAATATCTTAATTGGTAGAACGGCGGGACGGTTTCATGGAGGCTGCAGGTACGAGTCCTGATCAAATTTTTCACTGTATATATTTAAATACATGTATCATTGATGTGTAACCAATTACGTAAGGAATGCATACATTTATCTGCAGCGCCGCTTCACTCTAGGATGACGCATTGCTTATCAAAGTAACTTATACAATAAAGAATATACAGGATAAGCATGATAGGGGTACCATTGAACTATTTGTAATTTATAAAATTCGTCGGGCAGTAACACTCTTTTTTTATGTGAGTAAACACTTTATGGATACCCCACAGACCCTGGGGAGGGCAGGACGGTTATGTGGGTCCCACTGACATAAAGAGCAAAGGGATAGTCATTAAAACCCTACGGTTACCCTCATCGTCTTAGTGGGATATCGCGGGTAATTGCATAAAGAAGTTAATCTATTACCTGGTTAGAGAGGTCTTAGTAAAATAGTCTAAAATAAAAACAACAAATAATGTTTGGATCAAAATTATTAAACTATTTTTTTTTCAAACAAATATTGCCTGGTAAAATTTTCAAGTGATAAGTATTTTATTTACAAACTACATCATTATAAAATAATATTTAGATTTCAACAATAGAGCAGAACGACTCCATCTGATGATGAAATCATAAATCAAGATTATTTTCTTCACTCAATTAAAGATTGCAATAAAATTGGACTAAACAAACGTGAATTGACCTTGTACATTTTTTAAGAGAACAAGAAAATATACAAATTCCATTTAGCTATCAGTAACGGATGTTAATGAGAAACTGCTTATTTCGATTTCTATTTCAGTTAATTATCTATAAGGATTTTTGAGTAATATAATAGATTTTGGTGTTGAGAGACCAAAATATTCTTTAGAATATGCAGTTCGATATTAGCCATATTAAATTGCAAATGGATCGCAATAATAGTTGATTGTAAGGATTAACGAAGACATGTCTTCCTTTTCTGGATTTTTATAAATTAATTATATTCTATAGCCAATCACTTTGAATATTGTTCGGTTGTTAAAGGTGAACCAAAATTATTAGTTTACAAGTAAAACAAAATTGTAATTAATTATTAGTCAATTCAATAAAAGAGTGTTATAAATAAGTCTTAATATTTGAATCAGGCTTAATATTTCAAGTATACAAGTAGTATTAAAATATACTTCAAAATATCATGGTTTTACTTAGTAATAATAAATTATAATTAATAAAAAAGTAATCAATATTTTATTATCGATCCACGTTATTCTAACATCAATCGAAATCTGAGACCGGAGAGAATAGCTTTCCAAACAATATAAATAATAGTAGTCAAAGCGATGTGAACAGTCCGCGACGTGACGCCGAGACGTTCCCTTTTAACAGTGTTTACTAATACGTAGTGGAGTTATGATACTATGAACATTTTCTCACATCAATATGTCACTTCTAATCTTAGCCTTGATTTTCGTATCCTGCGATTCGTTGAGTATTGGAGTCGTTAAAAATGTGAAACGAGATATTGACAGCAATTTTAATCCAGATTGGGTGCAATTAAAGAGCAAACAAGATAATGAATTAGGAGAATTAGTTGAAGTAAAATCTAAACCAAAGAAGAGGCTAGCGATGCCAGTGAATTTTATTTTAAGAGCCGTCGCTGAACCGGAAGGTGACGATTATTATGACAAGGGACAAGGAGAAAGCGATAATGAAGATTATTTCGAAAAAAAGGAATGGTCCGACTTAAATAGACCCGTTCAAGCGGTAGATACATATACGCCTCTAAACCCTAAAAATTTGTCAGATATTGAAGGTATAGTAAATATTATAACGAAACCTGTTAATGATCCTCTTACAAAGGTTTCAAGGTATCAGATTAAAAAAAATAAAAAACACAAAGAAAAACCAAAACGGGAAAGTGAAGAAGAATTTTTAGATGAAAATATATCTGAAGAAGAAAATGGCGAAACAAAAAAAGATGAGAAACCACCTAAAAAAAGAAAATTACATAGATATGAAGATGATGTTGATTATGAAGAAGGTATATCTGAGAAAGTAAAACCTAAGATTGAAACAGAAAAGGAAGTCGAGCGACGGGAAAACGAAGTAAGAAAAGCTAAAATACTTGAAAGTGTCGATGAGCTGAAAGAAAGGCATGCTGAAGAGCAAAGAATTATATCAGAGAATGCGAAAGACGAAGAAATACATAAAGAAGAAATGGAAAGAGACAGAATAAAACCTCGAAAAAATGTTGATAAATATGCTCATATTGGATCGAAATGGAAAAAGGTTACACAAGATTACAGCGATGAATATGACGATCAGGAACCAGAATTAAAAGATAAATATAAAATTAATCATTGGAAATCAACAACCACATCTTCACCTCCAAAGACAAAATCTAAGAAGAGCAAAGCTGTAGCAACAGGTAAACTTTCCGTTTTTAGAAACCCGCATTTATATATGGTAAGTGATGAAGAGGATGATGTGACGACTACTACTAGTACTCAAAGTCCTACAAAATTAAGAACTCCAAAGCCCAAACTATATTCTTCGCGATATTCTAAGTCACCAGAAGAAGATTATGTAAGAATATCCCTTGTACCAGAGGATAATTCCAAAGAAGGAGAACCGACGTTGTTTTTTCCTAAAGTAAAAAATCGTCGGAAATTACGTATAAAGACAACAAGTGCTCCTAATTTTAGTGAAGAAAAAGCTACATTAACTACTGGATCAGAGACAACTGGACCAGATACATCACTTACTAACACAGCTTCTTCTTCTGAGGATGCTGACTCATCTGCAACTCACACGTTAGCATCTACAACCAATACTTTAGCACCGTCGGTATTAGATACTGCTTCAATAGCAGATCTGGATTCAAAGTCAGCTTCATCAGATAAAAAACCAAAAAAAGAAGAAATAAAAGATGAAAACTATGACGTCAAGTCAGGTGAGTCAAACTACATTAAAATCATTACTTAAATAAGATCATCTAGTTAATCCATTCAGTATAATTTTAAGACACAATAAAAAAAAGTATTGAACCAAAACAAATATCGTATGAAGTAAGTAAGAAGGAAAAGTATATTTTTAAATTTTCTGGAAATATTATCTTATTAGATTTTGGATGTGATCTTTTCAACACATTTTTGTTTTATTCTCTTTTGTGTCATCCACTTTTCTTATTAACAATTTAATAAGGAGTATTCTACAAAGTTAAGGCAATGCAAAAGAGCTCCTTTTATATTTAGTTTGAATACTACTAGTATTTTATTCCTACCTTCTACAAACAAACAAACAAACCATTTTGAAATATTAGTGTAAATGGAATTTGAAGTTGATAGACAATTTGTTTTGTCAAAGAGAATGTATTTGTGTTTAGAATAAACTATATAACAGGATAAACTCAGGCAATTTCGCAGTACTGTAAGATCTTATTTTACAATATATCTCGGTTACATGTTCCATTTACGGAAATAATCGTTATTTCAAAAAAATATGATTCTGAAAGGAAATATTATAGATATAGTCTTTAAATATACTAGAGAAATACAATTCAAAAATCCAATTACGTTTTCTTTCTTCTATTCTTTGTTCTTTATAGATTTAAAAAGTTATTCACTTGAGATTTAATATATCTTTAATCCTCGGGTTCTAGAGATAATACAAAACACTTTTCTCTTTGAGAAATATTAGTAAATACATAATTTATAAAAGATTCTATGACTAGTTGCTAGATAATTATATTATGCTTGTTTCCGCTTAAGGCTCTAATATATTTTTAATATAATAAAGCTAATGAAACGAGAAATATATTTCTTAATATCACGTTATGAATGTTTAATACAATATAGTAAATTAATGAACTGAAAACAGATTTATATCCGTTGCTATAAAATAACTCATCGATAGGCAGCCATCCACTAACGCAATTACAGATTTATATTGTAGTGTCGCATAAAAATTGTGTCGCTAAAAAAAATGTGTCGCATGACTCACTACTACACTTCACGCCACGTATCAGGTTGTATATTTGAAATCAATATTTAGTTTCTACGATCTTGCGATGCCTTTGGTGTAAAATATTAAAAGAAAACCCTTATTGGATGGAAAGTCAAAAGAGTTAATAAAATTCTAATAATGAAACATATTTTAGGATAAAGGTAAATAATATGTTTCGGTCGAAATATTTTCATTACTTAAAACTTATTTGTACCTAACTTACTAAATATCTAATACGTATGTTATACATACATATATATTTTGAATATAGATTATTTAAATGTTATATATTGTGTTAATGATTTCTGTAAGAACGTAAGTGGGAGGTCGGTAAATGTATTAAATTGATAAAATGGATTTAACAAATTGCTGCCACTCGAACCCTTCATTAATTTGTAGAAAATTAATATTGAAATTATAATAATTATAAATTCGATAAAACATTACAATAATTTGAATAACAACTGTGTTAATGTGATCTCCATATATCTAACTTTATTAAATAAATATAAATTGAAAATTTTATCTACAGGAGTGGAAGTTTAACATACACCTTTGTGGTTAAAAACAAAAATATATATATAATTCATATGTTTTTTACTAAAAATACTTTTAAATATAAATACTTGCCAATACCAACATTTTTAATTAAAATTAATTATAAAAATAATAACGCTAAAAAAAACAAATTCTCAACAATTTCCCCTAAATCTGTAATTATTGATTAATTAAATATTTATCATATTTAAGTCATTAACCTCTTACGTTTTTTGTGTACAAAGTTCATAAAGTTCATAATAACTGCGCTAACTGCAACTTAAAAGTTTTATCAACTGAACTAACAAATTTTGTTCTAAGATTTTAGAAAAACAAAATACTTTTTTTTGTACGTTCTTATAATGTTTATATTGTCTGAAGCTTGCCTAAGTCAAAAATATATAATGCAGTATAAAATGACGCGGTGACGATCAAAAGATCAAATAATTGATTGATAGTTGCAAAAACATTTCAACGCATAATTAATTCACCAAGAAGATAACAAATATTTTATCCGTAAAACGAGATGTCATAACTAAACATTTTGTCATAACTTGTAAAACTTTTAAAACATGCTGTGAAATATGACCTAGATTTAGAAGAAATATAGGAAATGTACAATATATATAGATATACATATCTCGTTTTGTTCAGAATATTTTACAGAGAATGTATATTTAAAAAAATCATACAATATAAAAAAATAACTTTATAACATCACTTATACACTACACAATAAATGAATTTTATTTCAAAGTAATCCATTTTTAAAACGAAATTTGTACAAAACAAAATATTGTTTTGTACTCGGTACTTTTAGATTAAATACCCAAAAATCAATACAGTTGCTAACGTGCGGTTATAATTCTTTAGTGTACCTTTCAGCGTGATAAATGACGTTTTGTTCCGACAATGTGCCACACCGAAAAACTAATTCACTTTTACTTTATTGCACAAAGCTGTCTTTTGTATGGATTATAATAAATAATATAGTTTTGTTGAATTTTTATTATGTATGAATGAATGAATATATGAATAATATATGAAACCATTGTATTTTAAATTACGGAACATGTTATGATTTAAAAATAAAATAGTATCATGTATGGAATCCAAAATATATATATTTAATATATGTATTTTTCTTCTAAATGTATTTTAAGTTTAAATTATATCTACAAAGACGTTTTATTTGTAGATATAAATAGTTATAGCTATCAATATAGTCACGGTCTGTCTGTAAACTGTCGCAGTTAACAATGATTGAATTTTTACCGCAAATAAAAATAGTTGAATGATTTCAGATTCTACATTTATAATGTAATCATTTCTATACATAACGAATTATGTAAATATAATTGAGTAAGACATTTGAAGCACGGTACCAATTAAAAACAAAATGAAACTCATACAAAAGAAAACCGGATGAAGTTTTTAGTCTGCTTTTGTCGGTTTTTTAACAAAAGAAGCTACAACCTTTTTATTCCGAAGCTATACATTCTAATATCGTAACTATTCTAACGGTGTCATATTTTTTTTACGTTTTGTAAACCACAAAACAAGTTCACCTTAGTTTTTGGAATATTAGTTGTCTTCATTTACTGAGATTTAACTTTCATAAAAATAAAGTAAACTTAATTTTTTTTTCATAGAGTAATCTGATTATAATGTCAATATCATTGATTTTTTACTCTTAATTTCTAAATTAGGACTGGTCTTTCTTCCCAAAATAACAACTAACTTACCTTTGGTCATGAATTACTTTTTTTATTTCTTTATACCCTTATGTTTTCAAGAGAAGTAAATGCCAAGTGGGTGCAGATTAATGTGATAGAAAAGAATGTTACATAACAATTTAATCAAATTAAAATGGTTTCAGACTAGAAATAATTGTATCGGAACATCGCAGTGCAAATAGAAAGTTTAATGAAAAAAATAGAAAATTTTACGGTAAAATGGATTCACCTCATTTCATTATTCATTACTAGGAAATTATAAAACAAATGACACAGATATATATTAAGAAGACACCAAGCTTTGATATATTAATCTAAAACTTCAAATGGTAAAGCTACAAAATACGTTTAGAAACTAAATATTTTTTAAAACTAGTTAATTTTAAAAATAAGATTGCAATGAAAAAGATAGATAAGGTATGCCTGTAAAAAAAAATCAGCTGATCGTGTAAAAACTAGGATATTGGAATATAGAACCCGTTTTAAAAACAAAACAACTCATAGAAATTTAAATTCCCATTATTTAAAAAGCTAGACAACCAGACAGCTATAAAATAAACTCTCAAGTATTACAAGGCAGCCTATAATTATAGTATGCTAATATTATTTAAAAGTTATTACAATTAAATAATAAGATTATTTTACTAAAAAAACTATTTCTTTTTAATTTAACGTCGTTGGTAAACCTTAGAAAATAATATTAGTTATTCAAGTTTTACTTAGCAGTTGCTTTATTTTATAAAATTTATGTTTTTAAATTATTCTCAAGTAATCCTGAGGTTTTGAAAATTATCCTAAGGATGAGATACAAAAAATTACATACTCAATAATCACCGCATTGTTTCACAATTATTACGATTATTACCGAAAACATTTCAAGGAGCTAATGAAGTCATAGGCGTCTTTGTTTGGTGTGTCCAATAATTATAACTTGTAAAGTAATTCGACTTAATTTTATTGGATTATTAAGCATATATTTATGAGATTAGTCCATTAAAATCTGTAGTGTGTAAATACCCTTATTTTCATCTCAACAAATATTCAAACCGCATCATTCTTTCCGTATCTGCATTAATCAAATGGTAATCAGTAAATAACCAAGGAAAGCATTTTTATGACACAACTCTTTTAGTTTGATTAAACTGTAAAAAGTTAGTTTAAGTCTAATGTTATGCAAAAGTTAACATCTAAAGAAAATGAAAGTATAACTAATGAAAAATAATAAATGTAAATAATTTATTACAGCACGTAGATAATACGTTATTCGGGTTGAGACACGATAAAGTTTTTTATTATATTTTATAAAATAAGTCACATAAATATTTGGAATAATCATATGATTTTGCGTTTTATTGCACCAAAGAGAAAAACAATAATTTTTACAATAATATCTTTTTATTACAATTGATCACTGTGGGAACCTGCGGGAATAAAAGGTATATTTTTTCTAATTTCATCAAACTGTTTATTTTTACAGGAAAAGGAAAGAAATACAGCGCAGAACACGACGAAGAACATGAAGAACATGGGAAGAAGGCCTATGAGGTATGTTCTATTTTATTTAATTAAAATTTCTTATGATCTTGAGGTCCTGAGCACAGATGAGCTAGAAATAGTTTTTTATTTCACAAACTTGGCCAGGTACAAAAAAAAGTACTTATTAGTCCTAAATACTTATTTCAATGTCATTCGAATTTTCAGTTGACAATGTAAGTAGAATTGATATAGTATTAATATTAAAACGCAATAAAATCATATTCAGAATAACAAATATCCTGTAAATTCAAGCACAATAGAAATGGGAAAGAGTCAATAAATCCAGTGGTGGTATTGACGCCATATTGGATATTGGCTTCCGAACAAACATATTGAATGTTCTATGATTGCAACCGATATGAATATGAATGCAGTTCGTTTGTGATAAATCTGGTTTGAAATGGTTATTTTTCTATTTATTCTGACATAAACCTTTATTACACAATATCTATTGCAAGGAGTTTGTAAGTCAATAATAAACCTTGGAATATAATGATATTTATTATTTATGTTATTTATTTATTTATGTTCGTAGGATTTCTATATATTGTACATTTACAATATATAGAAATCCTACGAACTAATTTATTCTGCTATCCTATGAAAATGTGAGGATTATCCGGAGTGAATATTATCCCATATGTTGACTTTTATAACAAGTCATCCCCACATCAAATTTTATAAAAATCGGTTTTGTAGTCTTTGAATGATGCACGGAATAACATATAGACAAAAATACAAAAAATAAGTCTATACAGAGTTCTTTGGATGTGTGTTCTGTCACATGAGTATGTGAGTGTGAGTACACGTACATATTATATGTGATATTAATCACAAAATATGAAATAATAAGAGAACATATAACATCGAAGGATGGAGCCAAGATGAGAAACAATCAGGCAAGGAAACCACAAAGTTTGCATCCTCGAATCAAGCTTAAGCCCTGGTACTATTATTATAATGTGGCCGTAAGTTCAGTATTAGTTAATAACAAGAAATAATAAAAATAATTACCCAACCCCCCCACAATCAACTATCTAATAATGTTATAATTTACTACAATATTTCATGGGGGTCGTTGACTTATTCATTTGTGAGTAGCCATTGTATATAATAAGTACAATAGTTGTTTAATAACAAATTGATTGTTCGTCTGTATTCTAATCATTGGATGATCTGTTTGTTGATATCTCTAAAACAATTGACCCTCAACAATAATTGTACGTGTTTAAGGTAAATAGAAAACAACTCAAACAATACAGTTAAGACAATCATTTTAAACAAATAAAGAATTTGAGATCAGTCATTGAAACTATTAGTAAATGTATCTTGAACAAATGAAACAAATAATATGTATTTCTAAAATTTCTTTTTAAAAATGTAAAATTAATGAATTAAAGATAAATTATGCTATGTGCCTCAATACCATAATATATATATTATGGTATTGAGGAACACCATATATATATAATAGTTTTACTATAAAAAAAGGAAATATCATTTTAAAATGTCCTTTGACGACGTTAATAATACTCAGATAAGTTTTAAACAAAATCTTTATCCTTAATCCTTTCATTGAATTCAAAAAGTCTAGACCTTTTAGTCTATTTAAATTCAATAAAACTAAGAACTTTGTGGTGTTAGATACCTACCATTTGTTCTCATTTATACAATTATTTTCATTTATGATATAAAATATATAAAACACCACACGGTAAAATCACTTTTAATGTTAAACGTATGAATATCGAATTTAATTAAATTCTATTTTATTCTGACTAGTTTGATTCATGTCTGAATTAATTTCGAAAATCCGTGGTAGGAAGATGAAAACTCTCAAGTCAATTACGCCGTGGTAGAGGAACCCTGGATTTAATTAAACATTACCAAGAAGGATGGGATAAATTGGATCAGGTTTTGAATCACTTTGGATCACAAACTTTTGTTCCAATTTTCTTTTATTTTTATCATACCTCTTAATAAATATATGGCTTCTTGATATTTGAAAATGTTTTGTGTAGCTCTACTACTTCAATTAAACTAGTTTTTGCTGCTGGTTTATCTGTAAAACAATTTTAGTTAATATAATGATTAATGTTCATTAAAGTCTATATTTCATTGACTTTTTTGTAGCACTGATCAATATATGGTTTATTGTAAATATCACAAATTCTTTTCTTACTTTCTAATAAATATTTTATTCATAAATTTACAAAACAAATATACTCAACCAGTCTAGTCATTTATAAATACACGACTACCAACAGACTTTTCAAAGATTGTAATAAATAAAAATCAATATAAATAAGGCTAAATAACCAAACTTCATTTCAAAGGCCGTTCACAAAGAAGTCAAAACCGACAAAGGCCACCATGACAAAGAAGACCATTTGGACAAGTACGACGACCAAGATGGCATCGAAAAAAGTCACCTCGACGAGAAGAAGCACTACGGCATCCATCATCACGAAGAACATGGGAAGAAACACGCCAAAGTAGGTTTGGTTTCTAAACGAAAAATATAAACTATCTACAACTGGGTTTAAGATTTAGGTTTTCTGGAATTTTATTCGTTAGAGTAAATCTTAGAGAGAGTTAGCTTTGATACAATCATAAATTCATAAAATTAATCTGTGTAAAAGGATTATCTCTAATTCAAACTTAATAATTATACAGTACAGTATCTATAATTATATTTATAATTATAATTATAATTATATTTCATTTTCTGTTTCTCAGTATGAAGAGTCGGGTAAACACTCGAAAGGACACAGCACAAAAGGAAGTCACGACATCCACAAAAAAGACGAATATGAGAAAAAAGTCGAATTCTTCGAAGAGGAAGGTGACTCCTTCGACGACGAGGGCCACGGTGGACACCACAGTGAAAAAGAACATTCATCGGTAGGAAAATTTAATATATATTTACAGAAGAGAATGGAAAAAGAGGTAACATGTGATAGGTTATGAGTATTAAGTCCTTTAAAAAAACTAGGACAATACCAGTCATCAGACATTATATAGATTGTTAATAAGATTAAAAAGGTGATTAAATTATATATACACCGAGATGGTATCTCCCCTTGGAATATTACACAAAGATCTAGCTTATTTACCACCAGACCGGCTGCTGTTTATTATGACGTTGAATTTTTTTCACAAGGCAAAAAATAAGAAAATAGCTTCATTATATTTATTTAATATTGTCTAATATTATATCAAATATTATTTTGTTAATGTTGTTTTGTTAGAAAAATGTTTCTAGTCTTGCTAGTACATAAAAGTAATTTATCTGTAACGCATATACAAAATAAAATTGCACCTAAAAGATTTATTTTAAACTTGCTTTGATGGTTATAACTTCTAAGTAGTTTTGAATTATATATTTAAAAAGTACAAAGGGTTTAAAAAATCATATTTCGTAATTGCTAAATGTTTTGCATTAATCATAAAATAGTTTATAATTGTGAAATTTAATTTGAGTTGCATTCAAGGTTAAATGCTAATTTACGTTTTTGTTTATTTTAGTTCCGCTTCGATGATACGGTCAAGTCCAATTATCAATGCACAGACATGCTGCGAGATGATTTCTTTTTAATGTTCTTATTTTCTCATTTCAGTATTATTAGTATTACATTATAATATTAAACTAATTACTTATTGACGTTAGCGAGACGTAAATAGTAAACTAGTTGTAGCTACTTCAAAGAGTAAATATGGTCTAGTTCCAGTAAAGTTTAATTAATTCTCAACTTGAAGATCCATGTTTCTTCTTTAATACTATTTGAATAATTTCATAATAATCTTAAAGGACAGGACATATTAATAAATATACAAATGCTAATTTAATTTAATTAATTATTCATTATTAGAAAGAAAGCTGACATCGAGATAAATAGCAAAAACAATTTTATATTTCATAAAGTTTGGTTTAAAATAATATTTTATATTTATCATTACATCTGAATACAGCAAATATTGGAAAAAATATAATATACACCTACGGAATAGAAGTCCTGTAGGCTGTAACACTACGGTGTCTAATATATATATTATTATCCAGGGCGATCACTACAAGAAAGGCTACAAGAAAGCCGGCTACGCGGGGCACTCGAAGGGCGAGACGGGGCATTTTGGAAAGGGGGCTCACGGATTTCATCATAAGGTATATTGACTTTCGGCTGACATTCTTTTTATGATCTGTATTATTCACAATATTTATTTAATAAAAATACGTTACTAAAAAAAAACTCCGACAAACTACTGAATAATTTGTAGGTCTTATTATGTTAGGTCTTATCTTAAGTTCAATAATGGTCATCATCTTGATAATATAATAACTATTTAAGGGTCACAAGCAGTCTGCCGGCCATGACTCCCACGGCAAGCATGGGGCGGCTCACCACAAGAATGGTGGTGGGGACAATGGCAGAAAGTGGATCTACCACCACGGCCATCCCGCCAAGACTGCCAACCTGATTGTAATAGACCGACGGGCGGATGCCTACCAACACGGCCCTCTGTACTACGGATAGAATATAGTACAGTTCTAGAATTTAATTAATTTAATTGTAATAACAGTATATTTTATAATTAGTTTCAACTGTAAATTTGATGGTCTTTATTAGTTAGCTTTTTGTTGTCTTAGAATATTTTAATTTTAGTGAAATGTGATTTAAGATATTTGTTTGGAAAGCATACATTAATATATATTAGTATAAAAAGGGAATCAATTCCTCTCTGAAATAAAACCCAAAGAATTTTAAAATGCTTAAAAGAAATTATTTTAATCTTCATATATAATTAATAAGTTAATTTTAAGGAATATCACGTTTTGTTTTATGAATATAAAAAATGTAATGGAAAATGTATCTTAATAATATTTTATAATATATTATTATTGCATTAAGAGGTACTAAATTGTAAAGTTTCCTAAATATTAATTATACCAGAACAGTCGTTACTGATGTAATGATAAGTTGTTTTGACGTATCTCCGAAACATGCGGACGGATAGACAGGCCATCTGATACCACGCAGGGCTTTGTTTTGTGACTCTAGATGGTAACAATTTTATTATAAACTGTTAGCCTATTCGAGTATAATTATGTGAATGAAAGTATGAAGTTTGTATAACAAAATAAATTTTGTATATAATTTGCTCAATTAAGAATAAAAATATCGTCTCTTTTTCTCGCCATTTTTTTCCTTTTGAAACATTAAATCCAATTACCTTTTTTACTTAAGTTACAAATATCAAAATAGATACTATTAAAAATAAAACTCATCAATATTTGCTTGTATTAAACCATCAAAATATAAAAGAAATCAATAGTGGAAATAACTAAAAATATATTTTTTTTTATATACTTCTTACATTGATCAGTTTGGTTGAGGTATTCTTGTAAATAAAAAAAAACCCTATTTTAGTTTGCCGTTTGTTGAAACGTTTATCAAAAACATTAATATGATATTTAAAATAGGTCTAAAAATTAATTAAAAATATTGTAAAAAAAATTTTTGGAGACCTAAAATTCCTAAATTAATGGATTACCTATTGGAGTCATATACTGAATATAATTGAATCATGTTTTTTAAAAAAATATAGAGGATAATGAAAACAGATACACAGTGTAGACTGTAGATGTGTGAGGGTTGTTTATTAAAAAAATGTGGGAAAATTAAATATGTAATATTTAATCCCTAGTCTAATAATATAACTGGAAAACAGATCCCTTATAATGAAACATTTTCTGGAAGTACATTCTGCATTACGTAACCAAGACATAATAATTAATATACGTTAAGGATTTTTGTATCATGAGATAAAAATGTAAAATAAACATTTTATAATAAATAAGATGTATCTGATATTAAAGATAATACTTTGATATTCGTGACATTTTAAAATAGAACGGAGTATGTTCAGTGAAGTAAACTTTCGTCGTGTTCTTTGACGACCGACAGACCGAGATATTACACATACATGTACTTCACAAATGCATTGAACATTTACGTAAAATATTTGTATCTGCATATATATTCATAGCATTTATATTAAAGACAAAATAAACTTTATATTTTACGGGTTAGAGCTCCTAGTAATAATGCTTCACCTATATTAATGTTCGGTTTTGATTTAATTTCCCTGGTATTGTTTAATTTAGTATTTTATAAAATTATAAAGAAAACATATAGAACTTGATTTGGCATTAATTTTTGCCAACAATTTTTTTTAAAATAACCGAACGGAACGGTCGATAAATTAAGAAAGAACGTTGTGTTATTATCATAAAATTTTCCATAATGTAATAACTAGAGGCGTCCCACTAGCAGGTTATTCGGAATTTATCAGTTAGAATGTAATTAACCTCCATGCCTTTGTACCCAGTGTACTAAAATGCAATATATGATACGGTATGCTTTTGTTAAGCAACTAAACATTTAGTATGAAAATGTTTATAAAACTAACTTCTAAGATCTTGCATAACCACGTCCCAGCGATAAGAAATAATAGCCTGAAACAAGAGTTTATTCAGCGACACCAAAGCTTTACGATACACTTCCGCTACGCCTTAACTTGGTACTACACTATTTTGAACACCGAGGCAAGACATTACGTGTCTCACTACGTATGTTTCCTTTAGGTAAGAAACATATCAGATTTCTTCAGAGAATTGGATATGTCAAGATAAAATATGAAACAATTATGAACCAAAGTTTAGTCGATGACAGTTTTACTAGATAATAGATGAGAGTAAGGAGAAAATAGATAAAAGAAAAGGTAAAAAGCTAACGACTTTTTAATTACAGCGGAGATAACACAGGATATTAGTCTTTTGTATATAAAAAGGTTTCACTTTTGCTTCATTATCAGTGACTTGAGCTTACCAACTAAATAATATAATCTCTACTGTAATATAAGTTGAATCATTTATATTTCATATTAACACTTTTCACTGTTATCCTGTATTGGAATTTTTAAAGTTCCCTATAAATTAATATATATTCAGAATCCCATACAAAAAAATCCTAAATAATAAAATGTGTTCATTGCGTCGTGTTTATTCTCGATAAATCAGAAGAATATTAAAACAAAATAAAAGGATTTTATATTTCATGATAATAATGATTACCTGTTTTTCATCAGAGCAGTGTGGTTAAACTATAAAAGAGATTTCTTATATTCTGAATAATTTCCTAAGGGAGTGTTACCTGAGTTGCAGTTTTTCATTAATTTTACTTATTATATAGCTTGTCATTATTTGGGTCTATTGTAAAATATATAAATATGTATAAATAATATTTTTATAATGGGCTCTTATATCGTATATAATCGTTTTATGTACAATAAAACGTTTATTTTGTAGCAAATAACTGTTCTAGAATACGATTATTTTATTGGTAATATATGTTATAGAATCCAGAAGTAAAGATGAACAATACATAACTATGTAATAATATTTTAGTCAAAGCTTTTCAGTAAAGCATTAGTTGTAACAGTACAGAAAGTCAGTGGAATCTCACGTCACGTCCTATTCTGAAATCGGGAGTTACGTGCATCACATGAGGAATATTTTTTAAAAACTGTACACCATTTTTAAAAACCTTTGAATTCCAGCATTCGAATTTAATTTATTTATGTTTGACCAAACAATAATAGATATATATTTTTTTACTTAACACTTTTCATAATTATAATTAAAAAAAACCGTAACCCTAACAACCAATTAACCAATGCACAAATTTTTCTTCTGTCGGTCACAAACACACACGATATTTTTTCCAATCAAGATTAAAATTACAAGACCTTTATAAATGACTTTTGGATTGAGTTTGTGTAGATCAAAATGTGATTCCAATCTCTGACCGATATTTCGATTATCGATTTAGGTCCTAAAAGAAGCGGCAGGAACTCTTTTTTTAAGGAGGTACCTATTTAAAGAATTATAAAATGTTCATTAGGGTTTTCTTTTGTTTAAATTGTCTAGTTTAATATTGAAAATGATTATCTTGGTATATTGTCACAATTTCAGACACTGGCTATAATTGTAACCGGACAATACTGAGTATTATATAAACTATGTCATTGTTAAATCCAACTGATGTCCAGCATAGACATGCATTAGGTTTGTAAAAGTTTATTAATATGATTCAAATATGACTTATTATATTACAATTGTTTAGAATAGTGATACTATTGTTTTACGTTATAGTAATATGCAATGATAGTATTATGTAAGTTGACATAACATTGTAGTAAAATTATATGTTATGGATAAATAGAATTGTTTGTGTTATATATTTTTGATATAAAAAATATCAAAATGTATATTTTTAAAAGTATCTACGTTAATTAATGACAATTCACGGCAATAATCCCCCGTACGTACTACTTATATCCGATAGGTTCGCTCTTTATATTTAATTTAACGAGTTCTCTTTATTAAAAAGGCGCCTATACTTAACAGTATGACATGTTTAATGTAACAGGATGAAATTAATATTATGATAAACGTACCTTGAAAGCCAGTATACCCTACTGATTAGGTACCAGAAAAATAGATATTTTTCAGTTCTAAGTAGGTAGGAGAAAAACGGAGATTAATAAGTTAACGGAAAATACGTAATAATATTAATATTGATAAAAAACTTATTTAAATCGCCATCTTGTAAACATTCGAGATAACCTTTGAAACACATAGTAAAATTCCAGCGTAGGTCGCCCCTCCTACTCGCATTTTTGAAAGCTTATGTTAGTCGTTATTGCTATTTATTATATTGTCCGCGGTTTGTTAGATTTTATTGAATCCGTTTTTTCTTATTTTTCTTTTATTCTTACGTTTAATAGATTAGCAACTCAATGTAATTGAATTTATTATTATTAAAATAATTTACTTTTTTTATTTAAAAATAGTAGTTATGAGGTAAGTACCTTCTCCCAGATCAATCAAGCATAATCACTTTTTTTTAGCATCTTCATATGTTCCACTTAGGTTTTTAAATAAATATTTTATAAATTAGGAACATATGGGAAAAAATGTCTTCAAAAATAAATGTGTCCCATTGTAACATGAAGTGAACATTCTTGTAAAATAAGAATTAAATGTGACCTGATTTAGAATTTTTATTTTACAAGCTAAAACCTTTGTTAGGTTTCAGGTCACTGCGTCAAGACGAATGTAACGCTGTACAATTTCCCTTACGAAATGAAATTCCCGACTCTTAATGAGCTCCAGGCTTTGACATTGTGTTCAAAATATAATCACCAGATATAAGTATGTGTCAACATTATTGTAATGACTATCAATATAGGTAAATAGAATACCTATAGTAAATAGAATCTGTGTTTTAGATTTTCTTTATATGTATTTAAAAACTATTATTAATATGGGCTGGACTATTTTAGTAAATATAGACATATCACATACATCCATTTTTATTCAAATCATATTAGAAGGTACTTTTGAACATTAAATTTGAATATAAAAAAAATCAAGTCATTTCTAGGGCATTTATCCCCGTTCAAAGATGTTGAAGGGTAGACTGACGGAAATTACTGGTTGATATAGACCTGACTGTAGTTTAGCCTCGGACGAGATTTGATATTTGTGATGTATAGTTAGAGTTAATCGCAAGATTATAGATAACTTAGTTTAAATGGTAGCTCGTTATACCTTTTGAATGTGTTAACGGATATGAAAAACCTTTTGAATTCATATTACATTTGATAATATAAAAAAAAAATCAAAAAAATCAATAAAAATCAAAAGCGAAGCCTTATTCAATATTAGGCGCGGCTCCTGATTGGATTCTCATGATGGACACGTATGAAAAGCATTACAAAATCCCTGGGGATGTTGGTGTTTCGTCATCCAGACCGGACTTATTCCTGTATTCGAAACATCTGAGGCGCGTGATACTTGTGGAGCTTACTGTTCCTTGGGAAACAAACATCCCAAGGGATCACACATTCAAGCTCAATAAGTATTACGAACTGACCAACGAACTGATCAGGAATAAATTTATAGTTAGTTTGTACGCGGGAGCGAGAGGTATAACAGCAAAATCTCTCTATAGCCTACTTAAAGACCTTGGCCTTTCTAGAACAAGCATCGGTTCATTTCTAGAACGTATTTCAAAAGCGGCATTAGTAGGTTCTTTCCAAATTTGGTTAGGTAGGGAGAGGAGTGTGGAGGGTGAAGGTGAGCGTTTTTGCGCACAATAAAAGGGCCCCTTGAACCTACTCCTGGGTCGCAAGTCCCAGGCACTGCTTGCACTCCTCTCCTTGCAACGCGATGAGCCCGGCACCCGCACGGTGAATCCATGGATTGCTAAGAAGCTTCGTCTTGTCTAACAAACTGTGTACCGCCTTAATGTTTGTCTAATATGTTTTTGTATTACCTAATAAATAATTTGAGACCTCCACTTCTTATATAATAGGTATATATTTCCTATCTTATATGTGTCAAATTAACAAATCGTAATGGTGAAGTGTTTTGAGTTAGACTTTGAACTGTTTTTATTTTTTCAACGATTTACGCGCTAGCTTGAAAAATGTATACACGTAATGTCTCTACAAATGCATGCCAGTGTACCACATTTAGAGGGGTATATCTTACCTACACGCTTTTTTCGTTTATTAACAGACACATTGTAAGATAAGTAAAGGTATCTTACTTATGCAATTAATATTAATTAATAGTCATATTGCACAACATTTTACGTAATATCAATTCAAACAATAATAACCAAATTACCACCCGACTTAAATATTTATATTTAATTGAATTATAAGTTTACTAGAGCTTTTAATCCTTTCTGATGTAGGTCCTTATTAGGTATATTAGATTTAATTTTGACATGTTTGTCATTTAGATATAATTAAATTAATTGCCTTCGACTTCGTACGCATAGATTACAAAGTATTCTTTCCAGATCCGTTTGCTAAATTACTTTTCATAATTTGTGTCTACGATTTTTTTTATTTTAGCCGGATGACAGGGTTCTAACCTTAAAGGTCCTAAATATTCATAAAAAAATTTGCGGCTGCCTAAATTGTTTTTCTATCCCTTGAGAAAGATACGTTTATCGGAATGAAAGTGCCTTATGTCTTTTTCTGTCCCTGAAGTATGTAACAAATTCGATGATGATCAGTCGAGTAGTTAAGTTTTTTTCTCAAGTCTTACTTACTATTAACTCACATTCGCATTTATAATATTAAATTTAATTATTTATAACACTATGTTACTAAGTTTGAATATTTTAATTTTTATGGTTGCGATAAAATTATTCATTTTCATTTTGACGATGCCGTTTTATCAGTTCTTATTAGCTTTATAGGCCGATCAACATGAAATGAAACATTTGAGTTAGGTAATTGTTATATTAGGTATTAATTATATGCAGTGTGCGGTCGCTAGTGCCGTCATCTGGCGCGTCCCCCGGGTTGCGGATAGGGGGGGTCTTCACCGGCTTCGGCCGGCGCGGACAGCTACTAGCATATGTGGCTGCTTGTTTTTCGGAGCGAGCATTGCACGGCCACAAGATCTCGTATGCCCGCACTGAGCGGGAACGAGGGCTAGACGGACGGAGCTTGCTCTAATCGTCTGGCTACGAGAAAGAAAACCTCTATAATAAATTACCCTTTTTTGTGTTTTGTCTTGTCCTGTTTTGTTGTTTTCTTCTGCGTGTTTCTTTGTCCTCTTTTAGATGTTTTGTGTTGGTCCGGCGGTTCGGTGCTTGCCAAAGGGCCGGGTAAGAACGAGAGCGCCCCAACAGTCATGGAAAGAAACGATTCAAAAATGAGTCCCCAGGCGGGTGCTGAATCCCGCACGGCCGCTGCTGTCGTCTGCCCCTCGTACTCTGGGGGGGGCAAGAATCGTTTACGAGCAGGAGCCCCTGCACAGGTCGACACCACACCGACCTGTCTAAACAAAAATAGTGTGAGGCGTGGTGAGGCAACGGGGGCTGTGGTTCTGACAGACTCTGACGATCTGTCAGAACCACAGATCGCCGGTAGGAAAAGAATCCACGGGGTTCTGCGAACCCTGGGTCGAGGAGCTGGGTTGGCGAAGGCGAAGGCCGATCTCGCCGTACGCCGCCGTACTGAGCGCTCGAGCCTTCCCCGGGGGGGGTGAGAGCAGGTTCTGTCAGGCGCGCGCCGGTATCCAACGAAGACCTTTCGTCGGAGGTGCAGCCTGCGCTGGACTTGTACAGCTTAGGTACGGATGAACTCCGGGGCGTCGCTGGACAACATGCTGCTACGATTATCGCAGTTAGCACGAAGTCCAGAAACCTTAAAGGTACGATGGTCAAGGCCCTGAGGTTGGCTACCGACAGTTTGTTGGAAGTCGTGTTGGCCTTGACCAATCGGACGGAACCGGAGGAGGTGACTCGAGTTCGGGCGGACAATGCCCGCCTGCAACACGAGGTGACCGCCATGACGGCGGAGGTAAGGGCGGCGAGAAAGGAGATAGCTGAGGTAAGGGCGTAGGCGGCCACAGCCGCGGTTTCGGCGCCAACACTGGAGGCGGACTCCTTAGAGGAGCTGAAAAGCTCCATCATAACCTCAGTCGGGGTTATGGTGACCGCTCGCCTGAGGGGGATCGAAGACCGGCTTCTCCCAGAGAAGAGTCTTCGACCTTCGTTAGCAGCGGAAAGACGGAGAGAGGCGGCCGCTCCCACGGTCACGGATCGGCTGCAGGGGCGCCCAGTGCCGGTCTTGCAGACTAGGCCCGTGCCGTCGGTGATTCGGCGAGCACCTCCGGTGGACACACGACCCCCAGCAGCGCCTGTTGTTGCTGGGGATAACTCGTGGTCCACTGTTGTCCGAAAAAAGGGGAAGAAGTCGTCTCCAACAGTTGCGGGGACCGACTTGGGAAAAAGGGGGAAGGGAAAGGAAAAGAAAGGGAAGAATCAGGGGCGAGGTCTACCCACGTTGCCGGCTCCGCGGACTCCTGCAGTGCTGTTAAAACTGCAGAGCTACGCGATAGGCAAGGGTATGACCTACGCCATGGTTTTGAGGGCTGCCGGCGAGAGGGTCAACCTCTCGGAGCTTGGTCTCTCAGACGGGCTCCGCATTAGGCCGACGCAGGGGGGTGCCAGACTCCTGGAGTTACCGAACGGTACTCCGGAGCAGGCAGAAAAGCTGGCGGCGAAGCTTCGCCCAGCTCTGAGAGTGTTGGCTGACGCCGTCCGTCCCGTTAAGCGGGTGGAGGTCCGAATAAAGGACCTGGACGACTCAGTCACCAAGGAGAGTCTAGTGGAAGCGATTTGTCGCATCACTGACTGCCCTGGCGAGGCCCTCCTTGTGGGGGTGATCCGCCGGGGCGGCTACGGGGCATGGGCGTTTCCTTTGCCCGGCTCCCCGTCGATGTGGCAAAACCGGTCGTAGACGCGGGAAGGATCCTGGTGAGCATGAGCTCAGCCAGGGTGGAGTTGCTGGAGGCGCAGCCGCTGCGCTGCTTCAGGTGCCTTGCACCTGGGCATGTGCGTGCGGCTTGCCCGTCCGCGGTCGACCGTAGCGCCGCCTGTTTCCGGTGCGGTGGTGAGGGGCATACCCGAGCCACTTGCACCGGAATGTTGCGGTGCGCGGTCTGTGTGGACCGAGGCCTTTCAGCGACCCACCTATTGGGGAGCCGAGTGTGCAAGGCTCCGCGAGTTCGAGGATTAGCACCTGGTGCGAAACCCTCGAGCGCGGAGCCCAGCACGGAGCCGGCTGTGGCTATGGCAACATAGTCACATCGAGCTCCAGCGGGGGAGGCTGCGAAGGAGAAGGGTTCAGCCTATTCCTTCCCAGCCGTAGGCCTAGGTGAGAGGGAGGGGCGACCTCTCTCACCATTGCACTAGGTCTATGAGGTAGGGGTACACTGGTTGCCCGGGGTACCCTTATCGGGGGGAGTTCCGCCGGGGCGTCACGGTGAGTGCGAAAGCGATCCCGTGGCGTCCCATTGTAGCGATGAGGGCAGCCTTTGGTTTTTTAGTGGGGTGCCATAAAAATGGCAGCGTTTCCTATGCTGCCGGGTGCCGCACATACCGCCCGGCCATCGCCTTCCTGGCCTGGGTGACGATGCGAAAACGCATTTTTAAAACGATAAAAAAATAAAAAAAAAAAAGGTATAAATTATATGGGGGGCGAACGCCGGGAACCTCCTCGTGGTGCTCCCTGGGCAACAACTGTTACAGAGAACCTTCGGGTTCTACCGTTGGCTAATACCCAGCGCGGTGGGGGTTGGTCATGGGGGTTCGTGCCCGGTCCATGGCTGACCATGGCGGGTAACCTTTCCGGGTGGCCTGCCTTGTGGGGGGGATCGGGTCTCTTTCCATCGTGGATCGCGTTGGAAAGTTGGCCTGGGCGTCGAGGGTGGGAGGGCGCAGGCCTTCTTTGCCGGGGTCCGCTGCGTGATCGCTCCTGGTACTTCTCTGAGAGCAGAGTGGATTGTGGCGTGGGTCCGTAGCTGTGTGGGGGGGAGGCGCGGCGGTATCTTTCTTGCTGAGGGAGAGACCGTCTGCGGCGATTAGGGTCTGGACCTCTTCTACCAAGCACTGTATAGAAGGGTGCCAGGTGGGGAGACGGTCCGGGACGTTGCCTGGACTGACTGCGGGGTTCCCTCTCCGTGGATCACATCGGGGCATCGCGGTGAGTGCGAAAGCGATCCCGTGGTATCCCATTATGACGGCGGCGGCAACCGTCAGGTTTAGTGAGTAGAAGTCTCATATAACCACCTCCATCATCCCCTGGATGGAGGTGTGTATTCATGAGGATTCCTGATGTAAAAAAAAAGGTATAAATTATATACAATGCGCAAATAGTATATTTCTGTTCTGAATTATTATATCATTCATTATGAAACATTATAAACCTTTAAATAGTCTTAAAACCTTAAGATAGTCTTTAAGTCTTAAAATTTAAACTAATGAATTACGCAGAACTAACAGACACATTTTTTTAAACTTGCCAACTTTAAGAAGCTCTTATGCCTCGAACATATATGTGAAAGTCTAAAAGGTAGTCAATAAAAATACAACATCAAATTAAATAATTTTATTCCCTTATTCTTAAGTAATATAACACGCACCACGTACCTTCTAACACAAATAAGCGTCTAAGAAGATAGTAAACAAAAACGATATCAAAACTGTCTTTCCATATTTAAACACCATCAATGAATCGAATATAAAAAATTGCTTCAACAAAATCTTGCACCTAAAACTTTAGAGTATCCAAAAGATGTCCTGTCCTTATAAAAGCTTGTCTGTGTACAAATGATCTTACATATATCGTGACACTACGTTTGTACACGTGATAGTACACACTACGTCTCTAACCTACGTTGCATAAAAATAACTTACGATTACTTATTTATTTAACAACTTTTGAATACTAATTTCTACATGTTTACATTTATTTTGTGTTATTACTTTGTGTCCAAAAAATACCAAAGATATTATCTTTAGTACGTAAAATTAAAATGGCAAGAATATAGCCACAATTATAAAATATATGAGTATTGGAATGGATCATAAGGACCTCGTATTAGATAAAAAATATATATAGAGTATTAAAATTCGTTTACATTTGAGTTACAAACTTACGACATTTATTTATATAAATTATCTCCAATTATAAAGCCCTTTCACACGACTATCACTACACCGTTGGAAACCACGGACTGTGTGAAGGATACTAAGAGACGATTATTGTTTCGACATTGCACAATATATTATTAATAATTAAAAAACAACATCTAACTTATTCTAAAACGCTAACAAGCTACTTACAACGCGTTAAATAATAGTTCATTCACTTAAATGTGCTCAGTGACTTAAAGCTATTATGGGAATACATATATACTTAGTGGTATGTGTGTATGTGCGTCTTATAATTTTGTCTAAAAATGTTTCCCAAAGGAAATATGCATGTAGTTTTGAATTTTAATTACTAAATATGAATTTTCAAATATGATGAATGACGTAAATGTTGCCGACAGTTATCATTTTTATTCATAACCATATAATTTTCATATTATTATTTTTTTATATTAAACCCGGAAAAAAGGAAAGAGACAACATGAGGCACCATTCTCAAGTTATATTTAATATGTCCAATACTTTATTGACATTAAAACAATAAATTATAAATAAAATATATATGTAACACGAGACACGATTTTTTTTAGTTTCAAAATTTAAATAAAGCGAAGATAAACATATACGACATTCAATGTTAAATTAGATCAAAATTATTGTTGCCGAGTTTGGACTCTCCATTGAGACATCTAGAAATGTAAATAAATTGCTATGTGCATTATTATTATTTACGAAATAAATAATTTTACTTTACACAAGAAAATTGTTAAAAAAATGGTTACTCTTTATGGTTACGTGACATTAATCAAATACGACATAGAATATAAACGATGCAATCCACACTCTAAAAAGCTTTTGTACCAACAAGTATAATTTAAGATAACGAATCTTACTGATATATAATGAAAGAATGAATGAATGAAAATTATTGCTTTAGTGAGTAGTCAATTGATCGCGTCAAAAATTCGACTACGATGTCAGTTTAAAAAAAATGCAAAACAACTTGTCATTATATTTGTTAGCCGTTTTTTTTAAATATGTTAAATAAATAATATCCTGCTGTTTTTTAAAGTTATTAACAAAACTTCAGGGAATTTTATAGGATAAATGGCTGTTTATATATGGGACTTGCTGGACCATATAATAAAGTAAAAGTTTTGTAGAATATGATGTAAAATAACATCATAGTTTTCAATGATTTTATAAGTACATGCATACTTCCTATCCTCAATTTTCATACATTTGGCAAAGTAAAAAATCTTTTAAACTTATTTCATTTTTACAACCAAAATCATTTTTTAATTAGTGTGTATTTAAAAATAGCATTTATTTTTATTTTCCCAAACAGTTCAATAACAATGTCCTTAGCAACAATAGAACAACTCTTGAATAAGATATCCTCAGTGGGTAAAGACTGATGGTTAATGGTCTATACTCTATTCTATTTTAATGATGAATTAACAGTTTGACTAGTCATATACAGGTGGATTTTTAGATGATTAAGGATGATTTTTTATTAAGAAAGAAAGAACAAAAATAGTAATTAAGGAAATCGTAATTACTACAAAACGTGTCAAAAAACTGTAAACTTGTTTTGACGTATCCTAACCTCGTAAATGGTTTGTAATTTTTTAGATTTTTAATGAGTAGAAACAAGAAAAATAACAAAAAGTTAAATTATTATCAAAGCACGAACCATCAGAAAAAATCCAGCCTATATATTGAAAACTATCAAACATTAGTTCTGAAATAGATACAAATAGGTATCGGACCTACCTGTTTCTTGTTCGGTAATCTAATATTTTTTAAAGTATAAATTTCCATATAGGATAATATTTTCATTGTATTATTATCAAATATATATAAATAATGAAAGATGTGTTTAAATTAAGTTTCATATATATGGCAGTTGGTAGCCTCGATCAATTCGTAGTCAAGATACTCTATTAAATATTTAAGTTTATTTGGAGGTAAAAAAATAAATAAAACTAACACTATGAAGAAATACGGCATAAGGCCTCCTTGAAAATATTTTTTTAATTACATTTACTTCAGTAATAATTCCTTACAGATCCACAAAAAAACTTTTAATAGCATTTTACTTGTGCATTTAATACCATCTCAATTATTAATAATTATTCATCTAATCAAAATACATCAGATTGTAAATTGTCATACTGAGCCGATACCGTTCCATGTGATTTTAAACTCTATAACACTAACTATAGGTTTTGAAAACCACACGAGGTCTAATGAAAAATGGTATAAAATGACCCTTATTATTAGTGTACACAAGTAAAACCTAGAGCAGATCAAGCGGTTCCTCGTCAAAGTACAAGTCCCAGGGCCCGCAACTCACTGAGTCATCCAGCGACAGTCCCAGGCCTCACTCAAGGAGGGGTAAGAAGATTGCACCTCTAAGAAATAAGCTGCGACACAATAAGCCGGCTCCGGGAGGGGGCCTCTTAACAGGTCTAGGTGATGAGCCTGGGCGCGTGCAGTCCGCTGAGTCTCCTGGCCAGCGGGGGCCTGTGTCGCGGCGCGTCGTCGAGGCGGGGGGCCCAGTCGTGCAGACGCGCGGCCGCGGCCAGCCGGTGCGTGAGACGGTGAGCGATAGAGAACCCGCCGCTGCCTTCCAGCTGAGTCAGCACTATTATCACCTGCCTGGAATGCGCATTGATGGTTTATAATTTTGTGTGTTAATATTGAGGTTTAGTAAATTATTTATTTTGGTATACATATAATTTTTTTTATTGAAAATTATAATTGACAATGCTCTGTCACCGTACTGACTTTTTCAAATTTATCTGTAGGTCTCCTTGAATAATTTTATAAACTGGGCTACCAATACGAGATACACATATATACGGAATCTGAGTATATAACATTTAAACGAAATTACATTATAATAACAAACTATTGATTTAGTAAATTATTTTAATAATAATTATGAAAATAAGTATATAAAAACATTTCGTCCGACCTGTGTAGCGGTGGCACCGAGTCAATGGTCTTGAGTTCCCCTCGAGTGGACACCACGTTGTAACTCTCCTGGCAGTCGCACTTCACGTGGATCCACTTGTCAGTGTGTCTGTTTTCTACCATCACGACAAGTCCCGCCCAGCCCTGAGTGAAAATATTATTATGAATATATTTTATTAAAAACAAAATTTAAGGACATACGAGATCGGTAGACGTAACTAGGCGTCTAAATCAGATTAATAATATTTCAAATATAAGAACCAATTCAGTAAAACTTATGGTTTAAAAAAAAAGAATAACAATATTATTAAGAAGCAACATTTTTTGATAAGATATGATAATGTGTACCTGTAAATCTCTTGAAAATTATATGCATAAACAAAACTATTTATAATAAAAAACATGTAACATATTTTAATCATTGCCATATTAGCTAAAGTTTCGGTATTCACCATGATGAACCATTCATTTTGTTACTATAAGTAATATTAAATTTATTGGAGTACAAAATCTTTAAGAGTTGCAATGACTCTCTCTTCAATGACAGCCGTCGCCCTCCCTCGACCCCGTGTGGTGTTACCTTGGTGAGGTAGTAGGCCGTCATGCCCTGTCGTCCCTCGTGCCGCTGTCCCCTGGCCAGTGTGAGTCCTATGATGGCGTCGGCCAGTAGGTGCGGGTGCAGCGGCGGGCGCGCCACGCCCAGCGGCTTGGAGGAGTGCGCGGCGAGCACGTGGCGCGGCCACAGCGCGCGCGCCGCCTCCAGGCCGGTGTGCCAGTGGTTGAAGGCGAGGCATACCACCAGGTAGAAGCCCTTCTCCAGCATCTTGTGGCATCCCACGAAGCCGCGCACCTGGGGATTCGGTTTCGATTTTAAAGACTAGACTTGTTGGGTATCGGTATAGTAATATTATTGTCTCAAAAATTGTTTTTTAAGGTCTGGTTAAATTTGAAGGTTATATTGTTATAAAAGTTTTATTTTATAAATCTACAAAATCAGTATGCGGTTTATATTTGCTTGGAAATAAGCGAGTATGGCTGGAAACAAGTTCCTTCTTGTAAATTTAAGTGTTGATATTAAACATTAAAATGAAAAAAAAAACTTATGAGCATATTAGCTTGACCACCAGATGTAATTGTTTGTATTTAGTGCATGTTCTAGATTTATGATCTATATAAGCAATTAAATTCTAATTTGGTTCTAACCAAGCAAATTAAATATTTTTTAAGAACATTAACCTGATTATAGCGTAGTCAACATAAAAGACATTAAATACAATACAAATATAATATAAAACTGTAAGGATTTAAATAACTTTTAAGAACTTTTAAACTATCGCGTTTCATTATATATTATTATTTAAGAAATCGGGAATTAACGCGTAAGAATAGGTATCACATACCGGCCGCACCGGCCATTGCACCGTCCAACCTGGTCGAAACGTCAGGCACATTAAAGGTATGTGATACCTATTCTTACGCGTTAATTCACGATTTTTTAAATAATAATAAATAACTTTTAAGAAATTAATGGCTTATTTAATTTAAAATTACTAAGTTTAAAATTAATAATTAATCGAGACGGATGGAATTCGTACCTGAGATTACTTTAAAACATTACTATACCAAAGATAGTATATACCTGTCTCTTGCTGTGCGCCACCAGCTTGCCGACCTGCGCGCTCGGACCAGACTTGGTGCGGAACACCACCACGCACAGGTCCAGCTGGGAGCGCTGGCTCTTGGCTGAGTTTCTGAAACAATATATTCATTTGATTATAAGTATATAATTATTATTTTCTTTTGTTATAAAGACATCATAAAAACGAAGACATTTTCTCATATTTAACTGTTCAACTATGTTTCCACAGAAGAAAATTTATTATAAAATAATTTTTTATATATTTTAAACATATATAAAAATTAATGAACATAAACAAATGTGTTGTAGTGACCTCTGACCCTCCTGGAACAGCGTGAAGTCGACCTCAGTGGGCTGCGTGGCCGTGAGCAGTAAGCACGTGAGGTGTCTCGGAGAGGACAGCGGCGGCAGGATGCCGGCCAGGCGGACCTCGTGCCAGCCCACACGGACCTTACAGATGTCGATGCAGTCGAAGTATCTGGGGATGAGGAATATATAGGGCTGTAAAATTCATTGACGTTAAGACATCACGTGGGAATTCTTTTTAATAGTCGAATATTTATGAGATTAATTATTATATAATATACTATTTGATGGCCGTAATGTCCCGTCTGTGTGCACTATGGGAAGGAACTTGGGGAAAAGTAAGTCGAAACCAAAGGTTAAGGGAATAAAAATATTTTTTAAAGGTACATATTTAAAAATTGGTTGTTAAAGTAGTAGTGAGAAGTTATATAACCTGTAACCGCCCTGAATACATGGGCTATCAAATACAAAAAATACAAAAGAAATTGTGGAGGTTAGAAAGGAAGTTTCCCGATTTACCGCATTCAAATCACATTAAAAATAAATTATATGTTATTAGAAATTTACTTACTTGAGTACATCATCAAAACTAATCCAGAACACTCCTTGGTCTCTGTCTGCGGTGTTCGTAGGTAGGGCTCTCCGGAGAGCGTCGGTCCAACGAGGGCAATTAGCCGCCCAGGCGCCCCTCCACGTGTAATGACCCCACGGATTCCGTAACCGCAGGAGGCGGAGTGGTGGGCTATAACCGGCCACCTCAACAACATCCAGCACCGAGTACGCGTGACGCGGGCGCAGACCTAGGCGTTGATATTCTTCTTCATCCACCTGAATAAAAAAACAAATACTTAAAATTCCATTGCTAACAGTACTTTTAAATATTTTTTTCAGATAACTCTCCCTCCTTCACCTTCATATTTCCCCCTCCACAGCTGGCGCCCATAAGGAAGCAGGCTTGTCTAGATGATAGCAGTTGAGCCCATACTAGGTCCCGGTCCAGTTGTTCGAGGGGCGCTCCTCCCCCCGCACCCCCGCCAGCCCCCCCGCCCGCCTGCAAGGACACTGACTCACAGGGGGCTCCTGTTAGTGTGCACAGACCTAGAAGACGACGGATTATTAACTCTTGTAGTGGCTTCGATTTTTAATAACAATGCAAATATGTATTTCGTTACATACAAGTATAAATTTTAATTATAATGAATTCTAAAATTATTTTCATACTAACTTTGACCTCCAATTACCTTTTAAAGAGTGAAATCAAAACTTTTGTGTGTAACTAATAAAGTGAACTGCTGACCAAAATTTCTGTTTTACAGGACCTAAAATTAGAGCTCGACAGTAAGACAGAAGTGTCTGTTATATACATTAATTATAACCTTCAATAGCTCGTCCGGACACCAGGGCCTCGTAGCAGCCGTGCAACTTGGCCACCGCCTTTTCTATCAACGGAACCCACAACTGTTTTCTTTTAGCCTATTTAGGACATTAATTACGATATTTAAATTAATATTAAAAAAATATATATTTAAATACATGTTTATAAAAAAATAGAAGCTTTAAGTTATATTTGCCTTTCATCAGAAAGTGGGAAAAAAAATTGCTTTTCATTTTTATCCCACTGGGAAATTGTAGGGTAAAATCAAAATGTAAAATCTATGATGATATGTAGAATATGTATTCTACATATCATCATAGATTTTTATAGGATATGCAATTTTGGCAACATCGCCACCCTCGGGAATTTGGGGAGGATAAGACAGACAGGATAAGACTAAATTTTGTAATAACCAAAAAAGGTTAAAATGGGATAGAAAATAGTTGGAAGCCCGTGTACCTGCGAGTACACGAGGTGTCCCTTGCGGTTGCAGGGCAGCAGGTCGTCCAGCGTGACGGTGAGCCAGCGACCGTCCTTACACAGCCGCAGCTGGTAGGCGCCTCGGGCCGGCTCCGCGCGCACCAACACACCACGCACTAGCGCAGACCGCTCCGCCAGCACCGCCAGCGCCGACAGCAACCAGCAGTTACCCAGCACACCTGGTTTAGTGGTACAGTACTTGATAGCTATTTAAATATAAACAGGAATCAAATCAAAACATCTTGTTTCATTTTGACTATCACGACCTCCCCACATTATCTTAAGAACAAAATAAAAGAATATTGTAAGCTCACCTTGCGAAATATCAGAGGGTCGGGGGTCCCTGAAGACGACCCAGGGCAGGCGCGGGTCTGCGTCCACGTGTATGTTCCTGGGCCGCAGCCAGCGTGCCGCCGCCCCGCCCGCGCCCGCCTCACCGCCACCCCCCGCGCCGCCGTAGTATAGCGAGCGAGGCGCCGCAGGGAACGACTCGTCCACGTACATCTCGCCCGTCTGTACACCATCCGATTAATTACATACAAAATAATAAGCTTCTTGGTAACATAAAAATGCAATTATGAAAAATAAAATACTTATAAATAAATTAAAAATCAACACATGGCTTTGATTGAACGACATTTTCTATAAAGAGCAAAGAGTGATTCAACCTCGTGAAACGATAAAACTATTCCAATATTTCATTGGTTTAAAACTTTTTGGTTATAGGATATATTGATAAGAAAAGTAATATTTCAATGAATGCAAGGTTGTTTTTGCAGCCTGTACATCGTTAAATATAAACATAGCGTGACATAGAAACAACGTGTTATAAAGCGTGCATGTTAAGATGTTATATTTAATATGTGACATTTTATTAATCGTTTATAAACATATGCATAAAAATGCCCGTCCACGTCATTAATTATCACACATATCATGAATCAATTTTATATAAGTACAGGCGAGTACACATATACACACCGCAGCACACTGCGCCAGCACCTCTTGCCACTGTGTCCAGGCGTGACTCTCCTCTCTCAGTCGCAGTATCTCCATTGGAATACTCTCTTGACGCTCTCCGTCTGAACCCTCCGCTAAAAAAAAATAAATTTCGTATTCTCCTAACTTTGTGCATGTGTTACGCACAGTTTAATAAATCACCCTCATTTATGCAAGCAGTGTGTACAAAGTCATATTGTATGCACATATGTGCTTGTATGTAACATTAACTTTTACGTACACATATTATATGTATCAGTACATACGCGAGTCATCATCATCAAGGCTGGGTTGATCCGGGGCGGCCTGTAGTAGTCTCGCACGAGGCGATTGGCACATATCACACGCCAACGTTGGCCCAGCGTTCACATACGTGCATTCCGAGCATGGCCATTCTGTTGGCTCTGATCTGTAACAATATTATTAATAATGCTTTATAATTTAAACTCAAATAAATATTATTTTTTTCTCTCTGCATGATAATATATGAGAAAGATAAGAAGACAATAAATCTCAACATATATATTTTTTGAAATTTTGGCTTATATTGGCCTCATCTGGCCAATGAATGGGTAAGTTGCATACACAGTGCCAATACGTACTTGGGTTCCGGAGGCGGTGTCTTGTGTCGCGACACTCTTCGCGGCGGTGTCAGTCGAGATGGACTTCTACCGGCTATAAGACAATATTTTGTTACCGCCATCTCAACATTATTTATTATTAAGTATTTAGTAAAATAAATTAATAAAATTACCAATTAAGTAAATTATAAATATGATGGTAGTTACCAATGTTAGCGTCGCTGGTGGAGGGCACGCCGTGTTTGGGCACGGGCGGGGTCTTGCAGGCCAGGCACAGACTAGCGGACAGAGGGTTGCGCAGAGTACACGAACTGCACGACCTGTGAGAGACGTTTTTACTAAATATATAGATATGTAGTTTTTGTTTGTTAAGGATCCTGCAATGCTGGAGACGTAACATTTTTATTGGTTACTATTTTTAGGCACTTTATTGTAACGATTGTCAAAAAAAAGCCGAATTACGGTTAAAATGTAATTATTTTGACTTGCAATCTTAGAGAGTTTTGTGACATAGTGGGAGAGAAAATAAAAGATACCGGAATCCACTACATGATGTATGTTTCCTTCCAACTTGAGGTGTCTTTAACTAATACGAAACAGAAACGGAACAGTTATATGGCAGAATTGATGAAGAGTCAAACGAAAGACAATTACAGACTACTAAATATAGCTTATTGTAGTTACAAAATATTATATCAGAGTACACGACTAGAAAATCTAATCTGAGAACTTTCTTCCTATAAATAGAACCTACAAATAAAACTTTAAAAAAAATGAAGTTGAATAATAACTTGATAAATATATTACATAACACCTGCTTGAATGAGCCCAAATCCGTTACTGTATTTAATACAAAATTCATTAGTATTATTGTATGGGCTTTATAGATTTGAGATCAATATGGTCCTACAATTTCAGTTATCTAAATGTAAAGTAAACAATTCAAACTCAATTCGTTGGGACGGTGAGGAGTTATAAAGAATCTTTTATTGGCCTTGTACACCTCACCTATTCGTCACATTCGAGCTTTAGTTACAAAAACTCTATGCTTTGAAGCCTAAATAATATAAGATAACAGCCTTTCTGTGAAGCTATTGCCCGTCTTTTTAATATAATGTTAGTTGATAATATAATAACAAGGTCATCTCCCCACCAGTAGTTGTTAGCGGGGCGGGAGGCGGCGCAGGCGGCGCACGCACTCGACGACGACTCGTTGTCCAGCGTGCAGCGACCGCACGACCACGTGTCCGTCTCCACGGGGGTGGGGGTTGAATCTGATCAACGAAAAAGTTACATGAGAGACGACTTGAAATAGGTTTGGCTTATGATATGAACTTAACACAGTAGCTCAGTTTGCATAGTGCCAATGAATAATATGTTTGCACGTTTGATATAGTAACTAAAACAATAATAAACAATTTTGAAAAATAAAAAAAATTACGTTATAACCGAATCCGTAATAAAATACACCAGGAGCTAACCCGTAAACGTTTATAAGAAATATAGGATTTTAGTACAACAATCAACAACATACCAACGGCAAACAACAGTTCGTCGCTATTTAGATCGTGATCTAGAGAGGCGATAGGTACTGTCAACTTCTTCGGTGGTTCATTGCGGTTAGGTTCTTGTTTACCGCTAGCTTCTGATGAGGAATTATGTCTGAAACAAAAAATAAATATCAATATAGAATATATAAAATCAAATTATAATTGAGTTCCTTTCAAAACATTGATACGAAAAAACGATATCATTTTAAAAAATAATCTCGTTTCTGTCATTCTGTACATTTCTGTGCATAAACACACACACACATACACGCGTACCTGCTGCGCGGCTCTCTGTCTGCGGCTGCAGGCGCCAGCGTGACGGCGTGCGGCGCGCGCGCACTGCGGCACACGTCACAGCGTGCGCCCCACGCGTTGTACGCGAACCAGCACTCGCTGCACTGCCACATGCGCGCCGCGCCCGCCTCGCGACTGATTATAGAACCGCCCTTGAGTTACTTATCGCAAACATTTGTAATTTAACGGTGTTTTTGAGTTATATATATTTATAATATGTAATTATTGCATTTATGTTATCTTTAGCGACTGTATTAAATAAATTTTTTACCCCAGAAAGTCTAAAAACATTTTGTTGTTATAAAATCAAGAAGTGAGGGAAAGCGCGTGATAAAAAATCAAATTCATGTAAAGTATGTACTTGTTACATACATTAAAATTGCAGCAAAGTTAGTTAAACAAACTCATCATGAACACTTACGAGGCTTGTTGAATAGAAGGCACTTTAGAGGGCTCTCGGGGATTATGTGACACTTTGCCGACAGATGGCAACATATTGAACACCTTGCCACTGTCTTTACTTGCACCGATATGGGAAGTCCTTATATTACTTTCACCCACTGGAGAAATACAATTCTCCGCGCCTAATAATTCATCGATTCTCGCGTAATCACCATCGCCCATATCATTGGAGTACAGAACTTCGTTTTGGGAGTTACTCATCACAGTTTTCGTGTCTTGAACCGAAACATAGGAGTACCGAGTGCCATTATTGTTAACTTGCAACTGAAGATTCAAGTCCTTGTATTTGCCTTTATTAGGCAAGGCGTATATCACGCCTTCTGCGTTTGTATCCCAACTGCATTCCTTGTCAATCAATTCAGCGTTGCTTTCGTCAATTTTCTTGTCAGTTGCTTCGTCGCTTTTGGTCAAAGTGTTACAGTAACTGGCCAGAGATTTCTGGTAATCGTTTAAACTTCTTCTACTAGATATAACTTTTCCGACTAGTCGAGTTTCGTTAGTATGTTCCGAAAATGACCGTCGATACGACGGCCTGGTTTCCGGAGAATTTTGAGCACTAAATGACCTTTGGAATGGGTCTCCCAAAGTTGTACCAGTCTGGGGCCAATCAGGTACTGTTATCATTATTCCACCGGACGTTGGTAAGGAAGTCGCTCCATCTTTACCACTCAGTGTCTCATGTCTTCCCAGAGTCGTGACACTTAGACCCCTTGTGTTAGAAATACGAGATAAAGGTGAGACTCTTGGGGATAAACAGGCTTCACAATGTGTTCTAATCCCCGAATTTTCGAGAGTACACTTACTGCAGGCCCACTTTTTCAAATGTAGTCCCCTATTCTGTTCTCTCTGGTACTCCTTAACATAATTCAGCTCCCAATTGGACTTGCTTTCGTTAGACTTTTTGGGTCGTCTGGTAACCGTGTGGATGCTCCTTAAAAATGATTCTCTAGGGTTATATGACGAAGTGCCATATCGTTCAGAGACTAACAAGCTAGTGGGTCTGTTAATTGTGCCTCTAGTTTCATCAACATTCCACCATTTATGTTGAGAGTTGATCACAGAACCGTGCGACAGAGATCTAGTGACTCCGTGAGCTTGGTCAGTGATCTGAGTTGGAGACAATCTCAGGGACTGCACATCGAGATTCAAAGGACGAGCTCCGGAATAACTTGACGAAGGCTTGTATGAAGGAACAGCTAGAGTGTTAGATCTTATCATACTGTGGTCTGTAAAAAAATGAACAAATCAGTAAATTATGATAATAATATCGCAATTGTATGTATTCAATTTACCTTGATCAGACTTATCCTTGTCAGTCATCCCTGAAGATTGATCCTCGTCATCGGAAAACCTGTAATAAAACCATGGCATTGGTATTTATAATAAGCATGTAGCTACAACATATATTTTATTTGATAACTTGGAAAATGAAACTGTGATACAACCATTCAACAAAACTAAGAACAACTCTAACCTGTAAACAGGGGCATGTGGAGCGATCTTGTCGCAGGCCGCACATCGCCAGGATGCCGACACGTTCCGCAGCCCGCAGCCACAACGCCACGCTCGGCTCGCCAGCGGAGCTGATCCCACGCACGACCATCCGCTGGAGAAAAAAAGGTCTCATCACATTGGGATCTTGATCTCTACAATTCCAAACTACACAGTAAAATACCACTATTATTTCTATTTATTTCTTTTGAAAAAGAAAAAAATATGCATTTTATATTATCATCCTAATCTATTAAATAATTAAATTAATAACATACATGAATGGGTTAGTGAAAAAGTAAACTTTAATATTGCCCTTGAGTTAGCGGTTTAGTTTAAGGAATGAGATCTCACGATTAAAAGCATTTTCAAACTCATAAAATGATGAATGCTTTCAAAAATATTTTTATTTTATTTATTTGTAAAAATATATATGCATATTTTTATAGTATTTTATTTATAACATAATTACTTAAATTTTTTGAATACAATTCATTCTTGAATTTTGTTGTCATAGAAGAAAACTTTTATTAATTGATCCAAACCATATTTCTATTATTAAACCATATTTTTACTATTTAATATTATTAAATTGTGAAATAAATAAAACATTGTAATTAAAGGACATGACCAATATTAATTGTATGTACATGTTAACACATGTAGTGTTACTAATTGTTGTACTCTTTTTTCACAGGTCTGCTAGAAGAAATTTCATTTTCAAATAAGCAGTACCTTTGTATGATTGTTTGTTTTAATAAATATATCTGATATATAGTCGGTGTATACATAAATATAAAATAAATAAAATTGATTATGCCTGGTTTATTATATTGGGCAGATAATTACTAAGAAAAACAATTACTACGTATTATGACATGTGGTATGAGAAGACATATATAATTTAGTCAGTAGTGAATTATATTTATTAGTTATAAAATGGGAATTTTTAACAACAACGAAAACAGCACTTAGTTCAATAGATATATGACAATCCATCAATCTTATACCTTTAATAAGATAGTAAATCTACAATGATTATTATAATTAAAACAAATCTTTAAGAGATCAGGTATAGGTTAACATTACAACTAATTAGATAAGTTTTTCACATATACTCCGCAAAAGGATATATTTATGTGTAGAAATCTTTTGGAAATACTTTACAAGATTACCAATAATAAGCGAGAAATATCAAAAGAGGATTGGGATTTATTTTTATAAATAATGATGAAATAAAAATGAAAATTTTATTTGGATTTTTATAATTAACTATTTTTATTTAAAAAAATATATAAATTAAAATACACAAGACTATATCTGTTTTATTTGGGGTATTATTAAATATTAATTTGATTAAGCCTTTATTAGTAAAATAAAACACTCCATAGCAAGTCCTACTGATATAGTCCTGCCCCAAAAACCAACCAGTTATTTTTATTTACTTACAGATAAAAAGATACTTGTAAATTGTAGTATATTAAAAATAGAAACACATCACAAATACCTAGTCCTGAAAAGATACTCTAAATAAAACTGGGGCTTTATAAAAGGCCAGCAACGAATATATGACAATACATACCTATAGTCATTGTGCGCGAACTAAAACTAACATTTCCACTAAAATAATGACTTGGCCCCACTACAATAATGAGACCAGCCGACAATTTGGATAATGCACTTCGAATACACACAAGCAACTGCTAAATACAATGGAAATATAACCTAAATATGGACTGGGAAAAATCGATAATCTTTGACACAAGCAACAATGAACTCGCACGTCAATAAATTGAATAAAAACTTACCTATTAAAATTGTTTGTTGTTGGTATGACAATAGCCTCAGAGCCAGGGGTTGTTCCTTCGCTTTTTTCAGTCCGAGAAGCGTATTCCGAAGACGAATCACCGGTATGATAACGTTTTTGTATTTCACTGTCATGACCAGATATTCTCTTTATACCACATTTTAAACATTTTACACTCTCTGTAGGATTGATTTGCCCGCAAGTCTGACAATGCCATTGCAGCACCGATGCGATTGAACCCATTTTAATTCACACATGGCTAAGAAACCATAACAATACGCGGTTTAGAGAAACAATTCAGCGCTAACGAAATATGAAAACAGCTGATCCACCATGTTGTTTGTGTATAACTTTTTTTTCTGATGAAGTTTTAAATAAACAAATATGTTGTGTATATTACAGTTTTATCATAATATTTTTTGTTATAAAAATATTGTATAATTTATTAAAATTAAAATAAAATATTCGACATTTTTAGAAAAATAAATACTTGTGAGCAGTGCCATCTATAGTTTATGGCACAATCTTAGTATTGCTGTTAGACAATTAACACATTACACAGAGATGGCGCTGAAAGTAAATGTTTTGGATCGTACAGAAAATAATTATTTACTAAATATTAAGAGGTATATATTTATTACATTCATAATTTTAATTTATAAATGACAAAGTTCAATTATATATAAAAAGTAAAAAGATATTTTATTAGTTATAGATACTGAACAGATATAGATACAGATATAGGTGGGTACTAAACATTTGGATATTTTATATATATTAACTTATAAATAAATATACATATAGTCTTGTTATGTCTGCTTGTCTAAAAGCTATTCTTTTATTCCTGGGGAAGAATAGGTAATTTTCCGGTATGAATGGTTTTATACTTCCTTTCTATAGGTAGCTCAAACTAAAACAACAGTAGATAAATTGAAATTTTCTTATTTTTTTATAATAAAATTATATTTTTTTAAAGTTTTACCTAATATTATTTAAATTTATATAGGGGAAGACGGGTAAATGGTGCTCACTTAAGGAAAAAACATTGCATTCTGTATAATAGTGGTTTTTTATCACAATTATGAATATAAAGTGTATAGTATTTATTAAGTAGTCAATAATTTAACACAAAACTTCTTTGACCTATTGACAGTAATAATACTTTAAAAAAGGCACGTTTAAGCACCATTCGAAGAGTAAATTACGTTCAAGTACATAAATGAGAATACACCAAGTGTAGGTATTCCATTTTGATTTTTTAAATATTTGTGATATCAACCTCATACAACTCCAACCTTGTACCTACTAAGTCTATAACAAATAAGCATCGAATATTCTAATATCTTAAAACATTGAACAGTTTTAAGATATTAGGATATTCGACAAAGCCTTGGTCACGTCAATTCAATTTAAAGCCGTTCTAGAGCCTGCTATTATAAATTTGGAGCATCGATATTCATTTAATGGGAAGGTAATGGGGATGTATGAAATAAAATTACAGATGTATCACAAATTACGGACACATCTTTACTAATCTTTGCAGTTTCAAGATTGTGGACATTCTGGTCTTCGTTTTTAATGTTGGTCTGTGTCTTAAGCCAACCATGATCATAATAGAAACTCTTGATCGGAGAAAATATTTAGTTCATTCCAGTAACTCGAAATTTAGCTTTGTTGAAATTAGTTCAATAATCCATATACATAAACATATGCTTTGTTGACGATACATACCACCTATATCATGAGGAGTTATTTTAGAGAAAGTAGTAAATAGCATGTTACATTATGATGATTTAGTGCCGGTTCTTTGGTAATTTCTAGACATGTCTGTAAAAAACATACAAAAGTAACCAATTAATTACTAAGTAACATTCACTTGAGCGTTATTACCCCTAAAGTTTTTGGTTCGACTTCAAACTTGAAAACACAAGGATATAATTCTCAAAAATAGTTTATGTTATCATTAAATAATATGTTTAAGTATTTAGAAAAGTAATAACAAATATAAATAAGTAGGTACTAAAATTTTGGACTTTCCGACACAAGCACCGAGGTAAAATTGTGTCTTTATTTGATTTGCGTATTTGCGTATTAATTTGTTAAAACTACCGGCTTGTGTCAAGAGCTAACTTAGTTGACATCTCACTGCTTCTAAACACATACTAACCCCCGCGCCTGAGTAACATAGTACGATTCTATTGTTTATTGTTATCGAGTTATAGAGGTGAGCGGTATTACCCTTTGAGCGTTACGTTACGAGCGAACCTTAATGTACCTATTTACCCTACCAACAAAAAAACCAAACGCTTGAAAATTTAAACATAATAGTGAATGACAGTGATGGTAAATAAAACCATAATTTTTTTTTTAAAAGATAAAATAATGGTTAACCTGAGAGTCCTGCGAAACAATAAAAAGCTAAAGATATTTCATACACAGGGGCCGCCTTATTATATACATAAAAGCGATTAAAATTTGAAGTGACCGCTCCAGAAGAATGGTAGTAGGGGGCGCACAATGGCAACTTTTAAAAAAATATATTTATTTATATTTGCTTAACACATAATAGATGTATGTAAGAAGTTTCAAGGAGGCTAAAACAGGTTAACCGCAACTTTCTTATTTGAAAAAAATATACCTACCAATAAGGCGACGCGTTTGTCTCGCGTACTTTTCTCACACCAAACAATTAATATGAAGGTCAACCTAAATCTACAACAAAAACTTAATCATTCTTCATTGACGAATATTAAACAGAAAATAAGTTTTTTTCAATAACGAGTAACTCACAATAACACCCTATTACAAGGACTAAAACGGCGCAATGCACATTGAAATCAATATCTGGGTTGATTTATTTGTTTTAGGCCAGTGGCACTTCGGTGAAACTTACAATCTAACCTAAGCATATGACCTATGTTGGTCGTGGATGAAGGGCTAGCCGTACCCACGACTCCGCCAATAAGGCGAGGAAGGAGCGCCGCGGGGTTTTTAGTGGGTACACCGTTTTCGGGAGTCCCACACACGCCCCTCGCTTCCCCCGCGACGGGTACGGTGCGTAAAGCATTTTCCCCGCGGAAACAAAAAAAAAAAAAAGCATATGACCTATGTTAGACTGTTGGTATTATTATCATAAGTCGATTTCGAAAACTCGCTCGCTACGTACTCGCTACTCGCACCCAAACTTTAAACCCATGCCTACTTATATACCTAAGTAGATAAATGAACATATTATTTAAACAATATAACCAACTGGAAACAAATGTATCTTGAAAATCCGATATGTTTTACAAATAGGTGCATTTGAAACAGCGAAACTGGGTCACATCTAACATATCATAGTTTCAACAATAAATCTACAGGTGCTATTTACGCTCGTTGCAAGGATCAAGATGGATTATTGTATCGTTGAAAACTGCTGTGTATGGACGCGCTCAAGATTGATTGATCCACAGCTTATTGTTCGGGGATTAAGGTCAAAAGTATTTGTTACGCATGATACAATAAATCTGTTGAGAAGTGATTACCCCGGAGATAATACAATGTAGGCAGGTACATAGTACAACCTTAAATAGTATATACATAATATTAATAGTAAATACATTTTAAAATGAAGTGCCTAAAAATGTTATGTATTAGGTACAAACCTAAATGACTCACAATATTAATAACTACCATAAAAATTTTACTTTAAGGTGAACCACATGTGAATGTCAGTAATAAATTGCTTTATTAAATTTTCCTCTTTATTGTGGATTGTTCCTGAATGTCTCTGCTCATTTTGTCGTATTATGAGAAAACATTTAATTAAGATTTATATATGTATTTATATTTTTGCTCTCCACATACAACATATTTTAAATTCTATCCCGAGACCTAATTAAATTGGATGTTAGTTAATATTAATGCTGTTTACGAGAAACTAAATAACAGAATAATGTTGCCCCACATCGGGCGCCAGGTTTTGTTGCATCACAACAAGGTAAAAAATAATATTCGTTTTTCCGGCTTAGTGAAAAACTTGTATATAGGAAATGCATTTTTTCAAGACCATTTCTAATGGATACATCGCAACCTCACATTGCAGATATTTTAGTTAGTTATTTAAAAAACCAGTTCGCATACCTTCCTGAGGTACAAGACAGTTCCTACCTTTCCTTTATGTTAAACATTATGACAATAAATAAATATAGAAAAAAATATTGGTAATAAGAATTAAGAGATGATATTCTTGTTCATGTATATTGTATGTGGAGTGACCGCGGGCCGAACAAAATACCGATTTTTTTTCTAAAAAACTGCTATGACCTAACATACCAATGTTATACGAGTGGAATATTTTGTGTATTTTTAGATTTTTATGTTTTTGTTTCTATTTTTTAGAGTAATGTTAAATGTTATTCAAAATATCAACAAATGTCTAATTGAAATGAAATCCCACTAAGCTTATAAAGCTTATAAGAATAAGCTTAGTTATATTACTTAAGAATGTCATAGAATTCTTACAAAAGCTTAATTCTTACCTTTTTCTTTCACAACTCAACAACGATAAATATTATATTAGATTTGAAATGTTATTTGGAGAATCAGCAGTAAGCTTATTGTGTTAATTTAAAGTATTTTATTAGTATTATATTTTCCTTGTGATTGCCTCATAAGTAATAGGTGTAGCAACTTTTTATAATTAACAAAAAAGGGTGAAGAACATACTTGCAAATTTTTTGCTTCTGATGACGTCACGTAATTATTATTTGTACTAAATAGATTTAAGATCATTCATAGAAATAGAAATAAAAATCTTTTATTTAGTGTTGGTATTGTACTTTTATATAAGTTTTATTTAATTTAATTCTTATTTATTTATAAATCGCACCAACAAGGTAAATACTATTGCAAAAAAACATTAAAACAAGCGTACATTAAAAAGGTAAGTGTCACCTCGATTATAGGAGCAAACCACATTGATATGAGCAACATACCATTATAACGTAAATATTATTTGTCACTATTATTAAACATATTAATTAATTAGTTAAAAATCATAAAAATAAATAACATTTCTAGATACAATATGTCAAATTATGTCAGATGTTTAAAAGCAAATAGGAAATTAATATATAACAAATCTATAAGAAATTCTTGTATCACTTGTCTAAGGCCTTGCCACTACGCAGAACCATCATGTTATTATCATTATCTATCGTCTATCTTATTATAAGACGTATATTGTTTGAATTTTGTTTTTAAATTCTGAGACACGGTAGTAGGTAATTGAGAATTTTTATATTTGTAATATGTAGAAGATAATATTTTAAAACAATTTTGACGTTTAGGATTAAACTTGGAACCTTTGTTTTCGTTCAAACATTTTATATTCTACGGCAATGTTTTACTGGTTTTTTGTCCTTTATAATTTATAAAAGTTTATAAATCTCGGTGTACGTTTAGAAAATACGAGATAGTACTACAATAAACGAGGTAAATAGCGTTGCTACTTTTAGTTTATAAAAAAAATAATGGTGAGCTTTTTATCGGAAAATGCCGGGTTCAAATTGTTTAAATAGGACAAACTGACCTCTATGAGTAGGTATTTAATTCAACCTACAATGATGTTAGTTATGTATCATGTTATTAAAATCGTCCATTTTGTATATTGTCTATTGTACAATGTGTTAAAATGATATCTAAGTACTCGGTAGGTGGTGGGTGTGTGTCTAGCTCTAATATAAGAATTCTAGATTACTTTGGATTTACCAATTTCCAAATATAATATTCAAGTTAACGTCAAAAGTTTGATTATTTGTCATTTGTGTTACAATACAGGGAAATTGTTTTACTTATGAAATTACAATAGATTATGACCATTTGTATTGGGCCTAGCGTCGGAGTGTTTTATAATTACTTAGATGTAATTTAATTTCAATTAAATTAATTTTAAATTTTCTATTTTCTTTTACATCCTCCGTCTCGACCGTGATGTATTTTTCTATTTTTCTTATTAATTATTTGATTTGCTTAATAATTTTACTTATAGATAATAAAACAAAACGTAAGATGGTGTGTAATTGTTTGTTTAATAAAATCTCCATTATTAGTTAAACAGCACTCTTGTAATATTTGTTTCAGAAGAACGAAAATATTAAATTTGGGCGAGAACCAATCAACAAGCAATTAAAAAGCGTAAAGACTGGAATTAAATCAAAGTATTATTTTCTGTACGAAACAGACGTATTGCAAATATTACTGATGAAATATGTATATGGATACCTTTGATTATTTTTTTTTCCTTTTATTAATAACCGATATCTTTTTATTTTTTTAAATATACGAATATATCATTTCGATAAAAATAAAAGATAATAACTTAAAGATTATCTTATTGATTTATTCTTAATATATCTTATCTTGTATGTGGATATAGTAAATACAAAAATATGATTCATTATTTCTATATTGAGGAGGATCCAAGACAATTAATATAGCAAAGTATTGGATATGTCTCTCCTGTTGCTATTTCCATCCCAGGGTAGTCAGTAGTCATAATTAGTTGTTAGTCAGTCATAATCAGTAGTTTTGAACTTATGTTTTAAGCATGTAACGACCTTTTGTGGTTTACGAGGATAAAGTCGCGGAGAAAAGCTAATTAGTTATACAATTAATGTTTGTTTACTGTATTAACATCCAACGCTGTTAAATGTTGTCGTAACTTTTGCTAAAATAACAATAATATCGTGATATGATACACACAACACAAAACTAACTATTTTAATCAAGTTTCATAATAACTTATAAGTTTCTTTTCGAAACAAAACTAATGTGACAATTTATGAGCAAATACTATTCTCTTTTAATATAATTATAACTAATTGACTATGCAACAAAAGAAAATATTTTTATTACAAACACCATAGGAGCCAAAACACCATAGGACATTTAACTTTATGTCCACAAGCTCAAGAACTAATTTTCGTGTTATAATGTTAATGTGATCTTAGAATTGTTGGCAACACTGGTTGTTGACAGTTAATGTTGGTAGCGCCGTGTCAAATAGTCAACTTTAAGTGAACATGACGTCACATCCTATGAAAAGCTTCATGTTTAGGACCTGATGTTGGAGGATCACTTGGTTCCTAGAGAGCGAACAGTTCACATAGAAGAACATTATTATCTTTGTCTGTATTTCTATGATTATAAATTATAAATATATACTGCGTTTATATACTTTCATTGTACGAGAAGCTAACATCAGAAGTGGGATAGCAATCTTTTGACGCCATGGGTAGAAGAAGTAAGAATCAAAGAAGGAAAAAACGGAGACGCACTTCTTCAAGTTCAAGTTCAAGTACCAGTTCTAGTCTAAGAACACCATCACCAAAGCCCCGACGCAAGGTATCACAGAAAGAAACTGTAAGTAATGCATCTGTTACTTTAAATAATATTATACCGGACTTTGACCCCCTGAGAGATAATGTAAATGCATGGCTAAATATTGTCCAATCTTACGCGCAAACTTTTGCTTGGTCAGATGAAACCATCCGTTATCAAGCCTTAAATAAATTAAAAGGTTCAGCTAAGGTCTGGTACGATTCGTTATTAAGAACAGACGGAAAGTGGCCGGAATGGAACTGGAGCCAGTGGAAAATAAGATTAGCGGGTAGTTTTCAAATACGAAGAAATATGTTTGATCTTTTAAAAGTAATAATTGATAAAAAACCCTCCGATAATCAATCGCTCTATGAATTTTATTTTGATCAAAAATCGAAAATCGATCATTTGTGTTTAAATTTTTCGGAATCTGATATAATATCTATAATTGTAGGAAACATAAAAGATAATAATATCTATTCATCCATTGAAGGTAGTAATTTTGTTACCTGTGACGATTTGGCTAGCTATTTACATGGACGTGTCTACCATAAGAGCCTTAATAAAGTAGGTACTTCACGTGATATTAAAACTGAAAATAATTTGTCTACATCAATTAGTAATAAAAATATGAATTCAAATTCCAATTTACAAGCTACCAATTTTCAAGTTAATGCCGATATCAGTCAAAATCGTAAAATTATAAAATGTTTTTTATGTGGGGGTAACCATAAAAAAAATGTTTGTGATGCAAATAAGTGTGATTACTGTGGGAAAAGGGGTCACGTTGAATCGGTTTGTTGGACTAAAAAAAACAACTTGAGGTTTAATATTAAACCTGAGGAACAGGAAACAAAATTTGTAACTTCAAGCGTTCGTAATAAATTTGTTAAAAAAGTGTATATACAAAATAAATGTTTTGAAGCGTTTATTGATACTGGTAGTAGTTGCTCACTTATATCTCAATTATTAGTTAACCAAATTACTACCAATATTATTTCACTACCCTCACCAATATATTTGCAAGGCTTTTCGAAAGAAAACTATAAATTTGTTTCTAATAAAATAAATGTAAGCATTACTTTAGATTCTCTTGAATTAAATAATGTCGATATGTTTATCATTAACGATTTGGTTGGATGTGATATATTAATAGGCCGAAACGTAACTGAACGACCGGATTTAATATATTCTCGAATAGGGGATGTCCTTAAATTTCAATTCGCAAACGATCAATCGGAACATTGTGCTCGTATTTTAGTAACCGATTTAGACGCAGATACTCATCAACACGAATTAACTTTCTTACTTAATCAATATAGTGATTGTGTAGCTAGCAATATAAAAGAATTAGGCCGCGTAAATCATCACGAAATGGTAATTAAATTAGAAAAAAATCAACCAGTCCAGTATAGACCTTATAGAACATCTCATTCAAATAGAGAAACTATACGAGAAATAGTAAGGGAATTAGTTGAAAATAATATTGCGCGCGATAGTACCTCGCCTTACGCTAGCCCAGCCCTATTGGTTGATAAAAAAAATGGAGAAAAGAGGCTGTGTATTGATTATAGGGCTTTAAATAAAATAACTATAAAAGACAAGTATCCTATGCCGCGTATTGAGGACTTGGTAGATAGGCTTCAAGGTCACAAAATCTTTACTAGTTTAGATTTAAAAAGCGGGTATTATCAGATTGCTTTACATAAAGATTCAATAGAGAAAACTGCATTCATTACGGAAGATGGTCATTATGAATTCCTACGACTCCCTTTTGGCTTAGTTAATGCGCCATCTTGCTTCCAACAAATGATGAATAAGACGTTAGGTAATTTAAGGTTTAGCAAAGTAATTATTTATTTAGATGACGTGTATTTAACCACGGAAACAGTAGAAGAAAATATAAAACTCTTAGAGCAGGTATTGCAAATATTTAGAAAATGGGGCCTTACGTTAAATCTTAAAAAATGCCACTTCTTTAAGCAAGAAATCGAATTTTTGGGATATAAAATAAAACCCGGGTATGTTATGCCAAATGAATCAAAATTAGAAGCTGTTAGACTTTTTCCTGTGCCTAAATCGGTGCATCAACTTCGACAGTTTTTAGGACTTATTAATTACTTCCGTAAATTCATTAGAAATTGTGCGATATTATCTGCCCCGCTTACTAAATTGTTAAAAAAAGATGCTTTATGGATATGGGATGACGAGAGAGATAGAGCGTTTTCTATTTTAAAAGAAAAATTAACGTCTAGAAACATTCTTGCTATATTTAATCCAAATAAAGAGTCGGTCTTATACACAGACGCCAGTCGAGATGGTATCGCTAGTATATTAACACAAATCGATAACGAAGGCGAAAAAGTTGTACACTTTTACAGTCGACAGACTACGGTAGACGAAAAGAAATATCATTCGTTTGAATTAGAATTGTTAGCTATAGTTTGCTCCTTACAAAAATTTCGACTTTACTTGTTGGGCTCACATTTTAAAATTATAACTGATTGTAGTGCTGTAAGGTATGCACTTACAAAAAAAGACATTATTCCCCGTATAGCTCGATGGGTGTTAACCACACAAGAATTTGCGTTTGAAGTAATACATAGGGAAGGTAGTCGTATGCAACACGTAGATGCCCTTAGTCGTAACCCAGTTTCAAATGGAGAAAAATCTGAAACCGAAATAATTATGACAATTTTAGAAGCGGATTGGTTACTTTCGGTTCAAGTACAAGACCCTCAATTAGTTCAAATAAAAATTATCTTGGAATCAGGAGAGGCCGATAAAAATAAACCTATTTTTGATAATTATGAATTGTTAGGTGGTAAAGTATATAGAAAAACGAATAGTGGGCGACGTTGGGTTGTTCCAAAAAAATGTATTTGGCAAATTATTAAATGTAACCATGATGACATAGGTCATTTTTCGGTTGATAAGACTCTTGAACGTATACGTAGTTGTTATTGGTTCAAACGTATGCGAAATATAGTAAAAAAATATATTAAAAACTGTTTAAATTGTATTTATTATAAAAATAAAAGAGGAGCAAAAGAAGGACAACTTTATCCTTTACCAAAATATGCTGTACCTTTTCATACACTACATCTAGATCATTTAGGACCTTTTGTAACCACTATAAAGAAAAATAAATATTTGTTAGTAATTGTAGACGCTTTTACAAAATTTGTTTTCATAAGTGCGGTTCGTAAAACTAATACAAGTAGCGTTATTAAAGAATTAGAAAATTTAATAAAGATCTTTGGAAATCCAAAAAGAATAATTAGTGATGCAGGAACATGTTTTACTTCTAATAACTTTTTAGAGTACTGTACTAATAAAAATATTAGGCTACATACAGTAGCAACGGGCGTTCCGCGTGCTAATGGCCAAGCTGAACGTTTTAATAAAACCATTCTAGAGGCCTTGAGTGCAATGGGTGCAAACACAACCGATAATAATTGGGATAAGTGTATAAAAGCACTGCAACAAGGTTTAAATAGTACAATACATAAGACAACTCAAGCTGTGCCTAGCGAAGTAATGTTTGGGTATAGGCTCCATACGGACAGTGACAATCTAGCTCCGGAAACTTTTAACGAGAATTCGGTGGATGTAACAAAGTTGCGTGAAAACGTAGATGCGAATAACAAAGCTAGTGCAGACTCTCAGAAAAAGAGATTTGATAAAACTAGAATTAAAGCCAAACAATATCAAGAAGGAGATTTAGTTTTATGCAAAATACAAAGTCAAAGTAACAATGGTCAAAGTAAAAAGCTCTTACCGGCGTTTAAGGGTCCGTTTCAAATAAAGAAAATATTAAATAATGATAGATACGAGGTAATGGACTTACGAGGTAGCCAAAGAAGTTCAAAAAAATATAATGGAATAGTCGTAGCAGAACACATGAAGCCATGGATTAATATTTGCAATTGGGAATTGGACTAAAGATACGTATAATATAACAATAATGATTTTAAGCTACTTCCGTGTTGGCAAGGTAATAAAATGTTCGTTATTATGTAAAATAGACAATGAAATTTATAAAATGAAATAGTATAATACTAAGCGAGCTTTAATAAAATACTTGTTGATTGAAATATTGCACATTTAAATGGTTCGCTTAAGAGAGTGAAATATTCTATAAGCGTTAACTATTTTACATTTTGGTAAATATTATAAATACAGTATCCATGAATCGACTACTAAACGAACGAGACGAGCTTGGTACACTTAAGTGAGCGCAATGTTCTTTAAGTGCAAGAGGTCTTAAGTTATGACTAACCTGGTCTCCTAACTGTAGTGAATCTCGGTAGGTGCAGGCGGTCGTAAAAGTTCTATAGTTCTATAGTTATGGAGTTAATGTGTAATATTTAAGGATAATAAAATAAGATAAAGGGCCGTGCAATATTTCTTTCAGCTATATGACATTAAAATTTTAAAATATGAAATTAACCCATTTTTGTGTTTTACTTAGATTCGTGTGGTGCCTGGGGCAGGCACCTTGCAGCATGGCCGTGTTGGCAACACTGGTTGTTGACAGTTAATGTTGGTAGCGCCGTGTCAAATAGTCAACTTTAAGTGAACATGACGTCACATCCTATGAAAAGCTTCATGTTTAGGACCTGATGTTGGAGGATCACTTGGTTCCTAGAGAGCGAACAGTTCACATAGAAGAACATTATTATCTTTGTCTGTATTTCTGTGATTATAAATTATAAATATATACTGCGTTTATATACTTTCATTGTACGAGAAGCTAACAGAATAAATTTAAGCACCGACATAGTACGGCTTCAAAAACACAATTTACAGCACAAGGTGTGCATTTGTATGTTAATATTTGACAAGCAAGTTGGGCCGCGTTGACGAAATTACGTAATTCCGCTGACATACAATTTATTATATGTATACCTACGTGTGTAGTTTGAGCCATTTCTAAAGAACATTAAATGTACTTTTTATGTTTATTTATTTATTACATTATTTTACGTATTCATCCTCTATACTTTCCTCAATTTAAAAAATAAAGTATTCCTTATACTAATCAATCTTTGTTATTTACAAGTAGCTATTCTATTTTTACAATTTATTTTGTTTTTGAAGCAATTTTTTTTAAATCTGATTATTAGCCGTTTTATTTTTAAAAATGACTAAATGCTGAATGCAGTCAGTATTTTTAAAGTAGTGACATGCAAAACAGGCCTAAGGTAGACCCGGTTGTAATCGCGGACACCTTTTATTTGTTTTTTAGTCGGTGTCCCTTGTTGAAAATTTACCCTAATAATGCATTTAGCATGGTAATATTATTAATATAGAACAGGATAATATTGCTCAATAATTATTATAAATTGTTATTGTATTATATACAGGGTTATTTTTAATTAATTGACCACCTCTTGCAAGCAGCTTCTCTACATCAATCCCAACAGCATTTGTTCTACAACTTTTTATAAATCTTAATAACAGCACAAAAAAAGAACTGAAACATTTTTGCTGCCTCTTTTACTTATTACTCTGTATTTTAAAAGAAGTACTTGAAAGGTCAGCGCTCCGGCGCCATACCGACGCTCAGAGTTAATGCCAGTTCAGAGACAACAAATAAATTTTGTGTGGGAAAATTTAAATTTTAAAAAGTTGTAGAACAAATGTTGTTGGGATTGATGTAAAGAGGCTGCCTGCAAGAGGTGGTCAACTAATTAAAAATAACCCAGTATAATTATTAATTATTAACAATCTTTTCAATCTTAAAAAAGTCATGGTGACCAGTAATTTAATAATATTCTTATATTAAATATTTGTTTGGACAATTAAGTACACCGTGAAAAAAAAGGTTAGGTTAATGGAACTTTTGATTGATCCATGTAATCTATTATTTCAAGATTTTAACTGAACTCTATCTACCAAGCTTTTATTAGTTACTGAATCTATAACTATTGTCAAAGCTAGGCGAGTTATCTTGAGAATAGTACAAAGACGACTAAGAGATTACCTGAGTGTAGTATACCCCTGCATATGTAGTCTACACTATTGTCTACACTATTGTATACCGATTTCAAATTTACATATTATATGTTTGGATTTCTGTATAAATGCTTTATTTATTTACCCACTTATATGCATATTATCAGTAGGTACTGACAAAAACGAACATGGGCAAATCAGGAACGTTTTAATTATATGAATAAACTCTGCAATACAAGCGATAATATACACATTCTTTAAATTAGATTTCTATATATATACATATACATATATATGTATATTATTGGGGAGGGGGCTAGGTATTGAGTACTATTTTTCTTCAACATTGTGTTGGGTTTTATTCCGAAAGTATTTAATGAACCGGAGGTACAATTCAGTGATGTCTTCTCTTCGAGTCCCGTCTCTCGTTGCATTTCTCCGAATGATTGATCGAAGGGCCATCTCCGCGTCGCTGCCAATGCTGAAACCAAAGTTAGCAATTGTGAATGGGGCGTTTTCCATTTCATCACATAAGACCGGATGCGTCATATTTTTTTAGGTGAACAGTACGAAACAAAGTTGCTACCTACGTATGTTGGCGAAGCCCCTTTGTCCATCTAAATATTTTTATTTATTCTTTGATTTCATTTATTATAAAAATCTTTCATCCCGCAGGTTTACATTAGATTTATTTCATGATTTGTTTTTAAGGGACTTATAATGTTAACTGACTTATTATTATCAGATATCAATATGTCTTCAGTAATATGGTATTCCAATTGTTTTATAAAAAGGTAACACAATTTTGCGTCAATAGAAAATATTATTTTGTTTGAAATAATAAATAATTGGTAATTTTATATTCTAAAATGCTTTTATTTCAGTCGATCAGTTTTTTATTAATTTATCTATTATACCTATTAATAAAACTATTATATAATGTTAGATACGTGCTAACCTAAATTTTATACTGAAAATGTCACTGACATACCTACGTCTGTAAATAAAACTGGTAAGTTCAAAAAAAGTCATATATAATCTAATAAGGTATTCCAATAAACTGAGACCGAATGAAATGAGATCGTATAAAATATTTAGATACTAATGTGACTCCAGAGTAATCAGCGTTGATTAGAACTTGTGTAAATGTCTGCCACGAAACTTGAAACTAAATGTCATAAATCTTTCTAGTATTTCTTATAAGTATATATTTAAAGTATAAATAAATGTAATATTATTATTTGAAACATTTAGTGCCATTGCCATAGTTGTCATTCATTTTAAGTTATCAAAAGAATTACAGAAAAACAGATAGAGTATTATATACATTTGCTAGTTTAGTAAATCATACACAGGGTATTAATTGGTTATTCTTATAAATATGTAGCTGGCAGAAACTTTGTTTTATTTGACTGCGAAAATTTTAGCTAGCGTCGTGTGACTTCAAGAAAATGTTAATAGTTAAGGAAACTTTGCTTACTTCTTAACAAATTAGAGTAAGTTGAGTTATATATGTTATGGAAATTGTGGTTAAACCTGAGTCTGAGATAAACGTACTAATGAATAAACATATATTTAGTGTTATAAGCAGATGTTACTGCGAAGTTAGATGTTTTACTAATAACGTGATCGTCATAATATTGGAATAATAATAATAATAATAATCTTAATATATAAATAACTGTGACTGAATATAAACTAATGTACTTATCACATATTTTTCTAACCATATAGTTAAGAACTATATTAAATAATATTTTAATATAACCTTTTTTTTTTAAATTATTGCTGCTTGTTAAAAAAGTAATTTTAAGTATAGAAATACATTCAGTGAAGAATTTAAAAATTCATTGGCATTGCTGTTGTTAGTTTTCCATAAGGAGGTGCATTTCGCCTGTTCAAAAATGCTTAATTTCATAAAAATGTTTCAGATTTAAATTAAATTAAATTTTTATGTGTTCAAAACACGTCAAAATTAAACAATTATTGTTTTAATAAATTAAACCCCGTTTAATTAGTTAAGTAAAGTCTGTTAGTGTACATCTCGGACTTACAAATGTACCGTTACCTATTAACACACTTAAGAAATTAATCTAAACATGTCATATTGACACAATATTTTGTTTAATTTGTTTTCTTCCTTATAACTTAATTTCTCATTTAATGATTTTCTACAACGCTTAAGCTCTAAAGTCCTGGTCTTAGGAATAAAACTAAAAGTCTACAAAGTTTTTTAGGTGATGTAGATTAGTTTAAAATGGTTAAAAAAAGACATTAATCAATTTTAATCTATAGTAAATCTAGTGCACCGCAGACACTAGACACTAGACGGCGTCATATGTCGCCTTCCTGTCGTGCCAACGATTTCATAACGCTTTTAGTATGTTATGTTTGTAAGCGTAAGTGTTGCAGCGTTCTTGAAAACAGTTTTTAGTGACTCGTGATGTATAGCTTATTATGAACTCTATTTTAAAATGTAAATAATACACTCTACATATACTCTTGATTCCTAGAGCAAAATGATTTAAGTTATATTATAGAAGTAGGTGTAAAGGTAACCAACCCAGCTGTGGTGACATCAGTTCGTTGCCTCTATTTCTAATCCCATATGCTAAACCTAAATTTAACTAGTCTTTCAATTTATAATTGAATTCTATAATTACATTATAACATTCAAAAGTTTTGGTGTGGTACTGGGGCTGGTAGCTCGTTTGCAGGGTTGATGCTAATGTACACGTCAAACATTTTTAAATTTCATTTAAAGGGAGCAACTGTTATTTTTCTGGCCAATTTTTCTCAGCAGAGCAGCATTAAATTGGTGGTAGGTTAATCACACTGAATATACTCACTGACCTTTTTAATGTAATAATTGACGATTCAAAAGCGCGGTTAAATGACTACTTGAATTAAGAAATTTTTAAATTTTGAATTTGCTTACATAAAATTTAAAATAATATTAATTTTATCCCAACACTACCAAACTATTTTAGTATTGGTTTGCTAGTTATTTACATATCTGCTAACAGTTTGTGGACATTGTAGGTGATAACACCTCTAGAAACTATTCTGAATGTGTGGCTGTGAATATAAAAGTCTCCCGAGGATCTATATTAGATTCCATATTATTTGCTCTCTTTTGTGCTGACTTAATAAAAAAAATTATAAAACACATTTATTGGAATAATACACAAATTGATATTATTTTCTAGTCATCTGATGCGAGGAGGGCTTTTAAGAATCTGGCCGACGGTCTTAAGGTGGAGTACCGAGCAGAGCTTCTTCAATTCGAGCCGAATACGTCGTATCTACCCTCATACATATTAATTAATTAATTTTAATTTATTTATTTTTACTTTATTGCTAAAACGTGGTCGAACTTAATGCTAGAAAGCCACGTATGAGTGACAAGTGAGTTAAGAGTAAGCTGAGTTGATTTTTATAAGGAATGTGTATAAGTTTGTAAATGTTGGAATGTGGGCTGGTTTAATTTTGTATGTATTCTATGATTAATGATTGAAAGGGATTCTATAATGATGATTGTAAATTGTAATCGAATCTGGAGATTTCCCTTCTAGACATGTAATTCACGCATTTATTCATAATTTGGTTAAATGTTTAATATGTTTTGAAAGTAAAATTAAATAAGTAACATTTAAATTATTTATATTGCATAACTTCAAGTATCCATATGATCATTCGTTCTTATTTTGTTATTATTTACTTACGTTGAAACTCTATCCTAGGCCTGCTCACCATATTACGTTACAGTCATATGAAGTATTATTATTCTTCATTTATAAATTAGTCTTTATTGAAACTAGATAAGGTTCATTTTAGATTACAAATTTGGTTATATTGCAAGGATACAATTGTTACTTCAGTATGGAACGGTCCGTTCCCGTAACACGTTTATTTTACTATAATATCTTTTGAATAATATTGTCGTATTGTACTACTGGAGGCAATAATATTAGTTTAGGAATATCTAGTTTCATTGTAAGTCTATCAAGACTATAAAGACTGTATGATATTGAATATAGGTTGTGGTTAAGTAAGACACTGTTAAATCTCAAGTGGAAATAAATAAGGCTCATGGCTAGATTGAACAAAAAATTAAAAAGTAAATAATATTCTATATATCACCTAAAAAGAATGTTTGAATTACTCGATTAATAAATACAATATTAATTAAAACTTTTATTAAAATGACATATTGTTTTACTAAGTAAATATTATAAGATGAGAAGAGGCGATAATGTAGTCAGTTACTAGAATAGGGATAGCTTGCCGTTATTAGGTTTGTTTGTTTGTTTGTTTAAATTCTTTATTGTATACAATAACACGAGGTAAATTACAGTATAAGGTAAAAAAAAATATTAAAAGTATACAAAGGCAGACTTATCCCTTGAAGTGATCTCTTCCAGTCAATCCTTGAATTGTTATAAAAAACTTAAGAAAAAAGAAAAGAACATAACAAGGTAAAACATTAAAAAAGATAAAATAAAGTAAAAGAAATAATATCTGTGTACAAAAATTAATTTGATATAAAAAAAACGAATAAAAACTAAATTACACTAATAAAATTAATTAATTACATCTAATTATGCGTTCACTGTACGTGGAAATGAATTTTAAAATAATACAAAATGTTGACACTAGCGTTCACACTCATAAACCTGTGAAAGTAGATTATAAATTTAAAGTAATAACTGCATATAGCTTTATATTTCTATAATGGGTTATACTTTATGTTTTATTTCTCTTAATATACCGTTATATTTCATTCCACAAAGGATTACGAAAACAATTCCAGTCATTCAGTAAGAGTAGTCGCTTATTTGGTAGCAAATACTGATATCGTATCTACCTGTAGACGCCACCTGGAAGGAAATTGGTTCCGTACTATAAATGGATGGGTTTAGTTATTGAATACAGCACATGGAATAAATCTATTAATCCGTGATAAATACTTTACTGTTACTACCTTACAATTATTGTTTGTGTTACTATCTTACAACATAATAGTGAACTTTGATATTGCATTAAATCGTTTGAGGCAGTGATGACTTGTCATCAATGGACAAAATAAAACTGTTAAAAAAAAATAACAAAACCGTTAAATTTAAAAGGTATATTATTAGTCTTTAAACCCGTGCGATATCGTTATAGTTAACCAGTAAACTCAATTTCCACTGATTTCGTAAAATATAACCTAACTTTTCCTAACTATCTTCATTTTGTTAAAGTTTCACGAAGCTGGTTAAAATTTTCTCAAAGCATATTCTGCATTCAAAATAGTTGAAATTTTTTTAAATCTTTAAAAAAAATATGTGTCTAATAAATATAAGCACTCTGATATTATTTACCATTCCGCATCTCTGCCAATTGAACTACACTACCAGCGTCGATGAATTTTACGTTCTATATATGGTGGTTTCTTTTAGGCTTCTTTCAAACATCTTAACCAATGTTTCTAACTTTGCTAAGGAGATAAATATGGATAAAAAATCACACGGGATATACTTTTTTTAAATTATATATTAACATACATGAAAACTTTAATCCTTTTTGGTTAATCGGTACTTTCTCAATTTCATCCGAGAATTTTGATATTGCATAACTTGCAGTTTTGGGAAAAGATTTGAACACAAAAAATATATAATATCTATATCCTTTACAGGTGTATCCTATTAGTTTTATTGAGGCAGCATCTATACTTTTCTCTTAAGAAAAATATAATCTCTAAACTATCTAAACTATATTTTTCAAAAAAACTAAAGTTTTCTATTAGTACTCAGAGAAAAAATACTTTTAAGGTTTCTGACGTTTGTTCAATACATGAAGCCATCCCAGGACAGTTGGCACGTCGCAAACACTGTCGGCTTCTCTGTGATGAAGATAACAACATATGTCTTATGTCTATATTGGACTAGTTAACTGACAGAATTATTTACTGATGTGATATATAAAATTTATAAGATAACTTCTCACTAATATCTACTAGGCACCGCAAAATGAGATTTTAATCTCCAAATTAGCTGACGGTTTGAATGTAGATAAATGTTCTATAAAGCTTTTATTACTTCAGATTATATTTGATATATAGAGAAACTTCAAAAATAAATTTTCAACAATTCATATTTGTATGTACCAAAATACACTAAGTTTTTACACTAATTTACGATAAATATTTTGTAGTAGTGTTGGTGAATCAAATATAACCTTCAACTTATATGTCATCGTCATAGCCGTATTATTTATTGTCGTTATCTTATATTATAACTAGCGGACCCAACAGACGTTGTCTTGTACACGCGTCTTTAATTTAAAAAAATCAAATAAAAAAAAATACATTAAAAAGTTATCACAATATCTAACGTCATTACGTATGACGTAACGTAGTCCGTCGGAACCAATGTGAAACATTCCAAAATCACCACCTACTTACACATTAAAAATTAATCAAAAAACCATTTTCCAGTGGACCAAATTGTGAATCTAAACAATTCTCAAGTCCCCTTGAACACACACAAAGAATTACATAAAAATCGGTCCAGTCGTTTAGGAGGAGTTCAGTGACATACACACGCACACAAGAAATATATATATAAAGATTATTTTCGCTAAAGAATGCGATTACAATAAGTAAAAATGTAAATGAAAGAAAGAAAGAAAGAAAAATGTAATGAAAAAGCTGCAAAGCTTTTTCATCCAAATTATTCGTTACCAGAAAATAGCAGATAGATTACAGATTTATTGTAATTATTATTATCAATGAATGATTGAAATGAAGAAGAACCGTTATTTATATATTTTTCTTTGAAATATATTCACGATGATATTATGGAAGATACTGTTATTCTAAAATAGAAGATACTAGAAAGATTTATGACATTTAGTTTCAAGTTTCGTGGCATGTCTTTACACAAATTCAAATCAACTCTGATTACCCTGGAGTCTCATTAGTATCAAAATAATTCACACAAATTCATCTCACTCGGGCTCAGTTGTTAAGAAACTACCTATTTAAAAATATTTTTTCCTTTTCTCTACTCACTTGCTCCCAAGGCGAATAAGAGTAAAATTGGCGGGAAAAAAATAACGAGTTCAAGAATGGAATAGAACGTTCAGACTTATTAACTCAATATTTTATTTTCTTCTTACAAAAGAGATGCTAGTAAATTAGTCTAAGAAATTATATTAGCAATATTCATATGAAATTAATATTCTTGTTGTTCTGTTAATACAATTTAATTTTTATCGTCTAATAATACTATTTTAGGATCATTTTCAGCTCAAGAGAGCTGTTACCACGTTTTCAATATAGTTAGATTATTAAAATTAACTGTTACTTTTTAATTAATTACTGTCTCAGTTAAATCAAATTACAAAAACTTAAAAAATAACGTTCTATCCCACATTGCAATATTTAAATGCTTTTAATATTGTTAAGCAAAAACGTTTTTTACAATTGATGCCATTGTTTAAATTGTTTTGGAATTATTTGTAAGGAGCTAAATTACGTAGTTGAATTTCAAGTAAATTCACGTTTTGTTAATGTTTCATACATGAGGCCGTATCAGATAAATTTGAGATTTTTGAAAATATCTATATCTTCCTTGTCTCGGGGAGCATAGTGCGCAGTGATCGTAAACTGAGAGTACCGATGCTGAAACATGTATAGCCATGTTAAGCTTATTTAAATTTATATAAATATAGAATGACAATAAACTGATAAGGGCAGGGATTCGAACCCGCGACTACTGGGAAACCGTCCCGTCGCTCTACCAACTGACTTACCGTATCGTATACCGTTGCGAAAAAATATCAGAGTAGTAATAAAAATATTTCATGCAATGGCGATAAAATCTTCTAGTTATAAAATTACAACGTAATGGAGGTATGTAAATATTTCCTAAGTCAAGGTCAGTAAATCTAATTCCTTTTGGCTAAATGATGCAGCTTCGTATGAATTCAGTTTAGTGACCCCGCTGAGAATTAGTCGTTTCTCAAATATAGGTTAATAGTACAGAGGAGCTTGCGCCCACATTTGTACATTTATTTTTAAATTGTCATATAGTTTTTACGCCGTGAAAATATTACTTCTGAAACTTATTTAATAGAAATTCCTGAAAAATGTATTTAAGCATATCAGTAAGTATGTTAGTTAAATTGATATTTAAATTGACGCAGTTATATTTTAATTTTCGTTTTAAAATAAGAGGTAAGAAAAACAAGAACTATGTGTTATCATTATATTTAATTATTATGATTATTGTTTTTATTTGATTCGGTAGAAAACTTCCTCACCATGTAACAATACAATGTAAAAGAATAACGGAAACATTGTATTATGAGAAGTAATATCAAGTTAAAAAAAAAAAAGTTTTTCATTCAAAGGAATTTCGTGTAAATTATAATTGTGAGAATATATAATCTATTTTTATCATAGTCAGATAACAGTTTTAATACAAATGAACCAATGATGTAACTTTAAATTTGAGGATGGCAACCCAAGCTCTTCAATCTCCTTTCTTCTCATTCTCTTCTGTAAGTAACTCCATTCTTTAAGGATGGCGATCTTCAAAACATTTGAAGATGTTCATAAATTAATAATAACCATTTATTATCAATTGAATAATCTGTTCTCGTAAAATAATCCTTTAGTATTAATTTGCGGCTTTTATTTTAAGAGTAATTCATTTAATAATATCGGTAAAAATATACTTTAGGTACATATTATAAGGGCCACGTCCAATTGTATTGTTTCACAGGTTTTACTACTCACTCTTCACTTTTATATACTTGTATTTAATCCTTCCTTGGTACTATCCAGCAGTGTCAGTCCCGAATATCGTCCTAACCGCAGTTTATATACCCTTCTTTATTAACTCCCTCTTCACATAAACAACAATCATAGTCAAATCATCTACTTTAAACGTACAAAAATAACAACTACTCGTAAATGAACAATTGTAAGTATCGGTAAACACGGTATTAAATACTGGATTTAATTATGGAGTCTTAATGGTTCCCACTTTTGTAGCTTATTCAAGTATTTACTAATTAAGCAAATGTCCCTCCTCACATAAATAATAATCTTAGTCAAATAAACTACTTTAAGCATACGAAAATAACCATTACTTGATATAACAATTCTAAATGTTACTATTTAAGTTAATAAAACAACGATTTAAATAATTACACCTTATTGGTTCTTCTTATTATAGTTAAATTAGTAATTCATTAATTTATATGGATCAATACAGGGACCATCAAAACATTGAAACGAATCAAAACATTACGGATTATTATTTATAAAATAGTCGTTTAACAATAATGTAACCTTACAATATACTTTTTTATTGAATTATAAAATAAAGTCAATAATATAAAAATATATCAGTATTCGTTTACTTACAATTTATGACGTAATAACTTAAGATTGTGTATCGGCAGTTAAGTACCAGTCTATAAAAAGGGCAAGTTGAGAGAACCTTGCTGTAATCACAGTCTTATCTAAAGAACCCTACAATACATGGGTTAGGTAATAGCCAATAAATGTCATGTAAAGGAGTTTATGCTTATTTTATATTTATTATACATGTGTACATACAGACAGAATTCAACAAGTGATTTTGATTAAAATCGTAAGCCTTTGGTAAATACTTAGATAATAAAATATAGTGTTTCACTATTATTTTGATATTGCTAAATACTTAGTCTGGCCATAAATACTGTTACAATTAAAAAATATATATATTAAATTTGAATTTGAAATCAGTAATTTTGTTTGTTTGTAATACGATTGTTCATTGTGTTTTCTCATTTTGGCGCCAATACATTGTACAATATTTTGCTATATTAAAATGGAGTAAGGTGATAAAGAGAAAAGATCGCTGTGTTTGCATTACACAAAGTAGGTATGGAGCCAAATGCAATTTTTAAAACTCTCCATACACTTGGTATTAGTCAAATGTTTGTGTCCCGGGCTATTAATAGGTACAATGAGACTTCCTCATTTTGTGACAGAGAAAGATATGGCCGTCCACGAAGTGTTCGTGCGAAAAAGGTGGTCAAAGCAGTAAGGGAAGAAATCCTGTCCGAGAGCAAAAGATTTTATCTCAGGAAATGAGGATTTGCACCTTTCTAGGTGCTATGTTGTATTTTAAGATATGACTTAGAACTTGCAACCTATAAGAGAAGCACTGACCATTTCTTAACTGATAAATTAAAGATGAATAGGGTGGTAAAATAAAAAAAAAACTATTGTAGCGGTACGAAAAGAGAGGTCACAGAAAAAAAAATGTTTATTGATGAGAATTTTTTTACAATCGAGCAATATTTTAACAAACAAAATGACCGTATTTATGCTCAAAGCTCTAAAGAAGCTTTCCAATTAGTCGACAGAGCGCAACGTGGGCATTATCCGACTTCAGTAATGGTTTGGTGGGGTGTTCGAGGTACCATTCTTGAGAAGGTAGTTAAGCCCCTTAATAACTCCATGTTCAATAACTAAGTACGGTCTTTCCAGCAAGACTTGGCGCCGGGTCATAAAGCTCGTTCCACGCAGTCTTGGTTGGAAGCGGACGTCTCTGACTTCATCAGAGCTGAAGACTGGCGGTCGTCTAGTCCCAATCTTAATCCGCTGGATTATGATTTATGGTCAGTTTTAGAGAGTACAGCTTGCTCTAAACACCATGATAATTTGGAGTCCCTAAAACAATCCATACGATTGGCAGTGAAGAATTTCATCATGGAAAGAGCGCGTGCTTCTATTGATATCTGGACTCAACGTTTAAAGGACTGTATTGCAGCCAATGGACACCACTTCGAATAAGCTTTTTATATTTTTAATTGTTTTATATTTGTGTATTAAACTAACTCCCTGAAAAAGTAATAAATGTTATTTGCAATTAAAAAATATTTTTTTTTCTTTGCTACAATATTTATGGCAAGATCAGGTATATGTGTGTACAAATTGTAGTTTTAGTGGGTTATAGGATCGAAGTCTATAACATAAATATATATTTGGCTGTTTCTATCTCATAGATGATCACAATTAGTGACAGTTCATCGCATCCGAGGCTACTCAGATCGCAATATATTTATTAAAGATCTTCTTTTTTATTCCGTAAAAGTATTTTTTTCCAATATAAATAATAGATTTTTAGAATTGAATATCGCTCTAAATATACGTGATTACTCAAGTGTTAAGGCTTATATAAAGGTATTTGAGAATACCCGTAAACAAAGAACGACATTGATTGAAAAATATTATATTTTTATAAACAAAATATTTATTACGTTTCATTACATATTATTATTTAAGAAATCGGGAATTAACGCGTCCGGAAGTCTTTTCCGAATGCGTTAATTCCCAAAATATTTATTAATAAAGGAAATCTGTGTTACTATTAAAAATATAATTAGGTATATACAAATATATTTTTTTATTATAATTACAAAAATATAATTATAATAATATTATATCAAATATAATTATATCATGTGAATCATTATATTAACTTTAACTCAATTAAACAGCTAAGAAATGGTTAGCATCTTCATTATTATTATGAGAACAAAGATTAAGTTCAGTACTTAGAGTAATTAAAAGCTGTATGATAATACAACAAGAGCTATTCATCCACATATAAAAAAAATCGTGAACTTAAAAGGTTTACTGTTCACTGATAGTACATTCGATCCGATAATCGATTATTGGCCGAACGAACCGAATTCGGGAGCGAAGAAGTTCGGTCTCTTCAGGCGGCTAATGCTTTGATATGTCTGTCCGGCGAATGTAATTCAAATTCAAAATATCTTTATTCAAGTAGGCATTTACACGCACTTTTGAATCGTCAATTACATTAAATTGGTCAGTATAGTCAGTCTGTGAGTAAGCTACCACCAGCTCGGAATGCTGTTCTGCTGAGAAGAGCTGGCCAGAAACTCAACAGTTGCTCTTTTTAAATAAAATTTAACAATGTTTGACTTATAAACTATAACATCAACCCTGCAAATGAGTCAATGACCCAAGTTCCACACATTTCGATCAACCAAAAACTCTTGAATGTTATAGTAAGATTTATTTAATAATATACCTTTAATTTTAGATTTGAAACCAAGAAAAGGAAGATCTAAGATATCTTGTGGAACCTTATTATATATGCGTATACTCAAGCCCATGAAGGATTTCTTAACTTTTTGAAGTCGAAATTTAGGCGTTACGAGCTTATTTTTATTTCTTGTATTGATTGTATGTCTGTCGCTGTTTTTTTTATAGTCATTTAAATTTTGGCGTATATATAATAAGTTATTAAAAATGTATTGAGAAGCGACCGTAAGAATACCGATTTCTTTAAAAACTTCTCTTAGGGAGTCTCTAGCTTTTAAGTTACAAATAGCCCGTATAGCTCGTTTTTGTAAAATAAATATAGAATTAATTTCGGCAGCGCTGCCCCATAGTAAGATACCGTAAGACAATATACTGTGAAAATAACTAAAATAAACGAGTCGAGCCGTATTAACGTCTGTTAATTGACTTACTTTTTTAATTGCAAAGACGGTTGAGCTAAGTTTGCTTGCGAGTGTCGAGAGATGGGGGTTCCACTGGAGCTTTTTATCTAAAGTTATACCTAAGAAAGTTGTCGAGTCAGTCAGTTCTAACACTTCATTGTTAAGGAATAAACTACAATCGTGACTTTTTACATTAGGAAGTGTAAATTCCATGCATTTAGTTTTCTTAGTATTTAATACCAAATTATTAATTTCAAACCAATGAAGAACACGTGACAGGGCACAGTTAACTTTGTCAAAATTAGCATTATTACGATCAACTTTAAAAATAAGTGAGGTATCATCAGCAAAAAGTACAATGTCACATAGTCCTTTTACGTAAAAAGGCAAATCATTAATATAGAGTAAAAATAAGAAAGGGCCTAGAATAGATCCTTGTGGAACACCCATTTTTAGGTGAGACCCAACCGATTTACAATTATTTACATCAACCGTCTGAACTCTTTGATTCAAGTAAGAGGCAATAAGATCAAGCGCAGCACTACGCACACCATAGTGGTTAAGTTTGCATAGTAATGTTTGATGGTCTACGCAATCAAAGGCTTTAGATAAATCACAAAAAACCACGATTGCATTCTGTGACTTCTCCCATGCGTCGTAAATGTGCTTAAGAAGCGTGGCACCCGCATCAGTTGTTGACTTGCCTTTGGTGAAACCAAATTGTTTACTATGCATGATTTTATTGCTGTAAACGAATTCTCTCATTTGGTTGAGAATAATTTTTTCGAAGATTTTACTTAAGGTAGGCAAAATAGATATTGGCCTATAATTTCCCGGTTCAAGTCTATCGCCGCTTTTAAACAAAGGAACTACTTTACTATTTTTCATTAAATCTGGGAATGTACCGGTTTCAATACATTTGTTAAAAATTAAGGATAATTGGGGAGCAATGTCATTTATAACAGTGGTAAGTAATTTAACTGACATACCCCAGAGATCCCCTGTTTTTTTCATATTTAGGTTTCTAAACGTTTTAACAATTTCATTTGATGAAACAGGTTTAAAAACAAAACATTTGTCACTGACTCTTACGTTATTCGTCAATTCTGCAATTGCATCAATGTAATGTAATGTAATGAATTTAAATTTAAACAACCTTAACATGGCTATGCATGTTCTTAGATATTTCAAGCTTAACATTTTCACTAATTATATTGAAAAAAAAATTGAGTTAGTATGATGAAGAATTTTAGTTAAAAATTAACCCCTATTATTTTTTAACTTTAACTTGTAAGATAAAAAGAAAATTTTGTATATTATACTAGAACTATCTATGATAAATGTATATTTATGATATAGCTTTAATGAAAAGCTGGGCAGTATGTAGTTAGTAACACGTACAAATATGTTAAACTTTTATCACAGTCTTAAACTTCTGTGCCGTCAAAGGGAGAAGAATAAAACTGTAGGGCCACATTTAATTTTACCAAGTATATTAATAAATTATATCTCTGTAATATGCATATTTAAATTATTTTATAAGTAAATAAGTAACAACATTAATAATATTTTTATATCATTATCTGCGTTGTTCGAAAAGTAAACAAACGAATTGTTAATAAAGAAAAGACATAAGAAAATTAAAAAAAAACTGTTCTTAATGTTAATTGTTTCTATCTGTGACTTTGTAATTTTTTTAAAACTTTACATTTTGTCTATAAAAACTTTAAATATTCTTATGAAAGCGTTAGGAGTTTTAAGGAATGTTATGGCATTTCCTTTTAAAAATAAAATGGAAAATGGTATAAGTACTCTCTTTTATTTTTGATTTTGGCTAGTTTTTGGAGTACGCTCGAGAAGGTGTGAGACCATCCTATTTAAAGCCAGGACTTATATCCGTAGATAGATTTTATAGGCCTCTATCTGTAGAGAGATCGGATAAACCTCTTAGGAAAAAGAACCGTTCTTGAGACTCGGCTTTTGACCCTACAGTAAAAGTTCCTTGTCATTTTTATTACTTATATTATTTATGTTAATAATATTCTAAAAAAATATATTTTCCATACAAAATATACTTGTAACGACATCCCTTTTTATTTCCACCAATCGTTGTATTTAGTATTGAAAGCTTAGTGAATTCATACTGTGAATCTCAGTTAATAAATGTAAAAATAATTTTATTGATGTATTCTATTATATATATTAAGGCTAGAAGTTCGTACTTACTGCGGTGAGAGGTGAGGAAAGGGTTAAAATAATATTAAATGAGGGACGATGTATTTATATATATATATATTTTTTTTGATGCTATCTTATAATATCATCTAGGAATAACTGTTATTGATGATAAGTTTACTCTATTTTACTTTAGGTAATGAAATATGATTTGGCAATACTGACAAGACTGTAGCTGCCAAGTAATCAACCAGATATTTTTTATCAATTGGCTTCTGAGTAGGTGTTAATTATTTAAAATATATTTTTTTAAATTTTTCCAATGGAGGTCGTTATTATATAACACTTTCTCACAAAAGAGAAAAGTACTGTAGATAAGGTATTCCATTAAAAAGCTCGGAAATTCTCGATCGAATCCGAGAATCTTGACTTTTTAATTTAAAGCAAATTCCTTTTGTGTAATAAATTTGCATTTTAATATATATATGCATATCATTATAAATGTATATTTAAATTAATAACGTGCTTTTATTTTTAGACAAATATAAAATAATATACCAAAATATTTTTTATAATTAAATACTTATCACAATTCTAAACTTACGCTAGATATTTAAATCTCTTAAAATCTACAGCAAAATAAATATAAAATATTTAATAAAAAAGATATGAATGAAAGAAAGAAGATATAAATTTCAAAAGAAAGGAAGATACAGTTATTTAATACAGAAAATCATTAAGTATCTTAATTCAAAACATTACAAATTAATCTATGCAGTCACCTACGATCTATGATCAAGATTTAAATAATGATTAAATACTTAGATGTCATATCATTTGACAAATGTATACAACTTGAAGTCTGAATCGGTGAGGACCACAAATTTTTGTTTTTTTTTTTATATAAATAATTTATACTTACATATGATCAGACTTTGTTTTAGCTTCCCGAAAGTAGTATACAAATTTAAATTATAGTGAACCCGTATACAAGAGCTGAGAAAACATCTCCGACTATATACAGCTGTTGGTTACGACTTAAATCCTATTAATCAGCACTGGTCTGTCGGTCAACAACTGTAGCGCTAACAGACCACGTTCATTTGAATAACACTGCGCTTACATGGAGTCGTGTATTTATATTTTTAAATATTTTATAATCATTTTAAACTAATTTTATTATTACTAAATATATATTGTTTATTATTACAAATAAATTAAACTATTTATAATTCGTTTTTACCATTACTTCCTACTTCATACATTATTATTTGTTTACTTACTTTGTCAAAATATGTAAGGTATATTATTAATTTTATATGTGGTTCATGGATGAATTAGAAAAACAAATTATGAGTAACTAAAAATCCACTTTAGGATTTTTTCTCAAAAACAGCTTGGTTGATGATGACTATTTTAAGTCGTCACTTTTTTGAAGAATCTTTGCTAACTTTATATGAAGTATGCATGATTTCTTTTGGTTTCAATTTTATTTTTATTTCTTATAATGTTTGAATAACTTTAATTTTATTTTATTCCAGCTTATTAGTTTTTTGATTATTTTTTAAGTGCTTGAACATTTGATTCTAATATATAAAAAATACATTTGTTAGAACTTTCAACGTTTTAATATTTACACTGTCTAATTATCTAAAATTTATATTTGTTTTACATATTAGAAACGGATATATAGAAGAGTGATCTTTAATCGCTTATATAAATTAACTTTTTAAGTTATTTACTTTAATACTTTATGGTAGCCTCCATGAAAGCCGAGTTTTATAAAGTTATCAAACACAAATATCCGAGTATGGGTTACGGATCAGATGAGAAGTGATATTGACACAAGTCGTAATAATTACATTCGACCTAATGACAATAACATTATATTACATCAAAAACTTTATATTATATCCTTGACAAGAGTCAAAAGAAATCTAGTATTATATCCTAAACAAACAAAAGAAATCTAGTATTATATCCTAAACAAACAAATAGGTAAATATTTCCCAATAAATTGAATAGAAGAGAAAATTAGGTACTCTGTGATTTTGTACTAATCAATTAGGTTTTTATGTGTAAAATACTACATTATAAATTTATGTAATTATACCTGCATAGGTATGTTTTTAAATTTGTGATAGATTATAACTCGTTTTCATACTCCTTTAATTCAATGGACACTTTAGACAGTAAAAGGACATTTATGTATTATGACAGTAGACGCCGCTTATTGTGATCACTTTCAGCCAGCCCGTTGTGATAACAATAACCGAATGATAACATTACGCGGATGGTACTTTTTCATGCTTGTTGGGGGATTTTAGTGCACATAATAAATGATCATAATGATAAAATATGAATTGTAATAATTTACAATTGATTTAAGTACAAATTAAGTTTCGTAATAAGAAATTCTGTTGTTTGCTCAAATTTTTTATTTATTTACACTATTCAAAATATTCTAACATAAGATTTATTTGAAATATCAATCTATCGTTGTTTGACACTTGTTTTCATTCATAATCATTTGAATATAATCCTCAAAATCGTATAATTTTTCGAAGTTTGTTGCTCGGTGTTGAACACCACGACGGATAATGTTCCAAGCTTCTTGCATCTGAGCAATAGACGGCGGATCTTCGGGCATTTCTTCGTCATCTTCACCTTCTAATGATTCTGGATCATCATCTCCAGGCTCCGATTTGACCTTGGCAGCAGCAGCTGGCCTATCATCACTTTTTTCTTCACCGTGAAGATTTTTGTAAACAATATTCTCGCGCTTCTTCCATCGCGAAAACCATCCATCTGTCGCTTTGAAGCCTTCTTTTCCCATAGTCTGTGCAATTTGTTTTGCTTTTTCACGCAATAGAGGTCCATCAACTGAAGCATTTTTTTGACGAACATTCGTGAACCATAATTTTAGGGCCGCTTCGACTTGTTTATCTTTTCCGGATCGATTCCTTTTTCGCTTCAAATTTTCGTTTAACCGTGCAGAAGTTTCGATGTCAGATCTGTTTTTCAGAAATTTACACAGGAGTGGTTGAGAAATTCCAAGTTGAATCGCAGCATCACGTTGACTTATTTTCGGTAATTGATCGTACTTTTTGAGAATTTGTTGTTTTTCTTCATTCGTATAATCTCGACGTTTACGCATGACTACAATTTAAGTTAACCACTTCGAACGATGAAACTCAAAAAATGTTTCAAAAACTGTCTCAGATACGATCCCTTCAACTCTATCGGTAGTTTGAGGAGAACTGAGGGAAATTTGACTTTTCAAGCCTTTTATAGACAAATGCAGGACCGTCGCTTAATTGTTTCCGAAAAGGTAATTAACGGAAGGGACCAGGTGTTCTTTTCCTTTTGAAAAGTGAGAAACTTTTAATCGGAAGGTCGGAATTTGGACAATAGGTAAAGATTGTAAACTCAAACAAAAGGATTTTTGAATGGGGATTATCTTACTAATAAATATTTCTATAAATAGCATTTCTAAAAATAGTATTTTCTAATCCTTAAACTTGAGAATTTAAAATTGTACCCTTCTAAATCGATAACAAGAAGCGACTTTAGATCACAATAAGCGGCTTTTTTCAAATGTATTGCTAAGGAGAAATTTGGGACCGACCATTTTCGATAACAATAGCCGGCTAAAAACATTAACTGTGATCACAATAAGCGGCGTCCACTGTATATTGGTTGTATTCATAAAAATAATATGAAGTCTTCTTTATTGATATTTCATTAAAACATGCTTTCTGAGTTGAACAAATCTTATAAATGGGAAGTGCTCTTACTTGTAGGCGTTAGAAAGGTCTACGCTTCTTCTTACATTGTAAAGTAAACGTAACTCTCGGTACACTTAATTCGGAAAGGAGACGGATACTTTTTCATACATTATTGGGCCCAGACTGCAATACGATGAAAGTTGTCAATTAATACTTAATTTTATATTATACTATCACTAAAAATTTTGCGGATTTTGGTAATCTGAGAACGGAGATAAGACACTCAGTAAAAAGAAGGTTATGTAACTACTTAGCGTTACAGGTAACTTTTATACAATCCACTGATATTTTTTAAATAGGCTTTATGTTTCATGTTTATAGAAGTGAGCAGTAGGTACTACCGGCCTGTAGGAGTCCCAATGCTGGGGAAAGATCTCTTCTGATACGGAGAAGAAACGAGAATCGACCACTACGATAATTCACTGCGAATTGGATATTTGAGACAGTTTTTAAAGTCATATTGGTAACAGGTTAGAGTTTGAACCTTCGCCTTTTATTCATGAGGTCGCATCCTGTACCTCGACTTTAGCACAAGTCGAGAAACGTGGGTCAGATAATACTAAAATCATAGATTTAAGGATGCCTTAAATTAATGGATGCTTTTGACGGTCCCTTGCCGTGGTAGATTAAAAAACAGAGTAGAGTTCGACTGTCACTCGAATGTGAAATCGACTAATTAAACGTAAATCGATAATTTATTTTCTTTTAATGTTTATAATATTTTTACTTATTGAATTAATCATTTGCAATCAACACATACTTTAGACAGTACCTAGAAACTATTTTTTTTATCTCAAAAATAGATTAAAGTTTTATCGATACATTTTTATTGCGCAGCAAAACTTATTTTTGTGATATCTGTTTTTTTATATTGTGGTTAGAGCTCATAATTCGAAATTTAAGTCATGGATTTTTTTTTTTAACATATCTTAACCTTTTACAAACTAGGCCCAACTATCCCCGTCTCTTTTAGACACAAAACTAAAAACAAGACATTAAATATTTCTGTTTCTTAATTAAATAAATATATTATTAAGATTTCCAAAATTAATTTAACATCGGAAAATGCAGAATAAGGTTACGGATGCTATTTTATAATAGCATTATAACCTTAGAAATCTATATTTGACAACAATATAAACGTAAGTCAACAAATTGAAATGGGGCTTAAAAGTTTCAGCCATTAACTTAAAAAGATTAATTAGCATACATTTATCGTAATTCTAATCAACACCTCTGATTACCCCGGGGTCATATTAGTCTCAAAATGTTTTATACAGTCACATAGCTCTATGCGGCTGTATAAAACCTGTAAGTTATGTAGGGTCATTTATAATTTTAATGTACACTTTTGAAACTTCATGTAAATAGAAGTTCTTTAGCAACACATTCTAAAGTGACGTCACAAATATGTCTCCGAATATTGTTATAATTACTATACATGCATAAAGCCGTTCCTTTAAAACTAAATTAAATGTTTAAACAAATATAGTTCATACATAAAAAATCCGCATATACCTAAGGAAGATTTATGGCACTTATTGTAAGCTGTATATCGTCCCATGTATATAGTATACGGAATAAATGCAAAGTCATTATTTTTCACTCCTCTTTTTAAACATTAAGTTGACATTGACTTAATATTCTACTCTCGTACAAAAGAGCCTCTTAATTACTCGGTCCATTGACACTAATTAAATAATGTTCCCGACATTTATATAAGTCAAATATTTATTGCTCTCTCTCTTAATTACTGAATATAGCCGAGATATTATATACAATAGTCACGCTTAAAATCGTTTTTCTTTTAAAATTTCAAATTGAAGTCAGTCTCTGAAAAACCATATGTTTTTTAAGTATTACATAAGTTTGAAAAATATATTTTTGTTTTCGTTGAAATTTCAGCTTATTTTAAATATATTTTAATATTTATTAATATAGATTTCGAATCAGCATCTCTCTATATAATCAAAAAATATGATTTCTATTTTTTATTAATCGCGTACTTTTGTTTAAAAGGTCAACTGATAGCCAATTTTCAAACCGGTGACCAAAAGTACTCAAGAAATACTAGGTTTTCTTAAAGATTGAATACTTAAAAATCCTAAAGATATCCTTCTGTACACATGCTACGTGGTATATGTATAATAATGAACATTTGATTAGTACTTTACTAATTTATACCACTGAATATTGACAATCAATTAAAATGAAAATAATTTAAAAATTTTGCGTGATTGAAAGCATTTCCAAGCGGAATAAGTAAAACACTCTATTAATATGTTTAATTGTTAACTATATTTCATATTCTTTGTTTAGTTTCAGCGTCTTAAAAATAATATTATTTTGTACTTATTGAAGACGTTGCGTCAGGGGACCGTTGTACGTACGTTGACGATGGTGTCTATATTTACGAAGTTACGAGGACTTAGACTATACGATTCCATATCCTATTTCTTTATTTGCCTTTATTTAACTTACTTGAATTTTAATTTCTGTTTTTACTAAGCATAAACACATAATAATATTATTTTAATTCTTTTTAAAGGGCTTTTTGTATCGGGGGTTTTTAACATTTGTAATTTTTTTTTCTGCTATTTAAAGTGATGTTACTGGTTTTAGTATTGTATTAAATGAGCCTACGGACACACAAATATTCACTTGCTAAAGTATTGCTATCAATATACTCGTAGCATAAGAACCTTTGAACCGCACCGATAAAACCTCAATAACTTGGAGACGACTGTTTCGACCAAGCATAGTTAAGAACCATCTCGACAAATCATCCGTCTACGCGATTAACTGCTTATTCCCACATAGATACACGGATACACAGATCGACAGGTCAAACTTATAATCCTCCTTTTGAGTCGTCTTTAAAAAATACAAAACTAAAAAAATATTTAAAGGTTCGTTATTTCAAAAGACTTATAAAACACAAGTCACCTTTAACGAAGGGAACGGCTGGCAATAATATATTCATAATTAATGCCGCATATGTGACTTCCTTGTTACGATACTTGTAAGGTTATTGTCTATTATAACAACCCAAAATTAGTTTGTGAAACACTTCATGTAAATGTAAGATTAATTTTAAATAGTAGCTGTATGGTTTAATGCTTATTAATGTAATGTACATTATTGTATTCTCGAACTATTATAAGTGGACTTAAAACTAGTAGACTAGACTTAAAATTAAACTGAAATGTTTCATGTCCGAAATGGTAATGGTAATGGTAAATACACATAGGTATGTAACGTTTGCGTGTGTGTGTATGTATAACAGATATAAGATTGTATAGTAAGAGTAAGGGGAGTCTTATTAAAATAATATACCAAAAATTAAGGTAAAATTTAGATAGTCTCTATTAATTTATAAAATTGATTGTAGAAAAAGCGACAAAAAAATGTTTAGCTTCAAATATTATTTCAAAAATATTAATGTATTAATGATACTTTATACTATGAAGAAATAGATACTTTGCTGTTAACTTTATTTATAAAATACTAAACAATTAAATTATGACTACTTTTAATAATTAATAATATATTTCTTATACTGGTGGCTTGTTCACAGCCTCATTTCCAAATATAAGATAAAAGTAGAAGTGATTGGTGGTCTTAGAATTTCTACGGCTTATCATACTGCTGGGGAATAGAGAGAGACATCCCTCTCCGTGCCGACCGTAACCTGAACTCAGGATCAAGGAGTTACAAATCGACTTCATTTTCTTGAAGTCACACGAAGCTAGATACAGTTTTCTTTTAGCTTATAATCTGCATTCAAAACACTAAAGTTTTTCCAACTAGATACTAATAAAAAAAAACAAAATATGTTTCACTAAGCTAAGAGAAGCCGGTAAGACTGTGCAAATAATCTAGCGTTTTTATTTTGCAAAATTTCTTTAATATCTGAAAATAAATAGCACTAGATGTTTTAAACTATAATACATCTTCATATTTAAAAAAAAAAAAAACTATTCTTATTCGATAATGTAGTGTAGTATATTATTAAAATCAACCCTATTGTAAAAAAAAAGAAAGTTGGTTCTAGATCTAAATTACTTTATTTATTAAATATTTATCAATAAAAATAAAGATATACCTAGCTTGGTATTAGAAAGTGTTTATCGTTTCTTTACAAAAATATTCTTCTTCTTCAAAAATAATCTTTTTTTACTAATATCTTACGTTTTTGTAAGAATATTTCATAACTTAAATAAAAAGTAATGATAGTTTACTCAAAGCACTCTTTGAAATGTTACTTTTAAATTTCTTGATGTCTGTTCAATACATTTGAATGCATCCCAAGTCAGTTGGGATGTAACAGACACTGCTGGCTTCGCAGTCATGAAGATAACAATTTATGTCTAGTGTCTATATTGGACTAGTTTTACTGACAGATAGAGTTATTTACTGTCAAAATGTAATATTTATATTGGCGTAAAGACGAAGATCATTCAATAGATACTTAATTTATGATTTTTAATGTTTAAAATGATTATTAGTATTTAAAATCTCTTTCAAGGTTATCATGTAACTATTAAAAGAAGTAATTGTATTGACTTGTGTGTGTGTGATTGGCTAATCTAATCGTTTTAGTGTTTTTTTAAATTTTTGTCGTGTTTTCTAGATAAATTATAAATGAAAATGTTTGAATAATTAATAATCAATTATTTATTAATTGAAGTCTGACATTAACTGAAATGTGAGTAACTATTTGTTATAAGGATATTGATAACTATTAGCAAAAACTGTAATTTTCTAGTACTCCGAATAGGTTTAAAGATTCACACTCATTATTATAATTGCTCAGTTTTTAAGAATACCTTCTCCAGGTTCATTATTCTTTTTTTCTACTTACCAGTTATAATTACTTACGAGGAGTAAATAGAATTATTTAAAGACATATAATAATTGTTACGATAGTAGAAAAGAACACAACACCTCATACCTTGTATTTTTTTTCGCCTAGAAAAACAATTGATAATTACTGAATCTGTTAAACCTGACAAACAACCTTGGCATTTACTTTTACAGTACGTTATCCGGGACTAACAAATGCATCCAATTTTATGCTGGGAAAAACTTTTCTTTTTCCAATAATTGACAAAACCGACGCAAGTTATCTTACTCTAAAGTATAAAGTATAAAGGCTCAACTAAAAATCAGTGCTGCAATATTTTTTTTAAATGATATATTTTACATATCGTAGCGTAAGCTGAGCTGAGTTCTTTTCGGCTCAACATGACTTTTTTGACTTTTTTAATCGCCTTTTTTGTATGTAAGTGTTGTGTAGAGACTTCGAATAAACATGTTTTCTTTCTTTCTTTCTTTCTTTATAATTTTTTAATGTGTATAGACATATACTCCTTTTATTTGAAATCCCTTAAAACTGTATTCTACAACTGCTTACTGGTTCTCTGTCAAGAAAACATAGCTTACCTATAGTGAATTAATGTTTTTTTGCACGAAACATCACATTATTAAAAATAAGAACTATTAACTTACTCGTATATTAAAATAATCCTCGACAAGTTAAGAACTCGATAACTTGAAGTAATTTGTGATTTTTGTACTATACATACTTTATTGAGTTTCAAATATGTTACCCCTTATACTTCATAGTCATACTTCTCTTATAATGATGTGTTATTGGTAACGCTATATTTAAAAATATGTGTTTAAAAACACATTTTCCATATAAGAAGAAAGACTACGTATCTATATAGTTATTTTATTTACACCGTTATTTCGTCTCAAGAGAGAGCTCGCTTCTATATTTACTAAGTTCAGTAGATTTAGTTCTGCTAGACCTACTTACAACTTGCTGGTCTGAATTTTGGAAGCATGCTAATTACGATGTTTAATGACGATGTATGACGAGCATGCCTTATATAATTAAGATATATGAATAAAAAAAAATATGAGACAGCCCTGATACATAAAATATAAAACATATTTTATAAAGTTTATGTTTACGTTTACTATATTTTCACATAAAATGATTCTTATTTTTTATCTATGACAGGTTATGATACAGATTTTGTTATAAAATTCATAACTGCTCAATAGTCAGATTTCACTATGGTGGGATATATTCGCATTAGTATATTTTTTGAGTTAAAACTGGTATTCTTTTTAACGCAAACAATTTCGGATCTCTACCATTTATATATATATATATATATATATATATATATATATATATATATATATATATATATATATATATATATAGTACTCAGTATATATAGCTACATTTATTTATTTTAGATTGACGGTTTGATTGATTGTAAAATAATAATTGTTACGAACTACAAAGAACTTATTTCGAAAATATCTAGTGTAAAAGATAGTATTTTATGAGACTTGGAGCATAACCCTTTTGCTGTATTGAGAAAGAACCACCTACAGTCATTTATCATTAATAATAGGAACTAAATTTCGTAATGTGAAACATTAAATTATTTGAACAAAAAACTGATACAGTAAATTTAACTTAAGAGACACAAAGAAACGTCAAACGACCACTGAGTCCGCTGTTTTTGGTATTAAGCTCCGTTGAGTTTTATGAGCACATTCCGATTCCCAACTCTGTAAAGAACAGAGTAAAATTTCAAAAGACCTTTTGAACGTTGCTCTTTCGTTATAGCATATAGCAAAGAAACAATAATAAAGTAATATTTAAACATTTATCTATAGATAATATGTAGGTAAATACACATCTGATAAAGAAAAAATATTTCAAAAATATATTCAAGTTTTGGATATAAGCATAAATTTAAAATTAGATTTATAAAATTCATAATTTTTTTGTACAGTTTTATGTTAATATATATATCTATAATAATTGTAAGCTTAAACTTAGGTCCGTAAATCGAATTTATGTCAACCCATTATATGATACTCCTATAATTAGAATAGAGACAGGAAGTTGATATGATTTTAACAGCGTTATCATTATTTATTAACATTATTAGCTAAAAATAATTCAATAAAATATGATATTTTTTCTTTTTATAAATTGTATGAAAACATTAATAAATTAACATTATTAGCTAAAAATAATAAATAAATAAAATAACATTATTAGCTAAAAATAATTCAATAAAATATGATTTCTTTTAGTTTTTTCTTTTTATAAATTGTATGAAAGCATTTTTATAAAATTTATACATTTCTAGGAATAGCGCCGTTAAAATAAATTAAATGAACAAATATTCGTAAGTTGAATAATTTAAAGAAACCAAAAAGACATGCGCGGATAGCGACTATCCTTATGATATTCATATGATATAATTTAATATTCTTTACATCTAAATAACTTATAAAATATAAATGTTATAGTTGGCATTATTAAGTTTTCATCATATAATAAAATTAAACATCATGAAAGAAATACATCATGTAATAATAACGAGACCAATCCGCATGAGGTTTGCGTACTTATATAATATCCTAATGAACGGTATGTAAACACTCATTATACTAATTACTTGAGCAAACATTTATTTTTCTCATAGTTTCTTTTAAAATTTTAACTCAAAAATGTATTATACATAAGAGAGTGAAAATAATGTTAATGTTAATTAATAATTAATTCTAGTGACTATTAACTACATTCTATAGTCCCTGCGAGTTCAAGTCCATTTCAAGACTGCTCATCTCGTCTTAACAACATTTAATATATATTATTATCATAAATATACAAAGTTAAGTACTAAGTAATGAGATAATGACAGAATAACCATAAAAAGTATGGAATTGAATAGAAGTATAGTATGATATAAATCATTTCCCAAAATTAGTATCTCATTTCGTGTTATATATTTACATATACTTGCACATCTTCTGTAGTCTATTTAAATACACACCAAGTTTGTTCTTAAGTTTTAAGGAATAATTTACTGTTTCATGTTTTTTATGTCTTTAAAACAAAAGTTCTTCTTCTAAAAAACAAAAAAACAAGCAACAACATTATTTAATTGTCCAAAATTCTGAATACTGCAACACTGGTTTAAATTTATAGTCGTGGGTTATGTATGAGACTAAATTATTAAAACAAAGCTTATTATACTGTTTATAGTTACTATAGTTTAGATTCAAATAAAGCAAAAGCTTTTGATGTTATGAAATATTTTGTCCGGTGTGAATATATGCAAATTATTTTAAATTAGGAGTATCCGTTTATTGAAATAGCAATATTTTCAATACGTCTGTTTCGTGCAGAAAACAATACCTCTATTTAAATCCAGTTATTACATGTTTTAATTGTCTCCTGTTTCCTTTCATAAATATTAAATGTTTGATTCTAGGAAATAAATATTTTATATTATTATTATATATTAACACCTGTTTTAATAAGTTTAAATGCTAGCTCAGCTATCGCGAATTTATAACAAAAATGTAATCGTTTTATCGTTAAATTAAACTACTAAACAAATTGAGAGTGGATAGTTTTAAATCTAACCAATTCAAATAAAATAAAAAAAAAACTGGCCAAGTGAGAATCGAACTTGCGCTCGAATATGAGACACAGCCTGAAGTGAGATAGACGAACAAACGGATAGACGGACAGATGGAGAAGTCTTTGTAATAGGGTTCCGTGTTTACCTTTTAGGAACCCTTAAAAATATCATGGGACTTGACATATATTTTACACTCATATTTATATAAGATTTTTTTGAATTGCCCTAGTAAAAAAATGGAAAAGAAATATTTCAAATTGAATTAAATTTTAATAACATTCTTCATTTTTTTAAAGTGAATTATTTTATTTGCGTTGTATATTTTAGCAGCGTCGCCGTTTAACCCAGTAAAGATTATGAAATCTTTTCAAATGAGCGGAAAATTGTGAACTGGAACTCTGCAACGTCAGAAAATGCAAAACAATTTCTGTTAGTTGTAATAAAAATAAACGTAAACAAATTTGTGGCCCATATACTAAAAAATATATTTGGTATTCTCATTGTTATAGAGGGAATCATATATTTATGTTAGTAACACACCCCCAAACCTACCAAGTACTTTGATAAAGTTTTAACAAGTTAAACAATATACAAAAGATGCTTTTATGGCCGAACGGAATACCAATATCATTGTAGGTTGAAATAAATATTGAAATACCTTGACTATCAAAATAATTTGTAACATTTTCCGATGAAACGCTCTTCATTTTTCTTGTAAGTTCTGACCTTTACTATTCTTGTATAGAGCATCAAATGTATTTATTTCGTTCAGATTGTTCCATGAATTTGCTTTATTTTACGTTAAGAATGATAAAATTAATTAAACATTAAATAATAAGTAATTGTATTTAGATTAATCTGTTTTGTTTTAAATTACCTTAGTACTATATGCCAGCAACTTGATAATTTTCGGAATAGCTGTAACACGTCGTACACTCAACATTTAACTTTGAATTCAACCGTTCCTATAAAATTTGTTTGATAAATTAATCAAATTATGATTCTAAATTGTAACAACAGAAACAATATTTATATTTCAATATTTGTCTTATTGTTTAAATAAACTAAAACTGAACATGCGGTATCGTTCGCCTAAATAAACGAAGCGGTATCAAATGGCGCCCAATGTGGGCCACATGTCAAATATGGGAGATTTGCCTATTTGTGTGAGCTTGTTCGTTTTGCAGAACTTAAATTATAGAAAGTATATAAACTAATATACTAAACAACAAATAATTTTATTTGGTTGAAATTGTTTATAAACAGCTGTGTGGAAATTATTTAAATAGAAATATACTAGTAAGTAATTATTTACAATTTAAACAAGGTAATATGGGCCCTAGGGTTTATATAAATATAGAGGCATTCAAAATAATGTGTTGTTTTGTTTTTACTAATATTAAATCACTTAAATTTTGATACCAAACTTTAACACATCTTAAATAAGTAAATGTGAGAAAGATAGATGTAATGCAGTATCTACTTCAGTAAGTTACATCAATGCAATAACAATAAGAGATAAATTAATGGAAACCTTGAGAAATAACGTGTTTTTGAACAACTAAATATATATATAAATGAAGTGTATACATTTATTTAAAAATTTGCTACATGTAAATATTTACCATGTACTATTCGAAAATACAAATAATAATTTTTAATTTCTTATTTAATTTATAATATGTTCTATGTGGATGAAGAAATATTACTAATATTTAATGTTGCTAACAAAAAATATTGCTATCATTTCACGTATTTCCATTTGATCTAACCATAAACAAATATTATATGCCATGACGCGGCAATATGAACACAGAACTTTTTGAAAAAATCCACAGTGAAGAGGTGGGAGAATTTAATGAAGTAATTTACCTACTGGTAAATTACTGTCACTGCATTCTTGTGATACACCTTACAGTAAAATATTTGGATGCAGCTAATATTATAAGGAGAAAGCGAATTTGTTTATTTGTAACGCTTTCGCGTCTCAACTGCTCAAACGATCATCATAAAACTTTCTGTATACATTGCGGTTTCTTCTTCTTATACTAATACGGGTACAGAAAAGCATATAGAATACATTTCAACTCGTAACTATTCGTGAGGGACAGAATAGGAAGCTCAGACGGCCGACAGGCATAACAGAGCTGCTTTTTACCTTCTGCGCAAGTGAAACTGTTGGAAAAATTTTGTAATAAATTATTATTGCAAGTCGATGCAGATTTAGTAGATCGGATTTAATGTTAGTGTGTTGGTATATGTATACTAATTAATTCCAATTTGTATATTTTATATGATGTTACAATGATATTTACGGATTAGCAACTTTTACTGAAAGGTTTTCATGTAACAATCTAAAAAATTTAAACAAAAAAACTAAATTACATTATTTTAACATTATTCAGTCGTCTCTTTCAATAATTTTACAACGTTGATTTTTAAATTAAATATGTTATATATTTATAACATTACAGCCAGTCCTCTATTGTAGATGTAATTCGAGCTAGCAACCTATGTTAAGGATTATACAGCACTTAGAAAATCCGTCTCTCGTCACTCGTGTAAATGGCTCTCAAAGCGATTTGTGCAGACTTACGAAACGATGGCAGGTGCTATGTGTATGAATAAAATATATTATATCCATCTACCTGATTATTTATCATGAGATCTGAAACATTAATACAACACAAAAATATTGTGAACAGATTCATGTTTAGTTGCTATAGTCAATGTTAACGGGTTTTGGGCAAATTCTACCCATAAGTTTAAAGAGTAGAGCAAAATTAAACCAAATACCAAAGGCTAGGTAAATTTTCCGTGGATTCAACCGCCGGTCGAAAGGGACAGGCAGGGTTTTAGTGGTATTTTACATAAATTAAACATTTTTGAGAGCAAGTGAAGTGTTTTTACTTACTTTAACAATTTCTTTTATTATCAGACATTTTTTTTTGTGTTAACATATGATCAACATATCTATAAACATGTGTGGCCATATTAAGCTTATTTAAATTTGAACAAATATACAATGAAAATAAACCGATGCAAGCAGGGATTCCAACCCGCAATTTCTGGGAAACTATACCGTCACTCTACCAATTGAGCTGCCATATCGCTATCCGTCGCAGTGAATTAAGCATTCTATATCAGATCGTCTTTATCGGGATAGTAGTGACAATTATTAGCCGTCCTCAAAAATTCTAACCAATGTTTCTAGCTTTGTAGTATAGGTAAACATTGAAAAGATGCCACAGCCGAAATTAAGGTTTCAATAAATATGTATAGCCATGTTAAACTTATTCAAAATTATATAAATATCAAATGAGAAATAAACCGATAATTATTGCTTTGTCATGTGAATGTAAGGTAGTTTTGGTAAGTTGGAGTCTTGCTCAATAATGCGCAGACTGTATGAATGTATTTATTGTCATGAAGTGTATTGTGATAAATAAAAAATAATAGTGAAAATTTATTTATTGTTTCCAATATTGAAACCACAAAGTTCATGTTAAAACTAATGGAAAGATGAAAAAAAATGTTCCTAATTTTGATAAAGTTATAATATATGTTTGTAGAATAGTTATATATGTGAGAACGTACAGTTCAACTAATACAAATATAGCTCTATAAATTACCCATTAATCTCGGAACAGTATCTAAACTGATGGAAGTCACTTTAGGAACATGAGCCCGCTCGGATTATACCGCACTCGGTAAATCATTGCAACTTCACTGTTCAGACGACGGTACGGGTTTAGAAAAACTCAACTAATGTACCTTATAAATATGTGTTTTCATATTTGTTACATAAATAACAAATATGAAAAAAATATATAATTATAATTTCATAGTTCTGTAAATATAATTTCATGTATATATATGACTTTACCAGATTTATTGTAAAAACTCTTATTGTTGTGCTAGCGATATTTCTTAATCGTGGCTTTTGTAAACAGACATAACGTAACTGTCAATAGAACCATTACCATCATTCAGCCCTTTTGATGATGAACTTAGTTGATGCCTGGTATTCTCATAAATTAATGTGAAACCTAAAATAAAGGAAAATATAAATTGCAAATAAATTTCATATTTCGTTGAGTATCCTTTATCCTTTTATTCATAACATAAAAGGATAAAGATTAAATAAATAACATAAATTAAACGTAAAAGGATTATTTTCTTAAATAAAAAAATGATAGGTATTTAGTACTAAACATTTAAACAATATGACTTTACCAATAGCTAATGTCATTACCTTTAATTTAAATTAAATATAGATTATTTTATTTTCTAGTGTCTCTGACCCTTAATTTTTCTTGGAAATTATTTTTCTTTAGTAACTTTCACTTTTAGCCTTTTTAGAACGACCTTTTATTGAAGAGCAGGGCTTTGAATTACGGACCTGCATAAAGAAGGTAGGATTTGATAGAAGCCGACAAAGGGCAGATGGCCCTACTTAATCACTAAAAAGCAATAAATCACGGAATGGAACAAATGAATCAAGCATGAAATGCGTTGAGTTATAAGATAACTGGAAGACACATCAAAAATTTTGACATTATTTTACGATCTTCACTTGGTTTTTTTTTAATTTAAATCAGACAAACTTTCTTATAGAGGTTTTACACTTAACGTTTAAGTATGGACGTGGAGTCTCATAGACATCAAGTAATGTTTTCGTTTTCTTAGTTTTACTTAATTCCCCCTACTTCTTGGGATTGAGCGGCTCAGTAGCTTTTGTTTTAGTTATAAAACTACCAACGAGGGAGGTGGTTGCGTCTTTCGATGAATATGACGTATAATGACCATCAAAATATTGACTAGAACCTATCAAGCTACACGTCCTTTGTTGCTACACGTCCTTTGTTACTACACGTCCTTTGTTGTAAATCTATACTGTAAAGTAAGTTCTATTGGTTAAGATTTGATAAAAAAACCTTATAGATGGTCACCATAGCCCAGATAAAGGCGATCATGTATAAAATGCTAAAATTGCATGCTAGTAGTAATAAGAAAAACAAGTTAGGTGTGCTTTAAAATAAATATAGTTCCATGTATTATTGGCTATTGATTTGTAAATCTATTTACTATTTGTTGTTTACTACTTGGATAAGAATCAACAATCTTGGAGTTGAATGTGAAACAGGCGTGTAATAGGAATGTCTAAAGCTGATCTAAACCACTTATCTGAGTTAAGTTGAAGGGAAATATTAGCACTACTTTTTGATTAAATTCAAGTTCTTATTTTATGAAATTTAATACTAATTAGAGGAGACGTTAAAGAATAATTAAAGCATCCATTTATTGTGTTTATTTTCAAACTATTTACTAAGAATTGCAATTACTGAACCAAAGTCGATGTATCCATGTTGTTAAATTGGATATTATAGAGTGATTTGTGATTTTGTTTGTTACGACGTGTGATTACGACGTACGAGACTTCAACGTTAGGTGAATGAATACGTATTATGCTTGTACGACTGTATAATTGAGTAGTCTAAGTGAACGAGTACATAGCGTCATGTTTTTTTAAACGCGTATAGAGATGGAACACAGACTATATAATAAATGTGACTCACCTTTCCTCTTTATAATAAAATAAACCAACATTATTATGTTTTTGTATTACTTTTATATTTATTTAAATTAGATCTACGTTTGCTAATGTAATAAATATTTCACTATTTAATATAAAGTTAAAATATTTTTACAACATTTAAACATTTGTGATTTAATATACTAAAGCGATTTTGAAACTAAACTTAAATGGCAGCAAAACGACTGCGGTCAGCGGCTGTGTGTAATGGTGACCCTACAATTAGGGCCATTCAACGGTTTGAATCTTTACCATGAGTAAAAAATTGGACTACTTTTTTTTGACCTTTAAGATTAATATTTTTTGCTATGCCTTTGCTTTTGGAATTTATTTGCATTTTTAAACTGGATTATTATTTTTACACGTTACTATTATTATTATATGTAATATATATATCCTTTTCAAGCAATAAGAGACATCTATCCAGTTTTCATTTCAAAAGAATAAAAATGTCACGTTTTTATTTGATATGTGTTAAAACATCTTTTATCTATGGTATTATATTATTGGTTACCTGCTGATAAATTAAATATACTTGACAAGTTACAGATAGACTATAACAACGTTTATGTGGAGTGAAATCGGTACAGTAACGTCTGAAATAAAAAGTTTTGGTTTTTTAAAATGTAATTACTTAAAGTAGCGTATCATTGTATCTACTGACTTACATGACGTACAAGCTTAAGTAAATATATAAAATAAATGTTGTATTTATTGCTAGGTTACGTTATTCATGAAATGTAAACGAAGCCATCCGGATGAGAGTATTTGAGCTGCCCCATTTTGGGCGCCAATTTATGTTGCGACCTACTTACATTACATTGTTACTTAACTATTGCTTGATATTTTAAAAATTTCACATTGAGGCATGAAATATATATAGATTATACATTTTATATTTAATTAATTTAAGTTACAGCTTGTATAACCTTTATATAATAAGAGACATGTGATCGACAATGGTATTCTTCACTCAGTTAGTCCCATTACTGAAGTCTATGAAGAAAGTAAGTTTTCTCTCGAGATGATACACTTAGCCTTGTCTTTAATTATATGTATTCAAATTTAAAAATAATAAAGGATTCTTTATATATAAATATAACAAAAATAGTTTATGTATTAAAAATGCAATTTCTGGTGCAATAATAATATAGTTCTTTCTTCGGAAATTAAAACACTTGAAAAATACCTCTTCCCTAACTAATGGAAACAAACGTAAGACTCAAAATAAATGCTTGATCGCAACAATTCGAATTATTGATATTGATAAAATAATGCGAATCTTTAATTATTTTTAAACTTTTGCTTTTGAAAAATATCTTTTTCTTAGTACATACTAAGTATAAAAAAATATTTACTACATATTTTGATGCATCATGTTGTAATAAACAATACATAAAGGTTCTTTTTAGCAAGATAAGTGGTCTATAATTAAAGTAAAACTTGCGTTATATTAAACTATTTCTTATAGTGGTTTATCCTACCCGTCTCTGTTGGTGTCCAGATTCCATCAAGATATAAGACATTTGAGAGATCGTAAGCCAACAAGATTAAAATTTATTGATTGATTAAGATTGTAAAACATGCAAGCAAATTATTTCAATAAAGAATAATTTAAGATAGGGCAAAATGCTCCTCAAATAAATAAATTTTAAAATTGTATTATATTCATAATTATAAACATATATGATTTATATATTTTCAATCTAAATTATCGAGACATAACCTGAGCTGGAAATATTCTTAAAGTATGTACTTAGCTTATATCGATGGTATAAATGATATTTTCCAAAGAACCATTTTTGAAGCATTTAATACGCAGTTACTTTGATATTTCTACATGCGACAACGTATGAGGTCGTAAAATGCACTTCCTGCATTAGTGTAGCGTAATGCGTTTTCTGCTTTACAATCTTTATACTAAGCATGGGATAGAATATACGTATTCACATTATTTGGTTTATTCGTATATATAATAGCGTTAATTATATTTATAACTAGCAGTTGTTATGTTGTTTTTAATAGAATAATAAGAATGAATTAGTCTATTAAAATCCACAATATTTTGTAGAAATATAAATACTTATTTGATTAAATATAATAAATATATTTCAGAATCTTTACATTTTCGAGGTTTATTAACGCCCTGCCTTTTGTGTATCTAAAAGATCATTAGTGGGTCAATAATTTAATTATTTTTATTTATTTAGTTCATTTTTGAGGATTATTAACGCCCTGCCTTTTGTGTATCTAAAAGATCATCAGTTGGTCAATAATTTAATTATTTTTATTTATTTAGTTGAAGTACCTACTAGTCTCGCGAGCCATCAGAAGGATTACGTTACTGTTGCCGGCGACATGATCTATTCTATATTCTATATTTTAGAACTACACTTATAACATCGCCTGTGTTATTCGCCTTATTCTAATATTAGGTTACTGAACCTGAGTGGAGATTTTATTAAAGAAAATATTAATTAAGAAAAATAAAATAAGAGGTGTCAAGGGACACCCTGATGGAACGAAGTTCGTTTTGATTAATTATTGAAGGAATTGTAATAAAGAAATATACCTTAAAATCTTTTAATATTTTTTATAAACATAGAAGAAAAATAACTAAATTAAAAAGTGGTAATCAATAAACCCGCGAGTTATTGTCGCGCCACCTAGCGGTTTCACTATGCTTTTATTACAGATGTAGTTATGTTTTGCTAAGGTATAAATAGATGGCGTTTTTAAAAACTCCAATATCAAATAAATAACAAAGAACTACTAAGCAATTTAATAAAATACAAAAAATAATATTGAAAATAATTAATTTAAACCTAAAATATTTATTATTTGTAATGTAGGTAAGTAAAGACTTATATTTCCACGTAGGGAACGATACATTTCTAATTTTTATAAAATTAAATTATGAATATGCTAATGAATAATATTTGTATACTATTTTTGTATGATATTTCGCCGATAATTTATAAAAAATTAAAAATAAAATGAATAACTAAATTAAAAAGTGTTAATCAATAAACCCATGAGTTATTGTCCCGCCACCTAGCGGTTTCACTTTGTACTGATATGTTTATATAACAGATGTAGTTATGTTTCCCTAAGGTATATATAGATGGCGTTGTTACAAAACATTACGAGTATATTTGATCACAAATTTGGATTATTATTTTCATTTAAACTTCTAAGTCTTATTTGCAAATTGATTCTAAAAAAACAAACTCCAATATAAAATAAATAATAAAGAACTACTAAGCAATTTAATATAATACAAAAAATAATAACGATAGAAATGAAAATATCTCGCTTCCTTTCTATAAGAGAGAGAGAAATAGCAAAACATGTCGTGCCAACTTTTGGTAAGAATTTTTACCTTCTAGCCCCCTTTCACAACGCGCGATAAGGAATTACGTTTCAATATTTTGAATTGTACATAAACACAAATAAAATAACCCAGAAAACAAACAAACCAAACAAAAGATTATAAAATCATAAGTCTTGCACCAAGTCCATCGAGACCTCTGAACATTACAACTGAAGACGTAATTAATAATGGTTAAAATAGTTTTTAAAATATTATGAGCTATACTAGAGTCAAGCAATACTATATTTAGTCTGGCCATAAATACTGTTACAATTAAAAATAAAAAAATATTACATTTGAATTTGAAATCTGTCATTTTTACAAACACACGTGTTTTAACATTGTGGCGCCATTAGATTGTACAATATTTTGCGATATTAAAATGGAGTGTGGTGATAAAGAGAACAGAATCGCTGTGATCGCATTACAAAAAATAGGTATGGAGCCAAATGCAATTTTAAAAACTCTAGATACACTTGATATTCGTCAAATGTTTGTGTACCGGGCTATTAATAGGTACAATGAGACTTTCTGTTTGTGACAGAGAATGATCTAGCCTTTCACGTAGTGTTTATACTAAAAAGGTGGTCAAAGCAGTATGGGAAATAATTCGAAGAAATTCTAAGAAAGCAAAAATTTTACCTCGGGAAATGAAGACAGCACCTAGAGCCATGTTACGAATTTTAAGAAATGACTTAGGACTTGCAGTCTATAAGAGACGGACTGGTTATTTATTAACTGTTAGATTCAAGATGAATAATCACACAGTCACAGAAAAATATTGTTTCCGAATGAGAATTTTTATACAATTGAGCAACATTTTAACGAACAAAATGACCGTATTTATGCTCAAAGCTCTAAGGAAGCTTCGCAATCAGTCGACAGAATGTAACGTGGGCATTATCTGACTTCAGGATGGTTTGGTGGAGTTTTAGCTATGAAGACGTGACTGAGCCATATCTTTGTGAAAAAGGTATCAAAGGATCGGCACAAGTGTATGAAGGTACCATTCTGGAGAAGGTAGTTAAGCATCTTAATAACACAATGTTCAATAACCAAGTATGGTCCTTCCAGCAAGACTTGGAAGCGAACGACTCGGACTTCATCAGAGCAGAAGACTGGCTATCGTATAGTACCTTCTAAAAACGCTGGATTATGATTTATGATCAGTTTTAGAGTGTCCAGTTTGCTCTAAATGCTATAATATTTTGGAGTTCCTAAAACAATCCATACGATTGGCAGTGGCGAATTTCCCCATGGAGAGTGCGCTTGCTTCTATTGATAACTGGCCTCAACGTTTAAAAGAATGTATAGCAGCCAACTGACACCACTTCGCATAAGCTTTTTATATATTTAATTGTTTTATAAACTAACACACTGTAAAAGTAATAAATGTTTAAAAATTTTAAAAAGATTTTTTTTTGTTACAATACTTATTCTAAGACTAGGTATACAAAAACTGAAACGAACAGTAGATTCCACACCCCCGGTGACGCTGTAATAGCCAACAGGGATAATACTATAGACAGACAAAAAATAACAGTAGATTGTAATATAATCTAATAATCTAAACACAACTAATTTGCAGCTTATATTCTACAAATTATTAACAAAAATTTTAACAAAGTACGTGATATTTAATAAAGGTACTTGTATGATGCAGAACTTACTGCAGCAATTTCGAAAAGTTAATAACAAGCGTCGACATGGAGCGCATCAACGATTCTCTCAAACTTAATTCATTCATTTAGGAGTTATAATGTTATGCAAGTATAATAAAGTTTATGAGTCGTCGAAAGTAATTAACCTTATTCTCAGCAACTTTGAAAACTCTTATCATAATACTTTTTAAATATATTTTATCACATGTTTTTCTGTAAAATAGAAAGACTTTATAAACACTGTTTTAACTATGAACATTATTTAATATGATCATTTGTCTACTTTTTACTAAAATTCTCTAAAAATAAATAAACAAACTGTAATTTAAATTTTTTCATAGCTTCCTCTTGCATAGGAAACAAATAAAAAAAGTTATTAACATTTTGTTACTTGTAGAAAATGTTGCTCCGTATATTTATGTTATAATTTTAAGAAAATAACTAATCACGTTTATTAAAAAGCTCTTTAATTCAGCAGTTACCGGAACGGCTGCAAAGTTTTCAGCCGAACGTATTAAAAATACTGATAGAAATGTAAAAAATAATAATAATATAATCTCATATTATTTCAATACTTACTTACATTTACTATAAACCGCTTTATTCCCGTGAAAAAATATCGACCGTATTTCTCTTGGAAATGTTAGTTTACGGCCGACTCCATTTCATAATCACTGGAAAACTCCGTCCTCAAAGGTCTCTTTTCAAATTAAGAAATAGGAAATAATCGATACGAGCCAGATCTGGAATGTAGATTGATTTCTTCGTATCCTATCAAGGAGACGCTTTGCAATTCACGCAGTTTGGACGGGCGTATCGTCTTGCAAAAACAGAATTCCTTTCGCTAGTTTGCTTCTCATTTTCTCAAGATCCATTTGACGCACTTTTGTCAACAATGCGGTGTAATAGTCTCCGCTTAATGTAGTATTTTTAGAAAGGTAATTGATAAACTAAATTCCTTCACAATCTCAAAAAACAGTGTCCGTACCTACTTGGGCTCAAAACTTTAAGCCACTCCTCGTAGTAGAGAAACACTAGTAATGATAAGCGCGTTTAAGAAAAACACTAATTAAATTAATAATGCATAATTACAAAGTTAAGTGCAAAAAAAAAGGTATTATGATTAAATTTATGTACACAATCGTCGCTTACATAAATACATCGTATAAATGTATGTATTTATTATTATAATTTGAAAACCAGGAACGAAATCTTTTTACAAAATTAAGTATATTTTTAATAATATTTATAAATTTCCAAACTCTATAACACAATATACATCTGTAACTACTTTTCTAATTAATTCATTAATTGTTGTCAAATATATAAAAAACAATCTCACTTAATGATGAGTGACATGACATGACTTTTTTATATGAACCCTTTATCCCTAATTAAAGATGAAATTAAATCAAATCAAATCTTTGGTTTATTCATAAGGAATGACCTATAGCCAGTTTTATCCAGATCCCAGATTGTGTGACTTCTCCGCGTTGCTATCAAGTCAAGTCAGTCAGCTAGTACGTCTATCAGTATTTTAAATATAATGTTAAAAAATAAACATTCTATTCTGAAGTCTATTAGTTGGATTATTTTTATTAGATCGTTCGTTTTTGATTAATTATTTAATGCTGTTGATATTTAGTAGTACGGTTGTTTAGAATTTGTTTAATGTCTATTAGTTATTATCATTGCTTATTATGATAGCAGATTTCTTCAGTTTTTATGTTACAAAAGTCGAACTTATTGCCAGATTGTTTCCAAACTTTAACCAATAATAATACAATCTTTATTTTTGTGATTATTGGTCTTTAACAATTTGTAAGAAAATATATAACATTTTAAAGTAAAACTAACAAAGTCCAATAGCGCCCAACGTGGGACAACCATAGAAAAAATTAAAAAATGCATTTTGTAAATGAAACGTTTCTTACTATATCCATTTAGTTATAGAACTCATGTAATGCTATTACTTCTCTTAATTTAATTATTATATTTAAATAACAACAAATGTATTTGTAATACATGGTCCAATACAATAAAATGTGTTCCGTTAAACAAGTTATTTAATTGGTAATAACATATCAATCTTGATAGGTACGCCGAGTAACATTATGGTAAGCGAGTCGTGTTATTAGACCCTTCAATAAAATATCTTTTAAAATCTTTAAAATCACATTTTCCAAAATAAGTTAATACTTAAAATGTATAAGCAAAAAATAAATGTTGTCTCATAACAAGACATTATGGGCGAAGACACGTAGGAACAATACACGGTAAAGAGGTAGGACAATTTAATAAAGCGGTTTCCCGGTGACATTCTTATGATACACTGCCTTACATTGAGACATACGTTATGATATAATTATCAAGAAATTTACTGATATTAACCTATTAAAACAAAATTGACAAAATGGTTTCATAAAATTATAATATTGATAATGTAGAGTGTCGCGGTCGGGGGCTACGGTCTTAGAAGACCGGAGCGGCGTTACGCCGAGGTCGCTAGATTGGACCTCAGCTACCGCACCCTTCCGCTTTTGTAGGGCGAAACGAACCCTGTCCGCAGGAGTGACGTCAAGTCGGGTGACTAATGGTCACTCCTAACGGGCGCCGGTGATTCGTCTCTCATGGATATAAGGGTCTCGACTCGAAGGGGTAATTAAAACGAGCATGTAAGGACACTCAATTAACCTAGTCACGAGTGGCTCTTTCGATCGGGCTCTTCTACGATCCTCCCGTACAATATTAGGGCTCTTCTACGATAATCCCTCACGACGTTGTTATACAGGGCTCTTCTACGATAATCCCTCACGATGTTAAGATTCAGGGCTCTTCTACGATCCTCCCTGTTCTTCTTTCTTCAATGTTGCGGTCCGAGGCGAATGGAATGCCTCATTTCCACGCTAGCCGTTTATTAACCAGCCGGATTTACCGTAAAGAGAGCCGCTGAATAATAACGCATTTTACGCGTATTTTTACTATGCCCCCGTGACTAAGTTTCATATAACTTTATTCGTTTTATATACACAGACATTACAATGCAATATTAAAAAAGGTTACAAAATTATCTTTACATACACATATAATGGTTAATGAAAACTATATAAATACAAAAGTTACAAAGAATGAAATAGTAAAAATATAAGAAATTCTATACAATATAAATCGCTTTAAAGTCTTATTTCTTATAAACTATTATTCTTTTACATAAAGTGTAATACCATATTACGTTCGTCCCGTTATGTACTATCTATTTAATTTACTTTAAACAAGTTTTACACAATTTTCTATTCATTCGGGGTATATTGAGAGCGAAAGAGATAGCCTTCGAATGCTATCTCTCTCTTTCTTAGTGTTGCACAAAAGAATGCTCTGTAGCGAGTGCGACAAACGCTTACTATTTAATGTTTCTAAGTGATTTTAAATTTTTAACAAGTTATATGAATTAATGAATTATGATTAAAATAATGAAATATTAATAATTAATTAATAATATTAATGTCGAGAATTGTCGCCGACATAGAGATTATTAATATATTTAATAAATTATTTTTTTATCATTATTATGTATCATTTTTATGAAATATAGGAGTTTAATTAATTTGCTATCTTATAAGAATCTTATGCGCGAAATTATACTTTTTGTTCTTATTTCATTCTATTTCTGGAATCTCAAACAAAGACAAAAGATACTAAGTTTGTACTGGGTATTGTTAACATCTAGGCAATCGCTTCTCGACATCTGTATAAAAAGTAACAAATAATGTGGCCCTAATCCACGAACAATCGACTGTGGAACTATCAATCTTGATCGCTTCCATAAGTGACTTAGTTTTCAATGATACAATGATCCATCATAAGCCGCTCAACGAGCTTGAGTAGCATCTGTAGATGTATTGCTGGAACTATTATATGTTAAATGCCACCTGGTGCCGTCGTATCAAAATACTACGCCTATTTGTCAAAGTATTTTATTTAAACTACTATATTTATAAAACAATTATCAGTTATGCCTTTTACGTTTCACATGTTATTCACACGTATATTTCATTAAAAACATTGTTTTTTATCACCAATCTCAAATCACAAAGGTTTTCATAAAAGTGTATATATTTCTGTCATGACATCGCGGCTAAATATGTATTTTATATGCATATTTTAAATTATACTAATTTTGTATCTCCACTATTTATTATGCTAATAATATTACTTAAATATTTTTTTGTGATTTATTCCTGTCACCATATAACAATCTCAAATCAATTATTTAATTAGTTTTTAACCAGTATGATGTAAGGACTTTATTCCGTTTGATAATTGCAAATAAAAGATATCATATTAAAATATATATAAAATTTCTCTTTTAACTTAAAGGGTCACACTAACAATATAACAAAAAAAGTTAAGATCGGAGTGAAATATCTTACGATACGATTCGTTATGGGTGAGAGATTATAACAGTATAAGATTGTATTTTTAGCCATATTTTTTAACCACAGTTTGAAATCGCTACTAAAGTTTTTGTTGTTGAACAATTTGTTTACATACAAATAAGGCATATAAAAGTATGATAAAAAGTATGTAATATTCAATAAAGGTTAATAAGAAATATATAACCAATATATTGGTATTGTTTACAATAGTTGTATAATTTGTAAAAATAATTCATTAATTTTTTAAAAATAAGGCATGAAACGTAACTGAAAATAATCTGAAGGTGTTTGTATGATGGCCGTTTTTAGACAATAGTGTATATTGTCTGTACAATAGGTGCTATGTTTAATATATTATGATTTAGAATATATTGACGAAGTATATAAGTTATTTTATAAAACAACTCCGGTTAATTTCAATAAAATTTAATGATCAGTGTAAATATGTGAACAAAACATATTTTTCAATCTTTTAAATTGTATTATAACGATTTTTATGGGTTAATGATATTAACGTGTTTGATCTATATTTATTGAAAATGATAGAAAACATTGGCTTACACACCTAATAGGAATATTATATAGTCATCTCTTTTAAGAATATTAGTTTACCTTGTTATTCACTATGATACCAGTCCTGTTGTAGATGAAGATCGAGTGAGCAATCTATGGTAAGGATTATACAGCGATTTGTGTTCACTTACGAAACAATTGCCATGTGTTGCCATGTGTTGAACGAAACAATATGCATGAAAGCGCAATATATAATTAATGTAAATCATATAAAATCAGAATATATTATATGTTATTGATGTGGTTCACTAACGAAATATTTCCTAACAAATGGTAATGTAAACCTTTTGGCTTAAGAATATATTGAAATTTATGGATCCACGATAAGAACAAATCCCTTTGATGACTGAAATATGAACTTTACATTTTGAACATGGTTTGCATTCAAAGGATACTAAAAAATGTTTTCCGCAAAATGAACTACTATTGGTAATTGTTTTTAAAATCGGTTAGGTACTGAAACTAATGTCAAAAGATAACGACAAAACACAACCTATGTCATATATTATCAATAATTATGCAGGTATATAACATAAATTAAATATCTTTTTTTCTTTTTAAACATCTCTTCTAGTTTTCTAGGTTACGAAGTCAATACCAAAAAACCAAATTTTTATTTGAAATAATTATTTTATATTTTCGGTTACAGTTTTATTTACAATTTGTTATAATTATGACTTTTATTGAGATATAAAATATGCGAAGCATAAGAATATCAAATATTAAAATTATAAGATTTTTAGTCATAATATATAGTTCATAGAAAATAAGGATAACCAAAATATACTTATATTTTAGCATAAAAATACATTGCTTTTGAAGCCGGGAAGGTAAAGCCATTAACCTGGTTTATCACAAACTTGATGAAATATTAAAAAAAGCACACGTTTTCAAAACATCAAAGGTTTTTCAGGCTGCGAACAAAGGCGGTCATATGAATTAAGACACCTTGATGATGTTCAAAAAGAAATATTTCACACTAAACTAGTTATGTGCTGCAATATTTCAGGAAATTCAGAGCTACTTTGTTATCTGAAATTTACGACGTACATCGCGGTTCATGTAATTTCCACATGAGAACGGATGAGTTTACCTGATCATCGGCTCGACTTTTGTCATCTTGACTTTTTATAGTATTTACAGTATATGGAGTGTAACTTTATAATGAGGTAGTGTCGAACCAAAAATATTTTGATGCTTTGAAAATAAAAACATTATACCTGATGATTAATCTTTTAATAGTTAAAATGTTTTCACCGATACTGTATAAGATATTCCCTAATAAATTATATTTATCTATACATATAATAAAATTGTCACTGATCGATTTCTGTGCATGGAAAATAATAAAAAAAACCATAAGGGGGGGCTTTTATAAGAGCAAAAGAACCCAAAAGTTTTTCATTTTGTCTGTTTGTCTGTATATCTGTATGTCTGTATGTTTGTGCACGCTAATCTCAGAAACGGCTAAACCAATTTGAATGTTTTCAGGAATATATTGTAACAGTCAATTATCATTTGGTGTTTCTTTCATTTGAATCGGTTAAGAAATAAAAAAGTTATGTCAATTTATGTCAACCAAGTAATAAATATGATGCAAATCATCTTATATACATGTAATAAATCTGTAGAGGAGTAGTCTCTGTACATTGAAAATATAAAAAATATATATAGCCAGGTTGTAAATTGATAACTAACAGAATCCATTTCTATCATTTTTGAAATGTTTATCTGTTTATCTGTTTTTCTTTTAGTTGTGTATGCAACACGACAAAAAATATATATCAAACTTTTATACATAAAAATTGAGCGTCAGTTAGTCCGTAACATTTCGTTTTTAACTTTCATTGCACTCTTTTCTTTATAAAAAGATATATTATGTATTTAATTTAAGTGTTCAAGAAATTTATCTTTAAACATATAATAAAACTGTAACTGATCGATGTCTGTACATGGATTTAAAAAAAAATATATAATGGGGGCCCTTTTTGCAATTGCTTATATAATAATGTTGCGCAATGCGCAGACAAGATAACCCACAATTTTTTTTCATTTTGTCTGTTCGTCTGTAATTTTGTATATCTATGTCTGTTGGTGCATGCTTATCTCAGAAAGGGATTAACCGATTTGGATGAAGTTTCCGGAAATATATTCATGGCCTTCACTTTACATTTAGTGTTTTTTTATTTTAATCGGCTAACAAATAAAGTTAATAATCTCTTATTTTCGTACCATTGCGGTAAGACATTTTTTCAAAACCATTATATTTTTTATATTTCAGGTAAGGACAGGTTTCATACTTAGTAGTAGAAGGATATTAATTTATAATGTATTTTATTTAATTTAATTTTATATAAATATAGAATGTAAAAACCGATACGGGCAGGGATTCGAACCCGCGACTACTGGGAAACCGTCCCGTCGCTCTACCAACTGAGCTACCGTATCGCTGTCCGTCTCGGTGAATTAAGCATTCTATATGTGATCGTCTTTTCAAAAATTAATTTAATTTTATTGAAAGTACATATTGATAGTATATAACGATAGTACATATTGATAGTATATATTGATAGTACATATTGATGGTACATATTGATAGTACATATTGATGGTACATATTGATAGAAAATAATGATAGTACATATTGATGGTAAATATTGAAAGAATATAATGATAGTACATATTGATAGAATATAATGATAGTACATATTGATAGTTTATATTGATAGTACATATTTATAGAACAAATTGAGAGTACATATTGATGGTACATATGGATAGTACATATTGATAGTACATATTGATAGTACATATTGATAGAACATATTGATAGTACATGTTGATGGTACATATTGAGAGAATATAATGATAGTACATATTGATAGAAAATAATGATAGTACTTATTGATAGTATATAACGATAGTATATAACGATAGTATATATTGATAGTACATATTGATGGTACATATTCGTAGAAAATAATGATAGTACATATTGATAGTATATATTGATAGTACATATAGATGGTACATATTGATAGTACATATTGATAGTATATAACGATAATACATATTGATAGTATATATTGATAGTACACATTGATGGTACATATTCGTAGAAAATAATGATAGTACATATTGATAGTACATATTGATAGTCCTACCACCGGGGAATAATAATATTTCTTCTGAAAAAATACACAATTGGTCTACCTACTCATTAAAAAAATATTTGTGATTAAAAATAAAAAAAAATTATAAAAACAAATTAGAAATACTCCTACATGTAAAAACTACTTACCGGAGTTTGATGAAACTTTTAACGGATACGTTTTATCGTAAGCGAAATCAATGCCTACGAAGTCGCAGATGTTTTGATAAATAAAATCCTATTTATTTTATAAATACGTATTCTTACAAATAAATACAAACAATTTATTAGTTTATTAATTTAAAATTTAGATTGATAAGGCCAATTGATAAGGGAGAGAAACTAAACTAAGTTTCCAAACTGGATAAGTGAAGGCAGACTTAGAAATATTTTTCCATCGGTAAATGTTCCTTTTATATTGACTGATTTTTACAGTCAACTGCCACATCTTCGTCTTACATAATTACCAACACATGTCACCGTAATCTAATTTTCACAAATAAGGAAGTGTTCGAGCAAGTTCGTCGAGGAGGGGGGCACTTAGCTAGTGATATCCGCAGACGGCACGCGTGTACGCAAACGAGCCTACTGCGACCATTTTGGTTAAACTTTGTATCAAATGTTGTTAATGTTTATTAAAGTTTATAATATACAGTCCGTTGCTTCTTTTTAAAGGTCCTTAAATAGTCAGGTCCTAAACATTTGGTCATTCGAGCCTCTTCAATAACGACATTTTGTGAAAACCAAGACGGTCGGCAATTTTGCTTTTGCATACGGGTTTGGTGGACTTCGGACTTGTTGTCGTGTTGTTCGCCGAGTTATCGCTTCGGGTGATTTTAATGCAGTGCATCTTGCGGATAAGGATAAAGACGTTTTGTGAGTTCGTTCCAATTAATCAATTATTTCCTTTTATACCTTTCCTTTTTTATAAAACTATTATCAGTGCTATCTTGTCTTACATTAATTCGATTGTGAAAATAATTATTTCACACTTGTTTAAAATACTATTTTCATACGCAGCCTTCTATTGTTTATTGCTTACGCAGTGCTTATAGCAAATTATAACAACCGCTTTAGTGTGTGCATACGTAGTCATTCCGATATATCCGCTGACCGCACTTCGCCGACGTGTAACTTTCTGGAAGGTCACGCACTTATTCAAGTTCATCCTTTATTTTATCATAATATAGATTGAATTGTAGTACATTATTTGTGATTTGTAAAGAGCTTATTTGCTGTTTATTTTAGTTTTATATTTTGGTTTTTTTTTCGCTTGTAGTCAACATGGCTTCTGAAGATTTATTAATCAGAAAACGAAGTGCCTTGAAAGCTAAGCTTACAAATTTTGCCAATTATATAAACGTGCTTCTTAGCTGTAAATCTAGTTCCGACTTACAGCGTATCGAGTTAGAAGGGCGTCTTAGCAAGTTTGATGCTGTATATGGTGAATTTGACGATTTACAGTTGGAAATCGAGGTTGTCTCTGACAAGCCTGATGAGGCGTATGCAGAACGAGCCAAGTTTGAGGAGCGATACCATGGTTTAGCAGCACAAGCGCGTAGCTTGTTGGCGAGCGCCATCACCGGGGACAGCGGGTCTGTAGCGAGCTCGGCAGATAAACAAACAGGTGAATCGTTACCACAACGTAATTTTGTACGATTACCTAAAATAGACTTACCTAATTTTGATGGCAGTTATCAATATTGGCTTGAGTATAGAGATACTTATTTATCATTAATTCACAACAGTAGTGGCATAGATGACATAAGTAAATTCCACTATCTGCATGCATCGCTTAAAGGTATTGCACTTGAAGTCATAAAAAATATAGATTTTAAAAGCGATAATTATCAATTGGCGTGGAATTTGTTGTGTGAACGGTTTAATAATGGTCGCCTTTTGGTTAACAATCATGTGAAGGCATTATTTAATATTGAAAATATTACAAATGAATCTTGCAGTGCTTTGAGACAATTGGTTGATTCCATAAATAAAAATATTAGAGCTCTTAAAACATTGAGTGAGCCTACGGAGTACTGGGATACGCTGATAGTGTATATGATGTCCATTAAATTAGATTCCATCACCAGTAGGGATTAAGAGTCACATCGTAACACCTTAACAAAATCTCCCACCCTATCTCAGTTTTGTTCTTTTTTAAGTCAAAAGGCCGATTTATTAGAAACTTTAGAGTATAATAAGGGTTTAAATTCAATTCACAACAATAAGCTACAAAATAAGCACAAAACATTCATTGTTGCGGACAATAGTAGGGATGGTCTGAATCGTATATCGCAAGGTTCGGATTCCAAAAAATTAAAATGTCCTTTATGTAACAATAATCATTTGTTATATATGTGTGATGAATTTCGTAATTTACCAGTTGAGGCTAGAGTATTAAAGGTGAGGGATTATAAAGTTTGTTTCAATTGCTTACGATCTGGACATTTTACTAATCGATGTAGATTGTCGCGGTGTAAATATTGCAAAGGTAGACATAATACACTATTACATGTTGAGGATTCCAAACCCACTCGTTTCCAGGATCCCATGCCTAGTAGCGTTGCTTTGCCCTCTGCTATTTCTAAAGATGCTTGCATATCAGAAAATGTTGCTTTACCTGGCGATAGTCTTGAACAGCACACTTCTTCACATATTTTACTTTCCACAGCTTTGGTGAAAGTGCTGAGCAAGAGAGGTGGCGAGTTCAACGCCAGGATTCTGCTTGATAATGGTAGCACTGCTAATTTTATTACGCAGACATTTTGTGATAAGCTGGAATTGCCTCGACGAAGCACGACTTCCACAGTTACAGGTATTAATAGTCAAACCACTATTAGTTCCCAGTCTTGCAATGTAACTATTGAATCCTATAGTGGGAGCTATAGAACAAATCTAAATTGTTTTATATTACCTGCAATTACAAAATCCTTGCCATCTGTTATAATTAACAAACATAAAATTCCAATACCATCAAATTTGCAATTAGCTGATCCATCTTTTTGTATTCCGTCTGTAGTTGATATCCTCGTTGGCGCTGAAGTATTTTGGAATGTCTTAGGTACTGCTTCTATTAACCTGGGAAAAAATCAGCCAAAATTACACGACACTAAATTCGGATGGCTTGTGTCAGGTCCTGTGGCCCTACCAATACACCCGTCTTCAAAGATACAGTCGCATTTCTGTAATATTTCTATAAATGAATTACACAATAATTTAAGTAAATTTTGGGAGCTTGATTCCGTATCTTCAAAATATTCACTATCTCCAGAAGAACGTGCTTGTGAAGAAAGTTTTAAGCTCAATACTATTCGCGATGAAAATGGTCGTTTTGTTGTCTTAATGCCTCTTAGGGAAGGTCCTGGTGTCTTAGGTGAGTCTTACGAAATGGCTAAGCGGCGGTTCTTTGCATTAGAGCGTCGGTTTCAACGGGATCCTTCTTTCAGGGATAGGTATGTAGCTTTTATGCAGGAATATGAGAATTTAGGACACATGACGGAGAATAGGTCTCCGATAAAACCACGTTCAGATGACAACGTTAGTTATTTCTTGCCACATCATGGAGTCATAAAGGAGTCAAGCACCACTACCAAACTCAGGGCGGTCTTTGATGCATCAGCTGCTACTTCATCTGGATTGTCACTTAACGATATTCAGATGGTGGGCCCCATTGTCCAAGATGATTTGTTTTCTATACTGTTACGTTTTCGGCAGCATAAATTTATTATTTCTGGGGACATTGAAAAGATGTATAGATCTATATTAGTTATACCATCGCAACGTCCTTTGCAACAAATTATTTTTCGAGCTGATTCTAAGTTACCCCTTAAAAGATATGAGCTTAACACCGTCACTTATGGTACAGCATCTGCTCCTTACTTAGCCACTAAGTGCTTAGTCAGTTTGGCCTCATGCACAAAAGATAAAAACGTAAAATCGTCTATTCAAAGTGATTTTTATGTCGACGATTTTCTTAGTGGTGGTAATTCTATTGCAGAGGTGGTGGAGTTGGGTAAAGAAGTAACTTCTATTTTAGCATCAACAAAATTTCATTTACGCAAATGGAAATCTAATAGTCAACAAATTCTTACTGAAATCACTGGTTATTCAGAACCCTCAAACATTTTAAACTTATCTGAGAATATAAATTTATGTTCAAAAACGTTGGGCCTGCGTTGGCTATGTGAAACAGATGAGCTAGCGTTTTCAATTAGTATCAACACTGACAGAGAGATCACGAAGCGTCATATTCTATCAGTGATCAGCCAAATATTTGATCCGCTAGGTTTAGTTGGCCCTTGTGTTGTAGAAGCCAAAATACTCATGCAGAAACTATGGGCTCGTAATTGTGACTGGGATGCTCGAGTGTCTGATGAAATATATAGCTTTTGGGTTGCTTTTGTTAACACTCTCCCTAGTTTAAATAATTTGAAAATACCTCGATGGGTGTTATGTGATAATTCCACAATACACGAAATTCACGTCTTTACAGATGCCTCTGAATTGGCTTATGGCGCTTGTGTGTATGTTCGATCCATCAGCAATGATGGGTCAGTCAGGGTACAATTGTTAGTTTCTAAGAACCGAGTGGCACCGATCAGACCTATAACGATTCCGAAGCTAGAATTATGTGGAGCATTGTTGGGATCAAGACTGTGCGCTAGTGTACTAAATTCCCTTACTTTATCTATTTACACATGTCGTTTTTGGTGCGATTCAACAATAGTACTAAGTTGGATTTCCATGTCACCAAATTTATTGAAACCTTTTGTCCGGAACCGAATTGTGGAGATACAGGAGACTACTAAAGGATATCTGTGGAGTTACGTGCCGTCTAAAGATAATCCAGCGGATATTGTTTCTCGTGGGCTAAAGGCTGACCTTATCAGTGAACGTTCGTTATGGTGGTCAGGTCCTCAATTTTTGTATAGGGATGAAACACATTGGCCTAAAATGCCCAATGAAAATCTAAAACAGGTACTACCTGAAGTAATATCATCACATTTCGTTGATAATACATTTCATACTAAGTTGGATTTGCATAAAAATTTAATAACATCGTTAATTCATAAATACTCTAATTTCAGTCATTTACAGAGAGTAGTTGCTTTTTTATTAAGATTTATTTATAATATAAAACATAAAAATGATCGGAATGTTAGTTCACTTACAATAACAAAACTTAACAATTCTCATAATTTAATTATGCATTATGCTCAGTTGGATATGTTTCCCAAAGAGGGTGTTTTATTGCAAGCAGGTAAGTCGTTACCTCGTAAAAACAGACTCATTTCTTTTAGCCCTTTTCTAGATATTAATAACCTCATACGCGTAGGCGGGAGACTTGATAACTCTCCTTATGATTACAATGTGAAACATCCAATTTTGCTATGTGGTAAGCATCACCTAACTAAAATAATACTTAAAAAATTTCATAATGATCTTTTGCATGCAGGTCCCCAATTATTGTTGGCTAATATACGACAAATATACTGGCCTCTTGGTGGTAGAAACTTATCTAAGTTAACAGTTAAACAATGCTTAAAATGTTTTAAATATAACAGTCAAATAGCACAACCCACTATGGGTCAATTACCTGCTTCTAGAACCCTTTTAGAATATTCTTTTTTAAAGTGTAGTGTTGACTATGCCGGGCCAATATTGATAGCTAACCGTAAAGGTCGTGGATGTAAGCTAATAAAGGCCTACTTATGTATTTTTGTTTGCCTTGCCATTAAGGCCATTCATATCGAGCTCGTTACAGATCTGACAAAGGAGGGATATATGTCTGCTTTAAACCGTTTCACAGCCCGTCGTGGCAAACCTCAAAGCATCTTGTCGGATAATGGTACAAATTTTGTAGGTACGCGTAATGAGTTAGGCAAATTCTTAAAAGAATGTAATTTAGTTTCAGAAATCGCACAGCAAGGTATCGAATTCACATTTGCGCCACCGTACGCTCCTCATTTCAACGGCATTGCTGAAGCTGCAGTGCGTTCAACCAAGTATCATTTAAAGAGGCTTTTGTGTTTATCTTACTTCACTTATGAAGAGATGGCTACATGTTTGACACAGATAGAGGCTGTCCTAAATTCACGTCCCTTGACCCCTCTTTCCTCTCATCCATCCGATTTTACTGTCCTTACTCCTTCACATTTTTTAATTGGGCGACCACTGATGTCTGTTCCACATCCACAGGTGACTGATATACCCATCGAACGACTACAGCGCTATCACCAAATGGAGTATATAAAACAACATTTTTGGAAACGTTTTCATTTGGAATATGTTTCTCTGCTTCAGCAGAAAACTAAGTGGAGCATCTCATCAGGCAATTTGGCTGTGGGAACACTCGTTCTCATTAAGGAAAGGGGACAACCACCACTGGTGTGGCCATTAGGACGAGTCATCAAGGTCTTCCCTGGAAACGACGGAGCCGCACGGGTCGTCGAGCTAAAAACTCAAAAAGGAAAATTACTCCGAGCTTTCAACAACATTTGCCCACTTCCTTTAAATTGAATTTTTCAACCCGGGGAAGATGTTCGAGCAAGTTCGTCGAGGAGGAGGGCACTTAGCTAGTGATATCCGCAGACGGCACGCGTGTACGCAAACGAGCGTACTGCGACCATTTTGGTTAAACTTTGTATCAAATGTTGTTAATGTTTATTAAAGTTTATAATATACAGTCCGTTGCTTCTTTTTAAAGGTCCTTAAATAGTCAGGTCCTAAACAGAAGTTTCCTAGAAACCTTAATTATTTTATATATTGTTTGTTAGATATAGCTTGCTTTGTGCTGGTCCCATAATTGCTTTGTAATGCAATTGAATGTGAGGTTATTTTGTAACTGATAAATATTGAACACGCTTTTTTAAGAGGACAAATAATATCACATGACATTTTTCATTCCGACAAATAATTAATGTTACCGATTGGTGGCAAAATAGCTTTTAGACTGATAAAATTATGATACAAACTCTATGTTGAGACTGTCTTAATAAGTTTTTTCTCATACAACACTGGCAAAAACTATTTTTGCTATTTAAGTTTATCTAGTTAAGTATGAAATAGGTTCTTATTTTAAATATATTTCTAGATTGCCTCTATTCATGTAACCAAGCATTTATGAAAAAATATTCTAGCGAGTTTTGTGGTGTCCGTGAAAAATAATAAATTATTAATTCTTCAATTCTAAATAACGCCATCTATATAAAGTTGATATTTTTTTTTTGAAAATATACACTTAATTATTTTATTTTCTATACTTAAAAACGGGTTACATAATTTTTACGATAATGGAGCATATACATCTGTAATATATAAGACATTACAAAAACATATAGAAGACAATTGTACATTCTTACCAAGAGAGGGTTCTATTCTTTGACTGCATAGCGATATCATTTCGACTATGTTCGAGTTGTAGATCTTATTTGTACATGACGCAACATACTTTAAAAGTTTTATATATTTGATTTGTACCCGTATTCTCTAAGATATAACTCTTTAGTTTTTACCGATATCTAATTAGTTTTATGTAAACTACATATAAGTTAAGAAAGTTTTAATATTTTAATATTTAAATATTTCTGTCCATCATTATTTAAGAAACAAAAGGAATTATAAATTGCAAAAAAATTATAGATAAACACGTAAAAAAGGAAATAAATAATATATCAAATAAAAAAAAATATCATGTAAAGTGATACAGGGATGATTTAATTAATTATTGTCCTTTTGATTAAAGAATAAAGTTTTATTAAAGAATACTTAATAACATCTGACTAATACATATAATTATATAAATGTTTAGAAATCTTATAATGTAATATTATGGTCCGGGAGCCAGTGACAGATTTTCATGACCAATTTTCTCCCTAGTGAAAATTCGTAAAAATCAATAGGAAGCTGTGTTATGAAGCTTCGACATCGTCAGCTGCCCACTCCGGTAGTGGAGGAGGCAGTAGCAGCCTTCCAAGCACGAAGAAAAAAAAACTTTTTTTAATCATTTCATCCCATTTAAAAATTTCTTGAATAATAGTTAATCTAATATCTTGAACAGAAAATAAAGTCAGTTGACCATAACACGGCGGATTATATGTCAGCTGGCCACTCGAATATGAGAAAAAAATATATAATAATAATAATAATAATACAGGACAAGTTACACACATTGATCTAACGCCTAAGTAAGCAAATTATTTGCTTGTGTTAAGGGTGTTAGCAACGATACAAATACATAGAAATAATCATTATAAATTCTGAGAATATATTTAATAAATGACCAAAATTAGAAATACAGACATATATGTTCATCACATACATGCCTGTCCCTTTCGGGTATCGAACCCCGAATATGAAAGTAGAGTTTTATATATGTATAAACACGAATCGTGTATGTTTTTTTAAAACAATGAATATTCATCAACACTACTCATTCTTTGACTGTCTCTGACATGTATATTTGTCTGTACGATATACCCTTGTAATATTTAACTTTAATTAATATCAAATAATCTTAGAGAATATTTAAACATAGACCAAGGACATTAATGACTCATCGTCGTTGCCTTTGTTAGTTTTCCACAGAGAGGTACATTTTGCTAGTAGAGCTGATATTACAAATTTACCATTTCGCGTTGTTTATAAAATCTTTCAACCAAGTTTCCATAAAGCTGTTACAATATTGAATACATTAGTTTTATTGTAACAAAATGTTATTATGCTGTTATTTTGAAATATAAATCAAATGTTTAATGGTTTATATCCAATAACACAGTTCGGGAATAAGTTGACAGTTAACATAAAAATACAATATTGTGTTTTTCCTTGATTTTTATATTCTTTAAATATAATGCTGAATATTCTATTATTTAAATATAAATAATATGCAAAATATATTTCTCTAATTAGAATTAAAATAATATAATTAACAATTACTTGTGCTACTTCTTACACACTTTGAGTGTTTTAAGATATTTTAGGTACATACTATATTTCCTTTCATTAAGATGATTTGCCATAACCTATCAAACGGTATTAAGCCATCTCACGTCTTTGTCTCAGCTCGAAAGGCTTTCATAATAAAGTAGAGTAAGATTTAAAGCCGGCAAATAATATTCTAATCCGATGGAGATAAGTGCAAATTTTCTACGAAGCAGACATTATTAGATTTTAATTCAATCAAACTAGAGTTTTACTGTAAATATTTAATTATATTCTATGTAACTTTTAGTATTTTTTTATAATTTTAAACATATTGTAACTTTAAATCAGTAAATATTAATCAATTATGAAATATTGAAAAAATACATATATTGTGTTTCTAGTTAGCTGTGTTGATAATATTAATTGGAAAACTTTTAATTATATTTGAATACAAAATGTAAATAAAGAAGTATAAAGTATCTAGTATGAATTAAAATATCTATCTCGACGAATATTAAAAATTAATTATGGTCACAAACTCTAAAACGCGAGAGATGGTTGAAATAAATTTCTTTGCAGGCTATACTGATTGAAATCAACCAATTCAGAGTCATCGATTCACCTCTAATGAAGCCTTACTTGAATTAAAACCTGCTGGGTAAACTGAATTTGCAATATCGGCTACTAAAAGACTTTTACTAATCATAACAAAAATTATTTTTTTAGGATATTATGTTAAATATTACTTCCTTGTTTTCCTTTAAGCAAAACTTTTATTATGTTTAGAGTTAAAAAGATGGCATGAACCTCTAAAATCCTCTTTCCAGCTGTAGATAGCCTTATTAAGTATGGTCTAAAGCAAGAAGTCGCTTTAGTGCGTCGGAAAGTGCATTTGTGGTCTTCCTGCGAAATCTGCGTAACATGTGAATTGCGCATTAAAGAGAAAAGTTGTGAATATTGCTTTGTACTTTATCATTAAGACATGTCATGTCATAGTTATAGGAAGAAACTATGAGTTTACGTCATAATAACAATCATAGGCATAAAGAAATCTATAAACATAATAATAATCTAAATTTATTATTCATTTTTAAACGACAACAATGAGTACAATTTGAAACAATATGCTAAAAAAAATACCAAGTATAAAAAAAAAACAAAAAAAAAATTATAGACGTTCGCATTGACGATAAAAATACATTTTATTTTGGATTTGCTTTTAGGTGAACGAAATATTGTCTTACTTACTAATTTAGACTGAAGAAGGTTCTGAAACATAAGCATATTTTAAAAACACTAGTTGAGGCTTTCTTACATTGGTCTTATTAAAGTTTTAACAAATCCCGAAATTCATATTTTAACACATTAAAAAGAAGTGAGAATCTCATCGAGTTTTTATTTATTAGCTATATCATAAAATAGACAAGAGATTACAAATCTGTCAGCCAGCTGTCAGTTAAGTTTACACAGTATAAAAATTATTTTACCTACCATACCATGCTCAGAGGTCGCAGGTTTGAGGTTGATTTTTAATTAATTTTTCATACCTAAAATTTAAAATAGTAAAAAACCTATCCACAACGTACCGTCTTATTTCCGAGTTTTACAAGAGCAATGAAATTTGAACACTTTCAGATTTTTTTTTCACATAAGATTTCTACATTCATAGTTTCGCTATTTTTGTATTACTGTTGGTTACTGCGTCTCTATAGTTATATGAAGTAGAAGATGAAAATTGAAATATTTAGCCGCCAACTATTGGGTCTTTTTCCTGAGTGTTTATTGTGATGTTGGATACACGAATACAACTTCATGGTCAGGAATTGAAACAAAATGCAAACGAAGAATTAAAATAATGTTTCATAAGCTCGCAGCCGAATATATCTAACTGAACCACTCCTTCTTCATAAAAATTAACTATATTTTATGAAGAGAAGAAGAATAATTTTATTTTATTACTGAAAAACGGGCAAGCCGATTTCTATCAAAATATATAAAAAAAACCGTATAATTTATATTTTATATATAAAACCAACTTTAATGCCCACATCAATTGAATCGGTTTAAACCCGAGTCTCAAGAGTCAAGTCGCAATGAGTACAGCCGGGTGCTACACTGCACTTCCCATCTGAGAGAGCTCACGTATCTCAAACGACTTAACTCAGTCTGGAAACTCTTCCAGGATTATGGGTATTTAGATGGCTATATTAGTAAAACTTTTTAATAGACATCATATTTTTAACGTGTTAACAAAATATTTTTAATATGTTTATTAAAATTATAGATAGTAACATTTATATTTCACATATTATGAACATTTGTTGAACCATTTGTAGAGCCCTTGGGCTCCATTTGTTGAGCTACGCTTATTTAGGCTAACAATGCCGTTTGTATAATTTTTGTTTATTTTTAGAACAAAGCAAATATTGAAAGATAAATAGTATTAATGTTGTTACATTTTATAATATTAATTACGTTTATTTATGTAACAATTTATGTATGCCTTTTTCTATTCTACTCTACATAAAAACATATCAATAAATATGTTAGATATATCATTGATTCTCATAGTAGGTAGAAAAAAATGTGGTTCTTAAGAGTTTATACTTCAATTTATAGTTGAATAATGACTTGTTGACAGTTTTAAACTTCTATACTCAATACACTTAGTACACTTAAGACTAAACGAGTTTGTACGAGTTCATAGCTACAAAACTAAACAATGCTAGCATTATCGTCAAAATTTAATTATCATAATTATGTTCTCAATAATAATATACCAAGTTTGATTTACCTTCAAAAAATTAATAAAAATAATATTAAAAAATAATATATTAATATATTTCTTGTATTTTAATTATAAATTTCTCATCACTACTTTTACTTTCTACTCTTCTTAATTTAAAAAAAATATATGCTAGTTAACACTTGAATAGATACAGATTTTTTAATACTGTAATAATAATAATAACGCAACGTAGTCTAACATACTAAAATTATTGGATTAAGTTTATTTTTATTACTATAAGATAGGACATTTTTTGATAAAAGAAGAGATGGAATTTAAAATACATTTTGCTTATTTGTATCAGTATCTAGCATCGATAACGTTCGAAATTGTCTCTAAGGTATTATCTTTGCATTTGGTTTTGACCACACCATACGATTTGCAAAAAAAAATGTTCTGTAAATAAGAAGGTATAACAATTTTACATTTTATATTTAACTTTCTTTGTATTCTTTATTAAGGTAATTATTACTTACAGGTAACGAAATAAACTTAAGATAGTGTTGGGAATTATTTGTATACTAAAAACATTATTACTGAAGGTGTATTGAAATATTTGTGTCCGTGGATCGAACATATTCTACTGTTAATATAATTGACGTAAAATGGATTATTAATTATTTTGTCAGATACGCTACCAAACTAAGTGTCTTGAGTATCAATGTAAAATATGACAGTTAATGTTGCTCCTGATTTGCCAAAGTTCATAATAATGTTATAACTCTGTTGCAGCACATAATAGATATACTAGGACTGGAACATATTGCGGTTATATAGTGTGTGACCACGGTTAAAATATTAGTGGCATCAAAAGCTGTTTTGCATTGGAATGCTTTTAAAAGTTTGTGCTCTTTTTATAAAGTTCGGTCAGAGATAAAAACCAATTTGCTTTTATTCTTGTCGAGGGATAGAGCGTTTTTCTATTTGTTTTTATTTCATATATTTAGTGAAAAGGTCAAAGCAATATAATATTAAATTATTTAATACCTATCTTAGTCTTTCAAGCGTTCTTTTTATAGATATTTAAATAATAAGAAGTAAAATTGTATTTACATAATATCTTTCATGGTTATTTATTAACATTAAGCCGGAGTCATAAATAGATTTTTTTTTGTTAATTATTAAATCATATACTTTACTTTGATCTTCATTTTCCCACCAAATATTTCCGTGACCAGAAGTTGCAAATATAAAATAAAATATTTTTTATTTTAATAGAATTTACTGAAAAAATTAAATTCTTCTACGATTGGGTTTTTTTCAAAATAAAATAATGGAATGCAGTGTAGTGCAGTAATCACAAGCAGTGTGAAGCTTTTGTCCAAGTTTTTAGATGAGTTTAACTATTGCACTCTTAATTAAGTAAGGATTACCACAATTTATTTATTGAGTATAGTTATATTTAAACTACAATACAATAACACTACTATTATGGACGTTATAAAAAGAACTCTTTAAAAATAACAGCAAAATATTGAAGTTTTGTTTTTCGTGTTATTGTTTTCTTCCCGGGTTCAATCAGTAGGGTAGGGCGGGGATAGTTGAGCGTGTGGGTAAGTTGGGCAATCAAAATATCTCGAAAACTATCCACCGCACGCGAACACAACATATAGCGAAAAGAAGGGGTTCCGGGAAAGGAACTCATCCCTATAACAAAAGTAGCCACTGGGCGATCGAGAAAAGTACCCAAGCGCATTGTTTATTTTGTTATTAAAAAGTAAAATCATCCTAAGCTGGGATATTTTGTCTGTGATACTCAAATTTCATCCGTTTTCAATCAGGCAAGTGTTAATCTAAGGTAAATTTATTGCAGTTTTGATATTTATAGAGAATCTGGATATAATTCTAATCATTTTTTTATTAATTTTCTTTAACTTTAAAATTTTGGGTTTTTTAGTTGAGCTACAGTTGCCCAACTATCCCCACGATGAAAAAAAATTTTGTTTTTTTTTTTACCATGAGGACTTATAAAAAAAAGACTACTAGAGGTTCCCATATTAGTCAAGACTTGAAAGAAAAGAAGAAGAAGAAAAAGAAGAAGAAGAAGAAAAGTGGCTATGCCACTGCCAAATTATATGGAATCAAACGGATGTTTATCATTATCAAGGTTTTTAAAGAAATTAAATGAAGGTGATACGTCCATGGGTTATGCAACGCCGAGGTCAGTATTTTCTGCCACGCATGCAGACTCTTTGAAAAATACTTGTTACAAACGGAATCAATCTTCTATGGATATTCTCCAAAAGACGTTCGTCGCCTTTGAGAGTGCTGGCATTTGGCAATAAAGTTCCACCTTCTTGAACTGTAAATAAGATGGCCCAAAAAGAACGGCCTACGTGATTCAATGATTTCTTAAAAAATTATGTTGAAAATAATTACACAAATATTAAAGTCTTTATCTAATAGTTAAGCTAAGCTAGGAATGTTGCTGTTTTGTAGATTCTGTTTTTACCTTATTGTTCCAAAAAATCTACTTTTAGATTTGATGTTTTGTCACTATAAGATTATAAATTAAAAGTTAATTATCAAAATGTAATTTTATTGTAAATCTACCTAACTTAGTAGCTATGATTTGGGTAAACTTTCTAAGTGCTCAACTAGCCCCATGCCCTTGCTCAACTTACCTCACATATGGGGTAAGTTGGGCATACTTGACTTTCTGCATTAAAATACATGTAGCTTCCAAATTTGACTTATTAGAAATAAATTATTATGGAAACTAAGCTAAGGGATAAATTACTCGTCCATCAGTATGCATCGTAAGCCATTACGAATTATCGTTGAGGAACTATAACCGATTAAGTGAAAAACTGCTCAACTAGCCTCGCCCTACCCTACTAACGAAATTACATTCAAAATGTGTGACTTTTTTCTTTGGTTTACTGAGTCGGAGTCACCAGAAATAACAAGATATCTAAAATAACATTTTTATTTTTAAATTACTTATGTAAATTACTAAAATACTTATGACTCTTGCTACTTAAAAAAATACAAAACGAACATAATTATGGTAGACATAAGATTCTCATTAATTTATAATGGTATAATAATTATGAACAGTTATATTGTTTTATTCGCGAAAAAATATTCGATAATTTTGAGCAAACATCGAATTATTTAATAATAATCACGTATAGAATGTATTCCTAGTACATATGCCTCTAATTATAATAATAATATAATATAACAGGACAAATTACACAAATTGATCTAATCCCTAAGTAAGCAACTTATTTGCTTGTGTTAAGAGTGTTAGACAACAATAAGAATACATAATAATACACATATAAATAATGAGAATATATTAAATATCATCTATGCTCATCACATACATGCCTGTCCCTGTCGGGGATCGAACCCGAGTCCCATTGCGTCGCTATAGTATAAATAAGCTAAGTGTAAATAGTAAGCCTCTAGATACTTATATAATATCATAACTTACAGTTTTGAAACAATGAGTGTAGAAAAGACCTAAGTAAATAGATTTTTTTTTCGTAGTTTTCGTCTTAAAATATTTTTGATCGACTCTACTATTATGATTATGCTTTAATAATCACACATAAATACTGAATTCTAGACACTTTCCAGATAGATAGATATACAGAATTGTAAGCGATATGTGAGAGGCAAGGCAGTTAATCCCCAAGACATTTCTGAGAGCGTTATTCCATCCCGACACAATTTGCCTAGTTTTGTTAACAGTTATATATATTAAAAGTAATTTACTATAATAAGCTTAATAGAATTACTTTAAGAAGATGAAGGAATAATTTACATGGACAAATCTGTAAAACCCCTTAAACTTATTTCGTAGCCGCTACACTTTATTTTAAATTAATATCGGAATAGACAATCAAACAATGAAAATACAAAGATAAATCCTTTTAGTATGTATACTAAAAGTATATAAGTAAGATAGTATAATAAACTAGAAGATTGCTTTAATAACGGAAATTAAAAACGTCATCGAGATTAGTTTACAGCGAGGCTCTACTATATAATAATTATAATGTGAGGATGTTACTCAATATTTTCAGTAATAAAAAACTTTCAAGGATACCTCAACATTTGTTTAAAGTAGGTGCCTTAATTAATTTACAATACCAGAAATAAGTTAAACACAATCACACACACACACGGTAAATTATACATAATAAATGGTGCTTAAGGCAGTTTTTTCCTGGTTTTATTAATATATACCCCAAGTCCTTCACCAAAACAAAAATTAACGAAAAATAAAAAATGACAAAGATAAATAAATTTTCACGAATATTATATACAATTTAATGTAAAGTCTTAATATTCATTTAAAATAGCATAAGGTATGTTGCAATAGTGTGGCGGCGGCTGCGTATAATGGTTGCCCCACATTTTGTGATATTATACGTCCCTTATATAAATGAGGTGTTTGACTGTCTTCAAAGGCAAAGTTTTTTACTTTTATTAGCAGATTGTGATTGCCATTTTAATTAAATTATTATTTTATTTTTATTGAAATTTACAACACATTGTGTGTTTAAAATAAATTGTAGTAAGAAATTTTCATTAATATTTAATACTTTATAATATTGCTAGTTTTCTTTTATTTTTAATATATAATTTTCAGCCATTTCTAATGTTAATTAACACAACCCAAAAAAAAATGCCTTCCTAGTAAGATACTTATTTTATTAAGTTTTTGAAATAAAAACTAGTTTAAGGGCTTTAGATTTTTTCTCAATTCTGTATTTGATTATTAAGCCATTGTAAAATTAACGGCTAATGAACTGAAACCATATAAATATTTCGTTTAGTGAATTTAAATTTAATCCATACATATAATAAAATTGTCACTGATCCTCCATTCATGTACATGGAATTAAAAAAAAACATCATAGGGGGTCTTTATAAGAGCAAGAGAACCCAAAACAAAGGATTTTCAGTTGGTCTGTATGTCTGTACATCTGTATGTCTGTATGTTTGTGGACGCTAATTTCAGAAACGGATCAACCAATTTGAATGCGGTTTTCAGAAATATATTATTATAGTCTTTACTTAACGTTTAGTGTTTATTTCATCTAAATTAGTTAAGAAATAAAAAAAATTATGACAATTTATGTCAATGACGTACTAGGTACCATGAAAATCTTATTCTATACATGTAATAAATCTTTAGAGGAGCAGTCTTTGTACATTGAAAATTTAAAAAAAAAATATACCAGGATGTGAAGTAATAACTAACAGAATCCATTTTCAGCATTTTTTAATTCTTTGTCTATTTATCTGTTTGTCTTTTAGTTGTGCACACAACTCGAAAATTGTTTGGCGCTTACAATGTAAACGCTGGCCAAACTCTACGAGATAGATCAAAATAATGTACTAAATATTGTATACCTTAAAAAGTTCTAAAAGAAAATCCGCGATGGTATATGTTTAACTCTTAGGAATAACCCACAAGATCAAATTTTTATAATTTACTTTTTACGAAAAATAATAGGTTATTTACGAAGCGATTTTAAGAAATACAGCATTAATCCTTATCTAATTAAGTACCCGAAATACATTTTACATTTAATATTAAGCAATATTCAATGCAAATCTGTAAGTGTGATATATGGTTAGAATGGTTATTAAGTTCTTTGTTTAAGAAGTATTTAAATGGACGTTTAAGTAAAAACAAGAGAGGTATAAAAATAATTACAGTACCTAATGTTGTATACCTATTTAAAACTTTAAATATACTTTTGACAGTGAGCGATGTCTGCCGATGTCGTAATTTTGATTGTATCACTTAAAATAAGTCTTATGGAAGCCAATACAAAAAAAAGGGAAGTGGGAATTGTTTTACTAGGAATTTAAGGCGTGCGAAGTCGCGGGAAAAAGCTAGTATTATAATATAATTCGTTAAATAACTGCACTGTAAAAAATAGGGTAAAGAAATATATTTTCTTTTACTAAGAGTACCAATAGCTTGCTTTTCGTATTAAACCATCGTAAACTGCCACTATCTCAATTATTTTTACTTCCTCTTAGTGTATTTTAATTAAGATAATTGTACTCATAATTAGCTTTCAACTAATTTGTTGTTCATGTTGTAATGTAAAGCTTTTATGCGAGTACTTACTCTGTGTAATATAATAGAACTTAGGTTAATAATGTGTCAAAAAATCAAATAAAAGTGAGATGCAGTGTCAGAGTTACAAGAATTATTGAAATTATATATGTATTATTTATTAGTTTAGTTATTGTTATAATCTTTAATTGTAATGAGGCGCTGATTTTAAATTCAATCGATAATTATATAATGGTTTTCACATTTACTAATCTTAAAATTAATTTTTCACAAAACCTGAAGACGAAATGTTAATAAAAACATATTTTTCATTTTCGTATTTTAATATTTCGGGGTAAAATATTGAGAGTAAAAATATATGAAGCTTATAAAACCATACATAACGGACAATGTCTTTTTTTTAAGCGCGACTAAAGTATAAAATGTTTAGCCTTTAATCTTAAATCTTTATTCGAGGTAAGAGACACAGTAATAAATATTACACCTTTATAAACGATACAAACGTTATTTAATTAGTGTCAAAAGACCGAGAAATTAGGAAGCTCTTTTGTACGAGAGTAGAATATTAAGCGGCTGTCGACTTAATCGTTAAAAAAGGGTGGTAATAAAAAATATCTCTTTCCCTACACTCAGTACCTGGACAATATAAATTGTACTCAATAAGTTACAAATATCGTTATTACGTTTTATGCATAGACTTTTAGATGTTAAATCTAGATTTATATACACTTGTTTAAAGATTTCTAAGGTACAGAAATGGAATTTCTATTAGTTCCTATATGTGTGACCTAATCTAAGAATATATAACTTCTTCATACATTGTTATTTAATTTTATTTTCCTTAAAATAAACAGTATAAGGTAATCGTGTACATTATACTAATTAGTAACATTAAACAAAATATTGAAAGCCGCAGCGAGCGATAAGATTATGTAAAATGTGTTGATAATAATATGATCCCAGGGCAAAAACAACATTGATTAGAATTAAAATAAATGTCTATGATGCAATGTATTAAATTAATGTTAAAACTTTTTTAAGTCTCACTATAAGTTTTCTTTATCGATATCGATATCGATGACGAATCTAGGTTTGTGTTGAAAAAAAAAATGGGACTATTTGAAGGGTGTATGGTAATGAATAAGGTTGCATTTTAAGTTACGATCTTGACATTTCTATATATTTAAAATTAGTTACCTTTTTTTTGCTAAGCAAGGGCTACATTTCAATGTTTTGTTATTGAATCAGGTCGGAATCATTGTCTTTGTTCATGTAAAGGTTTTGCAGTGTTTTATAATTATCTAACAAATTAAAATTTCTTACATCATGGGATTAGAGCGCCAAAAGATCTTAAATGGCTACTCTTGGCAAAAAGAGCAAAATTTTCATTACCTTTAACTTTCTGTGAGGATATTGTATAATTTTAGCTCAGGAGCTTAATCGACTTGGCTAGAGACCAAATTATTTTACTATCCGGTGGATAAAAGCTAGTTTATTCCCTATTAATCAGCCTTATGTATCCAGATCCATTATTTTCTGTACAAAATCATTTATATTTATTATTTATTTATTTCCTGTTGCTCTTTTACACTTTTTTTCCTCCTACCATTTTCATAAGTTTTTTTGTAAGTTTGAAATTATTTGGCTTAAGCCTGTTATTTCGTATTTAAAATTATATAATCATAATTTTAATAGGCCTCTAATTGTTTTATTATTAAATCTTAGGAAAAATAGTATTTTTAATGAATGTAAAAATCTATACTAATATTATAAAGCTGAAGAGTTTATTTGTTTGAACGCACCAATCTCAGGAACTACTGGAGTAAATTGAAAAAATATTTTTGTGTTGAATAGTCTATTTATTGAGGAAGGCTATGGGGTATATGTCATTTCGCTGTAACTTATAGAAGTCAAGCAGCAATGAAAAATGCTGCAAAAACGGGAAAAGATTTCTTTTTTTGAGAGCTTTCCTCACGTGCGCTGAGGAAACACTAAAAACCGCGCGGACGGAGTCGCGGGCGACCCCTAGTAATATATATTTTAATTAAAATACGGAATTCTTTTTCTAGAATGGCCAAGATTCTCGGGTCCCAGCGACAAGTGCATAGCCTATTAAACTAATACCTCATACAGTACTTGTTTCTATTGTTCTTAGTTTTTGGCAAAATTACAAATTATATAACTTAATCTCGTAAGTTGTGGACGTGAAAATTATAATTTCGAGATATATTTTTTTTTTAATTTGTCTCGAATACAAAATTCTTCATAAACTATATATATGATGGAATAGAATTTCTTAAACAAACTCTATTTGATAAAAAATCTGTAATTAATATTAATGATATATCAATTAGTTTATCAATGTTTTAGTACTTTATATTTATTTTTTTATTGTTCTTTTTATTTAAAGCTTTTCAGACGCTCACTCCTAAAACAGTTAGTATTTAAAGAACCTATTTATTAATATTTTCTCAGTAAAAATGATGATAGAGCGACATATAAATTACATTTTTTCCACAATATATTTGTATGTTAAAGATGACATACATATACACGATGATTCCACATCTAGGAATCATCGTTCGTGCTAGGATCTTGAAAGTGAATGACATGGTTACTCAGAATGAATATTTTTGTTTATATACAAAGATAGATAAGAAAAATAAAAGTTTCACTTTAAAAACTGACTTAGATAAGAAATAAAACGTTTATTATGTTTAGATTAATAAATGTATTATGATCGAAATTAAATTACTTAGTGAAGCCGAAACCGTATAAAATCAAAATTATTTACAACAATACTCTTAGCTTAAGTAAAAGACGGCAAAAGAAAGAAGTCGCTTTCATTACAACAGGAAGTGCATTTGCAAAATCCGTTTAACATGGCATTCAATGAGAAAATTCATAAAATGTTGCTAACTTCAATATAATAAAGATTAATTAAGATTAATGTTATCTTTCATAATTGTGTATTAGTATTTTTAACAAATATTTACAAAAAAATGTTAATGGAAAGATAACGAAAAAGACATTGAAATTAGAAGATTCCATGCTTAAAAAATTATATCACATTATTACAGTTTCGTTGGTTTGAATAATTTAATCAATAGTGTCACAAAAAGATACCAAGAACTTCATCTTCAACAAAATAATACTCACTTTACGGCATCTAAAGAAGCCTGATTTTTATTTCTAATTATATCTTAATCAATAGTCAAGACATAAAAAATATCTTACTTTGAAAATAAAGAAACTGTCCTCAAGATACATTTTTTTTATTCTTTTATGAGTATAATTTTTCAAAATCTATTATATAATCGCTATACTATACAATAACTTAATCCTACGTAATATTTCAGTGTCATAGTCCTTGAAGTTTTTGTTTTTTTTTTATGAAAAATTACCAAATAATGGTAGGTAGGTGCTTTGTAATTCGTGTGGACAAATCGCTTTGAGAGACACTTACACGAGTGACGAGAGCCGGATATTCTAAGTGCTGTATAATCCTTGGCTCACGTCGCTTGCTCGGGATATATTTACGACAGACCACTGACGTACTGCAATACATAATATCATATGGCATTATATTTTATTTCAAGGTAAACTATTATATTTAAAATAGATTTCTGTATAAGATTGAAACTAGGTGTGTGTGTGTGTTACACATAACATAGTATTTTTTTGAGTTTTAAATGTTTTAGTGTAGGGCATTATGTAAATGTTACAAACCGTGAATTATAATATACAATATATTGACTGTAACTGCCCTGTTGGTTCATTGGTTAACGCAGCTTGCTCACGTATAACGACGCAATGTGGCTGGGGTCGATTCCCGACTGGGACAGGCATGTATGTGATGAGCATAGATGTCTGTATTTCTGGATTTGGTCGTTTATTTAATATATTCTCAGTATTTATAATGTGTATTTGTATCGTTCTCTAACTCCCTTAACACAAGCAAATAATTTTCTTACTTAGGGGTTAGTTCAATGTGTGTAATTTATCCTGTATTATTATTATTATTGAAATAAATAAATGAACACATGAACTGAAACAAAAACAATAAACCCTATTTAAATTAAAACGATATCCCACACACAAATCAACTAAAGCATAATAGATTATTTCAAGAAGCTTGTACATAATTTTAGATTTTTCCGATAGACGACAAGCTATGACATTCGTCCATTTTGTGCAAATCAATATGCTTCTATGCTTAAAAACGACTTGCTACTACTTGTTACTAATATGAGTCATTTAACATAAAATATTTTTTTTGTTATTAAAAATTAGAATACACAAATTTTTCTAATTTTCTGATTAACATTTTTCTACTAAAACGACTTAGAATGCCTTTGATCCAACAACACAGCGATTCGCTCGTCGTTCATAACTTCGTTCCACACTCGGTGTCTACTAAAGCTGTATCCATATCATTTAGACGCCGTAAGTTTGACCAATTCTCCGACTATAGGTCAAAACTACAATGGCTGTCTATTGAAGATGAAGAAAGAAAAAAACTTTTTATCTATAATTCTTAATTGAAATATGTGTTTAAGTATATCAACCACTATTACGGAACTTTTCCTTTTATAAGATACGGGTTGCCTGGAACAGATCAACATTTTTGATAAGGCCGCCTTTACACCCAAAATTGTATTTAAGTATTTAATGTCTTTGTATATATTTTTTTTCATTACCGTATTTTGTTTTGTTGAGTATAATAAACTATTTTACTATGTACTACTACTTTTATGTTTAATTCTTCCACCCCTGTTTATTTAATTTACAATTTCTCGTTTTATCAGCTGTGGACAACATATAAATTCTTTTTTACGGCAATATATTGCTCCATACAGCCCTTCATCGTACTGTTTTCTTGTCAACTCATTTACTTTAACTGCTGTCAGACTGTGGAACAAATTCCCGAAATATCTAAAAAAGTTCCAACTTGTAAGATTTTCAAACGACAAGTTAAGAAATGTATCTCAAATAATAAGGTATTCAACTGTAGGTATATACTTCATAATTTATACATATAATAAATATTTTAATACATATCATATATACTATATAGTGTTATATTAAAGTGTATTGTAAAACCTATCTTTATGCACAATTATTTGTATCTTTGCTTTTTACGTAGTTAAATTTGACTTTTTTTTGCTCTCCTACCATCGTCCCCTTGTGCATCCTCTGGTTGGCTGGAATATAAAGAATTTGTGCGTTAAGATAAATAAATACTAAATAAATAATAATACATCAATAATAACATAATAAATTTTATCTAAAAACCAATGTTTCTAACTTTGCAGTATAGATAAACATTGAAAAGATGCCACTACCGAAATCAATTTTTGAAAATATCTTTTTTAAACATGTATAGCCATGTTAAGCTTATTTAAATTTATATAAATATAGAATGTAAAAAACCGATACGGGCAGGGATTCGAACCCGCGACTACTGGGAAACCGTCCCGTCGCTCTACCAACTGAGCTACCGTATCGCTGTCCGTCTCGGTGAATTAAGCATTCTATAGGTGATCGTCTTTATCGGGACGGTGGTGATCTTTTCAATGTTTATCTATACTGCAAAGTTAGAAACATTGGTTAGGATTTTCGAAAGAAACCTAATAGATGTCACCACAGTCCCGATAAAGACGATCACATATAGAATGCTTAATTCACCGAGACGGAGAGCGATACGGCAGCTCAGTTGGTAGAGCGACGGGACGGTTTCCCAGTAGTCGCGGGTTCGAATCCCTGCCCGTATCGGTTTTTTACATTCTATATTTATATCAATTTAAATATAATCTAATAAATAATAGTGATTGATATAGTAGGTAGAATTAGATGTGGTTTATAAGTATTTCATAGATATTTACTCTTAAAAGTAGTTGAGTAATGTTCAGACCCAACAGTTTTAAACTTCTGTTCTGCCAGTGCCGTATAAATACTATAGTACACTAAACAAGTTTATACGAGTTAGTAACTACAACACTACACACCTCGCGGTATCATTGAAACTTAATTATTATAGTTAGGTTCACAAATAAACATTAAGTTTTCTTTTTTTCTTGGCCTTATGTTATAGATTTATGCAACAGACCTCTTCTGATGTACCTACAAGTATAATATTTATATCCAAAAAATAAAAAAGATAGTTTACTAGCTGCTGTTCGTTCTTCTTGTTTATGTGTAAATGTTGTCCGAAGGCTAAAACAAAATAACGATTTTATATAGCAAAAGCGAAGTTATAGGAGTGGAAAATTTATAGGTTTTATGTTTTTTTTCACCCATTTCTACAGTTTTACTAACTAATGTTGAATGTTATTCAAAATATGTAAGGAATATCTTTAGTTTAATTATATATCTTACCTTTTTTTTAAAACCTATAACATTTTCGTTAGATATATATCCTAAATTTGAGATGCTAACCAGTGTTTGTGTTTTATTTTTTTTTATGTTGATTTTGTTTAAGTAAAGTATCACTTATTTGAGGCTGATTATATTGCTCCGCGTCACAACGAAGTTCCTTTGTGTCATTACCTCAATTCAGTTTACAGCAGTTACCAAGAGTTCATGTCTGGATAATATTCAGGAGATTCTATTTCAAAAGGATTTAGACATTTACGTTGAAGTGTAGGATGTTATTGTGTTATTTATGTTCAACTAGAAAAGCATTTACCATGTGTTGTATATGTAGTTACTTACTTATTTGTTGTTGACTTACTGAAATATAAGATCTCTTATGAAACTACTCAAATCTATAATTTACAAATATAATATTTAGTATAACAACGGCATATTTGATTATGTTTTTAAATATGTTTGTTACACAGGAATTATTTTGAAATTTGTTTCTTTGTAGCGCTTCAAGTCATAACATTTTACCGCTCATTAGAATCGACGTCAAGTTTACAAAAACTTCCGGAAGCCAATCACCAACACTGATGAGGGGACGGAATTATAATAATCTTCAATAATTCGTATCGCGTCTTAGGATTGAGTTTGAAACTACTTTGAATTCAAATTTATTTGAAATAACTTTTTTTGAAACTTCTTCTATAATTTTTAACCGGATTCTTCAAAAAGGAGAAGGTTCTCAATTTGGCAAATATATATATGTATTTTTTAATGTACGTACACCGATTTCTCCGAGGTTTCTGAACCGATTTACGTAATTCTTTTTCGTTTGATGCGGAATAGTTTCGAATTGGTCCCATAAAAAATTAAATCAGGTAACCCATTAGTTTTTAATTTATGAGCATTGATGTCCAAGTTTTGTACTAATTCCTCCGGAAGGAAATCAAAACGTGCTGTGACTAATGACATCTGTTGTGTTGGATATGTGAAGTCTGACGCACTGCTGCTAGCCGGTTCTCACGTTACTGAGCAGACTCGGTTGCTGTACGGTTTCGTATCACTTCTAATCTATGAGCCCTCTGCTCAGTCGACTCGTTCTCTAAACACTCACTAATGAGGCTAAGTCTATAAGCTCTCTGTTCAAAATACTCATTCGCAAGACGCTCTTGGATCTTAGCAAGTCTAGAATTATGCTGATCAAGAGTTTCTTGACGAAATCGTGTTTTTATATATGCCTTCATGGCCAATAAAAGTTTTTCGCGATCTTTAATAGTATCACAGGAACGTGAAATTGTGTTTCGAAGAGCATTTTTACGGAGACGACTACTTTTATCCGTTCCCGTTTCTTGAGATGTGTATATTTTAAGGTGCGCCAGCACTTTTTGTAGGTCTACCCATGGTCAATTGACAATATTGAATCTGTTAATATTGACCTCTTTATGAGAACCTAAAGATTATCATATATAGAATGTTTTATTCACCGAGACAAGTATCTACGTTAGCTCAATTGGTAGAGCGACGGGACTGTTTCCCAGAGGTCGCGGGTTGGAGTCCCTGGACGTAAATATATTTATTTACGAGCAGGGACGTACGTAAATATGTTTATTTTTCATTCTATATTAATTTAAATTTAAATAGTTGATTGTTATTTGACATAATAAAATATAAAAAACATAAATAAATGCAAAATTAATGCATAGATTTCTTAATCCAAATCCTCATATATATTTAACTTTAGGTTACGGTCGAATTTCAGATGACTACTATTTAATACAATATACTCAGTCAAATATAATAAATAGAGAGTAGAGAAGAATTAAGCGCTAAAAAATATAATTCAACTTACATTGGTTCCTTATATCGCAGCTTGGTTAGGGAATTCCTTTCAAAGTAATATTACAAATAGTTTTAATTTATCCCGATTATAGTTTTTAAGCAAAGATTGTAACATCACTGGTTAATATAAATAATAATATTTTTTTATTTATTTATGTATACAATAAAAATAGCATTTTTTATTTTGTATAAGAAAGAAAAAAACCAAGTATCAACAAAATTTGTTGAGAAATGCGATCTCTAAGTATACCCATATTTCAAAATGGAATACATATTTTTTAATTGACTTACATATTTAGCAAATTGTCACTTAGTCTTAAGATATTACTTTCTTGGCACTTAGCCTTATATCAATGTAAAAATTTAAAGTAATTGGGACTATCTACTAAACGCCTTATAGAACATTTGGCTCGTTGGCGCCTAACAGCGTAGCAGACATGAATACTTTTATCTACACCATGTTGTCTGGAGTCTATGGTGTATTAGTATTATTAAAACGATAAGCACTGATAGATAATATGTTACTACTATAAATAATGTAAGGGATTACAATGTTGTATCATTTTGTGTACTATTTCTGTTTGTAATTTATATTTATGGGAATTCCCAGATATGGAAGAGTTGATTCGTAAGTTAAAAGAAAAATAATTCGTAAGTTTTGGACAGAATAAGAGTAATTGATCAAGAGGAGATAAGGAACTGATGTCACGAACATAAAAGTTACGGCTGAGTTTTTACCGTATTCGGTTAATAATGCGTTACATTTTAGATACTAAATAACTGAGGATAACGAGAAAAAACTTCATGTACATTGGACAAATATGAGCTTTAGATTTAAATATATAAAGTAGATATTAAAACGTTATTGTCGACGTATGACGACTTATATACAATGTTTTACACATAACACACACAACCTCACTGTAATCCGAACAGCTAATTAACTTGGGGCTAGTTTACTTTTAAATATTTAACACTACCTCACGGTTTTGTACTTAATTACATATTTAACGTGCAAATTAAAATGTTATTATAAGGAAAAGGAAGAAATCAATAAGGAAAATTAAATGTTTGTTTTTAACGTATATAACGAATATGTTTTAAAAGACACTAAATTTATCAATTCTTTACACTAGAAAATCATACTAAGTATTAGTAGGAGCTTTTCCCTAATTCTACTCTATATGTCTTGTGAGTAAATACAACTGGTAAATAGAAAAAATAGGATAACGAACCTGGTTTAGGTATTGTTAAAAACCTAAACAACGAAATGAATTTGTTTGAATTATTTTGACGCGAATGTGACTCCAGGGTAATCAGCGTTGATTAAAATTTGCGTAAATGTCTGTCACTTCAAACTTAATGTCATATAAAATTCTAATATCTAATATCTCCTATTTTTTAAATAAAAGTAAGTTTTATCTACCGTAGTCTAAAAATATATAAATAACTGTATAATAAAAAGGAAGTAGGAGCTCTGTGAGGATTTATTTTCTTTTTACAAGTCAGCGGTTTCAAAAAATCTTTTCTTAATAGTGTTTTTGTAACAGTGTGAAATTATTTTATTTATTGTATATTTATATTGTTAAAATAAACTAGTCCAATATAAACACTAGACGTATGTTGTAATCTTCATATCGGCTAGACGCATCGTTCTCGACGTGTCAACTGTTAAAAGAAGATAGTTATTACTGGACTTGACAACTTTAAGTAACTACTGGAATTGACATCGCCATCTTTAGGTTTTTTGCGCTAAAACCCAACGCTCTTATTATATCGTAGACTACCATTGGATAGCTTGCGGATTTAACTTTCGAACATTTCATGTCCTTTTTATATGTTTTTTTTTTTAATACCTGACCTTTATATGTTATTTACAAAAACTATTAAAATTAAACGTAACGATCTTTCAAGCGATCTTTTTTTAAAACACATCGATTTTTCATTCAGGTTGAATATATAAACAATATCTTATTTTATATTATTTAATTCAAATATTTCATAAAAACAGGGATCCAGCTATAATTTGATAAAAGCCCTTCAACGGGGTTTTATTAACACTATACTTCGTAACAAGCGATGGTCAGACGACCCTAGAAGACAGTCGACGGTACCTGGTAGTTCTCTGAATGGGTAGTCAGCGTAAGTTTCACGAAAAAAATAAAGGCTACCTACATCCAGAAATCAGTTTTTAGATCTTTTTGTTAAACTTTTTTAACAATTAATTGAGACTTTTAAAATATATATTGAACCTCGACATGTCATTTTAATTAAAAATATAAATCAATACATATGAACCCAAACAATTATCTAATACATAAATATTTATATATAAATGCACACATGTGTATGTAAATTTAAACATAAATCTTTCCGTACAGAAAACATCTGAGTTTAATTTGATTTCGTTCTAGTACATGACATTTAAACATTAAGTCAACCTATTGTAGCTTATTGTTCAATAAAGTTAATATAAATAAAAAATACAATAATAATAATAGCTGCATAATCTACACTGTTTAATCTTCCTTCCATAAAGTATTTTAATATCTATTTTGCTTAAGATTTAATAGCTTCAAGCATGGATACAGGAAAGCCACATATGCGGAATATTTTAAGAATATTGCCATACCTTTTGCTAACTGAAATTTGTTTTATAAGGATTATGTAATAAAAACAAGTTATATAAATATTTTTTTCCTTTTGCGTTTGATTTTTAGCTTTTATTGTAAAATTGAAATCAAATGTCCTAAAACAATATATGTGATTTAGAGAATTAAAATATAAAACTATAATTCCGACAATTGCACAGCGTAAAAGGAATCCATCAAATGTATCTAACATTTTCTATTTATAAATGTGTTTGTTTTGTTTGTTTGTCCTTTGACATCTCAACTGAACAATGAATAGTTTGAAAGAACGGGTTTTCCAAAGTGATTGGTTTTGAATATTCCATTGTAAATAGCAGAGTACAAACGTAATCTCTTTCATATTCAAAAATAACGAAGGAAGCCTTTCACTAATATAAGATAATCCAGGAAAAACGTTATTTTTATAAAACCTTTTTTTAAAAATTATTTTTTAATTAGTGTTACACATAAGATAATTTAATTATTTGCTTGTATCAGCTTTCATGAACGTATTTCACCTATAAAACATAATATAGATGAAATTATAAATGCCTCAGAAATTATATAAAATGCAAAGAGATTTGAGTTCCAACTTCAATATGTTTGTTAGAATGTTTTCAATATTTATTTTTATAATCTAAACAATATTTATAGCAATTAAGTAAAATACCAAAAATTATTTGACTTCTATAAATCTTGCGAACATCATTTAATTAGTTTTAACGGACCGATTAATAAAGAAACTCTTTTGTACGAGATTAGAATTTAGAATATTAATTAATTGTCGACTTAATTTTCAAAAAGGAGAGTAAAAAGTGTGTCTACATTGGGACAGTACAAGAAGTGCCCTAAATCTTTTTTATATTATATATACTTATATTTTTATATGTATAAGTTTATATTTTATATTTATTATTTTTAAGGGAAAGGTTCTATAGATATATAGTCATTTATTAATTTACTTAGGTTGTGAGGTACGACATTAGTATAATCCTAATAGAGATGGAGAAAAATTTTGTCTTTCTTGAAAAAAACAATTTGTTTCTAAAGTTGGTATGTTGATATATTTGAAATCATATTAATAAGTTTATTTAAATAACTAAAAGATACCGTGTAAAGCGATTCTAATAATTCAATTCAAATTCATCTACAAGTAGTTGTTATTTTTGTATCTTGAAGTAGTTGATTTGACTATTGAGGAAGTTTGTAAAGAAGGGTATATAAACTGCGCTTAGGGCGTTATTCGAAATAATAGCTGCTGTATAGTGCCAAGGATAAAATACAAGCAATTGAAAGTAAGTGTTAATAGTAAAATCCGTGAAACAATTCAATTCGACGTGGCCCTTATACAATGCAGTCAAAAATTAATGGTAAAAAAAATAATATGTAGTGTTGCTTTAATTTAACAAGTCCTTTCTCGTAACGATTAGAAGAGTTGGGATGTTCAACAATACAATCTAGGAAACCGGAAACTGAGACAACCAGGACATCGAAACCAAGATTTATGTTAGAAAATATATTTTTATCCGCTGTTCTATAAGAAACCTCCTTTTGAAGTAAAATGTCCTCGCAAGCAGTTCAATAGTCTGTGTGGACTTCAATTGTGGAAATAGCACAAATTGCAATATTATTCCAACAAACTTTACACAGGAAGTGCAACAATAGAAATATGACTGTTCTCTAACATTTAATCGGTTCGTATAATAATTATAAAATGAAACTTGAAAATGTTTTCGACAAAAAAGGCTCGAACAACAACAAATTCAATATTCAAACATGCAAATAGACAAACCGTTTTGCTACGCATATATATCATGGAAAAAAGGTCGATTAATTAGAAATTTTTGATCAAAGGGTAAATAAATAAATTCGTTCTTGGAGAAAGAACAAGTGTATTACTCTGATTTCGTATTGTTACATTATTAAACATATCTATAAAACAGCGTAGGCTGCGTCTATACTTATGATATTATGAACAGCTGAAATGTGTGAAAAGGAAAAATAGTGGATATTAAAATTGCAATAATCAAATATAACATTTTAATTTTCAAATATCAGACATGTTTCTGTTGCACACTACTCTATTATTCCTATATGCATGATTGAGGGTCCGCCCTCTGGAAGACGTGTGGCGCGGTGACTTTAAATGCTTGTATTTTATGATCTATTTATTTAAAGCCCAAGGAAACGTAAAAAATACATCTTAAAAAAAATACAGCGATTGAAAGCAGAAATTACACAAGTAAAGATGCAGCCTAAAAGACCTTTCACAAAGAACAAAGAAGATATATTAAACACGGTAGTAAACACACAAGAATAATAACAACATAAAAGTATACAAATCATAAAAAAGGCCAGAGAATTTAAATTACAATTATTAAAAAAATAAATATTAGACTTAAATTCAATGAATTTCTTTTCTATCTTATGTTTTAAGGAAGCTGAGGAGTACGAAAACAAATCAACCTCATCAAAGGAATTCAGTGATTCGCACATTCATTGAAGGGGCGAACGAAACCCGATATTAGTCCTGGGAGTATTAAGCGCGAATGTTTTATTGATTCGTAGAGGCCTGGCAGGGACATTGAAACTAACAAGCTGGAGGAGCTCAGAACATGAAATCTCGCTCACGCAAATCTTTCTTACTGTGAGGTTTTTTAAAAGACAGCGCCGTTGAGTCAAATTTAATAATCCATAATCTTTAATAAGTTCACTATAGTGACAGACACGCCAGTATAGCCAGTACACGCGAAAACTTTTTCTGAACAGCCTCAACCCTTCGTTCATATGTACGATAAAATGGGTTTCAGATGGGACTGGCATACTCAAGTTGAGACCGTACAACTGCCTTATACAAATAAATATATGTACTTTTACCTTTAAATGGTTCAGTGGCCCGCGTAATGAATCCAAGCACGCGATAAGCATTATTCACTATTTGGTCTATGTGTTTATCGAGAATCAGTTTGAAGTCGAGATAAACCCCAAGATCGCTGATGCTGGAAACGCTATCGAGAATATGCCCACCCAAACTAAATTTAGATGGTACGATATTAATTTTTCTAGTAAAAACTATGTGCTTACATTTATCATGACCTAAAAAAAGTCTATTACGTATGCAGTATTTGTTTAGTCTATTAAGATCTTCTTAGATTTCGGACACGTCAGACAGAGTCGATACCTTTTTAAATAATTTAAGGTCGTCAGCATACAGTAGATATTTACAATGAACAAAACAGTTACTAATGTCATAAATATATATTGAAAAAAGCAGGGGCCCAAGAACGGAGTCCTGTGGTACGCTGGAGGTTACAGCTACTCTAGAAGAAGTATGCCCGTTAATGACAACAGACTGTGTACGATCGCGAAGATAGACTGTGAACCACCGCAGCAGGTTGCCTTTTATGCCGTTAAAAGATAATTTTTTCAACAGAAATAGGTGATCCACTTTATCAAAGGCCTTCCGGAAGTAAGTGTATATTGTATCAATTTGAAGTTGATTATCCAAGCCATTAAAAATGTACTATGTAAAGACAAGAAGATTTGTGACTGTCGATTTCCCATTGATGAAGCCATGTTGCTGATTCACGATTACGTGTTTTAAACAGGGAAAAATATGACGGTGCACAAGCCTTTCTAGTACTCTAGGTATTGTAGAAAGGATAGAAATAGGACGATAATTCTCAACATCGCATCTTGTTTCGGACTTGAATATGGGTGTGATGTGAGCTAATTTCATCATTATTATAATCAGTTTTCTCTTTAAATGAACTGTACCTATGTTTTATTTTTAAATATTTCTTACATCAATAAAAATAAATATAGATTGCAGTAAAATTATTAATTAAACAGTATTTTTTTAATATTTTTTGCTGTTTAGTTTTTCATGTCATTCAAGAGAAGCCAACCTAAAATAATGAATCCAATAATAATTATTATAGATATTTAAAACTAAGTAAGTAATTATAGAAATTGTATATACTTCTTGATTAGTAGCGCCTACCGTGACGGAACATAGGTAATGTTAATCTATCTGGTCATTGTTCAGAAAATATACATTAGTTGACGTTTTACTTGTAATAAATATTTAGTCAGAATTAGTAGTTTATAATAAATATAAAGATGATCTGATCATTTGTTACGTATTTGAAAAAAAAAATTGAAAAGGAACAAAAAAAAGACAAGTTTTTAGTTACAAACCTTATGACCCCGATAAACGCTAATAATTATCCTAAGAAAGTAATAATTACCCTGAAATATTGCATCATATAATTAGTTTGTTGGAAAATATTTCTTTTTGAACTTCATCAAAGTGTCTTAATTTATTTGACGAACTTTTTTCATAACTTGACTAACCTTTGATCTTTTGAAAACTTTTACCTTCTCTGCATATTTCTTTAGCTTGTAATAAACCAGGTTAATGGCTTTACCTTACCAGCTTCAAAAGCAATCTTTATTATGTCAATGAAGTTAAAATATATTTTTGTGTATTTTATTTTCTTTGAACTAAACTGCTTAACTAAAGACATTTTTAAACTAGAAATACACAATAATGTAATTAAGTAATTGTGTCAATTATTGTGAAAGACATAAATAAGTTTTACAAGTATAATATAGTCGTTTTTTTAAGGTTCATTGAAAGACTCTGTGAAATTTTATTAAAACCAAAATTTAAAGATAAAAAAAAATAAATAAAATTAAAATTTAAAGGTCTGTAAAGTCAATTATGTTCTGATTTGGTCATTCGGACGTATTTGCACAAATACTTGAAATTTGGTTAGAACTGAGTCGTTTTATTACGACGAAAATGCTTATTACAATTGGAGTTATAAATTAAATAATTCATTTTCATACTTATTTAAAGTATGAAAATATCTATAAAGATGTATTGCCATGTTAAGCTTATTTAAATCTATATAAATATATAATGAAAAATAATCCGATACGTACATACACATGTTTTTATAAACATTCGATGTACTAAATAATTCAGACGTATACACACATAACTTGTTATATAAAGTATATTTTATATTTCTAACTTAAAGCAAAAAAATCTTACAAAGTATTCTGTAGTATAACATGCACTTACAATAAATAAAACAAAGCACTAATAAGTCTAGGAAATCCTTATTAACTACACATGTTAATGTAACTCTTAATAAACAACTTGAAAATAAACATAAATAACGAATGCTTTATCTATTCCTTAAGATCTTTTCTTATTAGTACTAAATTTAATTATATTTTATAAAATAAGAGTTTGAATTAAACCTGAGAGTAGGTAGTGTTTTTATTTACTTCAACTTAACTCAGATAAGAGGTTTAGATCGGCTTTAGACATTCCTATTACACGCCTGTTTCACATTAACTCCAAGATTGCTGACTCTTTTTTATCCAACGAGAAAACAGCTAATAGTGAGAAGTTATTCAAAACTATTGGTTTGATAATCTATTAATATAATATATTTTTGGTACATCTGATAACTTTTTTTTCCAGTCTTATTCTGGACTAATTTTTTAAGCTATTGTTAGATTCTAGCTATCCTACGCTTACAATAATTTTACAACTGGTAGTAGCACATTATTTTTAAGATGCATAAACTTGTGATAAAATGTTTCGAAGATTATACTGCTGACGGAATATATGTAATAATAACATGAGTTTATTTAATTTGTTTCACATACGCCTTGTGTTGCATAAGCAGTATTATAAGCAATCATCAAAAGCATACACTATTTTATCTAATACAACTAAATAGCCTAGAACCTTTGCCAGCGAATTTTCTATTAAATACAAAAATATATATCACATTCTGGTATAATAATGGTAAGTCCACATACATCATAAGTAAAGGTTTAAGGTATTGCAATACACTTAAATGCTTCGTCATTGCAGGTCGCTGTTAAATAAAACAATTCTATTTTTAAAATATAATGTTTTTTAAATATTAATGTAGGTACATTGTACATTTCAAATATTAATGTAGGTAATAAAACGGGTGATGACTATTGATTTTTAGACTTTATTTTTGAACTTTCACAAATGAAGAAGACCTCCACAAGACGATGAAGACCCGACATGAAGTCTTTTCTAGCTTTATAATTACCAAATTTAAAGTTTTAATTAATAAGACTTTTACTTTAAGTTTATACATCTTTTAAAGCAATGCATATTTTTTTTATTCCTTCCTTTCGTTCATTATTACAATACAGATCTGTTATGAAATTAGTGTCATAAAAAGTTAAATAAAACTTGTCTTCTTTAAAAACTCAAAGTTATTCAGTAAAGATGACTTTTAGCGCAATTATAGACTTTTAGAAGCAATTAGAGAGTCTAAATAGTAAGATTCTTTTTTTTCTTCGTTGTACAAACACATAGGTATAGGAGACACATTGTTTTATCTAACTGCTTCTGAACCTGTCAATACTGCCACATCACATATTCAATATTAGTGTACAGTTGATTAATTGTGTTCGATTATATCGAAAGTAGCTTATACCAGGTACCTAATATATTTCAAAGAAGGTTGAAGGTTGTTATGTCTATCATCACTTGACATTCGGAATTTGGCAGACAATTAGTACATTTTTTACTGAGCCTTCGAGAAATTGGAGATAAATAAATTTGAGTGCCTCTAAAGGCTATATTGGATGGGAATATTTACATGATTTTATATAAATTAAAGGAAGTTGTATGTTGTATTAAGATTACAATTATGAATGAGTCTTTCAGTTATGTTATACCCTCATAATTATTATTTAGCTTTCCAGCGTCAGATATTTGATTACAAGGACGAATAGTTTCACTTGAATCTGGTATAAAGTATGTCCTTGACTTAAATGTCCTGCTCTTCAATAAAAGGTCGTTCTACATAAAAGGACAAAGGTGAAGGTTACAAAGGCCAAATAATTTCCTTAATAAATTGAGGGACAACGGCCCTTGAACTTAAATTTAAGTACACAGTTTTAAGGAGAATCAAATACAGATAATGTAAAGTAATATATATTTTATAAAAATAGCGTATAAACATTCAAAAAATCAAAAATGAAACATTTACTTCTATTTTAATAAGAATAATACATTTGCTTACAGTTCAAACTGAACAAATTAAGATACTTCTAGACTCATACATACTTATATTTTTATTATCATAATGTAAATTATAAAATAATCGATAAAGGTAATAACAATTGTTTACAAAAATATATATTTTTATGGTATAAGGGGTGCTACTAAAACTGTTGCTGAATTCTTTTCTTGCAAAAAATCTTTAAAAGTTTGCGTTAGTTTGCAGGATTATCCAGCTGTTATCCGTGATAATCTGGATTTTTCTCTTCTTAAGACGATCCTGGGTTTTAACCCACTTGCAGGTTGAGGTTTCGTAAAGGTACTTCATCCACTTGACTGCATAAAAGATTCTTCTCAGAGATGTGGCGACATCTATCATTGAAGTAGGAATACCAACTATATGTTATTTAGATTTCTAAATATATTCGAATAAAACGTATCCGACATATTATGCTAATGATTTTATTATTATATTACAAGTCTATAATTAAATCTGTTTTGAGTAGTTTATTTTAAATAGGTACACTTAAACTACAGATTTATAACCTGAAATATTTTTAAAGCTATCTATATACCTATAATATACGTTCATATATTATAATATACGTTAAATCTATAATATAGGTACGTTAAAAGAAACCGAAGATAAGCGTCGTGTGACTTTGAGAAAATTTATTTACTTAATAAATCTTTTTTCTACAAATAAATGTATACAAATTGCGGACTTGGTGCTAAAGCACTCTATATATAATAAAAAAAACATAATTGAATATGCTATTGTAGTATTTAATAAATTTGAGCTTATTTACATTTTAAATAAATATAGTATGAAATAAACCCATACGGGCAGGGATTCGCCCCGCGACCGCTGGGAAACCGTCCCGTCTCGCCGGTTTACCAATTAAGCTACCGTATAGTGTTACGGTAGCTTAATTAATGTACAGCATCCCGGTGAATTAAGCAATATATATATGAAGGTCCTCACCGGGTCCTCAGTGGTGATATCTATTAGGCTTCTTTCGAAACTCCTAACCGTTGTTTCTAACTTCAGTACAGATAATCATTGAAAACATTGAAAAGATAAGATGAAGATGAAATTAATGTTTGGAAACCTATAAAAAATTATGGCTATTCTGAGCTTTTTAAATTTTAAATAGTATATCTATTTCAATGCAAAATAAACTGATACGGGCAAGGATTCCAACCTGTATATACAGTCCACTCTTTTTTAACCGGCATCAGGGTAGTCAGTTTATCCTACCACATGGGAACAGGGCACTGACCCTGATGTTTATTTATTTAAATTTTTCTGAAACCATCTCTTTAGCAATTATACATGTTTTGTAACTTTAATCGTCCAAAATTCTTAAACTTTATTAAAGTTCGTTATGCAAGTCCTAGAATAGTTATAGATATATTTTATACATGTTTTAATAACTTAGGAATATAGTTAATAAAACGATGCATCGTAGTTGGATCGAAAATGCGATATTTTCCAAAACACTATATTGCTGCATCTGTTAAATAACGTGTCCGAATACAATTCACGAATCAGTAACACCGAAGCTCTTGGTATCAAATATCGGATATAATATCGATTTCTCTGTCTACCGTAACGTTATCGACTAGGTACAATATCTATTGAAGATTTATTTGTACAGTCTAACAATTTTATTAATGTCTCTCGGAACACTTCGCGTTTCGTCAATCGTCGGATTTCTATCAGTTGCCCTTTGCACTTGACGCATATCAGTCGCTCTTGGCGACCAGTGAATTATATAGACACTACTCTTTTAATTAATTAATAATTAATTTAAAAAAATACAAATTTTATAAATGGGTGGAAAACTTTTAAGGCCACAGGCATGGCAGATATCTTTTAGAGTACACTTGTATTTGTTGCAAGAAGCCGATGCATTCAAAATCCCTCATTAATCATTAAACCGGCGTGGCTTGGCAAATAATGGTTATTTTCAAAAGGTCCAAAAACATGTTTCTGAAGGTTCTGGTATCTCAATCAGAACTTTAAGGATTATTGTAAAGAAAAATGACAAAAAAAATAAAACAGCTCCTTTCCTATCACCAAAAAGATTTAAAAAGAACAAGCAATTCCATGTAAATTTTGATAATTTAGACTATTGTGTCTTACGTAACATGATTTACGATATTTATTTATATTTTAAGCAATTACCTTCTTTGACGACTTTAAGAGCGAAGTTGGTTGGGTCTATCCAATTCGGGAACTATTTCGTGTTATTAAGATTTTTTTTAAATATAGGTTTTCGCTATTAAAAACAGAAGGCAATAGAGATAAACTAATTGAAATGCATAACATTGGGATTAACTATCTCCGAGAAATTTTTAAGATGAGGACTAACGGCAATGAAGTTGTGTTCATGAATTAATCATATGTACATACCTCGCACGCAAACGGGCAATCATGTTCTAACAAAAATAAAAAAGTATAAAGAAGCCAATTTCTAAACGAGAAAGAATGATAGTCGTCCACGCCGGCAATTAAAAAGGTTTTGTTTAAGGTGCATTGATGTTGAAAATAGTATTGATAATGTTGGCGATAAATCAATGATATATCTTATTTTGAATACAGATATAGTTTTAATTTAGAAGTGCATAATTTCTAAAATTATATAGTTTCTAAAACATACCAGTATCACAAGTACAAGTTTTGATATTTGATAACGATTACTATAATTCATCCTAAATACATATATTTTTTTGACAGATTATTTTATAATATGTCAGTAAATTTTGATCCGACAATTTAAAAGACTTCTATAGTTTTTAGGGTCAAAATTCGGTCGAAAGGTACCTACATGTGTCAATATATAGTTTCGATTCGATACACGAAGAAGGGAATATTATCTACTCCTACTTTAAAGGTATATAATGGCTAATCTAGTAACTAACTACATTCACCAATGTCAAAAGAATAGACGCTTTTGATACTTTAACACAATCTCATTTTCAGTTACGTGTCTTATCATCTTCGTTGTAAGAAGGACTCAGTAAAACAGATATAACGTTTTAAAATACTTTGAAAGTAATATTGAATAAGAATTTACATGTTATCTAGGTATAATAATAGTTGGTAGTTTTAACATGGGCATAGGATAGTATCCGAAAAATCGTTGTTTTGAGTCCTTAGTTTTGCACTATCCTTTCCAATATTTTTCTGTTTTATCTTGAAAATTCAATCAAAGGGCTACTTTCTCATCCAAATCCTTGATCCTCATCATTGAAAATTCTCTGAATTGAGAAGTTTTGTTTAAATCTAAAGCTATATCTCTCCTTTTATTTTAAGCTTCTCAAAGTATTTCGAGTTGGGATATGTGACTTGACGGGGTAAAGGTCCACTGATTAAAAACACTTGAATTTTTTTGATCACTGAATTGAGTGACGAGGTTTAAATATTTAATACAATCTTTACGATAAGAAGTGCTTTAAACATTTATAACATTTAAAATAGAAATGAATACTTTAAAACATTACTCAAGCCTTTATAATTGTTTGTTTTATTATTTATTGAACTTCAAATAACACTAGTTAAACTATTCTACAATCAAAACAACCGCGCTTAAAGCTATCCTTCGAGCTGTCAACCTCAACTGGAAACAAAACCGGAACAGAGACACTTTCGTTCATTCTTAGCAATATATATTTTTTTAATTTTTGTAGTTATTTATGGTACAAAAATAAACGATTCAGTTTTTGAACCGTAATTGAAGTGAGTCGGGTTTTAATCGCAAAATAGAAAATAAAATATATATTTATATATATATGTCTAATGTAAAATACAAAAACGCTCCAGATAATATATAATCCACTTGCAAAAACCGCGTTCAAATCCGTTGAGTAGTTTCGAAGTTATAACGTACCAGATAGACAGACAGGCAAACAAAAATTCCAAAAAATGTTTTTTAGTTCCTGTGACTTGTCTTTAATCGCCCCCTTATAAGGTTTTTGGAAAAATATTTTATGTACAGACACTCGACTTTACTGTCATTTTATATATTTGAGATAGAGATTTGACATATCATAAGTATTATCTTCATGTTGAAGATTTTGTTCTTATATTTTAATTACTCGCTTAGAAAATGCAAGGGAATTGGCAATTACAGATGGTTTAATAATCAATTTAAGATAAATCATTACGAATAAAATTAAGAAAAAACAATACTACATGATAATGAGTATGAATATAAATATTATGGCTTTATCATGTCGTAATACTATTCATTAATTATCATAATTAATGCATTTTATTCGAATTAATGTATTAACAAAAGCGTACTTTAATATTTAATTCTATCTTACTATAAATGTGTATGATAATTACATAAAATATGTAAAAGAGATGAAAACCCAAGCTTAGGAACTGAAGGGTTTACTGTATGGTGACTTTCCCTTAGACTTAAGGAGAGACTTCTAGAGAGAATTAATTCTAGGTCATGAAAGGAATACATGAAAAGCAAGTGCAAAGTGCTGTAATGTAGATGATGATGTGAGTGTTGTACGACAAAAGATGAGGAAGGAAATGTGTATTTGTGCAGTAGTTTAAAAGCAGAAGTGGTTAATAGATAAAATGAGATGTGAGATTTTGTTGTAGTATTATAATTAAGAGTGATGAAACAGATGTAAAAAAAATCAAATCAAGTATAATGCGGAACGTTATAAGTTAAGAAGCCGAAAAACACACGGATGCAGTGTGAGAAAAATTACAATGTAAAGAAGCAAGTCTGCAATGAGACGATCTATGATAGAAGAGCGAAGAAGTAATTAACTTAATGCCCCAACACTAAATAATTTGGATGGTAAAGTATTTTCGATTTTTTCAGTCCTTTTTGAGTAAAATACGTTAAAGCAAACATTTTGAATTCCAGCAAAGGATATAACTTATAAAGATATTTTTTTAATTTAAAAATATACATGATTAATTGGAAATACAATCCTGGAACTTCATCTTTATTCTAATAAAGAGCTTGAATGTAAAAGTTAATAATAATTTCCGCATTCTGTAAACTGAGTTTTTTAGTTAAACACGGTAAGTTATGTCTAAATTTATCCAACAACAAATTAATTTACCAAATGAATTTGGAATTTGGTAATTAATTTGGTTCGTTAAAATAATATTATCATTGATTTTTGCTAATACTTATTTGAGACTGTGTTTTTAATTCAAAAAACTTAAATTCAATAAATTTCTCCAACAGTGCCAATCTATTATGAAATCCAAAACAGGAATTAAACTAAGTAAAGTTTATGGCATTCACTTTACTGTTTCATAACATATTTACTTTAATCTTAACGTACTTTAATCTAAATGTAAGAACGTAATGTCTCGTACCCACGTATATAATGTGTTTGTTAGTTATTATTAATACGATTATGGGTACGTTTAAACTACATAAATTAGAAAATCAACTAAAATACTTTATCTAATCTTAATGTAAGCTTACAAGTTACATTACGGTAGTTGACATTAATAATACTACCTACTGTACTTAATGTAGCTTCATGACACGTACTTTAGAAGTGACCTAGGTATTCTATTACAGTAATATTTGAATCAGAATACTTTTTTAATCTAGGTATCTGCAATATTTCAGTATATAAAAAGATATTAATGTTAAATTATTTATCCTATAATTAAATAGATACTCGGATTCTGATGCGATATCCTTAATGTACTGCACCATCGTCAAATCAGCTTTTCGTCAACGATCCCACGATATTAGATATATAAACCGCCCCGTTGGTCGAGTGGGTAGCGCAGACGCCTAACGTATAGCGCCGCAATGGGGCTCGGGTTCGATCCCTGACAGGGACAGGCATGTATGTGATGAGCATAGATGCCTGTATTTCTGGGTTTTGTTGTTTATTAAATATATTCTCAGTAATTATATATGTATTTCTATGTATTCTTATCGTTGTCTAACACCCTTAACACTAGCAAATAATTTGCTTACTTAGGGGTTAGATCAATGTGTGTAACTTGTCCTATATTATTATTATTATAAATCAGAAATATTTTATACAATATAATGGTATATTAGAGTTAAGTTATTATATAATTGTTAGTTACATTATGTTATTAAATTTAATATCGTAAAAAAAATTGTTAACAAATCATATAAAAAATGGCAATACCTCACAAGTATGGTCATAATCAATACTTGTTCAATATAAAACTAAATAATAATATATTTAAAAGAAGTTTTCTTGAATATTAACTGTCAATATTTTACAACTCTATAAATAAATAACAAATAATGACACTCACAACTCTATATTATATATTTACTGAATAAATCCGATATTTGCATGTATACACTTGATGCTGTTTTAAACTATTGTGAAAAGCACGCATGCGCAAAAAGGTGAGTCTTTATTTTGATAAAATAAAGAAACCCGACTTTACTTTGCCAAACAAATAACATGACAAGAATACTGAACAAAGGATGTTGGGAAACGCGAAGTCAATACTGATTTCTTCTTTGTAAACATGACAATCGACAGCCGAGGTCTTACCTATATATATTTTTTGAAGAATCGAAGTTATTTTACATCAAATTATTGTTATGTTTCTAATAATTGTACATATTTGAACTTCGAATAACCTTCTTATACACATAATTATTTATGACTTGCACTGTGGATTGTGCAAATAAGATCTCTTTCGCCTAGTGATCCAGTCATAGTCAATATTTACAATAATATTAATTTATTACACAACTACTATTATATCTTACCACTATTCTAATACATAACAAAATATATAATAGCCATTATATTAAAAAACCTAATACTATTATATACTTATACCATATTATTTTCTACAGTTAAAACATATAAAAAAATTTAGTCGAGTTAATTTTAAAATCCAATAGATGCAACCCTAAATATTATGATGTTAAGAATAATTTTCATATCTATAAACATTTATTTTATTACAATGTTAACTAAATATTGTCTTATATGAAAAATGTATTTAAACTACGCATTTTACTTACGAGTGAAAGGACAAATCGATAACTTTCCATGCACTGTCATTAATACATACTGATACCCTGAATCGAATTTAAAACAAATATTTAACCATAATATTCCATAAATGAATATGTATTTCTAAAATTAAAACAACTATTATGCAGGTAATTATTCTGCAGTTGTGTGTGTGTATTTGAATTTGAAGTTGTGTGTCTTATATGAAAAATGTATTTAAACTACGCATTTTACTTACGAGTGAAAGGACAAATCGATAATTTTCCATGCACTGTCATTAATACAAACTGATACCCTGAATCGAATTTAAAACAAATATTTAACCATAATATTCCATAAATGAATATGTATTTCTAAAATTAAAACAACTATTATGCAGGTAATTATTCTGCAGTTGTGTGTGTGTATTTCTAATGTATTATTTAAAAATACTTACTTTTCGCACTTCTACTCCTTGTAAACTGTAACTATATCAAACTTCATACTCTTCCATCCGCGTATTTTCGTAATAAGGGAAAAAGTTTTTGCTTCACGTATTAACATGATCTATTTTGCAGATAGCAGAAGTTATTTTAAAATTAGCCTATTATTTATTTAAATTTTTATACTTAAAAGGGAAAATGTTTCTGAAACTGATTCTGTTATCAATTTATTGTGCATTAAATAAGTAATTATATAAATGAATACACTTACATAAGCCAACATTACTTATAATATTCTTGTTCATATACAAACCTACCTACCTGCTAAATAATATCAATAATGAATCATACATTATTACACATTTATGAAATAGACGTGTCTGCGGTCGTAAATAATTGTCGATTTAAATTGAAAAGGAACACCGCAGAGAATAAAATTTAATTTCATCGCAAACAAAAAGTATGTTCAAAATTATTAAATAACAATGTAGATTCAATACCGAGTGTATTTTTTGTGTATGTCTTTGCTGTTAGCTTAACTGGCTATTCCAGCGTCAGTAGGAGAAACTGACTGTATATATATTTTATAAGGACTGTTAACATAATTTCATTATTCCGATAAAAGTTACTTCTAGACTCTGACTTAGCATTATAAATTATAGACTCTTACTGTCACCGATGTTAATATTTAGTTAAATGTAATATATTTAAACGTATTTGAATATAAACCGGATTAAAAATATTCCTTGTACAACTCTCCGGGGTACTAGAAATAAATATTTTTAAAAATGTAGGCCTGGACATATTTTATTTATTATCTATTAAATTAATTAATGAAAGATGTCGTGATTTTTTTAAATACAATGCCATATTTTGTTCAAAGAGAGACGGGTAATTCTCGTAAGAGGTATATATTTAAAAGTGTTATAAAAAGAGCTATGTCATACTTATATTTAAATATTTGTATTAAAAACATGGTAAGGTTACCAGGTGTGATAAGATAAGACAATTAGCTTTGCTTCTGTTCGAGTTATTCAATATTGATATCAGTTTATATTTCATAGTTTTATTTCATCGCCTTAATAAGTGATCAATGTAGACGTTCATAAGCATCCTTATACTTTAGGCTTTTCAGTACTTTATAGCAGCTCCTTAAAATAACAGCAATAACATACATTATGTATTTTTTATATAAATACATATGTTGAAAGTTTACTTTTTTACTAACAATTTGGAACTTATTTTACTGGAATTTATTTTGAAGGAATCAATGTGGAAACTAGCAGTATATTGAAATATATAGCAAAATTTAAAATATCAAATAATGGCCTAAATAACATTAGTAAATATAGTAAATAAATAGAAAAGGAAGGAATATCAACTCATACAAACAAAGAACTCATGAAATCCGCCTTTGAGGCAAATTTTTAAATATAACAGGACAAAAACAAAAAACTTTCGTTCTTTTAACATGTGTTTATTTGCTTTTATATATATACCTAATGACTTTAGATTTTCTATATTTGTTCTTATATCCCAGATAAAGTAAATAATTTATCTATGTGTCTCCTAAAATTAAATTCCCTCACAATGAAACGAAATGGTAAAACTTTTATAATTTTTAAATAATTTGGGATAATAAAAAAAAATAATAAAAAAATTATCGAATGAACAAACTCTTTTAGGTTATTCGTATTTTTTCTTTTCTGAAAATAATATAGTCAGAGTTTTTTATTGCATTTCATTTAATTTTGTATTTTTCCATCATTATTTATTTATGTAAATTATGTTATTTGTATGTTTGTATAATGTATTTCACTGTTTATATAAATAGTTTTAATGTTTTTTTTGAAAATGAAGCCAAATTAAATATTATTATTTACAAGTTATAAGTTAAGATAAATTAAGTATTATTAATAGAATTTTATTTCGAAGTTATAAATGGATAATGTCTCGTAATTTGTTTGTAAATACGTGATTGGTTTTTGTTTAACTCATCATACAAGTAATGATGACTCTAAATTAAAATTGTATTAAATAATTTATCTGACTGCATTAATTTTATTTCCACTTAATTTGTTATACTAAATACAATTAATTATGATCAACGTTATATCGATTATTATTTTCCTATACTAATTTAAAAATATATACTAACGAATATATTTAACCAAAGTTAAATATATTAAACCAAATAACTTGATAGTTTGTAACCATGTCTTAGCGGTAAGGATATTAGATACGTGTGTGGTTTAGTTTAATGTGTTATTTTTACACAGGACAACTTTCGTCCTTTTTGTTTGTGATTAATTAGGTTGGGTAACATATGTGCTCCGAGTAAATGATCTTTGAAAGGTTTCTTTTGATCAATTTTAGTTTGGTTATTTCTCCTATTCATAAGATATTATGTCTGTATCACATTTCACATTATAATTAAATACTTAGTCTGGCCACAAACACTGTTACAATTAAAAATAAAAACAAATTACATTTGAATTTGGAATTTGTGATCTGTCAGAGGGTGATGACCGGGGGGTTATGTAGGTCTACCCGGCAGCATAGAGGACGCTGCCATTTTTAAAGCTGCCAACTAAAAAATCCTCAGTTGTTGAGACCGAAACCCTTCAGGTAAGCACTTAACAGCCGCCGGAGATAGGGCGGCACTCCATGGAACCGGAGCGCCTCGACCACAGTCTCAAACCGCGAGGTGTTGAAGGCATTGGCGACGTCCAGTCAAACCGCCAGGGCGACGTGCCCCTCGGACACAACCTCTCGGGTCCCGTCTCTCAAAGCCCTCAGGGCAAATGCGTGATCCCTGGGAATATTTGTTTCCCAGGAAACAGTGAACTCCACAAGTATCACGCGCCTTAGATGTTTGAAATAAAGGAATAAGTCCGGTCTGGATGACGAAACACCAACATTCTCAGGGATTTTGTAATGCTTTTCATACGTATTCATAATGAAAGTCTAATCAGGAGCCGCACCTAAAATTTAATAAGACTTTGCTTTTGATTTTTTGGAGGAGCGAGAAACGATCTGTAGAACTCGTATAAGAAGTTCTACAGATCGTTTGGTGGTTGTTATACCCGTTCGCACTCTTGCTACTGAAATACTAACTGCTTTCCGTATAATTTCTAATACCTTATCATGGCGACGCGTACCCTACACCCTATTAATAAGTGTTTCGTTATCGTTTTCGTCTTATCAAATAAAAGATTTTGTTATGTCTATGTCTTGAAATTGCCTACTTGATCATAGCCCTACTTTATTCGTTTGAGCACCTAGCATAATTTTTTGTATGGTATTGAAATCGTGACTCGAGCTCTGAGGCAACTTTTTCTTTTGGGAGATATGTTACAGTATCATCTTTAGAATTTCCGATGATATATCTTTTGGTAACATTTAGATGTTTATAGAGCTCCGATGCTTTCTCTAATTTTAACCCAAAATTGTTTCGGTCTCTAAATAAGGTTGAAGAATCCGCTAACCCGAACCATAATTTTAATGACTGTTAAAAAAATATCGTATATACAAGCTTAATTTGACGTACAAAACTTATTGGTTGGTTTTCTATATTTTTGAGATCATTTAAAAAGGTATCGACTATTACATCCAACGTTGTATTTAGAATTATGTTCCTAAGCCATTAGTTTCCTTTATATAAAAGACATTTTTGTACCTTGAGTTATCATATAAATGAAATTATAAAAATAAATATAGCAAATATAATTAGAGTTTTAGGATGGAATGTATAAGTCAAGTGTGGCATAACAAAGAAAGAAAGAAAGAAAGGATAAAGTAAAAAATGTATTTTTGTTCGTCATATGGTTACGTATTGCATGGGATGAAAACCATGTAACGAGAGAAGTTCTAAACATGACTTTGAATGGCAATAGGGCGATCTAATAATTATAGGGCAACCTAAGAAGAATTGAATGGGATGCCTGAAAAATTATTGATATGAATGACAGAGAGGCAATATATAAATATCATAATTGGTCGGGGAAGATTCTTTTTGCAACTTTTGACTTGTAATAAAAAAAGGGTACTATTTGTTTCTGGCTACTTTTAATGATATCAAAACGGTTACATTTAAAATAAGGAAACAATTAAGTAAAATGTTGGTTCCCGCCATTTTTCATATTTTTCTTTCTATCAAAACGAGTGAATCTAATGAATAAATTTGACATTTTAAGGTTTTATTTTCAAAAAGGAAAATTGCGACGCAAGAAACAAAAAAAAATGTAACGTTTATGGACCTCATGCAGTGTCAATAAAACTGTAATAAAGTTGGACGTTTTCAAACCAAGAATACAGATGTCACAACGCAACTCGCTCTGGTCGCCCTGTTACAAATAAAATAAAAGCATTTTTTAAATAGTGAAATATATCGAACAAATTGGTACATACCTTAAATAAATATAAATAAACTTTGAAGAATTTTTTTTTTACTTTTCATATAAACTTTTTCCCCACCCTTTAGTAAAACAGATAGTATGTAATAAATTGGTAGATTATGCTTCAACCTAGAAAATTATTAGTTGTGTTATATTATTTTATAAATACATAAAAAATTTACATTATATAAAAGTATGAATTTGGCATCTTTTTTTCGTCCGTAAAACTCTTTGTGTGTTTTATGTCAGCACGTCAAGCTAGAAGTACGAGATGAATTTATAATTTTGTGTTATACATGGAATTTAAAATGGTTTTCAAAGTTTAAGAGGGAATAGTCACTTTATATGCTTTACCTGCACTAACAATATAGTTATTATTTTTTAAACATCTTTTTATTTTTTAGACGTAACATGAATGGAAGGAATTTAAATTAAAATTTATATTAGGCTTAGTTTCATCATTATTAATTACAGCTAATTAAGTATGAATTAATGTAGCTCGGGTCTCCTATAACATAATGATTGTTGAATCAAATAATTATTCAGATTCTAAATTAAATTTTTATTTTCATTCAAGTGTCTGAATTTATTTGTTCACAACTTTTAATGTTCCTAACTTTAAAAGCTTTTGATCCTTCGGAAAGCTTATGATAGTCTACATAAGTTATTTATGCAGTGGAGTTAATTTAGTACGTAATAAAACTAGTAAAATCCCATTAGTATTTGCTGGATTTTTATGGGCTGTTAATATATCTTTTAGGTGAAATAAAAGAGATCCCTTTGTTTAAATAAGTATTTGCTAAAATAAATATTATCGATAGCGCGCATTTTTAACTTGCAAGCATTAGTAAACAATAATACATTGATTTTGATATTAATAATAACTATTCATATAACTTTAATAATTTACAGCATTCGCTAAGAGCATTCCGAGGATTATCCTCGGCTTCACATAAATTAATAACTTTTAGGATTTTCTTTTATTATCTAAATGACTATATCGATTTAAATATGTATAATTACATATATATTTAGGTATTATATTTAAAAGAACCGAAAACCAGTAAAAAAAATATTATTCACAAGAAAGAGGGACAAAAAGTAATACCTTATTGAATTAAAAAAACAGGGCTTTTAATAATAACTATATTATTTTATAAAACTGGCGGTGATAGTAACGTGATATTGTTTATATTTTATAAAATAAAATTACTTTTCATAGTGCCATTGTGTCCATATATTTTGGTAATGCATTTTTCTTTAAAATATGGACATACATTCGTTTATCAAAAATTATTCGTCTTTTGTAACATTTACATTTATCCTTTAAGAATAACTTATTAACGAGCTTCAATATGTAGATATCTGCTATAAAAGTTTCTCAAAGGCAGCTTAATTAAAAAAATATACTGAGTTTCTAAAAGCTCCATAAGCTCTCTGCTTTTTAATTTAAGATATGTTTTTAATTTATCGAATTTAAAATTGAATTGAATTTACTTACAAATTGAGTAAACCTCATAACCGTGTTTACTATTAATTAAATATATTTATTTACTTCCACGTTTACCTAACCTCTTCATTGACTTTATTTGTTTTTTTATTGTACCTTCATATAGAAATTATAATTAAGATAATTATAGAAATTAATTTGCTTATTTTAAGTGTATTAGACAACGATACAAATACATAGAAATACAGAATATAAATACTGAGTATATATATATATATATATATTGAACGACCAAACCCAGAAATACAGACTATGCTCATAATATCTATGCTCATCACATTCATGCCTGTCCCTTTCGGGAATCGAACCCGAGCTCTGTTGCGCTGCTATACGTTTGGCGTCTGCGCTAACCACTAGACCAACGAGGCGGGACCAATGAAAGAGTATGTATAATGCTTGTCAAAACATGCCTCTCTAGGCATGTTAAGGCCTATTAACGCATGTGCAATTACTACAATTCTTTCAAGTTATATGACTTTCTCTGAAGAATTGTAGTAAAGTAAGACTAGTGTTAAGTAAAATATATAAATATAACTGAACGTTACTCATGCATTACAGTAGGTAATTAAGTTAATTTCAATGGCCTCACGAACCGCTCTTGGAATATAATGTTGTTCTTTAGCGAGGATTTTAGGTTTATCAAATCTTATATAATGATTGGGCTTGTCTATGGTATGTTCACACACTGCTCACTTCGATGTACGCCTATGCTTGATATCCGAGATGTGTTCCCTAACTCTTTTACCGATGCTCCTTTTTGTTTGACTTATGTATGACAAGCCTCAACCACAGTCAAGTTTTAAAATTAAAAAACATCCTAATTTTAATAGAGAAGGTGGTTGGGGATTATCTAGCACCTGGTACCCACTCTTGAAAAATATAAAGTCGGTAAAAATAGTTTTATTTCAATGTGTAGTAAGTGAACTCGTGAAAACCTAAGAAAACCCTAAAAGAAATTAAGATAGCAAGATTTTACCCCACAATAGTTGGAATTTGTGATGCAAATGTGGTAAAATGACATGTTGACCCGCTTACTTGTATACTTAACCAGCGCTTTTAAGATAAATATTTGAAATCAACAAATGACAATTCTATATTTTTATCTTCATTGAAAAAAGATAGTCTTGTACTATATAGTTTATTAACATGCATTACTTTCTGTTATGTGCTAAGAGCTACTTTAATTGTGATTTTATTAAATTTAATTTGTAATTGTATATTAACTATATAGTATAATATCCGAAATAAAAAAAAAACAATTATTACATGAAAAAACAAAGAAATCGATTTTAAAAGATTGTTTCTTACATATATATTATTTGTAAGTAAAGCAAAATAAACTCGTTGTATTATATATTTTTTTACACAATTATTATATTTCTGGAAGTGGATAAAATAAATCTGAACTTGATATTCCTACTTTTCTGTTTTTTGAAGTAGAATTACAAATCAATACTGGCATCCAGTTGATAAAAGTTTTTAATAAAGTGCTTTCACGACTTTCAGAACGGTTTTCTATGATAAGATATGCGACTTTTCTTTGAGTGTAGTGTAAAAAGGCATTCATTCTTTCAAAAAGCACGAAAGCATTTATCAATCTCTTTGTTAGATAAGTGAGCATTTCCCACAAAAGTCCATAATTTACATAAAGGATTTTTAATCATTCAAAACCCCGTACAAAAACTTACTCGATTGTAAAACACTATTCATTCAATGTTTATTGTTATTGTGACGTGACGTTCAATTCACTCCATGTTTATTGTAAAACTGTAACTCTGCTGTCGGTACAATGTAGGTATATAGGTGCATTGTATTGTATAATAGAATACAAGAAACAGTTAGCAACTCGATAACAAAAGTAAGCAAACGACATATCTAGACAAAGACTTTGATAAAAGTTATGTAAAATTAAATGCCCACAATAAGTTTATGAGAAATCTTTCTGTAAATCCTAACAAATAACCGAAAAAGAGAATAATAATAATAATAATAATATATCAGGACAAATTACACACATTGATCTAAGTAAGCAAATTATTTGCTTGTGTTAAGGGTGTTAGACAACGATACAAATACATAGAAATACACATATAAATACTGAGAATATATTTAATAAACGACCAAACCCAGAAACAAAGTCATCTATGCTCATCACATAAATACCTGTCTCCGCCGGAAATCGTACCCGATCCCCATTGCGCCGTGACACGTTAGGCGTCTGCGCTAACCACTCGACCAACGGGACGGTTATAGGTTAAAGGCGGTTAAAGGGGCGGAGAATGAGAGAAAGGAAAAAGGAATAGAAAATTAAATCATTACAACGGAACGTAAGTAATTAATATAGTATTATGAAGATCGGGAGATGGTTCAGGAAAGAAACCCAATTGTTATTGTTAAAATATAAAACCGTGCAAAATAATATAATTCCTCAGTTTTAACATTTGGAAAAACATGCTAAAGGAAATGGAACATAAAATCAACATAAGAAAAACTAACCCGGATATAATATAAGAATCATTGGTATTATAAGTACCCTATTTCGTATATTTAATAGCCACTTTAACCGTGACCTGAATGTAGACCTATATAGCAACCGTTGATCCTCAGGGGTCTAATAAACTGAATGCGTACCACACAACTCCGTCAACACGGATTATTTACCGCTCCATGTTAAATGTTTATGTTTAATTATACATATTATATTAATTTAAGTAAATTGCGCTTATTAAGTTATTTGATAAGTTTGATATACAAATATCAACATTTATTTCTATATTAATTAGATTTTTTTTTAAATTGCGTAACACTCTATAAAGCTAAAGCAATTCAGAATAAAATACAGTGATTTTAGGAGAAAGGAGGAAAGTTTGTTAAGATGCCTATCAACATAGGACTTAGATTACAACAACATAATAGACTACTTTCATGATTTGGAAGATTTTATTATTCAAGTATACCCTGTAAGATTCTGAGCAGTATATATTTAACGTTACTCATAGCAACTACAAGCTTTTAAATCAAAGTCAATATCTTTTATTCACCAGATATACCTAAAATCAGAAATGATATTGCACGATTAATTAACTTAAAATTGTTTTTGTATATAACTGAACATTTCGTTGTAAGTGGGCCGATTCATTTATTTTATCGTTTTAAGGAAATAACTATTTGCTTTTCATACGAAGCTTTAATGTTATAACATTTACGTTTTATTAAAAACATATTATTTACATCCTTAAATCATGGCACAAATGCATAATAAGCTATTTATAATTAATAAAGAATATAAGTTCCAAAATTTCCATCCGTCTGTATACTACACAGACGGGCTGAACACAGAGACTAGAAGCGTTAGTTCATAACTACTGATTATATTAACCTGAAATGATAATACCAGCATAATTGACAAAACTCTGGCGCATTGTTAGAAAGGAATAATTAATTCAAACGTGTCAAATCTTCTCTAAAATGTACATTTTATAGGTCCAATACAATATTGCTTCAATATTTCCATAACAGGATGTCAACTAAAAACTTATTCTAATATTCACTCCTCCTAATTCAATATTTTTTAGAAACAATATTTTTTGAACAGAAATTTTTAAAGAACTTTTATTAAACTAAAAACTAGTTTATTTCATTGAAAATGAATCAAACATATTTGAAAAGTTTTATGAAAAAAATGGAGGCTATGGATTGTGTGAAAGACTAAATTATTAGAATGAAGCTATTTTGCTCTATGTGCACATACCATCGTGTATAATGGTGGACAAAATGGCATTTAAACTTTTGTCATTCATGATTACTATTATGTTTTTATACCTGACTGTACTTTCTAATTAATATCGGAATTGGTTCGACTAGTTTCAGTTCACGCCGCCGTCAGCCAAATGCATTATAGGAATTCCTAATGGATATAAAACAATTGGATCAAATTCCGATATTAAATTAATCGACTACCTTATCTATATTGGTTTCAATACGTTAATTATTAAGAGGAAATAAATACTTTGAGAAGCGAAGTTATTAAAACGATGAACCTGAACTGTGACTATATTAAAAAAAGGCTAAAAACTCTTAAAAGCTTTTAAAACTACAGGCATAGAAAACTTGATCAAATAAATTAAGACTTGAATGAAGTCTGAAAATGTATAGTGATTAAGAATAAATAAATCTTTCATAATATTGATGAGCCAATACAAATACAGTTATTAATGATTATGCGTATAGGTTCTTGTGGGAAAAAAATATAATTTGTTCACTAAAGATATGGGGGTGAGTTTCAATCATTTTTAATTAAATAGAGCATATAACATATTTTAACGCTAAGTCTCGAACGAATAGTGATACATTTAAGTATTTTAATTTAAGAAATAATAGAAAAAAGACAATAACAAGAAACCTGCTTTAAATATTTTAAATATAACCTATCCTGGTTCTGACAACTTAATTTCATTTACAACATCAAGTATACAAAAAAATATATCAAGAAAAACAAATGACCAAAGCACCTAGCAACTTACCACAAAAACCACCTTTATTGCGGACACCGTATATTGTATCAAGTAGCCAGAATACAAGACACTAGGCTCTAGGCAAGCCACCTGCCTGTGTGGACGTAGCCTTAGACAGTTGTTTATTAGACAACTTATCTTACATATTTTTCATTTAGCAAGCAATAAGGCTGTAGTTTGTCCCTCTTGGCCTTAGAAGAATATGTGAAATACCAACTTTTCATATTGCATTATTTTAACGGCATAAGAAATACCTTTTCTCCTCCATCTGCAATAAATTATATCAATTAATATCTTATATCCTCTCCTATGAGGAAATTGTAAAAAGAACATTAATAACTACAGAGCAACTCTGATATGTTGGATCGGAGGCTTGAGCTTGAGCTACAACATCGTATTTATTGATTGAGAAACGGGTTGGCTTCACACAGGTTCGAATCCCTGGTCGTATCGGTTTGTTTTTCAATCTATATTTATTAAAAATCTAAATACAGTTATACATGTTTATTTAGCCGTCCCCTGGGTCGAGTGTTTGACGTAAACGCATAAAGTATTGCAGCGCAAAGGGGCTCGGGTTCGATTCCTAACAGGGATGAATGTAACGAGCATAGATATCTGTAATTCTGGGTAGGGTTATTAAATATACTCAGTGTATTTATAATGTGTATTTCTATGTATTTGTATCGTTGTCTAACACCCTTAGCAAGAGCAAAAAAATGGCTTACTTAGCGGTAGACCGATTTGTGTAATTGTCATGTAACATTAAAAAAATATAAATAAAAGGTTAATAGATATTTCACACATTTAATTAAATGACATTAATACTTAATATAACTAAAAATATCTACGAATATTCGTACTATTTTTTTAGAAAATAGTAAAAATTACCTAAAAAATTACCCCCCCCCAAACCAAATACTGTATCCATATATGTATATAATATAAGAATAATAAAAACATCTCCGGTCATGAATTTAAGAAATAAAATATGCTTTGAACAATATAACGACTTAAAAGACATCAACAAAATATATTTTGACGAATTCTATTCTCATTTTATACAAGGTGGCACATGAATGAAAAGTATTCCTTAACGTTTTGACGTTTAGTTTATCTTTGACGTTAACTTGGATTTTTAACTGACCAATATATTGTTGCTCTTTTTAAATAAATATCTTTATTTATATTGTTTTTATTGGTTTATTGTGTTCTATATATTTTTTACAATATTAATAGATAACTCAAAATGGTAATGATATTAAATAAAAATTACTACTTTTTTATTTAATCTTTTAAAGTTGGACATAAAAAAAACTTTTTTAAACATTTTGTATATAATGTAGATTAAATTGTATGTTTCTAATCAGGTAATACTATCAGTTAATGGTTGTAGTTGTAACTATAATAAAAATACTACTTATTATAAATCACAAAAAAATACATACAAATAGTAAATAAATAGGATTATATACAATACACATCGAATGTAAACTTATATATAGTAATTTTATAAATCAAGTATTATTTTCTAATATTTTTTATACTTTGAAAGAATTTAAGCATAGTTATACACTAGAAGCATTCCATTTGGTCACTAGAACTACGAAGAAACGTTTATGAAAGGTTGAATTATTAACAGTATTTTTATAATATAGTATGTTCGTATTGTCTTCGAGACCTAGGAATTCAAATTATTCTTTTAGGTTATAAAGGTGTTTTTAGGTAGAAAAGTATGCAATATATAAGAAAGAATGAATAATATGTGAAATTTAAAAATATTATGGTAATACCGACGATATTCGAAATAACTTGAGTATTTTTACGAAATTTGGTAATGGAAATAAATTTATCTTGCCCAATGATCTATGATATTATACGGTTTTTATTTCAATCGTTGTTGTTGACTTAGCATAAAAAAGATATTGCATCGTTATTATGCTATTATAAAAAGATATATAATGTTAGTCATATTTATTTATAATGATTTAAATGGTAAATACACTGGAATTTACATATTTTAGTTCATAAGTTTCAACAGTAGCGCCACCTACGCTATTAACTATGGAATGTTATTTAGTATTTACTGTTAAATGTTTTAAGAATTAGAAGCATTGGATATTTTAATATAATGTTTAATCTTTTATTAATTATTAGAACTAATTATAAGGTATCTGTAAGTTGGTTATGAAATATTATAGTGTTAAAATATTATTAAACGAGTTGTCAGGGCTGCTCTCGCCCATTCTATTACAAATGGTTGGATATTAAACATTGAAGTGCAAGTACTGTGTATTACTGAAACAAGTCTTAACAATAATAATTATTAAATCATTTAAATTTAAATGTGATAAGCATTTTTTTTTAAATAGAGATTTTTGTTGTCATAGCTACTATATGATAAGTTTATACCTATTACAGCATTTAAACAGACTGTCCTTAATTAGATAGTTTAATTGCCCTTTCACGCTTATTACTATTAGGGATAAGTTTGAGGGATGTTAAGGATTGACCCTTGTAATTTATACAATTAACTTTAATTGTAATTCGATCAGATTTCATTATAGTTACTAAAATTGAATATCATTTACTATTGGCAAGTCTAGGCTAGGCCAGTAGTACATTCGCTGGGATGCATATTATAACACTTAGATTACAATAAAATATTTTGAAGTGACACATATTTAATAATGTGTTAGCCTAATTGATGTCTACGCTCAGCGTTTAAAGTTGACAGTTAAGATATAACAATCAACATGTAATACGGCTCACCATATAATTTGGCGCCCAACTAGGGGCAATTCAAAAACTACCTTGCAGATTAGTCACGTTTTCTTTCTTTGAATACATCCTATAACATATACATAAAACTATTTTTTTCGGTTCTAATTTAGCATTTTAGCAATCGTGTACGGAAACTCCCGTAAGTACGATTACTGCAAAGCATTCTAAACTTGGGGTAAATGTGTTATTGTAAAGTTAATCAAAAATATAAATCGAATTGTACGCAAGTCAGACCCTTAAGAATAGGTTTATTTAAATGTGTAATCGTGAAAATGTTTAAACTGCTAAATCATTCTAAGCACTGATTGATTTGATTTATTGTTTAGACGTTTGGTTACGCCATATTCCTTTTTAGTGTAACTTCTCATTTCAGAACATGGTCTATGCTAATGTAAAATAAAGTGGTAATATCCAAGCACATTCGTCACATATTTCCTTCTTCAGCTCCGCACAATATGAAATTTTATCTCAAAGAGGAGGTAGACGGTGGATCCGCCAATAACAAACTTACTTATATTTTTTCATTACCTTTCAGATTGCAACAAAGAATATCACAAATTACCTGAAATAAGGAGAACCTCCAGATACTGAGGTTAGTGAGTACAAATTGTTCCGATTAGTTGGACCCCCATCGCGTGCAATTATAATATCTTAAAATTCTACCCTGTGATTCATATTTGGACTGTAAATAAAGTAATAAAAAGAAAAATAAACCTTGTTACTCATATACCTTTATTATACTTTAAAGATATATATTTTTAACGCTGAATCTTAATCAGGTCCCATCGGCTATTAGTCATTATTCCAATAATTCACAACATATCATCATTATGTCAAATATATCGCAAGCGATCTGACTAAAGTTTTCAGAACCCCCCTGTCTTATGTCAACACTTCTTGGATGATTCACCTTTATGAAAACTACCGTGAACTACCGGTCCCGTTTGGAGAGTCCGGACTGTATCGCTCTATCTAATGACTTCTACCTCAACTCGATGCTGACTCGTTGTTAATGTTATCAAATTATCGTTGAATTATCGTGATCTGCGACAAATACATGAGGTGAACATTGCATACCCGCTAAGCACATTTGCTAGGATCGTCTTTGACTATATTTAATTCTATATTTTTCCTTTAATTATTTTCCATGAAACGACCATAGGAATATTTAAAGTAGAAAGGCAATTAATAACAAAATATTAAGAAACGGTTCGTTATCATACAAATACCTACAATATGTTATTTTGGTTGTAAGCAGAATCACTTGTTGCTTACTGACCTTCGTATGTACGCTTGTATCATAAATATTAAATAAACATAAAATCCTTTACAAATATTTTATTGGCTGTTACTACACCCGTGTTGTAGGGTTCTTTCAGATAAAGTTTTGATTACAGCGGGGTTCTTTCAACTTGCCATTTTATAGAATAGCATTTAACTACCGATATAAAGTCTTATGTTATGACGCCATAAATTGTTAGTATACGAATACTGTAGTATTTTTATATTATTGCCATTTTTTTAAATTATATGTAAGGGTATGTTTCATGAAACTGTTCTAGTTTAGTAAGAACTTTTTTAATTGCACGTTTAAAATAAAAGTAATATATTATTTTTCTTTTTTACCAGAGTACATAGAACATTTAAGAGTAAAAGTAAGAGTAAGTAACTTTTACTTCATGTAAGTATTTTTCAAATTAAATTTGTTTTTTTACGGCCTTTAAAAAATATCCTTGTTAAAGGAATGTTGGAGGGGAAAGAAGATTGAAGAGATCGCGCTTTGAAGATAATCGGTAAAACTGAATTCTCAATGTAAACGGCCTGTGTTATATATTATACCTTTTTCGGGTATGCTCAGAAATTGCATGAATTCATTCTCCCATTCCCTTTCCATCATCGGACTGTACGACAAACGGCAAAGTTCATCCTTATGTGTTGACATTCCGTCTATCCGATCGAAACGCTTTGTCTTATCTTTTTTGATTCACACAACTAGTGACTGGAACAGCTTTCCGAATATAATGTTTTATCTCAAACGAGAGTTAATAAGCTTTAACTAAGTTCGTGTGCTTTACCACCTATATCTACATTACCACCTCCTAGATTATTACTTGTAATAAATTAAAAACAAGAAATCTTCTCAATGTAAATATTAAAAAAAAAACAAATGAACTCTCAAATAAAACTTAAATATTTCCAATCTACTTGAAACTAACACAAAAGCTTCATTCCGATTGTCATTCTACTAGTATTTTAGTTGTTAAATATATCTCATTCCGTGAAAGATTTCAAGCAACTTTATTAAACTGTTAAACCTGAACTGTTACTTTGTTAAACCTGTTTACTTCTAACTATTAGTATTAAACTCGAAAAAGGGAACACTTTCGTCCCTTGACAAGTAAATAAAGAGATAAAACGAGTTCATTACAAGCTAACCTCCACAAAAAGAGCCAAAACTTTTGTAAGCAATAAAATGGATCAAAAAACCTTTGTTTTCATGAGTTTGGTGATAAAATATTATATTTACTTCTCACAACTTTCTTGAACACAATTATATCGAAGTAATAAAAAATCGGGTGCACGTAAACATTAAATAGATTTATTTAAAAAAAAGATGCAAGATAATATGAAGTAATCACATTTACTTATAATAAAAAATAAATAACGGTTTTGTACAGAAAACATTACTTTTATTAATTCTACTCTTTACAATTTCTATTTGTTTGCTGTTCTCATCGGTATCCAATATTTTCGGTTCTGGAAAACAATGTTAACAAACAAACCTGTTTAATCAGTATTTATTATTAATTTTAGTACACCATTAATTCTCAACACTATCTTTAGTTATATTGTTATCTAAAATAATTATTACAATATATTTCATTAAATATTAATTTTAGAGAATTATGTTTAAAAACATAATTCCTGGTGTTGTTAAATATAGTACTCGCAATCCTTATAAGAAACATTTATTAATATATTCATTTACTTTCTGTACATTTACCATTATTTCTGTAATATTTTTCTGGTTCTATGGGAGTCCCACTCAAAAATTTTGATTTAATTATTTATTTTTATATATTTCTACCTATTTTTAGGGGATTGCTGATTTTGATCAGTGTATGTATCTCTGGGATGTCTCTAAAGGCCCTGCCATCCACATTCCCTTTATATATCCCTTTTGTTATTCTTATTTTGTCCATCCGTTTTACATGACCCAAACATCTGCAACATCCTGCAAACATCTGCAGTATTTCCCACTCTGTCACTCAGTTTTATCTTACGCTTGCTCCTCAAAGACCTCATCTCGATTGCATTCTACTTTCATACTTCTTCTAGCGCACCCAACCTTTGTAAACATACGTTAGTGTCAAGTGGTGTCATTAGTTAGTGGATAGCCAATCGAGCTTTTTCGCACCTCTTACCAATCTTACCAATAATAAGATTGCTCACTGTTCCATTCACTTTCTTCTTCATGTCCCCATCAAACATTCCATTTCTTGTAAAAAAACTATTTACCGCTATTTTACTTTGTACCGCTATTTTACATTCTCATCTCTTTCAAACACAATCACTTTTATCTTTACTGCATTCATCTGCATACTTCTGCAAGCACCTCTATCCTCTCCACTCATTCATAAGCCTTGTGTCAATCTATAAAGGCACAGTACACTCTCTGGTGTTTTAACAGAAATTTCTCTGAAACAAACTTTAGTGAGAAGACTTGATGATCCGCACATCCCATTCCCTTTCTATATACCGCTTGCACAACTCACACCTTATCATTCGTCTACTGGGAATTCGTACTGGGAAACCGTCCCGTCGCTCTACCAAATGAGCTACCGTATTGCTGTCCGCCTCGGTGAATTAAGCATTCTATATGTAATCGTCTTTATTGGGACGGTAGTGACATCTATTAGGCTTCTTTCGAAAGTCCTAACCAATGTTTCTAACTTTGCAGTATAGATAAACATTAAAAAGATGCCACTACCGAAATTAATGTTTGAAAATATCTATAAACATGTATAGCCATGTTAAGCTTATTTAAATTCTTATAAATATAGAATGAAAAATAAATCGATACGGGCAAGGACTCGAATCCGCGACTACTGGGAAACCATGGTATAGCCATGTTAAGCTTATTTATTTATACATGTTTATAGATATTTTCAAACATAACTTATAGTGTCGAGGAGATTCATGTTTTTTGACCGATTTAAAATCTAGCGGACTTTATTTCACTCAGGCAAACACACCGCTCGTTGATGATTACATCTTGAGACTGTTTCACCTACTTTAAAGTTTAAATATATAAAATATCTTTCTATTTATTTTTTCTAGCATTATATATCACATAATCCTAATATTAACAAATAGACTTTTAAATTTACAGTAAAGTAAATAAAAAAAGCGTTTAATATTTTAAAAAAAAATCACTATGTCAATTTACAAGAATGTAATTTTTTTATTATAGTATAATATGTTTCGATTTGCGAATGATGATAATTTATATTAAATATTTTATATAATAATATTTACCATTGCATCTCAATAATAATGTAGGTACTAAGTTACATTTTATGAATTATCTCTTCAAACGCAATTTGCATGTTCAGCAGATAGATCTTGCAAGAAGTCGAAATGCATTTCCTGAGGCACTGAAGTGTGAAGCGTTTTTTTTCGTTTTACTTTATTAAGTAAGATTATATACAGTCAGAAATAGTACGTAATTTTATAATCAAAATAATATAAAATACAAAATAAAAGATTTATTTATTATCTGGGGTTATAAAAAATCAACAAACTATGACAAATCAGCCACCTCTTGATTCTAGCATGGATGATGGTAGAAATGAACTGTGCTAGTAGTTCCGAATAAACGTATAATATATTATTTCATTGTAACTTATTCTCTTACCTTTACCTATTAGAAGTTAAAAGATTTATTAGACTACTACGTTGATACATTAATAACATTGATTAATATTTATTCTTATTGATTGATATTTCAATATAATAAAGAGGTACTATAGGATTTGGATCCATTTTGTTTTGGATGACATAACATGTATATTGTTCTTAACATAGAGTACACAAGGAACAAGTTGACAATCTTTAAATTAAAACTCATTTTATTTATTTCTATAACTTTACTAACACCTGTGACTTCAATTTTTACACCTAACGAGTCAAATTAAATTAGCTTTTAATTTTTTTAGACGCTCTGACTAATATATTATTATACACAAAAAAAATATACATATTCGGTAACTGATTAAAAACTTTTCATTTATTTATTAATGTACCAGGAAATAATATAATACATATATTTGAGTTCTTAAACAGTTTTTTTTTGTAATTTATTATTACCAATTCAAGGTCATTAAATGTTAATAATTGTATTATTATAGTAATACTATTACTAATTACATTTATATTATAACAAGATCACTAATAGCGGTTATATTAGTAAGTATATATCGGTAGAAATAATATTACAAAATTCTATGTCTTCTCAAGAATGGGAATAGAAATGTAGGATTATAATCAACATTAATCGTCAAGCATAAATATTTAGAGCAAGCAAAATTTTTGCAAGCAAACTAATGCTTCTTATTCAGAATGAATGCTTAATTGGTAAATCATCATTTTTATTTCATATATTGTAGAGTATCAATAACACGTGGAATAATATTGGAATGTTTGCAAAATGTTTAAATTCTTTGCGAGTTTTTAGAAACTTTGTAGTTCTAACGGAAACTGGTAGAGGTCCAGGTAAATAACTCGTTTGAAATATAATTAAATTAAATATATACTCCCATATAGCAAGAATTAATTCATGTCAAAACATATTTTTTTATTTTATCTTAATTAGTACAGCCAGGTAAATAAATTTATAATAGTCAGTATGGTTCACGAAAGTTACAATATATATTTTTTAATATTGTACGAGGTGCAATGTAATGATTTCAAGTTACAGCTTTTTAAGGGTACATCGCTGCATCCGAATCATATACCTAGCCCGCCGAAGACTTAAAGGTCCGGTCGTATGTGAACCTTTCTAAAATAAGATCGGTCTAATTGGATATTACCAAAGTTTACCAGCACAATAACTTCTTATCCAATAAATTGAAGACCAAATTATGTGTACGTAGTACATTGTATAATGTATACTAAGAAATTATATCGTTCCGTCAGAAATATACTGCGACGCAGTCATAGAACAGCGCCCTCATTTTGATTATGTTCATAAAAACTAAATTAAATGTATGTTAAAAGAAATGCTCTTAATATTTTTTTCTGTATTCTGTATGATTCTGTTAGATTCCTTTACAACGCCTCTGATATCATTATCGGTGTGGGTACTAGCACTCCAAGTAAATGGCGTTGTATTGAGATAAGTAAAGAAACATAAATATTTTAACAACAAAAAAAAACATTAATGTAACTATTCCTTTAAAAAAAAAATTTAGTTGTATAAAGAAAATGATCACTTCACTGATGAGAAGACATACCCATATAAAAATGTGTGAAAAATACCTTTCTAGCAACTAAGATAATAAATTAGAATGTTTCTGTTTTTTTTTCTATTTTGCTCTTTAAAAAAAAACGGAGATCAAAGTAATCTTTGTTAGGCTGATAACTTGACAAAATCTGGTGTGTTGTTGAAGCAGTATTTTTATAAAAACTTTCTTGATATTTAAGTAACAAACAAAAATTAACTCCCAAAAAATACAAATAAGAAGCTTTGATTAAAACCTTAAAGACTTTTAGTCTTTTAATAAACCTAAATAAGTAAAACCAAAATCAAACGTCTTCTATATTTACAAAGACTAAATCCGTGGACTTTTCATATCTTCAAACGCTTTGTTCAGTACTTTTGTCTTTTTATTTGTTCGACAAAGTAAACTTGGAAGTCTTATTTCAATATTTCGTTTCATATTTTAAAGATATAGCTTATTGCTAAATGTACATAAGGAATAAATTGTTGACTTTGGAATTAATATCTGATTTAAATTCTACTAACCAGAAACAGTCAGTCATCAACTGTAGTTCCAACAGTTATTAAGCTCGGTTGAACAACAACCAGTTGAGATGGAGGATAGCATTTAAATAAATATTATAATTCGTATAAAGTGTGTTTATTTTACGTAGATTTAAAATAACGCCTGCTAACGTTCTGCTAATAATATGAATAAAATTGTATCACCGAAGACCATGACGAAATAACTATTATTATAACTGCTTTTCATACAGTGGGTCTCAATCCGTCATACTTGCCCTCCTACATGGTTTTTTATTACTTCTGGGTAGTATTCTGTCTAAATTACCCAGTTACGAGGGCAACCTCATCTGCTTTTTTGTCCTAAAGACAAAGAAATAGTTATTTGTGACTTATCTTGAATAAAATACTTATATGTTTCTAAGAATAAAATTACGATAGCTTTTTTTAGAAATATCTACAATGTTGAGCTGAGTTTGTATTTAAAAATTTATGACATAGGTAAACTAGGGATAAATCTATGTTAGATTGTATATACATATAATCTTCCTTGGTTTAACGAACTTGCATTAATTCTTCAAAACGATTTGTCATGGAAGCAGCGTTTATGAAGTTATCAAACACCAACGAATGATATTGTTTCCGTCAATTCGGTCTACGGTCAAATAAGTGCTCATATTGACACTAGTCAAATTGTATCAATGATAATATAATATATATTTGACCTAATATTAGTATTAAATTACATCAAACAAGGGCATAAATAATAATACTGGTAGTTTACGTTAAATACAAATTGATAAATGTTTATGTAAATAAAATATTTAGTGAACTACTTCGAAGTAATAAATTTTCTTAGCTTGTTTCAAAATACTATTTCTTCTTAACTTACAATTGCAAAATTATAATTAATAATAATTAGTTTTTGAACTTCCATAACTAAATTTTTGTACATTCTCGTGTCAAACTAACTCTTTAATTAAAAACTAAAAGGAAGACTTTTCCACACCGTGTGATAAAAGTCTTTTAGTTTTGTCAAACGTCTTTGTACACTCCTAAAACCGTAGATACGCTTATAATTTTCCTATCCGTTTAAAATATGAATGCTGTGTTTATTTGCTAGTCATTGCCAGCGTTGTTGCTAAGTTGCCGGGTTAATCTGCTCCTCTCTCTCTTTTTCTCTCACCTTTTTAGAATAATATCTCGGGCTTATGATATTAAGTGGTATTAGGTATTTAACCCCATATATTTTTAGATTTAATGTTATTATAGCCGAAACAATTATATTTGATTTTCTCCGTAATAATTGAGTGATAATATCCTTTATATTGATTGGATTGGATTGGATCCTTTATATTGATTGGATTGCTATATACCTATATCAAAATTCACCAAAATCTTTTCAATAGTTTCTCTGTGAAATCTGACCAGAAAAAATATATTTAAAAAAAACCTCTTTTTTGAGTTCTTTGTCATGCTTTCAATACTTAGCAATAAGTTTTTTTTTTAATATTCATTTTAAAGATTTTTTCTCATTTTTTTCATTATACTGTTATTTATTTATAGTATTTTTGTATCCCGAATAAAATAAAAAATAATAACGGATGAGCTTTAGAAGCTTTTGCTAGCTTGTATTTATTTGTTACAATTATGTTTTAGTAATTGTATAAAATTTTACTTTTAAAAGTTACTTCAATGTATTTACTTAAGACAACCCAACTAAGCCAGACAAATAGAAAAAAAAAACATTATTTCTATTATAGTAAATAGTTAGTTATATATAGTTTATACTCATAACGTCTAAACGAATATAATCTGTTTCTTAGTTAGCACTTGGCTGATAATGGGTTTATTTAAACGGTATTTATGTAATTTATAAAATAAGCTAACAAGCTAGACTTAATCTTAAGGCAATGTTATTTTAAATAAGTAATTAAGATGAGCCCTATGCATGCTTATAACACGCTTGCTAGCTTACATTCGAATAAGAATAAATCTTTTTACTTATCTGAGGTTTTTATTTTTAAAAGCTTTTTCTTTGCGGATAATGTGATTTATCAAAAGATATATTTAATAAAATATTATTAAGTAAATTCACTTAAAAAGAAATTATCTAAGGTTTTTATTTTTAAAAGCTTTATCTTTGTGGACAATGAGTTTTATCAAAAAAAATATATTTAATAAAATATTATTAAGTAAAATATAGTAAAGTATAGTATATTTTATACATAAAATATCTTATACTTTATTTAATATTTTAGATCTAGAAATCTTTGTTTTAAAATAATTTACGATTTATATGATATAAAACAAATAAATAACTTTAAAACACATTAAAATGTTTACATTAAAAAAAGCCAACTACAAATGCTACAGGCAGGCTACTATTTATATACATATAGTGTATATGTTGCTCTAGTTATATCTTTTATCACAAACCTATTGGCTGGAATTTTAAAAATATATGTAACAATTCAAGAGCAATTAAAAGTGAGCCTAACTTGTAGTTTGGCTATATTAAAAAGAAGTTAGAAGTTTGAAGGCAGAAGTTCCTTTTATTTGTGTAAGGTAATAAATATTTTGGTTTTGGTAAAAACAATATTTTATTATATTTAAATAAATAAATAAATTACAATAGAGAAAACAAAAAAATATATATTTAATTAATACTTATTAGTATAAAAATACTATAAATTTAATTTCTTTTTAATTTAAATAAATTTTAATAACACCATTCCTTATTTTCGAAAAATATTTTATTTCTAAGATAAAATCAGTCTAATATTTTCTGATTCAAATCTGATTAAGGTAATGCTGTCTGACAGCTTCATGCCATAATGAGAAAAAGGTTTTATACAGGATTTTTCTCCTACTACTAAAGTGGTGGATATCTTGATACGATTATTATAAAAAAGAATTCATGACAAGGATCGTTTTGATAGTCAAGGCATGAATCTTTTGTTGTTGGGCAGTGATCGGGCTATTCTCCTCGACCATGAATTCTTTTTTTGTATACGTAGATGTACTGATTGATAATAAATTGTTTAATTAGTTATCAAACCAAAATTTTCTAAAAATTTGATGTTAAAAATTAATATTTTAATATTTCCGCAATTATTGGTGTAGATGTTTTATTCGAAAAAAAGTCCGCAATAACAGCACATTAACACTTATACGCATTTCATATTCAATGCAACTGCTTTAAATGGGTTGCTATTAGATTTGGATAAATTAACTCTACTACACTTTTAAATTAGTGACGTCACCAAACAAGGACACGTTAGACCTGGTTCTGATGCTGGTCAAATGCTGGCGGTTATTCTATTTATCTCATTTTATTCTTTTCTTTTCATGGAAGGTTCAATTTAATGCAACCGTATTTTGTTCCAAGGTAGTGAAGTGGATTAATGACATGTATTATATAATAGAGTGAGTGGTACGGAGGAAGCATGGTGATTTCAATTAAAGTTCTGGTAACCTGAATAGTTCTGATGTTCTTATCTAATTGCGCAGAAAAAGAACTGTAAAAGTTCAAAGTAGTATAAGGAAGTACCAAATTTTTTGACGTACGACGTACGTGACGTGACTCTTCGCATATTTGATTGACTGCGACAAACTAAGTGCCTTTCGGCAGCGTAGATTGTAAATAATCAAAGTGATAAAAGTTCTCGCTCATTCTGCGGTAAAGTGTCACTATGACAAAAGATAACCGAAGTAAAGAAAGTTCTTGAGCATGTAGCGGTAATCGTTACTAAGAACCGTCGTCATTATCACAGAATAAATATAGAAGGATGCACTCTTTGTCATTAGAAGAATCGATAGCGATAGGGAGTTGACCTATTTTTTGGTGAATATTTGATTTATGCCAAAACTTAAAATTTATCGAGCTACATAAAAATAATTTGAATTTCTCCCAAACAATTTAGCTTTTAATATATATACAAACATATATACAAAGTATCCTCGGCTGTAGATTGTCATATTTACAAAAACAAAATCAGTATTGCTTCAGTGTTTCCAAACTTCCTTTGTTCCGTATTCTTGTCATGTTATTTGTTTGACAAAGTAAACTCCGAAGTCGTGTTTCTTTCTTTTGTCAAACCAGATACTCATTCTGCTACCTACGGGTATACTTCACAATAGTTTAAAACAGCATCAAGTATACTCAAGTAAATATTGGATTTATTCAGTAAATATCTGATTATATAGAGTTATAAGTGTCATTATTTGTTGTTCATTTGTAAAGTTGCAAGATATTGACAGTTATTAATCAAATAAACATAGTTAGGAAATCTTTTTAGGTCTAAATATTTATTATTATCATTTAGTGTTACATACTTCTAAGCCATTCCATTTGATACGCTTTTGTTAGATTCAGATGTATCTATTTATCTTGCAACGGAAACTTTGAATGTTATTTTGACCAACTTTGAGATGTGGGAATAATTTTATTTTTTTGTAAATCGAGGACCGATGACAAAGTAATAATTTAAATATTTCATCTCGTTATCCTTTTCTCCAGGATAAGCGATCTTTAGAATAATAAATTATAGTAAAAACGTTCATTAAACTTCAAATATATAATTTTTGTCCTCAACCAGAATAGAATAATATAGATTTTATAAAAAATATGAAAAAAAATTAATAATGGCTATTGTGTTTTTATTAAATATAAGAATTTGACGGCGCTTTTCTAGTGAGATCTTTTTAACTATACTGCAAAAATAGTTTATTACGTGTAGCTTGTTGAAAAAATGCTGAAAGAAATACTTGAATTCTGAGTAGTTCAAATCTGTTACATACATCATTATCAATTCAGTCGAAAGGAGAGATCTTATCTGATAATAAAAATAGAACAACATGGACACCAGATATAAATTTTAGGCTTCGTGTCTGACCTTTACGGCCTTGTTTATTACATCGTAAACATGGAGCTAGATTTATTTATTTGAGCAATAACTTGTCATTTAAAATTAAATTTAAAACTACACGCCTTTCTTATTGATTATGTGCGTGTAGTGTATTTTTATTAATTTAAGATGTGGAAGTCCGTTTCAGTTTAATTCTACTGTTTTAAAAACTATATTTTATTACTTAGAAAATAGTAAAAAAACATGAAGCTGAAATAGTAAATTATAATTTTAAAATACGACATGCTATAAAAAGAGTTGTAACAAATTATCAGATCAGTTCGGTTAAAATTATCTAAACCAACAATTCTTTTTTTAAGTCATATTTTTATTAAATAATATATTTTTACTATGTCTGTATATTTTTGTAGAATGCAATACTTTAAATAGATTATAGTAATATTTAAATGATTCAAATATGAAGTGATGATCGTGTAATAAGAAGCCCTGAGCATGATTTCAATATACAATTTTGAGAAAAAATGTACAGAAGCAATGTATAATACAAAAAATAGCATCAATACTTGTACATACCAATTTTGTCACACATATAACTTTGATATACAAGAATTTATTTTAATGACTAAAACTGGAAACAAGCAATGAGCATTTGTATGAAATACTTGGGTACTAATATGACCTCAGGGTAATAAGCGTCATAGGTTATTTTAATGCCTGTTTCGAACTTAGAAATAACAATAATACCAAAATATTTTGTAATTTATAATATATAATTTAGGTAAATTTGATAGCAATGTTGGAAATATTTATTGAATTTCTATTTATGTGAACTATAAATATATTCTCAAATAATAAAATAATTATTAAAATAACAAATTCATTTGATAAATAATTTGTTGGAAATTTTTCGAAATTAGTTGCGGTTAACTAAATTACTCAGTTTACTGAATGTGTTATATTATTGTAGTATTGCTACATATAAGATTGTTAGTAATTTGGTATGTAGGTAATACAAAGATGTACCTAATTATTTATTTAACTACATAATAACGTTGTCGATAAATATTGTTGTTATATCTTATTAGGTAAGCCATAAATGTATGAAAGATATAAGATTGTTATAAATATGCTTAGCCATTTAAAATGGTTATGTACTATTATATTGTTATTATGATATATTTAATGATGTTTGAAGTTGTTAATATGACTTATCTCCAGAAGCTGCCGTTGGCGCTTCTGTCGATGTTGTTATGTTATAAATATGGCTGTAAGCCTCTATTAAAGGTAATCTTTATTGGACAACTGGCAAGATAAGTGATTCTTATACTTACATTGTTTATAATATGTTTAATAACTATTATGGGTATTTCACCGTATTGAGTTATTGGTAATCGTGTCTAAATAATTACACAGTAATAACTATATTACTGTATTTATTATATTCATGTACCGAGAGTCATTTTGTTATATTAAATGATATATTTGTTTAGTTCTTTCTTTTCTTTAAACTTATCCAGATAATGCATTGAAATATATTATCATATTAATAGTGTGAAGTAGCTTGATTAAATATTTTATACTATATTAATTCAGTGGTTTTTAATTGTAGAATCTTATAATATCTAACAAATGCATAAGTTTTTTAAATTTCGCTTTGAAGCTTTTTATTAACATTGGAAAGGAAAAATTTTTTAAATTGTTTTTTTTTTTGGTTGTGTTTTGATGTTTGTCTGTCAATATTGCAAAAAATAAATAGATATGAATTTGTATCAAATTTTCTTCACTTAAAAACTATGAATCAGAAGAAGACAAACTACTTTTTATCCATTAATAATAAATGGTTCCTGTTATGAAAAAGATTGGAAATCATTCGTTAGTTATTAGTTTTCAGACACGTTTGCAGTTAGGCCAAATTATTTTTATCAGTATCAATAGTATTACAAAATTAAATAGCTTATGATGAGACTGATAATTGCCACGGATATAAAGAATGTTTCTTTGTTCTTAAATGGGGTTTCGTTTTGGGTAAAACAATAATTTCAAATATTACAACACAATTTTTTGTTAGTCATCGGGAGAAGCTCTAGGACTTTTTTCTTAATTATTAATATATTTTTTAAACAAAAATATACCTTTCTTACTTATTTTCAATGCTGAAGTTCAAAATCTTCAAAAAGAGTGATAAAAAGAAAATACCGAAATACGAATACGAAATACAAAAATACTTCTTAATCACACTTTCTGGTTATTGGTGCGTTACAATCTTATTACCAAGCAAATCTGAAAACATATATGTATACTAGTTGTGCCTGAGACTTCGTACTGTTATAACCCTGTAATGTTGCCCCTATTGCTGACCTAGCATCTACCTCTGCATTCCATTCCATTCCCAGCATAAATGCCTAATCAGCTTCTAGCTTTCTCACACAATCCACCCTGATCCTCAGTTCAGTCCCAGCTCTCTTACGTGACACTCCTTTTACCGAATTCTCTCACTTCATTTTATAAACTGTTTAATTATTTTATTTGTCAAGTGAATACACAGTGTTTAATAAATTAGTATTTTTTTTAAAAAGCCTAATCGTCGAGGAGTCCTTACATTTTGGTGGCAGCGGTGGGATCCCGGGAAAGTTCCGTTATTCTCGGGGTCGCCTTTAAATTCAGTGATTAAGAAACTTTATATCGGTAACAAAAACTTTACCAAACAAGAAAATCATCAAGTGTCATAAGAAAAAATCAAAATCCCGGCTTGGGAATCCTGGGCTGAACTCATCAAACCGGCTATATTACGCCGAACCTTGGCGACCGTCTCAGGGAGATCTTCGGATATCTGCTCTCCTCAGCGAGGGCCTTGCTGTCGACGAGATCGCCAACACCCTCATCGTGTCTACAATTCAAGAAATGTGTAATCTTTCTACCTTAGTTATCATCAATATACTGTAAGTGATTTTATGCTTGCTAATTTAAAGTCCATTAAAGTGAAGAAGAACCAATACAATTAAATAGTATATATAATTTTATAAAAGAAAATTATCAATTGAAATTTAATTTATAAATTTAATAAGATCTTTAAATTGTTCATAAAAATAAATTAATTTTACGAAGGTGTAACATAATATTGTCTGTATCATTATCATCCTGGCAAGTGGCCGAGCCAACTTAGTATTAAATTACTTCCGATAAGTAGTCGAAACTAGTTATAAATTATTCATCATTATAAAATATAAATTATAAATTATAAATTATTTATATTCTTTGCCGCTTTTGCTTAATTATACATATATTACTATTTCTTTTAAAATGTCTAAATCTAAAAAAGAGATTAAAGAAGAGTCAGAAGATACAATTTTAAGTATAAATTTCCTAATTAAATTCATAAAACCCTACGATGGTTCCAGAGATAAATTAAATGCTTTTATTAACAATTGTAATAATGCCTTTTCCTTAGCCTCTCCTTTACAAGAAGATCTACTTTTGAAATATATTTTAAGTCAGTAAGAAGGAAAAGCTGAAGTTGCATGCTCTATTAAAGAATTCGATAAGTGGAGTAGCTTGAAAGACTTTTTAAAAAACCAATTTGGAGAGAGAAAGCACTCAGCTCACCTTCTAGCCGACCTGCAAGAATATAGGCAAGGAAGTTCTGAAACAGTCAATCAATTTGCTTTGAGAGTCGAGACTTGTCTTTCTCAATTGTTAACAGAAATTCAGAATTCCAATTATAAGAAAGAAGAATTACCAGGTTGTGTAGCCGGTATGGAGGACCTGGCATTGCACACCTTTTGTATAGGGCTTCATTCACGAATAAGTAATATATTAAGGTGTAGAAATCCATCTAATTTTAATGAAGCCGTAAATTTAGCAGTTTCAGAAGAAAAGATCCAACAGATTTTGTTTAAACAGAATAAACCGATAAATTCTAATTCTAGACAAAACTATAAATCTAATTCCCCTACTTCTCACTTTAACTCTTACAGCAACAGCAACAATAATAATTTTAATAAATCTTCTCCCTTTTGTCGTTATTGCAAAAGAATAGGTCATACCCTAGAAAAATGTATCTTACGTGAACAAAATGATAAGAAATATGGTAGACCGCAATCATTTACTCCGGGTAATCAAACTTTTAACCAAAATAGAAAGTTTACCCCTCGCGTTAATTATGTAGAAAGAGAACCTCAACCTTTTGAAAATCCCTCCGACGAAAATAATGATACTCAAGAATTTACTGAAGGAGATTTAAACGAGTAAATGTCTCGCCGTCGTGTCGTGCGGGACATCAGCATTCCAAAATCGACACCAGAAAATCTAGTAGCATTATACGACCGGGTAATCAGCCCCAAATAGGAAATGTTACTTCTAAATCCAGTAGCATTATACGACAGGGTAACCAGCCCCAAATAGGAAATGTTACTTCTAAATCCAGTAGCATTATACGACCGGGTAACCAGCCCCAAATAGGAAATGTTACTTCTAAATCCAGTAGCATTATACGACAGGGTAACCAGCCCCAAATAGGAAATGTTACTTCTAAATCCAGTAGCCTTATACGACAGGGTAACCAGCCCCAAATAGGAAATGTTACTTCTAAATCCAGTAGCATTATACGACAGGGTAACCAGCCCCAAATAGGAAATGTTACTTCTAAATCCAGTAGCATTATACGACCGGGTAACCAGCCCCAAACAGGAAATGTTGCTTCTAAATCTAGTAGCATTATACGACCGGGTAACCAGCCCCAAATAGGAAATGTTGCTTCTAATCCCAATAGCATGATACGACAGGGTAACCAGCCCCAAACCGGAAATGCTTATAATAATCATTCTTTTTCTCCCGTCACATTAGGTGTTCCAAATACACTCATACACGAAAAACATGACGAATATATTTACGAAATTACAAGGAATTTAACAAAAAAATACTTACCTTATATTTGTGTACCGACATCCGTTTCAAGTAAACCGTTGACCTTTTTAGTAGATACCGGTGCTTCTGTAAGTTTAATTAAACAATCTTCTATTGACAAAATGCCTAAAATAATTAATAATATAATTCGGATTAAAGGCATCGATTCTAATAGTGATAACTGTGTTACAACCTTAGGTCACATATCAGTATCATTCTTATCAGAAAATAAGACTACTCTTCATGACCTCCATATAATTCCAGAACTTGACCTTCCCTATCACGGTATAATAGGTACCGATTTCCTTAGCAAATCAAAAAGTAACATAGATTATACAAAAAACATTCTTACAATTAATGATATCCAATTTAAAATATTATTTAATGAACCAGTTTACACAATTCCTCCAAGAACAGAAACTGTAATTGAATGCACAATTCTGAATTCTGATATTTCAGAAGGTTTAATTTTGGATCAAAGTCCAATAGATTCTATACTTATAGCCAATTGTGTAGTGAAAGTAAAAGCAAACTCACGTGCAAACATTTCGGTAGTAAATACGTCTGAAAGACCCATAACAATTCAATCTGACTTGAAACTTACACTTTTACCAATTATTGACATTGACATAATTCCTTATAACATCAATAACATAACTCATTCAAATAAGCTCAATTATTGTAACACATATCAAAGAACACAACAAGTTCTATCACTGCTCCGCTCCTCGCATTTAAATAAAGAAGAAAGTAATTCCCTCTATGAAGTATGTTCCACTTACTCAGATATATTCTACCTACCAGGTGATAAATTATCTCACACTAATTCAATAGAGCATGAAATTAAAACTAATTCTTCTGTTCCCATTAACACTAAATCTTACCGTTTCCCTGAATGTCATAAGAAAGAAGTAGAATCCCAAATCAACAAAATGTTAGAGCAAGATATAATAAGACCATCAACATCACCTTGGTCATCACCAATTTGGATAGTTCCAAAAAAAATAGATTCTTCTAATCAAAGAAAGTGGAGGATAGTCATTGACTATCGTAAACTAAATGATATTACAATTGGTGAAGTATATCCCATACCTCAAATAAATGAAATCCTTGACCAACTAGGCAATAGTAAATACTTCTCTACCTTAGATCTTGCTTCCGGGTTTCACCAGATTAAAATGTCAAATTCAGAGAAAACTGCCTTCAGTGTCCCTCAAGGGCACTTTGAATTTACTAGGATGCCCTTTGGGTTAAAGAATGCTCCGTCAATTTTTCAAAGGTTGATGAATACCGTTCTTTCTGGGTTACAGGGTATTCATTGTTACGTTTATTTAGATGACATAGTAATCTACTCTCCTGACTTACCTTCTCATATTAAAAAACTTACCCAAGTATTCCAGAAGTTAAGAGACTTTAACCTAAAGTTACAACCCGATAAGTGCGAATTTCTCCGCAAAGAAGTCGCATATTTAGGGCACATAATTAGTGACAAAGGCGTGATGCCTAATCCAGATAAAATAAAAGCTGTTAAAGATTTCCCAACACCTAAATGCCCTAAAGACGTAAAATCCTTTCTTGGCCTTGCTTCTTATTATAGAAGATTTATATCTGACTTCTCTAAGCATGCTAAACCTTTTACTCATTTTCTAAAAAAGGATATACCTTTCGATTGGACAAACGCCCAACAATTAGGTTTTGAAAAACTAAAAAATAAACTTACAACTGCTCCTATTCTTATATATCCTGATTTTACTCAACCATTTGTCCTCACTTGCGATGCTTCTAATTACGCTATATCTGCTATCTTATCCCAAGGTGAAATTGGGAAAGATCTTCCTATTGCTTTTGCATCCCGTACTCTTAATAAAGCTGAATGTAATTACAGCGTTACAGGAAAAGAATGCCTCGCCATCATCTTTGGCACTAAGACTTTCCGACCTTACCTTTTTGGTCATCGTTTTAAAATTGTCACAGATCATAAGCCACTGAGTTGGTTATTTAATTGCAAAGATCCAGGATCACGGTTAGTAAGATGGCGCCTGAAACTAGAAGAGTATGACTATGAAATTCAGTATAAAAGAGGAAAAACTAACTGCAATGCAGATACTCTTTCTCGTTTCCCAGTTAATAATTCCATCTTAATAAATCCCGTCCAAATTCCTAATACTGAAACAGTTTTTGTTGATCCTGATTTTGATAACGAAGATATTCATTTAAGTCCATCAGAAAATCCTCTTGCATCACCACCTCCAGAAGAAAATCCTACCACTCAAAATATTGACATTCCAACTCCTAGAACATAACCTGAGTTAGACTTAATAAATCCCACTGACTCTCTCTTTACTGACCCATTAGATTGCCTAAATGATGATGACACTTACTCCAACTTCCTAAAAACAATAAATAATAAAACCTTTACATCAAATGTAGTTATTCGTGAATATAATTCAGATATTCTTAAAACTATGTATAAAATCATTGTTGTCCCAACTGCTATCGATCTTGATGAATCTAACTACCTTGTCCAAAATATTATAGATAATATACCTGATACTTCTATAATTTTATCAAAAGAAAGAACTCTAAACTCTTTTCTTTCTTTTAACCATGAAAACAAAGTTTATTATTTCCTATTCACTAAAGTTCATCACTTTGACAAATCTGACTATGAAGATATTTACAAAAGTCTTAAACAACTCAGAAATGAATTAATTATTACTTTAAACGAGAACCCAATTTCAGATATTGCAATTACAGACTTCAAGAATCCCTTCGACACGCATCACTTTATAAAAATTTACAATATGTTTCTTTATTTATTTAATAATACTTGTATAAATATTCATATATATAAAAACCGAATAATATATCCTTCTCTTTCTGAAATTCCTAAAATTCTAAGAGAAAATCATAATATTCCTCTTGCTGGTCATCTTGGAAATACCCGTATGCTAAAAAGAGTTATGGAAAATTTTTATTGGAAAAATATGAGAAGTGACATAGAAAATTTTGTAAAGAAGTGTGCTCAATGTCAAGCTAACAAAGCATTGAGGCAAACAAATCGAGCTTCAATGCAAATAACAAGTACCTCTACTCAACCTTTTGAGCGTATTGCTTTAGATATAGTTGGCCCATTACCAGAAGCTACTGCTGCAGATCTTAAATTCATTCTTACTATACAAGACGACCTTACGAAATTCTCTCTCGCCTATCCTATTTCTAACACAACTGCTGAATGCACTTCTGAGTGCTTAGTTCATTTTATTTCTATTTTTGGACTTCCTAAATACATCCTTACTGACCAGGGAAGAAATTTTACTGCGGAATTATTTAAACAGACTTGTTCTTTCTTTAAGATAAAACAGCTTTGGTCCTCTCCTTACCATCCCCAGACGCAGGGTGCCCTTGAAAGGAGTCACTCTACACTTAAAGAGTATTTAAAGTCATATGTTAATGAAAATCAATCAAATTGGCCACGATACGTCTATACTGCCATGCTAGCATATAACACAAGTGTACACTGCACTACTAATTTTACTCCATATGAACTTCTTTGATGGATGGATGGCAGGTGTTGGCACTGTCCTAAAACATATTTTTGGCACTATGGATGAAAATGATGCAAACAATTATGACAGAGCTATTCAGACTCTTCACGAGAACAGTAAAGATTTAGTTGTTTCACTAAAGGATAATATCTTTATTACCAAAACTGCATTAGAAAATTATAATAATACTTTAACATCTGTCTCAATTAATGAAGAACGTCTGAATGACGCTGTAAGAGAAGTTACTTTAGATATACATAATATGAATCAATCATTTAATAAAACTAGATTTTTGTCTAAATTAAACCAAGTTTGTAATATTTTATCGACCAGTTTATTCACTTTGTCATTTAAATTAGAAGATTTGCAAAATGCTATAATGTTTGCAAAGAGCCATGTACTGCATTCTTCTGTTTTAAACCCTACTCAATTATTTACAAAACTAGTTAATAGCATTAGATACTTACCTAACTCTAAACAATTTCCTACTGATCTAGAATTACAGAATATACATTTAATTTTAGATTTAAGTAAGTTGAATGTATACTTTAAAGATAATAAAATCGTTTTTGTATTAAGGATTCCTCTCGTAAACCATAAAGTATATAATCTTTATAAAAGTATTTCTATTCCTGTTTCTCATCCTTCAAATCGAAATATTTATACATTTTTAATCCCATCTAGTAATTACATCTGTTTAAGTAAAGATAAACTTACCTATACCAATTTAGATAACCTTGATTTGTGTAAAAACTTACCAGATAATATTTACATCTGTAAAAATCAAGATGAATTCTCTATTGATAACTTTCCTAATTGTGAAATAGATATAATGTTAAAAGTAACAAACAATAAGTTACCTGAGTTGTGTAAACCCAAAACAATCCACGGTAATTTAGATATTTGGCAAAAATTAGTAAATAACCGCTATATTTATGTACCATCCTAAATTGCAAAGTTAACTTTGGAATGTAATTCAAATATCACAGACTTTAATGTTAACGGAACAGGTATCTTTAAATTACGTGAAAACTGTACCGGCATATGTAAAAATACTGTTATGTTAAACACCCCTAAGGTAAAAATATATGTTAATGAAATAAAATCAGATTTTAATATAATTAATAACACATGTTGTAACTATAAAGATTTTATGTTAAGATATTCCAATTCTTCTCCAGTTAAGTTAACAAATCTAAAATTAGAAAAACTTAAAAGTTTAGAACCTTTATTTGATCAATTAATTCCAAAATTAAATAATATATTAAATGAACCTAAGAACTTATTGGAATATCACTCTAGTTATCCCATTATATCAATATGTACTTTTATTGTAATACTCTTAGTTTTATTTTACATAATTGTAAAGAAATTCGGTAAGAAAATAATCCTTAATTCCTCTTCCATCCAAAACACAGAAGTGGAAAACGAGAACGAAATTCCTCTTCCACGTTTAAGAACTTCTTCCTGAAACTTCGCGATCTCCACTTACCGCGTAAGTTTCATCTTATCCGGGGGGTTGTTATAACCCTGTAATGTTGCCCCTATTGCTGACCTAGCATCTACCTCTGCATTCCATTCCATTCCCAGCATAAATGCCTAATCAGCTTCTAGCTTTCTCACACAATCCGACCACCCTGATCCTCAGTTCAGTCCCAGCTCTCTTACGTGACACTCCTTTTACCGAATTCTCTCACTTCATTTTATAAACTGTTTAATTATTTTATTTGTCAAGTGAATACACAGTGTTTAATAAATTAGTCTTTTTTTTAAAAAGCCTAATCGTCGAGGAGTCCTTACAGTACGCATCGATTCCAACTTCGATAAAGATGCCTGTTTAAAGGTTTAAAGTTTCATCAAATTCCGCCAACTAGTTTTTGCGTGTTTTTCGTGTAGTTGGAGTTTATTTATATTATATATATATGTATATATATATATATATATATATATATATATATATATATATATATATATATATATATATATATATATATATATATATAATATAAATAAACTCCAACTACGTACGTACGTATCAATATTTACTATCAATATGAACTATCAATACGTACTATCAACACGTACTATCAATATTTACTATCAATATGTACTATCGATACGTACCATCAATATGTACTATCAATATAAACTCCAACTACACGAAAAACACGCAAAAACTACTTGGCGGAATTTGATGAAACTTTAAACAGGCATCTTTATCGAAGTTGGAATCGATGCGTACGAAGTCGCAGGCACAACTAGTATACATATATGTTTTCAGATTTGCTTGGTAATAAGATTGTAACGCACCAATAACCAGAAAGTGTGATTAAGAAGTATTTTTGTATTTCGTATTCGTATTTCGGTATTTTCTTTTTGTCACTCTTTTTGAAGATTTTGAACTTCAGCATTGAAAATAAGTAAGAAAGGTATATTTTTATTTAAAAAATATATAAATAATTAAGAAAAAAGTCCTAGAGCTTCTCCCGATGACTAACAAAAAATTGTGTTGTAATATTTGAAACTATTGTTTTACTCAAAACGAAACCCCATTTAAGAAAAAAGGAGTATTAATGGAAATACCGAATGTGGATACGACAATCCTGTAGGCAGAGTAATGAACATGGAATTCAAGAAATTGTAGGTCCAAGTATTTTTTATATAACATTGGTACAGTTAAAATTACAAGCTTATAAATAGACTTTTTATTACACTATTACAGATACACTATTTTTCATGAAGAGAACTCGTCTATAATAAAATATGAAATTGTCTGTTGACAGACATTTACACCGTGAACACGATTGCTGCAAAGCAGTTGAAACGTTGAAATCAATTTAAAATGTAAATTTGAATTTTTTTTTCTATAGTTTGATTTCAATGTGTAGTACTCGTGAAAATCTAATAAAGTATTAAATTTAGAACTACTGATAGCTAACATAAAATAAAATATACTATATTCCTACCGTATAAAAAAGAGAAAAATGCAAATCGAAACTACTCTAATTTACTTTAAGGGATCATTAAAACACAGAGTTAGGATTTAATTAACTATTTCAGAAAATTGGGAGTGACTTTAGAACACGCGTGTTCTTGTTCATGACACAAAGACATTTATAACTAGTCAGATTATTTTTTTCAGTTAGTTTTATATTTTTTTGTTAGTTTTAGAATTATAGTTGTAATAGTACTTGATTTTCATAAATATATTTTATATATTTTTACAATGAGAATACATTCTTTTCAACCACCGTTGGAATAATTATCTCAGATATAGGAATAACTTTCATATAAATATTTGTTACAACTGAGACCCGTTTAGAATAGTAAACTTTACTAGAGTAAGCTTTACTAGAGTAAACTATGTTCAGTTTACTAGAGTAAACTGTACTAGAGTAAACTACATTCATTTTACTAGAGTAAACTGAATGCTCACGAAAGTATATGATTCCGCCAACACGTTAAGTGTAACGTCACACACGACGTCAGTGGACGTCTCATTGAAATACCTTTATATGCCCTATTAATTCAGTCGTAATAAACATTAATCATAAAAATATTTGACTCATAGTTCTTATGTAAAAGAAAACATATTATTATACAGTCATACAGATACATTCATTAAAAAATAATATTACTGAATTAAATAATAATATTCAGTAATATTATTATTTAATGAATGTATCGGTATGACAGAACGCGTCCGTTCCATTAGTATTAATTACTATTTATATACCGTTAATACTAAACATGTAAATCGAATTTAACATAATATGAAACAAATAGGTTTAATTGAATACTAAGATGTATATTGTTTGTATTTTGAAAGAACTTTTTGAAAGAGCTCTTTGCCTGTATTGATTGATACATTCAAGTTATTTATTTTAATTTAATTTGAGTAACTTTAATTTAAATATTTTTAATAGTTTTACATAAGTGCTTAAAAATAGTTTATCGGTGGATGTTAGTAGAGGTTACTATTTAACGGCCGCTCAAAAAATGAGTTCTAAGTTATAAATAAATTATTTACCAATACGTCTATAAAATAAATAAAATAAGATCTTATTGATAAAAAAAAACTTTCAGATGCTAGCGTGATTATCAAGATGAATAGTTGATTTAATTAAAATTAATTAAGGTAGAGAAAACCTACTATACAATGTACCAAAAAAATATAAAAGATTTTCTACGAAAAAAGATCAATCATACAATACTTTTAGTTAAGCAGTTTAGTTCAAAGAAAACAAAATACACAAAAATATATTATATCTTGATTGACATAAAAAATATTGCCTTTGAAGCTGGTAATGTAAAGCAATTAACCTGGTTTATTACAAGTTAAAGAATTATGCAGAAAAAGGCAAAAGTTTTCAAAAGATCAAAGGTTATTCAAGTTGTGAAATAAGGTCGTCAAATAAATTAAAACACTTTGATGAAGTTTAAAAAGAAATATTTTCCAGCAAACTACCTATATGATGATGATGATGACATGTTTATGTCATAGTATCATATCACTATGAGTGAATACACATATGTCATATAGTATATGAATATACTATATCATGTTTTGGAATATAATAATTATTATTTAATATTTAACACAGGAAAATGTCAAATAATGTATATTTTCTGAATTATGACTGAAGTATAAACTTCTAATAATGAATGACTGTTTAAGCTAACGAAACTTTTTAGTACATTTTAAATATCAATAACATAATTAGTATTGGATTTATTATTTTAGTTTGGCTTCTCTTGAAAGATATTAAAAATTAAATATATATTAAGATATTGACACTTTAAATTATAATATTACTGCAATGTATGTTTTATATTTGACGTAAAGTTTTTTAAAAATAAAACATAAGTAGCATAAGTACAGTTAATTCAGAAAGAAAACTACTTATAACAATGGCCATAAAACGCCGCGTATTTTAAGTTGCAGCGCCACACATCTCCTCGAGAGCAGACTCTCTATCATGAGTATAGTAATAATGAAAAGAACAGAAACATGATTGATATTTGAAAATTAAAATGTTATATTTGATAATTGCAATTTTAATATCCATTATTTTCCCCTTTCACACTATCTACTATTTATAATGAGTAATAATAAAATAAAAATAAAATATAAAGTCTAGTATTCAAATATATCTCTCTAGCTGTATTCACGAATATTAATCGAAATTTGCCCAAATGTATTTAAAACTAGTCACGCATATTCCAATTAATTCAAGTACATACGACAGGGTAAATATATATTTCATAATCATCATGATTCACAAAAGTTTAATGACAAAATATATTGTCAAGGTAGATAGAATATTCACGTTAAATAATATATTTACATATATCATCCTTTCTCATAGTTGTTAAATAGAATTCAGTGTTTAATAATATTTCGCAATACTAAAATCATATTATTTCGTAACTAATTTTATACTGAGCTTATTCATAGCTACAGTTTTCATAACTTTGTAGCCCTAACAACTTGAAGTTGAGAAAATATTACCAATTTGTACAAGTTTGTACTAACTGTACAAACAAATAAAGTAAGATAATAAAATTAGTTGTAACAATTATCATTGTCATGTTTGCGCTGTGTATTTTTTCAAGGAACGTAATTATAATTATTCAATAGGAATTCATTTTATTTGAACAATTTTGATTTAGTTATTCAATCTCTACAAATTTGTAAATCTTTAATGATCATGATTGGAGATGGCTTCTGGATTGCAAAACCAGTTACATTACAGTTTCTGATCTCTTTTGTTATTATATGGTATGTCTAGAATTTATAATAATAATATACTCTATGCATAACTGTGTATGAAATTATTCAAAACAAAATAAAATTATATAAAATTTGATTACATGTGTAATGTTTTGTACTTTGCATTATCATTTCGCTTTTGTAATACCGAATTACCCTACAAGTTATTATTTTTACTTTAATTTTTTACTATATGTTGTATCACAGTAATATGAACAGGCTTACAAAAATAAAATAATTACAGCAAAAACTACATCATTTTATATTTTTATACAAATAAAAAAACTGTTTTTTTTTTGTTGGTGTACTTAATTACTAAACATAAATCTTAATAAACCTTTATACTTTAAACAATCTCAAATATTTATAATGTTGTCATTTGTTATTTGTAAACAATATACAGTTTAAGCATTTCAGCGCTTGATGTTTATAGTTTTTTGTAAAAAAAAATATTTGTAGACAATATAATGCAATATAAGACAATATTATATATATGAGAATTGGTCTTATTTGCATTGAAATAAAACTAATTTTGCGGGTTTTAATTATTCTCTACTTTATAATTAAAGACTGACGCAAGACGTGAGTTGGCGTTTTTATACAATTTGCAAAATTATAAAACTCATCTCTCTCAGTCTCATTTTAATAAAAAGATGATATTAAATACATAAAAGTTTTTTACAAATTCTGTAAGATTCTTACGCGTAATCTGTGTTTAATATATAAAGTAAATAAGTAAATCTATTTATTTTATAATAATGAGGTACATTTATTTTATACAATATTTCAATATTTATATTTTAAAACCAAGAAAAATAAAATTGAGCATATTTAATGTTGAAATTCCTGTTGGTCCGTTATTGTAAAAATCGGTAAATATTAGAATGATAAATTATCTTATGACATCTAATTTCAAAGACGAATTAAGAGCTGACATTTCTTTGTTTCAGGAATTAAATGTTGTCAGCTTGTGGATCGTTAGAATTATATATTCTAACGATACTCTCCTGTATATATTTAGTATTGTACTTTAAAATTGGTAGGGTACTATTACTATTAATATACTATACTATTTAAAATAATTTCAGAGTAGCTGTTCATCATATCATATCTGTCTACGTTGTTTTATTATTACGTTTAGTAATGTGCCAATAGGAAATCAAAGTAATACCCTTGTTCGTTTTCCAAGACGTTTAGTGTATTATTTTTAGAAATAATTAATTTATTATCTCCTTTGATCAAAATATCCAATTTACCTATGTATATTTCGATGATCTATGGACGTAGCAAAACAGTTCAGCCAAAGATTTTCATTTTATAATTATAATTCAAGACAATTAAAAATTATAGAACAGTCGTAGTTTTTACTTTCTTACACTATTTGTTGGAATATTTGTTGCAATAACATTTCAATTTGTATTATTTCGACAATTGAAATAAATAGTCAAGTCAAATAGATACAACGGATAAAAAAATATATTTGTTATCGTATATAAATCTTGGATTCGTCGTCCTAGTAGCTTCAGTTTCCGGTATCCTGACTGGTATTATTGAACACCCCCAATCCTCATATCGCTACACTATATTGTAGCCAGCACTACATATTAACGTTTAATGATTAATTTCACTTGTAGATTAATTTCACTTGTACGATAGATTATAATTTTAACAGTAATGTTATTTTACAGAAATGTACCGAGAGTGACCTACCGCTCATTGTATTTGTAACATTTCTTCTTATTGTTCTAGAAATCAATAGAAAACTTTATTTTATAACAATTTATTTTTTTAACTCATTATCTCTCATTCATCCACAGTAATTGGAATGGTGGCAAGAATTATATTTAATGACAAGTCTTACAAAAAAAAATACAAAATATTTTATTCTTATTTTGATTTTCAATTGACTACTTAGATGTGTTATTGTTTAAAAATCATTAAGACAATAGAAGTTGGATTTGTAGTACTGAGTACAATAAGAGTAATGCTTAAAACAAAACGAATTTATTCAATGTTTTATGAGCTTTATAGGAAACTTGGTTAGAAGGTCCTATATAGAACGTGCAAAAAGGACAATTTGTAATTTTAAGCACTACTGGCAAAATGCATCTCTCTGTGTAAAATTAATACCGTCAAAACCAATATATCATTAAAGTAAAATTTTGGTATCATATAAAGTTAGATATTACGAGGCAAATATATTATGCAAACATATCCCAGGAAGCCAACTATGTCCACTATCATTATGTAACTTATAATAAAATATTACCCAAATGGGTATATTATTATATTGTTGAGAATAATTTTATTAATTAACAACCTGTATTAATAAATAAAAAAACATTAATTATTTGAATTATCCCTGTATTTTTAGCAAAAGATAAAAGCGTTTTAATGTAACAATATTATTTTTAATAATATCTATTTTATTTCAACTAAATTTCTCGGTCGAATATAATATAGTTTTATCTAGTTTATTAAAAACTTTGCGCTAGTTTATTACTAAATAATAAGGGAAATATGTAACTTTGCAGAATCATCTACAATACTAACTATATTTGTTTGTTTGTAACCATCTAAATTTTAAATTTAAATTCCGGTTCAGACGTAGTTATAATTTTCTCTAGTTTCTAACTTCGAAAGTCTTTCAAAGTCACAAGTCAGTCGAAGTAAAAAGTTAATTGTTAAAATTACTACCTACTACTATTATATAAGACGTGGTATATAATTATGGAATCTTTCTTTTGAAACCACATTAAATGTTTAAACAAATATAGAAGAGATACATAAATAAGTATGTAAAATAAGTATTTAAAATGTAAAAAAGATTTAAGAACTTATTGTATACTATCTTACGGTTGAAGATTAAGTCGACAATGACTTAATATTCTACTCTCGTACGCAAGAGCTTCTTAATTACTCGGTCCTTTGACACTTATTAAATAATGTTCCCGACATTTATATAAGTCAAATATTTATTGCTCTCTTTCTTAATTGCCGAATATTTTGTAAATATTAAATTTAATAATCTTGAAAAAAAATCTAACAAACATATTGAAGTTCTTTAATTAAAAGATACAATTTCTTGTAACCTCTAACCTCCTAACTCAAATCTATTATAATTTGTGCTATATTATATTTCATTAGTGAGGTCTGAAGCACGCTCATGAAACCTGATACAACCAAATAACTAAATTCTCTCTTGTGCAATTTTAACAAAAAAAAAATAAAAAGTTGACGGATACATAAAAATAACGTTTTTTTATAGTTTGTCTTATCTTTGAAAAAGCTTTAAAAATATTATTTTTGTAGATGAAAGATTTAACTTTTGTACTCTGCTATATTTCAATGGAATATTCAAACCAATCACTTTTAAAACTCATTCAATATGTGTACAGGCTAACCACATTTTTTCAAACTAGAGATCAAAGTAGAGATGTGAAAGGACAATAAACAAAATACTGTCAGAAATCATGAAGAATTCAATTAAAAAAATCATAATAAAAAGTAAAAGTAATTATCAAATTTACAAATTTCACGTAATTAAATACCACGAAAGCCAAACTACGACGTAATAACTAATTTAGTAAAAAAACTGACATAAAAAGACAAATCTACCATAGTAATAAAAAGCTAGATAAGCTACTCAAAGATCACATCGAAAATCACTATTCACACTTGCAGAACTTCCGCTCTCAAACGACACGATAAAACATAAACCTAACACTTGTTTTCTTATTTATAGGAGTTGATGCTTGCTAATTATTTAGAAATACCCTCGACTCCTAACAATACATTTATAAATAAAACACATTTTATTGAATGCATCCTTTTTTTGTCGTAAAATTATCAGAATTATAGTTCTATATTTTCATTCTAAATCACATATGTTGGACACACACACACACATATGTTTCGGGACAACTGAATTCAATTTTATAATATATACAAGCTTAAAAATAAAATACAATATTGAAATGACTTACCACCTTTCAACTGATTAATGTTTCAAAATCTTTATAAAACAATTCTCCGTTAACGAAGGGTATGGCAATATTCATATGATATTCCGCTTGTACAAAATTATTTCTTTTTCAAAGATAAGAAAAGATAATAAGAATTTATAAAATTCTAATCGCCTTTTTTTGTGTTCTAAAAATATCTTTGACGTGTTTTGATAAAAATAACACTGGATATTGTTAATAGTAACTATTTAATCCACAAAAAATAAATACTTACTGTTCCATTTTAAATTACATAACAAAAATATTAACAAAACCGACACTGTCAAAAGTATTACCAAGTGACTGAAGACTGATTTTATACCATTTTTCAATTTTAGTTTACTTTATATAAAAAATCAATAAGTTAAATCTAGTTTACATTGAATATTATATGAAACATATCTCACATTATATATATAGGATAAAAAAGCCTCCGAAAGTATTTTTTAAAAAGTGTGACGTCAGCATTGCTGCCGTCACTTTCGTAGTCTTCGTGATGGCTGTTCATAATTAAGTTTTCAAAATAAAACTTCACAAATAATTATAGCTTCGTTTATTCCACGGTCAGAGTAACAGTATTCTCATAGAGATCCGCACAGTCCGACGACTCGAGCAAGAATAATGCTCAGACTGTCGACCGCTCGTATTTATATTAAAATAACGACTAATATAAACAAGTCTAGTGACATCATATTATAATGTTGTTATTTTAACCATGTTTTTAAATCACTTCTCACGATAAGTTGATACTGTTAGAAGCAATAACCAGGTAATGTAATAAATTACAGATTAATGTTCCTATTTCGACGATCATGATGTTGTTTTATAAAGCCTTCGCGCCGATACGGCCATTCTGACAGGCGGTGCGCGCTCTGCAGCAGCCTGATACGTTCTGTAATAATGTTCGTCACACCAGGCTGCCAAAGATTCTAGGTAATTTTTTTGTACAATTTGTCCATTTTTATAATAAGGTCCCTGCAGAAATTCTAAAACTTTCTTATCAAAAATTCAAGTTACATGTAAAGCAAAAACGGCAAGATAAGGCCTACTATACATGGATTAAGGATTATAAAAATGATAATGAGGTCTGGGACTATTGAAAACTGAGCTCATAATAAATTCTGTAATTGGTAGTTGAAAAGAGTGGCCATGTGTTTCTTTGCCTGGATCTTTTTATGAGCTCAACTAATTAAACGGGCTGGTTTTTACAAGTCAAAACGTTAAATTAATATAAAAGTATTTTTTTATTTTATTTTGATTGATTATAATATATTTTTTGCAGTATTTGTTTATCTTGACGTGTCCAAATTAATGTAAAACATTTTCATGAAATGAGGAATTTTTGACTTTGAATGAAAATATTTTTCATTGGGCCAAACCCAATGTCAACCCAGATGCCAAAACATCTGTAAGCAACGCAGTTTGCTCTTATTTCAATTTATTATTATTGCCTGTTATTGTATTTAGAAAAATAGTAGGTTATGTATTAGTAAGATATCGTAGGGTATCGAAGGTTCTCGAAGGTTCTTGTAAGTTTTTGAAGGTTCGTGTCCCGGATGTTCTCGTAGCATTTTAGAAGATTGATAGATTTAAGAGAGTCGTACGTTAACGTTTTTTGGATGATTTGTTACTTTGTCGTTTAGTGCATTGCATTTCCAATTTTTCTCATGAAGTTGGACAAATAAGTTTTGTTAGTGCTATATCACGATCTCATGGAAAAGGTGGTTAATTTTTCGCTGATACGGTCATTTATTGTCCATGCGGCTGGCCGAAACGATAACGTTTCAGTGCCCCTACTATTGATCTCTCTGTGACGCAGGTTCCTGTGTATAATTCTGAAACAATATTTATCACGCAGTGTCAAACGACTCGATCACTCCTGACCGGACATCGTTTACTACTTAGTGACTATCTAGAGTTTCAGTATCCCTTTAGATACACGTCACATATTGTATCGTTTTACACGCCTTTAATGATTACTGTCAATACCCCTGGTGTGTTAGGTGGGTGATACTTTAGCTCATAGTACAATGGATCTTTTGTCCTTAGCCCGACCTAAGTGACTGAACCAGTCTAAGACAGTTACTTCGCCGTTGGAATTAAACATAGCAACATAGTGTCATTAGGTTACATCCCACTTACACAACAGTATCCGTATAGAGATCCGCACAGTCCGACGACTCGACCAAGATAATGCTCGGGCTGTCGACCGCCTATATTCACACTAAAATGACGACTTACATAAACAAGTCTAGTGACGGTCAATTCTAGTAGTTAAATAGAACTGTCTTTCTTTCACAGTTCTTTCGCCGTAGCCGTGATGAATATTACAACTTATTTCAAGTGCTTATATTGGACTAGTTTACTATTATTTTTTCACTGGTAAGGTAAACATAAAAAGAATGTGCTCTATTACAAAAACTACGCATTACAGAATGAGAAAATAATTTTTGAATCAGCTGACGAGTAAAAAGTGTATAAATAGTCAACAGAGCTTCTCTTTATTTTTCATTGTTCAGCTTTTAACATATTTTATGAAATATGTTACGGGAATAGACATATACTACGTTACGAATGTTACTGCCTAGACTACGGGAATAAAATAAAAGTTTTTTAATTGAAACATAGGAGATATTAGATATTAGAAAAATATATGACATTAAAATTGAAGTTTTGTGGCAGACTATCACTCAAATTCTAATCGACGTTGATTACTCTGGAGACACATTTGCCTCAATATAATTCAATAATAATTCAAAATAAATTCATTTCGATGTTGGTTTTAACAATACCTAATCCAATGTCATTATTCTTTATTTTTTACTTACCAGTTGTACTTATTCATGAGTCACATAAGAGTTGAATTATAAGAAAAACACCATTTCTACTGTAGCAACAAAACACAAAAAATACGAAGTATTAGTAAACTAGCACTTATTATTTACTTTTCCTTTTCTGCAGTTAGACTCCAGCTGCCTTTGATAAGTGTAATATTTTATTAATGGATTTTAATACAACAATAAGCACAAAAGCTCAATTGTACGATGTATGATACTAATAAAAAGAAGGGCAGACGAGCCTTCAGATTTTCTGATGGTAAGTAATCAACTCTACTCACGGATCTTGTAACATCAGAGGATGAACATGGATTGAATATCATTTCCCGTCTTGGTGGTTTGTGTTAGAAACTTTTCTTAAGAATCGCATTGTTCAAGAACGCCATACATTGAGATGCTATGACAGTATAGGCACCTACATATCTCATCGGAACACTGCCTGTGATAAAAGCGGTAAAAGGAAAAGATGCAACATTTCTAGGTTTAAGAAATAAATAAATTACAATGAGCTCAAAAAAAGAAATAAATGTTTATCTATAAACAATTAAATTACCAAATATGCTACGTAAATGTATTTATAATGATTTTGTTTTACTTTTGAATACTTGAAAAAGGTGCATAGAGGTATGAAATCGACTTATCACAAATCCTAAAAAAGTAAATAATTCACAGACTAATACCAGTAATACAAAAAATAAATAAATTGTAAACAGTTCTAAATAACCAAACTTAATTTACAATGATTACAGCAAAATAATTAGGTACCTCTAAACTCTCGTACACTCTCGTAGCAATTCGATTAGAAGAAAACCACAAATCTGTTTAGAAATTATCATTTATAATTAAAAAATAATTGCTTCAACCTCTTATTTCTATAATATAGTTTTGGGCAACTAGGTTCTGTAAGTCAATAATCCTTGTAAAGATAAATGAATAAAACTTGAAAATTATAAATTCACAACAATAAATACTGCACAAAATAATATAATACTAGTATTGTAATCCCTTATATTATCTATAGTGGTAATATATCATCTAGCAGTGCTAGACATTTTAATAAAACTAATGCAGAACAGACTCCAGACAAGGATCATGTCATGGATAAAAGTAATCATGTCTGCTCGCTCCAAGTCCGCAACGAGCCAAGTTCTCTGAGGCGTTTAGTGGATAGTGTCAATTTATTTAAATTTTTACATCATTATAAGGTTAAGTGACAATGTACAATATTAAGACTAAGTGACTATTTGCTAAATACCTAATCTATAATTTCTGATACGATGGTGAAATAACGAGAAAAATAGGGTCCAACAAAAAAAAATAAAAAAGTCCTAACTCAAAAACGGTCATTTTTTTTTTAATTGAACGTATATTTTATATATTTTAAATATCGGAGAAATTACATTAATGCTGTTTTACGACTGCAAAATAAAACTTTACAACTAATTGTAGATTAGTTTATTCAAAAGGCTACGTTACAACTTTTAAAAAAGGTTCATACTGTTCGGCGACTCGGGTACGATTTTTGTAAGATAATATTATTATATTTGCTAAATCGCCTTCCCGTCATTCGAATCATTTAATAACATCAAGTTGTCTTATTGCAAAAGCAAGATTAAATAATTCATAGTTTCTTAAATTATTAAACATAATATATATACCCAGCTTTTTCCACATAAATTAATTGAAATTTTGCCCAATTTAAATATAAGAGGTATTAAATACAAATATCGTGGTCGTTCGAAACTCGAACGATATCCTAAGATTAAATATATATGAAGGTTTGGACTATTATGTCAAGCGGCCATTAACTATTTGACATCAGACTAATATATATTTGACATTTACAGTGTCAACTTAATGTACAATGTAGACCGTGTAATGTTCATAGAGTTAATCTTTCACATTGTGGAGTGTGTTATGTTTGTATCATAAATATAATTATTTATGATACAATTATATATTAAAAGCATATAAGATTATATATTAAAAGCATTTTTATCATTATATAAACATTGTAGTGCAAGTACTGTGTATTACTAAAACAAGTCTTAACAATATTTAAATACCTGTTTCCTGGAACCCTTTCGTAGCAAATCTTTACTCAGTGTTAACTTTAAAAGATAGAAATGTATTAAATAAAACTTCAATAAGTCCAACACCTAGAAACGTACATACAAACCGCACTCTATGTAATTAAACTGTTTAAAGCCGAAAAAAAATTAAAACATTTATCAGAAAACTGTTATTTTACAAACAACTTTATTGAACTAAAAACTAATTTCGTTCAGAGATGAAATAAAAAAAATAAAAAGACCAATATTTGATGAAAAGGTAAGTTTTGTGATTTTTCTGCGATTAAATGTAATTTGTTTAATGTTGACAGAACCCTTCAAAAAATTTTAAATACATATATTTATAAATTAAATTTTATTTAATTTTTTAATTAAAAACTAACCCATATGAATATTGCAAAATTTTTCAAAGCATTTCAATGCAGCAATTTTTTAGTACAACGTATATAAACACCTTAATCTTCAAATAATTATTCCCTACTCTAAATATACGTATTATATGTAAACTAAATTTTAATGCTCTTTAATGTTTTAATGCTCCTAAAAGATATTAAAAAAAAACCATTTATTAAAGTCGTGATATTTTCAATCTTTTTTTTTCCTAGAAGAAAATAAGCTGTACATTTATCCCACTCTACAGGTCTCTTAATGTTTCTGTTTGGATTATAAGTAGATCATCAGTATTTGTTATTCTTAGTTATTGAAAACAAAGATTACAACAATTTCGTTTCATTATTGGTTTTATTTGGTAAATAATTAATACTTAAAATGCCATAAGTTTTATCAGCTTCTTAACAATTTTCCACATGTTATTTTACTATTATAACTTCCAGGATTTATCTATTGGCGTTCTTAGTACAAAAAGCTAAGGTGTTTAATAAGTAATTACTAATGTTAGGAATGTTTAATGCTAAATTTAGAATACTTTGAGGCATTGTAAATGTCGGTTCGTTATTGGTTACTATATTTTGGTTGGTGGTTATTATTTTTCGGTACTACGTTTTGCCTACTTGATTTCTTATTTATTCTCACACATTGATTATGACTATGCTTTAAATGCTAATAGAATGGGAAGTCGTAATTTTAAGTTAAGTGGAGTTTCTTGCTGTTTCTCCTTGGACAGTCTTATATTTCTTTTAACACGGTCTTTTGGGGACGTGCAAGTAGGGTTTGACGTTTCATAAGTGCAATGTATAACTATTTAAAATTAAAAAAAATACTTTGATTTTGATATTCAAATATCATTATCATATTTTATCTAATATAAACATTTATGTAGAAAGTACTACTACTACTATTATTAAAAACTAAGTCGTCAAAGAAAAATTCAAGAATGAATCTTCTGTAAAATAAATTATGTGATATATTTAACTAATATTAGTCTTTCCAATATAAGAACTATAGGAATTTACTTACACATTTTGGATAACATTTAACGTTAGTCTGTAAAACAGTAGAAGTGAGTGAAAAAATCACAAATATATGAATGTTTCCCTCGTATAACGTAGCTTTGTTACATGACATGTTATGCAGTAAAATTCGATATTTTTTTGGCCATCGGGCAAGACCTACACATAAACAAAAAAAACGAACACCCACTAGTAAACTAAATTTTATTCTTTTTTAGATATATATATATATATATATATATATATATATATATATATATATATATATATATATATATTTGAACTATAGACAAAGGCTGTTGTATAAATCTATAACATATTACTATGCCCGCCACTGAACTTAAAAGAAAAATAGGTAATTCCTTCAGGGCTAATTGTGTTTAATCAAGTGTGTGTTTTTTGTTAAGATTTATTTTTACCATAAACTACCCAATGAAGTATTAAATTTAAAAAAAAAACTTCTGGAATGTTTTTTGATTACATTTATAATTACCTAATGAGTGATAATGATAATGTTAATACCTATTAAAATCGAATTGATTACGATAATTCTATTTGCTGTATTTTTCTCTAAATATTTTCATATGTGAAACAGTGATTACGGTAAAGTGATACTCAGCTGAGTTTGTAGTTTTTTAGACCACTGTATGATACACGAGATTTCTTACAAATAACGCGTGATGTCACAACGCGCTGTAAACTTAAACGCGACACATAAACCCGTCATGATGTGATATTAAAAATTCTATACAGAGAACTTATTTGCACGGACGTGTTACGTACCGCATTACGATAAAATCGTGGAATAGTATTCAATATGCAATGTCAAATACTAAAACACGTTGACGCGTGTTATGCATAGAATTTTTATATTAACTCTGGTGTTATGGGCTTGTTTTCAAATGTCAAAATAACTTGCTTTGAGCTTGCGCGTTTATTATATCGTTAGTACCTTTTGGTACTTTTCTATTAAAATCAATTTATTAGGTATTCAATTTAACAAAGTTAAATGAAAGTTAAGAAACATATACATTATTAAAGTTAAATTTATTATTAAAGTTAAATAATAACTTACATTATTTATAATAATTTTAATCTACATTCCTTCTAAATACTGTTATTCAAATAAATGCGTCTACAACCAAAGCTTTCATAGTTCTTTCTTTATTTTTTTTTATGTTCTGTGTTAAAGAGATCATTTAAAATAACTTTTTATAAAAAAAATAATTTATTATAAAATTAAAACATAATTGTGCTACAATCAATAACACAAAACACCCAAAACTTGTTGTTTAAAAATATGTTCCTCAAATTTTCATCAAAGACATAAATTGTCTTCCAATTTTCTTTAACGCCGACTTTGTATTGCAACAATTATTATTATTATTAATTCTCTAATATTTATTTATTTATTTTTATTAGGACATTTGTCTGAGAGAGTACTTTCTACCTCAAAGCTATAACATTGATATTTAATGTCATTACAAGTATTTGTCAATTTATAATTTATATATCACAACGCGTTTAAAACTCAAAAATAATCTTAAAATCTTTCTAAATTAACGATTTATTTTAGAACGAAACACTTGTAATGACAATAGATTTCATTTACAAATTCCCGTACGTAACACTTACCGCAATCACAAGGAATCTTGTATACACCTGGGATGTCTAATTTCGTTTTATCTTCAGGTGACCGTAACATTGAGCGTAACTTACAATGTACACGAAAGATCTTAATGTTATATTTACGACATAATAACTACCCTATCCTATCAGTGACTCCTTTGACATATGGTAAGTAAATGGGTGAGCGTGCTGCCTCTACTGCAGAATTGTAAGTTCTTCCATTTACGAGTCTTAGGCTTTGACGCCAATTGTATTGCTTTCTAAAACTTTTCTGACGTGATTAAGTTCGTCATACACGTATTTAGGGTCGCATAGTTGTAAGGCTCTATTGATTAAGGTACGGGGTAACGCTGCTAGGTAGGCCGGATGATGGTGTGACTGTGCATGTATGTAATGGTCGGGTGTGTAGGCTTTTTGTACACCTTAGTTACTAAACGGCATTCATTAATTCTTTTTACCATCACGTCTAGGAATGCTAAACTATCATAGGATTCTTTTTCCGGCGTGAACTTAAACTTTTCATGGCAATTGTTAAGGTAATATTCTAAGTTTTGAAGTTGATCTTTAGGTACAATTGCGAAAACGTTGTCTACATACCGAGGTCTGAAAGGATGCATCGAGGTCTGAGAGGATGGTTAAATAAAAAGGTTTTCTCAAACCACTCCAAAAAGATGTTTGATAGGAGAACCCATATAAAGGCCAATCCTGTTCATGATTATAGCCGTGTAAATATATATAAATATATATATTTAATATATATATATATATATATATATATATATATATATATATATATATATATATATATATATATATATATATACATATATATATATATATATACGACTCAATTTACAAATTTATTCCATCCAGCAGATTTTCACAATGCGAAGATAATCAAGAAGATTATGAAATTTGATTTGGATTAAGAGATACCAAAATTAACGATAGTTCTTACATATCGCACCTCCGCTCAAATAGTGTCATAAGTCAAAAAATCAAACTTTCGAGTAAATAGCGTTTGAAAATTATACTAAGCAAAAATTTCAATTTTCGGGTCATAACTCAAAAACTAACAAAATTAGCGCTTTACGTTTTTAAGTAAGTTTAAAAGGTTTATGAAGATCTACCAAATGGTCGGGTAGGTAGCTTTAAAAGATATTATTTTTTTTATTTTTTTTTGACTTGTGACACTTTAGAGATAATAAAAGTAAATAATTTACAAAATATTGTCTTATTAAAGAGTTTTAAAATTACAAATTTTTTAAAATACAATTGTAAATATAAAAATTAGTGGTTGTCACTAACCCAGCATTATAATATACCTAATATAAACATACTTTTTAACCCTAGACGAGTTAAAAACTAATCGAATTTAGTTTATGTATTTCACGATTGCATACGTATGTAACTCGACTCTAAATTTATTTTTGTTAACTGTCCGAAAAGCAACTTAAATAAGTTGGTTCATGGTTGGTATGACAATGCAATTTTATTTTGATAAATTTAAGTAAGCTGCTACCAATTTCATCTGCACCTCGGTAGCCTTTACCCTCTTGCCAAAAGTAGCATTGAGTAATAGTTTGATTTACAATAGGTTTACAAAAATAACATTAGTAATGTTATTCTTTTTTCGTCCTGTATTTTCTGCCTTCAACTTGCTTATCGTGAAATTCATGTTCTTTAATTTGCTGTTAGAGTAAAAAACTGAAACATCATTCCGAGGTAACTGCAAAACAAAACATTTTGTTCCCGGAGTTGATTTCGGCATTTGATACTTGTAAAATTTATGGACAGACAACGTGAATCGTGAATATCTTACTTGGTTTGCAGTATTTAACAAAATGGGTAAGCTAGATAAGGATACACTTGTTCTGTAAAAAGATGAACTTTAACTGGATAATCAAGAACTTGAAGTACATGATGATGGTGAGCGGCGATGAGGAAGAACTTTTTTTCTTACTTTTTTACGTTCTATATTGTGATATGGATCTTTAACTGAATCATCTGTTTCTACCTTCCCAGTTCGTTGTTATAAACATTATGTTATAAACAATACTGTTGCCAAAATAAAAAGGACTTTTAGCTTTTCCTTATCATATATAATGTCCAAACTCATTTCAATATGAAAAATATAATAACTTTTGACTTACCTTAATTAAATAAACTGTCATATGTCGACAAAGTTCCCTATAATTTAATAAAAAATCAGATTATTTAAAGTTTTGTCCACACATGTACCGACATAAATCGACAACCAACATTCTATACAATATCCAGACAGACGAAACCCTTGCGCAAGCAGAGAAGTGACACTGTATATGTTTGATAAGACAATACTTTTACTTATCGATATATTGTCACGAGCTCAATATGGGGATAAATAATCATCCTATTTAAATGACATTATTTGAGATAAGATTTTGAAGCTTTCTGAAACGAATAGTGCAAAAAAGAGATTTTCATTTTTTTTGAGTTGTGACACTATTTGAGCGGAGGTGCGATATATGTAAACACACTAACAAATAAGACATTAAAATCCATTATTCAGAATTTCGAAAAATATTTAGATATTTGAAATTGTTTTAGAAAGTGTTAGTCATATTTATTTATAATGATTTAAATGGTAAATACATTGGAATTTACATGTTTTAGTTCATAAGTTTCAACAGTAGCGCCACCTACATAATTAATTATGGAATATTATTTAATATTTACTGTTAAATGTTTTAAGAATTAGAAGCATAGAATATTTTACCATAATGTTTAATCTTTTATTAATTATTAGAACTTATTATAAGGTATAAATAATATCATCTGTAAGTTGGTTATGAAATTGTAAATTACCCTCGCCTAAATATTATAGTGTAAAAATATTATAAAACGAGTTGTAAGGGCTGCTCTCGCCCATTCTATTACAAATGGTTGGATATTAAACATTGAAGTGCAAGTACCGTGTATTACTGAAACAAGTCTTAACAAGTCAGAAGTGTTCGACCGCTGTAGTATTACGCGCCACGTGTCGATATACACCGTTCGCAAGATATCCTGTCCAAGAATGCTGATGAAGATGGGGTGCTGCCACTGCCGTTGAAAAGCCACGAAAATAAGAAACGACGTTAAAGTTACGTCTAAGAATGCTGATGAAGATAGAGTGCTGCCAATGCCGTTGAAGTCACGAAAATAAGAGACGACGTTAAAGTTACTATTTGGGCCTTCTCCGAGTGCTACTGTAGTTACCTCAAGCGACAAGGAGTCGTAGATTTAAAATGATATTGCAAGTGCGTAAGTTTTTATTTTATTTTTTTTTTTTTTAATACCCACGTTTTGCGATCTGCTTAGCAGGCTAATTATCTTGCTGGTTATTCGGCAGCATGCTCAATATAGAATATTAATAACTTTGTAGCTTGAAGTTAATAGCACTACTATTGAATTCTATTCATCATATATATCATATTCACTATTAACCATATCCCGTTAAAGTTCAATCATATACGAAATACAATAAGAGCCTGAATATTTACCAAAACTTTACAGTGGTTCTAATACAATATCTCTCCATACATGTTTACATCGCTTGGAGCCTTTGGTGAAGACATACGTCGGAGATGGAAAACTCTAAACTACTACTTGACTGCTAATCTGGAAGGGAATTCGTTGCTGTATTATGAAAATCAACAACATATCAACATCACCTACAGCTACTGGAAGAAGAGGTCAACCAAGTACTTTCTTCCTGATCGCGGGATTGCAGTGCAAGCAAGCAACACTATACAACGATGGACCTGAATCTAACATTAAGGTGACAGATAAACTTTATTATAAGAAACTAGCCCTAGAAAAGTTTTGCATAATTAAGTGACCATGTGATTTATAATATTATTGTTACTACGTATACCAACTTTCAAAGCTTTTAAGACCCAGTTGTAGGTTAGAGACGCGATTTTTATTTTTTGCTTTTATTAAGTTTTTTTTAACTGACGCGGTAGTTGAGACTTGCAATATAAACGTAATGTTAGTATTTTAGATTACGATTTAGGCTTTAATGTCTTTATATATGACATAGAAGTGAACACTCTCAATGAAGGGGTAATATTCGGTTTACAAAATGTATGTAGGTTATTTAAAGAACGATTTCTAAAAAAAAAAGAAAATATCAGTCGTAAATGATTAAAATATAAAACCCAATATTAAATAAAAAGAAAAGGAATAACGTTAGATATTTTATATATATATATATATATATATATATTTTTTTTTTTAAAGTAAAAGCACTTAACATCATAAAACCATTTTCAAATCGTAATGATCCTTTTGTTTAAGATAGTAAGTAGTTCCTTATAGTATACACAATATGAATAGATAAAGTATAATTTTAATTTAAACAAATTAAAATGTACACTTGTCTCCTTTCAGAGAAATTAAAATTCTAGAATTTCTTATAGATAGACTTAAATGAATATGACTCGGTAAATATTGAAACTCTATAAATTTGGTAGGATCAGATCTAAATGGCCTTGAGGACCGTATGGAAATAATAAGCCAATGCTTTGACGCTATAGGGGGTAGATTTAGATATTATGTTTACATTTATTAAATAGGTAAAGATTTGAATTCACGATATTATTTTATTACTTCTGCAACTATATTTTATTTTGTTTTGCTAACTACTCCATAGATCTTAAAATATTTATATTTAATTTTGAATTTGTAAGTTTAGCATCGGGTTGCGATAGACGTTCGTTTTTAAAACCAAGTTGGATACTTGGTTATCCACGAGGATAGGGTTATGCCATATCATGTGGAGAAATTAAATTTTATGGAACCCAATAATATCTATTTTAAGAAGTTTCATTGGTTACTTTCATAAATCAAATTTGCTTTGACCATTTTTAGGTGGGTAAAAATAAAGTTTAAAAACGTTTAAAATCTGAACCGGTACTGTCTAAATATAATCCCGAACTAAACAGACTAATTCAATAATAACGCGTATGAATATGAAGCAATGATACTGGTATTTATTACTAAAACATATTTCTATTATCTTTTATTTGACCGTTTAAATTATTTACTAAGTGTTAAGTTCTCAGTAGTAGGTATCTGTATGAATTTATGATCCTTAATTTTGAATCGATTATTGAAAAGGTAAAACGCAATAGGTATTCCGAAATAAATTCGTTAGAATCGATAAATTATTTCATAATGATGATAATATAGGTTTAACATTTAGATCGATTTTAAACTAAACCAGTAAACGCGTACCTACATTTCGTATTAAATTGTAAAAAAAAAATAGAGCAAGCAATTAGGTCTTCTAAATCCCTATTAAAAGAAACTTTAAACGATATGCGTGGCACTCGATTATTTAATTTTCAATAGTATGTTAAAGAAGAAAAGAAATAACTACGATGAATTATCGATCGAGTACGATGATAAATAACACGCGTTTTTGAACTGTCAAATCGAGGAATTATATAAATCCACAGTAAAAGTTATACTAAACAAGAAATAATTGCACGCCTAAACAATATACCATAATTGACAGTTCAGACAGTTCAAATTAGGTATTTCAAATTGATGAACTTTAAAAAAAATATATAATTTTCTAGATTATGACTGTTTATTACTTAAAAATAGAATTATTATAAAACATGCCTCCTAAATATTCTTATTAGCAATATGAAACGTAAACACGTTAGACTTAAAGATTCTGGTAACTTGAACTCTAGACAAGAGAAACATAAGAAAATTAGCAAGGAGTATATATTGTCGTATCTTAGGGTATAAGAAGTAATATTATATATGGCACGGCCTTATAAAACCCCAAGCCCCAACCCTCTAAATTTCCAAGAATCGTATTATTTTCAGTATAACGTTTGTAAAATTGAATGCAGTTTAATTCTATTAAATAATTTATACTGTAGATAATAATAAAACAAAAATATAAAATACGTTTTGAATAATTGTGTCATTCATTGTTTCGATTATATAGTAAACTAGGTGTAGGTATACAATGTACAAAATTACGATTTCAAACTCGGAATAAAATTAATAACACTTTTATAACATATGATTGAAAATTTAATTGATTTACGTTTTAATGCTTTATAAATAAATTAGTGAATCATTAGATTTAGTGCAAATTAGAACAATTGGAAATAATAATATAAATAGTAAACTTCTAAAGAAATATGCTTGGTTTTATAATGTTGTCCAATTGTATGAAAAGTATCGTTACATCTTCAAAATAAAAAAGAGGACTACAAAAATTTTCTATTCCCACTAATGATTATTTTTATTTTTTTTTAGTTAGGAATATTTTCAATATTGATACGGACAGAGTCAATAAAGAATGTAAAAATATGAATTTTATTTATATTTATTTATAAAATCTTTATTATACAAAGAAATTTATACAATTGGCGGACTTAATGCTATATATAGCACTTGATGCCTACTAATTATCTAGAAGTACCCTCGACCCCTAACAATATATTACAATTTCTTAAATAAAAAGAAATATCTATTTTATTTATTTTATTTTAAAAACTTATTGCACATACAATTATTACAAGAAATTACAGTAGTAGGATGTTGATACAGTAAGAAATTTTTGTGCAAAGGCGGTCTTATCGCTAAAAAGCGATCTCTTACAGACAACCCTTGATGAGTAATGAATATTTGCAAGGTCATAGAATAGTGCAAGCATACTACAACGAGAATAAGAATTTATACATAAGGACACAATAAAAATAAAAACTATCGTTTTTTTAATTATATAAGTAATTAAATAATAACGATTATATATAAATATACACATACGCATATAATATAACCTATATATATATGGTATATACATACTTATGATAAAAATATATATTGCGTAGATAAATAATATTGCTTCAAACGATTTTTGAAAATTGACAGTGATTTAGAAGTTTGAATTTCTAACGGTAGGTCATTCCAGAGTAATATAGAGAAATATATATATAAATATTACAATTGTCGTGAATTTTGAATCGTGTTATGGTTAATAACTAAATGTAGCTTCCTTATTAACTACCTTTAAAGTATTTAAATTTTCTAAATCGGGTGAATGAACATTTTCTTAAGATGTAAAATTTAAAACTGTTTCGATAAAATACGAAATCATTTAAAATTCATTTTTCTTTAAAAAAATATAAAGAAACTAACCAAATATAACAATACAAACGTAATACAAAGTAAAAACAACCTGCTACTTCCAACAAAACCCATGCATAGTATGAATTTCAAAGTCATATATCTCTGTAGTCTGATCATTAATATAGCCTAACAAAATGAGCTTGGTTTGCTTTTATTAGTTAAAGATTTATTTGCTTAGAATGAGTTTTAAAAAGTTAAAATTAAATATATGTTCATAACAATGATATTAATAAGTAAATATTGAATAATGTGTTGAGTACCAAGTTGGTGTGTTACGTGGTAAAAATAAATGTAAGGTACCATGTTGGTGTAAAAATGATAACGTAATAACATGTTTGTGTGTCCCGTAGTAAAAATAAGAAATTGATGCCATGTTGGTGTGTCCAATAGTAAAGGTAAGTATGAAATACCATGTAGGTGTGTCCCGTGGTAAGTAAGTGGTAAGTAAAAGTATAAGAAATATCATCAATGGGCATGTCCCGTGGTTTAAAAAATAAATAAATAAGAATAAACTACCACATGTGTATGTTCCGGTGGTAGTAGTGAAAGTATAAGAAATACCATCAATGGGCATGTCCCGTGGTATAAAAAATAAATAAATAAGAATAAACTACCACATGTGTATATTCCGGTGGTAGTAGTGAAAGTATAAGAAATATCATCAATGGGCATGTCCCGTGGTATAAAAAATAAATAAATAAGAATAAACTACCACATGTGTATGTTCCGGTGGTAGTAGTGAAAGTATAAGAAATACCATCAATGGGCATGTCCCGTGGTATAAAAAAACAAATAATAAATAAATAAAAATAAGAATAAGCTACCACATGTGTGTGTTCCAGTGGTAATAGTAAAATTGAGATATATCCCATGTTGATGATGTGTGTCCATGGGCACCAGATCATAACGGCATGTCCGTTGATCTGGCTTTTCGTAAGCAGCCTGGTTTGTCCGGTGCAAAGAGAACAAGTATTTATGAACGATTATTATTATATATTATTATTATATATTATTATTATGATCATAACGGCATGTCCGTTAATCTGGCTTTTCGTAAGCAGCCTGGTTTGTCCGGTGCAAAGAGAACAAGTATTTATGATAAAAACGATTATTATATATTATTATTATATATTATTATTATATATTATTATTATATTAACGAGTATTTATGATAAAAATTATAATTATATTACGAGGAAGTAATAATATGTCAAAACGGCCGATAGTAAAGTTATATGTTGTATAAATGTTATGTTATTTCGCACATTAAAAGTATAATTGGATGTTTTTTTCTTGATGCATTGTAATGATTTGTTTTTCTCTATAACATTGTAAGATCCTTAATTCAGATGACCATTTGGTCTACTGGTTTCCAGAATGTTTATTAAATTAGAAATTAGTCATTTAATATATGATGGTTGGTAATTAAAGAAATTAATGATACAATTACGAGGTCGTAAGATTACAAATCAGGAAAGGCCGAGTGTTAGTCATATTTATTTATAATGATTTAAATGGTAAATACATTGGAATTTACATGTTTTAGTTCATAAGTTTCAACAGTAGCGCCACCTACATAATTAATTATGGAATATTATTTAGTATTTACTGTTAAATGTTTTAAGAATTAGAAGCATAGAATATTTTAACATAATGTTTAATCTTTTATTAATATTAGAACTTATTATAAGGTATAAATAATATCATCTGTAAGTTGGTTATGAAATTGTAAATTACCCTCGCCTAAATATTATAGTGTAAAAATATTATAAAACGAGTTGTAAGGGCTGCTCTCGCCCATTCTATTACAAATGGTTGGATATTAAACATGGAAGTGCAAGTACCGTGTATTACTGAAACATGTCTTAACAAAAGATAAATGAAGGACAACAATCACTACTTTAGTTTCTTCTTTCAAACGAAACCCAACATGCATACAGATTGATTTAAAGATCTAATAGAAATATATTTAAACAAAATAATTGTTCTATCAGCTTAAAGCTTAAGAACTTCATAAATAAAATATATTGGGAAGGTTGTTAAAGATAAGAACGGAAATATTAAACACAAAAATCACATCTCGGCTCATATTTTTTTTATAAAATTCACTTACAAAATATGATATCACACTTATAATATAATTGTTTTTGATAAAATATACATACGAGTAAATATTATATTTTATTCCTAAAATAATATTATACAAAGTTTATACCCATATAAAGTTTTCATTACTTTGTAGCCACAGAAACTTGGGAGTTGAGAAGACAATACCTGTTTTCACAAGTTTATACGAGTAAAATCTGGAACAACATTGATTCATTTTCACTATTTGACAATAATTTTAACTTTAAACATAGAATAATTACGTTTAACAGTTTTAGTTAGGTATTACTATTGGGACTTTTAATATTTTAATAAATTCTCTAATCATTTATTTACCCCATTATTTTACAGACCAGTTTTTAAATAAATATTTTTCAAATATTTTCAAATGTTTGCAATATTAATTTAAACGATCCGTGGTCCAGTTGCGACGTCAAAGGACAAATAATAGAAATTAATCAATGTTACATACTATACATTTTTTATTATTTCACCTTGATTTAAGAGATACTTTTTAACTTGGTTATTTTGATATTTTAATACTAAATTTAAATTTACTAAACGAACTATAATGTTTCGGGTACTTAGTGGTTCATTTTACGATTACCCTCACAATCAAATACTGAACTAAGAAAACATCTAAAGCCCTTAAATTCGTTCTTATTTCAAAAACTGAATGAAAAAAGGCTCTTATTAGGACGCCAATTTTTTCTGGGTTTTATTATTTAGCATAAGGAATGGCGGAAAATCATATATTCGTAATAAAACAAAACTTGTAAAAATAATTGCCCATTAAACCTTTATCAAAATTATTTGTTGAAATACTACAAATAAATTTAAACACAATGTGAAATAAAATGATAAATTAATTAGAATAGCAATCGCAATAAACATAGATATAGGCAGACACCTAAATAAAATAAAAACTTTGCCTTTGAAGACAGTCAAATACCTCATTTATATAAGGATCGTAGAATATCGGAAAATGTGGGGCAACCATTATACACAGCCGCCACCACACTATTGAAACGTTTCTCTTGTTATATTAAATGAATATTAAGACTTTACATTATATCTATATAATATTCGAGCAAATTTATTTTTCTTTGTCATCTTAAATATTTTGTTAATTAATGTTTTAGTGGGATAAGATTTGTTGATATGTGAGTCCATATAAACAAGGGAAAAACTGCAAAAAGAACCATGCATTATGTATTATTGGAAATATTTTATAATTTTCTCTTCTCTGTGTAATGTTAGTAAACATCAGTAGACTTTATTTCATGTTACTTATTTTAAGTGCTATTTGAGTGCGTGTAATATGTACGATAACTGAGGTACTAATGTACCTCATTAAGGTTCCAGTCTCAATGAAAACTGTAATATATAATGAAAATACTGAAATTTAAATATTTCATAAGAAGAGGTGAGTTGTTTTAGCGGAATGGGATAATCTGTCAGCTATTCCATTTATATATACATTTAGATAGTTGGTATATAATATACAGGTAAATTCAATATCTTCTAGTAAACTTTAAAAATATATAGATGCATAATAGGGCATAATTAATAACACTCATGTAATGTTGTTAGTGGCATTTCTACAAAGTTTGTTCAGATAGTTATTATTATGATTATTCTAGTGAATCTGTGAGCCTGCGTTGATTTAATGATTTAGAAGTGACAGTTTTAATTAAAAATAATTAACATATTTATTTTTTTGTTATATTTTTAATGTAATTGAAATTAAAATAAAGCACTACATGTAGCTTTTCTGGTATACTTAAAAAAATCTAAATTTCTCGTAATGTTGAGTTACATCTTATTATAATTATTATAATTAATATAAAATTAAAAAAAATATTAAATTTGAATTTGGAATCTGTTATTTTTATACGATGGTTCGTTGTGTTTTCTCATTTTAGCGTATGGACATTGTACAATATTTAGCGATATTAAAATGGAGTGGGGTGATAAAAAGAATAGAATCGCTGTGATTGCATTACACAAAGTAGGTATGGAACCAAATTAAATTTTAAAAACTCTCCATACACTTGGTATTAGTCAAATGTTTGTGTACCAGGCTACTAATAGGTACAATGAGACTTCCTCTGTTTGTGACAGAAAAAGATATGGCCGTTCACGTAGTGTTCGTACGAAAAAGGTGTTCAAAGAAGTAAGGGAAAGAATTCGAAGAAATCCTGTCCGAAAGCAAAAGATTTTATCTCGGGAAATTTAGATATCACCTAGACCCATGTCGCGTATTTTAAGAGATGACTTAGAACTTGCAGCCTATAAAAGACGCACTGGTACTTTCTTAACTGATAAATTGAAGATGAATAGGGTGGTAAAATCGAAAAAATACTAAAGCGGTACGCAAAGGGAGATCACAGGGAAGCTGGGAACCTTTGCTAATATCTTGTTTTTTTTGTGTTATTGTCTTGAAATACTTTTAAAATACGATCTCCTTGATGTTAACACGACAAGATCTTTTTGTAAATACTTTGGCTCAAAAAACCTCGATCTGGTTTTAAGCAATAAACATGTATTAAGAAATATCTCTAACAGGTAATGAAAATGCGATGGTTTCAAGGAACAAATTGGTACGTGGAGTAAAACATTAGTTAAGCCGAATCACATTAGCTGTACCTGTTACTTCTACGAAAATCTTGCAGATAATACTGGGAATATTGTGATAATTATAAATATAATCTTTATAAAAATTAAATAAAAGCAATAAATCTCTTGTGAAATAAATTTGATAATATAGTTACTTAAATAATTTAGGGATATGCTCATAATGAGCAATGGGATTTTCTGGTATTAAACATTTATTCTTATTTCGATACATTTTAATATTAGTCATTAAAAACACAAGTAAGGTGAAAAGCATTTCAGTAGTATAATGCTGCTTTGTTATACAATAGCAAAATAAATTTTAGCACTAAAACTCGGTATTTGTTCTCGCCCGCGGACACACACATATAAAAGAATCACAAACAACTACTGAACCACAAAAATAAGTTACTTTATTTATTATTTAGATTTTCATTTATACATTGTTAGAATAACTTCAATTACTTAAATAATATTGAAATAAGATTATTGAATGATTTATCATCAGAATATCAATCGATCATTTGGAAATCATTTCCTTTTATCTGATATTTATTTAGTATATAATTTTTAAGAATTATTGTGTGCTTATTAGACTATTCTTAAAACGTTTGATATATTGTAAATGTCTTTTGATCTATGATTTATGGCATTTTGTCCTAAATAGTATATAAATATATAAGTATATAGTAAATAAATAGTAGTAATTTCAAAGCACATATTATATCTTTTTGATTTGATTTTATTATAGAGCCCCTAATCAATATTACCTTAAACATTAATTGTATATATTTTTAAACTGATATTAGCAATCCATAATAACATAAACAAGCACTCTTATAATACATTGAAGATATTACAGAAAGTATTAAGTTTTATAAATTAACGTACATTATAAAACATTATAAAAAAAACTTCTGTAGAAATAAATAGTGTTTAACATTTCATGTATATAATATTAGAACAAAAACCAGCATTTTAGACAAATTCAGTTTTATTTATATATTCAGTTTTATTTTTTTCGATATAATATCGATAATCGATTATAAATAGAATTATAAATATTTGTTATTATTTTTATTATACCAATAAAAAAATACCTCTGTCTATTAAAGAATTTAAAACACATTAAATCAAATACATTTTGGCAAATCATTTTTGAGAAACTTTCAAAATTAAAATATTGTATGATGAGGAACTTATGATCAAAATACAACAATTATATTAATATATTATTTTTGAACATATATTTTATTAGAGAGATAAAAAAACTTGGCATATTATTGAGAAAATAATTATAATTAAGTTTTGACGATAGCGCTAGCATTGCTTAGTTTTGTAGCTATTAACTCGTACAAACTCGTTTAGTGTGTTTAGTATTAAGTGTACTATAGTACTTATGATGTACTGGCAGAGTAGAAGTTTAAAACTGTCGGGTCCGTGAATTATTCAACCAGAAATTTAAGTACACACTCTTAAGAACCATGTTTTATTCTACCTACTATGTAAATCAATGCTATGTTTTTATGTAGAGTATAGGTATACTAAGTATTAAATATAGAAAGGCATACATAAATTGTTACATTAATAAACATAATCAATGTTCTAAAATATAACGACATTATTACTATTCATATTTGAATATTTGTTTTGTTCCAAAAATATACAAAAAGTATACTAACGATATTGTTCGCTGGAATAAACGACGCTCAACAAATATTCATAATATGTGAAATATAAATATTATTGTCTATAATTTTATTAAAAATATTTAAAAATATCTTGTTAAAATGTTAAAAACATGATGTCTATTAAAAAGGTTTTCTCTACCATTTCTAATATAGCCATCTAAATACCCATAATCCTGGAAGAGTTTCCAGACTGATGTAAGTCGTTTGAGGTACGTGAGCTCTCTCAGATGGGAAGTGCAGTGTAGCACTCGGCTGTACTCATTGCGACTTGACTCTTGAGACTTGGGCTTAAACCGATTCAATTGATGTGGGTATTAAAGTATTTTTATATATAAAATAGAAATTACATTTTTTAAATTTATGTCTTTTGACAGCAATCATCTGTCCCGTTTTACGGTTTGTCAAGTCATCCAAATTTCGAAAATATATCAATATGAAATAAATCCAAACTAGGTGTGCTTTTATCGTCGTCAAATTTTTCATCAGTCAATATGAACGACTATTAATTATGGTGGAGTTATAAATTGAATAATGTAAAATAAACAGAGTTCCCATTTTACCGAAACTTCCTAATATATTATTCCAATATTTTCTCTTTAGAACCTAAATTGCATGTTAAGCAAATTTCAGAGGAAGTTGACCAATGCACTTTCCAATGCACTGAAGCATGAAGGTCTTCCTGTGTTACTTCTTATTTAGTAAGGCTGTATATACACAGAAAAAAATTTACTTTCTTAAATATTTTTGGCTAATTTCAATAACAATCATAAGAGGTTTGAGCGACCCCTTTTATTCTTATCATAATAAAAGTTTGTTTACAAGACAATACAAGAATAGAAATAATAATAATAGTATGTAACAATTTCAGCAGCCTCCCTGTTCCTATGGTTACGCCCTGCTCAAGTTGAATTAAATTCAAAATGCTATGTCACTTTTATTAAAATTTATTCTTGTGTAAGAAATTAACATTTTGTTAAAGGAATCATACACTAAACTGTTCATTTTGAGTTTTTGTTATGATTAGTAAAAAGCTCATTGCCGATACTAAATTAGTTGATTTCAATCACTACAGCATAGAAAATATTTATTTCAACTATTTACCGCCTTTTTAAGGTCAGTACGTCCCGATAATTGCTTTTAAATATCAATCATTGAGAAAGATATATAAATTTGCACGTTTATATATAACTACAAAAATGGTAAAACTTACATAGTACAGAAATATAATTATAGTTAATAATATAAAGCACTAGTTTTATTGAAAGCTATAATGTAGTGTCTGCACAAATAAAAATTTGCAATCATCTCCATCAAATTAAAATATTATTTTCAAGCTTTAAATGTTACTCGCTAATAAAAGCCTTTTAAGCAAGACGTGAGATAGCTGAATACAGTTTGTAAAGTTTTAGAAAGTCATCTCTCTCCGCCTTAATGAAAGGATGGAATTATATACCCATCCAAAATACCTTATTATACTCGAAGCATCTAAGAGAAGTAGAAGTTATTATTAATTCTATTACATATTCTTAGAAATATTTAATTATAATAATTTAAATGGTAAATACCTCGGAATTTACATTTTTCATAAGTTTCGAAATAGTATAGAACAGTAGCACCTTTTTTTTTAACGTCAAGAATCTTCATAGATACACTCCTCCATCCAGGGGAGGATGTAGGTGGTTATGTTAGACTCCTACTCACTAAACTCGACGATTGCCGCCGCCGTCATAATGGGACACCACGGGATCACTTTCGCACTCACCGCGATGCCCCGACGTGATCCACGGAGAGGGCACCCCGCAACGAGGAACACCCATCCCTTTTTCGCAGGCTTGAAAGATTGTGGAGGGATCCCCTTTCCCCCACCCAAGCCTGCTGCCTCTGAAGGGGGCCGAGATCCCCTTCTGGCCGGACTCGGACAACAGTAGCACCTACACAACGCCTACCCAACAAAACTAATTTATTCAATGTTATTACAACTTTATAGAAACTTGGTTGAAAGGTTTTATAAACAATGTGAAATGGTAAATTTGTAATATCAAGCTCTAGAGCAAAATGCATCGCTCTATGGAAAACTAACAAAGGAAATACCGATGAATCATTCATGTCCTTTGCGTTTAAGAATGTTTTAAGAAATTTTTGGTTTAAATTAAAGTTAAATATTACAAAGAAATTGTATTATACAGACTTACATGTAAATCAAGAGAAAATAAAAGAATGATATCTCCTTTTTTAGAGAAATGAAGTTTGATTTCAGCCAGTGTTGATGAATTTTCAATGTATAAAAAATAAGTACACATATTAAATAAACATATAAAAAAATCCATTCTACATATATAAAATGAAATCATAATTTATATTATATTCCTTGCAAAGGTCGGTTCTTTTAAACTAATTATGTCCTTCTTTACCATATTTTATTTTACCTTTAAAGTAAAAATAATAATAAATAAATGCTTTTACATAATATAACATTATAAATTTTTGACTTATTCTTATAATTATTTATATTAGTAACATATATTACTTAGAAATTAACTTCCTTTAATAAAAATAACAATAAATAATTAACTCATCGCTCTATGACTTATTATTCTTTTTTGCATTCATCTTTTATTTTCTTTTTTTATTTTTTTACTCTATGTAGTTCATATAAAACTAATGAGATATCTGTAGAAATTAGAAAGTAATATCTTGGAAAATACAGATAAAATTTAAAAAAAAAAACACTTTCATGTCGTTTTCGTTATTTAGAAATAAAGAATAATTGAATATCTTTTACAGGTTTTTTTAGGTGGTGAAATCCAATCGGATAATAAGCCGTCCCGGTGGAGACGACCTGGTTATGCCGGATTCTAATTAGCTAAAACTCCACGGTGCCTTTTCTTCGCCCTATGCCTTTTTTTTTTTTTTTTTTTTTTTTTTTTTTTTAACGTCTGGAATCCTCATGGATACACACCTCCATCCTGGGGAAGATGGAAGTGGTTATGTGAGACTCTTACTCACTAAACCAGACGGTCAACACCTCTCCGTCGTAATGGAGCGCCACGGGAACGCTTGCGCACACAACCGCGTTGCTCCGACGGAAGGCCGCGTGAGCAGCCACCACCTCCATGGAGTGACGCGCCCGGTTGACTTGAGCGCGTCCCACTCCGGGGCTTGTTGAATGGCGAAGGGCTCCCCTGCCCTCCACCCAAGCCGGCCGAGCCAAATCAGGACTCCCTCAACGAAGAAGGTGTCCCGATCCGACTCAACCTCCCGGGGCCGGACCCCGTCCGAAAACGGACGTGGTCCAGCCAACGAAGCCCTCCCTAGGAAGAGCTCCGCCGCCACCTCGCCCGGACTAATCATCGTCAAGCGCTATTGTACCTGACGATGTCTATTCCGGGCCATCACCCTATCAGCGCAACGGCCTCCCCCTCAGCAAGAAAGAGACCGCCACGTACCCCCCACACAACCACGGGACCGCCCCACAGTCCACTCTGCGCACAGAGAAGTACCAGGGGCGACCCCGCTGCTGTCCCCGGTAGAGAGGGCCTGCGCCCTCCCACCCTTAGTGCCCAGGCCAAAAGGCCCGAGCCCACCTCGCAGACAGACCACCCCGAAAGGCAGCCTGCCCGCCAGCCAGCCATGAACCGGGCACAAACCCCCATGGCCGACCGCGCCGAGTATTAGCCAACGGCTAATGCAAACCCGAAGGATCACATTAACCGTTGTTGCCCAGGGAGCACCGACCCGTACCGCTTCCGATGCCACCGGACTAATCCGAGCAACAAGGGAAACAGACGGGCACACGAGGAGGTTCCCGGCGACGGGCCCCCATTTCTTCGCCCTATGCCTGGGCCGCGGGTACATCCAACTGGCAATCTGACCTGGTGACGATGCTATGTCATCAGACCCCTTTTCGGTTGAAATGGAGAACAGCACAAAACTAGGTAGATAAATCCCTTTAATACGAATGCTTGGTTACCTTGGTTACATGAATAAATACTGAGTCGACCAAAAACTATATTTAAAATAAGAGCCTGAATGAGACCTTACTATTATAATATTACCACGTTTACACGTTTTTATAATTAACTTATTTCGGCGGTGTTTGAAATACTCAGCATTAAAATAAGAAAGAAGAAGAATAAGAAATTATAATCATTTCTTTTATGCCATCATGGACATTAGTTGATCTGAGACATTACATTTAGACATAATATTTAAAACTTAAACTCAAAATGATAATTTATTACTATAAATCTCATATAATTTGATATATGTATACAACTTTAAGTCTGAGTTCGTGGTTATTGTAAACGAATTGCTGTGCGTTTTAAAATAAGTGACTCTTAAATACAAAAACATCTAATTGTTATTTAACTTCCTCAAAGTAGTATATACATTTAAGTAAAAAGCATTTATGTATATCCGTAGCGGTTGGCTACAACTTAAATTCTGTAAATCAGTATAGTAGCTGTTGCGCTAACGCTAACAGTAACCTCGTGCATTCGAACAATACTGCGCTTACACAGAATAATATATTTATCTAAAACTTTGATTGCGTATACCATTACTATGCAAACTTAACCACTTTGGTGTGCATAGTACTACGCTTGATCTTATTGCCTCTTACCTGAATCAAAGAGTTCCGACGGTTGATTTAAATAATTGTAAATCAGCTGGCTCTTGCTGAAATGGGTGTTTCATAAGGATCTATTTTTTACCCCTTTTTATTTTTACTCTATGTTAATGACTTGCCGTCTTTCAGGATTATGTGACATTGTACTTTTTCTTGTCATGTTTTCTTCATTGGTTTGAAATTTATAATTTGGTTTTAAATACTAAAAAAAATAATGCATGGAATTTACACTTCCTAATGTTAAAAGTCAAAAATGTAGTTTGCTCCTTAACAAAGAAGTTAAGAACAACAAGTAAATTTGATATATACACATGTAACACAAAACAACGTTTAGACACAACTTTAGATAAAAAGCTTCGATGAAATCTCATCTCTCTAAAGTCTCAGGAAGTCTCAGCTCAGCCGTCTTTGTTTATTTGTAATTTTGTTTATTAATCAAAAGAGTAAGACAACTAACTGACATTAATACGGCTTGACTCATTTATTTTAGTTATTTTCACAGTTTTTTGTTTTACAGCATTTTACTATGGGGCAGTGCTGCCGAATTTAATTCTTTATTTGTTCTACAAAAAGAGCTATACGGGCTATTTGTAACTTAAAAGTTTGAGATTCCCTGAGAGATAATTGTTAAAGAAATCGATATTCTTACGGTTGCTTTTCAGTACATTTTTAATAACATACTATATATACGCCAAAATTTCAATACTTATATTAAAACAAATTTACTTACATTAAAAAAAAAATATTAATTATATTATTATTAATACAAAAACTTACAAAATAGTTTATTGATATTTAGATAATAGTTGATTAATATTCAAAATGTTTCTTAAATACAAAAATAATAAAATTGATATTAATCGTTTCTTAAATACCAAGTTTTACATATTTGCTAGCGTAGAATGTAAAAAAAAGTAAAGTCGGACACCAGTACAAAAATATGCTTTTCATTTCTTAGGACCAGTACTTGTTGTTAAAATGAATATCATATTACTATCTCTTTCTTTACTCCTGATAACATGAGAGTAAATATTGCGACCATCGCGATCGGTGTAAAAGCTTAACAAGCACATTAACAAAGCAACCTCACATTCGCGTGACAAAGGAATTTATAATTTGTGTTATCAAACTCAGTTTACTACACATTGTGAGAAATTTATATAGTCATTTTTATTTTAAACAAATTTAATTGCACCTTAGAATATTAATTGTTAAAATACTAAGAAATAATTATTTTTTTTCAAAATTGTCAAATGAAAAATAAAAATTTTAATCGGCCTGGGTTAATACGACTAAATTATAATTTTTGTACTTAGAGAGAAAAAATATTATTTTTCAAAATTGTGCTATTCATTGAAAATAATAAAGAAATTTAGTCGAATCTACTCAGGCCGACTTAAATTTTAATTTGTCAAAATGTAATCCTATTACTATTTTTTATAATAAGTAAAGTTTGTGAGGATGTTTGTTTCTTACTTTTTTACAAAGAACTTGCCGTTACGAATTTAGATTACTAATATATAGCTTTCTGTAAAAGCACAAAGTTTTGTTTATGGTGAAGCAATTCTTAGATATTTTAAACTACCTAGATATAGATTCATATGAATGTTTACTTTACTTGTTCTTAGATTGACTGATTTTTACTTGTAACAATATATTTATTCTTTATTTTATATTTTAAAAATAAAGAAATCATAAACCCTTAGGCATAGATTTCGCAAAATCCTGTCTATATTCGATATATTACGCAAAAATTAACCTCTATTACTTAATATTTCAGTGTCATAGCCCCTGTTGTTTTAAATTTTATATAATTTGTAGTCAGATAGTGATATTTCGCTTTTATTTACATATGTTTCTTTCTATACATGGCACCTACAATTGTTTTGTAAGTCTGCACAAATCGCTTTGAGAGCCACTCACACGAGCGACGACAGACAGATTTTCTAAGTGCTGTATAATCCTTAGCATAGGTTGCTCGCTCGAACTACATCTACAGAGGACTAGCTGTGTTGTAATATATATGTGGCATTATAATTAATAATGAGATAAACTAATATTTTTGAAAGAAACTTACGTCACGTTAATTTCATTAACTCTTAAAATTTATTGTTATAATTTTACATACATTGCAAATATTCAGATTCAAAAATAAGTGAACAAAAATCCAATACATAAATCATTAAATCTTATTAATATTCAACCGAGTTGTTTAGTAAAATAAATTATATACTCGTACTTCGGCAATATATTATATATCGTCTGAATAAACACATCATGACAAACAGTAACCTGTCTGTGCAGGCAACTTTGTAAGCAATTCACACTATTGTTAAACATGGGATGACCATCATACATACATACGCATTCACATTAATTCATTTATGTTTCGCATGAAACTTTTTTTAAAATTAGAAGTTTGATTTACACCAATATTTGTTATACCTTCGTTATCCATTATTACATGTTAAATACCTTTTAAACGATTGCCTTAGCGTCACTTGTATGTAAGTTTGTACATATGCGAATCATCGGAGGGGAAATTAACTGTGATAGCGTTTAAAACACATTCTAATACGATTCGAATCTCTCACCTATAACGTATCGTATCGTTAGATACTAACCTATGATAGGTAGGTACTACGTTCAGCTATCACAACTGAAAAACTTAATAAAAATATTAGTTTAGATGAAATACTTTGACAAATAGGCGGAATATTATGAAACAGCTGTGACATTTAACATATAGTGTCAGCAATAAATTTACAGGTACTCAAGCTCGTTGCGCGGATCATGATGGATCATCGTATCATTGAAAACTGAGCCGTTTATGGAAGCGATCAAGATTGATAGTTCCACAGTCGATTGTTCATAGATTAGGGCCAAATCATTTGTTACGTATTATACAAATAATATATCGAGAAGTTATTGCTCGGGACGGTTTCCCAGAGGATCCGAATCCCTAACCGTATCAGTTTATTTTTTATTTTATATTTATATAAATTTAAATAAGCTCATCATGGCTATACATGTTTATAGTATTAGATCTCTCTTACAGCAAAGAATCGCAAACGACAGTCGTTCTATTCTTTAAAGCACTTTATGACACTGTTCACAAATACACTAAACTGTTTACCATTTAAACTCTTAATTATCACTGTTACACAACTTAGTTTCTCGATCTCACACTCAGCGGTTTATTATAACTGTTACACTTTTATCACAATAATACCACCCCACAACTTGTACTCCCAATTTCACACAATGCCTTCTCTTAACCGAGCTGCGATTTATATACTTCTTATTCTTAGTCAAATCAGTATCCAATATTACATTTATTTTATCAATTAAACTTCTATACAGACATTCAATTGTTTTAGTCAAATCAACAAATTATATCTTTATTTTTAGTCAAAACCAAACTACTACATGTATAAAAGGTAACAGCTCGGCCATCCTAAACATAACGAGTCCGCTCGTTATCAAAAACCATTTATTTACAATATTAATTCTGAAGTAATTTGTAAATCTAATTATTATAATTGTAAATTCATAAAATCTAATCTAAAGTCTATATATTATGATACATTAATATTTATACATTTTTCGGCCATCATATATAAATAATTGGTCCTCCAATTTAGAGAATGTTTTGAAATTTATAGACTTAACAATTTCAACTATAATAATCAATTGGTATAAGTTGTCTGATTACGTGTTCAATCTGGCTCAGCAGCCTCTTTCAAAAAAAAATCTACTGGACACAAAAATTTTGCCTCATAAATCATAATCATAGTCATAGTCATAGTCATAGTCAGTTCAATATCCTCAATGTACCAAATACTACTCAGAAGTTGGCTTATCGGCCTCATGTGAGTATTTGATCTTCTCAAACGCTACTCAAAAATTGGCTTATCGGCCTCATGTGAGCGCTTGATGTCCCTATACCTCAAATGCTACACTCATCATTTGGCTTATCCGCCTCATGTGAGCATTTGATGTCACTATTCATAGTCAGTTCAATATCCTCAATGTACCAAATACTACTCGGAAGTTGGCTTATCGGCCTCATGTGAGTGATCAGACAACAAAACCCTCATCCACATAAAATACTTTTTAGAAAACAATTCAAAGTAATTACTTTTATCATCTTATTATATTCCACATATTAAATATATTGAATTAATAAATAAATATGCACATGTAATAGCTAAGTTACCACATTTCCTTTTGGAGGCGAAGACTCGGCAAAAACAACCCGTGATCACAGATGAATTGGAACTGCCCAATTGTATTTTCTTCATTGCACGTTAAACTATTTTTCTTGATGCGAGCTGCGAGTTATATACTTCTTATTCTTAGTCAAATCAGTATCCAATATTAAATTTATTTTATCAATTAAACTTCTATACAGACATTCAATTGTTTTAGTCAAATCAACAAATTATATCTTTATTTTTAGTCAAAACCAAACTACTACATCTATAAAAGCTAACAATAGATATTTTCAAAAATTTTAAATAATAATAATATCAGGACAAATTACACATATTGATCTAAGCAAATTATTTGCTTGTGTTAAGGGTGTTAGACAACGATGCAATTACATAGAAATACACATATAAATACTGAAAATATATTTAATAAACAACCAAACCCAGAAACACAGACATCTATGCTCATCACATAGATGCCTGTCTCCGCGTTACACGTTAGGCGTCTGCGCTAACCACTCGACCAACGGGGCGGTGATATTTTATTGTAGGGTCTAATAATATGACTAGCTTACCATAATGTTACTTGACGTAATTTTCGAGATTGATATGTTATTACCACTTAATAATCTGTAAAACGACTGCGAAAGTACTGACTTTCTGATGTTTTGAACCTGGTACTACTTTATATGTAATATTTAAATTAAGAGAAGTATTAGCATAACACGAGTTCTATGACTTAATGAATATAGTAAGAAACGTTTCATTCACAAAATGCATTCTTTTTAATTTTTGCTATGGGTGTCCCACGTTGGGTGCCATTAAAAACTTTGACTTTGTTAGTCTTACTTTAAAATGTTATATACTTTCTTACAAATTATCAAAGACTAATAAACACAGACATACAGATTATTAATAGTTGAAGTTTCGAAACAATCTTATGAAAGTACAGTGTCATTTATAATGCTGATATTTTAATTAGCAATGATAATAACTAATAGAAACTAAACAAATTCTAAACAACCGTAATACTAAATAAAGATATAGTTTACATTGTAAAATTTCCCTCATTAAATAATTTACCAAGTTTATAAAAAAGAACGATCTAGTGAGAATAATCCGACTATTAGAACTTTAGAATAGTGAATTTATATTATAACATAATATTTAAAATGCTAATAGATATTACAGACTATCTATCTTGGTGGTAGACCATAACATCGGGTCGCCGGCAAAGTTACCACCCATCGGGCAAAGTCGTGCCGCAAAGCGACCTAGTCGTGTTCCGGCACGTTGCTCGATGAAGCCGTATATGGGAAATGGGTCTGAACAGCTGCGGTACGTTGGCGAACCGGTTGACGTCGAGTTGGTGTTTGTTTTGTCGGGTGTCTAGTCGAGGAGGGTAGCGGGATCCGAAGCGACGGCTTTCCGCTGGCCGCCCGCAGATAGTTGGGGGCCCAATTAGTGGGTTAGCCACCCACGAAAGGCTGCCCCGCCAGCTGCGAAAAATCCCAGGGTGGCTCCATCGTGCTGGTTGGCGACCAGGCGAGGAGGCCCGATGGCGATCCCTGGGGGGGTTCGGGCGTCCCCGCAGTCTCCAGGCTAGCCTCCCAGCGGCAAGACATCACCAATTTCGAAGTCGGGTTTGATACGTACCGCCTCGTTCAACTGCCATTTCCCATCCCTATTCACTTTTACCATGAAGAAAAACCAAAAAAGAAAAAAGTTTGTACAGCGGTTGCACTCCTCCTCATTTAAAGTGCACCTCAGTAATATTAGGGGTTTGCACTCTAATATCTTACCTGTCCATCACCACCTGGAGACAGAACAACCGCACCTGTTCTTTTTGACGGAGACGCAGATACAATGTCCCTTAAGCGCTGCGCACCTGGATTATCCCGGATACACGTTAGAGCACAACTTTCGCTCACGTGCCGGAGTCTGCGTGTATGCGCGGAACGACCTCTGTATCCAGCGTCTCCGTCACCTTGAAGACCCCACTTTTTCTTCTTTATGGGTTTTAGTAGACACAGGAAACGAAAAAATCCTGTATTCTTGTGTTTACCGTTCGCACAGCGGTGACCAGGAGACAACTAGATTATTCGAGTATCTCGGTGAGGCTGCTGATATGGCTCTGCATCAGTTCCCTTCGGCGCAGCTCGTCTTTCTGGGGGATTTTAATGCCTGTCATCAGGACTGGCTCTTCCCGTACCAGAAAACCGACCATGCTGGAAGAGAAGCGCGGAACTTTGCGTTGTCCTTGGACCTCTTTCAGCTGGTGAAGCAAGCGACAAGGGTACCAGATGTGGTAGGCCATACAGCCAATTGCCTGGACCTTCTGCTGACAACTGATCCGGACAGGTATCGGGTAGAGGTTACCTCTCCCTTGGGAACCTCCGATCACTGTCTGGTGAAATCTGTGTTTACATATTCCCCACCAGCTTTCGAACCTCATGGTGTTAGGCGAGTATGGAAATACAAGTCAGCAGATTGGGATGAGATGCGGCACTTTTTTGCGTCTTATCCTTGGCGGCAGGTATGCTTCTCTTCTTTGGATCCGTCGAGTTGCGCGGATGCTATAACCGATGTGGTGCATCAGGCAATGGAGTATTTTATTCCTTTTGCTGACGTACCCATCGGTGGCAAAGCTCGCCCATGGTTTAATGCCGAATGTGGTCATGCTCAAGACCGAAAACATTCGGCATATCTCATTTGGGCTGATGCTCGAAGCCGCAAAACTCCGGATGTAAGTTCGAAGAAGAGAGCCTTTAACCAAGCTGCCAAGTCCTACAAAAAGGCATTGCGGAAGGCTCGTCTCGATCGAATCGCTAAGAATGGCGAAAACCTCTCTGCCAGACCAACTGGCAGTCGAGCTTTCTGGTCTCTTGCGAAAGCGATCGAGTCGAATTTCTGCCAACCCTCACTGCCTGCTCTGCTGAAGCCGGATGGATCCCTGGCCCACACAGCAACAGAGAAAGCGAACGTACTTGCTTCTCTGTTTGCTGATAATTCGCATCTAGACACTGGCAATGCTTCTCCAGCTCATCTTCCTCACTGCGGTATTTCGATGCCTGAAATCCGCATCACTAACAAAGAGGTATGGAGAACATTGTGTCGTTTAGACGTGAATAAAGCCAGTGGTCCTGATGGTATACCAGCCATTCTGCTCAAGACATGCGCAGCTGAGTTGTCTCCTGTACTGACACGTCTGTATCGTCTCTCTTTCATGACTGGAATAGTGCCGAAATCCTGGAAGCTTGCTAATGTGCAACCCGTGCCCAAAAAAGGCAGCCGTGCCGACCCTGCCAATTACAGACCGATTTCAATCACCTCCATACTCTGCAAGATTATGGAGCGTGTATTGAACTCGCGCCTACTAGCATACCTAGAAGGTAACGATCTCCTCAGTGACCGACAGTACGGGTTTCGCCGTAATAGGTCTACTGGGGACCTCCTAGTGTATGCTACTCACATTTTAGGCGAGGCCATCGAGAAGAACGGAGAAGCGGTCGCCGTCTCTCTGGACGTCTCGAGGGCATTTGACAGGGTCTGGCATGCGAGTCTTATAAGCAAGCTTTCAGCGTACGGTATATCTCCTGGTCTGATCGGCTGGGTAACGGACTTTCTGAGCCACAGATCTCTCCGAGTAGTTGTCGACGGGTGTTCCTCGGAACCCTTGACAATAAATGCCGGAGTGCCTCAGGGGTCCGTTCTTTCTGCAACTCTGTTTCTGCTGCACATTAATGATCTGTTGAAGCCCGGTATCTATGGGTATGCAGACGACAGCACAGTTGTAGAAAGATATCTGCCGAGTACTCGGGCTAGTCGAGATCAAGTACAGTCTGAAAGAGAAGCCATGGTGCAACGTTTGAATGACAAACTTCAGGCAGTCTCCGCATGGAGCAATGCCAATCTTGTCAAGTTCAACGCCACCAAAACGCAGACGTGTCTATTCACCGCCAAAAGGAGCCCTTTCACCTTGGCTCCTACTTTCCAGAATGTATCCTTGGAATACAGTGACCGGCTTCAGTTGTTAGGCTTAGAGATTTCCTCGAACCTCAACTTTGGTCGGTTCATTGAGTCCAGAGCAAGAGCAGCAGCAGCAAAGCTTGCCGTTCTGGCGAAGGTGCGACAGTACTTTACACCGGGACAGCTTCTTGTTTTATACAAAGCGCAGATCCGGTCGTGTGTAGAGTACTGTTGTCACATATTTGCTGGTGCCGCAAAGTCTCATCTTGCCGTTCTGGACTCAATTGAGAGGCGAGCAAAGAGGCTTATAGGCGATCCCGAATTGGTCGGAGCCGACCTCCAAAGCCTTGAGCACAGGCGTAGAATTGCTAGCCTCTCAGTATTCTATAGGATACATTTTGGTGAGTGTGCGCAGGAATTACACAATTTAATTCCCCCGTCCCCCTTCCATCACCGGACGTCCCGACGCACGGCAGGTTTTCATCCTTTTGTTGTGGACATTCCACCTGTCCGAACGAAGCGCTTTGCTTCCTCATTTTTACTGCGTACAGCAAAGGATTGGAACAGCTTGCCTGCGTCGGTATTTCCGACCGAATACAATGTGGGTGTCTTCAAGCGAAGAGTGAATAGGTTGCTAGGGTAATGCGCCTTACCACCTAAGACTACATTCCACTTACCATCAGGTGGAATGTAGTCAAGCATTGCCCTAGAGAACATAAAAAAAAAAAAAAAAAAAAAAAAAAAACTGACTGGTCTACCAAAGCGTAAAAGAGTCTGGGGGTCGTAAACTGGAAACTGGATATCGGTTATTTCCTATGAATTATCCAGGGTTGATTCAATTTAATTTTCTCTTTAACAGTATTTAAATAGGTTTATATAAAAAAGTCATTATGAAGTGAGATTTTTTTGAATGAATTAATTAGAAAACTAGTTAGAGATTTAGTTATGTGTTGTGTGAATTTGGAAATTTGTAAATACTATAAAAAATATACTTATTTTTGTAAAAATATTTCGTTCCTGGTTTCCAAATTATAATAACTAATACATATATGTATACGATGTATTTATACTCAATATAAGCGATGATTGTGTACATATAAGCTGCAAATTAGTTAAGTTTAGATTATTAGTCTATATTGCAATCTACTGTTCGTTTCAGTTTTTATATATAGTATTGCTTGACTCTACTATAGCTCATAATGTTTTACAAACTACTTTTATTTATGGCAAACTTTAGGAATCACGTGTTCAGTTGTAAATTGTAATGGTAAAAGCGCCCGATGGTCAGAGTGCAAAGATGCATGATACTCTTATGATTATATATAATCTATGAGACATTTATGATTATGAGACATTTAAGAGTTAAGGATTCTGAAATATATTTATTCTATTTAATCAAATAAATATTTTAATTTCTACAAAATATTATATATTTGAAAACATAACAGACTAATTCATCATTATTATTCTATTATAACCAAATCACAACTGCCAAATATAAATAGTTATCGCAACGAGACATACGAATAAAGCAAATAATATTAAAACATATATTCTATACCATGCTTGGTATAAAGGTTGTAAAGCAGAGAACGCTTTACGCTACACTAATAAAGGAAGTACATTCAATGACCTCATACGATGTCCGATGTAGAAATATCAAAGTATATTTAACTACGTATTTCATGCTTCAAAAACAGTACTTTGAAAAATATCAATGATGTCATCAATATAAGTTAAGTAGTTACAGTTACAGGTAGATTCAAAATATTATTTAATCATATGCTTAATACAAATATAATAATTAATATATTTTTATTAATTAATTTGCCACGTTTTTTTAAATCTTGTCGGCTTAAGGTCTCTCAAATGTCTTAAATCAATCTGCTGGAATCTGCACACCGGCAGTCATAACGGGTGGAATAAACCTCTATAAAATATAATAGTTAAACATAACGCAATTTAACTTTCATTATGGAATACTTACGTATATTATATATTTTAAACTAAGCTGATCATATTACAACATGATATCCATTAAAATATATAGCAATTATTATTTTATTGTTTATACCAAGAAACTGATTTAGTTCATAAGCAAAAGTTTAAAAATAATTAACCATTCGCATTAATTAAATTATATTAATGTTAATAACAAAAGTTGCGATCAGTAGAATTTAATAAGTTACTTTTGTTTCCATTGGTAAGGAAAGTGGTATCTGTAGTTATCTTAAAAATTACTTTTTTTATACAAAACTAGGTTAATGCTTGACTACATTCCACCTGATGGAGAGTGGAGATGTAGTCATAGGTGGTAAGGCGCATTAGCCTAACAACCTATTCACTCTTCTCTTGAAGACTCCCACATTGTATTCGGCCGGGAATACCGACACAGCAAGCTGTTCCATTCCTTCGGTGTACGCATTAAAAAAAACAAGACATAGCGCTTCGTTCGGACAGGTGGAGTGTCCACTACATAAGGATGGATACCTGCCGTCGCGCGTGCGTCGGAACGTCCTGTGATGGAACGGGGACGGGGGAATAAAATCGTGTAAATCCTACGCACACTCAAAATGTATAATATTATTATTAAACTGGAAAACATATAACGAAAAACAATTCTACGTTAGTAGTCTCGATAGAAACTTTCCAGATGTATATGGAATTAACTGAGTGAAGTATACCATTGTCGATCACATGTCGCTTATGATATAAATGCCTTAGACCAAATGTAAATGAAATCAATTTAAAACAAAATGTATTGTCTATCTATGTTTAATGCCTCAAAGTAATTTATTTATAATACTAAGCAATATTAAAGTAATATGTAATGTATGTAGGTCGCAACGTAAATTGGTGCCCAAAATGGGGCAACTCAAATACTCTCAATCGGGATGGCTTCGTTTACATTTCATGAATAACGTAATCTAGCAATAAATACTACATTTATTTTATACATTTACTTAAGTCTGTAGATAATGTAAATCAATACAATATAGGATGTATAATATAATACGTTACTTTAAGCACCTACTTACATTTCAGAAACTCAAAAATGTACATCTCATATGAACTTACAGACTTCTCTCCACGTAAACATTGTAACGGTCTAGATTTCACTTGTCAAGTATATTTAGTTTATCAGTAGGTAACAAAGAATATAAAACCAATGTATAAAAGATATTTTGACACAAACCAAATATTAAACATTATATTTTTATTATTTTTAAATGAAAACTAGGTAGATGTTATGTTTATTGTTGGTTGAAAATGTTTATATATGCTTTAAAAATACTTAATCTATATCGTTTAGAAACTATTTATTTAATGCTTTTTAAACGAATAGTAACGTATAAAAATAATAATCTAGTTCTAAAAAGCAGATAAAATCCTATAGAAAAGGAATAGCAGAAGATATTAATCTTAAAGGTCAATAAAAAGTAGTTCAATGTTTTACTCCTGGTCAACATTTAGAACGTTGAATGGCCCTAATTATAGGGTAACCATTTTACACAGCCGCTGACCGCAGTCGTTTTGTTTGAGTTTAGTTTTAAATTCGCTCTGGTATATGATTGTTTAAAACACAAATAGTAAAATACACAGGTTCGGTGTCGTTCCAACTTTGTTGTCAACATTATGTTCTTAATAGCTAGTAAATATTTATTAAACAACCATTTCAAAATATTGTAAAAACATGGTCTACAAAGCTACGAAACACATCGATTCTTAAAATGAGGGCAGATTAGATTAATTGCATTTGTTAACATTTGCATTATTGAATTATTATTACGAAAAAAATACGGACAAAATAAAAAAAATATTAAACTTTATCAAGTTTTCTATAGTTTATTATTATTTATATTTATTGTTATGACTATTATAATAACTTCATTAATTTTTGAAGGTATGATAAATGATGTGTATCTAGTTTAAAGTTGTATTGTTACAAATATTTATTAAATAACTTAAATTTTCTTAGTCAAACTTATTACATTTTAACTTTTCAAATAGATCTTAATATGAAACAATAGATGGAACTTCATTCTATAAGTACAACTCTCGTCTCTCTTAATATTACCGTTCTTTTGATTATATTTGGTAATAATCTATTTGATTGATAAGAAAAATAGGTATCTTGCTGTACTTCAGATAAGACTATAAATGTATCCAAAAACAGTTTGTTTCATCATTTATCATATATATTTTACTAAAAGCTATAACTCCTTCTAGTATAAAAAGATTATTAAATATTCTTAATAGTAAATAAACAATTAAATCAAATCTGTCTTCATAGTAAATAAACAAAATAAAAGCAAACTAGTAAATAATCTTAAATAGTAAAATATTTATTACATTTGCAATCGTAGAGCTAAGACAAAAAAAAATATTAAAGGAATACACAAATATAATAATGTTGGTTTATTCTATTATAAAGAGGAATGTTCAGTCCCATTTATTATACGTAGTGTGTATTCCAACTTTATACGCGTTTAAAAAAACATGGCGCCATGTTTTTTTAAACGCGTTCACTTAGACTACACAAATATACCGTCGTACAAGCATAATAGTCAGTCATAAAGCATAAATCTCGTACGTCGTAATGTACTTTCCTGCAGTTGCTTAGAGTTTGAGAAGCAGTTTATAGCATGTTATTTTACTCACTATAAATTAAATAAGATTTATCGGTACCTTATTCATTCTTAAAAGAAAAACTTTAAAAAGTATTTTGTACAAAATGACAAAAAGTTTCAAATAAATAAAATCACATATCACTTTAGAATATCCATTTTAGCATTCAATTCAATTCAGTTCGGTTCGGTTCAGTTCGGTTCAGTTCAGTTCAGATCAATTCAGTTCAATCCAATCCAATCCATTCCAATCCAGTCTAATCAAGTCCAATTCATTCCAATTTAAGTTAATTATTGAATAATTAAAAAAATATAAATAAATTACTTACAACTATATACTTATAAATGTGCTTGCTGATACATTTTTTCAAAATTACCTTTTTCTTAATCATAACAATATTGATATAAATTTATTTTCTTTTTAAACGTATAAGGCTTAATATCTTAAATTAAGAAATGTTAGGTATTTTATACTAAACCTTTAAACAATATCATTCTACTAATAATGTTGATATAATGATAATGTTAATTACCTTCCCATTTCACGGTATTCGTGCGAAGTAGTCGTGTATTTGATAAACAATTGTTTACCTACGAATAGAATATTAGCGGCCGGCTCAATGTAGGGTTTTTGTTTTTACCTTGCGGCCGGCGCGCTCGTGCGGTAATAAAAGTTGTTTATTATGAGTCTAAGTACGAATGTGACGATTACAAATAATGAGAATAATATATCGGAGATTTATAGTAGTCCGGCAAATGATTTATTACCAATAATAGAAGAGAAAATAGATAAATAAAATGGAAGTATGGATTTTTTTTAGCGAGTACAGAGGAGGATATTTTAGGGCAGAAAAAAGAATGAGAACAGATGAGGAAAATGATGAATGGACCGTAGTAGGAAAGGAAAAAAGGTTAAGACTTTAATTAATAAAATTGAGGTATATATCACCAGTTCAGAAATTCTACCGAAACAATTCGCAATGACAAAATTACTAAAATCGAATAATATTATTGACATAGAAAATGTTAAACACATTAGTCCGTAAAATACGTTTAGACGTATTTAATGAAATTATTGTTGAGAGAATTGTAAACTGTAAAGTATATATTGATAAAGGATGGAGAATATACAGAGCAATGGAGAAAGATATTTCTTAGATTTATCAGAAGATGAGATATCACAATGTTTGTCTTGCCAAAATAACATTAAAATTATATCCATTCTTCGTCTTAAGCGACGTGATGCTAGCAGTGAAAGTGGTTGGACACCGAGTGAGTGTGTGCGTCTGGGTTTTAAGGGTAGCTACTTACCTCCTTATGTTTCCGTAGACAGCTTGAAGATAATAGTGAATCCTTATGTATTTCCTGTTTCTCAGTATTCTAAATGCTGGCGATTACGTCATTTGTCCAAAAGATGCCCATATAGTAAAGTTATCTGCCCTAAATGTGGCAATATCACCATATTTATGCATATGCGTGTTAATTGTGAAACGACAGTTTTTAAATATATCAACTGTAAAGGTAATCATATGGCTCAATCTAAACAGTGTCCAGTTTTTATCAAGGAGAAAAAAATTAAGGGAATTAATGGCGAATTAAATGGTACATACAAAAGAGCTTTGACTATCTACGTACCTCCTAAAAGTCCAGATATATATTTGAAAATAATATTAAAATTGATTTTTCTACATATTCTAGGAATGTTAATGATTATAATACGGAAAATAGAATAATTAATCCATTAAATGGTTATTGTGATGAACAAATGCAAGAAGCGCCTACGTATGCCGAAATCTTTAAAGTTGAAGCTGAAGTTCATAGAAGGGACGATACAAATAATATTTCCAAAAACAAATTAGTCAATAAAATAATATATTTGAAGATTCAGAAAAAAAGAAATATAACAAGAGAGGAGAGAAGTGAATTTACAGATGACAATTTACTTGAAGGTGTGCAAACTGAGGAGAAGCAACAATCAGATAACAAAGTTAGGTTTAAAAAACTTCTTAATAAATTAAAAAATATCGTATTTCTGAAAATATCTTTAAACATGTATAGCCATGTTAAGCTTATTTAAATTTATATAAATATAGAATGTAAAAACCGATACGGGCAGGGATTCGAACCCGCGACTACTGGGAAACCGTCCCGTCGCTCTACCAACTGAGCTACCGTATCGCTGTCCGTCTCGGTGAATTAAGCATTCTATATGTGATCGTCTTTATCGGGACGGTGGTGACATCTATTAGGTTTCTTTCGAAAATCCTAACCAATGTTTCTAACTTTGCAGTATAGATAAACATTGAAAAGATGCCACTACCGAAATCAATTTTTGAAAATATCTTTAAACATGTATAGCCATGTTAAGCTTATTTAAATTTATATAAATGTAGAATGTAAAAAACCGATACGGGCAGGGATTCGAACCCGCGACTACTGGGAAACCGTCCCGTCGCTCTACCAACTGAGCTACCGTATCGCTGTCCGTCTCGGTGAATTAAGCATTCTATATGTGATCGTCTTTATCGGGACGGTGGTGACATCTATTAGGTTTCATCTATTTTCAAAAATTGATTTCGGTAGTGGCATCTTTTCAATGTTTATCTATACTGCAAAGTTAGAAACATTGGTTACGATTTTCCTGATAAAGGCAATCATATGATCATATATATAAATTCTTCTTAGCCGGAAGCGATATGGTGGCTCAAATAGTAGAGTGACGGACGATTTTGGTTAGCTGGGTCGAATCGTCTGTGGAAAAACCGATTTTTTTTATTTTTCATTTCTTTATTTAAAATTTAAATAATTTATTTTATTATTTCATTATGACATTTTAAAGAATTTCATTATGCACCAAACAGCCCTGACCTGGTTACATCTTCACGAGAGACGATGTTCTGACTAAACTATTTAACGATAGATGTTTCATTCCTTTTATTAACGTTTTTAGATTTAAATAAATGAATTTAACGTTCTTTGAGACTGACAATATCACAATTAGATTTTACTTCTATTGAATAACTTCATCATTGTACCAATATAATGACAGGATTTTAATAATTAAAACAACAATTGTAGGGAGCGCGACACATTTTGGGCTTTAGGATTTTGGGTTTTGTGAATAACAAATAAAATTATGTTTAATATCTAACTCCATTTACAATACACAGATTTTTTATACGAAATGTATATTTTATTCATGAATGTAAATAAAATCCTATAACTAATTAATAAGTAGGTAAGTAATGTCGAAAATATATTTTTAATAATTTAGAATTGGTAGAATGGTACCAATATTAAAACTAATTCTTTTAGCAAATTTGTTCTAGTTATCATAAAAAACAAGTTATCTGATGTATCAAATTATATATAGTTCCATGTATTAGTGGCTATTTTTTGGAAATATCAATAATCAATAATCTTGGAGTCGAATGTGAAACAGGCGTGTAATAGGAATGTGTAAAGCTAATCTCAATAAACATTACTCTCAGATTAAATTCAAGCTCTTATTTTATACAGTTTAATTAAATTATTTTAATTAGACAAGTCGCTAAGAAATAATTAAAGTACTTATTTATAAGGTTTACTTTCAAGATGTTTATTAAGAGTTACTATTACTGAACTAAAATCGATGTACACATGTTGCTAAAAAGGATATTCTAGAGTGATATGTGTCTGTGTGTGTTTATTTGTAACTTTTTATTATGGAACAAAATACTTTTGCAAGTTTTTCTTATTAAAAATAATATAATGTACCGATAAATCTTAATTAATTTAAAGTGAATAACATAACATGCTATAAACTGATTCTCGAGCTCTAAGCAACTACAGGAAACTACATTATGTACGAGATTTCAACGTTAAGTGAATGAATACATTTATGCTTGTAAGACTGTATATTTGTGTAGTCTAAGTGAACGAGTACATAGCGTCGTGTTTGTGAAAACGGGTGTAAAGATGGAATACAAACCATATTAAATATGACTAATCATTTCTCTTTATAATAGAATAAACTAACATTATTATGTTTTTTTTATTCCTTTTATATTTATTTCAATTTGCTTTACAATTGAAAATGTAATAAATGTTTTACTATTTAATATTTTTAACTAGTTTGCTTTTATTTTGTTTCATTACTATTACGAGAATTATATCATCCTTGTCATAATTATTTTGACTGTTACAATTTCAATTTACTTCACATAATAAATAACACTCAATAAATAATAGATAGAAATGACAAAATTATATATAATATGTAATATTTTTGCACTTTTGACAACACTTGTGTAAAATAACAATAAATTGTATATAACGAACCTAATGTTCTTTTAAAGTTGTACATATATAGTATATAGGTATTTTAAATAGAACTCTAAATGAGTATAACTGTGATCATTTTACCAGATCATTGACAGATCTGCAAAGAAAATCCCGACTTGAATGAAACCGCACAAGCTGTTGTAGTTAAAAACTAATATTTAATAGTCTGGTAAAATAGGTACGATAAATGCTGAAACAAAATATTGTTGGATACATTAATAGTCCTATCTGAAACACAGCAAGGTATTTTAAAAGATACAAATTTTTAAAATGTTCTTTTAACTATCTTTTCTTACAAATTATTTATCTTTTTTCAATCAAATGGATTATTAACAAATATAAACAAAAGACCGGTTACATTAAAAGAGATGAGAGTTGTACTTATAGAATGAAGTTCCATCTATGGTCTTAAGATCTATTTATTTGTAAAGGTAAAATGAAGTAAGTTTAACTAAGAAAATTTAAGTCATTTAATATATATTTCTAACCATACAGTAAATCCAGTACAATACATTTACTTAAATAACGATATCATACCCATACCTTCAAATATCAATCAAGTTATTGTTCATAACAATTAATAAGTATAAATATATATTATGGTACATAATATTAAATTACAGAAAACCTGATAAAGTTTAATTTATTATTTATTTCCTGTCCGTATTTTTCTGTAATAACAATATAATGCTGCAAATGTCAACAAATGCAATTAATCAAATCTGTCTTCATTTTACAAATCGATGTGTCTTGTAGCTTTGTAGACTATGTTCTTACAATATTTTACAATGCTACAATGTTCTTAGATAATAAAAAAAAATGTTGACAAAATGTGTGATGTGATGTGTCTTGTAGCTTTGTAGACTATGTTCTTACAATATTTTACAATGCTACAATGTTCCTAGATAATAAAAAAAAATAATAATGTTGACAAAAAATATGGAACGACACCGAAACTGTGAATTTTAACATTTGTATTTTAAACAATATACCACAGCGAATTTGAATCTAAACTCAACGGCAACAAAACGACTGCGGTCAGCGGGTTGTTGTAATGGTGACCTTATAATTAGGACCATTCAACGATACCATGAGTAAGACATTGGATTACTTTTTTTTGAATATTACGATCTTCAACATGTATTGTTAAAGGCCTTAAAAAAAAAGTTCATGATATGTATATCATGAACTATATTTCACCTAGTTTTCTTTTCAAAAGATTTAAATTGTAAGGTTTTGTATTTGATATGTGTTAAAACATATCAAATACAAAAGGTTTTATACAATATACTTGACAAGTTAAAAGAGACTTTAACAATGATTACGTGAAGAGAAATGTAAGTACATGAGATATACATTTTTGGTATTTTTTTTTTTCTAAATACAGTTGAGTACGGTTGCGTTGACTGTCAGTGCTCATTGCTGCTCGACTGCAATAGCTCGGACAGCTACTGAGCACTGACAATCGCGGCCTAACAAGATAAATAAGTTAAGTTAAGTTGTTTGTGTGATTGGTTGGATGGGTTGCAGTCGGGCCAAGTTGACTATGCCATTTGATACAATGTCAATTGGTGCCGACTGCAAATCTGATGAGATGAAGATGATTGTGAAATGAATACAATAATTAAAGGAATATAAGAAAAAGAGGATATAGAGAATTACAGTTGCAAATAGTAAAAACAATTAATAAATGGGGTATGATGAAATGAGATAATGTTGGCAATTGGGATGAGTTTTGTAAAAAATAATAGTACATTTGAGGTGGGGTAATAAAATAAGAAAATGGTACAGAGACTGAGTAGTCTGAGCTTAAAACTATATGTACATGGTAGTAATTGGAGTAAAAAGTGAAAAATAAGAACATTTCTTTTGATACAAAACAATAAATGTAAGCTTGATCAGGGAAAAAAAGGACGAATATTTACATTAAAAGACAATAAGAGAAAAGACGAAAGACAAAGACAATAAGAAAACTATAGAAAAACACTAAAAAGAAAATACAACAATAAAAGACATGGAATAGACAATTATAACAATATTTACAATATGTTCAGGTGGCGTTGAAGGCCTTGAGTCGACTGATGATGGCGTCTGATAGTTTTGCAAAAGATTGGACGGCTTCCTGATGCCGTAAAAGTGACGCCATATCAAACGGTTCCACCTCAAGGCCTCCGCAGAGGATCTGGTGGTCGAGGCGAAAGACGACGAACCTCGGGCACTCCTCGAACACGTGGCTCAGGGACTGGACCGAGGTGCCATCACATGGACAGAGATCGTACGGGGAAATCCCGAATCTGTGTAGGTATTGTTTTGTGAAGCTATGTCCTGTAAGTGTTTGAGTGAGTGTAAAACTTATGTCTGTGAGTGAGTGTAGCTGTTTTATGTCTTTTAGTGTAGGGAAGAGGTGTTTTGTATGTTGTCCTTGTGGCTCGCTGTCGTAGCGCGCCTGCCAGACTGAGGCGTGGTGTCTACGTGTGTAGTGTTTTATGTATGATATGGGAAAGTGTGTGTTGTCCGGGGCCTTGTGGAGTTTGGCCGCCCGCTTGGCGGCGGTGTCGGCATCATCGGAAACGAGGCTGCCCCACGCAATGGGCCACGCAATGGGCCTTGACCCACGCAAACTCGAAGGTCCCGGGGGCGTGGTGTAGAGTGGCGTGTGTCTGCGCGACTAAGGGGTGAGTATTACTGCGTTTCTGGACGGCGAGAATGGCGGCTCTTGAATCTGTATAGATAACCGCGGCTGTGTGATTTTTGGATGAAGCCGACTCGCAGGCTTTGAGGACGGCTAGAAGTTCAGCTTGAAAGACAGAACAGCTGCCGTGAAGCTTGAACTTCTTACTGACCGGGCATTGGCCTTCGCCGAAGGCGACGAAGGCCTTGTCCGCGATGTAGGTCACTCGGCCGATAAAGAGCTTCTCGAGAAGCTTTCCGAAGACAGGCAACAGACCGATTGGTCGATAGCTAGAAAGGTCTGTATGGTCAGTCTTGTTGGGTTTAGGAATGATTTTGACATACGCTCTCTTCCATTGTCGAGGGAAGTGATGAAGGGAGAGACATCGATTCATGATATCGGTGACGAGTCGGGGATATGAGAGGAAGAACTGTAAACAAATGTCAGATGTCAGGCCGTCCAGACCAGGAGCCCGCTTCGGGTGCATTCCCCTGAGCACCTCCAGAATCTCCCCCTCCGTAAAGGGAGGATCTTCCGGGGTGTCAAGAAAGTCCCCCATGCGGTCCCGCAGGTCGTGTCGAACGTCATTTTCAGTCATGTCGTCGGGGTAAAAATGGTCGAGTAAGGCTTTGGCTGTATCGGCTGAGTTTGAGGTGTGGCGGCCGCCGACCTTAAGCGTGACGGGAGGCCGTCGTGGAGCCGCTTCCCTGACATTTTTGGTATAAAATGTAAGTAGGTACTTGAAGTAACGTATCATTTTATATACATCCTATATTGTATCCACTGATTTACATTACATACAGGTTTAAGAAAATGTATAAAATAAATGTAATATTTATGACCTAGGTTACGTAATTCATGAAATGTGAACGAAGTCGTCCGGATTGAGAGTATTTGAGCTGCCCCATTTTTGGCGCCAATTTATGTCGCGACCTACGTACATTACATATTATTTTAGTATTGTTTAGTACTATAAATTTTGTAAAGGCATTTATAGCATAAGCGATATGCGATCGACAATGGTATACTTCACTCAGTTAACCCCACATTTCTCTATGAAGAAAATAAGTTTCTACTATTAATACTACTACTACTCCTACTACTCACCTAGACTTGTCTTTTGTTGTATGTGTTTTAATTTATTAACAATAAAGTATTTTTCATGTAAAAAAAAAGATAACTACCAACACCATTTTCTAAACCAATGTAAACAAAAGTATGACGCTAATAAAAAGCTATTTATCACAACTATTATTATTAACATTTTTATTTTTTTAATTAATGCGAATGGTTGATTATTTTTAAAATCTTGCTTATGAACTAAATCAGTTTCTAAGTATAAACAATAAAATAATAATTCAATAAAGTCATATTTTTGTGAAAAAAGTATCAAAACATCGGCACAGGTATCAAGATACCATTCTTGAACTGGTAGTTAAGCCTCTTAATAACACCAGGTTAAATAACTGGTCTGGTCCTTCCAGCAAGACTTGGCGCCGCGTCATAAAGCTCGGTCTACGCAGTCTTGATTGAAACGAACGTCTCGGACTTCATCAGAGCTGAAGACTGGCCATCGTCTTTTCCCGATCTTATTTAGTTTTAGAGAGTACACTTGCTCTAAACGCCATGATAATTTAGATTTAGAAAAATTTCCCAATGGAAAGAATACGTGCTTCTATTGATAACTGGCCTCAAATTTTAAAGGACTGTATTGCAGCCAATTGACACCACTTCGAATAAGCTTTTTCTATTTTGAATTGATTTATATTTGTGTATTAAGCTAACACACTATAAAAATAATAAATGGTATTTGCAATTAAAAAAAATATGTTTACTTTGTTACAATATTTATGGCAAGAATATATGATCGCCTTTATCAGGACGATGGTGATGTATGTAAGGTTTCTTTAGAAAATTGTAACCAATGGATCGTACTTTGCAGTATAGGTTAAAGATTGGGTCTTAAGTTGTCACGAATGTTAACATTTGAATATTCAGCAAAATGTATTTTTTTATATTAAGCAGCATTTAACAGCAAGCAAGACTTAAGACATTAAAGCCTCTATAAGATATGAACATTTGTCTGATTTTATATTAACAAAAACAAGTCAAGTTTTTAAACAAGCTGTAAATGAGTCTTTCACTTCTGTTACACCTTTTTTTTTTTTTTAACGACAGGAATCATCATGGATACACACCTCCATCCAGGGGATGATGAAGGTGGTTATGTGAGACTCCTACTCACTAAACCTGACGGTTGCCGCCACCGTCATAATGGGACACCACGGGATCGCTTTCGCACTCACCGCAATGCCCCGACGTGATCCACGGAGAGGGCACCTCGCAACGAGGAGCACCCATCCCTTTTTCGCAGGCTTGAAAGATTGTGGAGGGATCATATTTCCCCCAACCCAAGCCTGCTGCCTCAGTCTCAGAATCGAACCAGTTGGACAGACCGACTCGAACATTGACCGTGTCCAGCTCTCCAGAACAGAGAGGAGACCACCGGTCAGACCACCTGGAAGAGCACACTCCCATAAGACCCAGTGATGCGCAGACAGCCTCACTGCAACACACTAGAGTCGAACGTGAGTCCGCTCACGTAGTGGGCCCAACGTCGAACCCGACAGGCCTTTACCGCCGGCCAGGATGATCAGCCGAGACCAGCAAGAAAAAGGACCAGAAAGAAAGAAAAGTTCAATTCAATTCAATTTAATTTAAATCAACTAACATTATTTAATACAACCTAATAAATATATTAATTTGGAATAGACTCCCAAAAAATAATAAATATAAAACTTTTACAAACATTACAGAACATTTGTTTTTCAAGCAAGAGTTGTTACTACGAGTATTAACTAAAACGAAGAACCTCGACGTTCGAATGAATTAGACGTATTTTACATTTACAATTACAATTTTCAATAATTTACTTGCAAACAAATAACTTAAAATAGAAATATTAAGTTTCCTTGTTCTTAAACTTCATTATTTATGAAATGTTCTTGGTTCATATTGTGGTGTATAAAGGTACGATTTATTTCTAACATAAAAAATATTATTAAGAAATAACCTCCAGCCTAATTAAATAGGATAATTATTAATATTATTTGTATTTTCGAATAGTACATAGTAAATATTATGATTCAGCAAATGTAACGATTAATTATTATTTAGCTTGTTTAATTTTGAAACAAATGTATAAATTTCATGCATATATATATTTTCTAGTTGTTTAAAAACACATTACTTCTTAAATTTTCCATTATCCAAATGTGTTGTAATATTTGTTTATGAGAATCAAAAATATTTAATATCTATAAGAACCAGATAGCAATTAAAACATGTAATAACGAGCATTAAATATGGTATATTTTAGTGCATATATATTATTATTTAGTACTATGTTATTTATGTATGTATATTCATTATTTGTTTAAAAACTTATTCCACATTCCACTACTGGTCCTGTACCCAAAGGTTGCCTAGAAGAGATTGCTCTTTAGCAATAAGGCCGCCTATTGTACTTTTGCTTTTTATTTTTATTTGTGTTTATCTTTTTGTTCATGTTTTTTATGTATTTGTACAATAAAGAATATCATATATATCATATGTAAATAACGGTATTGTTTTCTGTATGAAACAATATATTGATGAAACAAAAATATATGTTGAAAATATTACTATTGAATAAACGGACAGTTTAAATTTAAAATAATTTGCATGTATTCACACAGGATGATAATGTTCGTAGCATCAAAAGCGTTTACTCTATTGGAATCTAAAGTAAACATTAATTATAAGCAGTATAAATAGCTTTGTTTTAATAATTTAATGTCATTCAGAATGTAATACTATATTTTTTGAACCCGTTTTGCAATATTCAGAAGTTTTAATAATTAAATAATGTTGTTCCTTGTTTTTCTTCTTTACAAGTTTGACCTTTGTATAAAAAACTTAAAAAAAAAAACAAAAAAAAACGGCCAAGTGAGAGTTGAACTCTTGCGTGAAGTGTCCGTAGCATTATTTAAAAACAATTAATTATTACTAAAACTTAAACACCGACTTGGTATGCATTTAAATTTACTACAGAAACGCAATTTACTATAGACGTAGTGCAATTATATGTAAATATTTAAGACGAAATTAGATACCAAGTAAGCGGAATGATTTATATCATTCTAAACTTCTATTTAATTCTATACTTTTATTTTTTTTTTCTCTATCATTCTCTCAGCACTAACTAACTTTGTATATTTATGATAATAATATATATTAAATATTGTTAAGGCTAGATGAGCAGTCTTGAGATGGAATTAAACTCGCAGAGACTATAGAATATAGTTAATTGTCATTGGAATTCATTATTAATGTTTTATTTTCATTCACTTATATTATACAAAGATACAAGTAACAATGCTCAAAATATACAATTTAAAAAGGAATTTATGAAAAAAATAAATGTTTGCTCAAGTAATAACATAATGAGTGTTTACAAACGTTAATTAGTAGGTATATTAAATAGATACGCAAACAAAAACAAAAACAAATTATGAATTTTATAAATAAAATTTTAAATATATGCTTATAAGCATTAGCATAAATTTCAAGTTTTTGATATAGTATCAAAAACTTGAAATTATTTTTGAAATACTTTTCTTTATCAGCTGTTTAGCTACCTACATATTATCTATAGATAAATGTTTAAATATTACTTTATTTTGTGTTTCTTTGCTATATGCTATAACGAAACAGCAACGTTCAAAAGGTCTTTTGAATTTTACTCAGATCTTTACAGAGTTGGGAAGCGGAATGTGCTCATAAAACTCAACGGAGCTTAATTCCAAAAACAGCTGACTCAGTGGTCGTTTGACGTTTCTTTGTGTCTCTTAAGTTAAATTTACTGTATCAGTTTTTTGTTCAAATAATTTAATGTTTTACATTACGAAATTGAGTTTCTATTATTAATGTTAAATCTCGGTAGGTGATCATTTCTCAATACAGCAACAGGGATTTCCTCAAAGTCTTGTAATACTATTTTAAAATACTATCATCTTTTTGCAAGATATTTTCGAAATAAGTGCAATGTATTCCACTACAATTAACTGTTATTTTATCATCAATCAAACCACCAATCCTAAGATTAATAAATCTGATAACAATATATACTGAGCACTGTTTAAAGGGTAGATATCCGCAATTGGTTTGCGTTACATAGAATCGTAGTTTCAGTCAAAAATGAGCTGAGTCTGAGCAATTAAGATAATTACAATAAATCTGTCAATCTCTGCTGAGTTCTATAAAGGTCGAGTCACACATAAGTTATTAGAAACTTGCAGATTTACTAATTGTAACCACAAATGTAATAGTAAGCACCAAATTCAATATAATTCATATTATGATATAAAAATTTATCATTATATATGACGGTCCAAGATTATAAATTGTCTAAAAAGATAAAGTATTATCAAAGTAATCTAATAATCATATTAAACACAATACTTGATGTCTTAACTGAGATGCATGTGAAGGAGGTGTATTTGTAAGTGCTTAGAATTATTTTATTCACCCACACACACTACCTTTATCTTAGTAAACATAGTCTATAGATTCGCAAACATGAATATAAAAAAAAACATCTGAGGAATAGAATCCATCTTTTAAAACTGTCAGATGATTTGGAAACTATAAATTTATTCCGTTAGTGCCTACTTAATAATACCTTATAATAGTAAATTTATTTAATAAATTACATGTTGATAGTAAAAAGCTCTATTTGTTAGTAAACTAGTCCAATATAGACACTAGACATAACTTGTTATCTTCATGACTGCGGCGCTGGCAGTGTCTGCGACGTGCCAACTGTCTTGAGATGCTCTTAAATGTATTGAACAAACATCAGACACTTTAAAAGTCAAATTTCTGTGACCACTTACTTAAAACTATCGTTATGGTTTAGTTTTAATATATTCTTATAAATCTGTAATAAAACCATGTTTTTTGTAAGGGAACTGAGAACACTACTTTCTAATGCAAAGTTAAGTATATACCTAATTTTGCTGTTAAGTATCTAACGCGTAAAGTAGACTATAGTCGTCACTGAGCACGGCGGGAGTTGGTAAAAAAGGGAGGCTCACCATTTTTTACAACGAATTGCGCAGGCATTACGCCTGCGTATTGTTTAGTGTAATAGCTAAAGAGACCAATTAGAAATCAATTAATAGCTGTCTGCTATTCTGCTATTATCATCGCTATTGAATGAGTTTCATAAGTAGAATTGAAATGAAAAATAGAAAGACAATTGAAAAAAATATTCGTAAATATGATGAGAAAAAGGGTCGAATAGCAAGACAATAAAGTGTCAACAAAATTTCTGCCGGCATCTTTCCTTCTAGACGACTGAGGCTTTATAGTTCATGCTGTTCCGGAGCTGCACGTTCGAAATCATAAGTGCGAGTTCATATTTTGTTCAATGCAAAGAGCTTATGGAAGAAATTTCTTTTGACTTAAAACTTTTATCTCTGTATTATAATTAATCTGCCATCAAAAGCAACCATTAATAAATTACTAATGCAACTAATTTGCGATTTGCCAGCTTAACAGCATCTCGTAAGGTAAATTTTTGTTGCTTTTTCTAGAATCCATTTTATAAATTAATAGAGACTACCTAAAATATAAGATATATTTGATTAAATATATATTATTTTAATAAAATGCTATATAATCTTATATCTGATATAAATACACAAACACATTACGTATACTCGTATAAAATACATACTTTTTCGTAAGTGAAACATTTTTTTTTCAATTATAATTCGCTTTAAAATTTCTTTCTAGTTTAAAGTCTATTTACAGTAGCTCCGCAACGAATACAAAAAATACTATAATTAGTATTAAACCACACAGCTACTATTTTAAATTATTCTTAAATTAAATTACATTGAAGTGTTTCGTCAACTAATTTTGTTTAAATTATACATAACAAGAACATTACAAATAAGTAACAAGGAAGCCACATATGCGGAATTAATTATGAATATATTATTGCAAGTCGTTCCCTTCGTTAGGGAAGTCTTGTGTTTTATTTGAAATTTAAATTGAGATCGTGTTCTAAGGCTTTTAACATTTTCTCAGTTGTGTATTTTTACGGTCAAATTAAACGACATCAGACCGAATTAGTTCATCGAATTGGTCAAAAAGCAAGGTCAAATGTATCTCATTGGTTCTTATTAATTAGAAAAAATATTTGTTTGGTTTATTTAACTTTTGACGCTGCAACTAAATATAATAATAAATATGGTCATCCATTAAACATATGGTTTCAACTTTGAAGATGTTATTTTGAGTATAGAAAAAATATTTATTTATTTATTAAACAAAGAAAAATATATATATATGATGTAGATGTAGCGGTCTTGTAGTTTTTTGTTTGTTTATTATACGGAATTAGTTTGTGGGAAACGATCATACAGACTATAGACATCGCTTGTTTGCAGCCATGTTCCATAAAATAAAATTGTTTTTACGTTTCGTTTGTAATAGATTTATTATATTAATCTCTCATATCCAACTAGGTAGATAATCACTACTGAATAAGAATAAAATATTATTTATCGTGGCTACAAAACTGTTACAGCTATTTCAATCAGCCATTTCTAATATTTTTGAAAACATGTCAGAAATCTTTCAAAGCACTGTCTGAGGGTTATTATTGCTCTTAACAATGCGTGATGTTAAATTAAAATTAATAGACGTATGTTTATAATGTAATATTTTTTATATAAAAAACGAATTAATAAGTGAAAACGTTACGTAAAAAAAAAGTTATTTGAAAAATATTTACCTATTTATTGCTTATTATGTAAGATACTTTTTTTTGCTCTCTATCTACGGATATAATTCAAAGTTTTTGATATAATAAAATTTTATTTTCATTAGGTCAAATGTAATTTATTGAGACTTTTGCAAATATCACTTCTCGTTCGATCCTTGACCCATACTCGGATATTTGTGTTTGATAACTTTATAAACCTCGGCCTACTTGCCGAGGTTTATAAAGTTATACTTACCATAGTGTTTAATTAAATAAATTAAAAAGATACATTATAGGATTCAGGATCACTGTTCCATCTATTTGTTTTTAATATGTAAAAGAAATATAAATATTGCAGTGTAACCTATTCATTGTATTAAATTTACAACAAATGTATTTGGAATACATTACAATCAAACATTCAAGCACTAAAAAATAAATATACCGAATTTGATAGAAGATCATTAATAAAAATTAAAGTTATTTAAATATACTAATAAACAAGTGACGAAAAAAAACATGCATGTATAAAGATGTCAAGGATTTCCCAAAATGTGACGCCGTAAAATAATACTCATCAGGCTATTGTTGACAAAAATTCCCAGAGGGGATTTTTAGTTCTACACATAATTTTTCTAACTCAACCATGTACCATATGCAATGGTCTAGTCCCACATCAATCAAGTTAACAATAGTATACTTAACCTATTTTGATAGAGTATTTATATAAATAATAACGTATGGAGTAGGCAGTATGGGTACGAAACCCAACAAATAGTTCTACTTATTTTAAATAACAGATTTTTTTTATTATAGATTCTATTTAGTAGTATACATACTTCAAAATGATTATAAAATATTTAAAAATATAAATACATGACTCCATGTAAGCGCAGTGTTATTAAAATGAACGTGGTCTGTTAGCGCTACAGTTGTTGACCGACAGACCAGTGCTGATTAATAGGATTTAAGTCTTAACCAACAGCTGCATACAGTCTGTGATATTTTTTCAGCACTTGTACACTACTTTACTATAATTAAAATTTACATTGGTTTACTTTTGGGAAGTTAAATCAAACCCTGATTAAATGTAAGTATTAATTAAAAGTCAAATATATATATTTATTAAAAACACAGTTACACAGTTTTTTTTAATTTTCTGTGTGTTCTGTGAATTTATAACAAGGGGTAGGATGATTACGAAAACTCGACAATGCACTTGGAGCTTTAACTAAAACGGTATTGTTTTCCAGCATTTTATTATTAGTATATTGCATTTTTTTATAAATGACCAATTATGAAAAGTTACAATTCTTTCAACTGTATGTGAGTTCATTACAATCAGTTAAGCAGTTTAGATTAATCATACAAATGTACATGCCCCATTTCTGATCCCCTAAGAAGGTGTACAAGTATTTTTATGCCGAATGCCTTCGAAATCTATGGAATCATCGAAAGCTATTGAATGAAAATTTTTGTAGCATTTTTCGAAATAGCTGAAATAGGCCTTTTTTCATCCTCGAACTCCATATTTTCACTTTTAGTTATGGAGTATAAAAATTAAGTAAGGTATCAGATCAGCCGAACATCCGCCGGACAGATATACGAAAGCATTTTGGCAAGCTGATAAAACGAAAACGCTTCGCTTCTAACTCTCGCTCTCTCGCCTAATTATCAGATATCGAATCGAATGTAATATCCGCGAACATTAAACCTTATAATTTCACGACAATTGAAAAAAATATATAATTTAATGAATTTATTCCTAGACCATTCGAAAGAAATTAATAGCTTATGAAGTATTTAATTATTCAAAGTAGTGAATTTTATCCTTATGTTCCTTAATTAGAATGAAATAAAAAGGAAATAGAAAGTTCATTATCAATTCAAAGCAAATTTACACTACTACTACTACTAACACAAGCACTAACACTAACATATTCACTAACACTAACATAATGTTCTTACAGTCACTCTTTCATATATTTTGAAACAATGAGAATCATTACTTTTACTTACATTACTTAACAGACCAAAAACAATGTGTCTACATTAACTGTGTTACCTATTAGATTTCATATACATTATAGGGTGTACCATAGGGTAGTTCGTACTTTGACCTACCCTTTTTTAAAATATTTTTTAACGAACTTCCCTAAATACAAGTAAAACAAAATTGTAATTTTTTTAGTAAAACGAATGCAAGTAGTTCTAAATACATGTCAGTCCGCATTCACAACTACAATTGCAATCGTAACTCGACATCGAAACTTAATAAATGTAATCGTGTTGAACTTCAAAGAGTTGTAAATATAAAATATATTTAGAACTTACAATTGACAACAAACTAAAATGGACCGAGCACATATTGTTACTTGCCAAACGTATAAAAAAGTTAATATTTACCTTCAAATATCTTGGAATCATTTCTAACATTAAACTTATAATACAGTATAGGGCCTTAGAAAATAGCAATTTAAGATTTTGTATATGTTGTTATTTTGTTTTTGTTGTTGTATATGGAGACAGCAGTAAAATCTTATTTAGGAATTTTAGAACCTGCTTATCATTCACTTTTAAACGATATGTTTATTTGAATGCTGTTTTAAATATAAATCAGTATAAAACATCGTAAAATCCATTACCTGCTTCCAAATTTCAAAGCGCCAAGTTGTAAATAGGTCTAGCAGAAGAATTATACTGTACGTAGTAAATAGTAGCGAGAGAGTTCTCTCTTGAGACAAAGTTAACCACGTAAAATAAAGTTATTGTACATAAACTGTCAGGCTTCGCACATACAGTGTGTTTGTTTTTAAAAATTGCTTTTTGCAATAATATAACATACAATAATAATAATAAGGGAAATAATAAGTAACATTGTTATTAATATGCTTTTTATTTATTTTATTTTATTTATTATTAACTAAAAATTTAACAAGAAACTGATAAAACAAACGTTTTGTACATATACCGGTTCAGAGACAAATAAATAAATTTGGTATGGGAAAATTTAATTTTAAAAACTATTAATTTTAAAAAGTCGTAGCACAAATGTTGTTGGGACTGATGTAAAGAGACTGCCTGCCAGAGGTGGTCAACAAATAACCCTGTATAATTCTATGACATGAGTCGAAATTAATATTTATACTAAAAAAAAAACACCACACACGTATCCAGTTTAAGTATGATAACAAACGTGTTATAATTAGAAGCTCTCAACAATGGAATTAAGGTAAAAGTTCAAGATATCACATAAATTTGACAAATGCACTCTAATGCACTCTAACGTGTCGCGTTTCTCTTTGCGTTACATTTTACCCACCTAATAATTGTAACAACTGAAGTAAATTTTCGGCAAATGTAAACTTTAACTTCAAACAAATTAGGTAAATATTAAAATGTTTTGCAATTATATACAATGTTTTACAATTATCACAATCCCATTTCCTTCCATGCTGTCTCGAATAAGTACCTCGGGATAATCAAAGTAAGAAATAAAAAATTCTCAAACGGCAGATAAGATAGTTACTTAAAGTTTATTTTAACACTAAAAGTTATTTTGAATAAATGCTTCGATCGTATGTCTAGATCAGAAATCTCTAGATTCGTTTTTTATAAGTTCCGGATGCTATATAAATTATTCAGTTTGTTTAATCTTTTACTTTAACGTCCTTATCTTAGGTAACAATATATATATATATATATATATATATATATATATATATATATATATATATATATATAGATATATATATATATATATATAAACTGTAAACCTTGTATCCTATGTTCTTTAATATAAACGTAATCATGATTAATTTGTTGAACATCTTATGAATGTTGTTTATACTGACAGCAAAGTAGGTACTGTAACTTCTGAAGTATTTATCATCCTTAAGAAAAGACAGTTTAAATTTGTTTCTATATTAAAATCAATTTTATAAATTAACGTAGACTGCATTCACTTTTAACAAATACGTATGAAATATATTTATTTTGTTACATTTTTTTTTAATTTTAGACATTGCATTGTCCATCAGCTGTAAAACGATAATTTTCCTTTTTTCATTTCATATTTGGAAATCATTTTTACAACCACAAATACATTTACGGTACAAAATATAGATGCTTAAATAATTTTTAAAATAGCAAAAGTTTTAAACTATATTTTAAAAAAACTCTTTAACAAAATCACAAAAAATAAGGTACTAAAATATATATAACGTTTAATTAATAATAATGTTTGAGGAAATATAGGAATAGTTTTCAAAGTATACGACGACATTTTGTCTCGTGATATTACTGATAATATATATATATATATATATATATATATATATATATATATATATACATTTGCGTATTTACCTACATTGTATATATTTAACAAAGTTCCTACATAACAACAGCTTTCATTAGAGAGTACTTAGGAAGGTTCAAGAGACATTACGAGTTTGTACTAGTTTCAACATTCAATCACTCTATATATTTAATTAAATTGTATCTTTACACTTGAATTCTCTTATGTGACTTTTACTAGTGCCATATAGATATTATATGGAAAATTTAATTTATTCAAAAGCTTTATTTTATTCTTCTTTCTTTTGAAAAAACACAAAATTACCACAATGAAAGAAAAATGTAATATATTTCTTTTAATAGAAAAATATAAATAAACATACTAGTGGGATTATTGTATAAAAATATAAATATAAAAGTTAATATTAGAACTCTCTTACCGCAAAGAATCGCCAACGACAGTCGTTCTATTCTTTTAAGCACTTTATGACACTGTTCACAAATACACTAAACTGTTTACCATTTAAACTCTTAACTTGATAGTAACAGTGATCTGTTACACAACTTAGTCTCTCGATCTCACACTCAGCGGTTTATTATAACTGTTACACTTTTATCACAACATACCACCCCACAACTTGTACTCCCAATTTCACAATGCCTTCTCTTAACCGAGCTGCGGTTTATATACTTTTTATTCTTAGTCAAATCAATATCCAATATTACATTTATTTTATCAATTAAACTTCTATACAGACATTCAATTGTTTTAGTCACATCAACAACTTATATCTTTATTTTTAGTCAAAACCAAACTACTACATGTATAAAAGCTAACATTAAAATACCCTGATACAAAAAGACCTCCAAAAAGGATAAAAATAATATTATTATGTACTTATTGATATCTTTGCGTCAGGGAACTATTGTACGTACGTTGACTGACGATGGTGTCTATTTTACGAAGATTTTAGATTAAGACCATCTACACGATTCGATATTGTATCTTCTTTATGTGCATTGCTAACTTACTTATATTTTGATTTCTTCCTTTATTAAGCGTTCCCCCAAAGCAACGAATTTTAGTTCTGATGAAGTTTTTAATATTCGTTTATTGCGTCTGGGTAGATTGAGCTTTCATAAGTCGGTGCTAAATTTTCCTGAAGGGACCATTCTTTGTAATAAAATATCGTTTTGTTAAAAAGACTAACATCCTTGTCAAGAATAGAAGTAGTAGTTAAATTCTTACACGTCAACAAAAATATATAATACAATAAAAGGAAAAAAAAACTATACAAAGAAAATATTATTATACAATATTGGGTGTAAAGCCGGCCTTATCAAAAATTTTGTTCTCTTCCAGGCATCTCAAAACATAGACATAGATATATGTGGTCGTAGAGAATATATACCTAGATAAGATATATGTCCATAATAAATCCCAGATTTTGACAGAACTTCGATATTCTAAATGTGTGCCATTAAATACTACAGCTGAAAGAGATATTAGGTTAATATTTAATAACTGATGACGGGAACCAAATAAAGAAAATATCTAGAATAGCATCTTTTCACAAAAAATATTGCTAAATCATTAATTGATAGCTAGCACACTAGCAAATCTTGAATGTGAAAGAGTAAAGGGTACGGTAAAATTAGGAAATATGAATATCTACATTTAAAAGTACTTAGATTTATATTTGTAAATATATATATGTAAATATAAATCTAAAAGCAATGATCGATATTTATTCAGTCAGTTTTTCAATCATACTTTGTTTGCTTATCGTTGCAGAAAACCTTCCTTTTCAAATTAAAAATAAATAAAAGTTAATAGATATATGTCCGAATGATGTTTTATGCATGTGTGAGTTGGACGGTCATTGAACGTGACACAAACTGGTATATATTTTATTTTGCACGATTTAGTCAATAGAGGAATTAATAAATTTAATCTAGCAATAATAGCAACTACTACTACTTTATTTTGATTTTGAAAATATGAAAAGGATACACTTTTATTCTAATGATTACGTTTCAACGATGAAACGTTCTTCATTTTGACATTAAATAAGTCTTACCAAAAGCGCTAGAGTTCTTTTTTATGCTATATTGCCAATAAAATAATTGTACATTCATTTAATTAAAATGAAAGAGAGCTGAAATACTGTGTAATTTAAAGCGTATAAAGTAGTAATCCTTTACCTCTCCTCCTCTTACTACTTCTATACTGACAATCTTCATCTATGCTCATGTCAAACCAGGTCGTATTTTCTGCTGACATTAACAAGAGTTTGAAACAGACAAATTCATTCTTGAATGGTGTTAGAAATTCGGTATTAATTATCAATCCTAAAAAGTGTAAAGCAACAATGAAAAATCTTGATTCTACACACAGCGGAAACATCCACATAGTTAAGTGATCCCATTAAGTGACGCATTCATTATAAAGATAATTAAAGATTTTAATGAAAAAATAAATCGTTACATATTGAAACGAAAAGTTGCTTGTTTAAAATATTGATATCTCTAATAATGTACTTAATGTGAATTACATTTTTATATATTTTTTTATCTTTATAATATTACTGAAATCGGATAATAACTAAAAACTAAGATAATATAAGAAATAAAATAGTACGAAATAACTTATCATGTAATTAAAGGTGAAGTTATTTCCCATCAAGTAACTAAATACATCGTTATTTCTCCAATAACAAGACAATAAAGACAATAGATGTTTTGACACTTAATCACAAATTTGCTGGGATGGTGTCTCCATACCCTGTAACAGTGACTCCGTAAGACATACATGACGTTTTATGATAAATATACATAAAAATAGATTTCATTAAAAAAGTTATCTAGATATAGATTCAAATTCTATATTTATTACAAATGTAAATAAGTTTTACATTACTATACGTCTTTAAAGAGGATTTAATATAGGTACCTACTACTTTATTTGGTCCTGTATCTTCATATCAAATTAAATATTACTAGGCTTATAATAATAACTAAAACATGATATTGTTATTCAGAAGACATTACATACATTATGATGTAATAAAACTAAATTTATGTAAGTTCTAATCAAATATAACTGCTAACTACTAAGCAACCTTGTATCATTAAGAACACAGTCATAAATTAATGTTTGAAAATCTCTATGAACATGTATAGCTATGTTAGGTTTATTTGAATCTAAGAGATTTGTCAAGTTTAGGGACAAGTTGAGTTGAGTTGAGTTTGGAGACAAGTTGAGTTCAGTTGAGTTTAAGGAAAAGTTGAGTTCAGTTGAATTTGGGGACAAGTGGAGTTGAGTTGAGTTCGAGGACAAGTTCAATTGAGTTGATTTTGGGGACAAGTTGAAGTCTTTATTATCCCTCTAATCGTCTCCACCAGGGAAATTATTCCAAAACTCTTTACTAGATTTAGTACTGGGATTGCCAATCACAGTCCCAAAACTTCGCTCAGGACGCTGCTTTCGTCCATAAGATAGCTATTGTCCATTTAACACCCTTAAAATAACATCTTGTATTTATAGGATGTTATTTTGATAATTATCATTAAAGTAAAATAAAAACTTAAAAAAAAAAATTGGTCGAAGCCGACTTCCAAAGCCTTAAACACAGGCGTAGAATTGCTAGCCTCTCAGTATTCTATATAATACATTTTGGGTGAGTGTGCGCTGGAATTACCCAATTTAATTCCCCCGTCCCCCTTCCATCACCGGACGTCCCGACGCACAGCAGGTTTTCATACTTTTGAAGAATGAAGAAAGAATGCTTCCTCATTTCCGTACAGCGAAGCATTGGAACAGCTTGCCTGCGTCAGTATTTCCGGCTGAATACAATATGTGGGTGTCTTCAAGAGAAGAGTGAATAGGTTGCTAGGGCAATGTGCCTTACCACCTAAGACTACATTACACTTACCATCAGGTGGAATGTAGTCAAGCATTGCCCTAGATCATATATAAAAAATATATATAATAATTGTATGTAGTGTATTTGCCATTTTGGTATCAAGATAGGTGTTAGCAGACTGGGGGGCCGTCGCCGAGAACCTCCTCGTGTGCCCGTCTGTTTCCCTTGTTGCTCGGATTCGTCCGGTGGCATCGGAAGCGGTACGGGCCGGTGCTCCCTGGGCAACAACGGTTAATGTGATCCTTCGGGTTTGCATTAGCCGTTGGCTAATACTCGGCGCGGTGGAGGTCGGCCATGGGGGTTTGTGCCTGGTTCATGGCTGGCTGGCGGGCAGGCTGCCTTTCGGGGTGGTCTGTCTGCGGGGGGGCTCGGGCCTCTTTCCATCGTTTGATCACGTTGGAAAGTTGGCCTGGGCGTTGAGGGTGGGAGGGCGCAGGCCCTCTTTGCCGGGGTCGGCTGCGGAATTACTCCTGGTACTTCTCTGATAGCAGAGTGGACTGTGGAGTGGTTTCGCGGCTGTGTGGGCGAGGCCGCGATTAGGGTCTGGACCTCTTTCCACCAAGCACTTTAGAGAGGGTGCTTGGTGGGGAGACGGTCCGAGACGTTGCCTGGATTAATCGTTGCCGAGCGCGACGCCACGGTTGCGCTTGGTGATGGTTGGTCTGGGCGAGGTGGGTTCCCGACTTATGCCTTTTTCTTGCTGGTCTCGGCTGATCACCGTGGCCGGCGGTAAAGGCCTGACGTTGGGCCCCCTACGTGAGCGGACTCACGTTCGACTCCAGTGTGATGCAGTGAGGCTGTCTGCGCATTACTGGGTCTTATGGGAGTGTGCTCTTCCAGGGGGTCTGACCGGTGGTCTCCTCTCGGGGAGATAACCGGCGGCGGAGCTGGACACGGTCAATGGTCGAGTCGGTCTGTCCAACTGGCTCGATTCTGAGACTGAGTCCAGCTAGAAGGGGGTCTCGGCTCCCTTCAGAGGCAGCAGGCTTGGGCGGGGGGAAGGGGATCCCTCCACGATCTATCAAGCCTGCGAAAAAGGGATGGGTGCTCCTCGTTGCGGGGTGCCCTCTCCGTGGATCACGTCGGGGCATCGCGGTGAGTGCGAAAGCGATCCCGTGGTGTCCCATTATGACGGCGGCGGCAACCGTCAGGTTTAGTGAGTAGGAGTCTCACATAACCACCTCCATCATCCCCTTGATGGAGGTGTGTATCCATGAGGATTCCTGACGTTAAAATAAAAAATAAAAAAAAAAAAAAGGTGCTAGCAGACTGCGCTATTCTATAGATAAATACATTAAAAATAGATTTTACAAGATCTCCACAATATTTTAAGCTATTGTATAGCTTTTAGCCGAGGCTTTGAGCGCGGCTACCGAATTAAGATATTCCGTAACGAAAAAACTTAACACCCCGCACTCCGCCTACTACGTAGCTCGGACAAGTATCGTGTAGCTATAATTTAAAAATAACGTAATCGCCAGGTTGATAATACGTTTTATAAATTTAATTGCATGCACATTAAGATTTAGTTTATAATAAATGTTTTACTTGTACAAAGGTATTTTTTTTCTACAGGCCTTTTCATTTTATTGATTTTCTGTTATCATGTTACAAAAAACCCTAAGTACAAGTACTTAACAAACATAATTGAACTTTGCTTATGAGACAAGGTTGAAAATATTTTTACATTTTTATGATATTTCATAGCAATCATCTTTTTAGAAATTAAAAAAATATAATAATTTTCCTAATACTAACATTAACATTTTCGAACCTTCAAGATCTGTCGATACATACACACTTGCTGAGGCACTGAGCAAAATTATTTTGATCTATATTCATTTATAAATTAATTATCATCACCAAACTTACTCGAATATTTAGGTATGTACTTCTATTTACATATGTTTTGAAATCCAATATTGGAAATTCCTATAAATTGTTGGTTAATAACACCGAACAAAATAACATCAATTGTTATTTAAATTGAATATTGTGGCAATACAAACCCAGTTTGTTTCATTTAATGGTAAAATACGGCATGAGATTTTATTTTTTTTTTTTTTATTATACGGGATTAATAAAATAATTCGCGATGAATAATACAGGTAAAATGCTTTAACATTAGCTTTTTTTTTTTTTTTTTTTTTTTTTTATATAAATACAAGATTGATGAATACCTTCCCTATATAAAGCCTCTCTTAGTAAAGCCCATCTGCAGCTTTTTATCTGCATCTTATATGCGGACTGGATAGACAAAGTTTGTATAATTTTCTTATGGAAGATCAGCGTGGAGTATCTGCATTTTAACCCCCGACTAAAACAGGGGTGTTATAAGTTTGAGCTGTCGATCTGTGTATCTGTGTGTCTGTCTGTGGCAATGTAGCGGCCAAACGCGTTGACGAATTTGAATACGGTTTTTTTTAATCAAAAGCTATGTTCATCGAGATGGTTCTTATCTATGTTTGGTCAAAATAAAAACAGTTGTCTCCAAGATATTGACGTTTTATTGGTGAAAGGTTCTTATGCAATAATTGGTTGATCCCAGCGGCTTCTCCCGTGCTATATAGGAAAAAAGACTTTTTATGTAGGCCAAAAGGTTTTTACACTTATTTACTTAGATAAAGTACTTTATTAAGAATAGCTGTTGCCCGTGACTGCGTCCACGTAGACTGTTAACTAGATATTTATACGGCTTATGATCTTAGTCATAAAGAGTCACGGGCAACAGATAGTGATAATATAAATCCCTTCATCATCGTGTTATTAGTGATGTTTTTATTTTTATTATCTATTATTATTGTCCTGATATTATTATGTCAATCATTTTAACTCTAAAAAAAGATAACTCTATATAAAAAAGTCTTGAATCATGTTACTTAATATATTTATAATTTATTACATTGTCCAAATTTTCACGCGGATCCTTATTTTTTCTGATGATGATGTTTATAAAATATAGCCTATGTTCATCAGGGATAATGTACGATTCTAATACTAAAAGATTTTTTTAATTCGGTGTAGTAGTTTTGGAGCCTATTCAATTTTAACAAACAAATCTTTCCTCTTTATAATATTAGGATAGACTAATAGAAATTCTTAAGCAACTGAAAAAAAAATGTGTGTCTGTAGGTTCATTTAGAACAATTAAGACACCAGTAACATAACTTTAAAATCAGATAAAAATTATGTACTTATTAAAGTCATTGCATCGGGGGACCGTTTAATAAAGCAAGAAATTAAAATGCAAGTAAGTTACCAAGGCAAATAAAGAAATTACGGTATCAAATCGTATAGTCTAAGTCCGCAATGATTAACTTCGTAAAAAAGACACCATCGTCAACGTACTTACAACGGTCCCCCGGATTGTAATTTATTTTTTGTATAATAAGTGTCACAGCAGCCCAAGACCTTATTTTGTTTCCATGTCAATGGTTTATTAGGACAACAGATGTGATTTTAAAATAGTCACTATATAAGAGAAGTGAAGAAATTAAATATATTCTACGAATTTAGGATCGGATATTGTACTCTAAAGTAAAAGTATTAATGTCTGTCACACGGCGAGGGCAAAAAAGGCAAAAAAAGCTTACAGATCACCCTACCGAATCTACCCTTAATCGAAGTAGTGTAGAAAGGTATTCCACCTAAAACCGAAAAATGATAAAATGATTTTACATTTTATTTTTTAGTTAATATTGGTATGACAACTAATCAAACAATGGATTACTAAACACTTCTACACTTGGAATACTGCCCAGTATATACGTTAATGCCCCAACTATCAAAATAGGACGTAATACAGAACTCGTGATTCTCCTCATGTAGTCCTTTTCATAATAATTGTTTCAAGATATCCTGCACTAAAATAGTAGGAGAGGAGGTTTGTTTAAAACGTTTACCTCATTATGGCATAAAGCTTTCAGTTCTAGGAGATCTGAATCAAAAACTGTTACTTTTATCTTAGAAATACTTTTTTCTAAATAAGAATGCTTTTATTACTATTAATTATTTAGGAATTAACAATTAAATTAAATAAAAAAAAATACTCTTATAATGTTTTTTGTAGTCATAAGAACTAATTAAATAAATAATTCATTTTGTTTTGTCTATTGTAATTGTTTTTGTGTAAATATAAGAAAGTTATTATTTTTAGGTTATCGAAGTTCAGTAAGACGAGATGTCATAAAAAAAATATTAGGGTATTAAGCAAACATTAATTAAATTTATCTAACATTAAAATTTAGATATATTACTAATTTTAATTAGATACTATCTTACTATCCTAATTTTAGTAGTAATTATTACCACAGTTTTCCTATTAACGTTTGTTTATGGTCTATTATAATATCATTTTCCTTCATAATTAATTTAGTTTTAACATCGTGGTTTTTTTCAAAGGTCTAAAAATGAATTTGTGTTTTTGGTGAAACATTCAATTTAAGTGACATATTTTGTTAAAACATAATGATATCTTTGAATTTACTTTTAATTATAATCGTATTGGATTGTTAAGTAAATAATATTTTTCTTATGTATTTCATTCGACAAGTAAAATAAAAGAAAATTATAGGTTTTTTAGTTTTAAAAATCTATTAAACAATCATTATAATATATTTAAAAAAAAAAAGAAACAGATTATTAAAAAGAAACACACAAACCTCAATAAAATTATTAGTATTACTTACTTTATAACTCAAAAGAATCACAATGAACTTATCAATATTTATCTCAAATTTTACACAATAATCAACTAAACAATTCAAATAATGTATTAAATAACCAAAACAATGAACCACGCAAAATAATCACCAATTTGTAATGAATTTAACGATAATATGTTATCGAAATATACAACACTATCATTACATAGTATAAAGCAAAGTCGCTTTTCGCGTCTGTCCCTATGTTTCCATGTATGTATGCTTAGATCTTTAGAACTACACAACGGGGTTTGATGCTGTTTTTTAATAGATAGAGAGATTTAAGAGGAATTTATATGTATAATAATATACTTAATATATTAAAGAACCAATGATAATATCAAGATTTCTAATGCGGAGTTGTAAACAAACACAGTGTTTTGCGCTTACATTGCAAATGCTGGCTGAGCTCTACATCAATTTCTCTACATCAATGCTAACAAAATTTGTTCTACGACTTTTTAAATTTAATAGTTTTTAAAATTTGAGTTTACCCATACAAAATTTATTTGTTGCCTCTGAACTGACATTAACTCTGAATGTAGGTATGGCGCCCGGGCGTTTACCTTTTAAGTACATCTTACAAAATACAGATTAATAAGTACAAGAGGTAGTAATTTTTTTTATCTCGTGTTTTGAGTGTTGCTTATCAAGATTTTTAAAAAGTCGTAAAACAAATGTTTTTGGGTTTGTTGAATGGAGGCTGCTACAAGGTGGTGGTCAACTGATTAAAAATAACCCTGTATAACTTAAATTGGAACATGGAACAAGCTGCATTTTAATTAACCTGTATTAAGAGCTGCTCAAATTGTTTCATACATTTTTATAATTACAGACAGTTTGTGGTATACCTAAGACATGATTTTACGGTTTGGTTTCACTTTATTATAACCATTTTAATGTGTTTTTTTATTTAGTTCGTTTGTTTTATAACATGTAGTTCGTAAAGTAGAATATGTTATGTATAATGTATTTTAAAAATACATTCCGTTAAAACTATGTAAGAAAATATTTTTTGCACTTTTTTAAGGGATGTTACTTAACAATACTTTATAAAATATATCTTTTAATAAAACGCTTTTTAACAAAAATAAATCTTATTAAATTATTCTACTTTTTACTTATCTGAAGTGCATAAGCAAAGAGAAGTAAAAAGAATCATTCCAATTCGAATGTAATCAGGCGAGCGTGTAATAAGCACGCCTAGGGCCCAACTTAAGTACTTGTTTAAAATAAAATTGCCTTAAGATAAGTATCCTCTTAGCTTATCTTATAAATTATATGAATACAGTTTAAATAAAGTTATTATTAGCCTAGTGATAACTAAGAAACAGATTATATCTGTTTGAGATGTCATGACTATAAACTATATATAACAAAATCATGATAATAAAAAAAAATATTTTTCTGTTTCTCTTAACTCGGATTGTCACAGAGAAAAAATTATACTATGAAACAGTGAATTATCCACCGTTTTACTATTTCCAACTATTTTGGATAAAAGTTAACCGAATTCTCTATTTATATGAAATATGAAATATGAAAATAAAAAATAAATCAAAAGTAATCTGTTTATAAAATAAAATATTCGATTTTAGATCTTATTCACGAGTATTTCAAACTTGTAATTTGCTACTTTCTGTTCAGTTGTAGCGTACATTCTAAAGTTACGCGATATTTTATAGATATTATACAGACTTGGCTAGGATCCTTATTACACCGAGACATTTTATTAAAAGACGTTATTTTAGGCTAAATATTCCCTTACTAATATTTTTTTGCCAGAATTCAAAAAAAGAATTTAAAATTAATGTACTTTCCAGCATAAATGTATAAATAAATATAAATAATATGTATATTTAAGTTTTTGTAAAACTTGCTGAGGTATTATATATATTAAAGTTCTTATTATATGCTAAGTTAACACTTTTTTTTAATTTATTTCTAATTCTTATTTTATTAAATTAATTCAAGATATATTACGTTTAAAGAATTGTGATGGAAGTATTTCAGACTTGATAATGGATAACTTGTAATTAATAAATATCAAAATCACTCTAATATTTTTTTCGCGATGCGAACAAAAAATGAACAACTATTGTTTTCATTTCGTATCATAAGAACTTAGCTCAATTAAACTGTTTTTTTTTTCGTATTATTATACAAAAATATCGTAAGCAAATAAAAGTTTGAAAATATCTTTAAACATATATAACCATGTTAAGCTTATTTAATTTTATATAAATATAGAATGAAAAATATACCGATACGGGCAGGGATTCGAACCCGCGACTACTGGGAAACCGTCCCGTCGCTCTTCCAAGTGAGCTACCGTATCGTAGCGATATCATTCTATATTTATATAAAAGCAAATAAAAGTATAATAAAATAGTAAAGTAAAGATTAATTTCTAAGTGTTTTTAAAGGATGATAAAGAACTTAAAATAATCGTTTTTTTATCTACTTGATTGACGGCACATCACGGTGAATCTATAAAATGATATTGGCTGTAATTACATTAAAACTTAAAATAGGTTTGTATACATTCCATATAAGAGCAAAAGAAAATGAGGGAAGGGAGCTGGTTAAGCCGCTGGATAAAACTGCTAAATAAATAAGTAACAGTCACAATTAAATGAACCCACCATTTATATTTTTACCCAAACGGATAGGAACATTAATAGCGTAAGGTTATTGTCTTAAATCGACAAAACTAAAACACTTTTATCACACGGTGAGGAAAGGTCGTTCTTTTAATTTTTGATCAAGGAGTTTGTTTGATACAAATTGAAGTTCAAAAACTAATTATGATTCATTACAATTTTAGAAGTTAAGAAGAAATAGTACAAGCAAAGAACATTTATTACTTCGAAGTAGTTAACGAAGAAGTTAACTATGTTTGATGTATACTGATATTACTTCAAATACACATGACCATCATAAATAGTATTTTGTATCAATATGACCACTTATTCTACCGTCGACCGTAAAGATCGTACTGATGTAGGTCGTAGACCACATTGGTCTTTGATAACTTCATGAAAAGCTGCTTACATGACGACGTATTTTAAAGAATTGACGCAAGTTACTTAGCAAAGGAGATCTTATTTATATACAATTTAACATAGTTTTTACCCCATCAATTCGATATAAAATCCGTACTAATATTATAAGTAACTCTGTCTGTCTGTTACACTTTTACAGTTAAACCACTAAACCGATTTAAAATATTTGGCATAAATTTAGATAAGATGATGAGAAAGGACAAAGGCTACTTTTTCATTATCATAGTACGTGATACGGTGAAATGTTAATACATGTTCTCCTTTGGTAGATCTTAAAAAAGTCCAGGACACTGAATAATTGTATTCAAACATTATGAAAACTAGTAACTTTATTATCAAAATCATTGTACGAAGATAAACTTTGCCTTTTCTGGTATGTTCTTTGGATGCATAGTTCAAGGAATACTGGAAAACAAATATCAACGCAGGCTTCGCGCGCCACAGCCTCAAACTTGGGCGGAAATTGTGGTATTTGTAATATGAGTGTTTTAACTTAGACCTAGGTATGATATACCTACAAAACAGACATAGACTATCTTATATCGAAAACAATGTGATTAAAATAGTAAAACGTAGAAAAAAAATTGTGTCAGCTCCGACACACGACTGGAGTTTACTCCTTAAGTATAATTGTCTAAACAGACGGAAAAAAAAAAAAAAAGATTGATACCTTATAAAATATTATCTACACCCCTTTCTGCCATAGTTTATTTCGAAATACTTGCATTTCGCTTTAGCCAAATATAATGATAAAGATTATAACTTCACAATAACAATGTTAATTATTGATAAATATAACAAAATCAGCAACATAAGTAAATTGATACTGATAGAAATAAACAAGCTCAATAACATATAGATATAGTCGCTTTGCAGCATATACATTACTCTATACACACATTTAATGTTTTCATTGATTTTATCAACATTCATGAGCATATTCGCTTTTATTAATACGAAGAATTTGTATGGTTCTGACTATGTTGTTAAGGCATCTTTTAATATTGATATTTTTTTATCAGTAATCATTAGGATATTAGCTTATATTAAAAATTTAATAACATAAAAATTAAAAATGTATCGTTCCTTACATGGAAATATAAGTCTTTACTTACATTACAAATAATAAATATTTTAGGTTCTAATTAATTATTTTCATTATTATTTTTTGTATTATGTTAAATTGCTTAGTAGTTCTTTATTATTTATTTCATATTGGAGTTTGTTCCCTTAGAATCAATTTACAAATAAGACAGTTTAAATGAAAAAAAAACGTGCGACACTTGTTGTCTGCCGCGGTAAAGCTATTGCATAGCATTTTTATCAACTATTGCAATTATAATTATTTATGTAGTATTTTTTTTTATTGATGTTAATTCAAGTTCTTAAGCTATTGCATAGCTTCTATCGCGGGCCTTGAGTATGGAGACCGAATCCAGAAATTCCATAACGAAAATAACCTAACACACCAGTATTGTGTACTTATAATTTAAAAATAGCATAAGCGCCAAGTTGATAATATGTATTATGATCTTTATTGAATAATAATTAATATTTATTTTAAAATAAATGTTTTTCTGGTACAAATGAATTTCTTTCAAAAAGCCTTTTCATTTTAATGACTTTCTGTTATGGTTTTACAAAAGTCCAGAGTACAAGAATTTAACAATCGTAATTGAACTTTATTTAACTTATTTAACTGATTATATTTTAAATAGGAATAGAATAATTTCATAATATATAATCATGTCATAATAGGAATAGGTCTATAAAATATCGATGTATCGATATATCAATATTATTACTTAGAAATATCGATATTTATTACAAATTCATTATCATCATCATTTCTCTTATCGTAGCGGTAAAAGCTAATTCATTCACACTAAATCATTCAATATCTAGTTTTATAGAAATAGTACATTGCCAAAATATATATTCTTTAATCATTTTTACCATTTTATGGTATGTATTTTAAAAAAGTTGATACAAGAAGTGTTTCATCGAATTTATGCGGGAAAAATATAAAAGCAGCGGTAATACAACTAATTTAGCAACTCACTTAAAAAATAAATACCATCTTGCATGTCTAACATGACTTGCAATAATTATTTTAAATAAAGCCAATATGTCGAAATAACGATAATATTTTGAAATTCCAAACCCCAATATTGATGTATTTGAAAATGTCGATATATCAAGCTTTACCGCGGCAATCTCCGAGTGCCACACTTATTTTTTTTGCGTTTATATTAATTGAAGTTGGATGTTGTGACCGATAAGAAAACAATTTTTTCTGTTATTAAAAAAAATACTATTTGAAGTTGTCATTCCTATGTACTGTCATAAAAAGGTTAAGATTATCATTAGCTAAAAATATTTTCAACCTTAAATCTCACGAATAAGTTTAATTACGTTTGTTAAACTATTAAGTAATAAAGTATATAATACAAGTATCAACAAGGCGCTTAAGCTATTTTTAAATGATATGTACGCAATACTCGGCCGAGCTACATAGTAGGCGGAGTGGGGGTTTTAAGTTTTTTTGTTACGAAATTTCTTGATTTGGTCGCTGCACTCCAATCCCACGATATAAGCTATGCAATAACTTAAAAATATTTGAAATAAATATCGACCACGATACCTGAATTTCAATATCAAAGTATCGATATATCGTACAAAAATGTATTAGTAATAAATATCGATATTTCTTAGTAATAATATCGATATTTCCATACATATTTTATCAACAGTCCTATTTAAAATGAGAAGTTTAACTGCTTTGTAATATCATAAAAAGGTTCATAATATCGGCTAAAACTATTTTCAATCTTATTTCTGTGAATAAAGAATAATTACGATTGTTAAGTACTTGTACTTAGGGTCTTTTGTAACACAATAACAACAAGTTATTAAAATTAAAGGCCTTGATGAAAAAAGTATATTTGTACAAGTATTATGCAGGATTATGCATGCGCAGTAACGCTGATACAACCTATGCCCCCTAGAGGCGAGTTGGTGAACTAAAGAGACAAGCGTGATATTTCAAATCATTAAAAGTTCTGCTATTCATCGATAGATGGCAAAACTAGTTGCGCACGATAGGTTGCGCACCAAAAACGTAACGAGGTCATCGTTCAGTGGATTTTACTCCTCATATTTTTCTCATACCGGGCGCCTTATATACAAAAATCGATTCTTAAGGAGTAAACTCCAAAAATATAGTTAAATCGTTAGAGTTCATGTACCAATTTTTAAATTGATACGACCAATAAAAAAGGCTTTTACCCCTTTACCATCAGAAACGAGCAGGCAATCTTCAAATTGGGAATATAAGAACTGTTTTAATATCCAGTTTACACACAAAAGAAAAAATAAAATGATACTTACTAGTTACTATGCAAGTATTTGACGTAAACACTGTTGCCCAAAGAAACTATCTAACGACGACAAAATCACCGGGTAAAAGCTAGTTTTAAAATTAATATATTTTATTTATTTATTTATCATCTATATGTTTAATTAACAATAACTTTTTTTTTGGCATTATGAGACAAACCAGCAATCAGACCTCCTAAATCTGGGAAGTGGTTGCTGTCGTAGCTAGACAGTTCTAGACAAAATACTAGTCTGAAGAAATATGAAACGATGAAGTAGCGGAAGTAAGACGGATTGAGCCCACTATATAAATTGCAGTTACATTAATAGTCGCTTCCTCATGGTCTTATATGACATAATTTTATCATCATCAGAACTTATCGTGGTTGCTTATGGCGTTATTTTAAATCTACGCGAAATAAACACACTTTATACGAATTATGATAGTACATTATTACAAAGGCAGCGAAATAGGCAATTGCATGCCGAGTATGAGTTTGAAGGCCGAGCCGCAGGCGAGGATTTCAATGATACGAGACAGCCAAGTGCCATTTCGGGCGAGGCATATATAGTGTGCTTCTTAAAAAAATGCAAGGAAATAAAAAAGAGCCTTTTACGTAATAAATTAAATTAATATTAAAAGTTATATTGCTCATGTTAGGACAATTATTGAATGAAAATGTTATCGATTTTTCCAGGCAAATTTATGTTAGTTTAGAATACTTCTGCCTTTTTTTAAGTTTTTTTCCGAAAGGTAAACGCATCTGTGGCTATACAGCCACGAGAACGCAATGTGTACGATGGATGAAAAAAGTTTTAAATTCAAACAGCACACCGTTTCATAGAACATGGCCGGCGCGCTCTTCGTTCCAAATTCAAAGAACGCGCCAGGAAGTGATTTTGGTTTTTCAGTTTACGTACATATGATACTTCGCGTGTTCTTTATTCAAAGGTAATGACATTATTTCCGCACATGTTTAAGAAATATCTATTTAAATGCTACCCGCCATGTAAGCTGAGTGTTATTCAAACGAGCTTAATAACTGTTAGAGCTACAGTTGTTTACTGACTGATTCTGGTTAATAGGATTTAAATCAGATAGCTCAATATAGACTAGGATTAATAACTGATAGTTCTTTCAGCTATATAGTGTATTATCTCACTATAATTTATAAAACTTTTATGTACCTGAAATGTCTGAAATCTCAAATACAAAAAAAAGTAACTAACTACCGACTTATCAAATTAATAGCAGCGTTTTCCCTGAAAGAAAACGCATATTAAAATACTTACCTAATTCGAAGCTTATATATGAGATAGGCACTTCCGTTTCCCGTAGGCTTCTTCGTTTCTAGTTGTTTTTTGACTCAATTTGATTGTTTTTGACTTCAATTTGATTGTTTTTGACTTCATTTTGATGTTTCCGTTGTCTCAACAGTGGCGCTACTCGTTCCTATAATATATCGGGTATAGCGTTGTTTTACCCATTGGTTTCGATTTAACCAGGCAGATTTATAAAGTAAGCTTCGAATTAGGTAAGTATTTTAATATGCGTTTTCTTTCAGGGAAAACGCTGCTATTAAACTACTTGACCGTAATTCGAAGCTTATATATGAGAGGTGTCTGTTTTCGCCTGGTGAGACAATGGAAAAATGTAAAGAAAAAACGCCAATGTGATATTATTAAATGTTTAATAATTATAATTAATTAATTTATTTATACAAAGAATGTAAACTATAAATGAAATCGGTTAAAATATGAAAATCAATTATTGTAATGTTAATAACACAATTTAAATCAAAACAAGGATGCAGATTAAATATTACACTAATTATACAAATATTAAATCAAAACCAATAAATATCAATACCAATAGTTATCGTATAGGATCAAAATATTTTGTTATATTAGTTAAATCATCTTTAGGTTTTATTTTGCGCTTATAAAACTTCTCGAACGTATTAATGGAGCGCCAATTTCCTCGAGCAAGAATTTCATCTGGCGAGTATTTAAGCCAATTTTTGGAAGCAACCGCTGATCGAATACTTCCCGGTGAAAACCCTATATTCGCTTCTTTAAATAAATGTCTAATCCATCCTGCTACAACAGCTCGTGAAGCTGGTTTTGCTGGGCCTTTTATTGTTGTAAACAATTTAAAAGTTCCTGCTTCTGCTCTTCTACGTTCTAATAATGATATTAAAGTTTTGGTCCAAAACACTGGATCAAGTTGAATTTTCTCCTTATTGGCTAATAATTTCCATCCAGACTGTCTATGGATATCGTTATCTGTTTTAGATCCAAACTCTGGCCTTAAGGTTATACTGTCTTGAGATATAATACAGTGCTCAGGATCAACTTTGAGTAGAGTCAAATCATGGATACGGCGGCCCGAACATAAGAGTAAAAGAATAGCCGTGTGTCTGGCCGTCTGGTAAAAATTACTTTTGTCTATTGTATACGTAGATAAGAATTTTTCTAAATCCTCTATATCCCAAACAGGGGGTTTTAAAGATTTGGGATTATTTAATGATATGGATTTTAAAATATGTTTAACTAAGACATGGGAATTTAACTGGCTCGACATATCTGCGTTGCAAAGCGTGGCAACAACAGATTTATGTAACAGGATAGTATTGTAAGATAAACCTTGTATCAGATGCAAGTCTGCTAAAAATTGTGCAAGTTGAGAGCCTGTAGGACTGTTAGAATTTATATTATATAATCTCGCCCAAGATAACCATCTTTCCCATGCTACTTTGTAGGTTTTTAAAGTAGATTGTCGCCAAGACTTTTTTAGTAAAGACAATTGGCCAGCATTCCAGGCTTGAACCTCCTTTGACCACCCCCACATTTCCAAACTTCCAAGGTCAGGTGTTCCACATTTGGGGGAGGGAACCCTGTTGAAATGTCTATCAGGTTCGATTTCAGATTCTTTAATACAAACGGTGCTTCGAGGGCCCTCGCTTGGAGATCTACCCGCCAAAACACCTTCTGCCAACGGGGCACTACCATCAGATACACACCTGTGGACTGGTTCAGATGTGCAAGTACCTTTGGTATTAGGAAGGGTGGGGGAAATATCAGCGCTAGTGGGTAATTCGATGGTATGCTGAAGGCATCGTGAAATAGAGCCTTGGTATCTTTCAAGTCCGACTGGCATAATTGTATACCACGTGAGCTCTTCGAGAGGCGAAAAGGTCGATGACTGGAGTCCCCCATTTCCTGAATATACCCTGGAGACATTTCGGTAACAGATGCCATTCTGGTGGACATCGATGCCTGGACAAGTGGTCGGCCTGATTGTTGTACCTGCCCGGAATGTAGTGAATAGTGAACAAAATCTGATTCTCGTCTAGTAATCTCAGCAGCCGCCGAGTTATTTCCAACAATCGTTTGGATTTTGTGCCCCCTTCTTTTCGAAGATAAGATACGACAGTTTTGTTGTCGCACTGTATCAGTATGCAGCTGCGTCTTAACTGGTTTACATGATTCTGCACAGCGTGTAAAATGGCTAGCATCTCCTTTTGATTGCAATGAAGATTTTGTTCTTCCAGAGACCATTAACCCATTAATGGAATGTTGTTTAATTGAGCACCCCAAGCTTTGTCTGATGCGTCGGTAACGAGGAAATGTACCGGGGACGGTAGATGCAGGATTGATGTTAGGCGATAGTGCTGAATCCACCATTTTAGCTCGATTTGAACTGTCTTGGGAAGAACAAATCTTTTCATGGGATAATTTAACATTCCGTTCATAAAATTTTGAAGCTGACGAAGGTTTAACCTTCCTCGAGGAACGATGAAGCTGGCAAAATTTAACAGTCCTACGAGACTCTGAATTACGATTAGCACTGCTTGCCTCTGATTTAAAACTTGAGAGACCTGTTTCGAAAGTTTCAACATTTTGTCCTCTGGTAACGACTTTCGGTTGTCCCAGGTTTTCCACAGAACACCCAGATATTCTAAACTTTTTTGAGGTACTGTTATCGACTTTTCGAGGTTGACGCACCATCCGAGGTACTGAAGAATATCTAAAGAGGTTTGTACCTGTTTCTGAAGAACCGAGGCACTTTGATGTGTTATCAAAAAACCGTCCAAGTACACCAACACTCTTATACCTCTGTGACGTAATGTCTCGGCAACCCAATTTGTTAGAATAGAAAAAGTCTTTGGGGCTGTGCTTAAACCAAAAGGTAGGCAGGTCATTTGTAAGAGTTCGTTTTTGTAGATTAGACGAAGATATCGCCGGTGCACACTGGATATTTTTAAGTGAAAATAGGCCTGGTTTAAGTCTATTTTGCACATCCAATCCCTTGGTTGTAGGAAATTCGAAACTTTGTTCATATTTATAAGGTGAAATCTTTCGGGTTTTATAAATTTGTTCAATGCCTTCAAGTTGAAAACTGGATGGAAGGATGCGTCGCTTTTGGGCACTAGAAAGATGCTCGAGATGAAACTGGGGGTCAAAGATGCAGTTTCTAGAATCCCTTGAGTTTTCATCTTTTGTATTAATTCCGTCATTTCCTTGGATACAGGAGTTGAGTGCAGACCTTTTAAATTTGGAATAGAAAGAGGGGGTTTCTGAAAGAAAGGTATTAGATAGCCTTTTATTAATTTTAAAATTATTGCAGGCGCCCCTATTGTCTCCCACTTTTGGCAAAAATCTGCCAATTGACCGGCTCGAAATGACCTCGAGTCATTGGTTAAGACGTCTGTTGTTAAACTGACCTGCATGGGAAGAGAGACCTCGCCCCCTACTACCTCTTTGTGCACCACGGGGCCTCGAGCCTCTATTTGGAAAGGACTCCTTTCCATGATTATAGCCTTTGTTATTAAAGTAACTATTTTTGGTTGCAAGGTACATATTTCTCGAGTATGGTACAGCATTATTTATGGATCCAGATGGAACATTATTATAGTTACTAGTATGAGCATCCCTCGAGGATACCGAATATTTCTTCTTTATTACAGAACCTCTCGAAGGTTGGTTATAAGCTTTAGGTTTAGGTTTAAAGAACTTTATTTCTCAAGAACACTACAGTTCACTTATGAGCATAGTATAACATATACAACTATTTTATTAAAAAATGCAACAAATATTTCGACCTTATGTATTTAGGAAGGTAATGACTCAAAAAAAAAAGGAATGTTAGCAATAAACAATCAAGTAATTTATAATTGTAACTTTTTGGTCACGAGTATTATTAGTTTATAATGGTTTTTTATTTTATTTTTTTTTTTTTTTTTTTATTAATATTGATTTTTATATTTATAAATTTACGTCATAAATTATTTTACACCTTATATTTCAAGTATATATTTTTTTAATTTAGATTTAAATATAGAAACGCTTTCACTCATTTTAATATCATTTGGTAGTTTATTGTACCTTATAACACCATCAAATAAAATGTTTCTTTTACTATACCCTGTTCTTGGCGTAATGAGTGTCAGTTTGTGTGTATTTCTTAAACTGTGTGTATATTCGCGAGTTGTAAAAGAAGTCTGCATATGAATGTGCCCCGATAATATTTTTTTTATTAATATACACACGTTTACAGTGTAAATTTGCTCCAGATTTAGTATTTTTGTGGTTTTGTAAAGTATAGAAGTAGACGTTAGTTTGGGATATTGGAACAACACTTTTATAGCTTTGTTTTGTGCACGTTGTAGTGGCATAATATTAGTTTTGGCCGCACAGCCCCAGACCTCTATTAAATAGGTAAGTTTAGATTTTATAATCGCATTGTACAACATACATCGTATCTTAGGTGGTACACAAGAGGACATTCTCCGTAGTGCTCCAATGAATTGTGTAAGTTTATTTTTCACGTTTTCTATGTGGGGTCGCCATGTCAATCTATCGTCCAAAATTAAGCCAAGGTACTTTTCCTGGTGTGATCTACGCAGTGGATTCTCGTTAACATATAGTGATATATCGTTCGGTATTTTTTTATTTTTTGCACTAAAAATCATGTATGAACTTTTTTTTGCGTTAACAGTTAACAGATTACATTGACACCAAGTACTGTATTTAAGTAGATCTTTTTGCGCTTGTTTGACCAATTCTATTAGATTTTTTCCAAAATAAAACAGAGACGTATCGTCAGCATATAGCGTAATCTGTCCGATTAGGTTAATGTTAGTGACATTGTTTACGTAAATTAAAAATAGTAATGGTCCTATTACGGATCCCTGGGGGATACCGCAAGTAATAGGTTGGGGATTACTTGTGTAGCCTGGTGTGCCTATTTTTACAACTTGTGTTCGATTATCTAAGTATGATTGTAATAAACCATAAGCAGGTCCAGACAACCCTATGTTTTTTAATTTTCTAAGCAGTAATGAGTGACTAACGGTATCAAAAGCTTTCTGAAGATCGATGAATATACCCAGACAAAAGTTTTTCTTATCGAGTTCCATGTTTATTTTAGTTAATAAGTCAATTACTGCTGATACCGTTCCGGATTTTTCACGAAATCTGTATTGTTGAGCCGAAAGAAAACCTAGGCTCTTCAAGTGTTTCATCAGACGTCTATATATGACCCTTTCAAAGACTTTTGAAAATACAGGCAACACCGAAATTGGTCGATAATTCCCCGGATCAGTTTTTTGACCAGATTTGTATATCGGTGTTATTTTAGCAATTTTTAAACTGTTAGGAAAAGTACCTATTGTCAAACATTTATTTATACAATCTGTTAAATTTTTAACTATAAGGTCGCATATACAGATAAGTGTTTTTGTGTTTATACCGTCGATACCTGTACTACACGATTTGTCTAAATTTTTTATAATATTTTTTACTTCCTTGACAGTGCAAGGTTCAAAATTTGTTGTTGTATATTTGGGATGTTCATTTATGTAAGTCAAGGTGTTAATAGATTCGCTTGGATGGTTTTTTGGTATTTTTCGAGCTAGTTCAGAGCCAATTGATGAAAAAAATACATTAAATCTCTCGCATATATCATTGCCATTGTATATTGTTTTGCCTGATACAATTAATGTTGGGGGATGTGAATCATATTTAATTTTATTGCTGGCTAAGTTATTAATTAGATTCCAAAGCTTTTTTGAGTCATTATTACAATTTTTAAAGGAGTTATAATAAAATTCTTGTTTTGTGTTCCTAATTAATTTCTGTAAGTTCATTCTTTCGGTTAAAAACTGAAGCTTCAGTGTTTCATTTGTAGGATTGTCCTTATGTTTCTTCCATAGATCATTTCTTCTGTAAATTCCATTTATAATATTTCTGTTAATCCAATCCTTCTGTGGTAAATTTAATATTTTTTCTTTTTTTACTTTGCTTGTTTTTACTTTCTTTAGTATATAAGATTCTAAGGTGGTGTAGTTGTGCTCTTCGTTATTTAGTATATTTACTTTCATGCTTTTGTATAATGCTATGTAATTTATTGCCATGTATGATGTCCGTTGTAGGGGGTTATGTTTATACTTAAGTAGTTCCACATATATTTGTTTGTGATCTGATAGGGGTGAATTAATAATTGAAAGTTGAAACTTCTCATTATGAATATTTGAGCAAATATGATCTAATATAGTTTTGGTTGTAGTTGTCTCGCGAGTACAATATTTGATATCTATTTTATTCAGTATGTCATAGCCAGTTGTTTGTAATATGTCTTTGTAGTATAAAGTTTCTTTGGTTTCGCTTAATAAATCAATGTTAAAATCTCCAAATACAATACTTCGTTTTTTGTTTTCCAACTGTATCGTATACTTATCAAGGAAGGTGTACAGGTTTCTTCTTCCTGGATTATAAATAGCACCAACGTTTATAGAATAACTCTTTAAGAAAATCCATAAATAATGTACGTCATCGTCGCATATATCCTCCAGAATGTCATATTGCAGGCTGTTGTGAATAAAAATTGAAACGCCTCCACCTCTTTTGTCTGAGTGATAATTGTAAATATGTTTGTAGTTAGGTAAGTTGAAAGATTTGGCGTCCGATTCGTTTCTTATCCACGTTTCTGTTAAAATAATTAAATGAGTGACGCTCTGTATAGCGCTCAAAATACATTTTAATTCTTCAAACTTTCCAGATTTGCACAAACTACGTATGTTTGTATAATAAAAAGTTAAGCTGGACTTCTGTGTGGGTAAGTCTTTATAATGATTGCATAGGAAATAGGAATTTTCTTGAAATTTGAGAGACTGCTCTAATTTTACTGTTGAGCTCCGTTTTTTGGGAACTTTTTTACAATTTTTGGAATATTTTTAATATATTTTATGGTTAAATCTAATTCTCCGTTTTTTTCACGGCAATCTAGCTCTTCTTTAAGATGGTTCATATAATCTCTTTGAGCAGGTGTTTGATCCGAGTATAGACGTATACTACGGGAGTTTTTGGGTTGATTTTGCAGTAGGTGCTTAGCAGTTTCCGCATTGCAGAAACATACTTTAAGTAGACGGTGTTTTCCAGACTTGTATTTGCCCAATCTAAAAATTTTTATTGGATCTGGACATTCATTAAATATTGATTTAGTTAATTTTATTACTTCATTATAGTCGTAACTTCGTGTTTGTTCCGTGTTGTTATTTTGTAATTCATGTATACCCGCAATCACAATATTTTTTTGTCGCTCAATTCGTTGTTGGATTTCCAACACAGTGTCTTCATTCCATAAGAGGAGCGATTTTTCAGCCGGTTTATTGGTTTTGCTAGATTTTAATGCGTGTAAATCAGTTTCTAGGCAATTAATTTGTTCTTGCATAGTTTTATGAGAGCTTTTTATTTCTGATAATTCGGTGCAGAGTTTTAAATTTTCTTGGATCAAATTTTCGTTCATGATTTTAATACATCTTATTTCTTTTTTAATGTCAGATAACTCCTCCCGTATCAGCTGTGCAATTTGTATATTTTGGGTTTCGGTAGATTTTTCAAGCAAAGCAACCATATCCTGGCGGTGTTTTTGAAGTTCGCTGTCTACATTTGTTTCCATATCTGGCAACTTTCGTTTTCTTTGACTAACAAAAGCATCATACCGGGACATAGATGACAAGTCCGGTTCCGAACCGCTTCCGCTTCCGCGTATCGGTGATCGTTGTACGCTCATCCTTAATAAACAAGTTTGCTAATTAACGTACCTGCGCTTGAGTTGCGGCCGGACACTTCTTTTGTTTAGAAATAGATTGATATGTTCTTTCAAAACTTTACTTTCACAATAATCACTTAAGTTCTATTTTACTTTATTTGTATTTACACAATTTATTATAAATTTAGTTTTAAAGAATAAACTTTGCACACGTCTACTCTGGTCGACTTATTTTCTTCTTCTTGAATCTTCTTTATGAATAGGATCAGGTTTAAAAGGCCAGAAAACCTTTCTGAAACCACCAAATTTTTCTAAAGTTAAAGAAAAAGTATCGGCCTCGAAAATGTGTGTAGTTGAAGGTGGGATCTTTTTAAGAGTAAGCCTAATAACAGGGTCTTTAACATATTTAAGGATTGCATCCCTCCTAACTTCTATGATTTCCGATCTGTGACCACAAACTAATTGCAAAAGATCGGTTGAAACTTTATAAAATTCCCCGTTTTGAAAAACTTCTTCTAATTTGGCCTCTAATGTACTTAAACAACTTGTTTCATTTTTAGCCCAAGAAATCAAACTTCGAATATTATCCTGCAAGGATTCTTTTTGTTTAAGAATACAAAAGGTTAAGGCAGCATATGCTTTATCAGCTTTAGCCAAATGTGTAAAAGAATCGTAAGATTTAATTTCATTATTCGCTTCAAGATCTACAAATCCAGGGAAATGATTATAAGCTTTTTGGGCATCAGCATACCTCACTTCAGACCAATCGGAGGTGCCAAAATGCTGTACATGTTCTAACATATTCATAAAGTTGCTAGGGGTTTTAGGTACAGAGGGTTCTTTTAACTTGGTACTTATATCAAAGAAATCCGCGCCGGGAAGAACAGAATTTTGCTCATTGATGTCTATATCCTGATAAAGTTCCCCACTAACCCCCGAACAAATTGAAACATCGTCTGGAGCCATATTATTGTTATAGAAAGGTTGACTAATTAAATTTCGTAACTCACCGATTTCCTTGCTCAGTTGGCTTATCTTAGAGCGTCGACTCTTTTTATTCTTTTGACGGTGACGACGACGTGATTTCCGGGTTTTGGAATTTGAGGAGGAAGAGCTACTCAAAATAGAACTACTAGACGAGTTACTGGAGCTACAGCTACGGGAGCGTTTTCGTGAGCGCACACCACTTGGCCCAGTCACCGCCTCTCCAATATGAGATATATTATTCTCACTCATACTGTAAATATACATAACAAAAATATGATTAACTCACTCTTAAATGTAAAAAACCATTAGTAATAAGAAACTAAAATGCTTATAAAATTCCCCGTTTTCGAATCGAAAACGAAATTTGAAAACTTAGTAGAATACTAAATAAAATGTTTCAATATTTATGACAAGATATTCAATATTTCGTTCAATATTTATGACAAGAATCTTTAAAACCCAACATTTTTATTACGTGGGTAGTTGTAAAATGTGCACAAATTAGTATCATAGTTAATTAATATGAAACCTCATATTAATTAACCAATTAATATGAAAAGTATCATAGTTAATTAATATGAAATTAATATGAGGGTACTTACGTAATTTTCACAATAGAACAACCTCAATAGAGTAAGGTTAAAAACCACAAATACTTTTTTCACACTTCTTATTTAAGCACAATTCACTTTTTAAATTCAGTTTATAATTACACAGTAACATAAACGGTGCAGACTGCGCGTTAATATGCTACGGGAATCGAAACGCCAATGGGTAAAACAACGCTATACCCGATATATTATAGGAACGAGTAGCGCCACTGTTGAGACAACGGAAACATCAAAATGAAGTCAAAAACAATCAAATTGAGTCAAAAAACAACTAGAAACGAAGAAGCCTACGGGAAACGGAAGTGCCTATCTCATATATAAGCTTCGAATTACGGTCAAGTAGTTTAATAACAATTCCAAAGTAAACAATTTATTGCTTTTTTCTATCTACTTATAGGTTTTATCTTTAATATCTTAAATGAAATATTGAAATAAGACTTTCAAGCTAATTTGTCGAATAAATAACAAGACAAGAATACAAAACAAAGCGTTTGAAAATATGAAAATTAGACGGATTTTGTCTTTGTAAATATAGAATATAATTGACTTGGTTTCACTTAATTAGGTTTAGAGTCTAATATGTAACTCAGTAGTATAATATAATAATATATATTATATTGTGTTGGCAACACTGGTTGTTGACACTTAATGTTGGTAGCGCCGTGTCAAATAATCAACGTTGAGCGAACATGACGTCACATCCTAGGAAAAGCTTCGTGTTTAAGACCTGATGTTAGAGGGTCACTTCACATTTGGTTCCAAGAAAGCGAACAGTATACCGGTCTAGAAGAATATTATTAACTTTTGTCTTTAATTCTGTGATTAATAAGTACATATATATTCGTCGTTTATATACTTTTATTGTACGTGAAGTTAACAATTGTAAGAAATAATATCATTACTTTATATCATTTACTTAATAAATACATTTATCTTTACGGTAAAGTAAAATGAGGTTGCAAATTAATGTTCCTATTAATTGAAAAGAACCGACGACCTCCAGTGGGCATGTAATGTAATTTCATCGAAAAAGCATACAAATATTCATTTGATAAAAGAATTTTGAATGTGTATGTATATTTTATGTAGATGTAAAATAAATTTCTCAATTTTGATTTTAGTATACGAGTAGGTACATCTATTCTTGTATACTAAACCGTGTATTTAGTATGCATGTGAGGTTGGGTGTATAATATAATAATACTTGATTAATAATAAACATCTAAGTTCATTTAAAAAAAAACAATCTAAACAGAATAGCTGTAAAGATTTTCGCATTTAGTCGAAAATTTAAAAAAAATTATATATGCATGAATTTACCTTACCTATAGTATAAGCATGTATATATCTCATCAATAGTACTCGTATATTTTGTCAGAAATAGCTCTGAGTCTTAAATTATATTTCAATGATATACTTATTTATATCAGGTTTAATGGAGGCTTTAACTTGCCTTATTTACAACCTAGTATCGTAATTTGTGCTCGTAATAAATAACATTCGAGTATAAAAGTAGCTGTCTCTTTCCGGCTTCCCACAGTTTTATTGATAAAAATACTATAGCAATTTAAGAAGGAAAAATTCAAGAACATTATTACTTGAGAATTGAAATTAATTCTATACTGAAAATATACTTCAAGTTGTTCTTTGAAATTAGTATCTGTATACAACTGCATATGACATATACAGCTGTGTACACTAATTTCAATATTTTTAGTATTTTTATTTTAATACAATCCAATAACGTAGGCTTTTGTGTTGACTTGGTCATTGGTTTTATTATATTGTACAATGTTATCATGCTATTGTTAATATAGAAGCAACATGACCAGGCTATATGAAATCAGAACCAGCCTACATTTTTTATATACCCTGTCATATGTATACAAATTAGTAAAATGTTATTAAATTAGCTTTTGAGGTATAATTTGCAATTTCTAAAATAAAAACATACCGTTTATAATTCTAATTTTTATTTGTCATTGAACTCCCCTAAGCGACTGAAAGTTTGTATTGTTTGTTTTTATCTAGAGAGATTTTCAAATACTTGGTATAAATATTAGTTCCGAAAATTATTAAGGTATTAAGTATTTCAAAATAATTATGACGAAAATAAATATTTCTAATATTTGAGGACTTTCTACAATGTGGTTTGCTTTGAAAAACATGAAATATAATCTTACAATATTTGATCTCCTTTGGAATTCTTTATCTAATTTGAAATCTTCATTTTAAACTGTATTAAACCTAAAGCTATTAAGAATTAATTCTTAATAAGATGCATAAGGATTTGCATAAGCTTGCAAACATTTTGCATACTCTAAATATTTATACTTGACTTGCTGATAATGATCTTGTTATAATAAAAATGTAATTAGTAATAATATATCAATTTAATTATTAACATTTAATTTAATTTAACATTGGAAGATTTATATCAAGATATAAAAAAAACTGTTCAAGAATTCAAATCTGTATATATTTTTTCCTGGTACATAAATAAATAAATACAAAGTTTTGAATAACTTTCTTTATACGCATAACTTTTTTCTCTTGCGGAGAATAAGATATTAATCGGTAAGACAAAATAGAATAATTAAATTTGATTTATATGGTGTAAAAAAAAACTATGGCGTGTGGTTCAAAAGCTATGTAAGTCACAAGTGTTATTGAACTGACTGACTGATGTATATCAGTCAGTCCGTCAGATATGTGATATTATGTTGATTTTTGTACAACCCCCGGATAATAAATAAGACTTTTATTATTTTGAGAAGTACCGATTTCTCATAAAACATTTTATATTATTTAGAGTATAAAATTTAAGTACTATTTCTGACTGTACATAGTCTTACTTAGTAAAGTGTTACAAGAGAAGACGCTTCACACTTCAGTGCTTCAGGAAATGCATTTGTCGACTTCCTGCAAGATTTATCTGCTGAACATGCAAATTGCGATTGAAGAGATAGTTCATAAATGTAACTTAGTACCTACATTATTATTGAGACACAATGTTATTACAAACAAATAATATACATTATAATCAAAATTATAATCTAATTAAATATTATAATAAAATAATAATATACTATAATAAAAAAAATTACATCCATGTAAATTGACAATATTTAAACAATGTTTTTTGAGATTTCTAACTGTTTTTGTGTTCCCTTTTTTTTCTGTAAATTTTAAGTTCTAATATAAAGAAATATAGTATACTAGAGGTCGCTCGCGACTTCGTCCGCGTTGTTTTTAGTGTTGCCGCAGAGTTCCAAACAAAATTGATATTTAAAACCCTTAAGGGTGGAATTTAAAAATCTTTTCTTAGTACACCACTACGTAGAAAAACAAATGTATCCTCCCATTTTACTATCTCTACGACCTGCGGTTTGGACTGTATGCAATAACTAAGTCAGAACCTATTAGATTATATTAGATTTGCAGCATTTTTCATTGCTGCTTTACTTCTATAGCCTTCCTCAATAAACGGACTATTCAACACAAAAAGATTTTTTCAATTCGGGCCAGTAGTTCCAGAGATTAGTGCGTTCAAACAAACAAACTCTTCAGCTTTATAATATTAGTATAGATAATGCTAGAAAAAATAAATAGAAAAATATTGTATATTTAAAGCACGAAATATATAGATATTTATTAATACTTAACAGTACATCAAACATAGTCTTCAGAGGTAACAAAGCAACAAGTGCTCGGTGTAACTTTAATTATTAGAACCATGGAAAGCTAAAGCTACGTCAGCTCCCAAACAAGTAAATAATATGTATATATATAACACCAAAGTTCATTCAAACTTTTTGCTATTGTATGTGTAATTCAATTAATTGTGAGTATTTTATTATTATCCAGAAGTTCAACAATGAAATAAACAAGTTTCTAGTTCAATAAAGTTCTCTGACAAATTCGAATGTTTTTCGGAATGAAATGTATTAACGACTAAAATACGGGTAGAATTACAAACGGAATAAAACTAGTGTATAACTTTTCAGTAGAATGAATGAATTAAAGCTTTACTTGAGAGTTCATTAAATTTTTTAAAAATTTACATTGAGTAGAATCACTTTTTTATTTTCACTGGAACTTATTAAAATCCTAATAACTTTCGCTTTTAATACACGAACATTATATTTATCAAGTTGTACCATTTGTGCGAATCAAAAAAGATAAGGCTAAGAGTTTTGTTCGGACAACTGGGCTGTTTACGATATAAGGATAGATATTGGCGTGTGTAGTATCATCCGATGGGAATGGGAAAATTAATTCATGCAATTCCTGGGCATTCAATATTGTAGGCTGGCATTTGAGAAAGTAGGGATTAGAAATAACCAATTCGGGGTTGATTAACCCCTGAGCACAATCCTTCCAACATTCCTTTATCTTTGATTTCTTTGAAGGTCGCCAAAAAATTCTTAATTACTTTTTAATAAATACTTCATTCATGAATATGAATTAAAACCTACCTAACCTACTCTCAAATATTCTCAAATGTTCTATGTATTCTTGTAAAAAAGATATTGATTTATGACTTTTACTTAAAATGTATTTATGAAGTGAATAAATTGGAAGCGTTTCGATGAACGTATTTATATATATATATTTTTCTCAATAAATCGTAGAAAAAAAATTACCAAAAACATGATAGTATTTGTATACTTACAATTTATGGCGTCATAACATAAAACAGTAGTTAAGTGCAAGTACATTAAAATGGCAAGATTAAAGAACCTTTCTGTAATCAAAGCTTTATCTGAAAGAACCCTACAACATACGGGTGTAGTAACAGCCAATTATGATGTAAAAGACTTTATGTTTATTTAATATTTGTGACACAAGTTTACATACAAACGGCAGTAAGCAACAAGTGATTCTGTTTACAACCAACATGAATTGTGTAATTCTACCATTTGCTTGAAATAGGCTTTCACGAGTGGAGGCTGTATTGTTGTATTTGTGTAAGTTCAGTTCACCACAGCATGGTGTATAGGTATTGTAAATTACTTTTTAATTTCTGTTATTTTTTCTTTTCTTTTTGTTAATTATTGGATAATTAAACTATTTTTAGGTAATTTAAATAGGTTTAAAGAATTCGTATGACTAATTGCAGCTATATTTTTATTTATATTAAGTATGGAAGTGATATAATTTCATGTTTGAAAATATCTATAAACATGTTAAGCTTAACATGTTAAACTCATTTAGATTTTAAATAAACTAACCGATACTGGCAAGGATTCTGCGTAATTATCTTTTCACTATTCCTGTATTGGAGAGGGTTTAAGCTTATTATTTTGTATAGTTTATTGTAAATAGAGAAGAAGAGTTATTCCTTATGCCGTATAAATAGTACACTAAGATAAATTAGCACTTCCACATGTTCCCTAAGGCCCCAGAGCGACAAGCTAGTGACTTATTGTTTACGAAATGTAAAGTATTTATTTATTTACTTTATTGGAAAATCCAACAGTGCATACATAGTTTTAGAGATACAATAAATAATATTTACATAAAATAGGACCAAAACTACACTAACAACAATTAATATACGAACAAAAAAAATAAGTTAAGTATATAACATTAGTTATCTAATAAACAACAGTTTTGTATTAATCTTCAGTAGAAATGTAGGTTCCGGCAACTTAACTTTAAGTACAACCTAACATAACATTTTATAAAGCATCGTATTAATTCTAGGCGGATTAAATTATTGGGGATTAGTTAATGTGGGTTCATATATTTAAATTTTAAATTTTTATAATGTTAAAATTATTATGATATTTATTGATCTACATTGGAAGTTTTTAACTTGTACTGTTCTGTTTCGCTCTAAATTTATAAAAAATAATTTGTAATACACCTACAATTATCATTGTACGGTGATCTATTTTAAAATATTAATTTCTTATAAAAAGATTGAATAAATTGTTATACTCTGTTGTAGATATAAAATAAGCAAGCGACGTCTGATAAGGATTACACACTATTTGTTCAGACTTACAATACTTTTGTAGGTGCTTAATATTACATTTTACCATCAATTTATATGAAAGTGGAGTACGGCTATTTGATGATATATCATGAATAATCAGAAACTAGAAGACCTACCAACAACAATCAAATAATTGCTAAGAGTTCATTGTTATGTAGCGAGATCAGACGGTATTTTGCAAGATTTTATACCTAAGAGATTCATTAAGAGTTGGTAACTTGTGCACGACAGGACCTCATTTTGAAATCTTAACGTTTCATTAAAACATAGTATAGATTAAAATAGGTCGGCCTAAAATACCGTAATACAAATATATATTTTTTATTATAGTTATTAGTACTGCTAAGTTACACTGTTAACTAAAGAATAAAGAGCAAAATAAACTAGTTAAAAAGTTAATTACAGTCTAGTAATAAACAATCTAGAATGTATACCAATTTTTGGCAGCAGCAGCGTTTGCAAAAAAAGGACGGGCAAGCTTATAGGCAGGACTTGAAATCTTTTACGAATGGAAAAAGTTCAATCTAAATCAACTTACTTTTATAAGTAAACATTTTTTTTTTAATTTAATTTTTTTTTTTCCGTTGGAAAAAATGCGTTTCGGTATCGTCACACCAGCCAGAAAGGCGATGGCCGCGAGGCCTCGGCGGAACCCCCCTGATAAGGGTAATCCGGGCAACCGGAGTACCCCTACGTCATATACCTGTGCAATGATGAGAGAGGTCGCCCCCCCCTCTCACCTAGGCCTACGACTGGGAAGGAATGGGCAAAACCTTTCTCCTTCCCAACCTCTCCCGCTGAATACGCACCCCCCCATAAAGCGACGGGACCACTCATCAGACACCACACATCACACGCCCCACATCAGACAGCCACGGGGTACCCCCCGGCGATGTTGGATACCTGTGGAGGCACCCGTGACTGTCCCCGAAATCCCCGTCACGGAATGCGCCCCAGCACCGTACTCGGCAACCGAAATCCCAGGCACCGCGTGTTGCCTAGACCATCTCACCGTCGAGCAGCGTCATAACGGCTCGGCGGAAAGAAGTCCAATCCTCCCTTCTGCAGACAAGCCACCCCAAAGGGTTACCCGTCCCTGTCAGCCATGTTCCGGGCACAAACCCCCATGGCCGACCCCCACCGCGCCGGGTATTATCCAACGGGAGAACCCGAAGGTTCTCAGTAACCGTTGTTGCCCAGGGAGCACCACAAGGAGGTTCCTGGCGTTCGCCCCCCTTTATAAACAAACTGCCTCAACTACAACAACCACAATTCCTAATAGTACATAAAACTAAAAGTTAGTTTTCAAATTTAGCAGCAATTCAAATTCAGTCCCAACAAGAGTCATAAAGATGCTAATTAATGACATTGTGAACCTGTGTCGGAATTATTTTATGTAACTTCCTCAAACCAAGCTTAATACAATTATTAATTTTTTTTTCTGGTATCTGCCTGGAATACCATGTTACCCAGTATGTTTGCCAGACATTGTGTAAACTGGTTTTAATTTAGTTTCGAAATTCTAATATTTTTCGGCTAAGATGACTTTTTGCTGTTTTATTTTTCTACGGGTTTCTAAAAGAAATATACAGATACATATTCTATTACAAATCTAAGAACACATACTTAATACCTTTGATTCTTTGTTTGAAGTCCGTAACGTCATCTCAAGAGCGAAGTCGCAAAAAATTACCGAGCGTTGTATAATCCGAGTGAGATCAAGTCTCTCAAACAATTTCCATCGGTCTGGATACTTTTCCGGGATTAAGGAAATTTGTAAGAGTTATTTTAGAATTATCTGAGAAAATATGATTTAATACACAGTAATTGACAGGTTAAGAATACAAGCAAGCGCATTAACATGTTAGTTCACTTTAAATATTTGCATGACATTTGCATTATAATTTCCAACCAATCAATGCGAACTACAATCTTGCTACTTCAATCACCTTTGTTAACTCTTTGTCCACTACGCTAACGTTTGCTGTCTGGATGTATTAAAGGTGCTGATAATAAATATTAACTAACAGTTGCTTTCATTGATAATATTATATTATTGACCACATAAATGTATTTAAATATAAACTCAAATATTATTCACAACGCAATTACTTAACATGAATTTAAAGTTATAGCACTGAGTGAAATAAGACCCGAAGCCCTAGTACTCCGGAAACTTCGAGATAGAATGAGGTTTAAACTTCTAAATGTTTATAGCATAATTAATACTAATTCTACAAATCAACATCTGAAAATCTAGACAAGTTACAAACTTTGAAAGTTTGATTAATTTATATTTTTTATTTTATTTTGGAAAGTGTAGATTTCATTGCCGCGACTAAATTTATCTTATTGTAATCTGATAATAATCACTCAAATTTAAACCGTCATATTATGTTCTGCTTGAAATTCCTTTGCTAAACAACTACTTCTTACTGTAAAAAAGTTTCTGCAAGTACAATACCAACTAAATTAATAATAATTCTCTAATGGTTAACGGTAAATTTTACTCAATAGAATGATCATACTTGATGATTTTAATTAAATAACTGTAGAATTTAATGGTCCAAAAATATATATTTATCAAAAGATCTATCTGGACACATCTTTACAAGTATTATAGGCACTCACGCAATTACTAAGACCTACACAAATATAAATTTGTATAAGCATAATACGTACATACTGATAAACCCAGACTATACAGTATTCTGCAGTTGTTCAAACTGCGAGAACTAGTACCCCTAGAACACTGTCAACTTTTCGTAACGTCAAAACTTGTACTAGGGATACAGTTGGTTCAAGTGATGACGTGATAAATATACAAAGAGATTAATTCCTGAAATAGACCGCTATTTTATTGAAAATTGTAATTTGAAACCCTTCAACCGTGATATGAAATAAATGAAAGGGTTTCAAATTAAGGACATAATTTCAAATAAAGAAACGCTTCAACAACATTTTATTTACATTACTGTTAAGGTTTGCCTATTACTATAAAATTAATATCTCTCCCTATGAAAAATCTCGTACAGTTACATGAAGATACAAAACAAAAAAAAATAAATGAACACGTTACGTAAACGTAGAAGTAAATGAAGATATTTATTTATTTACATTACACGCTGATTAGGAGTTTTATTCAATTTGTAAGTTTATGAAAAAAGAATTTAAATTAGATCAATTTAATAAGTTTTTAATTAAAAACCAGTCAGCTTATAGAGCTTTTAGAAAACCAAGTATATTTTTTTAATTAAGCTGCCTTTGAGAAACTTCTATAGCAGATATCTACATATTGAAGCTCGTTAATAAGTTGTTCTAAAAAGACAAAGGTGAGTGTTTCTAAAGCCGAACAATTTCCTGTATAAAAGGAGGTACGTCAATATTTTAAAGTAAAGTGGAGCACCAACATTCATGGACACAAGTTTATTAACTTTCCATAATATCAAGTTACCATCGCTTTTCATAGTGTACTTTTCATGGTAACTTGATATTATGAAAAGTTTTAAAACTAATATGGTTATTTTTAAATTCCCTTTGTTTATTCAATAAAGAATCACTTTTTCTTTATCTTTATATATATTTCTTGTGTGCGTGTGTATGTCACCGAACTTCTCCTAAACGACTGGACCGATTTTTATGAAATTCTTTGTGTGTATTCAAGGGGACTTGAGAATTGTTTAGATTCACAATTTGGTCCACTGGAAAATGGTTTTTTTAATAATTTTTAATGTGTAAGTAGATGGTGATTTTGGAATATTTCACATTGGTTCCGACAGACTGCGTTACCATGGCAATGTCAAATATTAAATAACATTATATTTTAATTATAATCTGCCCTGACAGTTGGCGTTGCGATAGAAATAAGAAAAATATTTAAGTACTAGCGGCCCGATACGTGCTTCGCTACGTAAAAAGTGAAATTAAAAAAAAAACATTGGAACAAATTCATTTATTAATACAAAAAATCTTTATTTACATATTCATACGGTATCGATTGGTCGAATTATGATAAATGTACATGTAATGACGTTAGACATTTTGATAACTTTTTAATATTTTTTTTTTAGGTTTGAATTTTTAAAATTAAAGACGCGTGTACCAGACAACGTCTGTCGGGTCCGCTAGTGTATTTATACATATTTATAGGTAATAAAAGAGAACCTTAAAGTTATTTATTTATTTGAAGCAGAGGATAAAACTCCGCATGCTTTTAGCGAATGTTTTAAATTATTGAAGTTGTTTGATTAGTTAGTTGTAGGCTCCGGTTCGATTCTCGATAAGGATAGGCATGTGATGAGCATAGATGTCTGTATTTCTGGGTTTGGTCGTTTATTAAATATATTATAAGTATTTATATGTATATTTCTATGGATTTGTATCATTGTCTAACACCTTAATACAAGCAAATAATTTGCTTACTTAGGGGTTAGATCAAATGTGTGTAATTTTTCCTGTGATATTAATATTGTTACTATAAAGAATCGTTTAAAATTTAAATTTGGGTTATTGTAATAAAGAATAATAACTTTAACATATTTTTTTTATAAATTATTTAACTTCATAAAAATATTTATAAAAAAATTATAAAGAAATATGTTTTTCATTAAATAAATTTATTTACCAAATTGTATTCGTAGATCCGTGTAGACACTATCTCTCAAAATTATCGGCAAGTTGTTATATATATTTTACCTTATAAATCATCTCAGTTCTCTTTTACAGAAATTTTTGCCTTTTGGTAATATTTTTGGTTGTTGTTTTTGATGTTGTTGATTGTAGTTATATCCGCTGTTAGGCAAGCGGAGTAAAATCTCCCTTTGCAATAAGGTGACACTTTACAAAGCTTGCATACATTCCGTCATGTCCTATGCGAGTCCAACTTTTGCGCTAATCTGAAACCCCTTCGGGTGATTCAGAACAGGTTTACACGGATTGCAACCGGGGCGCCGTGGTTCGTACGCAACATCGATCTCCATAGACATTTAGACCTTCCGACCATCGCTCAGTACTTCAAGGGGCTTTCCCAAAAGTACTTTGAACGTGCTGAGCGACACCCGAACCCACTGGTGGCTGACGCCGCAGAGTATAGACCACGTAAGACTACTTTAGTCAGAAAAAGAAGACCCAAGTCGGTACTCGTTGACCCCGACGACGCGTTCACAGTAGGTAATAACGTGTACGCGTAGGCATAATTGACACCACACAACATACAGACACACACCGTCTGTACCGGTATAGACGAGGTCCCAACTGAGTAAGTGCTCCGTTGCTCCGGCGTTCTGCCATCATGGTGGTAGACCATAACATCGGGTCGCCGGCAAAGTTACCACCCATCGGGCAAAGTCGTGCCGCAAAGCGACCTAATCGTGTTCCGGCACGTTGCTCGATGAAGCCGTATATGGGAAATGGGTCTGAACAGCTGCGGTACGTTGGCGAACCGGTTGACGTCGAGTTGGTGTTTGTTTTTGTCGGGTGTCTAGTCGAGGAGGGTAGCGGGATCCGAAGCGACGGCTTTCCGCTGGCCGCCCGCAGATAGTTGGGGGCCCAAGTAGTGGGTTAGCCACCCACGAAAGGCTGCCCCGCCAGCTGCGAAAAATCCCAGGGTGGCTCCATCGTGCTGGTTGGCGACCAGGCGAGGGGGCCCGATGGCGATCCCTGGGGGGGTTCGGGCGTCCCCGCAGTCTCCAGGCTAGCCTCCCAGCGGCAAGACATCACCAATTTCGAAGTCGGGTTTGATACGTACCGCCTCGTTCAACTGCCATTTCCCATCCCTATTCACCTTTATTTATTTTTATCATGAAGAAAAACCAAAAAAGGAAAAAGTTTGTACAGCGGTTGCACTCCTCCTCATTTAAAGTGCACCTCAGTAATATTAGGGGTTTGCACTCTAATATCTTACCTGTCCATCACCACCTGGAGACAGAACAACCGCACCTGTTCTTTTTGACGGAGACGCAGATACAATGTCCCTTAAGCGCTGCGCACCTGGATTATCCCGGATACACGTTAGAGCACAACTTTCGCTCACGTGCCGCAGTCTGCGTGTATGCGCGGAACGACCTCTGTATCCAGCGTCTCCGTCACCTTGAAGACCCTACTTTTTCTTCCCTATGGGTTTCAGTGGACACAGCAAAACGAAAAAATCCTGTATTCCTGTGTTTACCGTTCGCACAGCGGTGACCAGGAGACAACTAGATTATTCGAGTATCTCAGTGAGGCTGCTGATATGGCTCTGCATCAGTTCCCTTCAGCGCAGCTCATCTTTCTGGGGGATTTTAATGCCTGTCATCAGGACTGGCTGTTCCCGTACCAGAAGACCGACCATGCTGGAAGAGAAGCGCGGAACTTTGCGTTGTCCTTGGACCTCTTTCAGCTGGTGAAGCAAGCGACGAGGGTACCAGATGTGGTAGGCCATACAGCCAATTGCCTGGACCTTCTGCTGACAACTGATCCGGACAGGTATCGGGTAGAGGTTACCTCTCCCTTGGGAACCTCCGATCACTGTCTGGTGAAATCTGTGTTTACATATTCCCCACCAGCTTTCGAACCTCATGGTGTTAGGCGAGTATGTAAATACAAGTCAGCAGATTGGGATGAGATGCGGCACTTTTTTGCGTCTTATCCTTGGCGGCAGGTCTGCTTCTCTTCTTTGGATCCGTCGAGTTGCGCGGATGCTATAACCGATGTGGTGCATCAGGCAATGGAGTATTTTATTCCTTTTGCTGACGTACCCATCGGTGGCAAAGCTCGCCCATGGTTTAATGCCGAATGTGGTCATGCTCAAGACCGAAAACATTCGGCATATCTCATTTGGGCTGATGCTCGAAGCCGCAAAACTCCGGATGTAAGTTCGAAGAAGAGAGCCTTTAACCAAGCTGCCAAGTCCTACAAAAAGGCATTGCGGAAGGCTCGTCTCGATCGAATCGCTAAGAATGGCGAAAAGCTCTCTGTCAGACCAACTGGCAGTCGAGCTTTCTGGTCTCTTGCGAAAGCGATCGAGTCGAATTTCTGCCAACCCTCACTGCCTGCTCTGCTAAAGCTGGATGGATCCCTGGCCCACACAGCAACAGAGAAAGCGAACGTACTTGCTTCTCTGTTTGCTGATAATTCGCATCTAGACACTGGCAATGCTTCTCTAGCACATCTTCCTCACTGCGGTGTTTCGATGCCTGAAATCCGCATCACTAACAAAGAGGTATGGAGAACATTGTGTCGTTTAGATGTGAATAAAGCCAGTGGTCCTGATGGTATACCAGCCATTCTGCTCAAGACATGCGCTGCTGAGTTGTCTCCTGTACTGACACGTCTGTATCGTCTCTCTTTCGTGACTGGAATAGTGCCGAAATCCTGGAAGCTTGCTAATGTGCAACCCGTGCCCAAAAAAGGCAGCCGTGCCGACCCTGTCAATTACAGACCGATTTCAATCACCTCCATACTCTGCAAGATTATGGAGCGTGTATTGAACTCGCGCCTACTAGCATACCTAGAAGGTAACGATCTCCTCAGTGACCGACAGTACGGGTTTCGCCGTAATAGGTCTACTGGGGACCTCCTAGTGTATGCTACTCACATTTTAGGCCAGGCCATCGAGAAGAACGGAGAAGCGGTCGCCGTCTCTCTGGACGTCTCGAGGGCATTTGACAGGGTCTGGCATGCGAGCCTTATAAGCAAGCTTTCAGCGTATGGTATATCTCCTGGTCTGATCGGCTGGGTAACGGACTTTCTGAGCCACAGATCTCTCCGAGTAGTTGTCGACGGGTGTTCCTCGGAACCCTTGACAATAAATGCCGGAGTGCCTCAGGGGTCCGTTCTTTCTGCAACTCTGTTTCTGCTGCACATTAATGATCTGTTGAAGCCCGGTATCTATGGGTATGCAAACGACAGCACAGTTGTAGAAAGATATCTGCCGAGTACTCGGGCTAGTCGAGATCAAGTACAGTCTGAAAGAGAAGCCATGGTGCAAAGTTTGAATGACAAACTTCAGGCAGTCTCCGCATGGAGCAATGCCAATCTTGTCAAGTTCAACGCCACCAAAACGCAGACGTGTCTATTCACCGCCAAAAGGAGCCCTTTCACTTTGGCTCCTACTTTCCAGAATGTATCCTTGGAATACAGTGACCGGCTTCAGTTGTTAGGTTTAGAGATTTCCTCGAACCTCAACTTTGGTCGGTTCATTGAGTCCAGAGCAAGAACAGCAGCAGCAAAACTTGCCGTTCTGGCGAAGGTTCGGCAGTACTTTACACCGGGACAGCTTCTTGTTTTATACAAAGCACAGATCCGGTCGTGTGTAGAGTACTGTGGTCACATATTTGCTGGTGCCGCAAAGTCTCATCTTGTGGTTCTGGACTCAATTGAGAGGCGAGCAAAGAGGCTTATAGGCGATCCCGAATTGGTCGGAGCCGACCTACAAAGCCTTGAGCACAGGCGTAGAATTGCTAGCCTCTCAGTATTCTATAGGATACATTTTGGTGAGTGTGCGCTGGAATTACACAATTTAATTCCCCCGTCCCCCTTCCATCACCGGACGTCCCGACGCACGGCAGGTTTCCATCCTTTTGTTGTGGACATTCCACCTGTCCGAACGAAGCGCTTTGCTTCCTCATTTTTACTGCGTACAGCAAAGGATTGGAACAGCTTGCCTGCGTCGGTATTTCCGACCGAATACAATGTGGGTGTCTTCAAGCGAAGAGTGAATAGGTTGCTAGGGTAATGCGCCTTACCACCTAAGACTACATTCCACTTACCATCAGGTGGAATGTAGTCAAGCATTGCCCTAGATCATATAAAAAAAAAAAAAAAAAAAAAAAAAGGACGCTAGTGTCCAAATTTCCCTAGCTTCCCTCCTGACTAACGACGCCCCGAGCCGAGGTCCGTGTCTCAATCTGAGACGCCCTTGGGACGTCGTTCCCCATGGGGGCCCATCTGGCCCCCCCTTTCTAAGGGTGGGTCTTCTGACCCTCCCGCTTTCCCGGTGACGCTGTAATAGTCAACAGGGCTAACAGCATAAACAGACAAAAAAAAAATAAATAAAAAAAAATAAAAAAAAAAAGTTGTAAGGTAAAAAGGTTGTTTTAAGAATTCTTAAAAGGTTCATTATAAGAAACGTTTAATAATTCTTATAAAACTCAAAACCTAAAAAAATATTTTCTTCTGAGAAAAAAAATTAATATTTTATACTTACTTTACCAGCGTCTTAGCTTGCTCGATGTTAGAAAAAAACTATCAAATAGCATTATTTTTATATTTTATGCCAATGCTTTTTTACTGATTAAGAAATAAAAAGAGTTTTAAAAAAAAAATATATGATTTATTCAAACATGTATTTAGTACATTAGTTTATAAGTCGTACCCAAAAGTCGTAAAACATTTTTTTGTTTTTCATTCAAATATGAATATAATAAAAATATTATATAATACAAACCTTATCTAAATAGATACTTATAAAGATGACATAAAATCACACCCAAATCGGAAATAAAGGACAATGATGATCAATCATTCATACATGCCACAGTTGGTATATATTTATGTCACTACACATTTATTTCATATTTAGAAAACAATATAGCCTCAACAATTAAATACACAAAATACAGATTTAATTACAACTACCTACATTTTAAAAAGTTGTAAAATTACTGCAACTTTGACATTCAAATTTCAAAAGTTCTACTGATACGGTTCATAAGATATAGCCTGGAGACAGACACACTGACAGACGGACAAACGGACACTAAAGTTTTAGTAATAGGGTCCTTTTTTTTCCTTTCGATACGGAACCCTAAAAAAATATCGTTTTTTAAATTCATTACAACTTATTATTTTGTGACATGGCTTAGTCTGACATTATACAATATAATTTATATATTTTATATTTATATTTTTAATTATAGTATTTATTACTTTATAGTTCCTTAAGGTAACGAGAGTTCAGGAAATATTATAAGTTTGCATGAGTTTACATAATCAAAACAATGTTCAGCGATTCCTTTGTAATTGCAACTTTAAATTTAAATTATTTTATCTCGTTTTATTAAAGTGCATATTTTATATTAAGACTGTTTTTGATATTGTTTTCCTTCAAATTTATCAAATTTAATGTATTACTGTGCACTAGTGTATGCAAATACAAATCCATTTTATCGATAATTTCTATAATATGTTACAAATACTTATTGAAAGAAAGGGTTTTCTTTTATTTTACTTGAAACTTAAGTTAACAATAGAAGTTACTAATAGAATTTTGCTAACGTACTAACGGAACTTCATTGCATAATTAACTTAAGTAAATTATCATAAGCTTTCCAATACATTAAAAACTTTCAAAGCTACGAATTTAAAAATTGTGGACAAATAAATTAGGACACGTGGATGAAGTCGAAAAATACATTTAAAATCGGAATAATGATTTGATTCAACAATAATTACATTTGAGAAGATCAGAGCTACATTATCTTCAAGTAATAATGATGAAATTATTTTCATCGTTGAATAAATAAATTAATGACACACTACAAAGTTGAAGCAAGTTAATCTCCCAATTCCCTACTAACTAAGTGTCAAAAAACTGTAAATAGACCAACAAATTAAGAAAAATTTATTACGTTCGTAAACAAGATAGAAAGACTATTCCGTTAAATTAGACTTCTTTAAATATTGTTGGCATATTGTTGCAGAATAAAACCCATTTCAAATTGAATGTAAATAATAGTTGATTGATGGGTGTGCAAATTATGGTTTATGCATGTGTGAATTGGACTGTCATTGAACGCGACACAAAAAGCGCCGATACATTTTATTTGCACCATTTACATGATTTAGTGTAAAAACGAATTTTGTTAATTTAACCCTGAAAGAATATATATTTTATTTTAATATATATTAAGTAGTATATTACACTTATGAAGAGACTGTCATTTATAATTTTTCCAGTAATTAATTCCAACCATAATTACAATCGTACACAATAATAAATTCTTGAAAGAAATAATATGTCATTTAATTCTCATATTCTATAAAAAATATATATTAAAATTTAAAAAAATTGCGATTTGAACGTTAAACGTTAAACGTTAAAGTTGAACGTTAAAGACAAAACAGGAAGAAAGCAGGGAGAAGCGTTCCGGTCTACGTTACTTGATAACTGAAAAAATAAACCTACTAAAATAGCTTCACATCATTTAGTTTTCTCATAAAATATTATTTTCTCTAATTCGTTTTCATTTCATTTAAGATTTTTGTGGTAAATTTAACTCATATGTGATAGAACGTTTATATGAGGGTAGTATTATAAAACAACATATCTCTTATATGCCTTATTTAATACGTCTATTTTACTCAAATTACATTATTAATATATTATATACATCTTCAGTAGCTAAGATGATAATATTATTATCATAAATGAAGACTGTCATATCTCACATTAATATTATGATCTCATAAAACGTTACCCCTATAAATTTATAATACTGACATACGAAATATATTAGATAAGAAATAATTAATCTTGATGTAGATATGATTTCATATGATTAATTCGAAGTATCTAAACCTCAATACCTTTTGAATTTGAATACCTTTCTATCATCAAGAAAAATATACCTAAAACCTTACAAACCTTCGAATATAAATAATGGAATCTGAAAGCTTTGAAAATAGTACTTAATAACATCTTTGATTACGACTATAGTTGTAACCGATAAATATAACAAAGATTTTATACTAAATATATAGTTTGTTAGAATAGTATTGCCGCGTGACAGGTGTGAAACGTGACACTCACGTTACACACGTCAAGTATCCTTAAAAGAGGAAGTGTCAAACGCGCGACGAGTCTCATTCGCTCTCCAGCGCTAGCACGACTAGGATGTTCTGTTATTAATTGTGATTCAGTGTACAATTGACGGCTATCTGTGTTATAGATTAATAATATGTTTATTAAAATTGTGACAGTTTATTTCGAGGTTATGTATTTGTCTATTTTTTTTTAAATTCCTTCTAGTTGCTAGTTCTATCTAGGGTTATTTCTAATTAATTGGCCACCACTTGCAGGCATAAAATACATTTTTTTATTAACGATAGAAGGTATCATGCAAGTCTACACACACATTATTAGGAACTATAGTTTTCAACCAATGTTGAGGTGCTTAATGCACGAAGCCCGTATTTTTATTGATATAGAATATTTTCATATAAAATTTCCCGTATTTTTGAAACTATGCTTCTAAACAACAAAATGAAGGTATTAACTTTAATAAAAAAGGAATCAAAATAAAAAAGAACTGGAGATTTTCAAAATATCTTATTTTACGTTATATCACCACTTTTAGTAACCAATTAAACCACATAATCACAATAAGACAATTCTTGTATTAATATATATATATATATATATATATATATATATATTTCGGGGATAGAGGCATATTAGTGACTTGCTCGTTGTTGATGGAGTATTCTGGTACAAGATCCGAGGCGTAGGTCTCAGTCAATTAAACCACACAATCACAATATGACAATTCTTGTATTTATATATATATATATATATATATATATATATATATAAATATATATATATATATATTTCGGGGATAGAGGCATATTAGTGACTTGCTCGTTGTTGATGGAGTATTCTGGTACACGATCCGAGGCGTAGGTCTCAGGCAATTAAACCACACAATCACAATATGACAATTCTTGTATTAATATGTATATATATTTCGGGGATAGAGGCATATTAGTGGCTTGCTCGTTGTTGATGGAGTATTCTGGTACAAGATCCGAGGCGTAGGTCTCAGGCAATTAATCCCAATATGACAATTCTTGACAGACGAAGCTTCTTAGCAATCCATGGATTCACCGTGCGGGTGCCGGACCCATCGCGTTGCAAGGAGAGGAGTGCAAGCAGTGCCTGGGACTTGCGACCCAGGAGTAGGTTTAAGGGGCCCCTTTATTATGCGCAAAAACGCTCACCTTCACCCTCCACACTCCTCTCCCTACCTAACCAAATTTGGAAAGAACCTACTAATGCTGCCTTTGATGTACGTTCTAGAAATGAACCGATGCTTGTTCTAGAAAGGCCAAGATCTTTAAGTAGGCTATAGAGAGATTTTGCTGTTATACCTCTAGCTCCCACTTCTACCGCGTACAAACTAACTATAAACCTATTCCTGATCAGTTCGTTGGTCATTTCGTAATACTTATTGAGCTTGAATGTGTGATCCCTTGGGATGTTTGTTTCCCAAGGAACAGTAAGCTCCACAAGTATCACGCGCCTCAGATGTTTCGAATACAAGAACAAGTCCGGTCTAGATGACGAAACACCAATATCCCCAGGGATTTTGTAATGCTTTTCATACGTGTCCATCATGAGAATTCAATCAGGAGCCGCGCCTAATATTGAATGAGGCTTCTAATACTTTGTCGTGGCGACGCGAGTATTGACCTTTATCTAGAAGTACCCTACACCCTACTAATAGGTGTTTCGCGGTTCCTATTGCCTCCCCACAGAAGTTGCAAGACTTTTCGGTGGCTTTGCCCCATCTTACTAAATTACTTTGATCTGGGAGAGTCATTTGGAATGCAATGAATTTGGAAGATAGAATTTTAATAATGCTGGGGACCAATCATAAATTATAAATTAAATGTAGGTAATCAATTATGAAAAATTACTGAGCAGGTTTACAATTATCAGAGTTGCGTGAACCACCGGTCCCGTTGAGGGGTCGGAACTGTAAGGCTCTCACTATTCAATTCCTCTTTGACATTGAGTCAAAGAGGAATTGATTAGTGATTAGCTCTCGAATATTTAAAATATCTCCGGAGCCCCTCCTAACGATTCCGATCACGTGACTCGTTACGTCACGATGTTCACACCCCACTGTTACAATGATATCAATTAAGTTACTAATTATCATTAAATTACCGTGATCTACGACATTATTTTCTGTAAAACCAACTTTGTCCTCCCCCGCTAAAATATTGTGTGACAAGGTTGATATCCCAGTTTCTAATAATAGTGGCTCCCTCAAATTAACTCCTGTATATGATACTTATATGTTTAGCGATAATATTGGAAAAGGAATAGGATCTGTACTAAATTCTTATTTTGAAAAACAAAATGTATTCAACAGCTGTTCACCTGACAAAAATTTAATAAATATTACAAGACAAATAAAGAATTCAAGTAAACAATTTACTAAGTCAACAAATAATAATTTTTGTAGGAAATAGAGATAATGTAAATCATTTGGAATTTAAAAAATGTTTTGAAACTATAAGTAACTTAGATGTTAATAAAATTGTCTGGTTTTCATTACCCTATAATCAAGGTTTGCCACAAATAATAAGATAAACTTACTTATATATAATTTATGTTTGTATAATGACAAATTTCATGTGATTGACACTAACACTAATGTTAGTAACTTTTATAACTTGACTAATGGTAGGTATTACCTATCTCCATATATTAAAAGACAGGTAGCTTCATCGCTATTATTTTATTTTACTATGACAGCCAATAATTTGGCTAAAATTGTTTCTATTCAACAGCATTTAGTTACTTGTATAAGTAAAAACAGCTTGGAAATAAATCCAACTAGTAATAGTAGTATTAGTAGTGGTTTAAACTAGACATTAAGACAGTAGAGATATCCTCTAGCCAAATAATTAAGATATCAAATAATGATATTAATGATGATCATAGAAATACAAAAATTGTTAAAATAAATAATAAAAACCATAACATAAACTGTATCAACCTGGTGCATCAGAACATTCAGTGTATTAGAAATAAGGAATTAGAAATTGAATTGTTTTTAAATACTTTTAATATTAATATTTTTTGTGTCACTGAGCATTGGCTTAAGAATGATGAATTAATATTTAATTTCAATAACCACCAGGTTGGTAGTTCGTTCAACAGAGTTAATTCCATACATGGTGGCTCTTTAATTATTTTAAATAAACAGATAAAATTCAAAGAACGCAAGGACATAGTGCGCCACTCTGTTGAGCGGACAACTGAACTTGCTTCAGTTGAATTAGAAGAGTTCATAATTGTAAATGTTTATAGGCCACCGTCATCTAACTTTGAACATTTTGAAAAGATTATGGATGAGGTATTGTAGAAACTATCACATTCTAGTAAAAAGGTAATCATTTGTGGAGACTTCAATATTAATATTCTTGAACAAAATTCAATAAGTATAAAGTTTTTAAATTTGTTCAAATCTTATAATCTTTTACACATGTTTATGGAGCCTACTAGAGTCACAACCACTAGTGCCACTTGTATTGATAACATTTTTACAAGTGTTATTCCAAATTTAAATGTTTATTCAATACATTAGATTCTGATCACTATGGCCAATTTATTAAATTCAGTTGTAGCAAGAAAGAAAAATCAAAACAGAAAATAAATTTTATACCAGTGACTGTAGAACGTATCGAACAAATTAAAAATGGCTTAGTACGCTATTTGCCCTTGATGAAAAATTCAAACCCCAATATTATGTAGAATGAATGTATGCGAATTGATGTTTAATACTAGTAATGAGTTTAGGGATGAGGTAAAATTATTTTCCAAATCTTTTAAAAAACAATGTAAAATAGCTAAAAATCAACATATTAAAAATAAAATAGGAAATAGCAATAATAAAATAAAAACAACTTGGAAAATAATTAATGAGGAAACTGGAAGAGCTAAATCCCAGAGGATCGACTTTAAATTAAATATAGATAATAAATATGTTACGTCTGACCTCGAGGTTGCTACTGCTTTTGAAACCTTTTTTACTAATATTCCAGTGACTACAACGTTATCTTTAAATTCTTCTACCGCTGCAGCTATGGGTTTACTTAGAGAGAATGTAGATCAATGTGTTAGCAGTTTTAAGTTTGAAAAAGTTAATGCTCAAGAAGTAATCAAAGTATTTAGATCAATTAGCGTTAAAAAGACTAGTGATCTTTGGGGGTTTTCTGTTGACATACTTAAGTCTATAATTGACATTGTAGCGCCAGACTTAGCATTAATATTTAATAATTGTTTAGAATATGGTATATTTCCTGATCTAATGAAACAAAGTAAAATAACTCCATTATTCAAATCCGGCTGTTCATTAGATCCTAGTAATTACAGACCTATTTCAGTATTACCCACTTTTAGTAAGATTTTTGAGAAAATAATTCTGAATCAACTTGTGGCATATTTCAGTAAAAACAATCTCTTACACAAAAACCAGTTTGGTTTCACTGCCGGTCGCTCTACAACAGATGCTGGTGTTGAGCTATTACTAAACATATTTGAAAGCCTGGGAAGGATCACAGGATGCACTTGGCATTTTCTGTGATCTATCTAAGGCGTTTGACTGCGTTCAACATGAAATCCTTATAAAAAAGTTAGAACATTATGGAGTTAAAAATAAGTCCCTAGATTTGATTAGTTCATATCTTAATGATAGAATTCAAAAAGTTGATGTAAATGGAAAACGTTCCCCTGGTTCTTTGGTAAAAATAGGTGTGCCACAGGGCTCTATCTTAGGGCCTTTCTTGTTCCTCATTTACATAAATGACTTACCTCACCTAGTGAGGGAAAAATATGGGATAGTGTTGTTTGCTGATGATACTTCTCTTACTTTTAAAGTTAATAGACGGCAATCTGTATTTGACGATGTAAACAATGCTCTCTCAGATGTTGTACAATGGTTTAACGCCAATAATTTGTTGCTCAATAAAAAAAAGACGAAATGTGTCAAATTTAGTTTACCAAATGTTAAAAATGTTAGAACCAATGTACAATTAAATAATGAGGATTTGGACTTGGTCAAATCTACTACTTTCTTGGGCATTACTTTGGATGAAAAATTGCAATGGGGTCCTCATATATTTGATTTGTCAAGCAGACTAAGTTCTGCTGCATACGCGGTTAAAAAAATACGTCTATTAACAAATATGGAAACTGCTCGATTAGTTTACTTTAGTTACTTTCATAGCTTAATGTCATACGGTATACTATTATGGGGCAATGCGGCTGACATTGATACCATATTTACATTGCAGAAGAGAGCTGTTCGCGCAATATATGATATGAGACCAAGAGACTCTTTAAGAAACAAATTTAAAGAATTTAAAATTATGACTGTTTATAATCAATATATTTATGAAAACTTAATTTACGTTCATAAAAATATTTCAAAGTTCAAGAAAAATTGTGATTTACATAAAATTAATACAAGAAATAAAAATAAACTCGCTATGCCCGGCACTAGGCTCCATAAAATAGGTAAATCCTTTAAGGGTAATTGTATACGTTTTTATAATAAGCTCCCAAATGAAGCCTTAAGCCTCTCATTAAATAAATTTAAATTATATGTTAAAAATAATTTAATAAAAAAATCCTACTATAGTGTAAAGGATTACATCGACGACGGTATGGCCTGGGAATAAATCTGTATTGTATTGCGAATAGCTAGTAATCTCCGCAATTTGTTTTTTGTTGTAAATTAATTTTGCTTTATCGACCTTCTGCATCACACCGATTCCTTAGAAGTCACTACTTGCGGTAGCATCGGGAGTCGGGTTGCCTCCCTCCCTCAGATATGTGCGAAGGGGTGATGGCTGGCTCTTGTGTTATGCTCGTGAACGGGTGCTGCTTGCGGTGACTGGTTGTGTGGCAGGTCGAAGATTTATATATATATATTTTTTCTGTTATTATTATTTAATTTTCGTTGCCTGAAATCGTTAGGCTTCTTTTCAGATTGATTGCGAAGGTTCTAGTTGTTCCAAAATTGCACTTAAGTTTGACGTTTGTGAAACAGTGATCACAATAACAAAAATATCCGGCTGAGTTTGTTGTGTGGTTCTTCTCAGACCAGGACGCGTTTGGAACCCTCATAGCTTTAAAATGAAGATGGAAAGTGCTTTTTCAGAAGGGCTTATTACGATAAATCTAGTATCGTAATAGGCCCTCCTGACATTTCCATGTTGACGTACACAAGTGATCACTGATTATGATTCTAAGTGAAAAAGATATAAATAAATAAATAAATAAATAAATATATATGTATAAAGAGAACGGGAAAGCCTAACAGAAAGACAGACAGAGTTACTTTCGAATTTATAATATTAGTATTTATAATCCCAACAACATATATATATATATATATATATAAATAGGGTTATTTCTAATTAATTGGCCACCACTTGCAAGCATCCTCTCTACATCAATCCCAACAACATTTGGTCTACGAGTTTTTACAAATCTTGATTAACAATACAGAAAAAAACGAAACAAAAAAAGATTTGCTTACTCTGTTACGTACTACTCTGTATTGTGTAAGAAGTACCTAAAAGGAAAAGTATTTTTTTATACCATTTTTTTTTGTAATTCGTAGAACAAATGTTGTTGGGATTATAAATACTAATATTATAAATTCGAAAGTAACTCTGTCTACGCCTCGGATCTTGTACCAGAATACCTACTCCATCAACAACGAGCAAGTCACTAATATGCCTCTATCCCCGAAATATATATACATATATATATATATTAATACAAGAATTGTCTTATTGTGATTATGTGGTTTAATTGGTTACTAAAAGTGGTGATATAACGTAAAATAAGATATTTTGAAAATCTCCAGTTCTTTTTTATTTTGATTCCTTTTTTATTAAAGTTAATACCTACATTTTGTTGTTTAGATGCATACTTTCAAAAATACGGGAAATTTTATATGAAATTATTCTATATCAATAAAAATACGGGCTTCGTGCATTAAGCACCTCAACATTGGTTGAAAACTATAGTTCCTAATAATGTGTGTGTAGACTTGCATGATACCTTCTATCGTTAATAAAATAAAAATGTATTTTACAATAACAAATAAAACTAATTAAGTTTAAAAAAATTAAGGTTTAGAAATGCTTTCTTAGGAAGGTTAGTCAAGGACGAGAGAAGGTTTCAGTTGTTATAGATCTATGTATTACAAACAAATACAATTCTCTAGTAAAACTTTTAGCAAACACTTTACAGTCTAAAATCTTCATTAAGAGCGAGATTCGGCAAAAACAAATCACCAGCGTTTGCTCTTTCATTGTTAAACCATGCTCAGAAAAATAAAATTACAGCTAAAAATTACAAAAATATATTAAAGAATTCTGGTTTGCTGAATGTGCTAGGGGCACATCTGGTTACGCCTATGTAGACTTGGTTATGATATTCCTACAAAACATTAAAACATACCTTGACTATCTTTTGTGGCAAAAAAGTCGATAAAATGGTAAAAAATAAAACACAATGTTCTTAAATTTTGGTGAGTGTGCGCAGGAACTACACGACTTAGTTCCCCCGTCCCCCTACCATCACCGGACGTGCCGACGCACGGCAGGTATCCATCCTTTTGTTGTGGACATTCCACCTGTCCGAACGAAGCGCTTTGCTTCCTCATTTTTAGTGCGTACAGCGAAGGACTGGAACAATTTGCCTGCGTCGGTATTTCCGGACAAATATAATGTGGGTGTCTTCAAGAGAAGAGTGAATAGGTTGCTAGGGCAATGCGCCTTACCATCTAAGACTACATTCCACTTACCATCAGGTGGAATGTAGTCAAGCATTGCCCTAGATCGTACAAAAAAAAAAAAAAAAATCTTTTCAATTCAAATATTTCATTTTAAATTGATTCGACCATGCTTAGAAAATTAAAACTACAGCTAAAAATTACAAAAATATATTTAAAAAATCTGGTTTGCCTCCCCCTAGCACAGAATGTGGGTACGCCTATGTAGACTTGGTTATGATATTCGTACAAAACATTAAAACATACCTTGACTGTCTTTTGTCGCAATAAAGTCGATAAAATGGTAAAAAATAAAACACAATGTTCTTAAATCTTATCAATTCAAATACTTAATTTTAAATTGATTCTACCAATAAAAATGCTTCTTATCTTTTTACCACAGCAAACGAGCAGATTATCTTCAAACGCAAGAGATAAGAACTATTCTCTCATCCAGATCACATTTCACACTCGAAAAAAAAAATGTACTTACTATGTAAGTACTTGACTAAAAAAAAAAATTTCTGTCCAAAAAAACTAACGTTTTTTTGGACAGAAACGCAGACGAAGTCGCGGGAAAAAGCTAATTCTAGATATATATTTTTTTTGCTCTATGCTAACAAGCCTCCCCTGTTATCCTATCACGTGTGTTTATTTTACAATAAAATTATTTTGTACTGTATATTTTTTTACATAATATTATTTTCGTGTGGTTTACTGTAACGGATTCCTAATAATATATATTTAAATTATTATGAAATAATTTTGAACATACTTTTGGTTTTCGATGAATTTAAATTTTATTCTATGCGGTGATCCACCCTTTTCAATTTAAATCGACAGTTATTTACGACCGCAAACACGTATATTTTATAAATGTATAATAATTTATAATTCATTATTTATTAGGTAAATAGGTTTGTACATGAATAAGAATAATATAAAAATAATTAAGTAACCATGTTGGCTGCTGTGAGTATATTCATTTATTTTATTAATCATTAATTGCACAATAAATGTAGGTACAACAATATCAATTTCAGAAATATATTCGAATTCATGTAAAACAATTTAAATATATATAAGGCATTTTTTTTTGTCAATATTACTTTTCAGTTGTACTACCTTTTGTATCCGTAATTCGTCACAGTAATGATAACATTGCCATTGAAAGTCAGCACTGGATTTCCTAACCCAAGTTGTTGATGAATGTTTTATCTATTTAGGGCACAGCACTATTGCTGAGACACTGAATTATGGTGATTTTTATTTGCATACTCTTTTTTATTATTTTTTTTAATAATTGTTGTTTCCTTTTTTGTATTATTTTGTTTTTTCTTTTTACAATTTCTATTTTGCATTTATAATTTAGTTACAAGTTAACTATTTTGTGTGTAACTGTGTGCTGTGTGCTAAATAAATATATTCTATTCTATGCAAAAGGGATCATTTGAATAAATGAAGCAAAGACTTTGTCCATTTTTCTATGAAAAATATGTGGACGGAAGATTTGAAATTTGGCTCAGTTATACTTTATGTGAACTGGAGGTGGATAAAGCAAATATTATTAAATAGCACACTCTTCGCGTACAACAATAACTACAATAACACACCCACCCACGCTGCGAGTCCGCCATGCTTTGAGCTCATGAATACTACTCCGAATCGGTTCGAATTTAGTCGAGGCAATTCCGATTATATTACGTGATCATAGCCGGGTAAATATATATAAATTAATACACACTTACCTAGTACCTCAAATAGTAATCTACTCTCCCAGAAAGTGGGCTTTTATCAAAACGGGGTATCATAAACTGAATTATAGTAATAGATGAATAATTTCTCTCGCTGTATCTTCATCTCTTTCCCTTCCCTATCTTGTTAGTTTTGAAGATAAATTTAAACACCATTAAAATATATTATCATTTTTATCCTCAAAGGGAAACAAAAATACAGCTTTGATAGTTTAAACAGAATAAAAATAAAATAAGAGATTATAATCTATCGAAAATAACGATCAGAGTAAAACAATAAAGAAACTGTTAAACTTCATATATTTCGTAAACATTTCGCGATAAAAAAATAAACTATTTATATATACAGGATTATTTGTAATTCATTGGCCACCTCTTGCAGGCAGCCTCATTTGTTCTACGTGTTTTTAAAATTAATAGTTTTAAAAATTAAACTGTTTCCATACAAAATTAATTAGTTGCCTCTGTACTGGCATTAATTCTGAGCGTAGGTATTGCGCCCGAGCGTTCACCTTTTAAGTACTTATTACAAAATACAGAGTAATAATTAAAAAGGCAGCAAATGTATTTTTGTATCGTATTTTCGTGTTGTTTATCAAGATTTGTAAAAAATCTTTGTAAAATACTATGTAACATATTTTTTTATTCAATAGATGCTATAAAGACTTATTTACACCCAAATACCTTGTATCGAATGATAAAATCAGTGGATTTTTTTGAAACTAAAATTTAGCACAATTTTCAAACAATAAATATGTATGTCCGAAATGAAATCAACTATTATGAATACATTTTTACTAATAACTCAATTCCATGTCAAGGTGACAAGATTTTTTTTTATGAAAAAAAGGTTATCTGACGGAAAAAATGTCACTCTCTCATTTTTATTCTTAAGCATATTTTTTTCTCATTCTTGTATAACTGTACCTAATAGAATAAAAACATTTTTTTTCTATTTCTTATGTATTATATACAGTTGGGTGTATGTATTTTTTATGTATTATTTAGCTGACACTCGTACAGTCTTTACTTTGAATTAAATGTATTTTATACTTGTGTGTTGTTTCATTTTATCTCCCATTGCATACATACAGAAAGATTTGTCCCGATTGATGATTACTGAAAGGGTTAGATATTTATAATTCACATTGTAAGTTCCAGCTACGATGAAGGCACTCTGAAGATGAAAATGAAATAAGCCACAAAAAGCATAAAATACAAATTTAATTGTACTGAAGGTTATTTTTAAGTTTTAATATTGTATTAACTTATTTCGATCCCGATCTTTTTGCTCGCCCGTCGTCCTGCTAGTTGTTGGTATTTTATAATCTCTGCCTAATTAAGTAAGACATATTTAATTACAATTAATAAATAGATTAAGGCACCAGTTATTAAAATGATACCATGACGTATTGTATTGAAAGTTGTGGACTTTGTCATTTTATTTTGTTTTTTTTTCTCGTACTTATAAGAAAAAAAAAACTAAATGGAATAAAATATATGTTAGGAAGAAGTAAAGATATCGCGATATACTATCGACGCTGAGTTCCATCTATAGGATTGTAGGTTCAATGTGATTTTATAACCGTTTGTATTCTAAAGTATCTAACATTTCATTCAAAATTGTGTCTTATGTAATACAACACTCATCTATTATTGTATTAGAAAATTTAGTTGTTAAAATGAATTCAGTATATGTGTTAAGTTTGTTTAGATTATCTCATTTAGAATTTTCAATGCTCGCTATTATTTTATTTGTCATCGCTGGTATACCGCAGTAAATGTAAAATAGTAAGTTTTGCCTCCTCCTAATTTTATTTTGTTGCATACTAGCTGCAACTGCCAACTGAAATGTACCATCTATACAAATAAATACCTATTTATTCTTAATTATAATTATATCCCCAATATAATTTGTCTGTTTTCCTTCAAAATTGACAATCATGACCAAAAAATAACCTAATAATCTAACTATTATCAATGATAAACAAATGAGAAATCCTAGATATTACATTGTGCGCCTCAGCAATTAGTTAAACAGATGAATAAAAACACATTATTATAAACACATTAATTATTTAAACATAAACGAACAAAAATATTTTTTTTTTTTATAAAGCTCACAATATTTTTTAATTTTATAAACGACATTGTGGTATATCTTAATTACCCGCAGAATTGCCGAAAGACAAGGTAAGTCTAGTCATCGTGTGCAATATAGATACACGCTTCAAAGAAATCTAGAAAGATGCAATTACAGTTCAAAACGGAAAAATAAAAATAAATAAATAGTACAGGAATTTATATTTTACTATTTATAATAGAAGTACTGGCGGACAAATTGTACACATACAATCGTAGAGACTATTCTTCTTATAATTAATAAAGGTTACAGTCGCCCTTCAAAAGGAAAGGAGTTTATGATGACAGAAATACTTATAAATTATTATAACGTCCCAATATTTAATAATAACAGTAAATATTGGGACATAATAATTGGAAGGATTATAAGGACTTTGGGGGATGTCACACTCATTGTACGAAATGCACATAGTTCACTCTGATATTCTATGAAAAGATGGTACAAACTCAGTCAATCCAGTCCGCATACAAAATGCAGGCAACAAACTACAGATGGGCTTCACCAATCAAGGACTTATTTTACAATGACATTTCTCAACTTTTGTATTTATAAAAGCGAACGTTAAAACATTTTATCCATATCATTCATCGCGAATTATTTTATTAATCCGTTATAATAAAAAAATCTCCAGCCGTTTTTTACCATTAAATGAAACATAATGGGATTGTATTGTCACAATATCCAATTTAAATAACAATTGATGTTATTTGGTACCTTGTTGGTAAATAATTTATAGGAATTGCCAATACCCGATTTAAAAGCATTGGTAAATAGCAGTTTATATCTAAATAAACGAGTAAGTTTGCTGATTACAATTAATTTATATAAAAAATACAGGGGAAATTAATACTGCTAAGTGCCTTCTCAGTGAGTGTGTTTGTGTGTCGACTTATCTTAAAGATTAGAAAAAAAATATAAGAATTATAAGGATCCCCATTTCGGGGTCGGAGCAATATGTTTTTTCATTCCATTCTTCCCTGTCACTTGTCATTTCTGTAGACAATTTCTTCCAAACAGAAGTTTTTTTTTTTTTTTTTTATTTTACTTATTTTCAAACCAACGCCCTCCAGATTTTTTGCCATTTTCCCAGTCTGCTCTGGACCTTTAGTCCATCCTAGCCGACAAGAACAATGTATGCCGCTAGAGATGATAAATATCTTTACTTATCAATATATAATCTTTAATTTGTCCCCAAGCTTGCCAAATTTTTTCGATTTAATTTTCATAAACATTTCCAAACATTAATTTATGACGGAGTCCTTATTAATACCATATAAGACTGCTTGGTAGTTAGCAGTTATATTACATTAGCACTTACATAAATTTAGTTTAATTATGTCATAACAAGTTAATTTCACTAATGCCTTTGAATAACCATGTCGATTTGTAGTATCATAGTTATTATTATTAGGCTAGTAATATTCAATTCAATATAAAGATACAGGACCAAACTAATAATATATTGTTTAAAATTGTCTATAAACGTAAAGTTATGTAATAGTTATTTGTAATAAATATAGAATTTGTAGTAGTCTATACCTAGATAACTTATTTATTCTGTTTCTACTTTTATGTGAATTTCTCATAAAACGTTATATATGTCTTACAGAGTAAGTAAGTTACTCGTACAGGGTATAGATGAGGAGACACAATCCCATCAAATTTGTGATAAAATGACAAAAGCATCTAATATCTTCTTGTTATTGGAGAAACAGCGATGAAGTATTCAGTTTCTTGATGGGAAATAACTTTTCCTTTAGCTACATAATGAGTAACTAAAAACTTCATAGTGCGTTCATTACTAATTGTTTTCTAACTTTGTCTTTGCTTGTAGTTTTTATCAGATTTTACCACTTTTACAAGGATAAAATAAATCTATTTAAGTACATTATTTTCTTTTTAATATGTAACAATATCAAAATATAAAAGATAAGATTTCCCAGATATACTGTCATTATGTCGGTTATTTATTTTATGAGTAAAATATTTGGCACCAAAACAATAATGAGACTGTGCTTTTAGCCTTGTAAGTACTTCTCTATATTCTTTTATTTAAAATCGTTCTTTTCCCTAATTAATAAATAGGTCTATATTACTTTAACTATTTGGATGTTCCAGCGAAGAGTAGAACCTATGTGAAGTCCAAAATTTTGAAGATTGATAGTTATACCAAATTTGTAACCCCATTCAAAGATGTGCTGCAAATCTATAATGTCTGGAATTGCGGAATTAATGCAATCTGGTTTGATATTAGACAAAGATCGTCAGTATAGAGGTGGTAAACAGAAAATAGAGAAGTTGTAAAAAATATAAATATATTTAAAATATAAATTTCAAATATAAAAATAGGAAGTTGCTTATTAATTACAGATTTAAATATTTAGTGGTAATAAAAAAAAACGGAAATCATTACTGGTTGCAGGTTAAGAAACTTTTGGTAAAGGAAGGATTAAGTAAGGGCTCATCGGCAAGATTTAGGAAAACATACATAGGATAAAGAAGGATTTAAAAGAAGATAGTATAACAAAAACGAATTGCATAATCATAAAGAAACTTACACTGCATCACCATTAGCATTCGATCTAATACAGCACACAGCGACAGAACAGTTCTTTTTATTTCTTCCCTCAATACTAAAGAAACAGTAAACGAGTCATTGTTGATGTTTGGCAGGGAAGATATAAACCAAGGGTACTGCCGAAGAATAATTTAGTAATCAATTGTGAATATATTGGCGTAACAGCTTTATAATGGTACCAGTTACCTTCACAACAGTCAAGCTTATTTCCTAAATCCACGATAGCATAGCTATCCTCATAGCTGTCCGCATATTATCATTGATGCATAGATTTGGAGGATGTTTCACAACTTTTATTGTTGAATGCTTATTATATATAATATATAATATTTTTTTTTATTAAAAACATTTAGTTATTGTTTCGCTCGTGACTATGGTCTGAATTTATTTCAGGTTATTTTGGAATCACATAAACCGTTTTGATAAGGAAAGTAAAATAATTTATTATTTAACATTGATTGATTGATTGATTAATGAATTGTGTAGATTCAATTGAATGATTAATAAAAAAGAATACCAAATTATTTACCATTACAACGGTTACACAGACAATTACAGTTAATTACATTTACTAATTGAGTTGTTCGTTCGCTAGTTGTGTGTATTAACCTTAACCTTTTAAATCTCTTTCTTGAAGTCTGTATAACTCAGATTTAACTCGATTGAACCTTTAAAAGGTCATGGTCCTTGCATTCTCGTGTATCAATGTGATGAATAAAATAAAGGATAATATAACTGGATAATAAATCTAAGCCCTCCATCACTATTGGTACTATATATGTCAATTTATACTTATGAACACTATTTATGTGTTAATCTATAATATCAGAGTAACTGCTTTGTTGTCAAGACTTTTGTTATTTAAATACAACGTATTAATAAAATCTTTTAATTTTCAGTTGAACTACGAAACGGCCAAATTCATTAACTTTTGAAATTAAAGGTATAAATTGAAGTGATATAGTAACTAAGTCCGAGAATTAATCATGTTACAGACACATGTCTGGATCGCCGTGTTTTTATAACATGTTGTTAAGTTTTTTTTTACAACAGATAAGTAACATTAATCTGATTAAAAAAAAAATATACCTACTTTATTATAATACAAATATTATTAATAGGAGTATAATATTACTTTAAAATATAACTAAATCTTTGTATTTTGTAGCATTACTATTTCATCAATTTCTTTGTTTGGTAATACATTTGTTAAGGAACAAATGGCCGCTGCGTTTGCTTGAGTGACAATAATCAAGACTAGATATTTAAAAAGCCATTATTATTATTTTAACTATAAAAAATAGATTAGTTTATTAGAATACAGACCAAGAAGAATGGACCATATAAATTATCAATCACAGTAAAAATAAACAACAATAATTTAAAGTACCTATGTATGTGCGTGACTACGTACTGATCGACTACTACTACTACTAGAAGTAGACTTTTTTAATATTGTAATATTTAATTAATATATTGTCATATTGTAATTTTAATATTGTAATATTTAATTATTTTATAGGAGCTAAGTAATTATTTTATATTTCTTTAGTGAGAAAAAATAAAGTTACAATCTATTAAAACAACTACATTATAAGCATAAAAGTATAAAGTATTTACACCTATATTAATTCAGTATTAATTTATTGGCAATATGTCATAAGAATATAAAAAAACTTTTTTAAATAAAAATATAGTAGGTAATAAAGTGGCGCTTTTTCTAAAAAAAATTATAGTGGCAAAATCACGGACGTATTACAATTGAAATGTAATATTTGTATTATAATATTGGAATAAACATATAACTTTGTCATTTAATTTGTAACAAAAATATATCAAATCACATTATTGCTCGATTAAATTTATAAATTCCTCTATTCAATAAATCGTTTAAGTGGTGCAAAATAAAATAAATACGCGTTTGTGTCACGTCCAATGACCGTCCAACTCACACATGCATAAAACATCATTCGAACATATATCTATTAACTTTTATTTACTTTTAATTTGAAATGAACTGTATTTTGCAACGAAAAGCAAATAAAGTATGATCCCGGCAGAAACGACTGCATAACTATAAATCTTTGCTTTTAGGTACATATAGAGGTTTATTTGTAATTAGTTGACCACCTCTTGCAGGCAGCCTCTCTACATCAATCCTAACAACAATTGTTCTACGACTTTTCAGAAATAGTGATAAATAACTCAGAACAAACGAAACAAAAAAATGTTTGCTCCCTCGGTTATTTATTACTCTGTATTTTGTAAGAAGTCTAAAGTATAGGTAGCGGCAGTCTAGCTCTGCACGAAATTTGTAAGGTACCACGCACGTAATACTATTATGACTTTTTTTTAATTTTATTTCGAAAAGTATTGTAATAATATTGTGTATTAAAATTTTAAAGTGTTGATTTAAAAAAAATAATAATTCATTCCTACTTGAGGTTTATATTTACTTACAATATCCAAAGATTTACTTTTACCAAACTTTTATTGTTTAATGCAGGCGTATTTAAAAAGTAGAATAAGCTAATAATTTACAATAATCTAATCGTTTACAATAATTCAATGTCTCATTTACAGTTATTTAGGTAATAGAAAAAAATAATTACAAATTACCTCTTAGATAAAATCTCGCAGATGCCGGTGGACATCACGCACATACCGTTCAAAGTAGTCCCCTTCGCATCCAACTCAAAGGCCACACCTAAAAATTAACTGTTTACCAACTCGTGACAGTACTTGCGAATTCGTTTTAATTTGGTCAAACGCACAAACAATTTTGTCCATTAACATAACGCGGTTTGCTACACCACTGGAATATACTAGGGCAGGCTTTGCGCACATTGCCACCACACCTAGCTAACACTCGCACCATCTCGGTGTACTCGATACTTGTATAAGTATACGGCATCGCAATACTATTATCCGTAGGTACACACTTAGACTAATCGTAATTATCCAATAACAAAGATAATAATATCAAATAACAATAATTTTGGAGAATTAATGTTACCATTAATTAAAAAACATCAGTGTAAAATATAAAGTAACAATATTTAAAATAGCTCCATCTTTGGATCACGACCAAAAACTTTATTCAAAGTTTTAACACCACGGACTGAGCATGGTGTTATAACTTAGAACAAATAGGCTGTAATACTAAACTTATAATTTAAATAAACTTCCTATTATTTATATTACTTCTTGTGTTTCTTAATATTTTATTTTGTCGGATATCTGAATAAAGTTTATGGTTCGGATCACAAGATGGAGCTATTTTAAATAGTGTTAATATTTTACAGTGATGGTTTTAATTAATGGTAACACCAACTATCAGTACCAAGTCTCCAAAGTTATTATAATTTGATATTATTATCTTTCTTTTTTGATAATAGATATTTCATTTGTCTCGTGAGATTTATGGTGATGAAAGTGTGTAGTATTACTGATATTTTATATTAACTACCTGGATTGTTTCTGTATACCGACGCTTCTACTTGTGACTGACTGCAATTTCTAGGAACTTCGTAAAAAAATTCGTAACTAACTTATTGTTTTATTGTCATGATATAAATATTAACAAACGAGATAAAATGATATGTATAAAGTAAGTTAAAGAGAGCTTATTTGTTTTTATTTGTAAAAAATATATTTATTGAGTTTCTTATCGAATTATCAAAGAAAATATGCTATATTAACTAATATATATAAAAGTAACTACTATTCCAAATATAATAGTTATTACTATTCCAAATAATATTGGGATCAATCTAGTTCAATTAATTTATTCCATTTTAATAGGTGTAAATATTGTAATTAGATAATAAAGGCTGATTTTGATTGATATTGTACTTTATTTATTTTTTATTTATTTATATCTTTTCCACTTAGAATCATAATCAGTGATCACTTGTGTACGTCAAATTGGAAATGTCAGGAGGGCCTCCGTAATAAGCCCTTCTGAAAAAGCACTTTCCATCTTAATGTTAAAGCTATGAGGGTTCCAAACGCGTCCTGGTCTGAGAAGAACCACACAACAAACTCAGCCGGATATATTTTTTGTTATTGTGATCACTGTTTCACAAACGTCAAACTTAAATGCAATTTTGGAACAACTAGAACCGTCGCAATCAATCGGAAAAGAAGCCTAATGATTTCAGGCAACGAAAATTAAATAATAATAACAGAAAAAATAAATATAAATAAATCTTCGGCCTGCCACACAACCAGTCACCGCAAGCAGCACCCGTTCACGAGCATAACACAAGAGCCAGCCATCACCCCCTTCGCACATATTTGAGGGAGGGAGGCAACCCGACTCCCGATGCTACCGCAAGTAGTGACTTCTAAGGAATCGGTGTGATGCAGAAGGTCGATAAAGCAAAATTAATTTACAACAAAAAACAAATTGCGGAGATTACTAGCTATTCGCAATACAATACAGATTCATTCCCAGGCCATACCGTCGTCGATGTAATCCTTTACACTATAGTAGGATTTTTTTATTAAATTATTTTTAACATATAATTTAAATTTATTTAATGAGAGGCTTAAGGCTTCATTTGGGAGCTTATTATAAAAACGTATACAATTACCCTTAAAGGATTTACCTATTTTATGGAGCCTAGTGCCGGGCATAGCGAGTTTATTTTTATTTCTTGTATTAATTTTATGTAAATCACAATTTTTCTTGAACTTTGAAATATTTTTATGAACGTAAATTAAGTTTTCATAAATATATTGATTATAAACAGTCATAATTTTAAATTCTTTAAATTTGTTTCTTAAAGAGTCTCTTGGTCTCATATTATATATTGCGCGAACAGCTCTCTTCTGCAATGTAAATATGGTATCAATGTCAGCCGCATTGCCCCATAAGAGTATACCGTATGACATTAAACTATGAAAGTAACTAAAGTAAACTAATCGAGCAGTTTCCATATTTGTTAATAGACGTATTTTTTTAACCGCGTATGCAGCAGAACTTAGTCTGCTTGACAAATCAAATATATGAGGACCCCATTGCAATTTTTCATCTAAAGTAATGCCCAAGAAAGTAGTAGATTTGACCATGTCCAAATCCTCATTATTTAATTGTACATTGGTTCTAACATTTTTAACATTTGGTAAACTAAATTTGATACATTTCGTCTTTTTTTTATTGAGCAACAAATTATTGGCGTTAAACCATTGTACAACATCTGAAAGAGCATTGTTTACATCGTCAATAACAGATTGCCGTCTATTAACTTTAAAAGTAAGAGAAGTATCATCAGCAAACAATACTATCCCATGTTTTTCCCTCACTAGGTGAAGTAAGTCATTTATGTAAATGAGGAACAAGAAAGGCCCTAAGATAGAGCCCTGTGGCACACCTATTTTTACCAAAGAACCAGAGGAACGTTTTCCATTTACATCAACTTTTTGGATTCTATCATTAAGGTATGAACTAATTAAATCTAGGGACTTATTTTTAACTCCATAATGTTCTAACTTTTTTATAAGGATTTCATGTTGAACGCAGTCAAACGCCTTAGATAGATCACAGAAAATGCCAAGTGCATCCTGTGATCCTTCCCAGGCTTCAAATATGTTTAGTAATAGCTCAACACCAGCATCTGTTGTAGAGCGACCGGCAGTGAAACCAAACTGGCTTTTGTGTAAGAGATTGTTTTTACTGAAATATGCCACAAGTTGATTAAGAATTATTTTCTCAAAAATCTTACTAAAAGTGGGTAAGACTGAAATAGGTCTATAGTTACTAAGATCTAACGAACAGCCGGATTTGAATAATGGAGTTATTTTACTTTGTTTCATTAGATCAGGAAACATACCATATTCTAAACAATTATTAAATATTAATGCTAAGTCTGGCGCTACAATGTCAATTATGGACTTAAGTATGTCAACAGAAAACCCCCAAAGATCACTAGTCTTTTTAACGCTAATTGATCTAAATACTTTGATTACTTCTTGAGCATTAACTTTTTCAAACTTAAAACTGCTAACACATTGATCTACATTCTCTCTAAGTAAACCCATAGCTGCAGCGGTAGAAGAATTTAAAGATAACGTTGTAGTCACTGGAATATTAGTAAAAAAGGTATCAAAAGCAGTAGCAACCTCGAGGTCAGACGTAACATATTTATTATCTATATTTAATTTAAAGTCGATCCTCTGGGATTTAGCTCTTCCAGTTTCCTCATTAATTATTTTCCAAGTTGTTTTTATTTTATTATTGCTATTTCCTATTTTATTTTGAATATGTTGATTTTGTGCTATTTTACATTGTTTTTTAAAAGATTTGGAAAATAATTTTACCTCATCCCTAAACTCATTACTAGTATTAAACATCAATTCCGCATACATATTATATAATTTTTCTCTATTTTTGTGTAACTCAGCAGATGCCCAATCACTAAACACTAATTTATCATTAACAACCACTGTTTTAGGAGTAAATATAAAGTTAAATAATTTAGTGAAAGTACTAAAAAAGTCATTATACATAATATTGGGGTTTGAATTTTTCATCAAAGGCAAATAGCGTACTAACCCATTTTTAATTTGTTCGATACGTTCTACAGTCACTGGTATAAAACTTATTTTCTGTTTTGATTTTTCTTTCTTGCTACAACTGAATTTAATAAATTGGCCATAGTGGTCAGAATCTAATGTATTGAATAAACATTTAAAATTTGGAATAACACTTGTAAAAATGTTATCAATACAAGTGGCACTAGTGGTTGTGACTCTAGTAGGCTCCATAAACATGTGTAAAAGATTATAAGATTTGAACAAATTTAAAAACTTTATACTTATTGAATTTTGTTCAAGAATATTAATATTGAAGAATGTATGGAATTAACTCTGTTGAACGAACTACCAACCTGGTGGTTATTGAAATTAAATATTAATTCATCATTCTTAAGCCAATGTTCAGTGACACAAAAAATATTAATATTAAAAGTATTTAAAAACAATTCAATTTCTAATTCCTTATTTCTAATACACTGAATGTTCTGATGCACCAGGTTGATACAGTTTATGTTATGGTTTTTATTATTTATTTTAACAATTTTTGTATTTCTGTAATCATCATTAATATCATTATTTGATATCTTAATTATTTGGCTAGAGGATATCTCTACTGTCTTAATGTCTAGTTTAAACTACTACTAATACTACTATTACTAGTTGGATTTATTTCCAAGCTGTTTTTACTTATACAAGTAACTGAATGCTGTTCAATAGAAACAATTTTAGCCAAATTATTGGCTGTCATAGTAAAATAATATAATAGCGATGAAGCTACCTGTCTTTTAATATATGGAGATAGGTAATACCTACCATTAGTCAAGTTATAAAAGTTACTAACATTAGTGTTAGTGTCAATCACATGAAATTTGTCATTATACAAACATAAATTATATATCAGTAAATTTATCTTATATCTAATTTTATTTTCGGCCTGTGGCAAACCTTGATTATAGGGTAATGAAAACCAGACAATTTTATTGACATCTAAGTTACTTATAGTTTCAAAACATTTTTTAAATTCCAAATGATTTACATTATCTCTATTTCCTACAAAAATTATTATATTTGTTGACTTAGTAAATTGTTTACTTGAATTTTTTATTTGTCTAGTAATATTCATTAAATTATTGTCAGGTGAACAGCTGTTGAATACATTTTGTTTTTCAAAATAAGAATTTAGTACAGATCCCATTCCTTTTCCAATATTATCGCTAAACATATAAGTGTAATATACAGGAGGTAATTTGAGGGAGCCACTATTATTAGAAACAGGGATATCAACCTTGTCACACAATATTTTAGCGGGGGAGGACAATGTTGGTTTTACAGAAATTAACTTATTATTACACTCACATGAACAACTGTTAGTCTGTGAGTTCATACATTCCAAACTATTTTGTGATTTTTTTAATAGTTCATCTACTTTTGACTTTTGTTCGCTTAGCAAGTTTTGTGTGTTTTCATATTTTTTTGTAACACTTCTTAAAGTAGTCTGCAAACGGGCTAAATGTGTTTCTAATAATTGTGTGTCAGATTCATATCTCCTATTTCTATTTTCTAATTCTATATTACAAAAGTTAATTTTTTTTAACAATATATTTTTATTAATAATTGATTTTGTAAAAAACTTGTTCTTTTTAGTTAATTTTTGGATTTTCTTAATATATCTATTAATTCTAATATATTTTTTTAATTTCTTATTGCTACAGCTACCCAGCCTTTGTGAGTTCAATGTGTCATTTGTTAAATCTATAGTGACACAGGGGTTTTTAGTTGCAGTAGTTGGTGAGTTGACCAACTGAGAAGCACTGCCAATTAACTCTTCATACAAGCTGTGAGTGTGAACGTTAGTTGAGTTTTGAGCGGCCTCCTCCAGTTCCAAGATTTGTTGGTGGGCATCTCTCAGCTCCAGCTCCAGGGTGTCGGTACGCCGAAGGGCCTGCTCATACTCAAGACCACACTCATCAAACCTAGCCACTAATAACTGTAGCCTGTCGGGGCATTGCGGTGAGTGCGAAAGCGATCCCGCGGTGTCTCATTATGATGGCGGCGGCAACCGTCAGGTTTAGTGAGTAGGAGTCTCACATAACCACCTCCATCATCCCCTGGATGGAGATGTGTATTCATGAAAATTCCTAAAGTAAAAAATAAATAAATAAATAAAAAATAAAAAATGGTCTTATCTATTATCTAATATACTACAGTTAACTCTAATAACTATTCTATCTAAATCTGTCTTTTGGCTTTAATGAGGTACTCAAATTTTTATTTATCTTTTGATAGCAGTAACAAAAGGATTTGCTTTTTTGGCAAGCTTTAAAGAATTTTACAAATTCAATAAAAATCATTTTCAATCATTGTTTACACTAAAACACGCTACTTAGTTTTTGAAAAGTCAATTTGATTTTATGTAGCGAATCAATAAAATTCCAGTTCACTTTAAGGGTTCTTTCCTTGTGGATTTATCTGTTTTATTCTTTTATATATTAACCCCAATAGTCTTTTTAATTTTTTCTATAAAATTAATATATATCGTTTTTATGTCATTGTGGTAATTTAGTGTTTTTCGAGAAACAGAACTATAAAAAAAGCTTTTTATTGAATAGATTTTCCCTATAACAACTATGTACCACTAGCAAAAATAACATAAGAGAACTCAAGTAAATAAATGCAATTTAATTAAAGAGAGAGTGGTTGAATATTGTCTTGATTGTTGAAACTGGTACAAACTCGTAATGTCTCCTGAACTTTCCCAAGTTTATGGTGCTAGGATACTTTCTAATGAAAGCTGTTGTTATGTAGGAACTTTGTTAAATATATACAACGTTGGTAAATACGCAAATGTATATAAGTATTTTATTAGTGACATCACGAAACAAAATGATGTGGTGTACTTTGTAAACAATTCGTTTAAAACATATATAAGGTTTACTTTACTTATTTAGTGCCTTATTTTTTAGTAATTGTGTTAAAGAGTACTATTAAGATATAGTTTAAAACATCTAATATTTTTATTCTTTTCACAGTATATTTATTTGTTGTTGTGAAAAATGATTTCTAAACATAATAATCGAAATAAAAAGCAATTGCTATCAAAAATCACCAATTGAGAATGTGTCGTTCAATTTAGATGCATTGATTTGTATAAAACAAAATTTTAATTGTATTTTTTAAATAAAAATTACAAAGGTGAAAAATATAGGTTTACGGCTTGTAGATACACAACGCAATGTATAAAATTAAAAGACTTGTTATAAAATAAATATATTTTTTAAGAACTGTTAAAACTTTAAAAAAAGTCAATGAATTATTTAAAAGTTACTCTGAAGGGTATATTTTTAGTTAGATTTGAATATTTAGACATTCATTGTCAAAAACCCTTTTAGAATTTATCTAATGGCAACATTTTCCGTAACAGAATACTAAATTGCTTTATAAGGAGTAATTTACACAAGTTACCAGACGATAATGATTTAGTACAAAACATAATATAAAATATTATAGACAATTCTCAAGCAATTAGTAAGTATTTCGTCGATACTAACAAATAAATCTTCGGCTTCAAATAACTAACCAAAAATCTGTTAGTTATTTTACTTTAATTTTATCTTTTAATATAAAGTCGTCATAAATTTTGTATGTTACAAATTATTTTTAGTATTACATATATGAAGCTTCACTTTGGAATATGATAGCATTCTATAGTGTCATTGTGATTCGTTAAAATGATGTACTCAATTTTACGGTCAAGTATCTAGGTGCCTTAACTTACTAAAGGAATTAATGCGCCTGGGTAACTCTCAACTTTGCCCTTTTAGAACGTCCTTTAGTTCAAAAGCAGGGTGTTTGAATCATGGAAAATTTTATACAATATTCAAGTGAAGCTATATTTCTTTGTAATAAAATACATCCTTACTAGAAAACAATTTACAAAATTGAAGTGGGTTTGAGTATAAAATGAAGTGAAAGACCTAATTACATTATAAACTTTGTTTATTTTTATAAAAATATATATAAAATCAGGTAAATGTTTGCATCCAATTTAGGTATACAAATTATAAGTGTAAAGCAATTATAATTTTTATTTTGATAAACCAGAAAACATTCGCATCCGTAAATTCGAAACACAGTATCTTATAAACTATTCGCGGAGTCATCAGGTAGTTTGTCAACAGCATCGTTAAATTTTTACGAGTAGCAAATACACTTTTTAATAAAACTGGTTTTAACGAATTTAACTTGTGTATTATAAATTACATTTACATTTTTAAACTTTAAATTTAACCAGTGTTCTGGTTGCTTTGCAGTAGGTAAAATTTGAAGTTTAAAATGTAAACCCAATTACACGCTGGTTATATTCGTTCAAAATCTTTTTATTTTAATGGAGTTAGTAATTGAAAAAGTAATTGAAACTACATGTTAAATAAACTGACTAGGTATAACTTTATAGAGCTGCCAGTGATAAAAACTGACTTTTCTCCAAATATAAGCGAAACAAGTATCACGTTTTATTCTTTTTTATTTTTGTGGATGAAATTAAAAACATATTAAAATATTAACAGAGCATTTTGATGCAAATATAACTGACTTTTATGTCATTTTCGTGTCTTTGTTTTGCTTGTTCTTTTTGTATAATTATCTCTCTTATTCTATTTTGTTTTCGACTTTTTTTTAATAAAGATATTTCATACTTCTTTTATCTATATAGATAAGGTATTAATGTTATTGTCTCTGTGGTCGCAACCTTATGTCTGATGATTATTATTATGTCTAACTTCACATATTTATAGTAATTTACTTTTCTCTATGAGAGAGGCACACTTTTAGCTTAATTATTATTTATTTGCACAATTTTTTGGCATATAATAAAACATTTTATCTTTGTTTCAATAAAACATTTTATTTTTAAAGTAGCCAAATATAGTTTAATTACTACACATTACTACACATGTATGATCCACAATAATTAGAGTGACGTCTGACTTAAGATTCTTTTAAGCTCAGACAACTTTAAATATAAAATATATGTTTATATTCTACAATATATATTTAAATATATATCAACCTAACTGCATTCCAAAAAAGTGCTTTTTTTATATTCTGTTTACAGGAAATGACCAGTTGTCCAAGCAGCTGCACATTACGACGTACGAGACATCGGTTCTGAATACTATAGGTGTAATGACTGAGTGTGTACGCACGCATTATGTTTTAAAAATAACTATAGAAGTAAACAATCTAAAATATTAATAAATAAATTCACTATGACTGATCTCACATCCTTGTGTAAGAGTAATTCAACTTGAATGTAATTGATATTTATTTCAATATATTATGTCATATTTAATGGTAATAGCTATTTCCATTGTTGTACCTACTGAAGCAACCCAGTTCCGCATGAAACGAACGACTTACGTTTTTCCGTCATTTCATGTAACGTAAATACCTTAACGGCATTTTTAAATACGAGTAAAGCCAAAGCATTTATTGTGTCTTTTTTTAGTAAACATACGTTTTATTTGTCAAATCTTTGGATATGTTTTAGTGTATAGCTAAAATATTTTTCACTTATATGCTATTTAATAAAAATATTAATCCATAGTTAGTTTTTAAAAGATTTACTCAAACGCCAGAATAACGAATATGGGAAGAAGAAATAATGCTAGATTATTCGCATAATAATAATAAATCTTAATGCATTTAATAATGCAATCGTAATAAGCTTTTATAGTCATTAATATTAATATATTTCATTCGACGTATAAATATTATTTCATTCATTATATGTAAAACATTTTGTTTTTATATAATTGTACCTCTAAAGTAATATCTATTTCTTATATTTCATTTTGTACAATGCAATGCTTAATAAAATTTATTAAATATATCAGTGTTTATGTCTAGGTCAAGATATTCATGAAATATAAACCAAAATAATCCTGGTTTAGTTATTTGGTTTGGTTTAACATTACACGTTAATTCAGCTTATTTAACAGATTCAATCTATTTTCAGACTTGTAGTATGAATAATTGTCTATTTTGACTTACTACATAAACATGATAATGGTTTAAGCAATATGTATTTTAGACAATTAGAAAATAACTCTTGTATAATTATGACATTACCTTCGATACTATAATAAGTAATTTATTTACAACTTTACAAAAATTACAACTATTTACAAATTTACGACTATTTTTTAAAAAAGCTCAATTAAAAAGGATAGCAAATGAATTGAGTAGGGAATACCAACAAACATATTATTGAAACGTTACAATAACGAGTTTATTTTGAGATATAGTTCAAATTTTTACACTACAGTGGTTGAACCAAGACTGTCTTGCCGGTAAGAGTAGGTACTGTCTACAGTATGATATACTATTGTTATGGTCCATATCCTAATGGTAGTAGAAAAAGTATCCTCTGTCTAGACCTGCCCAATAAATTACAAAAACAGCATTTCTTGTACACGTAAACTAAGGGCGCTATCAAAAACTGCTTTTAACAATTTCCTAGCAAAGTCGTTCTTCTCATTATTACTCTTAACACACTCCAAAGATGAGAATATTCTCTTAAACTGATACTATTGTTGTCAAAATAACACTCGTTCTTAGTGTGATATTATTAGTATTATTTTTATACAGTTAAAAGCATAGCAAATTGCCGTTTACTTGTTGATTTTGTAAACATAAGCTTTTATTGTGCATTCAACAACACCACAAAAATACTCAGCCATTATCTGCAACAGTTGGCAGCTAGATATTTATCTTTATTGAACGCGTGTTGGTCTTTGACTATTCATAGAAATATTTTCAAAACAAGTCCTAGAAAAAGTGGTTCCTTAAAAATCTGTATTTATTTATGAAAAAATATACAAAAGTTATGTTATAACTTTAAAACCTTTGTCGTGAATTAATTTGCCAACCAATATAAAAAAATTAAGGCTTTGTTTAAAATGATCTGAACATTTACTATTGTTCTTACAATTGCACATTTTAGTTTCCTTATGATGAAAAATATTTTTCATCACTTTAGATACATGTTCATTGACTTCCATTATGATTTACAAAACATCAACAACAACAACACAACACAACACAACACAACACTATATGAACGGCTCTTGGCTTTTCAATTTACACGCTGAACAGACTTTACATGAAGTCGTAAATGCGCTTCTTAACCAGCGTAGCGTGAAAAGTTCCATTCTGCGTTACTTGTAACACTGAAAGTAATTTTATAAAGAATTTCAGATAGAATAGAGTATCGCAACAGTTTCATATTTACTATAAAAATATTTACGAGTTCTTAATATACAATACAAAGTTTCGTCAACACCTCGTCCTTTCCTCGGCGCTATGTTGTAATTAAAAAGTTAAAACAAAGCCACTGTGTTTTTTTTTCGTTAAAATCTATACTAAAGTTACATGTGCAAAAATTTGGATGTTTGGATGAATAGATATTTGTTACTCAATCACCCAAAACTAATAAACACCTTTTGATGAAACTTGGCAATATTGTAGCTTATGTACCACAATAAAACTTATTCTATAGAAATTTTAACATTTCCTCGTGTATTTGTCTGTGATATAACATAAGTTGTAACGTGATTACGTAATTGCCACGGTAAATTACATTTTAAACTGTGATTTTTTTTATTATTTTATTTAATACAAAATTGTAATTAATTGTATAATTACCCTACTTATTATTGTAACCTTAATGTTTCTTACATTTATTATGCTATTTTATATATATCACTTAAATTAAGCCAACGTATTTAAGGACAATGTTCATTTATTGCAATTATTTTTAACTCAATATGTATCTATTAAAATCAAATACGAGTGAATTTCATCGGCATCGGTCAGTTGTGACTTGTGGGGATTAACATAAAATTTTAAAAACAGAATCAACAACTGCATTGACTTGCTCCTGACACAGCTCCATTTCACAGATTAAAAATCGTTACAAATAACGGACACGATCACAATTCTCGACTGTAAGCTACAATCCGTGTACTGTGACCCACCGGCTCGGGAATCGATTTTTTCATATATTTATATTCTGCTAAGTATATTTCTAAAACGAATAGCATATTTTCTAAAAACTTCAATTAAAACTACAAAATTTACTTATTTACTAATCATAAAAATTGCCACTGAAATCAGTGCTTCAGTGTTTGCCATCTATGATTCAGTAATTACTCGTATAAATAAAAGAATTATAGGGAATGAAAAGCAACCTACACGACACAGACCAAAATATAATTAATTAATAAGCTTTAAGCTTATTCTACAAAACTAAAAAAATAAAAAGACAGGATTTTGTAACAAACTTCATAGATGTGGCCGCCATTTCGAAATCGATGATTAAATACAGAATTCAAGAATGGTAGAATTCGGGAGTTATGAAGAATATTTTTATAAAACAGAGGTATTCTTAACCATACTTCGAAATATCAGTTGTATTAAATTGTTCAGTATTCTTGTCGTGTTATTCGTTTGTAAAAGTAAACTTGAAAATTTTATTTCAGTGTTTCATTATAAATATAAGGTAATAAGTGCACTATCAAATTACTCTTATTACCTAAGCCTCATTGTATTTTTTAAACAAATAGTTACATATAATACGTACGTCGGTACTTCTCCCTCCATCCCTGATCACTTGCTGAGAAAGGGTATGTAGATACGTATAGAACTAATCTATTATGTCTGGCTGCTCTTCTTCCGTTCCTAATGGTTAGGATCTTAATAGTAATTAACATTAACAATGACTGTACACCTTTTTATTGTAACTTTAAGAGTTTCAAACACTTATTAGTATTGTTCCAACATGAAATGAAATTCTGAAAATGAGACTAGGAAACTAAAATGATTACCGAAACCGTTGAACATCTCTTTGGTTTTTATATCAATAGATCCTGCTCCTGCCTTAATGATGAAAATGATCCAGCCTTATGTTATGAACGGTTTCTATATAATTTGTTTACTTTACCTGGTACCCTTTAGTATCAATGGTTCAATTCAAAATTTCATATTTAGAACTGCTCAGTCCTCTTTTAAAACTTTTGATCCATATCTATTACAAAAGATCACTTAAATAATAAATAATTTATGCTATTATGTATTACAGAATGCGGGAAAGAGAACTTGATAGTATAATAGTAGCTAAAATTTAAATATCAATAAAAGTAAAAAGACGATAAGATCGAAAATGGCCCCATTTTTCGAACAAATTTAACGATTTTTCGAATGCAAGTGAATTTGAATAATTGCAACACTACAGTAGTGGATCTATCCAGGTGACTTTGTTATGACGCATAGAAAACTATAGCAAATTCACCATTATATATAAATATAATGATCAATTTACTTTATTTAAAAATATTAATTGATTTTTGTGATTACAAATTCTCCAAATGTGATAATATAAAATCTGTTTTATAATTTCATATATTTGTACAAAATTTTATTAAATTTATGTAAGTGACGCCTATTCAAAATTGTATCGACTTAAAAAATATGAAAATTATGGAATATATTTTTAATTCATCCCGTAAGTCACATTAGTATCTACTTTTAAATCTAAATGTCCAAAGTAATTAAGAATACATGCTTATATCATGCCATATAGAAAAAAACATACATAAATATAGGTATAAAATATGTGAGAAATATATACAAAGAACTTATTGTATACTGTTAAATGTTTATTATATAATGAATGTATGCATATGTATATGGTTTTTTTTATTTACTTATATTTACCCATGAAGTCGACAGTTGCTTAATATTCTAGTCTCGCACAAAAGAGCCGCTTCATTCCTCGGTCCGTTGACACTAATTAAATATTCTTCGCAACAATTATAAAGGTCAAATATTTATTGCTCTTTTTTTTTAATTGCCCAGTGCCGCCAACAGATCATATATATTAGTCCTATTTAAATAATATAAAGTATTTTGCAACTTTAAAATTGTATGCACCTGACATAAAATGTAATACTTAAAGTTATATAATGTTGCTGTCCAAAAACACACGAAATATCTAATAGGAAAATTTCAATTTAATTTTAAAGTAGAGCAAATGAATTTAGTAAAATTTGATTTTATGAAAGTTTAAAATTTAATGTAGTAGAAGTTAAACGATATGTTATTCTAATGATTTTGTATATTAATTTGTATCGAGGCCTTTTTACATATATAACATTGTTGTTATAAGATAATACATGCGAGATCCTACCTTTATTTATTTCAAACTATGAAAGCTTATATTTCAAAAGTGGGGTACTTGCATAAGTCTTTATATTAAATTACTTACAACAGGTTTCCCAATGACTGGTTAAAAACAAAATTTTAATAAGTTGTTACATTCTATTAAAAGGTAAATATTACAGCAATGTATTTTCTGGGTTTTTTAAACACGGCCTAGTACTGTACACTTAATAAAAACTTAGTATTACAAATTATATTTCGTATTTTAAACAGCTTACTTTTGTACTTTGATATTTTACAATACAATTTACCGAAACTCATGCAAAATGTGCACAATTCAACCACTTTTCAATTCATCCTTGGTTCAGTTGCGACGTCAAAGCTACAAATAAATTCAAATTTATAAATAGCAAATGTTAAACATATTTTACCTTGCCTCAACAATCATTTCAATGTACATTTCCCAGTTATTAAGTCACTAAATGACAATATGTTATATCAAGACAATGACGTTCAATTTATAACTAAACTTATTAACCATGTATTGTGAAATGAAATAAAAAAGTTCTAATCAATTCTAATTTCAAAAGCTCAATGTATTATGTCACTTAATGAACTGAATGGCTGGCTATAATATATTCATAATTAATTCCACACATGTGGTTTCCTTGTAACAATACTGACAAAGTTATTGTCTATTAAATCTGAATCATAATTAGATGAAATGGAAATGTATACATATTGTGTTCGTGTAAATGTTAGAACACCGTAGATATACTACAGGCTTTTATGGTAATTAAAGTATTATAATGATGAATTATTATAAAGATGATTTTGTAAAGCTTTCTATTGTAAGGTTACATTATTGTTAAACGACTATTTTATAATAATCCGTAATGTTTTGATTCGTTTCAATGTTTTGATGGTCCCTGTATTGATCCATATAAATTAATGAATTACTAATTTAACTGTAATAAGAAGAACCAATAAGGTGTAATTATTTAAATCGTTGTTTTATTAACTTAAATAGTAATATTTAGAATTGTTATGTCAAGTAATGGTTATTTTTGTATGCTTAAAGTAGTTTATTATTGACGAAGATTATTATTTATGTGAGGAGGGACATTTGCTTGATTAGTAAATACTTGAATAAGCTAGAAAAGTGGGAACCATTAAGACTTCATAATTAAATCCAGTATTTAATACCGTGTTTATCTATACTTACAATTGTTCATATACGAGTACTTGTTATTTTTGTACGTTTAAAGTAGATGATTTGACTATGATTATTATTTATGTGAAGAGGGAGTTAATAAAGAAAAGTATATAAACTGCGGTTAGGACAATATTCGGGACAGACACTGCTGGATAGTACCAAGGAAGGATTAAATACAAGTATATAAAAGTGAAGAGTGAGAAGTAAAATCTGTGAAACAATATAATTGGACGTGGCCCTTATAATTCAGAAGTGGGATAACCAGAAAAAAACTGTCTTTATCTGGCTCCGCGCCCATTATTGGGAATAATGTAAGTGTTACTGGCTTATGTATTATATTACTATTTATATTTGTGTTTTATATGAAGTGAAATTTGCATAAAATATTGTGAGGGTAGTAAATATACCAATATAAATTATTTTAGAGACGTTATTGTGCTATATCTCTTTACTTAAGCGGTGGGTGATGCGATATTGTTTGTTTTTCAATTCACTACCTCTTGAAATTGGCTATTTCACTTATAGACGAAAAATTCATTTTGTTTAGGATTTTGTTGGATTTGTACGTTTTCAATGTGGTAGTTCTAACCTGCTGACCAGGATATACGAGTTCGATCGTCTATACTCTACGATATGGTTTATCCATCCCTCGCAATTAAATCATCGTTTGTGGTAAAGTTTATTTGGTGTTATGTGACGAACTATAGATGTGACTTATCTTGGTGAGGGTAGACATGGTGCAAATATATGCAAAACTTTTTTTCAGACGAGAATAGTTGTCCCTCAAATCCTTTGTAGTGGTATCATTGTTTATAGCAAATTTGATCTGTTCTGTAAGTTCCCGGCTGACATACAAAGTAGGCGGATGACTAATAGAAAGGGTTTATATTGTTTATGATTTTGTTAAAACTTAATTTTACAATGGTTTTTGTAGATATTTTACGTTAAGTTTTTTATTCGAATTACTTATTGAATATAATGTTATTATTTGTGTTACGGTTGTTGGGAGTGCTGTTATGCTGTTGTGAAAATTACTTTTACGATTACTGATGGTTGGTGATTTCATTTATTGGGATCTGCCGTAAAATATTATTGTAATATCCTCCACTTATAGCTTAATTTATTGTAGTTAATTTACAGTTTACTAAGATATTGGTGAAAGCAAATGGCAGTAATAAATACAGCGTGCAATCCCGAAGGCGATAAAACTTTGTTGAACTGGTGCAACTACATCGATGTGCAGAAGGACTACTCATTTTACAGTCTATATATATTTGGCAGAACCGAATGCAAGGGTTTTGAATATTAGTGGCAGAAAGATAAACGGCAGAAAGGATAATTGATCTGTTGGTTGAGCTTGATTTTAGAGTTTGATTGTTCCTGGAACCGACATCGGAAATATCGGTGGCCTACCGCGCTGCAGATGCCTGCAGTGAAGTCCCAGGCGTCGATGGCCGGGATACGCCCGTGGTGTAGGGACATATCTTACTTAAAGCTAAGGTATCTTAAGGGATCCTGAAAATGTAAGTTGTTCTTCCGTAATTTTTTTATCTTATGTTTTGAGATGACTTGTACCATAAATTTGGTTCCTCTTAAAAACGAGTTCATATGACGAGACAGAGTTAATTAGTCCCACTGACGTTAACTTTTGAGTGCGCGGTGTAGTGGACCTCGGTATAAATTATGGATTAAGTCGATTCGATTTATCTAGTTGTTTGTTACAATCGAAAAGTATAAAAAGTATAAATAAAACAAGGTAATTTACATACATTTTAAAACTTCCGTAAACTATTATTTGGGTACCTACATATTTACATAAAAAAAATTAATGGCGACATTTTATTTGTGACGTTTCGTTTTATTGTATATAGAATTTTATATTGCTTAAGTAAATATTTCAAAATACCCACACAGAATGTTGTCAAGCAAGGTCGGATTAGACTGTGCAAATTGTAATGTAGACATGAATAATTATCGTAATTATATAGTGAACTATATTAAATTAAAAGGTACGGCTACGTTATGTACATACTTAGTGATGTTCAGATTAGTTGCGTTCTTATAATTTAATAAATGTTTTATAAAATTAGCAGTCGGAAATCTAGAAGTTAATAGAAAATTTTATCTAGGTGCATTACCTGACAAACATTCGATGATCATGTTACTTTTAAAGATTGAAAGCCATAACTTTCATGTCGACTTGTCTATTATTTATCTTTTGTCATTCGTTACTCTTTTGCTCTGTTATTTTAGATCCATCTCGTTAATGATCTTAATGAAAACTGAGACATGCAAATGCGAAATAAAGTGACAGTAGAACCATTTATATTGACTCGCTAACTTAACAGGTACATTATGAATTGATTCATCATAGCGAACGAGGAATACTACGATTCAAAAGAGGAACTGTGTTTATTAGAAGAAATCCCCGCAACCTAGATTGACCTCAATTTCAGCAAGTCATATATATGAGTTTGGTAGCGTGCATTGTGAAAGAACTTGAGTGGGACCTCGTATAATGCGAAGGACTAAAACAATTATGATTGGAGGAAGAGCAAAGATGAAGGTCGTGAGTACTTCCTAGTAATTGAAACATACATTTTAAATACTGATGAGACAGGATCGCTAAATATAGAGAACGATTTGTACAAATATCTAGGTCCTTCGCTCGCGTATAGGTAACTATTTAAGCTTTGAACGATATTGAGAGATATACCAACATATTTAAGAAGACCGAAATAAAACGAATGCAACTGTTAAAAAGACGATGCCATTTACTTATGCTGCATTCGGAGATTTTAGAGCAACATACATCAGCATATACAATGGGCGAGAGATAGATAGATAGATAGAGGGAGGGAGAGATGGATAGATAGAAGGATAGATAGATAGAGGGAGGGAGAGATAGATAGATAGATTGAAGGATAAATAGATAGATAGAGGGATATATAGATAGATAGATAGATAGATAGAGGGATAGATAGATAGATAGAGGGATAGATAGATAGATAGAGGGATAGATAGATAGATAGAGGGATAGATAGATATATAGAGGGATAGATAGATAGATGGAGAGACAGAGAGCGAGATAGATGTAGAGCGAGATAGATGTAGAGCGAGATAGATGTAGAGCGAGATAGATGTAGAGCGAGTTAGATGTAGAGCGAGATAGATGTAGAGCGAGATAGATGTAAAGCGAGATAGATAAAAGGAGGGGAAGATAAGTGATTGCACTAACAAAATCTTGGTTCTAATCGGTAATACGTAATACTAGACGGCTTGACTACATAACATGAGCATTCAGCTTAATGAGCTGTGTAGGTCAAGATTTTTGTCAAGGGGAATGGGTACACTATTATAATCAAGAATTGAGAGATCGACTGATGCCAATGTGTACATCTGTCGTTGACTGCCTAGAATTATTGTCTGACATTTTAAAGGATTGGTCTTTATGCTAAACTGGAGGCACCAATCATATGTGTTGCAGGTCCTTAATAATATTATACAGATGATAAAAAGATTGGGAGTAATTGACGAGCGCGAGGGATCTTATTTTGCGAAAGCCAAGCCGAGTCATATTTAGTGATGGGGTAAGAGGTTATAACGTTCTTTACATTTAAAACTAAAGTTTTACGAGACAATGTTAGGAATCATCGGCAAATATATGGAGTTATTTGGTATTTATGAAAGGGACGTTTTGAGTTATTAGCATTGATATAGCAGATGAGATGATATAGGTGAACATGATATGATATAGGAGAACATACATAAAGACTATGACTTTGTAGCGATTTTGTAACTATCAAATGTTGTACTTTATTATGTGAACAGATGGTGTTTATGCGAGTGGAAACGTGTGCTTATAGAAGTTTTGACTTATTGCATATTAAGATTATCTTATAACATAAAATTTTATTCATGGCGTATGGTCAATTTTACGAAAGCAAAAAAAATATGACTTTGACATAATGGCTAAGAAAGAGTACAGAGTCAATTTGTTATTTTGTTGGAAACTTACTCGGATTATAATTTGGATTTTTTATTCTTTTGGAGTTAAAACACTTATAATTTAGATTTCATTGCTTGTAACATCATCACTAATATATAACTTGAATTACAGATCATACTACAATAAATGATGAGACAAACACCACCATCACATTACACTTAATGTAATGGTGAAAACCCAAGGCAAAGTTTAAGGGAGACCCAAGGGTAAGTGTTAAGGGAAACCCAAGGATAAGGGTTAAGGAAAACCCAAGGATAAGGGTTAAGGGAAACCCAAGGATAAGGGTTAAGGGAAACCCAAGGATAAGGGTTAAGTTAAACCCAAGGATAAGGGTTAAGGGAAACCCAAGGATAAGGGTTAAGGGAAACCCAAGGATAAGGGTTAAGGGAAACCCAAGGATAAGGGTTAAGGGAAATCCAAGGATAAGGGTTAAGGGAAATCCAAGGATAAGGGTTAAGACAGGCCAAGGATAAGGGTTAAGGGAAACCCAAGGATAAGGGTTAAGGGAAATCCAAGGATAAGGGTTAAGGGAAACCCAAGGATAAGGATTAAGGGAAACTCACGGATAAGGGTTAAGACAGGCCAAGGATAAGGGTTAAGGAAACCCAAGAATAAGGGTTAAGGAAACCCAAGGATAAAGGTTAATGTTATCCCAAGGATAAGGATCTGGATAACCAAAGGACAGACTGAACTGACTGAACCGAAAACTGAGGCTTTTAGCTATATTTGTATCAGTTGAGGGAAAGGACTGTTACTCAATGTGAACACCTGGGATCTCGGATGTTTATTATAGTTTAATCAGCCGAAAAGAAGGACTAATTCTAATTACGGACGAGAATAAGCCTAGCACGCTATGTAGCTTGGGTAGCTATATGGATGGAATCCCAAAAAGAAGCCTCGTCATACGGTGTCAAAATGGAAAATGAGGAGAGAAAGGACCTACCTGTAAGTCAGGGAAAACCTTTAAGGCAGGGAAAAGACAGCCCGTCATAGAAACTTCAGATTAAAGTGATGCTTCTCAACCGCTTTAGAAAATACGAATAATTATCGATTGTTTTCGTTATTTACATTTTATAAGAAAAGGGACTTGCTTAGAGCAGGACGGCCGAGCTGTAAGGTTACATTATTGTTAAACGACTATTTTATAATAATCCGTAATGTTTTGATTCGTTTCAATGTTTTGATGGTCTCTGTATTGATCCATATAAATTAATGAATTACTAATTTAACTGTAATAAGAAGAACCAATAAGGTGTAATTATTTAAATCGTTGTTTTATTAACTTAAATAGTAATATTTAGAATTGTTATGTCAAGTAATGGTTATTTTTGTATGCTTAAAGTAGTTTATTTGACGAAGATTATTATTTATGTGAGGAGGGACATTTGCTTGATTAGTAAATACTTGAATAAGCTAGAAAAGTGGGAACCATTAAGACTTCATAATTAAATCCAGTATTTAATACCGTGTTTATCTATACTTACAATTGTTCATATACGAGTACTTGTTATTTTTGTACGTTTAAAGTAGATGATTTGACTATGATTATTATTTATGTGAAGAGGGAGTTAATAAAGAAAAGTATATAAACTGCGGTTAGGACAATATTCGGGACAGACACTGCTGGATAGTACCAAGGAAGGATTAAATACAAGTATATAAAAGTGAAGAGTGAGAAGTAAAATCTGTGAAACAATATAATTGGACGTGGCCCTTATACTATGTTTCAACAGTTCAGTCTATAATAGAGTTGGTATATCGTATTCTTAGACAATTTCTCCTGTATATTTTTCAGATATATAATATGTAATAATATGCATCTGAAAAACAGTACCTATTTTACTGTCAACAAAAATTACAAAATACTGTACAATAAAATCGTTAGATTACATTTTAAATATTTTTTATTTCCGGTTTTTGTTTCAGGTTCTAGTGAACCTGTGTGCCTATAAAAATTATTTAAAATCCTTACCTCTTAAGGTAAGGTAAGGTAAGAGGTAAAGATTACGAAAGTTAATGGACCACACTCCCATGCAGGATGACGGGTTATAAATCATAGAATTTCTTAACGTTGCAAAGCGATACACATGAATATTATAAAAAAAATATTTTAATTCATCCGGGAATCGAATCAAGAATCCAGAAGTCCGTCGTAGTCCATCCGTAGAGTCCGTCGAATCTAGAATCTAGGCTATTTGTCACACTTTTTACAACCCTTTAATGAATTGGAAAGTCTAAAAGAGTTCAAGAAATCATGAAAAATAACTACGTTAAAAAAAAACGATTTCAAAACTAAAAAGTAAAAATTAATGAAGATTTAATATTTATTATATACTACTTATTGAAGTGAAACTTCTTTATCGAGGTTGGAAAAAAATTTAGTGTAACATTTTTTTGCTACGGTGACATTTTTCCGTTACGCGCCAGCTTTTTTCGTATAGCTTCATCTCTTTTACACCATGTTGCTATGGAAATACTAAATGATCAAAATGACAAGTATGTGGATTACAAAACACAATTTACATTAACCAAAAATAAAATTATCGGATTAGAGTTTTATAATTAAATAATGAAGTGAAATTACATACTGGACAATACGATTTTATGGTCTTGCTACTGAAACTAATAAATAAATGAAGATTATAACATGAAGAAGAAATTATGAAATATAATTTATAATATTTTTAAAACACATTGATTGTCTGAAATAGAAGAATTAAGAATGAAAAGAAATACGAGTTTTGGCTGAGAAATGGAGCATTGTGGTCCTGATCTTTACAAGGTCTGTTTTGCTATACCTAGAATGAACAACAACTCGAAACACCAGAAACCATGATAAAGAATAATTTTATTTGTGATATAGGGGCCTACCATGAACTCTTAAAAACTATCATAGTTTTAGGACGTTTCGTAGCAATATTACAATAATATTACTTTGATTCGTACCATGAACTTTATAAAACAATATTGTTTTTTTCCTGCTTAGTGACGTAGACGTGACGTAAATGAACGAATGCTTTTCTATTCCTGCAATAGGAGGGAAAGAGACATCACTTTTATTTCGTATAGCTTCATCTCTTTTACACTATGTTGCTATGGAAATAATAAATAATTAAAATGACAGGAATGTGGATTTAAAACAAACAAACCAAAAATAAAATTATCGGATTAGAGCTTTATAATTAAATAATGAATTGTGATTATATACTGGACAATACAATTTTATGGACTTGCTATTGAAACTAATAAATAAATTAAGATTATAACATGAAGAAGAAATTATTTAATGTCATTTATAATATTTAAAATGAATTCATTGTCTGAAATAGAAGAAGTAAGAAAGAAAAAAATACGAGTTTTGGGTGAGAAATGGAGCATTGGGGTCCTGATCTTTACAAGGTCTGTTTTGCTATACCTAGGACGAACAAACACTCGAAACAGCAGAAACAATTATGAAGAATAATTTTATTTGTGATATAGTGACGATCCAACATATTAAGAAGTCTAAAATTATTATTTTTAAAGTGAATTGTGTACATTTGTCTGTTTTTTTATGGTACTTATGTGTTTCTTCTATGAGAATATTATACGTCAGAAACAGTCGATTCTTACGTTTCAATTAATTAATATTAATGAAAATTATGACTTTTTTCTGTTACGCGCCATCTTTATTTCTAAGTCACATTTTTCCGTTACGTGCCATATTTGAAGTGAAACTTTTTTATCGACGGATGGGAGAAATTTTATAGCAATGTCAAAAAGTTGTAACGTTTTTCTGTTACGCGCCATCTTTATTTTTGCTTAAACTTTATCTAATTTACCTTAATTCGCCATTCCTGTAAAGTTGTAATTAGTGAATCATTTTTCAAAAAAATATGTCATAAAGAAGTTTCACTTCTTACATGTGTACACTAATACATACACACATATTTTTATTTATGTGTCCTATTTACTAATAGGTTTGAAGTCGGTGCCAAGCCATTTAGTATAAGTATAGGAATTCGTTTGAATAGATTTTCGTAATTATTTATTTTTTGTCTTTCTTTGTATCGATTCATGCTAGTAATAATATTAAGATTTAATTGTTTTTTTATATCGTTATTTACGTATTTTACTTTTTGAAGTAGAATATAATTAGCTTTATGAATATTATTTATGTTTATGTTATGTAATTATTATTTTTTTGTTATGTCAAGATAAAATTATATTAGCTTCACATTAATCATTAATATTAAACTTTAGCCTTTGGTAACTTTTTATTTTTAACATATCTGGCAACTCTTAACCGTATCTTCTCTGGGCCCTTATTCGCTATGAGCAAATAGTCGCGTTACGTACCGCGTTACGATAAATGTGTGAAATCTTCATAGGATCGTATTGTCTATGCCATTGTCAAATCTCAAAACATGTTGTCGTGCGTTATGGGCTTGTTTTTAAATGTCAAAATAATATGTTGTGAACTCGCGCGTTTACAAAAAACGTGGTAAGTGTTGGCACGTTTCTATAAAAATAAATTAATTCGGTATTTAAGTTTAAAAAGTATTATGAAGTGAAAAAATAACTTATATTCTTTATTATAATTATAATTTACATTCTTTACAATTATTTTTAATTTAATAATTACGAGCACTACCAAAACATGTATGATGGTTCTTTTGTATCTTTATCGTTATGTAATGTATTAAAACGATCATTTGGAATGCCTTTAAAAAAAGAGTTTATTTATTACCTAACTATAAATTACAACTAAAAATACAATAAACAACACAAAACACTCAATACTTGTTACTTAAAATTTCTTCCTATTTTCGTTCTAAACTAATCGGTAATTTAGAAAGATTTTAAGATTATTTTTTGGTTTCAAACCTACAAAAATTCTAATAACATTATAAAATAAGATTTACGGTAGCTTGAAAATAAATTTAAGGTAACGCTTTAATTAAAATAAACCTACTAAAAGCATACATTAAAAACAAATAATAAAAATCTTTTTAAAACCGGTACCTTCGAATAAAAACCGATGTTAGATTCATTGACGTACCCGTAATGTGAAATCAAAAACTGCACATAGATAACTCACCGTGTGGCGTGCAAAATACAATTTGTCAACTCCATATCGTGGCGCGTTAAAGTTAAGAACGCGTTATGATGTATATAAATTGACATAAATACTTGTAATGTCATCAAATATCAATGTTATGTCATTGTAATGTCTACCACATTACTTTTTTTTTTTTTTTTTTTATATGATCTAGGGCAATGCTTGACTACATTCCACCTGATGGTAAGTGGAATGTAGTCTTAGATGGTAAGTCGCATTGCCCTAGCAACCTATTCACTCTTCTCTTGAAGACACTTTCTCAGACAAATATCCTAAAATAAATAAATAAATAATAGAGAATAAAGTTTCAGATAGAATTTACATTGAGATTTTTATATTATTTAGTGTAATAATTGTTGCATTACAAAGTCGGTGCTGAAGAAAACTAGAAGACCATTTATACGCCATAGACAAGAATTTGAGAAACATTTTTTAAAGTTACGAGTTTTGAGTGTTTTGTGTTATTGATTGTGTTTACAATTATGTTTTAGTTTCATAATAAATGAAATCTCTCTTTAAGAGGTATTTTAAATTATCCCTATAACATAGAACATAAATAAAAAATAACGAAGAAACAATGACGGAGCTTTGGTAGTAGTCGCATTTATTACAATAACAACATTTATAAAAAATATAGTTTATAATTATTATAAATAATGTACGTTATTTCTTAATTTTAATAATACTTTGTTAAATTGAATAATTAATAAATTGATTTTAATAGAAAAGTACGAAAACGTACTGACGTTATTATAAACGCGCAAGCTCAAAGCACGTTAACTTTGACTTTTGAAAACAAGCCCATAACACACAACAACGTGTTTTAATATTTGACATTGGCATAGTGAACACGATTCCACGATTTTATCGTAACGCGGTGCGTAACTGGTCATAGCGAATACGTTATTGCATACAATTTTTAATTTCACATCTTGCCGCGTTTATGTATCGCGTTTAGGTTTACAGCGCGTTGTGACGTCACGCGTTATTCGTAAGAAATCTCGTGTATCATACAGAATAAGGGCCCTGCTCATCGGAAAACACTATTTGTCACCCAAATGTAAGAAGCGTTTATAAATAAGTGTCTAATGACAAGATATACGGTTCCATAGAACTATTATATGTACGGCTCACTTTAGGTAAGACAGTTAGATAAATTAGTAACTATACAGAGAGACATTATTCGCACGCACGAAATGTGTGATGGACATGACAGGTTAATTTATTTAACGTCTGAATAGCTTCTACAAAAATGGGACGCTATGGCTTCACACGTCGATAAATTTTCTTTAAACAATAATCTTTATCGGGGCAGAGACTACAACAATAACAAATAAAACAATAATAACAAAATATATATTATTTTAAAACGTGAGTAGGTAAGTTAATCTTATTAGTTATAAATAGAATAGATTTAGAAATAGAATGTATTAAATAAATATAGAATGAAATAAAACAAATAAATACAAGCAGGATTAGAACGTATTGCGGGAAACCGCCCCGTCCGTCCAAGGCTCTTCCAATTATAATATTAATCAACCCTACTCCAAATTAATATCGAGACTGAGATTTGATTCTGGATAATATTTACTTTACTAATTAAACATTCAGTACTAATATGATTAGGTATCACGTACAATACAATATAATTAGGCATAACTAATTAAAGTGTATTGTTTCTTTATCTACATAATAAAGTTTTTGTGAAATAGAGCTACTTCACTATGACAACACAAATTACCAGCGTTGGCAGAGCATTTTAGTGCAAAAAGCTTAAAATACTATAGTTTTTCAGGCCCTTATCTAACAAGGCAGGTGGTATACATAAAGGTATATGCATGCTACAAATATACTTTTTGTAAATTTTTATACATAAACATTTAACATTTTTAACCTGCCTGTAACAAAAGTTTTCTGTTTGTGACATAAGAAATGTTTTAGTTTCTGAAACCCGAACTTTTCAAGTTTGAAAAATTGTTATTAAAGTTTCCGATGTCTATACAACACATCTGAAAACATCCACACGCAGTTGGCATGTCGCAAACGGCGGCGCCGCAGTCATCAAGATTATATTTTATGTCTAATGTCTATGTGGGACTAGACATAATATAATAAATAAGTATAGTCTTTTTTAATTCTTCTTTAAATAGAAGTATTACTCATAGATCTATATTTACAAGTACATACTAAGATTGGGATTGTATGTGCAAGTAATAAACTACAACAAATGCAACTTCTATATTTAATACAAAAAAGTTAGTTTAGTCATTTAGTATTTAGTTTAATATTAATTATTAAAATACTTTAGTGTACTTTAAAAATGAGTAAATATGTATATATACGTATATTTTCTTAAAACGATCAACTTCGTTTGTCATCGTTCATTTGCACTTCATATTTCCTTGTACTGTAGGATGTGAAAACAATTAATAGAAGCCTCAGCTTGCTAAAACCGTATTCCTTAGTTAAAAATAACCTTCCTTAATTTCACCAGAAGTGTCTCAATTGATTTAAGTCATTAATATTAACATTTTTCATAAAAAAACGGTAATAGTATAATTTTAGTTTTACGTAAATAACCTGTAGACTAGAAGAATATTAAATAAGCTAAGTAAGTTTGTTAAGTTTCCAATTTTCTCGTCAAACATTTACGTAATAGTGTTAATTAGAAACACTGATTACTTTGGAGTTATATTAAAATATTTTAACCTCAATTTATTTCGGTTTTTACGAGAACAGAGTCCAAAATAGTACAATTACTGGAGGGAAAATCACGAGTCTGATATTAAATAGAACGACAGATCTTGGTAATACGAGGTGTGATCAATAAATACGGTGAACGAATTTTTATACCGGCAATAGCTGATGCTACAGCCATATGTTGTAATTTGTTAAGTAGCGTGATCCACTGACACAGGCAGGGACAAGTTGTATCACGTTTGAACATGTCAGTCAGCTGTCAGAGCCGCTAGAGTGAGGTTGTGTTTATTGTGTCTGTAGCGCAACATGGATTTCGAACAACGCATCCGGACTTTATGGGAAAAATTGTGACTGAAGATGAGAGTTGGGTCTATGGCTATGACCCAGAGACCAAAATGCAGAGTTCCCAATGGAAAACCAGTTCATCTCCTCGCCCTAAAAAGGCACGTCAGTCAAAATCAAACATCAAGGTCATGCTCATTGTTTTCTTCGATAGTGAGGGCATAGTGCGATCAGAGTTCGTTCCAAGAGGAACAACTGTAAACTCGGAATTTTATAAGGACGTACTGCAACGCTTGCGAAACGACATACGAAGAAAGCGGCCAGAAAAATGGGCCAATGACTTCCTTCTTCACCACGACAATGCGCCGTGTCACTCCTCGCTTCTCATTCGTGAGTTTTTGGCAGAAAAAAATGTTCCTGTCTGTCCACATCCGCCATACTCACCGGATTTAGCACCGTGCGACTTCTGGCTCTTCCCAAAAATAAAAAGTGTGCTTAAAGGAAAACATTTTGATACCATTGCTGACATTGAAAGAGCCACGACCCAGCAGCTGAAAGCCCTTCCAAAAGATGCCTTCCAGAAATGCATTCAGTCATGGAGTCAACGTTGGAATAAGTGCATTGCTAGCCAAGGAGAGTACTTTGAAGGAGATTAAAGCAGATTCTAAGCGTGATACTTTTTATAATATAACATTATTCACCGTATTTATTGATCACACCAGGTACTTAATAGTCTTTACATTAATGTACTTTTCATTCTATGTTCAATTAAAATTTTGAATAATCTTGACATGGGTAAACAAGTTTTAAGATATTTTCAAACTTAACACAATATTTGTTACTTATGAAATAAGAATTGTTTAATTTTCTCTTATTATTTCTTTCATTTCCTAATACAAAATAATTTAAGTTTTAATTTGCACTTTATTTTTGGTATTGGGAAAAACTAGTAGTTTAGAACTTTTGCATAGTGTTAAATATTTTGGAACTAAAGTAAACTCGAAACAATTTGCAGCGCGAATTACTGTGAAGTGCATAGCACCATAGGGTGTAAAACATAGTATATAATGACAGAAACATGTTAATATCTACTTAACATATGTCCACTTAAAATTTAAATTACCAAACTTCACTTCACGCTTAAAAGACAATGCATTTGTTGGATTGTCCTAACGTTTGTTGAACATCTAAATAGCGTTGTTATGACTAATAATATGTTTGTAATCATATGTTGCTTTTTTATAAATGAATAAAATAGCATTCTTATTTTCTAAAATAATAATAAAGAAAGCTCAAAATGTTAGGTTTCAGATACATTAAAAAAAGAAAATTATTTAATAATAATTCCATCATTGCTATATTTTTCTTATAATTTTTATTTTCTATGTTCAAAAACATTATTTTGATGTTAAAATAATTATTACTTTTAAGAAAAAACATAATTATTTTACGTCGTTAAAAGTAAAGCTTTGTCTCAAGAGAGTTCTCTCTCACTATATTTAAAGAGTGCAGTATAATTCCTTCTCTAGACCTATTTACGACTTTGTGCTTTGAATTTTGGAAGCTGGCAACGCGTTTTACGATGTTTCATTTCCTTTTAGAGTTAATTAGAAACACAAATTTACTAGTGTATGACTTGTATAATTTTATTAACATAGTATTTTTTTATTCACCTACTGTTGATAAGACGCCTATACATGCTTCGAAAAAGTCTATCTGTTGAGGGTAATCTGACAATAATATAAAATAAAGAGTTGTCAACTGCATACCGGTTTCAATACATAACACTATCATTAATTAATGACGTTAGAAGATGACTTTGAATTTGAAATGTCTCAATGCACCTTGAGTCTAACAATAATAATTGCCTTTTTGAATTAATGTTTTTGCTTTACTTTGAAAGTGGTTGGGCTAGACGGGTCTGCAAACTTTTACTGATTTATAATAAGTGTACAAATTCATATATTAATATTTTTATACTAATAGTTTAAGGTAATTTAAAAATAAAAAAATATTAAGAACCTCGAAGTACTTGTTCCGTAACTTTTCGAGAGTATTTTAATAATATTCCGTCGCTTTGACCCTTAATGACTAATGTCAAAATCGCAAATGCTATTTGAATGTTGACTTTTCGTTTTAATAGAATAGTTCAAATAGAACCAAATGAATACAGATGCACATAAATGTTTTTAAAGGAAGGTTTTTAACGAAGATTTCTTAAAAGGGAAATAAATATTTAAGGACATTTTACTTGACTTTCAAAGTAACTATTTTAGACAAATTCTTTAAATGTAGCGTAAAGCCAATTTGTTAATATAGCAATTTAAAGCATAAATAAGTATAAAATTAAACATAAAGCACACAGATTACAATAATAAACGGTCTATGAGCTTTGAAAAACTGCAATATGGAAAATGTTAAGCCACAGAGAGTTCTTAAACGCTTGATCTAATACTAGAATAATAAAATATTCCTACTATCATTTTGATATAAGTAAAAAATCAGCGAAAATAAGTAGTATATTAAGTGTATTGGAAACTTAAGAAGTTCGTCTTTATGTTACATGTTAGATACTAATGGCCTCAATATTTCATCCGAGAATTTAAATAAATGTAATAATGTTCATAAATAAAGATTTATCGTTTAAAAAGATAAATATATAAGGTGTAAGAAAGGCATTATAATCTTAGTGTATGTATGTATATACAGTGTATACTGTGCCATTTATAAATTAAACTAAATGTATGCAATATGGAAATTATTTTTCACTTCCCTATTTAACCGTTAACTCGACAGTCACTAAATATTCTACTCTCGTAGAAAAGAGTCACTTAATTACCCAGTCAGTTAACACTTAGTTATGCTACAAAAGAAAAACATGTAGGTATAGGGTAGTTTTTTGATTAATTTAACACAACAACAAAGGAACAAATCAGTAAACATTCAAACAAAATAATATTTATAATATTTGACATTTAGTCTAAATTGATAAATCCTTAAAGATTTGTATCTCAAAGGATTTAATGATTTCGACTTCTTAACTCAGAATCATTAAATCATTTTGCTTGTACAACTCATTAACCTTTACACTTAATTGAGTTGATATTGCAGTTTGTATATAAGTTGTGTGTTCAAGATATATATATCTTGTACACAGTCAAATTACCTGATTTTGTTCATTTACATTTTTAAAGTGAATTTGTTATTAAAGGTAATGTTTTTTTTAACGACTACTTTTAACGGATTAATTCTCTTTTACATATTTTCTGCTAATTGAGTGTCAGTTACAACTTTTTTTTAAATAAGTTTAGGCAATATTAAGAAGAAGCATGCACAGTTAAATGTTTTAGTTTATATACTCTTATATCATACATTTGATGTTATTGGTAAAGTGTGGAAATGTGATGATCAAAACTCTTTTAAGAACAATTTACATGCTGTAATAAATAATTTTAGAAATATATGTTTCAGGTATTTTGTCAATATTTATACATAAGTGTAATTGAAAAATATATAAACTTGAAGCAAGGAATTGTCCTGGGACATTAAAGGTTTTTTAAAGTTTAATAATATGAAATATCACAAACCAAAAATCAACATACCTGAAAAAAAAATGTACTGCACGAGCAATAAATTCAAAAAAAGTTTTTCCACAAACAAAAATGAGTATCTGGAGTAGTTATAACTCATAATCAGATAAACAGATAACGAGTACGGTCGAAACCGCAAATGCTACAGCTACGGCTTTTGCGGTCTTCCGCGTTCAGGATTTATGAGAGCAAAGAAAAAAATTACAAATATTCATATGAGAACTTTTATAACTACCCTCGTTCTCTCATCTGATTTTTAAATAGTATTACATACATCACTATACACACTCCCTGATCTTTGTACCGATTTATCTTTACAAATAGGCATTGAAATTCCAAATTTTCACTTTCTTTGAAACACTATTAGACTCCAGTATTTTAACTCTTAACATATTTTAAGACACAATATTTTGAGATGATACATAAAATGTATAGCTTGGAAATAAGTTAACACTATGTAAATACCCAAACTTTATACAATCTCAAGGGGATAAAAAACATTTATCGTATATAGGGCACTCTTAGAGATGAGCTTAGGGAAAAATCTCGTATGTGAAGTATATGTTTAAGATACGACATTATTAATGAAAGGTAAAAACGAACAAAATAAAATAAGAAATATCACATGTTGTAGGATTTCTAACCACACTGCATATGGCATAAAAATTAATCGGAGCAACTTTTATTAAAACTTGTTAAAACTTGCTTCTTAAGGAATATTAAAATTATATTAATCTTTATTAGATAACACAAATCTAATTCAAATATGGGAAGGATATAACTGTGCATGTAAAGGACAGAGATCTAGGCGCTTCTTAGATTATGGAGATTGCTATGTATAGTATAAGTAACCACTTACTATAAAGTGTTAAGTATATTCTGATAAAAAATGTATCCATTTGCTTATATATTTTATTATTTTTAAATTCATGTTCTTTTAATAAAGATCTGGTTTGATGAACATATTCTTGATATAAAATGTGTCCATCAATCACAGAGAAGACTGTTAAAATTATAAACATTCATTTACTTACTTAAGGGGAAGTTCATAAAAACGGTAAATTGAAAAACTTAATCTAAACACAGCCATATCTAAAAAAACCCTATAAATATATAAGTATGATTTATGCTGTGACCTGAAAATACACACTTCAGTGCCTGCTACAAGTATCAGCCACTGAAGTGTGTATTTTCAGAAATCAAGATCCCCTAGATGGAAAAAGCGATATCACCCGTGATTAATATTATTAATATTATATGTTACCTATTGACATACATTTTTTTTTTAAATACATGTACCTATACCTATGAAACATTTAAGTTGGTTTTAAATACTGAATCATAACCTTACAAAAGTAAACACATCTCTTTCTTTTTAAAAAGTTACTACTGCTATTATTTATATCTGCCACTGAAAAAACGCATTAATATTGAATTCCAGAAAGCATTCCGATCGATATACATACGAGTAAGTGTAAGCGACGCGTGATCGACACAGATGTACTTCACTCGTTTAATACCCTAGACGTCTCTGCCAGTATAAGTCCCTCTCGAGACTACTCGCCCAGCCTTGACAGTAGTTATAAATATTCAAAGTTAGTAACTATAATAAGAGTTTGATATATTTGCATTAAAAGTACAGGTACAAATCCTGAACATCCCTAAACTTAACCTCAATATATTACGGCTTGATCTATGGAGTTTATTCCTTCAAACATTGACATATATGTAAGAAAATAGTTGAACTAACCATGTTTGTAAATATCCGTAATCAATGTTTCTAACTTGCAGTATATTACAGACAAATCCGCGACCTCAGGAACCTCTAGTACATGCAGATACTACAAAGTTAGAATCATTTTTACCGCCCCGTTGCAGCGTTGGTCGAATGGTTAGCGCAGACGCCTAACGTGTCACGGCGCAATGGGGCTCGGGTTCGATTCCCGGCGGAGACAGGCATTTATGTGATGAGCATAGATGTCTGTGTTTCTGGGTTTGGTCGTTTATTATATATAATCTCAGTATATATATGTGTATTTCTATGTATTTGTATCGTTGTCTAACACCCTTAACACAAGCAAATAATTTGCTTACTTAGGGGTTAGATCAATGTGTGTAATTTGTCCTGATATTATTATTATTATTATTATTATTATTTTTTAAGATTATCGAAAGAAGCCTAATAGATGTTACCACCATCCCAATAAAAACGATCAGATTCACCGAGACGGGTAGCGACACCGTAGTGTGGGCAATTGGTAGTGGGACGGGACGGTTTCCCAAAGGTCACGGGTTCGAATTCCTGCCCGTGTTAGTTTATTTTTCATTTAGTATTTATTAAAAAAAAATAAACAAACCATTTTAGAATTACTGACGAATATTAAATGTAATGAATATTATTGTTATATATATATATATATATATATATATATATATATATATATATATATATACCGGGTGCTTCAAAAAAATGTATACACACTTTGAACTTCCATAGAAAAATTATTTACCGTTCTACAAAGTTAAATTTCAGGAAAATAGAAAGCTGAAAGTCCAATGTAAATGAAACATAAATAACAAATGTTAATACTGTTCAAATTGGTGACTCATCACTTGTAGCTGTTCGAGGCCGACCTGAATGACCTTTATGCACATCACACACTGTTCCATGAACTTCGAATTTGTCTCGTATGCCTGTAATTGTTAATCTTGAAGGTGGTTCTGTATCATACTCCCTTCTCCACTGTCTTTGAACTTCATTTACATTCTCAAACTTCCAGTACCACTTAATAACTTGCTTACGTTCTTCAAAACTCAAACGTACGTCCCCCATGTTGATATTACAAATTCCAACTGATTATGACAACGATTATGCTTGCACCTGGCGAAGAAATATAACATTAGCCTTATAGAGCGGGAAAACTACAATAGTTCAAAGTGTGTATACATTTTTTTGAAGCACCCGGTATATATATATATATATATACTATCTTATTTCATCAGCAAAATTATACGTTAAATGTTAAAAACAGACAAATGTACACAATCCACTTTAAAAATAATAACTTTAGGCTTCTTAACATGTTGGATCGTCAGTATATCACAAATAAAATATTCTTCATCATGGTTTCTGCTGTTTCGAGTTGTTGTTCGTTCTAGGTATAGCAAAACAGACCTTGTAAAGATCAGGACCCCAATGCTCCATTTCTCAGCCAAAACTCGTATTTCTTTTAATTCTTACTTCTTCTATTTCAGACAATCAATGTATTTTAAAAATATTATAAATTACATTTCATAATTTCTTCTTCATGTTATAATCTTGAATTTATTTATTAGTTTGGTAACACTTTCCAATTGAGTTGTCAGAATAGAAGGGAGAGGGGGATAGGGAGAAAAGAGGGGTCGAAGCCCTATCCCCTGATACCATTTTTATTGTGAGAAAATGTTTAGTTTTGGAGATATTTCGATTTGAAGTTTCGTAAAAACTAACCTAAAATGTAAGTAATTAAGACTTCTGTGACGTCTCCGGCGCTTCAGGATGGCCAGCCCCTTCACCCTTGCGTAACACTGAACTGAAACCCAAGCTCGCCTTCGCCACTTCGGCTTGTTGGTCCGAAAACACATATCCGGCGTTTCACAAGTTAGTTAGAATAAAAACCTGTTTTATCACAAACCTTTAATGTCTTTTAACAAATTATTTTTAAAGACTAAAATTTAAAATAGAAGATACAACTATTCTTATATTATTCATGTTGTTAACAACTTCTTTTAGGATAGGAAAATATATTTTATTATTATTATTATTATTATTAAATAAAATTAAGTAAATTTAAACGATAACCCAAGAAGTATGTAGTGTTGGTATTAGTAACTCACAAATACTTGTATAATGTATGTACTTTTACAGCATTTGAAAAGATACAGTTTAAAACTGTTCGAACATTGCTCAAGAACTTTTAGATAGGTGGTGAAAGATGGTATTAATTTTATTATGGCCCCTTTACAAAATCTTAAAAGTAATAATAAATCTTTTGAAATATTTTGAATAACAAAATATTTTAAATATATATGGTCTAAGTCCTAAATACATTTTATGTCACAACACAACAATATGAGCTGAAACATCTAGATCACAATAAAGAGATAGAACAATTTATTATAACGACTTACCGGTGACATTTTTGTAGTATAGTGCTTTACTGTCAGACATCGGGGTAGTTAGAGATATTTGAATAGCTTGTTTATTTATAATGTAATTGAAAATATAAAAATGTTAGCCTGTTTTGTTGTAATAAGTAACTATTTCCAACTTCTTTGCAATATAAACGACTTTAATAGAAAATAATGTTTAGAAGTAAAATTCGGGTAGTAGGTAGTTACTAATAGCCGATATCATATTATTATTTTTATAGTTGATTAGATGTTTATCAGTGAATTACGACGGTCACAACCGGACGATTCAAAATGATATAAATTCTTGACTTAATATTTAATAAGTATGACTAATTTACAAAAACTAGTTACTTGCTCAAAGTTGAAGACAAGACAGATGTAAACAAATGAAATTATAATTAAAAGATTTATAGAATAATAAGTTGGACAAACAAAGGTTTCAGATATCTTAGCGTTCCGCCTTGGATTCCTATGAAGAATGCTCGATATATAGCACCATCTAATCAGCAATTCCACGATCTATGGGAATATAACACCTCCCTCCGCAGTACAGCAACTATTCCTCGAGAGAGTTGCTGAGATGTTGCCGTGGTCCACTCTCATCTCATGGGGATGAACTTCGGTTTTGACTTCAATATTCTTGTGTTCGGGGGGATCGTTTCCTTTATAACGTTTCCAATAGTATCTTTTGTTCGCCAGACCCATACAGAGCATGGTTGCTCCGATTAGCATTAAGCATACAGGAATCGTTGTATGATATATCGTTCTGTTATCTTTCACTGGAGTAAGTCTGACTGGAGTTTGTTCAGATATTCTTGAATTAATTGAGTGAAGTGTTTGAAGATTAATTAAATTTAATGTTACAGGAGAAATATTTCTTTATTCTCGATCTTCAAGATTAGGTAAATCTATTATCCTAAAAGCGTATCCTTTTATGTAGTCGCTTGAATTGACAACGGAATGAAGAAGTCTTGGCATAACAGTTAATAGGAATTGGTACTAGGAAGCTCCCTTGAAGTGTCTTTTAACTTTTCTTGAACACAAGATATTTTAATTTTCATTGGAGTGGGGAAACTTAAGATGTAGTGTTTTTCGTCCAATTGCTCCAGTGCTTCATTCTTTAGGATAACAGATGTTAATTTACAGGTTGAATCAAGTTCTTGCTTTTCGATCAGGTTACGGATGCAGTCAGGTTCATCTCGGGTTATATAGTTAGAGTTTTCTTTACAAAGGTACAGAGAGTTTATCTTCGGGCATTCGGCCTCTATGTACATACAATTCTTACTCGAAATTGCTATAAAGGGGAGTTTGTGTAAAAGGACCTGATTAAATTTATTAGGGGCAATTAATAATAGGTAAAGGTATAGGATAATAGCTTTTAAAACTTCAACTATTTGGTTACCTACATAGAAATAACCTATTTTAATTATATCCTAATAACGTCTGAGTTCTAAATTTAGGATTTCATCCTTTGAATATAAAATCCTTAGCTTTTTTAATATTTTATCTAGTTCTACTAAGTGTTGAGCACACTTAAACCACGTATTAAAGCAAAAGAGTTTTCTTGCTTTTGCAGTTCTTCTGATAGGGTATCTATATTATCGCCTAAGATCATGAGATATTGGGTCATATGGGCCTACTGTTGACATAATTAATCATAGATATTAGTACTCAAGTGATATTATTTTACTATCCTGTCTAAGACTTTGTAGGATGTTGCAAATGTTTTTACCTTAACAAAATGTACATTAACAAAATGTGTCTGCTAAATATTCAGTATATTTAATTTTTTTATCTGATTACATCCTAATAGGAACTAGCGTGATTATCAAAGTAAACATACTGAATCAAACCTAAAGAAATGAAAAAATACTTATTTTTACGAAAAACAGTTTGTACTAATGATACGGTAACTGATACACTGATAACAGTAGATATATCTGTCAATACCGACTGTACTATCGTATAATAAGCGTCTCAGTTAAGCTATTTTTTCTAACAAAATTAAATTAAATACATCAAAAATGCATTCTATTTTAATGTGATTGATAAAATACATTGCCTGTGAAGTTAGGAGAGTAAAGTCATAAAAAACTTTTATCACGTTTGTGTGCTAATTTAACTCCTACAGACGCGCGTGTGTATGTATGCGTTGAATTATCGCAATATCTATAATTGCTACAGACAAACAAAGTCGCTTTATTATTTTGGAGATGTAACTAATTTATACATATACCTAATTATATTGCACTTTTGAGAGTATTTGTTCGCTTTATCTGTATTATTTTTTTTTTATATGATGTATGTATTTTGCCACCTCGATGGTCGAGTGGTTAGCGCAGACGCCTAACGCATAGCGACGGAGCTATGGAGCTCGGGTTCGATCCCCGACAGGGACAGGCATGTATGTGATGAACATATATGTCTGTATTTCTGGGTTTGGTTGTTTATTAAATATATTCTCAGTATTTATAAAATGTATTTCTATGTATTGGTATCGTTGTCTAACACCCTTAACCCAAGCAAATAATTTGCTTACTTAGGGGTTAGATCAATGTGTGTAACTTGTCCTGTATTATTATGTATGTATGTATGTATGTATGTATGTATGTATGTATGTATGTATGTATGTATTTTTTTTTTTTTTACTTTAGAGGTTTAAAAATACATTTACGTATCTGGGTTTTGGTAGTATGTCGGACTCAATCTAATACCGACTAAAAACAATCCTCTATCATCAGTCTCCCTGATCCCCGCGGCATGGCCGCTAGGCATTACTTCGCGGGGAGGGGGGTTTAGCCGCAGCTCTTTCTGATAAAGTGGCTAATCAGGCCAACTTCTTCCGCTCCTGCTCTCTTTTTCGCAGTTCTTTTAACACGGTCGTAGAGTAGGCGCTCGTTAGTTCCCAGGCCGAAGACGAGGATAGCATGGTAGCTATCAGAGTTTCAGGATATATTTTGCATCCTATATCTTCTTCCCAAGTCTTCCTGGCTTCGATAAATTGAGAGCAGACAAAAAAAACGTGCTCTGCGTCTTCAATCGTTCCAACACAGCTCGGACAGTAAGGGGAATCTTCGTATTTGAACCGATGGAGGTACGCCCGGTAACAGCCATGGCCGGATATCATCTGGGTTAGGTAGTAGTTCAACTCTCCATAGTCCCGATTCACCCATGGCTGTAGGTCTGGTATTAGCCTACGTGTCCATCTTCCTTTCGTCGACTTATCCCAGAGCGATTGCCACTGTTGCAAGCTCTTCCGTCTTCCCTGGGTTTGAAGCTCAACCACAGTTAGATCTGGGTTGCATTTTTTGATTTGATGCAGATTTTTCCTCTCATCTGCAAGAATCGCAACAGGAACCATACCAGCTATCACGCATGCCGCATCTTCTGATACTGTACGAAAGGCGCTAGCTACTCGTAGTGTGCTGATTCTATAGACGGAGGCGAGTTTTCGTCGGTAGTCCTGCTTGCTCAGCACGTCAGAGTATATGGGAGCACCATATATAAGCACTGACGTAGTCACCGACGCTAATAACTTTCTTTTATTTTGCTTGGGTCCTCCCACATTAGGCATAAGTCGGTATAATTTAGCTGTCACTCTAGACGCTTTTTTTGCAGCTCTCTCTACCTGATCTTTGAAATTTAACCTATGGTCGATCATTACTCCTAAGTATCGTATAACTGGTTGAGTTACTATTTCACAACTACCGACATTAAGCGTGATGGTCTCCGCAACTTGCCTGCCGGTAATTAAAACCGCCTCTGTCTTCTGCTCAACCAATTCTAGTCCAACTGACTTCATCCACCGGGTAATTATTTGAAATGATCTTTCAAATGCCCATTTCACTTCTTCCAAGTATTTGGCCACTATCACGATGGCTAAATCATCAGCAAATGCGACGAGCTTAGTTTCGCTGGGTAGTTTATTCTTCAGAAGTCCATCGTACATAATGTTCCATAAAAGTGGTCCTAGAACTGATCCTTGTGGGACGCCTCCAGTTACTTTATACTCTTCTCTTCCGGTTTGCGTGGTGTATGTCAGGATCCGATCAGAGAAGTAACTAGCGACTATTTTGCGTAGGTATAGAGGTACTTTCAATAAATTTAGTGCTTCCATGATAACCTCCCATTTCGCCGAGTTGAATGCGTTTTTGATGTCCAACGTACCAACCAGGCAGTATTTTATGGAGCCTCCCTTCCATCTTTTCCCAGACACTGCTTGTTTTGCTGTACTTACAACTTGCTCTATAGCATCCAGCGTAGACCGGCCTTTTCTAAACCCATACTGTGAGTCGGCTAGTTGGGGTTCGACCGTAGCTTCGATCCTATTGTGGATAATACGTTCTAGGATCTTCCCCGCAGTATCCAGCATACAGAGTGGTCGGTATGAGGATGGCTCGTCTAGTGGCTTATTCCCTTTAGGGAGGAGTACCAGTCTCTGTCGTTTCCATAGAATGGGAAAAGTCCCTTCCAGTAAGCAGCTGTTGTAGGTCTCCAAGAAAACTCCTGGTGTTACCATAACAGCTTGTTTAAGGGCTACGTTAGGAATCCCATCTGGTCCCGGAGCTTTGTTATTCCCAACCCTACTGCATGCTAGCATTAGTTCCTTTTCTGTGATAGGTGGGATCTCTTCCGGTTCCTTAATCCTTAGTTGAAAGGAGGATTTTGGTTGCGTAGGGAACAAAGTACTTACAATTTTCTCCAAAAGAAGAGGACAAGTGGGCGTTGTTTTTCCTTGTTTCAGTTGTTTGACAACAATCTGGTATGGCTTGCCCCATGGGTCGTTTTCCACCTCTTCCAATAGTGCAGTCCACGTGTTTCTTTTGCTTTCTTTGATGGCTTTGTTTAATTTTAATCGCGCTTCCTTATATTTGTCGTAGAGCTGCTCAAATAGTGGTGTTTTCCGAGCCCGTTGGGAGGTTCTACGGGCCTTAACACATGTTCTCCTTAGCTCAGAGATGTTATCGTTCCACCAGTACACCGGTGGAGATCGTTTGTTGCTGCGTCGTCGCGGCATTGTTGCATCGCAGGCATTAGTCAGCCTCCTTAAAATTTCAACCGCATTTTCACTTGCACTTTTGTCCAGCAATGGTCGATCCTCAAGTGCTATCTTAAACAGGTCGGGATTATATGTGCTGGTCTTCCATCCCACTGAATTAGGTCTTGTGCGTGTTACCCTGTTTGCTTTCGGCTTGTGTGATACCTCCCAGTATATGGCACAGTGGTCGCTAGCGGTGTAAGTATTAGAGACCTTCCAACTGTTATTTTCTCTTGCTAGTGTACTGCTAACAAAAGTGAGATCCACAATTGAACTTGCCTTGCCTCTTGTGAAGGTGGGTTTATCGCCTGTATTAAGTAAGACGACGTCCAGAAGTGTCATCGCTTCCAGAAGCATACACCCTCTAGTATTAGTGGCTTTACTACCCCAGTCCACTGCCCAAGCGTTAAAATCTCCAGCAATGGCTACAGGTGAGCACATTCGGGCATCCTCCACTAACTTGTCCAGAAACTCGGCAAACTCTTTATGTGTTAGGCTAGGTGGTGCATAGCAACTGTAGAATTGTATACCATCAAATTTGGCTTTTACAAATCCAGAAACATTTTTCTGAATGGCCTGGAGAGGTGTCGTGCCGCATGCCCAGATGACAGCTTTTTCTTGCAAATCGGTGATCCAGTTTAGATTACTGAGCTGCTTATAAGGTTCTGAGACTAAAACTATGTCTAGCTTTAGTTCTCGTGCAGTCTGCATAAGTAGGTCTTGGGCAACCTCACAATGATTGAGATTGATTTGCAACACTCTAATCATTTATAAGGCAGTCTTATCATCTGGATTGCTTTTTTAAATACAGGGCAATTATAACATCCTGCAGGGTGAGCACAATCTTCAGTATTCCCATTATCCACACAGAGGACACACCGGGCTTCCTTACTGCAATCTTTGGCTTTGTGGCCTACTTCTCCACATTTGGCGCAGTTCTTCGATCTGTCTTCTCTTTTGATGCATTTGCTTGCAACGTGACCAAAGTGCCAGCACCTGAAGCATTTTATAGGCCTTTGAGTAGCTCTTATTCTACAGTTGACCCAACCTATTTTAATGTTTCGTCGCTCTATTAAGGTTTTAGCCAATCCTGCTTCCATTCTAATTAACGCTGTAAGTGTTCCTCCGTATGCTTTGCGAAGGGACTTTATGCAGTTTTCAGAAAAGTGGCTTTCTTCACCAGTTATTTTTTGTACGGCTTCTACAATTTCAGGCACCGTCGTAGTTTCATCAAGGTCCTTGATCTCTAACTCGTTTTCTACATACAACTCCTAAATCTAAGATTTTTACGCTAAATATATTATTATTTATAAATTTGACGTATAATGTTATTTTTGTATTATTATATATTTAACTATTTCAACAAACAATGTCAGCAATAACATTAGAAGGTACCTTGCATACCACTGTAGCATCTTCTCCAAGAACTGAAGAAATTGTATTTCTTATCTCCTGTGTTTGGTCCGTTTGGTTTTTCGCTAGGATAAGGAGCATATCTCCCGTAGTGGTTCTTCTAATTTTATCCACACATTGACTTATACGATGTGCAGAAGCATCTGTCTTGACCCGCTTGAGGATCTCAGCGTACTGATCTTTCTGGTTTGGGCGAATGATAAGTGCAGTAGAATGTGTTGCTGCTTTCTTATGAGGGTGCTTCTTCTTTTTTACTTCTTTCCATTCCGAGTAATGCTGTGGAAAAGGCATCTTTAGTTCTGGCCCTGCCATTACGGCCGAGTCCGTTGCCTTAGTTTTCCTCATTTTTGGCACCTGGCTTAGCTCCATTGGCGATGAGCGTTCCTTCCTTTTAACTTTGCGAACCCTTCGAATCTTCGGTGATGTCGACTTGCCGTCTTCTTCAATTTCTGAGTCCTTTATCGTCGTCTCCGAATACATTCTGTAAAGCGACGGTGAAGTTTGTACTTCTCCTACAGATGTTATGACGTAGGATGTTCCGACGTTTTCGAATTCTCGAGTGATCTTTTTGATCGAGCTGCCTAGCGTAGCTACGTATTTGCGGATCTCTCCATGTACGTTCATCTTGCCCTTTATGAACTCCGTCAGGGCACAGATCATGTTTTCGTGGCACTCCAGCGCATTCTTTAATTCCATCATACCTTCATTTTTGTTTTTTTGTTTATTTATATTCATATTGTTCCCACGAGAACCTAGGGATACATAGTCCGTTCCGGCAGAGCCCCGGTTGCCGGAATAAGGCCACTAATTACGCCTGAGGTGGGACCTGATCCCTCAGGGAAGCGCTTGAGACGACAATACCCGGTCGCCTTACAGTCTTGGGCACGCTAGACCACTGACATCGGGTTGTGTTTTGTCCGCGGGGGCTATTTTATTTCACCCCTACCCTGTTTCGCATATTGCGATTCCCGGGCTTTCCCCTATCCGCCAAGTTGGGGACGCGCCACGTAGCAGTGCACCTCTGCCCGTGGGTATGTATGTATGTATGTATGTATGTATGTATGTATGTATGTATGTATGTATGTATGTATGTATGTATGTATGTATGTATGTATGTATGTATGTATGTATGTATGTATGTATGTATGTGTTAATATATCATGCATATTATTATATATACAAAACAATACTCATCTATTGATTGTCTTTATTGGTATTATCTTGATGGGACGGTTATTGTTAACGGTTGCTGTTGTGTTGTTTTAATAATATTTTAGTTAGATACTAGTTAGGTAATATTAAAATAGAAGTTATGTGATAATAAAATTTTAAATACTATTGTTATTTATTCAGAATTTATGTCTTACTTATTTAATAAAGTAAGTAATACATGTGATTGTCAAAACATTCCGTGCATTTTAAAAAATACAGGTTTAAATTTAAAACATTTATCTGTCTTCTAAACGATTTTAAATTATTTTATCACAAATAAGATGAATAGCAAACATTTCAGATCAGCCTAGTTATATACTTATACCATGCAAACTCCTAAATCTAAGATTTTTACGCTAAATATATTATTATTTATAAATTTGACGTATAATGTTATTTTTGTATTATTATATATTTAACTATTTCAACAAACAATGTCAGCAATAACATTAGAAGAACATTAAAGCGCTTGTAGCACGTTTGTTCCCAAACCGCAAAATTTATTACGATCTAAAAGAACGAACTTTCTCGACCGTGTGAATAAGCATGATTTTACAATTAATTAATCCCCACCTCTGATTTAGGGCCTTCCTGACATATTTATATATAAGAAATAAAATTAAACATAATATAATGCTTTATGTATAACTACGACAATATACGAGTATATATTTATATTTAAACTAATTGTACATTATGAACTATAAATATGTTGATCTTAACACAATCATCCTAACGAACTAGGTTGATAACAATGTTGTGAAACTTTTTTAACTAAAACAAATAGTCTTTTGTCTTTCAGTATAACAAGTATGTATAACGCAAAATAGAACTTTTCACGGTACACTGGACGAGAAGCGCATTTGCGACTTCCTGTAAAGTCTGTTCAGCGTGCAAATTGCACCGCAGACAGCGTGCGTGCTTTGTAAAATGATGCTTAGTAAATCACAATGCCAGTCGACGTACAGTACATTGTCCTTTAGTAGATAGTATAAAATATTTTTTCATAAGAAATCTAAAATGTATAAGTGAAACAATATAATGTGTAATTTTCTACGAAATTGCTTATTATTAATATTATCTGGAAAATTATTTCTCAATATACTTATGGTGTTTCTAAAGTTATTTTTAAGTTTTTTATGGTATTTTTAAATTTTTCAATAAATCGCTTGTTCTGCAACTTTTTGGTTTTAAATAATATCTATGTACAAGTTAAAGACAAATACGCGTCCAATAAAAAAAATATATATTTTGTTGCTTCCATTTGCGAAAAATGACTGAGTGTATATTGTAATGTAATTTTTGAAGAACAATCTGAACGTTTACAGAGTATAATAAATAAATGACCATTTATATATAAAATATTACAAAATTAAGATATTCTCATATAACAAATGTTACATTAATAATATCTATTTATTTTTTGGAGCTTTGGATATGGGAAAACACCAAAACTAATTTTAACTAAAATTACAAACTAACGAAACTACACTTAATGTAAATCAGAAGGTAACTGGTAAGGTAAGTGTACCTTATATAAGTCGTAAAACTCCAAACGAACCAGCTTGTATACGGTCTGAAGGTTAAGAGGTAATTTCAATCAGGTCTACTACTGCCAAAAATAATACTGTATAATTTACATATATATAATATTTATAAAAAAAATATCTTAACATCTGTTTCTATATTTGTGTACTTGTATTGAACTTTTGTTTTATGTGGTATTAAGAACTTATATAGAGAAATAAATCATTAGAAGGGATAATACACTTTATAATTATAAAACTGTTAGGTTCATATCCCTGCGTCATAAGAATTGACAAAAAAGGGACCCAAAAATGCACTTGGTTTTAAGCACCTGCCTAATGACTTGTAAAATATTAATACAGATGGTAAGTTTTAAATTCATTACAGTAAAAAATACAGTCGTTTATTTCATGGTCTAAGTTATGTGAAGTGAATATACGTTAATTACGATAAGTAAACTATTAGCATCGAGTGTTAGGAAAAGTATTTCACAATGCAAAATGAGGTTTGAATCTCCTATTAGTAGGCTGACCTTGGCTGGATACGAAGATGGGCTAGTTTTATTTATGTTAGACGATGCTTCTTAGCATTCCATGGATTCACCGCATGCGTTGCATGGAGAGGAGTGCAAGCAGTGCCTGGGACTTGCGACCCAGGAGTAGGTTTAAGGGGCCCCTTTATGATGCGCAAACAAGCTCGCCTTCACTGTCTACACTCCTCTCCCTACGAAATTTGGAAAGAACCTAATGCCGCCTTTGAAATACGTTCTATAAATAAACCGATGCTAGTTCTAGAAAGGCCAAGGTCAAGGTGCATACGTAATGGGGCTTTGGGAACCTCCTCGTGTGCCTGTTTGCTCCCTGAGAAGAATGGTTAATGAGTTCTTTCGGGTTCTCGTTAAACGTTGGCTAATACCAGGCAGAACAAAGGACGCCCATGAGGGTTCGTGCACGGTCCATGGCTGACAGGAGGTGAAGAACGCGTCACCTTGTATTGTTAGGAGTTGAAGTTATTTCTAAGCAATTGATGGGCATCTATTGCCATAAATTGGTAAACGAGTTTTAATTTTTTTTGTTAGTATAGTCAGTATATATCTGAAATATCTTAAGTTAAAACCTGTTAGTACATCGTATTGACGTCACAGTGTTAAATTGTAATGATTTCCTTCTAAGCATTTAAATAAGTTTTTTTTAATACCTTCAAAAAACGTAACCAAAAGAAGTAAGAAACAGGGACGACCGAAAGAATTGTAAAATTATGAACACATGAAACTAACAAAATTTTATTATAAAAAAATATATTATTGAAACTATTTGAAGAACCAGATTTAAAAAATATATATACTTTGTGATTTTTTAAATATCATTTTTCAGAAACCAAAAAAAATATCTCAATTTTTATTTAAAAAAATATGATTTAATGTTAAAATGCAGTTTTCTATCACCTTTATGTATAAATCAATAAGGGCCATAAAATAACTATATTATAAAGTAGACTAAAGAAACAAACAAGACAAGAGAAAAACAAGATATTTAAACGTCTACGGCCTAAAAAAAACAGATATATATCTATCTATATATATATCGATCTAATATCTGTTTTTTACCTAAAAATACTTAATAAAAATAAGTTTGTATTATCTAATTTAAAAAAATCAAAGTAAGAAAAAAAATGTTTAAAACCTTTTACAGTTTATAAATTTATCGGGAATTGATACAATTTAATTGTTACCACTAATTATATGAGGCAACTGAATTTACTAATTTAATTATATTGTTTCGCACTATCACGTAAATAAACCAAATTTGTTTAAATGCTTGTTGTATTAATACAATAAAGTTCATTTAATGAATCACTGAATAATTTTTTATAATACATACAATATTTTTAAAGATATTTCCTTTTTAAAAATTCAAATTAATTTCCGAAAAACTTTTATGATATAATAATTCTGACGGAATTTTAAGTCAATTTAATCTCCATTTAATTAGTGGTATTTAATATAACAGGGTATTGAGCTTCTCTGGATCCTATTTTCTCGGAGAAATTACTTTTCTTCCTTCAAAACACAGACAGATAATAAAAAATATTGGTACAAAATCTTTACAGCTCTATTATTTCAATTAAACTTGACTTACCCATTTACTTTACTACGACTATGTAAAATGTAGACACCGAATAATAAAGTTGATGATAACTAAACTTGTATTGACAAAACCATTTATATAATATTATTTGTTGAAAACAGCATTTGAGTCACCTCCGTTATATCTTTGAAGCATTTCACGGCACCAATCACCAAGACGGGATTTTTGGGCGACAATCAAAGTATGTGGTATCCACCGGTCACTAAGTTTCCTGATCGCTAAATAAAGGACTATATTGTGCACTTTAATCCTAACGACATCTATCATAGAATTCATAAATATCATTGTACTGAAATTTTCACGCATTAAATTCATACTGACGTGACACAGACAATATTAAATTTTCCGCCAAATTTTAAAAAGTATGAAATACATACGGGCAAATTTTAAAAATATGAATACATATGGGCAAAAAAAAATGGGCGGAGTTCCATTATAAAAATTCAAACTTATTTTTTTATTAAATTGTTTACAAGTGGCCAGTTCTAAAAACTTTCTGTTTTTCCCTCGTAAAACACCAGCAGTGACTTAGATTTATTTGCAAGTGATATTATATCCTTTATTTTATTATTTTATACATCACGTTGAATGATGAGAAGGGTAATGCTTGTATGAAGCCTCCAAGAAAGAAATCAAAAGGGGAAGTGTGTTACATTCCATTGAATGGGTAATAGGCATTGAAAATATAATGGACCCCTACTACCACATTTATTTAACTGTCTGTACCGTTGAAATTATAAATATTTTTTCACTTTATTTTGTTAAATCATTCAACTCAATCAAAACAATTATAGATATCACAGCGTCCAATTAATTATCAATAAATTTCAGCTCTGATATTTATTTGTTTCCTCTTACCATTTCCTGCTTCTACAGGGTTTTGTGAGGATGAATAAAAATAGGATGAGAAAGCCTATAGATACGGTCCAATTATTATTTTAGTACCAACTGTTTCTCCCATAAAGATCAGCAGGGCTATTGCGTATCTTTTTTGACAGCTCAAATGAAAATCACTATCAGTAAGTGCGGACATAATGGTTGTCAAACAATTAATTTCGTATTATGTAACTGTAACAGCCATCGAATAGCTTTGATGGCCACCGTTAATCATTTGACAGATAAATTTGTATCGATACTCTTAAAATTGGTATTCTTTAACGCTAGAGGCTATCAAACATATAATCACCTAATTTGTCGGGGAAAGTATCTTATGTAAATATGACAAGAAAATCTTTAGCATAATGTAATAGTACTGAAGTTCTGAGACCTCCAAGTGATTTTTATTATATAATAAAAGTAAGAAATATATTATTAACTTAATATAGAGATTAATTATTAAAAAATCAAGTTACTCTGCACCATTGGTCTGATATATTATGTATTGTACCCTGAGAAACATATTTTAAATGCAATGTTAAAATAAGTTGCTGTACAAATTCAACTAGCTAGCGAAGAGATTTTCTCGTGGTTGCATCTATAGAGAATAAACATTTTTTAACAATTTAATTAAAAATAATTGAAATTTCTTATAATAAAAATAAATATTTTATAAGAGCTATGAGAGAATATTTTTTAAATAAGTGACATACATTTATAACATATTATTGTTAATTATAAAAATAAAATATTATTCGTATTGACAAAACTATAATTTTGTTCAATTTGTTGTTGTACTTTATATTTATTTCTAAAACTATGTACAAATATCTTAAATTTGTTACGATACGGGCAACTTAAATATTTAGAAAGTTTGTGGACGTTTTAAAAAATATTAGATAATGCTTAATTGCTGTTTAAGCTATTGGTTTGTCTACATATATTTATTTATTCACAAAACTTCGTAAACTTTACACACGAGAAAATACCTCTCAAGAAATTGAAATTGAACCTAAATAAAACTTTATTTTACTGCTAATTAGGATACACATGTAAAAAATTAAAAATCACAAAAAACTCCTAAATAAAAAAAGTTCTCTAAGGCATTCACAGTTAATACTATTCTTAAGTCATTTTTGATATAGAAGCATTAAGTCGATAGAAACTAGTCATGTCAAATGATACTAAAAAAGAAACCGTAAACTGATAACCACTCACTGTAATACGTAATACCAATTTGATGACAGCTTCAGTGACCTTCAAGGTTCGGTTTGCATCTCGCGCTTGATGGTCATTAGAAAAGTCAAAGTTAGCGAATAGCCCTGCTGGGCTGTGACACAATTACTTTGTCAGTTATATTATGAGTAAAAGCTGTTGCGACTTCATATTCGTAGATTATTAAAATGAGTAATTTCAATAATCAATTTAGCAAATCGCTATAGTACTAAAGAATGAACCCGAAAAAAAAAACGTTATCTACATTTGCAAAATGGTTAGAGGGCATTTCCTATATCTTACTAAATTTAATTTTATTGTATTAGACCAGCTTTTCTTATATTTGTTGTATTGGTTACGTTGTAGTTATAAAAGAATTGATGGATAAATAATTTTTGTAATATGAGACTTAACTAATAAAATGTTTTCGTTCTGTACCATAATAAATTAATAAATATATGATATATAACACGATGATTTGGCATTTTTAAAGTGATGTTTACAGTGCCTTTAATTCAAATTAATGTCATTAATTCGCTGAAGGTATATTGGTTAGAAGTTACCACGTATTTTGAATCTTATCGACTTAGCGTCTCTCAAACGTCTTACATCGTATCAGAGTCTGGACAACGGCCAGGATTGCGAGAAGGATAAGCTTCTGCAATTTAATTATTATTCATAACATATATAACACAAGGTAGGTACTTTGCTAAACGAAGCCATTATGTTTAATTCTAAATAAAACATATTTATGAAAACATATCATTGGACCATTTTATTTTAAATAGCATAATAAATATACATCCGATTTAGATTTTTTTATTCATACAAAATAGTATATTATTACTGAATTTGAATTCATACAACTGTTAACAAAGTAGGCGCTTAGTTTTGAAAGAGACTAACAGAGACGACTAGGGAATTGAGTAAATGAGTAAACTGAGTGAATGATATCCTTGTCAATCACCTGTCGTTCACCGTTGGCGCTTATCAATGTATAGAATTCACTATAAATGCTTTTCTACAATAATGAGTGACAAGTAGCTGTGATATTGAGGCTGCAATTTAAGCTGATAAAAAATGTGTTTAATGTTAACATTTTCCGTAATATAGATAATATTTTAAATATATAACCATGATACTTATTTTCATATTAAGAAACGACGATAATTTTTGTGACCGTTAACACCTTTCTAGACCCTGCACATAAATAAAACACTTTAGTAAAATACCTATGCATGCTAAAATGCCTTAAAACATTTTAAAAATACGGAGACGACTCCTGCCATAATATAATAGCAAATCATTAGAAACGCTTATAAATGTAAAAAAACATCAGGATAATTAATTGATTAATTAAAAGGTCAAGAAAGGGTCAAGAAAGAAAGGTTTATGTTCAGGCAGTTTATTTGGGTCAACGATACTGTAAGGATTATACATTATAGTAAGGATTATAGATTATAGTATGGATAGTAAAGTGACGGGTAATAAAGGTCACGATATAAAATAGCACCCAGAATGAGGTAACACAAATCTGCACAGTACAGCACAGCTCTTCTCCGCATTGCTTGTTTTATTTTATGAATAACTAAACAAAGACATAAATACTTTGACACATATTTTATACGTTTAATTAAACTTGTGTGTAAAAGTAATTAAAGTATAACACGCGGTATTTACAACATAGGATTAAAGCTAAGAGATGGGTCTAATGGATCTTTAAACATATGTCATAAGACAACCAACAAACAGACCAACCACTAATAATTATTTTATATGAAATGTATATGGAGTGAATTGTTAATAAAAAAAAAACACATTTTATAATATAAAATATCTTTTATTGTTTAGCTTTAATACAATTTGAATAAAAGAGAAAAAAAAAAGTCATATATTATATACATATATCTTATGCTAATACATAGGTATCTCTAGTAAATTAGTTTGGAATAAATTTTCTGTTAAAACATTAATTAAGTACAAAAAATTTTGAACGCTTAACAGTCTTTTACTTTACATTAATTTATTGTTAAAATTATTTTGTACATAATTGTGTCCAACATGCTGATAACTTTATACTTCTTTAAAAAAGAACATCTAAAATTTGCATCTAATTTACATCTAAAATACAATAAAAAAACAAAATTGTAGCTATGGTCAAGATTGAACACATTGAATGGTAAGTAGGTACCTACTATGGTTTCGCCATTACACATAGCTGCTGACCTCATTCGTTTTACCGACGTTTAAATATCATTGAATTCGTTCTGAAACCGGCCTTTTCTTTAAAACATTAATGTAAGATACTTACAGGTTTTTATAACGTATTTGATATGAATACATGCTTTTTGCACTTTGTTCCCGAACGATAGATAGTTGAAATATTTTTTTAAAACCTTAAATTATTATTTTGGTTAAATAGACTACACAAATTTATTTATGGATACGCTCTACTGAGTTGAACAAAAACGCCGGTTCTAAAAGCGACGATAATTTTAATCAACGATACGCTCCTGTAGTTTATTTGTAACATAAAATTATTACAACAAACGAAATAGTCACAGAATCATAATTCTTTGTAATTAAACTCTCGTAAACCATGATGTTACTAAGTATATATACCCGGCTATACACATTATTTAATCGGATTTTTGCCCGACAAGTTTCAAATAACCGAAACTAGTAGAATCTAGTCGCCATTAATTCCGGTTTAATAAGATGCTTATTGTCGGTTAACACACATTTAATAAAATTATAAATTACTCTTTTATAAGTCACTTTCATTTGTAGTAAATAAATAAATATAGTAAATAAAGTTATATAAATAGAACTATATTGATACGACCTGTTCAACACACTTTTGTAGTTTATTTTAGAAAAAAGAATGTGATAATTTTAAAATGAAGTTAACAGAATACAATTATTTTATGTTTAAAAAGAAAATACGTTTATTTCCTAAGGAATCTAAAAAAATATGTCATATTACTGGACCTGTTTTTTATCTCAGACATTTTATTAATGAAACCATCAATTCATTAAAAAAATATTTCTGTAATGTAAGTGTAGTTTTAAGGATACTGAATGTCAAATTATAGAAAATAAGAAAAACCCAAACTTATTTATATTTTTGTATTATAATGAATGAATGTCCAATACATTCGGATATTTAGGTTATTTTGAAAAAAGTCACAAATATTATTAGCTAATAAGACCAATCTCCTAGGTCACATGAATAAGAATGTTTTTATATTAGATTAATCCCTAAACGTGATTTAGGACTGCAGCAGAAGGTATCGTAAGACATAAGTTGGTTTATGAGGCTCTATAAAAAAATTAGGATCCTACTAAATATAATAAATAAAAATTATAACCAATTTCTAATTGCATTTCTATGTTTAAATAACGTCAATCTTTATCTTACATCTTTTTATAATTTCTTTGTAAAGAAGATTTTATCCCAAATGTTCTGGATATTAGAAAACAATTTAAATGTTGTATTAATGATCGAGAACTGCTTATAATAATATATTATATATTATAATAGTATTTCCCCACTTTTAATTCTTGCGATTAAATCAGTCAGTGTCTACCCGTTATCGTCGAGTAACTTAAACAAAACACACTTAATAAATCACCTCTTATACAGAAAATGTTGCCTTTTGGTAAACTCCAAAAGTTTCGTTGCTATAAATATTGAAGTATTCAAGTTAAAGTTGAAAACTAAAGAAATATACCTACCCTTCAGAATAACTTTGGAATATTTTATGTAATGGTTTTAAAATTAAAATTGTTTATTTTCTTTTTGTCCATCATCAATATAAAGAACAAAATACATTTAATACTCGTAACCAAAAGAAAAAAATCAGTTTTTAGAAAACAAATATTTAATATATTTATTTTATAACGTATTTTTCTAAAAATAGACACCACTGTCTGTTTTTGTCTTTATGTCAGTTGTTTTGTGGGCCTACCACCTGTAAAACGACATGTTGTTGCGATGATCATTCAAACATCCTAATTTTCTTTCATACAAACCTGTTTGAACAATTATGAACAGAACTAAGCAAGTGAAACTTGGTGCTATAAATTATTTACCATTTCCTTCATACTTATTATATTTATAATTAAATAAACATATTGATAAATAAATTAAAAAAATGATTTCTTAACGGAATCTATATATAAAAATAAGGCAATTAAAGAAACTATCAGTTTTTTAAATTCTTCGCATCTCATTATGTGACATGATTTTTTTTATTAAAAACATGTAGATAAAGTATATTCTTAAACCTAATTTTTAGCATTACTCTCAAACTCATTAAAGTAACCAGAGTTCCATAGACATGCAAGTTTGTATGAGTTTACAAGAATATACACAGTTAAGACAACTTTTAGCCACACTCTCCCAAGTCTCAAGACTATTTTAAGTCTAATTTGTTACTTAATTTGGATCTTTCAACTCGAATTTTTAACATTAACTCAAATATTTAACATTAAATCAGGTTTATCTTATCATTGCTATATTATCCATTATCTATATCCATTGAAGTAGTTTTATTACAGTTTACCCATGTGTGCAGATAAAAAAGGTATTTTTGAAAATATTTATTATAATGACCACATAGTAAAAAAAAAAAATATTATTTTTGAAACAATATCCAACATATTAGACATAAGGCCAAAACTCTGAACACTATCCTTAATTTAGCAGCGATGTGGTCATGTCGTCACGTGCATCTAACAACCGTGAAATATAAACGATATGTACTAAAAAGAAGAAACAATGAGCTGAGCCAACCTGTTGAATAAAATCTTTAACTCATATCATAATTGACTTCGTATTAAATTCATGTTCAAAGTGGTTAGTCCAAAGTAGATAACCTAGCTGTTAGTACTATAAAGAACTAAAGTAACTGTATACTATTTGTTTAGCAACTATAAAAAATGTCGAATTTAGTAATTTTGAGAACTATCAATGCTACTACTAGAAGACTAGAAGCATTTTTCTATATTATTGTCCTTTTTTTTTACTGTGGTGGAATCTTGAAAGTGGAAATATTTGCGGTTTGTTGACATTTATATGTATGTCCGCAAATTTTATTGTTCTATGTAAATAGTCCTATATTTTTTTTGGTATAAATATTTAAGAGGAAAAAATTTACGTACGGCTTTAATAATTAGATATTGTCTGTTCATCCGGTCTATCTGTCTGTATTTTTTCCTACTCTTATTATTATCTATCTTTATTTATTATATTTTACAAAGAAGACTCTATATACTATAGCTATAGTGTTTAATCACTTTTCATTCACTCTACACGTCCACTTCCTGAAACAAAAGATAATATTCAATAAATTTACCTTTTACCTTTACTACATTTTCAAGCTTTTGGGATTGGAGGTTGCTAAAGAATTCTCCAGTCTAGAATGTAATTAGTGGAGTAACCGTGGCAGTCTTTTTTCATTGCCCACATGTGTTAGATTCTATAGGTAAAGATAAAAGAATTATACTACAGAATACAAGATAAAATGAATTTGTTACTTATAAGTTGTAACTACCTTGATATAGGGAATATTTTGATGAATAAGATAAAGTTACCCACCAATCCTATATTGAAAATTTGGGATGTCTTAACATCATGTGATAAGAACGCTGTGGCCCAGACGATAGTTCGGTATAAGATAGATTCTGAGTCGGACGGACTTGTATGATTTGTTTCTGAACCTCAATAAGTTTAACAATTAGTCTTCTAAGTTAATTGCAACGGTCTTCTATAGTAGTATGTAGGGTTTTAAAACATGGTATTTTTATTATATTAGAGGTTAATTGTGTTAGTTTACAAAAACAGCACACAAATTAAGTACCTCTCCACTATATAGTTATAACTACAATATGAAAAATATTTATTTCTCTCTTTCGCAGATGAAAAGAAAGTTGAAAAGTCAAAAAGATTTCTTAATATACTGTAATTTCATAACAAGAAAAGTCTGCAAGAACCACTAATTCTGTTATTACAGAAAAACACATAAACTGTGATATGTATAAGTTCAGATATATACATACAGTGATAAAGAACTTACATATATTTTCCTTTCTTTTATGAATCACTTTGATGCATGAGACGGCAAAGGTCATGACCCTTAAAGCGCCCATTCGGGCTCAATCTCATTTGTGCAGCCTCCATAGAGAGTTTAAATGTCTGAATGTATCTCACTTGTTTTTGGTATTGCAATGCATTATGCATTATGTATTTGCAAAGGCATTGTTTAAAAATATGTAATATAAATTAGTGCTATTCAGAGCAAACACTGAATTAATAATAATAATTTACAAACCTATTTAATAAAAAAAATAAAACTTATCTCAACTGACAAAAATAATGAATTGTAATATATTTTCCAGTACCGACTCGAGGACAGTATAAAGATGTGTGTAACTAATGAAGTTGGCAATTTTAATTTACTATTTTTGTTCAATCATTTAAATTCAGTAAAACAATTATTAAATTTCACTCCATAGAATTATCAATAATAGTCATTTGTCATAGCTCTGATCTTTTCTCTTACCTCTTTCTGCCTCCAACGGTTTTTTTTTGTAAGGCCAGAATGATTTGAATAAGTACAAAAGCTATAAATACACTCTCATTATTATTTTATTCCCAAATATATCGCTTATAAAGTAAAGATCAGGGCTGTGACCCGAATATTTTGTCACATATATATGATGAATACCTGCTTAAGTGACTTCATTCCCGTAGATTACAGAAATGCGTTACTTATTTCGTAAATGACTATAGAACTGCCTTTCCTAAAGTACGGGGTCTCACTTTAAGACCTGAGATTGTTTACAAACAGTGAAGATGTATTGCAACACGATTATGCAATCTTAAACAAACTTGCAGTCCTTTTGTTACTATCTGACTGACTATCCTGCTACAATTTGACTGTGGTCTGTGTATGCATTTATAAATAATTTTGATTTAATGAAAAGTTACTTTTTGTTATTTGTACCTAAGGTACATAAGTAAAATCCAGAGCTGGTATTTTTTTGATTTTAGGTAGTGTTCATTCTATTGTCGGATGCGAACAGAATATTTAGGGCTTTTCTTTCTTCTAAAATTATTGTATTCTACACTAATGATTTATATCATTTTTAAACTATGACTAACCAATAAAGCTATTTTTTTAATTTCAGAGTCCTTAGAATATAAAAAAACATTAAAAAAAAATTGGGACAGAAGATATAGGGACATCGCGTTTGCGGCGTTGCAGTCGGGCCGGCGCACTCTGGTATGGAACCGTGAAAATCGTTTAAAAAATGGCTTTGTGTGAATGTTCAATATTGAACATTTTGTTAATGCAAATAGCTAACTGAATGTCTAATATATATTATTGAGCTTTTAAAATACAATTTTTTATTTAATAAAACCAGACCTGCGAGTTGATGGTCAAAATAACGTCGATTGTGTAGCTCAGAATACTCAAATTTACATGGTCATATTTTGATTATGTTCAATGAAAATCAAATCAAAAAGGTTTCAGTTACAATAAGAGAGGTATAAAAATATTACAGTATTTAATTTTGTATCCTTATTAAAAACTTTAAATAGATTTTTGATGGTGAGCGATGTTTGCCGATGTCGTAATTATGCATGTATCACTTTTTTTTTTCCGTTGGAAAAAATGCGTTTCCGCATCGTCACACCAGCCAGGAAGGCGATGGCCGGGTGGTATGTGCGGCACCCGGAAACTGACATTTTTAAGGCACCCCACTAAAAAAACCAACGGTTGCCCTCATCGCTACAATGAGACGCCACAGGATCGCGTAAGCATTCACCGCGACGCCTCAGCGGAACCCCCCTGATATGGGTACCCCGGGCAACCGGAGTACCCCTACGTCATAGACCTGTGCAATGACGAGAGAGGTCGCCCCCCCCCTCTCACCTAGGCCTACGGCTGGGAAGGAATGGGCTGAACCCTTCTCCTTCCCAACCTCCCGCGCTGTATACGCACCCCCCCATACAGCGACGGGACCACTCCACAGTCAACTCTGCTATCAGAGAAGTACCAGAAGCGATCCCGCTACCCCGGTAAAGAGGGCCTGCGCCCTCCCACCCCCAACGCCCAGGCCAACTTTCCAACGTGAACACACGGGCTCCCACGCACTCCTCCCACGACAGCCACGGAATTCCTCCCGGCGATGCTGGATACCTGAGGAGGAATCCATCACTGTTCCCGAACCCCCCGCAACCAAGTGCGCCCCAGCACCGCAACGGCAACCGAAATCCCAGGCACCGCAAGTTGCCCAGACCATCTCACCGTCGAGCAGCGATTAACTGCTCGGCGGAAAGAGGTCCAAGCCGCCCCGAAGGGCCACCCGCCCCCGTCAGCCATGGACCGGGCACAAACCCCTCATGGCCGACCCCCACCGCGCCGGGTATTAGCCAACGGAAGAACCCGAAGGTTCTCAGTAACTGTTGTTGCCCAGGGAGCACCACGAGGAGGTTCCCGGCGTTCGCCCCGAGTACTCGGCAGATATCTTTCTACAACTGTGCTGTCGTCTGCGTACCCATAGATACCGAGCTTCAACAGATCGTTAATGTGCAGCAGAAAAAGAGTTGCAGAAAGAAAGGACCCCTGAGGCACTCCATCATTTATTGTCAAGGATTCCGAGGAACACCCATCGACAACTACTCGGAGAGATCTTTGGCTCAGAAAGTCCGTTACCCAGCCGATCAGACCAGGAGATATACCGTAAGCTGAAAGCTTGCTTATAAGGCTCGCATGCCAGACCCTGTCAAATGCCCTCGAGACGTCCAGAGAGACGGCGACCGCTTCTCCGTTCTTCTCGATGGCCTCGCCTAGAATGTGTGTAGCATACACTAGGAGGTCCCCAGTAGACCTATTACGGCGAAACCCGTACTGTCGGTCGGTTTAATACACGCTCCATAATCTTGCAGAGTATGGAGGTGATTGAAATCGGTCTGTAGTTGACAGGATCAGCACGGCTGCCTTTTTTGGGCACGGGTTGCACGTTGGCAAGCTTCCAGGATTTCGGCACTTTTCCAGTCTTGAAAGAGAGGCGATACAGACTTGTCAGTACAGGAGACAACTCAGCTGCACATGTCTTGAGCAGAATGGCTGGTATACCATCAGGACCACTGGCTTTATTCACATCTAAACGACACAATGTTCTCCATACCTCTTTGTTAGTGATGCGGATTTCAGGCATCGAAATACCGCAGTGAGGAAGATGTGCTGGAGAAGCATTGCCAGTGTCTAGATGCGAATTATCAGCAAACAGAGAAGCAAATACATTCGCTTTGTCTGTTGCTGTGTGGGCCAGGGATCCATCCGGCTTCAGCAGAGCAGGCAGTGAGGGTTGGCAGAAATTCAACTCGATCGCTTTCGCAAGAGACCAGAAAGCGCGACTGCCAGTTGGTCTGACAGAGAGCCTTTCGCCATTCTTAGCGATTCGATCGAGACGAGCCTTCCGCAATGCCTTTTTGTAGGACTTGGCAGCTAGGTTAAAGGGTCTCTTCTTTGTACTTACATCCGGAGTTTTGCGGCTTCAAGCATCAGCCCAAATGAGGTATGCCGAATGTTTTCGGTCTTGAGCATGACGGATCTAAAGAATAGAAGCAGACCTGCCGCCAAGGATAAGACGCAAAAAAGTGCCGCATCTCATCCCAATCTGCTGACTTGTATTTCCATACTCGCCTAACACCATGTGGTTCGAGAGCTGGTGGGGAATATGTAAACACAGATTTTACCAGACAGTGATCGGAGGTTCCCAAGGGGGAGGTGACCTCAACACGATACCTGTCCGGATCACTTGTCAGCAGAAGGTCCAGACAATTGGCTGCATGGCCATCCACATCTCGTACCCTTGTCGCTTGCCTCACCAGCTGAAAGAGGTCTAAGGACAACGCAAAGTTCCGCGCTTCTCTTCCAGCATGGTCGGTCTTCTGGTACGGGAACAGCCAGTCCTGATGACAAGCATTAAAGTCCCCCAGAAAGACGAGCTGCGCTGAAGGGTACTGACGCAAAGCCATATCAGCAGCCTCACCGAGATACTCAAATAATCGAGTTGTCTCCTGGTCACCGCTGTGCGAACGGTAGACACAGGAATACAGGATTTTTTCGTTTCCTGTGTCTACTAAAACCCATATAGAAGAAAAAGTGGGGTCTTCAAGGTGACGGGCGGCCCAACTATCTGCGGGCGGCCAGCGGAAAGCCGTTGCTTCGGATCCCGCTACCCTCCTCGACTAGACACCCGACAAAACAAACACCAACTCGACGTCATACCTAAGTTGAAACATAAGCAACTATATTTTCAAAACCCAACCTTAAATGATTCAAAAAGCCGATGAAAAGTTGTATTCAAAATGGTAACCACTTGACCATCTTAATTCTTTATTAGGAAGATAACTGAAAACAGTTAGATGACGCAAAGTCCAATAAATAAATTAACTACCATTTTTTCTCAAAAATCAATCTCTGAGGGGCCGAAACACTGAATGAAATTTGCCATGATAAAATCTAAACCGCTTAAACGATTGTAATGAATGTTGTCATAGATATAGTTGATAACCCATGATTATAATGATAAAATATCAAAATTCATGATAGAATACCCTTTCATCCAACAAAACAGACTGGTTTTTTCAGTTATAAAAGCTAGGGCTAGTTTTTAATAGATTAGTTCCAATTTTGTAAAAAATAACTTGTACTTGCTCTCTTGTTGATCGTGAAACTCACTAAGGCAAGAAAAGTTCTGGCGTAAACAAATCTGTTTTCAACGACTGCCACCCTCGATGTATTAGGTACACTAGAAGATTGAATCTATCATCAAGTTAATTCAGAAGCAGTTGCAGTTTATGCTCTTCGTTATTTTGCAATGACAATGGTTATTAATTGGTTAAGATTTATTTATTATCGATCAAATGGACAAGGACCGCCAATCATAAATGAGGACTACACTTTTAAAAAATACTGCCGGATTAACGTATAAGCCCTAGATTCGGGAGTACGGTCGATGAGTGAAATGACATCCGGCCGGACGGACCATCGAGAGCGATTTATGAACGTCTAACTAAAGCAGGTTGTCAGGTTCAGAAAATCGGTTTTTCTTTTTATCCATATTAGCCAGAGAATTATTCCATATTTGCAAGGATAAGACGGAAGGCCGGATGAAGTTGACAAGATCAGCTTTTAAGAACATCCCAAAACTCTTGGCTCCAGGGCGGATTGGCGTCTTGCCACACAATGGACACACTTGGACTAACTTTAGCGAATGATTAAAGAAATCATATTAACTTGCGATCAGATAACTAATTAATGTAGCTGCTTAGATACACCGAATAACTCTATTATATTAAGAATACTTAAAAAAAAAACATATTTAGAAATGATCTAATGTTGAATGAAAACCAGATGCCGTTTTCAATAACCTTTTTTATATATAAAAAGGCGTATTTTAGTATTCCTACATCTATTTTTACCTAAAAGTATTTGATACATCATTAGAAAGGTGTGTATATTATCTAATTTTGGCATTCAAATAAAGAAGAAAAGGAAAAAGGCTTCTAGAGTTCCTAAAGTTATCGGGTTTTAAAACAATTAAATTATAGCCACTATGTGAATAAGACAACTGACTTTAATAATTTAATTGTGTAATTCGCACCAGTATGTAAGTACACCAAACTTTTTTAGTCGCTTCTTGTAATAATACAATAAAATGCCTATCATTATTAAATAAACAAGGTTTAATAATACATACAACATTTTTAACGGAAAATAATAAATCCGTTTATTATTTATTATAAGTAAATTATATTTCCAGAACATAAATAATGTACTCATAAATATAACAGGGTATTGTTATTCTCTGAATCCTGTTCTATTATTGGAGCGATTACTTTTCCTCATTCAAAGTCCAAACATGCGGAACATAAATATTAATGATATAAAATATGTTTTACGACTCTGTTTTTTAATTTAAACTAGATATACACATTTATTTTATTAAGACTATAGAAACTACAGTCACAGATTACCATAAGTCAAAGAAAACTAATCTAGGATTGAAATAACTTTATTCAGAAATGTATTTCTTTTACAAAGTACAACCCTATACTACTATTACTATTGCTTTTGCATAATCTCACATTTGAATACTACTAAAACTAATGAAAATTTAAAAAAAACATTTTAAATACGGAAATGTATAGGTATAACATGTTGTGTTAAATTTTCATTACATTACATTAATATTCAACTATTAATTTTAGAAGAAAAACTTCAAGAGCCGAATATTCTTTTATAAGTACTTTCAAGAAATACCTATTACTTCATGTAAAATTATATCTATTAAAATTGTAATTACGTCCTTGCACTACGTAACTGAAATATGTTGTCTTTCATATAATAACATTTGTCAATAGTAGATATCAACAATAGACAAATAACACTAACAATTAATTATTATGTATATTAATTAATAATGTAATTTATTAATTATATGAGGTTTGAATGTGTAAAATACAAACCTTAATAATATATACCGGAGTAATCACTATTAAAGATAAAAGAGTTTTTTTACAGTTAATTAATCAGTCTATTCATTTAAACTAGAGTACTGCAGTCACTAGACACTAGACATAATAAATTGTCGTCTTCGTGTCTGCGGCGCCCGACGCGGCGTTGGAAGAACCTTGTGATGCTTTTAGTTAGTTATTTGTAAGTTTCTTCAATGTTTTACAGAAGAGTTGCAAACTTTGTCAATTAACACTTCAAATTAATGTAGCACTTTTAGGATTGTACATATTTAACTATAAAGTTATTTAAATAAGACTGAAGGCTAAGGAGTAAGATTAAATTTTACTTTAGTTTATTTAGTAGATGGTCAACATTATCAGTTAGTTTAGAAATGGATTCTAGTGATTGCCAACCCTTGTAAGAAAGTTTGTTAATGAAACAAATCATTAAAATTTTGAAACTTTATTAATGTTCTTGTAGTCTTTAAAATTTTACAATAAATTAAACTTTATAATACTTTAGTTATATTTACAATACTTTTTTTTTTTATATATTAAAAATTAAAAATCCTTTTAAACTAATGGTCTTGCCTCTTTGTATATAATAAGAAAATGATTAGTAATTGTTTTTAGGATGAGTATTACTGTGTTAAGAATGAAACTAAATTAACATAAGCTTGACACGGTACACAGCCTTTAGTCTGTGACCTATTAAGTTGTCATCCACTACAATGTGGCTTATCTACACAACACTATTCATTAAAGTGAAATGAAATGTAGTCGCATAATTCAGTTTCATTGATCTCTTATAATTGTTGTTCTAATAATTTAAATCGAGGTATGTATTAAGAAACTTAAAAGAAATCAAAGTCTAGCAAGGCGGAATGTAGGAGTTAGTCAAATAGCTATATAAGAATATTGACTGACACGAACAAAACATCGTAAAATTTACCAGTCATTTAAAATAAATATCAATTACAGAATAATGAAAGTCATTACAATTTTCAATAAAGATCTAATTATCCTAATTTTCATAGTAATTACTAACACAGTTTAGGTATTAAGAGTTGTTTGTTGATAATAATGTAATAATTCTATTTCATTAATTTATCTAGAACAGTGTGATTTGCTAAAAGGATAGTTATATTTACGTTTATAATGAATATTTAGTTTTCTAAAACATTATATCTAAAATGATATTTCATTAATATTATAATACTAATATTTCAGGTAATTCGATGATTTACTGCTCTTATTCTTATAAATTTTAATATAATAATAACCTTTTACGCTGTTCTTGTTACATAAATCTAATCATTGTTAAAATAACAATGATTTAAATTATAATATTCAGTCGATTAGTAAATAGATTATTTTTTTGTCTATTAACTTAACATACAAAAATATGTAACAATACTAAAAATATATATCTAATGACGGTTTAATAACGTAACTTTAAAAAGAAGAAAAAAATATTTTTTGCATAGTTGGTTTTTTATTTTTTTTTTAATTTTTATTTTTATTTTTTATTTTTTATTTTTTATTTAATTTTTATATACATTAAAGCCTATTTTAGGATACATCTATTTTGTGAATGTGAATGAAACAACTGACTTTACTAATTGAATTGTATAATTCGCACCAGTATGTAAGTACACCAACTTTTTTTAGTCGCTTCTTGTAATAATAGAATAAAATACTTTTAATTATTAAATAAACAAGGTTTAATACCTACAAAATTTTTAACAAAAAATTATAAATCCGTTTACTATTTATTATAAGTAAATTATATTTCCAGAACGCTTTTATGATATAAAATCCTGTGACATTAATTTAAGTTAATTTAATTTCAGTTCAACAACTGTACTCATAAATATAACAGGGTATTGTTATTCTCTGAATCCTGTTTTATTATCGAAGCGATTACTTTTCCTCATTCATAGTCCAAACATTCAGAACATAAATATTATTGATATAAAATATGTTTTACGACTCTGTTTTTTAATTTAAACTATATACCCATTTATTTTATTAAGACTTTAGAAAATGAAGTCACGGATTACCATAAGTCAAAGAAAACTAATTTAGGGTGGAAATAACTTAATTCAGAAATCTATATATATTTTTTTCTAAAGTACAACCCTATTACTATTGGTTTTGCATCACCTCACATTTGAATACTACTAAAACTAATGAAAATTTAAAAAAAACATTTTAAATACGGAAATGTATAGGTATAACATGTTGTGTTAAATTTTCATTACATTACATTAATATTCAACTATTAATTTTAGAAGAAAAACTTCAAGAGCCGAATATTCTTTTATAAGTACTTTCAAGAAATACCTATTACTTCATGTAAAATTATATCTATTAAAATTGTAATTACGTCCTTGCACTACGTAACTGAAATATGTTGTCTTTCATATAATAACATTTGTCAATAGTAGATATCAACAATAGACAAATAACACTAACAATTAATTATTATGTATATTAATTAATAATGTAATTTATTAATTATATGAGGTTTGAATGTGTAAAATACAAACCTTAATAATATATACCGGAGTAATCACTATTAAAGATAAAAGAGTTTTTTTACAGTTAATTAATCAGTCTATTCATTTAAACTAGAGTACTGCAGTCACTAGACACTAGACATAATAAATTGTCGTCTTCGTGTCTGCGGCGCCCGACGCGGCGTTGGAAGAACCTTGTGATGCTTTTAGTTAGTTATTTGTAAGTTTCTTCAATGTTTTACAGAAGAGTTGCAAACTTTGTCAATTAACACTTCAAATTAATGTAGCACTTTTAGGATTGTACATATTTAACTATAAAGTTATTTAAATAAGACTGAAGGCTAAGGAGTAAGATTAAATTTTACTTTAGTTTATTTAGTAGATGGTCAACATTATCAGTTAGTTTAGAAATGGATTCTAGTGATTGCCAACCCTTGTAAGAAAGTTTGTTAATGAAACAAATCATTAAAATTTTGAAACTTTATTAATGTTCTTGTAGTCTTTAAAATTTTACAATAAATTAAACTTTATAATACTTTAGTTATATTTACAATACTTTTTTTTTTTATATATTAAAAATTAAAAATCCTTTTAAACTAATGGTCTTGCCTCTTTGTATATAATAAGAAAATGATTAGTAATTGTTTTTAGGATGAGTATTACTGTGTTAAGAATGAAACTAAATTAACATAAGCTTGACACGGTACACAGCCTTTAGTCTGTGACCTATTAAGTTGTCATCCACTACAATGTGGCTTATCTACACAACACTATTCATTAAAGTGAAATGAAATGTAGTCGCATAATTCAGTTTCATTGATCTCTTATAATTGTTGTTCTAATAATTTAAATCGAGGTATGTATTAAGAAACTTAAAAGAAATCAAAGTCTAGCAAGGCGGAATGTAGGAGTTAGTCAAATAGCTATATAAGAATATTGACTGACACGAACAAAACATCGTAAAATTTACCAGTCATTTAAAATAAATATCAATTACAGAATAATGAAAGTCATTACAATTTTCAATAAAGATCTAATTATCCTAATTTTCATAGTAATTACTAACACAGTTTAGGTATTAAGAGTTGTTTGTTGATAATAATGTAATAATTCTATTTCATTAATTTATCTAGAACAGTGTGATTTGCTAAAAGGATAGTTATATTTACGTTTATAATGAATATTTAGTTTTCTAAAACATTATATCTAAAATGATATTTCATTAATATTATAATACTAATATTTCAGGTAATTCGATGATTTACTGCTCTTATTCTTATAAATTTTAATATAATAATAACCTTTTACGCTGTTCTTGTTACATAAATCTAATCATTGTTAAAATAACAATGATTTAAATTATAATATTCAGTCGATTAGTAAATAGATTATTTTTTTGTCTATTAACTTAACATACAAAAATATGTAACAATACTAAAAATATATATCTAATGACGGTTTAATAACGTAACTTTAAAAAGAAGAAAAAAATATTTTTTGCATAGTTGGTTTTTTATTTTTTTTTTAATTTTTATTTTTATTTTTTATTTTTTATTTAATTTTTATATACATTAAAGCCTATTTTAGGATACATCTATTTTGTGAATGTGAATGAAACAACTGACTTTACTAATTGAATTGTATAATTCGCACCAGTATGTAAGTACACCAACTTTTTTTAGTCGCTTCTTGTAATAATAGAATAAAATACTTTTAATTATTAAATAAACAAGGTTTAATACCTACAAAATTTTTAACAAAAAATTATAAATCCGTTTACTATTTATTATAAGTAAATTATATTTCCAGAACGCTTTTATGATATAAAATCCTGTGACATTAATTTAAGTTAATTTAATTTCAGTTCAACAACTGTACTCATAAATATAACAGGGTATTGTTATTCTCTGAATCCTGTTTTATTATCGAAGCGATTACTTTTCCTCATTCATAGTCCAAACATTCAGAACATAAATATTATTGATATAAAATATGTTTTACGACTCTGTTTTTTAATTTAAACTATATACCCATTTATTTTATTAAGACTTTAGAAAATGAAGTCACGGATTACCATAAGTCAAAGAAAACTAATTTAGGGTGGAAATAACTTAATTCAGAAATCTATATATATTTTTTTCTAAAGTACAACCCTATTACTATTGGTTTTGCATCACCTCACATTTGAATACTACTAAAACTAATGAAAATTTAAAAAAAACATTTTAAATACGGAAATGTATAGGTATAACATGTTGTGTTAAATTTTCATTACATTACATTAATATTCAACTATTAATTTTAGAAGAAAAACTTCAAGAGCCGAATATTCTTTTATAAGTACTTTCAAGAAATACCTATTACTTCATGTAAAATTATATCTATTAAAATTGTAATTACGTCCTTGCACTACGTAACTGAAATATGTTGTCTTTCATATAATAACATTTGTCAATAGTAGATATCAACAATAGACAAATAACACTAACAATTAATTATTATGTATATTAATTAATAATGTAATTTATTAATTATATGAGGTTTGAATGTGTAAAATACAAACCTTAATAATATATACCGGAGTAATCACTATTAAAGATAAAAGAGTTTTTTTACAGTTAATTAATCAGTCTATTCATTTAAACTAGAGTACTGCAGTCACTAGACACTAGACATAATAAATTGTCGTCTTCGTGTCTGCGGCGCCCGACGCGGCGTTGGAAGAACCTTGTGATGCTTTTAGTTAGTTATTTGTAAGTTTCTTCAATGTTTTACAGAAGAGTTGCAAACTTTGTCAATTAACACTTCAAATTAATGTAGCACTTTTAGGATTGTACATATTTAACTATAAAGTTATTTAAATAAGACTGAAGGCTAAGGAGTAAGATTAAATTTTACTTTAGTTTATTTAGTAGATGGTCAACATTATCAGTTAGTTTAGAAATGGATTCTAGTGATTGCCAACCCTTGTAAGAAAGTTTGTTAATGAAACAAATCATTAAAATTTTGAAACTTTATTAATGTTCTTGTAGTCTTTAAAATTTTACAATAAATTAAACTTTATAATACTTTAGTTATATTTACAATACTTTTTTTTTTTATATATTAAAAATTAAAAATCCTTTTAAACTAATGGTCTTGCCTCTTTGTATATAATAAGAAAATGATTAGTAATTGTTTTTAGGATGAGTATTACTGTGTTAAGAATGAAACTAAATTAACATAAGCTTGACACGGTACACAGCCTTTAGTCTGTGACCTATTAAGTTGTCATCCACTACAATGTGGCTTATCTACACAACACTATTCATTAAAGTGAAATGAAATGTAGTCGCATAATTCAGTTTCATTGATCTCTTATAATTGTTGTTCTAATAATTTAAATCGAGGTATGTATTAAGAAACTTAAAAGAAATCAAAGTCTAGCAAGGCGGAATGTAGGAGTTAGTCAAATAGCTATATAAGAATATTGACTGACACGAACAAAACATCGTAAAATTTACCAGTCATTTAAAATAAATATCAATTACAGAATAATGAAAGTCATTACAATTTTCAATAAAGATCTAATTATCCTAATTTTCATAGTAATTACTAACACAGTTTAGGTATTAAGAGTTGTTTGTTGATAATAATGTAATAATTCTATTTCATTAATTTATCTAGAACAGTGTGATTTGCTAAAAGGATAGTTATATTTACGTTTATAATGAATATTTAGTTTTCTAAAACATTATATCTAAAATGATATTTCATTAATATTATAATACTAATATTTCAGGTAATTCGATGATTTACTGCTCTTATTCTTATAAATTTTAATATAATAATAACCTTTTACGCTGTTCTTGTTACATAAATCTAATCATTGTTAAAATAACAATGATTTAAATTATAATATTCAGTCGATTAGTAAATAGATTATTTTTTTGTCTATTAACTTAACATACAAAAATATGTAACAATACTAAAAATATATATCTAATGACGGTTTAATAACGTAACTTTAAAAAGAAGAAAAAAATATTTTTTGCATAGTTGGTTTATTATTTTTTTTTTAATTTTTATTTTTATTTTTTATTTTTTATTTTTTATTTAATTTTTATATACATTAAAGCCTATTTTAGGATACATCTATTTTGTGAATGTGAATGAAACAACTGACTTTACTAATTGAATTGTATAATTCGCACCAGTATGTAAGTACACCAACTTTTTTTAGTCGCTTCTTGTAATAATACAATAAAATACTTTTAATTATTAAATAAACAAGGTTTAATACCTACAAAATTTTTAACAAAAAATTATAAATCCGTTTACTATTTATTATAAGTAAATTATATTTCCAGAACGCTTTTATGATATAAAATCCTGTGACATTAATTTAAGTTAATTTAATTTCAGTTCAACAACTGTACTCATAAATATAACAGGGTATTGTTATTCTCTGAATCCTGTTTTATTATCGAAGCGATTACTTTTCCTCATTCATAGTCCAAACATTCAGAACATAAATATTATTGATATAAAATATGTTTTACGACTCTGTTTTTTAATTTAAACTATATACCCATTTATTTTATTAAGACTTTAGAAAATGAAGTCACGGATTGCCATAAGTCAAAGAAAACTAATTTAGGGTGGAAATAACTTAATTCAGAAATCTATATATATTTTTTTCTAAAGTACAACCCTATTACTATTGGTTTTGCATCACCTCACATTTGAATACTACTAAAACTAATGAAAATTTAAAAAAAACATTTTAAATACGGAAATGTATAGGTATAACATGTTGTGTTAAATTTTCATTACATTACATTAATATTCAACTATTAATTTTAGAAGAAAAACTTCAAGAGCCGAATATTCTTTTATAAGTACTTTCAAGAAATACCTATTACTTCATGTAAAATTATATCTATTAAAATTGTAATTACGTCCTTGCACTACGTAACTGAAATATGTTGTCTTTCATATAATAACATTTGTCAATAGTAGATATCAACAATAGACAAATAACACTAACAATTAATTATTATGTATATTAATTAATAATGTAATTTATTAATTATATGAGGTTTGAATGTGTAAAATACAAACCTTAATAATATATACCGGAGTAATCACTATTAAAGATAAAAGAGTTTTTTTACAGTTAATTAATCAGTCTATTCATTTAAACTAGAGTACTGCAGTCACTAGACACTAGACATAATAAATTGTCGTCTTCGTGTCTGCGGCGCCTGACGCGGCGTTGGAAGAACCTTGTGATGCTTTTAGTTAGTTATTTGTAAGTTTCTTCAATGTTTTACAGAAGAGTTGCAAACTTTGTCAATTAACACTTCAAATTAATGTAGCACTTTTAGAATTGTACATATTTAACTATAAAGTTATTTAAATAAGACTGAAGGCTAAGGAGTAAGATTAAATTTTACTTTAGTTTATTTAGTAGATGGTCAACATTATCAGTTAGTTTAGAAATGAATTCTAGTGATTGCCAACCCTTGTAAGAAAATTTGTTAATGTAACAAATCATTAAAATTTTGAAACTTTATTAATGTTCTTGTAGTCTTTAAAATTTTACAATAAATTAAACTTTATAATACTTTAGTTATATTTACAATACTTTTTTTTTATATATTAAAAATTAAAAATCCTTTTAAACTAATGGTCTTTCCTCTTTGTATATAATAAGAAAATGATTAGTAATTGTTTTTAGGATGAGTATTACTGTGTTAAGAATGAAACTAAATTAACATAAGCTTGACACGGTACACAGCCTTTAGTCTGTGACCTATTAAGTTGTCATCCACTACAATGTGGCTTATCTACACAACACTATTCATTAAAGTGAAATGAAATGTAGTCGCATAATTCAGTTTCATTGATCTCTTATAATTGTTGTTCTAATAATTTAAATCGAGGTATGTATTAAGAAACTTAAAAGAAATCAAAGTCTAGCAAGGCGGAATGTAGGAGTTAGTCAAATAGCTATATAAGAATATTGACTGACACGAACAAAACATCGTAAAATTTACCAGTCATTTAAAATAAATATCAATTACAGAATAATGAAAGTCATTACAATTTTCAATAAAGATCTAATTATCCTAATTTTCATAGTAATTACTAACACAGTTTAGGTATTAAGAGTTGTTTGTTGATAATAATGTAATAATTCTATTTCATTAATTTATCTAGAACAGTGTGATTTGCTAAAAGGATAGTTATATTTACGTTTATAATGAATATTTAGTTTTCTAAAACATTATATCTAAAATGATATTTCATTAATATTATAATACTAATATTTCAGGTAATTCGATGATTTACTGCTGTTATTCTTATAAATTTTAATATAATAATAACCTTTTACGCTGTTCTTGTTACATAAATCTAATCATTGTTAAAATAACAATGATTTAAATTATAATATTCAGTCGATTAGTAAATAGATTATTTTTTTGTCTATTAACTTAACATACAAAAATATGTAACAATACTAAAAATATATATCTAATGACGGTTTAATAACGTAACTTTAAAAAGCAGAAAAAAATATTTTTTGCATAGTTGGTTCTTTATTTTTTTTTTAATTTTTTTTTTTAATTTTTTATTTAATTTTTATATACATTAAAGTCTATTTTAGGATACATCTATTTTGTGAATGTGAATGAAACAACTGACTTTACTAATTGAATTGTATAATTCGCACCAGTATGTAAGTACACCAACTTTTTTTAGTCGCTTCTTGTAATAATACAATAAAATACTTTTAATTATTAAATAAACAAGGTTTAATACCTACAAAATTTTTAACAAAAAATTATAAATCCGTTTACTATTTATTATAAGTAAATTATATTTCCAGAACGCTTTTATGATATAAAATCCTGTGACATTAATTTAAGTTAATTTAATTTCAGTTCAACAACTGTACTCATAAATATAACAGGGTATTGTTATTCTCTGAATCCTGTTTTATTATCGAAGCGATTACTTTTCCTCATTCATAGTCCAAACATTCAGAACATAAATATTATTGATATAAAATATGTTTTACGACTCTGTTTTTTAATTTAAACTATATACCCATTTATTTTATTAAGACTTTAGAAAATGAAGTCACGGATTGCCATAAGTCAAAGAAAACTAATTTAGGGTGGAAATAACTTAATTCAGAAATCTATATATATTTTTTTCTAAAGTACAACCCTATTACTATTGGTTTTGCATCACCTCACATTTGAATACTACTAAAACTAATGAAAATTTAAAAAAAACATTTTAAATACGGAAATGTATAGGTATAACATGTTGTGTTAAATTTTCATTACATTACATTAATATTCAACTATTAATTTTAGAAGAAAAACTTCAAGAGCCGAATATTCTTTTATAAGTACTTTCAAGAAATACCTATTACTTCATGTAAAATTATATCTATTAAAATTGTAATTACGTCCTTGCACTACGTAACTGAAATATGTTGTCTTTCATATAATAACATTTGTCAATAGTAGATATCAACAATAGACAAATAACACTAACAATTAATTATTATGTATATTAATTAATAATGTAATTTATTAATTATATGAGGTTTGAATGTGTAAAATACAAACCTTAATAATATATACCGGAGTAATCACTATTAAAGATAAAAGAGTTTTTTTACAGTTAATTAATCAGTCTATTCATTTAAACTAGAGTACTGCAGTCACTAGACACTAGACATAATAAATTGTCGTCTTCGTGTCTGCGGCGCCCGACGCGGCGTTGGAAGAACCTTGTGATGCTTTTAGTTAGTTATTTGTAAGTTTCTTCAATGTTTTACAGAAGAGTTGCAAACTTTGTCAATTAACACTTCAAATTAATGTAGCACTTTTAGGATTGTACATATTTAACTATAAAGTTATTTAAATAAGACTGAAGGCTAAGGAGTAAGATTAAATTTTACTTTAGTTTATTTAGTAGATGGTCAACATTATCAGTTAGTTTAGAAATGAATTCTAGTGATTGCCAACCCTTGTAAGAAAATTTGTTAATGTAACAAATCATTAAAATTTTGAAACTTTATTAATGTTCTTGTAGTCTTTAAAATTTTACAATAAATTAAACTTTATAATACTTTAGTTATATTTACAATACTTTTTTTTTATATATTAAAAATTAAAAATCCTTTTAAACTAATGGTCTTGCCTCTTTGTATATAATAAGAAAATGATTAGTAATTGTTTTTAGGATGAGTATTACTGTGTTAAGAATGAAACTAAATTAACATAAGCTTGACACGGTACACAGCCTTTAGTCTGTGACCTATTAAGTTGTCATCCACTACAATGTGGCTTATCTACACAACACTATTCATTAAAGTGAAATGAAATGTAGTCGCATAATTCAGTTTCATTGATCTCTTATAATTGTTGTTCTAATAATTTAAATCGAGGTATGTATTAAGAAACTTAAAAGAAATCAAAGTCTAGCAAGGCGGAATGTAGGAGTTAGTCAAATAGCTATATAAGAATATTGACTGACACGAACAAAACATCGTAAAATTTACCAGTCATTTAAAATAAATATCAATTACAGAATAATGAAAGTCATTACAATTTTCAATAAAGATCTAATTATCCTAATTTTCATAGTAATTACTAACACAGTTTAGGTATTAAGAGTTGTTTGTTGATAATAATGTTATAATTCTATTTCATTAATTTATCTAGAACAGTGTGATTTGCTAAAAGGATAGTTATATTTACGTTTATAATGAATATTTAGTTTTCTAAAACATTATATCTAAAATGATATTTCATTAATATTATAATACTAATATTTCAGGTAATTCGATGATTTACTGCTGTTATTCTTATAAATTTTAATATAATAATAACCTTTTACGCTGTTCTTGTTACATAAATCTAATCGTTGTTAAAATAACAATGATTTAAATTATAATATTCAGTCGATTAGTAAATAGATTATTTTTTTGTCTATTAACTTAACATACAAAAATATGTAACAATACTAAAAATATATATCTAATGACGGTTTAATAACGTAACTTTAAAAAGCAGAAAAAAATATTTTTTGCATAGTTGGTTTTTTATTTTTATTTTTATTTATTTATTTATTTATTTATTTTTTTTTTTTATTTATTTTTTATATACATTAAAGCCTATTTTAGGATACATCTATTTTGTGAATGTGAATGAAACAACTGACTTTACTAATTGAATTGTATAATTAGCACCAGTATGTAAGTACACCAACTTTTTTTAGTCGCTTCTTGTAATAATACAATAAAATACTTTTAATTATTAAATAAACAAGGTTTAATACCTACAAAATTTTTAACAAAAAATTATAAATCCGTTTACTATTTATTATAAGTAAATTATATTTCCAGAACGCTTTTATGATATAAAATCCTGTGACATTAATTTAAGTTAATTTAATTTCAGTTCAACAACTGTACTCATAAATATAACAGGGTATTGTTATTCTCTGAATCCTGTTTTATTATCGAAGCGATTACTTTTCCTCATTCATAGTCCAAACATTCAGAACATAAATATTATTGATATAAAATATGTTTTACGACTCTGTTTTTTAATTTAAACTATATACCCATTTATTTTATTAAGACTTTAGAAAATGAAGTCACGGATTACCATAAGTCAAAGAAAACTAATTTAGGGTGGAAATAACTTAATTCAGAAATCTATATATTTTTTTTTCTAAAGTACAACCCTATTACTATTGGTTTTGCATCACCTCACATTTGAATACTACTAAAACTAATGAAAATTTAAAAAAAACATTTTAAATACGGAAATGTATAGGTATAACATGTTGTGTTAAATTTTCATTACATTACATTAATATTCAACTATTAATTTTAGAAGAAAAACTTCAAGAGCCGAATATTCTTTTATAAGTACTTTCAAGAAATACCTATTACTTCATGTAAAATTATATCTATTAAAATTGTAATTACGTCCTTGCACTACGTAACTGAAATATGTTGTCTTTCATATAATAACATTTGTCAATAGTAGATATCAACAATAGACAAATAACACTAACAATTAATTATTATGTATATTAATTAATAATGTAATTTATTAATTATATGAGGTTTGAATGTGTAAAATACAAACCTTAATAATATATACCGGAGTAATCACTATTAAAGATAAAAGAGTTTTTTTACAGTTAATTAATCAGTCTATTCATTTAAACTAGAGTACTGCAGTCACTAGACACTAGACATAATAAATTGTCGTCTTCGTGTCTGCGGCGCCCGACGCGGCGTTGGAAGAACCTTGTGATGCTTTTAGTTAGTTATTTGTAAGTTTCTTCAATGTTTTACAGAAGAGTTGCAAACTTTGTCAATTAACACTTCAAATTAATGTAGCACTTTTAGGATTGTACATATTTAACTATAAAGTTATTTAAATAAGACTGAAGGCTAAGGAGTAAGATTAAATTTTACTTTAGTTTATTTAGTAGATGGTCAACATTATCAGTTAGTTTAGAAATGAATTCTAGTGATTGCCAACCCTTGTAAGAAAGTTTGTTAATGTAACAAATCATTAAAATTTTGAAACTTTATTAATGTTCTTGTAGTCTTTAAAATTTTACAATAAATTAAACTTTATAATACTTTAGTTATATTTACAATACTTTTTTTTTATATATTAAAAATTAAAAATCCTTTTAAACTAATGGTCTTGCCTCTTTGTATATAATAAGAAAATGATTAGTAATTGTTTTTAGGATGAGTATTACTGTGTTAAGAATGAAACTAAATTAACAAAAGCTTGACACGGTACACAGCCTTTAGTCTGTGACCTATTAAGTTGTCATCCACTACAATGTGGCTTATCTACACAACACTATTCATTAAAGTGAAATGAAATGTAGTCGCATAATTCAGTTTCATTGATCTCTTATAATTGTTGTTCTAATAATTTAAATCGAGGTATGTATTAAGAAACTTAAAAGAAATCAAAGTCTAGCAAGGCGGAATGTAGGAGTTAGTCAAATAGCTATATAAGAATATTGACTGACACGAACAAAACATCGTAAAATTTACCAGTCATTTAAAATAAATATCAATTACAGAATAATGAAAGTCATTACAATTTTCAATAAAGATCTAATTATCCTAATTTTCATAGTAATTACTAACACAGTTTAGGTATTAAGAGTTGTTTGTTGATAATAATGTAATAATTCTATTTCATTAATTTATCTAGAACAGTGTGATTTGCTAAAAGGATAGTTATATTTACGTTTATAATGAATATTTAGTTTTCTAAAACATTATATCTAAAATGATATTTCATTAATATTATAATACTAATATTTCAGGTAATTCGATGATTTACTGCTGTTATTCTTATAAATTTTAATATAATAATAACCTTTTACGCTGTTCTTGTTACATAAATCTAATCATTGTTAAAATAACAATGATTTAAATTATAATATTCAGTCGATTAGTAAATAGATTATTTTTTTGTCTATTAACTTAACATACAAAAATATGTAACAATACTAAAAATATATATCTAATGACGGTTTAATAACGTAACTTTAAAAAGCAGAAAAAAATATTTTTTGCATAGTTGGTTTTTTATTTTTTTTTTAATTTTTATTTTTTATTTTTTATTTTTTATTTAATTTTTATATACATTAAAGCCTATTTTAGGATACATCTATTTTGTGAATGTGAATGAAACAACTGACTTTACTAATTGAATTGTATAATTCGCACCAGTATGTAAGTACACCAACTTTTTTTAGTCGCTTCTTGTAATAATAGAATAAAATACTTTTAATTATTAAATAAACAAGGTTTAATACCTACAAAATTTTTAACAAAAAATTATAAATCCGTTTACTATTTATTATAAGTAAATTATATTTCCAGAACGCTTTTATGATATAAAATCCTGTGACATTAATTTAAGTTAATTTAATTTCAGTTCAACAACTGTACTCATAAATATAACAGGGTATTGTTATTCTCTGAATCCTGTTTTATTATCGAAGCGATTACTTTTCCTCATTCATAGTCCAAACATTCAGAACATAAATATTATTGATATAAAATATGTTTTACGACTCTGTTTTTTAATTTAAACTATATACCCATTTATTTTATTAAGACTTTAGAAAATGAAGTCACGGATTACCATAAGTCAAAGAAAACTAATTTAGGGTGGAAATAACTTAATTCAGAAATCTATATATATTTTTTTCTAAAGTACAACCCTATTACTATTGGTTTTGCATCACCTCACATTTGAATACTACTAAAACTAATGAAAATTTAAAAAAAACATTTTAAATACGGAAATGTATAGGTATAACATGTTGTGTTAAATTTTCATTACATTACATTAATATTCAACTATTAATTTTAGAAGAAAAACTTCAAGAGCCGAATATTCTTTTATAAGTACTTTCAAGAAATACCTAGTACTTCATGTAAAATTATATCTATTAAAATTGTAATTACGTCCTTGCACTACGTAACTGAAATATGTTGTCTTTCATATAATAACATTTGTCAATAGTAGATATCAACAATAGACAAATAACACTAACAATTAATTATTATGTATATTAATTAATAATGTAATTTATTAATTATATGAGGTTTGAATGTGTAAAATACAAACCTTAATAATATATACCGGAGTAATCACTATTAAAGATAAAAGAGTTTTTTTACAGTTAATTAATCAGTCTATTCATTTAAACTAGAGTACTGCAGTCACTAGACACTAGACATAATAAATTGTCGTCTTCGTGTCTGCGGCGCCCGACGCGGCGTTGGAAGAACCTTGTGATGCTTTTAGTTAGTTATTTGTAAGTTTCTTCAATGTTTTACAGAAGAGTTGCAAACTTTGTCAATTAACACTTCAAATTAATGTAGCACTTTTAGGATTGTACATATTTAACTATAAAGTTATTTAAATAAGACTGAAGGCTAAGGAGTAAGATTAAATTTTACTTTAGTTTATTTAGTAGATGGTCAACATTATCAGTTAGTTTAGAAATGAATTCTAGTGATTGCCAACCCTTGTAAGAAAGTTTGTTAATGTAACAAATCATTAAAATTTTGAAACTTTATTAATGTTCTTGTAGTCTTTAAAATTTTACAATAAATTAAACTTTATAATACTTTAGTTATATTTACAATACTTTTTTTTTATATATTAAAAATTAAAAATCCTTTTAAACTAATGGTCTTGCCTCTTTGTATATAATAAGAAAATGATTAGTAATTGTTTTTAGGATGAGTATTACTGTGTTAAGAATGAAACTAAATTAACATAAGCTTGACACGGTACACATCCTTTAGTCTGTGACCTATTAAGTTGTCATCCACTACAATGTGGCTTATCTACACAACACTATTCATTAAAGTGAAATGAAATGTAGTCGCATAATTCAGTTTCATTGATCTCTTATAATTGTTGTTCTAATAATTTAAATCGAGGTATGTATTAAGAAACTTAAAAGAAATCAAAGTCTAGCAAGGCGGAATGTAGGAGTTAGTCAAATAGCTATATAAGAATATTGACTGACACGAACAAAACATCGTAAAATTTACCAGTCATTTAAAATAAATATCAATTACAGAATAATGAAAGTCATTACAATTTTCAATAAAGATCTAATTATCCTAATTTTCATAGTAATTACTAACACAGTTTAGGTATTAAGAGTTGTTTGTTGATAATAATGTAATAATTCTATTTCATTAATTTATCTAGAACAGTGTGATTTGCTAAAAGGATAGTTATATTTACGTTTATAATGAATATTTAGTTTTCTAAAACATTATATCTAAAATGATATTTCATTAATATTATAATACTAATATTTCAGGTAATTCGATGATTTACTGCTGTTATTCTTATAAATTTTAATATAATAATAACCTTTTACGCTGTTCTTGTTACATAAATCTAATCATTGTTAAAATAACAATGATTTAAATTATAATATTCAGTCGATTAGTAAATAGATTATTTTTTTGTCTATTAACTTAACATACAAAAATATGTAACAATACTAAAAATATATATCTAATGACGGTTTAATAACGTAACTTTAAAAAGCAGAAAAAAATATTTTTTGCATAGTTGGTTTTTTATTTTTTTTTTAATTTTTATTTTTTATTTTTTATTTTTTATTTAATTTTTATATACATTAAAGCCTATTTTAGGATACATCTATTTTGTGAATGTGAATGAAACAACTGACTTTACTAATTGAATTGTATAATTCGCACCAGTATGTAAGTACACCAACTTTTTTTAGTCGCTTCTTGTAATAATAGAATAAAATACTTTTAATTATTAAATAAACAAGGTTTAATACCTACAAAATTTTTAACAAAAAATTATAAATCCGTTTACTATTTATTATAAGTAAATTATATTTCCAGAACGCTTTTATGATATAAAATCCTGTGACATTAATTTAAGTTAATTTAATTTCAGTTCAACAACTGTACTCATAAATATAACAGGGTATTGTTATTCTCTGAATCCTGTTTTATTATCGAAGCGATTACTTTTCCTCATTCATAGTCCAAACATTCAGAACATAAATATTATTGATATAAAATATGTTTTACGACTCTGTTTTTTAATTTAAACTATATACCCATTTATTTTATTAAGACTTTAGAAAATGAAGTCACGGATTACCATAAGTCAAAGAAAACTAATTTAGGGTGGAAATAACTTAATTCAGAAATCTATATATATTTTTTTCTAAAGTACAACCCTATTACTATTGGTTTTGCATCACCTCACATTTGAATACTACTAAAACTAATGAAAATTTAAAAAAAACATTTTAAATACGGAAATGTATAGGTATAACATGTTGTGTTAAATTTTCATTACATTACATTAATATTCAACTATTAATTTTAGAAGAAAAACTTCAAGAGCCGAATATTCTTTTATAAGTACTTTCAAGAAATACCTATTACTTCATGTAAAATTATATCTATTAAAATTGTAATTACGTCCTTGCACTACGTAACTGAAATATGTTGTCTTTCATATAATAACATTTGTCAATAGTAGATATCAACAATAGACAAATAACACTAACAATTAATTATTATGTATATTAATTAATAATGTAATTTATTAATTATATGAGGTTTGAATGTGTAAAATACAAACCTTAATAATATATACCGGAGTAATCACTATTAAAGATAAAAGAGTTTTTTTACAGTTAATTAATCAGTCTATTCATTTAAACTAGAGTACTGCAGTCACTAGACACTAGACATAATAAATTGTCGTCTTCGTGTCTGCGGCGCCCGACGCGGCGTTGGAAGAACCTTGTGATGCTTTTAGTTAGTTATTTGTAAGTTTCTTCAATGTTTTACAGAAGAGTTGCAAACTTTGTCAATTAACACTTCAAATTAATGTAGCACTTTTAGGATTGTACATATTTAACTATAAAGTTATTTAAATAAGACTGAAGGCTAAGGAGTAAGATTAAATTTTACTTTAGTTTATTTAGTAGATGGTCAACATTATCAGTTAGTTTAGAAATGAATTCTAGTGATTGCCAACCCTTGTAAGAAAGTTTGTTAATGTAACAAATCATTAAAATTTTGAAACTTTATTAATGTTCTTGTAGTCTTTAAAATTTTACAATAAATTAAACTTTATAATACTTTAGTTATATTTACAATACTTTTTTTTTATATATTAAAAATTAAAAATCCTTTTAAACTAATGGTCTTGCCTCTTTGTATATAATAAGAAAATGATTAGTAATTGTTTTTAGGATGAGTATTACTGTGTTAAGAATGAAACTAAATTAACATAAGCTTGACACGGTACACATCCTTTAGTCTGTGACCTATTAAGTTGTCATCCACTACAATGTGGCTTATCTACACAACACTATTCATTAAAGTGAAATGAAATGTAGTCGCATAATTCAGTTTCATTGATCTCTTATAATTGTTGTTCTAATAATTTAAATCGAGGTATGTATTAAGAAACTTAAAAGAAATCAAAGTCTAGCAAGGCGGAATGTAGGAGTTAGTCAAATAGCTATATAAGAATATTGACTGACACGAACAAAACATCGTAAAATTTACCAGTCATTTAAAATAAATATCAATTACAGAATAATGAAAGTCATTACAATTTTCAATAAAGATCTAATTATCCTAATTTTCATAGTAATTACTAACACAGTTTAGGTATTAAGAGTTGTTTGTTGATAATAATGTAATAATTCTATTTCATTAATTTATCTAGAACAGTGTGATTTGCTAAAAGGATAGTTATATTTACGTTTATAATGAATATTTAGTTTTCTAAAACATTATATCTAAAATGATATTTCATTAATATTATAATACTAATATTTCAGGTAATTCGATGATTTACTGCTGTTATTCTTATAAATTTTAATATAATAATAACCTTTTACGCTGTTCTTGTTACATAAATCTAATCATTGTTAAAATAACAATGATTTAAATTATAATATTCAGTCGATTAGTAAATAGATTATTTTTTTGTCTATTAACTTAACATACAAAAATATGTAACAATACTAAAAATATATATCTAATGACGGTTTAATAACGTAACTTTAAAAAGCAGAAAAAAATATTTTTTGCATAGTTGGTTTTTTATTTTTTTTTTAATTTTTATTTTTTATTTTTTATTTTTTATTTAATTTTTATATACATTAAAGCCTATTTTAGGATACATCTATTTTGTGAATGTGAATGAAACAACTGACTTTACTAATTGAATTGTATAATTCGCACCAGTATGTAAGTACACCAACTTTTTTTAGTCGCTTCTTGTAATAATAGAATAAAATACTTTTAATTATTAAATAAACAAGGTTTAATACCTACAAAATTTTTAACAAAAAATTATAAATCCGTTTACTATTTATTATAAGTAAATTATATTTCCAGAACGCTTTTATGATATAAAATCCTGTGACATTAATTTAAGTTAATTTAATTTCAGTTCAACAACTGTACTCATAAATATAACAGGGTATTGTTATTCTCTGAATCCTGTTTTATTATCGAAGCGATTACTTTTCCTCATTCATAGTCCAAACATTCAGAACATAAATATTATTGATATAAAATATGTTTTACGACTCTGTTTTTTAATTTAAACTATATACCCATTTATTTTATTAAGACTTTAGAAAATGAAGTCACGGATTACCATAAGTCAAAGAAAACTAATTTAGGGTGGAAATAACTTAATTCAGAAATCTATATATATTTTTTTCTAAAGTACAACCCTATTACTATTGGTTTTGCATCACCTCACATTTGAATACTACTAAAACTAATGAAAATTTAAAAAAAACATTTTAAATACGGAAATGTATAGGTATAACATGTTGTGTTAAATTTTCATTACATTACATTAATATTCAACTATTAATTTTAGAAGAAAAACTTCAAGAGCCGAATATTCTTTTATAAGTACTTTCAAGAAATACCTATTACTTCATGTAAAATTATATCTATTAAAATTGTAATTACGTCCTTGCACTACGTAACTGAAATATGTTGTCTTTCATATAATAACATTTGTCAATAGTAGATATCAACAATAGACAAATAACACTAACAATTAATTATTATGTATATTAATTAATAATGTAATTTATTAATTATATGAGGTTTGAATGTGTAAAATACAAACCTTAATAATATATACCGGAGTAATCACTATTAAAGATAAAAGAGTTTTTTTACAGTTAATTAATCAGTCTATTCATTTAAACTAGAGTACTGCAGTCACTAGACACTAGACATAATAAATTGTCGTCTTCGTGTCTGCGGCGCCCGACGCGGCGTTGGAAGAACCTTGTGATGCTTTTAGTTAGTTATTTGTAAGTTTCTTCAATGTTTTACAGAAGAGTTGCAAACTTTGTCAATTAACACTTCAAATTAATGTAGCACTTTTAGGATTGTACATATTTAACTATAAAGTTATTTAAATAAGACTGAAGGCTAAGGAGTAAGATTAAATTTTACTTTAGTTTATTTAGTAGATGGTCAACATTATCAGTTAGTTTAGAAATGAATTCTAGTGATTGCCAACCCTTGTAAGAAAGTTTGTTAATGTAACAAATCATTAAAATTTTGAAACTTTATTAATGTTCTTGTAGTCTTTAAAATTTTACAATAAATTAAACTTTATAATACTTTAGTTATATTTACAATACTTTTTTTTTATATATTAAAAATTAAAAATCCTTTTAAACTAATGGTCTTGCCTCTTTGTATATAATAAGAAAATGATTAGTAATTGTTTTTAGGATGAGTATTACTGTGTTAAGAATGAAACTAAATTAACATAAGCTTGACACGGTACACATCCTTTAGTCTGTGACCTATTAAGTTGTCATCCACTACAATGTGGCTTATCTACACAACACTATTCATTAAAGTGAAATGAAATGTAGTCGCATAATTCAGTTTCATTGATCTCTTATAATTGTTGTTCTAATAATTTAAATCGAGGTATGTATTAAGAAACTTAAAAGAAATCAAAGTCTAGCAAGGCGGAATGTAGGAGTTAGTCAAATAGCTATATAAGAATATTGACTGACACGAACAAAACATCGTAAAATTTACCAGTCATTTAAAATAAATATCAATTACAGAATAATGAAAGTCATTACAATTTTCAATAAAGATCTAATTATCCTAATTTTCATAGTAATTACTAACACAGTTTAGGTATTAAGAGTTGTTTGTTGATAATAATGTAATAATTCTATTTCATTAATTTATCTAGAACAGTGTGATTTGCTAAAAGGATAGTTATATTTACGTTTATAATGAATATTTAGTTTTCTAAAACATTATATCTAAAATGATATTTCATTAATATTATAATACTAATATTTCAGGTAATTCGATGATTTACTGCTGTTATTCTTATAAATTTTAATATAATAATAACCTTTTACGCTGTTCTTGTTACATAAATCTAATCATTGTTAAAATAACAATGATTTAAATTATAATATTCAGTCGATTAGTAAATAGATTATTTTTTTGTCTATTAACTTAACATACAAAAATATGTAACAATACTAAAAATATATATCTAATGACGGTTTAATAACGTAACTTTAAAAAGCAGAAAAAAATATTTTTTGCATAGTTGGTTTTTTATTTTTTTTTTAATTTTTATTTTTTATTTTTTATTTTTTATTTAATTTTTATATACATTAAAGCCTATTTTAGGATACATCTATTTTGTGAATGTGAATGAAACAACTGACTTTACTAATTGAATTGTATAATTCGCACCAGTATGTAAGTACACCAACTTTTTTTAGTCGCTTCTTGTAATAATAGAATAAAATACTTTTAATTATTAAATAAACAAGGTTTAATACCTACAAAATTTTTAACAAAAAATTATAAATCCGTTTACTATTTATTATAAGTAAATTATATTTCCAGAACGCTTTTATGATATAAAATCCTGTGACATTAATTTAAGTTAATTTAATTTCAGTTCAACAACTGTACTCATAAATATAACAGGGTATTGTTATTCTCTGAATCCTGTTTTATTATCGAAGCGATTACTTTTCCTCATTCATAGTCCAAACATTCAGAACATAAATATTATTGATATAAAATATGTTTTACGACTCTGTTTTTTAATTTAAACTATATACCCATTTATTTTATTAAGACTTTAGAAAATGAAGTCACGGATTACCATAAGTCAAAGAAAACTAATTTAGGGTGGAAATAACTTAATTCAGAAATCTATATATATTTTTTTCTAAAGTACAACCCTATTACTATTGGTTTTGCATCACCTCACATTTGAATACTACTAAAACTAATGAAAATTTAAAAAAAACATTTTAAATACGGAAATGTATAGGTATAACATGTTGTGTTAAATTTTCATTACATTACATTAATATTCAACTATTAATTTTAGAAGAAAAACTTCAAGAGCCGAATATTCTTTTATAAGTACTTTCAAGAAATACCTATTACTTCATGTAAAATTATATCTATTAAAATTGTAATTACGTCCTTGCACTACGTAACTGAAATATGTTGTCTTTCATATAATAACATTTGTCAATAGTAGATATCAACAATAGACAAATAACACTAACAATTAATTATTATGTATATTAATTAATAATGTAATTTATTAATTATATGAGGTTTGAATGTGTAAAATACAAACCTTAATAATATATACCGGAGTAATCACTATTAAAGATAAAAGAGTTTTTTTACAGTTAATTAATCAGTCTATTCATTTAAACTAGAGTACTGCAGTCACTAGACACTAGACATAATAAATTGTCGTCTTCGTGTCTGCGGCGCCCGACGCGGCGTTGGAAGAACCTTGTGATGCTTTTAGTTAGTTATTTGTAAGTTTCTTCAATGTTTTACAGAAGAGTTGCAAACTTTGTCAATTAACACTTCAAATTAATGTAGCACTTTTAGGATTGTACATATTTAACTATAAAGTTATTTAAATAAGACTGAAGGCTAAGGAGTAAGATTAAATTTTACTTTAGTTTATTTAGTAGATGGTCAACATTATCAGTTAGTTTAGAAATGAATTCTAGTGATTGCCAACCCTTGTAAGAAAGTTTGTTAATGTAACAAATCATTAAAATTTTGAAACTTTATTAATGTTCTTGTAGTCTTTAAAATTTTACAATAAATTAAACTTTATAATACTTTAGTTATATTTACAATACTTTTTTTTTATATATTAAAAATTAAAAATCCTTTTAAACTAATGGTCTTGCCTCTTTGTATATAATAAGAAAATGATTAGTAATTGTTTTTAGGATGAGTATTACTGTGTTAAGAATGAAACTAAATTAACATAAGCTTGACACGGTACACATCCTTTAGTCTGTGACCTATTAAGTTGTCATCCACTACAATGTGGCTTATCTACACAACACTATTCATTAAAGTGAAATGAAATGTAGTCGCATAATTCAGTTTCATTGATCTCTTATAATTGTTGTTCTAATAATTTAAATCGAGGTATGTATTAAGAAACTTAAAAGAAATCAAAGTCTAGCAAGGCGGAATGTAGGAGTTAGTCAAATAGCTATATAAGAATATTGACTGACACGAACAAAACATCGTAAAATTTACCAGTCATTTAAAATAAATATCAATTACAGAATAATGAAAGTCATTACAATTTTCAATAAAGATCTAATTATCCTAATTTTCATAGTAATTACTAACACAGTTTAGGTATTAAGAGTTGTTTGTTGATAATAATGTAATAATTCTATTTCATTAATTTATCTAGAACAGTGTGATTTGCTAAAAGGATAGTTATATTTACGTTTATAATGAATATTTAGTTTTCTAAAACATTATATCTAAAATGATATTTCATTAATATTATAATACTAATATTTCAGGTAATTCGATGATTTACTGCTGTTATTCTTATAAATTTTAATATAATAATAACCTTTTACGCTGTTCTTGTTACATAAATCTAATCATTGTTAAAATAACAATGATTTAAATTATAATATTCAGTCGATTAGTAAATAGATTATTTTTTTGTCTATTAACTTAACATACAAAAATATGTAACAATACTAAAAATATATATCTAATGACGGTTTAATAACGTAACTTTAAAAAGCAGAAAAAAATATTTTTTGCATAGTTGGTTTTTTATTTTTTTTTTAATTTTTATTTTTTATTTTTTATTTTTTATTTAATTTTTATATACATTAAAGCCTATTTTAGGATACATCTATTTTGTGAATGTGAATGAAACAACTGACTTTACTAATTGAATTGTATAATTCGCACCAGTATGTAAGTACACCAACTTTTTTTAGTCGCTTCTTGTAATAATAGAATAAAATACTTTTAATTATTAAATAAACAAGGTTTAATACCTACAAAATTTTTAACAAAAAATTATAAATCCGTTTACTATTTATTATAAGTAAATTATATTTCCAGAACGCTTTTATGATATAAAATCCTGTGACATTAATTTAAGTTAATTTAATTTCAGTTCAACAACTGTACTCATAAATATAACAGGGTATTGTTATTCTCTGAATCCTGTTTTATTATCGAAGCGATTACTTTTCCTCATTCATAGTCCAAACATTCAGAACATAAATATTATTGATATAAAATATGTTTTACGACTCTGTTTTTTAATTTAAACTATATACCCATTTATTTTATTAAGACTTTAGAAAATGAAGTCACGGATTACCATAAGTCAAAGAAAACTAATTTAGGGTGGAAATAACTTAATTCAGAAATCTATATATATTTTTTTCTAAAGTACAACCCTATTACTATTGGTTTTGCATCACCTCACATTTGAATACTACTAAAACTAATGAAAATTTAAAAAAAACATTTTAAATACGGAAATGTATAGGTATAACATGTTGTGTTAAATTTTCATTACATTACATTAATATTCAACTATTAATTTTAGAAGAAAAACTTCAAGAGCCGAATATTCTTTTAAAAGTACTTTCAAGAAATACCTATTACTTCATGTAAAATTATATCTATTAAAATTGTAATTACGTCCTTGCACTACGTAACTGAAATATGTTGTCTTTCATATAATAACATTTGTCAATAGTAGATATCAACAATAGACAAATAACACTAACAATTAATTATTATGTATATTAATTAATAATGTAATTTATTAATTATATGAGGTTTGAATGTGTAAAATACAAACCTTAATAATATATACCGGAGTAATCACTATTAAAGATAAAAGAGTTTTTTTACAGTTAATTAATCAGTCTATTCATTTAAACTAGAGTACTGCAGTCACTAGACACTAGACATAATAAATTGTCGTCTTCGTGTCTGCGGCGCCCGACGCGGCGTTGGAAGAACCTTGTGATGCTTTTAGTTAGTTATTTGTAAGTTTCTTCAATGTTTTACAGAAGAGTTGCAAACTTTGTCAATTAACACTTCAAATTAATGTAGCACTTTTAGGATTGTACATATTTAACTATAAAGTTATTTAAATAAGACTGAAGGCTAAGGAGTAAGATTAAATTTTACTTTAGTTTATTTAGTAGATGGTCAACATTATCAGTTAGTTTAGAAATGAATTCTAGTGATTGCCAACCCTTGTAAGAAAGTTTGTTAATGTAACAAATCATTAAAATTTTGAAACTTTATTAATGTTCTTGTAGTCTTTAAAATTTTACAATAAATTAAACTTTATAATACTTTAGTTATATTTACAATACTTTTTTTTTATATATTAAAAATTAAAAATCCTTTTAAACTAATGGTCTTGCCTCTTTGTATATAATAAGAAAATGATTAGTAATTGTTTTTAGGATGAGTATTACTGTGTTAAGAATGAAACTAAATTAACATAAGCTTGACACGGTACACAGCCTTTAGTCTGTGACCTATTAAGTTGTCATCCACTACAATGTGGCTTATCTACACAACACTATTCATTAAAGTGAAATGAAATGTAGTCGCATAATTCAGTTTCATTGATCTCTTATAATTGTTGTTCTAATAATTTAAATCGAGGTATGTATTAAGAAACTTAAAAGAAATCAAAGTCTAGCAAGGCGGAATGTAGGAGTTAGTCAAATAGCTATATAAGAATATTGACTGACACGAACAAAACATCGTAAAATTTACCAGTCATTTAAAATAAATATCAATTACAGAATAATGAAAGTCATTACAATTTTCAATAAAGATCTAATTATCCTAATTTTCATAGTAATTACTAACACAGTTTAGGTATTAAGAGTTGTTTGTTGATAATAATGTAATAATTCTATTTCATTAATTTATCTAGAACAGTGTGATTTGCTAAAAGGATAGTTATATTTACGTTTATAATGAATATTTAGTTTTCTAAAACATTATATCTAAAATGATATTTCATTAATATTATAATACTAATATTTCAGGTAATTCGATGATTTACTGCTGTTATTCTTATAAATTTCAATATAATAATAACCTTTTACGCTGTTCTTGTTACATAAATCTAATCATTGTTAAAATAACAATGAACTGAACCATATTCAATCGATTAGTAAATAGATTATTTTTTTGTCTATAAACTTAACATATAAAAATATGTAACAATACTAAAAATATATATTATCTAATGACAGTTTAATTTATTAATAATACTAAGAATTATTAAGTTTCAAAAACATATTGAACAGATATATTAAATGTTATCAGCAAAATAAAATATTTTAAAATAATGTCATAAACTTGACTTAGTTTAATTTCTATTTTTGTTGCCGATAATTCTATGATATAGGTATCCGTAATCAAAGCTGATATAAAACCAAATAAAAACGCACACATACATATAAGAACATCTTTGTTAATGGGGCTACTTATATTTGTTCCATTCTTTCATGAATACTGCTGAAAAACCATCATTTAGGAAGTTAATTTCGAAAAAAGAACAAATTTCCAAATTAATTGCCGTAGCTAACGGGAAGTATGCGGAAGTTTTATTAATATTTACTTTCAAGCAATTGTTTAACACTTGGATTAAACTTGTAAAATTTAAATAAATAAAACTGCTTTTATCCAACTCTATTATATTATTATTATAGAGTAATTCGCATTGCTAGCAATATAAACACTAAATATAATAGGTTTCGTAAGCATTGGTAGTTATGTTATATTGTAAACTTTTTATTGTTTCTTGTATTTATTTTTTTCGCAAATATCTTTTAAAAATATATTTTAAATAACTTTATTTTTTTTCTTATTACCTTTAATGTTTATACATATTATAATTTTTATTTAAGTCTCGGCATTTGAAACCGATGAATACTATTTTTAATTACCTCGTAGATTATATTTATATATGATATAAAATAAATTTGAAAAAAAATCACTAAAAAAAAATATCGTAAAAAAAATAAAAAGATAGGTGAATGAAAATTATTAGCTTAAAGTGAAATTAATTATCGAAAAACATAAACACTAGGTGGTGATTGTTATTAAAGTCAGAAATTGTGATTTTGAAGCTAATTACAATTTAAATACTTTGTGAGATTGTTAGATAAAATATTTACAACAATAATTAATTTTAATCCGATTTCTGCAACCGATTTCCGATATCGCACTGAACGCTACAACCTACATTATCTCTTCTACCTGCATGTGTTATTTTATTGTAATATTGCTACATATAGGATTATCATATAGTAATTTGGTATGTAGGTAAAATAAAGATATTATTTATGTAACTAAATAATTCCCTTGACAATAATTATGCGAAATATTGTTGTTACAATTAGATTTCATAATTTAGAGGAATTTAGAACTATATACAATTCTTATTACTGGTATATTATTAAAATAGTAAAATATATTGATTTGACAAACTATCAGAAGATATCCTTAAGATATTCAATTATTATATTTACATATTTATTTATATTCTTTATTGTATACCACAAAAAAAAAAATAATAATTACAAATAAAAACAGGGTAAATACAAAAGGCGCTTTCTTCATTAATACACTTTCTTAATAAATACACATTAATACATAAACGTTATATACATATAATTATATACATTACATATTAATTAATAAACTAAACAATAAAAATTAAAATTTATACAGTGCTTATACATAATAGAGAATTAATTATACACATAAGTAATAAACTTAATAATAATATTAAATAATAATTATAATAAAAATAAGTCGTTTTAGTTTTTTCCTGATAAATAATATTCCTTTACAGATTTTTAAATATAGGCAATGATTTAGATTTTCTAATAAAGAGAGAGAGAGAAAGATGGACCGTAAAAGAGTTGTTGAAAAGTTTTGAGTTATGAGCTGGCATTCGTATAATTAAAAGTTTTGATGATCGTTCATCAGCCGGATCGTACATCATCTAATTCTGTAAACCATAAATGTGTGAAATAAGATTGTTTCAAATATATTGAGGAATTTAAAAATGTTTTGTACTACTACATGGTTATTATCCGAGATTTAATGATGTTTAAATTTGTGAATATAACCAAACTCCAAAAGCTACTGTTGGCGCTTCTGTCGCTTTTATTTTGTTATAAATATGGCTTTAAGGCACTATTTAAGGTAATCTGTGTTGGAGAGTTGGAAAGATAAGTGATTTTAATACTTATAGTGTTTATAATATACATGTGTATTAAATGTTATATTTTTTTGTGTTATTGTGTTGAGTTATTTAGTAGTTGTGATTAGACAAGTACATGGTAATATTTATATTACCTACTATTTTTGTTATATTCATGTACATGTATTATAGTCATTTTGTCATATTAAATATATTATTTAATGCTTTCTTTTCTTTAAACTTATCCTGATATTTAATTAACATATTGAAGTAGCTTGATTAAATACCTTATACTGTAATACTTTAGTATTCTTTATTTGTAGAATCTTGTAACATCCAACACATGCATAACGTTCCTCAATACTACGGATCTATAAAGAACTACCAAGATAAAAAATAAACGATATAATCTATAACAATTATATATTTCAATTTCATTTTATATGACCAATTGTTATATTCATTCAAATGAAATTTAAAATAGTTAACCTGAACCATTTATCGCGAATTATTTTATAAATCCCATGTAACACTAAACTTGTAGACGTATTTTACCATTACACAAAACAAAATGGGTTTTTGTTGTCACGATATCCTGTTTAAATAATAATTAATGTTATTTCATACTTTGGTTGGTTCATAAAAAAAATTATATCCATACTTGAATCTTCAAATTCGTAGAATATACCTAAATATAGGATTAATTTTGTTTATAATAAACTAATAAATATCACAAACATGTAAGTTTATACTACTCCGCACCACAGCGAGCTTTTATGGACGACTGATCCTGTAGATGCGAATCTAAACAGGGATATCAGCACTGGCACTCTGCTATCTCAGTTAAGCCCGTAGAGTGTACGAAATGTATTTTTGTAGGTAAATATATATACGAGTACTACCTTTGCAATGTATTACTGAATACACACAAAATGTAAAGTAGTATCTATGTGGTAAAGAGTGTAACTTCTACTGAGTTATACTCTTTCAGAATTCAGTTTTTGTACATCAAACAAAAATATTAAATTTAATCAGATTATTGTAATCTAAGAAAATAAACATTGTATCTGAAATCAATTCGATGGGAATATCTAATGAGCAATGAAAATACAATAATGACAAATTTTGAAAAAAAAAAAAAAGCGTGCGAACGATAAATCACCGCAAGTAGCGACCCATTCTTCATTCTCCATATTTGAGTAAGCCACCAGTCAACAACGTCCGTCCGTCCGAAATACCCCTTTCAAGGTAAAATACAGATACCTACAAAAAAGAGCCTCTGTCTACCTCAAAGGTCTACAAAGCTTTTTTTATTTACCTCGTTTGCCATTAGGTGACCTCGTTTGCGATTCTATTAGAAATTGTTACTTGCGGTATCGTTGAGCAGTGTTAGGTATCACTGTCCGATCTGAAAATACCCCTTAAAGTAGTATATTTATTATTTTGGTGGTGCGTGAAATAAATGTGTCTTGAAAACCGCACTGTAATTAATCACCACAAAACAAATTATGGTGCTGGGAATGTAGCTGTTGAATCGCAGAGAGAGCATATCAGGCAACAGAAATCATATCAGCTCTCAGCTCAGTAGTTTATTCAGTAGTTACAATTTGTCCAACATAAGCAAACATCAAAGTCAAAGAACTAATTAAACATAAGAATGTTAGCTTTTATACATGTGGAAGTTTGGTTTTGACTAAAAATAAAGATATAAGTTGGTGATTTGACTAAAACAATTGAATCTCCGTATAGAAGTTTAATTGATAAAATAAATGTAATATTGGATACTGATTTGACTAAGAATAAAGATATATATAAATCGCAGCTCGGCATTGTGAAATTAGGAGTACAAGTTGTGTGGTGGTGCTATTGTGATAAAAGTGTAACAGATACTATAAAACGCTGATTGTGTGATTTAGAGACTAAGTTGTGTAACAGAAATAGTATAATCAAGTGTTACAGTGATAGTAAAGAGTTTAAATAGTAAACAGTTTAGTGTATTTGTGAGCAGTGCCGGTAAAGTATTTTAAATAATAGAACTACTGTCATTGCTGATTCTTTGCGGTAAGAGAGCTTTAATAAGAGTATAATTGAACGTGCCAAAGAGTAGGTCCATGGAGAATAACCGGCAAGAAAGTCCATAGATATTCCTTTAACTTACCGAAAAGAAAACTTGAATTATATTTTGCCCCTACTTTAAGAAGGGCTTAAAGTATTCGTATTTTAAGCATTCAAAATATTGCTTATTATATAATGCCTAAACTTTGAACCAAAAGTGGCAACAGACAACACCCCGAAAGTAAGACAGTAAAGCAATATATCAAAATTGTGAACAAGTTAACAATTGCCAGATATCCCTGTCTTCGACGTGGTTCTCAGTACTATATTGATCTTTAGCTATAATTATTTAGTATATTTTAGTAATAAATTTTAGCAACCAAATTTAAAAAGCCATAATTAATATTTTGTTGTGTTAGTGAGTTTAAACTTCGAAGTTATTTTTTTAAGATTATATCTAGTCTTTACTTTATACTAGCTGTTGCACGTGATTACATCCATGTAGACTATGTATGTACTTAACTGTATAAATATTATTTTTACAGTCTACGTGGACGTAGTCACGGGCAACAGCTAGTAAATAATAAATCATTTAATAAAAGTAGCCTAAATTACTCCTTATTAAATCAGATGTTTGCAACTGGAAGTCACGTCAAAATTAGTTCAGCCGTTTCAAATATTAGCATGTACAATCAGACAGACAGTCAGATCGACAAAAATTGATAAAAAAATAATTTTGGTATATGTACCGTGTACACATCTATATGCAGTTACTCAAAAAAGATTATTTCAATATTACAAACAGACATTTCAATTTTATTTATTTGTATTTAACAAGTCGTTTGAATAAATGCAAAATTTTTAGAGACGTACGTTATATTTTCTAAAATATAAATTAAGGAAGGAATAAGTATCGCAGAGTCTTTAAAAACAATTTAAGTAACACCCGAGGGTTGTGTTATGGCCCAAACAGCTCGAACTGATCTCTTTTGTAAAATAAATATTGATTCAACGTCTATCTCTGAACCAGAGCAGAATACCGCAAGACATAATACTATATAAGTATGCAAAGTAAACCGACCTAGTGGCGATATCGGGTAGCTCTCTAATTTTCCTAGCAACATTTGCTAAGAAACTAAAACGATTAGTTAATGTATAACATATATGTTTATAATAATTTCTAGGCAAAACAATCAGAATTTTTTAAGCCAGTAGGTTAATTTAAATAACACAGATATACGATTCCCTTTAGGAATCTAACAATGTGTTCAAAATTTAAAATATATACATATTCCAAATTGAATGGCAAATAAAATATTTAATTAACATTTAAAATAAACTAATAATATATCTACAAAGTTTCGTGTTTACCTTATAGGACTATTGCCTAGCCTATAATTGCCTAGAATAGTATATCATGAAGTTGAACTTTCTGGTCGATAGATGGCGCTGTGTGAAATTACACCGCGATATGTTTATGTCTGCCTGAAAATACCTACTTGATTGTTCCTATATACTATTTCTCTACAAAAAAAGGGGATACAGCACCTGTAGTCTGTACCCTTTCCATTATTGGCGATTTAATCAAGGCCATACATAGATTACATACATTGTAAACAGAGTTATAAGCATTAATTTTGTAGTGTCGTTAGGATCAAAGAGATGGCGTTAGTATATTGTTACATCGCGCTATCATTCTAGCGACGCAAAATGATATACGTCATTGAGTGAATATTTCAATTCGTGCCTCAATCTATTGAGTAAGGAAATTATTGGGCCTTGGTAACTCTCGGCTATGTCCTAATAGGGCGATTGTATTTTTGAAGGGCACAGGTCGTCCCTTCGAGTCGTGGGCCTACTTTGCACATGATTCGGGTGAAGCGATCTACCCTCGTAAACTTGTTATACCTGGGGCTCTTCAAGACTCTACCTTCGGTAGAGACGATGTTGCATGATAGTTGTACGATAAATAATAAAATAATATTATGTAGTCTTACGAATGGGTAAATTATCGTTGTCTTGAGTCAAATTTAAACTACATTTTGGTATCGGATTTCAAAATTGTCTTTTTTAAAACTATGTTTTAGAGTTCGTACCCTAAGGGTAGACATGGAACTTTAATACTAAGACTTCGCGGACCGTCTATCTAAATAGTTGAAGTTGAGTTTATAGCTAAATAGTTGACATTATTACACATATATTTTTGTTGTCACTATAATAAGAAATACTAAAAAAAAATAATAAAATAATTATTTGAGGTGGACTCCCATACAACAGAAGTGATTTTTATGCTTAATATCAATATCGGCAACAGGTAGACGCTTGAAATATTCACAGAAAATTGAGTTATTTATTTATTTTAAAGATAAATAATTAAAATATACTAATATCGACATTTAAGAATACTCTCATAGAAAAAACGGGGGATTTTTTGCTGTTTTTATATACGGACGGAACTCTTTGTGCGCGAATCTGGCTCGCACTTGGCCAGTTTAGTTAGAATTGCAACATAATAATGCACACATATGCTACTTCACGAAAATAAAAAAAAAAATACTTTCTTTTCCATGAATTTGAGTATATTATGTCAAGCTTACAAGATGTAAATGTTACTTTTGTAATTTTTAAATAAAAAAAAAAACAAAAAATAGGTAAATAGGTAAATAAATTTAAATTATTACCATCTTCCATGTTAAATTAAAATCAGGAATTCTTCAATTACTGTACCTTGTTAGTTATTTAGTTAGTTAGTTGTATCCAAATTGATGCGGAGAGCTTCTGCCATGCTGATATGGGAATAGAATTCGGATACGATATTTGAAAGACGCATCGCAAGACGATACCGGATTTTGGATTTCACTACGATTTATAGTTTCAATAAATATAAACAATTTCTATCGTTTATCCTTTTACTCATATTATATACTCATATTAACCGGTATGTTGGTCGAGTGGTTAGCGCAGACAGACGCCTAACGTATAGCGACGCTATGGCTCGGGTTCGATTCCCGACAGAGATAGGCATGTAAGTGATGAGCATAGAGGTCTGTGTTTCTGGGTTTGGTCGTTTATTAAATATATTAGCAGTATTTATATGTGTATTTCTATGTATTTGTATCGTTGTCTAACACTCTCAACACAAGCAAATAATTTGCTTACTTAGAGGTTAGATCAATGTGTGTAATTTATCATGTGATATCATTATCATATTTCTAAGCGCTCAGTGGCAATTCATACCAGTTTTTTTTTAATAAACTTAAATAACTTAAATAAACTAGAACTTTGAAATCCATTTTTGAAGCATTTTTATAGAATTTGATATTGAAACCAAGTAAATTATGATATCATAAAAAATGGTGCATTTGTAGGCAAGTATAATTAGAAAGACCTAGTTAAACCATGACTATCGTAAGCATTTCTAAGGCTTTATTTATGGAGATGGGTAAGTACTAATGAAGACTGTAGGTACGTCTGAGCCAGAAACAATCTAATGAACAATTTCACTAATCATGACATCGTCGCAAATTATGGAAAGAGTACTTTAAAGTTAAATTAATGGATTAATATATTTGATATTTCATTAAAAGTTACATTTAAATGAAATAAATTATGTTATCACATTGTTTATCTTTATTTATTTCTGCTTGAATCAGATTTTTTTTATTATTTTATAAATTTATAAAAGGATGAATAATTATTGAGTTCCTTATAAAGTGATTTAATTTTATTGCGAATACTTAATAAATATATTTCTTTGTGCATTTAGTTACAAAAGGTAATTAAATAATGTCCATATTAATTGAAAAGAACCGACCTCCGCTGAGAATACAATGTTATTTTATGGGAAAAACATACGATGGATTTGATAACGGAATATGTATGTATAAGTTTAAAAATACATACAATAAAAATTAATTAACATCGTCTCTTGAATATCGTCCCGTAGCTCTATAGTCAATACACATTATATAAATATTATTAAGCAATAAATTGAAGATTAAAATATATGTACATATATATTATAATCAATATTCTATTTTCTATAACACTTTTACAAGCTTTTATTTTTTATTGAGTAATAGAATAAAAGTTGCACTTTATTCTCTTATAGATAAGAAGTATTTTCAGGTGTTTAAGTTCATAATATCACCCTGTAATTAAGATGAGGCAGATATCACTTTCATCTTTACAAATTGGATTAAAATTAGTCATCTCACTTCGTTGGCAAAAGTCTTTTACTCTAAGTAGAGAATATTTAAAAGCCCGCTAAGAATATTGCAAGCCGGTGTAGATAAGTGCAAATACACCTTTTTAAATATAATTTGACCTTCAATAATTAAAATTTTTAATTTACATTATAACGAAATATGTTTGAAAAAAACACATTTTTTGACGAAATGTCGTAAACAACGATAAATTATTTATTACAAACACCGCTGACTGAAATTCATACCGGTTTTGGTAGAACATAAACGAAAAAAAACCACGCTCTACCAAAAAATCTACTTTCTCGAGAAGAATTGTAGATGAATGCTACGCATCCAGATAATGAAAGTAGCTTCGTAGACGTAGCGGACGGTGCGATGTTGAAAGTAGAGCGAAATCAATCAAGAGAAAAAAAAAACGGAACTTTTTATGTATCTTTCTCTTAATGCTTTGTCTAAAATAAAAACTCTGTGTTTAAAATAAAAACTCATCACTTTCTTATATTATATTTTATAGCAGATATGATATACGTATAAAATTAGAACATCATTCATGATGACTGATACTTTAAAGCTACAGCTCTTAACATTAATAAGTTACAATATCAGAGATTTTTTCTTAAGTGATTTCTTAAATATTGTTTATCCAACGACAACACAATAATTAAATTTTTTAACATAATTAAATCACATTCAGCTTGGCATATATTCGTTATAGACTGTAGTTAACTTTAACTACAGTTTAACTTTACCTACTGAAGAAAAAAAGGATTAACCAAACAATCTATCATGATTGCATTCTAAACAAGCTGATTACGAGTAATTTCTTAATATTTATTAAAAAGGTTCATTAAAAATACTGACAAGTGGCTAGTTTTGTGTCTATTTATAACAAGATATAGAATAAGCGTCTTTTAGCCAGCATTATATTAAGATGTCCACTCAACAGGTCTCACTCAATTATACCAGTATTATTTCTTTACACAAAAGACTTGTATTGACATCTCTATTTAACTTTCTTATTTAATTTCGTATATGTTTAAGAGATCTTTAGGTTGTTTTATCTTTACAAAACCCCAAAACGTGTAAGTATTTCTAAAACAATTTTTACAATAAATGTCTACAACCAATAAAGTGTCCTGAATTCTAATATAAGGCATATTACTTATACTAGACAACTTTAAACATTGTACATTACTCACTCCTCAGTTTCACTGCAGTAAGTACGAACATAAGACTTTTATATATTTCAGGATGCTGTATTGACGTTCCCATAAACCGCTTGTGTCCCTTGAGTATGTATGTGCGAGATGAACGCAGTATACAGATGTTACATTTAACCAAAATAAACAAAGATATTTTGTCTTGCAGCAGGTTTATTATTTATTGGACATACATAATATGATTTTATTTAATAAAGAGAATAAGGAATTGTAGAGTATTTTTCTTTACATCGAAATGAAATAAGATAGTTTGGATTAATCCAAAGATATCGAAATGAAATAAAATAATCTGAAATCTCAATTTCAAGTCAATACACGTGTTATAATTTTTATTAGGTTTAGCAGAATTTACAATTTACACTAATCATAAAAGAACTAATCACGTAGAAGTAGAACTAATCAAAAGTAGTATAGCTATATTTTTAAACCGATTAACTAATTAATTCATCAAATTGGCCTTGCTCTCCAGATAACCGCGAAACTGACAGTCGCTCGATATGTATAGACTGTATTCTGATACTTGGCGAAGCATTGAGGGGAATGTTCTGGACGAGCGGTGATACTACTAATTTGATTCATGATAAAGGTGCAAACCTGTAGATTTTCATTTCTCAACAGCTTCCTTAATTCCTTAACAATCGAATAAAGTTATACTACTACCCAATATAACTTGTCTAAAACGAGCCTAGAAATTATCGACTAAGAAAAGGGATGGCACTATTTTGACTAAGTCAGATAGGAGACCTGTTTGACTAATCAGTCAGAGAATATCTAGAATACGAATAAAAAATTAAGATACAAAGGAGATGGAGTGAGGCAGGTAGAAGCACTCGCACTGCTATACCACTATCACATCTATTGTAAAATAGTTATTTACACATTATATGAAAACACAAGTAAAAATAACATAATCATAATATAACAAACAAAATAATTTAAAGACGACTTCTAATATAACCTAGGTAATCAGGTTTGAATTAAAATAATTGTTGTTATCGCGTAAGTTAAATGAGCTTACGTGTAAAGTTTCATTTGCTTTTGTAAGTGTAGTGAAGGTGACTCAATGTTGTCTCAGATTGTTTAAGCTCGTGCAAACTGTTCCTGACTCCTGTAGTATTGTTAAGTTTTTAGGGCTATAGAGTAATGAAAACTGCAGTTAAGTACGACCTTTGTTTAATATTAATTAAAAATTAATATAAATGTATAATTTTCAAGAAACGATTATATTAAATTCAAAAAATAAATTATATTAAAAATATGTGTAAATAATCTTATCTTATCTTATCTTGGTTTCTCCCTCACAGTATAACTAGATTAACCAACATTATAATACCGGACGGTCATGTAAAATTTATTATTCTCTCCCGTTTAAAATTATATTTATCTTTATTTATTTATTTTATCCCTAATTACTAAAGAATAATATATTTTTCAACAGATATGTACCGCGATTTAAGCATTTATTATTACTGACCTAATTACGTAAACGGGTATTACTCATAGATCACTCTTCTTAACATTGTATTACTTAAAAATATACTTGGATCTTAAAATCATTTTGAAGTTAAAAAGTAATCTTCATTGCCCTCAAGAAATGTTGGAGCGGCAGTGGTTGAGTAGTTTTAAATATTTAGTTGTGATAGTTGGATTATCCCAAATGAAGTTTAAAAATAGATGCACCCACAAGAGAATGTCTCACGTAACATATTGTCTATATTTAATTTAGTGTAATTTCTCTGAAATTATTATAATCTATGTTGGTTTTACTCCGTCATAATTTTTGTGTTTCTTGGCTGAAGCCAAGTCTCTGAATACTAATGCATCACCTGATATAAAAGAGGGAGTTAATTAAGTTAATTTCTAATTAAATTTAAATATTTAAAAATCTTTACACTATATAAACATTAGGATTCCAATTTTTAAATAAAGTTAAATAGCAAAGTAAGCTTTTTTAATTTTACTTAAACGGTTGTCACTTGCAGGTACAAAAGTTATTTGTCTTTCGAAATTTGTTTCCGTTTTGCTTTAACACTATAAATTGACCACAGTTGTCAGAAAGTATTGATTAAATATTAAAATTTTGAAGTGATATTTGTAAATATATTATCAATAATAGAGGCGATGATTCTGAGAAGAAAACAAATTATGTTCTAAGATGTTATGTCTTAGTATTTTTTTTTGTTATATAAAAGTGATGGTTTAATTTAAACTTTATCCATAATTTCCCAAAGTGCTCAAGTGAGACGACCTAGACGGCCGGTGGTCTATAAACCTCACAATAATGAATTACTCTAATTGTACCGAGGCCAGTTCAATTAAATCTTCAAGCGTATTAAGTGTTCTCGAGGTACACAAAGTGCCTTCAGATATGCTATAAAGTAAGAGACACTGGACACACGAATTTGTAAGTGAATGTAATCAGTGACTTGATAGTTTCAGGTAAAATCTATCATTTAAATTTATACTTCCGGCTATAGGTCATACATTATGCAAGCTGCATTACTAATAATTCTGAAGTGAATATATAATATAGTAATAATATTATATAAATATATAATTATCAAAGAATGCAGTCGTATCTATAATAATAATAATAAAAATGTAAAGTTAACATTTAGGTATATACACTGAAGGTGCTCAAAAAAGATAACAAAAAGTTCATATTTCTTGGAGTCCTAATCTTTCCGTTTGTTTGTTTGCTTGTCTGTGTTGATCATGGTAAAACTAATGGAATCGAAAAAATCTTTGGTTATATTTTATTGCCCGAGGTGGCTAGCGCAACCTTTTTCAGATATAAAAATCTAAAACCTGACGATCTGAATAGTGGATTTTTATATAATTGCTTTAGCATATTGTCTAAGTCAAAATATATTATGTTTATTACCCCTAAATATAGATTATTATTTCTATTTAAAACGATAAAAAAATGGTTTATAAATTCAATACAATATTATATCGATATGGTTTTGTGTATATTTTTATGATGATAGATCATTAGACGGCTGATGAAGCTGCTGGCAACTTGAGGCTTATGGTTATTTTATTAACGAACTAAGTAAATGCTGTAATTTTTATTTAATAAATGCCTGATTGTGATAATTAATTAATTCAGCAGATTAAGAAGTTTTAGTGGACATTCTAATCAAACAGGCGATTTGTTAAAAAAATATTATTTTAAATACGAGTAACACATAAAATATTTCAGTTTCGCATTTTGCTATAATACGTCCTCGTATATACTATTATTTTAATTGAAAATATTTCCTTCTACATTTCATAAATAACATTCGTTTTCGAGATATTAGTAAGGCCCTAAATCACAGTGGACAGTGATTTAGGGCCTTACTAATTAGGTAAAATCATTCTTCTTCACACGGTGAAGAAGGTCCGTCCTTTTAGATCGTAGTAAATTCTCCTTTTTAGGAACAAATGTGATGTACAATAGAAGTTTAAATGTTCTTATTGATTTTATGGTTATTAATAATATAAGATTACACAATATGTCTGCTAGATGAATATGAATATATAAAGTATTTATAAGTATAGACCGTTTGGTCAAATATTTAGAGACCGTAACTACTCAGATGAATCACAATTTAAATGTGTTTCTGTGCTTTATTTGTATTTGTGAAACTTTCTCGAATACAGGGGTGAATAGATATCTATCTACCTCTGCATTTCAGAAGATCAGGATTCTGTTTTAAATAATAGGACACACCACTCAACTTATAAGTTCCTATACATGTACTTGTCTGTGCTCCTATCCACAAGGCTTTTAGAACAATTTAATTTAGACGCCCTTGACGCGGCTTAGTCTATTTACATAAATTGTCAATTCTTGACTTACTGACTTATCAAAAGTCACTTGAAAACTTTCTGAGCACAAACTCTTGAACTTAAGAATATGAAATTTTAGGTAAAGTTTCCCTTTTTTATAATACTTTTGCCATCTTATGGGCGGTTTAACCTTTTAAGAGTTTGCCTAAAATTAAGTTATTTAATAAATTTGATGTAGGTTCAGCTGAAACTAATAAAATACGTGTTTAGTTTTGTTCTTATTCTGTGTAATTTAACTAGTTTGTGATTAACCACTTTAATTATTTTACTATCCCGCCTTCAAAGCCCTTGTAGTGTTATGTCAAAAGATTCTTTTTTTTTTGTTTTATCTTATTTGAATAAAAATATTAACTCTGGTTTATATTTCTAATAACTTTCCTAGAATATATTTTTTTAAATAATGTTTAGATTTGAGAGGATATGTCTAAAAACTATTCATCTTAATAGTAGCTTTATTATCAGCTAGACTTTAAAAACAAAAGAAGTTACCTATATTAAACTTTATATGTTTACCATTTAAGTTTAAATTTATTTATTTATTTATTTATTTAATTCTTTATTGCACAATATACAAAATAAAGCACAAAAGGCGGGCTTAATGCCACAAAGACATTCTCTACCAGCCAACCTTACGAAGTACAGGAGAGGATGTTGGTAGGCGTGCAAAACATAAAAAGTAAAAGAAAAAAAAACAAAAAGAATATTATAAGACTATCTATATATCTAAATCTACATATAAAAAAACATAAAAATAAAAATATAAAAGACATATAATACATACGATATATCCGACATAATATTTAATACATATGAGATATATAACAAATAATGTAGTCTACGTATAAATACTTTATTATTTGAGATAGTGTTCTTTTACTTGGCGTTTGAACGACTCACGACTTGTGGCTTTTCTTATATGTTCCGGTAAGTCGTTCCATAGTTTGACAGCGGTTACACTAAATGAGTTGGACAAGAAACCAGTGTGATGAAGGGGTGTATGGAGCAATAGGTTGCTGGAAGAACGAAGCAATCTGTCATGTACATCCGCTAAAAATGAGAAATTGCATTTTAAATAAACAGGAGTGGAAGGATTAAACAAAATAGAGTAAAGTAAACAAAGAGTCCGTAAGTTTCTTCGTTTACGAACGGGCAACCATTTTAGCTTTGACCTATAGTCGGAGATGTGGTCAAACTTACGTAGTCCGAAAATAAAGCGGATACAGGTATTTAATAGACGATCTAATTTATTTAGGAGAACTTCATTAGCGTCGATATAGCACACATCAGCATAGTCAAGGATAGGTAGCAGTAACAGGTTAACCAATTGTAGTTTTGCCCGATGGGGCAGGAAGTGTTTAAGTTTAAACAGAGAGTGAAAAGTACTATAAAATTTACGTGACAGTTCCTTTAGTTGGTATTGCCAATTAAAAGAACTGTCAAGAAATATTCCTAAATTTTTTACTTGAGGAGAAAAGGGTATTACAATATTGTTATAAGTTACATTTGGTAATGAGTTTTGGTCGATATGGGCTAACTGACGGTAACTACCAATAATGATTGCTTGACACTTACAGGGGTTACAATTTACAAATTTAACAAAAAAAATAAAAAGAAGAGAATATAAAATTTAAAAGAAGGCACAAATAATAATTTAAATAAATGCTGCAAGACAAAATATCTTTGTTTATTTTGGATAAATAACATCTAAATTTATATAAATATAGAATGTAAAAAACCGATACGGGCAGGGATTCGAACCCGCGACTACTGGGAAACCGTCCCGTCGCTCTACCAACTGAGCTACCGTATCGCTGTCCGCCTCGGTGAATTAAGCATTCTATATGTAGCTACGGTACGATACGGTAGCTCAGTTGGTAGAGCGACGGGACGGATTCCCAGTAGTCGCGGGTTCGAATCCCTGCCCGTATCGGTTTTTTACATTCTATATTTATATAAATTTAAATAAGCTTAACATGGCTATACATGTTTAAAAGATATTTTCAAAAATTGATTTCGGTAGTGGCATCTTTTCAATGTTTATCTATACTGCAAAGTTAGAAACATTGGTTAGGATTTTCGAAAGAAGCCTAATAGGTGTCACCACCGTCCCGATAAAGACGATCACATATAGAATGCTTAATTCACCGAGGCGGACAGCGATACGGTAGCTCAGTTGGTAGAGCGACGGGACGGTTTCCCAGTAGTCGCGGGTTCGAATCCCTGCCCGTATCGGTTTTTTTACATTCTATATTTATATAAATTTAAATAAGCTTAACATGGCTATACATGTTTAAAAGATATTTTCAAAAATTGATTTCGGTAGTGGCATCTTTTCAATGTTTATCTATACTGCAAAGTTAGAAACATTGGTTAGGATTTTCGAAAGAAGCCTAATAGGTGTCACCACCGTCCCGATAAAGACGATCACATATAGAATGCTTAATTCACCGAGGCGGACAGCGATACGATAGCTCAGTTGGTAGAGCGACGGGACGGTTTCCCAGTAGTCGCGGGTTCGAATCCCTGCCCGTATCGGTTTTTTACATGCTATATTTATATAAATTTAAATAAGCTTAACATGGCTATACATGTTTAAAAGATATTTTCAAAAATAAATAACATCTGTATACTGCGTTCATCTTGCACATACATACTCAAGGGACCCAAGCGGTTTATGGGAACGTCAATACAGCATCCTGCAATATATTGAAGTCTTAAGTTCGTACTTACTGCAGTGAAACTGAGGAGTGAGGAATGTTCAATGTTTAAAGTTATCTAGTTTAAGTAATATGCCTTATATTAGAATTCAGGACATTTTATTGGTTATAGACATTTATGATATTAATTTGTCTGTGTTCCAGTATTTAGGAAATTATATAGATAATATTTATATATTTCGTGCTTGTCTTGTGCTTTAACAAAAATTACTAAACAGATTACACATTTTTCTTTTATATATTTCACGACTTCAATTCCATAAAAAATTTATGATAGGTGCTCAAACGAATAAAGTAGGGCTAGGATCAAGTAGAAAAGTTCAAGACATAGAAATAACAAAATCTTTTATTCGACAAGACGAAAACAATAATTACCGACTCCACGCGATGAGCCTAGAAATTCAAAACGAATGGGTGACCATAGCAGATTTTTTTATTCCAATAGCTTTGAAGTGGCGCGCCTTAATTTATGATTGGTCCCCAGCATTATTGAAATTCTATCTTAATGCATTCCAAATGACTCTCCCAGATCAAAGTAATTTAGTAAGATGGGGCAAAGGTCAACGAAAAGTCTTGCAACATCTGTGGGGAGGCAATAGAAACCGCGAAACACCTATTAGTAGGGTGTAGGGTACTTCTTGATAAAGGTCAATACTCGCGTCGCCACGACAAGGTATTAGAAATTATACGGGAAGCGGTTAGTCTTTCAGTAGCAATAGCGCGGAAGGGTATAACAACCACCAAACGATCTGTAGAATTCGTAAAAGAAGGCTCCTCCAAAAAATCAAAAGCGAAGCCTTATTCAATATTAGGCGCGGCTCCTGATTGAACTCTCATGATGGACACGTATGAAAAGCATTACAAAATCCCTGGGGATGTTGGTGTTTCGTCATCCAGACCGGACTTATTCCTGTATTCGAAATATCTGAGGCGCGTGATACTTGTGGAGCTTACTGTTCCTTGGGAAACAAAAATCCCAAGGGATCCCACATTCAAGCTCAATAAGTATTACGAACTGACCAACGAACTGATCAGGAATAAATTTATAGTTGGTTTGTACGCGGTAGAAGTGGGAACGAGAGGTATAACAGCGAAATCTCTCTATAGCCTACTTAAAGACCTTGGCCTTTCTAGAACAAGCATCGGTTCATTTCTAGAACGTATTTCAAAGGCGACATTAGTAGGTTCTTTCCAAATTTGGTTAGGTAGGGAGAGGAGTGTGGAGAGTGAAGGTGAGCATTTTTGCGAATAATAAAGGGGCCCCTTAAACCTACTCCTGGGTCGCAAGTCCCACGCACTGCTTGCACTCCTCTCCTTGCAACGCGATGGGCCCGGCACCCGCACGGTGAATCCATGGATTGCTAAGAAGCTTCGTCTCTTCCATACACAATTTTAAATAATATAATAACAATGATTTGACAATACTCTCCATATTTGTTATTGCCTGTCACGTTATTAGATAGCATGTTAACAAAATATATTTATATGTATAAAGGAATCTTAGGCTCAGTTAACGTCTTTATATAATGTATACTAATAGACGCTTATTCCAGTTATATTTAATGGTGTGAGTTGATTACATGGCAATATAATTTTAAATTTGTATTATATTTTATGTCATGTTAAATTGCATCCTATTATTATATCAACACATATAAATACTTACATAAATATTTACCCTGACTAATTCATCAATCATATATATCTGGGTAACAAACTGGTGATTTTGACCACAAGTTTTAGTTGAGATATAGATAATAAAGCCATACAAAACTATTTTAGATGTATGGAAAACTATATTTATATATTTACATACTAAATATTTGATGTGTTAATGGAAAAATATTTATTTTTGGCTTAGTTAACTTCACTAGAAACATTTTAATAGGGCGTTATCAAGCGTTTTTAAAATTCTTAGTTATCTGAGTTTCCCAAGTATTTTTTTTTTTTTTTTTTTTTTTTTACGATCTAGGGCAATGCTTGACTACATTCCACCTGATGGTAAGTGGAATGTAGTCTTAGATGGTAAGGCGCATTGCCCTACCAACCTATTCACTCTTCTCTTGAAGACACCCACATTATATTTGGCCGGAAATACCGACGCAGGCAAATTGTTCCAGTCCTTCGCTGTACGCACTAAAAATGAGGAAGCAAAGCGCTTCGTTCGGACAGGTGGAATGTCCACAACAAAAGGATGGATACCTGCCGTGCGTCGGGACGTCCGGTGATGGAAGGGGGACGGGGGAACTAAGTCGTGTAGTTCCTGCGCACACTCACCAAAATGTATCCTATAGAATACTGAGAGGCTAGCAATTTTACGCCTGTGTTCAAGGCTTTGGAGGTCGGCTTCGACCAATTCGGTATCGCCGATAAGCCTCTTTGCTCGCCTCTCAATTGAGTCCAGAACCGCAAGATGAGACTTTGCGGCACCAGCAAATATGTGTCCACAGTACTCTACACACGACCGGATCTGTGCTTTGTATAAAACAAGAAGCTGTCCCGGTGTAAAGTACTGCCGAACCTTCGCAAGAACGGCAAGCTTTGCTGCAGCTGCTCTTGCTCTGGACTCAATGAACCGACCAAAGTTGAGGTTCGAGGTAATCTCTAAGCCTAACAACTGAAGCCGGTCACTGTATTCCAAGGATACATTCTGGAAAGTAGGAGCCAAGGTGAAAGGGCTCTTTTTGGCAGTGAACAGACACGTCTGCGTTTTGGTGGCGTTGAACTTGACAAGATTGGCATTGCTCCATGCGGAGACTGCCTGAAGTTTGTCATTCAAACGCTGCACCATGGCTTCTCTTTCAGACTGTACTTGATCTCGACTAGCCCGAGTACTCGGCAGATATCTTTCTACAACTGTGCTGTCGTCTGCATACCCATAGATACCGGGCTTCAACAGATCATTAATGTGCAGCAAAAAAAGAGTTGCAGAAAGAACGGACCCCTGAGGCACTCCGGCATTTATTTTCAAGGGTTCCGAGGAACACCCGTCAACAACTACTCGGAAAGATATCTGGCTCAAAAAGTCCGTTACCCAGCCGATCAGACCAGGAGATATACCGTACGCTGAAAGCTTGCTTATAAGGCTCGCATGCCAGACCCTGTCAAATGCCCTCGAGACGTCCAGAGAGACGGCGACCGCTTCTCCGTTCTTCTCGATGGCCTCGCCTAAAATGTGTGTAGCATACACTAAGAGGTACCTACTAAACTCATTATTTAGTTTATTTAACCATTAATCAAAATATTATTTAGTTTATTTAACCATTATCATAGTAAAATGTTTTTATGAAGACAGGTTTCTAATATAAAGTAAATATTTTTTAATAAATAAAATGAATATATCTTAAGTGTCATTTTGCCTAAAGCTTAAAAGAAGACATTATTCTTATTTTCTTTTTATAATGTCACAACTTTAAAAGTTGTGGTTTTAATATTTTGTTAAATTAAATTCTTCTTTTGCTATTTATAAGAAACAATATACCAGATATAAAACCTTAGAATGAATTACGTTACAATTACGATTAATTTGAAAATGGGAATTATTATTAAATTATGGTTTCAAGTTAATTGAGAATAAGTAGATTGATAACAATCATTCTTTTTAGAAACCCTAATGTCAGAAAAGTTTAATTTAGTTTAATATAAAATTGAAGTTTAAATGATCTTAATGTGAACTATTTGTATTACGTACAGGTGTATGTTTGTATAGTCAATAAATAGGTAATGATGAGACCGCACATTTCACACATTCAACTCGAGCCAGGCGAGATGTTCCGTTTCTTTATTCTTTAAAGAATTATTGATTATTGTTATTTTTATGAGATTCCCTTTTTTTTAATAAATGTAAAAGCTACTTACGTAAATAAATTCGAGGTGTGTGTAATAAAATAAAATCGTACACTATAACAATAAATCAATTACCTACAAAGGAACTAGGACAATATGAAAAAAGTAACTATAAGTACGTACTACAAGAATAAGTTTAAAGTAACTATAAAAAACATAGTACACGGTTTAAATTATAAAACATTAAAGTATGAACAAACATTAAACGTAGGAACAAAAAGTATCACAGGACACATGAAATATCGCGTTCAAGAGTTAGCGTGGCAGAAGTAAAACTGACAGTTTAACTGAAGCAACTGATTGCTTGAATCTGAACTGCATATATTTAACTTTACAATACTAATGGTATAAGTTAGGAATGATAAACTATACTAGTACATAATAACATACCTTTCTCACATATTATAAAATATTATGTATCTGTCTGTATTGCGCCTAAATTAGAAAACAGTATTTTTTAACCTTTTCATAGAGAAAAAATATGTTCACGGACTAGATATTTTTATAGGTTTGATAAGATAAGAAAATAATGGTAATTGTTTTATTTACTGTTGAGCGAGATATAAGTGCCATTAAATTGTAAGCTTTTATATAATTGGAGGATAGGTTTTAATCAAAAAATAAAGATATCAGTTGTTGGTTTGACTAAAACATGTAATATTTCTATAGAAATATAATTGACTAAATAAACAATTATATCTAGCCGTTATTAAATAATGTCTACTCAATTTGGATAAAGTGATAATTGACACAGAATTAATCACTTCAACTAGGAATTTTACATAATATCTTCGAAGACTTGGATAATGTAATAAAATAAGTAGGTAGAGCTAAAGACTATAGAAGTATATTTCAATTTGCCTTAAGCATGCCTAAGTATATGTGTAGCAATATTATACTATTATTTGGAAAGTAAGAATGAAATGTTTATTTTCAGAATTAAAATAAAAATTTCATAAATAATAATTCTACGTTAATTAACGTTATTGAAACAATATTAAATTAAGTTCAAGAAAATTCTAAGCTATAACACAAAATAAACACAGAGACCAATAACAATATTTGGTCTCGTTCTATAAAGACTACAATAATAAAATATTTCAAATGAACTGATATGACTTAACTGGGTCATAAATCATAAATATTATTTATTCTCACAAGAAAGGTTCTTGTGACATGTTTAGTTACACACGAGGTTCGACTTTTAACTCTGTTTTTTGCACATTCTCTAATGGTAACTTCATGTTGTTGAACAATATCAACTGTAATAAACCTTTCCTTACAGACAGTGAACTGATTTCTTGCGTAAAGTTGATTTAGAATACCATGCTTAGTTAATAACTTATTCATTCCTTCTGTCTCCTGAAACATTATAACGCGATCTACATCATGAATTTTTACAACTACATTATCACCTGTATTAGCAGCAGAATATTTTACCAAAGATAGAGCTAACATTTTATCTCCTTGCTTTTTCTGAGATCGTCTAACTAATTTTCTGATGTTTCCAATATCTTGTTTCTTTTATTGAGAGCAATTACGATTTCTTGGTCGCTTGGCGTTTTATTTGATGGATCTGTGGTATTTTCTTGGTTTTTGTTATCAAGTTTTCCCGTCAGGTTATCTGGAGTTTCATTTTGCGAATCAATGTTTAAAGTTGTAGTAAGTATTCCTTTCTATTTCTTTATCATCATTAAATACAGCGTTCGTAATATTTCGTTCGATTTCACTCTCCTCATTCAACTGGGTTTTGTCTTCATTCAATATAGATTCCAGCTCTTCTTCTGTTAATAGCCCGACTTTAGCTTTACAGCAAAACATTGCTTCGTAAGGGCTACGATTTATCCCTGCGTGATACGCTCTGTTCCTTATAAATTTAATAATGCGTAATCCTTCAGACCATTTCGTCGTCTTGTTAGATTCCAGCAATGTACAACGCATGTTTTCTACATCTTGGTTAGCCCTTTCAACAGAGCCTTGTGATTGAGTGACTGAGTGTCGGGGTTTACCATGTACGATTTTTAATTCCGGCTACATCACACTGACTTCTTTTACCATTTTGTTAGCAAATTCTGAACCTTTATGCTTTGCAAAATGCTAGATGCTACGAATATGGTAAAAACGTCTAGTAATGGATACGCTATCTCTTCTGCTCGCTTGCTTTTTAAAGAACGCAGCTGCACGAATTTTTTAGGAGATCTTGATACACCATGATGAATATATAATCACCATCACCTTGTAATTGCATATCTATAAAATCAACTTGGCACCTTGAATTAAGATCGTTGCTAATAATTGATTTTACAGCCAGACCTTTTTTTGGAAAACTTTTTTTTTCTGACAAGATTCACACAGATTCAAATATACTGTCACGAGTTCGGCAGTTACATTTTTATATTTTAATTTTAACTCTTTCATCATTCTTTCATCATTCTGACTCTACCGCCGTATCCAATACTAATCTGACAGTCGTGGATTATTTGAAAAGTTTCGTCTAAGTGAGCATAGTACATGATGGGACTTGGGAACCTTCGTTTTTCACAGGAATTATTAGTGCTCTAATTTTTACGACATCGTATCTTGCAAGGCGCTGGTAATCTTCAGGAGTTTTCTTAGTGATTTTGTTCTTTGATTCCTTTACTTCTATAACTAAAGACAAATATATCATAGTAGTAGATAGTATGATAGAAACGTTTTTTAATTTCATCTGCCATCATCAAACAATGATACGAAAGTAAAAACTCGTGGAAATTGTGGCGCAGACAACGCGACCTCTCATTACAAAACGACAGCGAACACTATTTAATATCGTCAGCCACGGCAGCGAGGGACGAAGAGCGAGAAGGGTAACAAGTCAGTTAGCCCGTATTATTTTTATTACTTTGGCTATATTTGAAACTATATTATGAATAATATCTGGATAAAGTGATTAATTTAACACATTGTCTAGTAATATTTTCTATTATATATAATGCCCAGTCATTATGTATAATAGCTATTTAATCACAATGACTATAACTTATACACAAGTCGTCTCCCGGATAAGAGAAGGCAGTGTGTGATTAAGACTTAGTTATGTAACAGAACTAGTATAATAAAGTGTAACAGTGATTGTAAAGAGTGCAAATAGTAAACAGTTTAGTGTGTTTGTGAGCAGTGTAATGAAGTGTTTTAAAGAATAGAACGACTGTCATTGGTGATTCTTAACAGTAAGAGAGTAGTAGTATCAAATCCGCCAATTGTATAATTTTGTACAATAAATAAATAAATATATGACAGATCTTATGGACATTTCTATGGTTGTTATTAGTTCTATTATTAAGTAAGAATGGTATACATAAAGTGCATAATTTTATTATAGAATTAATAATTGATAGTCTAGTTACAAAGGATAAAATAGAAAGCGTATATTACATATTTACACTCTGATGCCAACGACTACGTCTTCCTTTCCAACTCTCAATTTTTCTCTTCTCTGTAACGAATTAAATTAAAAAAATATATACGTCAGGTTTTACATAAATTTGATGTAATATTTGAAGTCTTAAAATTCTGTTTCCGGAAGGAAGGGGAGAGCAGACGTAATCGTTGACAACAGCTACCATTAAATATATGTCCAATAATTAATGGTTCTAATATTGTGCATGGCACCGAACGCTTAGCCCTTCCATAAATCTAATAAGAAACAGAAAAAAAATGTAGGTATTCTTTAATTCTCTTTTCAAATTGTCATAAGTTTTGCCTGTGTCGATACGATTCCTGTCGTTTGCCGAAATCAAATCTGGTTTTAAATCAAATTCCAATTCATATTTTATTTCACTCCGACAAACAAATGCTTAGTTAATTAAAAGTCTATATTATTCGTGCCTCCAATATATATATATTTTTCTTGTTCATGATAGAAAGTGCACGCTCCTTAGTATTATCATTCTTATATTGCTTAATTAGGTTTTTTTTTTTTATTACCTGAACAATATATTAACATTATTATATATGTATGGATTTATTAATGATGATGACCGTTATAACTGGAATAAAGTTAACTGCTATCATTTTGCAACAACACTGACAGCGTTCTACTAAGCAACATTTTATGAATTCTCTCTCATTTCAACGCAATTTGCATGTTGAACAGATTTTGCATAAAGTCGACCAATGCACTTTCTGACACACTGAAGCGTGAAGCGATTTCTTCCATTACCCTTTACTTAGTAAGAATGGTACAAACAGAAATAGTATTGAATTCTTGGAATTTTAGACACTTAAAATAAAATAAAGAAGTAAATTCACAAGCTTAATTCTTAACATAACAAAAGCTTTATTTATTATACAAAAATCGATAATAATATTTAACGGTACAACCACACCAGCCACTGTTACTAAGCATGGAAGATGGTATCTGTGTTACCTGAACATGATCATCATCCGTCCAGTCGTTCAACGATTATAAATATTTATTAACGTATTCGTAGAAGTCAAGATACTATTGTACTCCTTTCATAATTTAATCTTGTGGAATGATTATCTTATTGTACTGTCATGTAACATCATTGAAATATAAGAAAGAAATGATATTAAAGGTCTTGCATTATAAGTTTTTTTTTTATGATGACTCCTAAAAGAGTGTTTTTTTTGACTTCGTACTATGTTCCATAACACAACATGTTAACTTTTTAGAAAATTAATTTTAGTATTTGTCTCCAATAAGTTTGTATAAACAAAAAAAATCATTCGAAATATAATATTTCACTTTATACATATTTGCGACTACTACTCATAGATTAATTAATCATATGATTTTGATGTGTACTAAAGTATGATATATTTTATAAAATGAAATGAGCTTTTTAATTATTCTGCACTATCTAATATCAAAGGCATTGAGAAATATTAATAAACATTCGAACCCTCATTAAAAACTATTCATGTTACCATGTTATGAATTTCTAAAATTTATTTATCGGCTACTACGAGTTTTATTTTGCAACGTCTTAATTTTTTTATAATAAATCGATATATAATTAATGATCTTATTTTGATTATTGCTAAGTTGTTGAAAGTAAAAGTAAAGTAGGTATATATACCTATTTATTTTTATTTACTGGTAGAATGATAGTTCATTATTTTAAATTATTAATAATTAAACATTATCCTGTTACGGTACGTTTTTCTAGGATAGATTAATTAAAAAGAATGTTTGTTAAAAATTAATTTTAAATTATCTGATTTTATAACTCAGATAATTTAAAATTAATTATCTGATTATCTAATCTACTACAAATATAGATCAAATAATTTAAGAATATTTATGTTCTCGTCCAACTTATTTAAAAACACTATAGAAGTTTATATTTTGACAGTCGACAAAAATCTCCAGAATTTAACAAAAAGCCAGAGCACCTAGGTTAGTGGTAAGGTACGGCCTGTAATAGAAAAAAAACAGAACATATAAATATTATTATTAAAATAAATATTAATTCAAATTTAATATCAATCATTATATATCATCAGAATTGTTGTACATATATATTTCTCACTACTCTGTTCCCGTATCACAGTAATCACAATCTTGGTAGTCACAGTAAAGAGGAGAACATTGATATAAGCGCTCCCGTTGTTTAATCTTTTAAAAACTTTATCTCTGTCTTATATTCTATTAAATTATTTATAATAGTGTGATCAAAACCAAGATTGTCTTAATATTTTACTTTTAAAAAAGATGTACATTATTTTATTTAATAAACATTTTTTTTAATATACTAATCATAATTTAAGTTTAGGTATGTTATTTTATTTAAACGTTCGTGATCGTTTTTTAAAGACATAAACTTTTAATATTGTTTTTTTTAGATCTATGAATTTGTTGCATCCGTAAAAGTAAACAAATTGTTGGTTTTAGATAAGTGTAGAATTCATAGAGTAAGCCTCAGGTCACAATATCGACATTTATTGTGTACAGACAACTACAAAACTTATTTACTGGAAAAAAGTATATAAGGCACTGCCCAAGGGATACATAACAAAATACCTAAGTCAATGAAGACAAGAAATAGTACCTATTGATAAGTGCTTAAGTATTATTATATAACCAAGTTCTTAATGGATAAAATATATTTTTAGGTTTTTTTACTAAAAGGTAATGTGATTTTTTTAAAACTCATTTAATAAAATAACCTTAATAATTTCTTAAATAGATTTCAAAAAATATTTATACGGTATAAATAAAAAATAATTCATTCTTAGAATTTAAATATGATGATGGAAGAGGATACAGAATAAAATAAACATGATAAAAAAATAAAGAAGATGGGAACTTTTAAAATGTATTTCTTTGACAGTGTTAGATCGTTCTGTACCAATTTTCCTCTTTGTCGAAATATTCCCACAACTTACATACATTCTACATGTATTCTTCTTCATCTTTTACATATATTCTACATATATTTTTAATTAATTTATTGTGGCTTCAAATAATAGTGAGAAATTCACCAAATCATTTAGAATAACCTCCCTTTACTAAAAAAACTCACCCTTCTTATTACAATTAAATATGTACTTACCATTATGCACGCGTCCTAATTGTCGTCAGAGCACAATAAAATTATCCAACCTCATGATTTTTCGATAAGTTATATATATAAAACATACTGCACTGTGTGTTAGTTATATTGGTAAATATAATTAACACACCATGTTATATAGCATATCTATCAATACATAACTAAATCTTGTAGCAGTATTTTAGTAAAAGTCTTAGTTAAATCGTAGTTTTTACTAAAGATCTTGTAGCTGTATTTATGATAAGACGATAATACGTTAGCTTTAAAACTACGAACATCAAACTAAAAGCATTATAAAATATCTGACACGACTCAATGAAGACATATAATGATGTTTAGTGTCTAGTGTCTGCGCTGCATTAGTTTTATTGAAAAGTTAACTTCTTTCTATCTTCGAAATGAATTTGCAGTACCTAATGAACATCGGCACAAATATTATTTGCCGGTTTTCACATTATTTTCTATTTTACAGTAAATGACTTTCACCCAATACATGAGATGGCAAATTTTATATATAATTTGTAAAGATGTTGAAAATCATCTCTCTTTGCCCAATTTTAATTGAAAGATGATATTATATACCTAAAATGCTTTTAAAAACACAATTTAAACAATATTGTAACCTCATATTAAATCTATATAAATATAGAATGAAAAATACAGGCAGGGAGGGATTTGTTTATAGATATTTTCAAATCTCATTAACTTAAAAATCTTATTATTTGAGTATTATTATTAAACCTGAAAGTAAATAATATATAACAACAATAAAATTAATATTGTTTCAGTAAAACTAATTTATTCTAAGTTGTATCAGCTTTTTAGAAACGAGGTTGGAAAATTTGACGCAAAACGGTAAATTAGTAATTCCGAGCTTTGACTGACAAAATGCATTTCTCTGTGGAACGAACGAACTATTTTCAAAGAAGATTTAAGTATTAATTAAAATTCGACTTTACTAGGAAGTTAAATTATGTAAGGTGTGTAAAGTCATTTATTAGGGTCATTGATGAGTTGGTATATTTAAGAAATATTATTTTGTTATAGAGGCATAATTATGTATGTTAAAATATAATTATTATTACTGAACATTATGTAGTGTTATTGCCGAGAATTTCATATTGTTGAAAATAGTTCTGATGTCAGAGATGAAGATTAGAATTATAAAAGCATATATATATTATATATACATATTACCCTATAAAGAATGACATCGATTGCTCAGTTCTATAGTTGTAGGATAGATGTCCACGAGGTCTAAGGTTTGAGTCATGCTTGTGTTTATGTATACGTTTATATTGTCAGTCTAAATTTATTAAAAATATAATGTATGTAGGACGTATGTCCCACGTTTATTTTGTATCCATTGTAATTATGGTTTTCCGATGAAATTTCATTGTATCCCCTGCGGATGTCGGTTCTTTTCAATTAATGTTGACATTAATTTGTTACGGCATTACTTTATTTTTACTGTAAAAAGAAATATGTTAATTAACTATATGCAACATACCACTATAATAATAATAATAATTTAATACTAATTTATTGTTTACTATAACAAACATCATAAAGGATTTTATGATTAAAATACAAAGATCCGATTCATTGATACAGATGGATGTGCATTGGTACCCAAACTAGTAGACCATTACACATCATTTTAAGATATCTAATATTCATCCGTTATATAAAAATATAACATAATTATATTATATTATTGATTACTTATAATTATTTTTCTTATTAATTGTCAATAATAATAGATATTAAGACAATAATTAATCAATTTATCTTTATGTAAATTTATATGATTTTAAATTATTTTTGTCACAAGAAAAAAAAATGTAGAACATAAATGCAATTTCTTTAGACCATAAAAAATATATAACGTTATATTTTTATTAATTTTATTATTAAAATGGAAACTAATATTTTAGTCAATTTACGTTCCTTTACAGTTCTCTTTCCTAAACTTACGACACTTCGTGATTAGTAAACTTCATAGTAACACTAACTATATGTTTGTTCATTACTACCGTAATATATTTCAAGATGAAACCTAACTACTGTTTTCATTAGTTCCTATCTAAGTAAGTCTCAGATATAGTACGGCCTCAGGTTTATACAAGCTTATACAAGCCCGTATCAGTTTATGTTTCATTCTATATTTATTTAAAATTAAAATAAACTTTACATAAATAAATATTATCAATTAATTACAATGTATCTCATTTCGATTAATTTTTTATAGTAAACTTGGTTTCATAATCAAATCCTATAAATCCTATTTTAAATGAATGAATGAAAATGAATACATTTTAAAATTTAAAAATGTTTATAACAATATAACATCTTTCCATAGAAATTCAGTCCCCGTTTCTGATGTAAAATAAAAAAGTATTTAATTTAATGCAATTAAATTTTACTCGTATTATAAGTTAATTTATTGCTACATTCCATTTAACGCTAAGAGGTAACGTAGTCGTAGATAAGACGCACTTATTTGTGTATTATATATGTATATAATAAAGTAACATACAAAACACATAATAGGGTCAGACGATAAGATCTTATCAAAACTAGGAAGTTGAGCCAAAACTTGGTGCATACAACAAAACTTGTTAGAAAGATCCAGTAGCAGCTATTGTATCCAGTAGCAGTGTTTTTTTTTTTTTTTATTTATTTATTTATTTTTTTATTTATTTATTTATTTTTTTTTGATTAGGGCAACACTGACAACTAGTCGTCAGAAAATTTCTCTGTACATTTTAATTAATATTAAATTACCTTATGTATATTAATTAAGTGCAATTATGTCATTTAGTATTTAATAATACCATTTTACTATAGTGCTATTGTTTGTACTTTGTCTTCGTGCTTAATTTCATAAGAACAAAGAAATATACTGAGCTGTCAACCAACGGATGTCGAATTCAAATTTCTTCAATCCCGGGGAGTATTTTATTTTACTTTTAATATAATTACACTTATATTATACTAACAACTACTCATTTTATAGTGAGTTACGTCCATCCACACACTCTGGCACCGTTACTGACTCTCTTTACTTGACTAGTTGGAAGTAAAGTTGAAGACAAAAACATTGGCCTCATACAAAACTATTACTTATACTTTTGTAGGTCACTGTATGAGCGAGACACCCAAAACTTGCATGAGGAAATCTCTCAATTAACTTCTGCATTGCATTCAATAAGTAAAAAATATGAATCTTCTCAGAATCAAATTAAGGAACATATTGAAGCTACTATTAATTATAATATTATATATTATATTATATATTAATTTAGTTGACCTATGTAGTTATAACTTAGAGCGGTTTGAGTCATTAACTAATAATTATGTTAATTGTAATTGTTTAAGTGAAAAATTAAATGTTGTTCCTAAACTAAACTCTGAGGTGTTGGTTGATTCGGCTATACATACTAAAAATAGTAATAAAAACATAAATATAAGGAATAAAAATCAAATTAATAATAGGTCCTCTGTTGTGCACAACCATAATTACTTTGTTTTTCTGACCAATTAGGTCAGGGCTTTGGGTCTCTTTTAAGTAGGGAATTAAATAATGTATATAATATATGCTCACCTGGTGCTAGTTACCAGCACAATTTAGATAAAATAATTAATTTTGACTCAAAGATTAAGAAAATTGAAATAATTAATAATATTGAAAAATTATTGAAATTACATAATAAGAATAATTGTAAAATTGTAATTTGTGCATTTCCATATTCATCTTCTTATTCAGACAAACAAAATAAATATATATATAATTTAAATTTGACATTATATAATTTGACATACCGTCATAGTGATGCATTCTTTTACTTTGATGTAAATAAATTTATTTATAATAGGTTTAGGATGACAAAAGGTACAATGTATCTGCCTTTATATTATAAAAAACAAATTGCTACTTTAGTAGCATTTATTTAAAAAAACTTCGTTATAAGGGATATAACGAAAAATAAATGTACTTTAAATAATGTATTACTGACAGAACATAAGTGTTCCACTTTAAACTAATGGATAAGACAAAGCCTAAAGACATAAGTTTATTGTGCATTACAGAGCACTGGTTATCAAAGAATAACAATATCATAAATGTACAAAATTATAAAGTCAAGCTCGTTCTGTAGAGAGAAAGCTATTCGCGGTGGCTCACTTATGTTAGCTCGTAACGATGTGGTGTTAAAGTCTCGATCAGATATAGTGGCGCTCTCTGTCGAATTATTGAACTATCCTGCATTGAGCTCAATGAACATATTATTTTGTGCGTGTACCGGGGGGTCGGTACACGCACTCTAGTGACTTTGATGAATTTGAAAACAAAATGGAGGACATTTTAACTAAGCTTTGTCATAAAAATAAGTCCGTTATTGTTTGCGGTGATTTCAATGTAGATATATTACAAGAAAATTCGTCTAGTGTACGTTTATTAAATTTGTTTAAATCTTTTAACTTACTGAACGTCTTTTTTGAACTTACTCGTATGACTAGTATTTCCGCGACTTGTATTGATAATGTGTTCTGTCGCTGTAACATTTATGAAGAAACAGTAATGACGAATTTAAGTTCAAACCACTGTGGTCTAAAATTTTCTCTATTAATTAATCACGAAAGTGAAAGGCCCCAATAAAGTTTACTGGTAGACCAATTACAAAAAACCGGGTCCTAACATTTAAGAATACTGTTCAGCAAAAAGTGGGTAAAGTAGACATGAGCGATGATAATCCAAATAATTTATATAATAACATTTTCGCTTTTTTGTTACAAGAATTTAATAATGTTTTTAAGCCAAAAACTATGACTAAGTACCTAAAACTTAAATTTAGTGATTGGGCTACCGTGGGAATATATAAAAGTAGAGATAAGTTATATGATTTATATAGTGAGAGGCAATGGAATCAAGATCCGGTATTCTTGAATAAAGTTAGGATTTTTTCTAAAATATTTAAGACCGTTTGCATACAAGCTAAGTCGATTTACATAAGAAATAAAATCTTAAACTCAGAAAATAAAATAAAGGCAACTTGGGATGTTTTATCTAGTGTTTCTGGGAAAAATAGGGCTGCTAATGGACCTATTAAGTTAAAAATTGATAATATTGAAATAAATTCAAATTCAACTGTGGCGGCTATTTTTGAGACTTTTTTAACGATATTCCTTTAACAGTCACGCGTAATTTAAATTTTTCACCATGTGATGCAATCGTCAAATTGATGAATAACGTAAGAGTTAGTAATAAATGTTTTGTTTTTAAACCCGTTACATCATATGAAATTGTTAAAACTTTTAGAAATCTAAATGTGAAAAAAACCGGTGATCTTTGGGGTATGTCAGTAAAAATACTAATAAGTATTATAAATGATATTGCTCCATAATTATCCTTAATTTTTAACAAATGTATTGAAACCGGTACTTTCCCAGATTTAATGAAAAATAGTAAAGTAGTTCCTTTGTTCAAAAGTGGCGATAGACTAATACCCGGCAATTATAGACCTTTCTCTATTTTACCTACTTTAAGTAAAATCTTCGAAAAAATTATACTAAACCAAATGTCAGAATTTGTTTATAGCAATGAAATCATGCATAGTGAACAATATGGTTTCACCAAAGGCAAATCAACAACTGATGCGGGTGCCGCGCTTCTTAAGCACATTTACGACGCATGGGAAAAGTCACAGAATGCAATCGGAGTGTTTTGTGATTTATCTAAAGCCTTTGTTTGCGTGGACCATCAAACATTACTTTGCAAACTTAATCACTATGGTGTGCGTAGTGCTGCGCTTGATCTTATTGCCTCTTACTTGAATCAAAGAGTTCAGACGGTTGATCTAAATAATTGTAAATCGGTTGGATCTCACCTAAAAATGGGTGTTCCACAAGGATCTATTCTAGGCCCTTTCTTATTTTTACTCTATATTAATGATTTGCCCTTTTACGTAAAAGGACTATGTGACATTGTACTTTTTGCTGATGATACCTCACTTATTTTTAAAGTTGATCGTAATAAAGCTAATTTTGACAAAGTTAACTGTGCTCTGTCACGTGTTCTTCATTGGTTTGAAATTAATAATTTGGTATTAAATACTAAGAAAACTAAATGCATGGAATTTACACTTCCTAATGTAAAAAGTCAAGATTGTAGTTTATTTCTTAACAATGAAGTGTTAGAACTGACTGACTCGACAACTTTCTTAGGTATAACTTTAGATAAAAAGCTCCAGTGGAACCCCCATCTCGCGACACTCGCAAGCAAACTTAGCTCAGCCGTCTTTGCAATTAAAAAAGTAAGACAATTAACAGACGTTAATACGGCTCGACTCGTTTATTTTAGTTATTTTCACAGTATATTGTCTTACGGTATCTTTTTATGGGGCAGCGCTGCCGAAATTAATTCTATATTTATTTTACAAAAACGAGCTATACGGGCTATTTGTAACTTAAAAGCTAGAGACTCCCTAAGATAAGTTTTTAAAGAAATCGGTATTCTTACGGTCGCTTCTCAATACATTTTTAATAACTTACTATATATACGCCAAAATTTAAATGAGTATAAAAAAAACAGCGACAGACATACTATCAATACAAGAAATAAAAATAGGCTCGTAACGCCTAAATTTCGACTTCAAAAAGTTAAGAAATCCTTCATGGGCTTGAGTGTACGCATATATAACAAGGTTCCACAAGATATCTTAGATCTTCCTTTTCTTGGTTTCAAATCTAAAATTAAAGGTATATTATTAAATAAATCTTACTATAACATTCAAGAGTTTTTGGTTGATCAAAATGTGTGGAACTTGGGTCATTGACTCATTTGCAGGGTTGATGTTATAATATAATTTATTTAATTTATAAGTCAAACATTGTTAAATTTTATTTAAAAAGAGCAACTGTTGAGTTTCTGGCCAGCTCTTCTCAGCAGAACAGCATTCCGAGCTGGTGGTAGCTTACTCACAGACTGACTATACTGACCAATTTAATGTAATTGACGATTCAAAAGTTCGTGTAAATGCCTACTTGAATAAAGATATTTTGAATTTTGAATTTGGAAATTTTTGAATTGAAGTGTACTTTTAATTATACAAAAGTAGCATGTATAAAAACAACTAAAGTATCTATTTCAAAATATAAAATATGAAGAACAATTAATACAATATGTATTCAAAAAAATATGTATTCAAAAATAATTGTTTCATTTACACATTACTCTCGCACTGTACATGCGTATTGCGTACTTAACTTGATAATTTATACCTATCTTCTATGGGAAACACGCGTCTTTTACTCTAAGAGATAACAACTTTGAATTTACAATTCTTTACGAGGGTGGATCGCTTCACCCGAATCATGTGCAAAGTAGGCCCACGACTCAAAGGGACGACCTGTGCTCTACAAAAATACAATCGCCCTATAAGGACATCATAGCCGAGAGTTATCAAGGCCCAATAATTTCCTTACTCAATAGATTGAGGCACGATTGATAAATTACACAAAACGTATATCATTTTACGTCGCTAGAACGATACCGCGATGTAACAATAAACCAACGCTATCTTTTAGATCCCAACGGCAATACCAAACTAAAAATATATTCGTTAGACTTTTAATTTTAAAAACTGATTTCCTATTTTTATTTGGTATTCCGTGTTCTGACTAGCATTTCTTTCTTATGAGTCCGCGTTTTGAACCTCGGTCAAGTAATAATACTTTTTTTTTTTGTGTAATGACTATGCTGTTAGCCAAGTGGCTATTGCAGCGTCACCGGGGGAGTGGGCAAGTACTGAGACCCGCCTTTGAAAAACCCGGGCCTGCGTTTAGGGCCTCGCCTTCGCCGGCGAAGGCGGTGTGTGTATGTGTGTGATACGGTGTAAACTAATCGTCTGTTGTCAGTCGTTATTTTGTCATCTGAGTCGATGAGAATCGACTTGGGTCTTCTTTTAAAAGATAACGGGGTGACTCTAGGCTGGTAGGTGGTCGCTTCAACCACCAGTGGGTTCGGATGTACCTCAGCCCTATCGAAGAAGCTCTGAGAGAGCTCCTTGCTCCTTGCTCCTCCTTAATTATTGCGCTATTGTAGGTAAACCTAGGTCTCTATGGAGGTCTGCATTGCGCTTATACCACGGCGCGCCCGTGGCAGTGCGCATGAATCTATTCTGAATCACCTGAGGGGTTTCAGATCGGCGTGAACGAGGGCAACTCTCGCATAAGACATGACGGTGCGTATACAAACTTTGTAAAGTGTGACCTTATTTCTAAGGGACAGTTTACTCCGTTTGCACACGAAAGGATAGAATCGGCCTAGAAAGAAGGCCGCTCTGTTCCTAACCGTTCTAATATGTTTGTCGAAAGATAATTTACTATCGAGCGTTACTCCTAAGTATTTGGCCTCTTTTTGCCAGTCAATTGGTCGGTCAAAGATTCTAACTCTCCTTAGCACCCCCGTGTCGACCCTTACCCGACAGAAGATCACGGCGGTACTCTTCTGTGGGTTTAACTCGATCCTCCATTTCCTAAACAAATCTCCTAGGGTGTTGGGCGCGGATTGGAGGCGAGCGGCGACGGCATGAGGGTCCTTACCGGAGGTAAAGACTGCGGTGTCGTCCGCGAATAAGGCTAATTTGATACCCGGTGCGAGATTAGGAGTATCGCACGTATAGAGTGTGTATAAGCTGGGCGAGAGGACGGAGCCCTGAGGGACACCCACCCTGAGGGGGCGGGGGATGACAATGTCCCCTTTACTTTGTAGCGAAAGGAACGATTCAAAAGGTAGTCTCGTATTAAAAATACGAGCCTATCCGACACCCCGCGTCGTAGTAGCTTGTACACCAACCCGTCTTGCCAGACCTTATCGGATGCCTTTGCCACATCGAAGAAGAGCGCTCCCGTTTTATTACGGTTATATAAAGAATGTGCTCCATTAGGCGGTGCACTAGGTGGGTACACGAGTGATTGGCACGAAAGCCGAACTGCTCATTTTGAATTAATTTTAACCTCTCGATTTCCCTATTGAACCTAATGAGAACTATTTTCTCATATAATTTGCCTAATGTATTAAGTAAACTAATCGGGCGGTAACTAAAAGGGAGATTGCGGGGTTTAACCGGCTTATGAATCCCTATAACAATGGCCTCCTTCCACTGATCTGGGAATGAGCACCCGGACAGTAGAGTATTAAATATAGAAACCAAAAGGTAAAGCAAATGAGGCGGGAGGATTTTAAGAACCCTGTTACTTACGCTATCTGGCCCTGGGGATTTCTTAGTCTTGAGAGACTTTATAATCGATCTAACCTCGTCGAGGTCCGTGTCCTCTAAAGAAGGTCCCACTGGAGGTTGAGAGCTACGGCTACGGACAAAACTATCTACGTGCGTGACGTGAGGGTCATCACACAGCCCTGTACTTAAGGTACATTGCTCCTCCAAGCTATCGGCTAAGCAATCGGCCTTCTCCCTATCTTCGAGGGCTAATTTGTCGCTGTTAGGAATAACAAGCGGGGGCATTACTGAGACATAATAACACTTTATTTACAATTAAGTACCTATTTTTAAGTAGACACAAGCATACCGCAATGTAATTTCATACAACGCCATCTATCGTTCAGGAAGCTCAACTTCATGTTATACTATCCTAAATAAAGTTCTACACGGTAGACGGAGCTTTGTAGATATATGTATTATTATTTTATTTAAAATGTTAATTAAATGCCTTACATGACATACAATTTCAAATAAATATAAAATTTCAAATTCGAACCTATGAGACCCATCAATAGATGGGAATAGAAGTTTCTGCGTGTCTTTTTCAAATAAATAATTCTGATTGTGTTTCAACTCACTCGAAGTTCTTAAGCATATTGCCTTGTAGATTTAATTATATTAATATGAATTGAATTAAGGTCATATGTAGATAAACAATAACATTCTTTATTTGAGAAGACCGTTCCTAGCCGTTATGTCGTTAACTTAAAAGATCATATACATAAGTTGACAGCACTATATCAAAAACAAAGTTCCCTTACGTTCTAAAACTTTTATTAATATATTCTTTGTTATTTTCACAGCTTATTCTGAAATAAGCACCATAGATTATAAAGGCAACATTAGCGCAGTTTGTATAATACTTAATTACATTTAGTCACATTATTGTCACACAGTTAATCACATTATGGCTATTATAATAAAAATAAAAAACAAGTAGCAACTATTGCAACACAATAAAAAAAGTAGGTAGCAAACATTACAAAATTAAGGGTATTTAGTCTTTTAATTAATTAAGTAAAACCAAATCAGTCCTCGGTTATATTTACAAGGAACCAATCAGTGTACTTGTATTTTCAAACGCTTTGTTCAGTCTTATTATTATATTATTTGTTTGACAAAGGTAACTTGAAAATCGTATTTCAATATTTCATTTAACACTAAAAGTAAAGGTATACGAGAGATTAGGCAGATGAAATTATTTATAAGCAATAAATGGATTATTTTGGAATTTATATCTACATTGCATAATTCAGTATGTATTTATTATTTTACAAAATAATAGTTGGATCAATTATTGTAAGATAATAAGTTATACACATAAAGAATTAGCAGCTAAATATCTAATCAGCAATCAGTCAGTTATATGCTGCTGACTACAACTAAAATTCTCTGAATCAGCACCGGTCATTCAATTACCTAATGATCTTGTTTGATTAACAACCCGCGTACATGGAGTAAAGTTTAAATGTTTTAGATGTTACATGTTTTAGATTAAAAATAGCAACAACGAAAACAATATATCTAAATTTGTAGTTTGATAAGACTTTCCATTCGTGTCGTTGATGTAGAAGGGTGGGGGAAGTGGGGAAAAGGGGGGTCGAAACCCTATCCTCTGACACCATTTATATTGTAAGCAAATGTTTAGTTCTTGAGATATAGCGATTTGCAGTTTCCCAAAAACTAACTTAAAATATAAGTAATTAAGACTTCTAGGGCGTCTCACCCTTGCGTAACACTGTACTGAAGCCCAAGCTCGTCTTCGCCACTTCAGTAGGTTGGTCAGCCTCAGCAGCTACGGCTCGATCGGGTTTCAACAGTGTTACAGCGGGTGGGGGCTGCCCTCTTTCCGCGCCTCCGGATTTGCAAAAACACTCTAGGGGTAGGACAGACGAGGCTACGTGGAGTCTGGGTTGACAGAGTCGGTTTGGACAAAAAAAAAAAAAATGAGTAATAAATATATATATTAACTAGCAGATCCGACAGACGTTGTCTTGTACACGCATCTTTAATTTAAAAAAATCAAACTTAAAAAAAAAATATTAAAAAGTTATCACAATGTCTAACGTCATTACATGTATGTATGTATCATAATTCGACCAATCGGTAGCGTATGAATATGTAAATAAAGATGTTTGTTTGAATAAATGAATCGGTCCAGTCGTTTTGGAGGAGTTCAGTGACATACACACGCACACAAGAAATATATATATAAAGATTATTATTTATTTGTAAAAAAAATCTAGTCACAAACGTAAACTCGTAAATTAGCCGCCATTTGACATTCGGGCATCTAAAACAACAAAGTTGTTACGAATTATGTTATTCTAGTTAAATTAAAATGAAATAATAATATACATAATTGATAAATATATTGCATAGACGTGAAGTGTTATGTAAACATTGTGTTATTTTGCTAATATCGGTAAGTTACTATCACACAAAAAAAAATTAAAAAAAGTTACGCGTTTGCTCGGGGTAGGAATAGTATTAAAATAAAGGGGAGACCAACACCTTTCACATGAGATCATTTTCAAACCAAAACTTCAACGACACGAATAGAAAGACCAGCCTGTAGTTTTAATAATAGTAATATGATTTTTTATTTATTTAAACTATTATACTGCAAAAACATTTACACCGTATACATTTGTTGGAAATTTAAATTACATTTAAAAATAGAAAGCTGAAAAGCTATTTTCGATCGTATATAAATAATTGATTTTAATACTTTAAGATCCGCCGTTTTTGAACCGAGTTTTGCCATGGTATCTAACACCAATATTCGAATGTGGTTAACAGACTAAAATCGGAGGTCATTGATACAAGTCACAATATAATATTATATTGTATCTAATAATAATATTATGTCACTTATTAATTGGTTGACTTTGAGCCTGCACAGCCGTTGGCTGGAATTTGCTGACCACCCGCCTTGAGACCCTCAAGGAAGGGAAGGTTCAGTTACCTGATGAATTTCTGTATATGCTGTATTCCCTAAAACTTTGCTCAAAATTGTTGTTATGTGTATGCATGCTTGTTTTTGTAGAATGTGGGAATCTATGTTGGCATCGAAAAGGTTAATATAACGCTAATATAAGGCTAATATAAGGCTCTTCGCAACTACTCCCGTGGCTCCTATGACTATTGGTAATGTTTCTGTTTTAGTTTTCCCTAATCTTGTGATTTCTTTTCGGAGTAAATAATATTTGTTAAGTTTTTCAATTTCTTTTGCACCTATGTTGTAGTCGGAAGGTACTGTGACGTCGATGAGATAAGTGTTATTTTCTAATTTATTTATGAAAATGATATCCGGTCTCTTATAGACCACGGTGACATCTGTCTGAAATGGCTTCTCCCACATTAGCTTCGCTTCTTCGTTTTCTATAATTTGTGGTTGTGCTAAAATTTTCTTCCACCAAAGTTGATTAACATTAAATTTGTGTTTCCTTGCAAGGGTCCAATGTATATATTGTAGTATGTTATTGTGTATTTTAACGTAGAAGATGTCGGCTATTTTTTCGCATCCCGAAACGATGTGTTGCACAGTCTTATCCTTCGCATAGCCTGCACTTAGCATTTATAGGCATATTTAAAACATCCCGTTCGATTTGTCTTGTAATAATATTTCCGTCCTGTTTAGCGAATATGAAAGCTTCTAATTTGGGGAATATCAGTTGTTTTCTGAGCCAATTAAATTATTGTTTTTTGTCTATGTTCTGAGCGTTTATGATTTTGTTGTAAAATTGCTTGTGCAAAAGGTTTCGTTTTCAATGTGTTTATTTTATTGTGTGTTATTACCTTTCTTATCTCCGAATCCGTGTAGTTCTTGTGTTCCTGTAGTTATATTTCTTTAAAGTGCTCTGCTGATTCTTTGTTAATGGAGTATTTTGTTTTATTTTTATCGTGTACGTTAAAATTTTGAATTAAATAATCGGATGTTCAGATATTTCCTATATATTATAATTAGTACTTTGTATAGTGTTGTGATGTTCGTGAGTCCCCTTCCGCCTTCTTCTAATGCTAAATATAATCTTTCTACTGCTGATATTTGGTGATGTTTTAAAGCTAACAATTTTCTGGTTTTAACGTCTACGTGTCGAAGATCCTAATTTTTATAATTAATTATTCCGAAAGAGTATACCATACTGGGACTGCAAATGTATTTATGGCTTTAATTAAATTTCTGGAAGGTAAATATGAATTTGTGATACACTTAACCCTTTTAAAATATTCTTTACATAGTTGTTGCCTAACCTCGTTATGGTCGATTTTGCCTGACTCTTAAAAGCCAAAATATTTGTATTGTTGGCCTTCATTAAGATGTTGGAATTCTTGGCCACTGAGGAGTATATGATGTCCGGTTTCCTGTTGTTCTACTCTTTTGCCGCTCGAAACATGTAATACATTACATTCATGGAACTCAAACGTCATCCCTATGTCTGCTGTGAAAATCTCTGTGCTGTCTAAAAGTACTTGTAAACAAATTTTGTTATTGGCGTAAAATTTGAGGTCATCCATATATAAAAGGTGGGTGATGTGTGTGTGAAATTTTCTAGAATGGCTTTGTTTAGCATTAGATGATCATTGCATCGCCGTTGGCAACCACGTTGTTCTGGGGCTGTAATGTTGTTAGTGTCACAGTGTATAGTATGTCTGCAAGTACGGAAGTTAATAATTTGTATAAAGTAGGTAGACAGGCAATAGGTCGCCAGTTTTTAGGATCCTGTGTGTTATTGTAGTCTTTCGGAATGAATATGACTTTGCTTGTTGTAAACCACTCTTCCAAACCTTCTCTACCTTGCAGGATGTTGTTAAAAATATTAGTGATGAGTAAGTGTGTGTAGATGTAAAATATTTAAGATAGAAATTTTGAATTTTATCGACCCCCGGTGCTTTCCAGTTGTGTGTTCTTTTAATTGCATTTTTAATCTCGTCTACTGTGATTTCTTGTAAGTTTGGTTCCTGTATGTTATGTTGTGACTCTTCTACGTTTTTAATCCATTCAACGTTTTCGTTATATGACTTGGGTTCTGATAAAATATGTGTCCAAATAGTTCGATATTTTGTTTGGCGGATATTTCGATTGTGGATGTGTTTTTATTACCTAACAGATTTCTATAAAACCTGTGTTGATTCTCTTTGAACTATAAGTTTTGTATTTTCCTTTCATTCATCTCATCGTATCTTCTCAACCCCCCTGCATAAGCCTTGGTAAGTAAATATTATTTAAATTCTGTTTGTTGTAAATGTTATGTTTATTTAATAATTTATTCCTATTAGCGTCTATTCTTCTACTACTGGCTCGTTCGTTTTTTATTTTTGTTAACCCACCCAAATCTTTTCTGTTATCTTCTATTTTTCTTTGAATTCTAATTTTCCACGGAGGTATTTTCTTAGTTTTAATAATATTATCTTTAACATAAGGTTTCTGACCGTTCGCTAATATTAAAGTTGCAGCTGCAGAATAAATCACATCGTCTAAATCTGTTAAGTTATACTGATTGATTAGTAATTTAGGTAAAAATATTTTAAGTTTATTTAGGTTTGTAAAGTATTGTTTATAAAATTTAGGTTTCGGTAGTTCTTTTCTTTCGCTAATAAGAGTTTTTCTGACTTCAGCTAATGTCTGTAAAAGTTGTATAATAAGTGGATCTTGATCTTCATCAACGGTAAAATCTTGGGTACTTTGTAAGTTATTTTGTGTATTTTCTTCATCTGTGACACTAAGTGTGTGTTATGTTGATATTCTCTGGTATTCTCATCATTAACCGCCGCGCTGGTGTGGTTGGTACCGTGGAATTGTGAGTTGAATTTTCCGCATTGTGTTTAATCTCGTCAAGAACTTCTCTTAAAATTATTTTTCTTATGATTTGATAATTTGTTTCCTGTGAGTTTTGTACTTTTGGTGTTACTGCAATTTCTATTGTAAAATAAATGAAGTATTCGTGCTATATATCCCGGTCCTTCTGACTTTGCTTTATACTAACACTACATTAGTTCGTGTAGTTCTTGATCTGGCGTCGGTTTCTGAGACTACTAGATATGACTGTACGTGCTTGGTTAGCTAATAAAGAAAAATGTCTTTACTTTTTCGAAATTCGAAATTTTGACGAAAGTGGGTAAATTTATTATGGATCCTAATTAATTTTAAAATTCCATGAGTTAAGGCACATTTGTGTCTCAAACAACCTCATATATCAAAAACTAAAAGGACGAACTTACCACCGGGTAAATAAAAGTATTTTAATTTGGCCCCACGCGTGATTTAGGACATTTATTATAATTTATAACCTAACACCATACATTTTCCTATACGTAAAAATTATGTGTAAAAATTAAAGATGGTTTGCTTGTTTATTGGCAAACTAGCTGTTGTCAGTGTAGTTATAAAAAATAGATACATATTACAAATGTATACACAACATAACAAGTGTATATATTACAAATATATACATAAATTAAATGTATTTATTTAATTCTTTATTGCACAAATAAAAAAAAAATGTACAAAAGGCGGGCTTAATGCCACTTAGACATTCTCTACCAGCCAACCTTAGGAAGTACAGGAGAGGTTGTGGTAGGCGTGCAAAAACAATAATTATAATAAAAAAACAAAAAAGCACAACAAAATTCTTAAGAATAAAAAATATATTTATATATATACAGGGTTATTTTTAATTAGTTGAGCACCTTTTGCAGGCAGCCTCTCTACATCAATCCCAACAACATTTGTTCTACGTCTTTTAAAAAATCTTGATAAATAACTCAGAATAAACGAAACAAAAAAATTTTTGCTCCCTCGATTATTTATTACTCTGTATTTTGTAAGCAGTCTAAAGTATAGGTCACGACAGTCTAGCGAAAGAAACTGTTAAATGCGCGCGCCAGCTTTTTTCGTATAGCTTCATCTCTTTTACACCATGTTGCTATGGAAATACTAAATAATCAAAATGACAAGTATATGGATTACAAAACAAAATTTACATTAACCAAAAATAAAATTATCGGATTAGAGTTTTATAATTAAATAATGAATTGTAATTACATACTGGACAATACGATTTTATGGACTTGCTATTGAAACTAATAAATAATTTGAAGATTATAACATGAAGAAGAAATTATGAAATGTAATTTATAATATTTTTAAAATACATTGATTGTCTGAAATAGAAGAAGTAAGAATGAAAAGAAATACGAGTTTTGGCTGAGAAATGGAGCATTGGGGTCCTGATCTTTACAAGGTCTGTTTTGCTATATCTAGAACGAACAACAACTCGAAACAGCAGAAACCATGATGAAGAATAATTTTATTTGTGATATAGTGACGATCCAACATGTTAAGAAGCCTAAAGTTTTTATTTTTAAAGTGGATTGTGTACATTTGTCTGTTTTTATGGTACTTATGTGTTTCTTCTATGAGAATATTATACGTCAGAAACAGTCGATTCACTTCTTACGTTTTAATTAATTAATATTAATGAAAATTATGACGTTTTTCTGTTACGCGCCATATTTATTTCTAAGTCACACTTAAAAGAAAATGTGAATTATATTTACATGTCATAAAGAAGTTTCACTTCTTACATGTGTACACTAATACACACACACATATTTAATAAAGACTAAAGTTTTCGTTTTTTCAGTTTTATTAATATCATAAACGAGGAAAGGCCAATTTAGACGTAATTTAAATAAACTTCCTATTATTCCTCCTGGTGTTTCTTAATATTTTATTACAAGATGGAGCCATTTTACTGTTACTATTTTACGGTGATGTTTTTAATTAATGGTAACACCAACAGTTTGTGTCAATACCAACCAAATGTCAAGTAATTTGTAATTTGATATTATTATCTTTGTTATTTGATAATTGATATTTCATTTGTCTCTTGAGATTTATGGTGATGAAAATGTGTAGTATTACTGATATTTTATATTAACTACCTGGATTGTTTCTGCATACCGACGCTTCTATTCTTCTTCTTCTCCGAACTTCTTGTTTTATTGTCATGATATAAATATTAACAAACGAGATAATATGATATGTATAAAGTAAGTTAAAGAGAAGTTATTGTTTTGTAAAAGTAATATTTATTTGGTTTCGTTACAGTGCCCTTATTTCATAAACCAAATAAAAATATTGAGACATTCAACTTGTGGACAACTTCTATTGGAGATTTTGTTTTTTCATTAGATTCTTAAACAGTTAGACAATATGTGTTTCGACTATTGTAGAAAATATTTTAATAAATAAAAGTGGAAAACGATGCTATTTTTTATTACACCTTAGAAAATGATCAAGTTCTAACGTGCATAGCCGCCGCTGCGTCAACCCGCCACCCCGCGCCCCGATGCACGTGGCCTTGGCACATATTTTGACAAGTTGCGTGGCCTCTTTTTGCTCAAGTTTAATGCACGTTCAGAGGCAATAAATAATACGGATACAAATAAATATATTAATGCGTAAGAATAATTAATACGATACAATTTTTCAAGCTATAATGGGATATATAATATATACGATTATAATACATATGATATATAGTACTTATATTGATACATAAATATAAATTATATTAATTATTTGAGATAAAGTTCTTTCACTCGGCGCTTGAACGACTCACGAGTTGGGGCTTTTCTTACATGCTCCGGTAATTCGTTCCACAGTCTGACAGCAGATACAGTAAATGAGTTGGACAAGAAACCAGTACGATGAAGAGGTGTATGAAGCAATAAATTTTTGGAAGAACGAAGCAATCTGTCATGTGTATCCGTTAAAAAGGAGAAATTACATTTTAAATAAACAGGAGTGGAAGGATTAAACAAAATAGAGTATAGTAGACACAGGGTTCTTAGATTTCTCCGTTTACGAATGGGCAACCATTTTAGTTTTGACCTAAAGTCAGAGATATGGTCAAACTTACGAAGTCCGAAAATGAAGCGGATACAAGTGTTAAGCAGGCGGTCTAATTTATTTAGAAGTACTTCATTGGCGCCGACATAGCACACATCAGCATAGTCAAGGATAGGCAGCAATAACAAAGACAACGAGCTGTCTAAAAATATTCCTAAATTTTTAACTTGCGAAGAAAAGGGTATTACATTGTTGTCATATATTAAATTTGGTAAGGAATGTTGGTCAATATGGGCCAACTGACGGTAGCTACCAATAATAATTGCTTGACATTTACTAGGGTTAACTTCTATTACAAAGTCATTAGACCAATGCAATATTCGCTGAAGAGCAGCGTTTACGGAGTGAATAGCTTGGTCTACTAAATTTATTTCTGTATGCGTATAAAGCTGCAAGTCATCGGCGTAAAGGTGGTAATGACAATTTAAGTCAGAAGTGATGGAATTTATAAAAAGAGAAAATAATAAGGGAGATAAAATACCGCCTTGAGGGACTCCAGCAACCACATCACACCAATCAGAGAGACCCTCCTCAGTGCGAATGGCCTGCTGGCGCCCCCGAAGATATGAGGAGAACCACCTGATAGAAGAAGCCGAGATGTTGTAACTGGACAGCAACGCAAGCAAGAGGTCATGATCAACAGTACTAAAAGCGTTACTAAAGTCAATCAGTACAAGAATGGTAACACATTTGTTTTCCATTCCTAGACGAATGTCCTCGGTAACCCTTAATAGAGCTGTACTTGGACTGTGTCCAGTGCGGAAGCCTGATTGCAACGGGTCCAGCAGGTTATACTTTAAAAGGAATCGGGAGAGTTGGGAGTGAACAATGGATTCAATTATCTTGGATAAAAAAGGTAATATTGAAATGGGACGGTAGTGAGAAGATAATGAAGGATTAGAAATCTTTGGAAGTGGGAGAATGTGCGCTTTGCGCCACATATGTGGAAAACTACCACAGGAAAAGGAAAAGTTAATTATTTTGGACAAGGGATCAATAAGCGCGTCTATGATGAACATTATCATAGTCCGGTTAATACCGTCACAACCAGTAGCCTTTGATGTTATGGCTAGAAGGTGCTTCTTAACCTCGACTTCATCAACAGGCGCGAAGGAAAATGGTGGAATGTCAGGCCTGGGTAAACAGTGAATAGCTGAAAGGGTTTCAGATCTTTTTTGGTAGTCAAGAGTTTTGGTGATAGAAAAGTGGCGGTTAAGACAGTTGATGTCCACAGAAGAACTTTCAAAATTTCGAGTTTTGCTTACACCCAGGGTCTTGAGGAATTTTAAAGTTTCAGCTGCAGATGAGCAGGTTTTCTTGAGAAAATATTAGCGTTTAAGTTTACGACATAGTTGGTTACACCGATTTCTAGCAGCCTTATACGCAGACCAGTTGATTGGTGAGCGGTCATTTTTAAATTTACGAAATGCACGATCCCTACTTGTCATAGCTTTTTTCACATCATCATTGAACCACGGTGCTGAACGATGACTGACTTTCGTTTTACGCAGAGGGGCATGTCGGTCAAAGAGATCTAAAATATTATTGTTTAAAAGTTGAACCTTCTCTTCGACTGTTCCCAAAGACTCCATCGCATCCCAATTCATAACAGATGCCTCTAATGCAATCGCATGCTTGTCAATGTTGCAATAATTACGAAGCAGTATGTATTTAGGTTTGCTTTTAGGCACTCTAGCTTGGTACGAAATAAAGATCAAGTCGTGGTGTGAGAAAGCAGGAGCAGGTATCTGACCAAAGTTACAAACACTTTGGTCAGATACCTGCATTATTTATTAATGTATTTATTATTAATGTATATATTACAAATATATAAATTTAATAAAAAATGTATACGTATGTAAACCTAACATAACAAATGTATATATTACTAACATTACAAATGTATACAAATTCATACCATTTTATTTATCTAACAATCATAGATAAAATCATATTTTAAATTTTCGTAATAATTAGTGACAGTATTATCCAACACGTCTACCAAAATAATCGTAATAGCAAAGCAAAGCTTTTTCCTAATAAGTTTCATTAAGATTTATTCAATACATGCGAAATACACAATAATGTTATGAAATGTATTTATCGTGGCATTACGTCCATTGTACTAACAAAAGTGATGTCGGATCGTAAAGTCTACATCGTAAATACTCTTAATGGTCCTAATAAATACAAATAATAACTTACAAAACTACTTAAAATATAGCATCGACGTCTTTTCATTAAGTGAACTCGTATGTAAAGCTGGAAGTAATAAAGATCCGAGCCAAGTACAGACTTATTGCATGCATGACTTGCATTATTTTATAGATATTGTACAGACAATATCTATTAAATAACGCTGGTCTACTGGATCTACAATAGAAGCTAAACAGAAAGTTTCCATTTTTAAATAAAAGTTCCCGTTCGTAAGATCTTCATACTTATATTTTATAGATATTCAAATTTTCTTATTTATATTGTTATTTCAATAGAAAATCGGATAAATTGATTTTATATCTAAAACAGTATAAATATCGCTTTAATTAAAAGAAAGTATTCTGTACTTAATCGATATAAATTGGAGAATTGATAAAACGTCTTAAATGAATGCATAATGCATAAATTTGTATTATATAAACTATATTATGCGGGTATAATCTGCTTCTAAGTTATTGTTAAGCTGGCTATGGGTTCATTAAAACTGTATAACTTATAAGATAACCGGAGAGGCTGAGCTTAATCGTACGGTAATGTAATTTTAGACAAGTACTTTAGATGAGCCCTAGGCGTTCCTATTACACGCTTGTCAGCTTACATTCGAATTAGATTCATTCGTTTTATTTATCTGAAGGGTTAGGTAAAGATAATTGTCATAGGATTTTATAAAAAGATTTCCTTTCTAAAATCTAGGAAGAAGAAGACTTCTTTGTTCAGCTAATTTTAACAATTTATTATAATAAACTATATGTCTATTTTATTACTTATAATGTTTAAGGTTTTGATATTATTATTTACTAAACAAATAGTGACTATATATTTCTTATAATATAGAGACAAAACATTTGTTTTCCATAAATATTTGTAAATGTATACGTTATTACTGAAATAAATGAATTGTAAATACAGTTAATTGTTTTAACAACATAATAGAAGAAATTTACAAATGCTACGTCCCAATTTGAACCTACAGGTAAGACGTCAGAACGTTAAAGATAATTGGTTTCGCCAACAGCACTGTACATTGTACTATATTGTGTTGTTTTTTGATTCGCAATTTATATAAGTGCCGTCCAATTTCACTTAAGTTTTCAAACAACTAAAATTATCATTATATACTAAATCTATGTAGGTGTGTACTACTCACCTATTTTTATTATTCCAGAACTTTCTTAGATTCTCACAAGAAAGTTGAAATAAACCTATATACTAGCGGCTAATTATATTTATACTTTACATTTTAAACCTTACATTTAACTGAACGTTTTGAAGACTTTGCAGCAATCGTGTTAACGGAAAGGCAAGATGTTAAAAGCCGCTGGCTGTCAGTGGCGGATTTAGGCTTAGGCCCGTGAGGCCCGGGCCTAGGGCGGCAAATTTTGAGGGGAGCCAAAATTTTTAAGATGACTAAAATTTAAAATCAATTGGGTTTTCTGTAAACTGCAAGACCAAATTTTAAAGTTTATTTTATTGCGCTCTTACTATCGAAACATAGTACCATTTTGAGGGTAGAATTTCTTTGTTAAAATAATTAATCAGGCAAGTCCTAAAATTTGAAATATCTAACAAAAAGATTTTAAAAAATTACATTACAAGCAATTTATTATTAATTCTATATTTAATTGTTATGTTAAAAAAAAAATGTTTAATTTATACCTGAATTAGATTTATATATATATATATATATATATATATATATATATATATATATATATACACAAAAGATAAAGAATAAAGAAAAGATAAAGGGGCCATATTGTCTCGGGCCTAGGGCGTCCTCAAACCTAAATCCGCTACTGCTGGCGGTGGAAACTTGCCTAAGATGACTAATTAACTGACATACTAAAAAACATCTTTATATATAAATTTACAATCATAATCAAAGTATCATTATTCAAGTAGGCATTTACAAGCACTTTAGTATCGTCAGTAGTCGTCGTCGTCGTTAAAAAGACAATACAGTCAATCCGTGACTAAGCTACCAACAGCTCGCAATGCTGGTCTGCTGAAAAGAGCTGGCCAACTCAGCAGTTGCTCTTTTTAATCATATATCATATATATTACATCAACCCTCCAAATGACTCAACAAGCAAGTTCCACACACTTTGATGAACCAAAAACTTCTGAATGCTATAGTGAGATTTATATAATAAATAATATACTATTTTTTAAGATTTTACCGTAAGAATACCGCTTTCTATAAAAAAATATGTTAGGGAATTTCTACCTTTTAAGCTATAAATAGCCCGCAAAACTATTTTTTGTAAAATAAATATAGAATTTATTTCGGTATCACTTTTAGTAAAATACCGTAAGCCAAGATACTATGAAAATAACTAAAATAAACTATTTTAATCGTAATAACGTATTTTAATTGTCTTACTTTTATAATTGCAAATTATACATGTATAAATTCTGAATTATTACTTTATTGAACTATCGTTGGTCTCAAGTATTAGGTTATTTGCCAATTCTGTGAGTAAAACCTCTAACGTATAGTAGTGGGTCCGATTGCCGCTTAACTGGGAGGCTTCATGTAGCTTTTGTAACTCTGGCGAGGTACCGGTAGGTGTTTGTTTACAAGGTATGAGTAATGTGTTGAAACTCACCCTCTAGGTGTTCAGTGCCGCAGATGACTGTGATTTTTTAAATAAAGATTTGTCAATAGGTGCTACTTGGCAATTCGCATGTCTTATTCTTGGTCATGTGGCCTATTTGTGTAATTCTATTCAAAACCATCTAATAGTTTTTGCGAAACATCTAAACAAAAGAACTTTCACATTTATTTTTCATATTTGGTTAAATATAACTTATTTTATTTAAAGCAAATTTATTCTTTGTATAAAGAATTGTTTGAACGTAAATATTAAGAAAACTTCCGCATACTTGCCGTTAGCTACGGCAATTAATTTCGGAATTTCAACAGGAAAATAATGAACGTACTAAGTATTAAAAGGGCTTTTAAAATAATAGTACCATTACTATACATTAATTAGTTAAAGGGTTGAATACTTTTATTATGCATATATAATTCTAATATTTAGAACGAGCAAAACGAACTCATGAAAGGCTGTCCTTGTCCATCAGAACTATAAAAAAGATTAAAGCCCTGGCATACCTAACAATACTGCCATTAAGTACATCTTTGCTCTCCATAATAATGAAGGGCAAAGGAATTACTTTAACAAATAATCGATAATATGGCTTTCACAAATGGATTTAATTTGAAGGAAATTTAATAAAAAGGATTACGTTAACAAATAATCGATAATTTTACCACTGTCGATCAACTGGAATTATTCTGGTGTACTTAACATACCATATAAAATAAAAGGGAACAACTGCTAGTTAGTCTGTATGTTGCAATAGCCTTCGATCATAAAGCTCTTTTTTTGTAGCCATCTTTCTTATGGGTTTCCCCTAAGTTTATTTACGTGATTACGAGAGTTTAGTTTAGTAGAGATTAGTTTTTTGTCTAGATGGAACGTACAGGTCGATATCTAAGGAATTAATATAGTCCTTGGCCTTATGTGGTTCCTTTTGCATATTAATGTAAAGTATGCATATTATTTCATACTCCTCATTGTTTTTTCAAGTAGATACTTAATTAACATTTAAATATGTAAGGAACTGGATTAATCTCATCTTGGATTAAAAATTTAAAATGATTTAAAAATTAAAAAAAAAAATAAAAATTTAAATAACACCAAAAATATTTTGAATTCGTGAAATTTTGTGATATATTAATAGATGCTTTATAATAAGATTAATCTGTTTTTGTAACTGAATGAAAAGCATTTACAAAAACCAAACCCATGTTTATTATTAGGTATTAATACTATTACTATATTTTTTTAATATTTTATATAATCTTTTAGGTAAGTAGTAGATAGGTAATAGTATTTACTAAACAAACTAATATTACTACGAATATTGCTTTAAATAAGTTCCTACAATATTACTTACAATTTAATTTTAAAATTAACAAGAGCAAAGGAACAATATTTCGAGAAAAATATAGAATTATAAAAATATAGTCACGTATTAAAATTCTTAAAAAGTATATTAAAAAAAAAGTATAATTAAATATAATTTTGGGTAAAAACCTAAGGTATTAGAAATACAAAACTTCAACATTAAAAGTTAATAACAACAGTAGACAAATACAAAAATATAAATTAGCAATATGTAGCTCTTAACACATAATATAAGATATTTTTAAGTTCAATTAAATATCAATTGAAAATTGTATTAAAAATATATCAAAATATATTTTTTACATTTTATTTAAATTCAAAGACATGAGATTATAATAACTTTGATTTAAGAGGAATGTGTTATCAAGTGTTTTTGTTTCGATCAGCGCCCTCTATTGACGGATATCACATTTACAATAAAAATGAACAAAAACATTTTGTGAATCGTTTATAATATTGTTATGTTTAGACTGATATAAAATTGGTTGAAGAATACTAAAATAACATGAAAGTATAAGATTTTTAATAGCTTATTACCCTATCAATCTGTCTTATGACAATCACTAATTAAATAATAATTAATTGCTAAATCGATTTCTATTGGTGGACTTTAAATGTACCAAATTAAAGTTTTTTTTGTTTTTAGTCTTGTTGAGATAAATTTATAGTAAAATGTATAACGAAGCCCTTAAAAGCGTGTCCATGAAAATATAGAATACTTTTAAGGAACCCACCTAAAAGTGCTCCATTAATTTGAAGTGTTAATAGATAAAGTTGGTAACTCTTCCGTAAAACATTAAAGCGACTTACAAATAACTAACTAAAAGCATCACAAGGTTCTTCCGACGCCGCGCCGGGCGCCGCAGACAAGAAGGCGACAATTTATGACGTCTAGTGTCTTGTGACTGCAGTGCTCCAGTTTAAATGAATAGACTAATTAATGAACACCTAACAATCCTTATTTTTTTAGTATATATTATAAAAACGTTTATACAGGGATGTATTGAATTATTAATCATGATTCGTGTGTTGGTACAAATTATACTAAGAACTACTTATATACTAAGATATTTTGATATAGTTACTTTTTGTTTTTAAGTAGGACATATCAGCATACTTCATTAATTTATCATTATCATTAAACAATATCTTTCGTTTCATTGTTATTTTAAATTGCAAACAATGTTGGTCTATTCTTATAACCTAACTTTTTTCTATTACAAATATATTTACAATTGTCGTAGTCAACCAGCAGCTGCTCTAAAGAACATGGAACCAGGGCCAAGATCGACCACCGATTGGCCCTACATAGTTTGGTATAATTACATTTATTTAATTCATTTTATGGTAACGATGAACCCACTAGGATCACCAGAAGATATACAAATCTGCTCCCATGGGTAGTAGAAAGCCCGTATTCCATCCCATTTTTTTCTGAACAGTGTTGCTGTTGCTGCTGCTGTTTAGCCAGACGCATCGGGTCATCGGTTTTGGGTGTTTTATGAGCACAACATTCCATACCAAACAGCAATGGTCCAAGGAACTCAGAACGTTGACAGTTACCTGGTGGTTATAGCGATGTGTGGTCTGCAGAAGACTAAACAAAGAATGCATGTCGATATCCACACCCACGAGACGAGTAAATATGTCAACGAATTGGTATAGATCACTGTTGCAAAGTCTAATACAAATCTCTGAATAGTCAGTGGCAAGTAACCCAAATTAATCGCTATCGGGCGCATGACAAAGACTATGACTATGACTACGGCGGAATGGACCTTTCAATGTATGTCGAGAATTATGATCCGTTTCATATCTATATAACATATTTTTAAAAATATTTTGAATAAAAGTAACATTACAAACGGACCCTAAAAGAAAAAATATCATTTCGAAGTACAGATACTATCTATATTGTTTTTTTATTTCGGTAAAGACCTATAAAGGACTTTGTAGTAATATCATTTAACCAGAGCTATTTCTTTTTTAAAATGAATAATGTTTTTTTATAAATATAAAAATAAGTATATTTCTTTGTGTATGTACTGAAGATATTACTTAGGCTCGGCGACGCAGACATGAAAACGACAATTTAAGATTTCCTGTGTCTAGAGAGTGTAATCAACCATTTTGATTACCGTCTACCGTGATTACTTAACGTCTACCAAAACATTTGTTAGCTAATATCTGAATTCTACGTTTCTAGTATTATCGTACAAATATAAATAAAACAAGATTTTTTATAATATTCTATTAACTTACTTACATTTATAATTGACACTCACCCTTATAAACGTGAAAATTATTCGTGATATATTTTTCCAGTCGCTCATAGACCTTGAATAAAAGAGGTTTAAAATCTACAAGAAATACAGTATAGTTGGACATAAGAGGCCAAAAACAGTTAAGGACTTCCTATTCTATCACATTTACTTACCTACTTACTAACTTCACGTCGATGTTCTTAGTGAAGGTAGTAGGTTCGTCCCCGGGTTTTCCAGCCTGTATACGTGAAGCAGTAAACAAACAACAGATGGGGCTTAAATTATAAGTTTATTACATTTTACAATTTGTTAAAATTATACATTACAACCAAACGTAATCACGATTTTTCGGACTGATTCATAGCGAATTATTTTAATAATCCCATATAACAACAAATATGCTTCCGTATTTCACCTTTAAATTGTACAAAATGCATTTGTCACAATATCTCATGTAAATAATAATTGATTTTATTGCTCCCGATGTTTGTTTATATTTTAACAAAATTTCAGACATTTAAAAAAAATATGTACGTAATTGATAGTTGAGCATACGAGTATTTTTGGTCATCATTAGTACATTAATATTACTCGGCTCTTCAGTAAAGTTTTGTGAGTTAACTGATCCCGGATCTCAAGTTTAACAAGGAAAACCTGGAGATTGTATTTCTATATTTCATTTTCAATATCGAACACTAGCATATAAAAAATAATAGAATTTATATGTATTTGATAATTCAAGTAGGTACCTATTGGTTTTACATAGATAAATAATTAAAATAGTAAAATAGATAAATAGTTATATAAATAATTATAAGATAATATACAATTTATACAACTAAAGAATTTGCTGTTAAATGTCTAAGTCCGTGTGCAGTTGTTATCTATTAAATCCTCGTAATCAGCACCGATCAGTCATTCATTTAATGATTTACTTTAACAGTCCGCTCACATATAGAGCTGTATTTCTATATTACTATTTGTAAACAAAATTTATTACGCATCTGTGATATTTAAAATAATAACAACTGTCGTTGTATGTCGAGGTATTACTACTACCAATGTTATATTTGTTTATCTACTAAAACCATAACAAATTATAAGTTAGTGACCTATAGTAATTATTGATATGTTTTGTAAGATAAAAAATTTACATTTAACTTATAAGAAATACTATTCTCTTAATAAATTGTAAAACTTATGAATTATAATTGATTTTCAAACATCCATAAATCAAAGCACATTTGTGTCTGAAACAGCCTCATTTATCAACAACTCAAAGGACGAACTTTCCCCACCGTATGAATAAAAGTGTTTTAATTTTGCCCCACGCGTGATTTAGGACACTTCTAATAATTTTAAACCATAAATTTACCAATCCATTTAGGTAAAAATATAGATAGAGGCTTGTTTATTTAAAGGTGAAACAGCTGTAGCCAGCGAATACATCTACTTTACTCATCTCCCCTCCTTTCGATACAGAATCATAAACCTATAATTATTTTAAATATATACTATTTACTTAGTACCTTTCATTAATTGACAAAAACATATCTTGATTTTTTAGAAATTAGTGTTATAGTTGCAAATTTCATCAAATCCGTCCTATAGTTTCTCCCTGATGCGAGACGAAACAAACAAATAAACAGATAATTAATCTGACTACATTTTAAAAAAATATTTGTTTGTGTTCTGTATTATGTATTGAACATTTAGCGAATAGTTTAAAAAAAAAAAACAAAAAAAAAATTGCCAATTTACTATTTTATTATATACCTACATACATATCACAATAACTAAAATATATCATATGTAGTAGTATCATATAGCATACCAAATATAATAGTACAGTAGTAGTAGGTATACATTATCATTAACGAGTTTTACGGTTTAAGACTACTTTTGTCTTTGATGAGTTTGTAGGATTTATTGTATTTAATTTCACTCTAAGCTGACTAACCTCTTTAACGTGACTTAGCAATCTAAGTTAATAGCAAAAAGCCGGCAATGTCACTCGGCGTACAAATATACTAATAACTTTTGAACGTCGCCTCGTGGAATCAACTCATTGTTCATTAATGACATACAATATAAGGTTTTGCGGATAATTTTAGTAAGATTTTGACACAGTCACAGTTTGTCAGTTGCAGTAGGTACCTAGATATTTTACTTAAAACAATGATAAACATTATAAAGTAGATTTTTTCACTAGGGTTACTTATAGCAAATATTTTTTTATTTCGAATAAGTTTCGTAAAACGTTCATTATACTCGAAATAGACAGGATTATGAAAATATATTTAATGGGGAATACCGTCCATTGAAAATTGAATAGTAATGTCAGATCGTAAAAACTCTTTACGAACTTAATAAACATGAACAAAGACTTACAAACTCTACATTATATTTATTAGTAAAGTAATGGACTTTAGTTAATTTATTTTTGTCTGCTTTACAAAAACTGAATTGTTTGTGGTTTTATAAAACTGCATTAAACTCAATTTTATATCAAATTCTTTTAAAAAAAACAATATATCAATTTTAAACATAAGTTTCCTGTCCCAAGATGACTTCTTTTAAGTGAATGTTCTCTTGTATGTTAGAAGTAAAAAAATAATTAAAAATTAAAAAAAACTCTGCTACAAACACACCTCAAAAAATAATAAAAATAATATTATTATGTACCTACTTATTGAAGTCGTTGCGTCGGGAAACCGTCACGTTGTACGTATGTTACTGGTTTCTTTATTGTACTAAATGAACCTTCGGACACAATTTTTTTTTAAGTTACTTAAGTATTTCTATCAATATTGCATAAGAACCTTTCTCCCGCACCAATAAAACCTCAATATCTTGGAGACGACTGTTTATATTTCGACCAAACATAGCCAAGAACCATCTCGATAAAAAATTGCTTTCGATTAAAAAACTGCATATGAATCCGTCCACGCGTTTGGCCGCTTCGTTGCCACAGACAGACACACAGATCGACAGGTCAAACTTATAACGCCCCTCTTTTTGAGTCGGGGGTTATAAGAATCTGAGCCAAGTGTTTATAATATATTATAAAAAAAATAATATAAATATATAGGATATGTAATGAATTCTGAACAGAAAGTTTCCAATTATAAATTCCAAGGGTCCGTTAATAAGATCTTTATCCTTATATTTTATGAATGCATATGATTGTAATTAATTTTTTATTTTTTATATCGTAATCGCGAATCGGATTAATTTATTTTAATTATAATACAGTTTAGAGATCGGTAAGTAGATCGATAGATTCTACTATTTTTTTTGTGTAACCAAAATTAAACAGGGGAAATGGTAAGAAATCATAAAAATAAGAAATCATTATATAAATTTAAATGATCTAAATAATGTTATATGGGTTCAAACTAGATCAAAGTTATTGATATAATAATAATAAGTCATTATTTCGAGCAGCACAGGCACATTTTCTTTACAGTTACAGTACATGTCAGAATATAAATTAAAAATAAAATTAATAATTGAGATTAGCGGAGAGGCTGGACTTAATCTAAAGGTGATGTAATTGTAGACAAGTACTTTACCCCCTGGCGTTCCTATTATAAGCTTGTCAGTTTATTTTCGAATCAGAATCATTCGTTTCTCTGAATATATTTCACAAGCACGCCAATTATTTTGGTTGTCATTGCATTTTATCCAAAACAAATATATATAAATATTTATTATAATAATAATATAAAATATATTATATATCAATTATATACTTTTATTATTATCATATGTCGCATATTACGATATTTGAACGATAATTACTAACTCAATTGTTATTAGTACCGAGCCAAGTGATCGAAATCGTTTGGAGGGGCACCTGAGACATTTTAAATATTCGAGAGCATTGACTCAAGGTGGAATTTCATTAGAGAGAACGATACAGTTCACCCTTCAAGCAAGACCGGTGGTTCACGCCACTCTTACTAAGTAATTTGTGATAGCTAAGTTAATACAAGAATTATCATAATTTGTCATTGTGGTTGAATTGCCTGTGATTTAATTTGACTTAAAGTTATAACAGCAATTATCACTAGTTGCTAAATTTATACCAATATTCACACTTCATATTTTCTCAGATTTTCACGAGCGCATAATTTAATAGCACTTTTTTACTCGCTCGTGATAAGATTTATATTTATATTTTATTAACTTCATATTTATATTTTATTATTGATTTTTCTAACGCTTTTAATACAGTTAATCATGACTTATATCTTGCGCTTTTAGGACATCTTAATGTTTCTTCCAAGGAGCTAAACTGGTTTTCCTCCTACCTTCGGGGTCGCCGAAAGGCTGTCTGCATTGACAAAACTTTGTCTATGTGGTGCAGCTTGGTATCTTGGTAGTTTGGTGTCCCCCAAGGTGGTATTCTCTCCCCTCTTCTTTTTTCTTTGTTATCTTACTTCCCCTTACCATCTGTATGTCGACGACCTACAATTGTATTCTCATGCCTCACCTAAAGACATTAATTCTGCTATTGAGAGTATTAATAGTGATCTGATACACATCCAGACAAGTGTCTGTGTAAACCCACAAAAGTGTCAAGCCATAATTATCGGCAGCATGCACGGTTTAACTAAAATTAATAATAGTAATGTGGCACCAATCATATACAATGGCGTTCAAATACCTCTTACGTAATCAGTAAAAAATCTGGGTCTTCGTATGGACAGCACACTTAGTTTTAATGCCCATATAACTGAGTTATGCCGCAGAGTTACATACTCAATGCGTTTACTTTATCGGCATTAAAACTTTCTACCCATTCGGACCAAAACTCTGTTAGAGCAGTCTCTTATTCTTCCTCTTATAGACTATGCTGATGTATGTTACTCTAATATCTCTGAAGGGAATCTAAACAAATTGGATCGCCTCCTCAATAGTTGCATTCGCTTTATTTTTCAGAATATCGTTCTAAGCTTAAATGGCTTTCTATCCGTAAAAGAAGAATTTTAAGAACTTTGTGTCAGTTATTTTCCATTTTAAACAATCCATGTTCTCTTCATTATCTGAAGTCCAAGTTTCAACTTCTGCGGTCAACTCACGACTTTCATCTCCGTTCTTCAACAAACCTAAGTTTATTCATCCCTTCACACCATACTGGTTTTATGTCTAATTCCTTCACAGTACACGCCATAAAACTATGGAATAGCCTTCCTGACATACTTCGACGTGCTCCGAACAGACAAGTTTTTAAGAAACCCATCATAAAATATCTACATGAGAGATCATAACATTTGTTTATTTCGTTCATATCCTATCATTACCTATATTTATAATTACCTGTATAATTATTGTTTAAGGTGAATTATTAATTTATATACTTTATTTATTTTATTGTTATGTATATACATATATTTAGGTATTTATTATTAATATATATTTAGTTTATATTATTGTTGTATATGTATATATTTATTATATATTACCTATAGTTTAGTCTATTATAGCACCTTTGTTATTCTTAGCTTTAAGTGTTTCCATTTTGTTTATTAATTTTGTACCCTCGTCGTTTTATTTTCTGTTAGCTGTATTGGTTGACTGGTAGAAAATGCTTTAGCATTAAGTCCGCCCATTGTATTTTATGTTGTACAATAAAATATACATAAATAAATAAATAAATATTTAACCGGATGTTTCGAATGCCTTGCAACAATTGTTTTCATGTGAATTTTATAAAGGTGTTGATAAGTAAATCAATTCTTTAATCCCGGCTAAGAGTTCAGCACACAAAACGTACGTGAAGCCGTTTCTTGAGTTGTTTTTATCAGTGGATATTAGGTGCAAGATAGCCTCCTACCTGTTAGTTAGTCCTTAGAAAAAATGGAATGATTTTAATTTTCTATAGCTTCGCGAATCATAATTTATGATAAATATTAGTCTTATTTATGATATGTTCAAACACTTTCGAAGTACTCCTGATCTATTGTTTTTCTTATGTGTGTTAACTTTTTTACAGAAGTGTCTCTTTGTTTGAATATGACAATCCACAATCACAGTCAAGTTTATATACCCTGGAATATTACTATTAATTGGTCTGAGGCTCACTTTCCTATAAGGTTTAACTAGCATTAAAGTGACAAGGTACGGACAGTTAGTTGTTGATCAAGACATGCTTGACATGCTGAGCTCACCCACTAGTTGTTCAACGTCGCAGATATGTTATGTTCTCTGACATAAATATTTGCCGACTGAAGCTAACTGGCTATAACTTGTTCCAGGGTATGGAGCCTGTTCGTTGGTTCGTTCGTTCTATTCAAATCCCTGTAATGTTTTTAACGAGATAAACAAGCAAACATCCAAGAGCAAAAACTTTTATATTTATATTATTTGTTGCATAAAACAATGACTTAAAGTAAATATTAATAAAACTTCCGCATACTTGCCGTTAGCTACGACAATTAATTTCGGAATTTCTCCAGGAAATAATGAACTTGGAAGTATTATAGATTTTTTTTATATTTATCAAATATTACAAGAATTTATCTCATTAACCAAAAATAAGGTTTTGTTTATGTGCTTCTTCATTTAATTCTGTTTTAGTTACTGTTATGTTTATTTTGGATCACCTAACCTAGTCACATTAGAAATCCCTGAGAAACATTTTGTAATATTTTATACAATAATATCTGAAACCATTTAAATTTAATCCTAAATAAATAAGAATCAAAATGTCATTGACACAGGCAAGACTCAAATCTGCTACCTTTGGAAAACCGTTCCATAGCTCTGAATATTGAACTGCATTGTCGCTACCCGCCCTTACAAATCTATTATAATAGAATAATTATAATCTTCTGGAAAGGCTTTTAACTTTGTTGTATAGAAAAACATTAAAATTATGCCGCAAACATAATTTTATACTTTAAATTAGGCTTAACGTGGCTAAAAATATATAACACTTCAAACAACATAGATAGGGATAGGGATAGTTTAAAATATAGGGTCGTTCACTTTCTCCAATGACAACATTACCAACCCTGGTATTATTGTACTGTTAGAACCTTGTAAGCTTATAGTATTGCTGACCTAGCTTCTATGTCTGCATTCCATTCCGTTCCCAACATAAGTGCCTTTTCGGACCTAGCTTTCTCACACAACCCGACTATCCTACTCCTTAGTTCAGTCCCAGCTCTCACACGTGACATTCCTTTTACCAAATTCTTTCACTTTCTTTTATTATTTGTAAATTATCTAATTTGTCGAGTAAATACATAGTTTATAATAAATTAGTCTTTTTTCAAAAGTCTAATCATCGAGGAGTCCTTGCAGTACATATCGTAATAGGCGAATAATGGCCAAAAATGTGGTAAAATGAAGCTAGCATCTTCTGACCAAAAATACGAATTTTTATGGTAATGTTTATCGGCTTGTTCTTCAAAATAATAAAGTAAAAAAGGATATCTATTTGTATATCTAACATTTTATATTTTGAATAAATATGGTTTGGAATACAAAACCCGAACTAGAATACTATCCATACAGGTCCTGTGCCAGCTGTTAAGTCGGAAAAGATCAAGTAACTTGGATCCGTTATGCACGAGTCTGGAGGCATCGATCACGATGTCCAAGGTTGAATAAGCACTGCCTGGGCCATATGGCCGGAGGTCACTGGTGTGGTTTGTGATCGCAGGGAACCGCCTATGTCCAATGGAAATGCCTTGATATGTCTGTCCCAGGAGTAGGATCTCCCGGACACCCAAGGAAGCGCTGATTGGATGTCGTGAAGCAGGACATGAGAGCCAATGGTCTAAACACCGAGGACGTCTAAGACCGTGCAAAGTGGAGTAGGTTAAACAAGAAGGCAGACCCTCACAAATGCCATAAAGAAGAAGATTGAATAAAAAAATGATACAGGCAGGGTTTGAACCCTCGACTTCTGGAAAACCGTTCCGTCGCGTCACTCTAAAAATACCTACCTACCGCTACCGTTGAGTACCGTGTTTTTAATCTTTTTTTATTTAAGTAATCTTAACATACATGTTTACAGATATTTTCAATCATTAACATATTGTATTTTATTAATTACTATAAATACAAAATAAATAATCATTATATCTTGTTAAGTGAATAGTCAATAAAATATTATTTACTAAACAACCGAATATTATTTGCAATATTAATTGGTGCAGTTGCCTTCAATATTTAAATTATATTCACATTTGTAACAAGAGCAGAAAAACATAATAATATTTTGCCGGGAATATTATAATATCGAAAATAGCAGAAATACCATAAGCAAATTATCAAATTCCAAAAACATAATTATGTGTAAGAATGTTAAAAAGCAAATTAATTAATTAAATATAACTTTAGATTGAAACCCAATGTTTCAGCAAAATTAAGCTTCGTTTTTTCTTCTTATAGAGGTCTTTTTGTATCGGGGGTTTTTTTAATTTTTTATTTAATTTTTTTTCTACTTTTTAGAGTTATGTTACTGGTTTCTGAATTGTACTAAATGAATCTATAGACACACAAAAAATTCTATTGTTTAAGTATTTCCATTATCTATCCTGATATTATAAAGAGAAAAGATTTTTTGTTTGTTTGGATTGAATAGGCTCCGAAACTATAGTACCGATTAAAAAAAAATCTTTTAGCATTAGAATCCTACATTATCCCTAATAATTTACCCCTGAGTAAAATCTTCGAAAAAATTATACTAAACCAAATGTCAGAATTTGTTTGTAGCAATGAAATCATGCATAGTGAACAATATGGTTTCACCAAAGGCAAATCAACAACTGATGCGGGTGCCGCGCTTCTTAAGCACATTTACGACGCATGGGAAAAGTCACAGAATGCAATCGGAGTGTTTTGTGATTTATCTAAAGCCTTTGATTGCGTGGACCATCAAACACTACTTTGCAAACTTAATCACTATGGTGTGCGTAGTGCTGCGCTTGATCTTATTGCCTCTTACTTGAATCAAAGAGTTCAGACGGTTGATGTAAATAATTGTAAATCGGTTGGATCTCATCTAAAAATGGGTGTTCCACAAGGATCTATTCTAGGCCCTTTCTTATTTTTACTCTATATTAATGATTTGCCTTTTTACGTAAAAGGACTATGTGACATTGTACTTTTTGCTGATGATAACTCACTTATTTTTAAAGTTGATCGTAATAATGCTAATTTTGACAAAGTTAACTGTGCTCTGTCACGTGTTCTTCATTGGTTTGAAATTAATAATTTGGCATTAAATACTAAAAAAACTAAATGCATGGAATTTACACTTCCTAATGTAAAAAGTCAAGATTGTAGTTTATTCCTTAACAATGAAGTGTTAGAACTTACTGACTCGACAACTTTCTTAGGTATAACTTTAGATAAAAAGCTCCAGTGGAACCCCCATCTCTCGACACTCGCAAGCAAACTTAGCTCAGCCGTCTTTGCAATTAAAAAAGTAAGACAATTAACAGACGTTAATACGGCTCGACTCGTTTATTTTAGTTATTTTCATAGTATATTGTCTTACGGTATCTTACTATGGGACAGCGCTGCCGAAATTAATTCTATATTTATTTTACAAAAACGAGCTATACGGGCTATTTGTAACTTAAAAGCTAGAGACTCCATAAGAGAAGTTTTTAAAGAAATCGGTATTCTTACGGTCGCTTCTCAATACATTTTTAATAACTTACTATATATACGCCAAAATTTAAATGACTATAAAAAAAACAGCGACAGACATACAATCAATACAAGAAATAAAAATAGGCTCGTAACGCCTAAATTTCGACTTCAAAAAGTTAAGAAATCCTTCATGGGCTTGAGTATACGCATATATAATATGGTTCCACAAGATATCTTAGATCTTCCTTTTCTTGGTTTCAAATCTAAAATTAAAGGTATATTATTAAATAAATCTTACTATAACATTCAAGAGTTTTTGGTTGATCGAAATGTGTGGAACCTGGGTCATTGACTCATTTGCAGGGTTGATGTTATAGTTTATAAGTCAAACATTGTTAAATTTTATTTAAAAAGAGCAACTGTTGAGTTTCTGGCCAGCTCTTCTCAGCAGAACAGCATTGCGAGCTGGTGGTAGCTTACTCACAGACTGACTATACTGACCAATTTAATGTAATTGACGATTCAAAAGTGCGTGTAAATGCCTACTTGAATAAAGATATTTTGAATTTGAATTTGAATTTGAGTGAGTAAGTGTAAAAACCTTTTGGCCTTCATAATAAGACTTTTTTCCTATATAGCGCGGGCGAAGCCGCTGGGAACAGCTAATTATTGCATAAGAACCTCTCCCCCGCACGAATAAAACATCAGTATCGTTCATCAGATGTTTGGTTAAAACATGGATAATAACCATCTCGACGAGCATAACTTTTGATTAAAAAAAACCGCATTGAAATCCGTCCACGCGTTTTGCCGCAAAATTTGCCACAGACAGATACACAGATACACATACACAGATACACAGATCGACAGTTCAAACTTATAACACATGGGGTGTTATTAGTCGGAGTATTTTAGTCGGAGGTTAACAAAAAAAAAGATTATGTAAACGTAAAGACTATTTATCAAATAACGGCCATAATTAATCAAAGGAAATAAGCACTTGAGCAGTGAATTATTTGTTGTTCTTGTTCACATGCAAAGCAACACTACAACTTGTTACATGCTACAACATTTTATAAAGCATGAATAAGATTATTTATGGTATTAATAATAATTATACAGTTTAAGAATTAGCAGTCAAATTTCGAAGTCCACATGCAGCAGCTGGCTAAGACTTAAATCCTCTTAATCAGCTCCGGTCAGTCAGTAATTTAATGATCTCGTTTGATTTATAATCCGGTTACATGGACTGCTGTATTCTCATATATTATTATTTGTTAGATAAAAATAATTAGGACAACTGTCGCTGCAGCTATAGGAAGTATTACCTACTACTATCGAGGTAATGTTATATTTGTCTCCTAAAACCATACAAAATATACAAAACGAAGGTGTTTTCGTTTGAATATAATAATTGACACTAATACTTTAAGATACGTCGTCATGTAAACCGAGTCTCATCATCTTATCAAACACTAATAACGGATAAAGAATCAAATTAGAGGTCATTGACGCAATTCACGACATACCTACTCATAATATATTCCCTAATAAGAATATTGTATTACATCCATCATACACTTATACCAAAAAGCACGTAAGGCAGGTATACTTTTACGTAAAATACAATACTTATAAATGTTTATAATTAATGAATTAAAGTTAGTTAATTACTCCGAAGCCATACATTTTCTTTACTCCTTTCGAAATACTGATTTCTTTACAGCGTATTAAGTTGTAAAGTAAGTAAAATTATTATGAATAATAATTGATTTTCAAACTTCCATAAAGGTAAAGCACATTTGTGTCTCAAACAGCTTCATTTATCAAAAACTAAAAGGACGAACTTTCCCCACCGCGTGAATAAAAGTGTTTTAATTTCGCCCCACCCGTGATTTAGGACACTTCTTACACCATAAATTTTCCTATCCGTGTAACTGAATATATAGACGGTTTGTTTATTTATTAGTGAACTTGCTGTTGCTGGCGACTGCTCCCCTCCTCCTCATTCACCCCCTCTGGATCTTAGTATAGCAAATTAAATCTTGAATTCTCAATAAGTTTCAATAAGATGTTCAATATATTTAGATTTTCGTAAATGATTTTTCGAAATCGATCGAGCTCATGAATAGGAACCCTGAATGGGATCGAAACTAGTCGGGCAAGTTCCGATTAAAATACGTGATTATAGCCGGGTAAATATATATACTATTTAATGTTCAATATATTATATAATACACATTATTATTTATTTAATTTATCGGGGTATTTGGTATATTGAACTAGCAAAAGTAATTTTAGATTGTAAAACTTAAAACTCTCAACGAACTTTTTATATACCAAGTACCATCAAAGTCTTATAAGCTCAACCTTAAAATTTAGTAATAAAATAGTACTGATTATAGTAATTCTGATTATAGACTAACTAGTATCAATGCATTTGTCATGTCTTTTTTTTTTTTTTTATATGATCTAGGGCAATGCTTGATTACATTCCACCTGATGGTAAGTGGAATGTAGTCTTAGGTGGTAAGGCGCATTACCCTAGCAACCTATTCACTCTTCGCTTGAAGACACCCACATTGTATTCGGTCGGAAATACCGACGAAGGCAAGCTGTTCCAATCCTTTGCTGTACGCATTAAAAATGAGGAAGCAAAGCGCTTCGTTCGGACAGGTGGAATGTCCACAACAAAAGGATGAAAACCTGCCGTGCGTCGGGACATCCGGTGATGGAAGGGGGACGGGGGAATTAAATTGTGTAATTCCAGCGCACACTCACCAAAATGTATCCTATAGAATACTGAGAGGCTAGCAATTCTACGCCTGTGCTCAAGGCTTTGGAGGTCGGCTCCGACCAATTCGGGATCGCCTATAAGCCTCTTTGCTCGCCTCTCAATTGAGTCCAGAACCGCAAGATGAGACTTTGCGGCACCAGCAAATATGTGACCACAGTACTCTACACACGACCGGATCTGTGCTTTGTATAAAACAAGAAGCTGTCCCGGTGTAAAGTACTGCCGAACCTTCGCCAGAACGGCAAGCTTTGCTGCTGCTGCTCTTGCTCTGGACTCAATGAACCGACCAAAGTTGAGGTTCGAGGAAATCTCTAAGCCTAACAACTGAAGCCGGTCACTGTATTCCAAGGATACATTCTGGAAAGTAGGAGCCAAGGTGAAAGGGCTCCTTTTGGCGGTGAATAGACACGTCTGCGTTTTGGTGGCGTTGAACTTGACAAGATTGACATTGCTCATTGCTTGCAAGTTTGCATTCAAACGTTGCACCATGGCTTCTCTTTCAGACTGTACTTGATCTCGACTAGCCCGAGTACTCGGCAGATATCTTTCTACAACTGTGCTGTCGTCTGCATACCCATAGATACCGGGCTTCAACAGATCATTAATGTGCAGCAGAAACAGAGTTGCAGAAAGAACGGACCCCTGAGGCACTCCGGCATTTATTGTCAAGGGTTCCGAGGAACACCCGTTGACAACTACTCGGAGAGATCTGTGGCTCAGAAAGTCCGTTACCCAGCCGATCAGACCAGGAGATATACCATACGCTGAAAGCTTGCTTATAAGGCTCGCATGCCAGATCCTGTCAAATGCCCTCGAGACGTCCAGAGAGACGGCGACCGCTTCTCCGTTCTTCTCGATGGCCTCGCCTAGAATGTGTGTAGCATACACTAGGAGGTCCCCAGTAGACCTATTACGGCGAAACCCGTACTGTCGGTCACTGAGGAGATCGTTACCTTCTAGGTATGCTAGTAGGCGCGAGTTCAATACACGCTCCATAATCTTGCAGAGTATGGAGGTGATTGAAATCGGTCTGTAATTGACAGGGTCGGCACGGCTGCCTTTTTTGGGCACGGGTTGCACATTAGCAAGCTTCTAGGATTTCGGCACTATTCCAGTCATGAAAGAGAGACGATACAGACGTGTCAGTACAGGAGACAACTCAGCTGCGCATGTCTTGAGCAGAATGGCTGGTATACCATCAGGACCACTGGCTTTATTCACATCTAAACGACACAATGTTCTCCATACCTCTTTGTTAGTGATGCGGATTTCAGGCATCGAAACACCGCAGTGAGGAAGATGTGTTGGAGAAGCATTGCCAGTGTCTAGATGCGAATTATCAGCAAACAGAGAAGCAAGTACGTTCGCTTTCTCTGTTGCTGTGTGGGCCAGGGATCCATCCGGCTTCAGCAGAACAGGCAGTGAGGGTTGGCAGAAATTCGACTCGATCGCTTTGGCAAGAGACCAGAAAGCTCGACTGCCAGTTGGTCTGACAGAGAGCTTTTCGCCATTCTTAGCGATTCGATCGAGACAAGCCTTCCGCAATGCCTTTTTGTAGGACTTGGCAGCTTGGTTAAAGGCTCTCTTCTTCGAACTTACATTCGGAGTTTTGCGGCTTCGAGCATCAGCCCAAATGAGATATGCCGAATGTTTTCGGTCTTGAGCATGACCACATTCGGCATTAAACCATGGGCGAGCTTTGCCACCGATGGGTACGTCAGCAAAAGGAATAAAATACTCCATTGCCTGATGCACCACATCGGTTATAGCATCCGCGCAACTCGACGGATCCAAAGAAGAGAAGCAGACCTGCCGCCAAGGATAAGACGCAAAAAAGTGCCGCATCTCATCCCAATCTGCTGACTTGTATTTCCATACTCGCCTAACACCATGAGGTTCGAAAGCTGGTGGGGAATATGTAAACACAGATTTCACCAGACAGTGATCGGAGGTTCCCAAGGGAGAGGTAACCTCTACCCGATACCTGTCCGGATCAGTTGTCAGCAGAAGGTCCAGGCAATTGGCTGTATAGCCTACCACATCTGGTACCCTTGTCGCTTGCTTCACCAGCTGAAAGAGGTCCAAGGACAACGCAAAGTTCCGCGCTTCTCTTCCAGCATGGTCGGTCTTCTGGTACGGGAACAGCCAGTCCTGATGACAGGCATTAAAATCCCCCAGAAAGACGAGCTGCGCTGAAGGGAACTGATGCAGAGCCATATCAGCAGCCTCACTGAGATACTCGAATAATCTAGTTGTCTCCTGGTCACCGCTGTGCGAACGGTAAACACAGGAATACAGGATTTTTTCGTTTCCTGTGTCTACTAAAACCCATAAAGAAGAAAAAGTGGGGTCTTCAAGGTGACGGAGACGCTGGATACAGAGGTCGTTCCGCGCATACACGCAGACTCCGGCACGTGAGCGAAAGTTGTGCTCTAACGTGTATCCGGGATAATCCAGGTGCGCAGCGCTTAAGGGACAATGTATCTGCGTCTCCGTCAAAAAGAACAGGTGCGGTTGTTCTGTCTCCAGGTGGTGATGGACAGGTATGATATTAGAGTGCAAACCCCTAATATTACTGAGGTGCACTTTAAATAAAAGTGAATAGGGATGGGAAATGGCAGTTGAACGAGGCGGTACGTATCAAACCCGACTTCGAAATTGGTGATGTCCTGACACTGGGGGGCTAGTCTGGAGACTGCGGGGACGCCCGAACCCCCCCAGGGATCGCCATCGGGCCTCCTCGTCTGGTCGCCAACCAGCACGATGGAGCCACCCTGGGATTTTTCGCAGCTGGCGGGGCAGCCTTTCGTGGGTGGCTAACCCACTAATTGGGCCCCCAACTATCTGCGGGCGGCCAGCGGAAAGCCGTTGCTTCGGATCCCGCTACCCTCCTCGACTAGACACCCGACAAAACAAACACCAACTCGACGTCAAACCGGTTCGCCAACGCACCGCAGCTGTTCAGACCCATTTCCCATTAACGGCTTCATCGAGCAACGTGCCGGAACACGACTAGGTCGCTTTGCGGCACGACTTTGCCCGATGGGTGGTAACTTTGCCGGCGACCCGATGTTATGGTCTACCACCAAGAAAAACAACTATCAGTCTATCATTTATTCTTCTAACGTCTATTACACATTTTTTTATCTCCCTATCAAGCACTACTCCCACTCCATTCTTCTTGCCATCACTCCCGCAATAATAAAACTTATATTCCGCTCCAATTTCTCTCGCTTTCATACCCTTCAACTTCGTTTCTTGTAGACAAGCCACATTTATTATTCTTCTTTCCAAAATATCAACTAACTCGATCTCTTCCAGTCATCGTCCCTACGTTCCAACTCGCTATCCTCAATCTTACTTCTCGGACTTGCTTCTTACGTTGCACCCGTCCCTGATGCAACAACCCTCGTCCATTTCCCACAGAAGCCGGGTGCTGCGTCTGCGCGTCGCCTAGGGGGTACGCCCTAACATTATCGCTTTCTAATATACGCAAGACCATGTTGTAGAAGTTTTGGCTATTTTGTTTTTTATGACCGGCCGCCTGCCTGACGTCAACCCTCCTTGGGAACATCTGTTAAAGTTTTAGGAATATGGAAGTTTAGGAAAGGAAAGAAGGAAAATAGTGGGAGTGGGAAAGAAGGGAAAGGTGAGAGTTAGGGCTTCCGGCAATCTCACTCATCGAACGAAAGGCAGCTATAATAGCCACTTTACGCAGATCCTCTGTGAGAGGGTGGTACCACCCCGGACGAGCCAGCCTATATGAAAGCTGCAGTCAACTGCCTACAGCTAGGCTCTACCACCTAGAAAACATTAATGAAGTACAAACAATTTTAAACGCTTAACAGTCTTTTACTCTACATGAAATTATTGTTAAAATTATTTTGTACATATTGTGTCAAATATGCCGATAACTTTATACTTCTTTAAAAAAAATGACATCTAAAATACAATAAAAAAACAAAATTTTAGCTATGGTCAAGATTGAACACATTGAATAGTAAGTATCTACTATGGTTTCGCCATTACACATAGCTGCTGACTTCATTCGTTTTACCGGCGTTTAAATATCATTGAATTCGTTCTGAAACCGGCCTTTTCTTTAAAACATTAATGTAGATATTTACAGGGTTTTATTACGTATTCGATATGAATACATGCTTTTTGCACTTTGTTCCAGAACGATAAATAGTTGTAATGTTTTTTTAAATTATTATTTTCGTTGTATAGAATACTAAACAAATTTATTTATCGATACGCTCTACTGAGCTGAACAAAAACGTCGGTTCGAAAAGTGACGACCAATTTGAATCATCGATACGCTCCTGTAGTTGTGTTTATTTGTAACATAAAATTATTACAACAAACAAAATAGTAACATAATCATAATTCTTTGTAATTAAACTCTCGTGAACCATGATCATTACTAAGTATATACCCGGCTACACACATTATCTAATCGGATTTTTGTCCGACTAGTTTCGAATAACCGAAACTAGTAGAATCTAGTCGCCATTAATTCCGGTTAAATAAGATGCTTATAGTCGGTTAATACACATTTAATAAAATCATAAATTAGTCTTTAAAAAGCTACTTTCACATGTTAATATAATAAATAAAGTTATATAAATAGAACTATATTGATAAGACCTGTTCAACACACTTTTTGTAGTTTATTTTAGAAAAAATAATGTGATAATTTTAAAATGAAGTTAACAGAATACAATTATTTTATGTTTAAAAAGAAAATACGTTTATTTCCTAAGGAAACTAAAAAAATATGTCATATTACTGGACCTGTTTTTTTATCTCAGACATTTTATTAATGAAACCATCAATTCATTAAAAAATATTTCTGTAATGTAAGTGTAGTTTTAAGGATACTGAATGTCAAATTATAGAAAATAAGAAAAACCCAAACTTATTTATATTTTTGTATCATAATGAATGAATGTCCAATACATTCGGTTATTTCGGTTATTTTGAAAAAACTTACAAATATTTTTAACTAACAAGACCAATCTCCTAGGTCACATGAATAAGAATGATTTTATATTAAATTAATCCCTAAACGTGATTTAGGACTGCAGCAGTAAGTATTGTAAGACATAAGTTGTAATTCATAAAGAATTCATTCATAAAGAATTAGGAACCTACTAATAATAATAAATCAAAAAGTATAACAATTTTCTAATTGGATTTCTATGTTTAACCAACGTCAATCTTTATCTTACATGTTTTCATAATTTATTTGTAAAGATTTTATCCCAAATAAACTGTTCTGGATATTAGAAAACCATTTAAATGTGTGATTAATTAGAAGTGTTTATAATAATATATTATATATTATAATAGTATTTCCCCACTTTTAATCCTTGCGAATAAATGAGTATCTACCCGTTATCGTCAAGTAACTAAAACAAAACACACTTTATAAATCAACTTTAATACAGAAAATGTTGCCTTTGGGTAAACTCCAAAAGTTTCGTTGCTATAAATATTGAAGTATTCTAGTTAAACTTGAAACCTAAAGAAATGTACCTACTCTTAAGAATATCTTTAAAATATTTTATGTAACGGTTTTTAAAATTATAATTGTTTATTTTCCTTTTGTCCATCATCAATATAAAGAATAAAATGCATTTAATACTCGTGACCAAAAGAAAAAAGTCAGTTTTTAGAAAACAAATATTAAATATATTTATTTTATAACGAATCTTTCTAAAAGTTAAGTGGTGTCTGTTTTTGTCTTTATGTCAGTTGTTTTGTGTGCCTGCCACCTGTGAAACGACATGTTGTTGCGATGATCATTCAAACATCCTAATTTTCTTTCATACAAACCTGTTTGAACAATTATGAACAGAACTAAGCGAATGAAACTTGGTGCTATAAATTTATACTCCATTTCCTTCATACTTATTAAAAATGAATAAATAAATAAACAAATTGATAAATAAATTAACAGATTTATTTATAAGTAAAGGATTTCTTAACGGAATCTATATATAAAAATAAGGCAATTAAAGAAGCTATCAGTTTTTTAAATTCTTCGCATCTCATTATTATGTGACATGATTTTTTTTATTAAAAACATGTAGATAAAGTATATTCTTAAACCTTATTTTTAGCATTACTCTCAAACTCATTAAAGAAACTAGAGTTGCATAGACATACAAGTTTATATGAGTTTGAAGAATATACACAGTTAAGACAACTTATAGCCACACTCTCCCAAGTCTCAAGACTATTTTAAATCTAATTTGTTACTTAATTTGCATCTTTCAACTCGAATTTTTAACATTAACTCAAATATTTAACATTAAATCAGGTTTATTTTATCATTGCTATTTAAGTCCATTGAAGTAGTTTTATTACAGTTTATCCATGTGTGCAGATAAAAAAGATATTTTTGAAAATATTTATTAAAATGACCACACAGTAAAAAAAAATATTATTATTTTTGAAACAATATCCAACATATTGACATAAGGCCAAAACTCTGAACACTATCCTTAATTTAGCAGCGATGTGGTCATCTCGTCACGTGCATCTAACAACCGTGAAATATAAACGATATATACTAAAAAGAAGAAACAATGAGCTGAGCCAACCTGTTGAATAAAATCTTTAACTCATATCATAATTGACTTCGTATTAAATTCATGTTCAAAGTGGTTAGTCCAAAGTAGATAACCTACCTGTTAGTACTATAAAGAACTACAGTAATTGTAAACTATTTATTTAGCAACTGTAAATTTTGAGAACTATCAATGCTACTATTAGAAGACTAGAAGAATTTTTCTATATTATTGTCCTTTTTTTTACTGTGGTGGAATCTTGAAAGTGAAAATATTAGCAGTTTGTTGACATTTATATATATGTCCGCAAATTTTATTGTTCTATGTAAATAGTCCTATATTTTTTTTTGGTATAAATATTTAAGAGGAACAAATCTACGTACAGCTTTAATAATTAGATATCGTCTGTTCATCCGGTCTATCTGTCTGTATTTTTTCCTACTATTATTATTATCTATCTTTATTTATTATTTTTTACAAAGAAGACTCTATATACTCTAGCTACAGTGTTTATTCACTTTTCATTCGTCCTACACGACCACTTCATGAAACAAAAGATTATATTCAATAAATTTACCTTTTACCTTTACTGCATTTTCAAGCTTTTGGGATTGGAGGTTGCTAAAGAATTCTCCCGTCTAGAATGTAATTAGTGTAGTAACCGTGACAGTCTTTTTTCATTACCCACATGTGTTACCTTCTATAGGTAAAGATAAAAGAATTATGCTACAGAATACAAGATAAAATGAATTTGTTACTTATAAGTTGTAACTACCTTGATATAGGGAATATTTTGATGAATAATAAAGTAAGCCTGAATGAAGTAGTAAAATAAATAAGATAAAGTTAGAAAATATCTTTAAACATGTATAGCCATGTTAAGCTTATTTTAAATTTATATAAATATAGAATGTAAAAACCGATACGGGCAGGGATTCGAACCCGCGACTACTGGGAAACCGTCCCGTCGCTCTACCAACTGAGCTACCGTATCGCTGTCCGTCTCGGTGAATTAAGCATTCTATATGTGATCGTCTTTATCGGGACGGTGGTGACATCTATTAGGTTTCTTTCGAAAATCCTAACCAATGTTTCTAACTTTGCAGTATAGATAAACATTGAAAAGATGCCACTACCGAAATCAATGTTTGAAAATATCTTTAAACATGTATAGCCATGTTAAGCTTATTTAAATTTATATAAATATAGAATGTAAAAAACCGATACGGGCAGGGATTCGAACCCGCGACTACTGGGAAACCGTCCCGTCGCTCTACCAACTGAGCTACCGTATCGCTGTCCGTCTCGGTGAATTAAGCATTCTATATGTGATCGTCTTTATCGGGACGGTGGTGACATCTATTAGGTTTCTTTCGAAAATCCTAACCAATGTTTCTAACTTTGCAGTATAGATAAACATTGAAAAGATGCCACTACCGAAATCAATGTTTGAAAATATCTTTAAACATGTATAGCCATGTTAAGCTTATTTTAAATTTATATAAATATAGAATGTAAAAAACCGATACGGGCAGGGATTCGAACCCGCGACTACTGGGAAACCGTCCCGTCGCTCTACCAACTGAGCTACCGTATCGCTGTCCGTCTCGGTGAATTAAGCATTCTATATGTGATCGTCTTTATCGGGACGGTGGTGACATCTATTAGGTTTCTTTCGAAAATCCTAACCAATGTTTCTAACTTTGCAGTATAGATAAACATTGAAAAGATGCCACTACCGAAATCAATGTTTGAAAATATCTTTAAACATGTATAGCCATGTTAAGCTTATTTTAAATTTATATAAATATAGAATGTAAAAAACCGATACGGGCAGGGATTCGAACCCGCGACTACTGGGAAACCGTCCCGTCGCTCTACCAACTGATCAGCTCTACCAAGATAAAGTTATCCACCAATCCTATATTGAAAATTTGGGATGTCTTAACATCATGTGATAAAAACGCTGTGGCCCAGACGATAGTTCGGTATAAGATAGATTCTGAGTCGGACGGACTTGTATGATTTGATTCTGAACCTCAATAAGTTTAACAATTAATCTTCTAAATTAGTTGCAACGGTCTTCTATAGTATGTAGGGTTTTAAAACATGGTATTTTTAGTATATTAGAGGTTAATTGTGTTAGTTAACAAAAACAGTATATAAATTAAGTACCTCTCCACTATATAGTATATAACTACAATATGAAAAATATTTATTTCTCTGTTTCGCAGATGAAAAGAAAGATGAAAAGTCAAAAAGATGTCTTAATATACTGTAATTTCATAACAAGAAAAGTCTGCAAAAACCAGTAATTCTGTTATTACAGAAAAACACATAAACTTTAATATGTATAAATTCAGATATACACATACAGTGATAAAGAACTTACATATATTATCCTTTCTTTTATGAATCACTTTGATGAATGAGACGGCAAAGGTCATGACCCTTAAAGCGCCCATTCAGGCTCAATCTCATTTGTGCAGCCTCCAAAGAGAGTTTAAATGTCTGAATGTATCTCACTTGTTTTTGGTAATACTTGGCAATGCATTATGCGTATTTGGAAAAGCATTGTTTAAAAATATGTAATATAAATTAGTGTTATTCTGACCAAACACTCAACTAACAATGAAAAACTACAAATCTATTGAATAAACAAAAATAAAACTGATCTCAACTGACAAAAATAATTAATTGTAATATATTATCCAGTACCGACTCGAGGACAGTATAAAGATGTGTGTAACTAATGAAGTTGGCAAAATTTTATTTTGCTATTTTTGTTCAATCACTTAACTTAAGTAAAACAATTAATAAATTTCACGGCGTAAAATTATCAATAATAGTCATTTGTCATAGCTCTGATTTTTCTCTTACCTCTTTCTGCCTCCAACGGTTTTTTTTTGTGATGCCAGAATGATTTGGATAAGTACAAAAGCTATAAATACAGTCTCATTATTATTTTATTCTTAAATATATCGCTTATAAAATAAAGATCAGGGCTGTGACCCGAGTTTTTTGTCACATATATATGATGAATACCAGCTGAAGTGATTCTATTCCCGTACATTATAGAAATGCGTTACTTATTTCGTAAATGACTATAGAACTGCCTTTCCTAAAGTACCGGATCGATTACAAACAGTGAAGATGTATTGCAACAAGATTGATGCTATCTTACAAACTTGCAGTCCTTTTGTTACTCTGACTATCCTGCTACAATTTGACTGTGGTATGTGTATGCATTTATTAATAATTTTGATTTAATGAAAAGTTACTTTTTGTTCTTTGTACCTAAGGTACATAAGTAAAATCCAGAGCTGGAATTTACTTGATTTTAGGTAGTTTTCATTCTATTGTCGGATGCGAACAGAATATTTAGGGCTTTTCTTTCTTCTAAAATTATTATATTCTACACTAATGATTTATATCATTTTTTAACTATGACTAATCAATAAAGCTATTTATTTCATTTTAGAGTCCTTAGAATATAAAAAAACATTAAAAAAATTTGGGATAAAAGATATAGGGACATCGCGTTTGCGGCGTTGCAGTCGGGCCGGCGCACTCTGGTATGGAACCGTGAAAATCGTTTAAAAAATGGCTTTTGTAAATGTTTAATATTGAACATTTTGTTAATACATATAGCTAACTGAATGTCTAATACATATTATTTGACATTCAAAATAGTTTTTTTTTTTAAATAAAACCAGACCTGCAAGTTGATGGTCAAAATAACGTCGATTGTGTAGCTCAGAATTCCTCAAGATTACATTCCTTTCCTCAAGATTTTGATTATGTTCAATGAAAATCTATAAGTGTGATATATGGTTATTAAGTACTCTGTTTAAAAAGTATTTAAATGGACGTTTAAGTAACAAATTACAGTATCTAATTTTGTATCTAGATTGTATTGGAATTAGAGATTAAACTTTTTTTAAGTGTGATTTAAGTAGTTTAAAATATAGACATTTATTGGAGGATTATATTATATACATAACGTTAATATAATTTAAACTTCTACTAAAGTTACCTACATTTGTTTTATTTAACATTGAAATACGCCAACAAGTTTGTTTTTATATGAGATTATTAATATAATTAGCCTTTACAGATTCAGGTAAAACGCTTTGAAGTTAAATAAACAAAGAAATTTTGTAGGCAGGTAGCCTACCAACTTATGCAGGCATATTAAGGATAAAAACTCGTAGGCACTCGGAATAACCTCTTATCAAAATTTGTATTTTATAAGAATCGAAGTTAAATAAGTTGATTGTTTGAGATTTAATTCATACACCAATAATCAATTATTAATTTATTACAATCTGAGATTATATTAAATATATTGTTACTATTTTTATTATTTTAAATTCAATATATAACACACACAGCTTTAGTCGCAATATTGGTGATTGAGGATTTCCGCTTTAGCCTAACTGTACAGACTTCTTTAAAAAAAATTCACAAGGCCCGGTTAATAAAGGAACCCTTATTCAGAGGTGAAGTTTTGTTTTTTGAAGGCCCTATTTTGAATCACTATCAGAAGCATATTTTTTTTTAACTTCGGAGGAGTATATTCATTGTCCATCTCGGTGTTTCTTTGTTTCGTAATCCTGGTGTAGTAATTGTGGTAAGACGTTCGGTGGAATTTGACTGCCGAATTCAGATCAAATAACTCTCCATAATAGGTACTCCACGTGATCCGTAGAAGAGGTATCATGGGTTTCTCAAGATTTCGAACAACTAGTCGGTGCATGCGATCAAATGGTGTTAGCTGATATTGAATTATCCTGCCCAGATCCATGCTAATATTTTAAAGTCTGTTTATGTTACTCTTTCACAACCAAACAACCAGTTCAATTTGGATGGATTTCGGGATAAAAATAGTTGAATACCTAAGATGAAACATAAGCAACTATATTTTCAAAACCCAACCTTAAATGGTTTAAAAAGCCGATGATAAGTTGTATTAAAAATGTTAAAAAATGTTAACCACTTGACCATTTACGGGTGGGTCTCAGTACTCGCCCACTCCCCCGGTGACGCTGTAACAGCCACTTAGGCTAACAGCATAGTCAATACACAAAAAAAAAAAAAAAAAAAAAAAAAAAAAAAAAAAAAAAAAAACACTTGACCATCTTAATTCTTTATTAGGAAGATAACTGAAAACAGTTAGATGAAGCAAAGTCCAATAAATAAATTAACGACCATTTTTTCTCAAAAATCAATCTCTGAGGGGCCGAAACACTGAATGAAATTTGCCATGATAAAATCTAAACCGCTTAAACGATTGTAATGAATGTTGTCATAGATATAGTTGATAACCCATGATTATAATGATAAAATATCAAAATTCATGATAGAATACCCTTTCATTCAACAAAACAGACTGTTTTTTTCAGTTATAAAAGCTAGGGCTGGTATTTAATAGATTAGTTCCAATTTTATAAAAAATAAGTTGTACTTGCTCTCTTATTGATCGTGAAACTGACTAACGCTAAAAAAGTTCTGGCGTAAACAAATCTGTTTTCAACGACTGCCACCCTCGATGTATTAAGTACACTAGAATATTGAATCTATCATCAAGTTAATTCAGAAGCAGTTGTCTTGTTGTAGACCATAACATCCGGTCGCCGGCAAAGTTACCACCCATCGGGCAGAGTCGTGCCGCAAAACGACCTAGTCGTGTTCCGGCACGTTGCTCGATGAAGCCGTTTATGGGAAATGGGTCTGAACAGTTGCGGTGCGTTGGCGAACCGGTCTGACGTCGGGTTGGTGTTTGTTTTGTCGGGTGTCTAGTCGAGGAGGGTAGCGGGATCCGAAGCGACGGCTTTCCGCTGGCCGCCCGCAGATAGTTGGGGGCCCAATTAGTGGGATAGCCAACCACGAAAGGCTGCCCCGCCAGCTGTGAAAAATCCCAGGGTGGCTCCATCGTGCTGGTTGGCGACCAGACGAGGAGGCCCGATGGCGATCCCTGGGGGGGTTCGGGCGTCCCCGCAGTCTCCAGACTGGCCTCCCAGTGGCAAGACATCACCAATTTCGACGTCGGGTTCGATACGTACCGTCTCGTTCAACTGCCATTTCCCATCCCTATTCACTTTTATATTTATTTATTTTTTTATGAAAAAGTTAAGAAAAAAGAACAAGGTTACACAGCGGTTGCACTCCTCCTCATATAAAGTGCACCTCACTAATATAAGGGGTTTGCACTCAAATCTTTTAGCTGTCCACCACCACCTGGAGACAGAGCAGCCGCACTTGCTCTTTTTGACGGAGACGCAGATACAATGTCCTTTGAGCGCTGCATACTTGAATTATCCCGGTTACTCGATAGAGCACAACTTTCGCTCACGGGCCGGAGTCAGTGTGTACGCGTGGAGCCTCTGTGTTCAGCGTCTCCGTCACCTTGAAGACCCCACTTTTTCTTCCCTATGGGTTTTAGTGGACACAGGAAACGAAAAAATCCTGTATTCCTGTGTCTACCGTTCGCACAGCGGTGACCAGGAGACAACTCGTTTATTTGAGTATCTCAGTGAGGCTGCAGATATGGCTCTGTATCAGTACCCTTCGGCGCAGCTCGTCTTTCTGGGGGACTTTAATGCCTGTCATCAGGACTGGCTGTTCCCGTACCAGAAGACCGACCATGCTGGAAGAGAAGCGCGGAACTTTGCGTTGTCCTTGGACCTCTTTCAGCTGGTGAGGCAAGCGACAAGGGTACCAGATGTGGAAGGCCATACAGCCAATTGCCTGGACCTTCTGCTGACAACTGATCCGGACAGGTATCGTGTAGAGGTCACGTCCCCTTTGGGAACCTCCGATCACTGTTTACATATTCCCCACCAGCTTTCGAACCACATGGTGTTAGGCGAGTATGGAAATACAAGTCAGCAGATTGGGATGAGATGCGGCACTTTTTTGCGTCTTATCCTTGGCGGCAGGTCTGCTTCTCTTCTTTGGATCCGTCGAGTTGCGCGGATGCTATAACCGATGTGGTGCATCAGGCAATGGAGTATTTTATTCCTTTTGCTGACGTACCCATCGGTGGCAAAGCTCGCCCATGGTTTAATGCCGAATGTCGTCATGCACATGACCGTAAACATTCGGCATACCTCATTTGGGCTGATGCTCGAAGCCGCAAAACTCCGGATGTAAGTACAAAGAAGAGAGCCTTTAACCAAGCTGCCAAGTCCTATAAAAAGGCATTGCGGAAGGCTCGTCTTGATCGGATCGTTAAGAATGGCGAAAAGCTCTCTGTCAGACCAACTGGCAGTCGAGCTTTCTGGTCTCTTGCCAAAGCGATCGAGTCGAACTTCTGCCAACCCTCACTGCCTGCTCTGCTGAAGCCTGATGGATCCCTGGCCCACACAGCAACAGAGAAAGCGAATGTATTTGCTTCTCTGTTTGCTGAGAATTCGCTTCTAGACACTGGCAATGCTTCGCCAGAACATCTTCCTCACTGCGGTATTTCGATGCCTGAAATCCGCATCACTAACAAAGAGGTATGGAGAACATTGTGTCGTTTGGATTTGAATAAAGCCAGTGGTTCTGATGGTATACCAGCCATTCTGCTCAAGACATGCGCAGGTGAGTTGTCTCCTGTATTGACACGTCTGTATCGCCTCTCTTTCAAGACTGGAAAAGTGCCGGAATCCTGGAAGCTTGCCAACGTGCAACCCGTGCCCAAAAAAGGCAGCCGTGCCGATCCTGCCAATTATAGGCCCATTTCAATCACCTCCATACTCTGCAAGATTATGGAGCGTGTATTGAACTCGCGGCTTCTAGCGTACGTAGAAGGTAACGATCTCCTCAGTGACCGACAGTACGGATTTCGCCGAAATAGGTCCACTGGGGACCTTCTAGCGTACGCAACACACATTTTAGACGAAGCCATCGAGAGGAACGGAGAAGCGGTCGCCGTCACTCTGGACGTCTCGAAGGCTTTTGACAGGGTCTGGCATGTGAGCCTTTTAAGCAAGCTTTCAGCTTACGGTATATCTCCTGGTCTGATTGGCTGGATAACGGACTTTTTGAGCCAGAGATCTCTCCGTGTTGTTGTCGACGGGTGTTCTTCGGAACCCTTGACAATAAATGCCGGAGTACCTCAGGGGTCCGTTCTTTCTGCAACTCTTTTTCTGTTGCACATTAACGATCTGCTGAAGCCCGGTATCTATGGGTATGCAGACGACAGCACAGTTGTAGAAAGATATCTGCCAAGTTCTCGGGCTAGTCGAGATCAAGTACAGTCTGAAAGAGAAGCCATGGTGCAACGTTTGAATGACAAACTTCAGGCAGTCTCCGCATGGGGCAATGCCAATCTTGTCAAATTCAACGCCACCAAAACGCAGACGTGTTTGTTCACCGCCAAAAGGAGCCCCTTCACCTTGGCTCCTACTTTCCAGAATGTATCCTTGGAATACAGTGACCGGCTTCAGTTGTTAGGCTTAGAGATCTCCTCGAACCTCAACTTTGGCCGGTACATTGAGTCCAGAGCAAGAGCAGCTGCGGGAAAGCTTGCCGTACTTGCGAAGGTGCGACAGTACTTTACACCGGGACAGCTTCTTGTATTATACAAAGCACAGATCCGGTCGTGTGTAGAGTACTGTGGCCATATATTTGCTGGTGCCGCGAAGACTCATCTTGCGGTTCTGGACTCAATTGAGAGGCGAGCAAAGAGGCTTATTGGCGACCCTAAATTGGTTGACGCCAAACTCCACAGCCTTGAACACAGGCGTAGAATTGCTAGCCTCTCAGTATTCTATAGGATACATTTTGGTGAGTGTGCGCAGGAATTGCACGACCTAATTCCCCCATCCCCGTTCTTTTGCCGGACGTCCCGACGCACGGCGGGTATCCATCCCTACGTTGTGGACATTCCACCTGTCCGAACGAAGCGCTATGCTTCATCTTTTTTAGTGCGTACAGCGAAGGACTGGAACAATCTGCCTGCGTCGGTATTTCCGGCTAAATATAATGTGGGTGTCTTCAAGAGGAGAGTGAATAGGCTGCTAGGTTAATGCGCTTTACCACCTAAGACTACATTTCACTTTCCATCAGGTGGAATGTAGTCAAGCATTAACCTAGTTTTGTATAAAAAAAAAAAAAAAAAAAAGTTGTAGTTTATGCTCTTCGTTATTTTGCAATGACAATGATTATTAATTGGTTAAGATTTATTTATTATCGATCAAAGGGACAAGGACCGCCAATCATAAATGAGGACTACACTTTTAAAAAATACTGCCGAAATAACGTATAAGCCCTAGATTCGGGAGTACGGTCGATTAGTGAAATGACATCCGGCCGGACGGACCATCGAGAGCGATTTATGAACGTCTAACTAAAACAAGTTGTCAGGTTCAGAAAATCAGTTTTTCTTTTTATCCATATTAGCCAGAGAATTATTCCATATTTGCAACGATAAGACGGAAGGCCAGGTAAAGTTGACAAGATCAGCTTTTAAGAACATCCCAAAACTCTTGGCTCCAGGGCGGATTGGCGTCTTGCCACACAATGGACACACTTGGACTAACTTTAGCGAATGATTAAAGAAATCATATTAACTTGCGATCAGATAACTAATTAATGTAGCTGCTTAAATACACCGAATAACTCTATTATATTAAGAGTATTTAAAAAAACATATTTAGAAATGATCTAATGTTGAATGAAAACCAGAAGCAGTTTTCAATCACCTTTTTTAATGTGCAATAAGGCGTATTTTAGTATACCTACATCTATTTTTACCTAAAAGTATTTGATACATTATTAGAAAGGTGTGTATATTGTAATGTATTGTAATTTAAGCATTCAAATAAAGAAGAAAAGGAAAAAAGCTTCTAGAGTTCCTAAAGTTATCGGGTTTTAAAACAATTAAATTGTAACCACTATGTGAATGAGACAACTGACTTTACTAATTTAATTGTATAATTCGCACCAGTATGTAAGTACACCAACTTTTTTTAGTCGCTTCTTGTAATAATACAATAAAATGCCTTTCATTATTAAATAAACAAGGTTTAATACCTACAACATTTTTAACGAAAAATAATAAATCCGTTTACTATTTATTATAAATAAATTATATTTCCAGAACGCTTTTATGATATAAAATCTTGTGACCTTAATTTAAGTTAATTTAATTTCAGTTTAATTAACTGTACGCATAAATATAACAGGGTATTGTTATTCACTGAATTCTGTTTTATTATCGGAGCGATTACTTTTCCTCATTCAAAGTCCAAACATTCAGAACATAAATATTATTGATATAAAATATGTTTTACGACTCTGTTTTTTAATTTAAACTAGATATACCCATTTATTTTATTAAAACTATAGAAAATACAGTCACAGATTACCATAAGTCAAAGAAAACTAATCTAGGATTGAAATAACTTTATTCAGAAATGTATTTTTTTCCAAAGTACAACCCTATACTACTATTACTATTGCTTTTGCATAATCTCACATTTAAATACTACTGAAACTAATAAAAAGTAACAAAACATATTTAATAGGGAAATTTATAGGTATAATATGTTGTGTTAAATTTTCATTACATTACATTAATATTCAACTATTAATTTTAGAAGAAAAACTTCAAAAGCCGAATATTTTTTTTTAAGTACTTTCAATAAATACCTGTTACTTCATGTAAAAATATATCTATTAAAATTGTAATTACGTCCTTGCACTATGTAATTGAAATATGTTATCTCTTTCATATAATTACATTTGTCAATAGTAGATACCAACAATAGACAAATAACACTAACAATTAATTATTATGTATATTAATTAATAATATAATTTATTAATAATACGAGGTTTGATTGTGTAACATACAAACCTCATATAATATATACCAGAGTAATCACTACTGAAGATAAAAGATAGATTGTAACAGTTAATTAATCAGTCTATTCATTTAAACTAGAGTACTGCAGTCACTAGACACTAGACATAATAAATTGTCGTCTTCTTGTCTACGGCGCCCGGGGCGGCGTTGGAAGAACCTTGTGATGCTTTTAGTTTGTTATTTGTAAGTTTCTTCAATGTTATTTAAATAAGACTGAAGGCTAAGGAGTAAGATTCAATTTTACTATAATTTATTTAGTAGAAGGCCAACATTATCAGTTAGTATAGAAATGAATTCTAGTGATTGCCAACCCTTGTAAGACAGTTTGTTAATGTAACAAATCATTAAAATTTTGAAACTTTATTAAAGTTCTTGTAGTCTTTAAAATTTTATAATATATTAAACTTAATAATACTTTAGTTATATATACAATACTTTTTTTTTAATATATTAAAAATTCCTTTCCTAAAAATTAAAATTCCTTTTAAACTAATGGCTTTGCCTCTTTTTATATAATAAGAAAATGATTAGTAATTATTTTAAAATGTAGTTGCTTAATTTAATTTAATTTAAAATAAATTTAATTTAATTTAAATCGAGGTATGTATTAAGAAACTTAAAAGAAATCAAAGTCTAACAAGGCGGAATGTAGGAGTTAGTCAAATAGCTATATAAGAATATTGACTGACATGAACAAAATATCGTAAAATTTACCAGTCCTATAAAATAAATATCAATTACAAAGTAATGAAAATCATTATAATTTTCAATAAACTTGATGTCATAAACTTGACTTAGTTTAATTTATATTTTGTTGCAGATAATTCTATGATATAAGTACTCGTAATCAAAGCTGATATAAAACCAAATAAAAACGCACACATACATATAAGAATATCTTTGTTAATGAGGTTACTTATATTTGTACCATTCTTTCATGAACACTGCTGAAAAACCATCATTTAGCAAGTTAATTTCGAACAAAGAACAAATTCCGGAATTAATTGCCGCAGCTAACGGCAAGTATGCGGAAGTTTTATTAATATTTACTTTCAAGCAATTGTTTAACACTTGGATTAAACTTGTAAAATTTAAATAAATAAAACTGCTTTTATCCAAATCTATTATATTATTATTATAGAGTAATTCGAACTGTTAGCATAAACACTAAGTATAGGCTGTAGGTTTCGTAAGCATTGGTAGTTATGTTATATTGTCAGCATTTTATTGTATTTAATTTTTTCGCAAATAGCCTTAAATATTCTTTTTTATCTTATTACCTTTAATGTTTATACATATTATAATTTTTATTCAAGACTCGGCATTTCAAACCGATAAATACTATTTTTAACTACCTCGTAGATTATATTTATATATGATATAAAATAAATTAAAAAAAAATCTCTAAAAAATAAACTCGTAAAAAAAAATAAAAAGATAGGTGAAATAAAATAATTAGCTTAAAGTAATTTCAAGCCAGCAGTTGTCGGTTGTGAAATTAATTATAGAAAAACATAAACACTAGGTGGTCATTGTTATTAAAGTCAGAAATTATGATTTTGAAGCTAATTACAATTTAAATACTTTGTGAGATTGTTAGATAAAATTGGAATATTTACAACAATAATTAATTTTAATCCGATTTCTGCAACCGATTTCCGATATCGCACTGAACGCTACAACCTACATTATCTCTTCTACCTGCATGTGTTATTTTATTGTAATATTGCTACATATAGGATTATTATCATATAGTAATTTGATATGTAGGTAAAATAAAGATATTATTTATGTAACTAAATAATTCCCTTGACAATAATTATGCGAAATATTGTTGTTACAATTAGATTTCATAATTTAGAGGAATTTAGAACTATATACAATTGTTATTACTGGTATATTATTAAAATAGTAAAAGATATTGATTTGGCAAACTATCAGAAGATATCCTTAAGATATTCAATTATTATATTTACATATTTATTTATATTCTTTATTGTAGACCACAAAAAAAAAAAAAACAATTACAAATAAAAACAGGGTAAATACAAAAGGCGATTTCCTCATTAATGCACTTTTTTAATAAATACACATTAATACATAAAGGTAATATACATATAATTATATACATTACATATTAATTAATAAACTAAACAATAAAAATTAAAATTTATACAGTGCTTATACATAATAGAGAATTAATTATACACATAAGTAATAAACTTAATAATAACATTAAATAATAATAATAATAAAAATAAGTCGTCTTAGTTTTTTCCTGATAAATAATATTCCTTTACAGATTTTTAAATATAGGCAATGATTTAGATTTTCTAATAAAGAGAGAGAGAGAGAGATGGACCGTAAAAGAGTTGTTGAAAAGTTTTGAGTTATGAGCTGGCATTCGTATAATTAAAAGTTTTGATGATCGTTCATCAGCCGGATCGTACATCATCTAATTCTGTAAACCATAGATGTGTGAAATAAGATTGTTTCAAATATATTTAGGAATTTAAAAATGTTTTGTACTACTACATGGTTATTAAGCGAGATTTAATATATAATAATTTTGTTATAAATATGGCTTTAAGGCACTATTTAAAGTAATCTGTGTTGGAGAGTTGGGAAGATAAGTGATTTTAATACTTATAGTGTTTATAATATACATGTGTATTAAATGTTATATTTTTTTGTGTTATCGTTCTGAGTTATTTAGTAGTTGTGATTAGACAAGTACATGGTAATATTTATATTACCTACTATTTTTGTTATATTCATGTACATGTATTATAGTCATTTTGTCATATTAAATATATTATTTAATACTTTCTTTTCTTTAAACTTATCCTGATATTTAATTAATATATTGAAATAGCTTAATTCAATACCTTAGACTGTAATACTTTAGTATTCTTTATTTGTAGAAACTTATTAAATCTAACACATACATAACGTTCCTCAATACTACGGATCTATAAAGAAATACCAAGATGAAAAATAAACGATATAATCTATAACAATTATATATCTCAATTTCATTTTATATGACCAATTGTTATATTCATTCAAATGAAATTTAAAATAGTTAACCTGAACCATTTATCGCGAATTATTTTTTAAATCCCATGTAACACTAAACTTGTAGACGTATTTCACCATTACACAAAACAAAATGGGTTTTTGTTGTCACGATATCCTATTTAAATAATAATTAATGTTATTTCATACTTTGGTTGGTTCATAAAAAAATTTATATCCATACTTGAATCTTCGAATTCGTAGAATATAGGATTAATTTTGTTTATAATAAACTAATAAATATCACAAATATATCAAACATGTAAGTTTATACTACTCCGCACCACAGCGAGCTTATATGAACGACTGATCCTGTAGATGCGAATCTAAACAGGGATATCAGCACTGGCACTCTGCTATCTCAGATAAGCCCGTAGAGTGTACGAAATGTATTTTTGTAGGTAAATATATATACGAGTACTACCTTTGCCATGTATTACTGAATACACACAAAATGTAAAGTAGTATCTATGTGGTAAAGAGTGTAACTTCTACCGAGTTATACTCTTTCAGAATTCAGTTTTTGTACATCAAACAAAAATATTAAATTTAATCAGATTATTGTAATCTAAGAAAATAAACATTGTATCTCAAATGATTGAAAAATACATTTAGCTAATTATAAAAAAACATTTTTTTACTACAGATGCGTACATATTTAGCCAAAATCTGGTATAAACTTATTTACAACTATTACAAGTAATACTTAATATTTATTAAAATAGATTATTTCAACTATGAATTAGTATCGATGGTGTTCGTCTAATAGTTGTTGTGATTCCAGTGCCGCCTATTTAATATCATGGTTTCTACAAAATAAGCTCTTCTTAAAAAACACTCTCCAGGTTAAAAATTCAAACTTGGAGGGCTCCAAACGCGACCTGGTTCTTAAACAACTACATCACAAACCCAGACGGTTATTTCTTTTTACCGAAAGAGTCCTGCAGGGAGTTCATGGCATCCCTATAGTTGTCATCCGCATATCCTCAAGACTGCATGCTGTACTGAAAACTGTTTTTTCTAAAAATGTCGAATACCCTAACATCGGCTGTTTTTCTAAGCCCAAGGATAACGTTCAAGGATGTATTAAAGAGATTTCTAAAACACATATTTTAGAAACCTCTAGATCTCCCTCAATAATATTCTTATAAAACTAGTTTTATCTGAATAATTGTTTACACTTCACTAATTTATCATATTTGTAGAATATGGAGATAAACAAATATACCGATATAACCTCAATTAATTCATTCAGTAGTTACAATTTGTCCAACATGAACAAATAACAAAGTCAAAGAACTAATAAAACAGAGTATAATTGAACGTGCCAAAAAGTAGGTCCATGGAGAATAACTGGCAAGAAAGTACATAGGTATTCCTTTAACTTACCGAAAAGAAAACTAGAATTCTATTTTTGCTTTTATATTTAGAAGAGTTTAAGGAATTCGTATTTTAAGCATTCAAAATATTGCTTATTACATAATGCCTAAACTTTGAATCAAGAGCTGCAGCAGACAACACCCCGGAAGTAAGATAGTAAACCAATATATTCAGAATTGTCAACAAGTTAGCAATTGCCAGATATCAATCAAAATGTCTTCAACGTGGTTCTCAGTATTATATTAATCTTTAGCTATAAGTACGCGTTTAATGTAAGTTTTAACTTTTACATCCTATATTTTAGTAATAAATTTTAGCAACCAAATGTAAAAAGTCCTAATTATTACTTTCTTGTATTAGTGAGTTTAAACTTCGAAGTTATTTTTTTAAGATTATATCTAGTCTTTACTTTATACTAGCTGTTGCCCGTGATTACATCCATGTAGACTATGTATGTACTTAACTGTATAAATATTATTTTTACAGTCTACGTGAACGTAGTCACGGGCAACAGCTAGTAAATAATAAATCATTTCATAAAAGTAGCCTAAATTACTCCTTATTAAATTAGATGTTTGCAACTGGAAGTCAAGTCAAAATTAGTTCAGCCGTTTCAAATATTAGCATGTACAATCATACAGACAGTCAGATCGACAAAAATTGATAAAAAAATAATTTTGGTATATGTACCGTGTACACATCTATATGCAGTTACTCAAAAGCGATTATTTCAATATTACAAACAGACATTTCAATTTTATTTATTTGTATTTAACAAGTCGTTTGAATAAATGCAAAATTTTTAGAGACTTACGTTATATTTTCTAAAATATAGATTAAGGAAAGAATAAGCATCGCAGAGTCTTTAAAAACAATTTAAGTAACACCCGAGGGTTATGTTATGGCCCAAACAGCCCGAACTGATCTTTTTTGTAAAATAAATATTGATTCTACGTCTATCCCTGAACCCCAGAGCAGAATACCGCAAGACATAATACTATAGAAGTATGCAAAGTAAACCAACCTAGTGGCGATATCTGGTAGCTCTCTAATTTTCCTTGCAACATTTGCTAAGAAAATAAAACTATTAATTAATGTATAACATATATGTTTATAATAATTTATAGGCAAAACAATCAGAATCTTTTAAGCAAGTAGGTTTATTTAAATAACACAGATACACGATTCCCTTTAGGAATCTAACAATTTGTTCTTAATTAAAAATATATACATATTTCAAATTGAAAATAAAATATTTAATTAATTTTTGAAATAAAATAATAATATATCTACAAAGTTTCGTGTTTACCTAGCCTATTATTGCCTAGAATAGTATATCATGAAGTTGAGCTTTCTGTTGGATAGATGGCGCTGTGTGAAATTACACCGCGATATGTTTATGTCTGCCTAAAAATACCTACTTGATTGTACATATATACTATTTCTCTACAAAAAGAGGGGATACACCACCTGTAGTCGGTACCCTTTCCATTATTGGCGATTTAATCAGAGCCATACATAGATATATTTTACAGAAAGATTGTAAAGAGTTATAAGCATTAATTTTGTAGTGTCGTTAGGATCAGAGAGATGGCGTTGGTTTATTGTTACATCGCGCTATCATTCTAGCGACGCAAAATTATATACGTCATTGAGTGGAGTTTTCAAATCGTGCCTCAATCTATTGAGTAAGGAAATTATTGGGCCTTGGTAACTCTCGGCTATGTCCTAATAGGGCGATTGTATTTTTGTAGGGCACAGGTCGTCCCTTCGAGTTGTGGGCCTACTTTGCACATGATTCGGGTGAAGCGATCTACCCTCGTAAACTTGTTATACTAGGGCTTTTCAAGACTCTACCTTCGGTAGAGACGATGTTGCATGATAGTTATACAATAAATAATAAAATAATATTATGTACTCTTACGAATGGGTAAATTTAAACTACATTTTGGTATCGGATTATAAAAATGTCTTTATTAAAACGTTTTAGAATTCATACCCTAAGGCTAGACATGGAACTTTATTAGTAAGACTTCGCTGCCCATCTGTCTAAATAGTTGAAGTTGAGTTTATAGCTAAATAGTTCACATTATTACACATATATTTCTATTTTTAATATAATAAGAGATACTAAATATATATATATATATATATATATATACGAGTATATTTGAGGTGGACTCCCATACAACAAACGTGATTTTTATGCTCAATATCAATAACGGCAACAGGTAGACGCTTGAAATATTCACAGAAAAATTAGTTTATTTATTTTAAGGATAAATAATTAAAATATACTAATATCAATGTTTAAGAGGGCTCTCATAGAAAAAACGGGGGTTTTTTTGCTGTTTTTATATACGGACGGAAATCTTCGTGCGCGAGTCTGGCTCGCACTTGGCCAGTTTAGTTAGAATTGCAACATAATAATGCACACATATACTAGTTCACGAAAATTAAAAAAAAATACTTCCTTTTCCATGAATTTGAGTATATTATGTCAAGCTTACAAGATGTAAATGTTACTTTTGTAATTTTTAAATAAAAAAAAAAACAAAAAATAGGTAAATAGGTAAATAAATTTAAATTATTACCATCTTCCATGTTAAATTAAAATCAGGAATTCTTCAATTACTGTACCTTGTTAGTTATTTAGTTAGTTGTATCCAATTTGACACGGAGAGCTTCAGCCAAGCTGATATGTGAATAGAATTCGGGTACGATATTTGAAAGACGCATCAATGTCGTATTCTGGAAAATATATAGTTTCCCTACGAGACGATATCGGATTTTGGATTTCACTACGATTTATAGTTTCAATAAATCTAAACAATTTCTATCGTTTATCGATAAGTAAAATTAAGACAACAATTTCATAATATCTTTTTACTCATATTATATACTCAAATTAACCGGTATGTTGGTCGAGTGGTTAGCGCAGATGCCTAACGTATAGCGAGGCAACAGGGTTCGGGTTCGATTCCCGACAGAGATAGGCATGTAAGTGATGAACATAGAGGTCTGTATTTCTGGGTTTGGTCGTTTATTAAATATATTCTCAGTATTTATATGTGTATTTCTATGTATTTGTATCTTTGTCTAACACCCTTAACACAAGCAAATAATTTGCTTACTTAGAGGTTACAGTTTTTTGAAACACACTTAAATAAACTAGAACTTTGAAATCCATTTTTGAAGCATTTTTATAGAATTTGATAATGAAACCACTTATATTATGATATTATAAAAAATAATAATTAGAAAGACCTAGTTAAACCGTGACTATCGTACCCATTTGTAAGGCTTTACTTATGGAGATAGGTAGGTACCAATGAAGACTGTAGGTACGTCTGAGCCAGAAACAATCTAATGAACAATTTCACTAATCATGAGATCGTCGCAAATTATGGAAAGAGTACTTTAAAGTTAAATTAATTGGTTAATATATTTGATGTTTAATTAATAATTAAATTTAAATAAAATAAATTATATTATCACATTGTTTATCTTTATTTATTTTTGTTTGGATCAGATTGTTTTAAATTATTTTATAAATTTATAAAAGGATAAATAGATTAATGATTGAGTTCCTTACAAAGTGATTTAATTTTATTGGGAATACTTAATAAATATATTTCTTTGTGTATTTAGTTATAAAAGTTAATTAAATAATGTCCATATTAATTGAAAAGAACCAACCTCCGCTGAGGATACAAATTCAGTGGCGTAGCGTGAGTGTCGGCTGCCCGGGGCGGAAGACAATTTTGCCGCCCTCTTATTTAGGTATTTTATTTTAATGTATACTATGCATTACATACATTAATTATAGAGAACTTTTCGGAGAGAACAGTCATCATTATTTTGTATTATACAGGCTAGATTTTAAATAAAAAACAGTTTATCTAAGTTTTACAATCACGTTTATTAATACAAAAATTCTTTTACTTTAACCAATTAGATACATTGATTTAACTTAGGTACCTATCACTTAAGATTAGGTACACCTTGAGGATCGACAAGATTAAATAAAATCAATTTTTATTTAGAACTAGAACGATACTATTATATAACATTTTTATTTTTATTGAAAAGTAATATGAGTATTTCTTAAAAAAACAAAACAAAACTTCCGTCTTTAATTAAAAATTTATACGTCTACTTTTTTTAAGAGCAAAGTCTTTTATTGCACCGTCAATGTCTATCGCATCACACACCTCTTGCTCAATAGACAAAATAGCCAAATTAGTTAGTCTTAGAGTACTCATTGTCGATCTTAAATAATTTTTAATCAATTTCAATTTTGAAAAACTTCTCTCACAGCTGGCATTGCTTATAGCAACTGTGAAAAATATTCGGAACATTATTAAAATATTGGGCAGAGTATCTTCCAGCTTGGATTTAACAATAAATTTAAATAACTCAAGTGAGTCTGCATTAATCAATTCATTTTCGTTGCCTGTAGCAACAACGAAAGTCCGCAGTCGAAGTCTTTCCAGCTTGAAATCCTGCTCGTCAATTTCGTCAGATGCGTAGTCTAGATTACATTCAGTGTTGTCTGGATCTAATAATATAGCCGGTGTTAGATAAGCAAACTTATCCGTTAAATTCTGTAGCTGTTGAAAACGCTCACGAATTTCTGCAATAACTCTATCTAACGAAGAAAACAGCTTTCGTCTCAACTCATTTTCACAAGACAAGTTAGCATCTCTAGTTCCGTCATCAAAAAATATGCTTTCTTGTTATGCGCCTCCGAGGTTTTATGGAAATTCCAAGTTCTTCACACATATTTTTTGCATAACCTACAGCGCCATTTGCCCATTCCTCTCTTTTCTCTGTCAATATCATCTGCAAAGCATTTACTTTCTGAGCGCACAATCTTATGTCAAGTCCCCTTGTTTGTAAATATTTTTGTGCATCATTCACTTCATGTAGCACCGGTTGCCACAGGCCCAAAAAACAAAGAAAGGAAAATGACTGCATCGAAACTAGTAAAGTACCTGCATCTGTCCTAGTGTTTAAGCTTTCACCTGCCTCCGTCAGTTCTTCCAAAGTGACGAGAATATCTTTGTAATGATGCCATGTCACATTTACGGCATCGCCTCTTGTACTCCACCGCGTGTCTTGAACCCTTTTTAAGCTTTTGCCTGTAGCTGTTATCAGAACTTCCCAACGATGTGTCGATGAGGAAAAAAAAGAATAGCAACGTTCTAAAGTGCCGAAAAAAGTTAGTGAATCCACCTCAACTGAGGCAGCGTGTAAACAAACTAGGTTTAACGAATGATTTGAGCAAGGTACGAATTCAGCTTTAGGGTTTATTTCTCGAATTCTTTGCTGAACTCCTGAATACTTTCCAGCCATAACAGCAGCATTATCATATGCTTGGCCTCTACAGTTGCTTATATCTAGGCCATCAGCTTGAATTTTGTCCAAAATCATCTTTGAAATTCCTTCAGCAGTTTTGTCTTTAGTTTCAATGAAATCTATAAAAGATTCCATTACTTTTACTTCCTGATTTTCAATTACTACCTATCTTAATACCTGACTTGTTTGATCTTTATGAGAAAGATCTGGAGTGCTGTCGAATATAATTGAATAATACTTAGCCTTTTTTATTTGTCCGATGATATGTTGGCGAACTTTATTTCCCAAAATGGCAATAAATTCGTTTTGTATTTGTGGTGACATGTAAGTGATTGAAATTTTGCCAGATATTTTAGACCTTACAAGATGTTCACGAAGTACAGGGTCGTATTTTGCAATTAAATTAACCAATTCTAAAAAGTTTCCTCTATTGGTACCGGTGTCGTTTTCTATATGTCCACGTAAAGCCAAATTTTGTTTGGCAAGGAATCTTATAATATCAAACATTCTGATAAGAATTTCCTGCCATTTCTTTATTTCTTTTGCCACTATGTCTTGCTCTTTTTTGTCAATAGTCTGTAATTTTTGAAGTCTGCTCTCCAACTCCTTCCATTTGCAATAATTTTGGATGTGTAGTGCACTTGATTCGTGACTTGAAACCTTAGGATTTAATTTCCACCAAGTATTAAATCCATCAGATGAGCGAAATTTAGATCCATTCGGTGTACTTACGTTCTCAAATAAACGACAACAAAAGCAAAATAATGATGCTTTAGCTGGAGAATAAGCCATCCAAGTACGTAAAACTTTTTCGCCGTTAGTCAATGTACGATAAAACCAATCCTTAGTAAGCCTTCTTGTCCCTCTTTTTGATTTTAAAGAGCACGAATCTGAGCGTGTTACTGTTGACATTTCAGCGAAATTAGTATCAATATGCTGAACAATTTCCTGTCCTTGCTGAATGAGATGCAATCGAATATTGTCGTCTATGTGTTCAGGCCATTTTCCAATATCGTCGAAATTTTCCTTTCGTCTTTGGTACTGAATAGCAGACAATGATGATGTTGTATCAATCTCTGTTTCGGAACTATGCATGTCCATGTCTGAACATACAGATGGAGACACTAATGCAGTGGATGTTGTTGGAATTTGATCTTTAGGAACAATGTCAAGTTCTTGTATTTTTTCAGCTTGTTCTGGGTTTAAAGGCCCAGTTGTCTGTGATGAATTTAAGCCTAACGAGGAATCTGACGTGTCAGGAACAACACTTTTCACATATTTAAGTAAAGCTCCTTCATTTGCTCTAATATTTTCCAACTTAGCTCTTCTCTTATTACGGTAAGAAGCCCCACTTTCTTTTACTCTTTTCATTTTTGATGCTAAAATCAAAAAAATATTAAATGACAAAAGTACAAGTTAGTGTTGTAAACAAAATTATCGAACATTTCAAAAGAAGTACCTAGGATATTAAAAAAAAACCTTGCTTTACTGAAATTTTCCGTTTTTAGGGTTTTGTACCCAAAAGGAAAAAAATTGAGCCTTTATCTATCTTTACTTTTATTAAATCATTTCATTGACCGTCTGTCTGTCAAGACCTTTTTTCATAGGAACGAGTACTTACTTACACATATTAAATTGAAATTTATATCACAGTTTCCGATCAAGATCCCTTTGAAATGTGAAAATACTTTTATGCACTTCGGCGTTTCTTTTTTATTTTAATAAATTAAAGTTTGAAGTTTGAACAACATATCAGATAGTCCAACATACAATTAGATAAATATAATATTTAATACTCACTCAGTTGAAAGTTGTTCAATAATTTTACAACCACTACACGCACTTATTTGCACAAAAATCACAATTTGGAAAGCGTAACATAATTAAAATACGAGACAATGTGAATTGGACAACTGACGATCCATCAATAAAACTTTCTTTGAATTGTCAAACTTTGTCAAAGCACGTAATTCCCCGTACCTTAAAGGGGCTTTCTCGTACGTGTGATAAACTATATTGAACTTAATATATATGTAATAGAAGTCATTCTCGCTGATTGTTAGTCATAAACGGGGAATTCCCACAAGTCAGTATAGACTTTGTTGCCAGTCGCTACAAAATATCATTCAAAGAAAAGGAATTCCCCGAATTCGTCACAAAATAAGTAATGAAAAATTCCGTGCTCCTTTCAATCGGTCCAAATTTGTAGTTACGATAAAAATATATATTTTTTATTTATTGTTAAATTTTGCCGCCCCCTATAAAGTGCCGCCCGGGGCGGGCCGCCCCCGCCGCCCCCACTACGCTACGCCACTGGATACAATGTTATTTTATGGTAAAAACATACGATGGATTTGATAAAGAAATGTGTATTTATAAGTTTAAAAATACATAGAATAAAAATTAATTAAAGTATGCACGGCTCAAAACTCTTGAATATCGCCCCGTAGCTATTTAGTCAATATACATTAAATAAATAATTAAATAAAGCAATAAATTGAAGATTAAAATTTGCTTATTATATACATATACTTATATTATAATCAATATTATTATTTTTTTATAATAACATTTTTACAAGCTTTTTTTTTTATTGAGTAATAGAATAAAAGGTGCACTTTATTGTCTTATAGATAAGAAGTATTTTAAGGTGTTTAAGTTCATAATATCATCCTGTAATTAAGATGAGGCAGATATCACTTCCATCTTTACAAATTGGATTAAAATTAATCATCTCACTTCGTTGGCAAAAGTCTTTTACTCTATAGAGAATATTTAAAAGCCGGCTAAGAATATTGCAAGCCGGTGTAGATAAATCCAAATACATCTTTTTAAATATAATTTGACCTCGCAATAATTATAATTTTATTTACAGTACAGTACAGTTAAAAAAAAAACCATTAATAATAATAATTGTTATTATTGTCCCAACTGAGTAAGTGCTCCGTTGCTCCGGCGTTCTGCCGTCGGAGGACGCTAGTGTCCAAATTTCCTTAGCTTCCCTCCTGACTAACGACGCCCCGAGCCGAGGTCCGTGTCTCAATCTGAGACGCCCTCAGGACGTCGTACCCCATGGGGGCCCATCTGGCCTCCCCTTTTAAGGGCGGGTCTCCTGACCCACCCGCTCCCCCGGTGACGCTGTAATAGCCAACAGGGCTAACAGCATAGACAGACAAAAAATAAAAAAAAAAAAGCTTAGAGAAAAGCTTAAAAAGAGCGTAAACGAAAAAATAGCCCACGCTCTACCAAAAAGTCTACTTTCAAGTAGAATTGTAGATCAATGCTACGCATCCAGATAATAAAAGTAGTTCCGTAGACGTAGCGAACGGTTCGATGTTGAAAGTAGGGCGAAATCAATCAAGAGAAAAAAAAAAGTTTTTAGGAACTTTTTCTGCATATTTCTCCTAATGCTTTGTGTAAAATAACAACTCTTTGTTTAAAATAAAAACTCGTTGTTTTAAATAAAAACTCGTTGTTTAAAATAAAAACTTATCACTTTCTAACATTATAATTTGTACTAGAAATGATATACGTATAAAATTAAAATATCCTTCATGATGACTGATACTTTTAACATTAATAAGTTACAATATGACAGAAATTTTTCTTAAGTGATTTCTCAAATATTGTTTACCCATTTTTTTTTTTTTTTTCGTTGGAAAAATGCGTTTCCGCATCGTCACCCAGGCCAGGAAGGCGATGGCCGGGCGGTATGTGCGGCACCCGGCGACTGCCATTTTTAAGGCACCCCACTAAAAAACCAACGGCTGCCCACGACGCTGCCATGGGACGCCACGGGATCGCTTTCGCACTCACCGTGACGCCCCGGCGTAACTCCTCCATATAGGGGTACCCCGGGCAACCAGTGTACCCCTACCTCATAGACCTAGTGCAATGGCGAGAGAGGTCGCCCCCCCCTCTCACCTAGGCCTACGGCTGGGAAGGAACGGGCTGGACCCTTCTCCTTCGCAGCCTCTCCCGCTGAAGCTCGATGTGATTATGTTGCCATAGCCACAGCCGGCTCCGTGCTGGGCTCCGCGCTCGAGAGTTTCGCACCAGGTGCTAATCCTCGAACCCGCGGAGCCTTGCACACTCGGCTCCCCAATAAGTGGGTCGCTGTGAGACCTCGGTCCGCACAGACCGCGCACCGCAACATTCCGGTGCAAGTGGCTCGGGTATGCCCCTCACCACCGCACCGGAAACAGGCGGCGCTTCGGTCGACCGCGGACGGGCAAGCCGCACGCACATGCCCAGGTGCAAGGCACCTGAAGCAGCGCAGCGGCTGCGCTTCCAGCCGAAATATTGTTTACCCAACGACAACATACTAAGTTATTTTTTTAACATAATTAAATCACATTCACCTTGGAATACATTCGTTATAAATTGTAGTTAACTTTAACTACTGAAGAAACCAACAAATTAATTGATGATTTATGATTAATGATTTTATGATAGTCTTAACTTACAGTCTTAACATTTCTATTTAACTTTCTTATTTAATTTCGTATAGTTGTAAGATTTCTTTAAGCTCTTTTATCTTTACAAAACACCAAAACGTGTAAATATTTCTAAAACATTTTTTACAATAAATGTCCACAACCAATAAAATGTCCTGAATTCTAATATAAGGCATATTACTTAAACTAGACAACTTTAAACATTGTACATTCCTCACTCCTCAGTTTCACTGCAGTAAGTACGAACTTAAGACTTCTATATGTTGCAGGATGCTGTATTGACGTTCCCATAAACCGCTTGTGTCTCTTGAGTATGTACGTGCAAGATGAACGCAGTATACAGATGTTACATTTAACCAAAATAAACAAAGATATTTTGTCTTGCAGCATGTTTTTTATTTCATTTATTATTTGTCCCTACTTTTAAATTTTATTTTCTCTTCTTTTCATTTTTTTGTTAAATATGTAAACTTAAACGGTAAACATACAAAGTTTAATTTAGGCAACTTCTAGGAAAAAAAAAATCAGATCGGTTCTATTATAAATTGAATATTTTTTACATTTAAACTGCTACTTTATGTTAAACTTTGGAGCTAATTAACTTATATTAAAAGGTTAAATGTGTCTCAATTTCTCGACAATTTATTTGAATTCAGTTGTGAGAAGCAATACTAAATATTAAAATTAGGATCAACAACTGAATTGAGTTACACCAGTCATAAGTCCTCTCCACATATCATCACCCATCTTACCAAATTGTTTTATACTATGTATTTTTTTTTATTTCGCTACCTGAGAGATGTATATTGCCTGTTCGAAAAATGAAACACGTATTTTTTTAGTTTCAGCTGAACCTACATCAAATTTATTAAATAACTTAGTTTTAGGCAAACTTTTAAAAGGTTAAATCGCCCTCAATATGGCAAAAGTATTATTAAAAAAGGAAACTTAACCTAAAATTTCATATTCTTAAGTTCAAGAGTTTGGGCTCAGAAAGTTTTCAAGTGACTTTTGATAAGTCAGTAAGTCAAGAATTGTCAATTTATGTAAATAGACTAAGGCGCGTAAAGGGCGTCTAAATTAAATTGTTCTAAAAGCCTTGTAGCTAGGAGCACAGACAAGTTATATAGGAACTTATAAATTGAGTGGTGTGTCCGATTATTTAAAACAGAATCCTGATCTTCTGAAATGCAGAGGTAGATATTTATCTATTAACCCCTGTATCCGAGAAAGTTTCACAAATACAAATAAGGGACAGAAACACATTCAAATTTTGAACTGCCATCTTTGTATCACTGAACTGTCAGTGAGGGAATCGAACCTCAAAAGTTCATCTTAGTAGTTACGGTTATTAAATATTTGACCAAACGGTCTATACTTATAAATACTTTATATATTCATATTCATCTAGTGGACATATTGTATAATCTTATATTATTAATAACCATAAAATCAATAAGAACAATTAAACTTCTATTATTACAGTACATTTGTTACTAAAAAAAAGAATTTACTACGATCTAAAAGGACAAACTTTCTTTACCGTGTGAATAAGAATGATTTTATATTTAATTAGTAAGGCCCTAAATCGTAGTGGACAGTGATTTAGGGCCTTACTAATATCTCTAAAACGAATGTTGTTTTTTTTTTTTTTTTATTCTAGCTCGCTCATGTGTACCTCCGCATGGGTGGACGGAGTCTATGTTTGGGTTTAAATGAGTTTTTCAGTTTGTTTAATTTATTACGTGTACGTTCAGTGTATTCTTTATGTTGTGTTCTATCGTGTCTAAGTCTAGGTCTTTAGGCTTTAGGTTACTATTTACATTATTTACAATTCTTATTGATATTTACATGGTGTAGATTTATTAGGCACCTGGTGCTTACATTCTTTCATGGATGACAGGTAAGGATAGTTCTGTTGCTATAATATTTTTCTACATATTTTAATACTTAATATTTATTTTCCAGGGTCGTCTTCACTTCGTGTTTCGTCTTCGTCATCCTGCGTCATCGTTGCGTCGGTGCAGGTAAGTGGTTATACTTATTTTGACATATATAGTAGCTTTTACAGTTTATTTTTATTGCAGTAATTTCTAAATCTTAATCTATTTGACCTTTTTAGGTCTTATTTTTAATATAATAGGTCCTGGACTGGACTGGTAAGTAATTAATTTTTTTTTTTTTTTTTTATTTTTTTTTTTTTTTTAAATATATACAATTTCCAGTTACAGTTTACGGCCGTGAGGCCATGCTGTGACCGCAATGGTACATTGCGGTCTACCTCCAGGTGTCTTCTCCGGTGTTGTAGATGTATCCCGCTGGTGTTTTCGTGCAGTGATTGTGTTAGGTATCAGTATGATGCCCTTCACAATCATATGTTTGTGGTGTGGTTCTGGACGCACCATGTGATGGTTCGCATGGGGCCAGATCCTTTTCTTTTTTCCTATGGTGAGGGGTGTTTGTTTCCATGTTTCCAGGTCCATTTTCTGCCACCCGGTGTTTCAGAATGGCTGTTGACCTATCTGTATATGGTCTGTCTCGTCACGTTGTTTTAGTCCTAGTCCAGTTATAGTCAGTATTTTTCCGTCATTTCCTGTCATAGGTCGTTTTTCTGTCATGTCAATCAACTCTTGTTATCTGTAGTAATTGTTTTTGCCACGTACCTGCAGAAGTCCATAAATTTGTGGATTGCGTCTTGATTGGTCATAATTGTCGATAAGTTGTTACTGTCAATGGTCATGTCGATCTCCATTTCTGTGTCGTGTCTTTTCCCCAGGAACCTTGGGCACTCCGTCACCAGGTGGATGATGTCTTCGTCTGTCTCATTGTCACACTTACAAGTCGGTCTGTCAGTTAATTTAAAACGATGCAGGTACTGCGCGAAGCCACCGTGGCCAGTCAGGATTTGTGCAGTTAAGGTATCTATCTCTATTGTTTTTATTATTTTCAGCGCGTTTTTGACATCTGGCAGGAACTTCTTTGTGACCCCCGCAGTGTCCCCGGTCGAGTAACGTCTTTGCCAGATTTCTAGGGTGTCCTTTCTGATCATTCGTTTGGCGTAGGATATCGGGATTTTATCGTATGTTGTTCTTCTTTTTGTACCGAGTGCCGCCTCCTTTGCTAAGCCGTCCGCCCTTTCATTTCCTGGCACTCCCATGTGCGCTTTGATCCAGAACAGTCTCACTTTTCGTCCCGCGTTCATTATGTGCTGAAGATTTCTGTTTATGCTATGCGCCAACGGGTGTGTCGGCGGGTCCGAACTCAGGGCGTCTAGTGATGACCTAGAGTCTGAGAGTATGTTCGTCTCAGGCCAGTTCTTCTTGGCGATGAGTTTGGTGGCTGTCTCTATAGCTAACATCTCCGCCTGGAAGACTGTGCAATGGCCTGCCAGGCGGTGCTTCCTAAATGTCTGTTCGTTCCCATTTTCCCAGACTGTTATGGCCGCCCCGACTCTGCCGTCGATTCTGCTGCCGTCTGTGTATATTGTTTTGCCAGTCAGGTTGTATGCATTCAGTGTCTCGGGGGTCATTTCCTCAATTTTTGTGTACTCCGGGCCTGCCCAGCGGGCCGGGTGATCGAGTTCGGAATAGTCCACCCGGTGTTCTAATCTATACTCGTCGGATAAGTGTCGGAGCGGTCGACCTCTTCGGATCTCATATATGTACGCTTGCTCCTTGATATAGAGGTCTAATGGGAGGAGTCGTGCCAAGATCGTTGCTGCGTGCTTCGAGACGGTTCTGTGGGTTTTTGCTATTTTTTGCGCAAATCCTCTCTGCACTGCGGATAGCTGCTTTTGCACATACAATTTTTCCACTGCCATAGCCCATACACTTGCCCCGTAGGAAATAATGGGCACCACCACCGCAGTGTAAATTTTCCGGATTATTTCAGGATTGAGTCCCCATGTCGTTTTTTGCTGCCCTCGAGAGTTGTCTATGTATGGCCAAAGCTTTGTTTGTACTGTATGTTATGTGCCTTGCGAACGTTAGTTTCGAGTCGATGATGACCCCCAGGATTTTAATTTCACTCGTTAGGTTTAGGTACTCCCGTCCCATTTTTAGGACGGCGTTGTCATGTTTGAGTCTCCTGGTGATCACCATCGACTTGGTTTTCTGTGGTGCGAATCTTAGCTTGTTCTTCATGCCCCATTGCGTTACAACTTCGAGGGCCCTATTTGCCTGTTCCTGGATCCTTATTGTTTCTTGTCCCGAGAGGACCAGGACCACGTCATCAGCAAAAGCTTGGGTGTAGACCCCCAAGCCATCGAGTTCGTTTAACAGTGGGTCCAGCACCACGTTCCAAAAGAGGGGGCCGCCCACTGAGCCCTGGACGCACCCCTTTGTCGTGTCTCTTTCGACGCTACAGCCCATGTAATTAACGCGCACCTTCCTATCGCACAAATAGTCCCCCACCAGCCTCCACAGGTTGGCCGGGCAACCCAGCTCTTCCAGCCTGACTTTGATGGCGGGCCACCATGCACCGTCGAAGGCGCCCTCTATGTCCAATGATATCATAACTGTTATTTCCTTGTTCCTGCGTTTTTCTCTGACGTGGTTTACCAGGTCATAGAGGGCGTCCTCCGTGCTTCTTTGTGGTGTGAACCCGTATTGTCTCGGATTCATCCTGGGGAGGAGGTGGAAGCGTATTCTTTTTACCATGATCTTTTCTAGTATTTTGCCCAGGATCGATAGGAGTCCTATAGGTCTGTAGGATTTGGGCTCGTTGTAATTTGTTTTGCCAGGCTTTTTGAGGACAATTACCTCGGCTGTTTTCCAGGGTTTAGGAAATACGGACATGCTCAAGCACTTATTCGCTATTCCCAGGAACTCTCCTCGTGTGTGTTGTATGGCTGCCAGGCAGATATCGGCCGTCAGTCCGTCTGCTCCGGGGGCCTTCTTGGCACTAAAAGATTTTGCTGCCCGTAAGAGCTCTTTCTCTGTTATGGGCGGGTCATCTGGGTGCTGTGGTGTTATATTCCTAGCCGCGTCCCTGGTTTTTATGTGCTGTTCTTTGTCTTCATTTGTGTTGTCCTCAGGGAAGAAAGTGTCTGCTAGATAGTTGGCCGATTCTTTGTCCAGAAGGGCTCGTCCCTCCCTCACCATGTTGTTTATGAAATGTAGAAGGAAATATTTTCAATTAAAATAATAGTATATATTTATTTTATTTATTTTTATTATAAATATTACAGCGGTTACTTAGTTCGTGAATATAATAACAATAAGCATCAAGTTGCCAGCAGCTTCATCAGCCATCTAATGATCTATCATTATAATGATGTATACAAATTCATATCTATATATTATTGAGTTGTATTGAATTTATAAACTAAATTACTTTTATCGTTTTAAATAGAAATAATAATCTATCTTCAGGAGCGATAAACATGCTATATTTTGACTTAGACAATAAGCTAAAGCAATTTTATAAAAATCCACTAGTGAGTTCGTCAGATTTTAGATTTTTACATCTGAAAAAGGTTGCGCTAGCCAAAGAATACTACGTACCTCGGGCAATAAAATATGATCAAAGATTTTTTCAATTCCATTAGTTTTACCGTGATCAACACAGTCAAGCAAACAAACAGACGGAAAGATTAGGACTCGCAAAAAATATGAAGTTTTCGTAATATTTTTTGAGCACCTTCAATGTATATACCTAAATGTTAACTTTATTTTTATTATTATTATTATAGATACAACTGTATTCTTTGTTAATTATATATTTATATAATATTATTACTATATTATATATTCATTTCAGATTTATTTAGTTATGCAGCTTGCATAATGACCTAGAGCTAAATTTATAATCTGTAAGTATATGATAGATTTTACCTGAAACTATCAAGCCACTGATTTCATTCATTTACAAATTCATGTGGCCAGTGTCTCTTACTTTATAGCATATCTGTACCTCGAGAACACTTAATACGCTTGAAGATTTAATTGAACTGGCCTCTGTAGAATTAGAGTAATTCATTATTGTAAGGTTTATAGTTCACCGGCCGTCTAGGTCGTCTCACTGGAGCACTTTGGGAAATTATGGGTAAGTTTTTAATTAAACCATCTTATTTAGATAAAAAAAAAATAAGATAACATCTTAGGACATCATTTGTTTTCTTCTCCTAATCATCGCCACTAGTATTGATAATATATCTACAAATATCATTCAATTTTTTTAATATTTAATCAATACTTTCTGACAACTTTGGTCAATTTATAAAGTGTTAAAGCAAAACGGAAACGAATTTCGAAAGACAAATAACTTTTGTACCTGTGAGTAGCAACCGTTTAAGTAAAATTAAAATAGCTTACTTTGCTATTTAACTTTATTTAAAAATTTGAATTCTAATGTTTATAGTGTAAGAATTTTTTAGATGTTTAAATTCAATTATTTAAATTAATAAGTTAATTTAAATTAAGTTGTTTAATTAACTTGGAATAATAAACTCGGTCATTTATAATTGCTGATGCATTAATATTCAGTAAGTTGGCTCCAGCCGAGAAACAAAAATTATGATAGAGTAAAACCAACTTAGATAATAATTTTAGAGAAATGACACTAAATTAAATATAGACAATATGTTACGTGAGACATGCTCTTGTGGGTGCACCTATTTTAAAACTTCATTAGGGATAATCCCACTATCACAAGTAAATATTTAAAACTACTCAACCACTGCCGCTCCAACATTTCTTGAGGGCAATGAAGATTACTTTTTAACCTCAAAATGATTTTAAGATTCAATTATATTTTTAAATTAAACAATGTTGAGAAGAGTGATCTATGAGTAATACCCGTTTACGTAATTAGGTCAGTAATAATAAATGTTTAAATCGTGGTACATTTCCTGATTTTATGAAGTAAAAAAACAACATTAATTTACCACCACATTAACTATCAATGTCAGTGTTACCAACATGTAGAACTATTTAAAAAATCCTAATCCACTAGTTGTTCATTTTAATAAATATAACCTTTCACATGTAACATTTGATAAATTAATATTTAAACGCAGAATATTGAAAGATGTTTGTTTTTTACTATTATTGCATTTTTTTTCTATTAAGCTGCATCCCGCCTCTTTCTTAGAAGTAATTACTTGCTGTTACTTTGGTCTCCAGAACCTTCCTGACGTAAATATGCCAAAAAAGTAACTAAAACTGACAGTTTAATAAATCGTCAAATCAAAACATAGAATTATTATACACCCTATGAATTAAAATCAATTGATATATTTTAATTGATCTGTTGAAAAATATATTTGTCTTTAGTAATTAGGGATAAAATAAATAACTAAAGATAAATATAATTTTGAACGAGAATAATAACTTTTACATGACCGTCCGGTATTATAATGTTTGTTTATCTAGTTATACGGTGAGGGAGAAACCAAGATAAGATAAGATTATTTACACATATTTTTGATATAATTTATTTTTTTAATTTAATATAATCGTTTCTTGGAAATTATACATTTATATTAATTTTTAATTAATATTAAATAAAGGTCGTACTTAACTACAGTTTTCATTACTCTGTAGCCCTAAAAACTTAACAGAACTACAGGAGTCAGGAACAGTTTGCACAAGCTTAAACAATCTGAGACAACATTGAGTCACCTTCACTACACTTACAAAAGCAAATAAAACTTTACACGTAAGGTCATTTAACTTACGCGATAACAACAATTATTTTAATTTAAACCTAAGTAACCATATCAGAAGTCGTCATTAAATTATTTTGTTTGTTCTATTATGATTATGTTATTTTTACTTGGGTTTTCATATAATGTGTAAATAACTATTTTGCAATCGATGTAATAGTGGTATTGCAGTGCGGGTGCTGCTACCTGCCTCACTCCCTCTCCTTAGTATCTTAATTTTTTATTCGTATTCTAGATATTCTCTGAATGATTAGTCAAACTGTAGACCAGTTTAAGTCCAGACCAGACTAAGCCAGCTAGACTTAGTCAAAATAGTACCATCCCTTTTCTTAGTCGATACAATCTACGCTCGTTTAGACAAGTTCTATTGGGTGGTAGTATAACTTTATTCGATTGTTAAGGAATTAAGAAAGCTGTTGAGAAATCAAAAGCCACAGGTTTGCACGTTTATCATCAATCAAATTAGTCGTATCACCGCTCGTCCAGAACATGCCCCTCAATGCTTCACCAAGTATCAGAATAGAAACTATACGTATCGAGCGACTGTCAGTTTCGCGGTTATCTGGAGAGCAAGGCCAATTTGATAGATTAATTAGTTAATTGGTTTAAAAATATAGCTATACTACTTTTGAATAGTTCTACTACTACGTGATTAGTTCTTTTATGATTGGTGTAAATTGTAAATTCTGCTAAACCTAATAAAAATGATAACACGTGTATTGACTTAAAATTGTTTTTTTTTTAAATCCAAACTAGTTTATTTCATTTCGAAGTAAAAAAAATACTTTGCAATTCCTTACTCTCTTTACTAAATAAAATTATATTATGTATTTCCAATAAATAATAAACATGCTTCAAAAATTTATTTATTTATAAATGTACAGTTTCAAATTCTATTTTATATGGGTGAAGTTCTGTACTTCTAGCTAGGTTATATAATAATCTGTATTTAGGAGTAACAGTCCTTTTGACCTGCATAGTTGTTAAAATGCAATTTTGTACATATTTATCTACAGTGTTTTACAATATTAATAAATAACATAGTAATAAATTTTAAGGCCCAAATGAAAAATAGCATATTTTAACTGTGTGTGTGTGTGTGTGTGCGTGTGTGTGTGTGTGTGTGTGTGTGCGTGTGTGTGTGTGCGTGTGCGTGTATGTGTGCTTATGTGTGTAAGTGAGTGGTGTATGTATTATTAATGTATAGTATTAATGTATTGTATTTTTATCTAGTTTAAGTATTTTTCTGTTTCATCAAAACCTTTGTTTTGGAGAAAAGAACGAACGCATTTCTTGCAATTGTAGTAAGACAAGCTATATATTTGGCATTTTTTATTGATTTTATTGTAAACGGATGGTCCAAGGTAATAGAAGAATCTTTTACTAAAAATAGACCGTGTACGTGGAAGAAAACATATCACGTTCCTACGTCGCTTGTTGTGTTTTACATATGGGGTTTTATGGTGCTGTAAAAGGACAGTTTGAAGCATAAAATTCTGACGAACATTAAGGATATTTAATTCATCATACAACTGAACAGTAGGGAAAGTTATTGGCCGAAATGTAGCTACTTTGAGTACGCCTTTATGAGCTATCTCAAACGGTTTTAGATTACTTTTGGCAATTCCGCCCCAAGATTTAATGCAATAAGTGACAACAGAAAGACATAGAGCAAAATAAACTCTTCTTACAATTAATTGATTAGCAACACTTCTTAAAGTTTTAAATAAGTACATTAATTTGCGAATTCTACATGTTAAAAGACCAATATGAGCCTTGAAGTTTAAATTTTTATCTACCATAATACTCAAGTACCTCACCCCGTCCACCGACTCTATTGTAGGACAATCACAAGATGGTTTTATGCCATTGCAGCTAACGTGAGCTTTAAGTGACAAAGTTGACCTCGGCTGAGATGCCGCAGAGATTGAATAAGCCAAAAAAATATATGTTTGTTATTATTTAAATATAGATAAATGTAACATCTGTATACTGCGTTCATCTTGCACGTACATACTCAAGGGACACAAGCGGTTTATGGGAACGTCAATACAGCATCCTGCAATGTATAGAAGTCTTAAGTTCGTACTTACTGCAGTGAAACTGAGGAGTGAGGAATGTCCAATGTTTAAAGTTGTCTAGTATAGGTAATATGCCTTATATTAGGATTGAGGACATTTTGTTGGTTGTACACATTTATGATTTTATTTTGTCTATGTCCAGTATTTAGGAAATTATATAGATAATATTTCTACTTTTTGTGCTTGTCGGAAGAACGAAAATTATTAAACAGATTACACATTTTTACATATATTTATCTTACATACACAATTTTAAATAAGATAGTAACAATGATTTGACAATACTGTCCATATTTGTTATTGCCTGTCACATTATTAGATAGAAATGTTAACAAAATATATTTTTATGTAGGTATTAATCAATTTTAGGCTGAGTTAACATATTTATGTAATGTATACTAATAGTCGCTTATTCCACTTTAATATTTAATGGTGCGAGTTGATTACGTTGCAATAAATTTTTAATTTGTATTATATTTTATGTCATGTTAAATTGCATCCTATTATTCTATCAACACATATAAATACTTACATAAATACTTGCCCTGACTAATCTATCAATCATATCACTGGTGATTTTGACCACAAGTTTTAGTTGAGATATAGATTATAAAGCCATACAAAACTATTTGAGATGTATCGGTGGTATACATGGAAAAATATGTATTTTTGGCTTAGATAACTTCACTAGAAACAATTTAATAGGCTGTTATCAAGAGTTTTTAAAATCCTTAGTTATACGAGTTTCCCAAGTACCTACTAAATTCATTATTTAGTTTATTTAACCATTAATCAAACGTGTTACCGGTTTTTTATCATAGTAAAATGTTTTTATGAAGACAGGTTTTTTATATAAAGTAAATATTTCTTAATAAATAAAATAAATATTTCTTAAGTGTTATTTTGCCTAAAGCGTAAAAGAAGACATTATTCATATTTTCTTTTTATATTGTCACAATTTTAAAAGTAGTGGTTTTAATATTTTGTTGAATAAAATTCTTCTTTTAAAATTTTACTATTTATAATAAACAATATACCAGATATAAAACCTTAGAATGAATTTACGATACAATTTCAAAAAAATTGGAAACTGGAATTATTATTAAATTACGGTTTCAAGTTAATTGAGAATAAGTAGATTGATAACAATCATTCTTTTTAGAAACCCTAATGTCATAAAAGTTTAATTCAATTTAATATAAAATTAAAGTTTAAATGATCTAAATATGAACTATTTGAATTACGTACAGGTGTATGTCTGTATAGTCAATAAATAGGTAATGATGAGACCGCACATTTCACACATTCATCTCGAGCCAGGCGAGATGTTCCGTTTCTTTATTCTTTAAAGAATTATTGATTATTGTTATTTTTATAAGATTCCCTTTTTTTTTAATAAATGTAAAAGCTACTTACGTAAATAAATTCGAGGTGTGTGTAATAAAATAAAATCGCACACTATAACAATAAATCAATTACCTACAAAGGAACTAGGACAATATGAAAAAAGTAACTATAAGTACGTACTGCAAGAATAAGTTTAAAGTAACTATAAAAAATCATAGTACACGGTCTAAATTATAAAACATTAAAGTATGAACAAACATTAAACATAGGAACAAAAAGTATCACAGGATAGTTGAAATATCGCGTTCAAGAGTTAGTCGCAGAAGTAAAACTGACAGTTTAACTAAAGCAACTGATTGCTTGAATCTGAGCTGCATATATTTAACTTTACAATACTAATGGTATAAGTGTAATGCTAAACTATACTAGTACAAAATAACATACCTTTGTCATATATTATAAAATATGATGTATCTGTCTGTATTGCGCCTATATAAGAAAACAGTATTTTTTAACCTTTTCATAGAGTGAAAATATGTTCACGGACTAGATATTTTTATAGGAATGATAAGATAAGAAAATAATGATAACTGTTTTATTTAATGTTGAGAGGTGGAACATCACCGTGATTAATTGTTGCTTATATGTGGGGTGTCTCGAGCGAGATATAAGGGCCATTAAATTGTAAGCTTGATATAATTGGAGGGTAGATTTTAATCAAAAAATAAAGATATCACTTGTTGGTTTGACTAAAACATGTAATATTTCTATAGAAATTTAATTGACTAAATAAATAATAATAATAAATATTGTATACTGATTTTATTAAGAGTAGTGTATATGTTACAGCCAAAGTAATAAATCCGGATATTATGTATATTATCTAGCCGTTATTTATAATGTCTACTAAATTTGGATAAAGTGATAATTGACACAGAATTAACTTTAACTTTAACTAGCAATTTTACATAATATCTTCGAAGACTTGGATAATGTAATAAAATAAGTAGGTAGAGCTAAAGACTATAGAAGTATATTTCAATTTGACTTAAGCATGCCTAAGTATATGTGTAGCAATATTATACTGTTATTTGGAAAGTAAGAATGAAATGTTTATTTTCAGAATTAAAATAAAAAAAATCATAAATAATAATTATACGTTAATTGACGTTGTTGAAACAATATTAAATTAAGTTGAAGTAAATTCTAAGCTACAACACAAAATAAACACAGAGACCAATACAAGTATTTGGTCTCGTTCTATAAATATAAAGATTACATTAATAAAATATTTCAAATGAACTGTTATGACTTAACCGGGTCATAAAACATAAATATTATTTATTCTTACAAGAAAGGTTCTTGTGACATTTTGAGTTACACACGAAATTCGACTTTTTACATTTGCTAGGTGCAATGTTAGAAACGCATTCTCCAGTATAGTTGCAATGCTGAAACTCTTGGCCGCCAAGCTGTGACTCTGTTTTTTGCACATTCTCTAATGGTAACTTTATGTTGTTGAACAATATCAACTGTAATAAACCTTTCCTTACAGACAGTGAACTGATTTCTTGCGTAAAGTTGATTTAGAATACCATGCTTAGTTAATAACTTATTCATTCCTTCTGTCTCCTGAAACATTATAACGCGGTCTACATCAGGAATTTTTACAACTACATCACCTGTATTAGCAGCAGGATATTTTACCGAAGATAGAGCTAACATTTTATCTGCTTGCTTTTTCTGAGATCGTCCAACTAATTTTCTGATGTTTCCAATATCTTGTTTCTTTTATTGAGAGCAATTACGATTTCTTGGTCGCTTGGCGTTTTATTTGATGGATCTGTGGTATTTTCTTGGTTTTTGTTATCAAGTTTTTCCGTCAGGTTATCTGGAATTTCATTTTGCAAATCAGTGTTTAAAGTTGTAGTATTCCTTTCTATTTCTTTATCATAATTTATATTTCGTTCGATTTCACTCTCCTCATTCAACTGGTTTTTGTCTTCATTCAATATAGATTCCTGCTCTTCTTTTGTTAATAGCCCGACTTTAGCTTTACAGCAAAATATTGCTTCGGAAGGGCTACGATTTATCCCTGCGTGATACGTTCTGTTCCTTATAAATTTAATAATGCGTAATCTTTCAGACCATTTCGTCGTCTTGTTAGATTCCAGCAATGTACAACGCATGTTTTCTACATCTTGGTTAGCCCTTTCAACAGAGCCTTGTGATTGAGTGACTGAGTGTCGGGATTTACCATGTACGATTTTTAATTCCGGCCACATCACACTGCCTTCTTTTACCACTTTGTTAGCAAATTCTGTACCTTTATCGCTTTGCAAAATGCTAGATGCTCCGAATATGGTTAAAACGTCTAGTAATGGATACGCTATCTCTTCTGCTCGCTTGCTTTTTAAAGAACGCAGCTGCACGAATTTTGTTAGGTGATCTTGATACACCATGATGAATTTATAATCACCATCACCTTGTAATTGCATATCTATAAAATCTACTTTTCACCTTGAATTAAGATCGTTGCTAATAATTGATTTTACAACCAGACCTTTTTTTGGAAAACTTTTTTTTTTCTGACAAGATTCACACAGATTCAAATATACTGTCACGAGTTCGGCAGTAACATTTTTATATTTTAATTTTAACTCTTTCATCATTCTGACTCTACCGCCGTATCCAATACAATACAATAACAGTCGTGGATTATTTGAAAAGTTTCGTCTAAGTGAGCATAGTACATAATGGGACTTGGGGATCTTCGTTTTTCACAGGAATTATTAGTGCTCTAATTTTTACGACATCGTATCTTGCAAGGCGCTGGTAATCTTCTGGAGTTTTCTTAGTAATTTTGTTCTTTGATTCCTTTACTTTTAAAATTAAAGATAAATATATCATAGTAGTAGATAGTATGATAGAAACGTTTTTTAATTTCATCTGCTATCATCAAACAATGATACGAAAGTAAAAACTCGTAGAAATTGTGACGCAGACGACGCGACCTCTCATTACAAAACGACAGCAAACACTATTTAAAGAATAGAACGACTGTCATTGGTGATTCTTAACAGTAAGAGAGTAGTAGTATCAAATCCGCCAATTGTATAATTTTGTACAATAAATAAATAAATATATGACAAATCTTATGGACATTTCTATGGTTGTTATTAGTTCTATTATTAAGTAAGAATGGTATACATAAAGTGCATAATTTTATTATAGAATTAATAATTGATAGTCTAGTTACAAAGGATAAAATAGAAAGCGTATATTACATATTTACACTGATGCCAACGACTACGTCTTCCTTTCCAACTCTCAATTTTTCTCTTCTCTGTAACGAATTAAATAAAAAAAAATATACGTCAGGTTCTACATAAATTTGATGTAATATTTGAAGTCTTAAAATTCTGTTTCCGGAAGAAAGGGGAGAGCAGACGTAATCGTTGACAACAGCTACCATTAAATAAATGTCTAATAATTTATGGTTCTAATATTGTGCATGGCACCGAACGCTTAGCCCTTCCATAAATCTAATAAGAAACAGAAAAAAAATGTAGGTATTCTTTAATTCTCTTTTCAAATTGTCATAACTTTTGCCTGTGTCGATACGATTCCTGTCGTTTGCCGAAGTCAAATCTGGTTTTAAATCAAATTCAAATTCATATTTTATTTCACTCCGACAAACAAATGCTTAGTTAATTAAAGGTCTACATTATTCATGCCTCCAATATATATTTTTTTTCTTGTTTATAATAGATAGTTTTTTTAATTCTTCAATGTACCTGAATAATATATTAATATTATTATATGTGTATGGATTTATTAATGATGATGACCGTTATAACTGGAATAAAGTTAACTGCTATCATTTTGCAACAACACTGACAGCGTTCTACTAAGCAACATTTTATGAATTCTCTCTCATTTCAACGCAATTTGCATGTTGAACAGATTTTGCATAAAGTCGACCAATGCACTTTCTGACACACTGAAGCGTGAAGCGACTTCTTCCATTACCCTTTACTTAGTAAGAATGGTACAAACAGAAATAGTATTGAATTCTTGGAATTTTAGACACTTAAAATAAAAAAAGAAGTAAATTCACAAGCTTAATTCTTAACTTAATTCTTAAGCTTTATTGATTTTACAAAAATCGATAATAATATTTTACGGTACAACCATACAAGCCACTGTTACTAAGCATGGAAGATGGTATCTGTGTTACCTGAACATGATCTTCATCCGTCCAGTCGTTTAACGATTATATATATTTATTAATATACGTATTCGTAGAAGTCAAGCTACTGTTATACTCCTTTCATAATTTAATCTTGTGGAATAATTATCTTATTGTACTGTCATGTAACATCATTGAAATATAAGAAAGAAATGATATTAAAGGTCTTGCATCATAAGAGTGTTTTTTTTGACTTCGTACTATGTTCCATAACACAACATGTTAACTTTTTAGAAAATTAATTTTAGTATTTGTCTCCAATAAGTTTGTATAAACAAAAAAAAACATTCGAAATATTATAATATTTCACTTTATACATATTTGCGACTACTACTCATAGATTTATTAATCATGTGATTTTGATGTGTACTAAAGTATGATATATTTTATAAAATGAAATGAGCTTTTTAATTTTCCTGCACTATCTAATATCAAAGGCATTGAGAAATATTAATAAATTAACTTTGAACCCTCATTAAAAATTATTCATGTTATCATGTTATGAATTTCTAAAATAAATTTATTAATCTGCTACTAAGAGTTTTATTTTGCAACGTCTTAAATTTGTTATAACCTTATCGATATATCATTAATGATCTTATTTTAATTATTGCTAAGTTGTTAAAAGCAGTAGGTACCTATTTATTTTTATTTACCGGTAGAATAATAGTTTATTATTTTAAATTATTAACAATTAAACTTTATCCTGTTCTTTATTTGAATAACGATTAAAACGGTACGTTTTTCTAGGATAGATTATTTAAAAAGAATGTTTGATAAAGATTAATTTAAAATTAAGTGATTTTATAACTCTATCTAATCTACTACAAAAATGGATCAAATAATTTAAGAATATTTATGTTCTCGTCCATCTTTTTTAAAAACACTATAGAAGTTTATATTTTGACAGTTGACTAAAATCTCCAGAATATAACAAATGCCAAGTGGCCTAGGTAAGGCCTGTAATAAAAAAAAAACAGAAAATATAAATAATATTATTAAAATAAATATTAATTCAAATATATATATATATATAAAATATATCAATCATTATATATCATCAGAATTGTTATACATATATATTTCTCACTACTCTGTTCCCGTGTCACAGTAATCACAAACTTGGTTATCACAGTAAAGAGGAGAACATAAAAATAAGCGCTCCCGTTGTTTAATCTTTTAAAAACTTTATCTCTATCTTTATCTTTATCTTATATTCTATTAAATTATTTATAATACATAGTGTGATCAAAACCAAGATTGTCTTAATATTTTACTTATAAAATTTTCAAACCTCATATTAACTTATAAAACAACAACAATAAAATTAATATTGTTTCAGTAAAACTAATTTATTCAAAGTTGTATCAGCTTTTTAGAAACGAGGTTGGAAAATTTGACGCAAAACGGTAAATTAGTAATTCCGAGCTTTACTGACAAAATGCATTTCTCTGTGGTACGAACGAACTATTTTCAAAGAAGATTTAAGTATTAATTAAAACTCGACATTACTAGGAAGTTAAATTACGTAAGGTGTGTAAAGTCATTTATTAGGGTCATTGATGAGTTGGTATATTTAAAAAATATTATTTTGTTAATGAAGCACAATTATGTATGTTAAAATATAATTATTATTACTGAACATTATGATGAGATGAAGATTAGAATTATAAAAGCATATATATAATATATATACATATTACCCTATAAAGAATGACATCGATTGCTCAGCGCTCCCCCGGTGACGCTGTAATAGCCAACAGGGCTAACAGTATAGACAAACAAAAAAAAAAAAAAAAAAAAAAAAAAAGAAAAAAAAAAGATTGCTCAGTTCTATAGTTGTAGGATAGATGTCCACGAGGTCTAAGGTTTGAGTCATGCTTGTGTTTATGTATACGTTTATATTGTCAGTCTAAATTTATTAAAAATATAATATATGTAGGACGTATGTGCTACGTTTGTATTGTATCCATTGTAATTATGGTTTTCCGATGAAATTTCATTGTATCCCCTGCGGATGTCGGTTCTTTTCAATTAATGTTGACATTAATTTGTTACGGCATTACTTTATTTTTACTGTAGAAAGAAATATGTTAATTAACTATATGCAATATACCATTATACATAATTATTCATAAGATAACTAATTATCATCCGTTATATTATAATACAATATACCTAAGTTTATTATATTATTGATTACTTATAAATATTTTTCTTATTAATTGTCAATAATAATAGATATTAAGACAATAATTAATCAATTTATCTTTATGTAAATTTATATGATTTTAAATTATTTCTGTCACAAGAAAAAAAAAATTGTAGAATATAAACGCAATTTCTTTAGACCATAAAAAATATATAAAATGTTATATTTTTATTAATTTTATTATTAAAATAGAAACTAATATTTTAGTCAATTTACGTTCCCTTAGAGTTCTCTTTCCTAAACTTACGACACTTCGTGATTAGTAAACTTCATAATAACACTAACTATATGTTTGTTCATTAGTACCGTAATATATTTCAAGATGAAACCTAACTACTGTTTTCATTAGTTCCTATCTAAGTAAGTTTCAGATATAGTGCGGCCTTAGGTTTATACAAGCTTAAATAAAAAAGTATTTAATTTAATGGAATTAAATTTTACTCATATTATAAGTTAATTTATTGCTACATTCCACCTAACGCTAAGAGGTAACGTAGTCGTAGATAAGACGCACTTATTTGTGTAGTATATATGTATATAATAAAGTAACATACAAGACACATAATAGGGTCAGACGATAAGATCTTATCAAAACTAGGAAGTTGAGCCAAAACTTGGTGCATACAACAAAACTTGTCAGAAAGGTCCAGTAGCAGCTATTGAAGTGTACTTTTAATTATGCAAAAGTAACATGTATAAAAACAACTAAAGTATCTATTTCAAAATATAAAATATGAAGAACAATTAATACAATATGTATTCAAAAATAATTGTTTCATTTACACATTACTCCCGCACTGTACATGCGTATTGCGTACTTGATAATTTATACCTATCTGCTATGGGAAATACGCGTCTTTTACTCTAAGAGGTAACAACTTTCAATTTACAATTCTTTACGAGGGTAGATCGCTTCACCCGAATCATGTGCAAAGTAGGCCCACGACTCGAAGGGACGACCTGTGCCCTACAAAAATACAATCGCCCTATAAGGACTTAGCCGAGAGTTACCAAGGCCCAATAATTTCCTTACTCAATAGATTAAGGCACGATTAGTAATTTTTTTTTTTTTATAATGACTATGCTGCTAGCCAAGTGGCTATTACAGCGTCACCGGGGGAGTGGGCGAGTACTGAGACCCGCCCTTGAAAAACCCGGGCCTGAGGGGCCCGGGGGACACGTCTGCCTTAAGGGTGCCTATAAGAGGCCGTCCTCGGCTTAAGACAGCGTATTTATAGGATGGGATAGATGGGTATAATGACACTAACGCCCCCCGACGGCAGAACGCCGAGGCAGCGTGCGTTTAGGGCCTCGCCTTCGCCGGCGAAGGCGGTGTGTGTAGGTGTGTGATACAGTGTAAGCTAAGTCTGTTGCCAGTCGTTATTTTGTCATCTGAGCCGATGAGAATCGACTTGGGTTTTCTTTTAAAAGCTAACGGGGAGACTCTAGGCTGGTAGGTGGTCGCTTCCACCACCAGTGGGTTCGGATGTACCTCAGCCCTATCGAAGAAGCTAGGAGAGAGCTCCTTGAAATATTGCGCTATTGTAGGTAAACCTAGGTCTCTATGGAGGTCTGCATTGCGCATATACCACGGCGCGCCCGTGGCAGTGCGCATGAATCTATTCTGAATCACCTGAAGGGGTTTCAGATCGGCGTGAACGAAGGCGACTCTCGCATAAGACATGACGGTGCGTATACAAACTTTGTAAAGTGTGACCTTATTTCTAAGGGACAGTTTACTCCGTTTGCACACGAAATGATAGAATCGGCCTAGAAAGAATGCCGCTCTGTTCCTAACCGTTCTAATATGTTTGCCGAAAGATAATTTACTATCGAGCGTTACTCCTAAGTATTTGGCCTCTTTTTGCCAGTCAATTGGTCAGTCAAAGATTCTAACTCTCCTTAGCACCCCCGGGTCGACCCTTACCTGACAGAAGAGCACGGCGGTACTCTTCTGTGGGTTTAACTCGATCCTCCATTTCCTAAACAAATCTCCTAGGGTGTTGGCCGCGGATTGGAGGCGAGCGGCGACGGCATGAGGGTCCCTACCGGAGGTAAAGACTGCGGTGTCGTCCGCGAATAAGGCTAATTTGATACCCGGTGCGAGATTAGGAGTATCGCACGTATATAGTGTGTATAAGCTGGGCGAGAGGACGGAGCCCTGAGAGACAACCGCCCTGAGGGGGCGGGGGGATGACAGTGTCCCCTCTACTTTGTAGCGAAAGCAACGATTCAAAAGGTAGTCTCGTATTAAAAATACGAGCCTATCCGACACCCCGAGTCGTAGTAGCTTGTACACCAACCCGTCTTGCCAGACCTTATCGAATGCATTTGCCACATCGAAGAAGAGCACTCCTGTTTTATTACGGTTAAATTTACGCCTATGAGAAAGAATGTGCTCCGTTAGGCGGTGCACTAGGTGGGTACACGAGACACGAGTGATTGGCACGAAAGCCGAACTGCTCATTTGGAATTAATTTTAACCTCTCGATTTCCCTATTGAGCCTAATGAGAACTATTTTCTCATATAATTTGCCTAATGTATTAAGTAAACTAATCGGGCGGTAACTAGAAAGGAGATTGCGGGGTTTACCCGGCTTATGAATTCCTATAACAATGGCCTCATTCCACTGATCTGGGAATGAGCACCCGGACAGTAGAGTATTAAATATGGAAACCAAAAGGTATAGCAAATGAGGCGGAGGTTGAGAGCAACGGCTACGGACAAAACTATCTACGTGCGTGACGTGAGCGTCATCGCACAGCCCTGTACTTAAGGAACATTGCTCCTCCAAGCTATCGGCCTTCTCCCGCTCTTCGAGGGCTAATTTGTCGCTGTTAGGGATAACAAGCGGGGGTATTACACTATTTTTACAATTAAGTACCTATTTTTAAGTAGACACAAGCATACCGCGATGTAATTTCATACAACGCCATCTATCGTTCAGGAAGCTCAACTTCATGTTATACTATCCTAAGTAAAGTTCTACACGGTAGACGGAGCTTTGTAGATATATTATTATTTTATTTAAAATGTTAATTAAATGCCTTACATGACATACAATTTCAAATTCGAACCTATCCTAGAAGTTTCTGCGTTTCTTTTTCAAATAAATAATTCTGATTGTGTTTCAACTCACTCGAAGTTCTTAAGCATATTGGCTTGTAGATTTAATTATATTAAAATGAATTGAATTAGGGTCATATGTAGATAAACAATAACATTCTTTATTTGAGAACACAGTTCCTAGCCGTTATGCCGTTAACTTAAAAGATCATATATATAAGTTGACAGCACTATATCAAAAACAAAGTTCCCTTACGTTCTAAAACTTTTATTTATATATTCTTTGTTATTTTCACAGCTTATTCTGAAATAAGCACCATAGATTATAAAGGCAACATTAGCGCAGTTTGTATAATACTTAATTACATTTAGTCACATTATTGTCACACAGTTAATCACATTATGGCTATTATAATAAAAATAAAAAACAAGTAGCAACTATTACACAATAAAAAAAAAGTAGGTAGCAAACATTATAAAATTAAGGGTATGTAGTCGTTTAATGAATTAAGTAAAACCAAATCAGTCCTCGGTTATATTTACAAGGAACCAATCAGTGTACTTGTATTTTCAAACGCTTTGTTCAATCTTATTATTATATTATTTGTTTGACAAAGGTAACTTGAAAATCGTATTTCAATATTTCATTTAACACTAAAAATAAAGGTATACGAGAGATAAGGCAGATGAAATTATTTATAGGCAATAAATGGATTATTTTGGAATTTATATCTACATTTCATAATTCAGTATGTATTTATTTATTTTACAAAATAATAGTTGGATCAATTATTGTAAGATAATAAGTTATACACCTAAAGAATTAGCAGCTAAATATCTAATCAGCAATCAGTCAGTTATATGCTGCTGACTACAACTAAAATTCTCTGAATCAGCACCGGTCATTCAATTACCTAATGATCTTGTTTGATTAACAACCCGCGTACACGGAGTAAAGTTTAAATGTTTTAGATGTTACATGTTTTAGATTAAAAATAGCAACAACGAAAACAATATATCTAAATTTGTAGTTTGATAAGACTTTCCGTTCGTGTCGTTGGGGTAGAAGGGTGGGGGAAGTGGGGAAAAGGGGTTTCGATGTTTAGTTCTTGAGATATTCCGATTTGCAGTTTCCCAAAAACTAACTTAAAATATAAGTAATTAAGACTTCTATGACGTATCACCCTTGCGAAACACTGTACTGAAGCCCAGGCTCGTCTTCGCCACTTCGGTTGGTTGGTCAGCCTCAGCAGCTACGGCTCGATTGGGTTTCAACAGTGTTAGTTCAGTAGTGTCAGCGGATGGGGGCTGCCCTCCTTCCGCGCCTCCGGATTTGCATAAACACTCTAGGGGTAGGACAGACAGGGCTACGTGGAGTCTGGGTTGACAGAGTCGGTTTTGACAAAAAAAAAAAAAAAAAAAAGAGTAATAAATATATATATTAATTATTAATTATTTGATAAAAATTTCAAATCACAAACGTCACTCGTATATTAGCCGCCATTTGACATTCGGGCATCTAAAAGAACAATATTGTTACGAACTATGTTATTCTAGTTAAATTAAAATGAAATAATAATATACATAATTGATAAATATATTGCATAGACGTGAAATGTTATGTAAACATGTGTTATTTTGCTAATATCGGTAAGTTACTCTCACACAAAAAAAAATATTTTAAAAAAGCTACGCGTTTGCTCGGGGTAGGAATAGTATTAAAATAAAGGAGAGACCAACACCTTTCACATGAGATCATTTTCAAACCAAAACTTCAACGACACGAATGGAAAGACCAGCCTGTAGTTTTAATAATAGAATATGATTTTATATTTTTTTTAACTATTATACTGCAAAAATATTTATACCGTATACATTTGTTGGAAATTTTAATTACATTTAAAAATAGAAAGCTGAAAAGCTATTTTCGATTGTATATAAATAATTGATTTGAATTCGTTTTTGAACCGAGTTTTGCCATGGTATCTAACACCAATATTCGTTATATGTGGTTAACAGACTAAAATCGGAGGTCGTTGATACAAGTCACAACATAATATTATATTTTATCTAATAATAATATTATGTCACTTATTAATTGGTTGACTTTGAGCAAGGAAGGGGAGATTCAGTTACCTGATGAATTTCTGTATATGCTGTATTCCCTAAAACTTGTTGTTGTGTGTATGCATGCTTGTTTTTGTAGAATGTGTGAATCAAAGTTGGCATCTAAAAGGTTAATATAACGCTGAAGACTCTTCGCAACTACTCCCGTGGCTCCTATGACTATTGGTAATGTTTCTGTTTTAGTTTTCCATAAACCTGTGATTTCTTTTCTGAGTAAATGATACTTGTTAAATTTTTCAATTTCTTTTGCACCTATGTTGTAGTCGGATGGTACTGTGACGTCCATGAGATAAGTGTTATTTTCTAATTTATTTATGTAAATGATATCCGGTCTATTATGGGTCACGGTGACATCTGTCTGACATGTCATCTCCCACATTAGCTTCGCTTCTTTGTTTTCTATAATTTGTGGTTGTGCTAAATTTTGCTTCCACCAAAGTTGATCAACATTAAGTTTGTGTTACGTTGCAAGGGTCCAGTGTATATATTGTACTATGTTATTGTGTCTTTTAACGTAGTAGATGCCGGCTATTTTTTCGCATCCCGAAACAATCTGTTCCACAGTCTTATCCTTCGCAGCGCATAGCCTGCACTTACCATTTATAGGCATCTCTAAAACATCCCGTTCGAACTGTCTTGCAATAATATTTCCGTCCTGTATAGCGAATATGGAAGCTTCTAATTTGGGGGATATGAGTTGTTTTCTGAGCCAATTAAATGATTGTTCTTTATATATGTTCTGAGCGCTTATGATTTTTTTGTGAAAATTGCCCGTGCAAAGGTTTTGTTTTCAATGTGTTTATTTTATTGTGTGTTATTGCCTTTCTTATCTCTGAATCCGTGTAGTTCTTGTGTTCCTGTAGTTCTATTTTTTTAAGTGTTCTGCTGGTTCTTTGATAATGTATTTTGTTTTATTTTTATCATGTACGTTAATATTTTGAATTAAATAATCGGCTGCTTGGTTCATCTGAACCTATTCCTATATTTTATAATTTGTACTTTGTATAGTGCTGTGATGTTCGTGAGTCCCCTTCAGCCTTCTTCGAATGATAAATATAACCTTTCTACTGCTGATTTTTGGTGATGTAGTTGATTTAAAGCTAATAATTTTCTGGTTTTCCAGTCTACTAGTCGACGATCCTGATTTTTATAATTAACTATTCCGAAATAATATAGCAATACTGGGGCTGCAAAAGTATTTATGGCCTTAATTAAATTTCTGGTAGCTAAATATGAATTTGTAATACATTTTACTGTTTTCAAATATTCTTTACACAGTTGTTGCCTAACTTCGTTATGATCGATCTTGCTTGACTATAAATTTCCTAAATATTTGTATTGTTGGCCTTCATTAAGATGTTAGAATTCTTAGCCACTGAGAAGTATATGATGTCCGGTTTCTTGTTGTTCTACTATTTTGCCGCTCGAGAGATGTATTACATTACATTTATTGAAACCAAACGTCATCCCTGTCTGCTGTAAGAATCTCTGTGTTGTCTAAAAGTACTTGTAAGCTATTTTTGTTATTGGCTTAAAGTTTGTGGTCAATCATATATAAAAGGTGATTGATTTGTGTGTTATTTTTAAGCCGGTACCCTGTGGTTTTATATTTATTGAGTGTATGTGAGGATTAATTGTCAGACAGAATAACGAATAACCTTGGAATATTTCCTCGACGTACGTGAATTGGATCCGTGGTTGCCGAATTATTCGTTCCGTGGGCCGTCATGATCACCCTCCACTTGGGCATTACCGTTTTCAGGAAGCATTTGACGGTGTCTGGACATCTGTATATATCGAGTACCTTCAAGAGCCACTCGTGCGACACGCTGTCAAATGCCTTATGGTAGTCGATCCAGCTCATACTGAGTGGTTTTTGAGACTGATGTGCGTCTTCTAGAATGGCTTTGTTTAGCATAAGATGATCATTGCCATCGGCAACCACGTTGTTTTGGTGTGTGTGTATAGTATGTCTGCAAGTACGGAAGTTAATAATTTGTATAAAGTAGGTAGACTGGCAATAGGTCGCCAGTTTTTAGGATCCTGTGTGTTATTGTAGTCTTTCGGAATTATGACTTTGCCTGTTGTAAACCACTCCTCCAGACCTTCTCTACCTTGCAGGATGTTGTTAAAAATATTAGTGATAAGTGTGTGTAGATGTAAAATATTTAAGATAGAAATTTTGAATTTTATCGACCCCCGGTGCTTTCCAGTTTGTGTAGTTCTTTTTCTGATTTTTTCTGGCGTCGGATTCTAAAATATCAATATTAGAAGAGGTGTCTTCTTGAGAGTTGTTCATTACAGTGTGTGTGTTGTTGAGAAGGTGAATGTGTCTGTTGTGTATTATTTGAAATTTCAGCATTATATTTTATTGTGTCTAGTTCTTTTGTGTCTATAGTTGGTTAGCTTAGTTAGCTTGGTTGCGTGTTTTGGGGTTATATGGATTTCTTAATTTAAAAATCGTGTCTAGTCTATTGATGGATCCAGGGCCTTTGTGTCTCTCTTTAAAGAAGCATAACATGAGTTCGCGTAACTACTCCTGACACCACTTTCTTATCGCGTCATCGTTTGTATTAGTCGCGCTCGCTGTGGTCTGTGTCGATGAGCGGGCAGAGCATCTGGGTCCAGCCCTACTCCGTAAAGCAAGCATGCCCTGGCGTTTATCCCTAGGTAGCGGTCCTATGCGTGAATTCCTTGTATATATTTCTCTATACGTGGGTTACCACTGCCTTTGTGAGCTTATTGGTAGGCTTTACTAAATTGTATAAGTGTCCCCTTCCTTCGTGGGTCGGTGGTCGACCCGGACGAAAAGATTGGGCTTGAGAAGGGATATGTCACTTATATTATATTTATGTTTCTTGTATTGTATTGCATAATTATATATCTTATGGCTAATTATATATATTATTTTGGGTAAGTACTCTAAAGCCAAGAAATTTCTTTACTTTTTTCGAAATTCTATTTACTCTACAATTTATTAAGTTGTGAATTAAGAGGGTAAATTTATTATGGATCCTAATTAATTTTAAATTTCCATAAGTTAAGGCACATTTGTGTCTCAATCAACCTCATATATCAAAAACTAAAAGGACGTACTTACCACCGCGTGAATAAAAGTGTTTTAATTTCGCCCCACGCGTGAGTTAGGACATTTTTTATAACCTAACACCATACATTTTCCTATATGTATAGGTAAAAATATACACGGTTTGTTTGTTTATTGGCAAACTAGCTGGAGTCAGTGTAATCATAAAAAATAGATACATATTACAAATGTATATGTTACAGCCAAAGTAATAAATCCGGATATTATGTATATTATCTAGCTGTTATTTATAATGTCTACTCAATTTGGATAAAGTGATAATTGACACAAAATTAATCACTTTAACTAGCAATTTTACATAATATCTTCGAAGACTTGGATAATGTAATAAGATAAGTAGATACAGCTAAAGATTATAAAAGTATATTTCAATTTGCCTGAAGCATGCCTAAGTATATGTGTAGCAATATTATGCTGTTATTTGGAAAGTAATACCTAATGAAATGTTTATTTTCAGAATTAAAATAAAACTTTCATAAATAATAATTGTACGTTAATGAACGTTGTTGTAATAATGTTAAACTTTAATTTACAGAGTAAATTGTAAGTTATAACACAAAATAAACGCAGAGACCAATACAAGTATTTGGTCTCGCTCTATAAAGACTACAATAATAAAATATTTTATATGAACTGATATGACTTAACTGGGTCATACCTAAATATTATTTATTCTTACAAGAAAGGTTCTTGTGACATTTTGAGTTACACACGAGGTTCAACTTTTTACATTTGCATCTATTAGACACGCATTCTCCAGTACAGTTGCAATGCTGAAACCCTTGGCCGCCATTATGTGACTCTTTTTTGATCATTCTCTAGTGGTTCATCTTGTGGAACGATATCAATCGATATCAACTGTAATAAACCTTTCCTTACAAACGGTGAGCTGATTTCTTGCGTAAAGTTTCTTTAGAATACCATGCTTAGTTACTAACTTAAAACTTCCTTCTGTCCCCTGAAAAATTATAACAGCCATAATGTTTCTATCATCGGCTTTGGCGCGGTCTACATCAGGAATAGTTACAACTACATTATCACCTGTATTAGCAGCAGGATATTTTACCGAAGATAGAGCTAATATTTTATCTACTTGCTTTTTCAGAGCATCCAGCAATGTACAAAGGATTTTTTCTACATCTTGATTAGCCCTTTCAACAGAGCCTTGTGACTGAGATTGTCGGGGTTTAGCATGTTCGATTTTAAATTCCGGCCACATCACACAGACTTCTTTTACCACTTTGTTAGCAAATTCTCTACCAGTATAGCTTTGCAAAATACTAGGTGCTCCGAATATGGTAAAAACGTCTAGTAATTGATACGCTATATCTTCTGCTCGCTTGCTTTTTAAAAAATGCAGCTGCACGAATTTTGTTAGTGATCTTGGTACACCATGATAAATGTATAATAACCATCACCTTGTGATTGCATATCTATAAGATCAACTTGGCACCTTGAAAAAAATTATCAGCAACGAGCTTAGCTGAAAATTTTTTTTACAACAAGACCTTTTTTTTGGCAAACTTTTCTTTTTCTGACAAGATTCACACAGATTCAAATATACTGTGACGAGTTCGGCGGTAACATTTTTATATTTTAATTTTAACTCTTTCATTATTCTGACCCTACTGCCGTATCCAATACTAATATGACAGTCGTGGATATTTGAAAAGTTTCGTCTAAGTGAGCAGAGTACATAATGGGATCATCTTCGTTTTTCACCGGAATTATTAGTTATTTCTAATGCTCTAATTTTTACGACATCGTATCTTGTAAAGGTGCTGGTAATCTTCAGGTGTTTTCTTAGTGATTTTGTTCTTTGATTCCTTTACTTTTAAAATTAAAGACAAATATATCATAGTAGTAGATAGTATGATACCTAGAAACGCTTTTTAATTACATCTGCCATCATCAAACAATGATACGAAAGTAAAAACTCGTGGAAATTGTAGCACAGACGTCGCGACCTCTCATTACAAAACGACAGCAAACACTATTTAATATCGTCAGCAACGATATCGAAGGATGAAGAGCGAGAGGGGTAACAAGTCAGTTAGCCCGATTATTATTACTTTGGCTATATTTGAAACGATATTATAAATAATATCTGGATAAAGTGATTAATTTATCACATTGTCTAGTAATATTTTCTATTATATATAATGACCAGTCATTATGTATAATAGCTATTTAATCACAATGACTGTAACATATACACAAAACAATAAGTGTATATATTACAAATATATACATATATTAAATGTATATATTACAAATATATAAATTTAATAAAAAATGTATACGTATGTAAACCTAACATAACAAATGTATATATTACTAACATTACAAATGTATACAAATTCATACTATTTTATTTATCTTGCTTTCATAGATAAAATCATATTTTATGTTTTTCGTAATAATTAGTCACAGTATTATCCACAATATATTAGTCACAGTATTATACCAAAATAATCGTAATAGCAAAGCAAAGCTTTTCTTCCTAAAAAGTTTCATTAAGAATTATTCAATACATACGAAATACACAATAATGTTATGAAATGTATTTATCGTGGCATTACGTCCATTGTACTAGCAAAAGTAATGTCGGATCGTAAAGTCTACATCGTAAATACTCTTAATGGTCCTAATAAATACAAATAATAACTTACGAAACTACTTAAAATATAGCTTCGACGTCTTTTCATTAAGTGAACTCGTATGTAAAGCTGGAAGTAATAAAGATCCGAGCCAAGTACAGACTTATTGCATGCATGACTTGCATTATTTTATAGGTATTGTACAGACAATATCTATTAAATAATGCATGTCTACTGGATCTACAATAGAAGCTAAACAGAAAGTTTCCATTTTTAAATAAAAGTTCCCGTTCGTAAGATCTTCATACTTATATTTTATAGATATTCAAATTATCTTATTTATATTGTTATTTCAATAGAAAATCGGATAAATTGATTTTATATCTAAAACAGTATAAATATCGCTTTAATTAAAAGAAAGTATTCTGTACTTAATCGATATAAATTGGAGAATTGATAAAACGTCTTAAAATGAATGCATAATGCATAAATTTGTATTATATAAACTATATTATGCGGGTATAATCTGCTTCTAAGTTATTGTTAAGCTGGCTATGGGTTCATTAAAACTGTATAACTTATAAGATAACCGGAGAGGCTGAGCTTAATCGTACGGTAATGTAATTTTAGACAAGTACTTTAGAGGAGCCCTAGGCGTTCCTATTACACGCTTGACAGCTTACATTCGAATTAGATTCATTCGTTTTATTTATCTGAAGAGCTTATGATAATTGTCATAGTATTTTATAAAAAGATTTCGTTTCTAAATTCTAGGAAGAAGGAGACTTCTTCGTTCAGCTAATTTTAACAATTTATTATAATAAACCATATGTCTATTTTATTTCTTATAATGTACAAGGTTCTAACATTATTATTTACTCAACGAATAGTGACTATATATTTCTTATAATATAAAGACAGAACATTTGCTTTCTATAAATATTTGTGAACTGTATACGTTATTACTAAAATAAATGAATTGTAAATACAGTTAATTGTTTTAACAACATAATAGAAGAAATTTACAAATGCTACGTCCCAATTTGAACCTACAGGTTCTTACCTGTAGGTCTTCGTCAGAACGTTAAAGATAATTGGTTTCGCCAACAGCACTGACCACATTGTACTATATTGTGTTGTTTATTTATTCGCAATTTATATAAGTGCCGTCCAATTTCACTTAAGTTTTCAAACAACTAAAATTATCATTATATACTAAATCTATGTAGGTAACTACTCACCTATTTTTATAATTTCAGAACTTTCTTAGATTCTCACAAGAGAGTTGAAATAACACTACATAATAGCGGGTAATTGTATTTATACTTCACATTTTAAACCTTACATTTAACTCAACGATTTGAAGGCTTTGCAGCAATCGTGTTAACGAAAAGGCGAGATGTTAAAAGCCGTTGGAGGTGGAGACCTCCCTAAGATGACTAATTAACTTACTTTTTACTGAGAGACATCATATATATATATTAATTTAAATTAAAAATCAAAGTAACATTATTGTATCATTTGTAACGTCGTTAAAAAGGTCAGTAGAGTCAGTCCGTGAGTAAGCTACCATCAGTTCGGAATGCTGGTCTGCTGAAAAGAGCTGACCAACTCAACAGTTGCTCTTTAACTTTAACAATGTTTGACGTATACATTATAACATCAACCCTCGAAATGAGTCAACTAACCAAGTTCCTCACACTTTGATCAACCAAAAAATCCTGAATGCTATAGTGATTTATTTAATAAATAATATACTATTTTCTAAGATTTTAATGAGTCCTGCACATTGAAATAAAACTATTTTTTACGGATTAAAGTAAGACGAATTTTATCTCGTCTTTTGCTTTGCAGCAACACGATTGCTGCAAAGCATTCAAAACGTCGTGTTAAATTGATTATTGAAATGTACGCGAATTAAATCTGTAAAAAAAAAAGGTGGATTTCAAAATAATATAATTTAAATTTTAGATTTAAAACTAGGAAAAGGAAGACATAAGTTTAGGCGTTACGAGTTTCTTGTATTTACCGCGTCTGTTTTATAAGTATTTGAATTTTCACGTATTAATAATATGTTCTTAAATATGTATTGAGACGCTACCGTAAGAATACCGCTTTCTATAAAAACATCTGTTAGGGAATTTCTACCTTTTAAGTTATGAACAGCCCGCAAAACTATTTTTTTTAATAATAATAATAGTTTATTTGCATCAATAAGACAAGATACTATGAAAATAACTAAAATATACTATTTTAGCCTTATTAACGTATTTTAATTGTCCTTCTTTTATAATTGCAAATTATATATGTATAGATTCTGAATTATTACTTTACTGAACTATCGTTGGTCTCCAGTATTGGTTTATTTTGCCGATTCTGTCCATGGGTCCGATTGCCGCTTAACTGGGAGGCTTCATGTGACTTTTGTAACCCTGGCGAGGTACCGGTAGGTGTTTGTTTACAAGGTATCAGTAATGTGTTGAAGCTCACCCTCTAGGAGTTCAGTGCCCCAGATATGCTGTGCTTTTTGAAATAAAGATTTGCCAACGGCAACTGGCTATTCGCATGTCTTATTCTTGGTCATGTGACCTATTTGTGTAATTCTATTCAGAACCATCTAATAGTTTTTGCGAAACATGTAAACAAAAGAACTTTCACATTTATTTCTGATATTAAGTTAAATATAACTTATTTTATTTTAAACTAATTTATTCTTTGTATAAAGAATTGTTTGAACGTAAATATTAAGAAAACATCCGCATACTTTCCGTTAGCTACGGCAATTAATTTCGGAATTTCAACAGGAAAATAATGAACGTACTAAGTATTAAAAGGGCTTTTAAAATAATGGTACCATTACTATACATTAATTAGTTAAAGGGCTGAATACTTTTATTATGCATATATAATTCAAATATTTAGAACGAGCAAAACGAACTCATGAAAGGCTGTCCTTGTCCATCAGAACTATAGAAAAGGTTAAAGCCCTGGCATACCTAACAATACTGCCATTAGGTACATCTTTGCTCTCCATAATAATGAAGAGCAAAGGAATTACTTTGACAAATAATCGATAATATGGCTTTTACCAATGGATTTAATTTTAATTAAATTTAATTAAATGGATTACGTTAACAAATAATCGATAATATAGCTTTTACCGATGTCGATCGACTGGAATTATTCTAGTGTACTTAACATACCATATAAAATAAAAGGGAACCACTGCTAGTTAGTCTGTATGTCGCAATAGCCTTCGATCATAAAGCTCTTTTTTCGTAGCTATCTATCTTATGGGTTTCCCCTAAGTTTATTTACGTGGATTACTAGTTTTCTGTCTAGATGGAACGTACAGGCCGATATCTAAGGAATTAATATAGTCCTTGGTCTTATGTGGTTCCTTTTGCGTATTAATGTAATGTATGCATATTATTTCATACTCCTCATTGTTTTTTCAAGTAGATAATTAACATTTAAATATGTAAGGAACTGAATTAATCTCATCTTAGATTAAAAATTTAAAATGACCTTTAATTAACACCAAAAATATTTTGAATTCGAGAAATTTTATGATATATTAATAGATGCTTTATAATAACATTAATCTGTTTTTGTAACTTAATGAAAAGCATTTACAAAAACCAAAGCCATGTTTATTATTAGGTATTAACACTATTACTATATTTTTTTAGTATTTTATATAATCTTTTAGGTAAGTAGTAGAAAAAATACTATTTACTAAACAAACTAATATTATTACGAATATTGCTTTAAATAAGTTCCTACAATATTACTTACAATTTAATTTTAAAATTAACAAGAGCAAGGGAACAATATTTCGAAAATTATATAATACTAGAATATTGTAAAACAAATGCAAAATATAGAATTATAAAAATATAGTCACGTATAAAATTCTTAAAAAGTATAATCAAAATAATTTATTAAATATAATTTTGGGTAAAAACCTAAGGTATTAGAAATACAAAACTTCAACATTAAAAGTTAATAACAACAGTAATCATATACAAAAAATATAAATTAGCAAGAAGTAGCTCTTAACACGTAAGATAAGATATTTTTAAGTTCAATTAAATAGCAATTGAAAATTTGTATTAAAAATATATCAAATGTGTATTTTTTTATATTTTATTTAAATTCAAAGACATGAGATTACAATAACTTTGATTTAAGAGGAATGTGTTATCAAGTGTTTTGTTTCGATCAGCGCCCTCTATTGACGGATATCACATTTACAATAAAAATGAACAAAAACATTTTGTGAATCGTTTATAATATTGTTATGTTTAAACTGATATAAAATTGGTTGAAGAATACTAAAATAACATGAAAGTGTAAGACTTTTATTAACTTATTACCCTATCAATCTGTCTTATGAGAATCAATAATTAAATAATAATGAATTGCTGAATTGATTTCGATTGTTGGACTTTGAAAGTACCAAATTAAAGTTTTTTTGTTTTTGGTCTTGTTGAGATACATTTATAGTAAAATGTATAACGAAGCCCTTAAAAGCGTGTCCATGAAAATATAGAACACTTTTAAGGAACCCACCTAAAAGTGCTCCATTAATTTGAAGTGTTAATAGATAAAGTTGGTAACTCTTCCGTAAAACATTAAAGCGACTTACAAATAACAAACTAAAAGCATCACAAGGTTCTTCCGACGCCGTGCCGGGCGCCGTAGACAAGAAGGCGACAATTTATGATGTCTAGTGTCTTGTGACTGCAGTGCTCTAGTTTAAATTAATAGACTAATTAATTAACACCTAACAATCCTTATTTCTTAAGTATATATTATAAAAACGTTTATACAGGGATGTGTTGAATTATTAATCATGATTCGTGTATTGGTACAAATTATACTAAGAATGACTTATATACTAAATTATTTTGATATAGTTACTTTTTGTTTTTAAGTAGGACATATTAGCATACTTCATTAATTTATCATTATCATTAAATAATATCTTTCGTTTCATTGTTAAATTGCAAACAATGTTGGTCTATTCTTATAACCTAACTTTTTTCTATTACATATATATTTACGCTTGTCGTAGTCAACTAGCAGCTGCTCTAAAGAACATGGAACCAGAGCCAAGATCTACCACCGATTGGCACTACACAGTTCAGTATTATTATATGTATTCAATTCACTTTACAGTTACCATGAATCCATCACCAGAAGATATACAAATCTGCTCCCATGAGTAGTAGAAAGCCCGTATTCCCAACTTCCTGAATACTGATGCTGTTGCTGCTGCTGTATAGCCAGACGCATCGGGTCGTCGATTTTGGGTGTTTTATGGGCACAACATTCCATACCAACCAGCAATGGTCCAAGGAACTCAGAACGTTGACAGTTACCTGGTAGTTATAGGGATGTGTGGTCTGCAGAAGATTTAAAAAAGAATGCATGTCGATATCCACACCCACGAGACCAGTAAATATGTCAACGAATTGGTATAGATTATTCACAGTTGCAAAGTCGAATACAAATCTCTCTGCGAAGTCAGTTTCAAGTAACCCAAATTTATCGCTATCGGGCGCATGACAAAGACTATGACTATGACTACGGCGGAGTGGACCTTTCAATGTATGTCGAGAATTATGATCCGTTTCATATGCTTATAACATATTTTTAAAAATATTGTTAATAAAAATAATATTAAAAACGGACCCTGAAAGAAAAAATATCATTTCGAAGTACAGACACTCGCTATATTGTTTTTTTATTTCGGTAAAGACCTATAAAGGACTTTGTAGTAATATCATTTAACCAGAGCTATTTCTTTTTTAAAATGAATAATGTTTTTTTATAAATATAAAAGTAAGTATATTTCTTTGTGTATGTACTGAAGATATTACTTAGGCTCGGCGACGCAGACATGAAAACGACAATTTAAGATTTCCTGTGTCTAGAGACTGTAATCAACCATTTTGATTACCGTCTACCGTGATTACTTAACGTCTACCAAAACGTTTCTTAGCTAATATTTGAATACTACGTTTCCAGTATTACGAATATTAATAAAACAATTTTTTTGAAATATTCTATTAACTTACTTACTTTTATAATCGAAACACACCCTTATAAATGTGAAAATTATTCGTGATATCTTTTTCCAGTCGCTCATAGACCTTGAATAAAAGAGGTTTAAAATTTACAAGGAAAAATATAGTACAGTTGGACATAAGAGGCCAAAAACAGTTAAGGACTTCCTATTTTATCACATTTACTTACCTACTTACTTACTTCACGTCGATGTTCTTAGTGAAGGTAGTAGGTTCATTCCCGGGTTTTCCAGTCTGTATACGAGAAGCAATAAACAATCAACAGATGGGGTTCAAATTATAAATTTATTACATTTCACAATTTGTTAAAATTATACATAACAACCAAACGTAATAACGATTTTTCGGAATGATTCATAGCGAATTATTTTAATAATCCCATATAACAAATATGTTTCCGTATTTCACCTTTAAATTGTACAAAATGCATTTGTCACAATATCCCATGTAAATAATAATTGATTTTATTGCACCCGTTGTTTGTTTATATTTTAACGGAATTTGAGACATTTAAAAAATATATGTACGTAAATGGTAATTGATAGTTGAGTATACGAGTATTTTTGGTAATAATTAGTAAATTATTATTATTACTCGGCTCTTCAGCAAAGTTTTGTGAGTTAAGTGATCCCGGATCTCAAATTTTAAAAGGAAAACCTGGAATTTGTATTTCTATATTTCATTTTCAATATCGAACACTAGCATATAAAAAATAATAGAATTTATTATATGTATTTGATAATTCAAGTAGGTACCTACATATTTGTTTTACATAGATAAATAATTAAAAATAGATAAATAGTTATAAAAAATAATTGTAAGATAATATACAATTTATACAACTAAAGAATTTGCTGTTAAATGTCTAAGTCCGTGTGCAGTTGTTATCTATGACTTCAATCCTCGTAATCAGCACCGATCAGTCATTCATTTAATGATTCACTTTAACAATCCGCTCACATATAGAGCTGTATTTCTATATTACTATTTGTAAATAAAATTTATTACGCATTTGTGATATTTAAAATAATAACAACTGTCGTTGTATGTCGAGGTATTACTACTACCAAGATTATATTTGTTTATCTACTAAAACCATAACAAATTATAAGTTAGTAACCTATAGTAATTATTGATATGTTTTGTAAGATAAAAAATTGCTAATCTAATAATTTTAAACCATAAATTTACCAATCCATTTAGGTGAAAATATAGATAGAGGCTTGTTTATTTGAAGGTGAAACAGCTGTAGCCAGCGAATACATCTACTTTCCTCATCTCCTCTCCTTTCTACACAAAATCATACACCTATAATTGTTTTAAATGTATACTAGTCCTTTCATTTATTGACAAAAACATATCTTGGTTTTTTAAATTAGTATCATAATTGCAAATTTCATCAAATCCGTCCTATAGTTTCTCCCTAATACGAGACAAATTAAATAAATAAACAGATAATCAGACAACATTTTTAAAAGTTATTTGTTTGAGTTTTGTATTATGTATCTGTTACATTTAGCGAATTGTTTTTGAAAAATAATAAAATTAAAAAAATTGCCAAGTTACTATTTTATTATGTACATATACATACATACATATCGCAATCACTAAAATATATCATATGTAGTAGTATCATATAGCATACCATATATAGTAGTACAGTAGTAGGTATATATTTTCATTAACGAGTTCTAAAGTTTAAGACTACTTTTTGTATTTGATGAGTTTGTAGGGTTTATTGTATTTAATTTCACTCTAAGTTAACTAACCTCTTTAACTTGACTTAGCAATTTAAGTTAATAGCAAAAAGCCGGCAATGTCACTTGGCGTACAAATATACTAATAACTTTTGAACGTCGCCTCGTGGAATCAACTCATTGTTCATTAATGACGTACAATATAAGGTTTTGCGTATATTTTTAGTAAGATTTTGTCACAGAGTACCTAGATATTTTACTTGAAACAATGATAAACATTATAAAGTAGATTTTTTCACTAGGGTTACTTATAGCAAATATTTTTTTTATTTCGAATAATTTCGTAAAACGTTCATTATATTCGAAATACACAGTATTATGGAAATATATTTAATGGGGAATACCGTCCATTGAAAATTGAATAGTAATGTCAGATCGTAAAAACTCTTAACGAACTTAATTAACATGAACAAAGACTTACAAACTCTACATTATATTTATTAGTAAAGTAATGGACCTTAATTAATTTATTTTTGTCTGCTTTACAAAAACTTAATTGTTTGTTACTTTATAAAATTGCATTAAACTCAGTTTTATATCAAAATCTTTTAAAATAACCTTAAATTTAAAACTAAGTATATCAATTTTAAACATAAGTTTCCTGCCCCAAGCTGACTTCTTTTAAGTGAATGTCCTCTTGTATGTTAGAAGTAAAAAAAATAATTAAAAATTAAAAAAAAACCCTGGTACAAACAAACCTCAAAAAATAATAAAAATAATATTATTATGTACCTACTTATTGAAGTCGTTGCGTCGGGAAACCGTTGTACGTATGTTACTGGTTTCTTTATTGTACTAAATGAACCTTCAGACACAATTTTTTTTAACTTACTTAAGTATTTCTATCAATATTGCATAAGAATCTTTCTCAGGCACCAATAAAACCTCAATAGGTAGGTACATTACAAATTACATTGTAATGCATTTGTTTCATGTACAATTACATGTCAAATTATAAATTAAAAATAAAATTAATAATTGAGATTAGCGGAGAGGCTGCACTTAATCTAAAGGTGATGTAATTGTAGACAAGTACTTTACACCCTAGGCGTTCCTATAATACGCTTGTCAGTTTATTTTCGAATCGGAATCATTCGTTTCTCTGAATATATTTCACAAGCACGCCAATTATTTTGGTTATCATTGCATTTTATCCAAAAAAATAAATATTTATTATAATAAAAATGTATTATATATCAATTATATACATTATTATCATAAATATGTCGCAGATTACTACAATTGAACGATAATTACTAACTCATTGTTATTATTATAACTATATTACTAAGTAAATTGTTATTAGTACCGAGTCATGATCGAAATCGTTTGGAGGGGCACCTGAGACATTTTAAATATTCGAGAGCATCGAGTCAAGGTGGAATTTCATTAGAGAGAACGATACAGTTCACCCTTCAAGCGGGACCGGTGGTTCACGCCACTCTGATAATTATATACCTACTAAGTAATTTGTGATAGCTAAGTTAATACAAGATTTATCATACTTTGTCATTGTGGTTGAATTGCCTGTGATTTAATTTGACTTAAATTTATAACAACAATAATCACTAGTTGCTAAAACTAGACCAATATTCACACTTAATATTTTCCCAAATTTTCACGAGCGCATAATTTAATAGCACTTTTTTTTACTTGCTCGTGATAAGATTTATATTTTCCATTTTAAAGTTCATATTTAACCGGATGTTTCGGATGCCTTGCAACAATTGTGTTCATGAGAATTTTATGTAGGTGTTGGTCAGTAAATCAATTCTTTAGTCCGGGCTAAGAGTTCAGCACATAAAAGGAACTCGCTGTATCTTGAGTTCTGATAGTGCGGTAAAAGACACGGGGATTTATATTTTTTGTCAGTGGATTTGGTGTCAGATTGCCTCCTACCTGTTAGTTAGTCCTTAGAAAAAATAGGATGATTTTAATTTTTTATAGCTTCGCGAATCATTCTTAATTTATGATAAACATTAGGCTTCTCTATGGTATGTTCAACACACAAACACTTTTTATAAGTACTTCTGATCTATTGGTTTTCTTATGTGTGCTAACTTTTTTACAGAAGTTTATCTTTGTTTGAATATGACAATCCACAATCACAGTCAAGTTTATATACCCTGGAATATTACTATTAATTGGTCTCAGGCTCACTTTCCTATGAGGTTTAACTAGCGTTAAACTGACAAGGTACGGACAGTTTGTTGTTGATGAAGACATGCTTGACATGCTGAGTTCACCCACTAGTTGTTCAACGTCGCAGATATGTTATGTTCTATGACATAAATATTTGCTGACTGAAGCTAACTGGCTATAACTTGTTTCAGGGTATGTAGCCTGTTCGTTTGTTCGTTCGTTCTATTCAAATCCCTCTAATGTTTTTAACGAGATAAACAAGCAAACATCCAAGAGCAAAAACTTTTATATTTATATTATTTGTTGCATAAAACAATGACTTAAAGTAAATATTAATAAAACTTCCGCATACTTGCCGTTAGCTACGACAATTAATTTCGGAATTTCTCCAAGAAATAATGAATTTGCCAAGTATTACTAGAGTTTTTTTAATAAATGTGCAAACAGATACACATACATAATACAAATATATACCTATCTCATTAACCAAAAATAAAGGCATTGTTTATGTGCTTCTTCATTTAATTCTGTTTTATTTTTTGTTATGTTTATTTTGGACCACTTAACCTAGTCACATTAGAAATGTCTGCAAAAACACTAGGTATTTAATATTTTATACAATAATTAAATTAAATTCTAAATAAATAAGAATTAAAATGTCATTGACACAGGCAAGATTCAAATCTGCTACCTGAATATTGAACTGCCTTGTCGCTACCCGTCCTTACGTCCTTATATCTATTATAGTAGAATAATTATAACCTTCTGGAAGGGGACTTTTTAACTTTGTTGTATAGAAAAACATTAAAATTATGCCGCAAATATAATTTTATACTTTAAATTAAGCTCAACGTGGCTAAAAATATAAAACATTTCATACAATATAGATAGTGAGGTTTAAAATATAGAGTCGTTCACTTTCTCCCATGACAGCATGACCAACCCTGGTATTATCGTACTATTATAACCCTGTAATGTTATTGCTGACCTAGCTTCTATGTCTGCATTCTATTCCGTTCCCAACATAAGTACCTTATCGGACCTAGCTTTCTCACACAACCTGACTATCCTACTCCTTAGTTCAGTCCCAACACGTGACATTCCTTTTACCAAATTCTTTCACTTTCTTTTATTATTTGTAAATTATCTAATCATCGAGGAGTCCTTGCAGTACGTATCGTAAAAGGCGAGTAATGGCCAAAAATGTGGTAAATTGAAGCTAGCATCTTCTGACCAAAAATACGAATTTTTATCGTAATGTTTATCGGCTTGTTCTTCAAAATAATAAAGTAAAAAAGGATATCTATTTGTATAACTAACATTTTATATTTTGAATAAATATGGATTGGAATACAAAACCCGAACTAGAATACTATCCATACAGGTCCTGTGCCAGCTGTTAAGTCGGAAAAGATTAAGAAACTTGGATCCGTTATGCACGAGTCTGGAGGCATCGATCACGATGTCCAAGGTTGAATAAGCACTGCCTGGGCCATATGGCCGGAGGTCACTGGTGTGGTTTGTGATCGCAGGGAACCGCCTATGTCCAATGGAAATGCCTTGATATGTCTGTCCCAGGAGTAGGACCTCCCGGACACCCAAAGAAGCGCTGATTGGATGTCGTGAAGCGGGACATGAGAGCCAATGGTCTAACCACCGAGGACGTCTAAGACCGTGCAAAGTGGAGTAGGTTAAACAAGAAGGCAGACCCTCACAAATGCCATAAAGAAGAAGATAGAATAAAAAAATGATACAGGCAGGGTTTGAACCCTCGACATCTGGAAAACCGTTCCATCGCGTCACTCTGAAAATTGAGCTACCGTTGAGTACCGTGTTTTTAATCTTTTTTTTATTTAAGTAAGCTTAACATACATGTTTACAGATATTTTCAATCATTAACATTTTGTATTTTATTAATTACTATAAATACAAAATAAATAATCATTATATCTTGTTAAGTGAATAGTCAATAAAATATTATTTACTAAACAGCCGAATATTATTTGCAATATTAATTGGTGCAGTTGCCTTCAATGTTTAAATTATATTCACATTTGTAACAAGAGCAGAAGAACATAATAATATTTTGCCGGGAATATTATAATATCGAAAATAGCAGAAATACCAAAAGCAAATTATCAAATTCCAAAAACATAATTATGTGTAAGAATGTTAAAAAGCAAATTAATTAATTAAATATAACTTTAGATTGAAACCCAATGTTTCAGCAAAATTAAGCTTCGTTATTAGATCTTAATAATAATAATGTTTAACACGTAAGCAAAGATAGCTTTTACTGTTGAGTTTAGATAATAAGGTAACAAATTTAAAATTGTAACGAAAATATTTCTTATTTTAATTTCATCATTCATCATCATTTTAATTTCTTCCTTAATTAAACGGTCCCCCGACGCAACGAATTCAACAAGTACATAATAATATTCTTTTTAGAGGTCTTTTTGTATCGGGGGTTTTTTTAATTTTTAATTATTTTTTTTTTTACTTTTTAGAGTTATGTTACTGGTTTCTGAATTGTACTAAATGAATCTATAGACACACAAAAAATTCTATTGTTTAAGTATTTCCATTATCTATCCTAATATTATAAAGAGAAAAGATTTTTTGTTTGTTTGGATTGAATAGGCTCCGAAACTATAGTACCAATTAAAAAAAAATCTTTTAGCATTAGAATCCTACATTATCCTATAAGATATATTACTATAAGATACTTTACCCTGAGTGAGTAAGTGTAAAAACCTTTTGGCCTTCATAATAAGACTTTTTTCCTATATAGCGCGGGCGAAGCCGCTGGGAACAGCTAATTATTGCATAAGAACCTCTCCCCCGCACGAATAAAACATCAGTATGGTTCATCAGATGTTTGGTTAAAACATGGATAATAACCATCTCGACGAGCATAACTTTTGATTAAAAAAAACCGCATTGAAATCCGTCCACGCGTTTTGCCGCAAAATTTGCCACAGACAGATACACAGATACACATACACAGATACACAGATCGACAGTTCAAACTTATAACACATGGGGTGTTATTAGTCGGAGGTTAACAAAAAAAAAGATTATGTAAACGTAAAGACTATTTATCAAATAACGGCCATAATTAATCAAAGGAAATAAGCACTTGAGCAGTGAATTATTTGTTGTTCTTGTTCACATGCAAAGCAACACTACAACTTGTTACATGCTACAACATTTTATAAAGCATGAATAAGATTATTTATGGTATTAATAATAATTATACAGTTTAAGAATTAGCAGTCAAATTTCGAAGTCCACATGCAGCAGCTGGCTAAGACTTAAATCCTCTTAATCAGCTCCGGTCAGTCAGTAATTTAATGATCTCGTTTGATTTATAATCCGGTTACATGGACTGCTGTATTCTCATATATTATTATTTGTTAGATAAAAATAATTAGGACAACTGTCGCTGCAGCTATAGGAAGTATTACCTACTACTATCGAGGTAATGTTATATTTGTCTCTTAAAACCATACAAAATATACAAAACGAAGGTGTTTTCGTTTGAATATAATAATTGACACTAATACTTTAAGATACGTCGTCATGTAAACCGAGTCTCATCATCTTATCAAACACTAATAACGGATAAAGAATCAAATAAGAGGTCATTGACGCAATTCACGACATACCTACTCATAATATATTCCCTAATAAGAATATTGTATTACATCCATCATACACTTATACCAAAAAGCACGTAAGGCAGGTATACTTTTACGTAAAATACAATACTTATAAATGTTTATAATTAATGAATTAAAGTTAGTTAATTACTCCGAAGCCATACATTTTCTTTACTCCTTTCGAAATACTGATTTCTTTACAGCGTATTAAGTTGTAAAGTAAGTAAAATTATTATGAATAATAATTGATTTTCAAACTTCCATAAAGGTAAAGCACATTTGTGTCTCAAACAGCTTCATTTATCAGAAACTAAAAGGGCGAACTTTCCCCACCGCGTGAATAAAAGTGTTTTAATTTCGCCCCACCCGTGATTTAGGACACTTCTTACACCATAAATTTTCCTATCCGTGTAACTGAATATATAGACGGTTTGTTTATTTATTAGTGAACTTGCTGTTGCTGGCGACTGCTCCCCTCCTCCTCATTCACCCCCTCTGGATCTTAGTATAGCAAATTAAATCTTGAATTCTCAATAAGTTTCATTAAGATGTTCAATATATTTAGATTTTCGTAAATGATTTTTCGAATTCGATCGAGCTCATGAATAGGAACCCTGAATGGGATCGAAACTAGTCGGGCAAGTTCCGATTAAAATACGTGATTATAGCCGGGTAAATATATATACTATTTAATGTTCAATATATTATATAATACACATTATTATTTATTTAATTTATCGGGGTATTTGGTATATTGAACTAGCAAAAGTAATTTTAGATTGTAAAACTTAAAAATTCTCAACGAACTTTTAATATACCAAGTACCATCAAAGTCTTACAAGCTCAACATTAAAATTTAGTAATAAAATAGTACTGATTATAGTAATTCTGATTATAGACTAACTAGTATCAATGCATTTGTCATGTCTTTTTTTTTTTTTATATGATCTAGGGCAATGGTTGACTACATTCCACCTGATGGTAAGTGGAATGTAGTCTTAGGTGGTAAGGCGCATTACCCTAGCAACCTATTCACTCTTCGCTTGAAGACACCCACATTGTATTCGGTCGGAAATACCGACGAAGGCAAGCTGTTCCAATCCTTTGCTGTACGCAGTAAAAATGAGGAAGCAAAGCGCTTCGTTCGGACAGGTGGAATGTCCACAACAAAAGGATGAAAACCTGCCGTGCGTCGGGACATCCGGTGATGGAAGGGGGACGGGGGAATTAAATTGCGTAATTCCAGCGCACACTCACCAAAATGTATCCTATAGAATACTGAGAGGCTAGCAATTCTACGCCTGTGCTCAAGGCTTTGGAGGTCGGCTTCGACCAATTCGGGATCGCCTATAAGCCTCTTTGCTCGCCTCTCAATTGAGTCCAGAACCGCAAGATGAGACTTTGCGGCACCAGCAAATATGTGACCACAGTACTCTACACACGACCGGATCTGTGCTTTGTATAAAACAAGAAGCTGTCCCGGTGTAAAGTACTGCCGAACCTTCGCCAGAACGGCAAGCTTTGCTGCTGCTGCTCTTGCTCTGGACTCAATGAACCGACCAAAGTTGAGGTTCGAGGAAATCTCTAAGCCTAACAACTGAAGCCGGTCACTGTATTCCAAGGATACATTCTGGAAAGTAGGAGCCAAGGTGAAGGGGCTCCTTTTGGCGGTGAACAAACACGTCTGCGTTTTGGTGGCGTTGAATTTGACAAGATTGGCATTGCCCCATGCGGAGACTGCCTGAAGTTTGTCATTCAAACGTTGCACCATGGCTTCTCTTTCAGACTGTACTTGATCTCGACTAGCCCGAGAACTTGGCAGATATCTTTCTACAACTGTGCTGTCGTCTGCATACCTATAGATACCGGGTTTCAACAGATCATTAATGTGCAGCAGAAACAGAGTTGCAGAAAGAACGGACCCCTGAGGCACTCCGGCATTTATTGTCAAGGGTTCCGAGGAATACCCGTCGACAACTACTCGGAGAGATCTGTGGCTCAGAAAGTCCGTTACCCAGCCGATCAGACCAGGAGATATACCATACGCTGAAAGCTTGCTTATATGGCTCGCATGCCAGACCCTGTCAAATGCCCTCGAGACGTCCAGAGAGACGGCGACCGCTTCTCCGTTCTTCTCGATGGCCTCGCCTAAAATGTGAGTAGCATACACTAGGAGGTCCCCAGTAGACCTATCACGGCGAAACCCGTACTGTCGGTCACTGAGGAGATCGTTACCTTCTAGGTATGCTAGTGGGCGCGAGTTCAATACACGCTCCATAATCTTGCAGAGTATGGAGGTGATTGAAATCGGTCTGTAATTGACAGGGTCGGCACGGCTGCCTTTTTTGGGCACGGGTTGCACATTAGCAAGCTTCTAGGATTTCGGCACTATTCCAGTCATGAAAGAGAGACGATACAGACGTGTCAGTACAGGAGACAACTCAGCTGCGCATGTCTTGAGCAGAATGGCTGGTATACCATCAGGACCACTGGCTTTATTCACATCTAAACGACACAATGTTCTCCATACCTCTTTGTTAGTGATGCGGATTTCAGGCATCGAAACACCGCAGTGAGGAAGATGTGCTGGAGAAGCATTGCCAGTGTCTAGATGCGAATTATCAGCAAACAGAGAAGCAAATATATTCGCTTTCTCTGTTGCTGTGTGGGCCAGGGATCCATCCGGCTTCAGCAGAGCAGGCAGTGAGGGTTGGCAGAAATTCGAGTCGATCGCTTTCGCAAGAGACCAGAAAGCTCGACTGCCAGTTGGTCTGACAGAGAGCTTTTCGCCATTCTTAGCGATTCGATCGAGACAAGCCTTCCGCAATGCCTTTTTGTAGGACTTGGCAGCTTGGTTAAAGACTCTCTTCTTCGAACTTACATCCGGAGTTTTGCGGCTTCGAGCATCAGCCCAAATGAGATATGCCGAATGTTTTCGGTCTTGAGCATGACCACATTCGGCATTAAACCATGGGCGAGCTTTGCCACCGGTGGGTACGTCAGCAAAAGGAATAAAATACTCCATTGCCTGATGCACCACATCGGTTATAGCATCCGCGCAACTCGACGGATCCAAAGAAGAGAAGCAGACCTGCCGCCAAGGATAAGACGCAAAAAAGTGTCGCATCTCATCCCAATCTGCTGACTTGTATTTCCATACTCGCCTAACACCATGAGGTTCGAAAGCTGGTGGGGAATATGTAAACACAGATTTCACCAGACAGTGATCGGAGGTTCCCAAGGGAGAGGTAACCTCTACCCGATACCTGTCCGGATCAGTTGTCAGCAGAAGGTCCAGGCAATTGGCTGTATGGCCTACCACATCTGGTACCCTTGTCGCTTGCTTCACCAGCTGAAAGAGGTCCAAGGACAACGCAAATTTCCGCGCTTCTCTTCCAGCATGGTCGGTCTTCTGGTACGGGAACAGCCAGTCCTGATGACAGGAATTAAAATCTCCCAGAAAGACGAGCTGCGCTGAAGGGAACTGATGCAGAGCCATATCAGCAGCCTCACCGAGATACTCGAATAATCTAGTTGTCTCCTAGTCACCGCTGTGCGAACGGTAAACACAGGAATACAGGATTTTTTCGTTTCCTGTGTCTACTAAAACCCATAAAGAAGAAAAAGTGGGGTCTTCAAGGTGACGGAGACGCTGGATACAGAGGTCGTTCCGTGCATACACGCAGACTCCGGCACGTGAGCGAAAGTTGTGCTCTAACGTGTATCCGGGATAATCCAGGTGCGCAGCGCTTAAGGGACATTGTATCTGCGTCTCCGTCAAAAAGAACAGGTGCGGTTGTTCTGTCTCCAGGTGGTGATGGACAGGTAAGATATTAGAGTGCAAACCCCTAATATTACTGAGGTTCACTTTAAATGAGGAGGAGTGCAACCGCTGTACAAACTTTTTCCTTTTTTGGTTTTTCTTCATGATAAAAATAAATAAAGGTGAATAGGGATGGGAAATGGCAGTTGAACGACTCGGTACGTATCAAACCCGACTTCGAAATTGGTGATGTCTTGCCGCTGGGAGGCTAGCCTGGAGACTGCGGGGACGCCCGAACCCCCCCAGGGATCGCCATCGGGCCTCCTCGCCTGGTCGCCAACCAGCACGATGGAGCCACCCTGGGATTTTTTGCAGCTGGCGGGGCAGCCTTTCGTGGGTGGCTAACCCACTAATTGGGCCCCCAACTATCTGCGGGCGGCCAGCGGAAAGCCGTCGCTTCGGATCCCGCTACCCTCCTCGACTAGACACCCGACAAAACAAACACCAACTCGACGTCAACCGGTTCGCCAACGTACCGCAGCTGTTCAGACCCATTTCCCATACACGGGCAATTCTTCATCGAGCAACGTGCCGGAACACGACTAGGTCGCTTTGCGGCACGACTTTGCCCGATGGGTGGTAACTTTGCCGGCGACCCGATGTTATGGTCTACCACCAAGAAAAATTGGATGTCATTTGGATTATCGAGGATCCCGTGTGATAAAAGGCTCTCATCTCCTCCAATTTCCAATATTGCACTACACCGCCAACAATAGCCTATAACATCTCTATTATCTGGAAGCGTTCTCGGACAGTGGCATTCTAAAGTAATTTTCTATCACGAACCACTAAGATGTGTAATGAACTTGCTTAAGCGGTGTTTACACATCGATACGACATGTCGTATCCTTAAAAAGTCCCTACTCATTCTGCAAATAATCGCAATGCTCTTTTGCACTCTATAAAATTGCAAGAGTCCGTGGGTGACGACCGTCACTTAGCAACTCACTAAGCAAATAAATAAGATAAAAAATAATGCTGTTTCTTGAGACATGTATTTTAATTCACATCAAAATAGTTTAAAAGAATTATCATAGCTTATTGTAAATTTTAACTAATACCTACTCGGTGCTCATTAAAAAAAATATTTTTGTTACTAATTAAAAATAGAAGCATATTATTTTGAAACCCTTCATATTTATTTATTTTTTGAAAATTTGTTTATATAAATATGTAAAGGACTGATGTACTTTGTTTAAAGAACAAATGTATTAATTTTGATTAAAAAAAATACGGGCTAGCTGTTTTATATTTAGCTTTAATTACTTAATTTTGTATTTTTATTTTAATTCGAAATAATAAATTCCAAAAATATAATATGTATAAGGATGTTAAAAAGTTTTAGTATATTAATTCATTACAAATACCTACCTAATTTTGGATTGAAATCCAATGTTTCATCAAAACAAAGCTTTATTATTAGACGTTAATTATAACATCAATATATTATTTAATCCTAATATAAAAGGCAATTAACAACTTATAATACGTAAGAAGAGATAGGTTTTACTACTAGGTTTGAATAATTAGATAGCAATTTTAATTGTTATGAAAATATATCTAATTTACGTTTTATATAAATTCACACAGACTGTAACAACATCTTCAATTATATTGATTCATTAAACATGTCACATAAGTCTTAGGACTTAGACTAACTTATATATCAAACTTCAAATAAATGAACTAGTGTCATTGAAATTTATTTTTTTATTTTCATTCTTGCTAAAATCACCCTATAGTCAATATTTAGAACGAAGCGCTTGTAAAACCTTGTCCATGAAAATATAAGGAAATTCTAAAGAACCCAACTATAAGTGCCTCTATTCATTTGAAGTGTAAAAAATTAACTTTAAATGAATGAATTGATTAATTAAATACCTAACAATCCTAATTATTTTAGTATACATTATATGACCGTTTTGGGTGCAATAAGTAATTAGTATGTATGAGTATACATATATATACTTATTGAATACGGTCTACTGGTAAAATGTTACAGAACGTTGAGTTTATTAAATTAATGATAACTATAAAAAACATGAATGCCTCATTGTGACGTTATGCCGACAATAAACTTTGATGTCTAAAATACCTCAAATACCTTAACACTACCAAAGTGACATTTAAAAATCTTATAAAAACCTATGGTAGGAAGGCACACTTTATGTTATTCTGAAAGAATTTAGGTTTTTTTTCGTAATAAGTAAAACAATTTCTTGATATATTTTTAACTAGCTTCAGCTTCCAATTAAAATAAGGTATCTACTACCATCACTTATAATTAAAAATATATATTCTACAGTAGAAAATCCCATACACGTTATCAATTAACACCACACCTAATTCCTTATTCAATCAAAATCTCGACAGTAGCTTTCAGCTCTTGTATTAACTTTAAATAATATGTTTTTTTCCGCAATCTTTTATACATATAAAACTCTTCCGTTACAGAGTGTCTGACTGACTGACTGACTGACAGACAATGAATGATTGTTGGCTGCAATGTTAAAGATCGTGCAAAGTGCAGTAGGTTGAGAAAGAACGCAGACCCTGGCATACATAGGGATTAATGCCAGGAAGAAGAAAAATAAGTTTTATAGGGGATTAAGAGAGGATTTTTGGAAAATCATTCCCTATAGGGAGGAGAAGGGGGTAAACTGAAACTTTTATTTCTTCAATGGATTCAACGTGAAACTTTGTGCGTAGTTTCCTCTAGTAAAGAAATTAAGCACTTAGAAAGGATTTTTAGAAATTGTACCCCTTTCCCCCTTAAGAGGTAAAAGTGGTGAGTTCAAGTTCACCTCTAATCTTTGTAACAGAGGTAGATCCATAATAATATTCATCTGTGCATGTATAACGTAAACAACATCACGCCTTTAAATCCCTTAAGGGGTAGACAGAAGCGCACATTATAAATCAATGTTATGATATACTTATACATTTCTTCATCCGAGAATTGAATCGAGACCAATAGCACAGTTTTCGCGTTTGCAAACACTTGAGCTAAGAAGCAGTCAGCACCTCTGTAATAAACGTTTTTCGTCGTACCGTAAGGGTTAAGTGAAATACGATTAACATGAAAAAAATCGTATCTTAATGTACTATTTTAACAAACTTCAAAAACCAAAAACACGCAGGCGAAACCGCAGTCGGAAAGCTAGTGACTTATATGTTGACTGGAGCATTAACTTATAATCATTATTAAGTTCATAAAAATCATCCTGAAAAAATTGTTGCAATTCGCTCTACAAACACACAAACATTGTAATAACTATTATTATTAGACTTGTGTTCATATATTGAGTGAATTTGTATCTAGTAAATACTTACTGTACAGATTTAGACTCGTTATTTTTTTATTATATTTATTCAATCACTCTATCAACCTGCCTAAAGTGGTGACTTTTCATGGATCATGTATTTTATTATCGATGTACGTTTTTATGATGTCATGTCATCACGAATATTGATATATTTTTTGTTCTTTATAATCTTCTATTTTGTTTTCAAATAAGCGTACAAAATGATGAAGTATGTATAATAAAAAGATAATAATAAAAGACTGATTATAATAGTCCCTTGTTTATCCAATATTCACTAAGAGTTATTCCAAAATACAAAATACTATGGAAATAACAATATTTTTCATATAATAAAATACATTATTCGCAACTATTTTCTTCGTTATCCATTAATATTCGCAGTTAGTTAGTATTCTACTTTTTTAATTAATAAACCCGTTATCACTAAATGAAATTATGTTCGCAATATTTAAAATTTAAAAATATATAATTTATTTAATATTATTTAACATGTAACATATCGCTATTACACATTCCATTGATTTTCTATACAACTATAAAAATGTAATAGTTAAGAATAAAGCAAAGTTTAAAAAATCTTTATTTTAATTGAGTTATTTAAGAATGTGCAAACAACAAAAAAGCAAACGTTAAAGCCTTTTTCCTGAATAATTAAATCGAATTATTTTATTTATCCCATATAACAACAGATCTGTTGCCGTATTTTACCATTAAATGATACAAAATGGGTTTGTATTGTCACAGTATCCAATTTAAATAACGATTGATGTCATATCGTCCGTTGTTGGTTATTTTAAAGGTATTTTCGACCCCCCACTTAAAGAGTTGGTAAGTGGTAGTGTCTACCTAAGTATACGAGTATTTTCGTTGATAATAAATAATAAGTAAATTAATACTTCTCAACACCTCTTATACGAAGACAAGTTAAATATATAAATTATGGGATCTTAAAATAAAAGAACTTATATATTAGGTAAAATAAATTAGGTGCTATGTATAAATACTTCTCGTATGTCTAATTTTTCAAATTGTTTTCAAATTGAATTGTTTTCAAGTTTTTCAAATTGTTTTCAAATTGAATTGTTTTCAAATTTTTCAAATTGTTCGAAAATTTGCAATAGTAGTATATAACTATCAAAAAGTAGAGATTTCAAGGAATAACAAGCTTACCGATTTTTTCAAAAATCTGAAATTACGACGTGAGGCTTTTTGACTGAAAATTAGAGTGGTTTTTCGTAGTTAAATTCAAATAAGTGAAAAAAATATAATTTTTTGAACTAATAAATTCCAGCGTGTTTGGGATATAAAAAGGCTTACCTTTTTATTTTCACGAAATTTCATAAATATTTTTTTTCTTGTAAGAGATGAAAATAAAAAACCAAAAACTTGGTTTCTTGTTTTTTTTTTCTTTAATTTTGAGGTTATGTAAAAAAATGCAAATAATCAAGTTGTAGGTCTTATTATTACCTACAACTTTTTCATGTATCTTTTTTTTCCATAGGACTCGCAGTTTTGCCAGAATAAACCGTTTTCTTACCCTTGAAAGCTCATTCCCACCCTTTTCTCGAACTCAGATATTCCCTAATTTATTTTTCCTTTCTTTTTTTTAATATTTTCTTGCTTTTCCAAAAGGTTTCATCTTGTTACTATTTTTTTCGTTCTAAGAAATTATTGGAACTGGACTATATACGAATTATTAATTGTGAAGTAAAGCCCTATGTTTGATGGCTAGTTTCTATTAGGAATCCAATTTTCGGAAGAATAAAATGATAATTCAGATCTTTTAAACTAGATTTAATATATAAACCAAATTTGACGTATATGTTAAATAGTTTTTGAGTTTTGAGGGATTCCAAACTGTCTCTAAATAGTTAGTGAAATATTTCACACGGTGCTACTCGCCGGTTCTGTTAATTTAAACTTGTCTTGACACACTACCGCGGGTTTAGAAAGCAAAACTTATGTTTTTAATATTAACTTATTGGCATCTCCAATAAACATCTAAATAATCTTCGCCTAATAAGATCGAGAAAAATATAATAATATAAAATAAAGAGATTATAAAGAGAAATGCAAAGATATCAATTGAAAATTGTTTATGAGAAATTATTAAGCAAAACAAAACCAAATTATCATACATTTATATAACCAAATAGATAACAAAAGATCCATTAGCGCAGCATCACGACGTCAATCGAACTCTAAATCTCGCGAGATGTCAATCCAGACGTTAACATAAGGATTTGAGACCATAGAGTTATTATACATTCTATGTTTGAGACACACAAAGAATAACATATTATGTCATGAAATACGATTTAATACGATATTCATGATTTCACCAAAGGAAAAAGTATGGTCACAAAATTGTTATTGTTAAAAAAAATATGAACTTTATCCACTAATGACTAATGCATATTATTTTTAACAAGTACATTAGTTACAGTTATGCATATATTATAATCAATTAATTCCTAAGATGAGTTTAAGCTAATCACTATTATTAATTCAATTTACTGTTATAATTTGTTTTGAAGACTTGATTTTGCAATTTGATTGCATCTCGTATACTTGACTAAACGTGTATAAACCACTTCCTATCCTCAGGTGAGGTTTAAAACCTCTACTATTTGTAGATGTCCATGGGCGAGAGCATTACTTCAGTGACGGAGTCAGACAGTCGACTTGGCTAAACTCATAAAACAATTCTAATCATTATTCGGTCAACTCAATTTTGTTTTTTTATAATTTTATATGTGTATGTATATATTTTTAGATAAATATACATCTATATATATTTAAGTACCGTACGTGTTTAGATAATAAGGACGTAGCCGTGAAACATTAAACAAAATGAAACAATTATCCAAGCATCCGAAACCAATCAAATCCAAACGTCACAAGATGTCATTATAAGGTAGGGTTGCTACAATAGCATTTTACTTTGTAATTTGATGTATTTATATATAATATTAAATAAGATAGCTATTTTATGACAAGTATAAGGATATTAAATATTTATATATATAAGGCAAGTGAAATAACATGAGCAGCTGAGATATCATTTTTACACTTTTCAGTACTGATACCGGAGTCACCGTAAGGTTTCCTTAGATCTCCCAAAATATATTAAACATAAATTAAAACAAGGTAAATGTCATTGGTCCATATTTGTTATAATGACTATGGTATTATATCTTAAATATAAACTTTTAACATAAACAGGACTCAAATCTGTGACATTTATTATATCGTAAATTATTTAAATGTGATACTTATGACAAAAAAAACAAAAATATGATGATCAAGCATTACAAGGGTACAGATGCTCTACAAACAATTTATTAATCTGACGTTGGAATCTTTTATTATCATCCAATGTGGCATCAATCCTAGCCAAACCGTAAATATATCTTTCCCACTCACCGAATTACACTATTTATCACTCAAATGTGTGCCGAATAATTTATGATTAAGTCCTTATTAAAACGAAATAAGGTTTATAGTTGAACAGCACTCACAGAAATTTAGTTTAATTATAAGGCGACATAATTGGTACGTCAATATGGAATGGGCCCATGAGATGTTTATTTCACTATAATGTCTTGAATAATAAAATCGTATTGTTGTATCACAGACACTCATATTAGGTTAGTAATAATAATTTGAATAAAGAATATCCAATTAGTAATAAATTACATAAGGTATGTAAGTAAGCAATATGTATTTGTATTATTTTGTCATAATTAACATTGTATTTTCTTATAGGAATAAGCAGGAATCAAATTTTAACATGGGCATCGATAGAACGGTATGTTATATGACATTGAAATAAAAGGTTATAGAAAATTATTCTAAATTTTCACTTTTAATGTATTTCAATACGTCATATCTGGTGTACTGATTCACTCTTACAGGTTGATAAGACACGAACTTCGCAAAGTGTGTGATAAGGCGACAAAGGCTTCTATTGTCTCGTTAGTGGAGAAGCAACGATGATATAGTCAGTCAACTACATAATAAGTTATAAAAAAATATATATTAGTCTACGACTAATTAATTTCTATCTTTTCAATTTCTATTCCTTTTCAATATATTTTGTGAATTTGGTTTTAAGGACAAAATCCGTGTCATCGAATGGTAGAAATTTGCTTAAGTCGGAAAATATTTTTTCCCATAATAAAAACTAAATTTCTGTTATTATCCGTATCCTAAACTACTTAATTTCGTTTAGTCACTTGTTTGAGGAAAGACGTTAATATCATTTTCCTTCTAAAACTCAACCCATTCTCGTTTTACAATAACTAACCGATTCTTATTTTACCACTTCTTTCAAACATTAAATAATGATGTATAAGAAATTAAATTTCTCATTTTTTTTATTGTAAGTTATATTTTTAAATTGTATTAGGTATTGGTATTATTTTCAAAGAAAGTATTTACAATAGGTCATAAGCAGCATGGGCTAGCATTAGTGATTTTTATTTCAGTTTCTAGTTCGAAAACCCCAACTCCCATACGCTATACCAGGGGTGGCCAACTTAATCAGAACTAAGATCGACTTTTTACCGACGAATCGCTGTTAGATCTACTTTATTTATTTTTAAGAATTACGTACTTCCTGATATTCTAAGGGACCTTTAGGGCAGGTAAATCTTAAATTTAACTATAAAATTTTAAAGAGTTTTTGTCTCGCCAGAATCGAATCGACCAGTCGATCGCGATCGACACCCCTGCGCTATCATTCATCATACACTCAATTCAATGTACCCATACCCATTAAAATACCGACTTACATACACGTCATCCTAATTTTACCGACATCTGGTGTCGAGCGTCTAATTTACTTTAGTCTCCTCTTATAACACCTCGGCAGGAATGAGGGTTGTCCATTCTGCTCTACCGAATATCACAAGGCTTAAATAAATATTCTTAAATAAGTAGTTTTGCTCTGGGACACATTAATAGTCTTCATCACTGCTGAAAGGGATGCGGATAAGTCCAAACAGTGTCCTGAGAATGTTAGCATCTAAAACCGATTCCCATTTGTTAAAGCACTTTATTAATATCTTAGTTTAATGTGTAAATGACAATCAAAATGCTTACAATATTTATATCATTATAATAGGATTAATTGTATATTAGGAATTTTTAAATTTAAATTTGTGACATTGTTATTTTTATTTTTATTGTGATTAATTTTTATTTATTATTTGACATAACTGTAAACAAAATGTGCCAAGGTTGCTCGAAATGAAGATTTTTTATTATTATCATTATTATCCTTGGGAGATTAGTAAAATATCATTATGTCCTCTTCGTTATAAATTTTAATATGTAGATATACTTACTATTATTATAATCTTAAAATAATTTCCCAAAGCTTTTACATGTAGTTGTACCTATATATACTACCTGTTTGTTCAAGTCCCTCCACTCTTTATATGCATGTATTGTTTAGACTTTTTCGTGTGATACATTTATTTATTATAATGTAGATAATCAGTTATTATTATAATTTGAATATTATATATTTATTTATAGTTTATTTGTATGTATCTACATAAAAGCAAAAATGATATATCCGTAACAGTTTATATTACATAATTTTGTACATGAGTATTCTCAATCCTACAAGCATAGTAGAAAAAGATAAATAGATGGCTACCTAGCCTTAAGCCTGCCTCTTTGTATACCTAACGGTAATAATATTTATTTCGACATAATTTTTTTTACTGTATTTATGTATTATGTAAAATAAAGTAGGTATGACTGTAGTGTTTTTAATGTTTAAGAATTCATCTCTGCATTTAAGAAATATTTGAGTATAACAATGGTATAATTAATTAGGGGTAGGTAAAAATAAACTATATTATATACAACCCTAACAAGGTTATACGCTCACGTTCCGGCTTTGTGATCAGGTGGGGGAAAAACGAGTGCCAATTCAGTGATTTGGGGTCCTGCTAAAATATCAAATGAAACGTATATCAACGTATATCAAACCTAAAGAAGTTTGATAGGGTTGCCACATTTTTACTTTTTTTATTATAGATATTAATTTTAAATTGTGTGTATCTGGTTTATTAACATCTTAGTAATCATAAAATAAATCAATGAATATGAAAATATATCAAAAATATTCCAAAAACGCAATGTAAGTTGTTTCTCAAAAATATAATTATTTAAAGTAATCTTACAATAAGTAAAAAAAGTAATTAAAATTGCATATAAAAGCACTATATTTTATAATTTAATAAATAGAATTTTCAAAGTTTCCTCCATTTGCATTTTCCTGAAGTCACACCGCGATAGCTGAAGTTTTCTCCTTGCATATAAACTGCATTCAAAATACTTCAACTTATATTTATTGCTGTGTTGTTGGAATAAAGCGAGATAAAAATGTGGTAAATATAATTAACTGTACAGTAGTCATACGACAGCCAACCCATATTTCTCAAGGACATCTACACTGACATTTAAAAAAAATCAATTGAATTTCATTCTACCTGTACAATGGTACGAAAACTATCTATAATTATAATAAAAATATACTTACAATTATTATCTAAATGTCCAATCAAAATTATTTATAATTCAGTAAGGTGTCAGTCATATGGTGTGGAGGGTAGTTCATTAAAATAAGGACTGGGAGCAATGACCTGTTTTTGTTTATAGTGCACTGAATCGTTTAAGTTTGCATTAATCTTGTTGATCGTTCCTATATATCTTCATTGTTGAGTAATCAATCTCAGGTGCTCCAGTGACCTCGGTGCATCCATCCTACTTTACAGGAAGAAAGTAATTACTTGACTCTGTTTTTATTGCTATTCTGATCTATTTTATATATATAGTAAGGAGAATAGATTGATTCTCTTAAAATACATTAAATATTAAAACTTATAACAAATAGAGCTAAGTAGGAACAGTCAGGTTTTTATTATTTTTATCGTTGAAATAATGGTTTGGGTACTTATTATAATAAAGCAATAAATATTTTATTGATTTTTATTTTTCGTTAACTTAAAACTAGATAAATGTTTATACTAACATAAAAGAGTTGATTTAAATAGTTTTTTTTGTTTAAACGCTAATGCTAATCTTGGGACTAATTTTACTATACGAAAGCTGCATATAATGTAACATACTATGATCAATGCAACGAATATAAGAAAAATGGAGTTTATTATAATAAACATTATATATATATATATATATATATATATATATATATATATATATACACACATCATAAATATATTCTCAATATTTATAATGTGTATTTCTATTTTCTATGTCTTTGTATCGTTTTCTAACACCCTTAACTCAAGCTAATAATTTGCTTACTTAGGGGTTAGATCAATGTGTGTAATTTGTCCTGTGATATTATTATAGTCCACGAAGATAGTCACGGTGACCAGATAGTATTAATAATATAACTGTGAAAAAATAACAGTGCCACAGCCCTGATCGTTATTTAGTTTACGAGCGAAATATTGGGTACTAAAATAATAATGAGAATGTGTTTATAGCTTTTGTACGTATTCAGGTCATTCTGGACTGGCAAAATCCCTTGGGGGTAGGAGGGGGTAAGGAAGAAAAAACTATCAGAGACACAATAAATGGCTTTTATTGATGATTTGTCGCTGTGATATTTATCAGTTGTTTTGCTTAAGTTGAATTATCAAAAAATAAGGAAAGGGGAAACGTTTACAATTTCAATCGTTTTACACATAAATCCGATCCTCCATGTCCGAGCAGGAACATTACATTGCAGTTAATTAAATTTATTAGTTGCGGTTTTCATTACCCAGAATTATTTAGCACATATTTTTTAGCACACTTTTCCAAAATACTTATATAATGTATTGTAATGAATGAATCGCGTCTAGAGAATACAACTTTCAGCCTTTTTAATATCTCTCTTGGAAGCTGCACGAATGAGATTGAGCTTTATTAGAACCTGGCCTTCTCATCAATCAACGGGATGCATAAAATAGAGGATAGTATAAATTGCAAATAAATCCAAGTCTTCCATCACTTATGTTGGTGTCTTACCTACATCATTATATATATATGTCTGTTTCACATGTTCTGCGGCTTCTCAATCAAGTCTACGGAACGGCTTAAACGATTTCCTTTTTACGTACAAGTATAACTAGATTGTGGAGAATAATCAAAATTATTTATTGCTGTTAATAAACTAACATAATAAAACCTACGCAGAATATGACGTTTTTAATCCGCCCCAGTTTACAAAAGCGATGCTACCAACTTACATGACTAATTGTTAATTTCATCGGAAGTTCAAGTGACACATCATTCAACTATGACCGAAAATCAATCAGGTTTCGGGCAATCATTTGGAGGCCAACGTTTTTATTACATGTTGTTCAGAAGTGAGAAGTGTTCAATTAGGGACAGATGTGGGTAACATTTTTATTTGTTATGATATAACTTTGTCATGTTCACTTTGAACAAGAAATTACTGCAGTCGTTACACGACTTATATTGAGGACTGGATAATTTCTTTATTAATCCGATTTACAAATACCTATTAATTTTTTTTATTGCAACTTTATTTTATTCTTGCATATTTAGTGAATAATCATTTCGAAAAGACATTTTACAGTGTGGGAAAACCTAGCAAAGTAAAAACATTCATAAAATACAGCCAGTTTAAATGCTATGTGTTTTAATATACTTAGAACATTTGATAACAATTATAAGTAATTTAACTGTTAAAATTGTGCATATTGTATGATTGGTGTAGACATATTGTTTTTGTATATACAAACAAATATTATACCGGATATGTAAATTTATATCCGGTAAGAACATTATTTTTGTAACAATACACAGTATTTATTAAAACAAGATGAATATTTATTTAAGCCCATTCCAACTTAATAAAATAGACTTGTTACTGTTTTATTAAATTGAAAAGTTTTTCCGCAGTATAAATCCTGTCTGTTAAATTCAATATTCAACTGTTATCACATTAATATTTGGCACAATCCGAACTTTCCGTGTTTATTCAGTTCTTATTCGTGGAAATAAATATATTTTCTAGTAAACCTGATATATCTTGAATCAAGTCATAAGCCAAATATTCCCAAGTCATGATAATCCTTCCAGTAGTTTTGCGAACCAAAAAGGACAGGCGAATAAAAAAACTTTAATAACTTAAATAATTAATAACTTTTAGAAATTCTCACCAAATTGGAAATATCATTGTAATTTAGCGTTAAATTTAAATTAAAAAAAAAAACAGGATACTCGTGTATTAGAAAAATAGTATAATGTAAGAAAACACTAAATATAAATGTGTCTCTAAGTAAAATAGAATAAAGCAAGAATATTCTCTCAGTTAAATAAATTCTCATTCACTAATCACTTAATGAAACTATTTTTTTAGTAAAAATAGTATGAGTCAGTAAATTATTGAGCAATTAATTAGAAATAAAAATAAGTCTTTCTTATAATATATTTGCAATACCTAGTGTAATATATATTTTATAATACAGGGATAAATAAAATAAAAAATATATATACTGAAATATAGTTTAATAATGTTCATATTATGTACATAGCGCTTAGATATATAAAAATGAATGTGTATATTAAACATTGTAAAAATTGTACGTCCGTACACCTTAAAACATAGTACAGTATACAACAAATCCAGTAACTAAACTAAACCAGACAAATACATAATGGTGGTACAACATATAATAAATGCCAAGTTCGTTTATAATCTACAATTGACAGTGTCCATTAAAATAAAAATAATTTACAAACGAATATAGCTCTTACTCACTGATTTTAAAGTTTAAAATAGCACAAATACGTGTACAAAGTAATAAATAAAGTTAAAATCATATAAAAATAAGCACCAGTAACTAAACGGTCACCAGCTAAGTCGATATGCACCGTTATTAGATTAAATATTTGTGAACATATCCAGGAACATTGTATTGCTAAAATCTTAATAAATAATGTACGAAATACGCTAGCAATCATAACACTGGATCTTACACTATTAAATTAGTTGGCGGAATTAATTTAAAGTCTATTTCTTACAATTGTCATTACTTAATATTTTTGACCAATTTCATAGCTACTTATAGAATATTTAAACATCTTTGTCTTATTTACATGATTCAACTTGAAATAGAATTTGGTGCAAATCGACAGAATTTTTAACTTTAGGAACTATATCTCCTATTCTATGGAATTAATTTTTAAAAGGTGGTTCAAACCAAATCTCATAAGACAATTCATAATCAGTTAGCAAATAAAAGTTATATAATAAAATTCATTCAAAAATAAACAGTCTTAGGGCGAACTAAAATAATATTAACTTAAAATGAAGTCATATATTTTAGTATGAGTTTAAAATGTAGCGATTTTCAATTATTATGCTGAATTAGATTGAATTCTATTATGTATTTAAAGTGTAATTGAAAATCGCGTTTAATGTTGTGGTAGAATTGTGATTTATTTGTCAATGAAAGTACAGATTGTAAACGCTTTTAGAAACTATTGACCGAATCAATAGTTGAAAAGCGAAATTCAGTCTTTCACAAATCCTTTTAGTTATCAGAAAAATGAAATTATAATTATGAGATACGGGAATGTTGAATGAGAACAAATTTAGAATAATCAGTCTTGACAATCGATGAACAGACGCCTACAGGCAAGCGAATTACAGGGTTTGTCTTAAAACACTAAAAATAATAAATACTTAAAATATGTAACGTATTGTGTACATTTTGCGAAATTTAAAACTTAATCATGGCTTAGCAATTCTTAATCTAAAATTGCGAAATGGTCCATACTTGTCATAGTAAAAAATCTAGCACAAGTTATTTACACGAGCACCGCAAAATAATGATCCAATTGCACTTTATCGTTCACTGTTATCTTTACACTCACTGTGACGTATTCACTAAAAGCTCGTTGGCACTTCGATTGTTCAGTTTATTGGAATACTACACTTCTGTGCCATCTTCTCCTTCATCTTCGAATAATGGTTCACTTGGACTTACTTCAGTACTAGGTTTTTTCTTCGGTTTGGGAGGAGGTCTGGGAGGTATTTTACCACTTCTTCCCATTGTCCCTGACTGATTTAATGATACATTGTTATCATTTTTTCTATAATCATCTTTACTTGGCGAGTTAATTTCATTATTGTTTTCTGTCCTGGGATTTCTCCTTAGTGAACCAGTTTCAGGTTTACCTTTCCTGCTTAAAGTACTGTTGTCTGACATTTGCGACTGTATGTCTATGTTTCTATTATCAATCATACCAACTGACTGCTTTCTGGACTCTGGTTGTGGAGTCGATGTATTTTTTGCCGTCCAACTCATTCTATTGTTTACTGGTTCTTGGGGCCCGGGAGTAGAAAGCTGGTTGGATAACTGAGAGCTGATGCTGTTTCTAGTTGGGGTAAATGGTGGAGGAACGGGAGATGGCGCTGGTTCTTGCTCTTCTATAGGAGCATAAAAAACTTGGTGTTGATTGGGGTAAGCCACTGGTGTAGCCGGTAATGGCCTATTTCTCATTGGGGAGAATTGTTGTTCTAATCCCGCCTTATTTAGTGAAAGAACCGAGCTTCCATCAGCTGTTGTCCTCAAGCCTAAGTTATCGTATAAGGGTTCTTGTGCTTCAGTGCTTGGAAGTATCGCTGTACTTGCTGTACTGGACCAGGATGGAACTCGTGGCCTTCTTGGTATAGTCACATAGCCTTGTCTAGGGGTAACTACAGGTGGTGTCATTGGTGCTGTAAAAGGAGACTGAGACCGAGAGTAGGGTAAGGTCCTGAAAAGATTTTGATTGGTGGTCATGCCGTAAATTGGAGAATGGATTGGACTGACTGGATTTATTTGCAGTCTGCTTGTGTCTGGAACTGTAGATGCATTGCTTGCTGCTGGAGAAATTTGGGCAGCTCGACTCGGGAAGGATAGAAGATCAGGAGGATAAGCGCGTCCGTCTGTTCGCCCGTACTCCACGTTGAGGGCATCCGTTGATCGTTTGGTGTGTTGATCGAAATCTAATGATCTTTTCTCATCGTCGTTGTGAGCTGAAACATAAGATAGAAATGTGATTATTATTCATAATAACATGATATTTTTACAGAAAATTACCTTTACTTAATTGCCTTGATTATATAGTGTAATAAACAAAATATTATTTTAAATACAAGATATATAAAAATTGGTTTTGTCTATAACATATATTGTATTTAAACTTACCAAATACAGAGTCATTATCAAGCAGTGTTTTATTTAGTTCTGACATCTCGGTCGCTCCGCTTGTTATAGATGGAGGCGCGTCGTACCTTCTAGGAGGTTTTGTGACGGGATTAACAGCTGTAATTAAACTCTTCTCCATTTCTGGTATAACCGACCCTTCAATCAATGCCTCTCCGTTAGAAGTATCTGCTTTCTTTTTCTCTGAACTACGTCTTCTACAGCAGTAATAACAAAGAATTACCAATATTATTAGTAAAATAGCTGCAGTACATGATACACCAATTAAAACTGGTAACATGCTATTGTCCATTCCTGGAGGTACCACAATACCAGGTGGAGTGTGAGTAATAGCTAATGTAAGACTTCTTTCTTCAACACCACCAGCATTTTTAGCTACACATAAGTATTCTCCATTATCTGATGTACCAGCATCCACTATAGTTAAATTTACCCATTTGCTATTCTCTGTATTAGTTTGCATAACGAAATATTTAATTTCACCCTGGTATCTATAAGTACCGTCTATTATTTGAGCATTTAGTACCCAGTTGACTTCAGGTAATGGGTTACCATTTACTTGACATGACAACGTCACATTTGCGTCTGATGATCTTAGTGTGGTTTTTGTTGAAGGGTAGACAATGCTTGGCCTGCAAGCAAAATCACTGGAGTCTAGCTCCTTCCATAATTTATTATGTACTTTAGGTGGTTCACTACACGAAATTGGTGATGTGTATAGGTTTTTACTAATAACCCAATTTCGAAAAGGCTGCAAATAACAATCACATCTCCAAGGATTGTCATGTACATCCAAATTAGATAAAGATGTTAATGCGCTTAATGCATCGATTTTAAGGTGCTCCAGTTTATTACCGTTAAGCCTTAAGATATTAAGCTTTGGCACATTCATAAATGTTTTTACACCAACTTGCACAATTCTATTGTTACTTAAATCTACCTTTTGAAGGAATGGCAAATTATTAAATAGACCATCTTCTAACTTTTCTATTTGGTTATCGTTAAGCGAGATCCATCTTATTTTCGCTGTTTCCTTAAAAGTATCCGAATATAGAGTTTTAAGATTGTTCTTCGATAAATCCAATTCGATCATAATAGCGAGACCGCTAAGGCCATTTTTGTGTATGGTTATCAATTTACATTCTCTCAATATAAGTTTCTTTAAATTAATTAACTGAACATCCTCAAAGGCGTGCCTTGTGACTTCATAAAGTTCATTACCAGTCAAGTCAAGTGTTTGTATTTCAGTGCTTAGAGTTTTAGGTAACTGATCCAACTGTGAATGTGAGCAGTCCGCTTGTTTGTTACCGCTCGCCCAAACACATTTGCATTCTTGTGGACAGTTGGCGGTGAAATCTGCAGTAACTAACGTTAGCCCAAGAGTTAGAACTGTTACAAAGTAACAATGCAGCATCCGGACTCCCATTTTGTTTTTCTTTAGGATCTGTAACAAAGGAAAACTTTTGTAATTTTCTTACAGAAATAAACACTAGAACGTAAGCTTTTGTGTACTATACTCTGTTCCGGAAATGTCGGCACAAAATACAATTGAAAAACCTTTAAACTCTATAATAAAAAATATGTACAAGAAATTGAATTAGAAATGGGTTTTCCTTCTTTAATATGGCGCAAAGAATTTAATGATACCGAGTTTGAAGTTACATATGAGGCAATAATACATCTGAAGGACCGATCTAATAAAAAACATTGAAACACTTAAGTAAACGTGTTTTTGGAGTGTTATAACAGTAATAAAGCGCAGCTCTGAAATAGAAATGCACAGTAGTTTTAATGGTCACATTTAGAGGCGAGCCGGAATCGTAGTTTACTTTGAGCGCTGTAAAAGTTTACAAATGTAAAGCATTAACAGATAAAACGAAGCAGACATAAACATACGAAACATGATCGTAAAGAATATAGACATGCTCGGTTGTATCAGACCGTGATGACTGATGAAGATCCTTCGTTTAGAGAAAGTTTTTTGTTTTTGCTATAAATCCTAACTTTGTTAAGACTTTTTAAATTATTTACGCTATATATCTTTCTCTACTACTTTCTCGACGGTTACGGTTGCGAAAGAAATTTGAACATCTGCTCTTGTTTTTGTAATGTTTAATTCTATATATTTTTTAAAGCTTAGATTTAGATTTAGTTTCTGATTATCTATAGAGTTTACAACAAAACGAAAAATACCTTCTCTTGACCAACTGTCCAAGAAGCTCTGAAATTGATATTGCTTTACGATTAAAAAAAAATATTTAATTATTGTTTATTTTCAGGACTCATTTCATAAATTTACGCGTTATGTGTTGCCATTTCACAACTTCGCCAGTGACATTTGGAAAATCTCGTTTTAATTAAATCCAACAATTTTAAGGGAGGAGAACGAAGCAAGAATGTTTATTATATTTACATCAAGCAAATATATTTTAAGCCCAACGGATATATGAGACGTGTCTTTGTCACGCGTTTTTGATGTGTGCTTTTGCAAAAAAACAGACAAAAATATATTGAATGATATTATTTTCATTTATAACATAATATACAAACTATATCTTAAAATTAATAATTTTGAATACATCTCATATCATAAAATAAAAAACTGTATCTCAAACATTCAAATAATTTATAAGAATATTCACATGTAATTTCGTCTTTGTAACAAGACATTGATTCAAAAGGTAAAAAGCTCATTAGTGGCAGTTTACGATAATTATATTAGACGCGGTGACGGTCGCGAAAAGCAATTTCGTTCTAAGTGCGTTCCATTGTGTGATCTGCGTCTACCATTCTAATGAGGTACAAGTTGTTAATTTGGAGATATAAAATAAAAACAATTCTTTTAATATTCGATTTTAAAAACAAAAATCATTCAAATATTTATCAATTTCAAGTCACTCTCGCCGCTTCAACATCTAGATCTAGTCTAATAGACCAATAGAGGCTAGATAATATATTAATATAGTGTTAGTCATATTTATTTATAATAATTTAAATGGTAAATACATTGGAATTTACATGTTTTAGTTCATAAGTTTCAACAGTAGCGCCACCTACACAATTAATTATGGAATATTATTTAGTATTTACTGTTACATGTTTTAAGAATTAGAAGCATAGAATATTTTAACATAATGTTTAATCTTTTATTAATTATTAGAACTTATTATAAGGTATAAATAACATCATCTGTAAGTTGGTTATGAAATTGTAAATTACCCTCACCTAAATATTATAGTGTTAAAATATTATAAAACGAGTTGTAAGGGCTGCTCTCGCCCATTCTATTACAAATGGTTGGATATTAAACATTGAAGTGCAAGTACTGTGTATTACTAAAACAAGTCTTAACAACAACAACTTAACAAGTCAGAAGTGTTCGACCGTTGTAGTATTACGCGCCACGTGTCGATATTCACCGTTCGCAAGATATCCTGTCCAAGAATGCTGATGAAGATGGAGTGCTGCCACTGCCGTTGAAAAGCCACGAAAATAAGAGACGACGTTAAAGTTACGTCTAAGAATGCTGATGAAGATGGAGTGCTGCCACTGCCGTTGAAAAGCCACGAAAATAAGAGACGACGTTAAAGTTACTATTTGGGCCTTCTCCGAGTGCTGCTGTAGTAACCTCAAGCGACAAGGAGTGGTAGATTTAAAATGATATTGCAAGTGCGTAAGTTTTTTTTTCTTAATACCCACGTTTTGCCATCTGCTTAGCATGCTAATTATCTTGCTGGTTATTCGGCAGCATGCTCAATATAGAATATTAATAACTTTGTAGCTTGAAGTTAATAGCACTACTATTAAATTCTATTCATCCTATATATCATATTCACATTAACCATATCCTGTTAAAGTTCAATCATATACGAAATACAATAAGAGCCTGAATATTTACCAAAACTTTAGTGTTACTAATACAATGTCTCTCCATACATGTTTAAATCGCTTGGAGCCTTTGGTGAAGACATACGTCGGAGATGGAAAACTCTAAACTACTATTTGACTGCTAATCTGGAAGGGAATTCGTTGCTGTATTATGAAAATCAACAACATATCAACATCACCTACAGCTACTGGAAGAAGCGGTCAACCAAGTACTTTCTTCCTGATCGCGGGATGGCAGTGCAAGCAAGCAGCACTATACAACGATGGACCTGAATACAACAAGGTGACAGATAAACTTTATTATAAGAAACTAGCCCTAGAAAAGTTTTGCATAATTAAGTAACCATGTCATTTATAATATTATTGTTACTACGTATACCAACTTTCAAAGCTTTTAAGACCCAGTTGTAGGTTAGAGACGCGTTTTTTTTTTTCTTTGCTTTTATTAAGTTATATAACTGACGCGGTAGTTGAGACTTTAAGACTTGCAATATAAACGTAATGTTAGTATTTTAGATTACGATTTACATAGACATAGAAGTGAACACTCTCAATGAAGGGGTAATATTCGGTTTACAAAATGTATGTAGGTTATTTAAAGAACGATTTCTTAAAAAAAGAGTATATATCAGTGGTAAATGATTAAAATATAAAACCCAATATTAAACAAAAAGAAAAGGAATAACGTTAAATATTTTATACATATATACATATTTTTTTTAAGTAAAAGCACTTAACATCATAAAACCATTTTCAAATCGTAATGATCCTTTTGTTTAAGATAGTAAGTAGTTCCTTATAGTATACACAATATGAATAGATAAAGTATAATTTTAATTTATACAGATTAAAATGTAGACGAGACGAGAAATTAAAATTCTCGAATATCTTATAGATAGACTTAAATGAATATGACTCGGTAAATATTAAACTCTATAAATTTGGTAGGATCAGATCTAAATGGCCTTGAGGACCGTATGGAAATAATAAGCCAATACTTTGACGCTATAAGGGGTAGATTTAGATATGTTTACATTTATTAAATAGGTAAAGATTTGAATTCACGATATTATTTTATTACTTCTGCAACTATATTTTATTTTGTTTTGCTAAAACTACTCCATAGATCTTAAAATATTTATATTTAATTTTGAATTTGTAACTTTAGCATAGACGTTCGTTTTTAAAACCAATTTGGATACTTAGTTATCCACGAGGATAGGGTTATGCCATATCATGTGGAGTAATTAATTTTTATGGAACCCAATAATATCTGTTTTGAGAAGTTTCATTGGTTACTTTCATAAATCAAATTCGCTTTGAAAAGACCATTTTTAGGTGTGTAAAAATAAAGTTTAAAAACGTTTAAAATCTGAACCGGTACTGTCTAAATATAATCCCGAACTAAACAGACTAATTCAATAAAACAATATATCGCGCGTATGAATATGAAGCAATGATACTGGTATTTATTACTAAAACATATTTCTCTATTATCTTTTATTTGACCGTTTAAATTATTTACTGAGTGTTAAGTTCTCAGTAGTAGGTATCTGTACGAATTTATGATCTTAAATTTCGATCGATTATTGAAAAAGTAAAACGCAATAGGTATTCCGAAATAAATTCGTTAGAATCGATAAATTATTTCATAATGATGATATAGGTTTAACATTTAGATTGATTTTAAACTAAACCAGTAAACGCGTACATTTCGTATTAAATTGTAAAAAATAAAGCAAGCAATTAGATCTTCTAAATCCCTTTTAAAAGAAACTTTAAACGATATGCGTGGCACTCGATTATTTAATTTCCGATAGTATGTTAAGGAAGAAAAGAAATAACTGCGATGAATTATCTTACACGCGTTTTTGAACTGTCAAATCGAGGAATTATATAAATCCACAGTAAAAGCTTTACTAAACAAGAAATAATTGCATGCCTAAACAATATACCATAATCGACAGTTCACAGTTCAAATTGGGTATTTCAAATTGATGAACTTTAAAAAATATATAATTTTCTAGATTATGACTGTTTATTACTTAAAAATAGAATTATTATAAAACATGCCTCCTAAATATTGTTATTAGCAATATGAAACATAAACACGTTAGACTTAAAGACTCTGGTAACTTGAACTCTAGACAAGAGAAACATATGAAAATTAGCAAGGAATATATATTGTCGTATCTTAGGGTATAAGAAGTAATATTATGTTTGGTACGGCCTCCTAAACCCCAAGCCCCAACCCCCTAAATTTCCAAGAATTTTATTATTTTCAGTATAACGTTTGTAAATTTTAATGAAGTTGAATTCTATTAAATAATTTATACTGTAGATAATAATAAAACAAAAAATAAAATACGTTTTGAATAATTGTATCATTCATTGTTTCGATTATATAGTAAACTAGATGTAGGTATACAATGTACAAAATTACGATTTCAAACTCGGAATAAAATTAATAACACTTTTATAACAAGTGATTGAAAATTTAATTGACTTACGTTTTAATGCTTTATAAATAAAATAGTTAATCATTAGTTATTGATTTAGTGCAAATTAGAACAATTGGAAATGCTAATATAAATAGTAAACTTCTAAAGAAATATGCTTGGTTTTATGATGTTCTCCAATTGTATGAAAAGTATCGTTACGTCTTCAAAATAAAAAAGAGGACTATAAAAATGTTCTATTCCCACTAATGATTATTTTTTTTTTAGTTAAGAATATTTTCAATATTGATACGGACAGAGTAAATAAAGAATGTAAAAATGTAAAAATTTTATTTATATTTATTTATTTATAAAATCTTTATTATACAAAGAAATTTATACAATTGGCGGACTTATGCTATAGCACTTGATGCCTACTAATTATCTAGAAGTACTCTTACTTTTACTCGTAAGAAGATCTCTTACAGACAACCCTTGATGAGTAATGAATATTTGCAAGGTCATAGGATAGTGCAAGCATACTACAACGAGAATAAGAATTTATACATAAGGACACAATAAAAATAAAAACTATCGTTTTAATTATATAAGTAATTAAATAATAATGATTATATATAAATATACACATACGCACATACATGTACATACATATACTTACATATATCCGTATATATAAATAAATATAATAAAATAGATAGCCTATATAATATATGGTATATATACTTATGATAAAAATATATATTGCGTAGATAAATAATATTGCTTCAAACGATTTTTGAAAATTGACAGTGATTTAGAAGTTTGAATTTCTAACGGTAGGTCATTCCAGATTAATATAGAGAAATATATATAAATATTACAATTGTCGTGAATTTTGAATCGTGTTATGTTTAATAACTAAATGTAGCTTCTTTATTAACTACCGTTAAAGTATTTAAATTTTCTAAATTCGGGTGAATGAAAATTTTTTTTTAAGATGTAAAATTTAAAACTGTTTCGATAAAATACCACATCATTTAAAATTCATTTTTCTTTAAAAAAAATATAAAGAAACTAAACAAATATGACAATACAAACGTAATACAAAGTATAAACAACCTGCTACTACCTACAAAACCCATGCATAGTATGAATTTCAAAGTCATATATCTCTATAGTCTGATCATTAATATAGCCTAACAAAATGAGCTTGGTTTGCTTTTATTAGTTAAAGATTTATTTGCTTAGAATGAGTTTTAAAAAGTTAAAATTAAATATATGCTCATAACAATGATATTAATAAGTAAATTATTGAATAATGTGTTGTGTACCAAGTTGGTATGTTACGTAGTAAAAATAAATGTAAAGTACCATGTTGGTGTAAAAATAATAACGTAATAACATGTTTGTGTGTCCCGTAGTAAAAATAAGAAATTGATGCCATGCTGGTGTGTCCAAAAGTAAAGGTAAGTATGAAATTCCATGTAGGTGTGTCCCACGGTAAGTAAGTGGTAAGTGAAAGTATAAGAAATACCATCAATGGGTGCGTCCCGTGGTATAAAAAAAAATAAGAATAAACTACCATACTGGTGTGATCCGATGGTAGTAGTGAAAGTATAAGAAATACCTTCAATGGGTGCATTCCGTGGTATAAAAAAAAATAAGAATAAACTACCATCTGTGTGTGTTCCGGTGGTAGTAGTAAAAGTATAAGAAATACCATCAATGGGTGCGTCCCGTGGTATATAAAAAAAATAAGAATAAACTACCATCTGTGTGTTCCGGTGGTAGTAGTAAAAGTATAAGAAATACCATCAATGGGTGCGTCCCGTGGTAAAAAAAAAATAAGAGTAAACTACCATTTGTATGTGTTCCGGTGGTAGTAGTAAAAGTATAAGAAATACCATCTGTGTGTGTTCCGGTGGTAATAGTAAAATTGAGATATATCCCATGTTGATGATGTGTGTCCATGGGCACCAGAACATAACGGCATGTCCGTTGATCTGGCTTTTTGTAAGCAGCCTGGTTTGTCCGGTGCAAAGAGAACAAGCTTGTATAAACATATTATATAGTAATGTATTTTAAAGTTTGTGATGAATTAACGAGTATGTATGATAAAAATTATAATTATATTACGAGGACGTAATAAGATGTCAAAACGGCCGATAGTAAAGTTATATGTTGTATAAATGTTATGTAATTTCGCACATTAAAAGTATAATTGGATGTTTTTTCTTGATGCATTGTATTTTTAATAATTTGTTTTTCTCTATAATATTGTAAGATCCTGAATTCAGACGACCATTTGGTCTACTGGTTTCCAGAATGTTTATTAAATTAGAAATTAGTCATTTAATATATGATGGTTGGTAATTAAAGAAATTAATGATACAATTACGAGGTCGTAAGATTACAAATCAGGAAAGGCCGAGTGTTAGTCATATTTATTTATAATAATTTAAATGGTAAATACATTGGAATTTACATGTCTTAGTTCATAAGTTTCAACAGTAGCGCCACCTACACAATTGAAATTATGGAATATTATTTAGTATTTACTGTTCAATGTTTTAAGAATTAGAAGCATAGAATATTTTAACATAATGTTTAATCTTTTATAAGGTATAAATAATATCATCTGTAAGTTGGTTATGAAATTGTAAATTACCCTCGCCTAAATATTATAGTGTTAAAATATTATAAAACGAGTTGTAAGGGCTGCTCTCGCCCATTCTGTTACAAATGGTTGGATATTAAACATTGAAGTGCAAGTACTGTGTATTACTAAAACAAGTCTTAACAGTTGTTTTTTAAGTTATTTTGTATTGTATTAAGCATACAATCAAATACAATACAATTTTGGTTTTTTAAAAATGTACTACATCAAAATATAATAAACAGTTTTTATTGTGAAGCTGTTAATTTTTTGGTTCTGATTTTTCCCCGTGAGCTACAAAAATATTTGTTTAATCATTTAGATTATTTAACTTCAATTAAAAAGAAAACACATATCCGGCGTTTCACAAGATAGTTAGAATAAAAACCTGTTTTATCACAAACCTTTAATGTCTTTTAACAAATTATTTTTAAAGATTTTAAAATTTAAAATAGAAGATACAACTATTCTAATATCATTTCATGTTGTTAACAACTTCTTTTGAGATAGCAAAATACTTAGTATTTTATTATTATTATTATTAAATAAAATTAAGTAAATTTAAACTATAACCCGAGAAGTATGTAGTGTTGGAGTTAGTAACTCACACACAACTTGTATAATGTATGTACTTTTACAGCATTAGCAAAGATACAGTTTAAAACTATTCGAACATTGCTCAAGTACATTTAGATAGGTGGTGAAAGATGGTTTTAATTTTATTATGTTCCCTTACCAAAATCTTAAAAGTAATAATAAATCTTTTGAAATATTTTGAATAATAAAATATTTAAAATAAATAGGGTCTAAGTCCTAAATACATTTTATGTCACAACACAACAATATGAGCTGAAACATGTAGAAACAATCCACAATATAGAGATAGAACAATTTATTAAAACGACTTACCGGTGATATTTTTGTAGTATAGTGCTTTACTGTCAGACATCGGGGTAGTTAGAGATATTTGAATAGCTTGTTTATTTATAATGTAATTGAAAATATAAAAATGTTAGCCTGTGAAGTTGTTATAAGTAACTATTTCCAATTTCTTTGCAATATCAACGCCTTTAATAGAAAATAATGTTTAGAAGCAAAAATTCGGTAGTTCATCAATTTTCCTTCTGTTACTATTTAAATATTTCTATTCACATCAAAGCCAGAGTGGAGGTAGTTGGGAAGGTGACAGTTTTTTTTAAATATTGAAAAAATAAAATATCCTAATAGTTATATTTATTTATAATATGGACACTGTAAATAACATGCCCTATTATTTTATATTTTATACAATTTTAAGTATTCAAATTATTTTATATTATGTAACATATTTTATTTTATCTAATAAACTTACTTACTAAATAAAGTACCTAAGTAAGACATGTGGTAGGCAAAGCACTCCCTGCGTTTGAAAAAATACAGTTTTAAATTTAAAACATTCATCTGAGTTGTAAACGATCTTTAATTATTTTATCACAAATAAGATGAATTACAAACAATTCAGATCAGCCTAGTTATGTACTTATGCAATGCAAACTCCTAAATCTAAGATTTTTACGCTAAATATATTATTATCTATAAATTTGACGTATAATGTGATTTTTGTATTATAAATATTTAAGTATTTCAAACATCAATGTCAACAATAACATTAGAAGAACATTAAAGCGCTCGTAGCACGTTTGTTCCCAAGCCGCAAAATTTATTACGATCTAAAAGAACGAACTTTCTCGACCGTGTGAATAAGAATGATTTTACATTTAATTACTCCCCACCACTGATTTAGGGCCTTCCTGACATATTTATATATAAGAAATAAAATTAAACATAATATAATGCTTTATTTATAACTATGACAATATACGAGTATACATTTATATTTAAACTAATTATACAACTATAAATAGGTTGATCTTAACACAATCCTACTAACGAACTAGGTTGATAACAATGTTGTGAAACTTTGTGCTCTATGTTAATATAAATCTAAAACGGTTTTGATAATCTATTTTACCTAAAACAAATAGTCTTTTGTCTTTCAGTATAACAAGTATGTATAACGCAAAATAGAACTTTTCACGTTAGAATGGACGACAAGCGCATTTGCGACTTCCTGTAAAGTCTGTTCAGCGTGCAAATTGCACCGCAGAGAGCGTGCGTGCCTTGTAAAATGATGCTTAGTAAATAACAATGACAGTCGATGTACATACTACATATTCCTTTAATAGAATATAAAATATTTTTTTCATAAGAAATCTATAACGTATAAGTGAAACAACAATATAATGTGTATTTTCTACGAAATTGTTTATTTGTAGTATTATCTGGTAAATTATTTCTCAATATATTTTTGGTGTTTCTAAAGTTATTATTAAGTTTCTTATGGTATTTTTAAGTTTTTCAATAAATCGCTTGTTCTGTAACTTTTTGGTTTTAATAATATCTATATAAGAGTCAAAGACAAATACTCATTCAATAAAAAATATATATTTAGTCGCTTCCTGTTGCGGAAAATGACTGAGTGTATATTGTAGTGTTATTTGAAGTACAATCTGAACTTCACGTTTACAAAGTACCTATAATAAATTAATGATAATTATTTATACTATTTACACTCAAACTCAAACTGTTACAAAATTAAATTATCTCTTATAACAAATGATATCTATTTATTTTTTGGAGCTTTGGATATGGGAAAACACCAAAATTAATTTTAACTAAAATTACAAACTAACAAAACTATACTTAATGTAAATCAGAAGGTAAGTGACTTATATAAGTCGTAAAACTCCAAATGAACCAGCTTGCTTACTGTTTTAAGGTTAAGTGGTAATTTCAATCAGGTCTACTACTGCCAAAAATAATAATGTATAATTTACATATATACAATATTTATAAAAAGAATTCTTAACATCTGTTCTCTATATTTGTGACCTTGTATTGTACTTTTATTTTATGTGGGATTAAGAACTTAAATAAAGCAATAAATCACTTAAAAGGCATGATACACTTTATAATTATAAAAGCGATAGGTTCATATTCCTGCGTCCTGGTTTTAAGCACCTGCCTAATAATTTGTAAAATATTAATACAGACGGTAAGTTTTTAATTCAGTATAGTAAAAAATACAGTCGATTATTTAACGGTCTAAGTTATATGAAGTGATTATAAGTTAATTACGACAAGTAAAATATTATCATCGAGTTTTAGGAAAAATATTTCACAATGCAAAATGAGGTTTGAGTTTCCAATAAATAAGCTGACATTGGCTGAATTCGAAGAAGGACTAGTTTCATTTATGTTAGACTTCTTCTTCTTCTTCTTCTTAGATGCTTCTTAGCATTCCATGGATCCACCGTGCGGGTGTCGGGCCCATCGCCTTGTAAGGAGAGAAGTGCAAACAATGCCTGGGACTTGCGACCCAGGGGTAGGTTTAAGGGGCCCCTTTATGATGCGCAAACACGCTCTCCGTCACTGTCTACACTACTCTCCCTACCTAACCAAATTTGGATAGAACCCACTAATGCTGCCTTTAAAATACGTTCTAGAAATGAACCGATGCTAGTTCTATTTTAAGGTAAGGCATACGTAGTAGGCCTTTGGGAACCTCCTCGTGTGCCTGTTAACTACCCTTCACATTCGAATTCATTCGATAAGATGGGAAGCGGTACGGGCGGGTGCTCCCTGAAAAAAATGGTTGATGAGTTCTTTCGGGTTCTCGTTAAACGTTAGCTAATACCAGGCATAACAAAGGTCGCCCATGAGGATTCTTGCCCGGTCCGTGGCTGACAGGAGGTGAAAAACGGGTCACCTTGCATTGTTAAGAGTTGGAGGTATGTCTAAGCAATTGATGGGTATCTATTGCTATAATTTAGTAAACGAGTTTCAAGTTTATGAATTATTGTGTCATACTCATTCGAGAGCGGAAGCTCTATGGGTGTGAATAGTGATTGACGGCGTGAGCTTTCATTACCTTAGCTTGATAACTGTGTTAGATTTGTCCTCGTTATTAAATTATGTGCTATTATTAAAAGTCGCAATTGATTTGAATGCTTATAATTTTATTAAGTAAATTTCTACATGACTCTTAAAAATATTATAATTTACTACCGCTTTAGGTACCGGTTGTTTAATTTTTTTTGTTAGTGTAGTTAGTATATCTGAAATATCTTAAGTTAGGTCCTGTTAGTACATCGTATTGACGTCACGGTGTTGTATTGTAAGGATTTCCTTCTAAGCATTTAAATAAGTTTTTTTTAATACCTTCCAAAAAAAGTAATCAAAAAAAGTATCTTCAAAAAAAAGTAAGAAACAGGGACAACCGAAAGAATTGTAAAATTATGAACAAATGAACCTAACAAAATTATATTATAAAAAAATCTATTATTGATACTATTTCAAGAACCAGCTTTAAAAAATATATATGATTTGTGATTTATTAAATATCATTTTTCAGAAACCAAAAAAAAATATCTCAATTTTTATTTGAAAAAAATATTATTTAATGTTAAAAGGCAGTTTTCTATCACCTTTATGTATAAATCAATAAGGGTCATTAAATTAACTATATTATAAAGTAGACTAAACTAACAAGAGAAAAACAAGATATTTAAACGTCTACGTCTACCTAAAAATACTTAATAAAAATAAGTTTGTATTATCTAATTTAAAAAACAAAGTAAGAAAAAAAAATGTTTAAAACCTTTTACAATTTATAAATTTATCGGGAATTGAAACAATTTAATTGTTACCACTAAGTATATGAGGCAAACGAATTGGATGGCTAGTGCGAAACAATATAATTAAATTAGTATTTAATTATATTGTTTCGCACTAGCACGTAAATAAACCAAATTTGTTTAAATGCTTGTTGTATTAATACAATAAAGTTCATTTAATGAATCACTTAACAATATTTTATAATACATACAATATTTTTAAAGATATTTCCTTTTTAAAAATCTAAATTAATTTCTGAAAAACTTTTATGATATAATAATTCTGACGTAAATTCAAGTCAATTTAATTTCAATTTAATTAGTGGTACATATAAATATAACAGGGTATTGTGCTTCTCTGGATCCTGTTTTATCGGAGAGACTACTTTTTATCATTCAAAACAACGACAGATAATAAAAAAATTGGTACAAAATGTTTACAGCTCTGTTATTTCATTTAAACTTGACTTAACTATTTATTTTACTACGACTATGTAAAATGTAGACACCGAATAATAAAGAAGATAACTAAACTTGTATTGACAAAACAATTTATATATTATTTAAAACGTAAAAAATTAAGAATAATGAAAACATCTAATATAATTGTTTCACAATGAGCTCACTTTTGAATACTAATACGGAAGTAATAATATGTAATGTGTTACGTTAATTTTTCAATATTGAATATTTCAATATTTATACTTTAATAAATACCGTAGTAATACGAATATTTTTATATTTTTGATAAAAATTACTTCAGATAAATAGATTAAATTAAATTAATTAACATATAGCAAAAATGGTCCCGTAGGAAAATACAATATACGCGCACTAATAACTAATTATTATACTCGTACAACCCTTTATAAACTAGTATAATATATACCAGAGAAATCACTATTGTAGATAATAAATAAATTGTAATTGTTAATTAATCATTTTTTTTTTTTTTTTTTTTTGTCTATACTGTTAGCCCTGTTGGCTATTACAGCGTCACCGGGGGAGCGGGTGGGTCTGGAGACCCACCCTTAACAAGGGGGGGCCAGATGGGCCCCCATGGGGAACGACGTCCCGAGGGCGTCTCAGATTGAGACACGGACCTCGGCTCGGGGCGTCGTTAGTCAGGAGGGAAGCTAAGGACATTTGGACACTAGCGTCCTCCGACGGCAGAACGCCGGAGCAACGGAGCACTTACTCAGTTGGGACCTCGTCTATACCGGTATAGACGGTGTGTGTCTGTATGTTGTGTGGTGTCAATTATGCCTACGCGTACACGTTATTACCTACTGTGAACGCGTCGTCGGGGTCAACGAGTACCGACTTGGGTCTTCTTTTTCTGACTAAAGTAGTCTTACGTGGTCTATATTCTGCGGCGTCAGCCACCAGTGGGTTCGGAAAATTAATTAATCAATCTATTAATTTAAACTAGAGCAATGCAGTCACAAGACACTAGACATTATAAATTGTCGCCTTCGTGTCTGCGGCGCCCGGCGCGGCGTCGGAAGAACCTTGTGATGCTTTTAGTTACTTATTTGTAAGTCGCTTCAATGTTTTTCGGAATAGTTACTAACTTTATCTATTAACACTTCAAATTAATGTAGCATTTTTAGGTTTGTACATAATAATTAACTATAACGTGTTTTAAATAAGATTTAAGGCAAAAGAGTGAAATTCAATATCACTTTATTACTTTATTAGTTTATTCAGAAGAAATCCAACATTATCAGTTAGTTTAAAAAAATATTATTCTGTGATAAGCAACCCTTGTAAGACAGTTTGTTAATATAACATCAGTTAAATTTTGAATCCTTATTATAATTCTTGTAGTAGTTTAAGAATTTAATTTTTTAAACTAAATAATGTTTCAGCTATATTCAATTATATATATTAAATATATTGTAAAATAACAGTCCTTTTAAATTAGCTATTTTTATCTATAAGGTAATATTATTGTTATTATTTTAGGCAGAGGTGATCATTTCGAGTCAGTATCACAACTTGTGACCTGTTTAGGATCTCCATACTAAAGTGACTTAAAATTAAAGAGGTTTTAAATCCATCTGCTACGTCATCATGAACTACAATTTGAATTAACTATACAATTCTTAATACTTTAGTTTGTCCCTCATAAAACACCAGTAGTGACTTTGATTTATTTGCAAGTGATATTATATCCTTTATTTTATACATTACGTTTATAGATGAGAACGGTAATGCCTGTATGAAGCCTCCAAGAAAGAGATCAAAAGGGGAAGTGTGTTACATTACATTGAACGTTGAATGGGTTGAATGAACGTTGAACGTTGAATGGAAAATATAATGGACGCCCCTACTAACACATTTATTTAATTGTCTATACCATTGAAATTATACATATTTTTTCACTTTATTTTGTTGAATCATTCAATAGGTATCAATTCATAGATATCACAGCGTCCAATTGTCAATAAATTTTGGCTCTGATATTTATTTCTTTCCTCTTACCATTTCCTGCTTCTACAGGGTTTTGTGAGGATGAATACGTAGAATCCTATAGATACGGTCCAATTATTATTTTAGTTCCAACTGTTTCACCCACAAAGATCAGGGCTGTGACATTATTACTATGTCACAGTTATATTATGAGTAAAAGCTGTAGCGACTTTATATTCGTGGATTATTGATATAAGTCATTTATTTAGCAAATCGCTTTAACATTCAAGATTGAACGGGGAAAAAAAAATAACGTTATCTACATTTCCAAAATTTTTAGAGGGCATTTCCTGTACCTTGGCAAATGTAATTTTATTAAATTAGACAAAACTTTCTTATATTTGTTGTACTGATCACGTTGTATAGTAATAAAAATATTAATGGATAAATATTTGTTGTAATATGAGACTAATAAAATGTTTTCGTTCTAAACCATAATAAATTAATAAATATATGATATATAACATGATGATTTGGCATTTATTAAAGTGATGTCTACATTGCCTTTAACTCAAATTAATGTCATTAATTCACTGAAGGTATATTGGTATAAAAGTTGCCACGTATTTAAAATCTTGGCGACTTAACGTCTCTCAAACGTCTTACATCGTATCAGAGTCTGGACAACGGCCAGGATTGCGAGTAGGATAAGCTTCAAATTAATTACGAATTAATTATTAATCACAACATATATAAAACAAGGTACTTTGCTAAACGAAGCCATTGTGTTTAATGCTAAATAAAACATATTTATGAAAACATATAATTGGACAATTTTATTTTAAATAGCATAATAAATATACATTCGATATAGAATTTTTTATTCATACAAAATAATATATTATTACTGATTTTGAATTCATACAACTGTAAACAAGGTAGGCGCTTAGTTTTGAAAGAGACTAACAGAGACGACTAGGGAATTGAGTGAATGAGTAAACTGAGTGAATGATATCATTGTCAATCACCTGTCGTTTACCGTCGGTGCTTATCAATGTATAAACAAAGAATTCACTATGCGTTTCTACAATAATTGTGATATTGAGGCTGCAATTTAAACTGATAAAAAATGTGTTTTATGTTACTATTTTCCGTAATATAATATTTAAAATATATAACCATGATACTTCTTTTCATATTAAGAAACGAATTGCTTGTTTGTTTTATTTTATGAATAACTAAAACTACACATAAATACTTTGACACATATTTTCTACGTTTAATTAAACTTGTGTGTAAAAGTAATTAAAGTATAACACGCGGTATTTACAACATAGGATTAAAGTTAAGGGATGGGTCTAATGGATCTTTAAACACATGTCATAAGACGACCAACCAACAGACCAACCTTTTGTTTGTCTATACTGTTAGCCCTGTTGGCTATTACAGCGTCACCGGGGGAGCAGGTGGGTCTGGAGACCCACCCTTAACAAGGGGGGGCCAGATGGGCCCCAAAAAACCCCAGACCAACCACTAATAAATATTTTATATGAAATGTATATGGAGTGAATTGTTAATTAAGAAAACACATTGTATAATATAAAATATCTTTTATTGTTTACCTTTAAAACAATTTGAATAAAAGAGAAACAGAATAAAGGCATATATTATATACATATATCTCATGCCAATACATAGGTATCTCTAGTAAATTAGTTTGGAATAAATTTTCAGTTAAAACATTAATGAAGTACAAAAATTTTTAACGATTAGCAATCTATTACTGTACATTAATTTATTGTTAAAATTATTTTGTACATAATTGTGTCCAACATGCTGATAACTTTATACTTCTTTAAAAAAATACATTTAAAATCCAATAAAAAGAACAAATTGTGGCTATGGTCAAGATTGAACACATTGAATAGTAAGTACCTACTATGGTTTCGCCATTACACATAGCTGCTGACCTCATTCGTTTTACCGACGTTTAAATATCATTGAATTCGCTCTTCAAGCAGGACTTTTCTTTAAAACATTAATGTAAGATACTTACAGGTTCCTATTACGTATTTGATATGAATACATGCTTTTTGCACTTTGTTCCAGAACGATAAATAGTTGAAATATTTTTTTAAAACCATAAATTATTATTTTGGTTATATAGAATACTAAATAAATTTATTTATCGATACGCTCTACTGAGCTGAACAAAAACGTCGGTTCGAAAAGTGACGATCAATTTGAATCAACGATACGCTCCTGTAGTTGTGTTTTTTTGTAACATAAAATTATTACAACAAACAAAATAGTAACAGAATCATAATTCTTTGTAATTAAACTCTCGTAAACCATGATGATTACTAAGTATATATACCCGACTATACACATTATTTAATAGGATTTTTGTCCGACTAGTTTCGAATAACCGAAACTAGTAGAATCTAGTCGCCATTAATTCCGGTTAAATAAGGTGCTTATAGTCGGTTAATACACATTTAATAAAATCATAAATTAGTCTTTAAAAAGCTACTTTCACGTGTTAATATAATAAATAAAGTTATATAAATAGGACTATAGTAAGTGCAGTTTTAAGGATACTGAATGTCAAATTATAGAAAATAAGAAAAACCCAAACTTATTTATATTTTTGTATCATAATGAATGAATGTCCAATACATTCGGTTATTTCGGTTATTTTGAAAAAACTTACAAATATTTTTAACTAACAAGACCAATCTCCTAGGTCACATGAATAAGAATGATTTTATATTAAATTAATCCCTAAACGTGATTTAGGACTGCAGCAGTAAGTATTGTAAGACATAAGTTGTAATTCATAAAGAATTCATTCATAAAGAATTCATTCATAAAGAATTAGGAACCTACTAATAATAATAAATCAAAAAGTATAACAATTTTCTAATTGGATTTCTATGTTTAACCAACGTCAATCTTTATCTTACATCTTTTCATAATTTATTTGTAAAGATTTTATCCCAAATAAACTGTTCTGGATATTAGAAAACCATTTAAATGTGTGATTAATTAGAAGTGTTTATAATAATATATTATATATTATAATAGTATTTCCCCACTTTTAATCCTTGCGAATAAATCAGTATCTATCTACCTGTTATCGTCAAGTAACTAAAACAAAACACACTTTATAAATCAACTTTAATACAGAAAATGTTGCCTTTGGGTAAACTCCAAAAGTTTCGTAGCTATAAATATTGAAGTATTCTAGTTAAACTTGAAACCTAAAGAAATATACCTACTCTTAAGAATATCTTTAAAATATTTTATGTAACGGTTTTTAAAATTATAATTGTTTATTTTCCTTTTGTCCATCATCAATATAAAGAATAAAATGCATTTAATACTGACCAAAAGAAAAAAGTCAGTTTTTAGAAAACAAATATTAAATATATTTATTTTATAACGAATCTTTCTAAAAGTTAAGTGGTGTCTGTTATTGTCTTCTGTCTCTCTTCTTATGTCAGTTGTTTTGTGTGCCTACCACCTGTAAAACGACATGTTGTTGCGATGATCATTCTAACATCCTAATTTTCTTTCATACAAACCTGTTTGAACAATTATGAACAGAACTAAGCAAGTGAAACTTGGTGCTATAAATTTATATACCATTTCCTTCATACTTATTAAATATTAATAAATAAATAAACAAATTGATAAATAAATTAACAAATTGATTTCTTAACGGAATCTATATATAAAAATAAGGCAATTAAAGAAGCTATCAGTTTTTTAAATTCTTCGCATCTCATTATGTGACATGATTCTTTTTATTAAAAACATGTAGATAAAGTATATTCTTAAACCTAATTTTTAGCATTACTCTCAAACTCATTAAAGTAACCAGAGTTTCATAGACATACAAGTTTGTATGAGTTTGCAAGAGTATACACAGTTAAGACAACTTTTAGCCACACTCTCCCAAGTCTCAAGACTATTTTAAGTCTAATTTGTTACTTAATTTGCATTTTTCAACTCGAATTTTTAACATTAACTCAAATATTTAACATTAAATGAGGTTTATCTTATCATTGCTATATTATCCATTATCTATATCCATTGAAGTAGTTTTATTACAGTTTATCCATGTGTGCAGATAAAAAAGGTATTTTTGAAAATATTTATTATAATGACCACACAGTAAAAAAAAAATATCATTATTTTTGAAACAATATCCAACACATTAAGACATAAGACCAAAACTCTGAACATTATCCTTAATTTAGCAGCGATGTGGTCATCTCGTCACGTGCATCTGACAACCGTGAAATATAAACGATATATACTAAAAAGAAGAAACAATGAGCTCAGCCAACCTGTTGAATAAAATCTTTAACTCATATCATAATTGACTTCGTATTAAATTCATGTTCAAAGTGGTTAGTCCAAAGTTGATAACCTAGCTGTTAGTACTATAAAGAACTACAGTAATTGTAAACTATTTGTTTAGCAACTCTAAATTTTGAGAACTATCAATGGTACTATTAGAAGACTAGAAGCATTTTTCTATATTATTGTCCATTTTTTTACTGTGGTTGAATCTTGAAAGTGAAAATATTAGTGGTTTGTTGACATTTATATATATGTCCGCAAATTTTATTGTTATATGTAAATAGTCCATTATTTTTTTTGGTATAAATATTTAAGAGGAACAAATCTACGTACGGCTTTAATAATTAGATATCGCCTGTTCATCCGGTTTATCTGTCTGTATTTTTTCCTACTATTATTATTATCTATCTTTATTTATAATATTTTTCAAAGAAGACTCTATATACTCTAGCTACAGTGTTTATTCACTTTTCATTCATTCTACACGACCACTTCACGAAACAAAAGATTATAATCAATAAATTTACCTTTTACCTTTACTGCATTTTCAAGCTTTTGGGATTGGAGGTTGCTAAAGAATTCTCCAGTCTAGAATGTAATTAGTGGAGTAACCGTGGCAGTCTTTTTTCATTACCTACATGTGTTACCTTCTATAGGTAAAGATGAAAGAATTATACTACAGAATACAAGATAAAATGAATTTGTTACTTATAAGTTATAATTACCTTGATGTAGGGAATATTTTGATGAATAATAAAGTAAGCCTGAATGAAGTAGTAATATAAAAAAGATAAAGTTCTCAATCCTATATCGATAATTTGGGATGTCTTAACATCATGTGATAAAAACACTGTGGCCCAGACGATAGTTCGGTATAAGATAGATTCTGAGTCGGACGGACTTGTATGATTTGTTTCTGAACCTCAATAAGTTTAACAATTAGTCTTCTAAGTTAGTTGCAACAAAAGTCAAAAAGATTTCTTAATATACTGTAATTTCATAACAAGAAAAGTCTGCAAAAATCAGTAATTCTGTTATTACAGAAAAACACATAAACTGTGATATGTATAAGTTCAGATATACACATACAGTGATAAAGAACTTACATATATTTTCCTTTCTTTTATGAATCACTTTGATGAATGAGACGGCAAAGGTCATGGCCCTTAAAGCGCCCATTCGGGATCAATCTCATTTGTGCAGCCTCCAAAGAGAGTTTAAATGTCTGAATGATAAATTCACTTGTTTTTGGTATTGCAATGCATTATGCGTATTTGGAAAGGCATTGTTTAAAAATATGTAATATAAATTAGTACTATTCTGAGCAAACACTGAACTAACAACAATAATTTACAAATCTATTGAATAAAAAAAATAAAACTAATCTCAACTGACAAAAATAATTAATTGTTATATATTTTCCAGTACCGACTCGAGGACAGTATAAAGATGTGTGTAACTAATGATGTTGTCAATTTTATTTTACTATTTTTGTTCAATCACTTAACTTAAGTAAAACAATTAATAAATTTCACGGCATAGAATTATCAATAATAGTCATTTGTCATAGCTCTGATCTTTTCTCTTACCTCTTTCTGCCTCCAACGGTTTTTTTTTTGTAAGGCCAGAATGATTTGGATAAGTACAAAAGCTATAAATACACTCTCATTATTATTTTATTCCCAAATATATCGCTTATAAAGTAAAGATCAGGGCTGTGACCCGAATTTTTTGTCACATATATATGATGAATACAGACTGAAGTTACTCTATTCCCGTAGATTACAGATATGCGTTACTTATTTCGCAAATTACTATAGAACTGCCTTTCCTAAAGTACGGGGTCTCACTTTAGGACCTGAGATTGATTACAAACAGTGAAGATGTATTGCAACAAGATTGATGCTATCTTACAAACTTGCAGTCCTTTTGTTACTATCTTACTGACTATCCTGCTACAATTTGACTGTGGTCTGTGTATGCATTTATAAATAATTTTGATTTAATGAAAAGTTACTTTTTGTTCTTTGTACATAAGTCAAATCCAGAGCTGGTATTTTTTTTATTTTGCATGCGAACAGAATATTTAGAGCTTTTCTTTCTTCTAAAATTAGCTTATTCTATACTAATGATTTATATCATTTTTAAACTATGACTAAACAATAAAGCTATTTATTTAATTTCAGAGTACCTTAGTCCTTAGAAAAAAAGTAGGTAGGTGCAAAATAGATAAGTCGCATTTTGAATCTCTCTGTAAAATTTATTTATTAAAAATACTATACTTTTATAAAACATTAAAATAATGAACCAGTGACAATCTACTACCTGCTAGCTTTAATGTATTTATTAAAAAGTTCAGTGAATTAAGTGTTCTCCTAAGTTTCACTTTTGTGTTATAACCTCACTTCTTATCACGGTTGTCCACAAAACAATATCACAATATTATCATGGATTCCATAAAGGACAGCATCAATCAACTCACAGAACACTTTACAACAAGGATGACTGAGTTTCAGAAGGAACTAAAAGGTGCTATCCCAGCCACTAGTCCTACTTCAAACATAAATTCTCAATTTAGTTCATTCCGGTCGTTTGTATTATGTGCATTAGAGAATCTACAACTACAGGTGGAACTACTGTCAAGACAGTATGATGAGTTGGAGATGCGCTCCAGAAGTAAAATGTTATTGCTTCATGGTGTCCGTGAAGAGAATAATGAAAGCCTCAGCAGTTTGGTGGCATCTCTTTTAGCTGCACATCTTAAAATTCCACAGGTATCTCATGAAGTTATAAGCTCTTGTCATCGCTTGGGACGACCTGTGTCTGATAAGTCTCGTGCTGTGTTGATTAAGTTCACTGATAGGTCACTGAGAAACAAGGTTTGGTCCACCAAAACTTCTTTAAAAAGCACTGGCCTAACGTTGTCTGAATTTTTAACTAAAAGCCGGCACAATACATTTATAGCAGCACGGCAACGTTTCGGGGTAACAAACTGTTGGACTAGAGATGGTGTTGTTCTAGTGAAGAGCCCTGATGGCACGAGACATCGAATCATAAGCATGACTGAGTTAAAGGCTATATACACTCCAGCTCAGGATGTCCCTGTTTCATGCCCTGCCCCCGTCGTCCCTGAGGTGTTAAAGGACAAAATTGCCACTCGAGCTAAGAGAATGGTAAAGAAGTGAGAGCCCAAATGTATGACAATCCTTATTTAAGTGTTTCTTTTTTATTTTATTTTTAGTATAAGGTGCTCATGGCCACTGATAGCTTATTGGTTATATTCAATGCTAATTTTTAATCAAATATTCTTTTAATATGTAGTATAAGGTAATAATCTTAAGTCAGCTTCATAAATATATTTTTTATTTTTATATACTTTGACAGCTGATTTTTCTGTTCTGTCATTGATTTTTAATGACGGCTAGCGTCTAGAAATTAATACTACTGTGAGGTTGTTAATGGCCATTCAGCCTATCCTAATTACATTCCTCGTTCTAATGTTCATTGTAACTTTATATGTATACATATATATTTTCTTGTTTTGCAATTATTATTTTTTTTTTTTAAGTTTAAATATTGTTTGAAACAGCTGGCGGGTTAAAGTAATTCATAAGGTTTTAAGTAATTATTAATAATTTGGATAATTATATCCAATATATATTATATATTATACATAGAATATATTTATTTATTTTCATATTATTTATTATTATTATTATTTAAGGATATATTTTTTTATTATTTTGTTCTATTTTTTTTCACTTGTGTTTTAACTTTTTAAATGTCTTCAATAGATAATAACAGTAGTAATAACTTTTATTCAATGTCTAGTGATCAATCGTGTAGTGATGAAAGTTTTCACAGTACATCAGATCAACCCCTTAACATCACGCTCAATTCCATTTTCTCAGACTCTCTGAAATCGTTTAACATCATTCACATTAATGCCCAGAGTATCCCGGCTCATTACCCCGACATGCTTGCGTCTTTTGAATCTCGCAACATTCATGCTATTCTAATCTCTGAGTCTTGGCTTAAACCATGTTTATCCACATCCTCCTATACGCTGCCAGGATTTAATCTTATACGAAACGATCGCATTAATAAAATTGGAGGAGGAGTAGCGATATACTTGCGCTCTCACATTCCTTTTCAAATAGTTAGTACGTCTGCTCAACCTCCAACCGAGGATGCGGCCGAACATCTGATGATAGAGGTAATGTTGTCACACACAAAAATCCTTATTGGTGTTTTTTATAATCCCCCATCCATTTTGAATTATTTCCAATCCTTAGAATTAATCCTCGAAAGTTTTACGTCCCTCTATAATCATTCTATCATAATGGGTGATTTTAATACTTGTCTCAATAAAGATGATTATCGCCGGAAAAAACTCTTATCCTTAATTGACTCCTGTAACTTGCAAATATTACCTCTTTTGGCTACACATTATTTTCCTGGCAGCACTCCCTCCCTCCTTGACCTAATGATGGTTACTTCGCCTGACTCTGTCATAAAGCACGGTCAGTGTTCTGCCGATGCATTTTCATATCATGACCTTATCTATCTCTCTTACAATATCCGTCCTCCAAAAGCCAAACCTAATATTCTTCTACGACGTAATTTTGGAGGAATTGAAAAAGAACGCCTAAATGAAGATGCTCAGAAAATAGATTGGTCTGCTATTACTAATTGTGATTCTGTAGATCTTAAAGTTCAATTGTTAAACCAGACTCTTATCCGATTATATGATGTTCATGCACCAGTTAAGCCGATCAAAATTAAACATCTTCCTGCACCGTGGCTGACTGAGGAATTAAGAAGTCTGATGAAGAAAAAGAATCGTGCAAAATACAAATTTAAAATGGTCAGTAATGAGGTCAACAGAATAAATTACATAAAAACTCGAAATCGCTGTAATACATCGTGTAGGGACGCACAACGACGCCATATTCACAATTCTATCGATCACGGTGATACAGCCAAAACTTGGAAATTTCTTGAAACACTCGGAGTCGGTAAATCAATCTCATCTAACACACCTTCTTCTAATATCGATATAGAGCTCCTTAATAAACATTTTTCTTCTTCACCAGTAATTAACAGCGTTGATAAAGAACGTACTTTAAATACCCTTTCATCTTTTCCGACTCCTGAGTTCTTGCCATTTACTTTTTGTTCATTCACCGAATGTGATGTTAAGGAGAGCGTATTATCAATAAGCTCGAATGCTGTTGGCGCTGACTGCGTTAGCCGTAATATGATCATTCCTATCCTTGATATAATTATTCCGATATTAACTCATATTCTCAACTATTCCATTAGAACCAGTACATTTCCGGACTCATGGAAACAAGCCCAAATCATTCCTTTACCTAAAAAGGGGAAACCCTTAAATATAAATGATTTCCGTCCTATTTCCATTTTACCGTTCCTTTCTAAAACTCTCGAGAAGTTAATTCACAAACAGCTAAGCATGTTCCTTAATAGACATCTCCTCCTAAGTCCCTTCCAGTCTGGTTTTCGTCCTGGTCATAGTACGGTTACAGCACTTGTCAAAGTGACGGATGACATTCGATTGGCAATGGACAACAAACAGCTCACAATTCTGGCACTTCTGGATTTCAGTAATGCTTTTAACTCCATTGACCATGATGTTTTGTTGAGCCTGTTACGCTCTATTAACATATCTCCATCGGTGACAGAATGGTTTCGAAGTTACCTATCAGGCCGTCGACAACGCATTCGGACAGATAAATTATTATCATCCTGGTGTAATGTCTCGGCTGGGGTACCTCAGGGTGGCGTGCTATCTCCTCTACTATTTGCTATTTTCATTAACTCTATCACTCAAATTATCTCTTCTCCCTATCACATGTATGCAGATGATATCCAAATTTATCACCACTCCCGGCTCGAAAATCTTTGCTTTTCTGTGACCGCCATTAACAATGACCTAATTTCTATCTCTAATTGGAGTAAACAATTTGGCTTAAAAATAAATCCTGCCAAGTCCCAAGTTATGGTAATTGGAAGTAGCGGTATGATATCAAGAGTTGATTGGCGAAATTTAGAACCTATAACATTTAACGGCGTTACTATTCCTTATTGTTCATCCGCTAAAGACTTGGGTGTGTACTTAGATCCGACATTGTCATGGTCTGTTCAGGTTAGTGACATCAGTAAGAAAACATTTGCTGCATTGAGATCTTTACGTCGACTAAAGTTTTTTTTACCAATCCCTACCAAAATTATGTTGGCACATTCTCTTCTTCTATCCATCCTTGATTATGCAGACGCAAGCTTTATTGATTTAACTGAAGAAAAATTAAACAAGCTTGAGAGACTTCAGAACCTTGCTATACGGTTCATATTTAGCTTACGCAAATATGACCACATTTCCGTTTTTCGTCAAAAACTCAAGTGGCTCCCCATACGTCGACGTCGGGATTTACATATACTTTCTCTTTTGTACTGTGTATTATTCCACCCAAAAACACCTTGTTATCTGAAGGAAAAATTTGAATTCCTTGGTATCCAAGACACTGCACGAGCGTCACAAAAACTTATTATAAAAATGCCTGTTCATAATTCCTCTTTTTATAATCGTTCTTTCACAGTTCATGCCACTAAGCTATGGAATGCGCTTCCTCTAAATATACGCTTGTCAAAATCTTTGGAAGTATTTAAAAAATCCGTTAAAGAAATCTACTTGTCTGAAATTAATTAATTGCTTTGTTTTTTTTTGTTTTTAATCTCTTGCTATTGTAGTTATTTTTTTTTTATGTATTCTTGTATTTATTAGTATATTTTTTGTTATATATTTTATATAATGATATATATTTACTATTGGTAAGTATTTGTGTGTAGATATTCGTAAGTATGTTTATTATAACCGCACCACCTACCAATATTTCATATTGTTTTTTTAATTTCCTAACCCTAAGGTTGTCTGGAAGAAATCGCCGTTAGGCGATAAGGCCGCCTTTTGTACTTTACAATGTATTTTCGTTTATGTATTTCTTTTTTTTTTTTTCTCATGTATTGTGGTGTGCAATAAAGAGTATAAATAAAATAAATAATAAAAAAAAACATAAAAAAAAATTAGGACAAAAGATATAGGGACATCGCGTTTGCGGCGTTGCAATCGGGGCGGCGCACTCTAGTATGGAACCGTGAAAATCGATTAAAAAATAGCTTTTGTGAATGTTCAATATTGAAAATTTTGTTAATACATATAGCTAACTGAATGTCTAATACATATTATTTGACATTCAAAATAGTTTTTTTTTTAATAAAAGCAGGCCTGCATGTTGATGGTCAAAATAACGTCGATTGTGTAGCTCAGAATTCCTCAAGCTTACATGGTCATATTTTGATTATGTTCAATGAAAATCTATAAGTGTGATATATGGTTATTAAGTACTCTGTATAAAAAGTATTTAAATGGACGTTTAAGTAACAAATTACAGTATCTAATTTTGTTTCTAGATTGTATTGGAATTAGAGTTTAAACTTTTTTAAAGTGTGATTTAAGTAGTTTAAAATATAGACATTTATTGGTGGTTTATGTTATATACATAACGTTAATATAATTTACACTTCTACTAAAGTTACCTACATTTGTTTTAAATTTATATAAATATAGAATGAAAAAAAAACCGATACGGGCAGGGATTCGAACCCGCGACTACTGGGAAACCGTCCCGTAGCTCTAACAACTGAGCTACCGTATCGCTGTCCGTCTCGGTGAATTAAGCATTCTATATGTGATCGTCTTTAACGGGACGGTGGTGACATCTATTAGGTTTCTTGCGAAGATCCTAACCAATGTTTCTAACTTTGCAGTATAGATAAACATTGAAAAGATGGCACTACCGAAATCAATGTTTGAAAATATCTTTAAACATGTATAGCCATGTTAAGCTTATTTAAATTTATATAAATATATAATGAAAAAAAACCACCGATATTTTCAAACATACATTTGTTTTATTTAACATTGAAATACGCCAATAAGTTTGTTGTTATATGAGATTATTAAAATAATTAGCCTTTACAGATTCAGGTAAAACGCTTTGAAGTTTACTTAAATAAACAAAGAAATATTGTAGGCAGGTAGCCTACCAACTTCTGCAGGCATATTAAGAATAAAAACTCGTAGGCACTCGGAATAAACTCTCATCAAAATTTGTATTTTATAAGAGTCGAAGTTAAATAAGTTGATTGTTTGAGATTTAATTCATACACAAAAAATCAATTATTATTTTATAACAATCTAAGATAATATTAAATGTATTGTTACTATTTTTATTATTATAATTTCAATATATAAAGGTACACCCTGCAGCTTTAGTCGCAATATTGGCGATTTAGGATTTCCGCTTTAGCCTAACTGAACAGACTTCTTTTAAAAAATTTCACAAGCCCCAGTTAATAAAGGAACCCTTATTTAGAGGTGAGGTTTTGTTTTTTGAAGGCCCTATAATGAATCACTATCAGAAGCATATTTTTTTTTAACTACGGAGGAGTATATTCATTGTCCATCTCGGTGTTTCTTTGTAAAAAGTTGCAGATTCTAGAAATGTAGGTGTTATCCTGGTTTAGTATTTGTGGTGTAACGTTCGGTGGAAATTTACTGCCGAATTCGGATCAAATAACTCTCCATAACACTCCACGTGATACCATCCGTAGAAGAGGTATTGAGTTGCAATGTTGTTACACAACCCAAAGGTTTTTAAAGAGCATGGGTTTCTCAACAATTCGAACAACTAGTCCGTGCTCGTGATCAAAAGGTGTTAGCTGTTATTGAATGATCCTGTCTAGATATGAGAGAATATCCATGCTAATATTTTAAAGTCTGTTTATGTTACTCTTTCACAGTTAAACAACCAGTTCAATTTGAATGGATTTCTAAATAAAAATAGTTGAATACCTAAGGTGAAACATAAGCAACTATATTTTCAAAAAACAACCCTAAATGGGTCAAACATGCGATGAAAAATTGCATTAAAAATGTTAACTACTTGACCATCTTAATTTTTTATTAGGAAAATAGCTGAAAACAGTTAGATCACTCAAAGTCCAATAAATAAATTTACTACCATTTTTTCTCAAAAACCAGTCGTATTAACGACTTCTGACTTTAATAATTTAGTTTAATTTCATTCAGTATTTTTGATCTAATGATCAGAATTACTGAATTTTCCTTGCTAAAATCTAAACCACTTAACCGATTGTGATGAATGTTGTCATAGACATAGTTGATAACCCAGGATTATAATGATAAAATGCCAAAATACATGTTAGAATACCCTTTCATCCAACAAAACAAGGCTGACTATCGTTTGAAAAGTTCTAGCTTAAGCAGTCACAAATCTGTTTTCAACGACTGGCACCCTCGATGTATTAGGCGCACTAGAAGATTGAATCTATCATCAAGTTAATTCAGAAGCTGGCAGTTTATGCTCTTCGTTATTTTGCAATGAAAATTGTTATTAACTAGTTAAGATTTATTTATTATCGATGTAGTGGACAAGGACCGACATTCCTAAATTGAAACCGTCATTCATGAATTACACTTTTAAAAATGACTACCGAAACTAATGTATACCCCTAAATTCGGTAGTACGATCGATTAGTGAAATAACATCCGAGCGGACGGACCATCGATTATGAGAGAGCGATTTATGAATGTCTAACTGAAGCAGGTTGTCCGGTTCAGAAAATCGGTTTTTCTTTGTAACCATATTAGCCAGAGAATTATTCCATATTTGTCAGGATAAGACGGAAGGCCGGGTTGAAATTGACAAGATCAGCTTTTAAGAGCATCCCAAAACTCTTGGGTCCAAGGCGGATTGGCGTCTTGCCAAGTGGATACACTTGGACTAACTTTAGCGATTGATTAAAGAAATCATATTAACTTGCGATCAGACAACTAATTAATGTAGTTGCTTAGATACACCGAATAACTCTATGATATTAAGAATATAAAAAAAAAAACATAGTTAGAAATTAAAAATGGTTTAATGATTTAATAGTTTAATGAATAATTGAATGAAAACCAGAAGCCGTTTACAATCACCTTTTTTATATATATAATAAGGCCTTTTTTAAGATTTATCTATTTTTCCCTAAAAATGTTACATACATTATTAGAAAGGTGTGTATTAGATAATTTAAGCATCTAAAGAAGAAAAGGAAAAAGCTTTTAGACTTCCTAAAATTATCGCGGTTTGAAACAATTAAATTATAATCCCTATGTGAATGAGATAACTACTTTACTATTTTAATTGTATAATTCGCACCAACAACATATGTAAATACACCAACTTTTTAGTCGCTTCTTGTAATAATACAATAAAATACCTTTAATTATTAAATAAACAAGGTTTAATATTAATAATACATACAACACTTTTTAACAGAAAATAATAAATCCGTTTACTATTTATTATAAGTAAATTATATTTCCAGAACGCTTTTATGATATAAAATCCTGTGACATTAATGTAAGTTAAATTAATTTCAGTTTAATTAACTGTACTCATAAATATAACAGGGTATTGTTATTCTCTGAATCCTGTTTTATTATCGGAGCGATTACTTTTCCTCATTCAAAGTCCAAACATTCAGAACATAAATATTATTGATATAAAATATGTTTTACGACTCTGTTTTTTAATTTAAACTAGATATACCCATTTATTTTATTAAGACTTTAGAAAATGAAGTCACAGATTACCATAAGTAAAAGAAAACTAATCTAGGATTGAAATAACTTTATTCAGAAATGTATTTTTCCAAAGTACAACCCTATACTACTATTGATATTGTTAATGCATCATCTCACATTTGAATACTACTGAAACTAATAAAAATTTAATAAAACATTTTAAATACGGAAATGTATAGGTATAACATGTTGTGTTAAATTTTCATTAGGTACATTATATTAATATTCAACTATTAATTTTAGAAGAAAAACTTCAAAAGCCGAATATTCTTTTATAAGTACTTTCAAGAAACACCTATTACTTCATGTAAAAATATATCTATTTAAATTGTAATTACGTCCTTGCACTACGGAATTGAAATATGTTATCTCTTTCATATAATAACATTCGTCAATAGTATATATCAACAATAGACAAATAACACTAACAATTAATTATCATGTATACTAATTAATAATATAATTTATTTATTATATGAGGTTTGTATGTTACACATTCAAACACTATATATATCAGAGTAATCACTATTGAAGATAAAAGATAGATTGTAACAGTTAATTAAACAGTCTATTCATTTAAACTAGAGTACTGCAGTCACTAGACACTAGACATAATAAATTGTCGTCTTCGTGTCTGCGGCGCCCGACGCGGCGTTGGAAGAACCTTGTGATGCTTTTAGTTTGTTATTTGTAAGTTTCTTCAATGTTTTACAGAAGAGTTACCAACTTTGTCAATTAATACTTCAAATTAATGTAGCACTTTCAGGATTGTATATATTTAACTATAAAGTTATTTAAATAAGACTGAAGGCAAAGGAGTAAAATTCAATTTTACTTTAGTTTATTTAGTAGAAGGTCAACATTATCAGTTAGTTTAAAAATGAATTCTAGTGATTGCCAACCCTTTAAGACAGTTTGTTAACGTAACAAATCATTAAAATTTTGAAACTTTATTAAAGTTCTTGTAGTCTTTAAAATTTTACAATAAATTAAACTTTATAAGACTTTATATACGGGATGACGCTGGAAAGACAGTTGACGCTGGAAAGACAGCTGACAGCTGGGAAGACAGCAGAGGGAAAGACAGCCGAGGGCGATGGCCTAGCAAGCCAAGCCAAGGAATGTCGATAAACGCTAAAAATCCAAATAAGAAAAATACCCCTAGGACAGTCCGAGAGCGGGGGCGGAAGAACTGTCCACCGGTTGACAATTACGGCGAAAACGGCGCGATAACGGAACTGAAATGCCCTACGTGCGGGAAAAATTACAAAAGACGAGCCTGGTTTATTAAAGATCTAAAAACACAAAATGGTGCTGAAGTGCGGCAACCGTCGGTAAGATCTTCAGTTTTCACTGCGGATAGAGTTTACCCTCATATATCTCATGGTGAGCCATTGAATGAAAACTACCAGGGGTCCATGACCATCCGGACGCGTCTTAGCATTCCAAATACTAAACAATCGACCTGGAAAGTACATGATCAAAATATAGCGGCCCTGTTAGAGCACCCGGGCTCAAATCAAGTACTCGATGCGCAAGTAGAGACTTTCCAAAATACTATTTACGACTACTTTAATGAGCACTATCCACCTACGAATCGCTATGCTCACAAAAATAAAGAAAACGGTTTTAAATTGAAAATGAGGAGGAAAAAAAGAGACCTTATAAAGAAACTTCGTATAGCCAAAGCCTTAGGCGATAATCAACTTAGTCACCAACTGTCTAGGGCATTGCGATCAATTCTTAAACTTATCCAAGGCATAACAAATCAAATAACAAAAAATCGTGATAGCTTTGATCGGGCAAAACATGAAGTAGACTTTGATAAAAATCCTTTTAAATACTCAAAAAACATTTTCAAAAATCAAAAAGGTAAGCTTCTCTTGACCAACGAGCAAATTTTCGATCATTATAAAAGCACATACGAAGTGCCAGAAAAACAAAGACTATATGGGGATCCCAACGAACACAAACCTGAGACTCCTACTGAAGATTTTCAAGCCAACCCACCAACTTTGGAGGAAATCAATAAAATAATTAAAATGAAACCATCTAAGTCAGCACCAGGTCCGGATGGTATCCCTTATATAGTTTACAAAAAATGTCCGTCGCTCCATAAACATCTTTTAAATATATTCGGTAAAATCTGGTCAAGAAAGCAAATACCGGTATCATTCGGAAAAGCCCTTTTTGTCATCATTCCGAAAAACGACAATGTCAATAACCTAAGGATACTAGACCGATAGCCCTAACAAATACAATTTTCAAAATATTTTTCTCTTTTTTACAAATAAAAATGACGCAATTCATGATTAACAATAGATATTTCAGGCCTAATCACCAGAAAGGGTTTTTGCCCGGAATTTCTGGATGCCTGGAACATAATACGTTAATATCGGAAAGTCTTAAAGATGCTAGAACTAGCGAGAGACAAATTACGGTTTGTTGGATAGACTTAGAGCACGCCTTTGGGTCGGTACGACATGAACTGATGATGTTCGCGCTTAAATGGTATAACTTTCCTACGTTAATTCGCGACATTATTGCATCATATTATTCAAAATTAAAATTCTCCATAATTTTTAATGAAAACCATTCAAAACCACTTAATTATAACGTTGGTTTATTTCAGGGTTGTTGTATTTCTCCTATTATATTTAATATAGTTATTAACATTTTAATAGACAAATTAATTAGAAATGAAAAAAAATGGGGTTATCGGTTTAAGTTCAACAACAAATACACAGAATCCATACTAGCTTTTGCAGATGATCTCGCGATACTGACACGTAATCCGAAACAATGTCAGGTACGTTTAAATGTAGTTGAGGATTTCTGTACGTGGACGGGCGGATTGAGGACAAAACCAAGTAAATGTTTTAGTCTGTGTCTGGGTAGATGGAATACCAAATATACCTCTTACGATCCGGGTCTTATAATAGGCGGTCAGTGCGTTAGGACGGTTACGGAAGCAGCTCCGTTTAAATTTTTAGGTAAAAAAATCGATTACCAAGGCCGTACTCCATCGTTGGATGTAATAGTCGATAGCTTTTTAAATGATCTCAAAAAGGTAGATAACCAACCAATAAGTAACGTCAAAAAAGCTTGGATTTACGATATTTTTTTAACATCACGTCTAAATTGGCCTTTCCTCGTTTATGATATTAATAAAACCCTTTTGTCAAAGTTAGATGCAAGCGTCATAAAGACATTGAAGTTATGGCTCGGGTTAGCGCACTCAGCGGACTCTTCAACCTTATTTAGAGACCGAAACAATTTTGGATTAAAATTAAAGAGACCATCGGAGCTCTACAAACATCTAAGAGTTACCAAAAGACATATCTACGGAAAATCTAAAGATGATACTATAACTTCTGTCCCAAAAGACAAAGTTGCCTCAGAGCTCGAGTCACGAATTCAATTCCATAAAAAAATTATGATAGGTGCTCAAACGAATAAAGTAGGGCTAGGATCAAGTAGGAAAGTTCAAGACATAGACATAACAAAATCTTTTATTCGACAAGACGAAAACGATAATTACCGACTCCACGCGATGAGCCTAAAAATTCAAAACGAATGGGTGACCATAGGAGATTTTTGTATTCCACTAGTTTTGAAGTGGTGCACCTTAATTTATGATTGGTCCCCAGCATTATTAAAATTCTATCTTAATGCATTCCAAATGACTCTCCCAGATCAAAGTAATTTAGTAAGATGGGGCAAAGCCACCGAAAAGTCTTGCAACATCTGTGGGGAGGCAATAGGAACCACGAAACACCTATTAGTAGGGTGTAGGGTACTTCTAGATAAAGGTCAATACTCGCGTCGCCACGACAAGGTATTGGAAATTATACGGGAAGCGGTTAGTCTTTCAGTAGAAAGAGCGCGGAAGGGTATAACAACCACCAAACGATCTATAGAATTCGTAAAAGAAGGCTCCTCCAAAAAATCAAAAGCGAAGCCTTATTCAATATTAGGCGCGGCTCCTGATTGAATTCTCATGATGGACACGTATGAAAAGCATTACAAAATGCAAAATCCCTGGGGATGTTGATCCCCAGGGATTTTGCATTCCCCGGTCTGGATGACGAAACCAACGGTGTTTCGTCATCCAGACCGGACTTGTTTAAATAATAATTAATGTTATTTCATATTTTGGTTGGTTCATAAAAAAATGTATATCCATGCTTGAATCTTCAAATTCGTAGAATATACCTAAATATGGGATTAATTTTGTTGATAAATAAATATCACAAACATGTAAATTTATACTACTCCGCACCACAGCGAGCTTTTATGGACGACTGATCTTGTAGATGCGAATCTAAACAGGGATATCAGCACTGGCACTCTGCTATCTCAGATAAGGCCGTAGAGTGTACGAAATGTATTTTTGTAGGTAAATATATATACGAAAACTACCTTTGCAATGTATTTATGAATGCACACAAAATATAAAGTAGTATGGAGTAAAGAGTATAACTTCTACCGAGTTATACTCTTTCAGAATTCAGTTTTTGTACATCCAACAAAAGTATTAAATTTAATCAGGTTATTGTAATTTAAGAAAATAAACATTGTATCTCAAATGATTGAAAAATACATTTAGCTAATTATAAAAAAATCATTTTTGTACTACAGATGCGTACATAGTTAGCCAAAATCTGGTATAAACTTCTTTACAACTGTTACAAGTAATAGTTAATTAATATTTATTAAAATAGATTATTTCAACTATGAATCAGTTTCGATGGTGTTCGTCCAATAGTTGTGATTCCAGCGCCGCCTATTTAATATCATACTTTCTACGAAATAAGCTCTTCTTAAAATACACTCTCCAGGTAAAAATTCAAACTTGGAGGGCTCCAAACGCGATCTGATTCTTAAACAACTACATCAGAAAGTCAGACGGTTATATCTTTATAGACCAAACGACCAAATATTATAAAAACGTCAATATTTAATATTAATTTGTGAACTATTAATCCATAGAAATCAATTCGATGGGAATATCTAATGAGCAATGAAATATACAATAATGACAAATTTTGAAAAAAACAAAAAAGCGTGCGAGCGATAAGTCACCGCAAGCAGCCCACCATTCAAGCAATCTGGAAAAGAGACGATAACAGCACAAAATGTGTAGTCAACAAGACCTTAAAATTAAACTGACAATCACTTCAAATGTCCAGGATCAGTATTTTGATACTTGGCAAGTCATTCAAGGGAGTGTCCTCATATAATATGATGGATTATGTTTATTTAGTGGTAAACGTACATACATGTATATTTTGGGGATTACGAGAACAAGACTCATTTTACCCTATTCTAAAACCTTCCATTATGGAGTCTCAATTTTTGTTTGGTAAACGTCTATTTTTTCCTGAAAGAGTCCTGCACGGCCGAAGTTCATGTCATCCCTATAGTTGTCATCCGCATATCCTCAAGACTGCATGCTGTTCTGAAAACTGTTTTTTTTTTAATGTCGGATACCCTAACATCGGCTCTTTTTCTAAGCCCAAGAATAACGTTTAAGGATATATTAAACAGATTTTTAAAACATATATTTTAGAAAGTTCTAGATCTCCCTAACAATAATATTTTTATAAAACTAGTTATATCTGAATAATTGTCTACACTTCACTTTTTCAAATTCAAATTCAAAATATCTTTATTCAAGTAGGCATTTACACTCACTTTTGAATCGTCAATTATATTAAATTGGTCAGTATAGTCAGTCTGTGAGTAAACTACCACCAGCTCGGAATGCTGTTCTGCTGAGAAGAGCTGGCCAGAAACTCAACAGTTGCTCTTTTTAAATGAAATTAAACAATGTTTGACTTATACATTATAACATCAACCCTGCAAATGAGTCAATAACCCAAGTTCCATACATTTCGATCATCCAAAAATTCTTGAATTTTATAATAAGATTTATTTAATAATATACTTTTAATTTTAGATTTAAAACTATGAAAAGGAAGATCCAAAATATCTTGTGGAACCTTATTATATATGCGTACACTGAAGTCCATGAAGGATTTGTTAACTTTTTGAAGTCGAAATTTAGGCGTTACGAATAGCCCGTAAGACAAAATACTATGAAAATAACTAAAATAAACTAGTCGAGCCGTATTAACATCTGTTAATTGTCTTACTTTTTTAATTGCAAAGACGGCAGAGCTGAGTTTGCCAGCGAGAGTTGAGAGATGGGGGTTCCACTGGAGCTTTTTATCTTAAGTTATACCTAAGAAAATTGTTGAGTCAGTCAGTTCTAACACTTCATTGTTAAGGCGTAGACTACAATTTTGACATTTGACATTAGGAAGTGTAAATTCCATGCATTTAGTTTTTTTAGTATTTAAGACCAAATTATTAATTTCGAACCAATGAAGAATACGTGACAGAGCACTGTTTACTTCGTCATAATTAGCTTTATTACGATCAACATTGAAAATAAGCGAGGTATCATCAGCAAAAAGTACAATGTCACATAGTCCTTTTACATAAAAGGGCAAATCATTAATATATAGTAAAAATAAAAAGGGGCCAAGAATAGATCCTTGTGGAACACCCATCTTTAGGTGAGAACCAGCCGATTTACAATTATTTACATCAACCGTCTGAACTCTTTGATTTAGGTAAGAGGCAATAAGATCAAGCGCAGCACTACGCACACCATAGTGGTTAAGTTTGCATAGTAATGTTTGATGGTCTACGCAATCAAAGGCTTTAGATAAATCACAAAATACCCCGATTGCATTCTGTGACTTCTCCCATGCGTCGTAAATGTGCTTAAGAAGCGTGGCACCCGCATCAGTTGTTGACTTGCCTTTGGTGAAACCAAATTGTTTACTATGCATGATTTTATTGCTGTAAACGAATTCTGTCATTTGGTTGAGAATAATTTTTTCGAAGATTTTACTTAAGGTAGGCAAAATAGATATTGGCCTATAATTTCCCGGTTCAAGTCTATCGCCGCTTTTAAACAAAGGAACTACTTTACTATTTTTCATTAAATCTGGGAATGTACCGGTTTCAATACATTTGTTAAAAATTAAGGATAATTGGGGAGCAATGTCATTTATAACAGTGGTAAGTAATTTAACTGACATACCCCAGAGATCCCCTGTTTTTTTCATATTTAGGTTTCTAAACGTTTTAACAATTTCATTTGATGAAACAGGTTTTAAAACAAAACATTTGTCACTGACTCTTACGTTATTCGTCAATTCCGCGATTGCATCAAATGGTGAAGAATTTAAATTCCGCGTGACTGTTACAGGAATTTCTTTAAAAAAAGTCTCAAAAGTAGCCGCAACATTTGAATCTGTATTTATATCAATATTATCAATTTTTAGCTTAATAGGTCCATGAACAGCCCTAGTTTTCCCAGAAACACTAGATATAACATCCCACGTTGCTTTTATCTTATCATCAGAGTTTAAAATTTTATTTCTAATATAAATCGACTTGGCATGTACGCAAACGTTTTTAAATATTTTAGAGAAATTTTTAACTTTATTAAAGAACACGGGATCATGATTCCATTGCCTCTCACCATACAAATCATATAATTTTTCTCTACTTTTGTATATTCCCGGGGTAGCCCAATCACTAAATTTAAGTTTTAGGTATTTAGTTATAGTTTTTGGTTGAAAAATATTATTGAATTCTTGTAACAAAAAATCGAAAAATTTATTATATAAATTATTGGGATTGCCATCGCTCATGTCTACTTTATGCAGTTTTTGCGCAACAATATTCTTAAAAGTATTAGTTCGGTTTTTTGTTATCGGTCTGCAAGTAAATTTTTGGGGCTTTTCATTTTCACGATTGATTAATATAGAAAATTTTTCACCACAGTGGTCTGAACTTAAATTTGTCATTATCGTCTTTTCATAAATGTTACAGCGACAGAACACATTATCAATACAAGTCGAGGAAACACTAGTAATGCGAGTAGGTTCAAAAAATACGTTCAATAAGTTAAAAGATTTAAACAAATTTAATAAACGTACACTAGACGAAGTTACTTGTAATATATCTACATTAAAGTCACCGCACACAATCACGGACTTGTTTTTATGACAAAGTTTAGTTAAAATATCCTCCATTATGTTTTCAAATTCATCAAAATCACCAGAGGGAGGTCGGTACACGCATAAAATAATATGTTCATTGAGCTCAATGCAGGATAGTTCAATAATTCGCTCGACAGAGAGCGCCACTATGTCTGATCGAGACTTAAACACTACATCGTTACGAGCTAAGATAAGTGAGCCACCGCGAATAGCTTTCTCTCTACAGAACGAACTTGACAATTTATAATTTTGTACATTTATAATATTGTTATTCTTTAACAACCAGTGCTCTGTAATGCATAATAAACTAATGTTATATTTTTGAACAAACAGTTCCACTTCCGATTCCGATTCATTAAATTATATATATACTTGTTCTGTATGTCCGAATAAGATGATGAATAAGGAAATGTACAAATTACAAATTTACAATTATTCCTATTATGTAATTTTAATATTTTTTCTATATTTTTAATAATTTCAATTTTCTTGACAGACAAACCATCTCCATGTAATAGTACAAAAGTACTGTTTTCAGTCAAGTTAAAATTAATTATTTTGTCTAGATTATGCTGGTAACTGGCTCCAGGTGAGCATATATTATAAACATTATTTAATTTACTACTTAAAAGAGATCCAAAACCTTGACCTAATTGGTCAGAAAAAACAAAGTAATTATGTTTGACAGATACAGTAGAGGACTTATTAATTTTTTAATTTTTTTCCATAATATTTACATTTTTATTATTATTTTCAATATGTATAGCCGAATCACCCAACACCTCAGAGTTTAGTTTTGAAACTACATTTAATTTTTCAGTTAAACAGTTACAATTAACATAATTATTAGTTAAAGATTCAAACCGCTCTAAGTTATAACTACATAAATCAACTAAATTACTGGTAGCTTGAATATGTTCCTTAATTTCATTCTGAGAAGATTCATATTTTTTACTCATAGATTGCAATGAACAAGTTAATTGAGAAATTTCATCCTGTAAGTTTTGGGTGTCTCGCTCATACATTGACCTACTCTCAATCATTTTATTATTATAAATACTAACTTTTTTAATTAACTTTGTGCGTTCCATTTTTAAATCATTTATTTTCTTTGCAGAAAACTTGTTGTTAATGAGTTTATTACATTTTTTTATTAATTTGTTAACCTTTATATACTTTTTTAATTTGTTATGACTTGAAAAGTATATGGGGTGCACAATACTGGACTCATCTTTAGTTAAATCAATTACAGTTGAATTAACATCAATTAAATTTGATTGAGTAGGTTGTGAGTTGCATTCAACCAGCTCCTCATATAAGCTATGGGTATGCTGGCTTTCTACATTTAATTTGCAGGTTTCCAGGTTTGAAATAGATTTCCTAGCCTGCCTCAAATCAGACTCAAGCTCTGAAATGCGATCTAGTGCTCTCTCATGCTCATCGCTGCACTGGTCAAATGCAGTCACTATATTTTTAAGTGATCTCGCTGAGCCACAATATCCAAATAATTGGTATGTAGTTCAGCGAGCTTACCTTTAAGATCAGTATTTTTATTTACAATTTTTTTAATTTCCTCTTCACTGTCCTCTCTTTCCTGCAGTAGCTTCTTGCACAAATCTTTAGGAGATCTTAGTTCGTCTAAAGCTAGTTTCAATTTTTGCTCCAACTCCTTTGCAGAGGTCTTGCGGGTGGCAATTATTCTTTCCATAGTTAAACTTGGGTACAAATAACCACTTAGAATCAATGAGAAAGATAAATACTTATTTTATGTATGTATGTATTTAAAATACTTATTTTATGTATGTATGTGAAGTAAAATAAATGTAATGGTTTTGTATGAGGCTATTGTTTTTGTCTTCAACTTTACTTCCAACTAGTCAAGTAAAGTGAGTCAGTAACGGTGCCTGAGTGTGTGGATGGACGTTACTCACTAAATAATGAGTAGTTTTTAGTTTAATGTATGTGATTTATATTAAAAGTAAAACAAAATACTCCCCGGGATTGAAGAAATTTGAATTCGTCATCCGTTGAGTTGACAGCTCGGTATATTCCTATGTTCTTTCTTAATTAAGCACGAAAACAAAGTACAAACAATAGCACGATAGTAATACTGTACTTTTTATCACTAAATATGATAATTGCACTTAATTAATATACATAAAGTAATTTAATTTAAATAAAAATGTACAGAGAATTTATCTGACGACTAGTTGTCAGTGTTGCCATTAGACCAAGCAACCTAACTAATTTATCCTATTTGTAGAATATGGAGATTAAGCGAATCTACCGATAAAACCTCAATAAATTCATTCAGTAGTTACAATTTGTCCAACATAAGCAAACATCAAAGTCAAAGAACTAATTAAACATTAGAATGTTAGCTTTTATACATGTGGTAGTTTGGTTTTGACTAAAAATAAAGATATAAGTTGGTGATTTGACTAAAACAATTGAATCTCTGTATAGAAGTTTAATTGATAAAATAAATGTAATATTGGATACTGATTTGACTAAGAATAAAGATATATATAAATCGCAGCTCGGTTAAGAGAAGGCATTGTGAAATTAGGAGTACAAGTTGTGTGGTGGTGCTATTGTGATAAAAGTGTAACAGATACTATAAAACGCTGATTGTGTGATTGAGAGACTAAGTTTGTAACAAAATATTATAATCAAGTGTTACACTGATAGTAAAAAGTTAAAATAGTAAACAGTTTAGTGTATTTGTGAGCAGTGCCGGTAAAGTATTTTAAATAATAGAACTACTGTCATTGCTGATTCTTTGCAGTAAGAGAGCTCTAATAAGAGTATAATTGAACGTGCCAAAGAGGTCCATGGAGAATAACCGGCAAGAAAGTCCATAGATATTCCTTTAACTTATCGAAAAGAAAACTTGAATTCTATTTTGCCCCTACATTTAGAAGGGCTTAAAGTATTCGTATTTTAAGCATTCAAAATATTGCTTATTATATAATGCCTAAACTTTGAACCAAAAGTGGCAACAGAAAACACCCCGAAAGTAAGACAGTAAAGCAATATATCAAAATTGTGAACAAGTTAACAATTGCCAGATATCCCTGTCTTCGACGTGGTTCTCAGTACTATTTATATTAATCTTTAGCTATAATTATTTCGTATATTTTAGTAATAAATTTTAGCAACCAAATGTAAAAAAGCCATAATTATTATTTTGTTGTGTTAGTGAGTTTAAACTTCGAAGTTAATTTTTTAAGATTATATCTAGTCTTTACTTTATACTAGCTGTTGCCCATGACTACATCCATGTAGACTATGTATGTACTTGACTGTATAAATATTATTTTTACAGTCTACGTGGACGTAGTCACGGGCAACAGCTAGTAAATAATAAATCATTTAATAAAAGTAGCCTAAATTACTCCTTATTAAATCAGATGTTTGCAACTGGAAGTCGCCTCAAAATGGTTCAACCGTTTCAGATATTAGCGTATATAATCAGACAGACATTCAGACCGACAAAAATGATAAAAACAATTATTTTGGTATATGTACCGTGTACCCATCTATATGCAGTTACTCAAAAGCGATTATTTCAATATTACAAACAGACATTTCAATTTTATTTATTTGTATTTAACAAGTCGTTTGAATAAATGCAAAATTTTTAGAGACGTACGTTATATTTTCTAAAATATAGATTAAGGAAAGAATAAGTATCGCAGAGTCTTTAAAAATAATTTAAGTAACACCCGAGGGTTATGTTATGGCCCAAACAACTCGAACTGATCTCTTTTGTAAAATAAATATTGATTCAACGTCTATCTCTGAACCCCAGAGCAGAATACCGCAAGACATAATACTATAGAAGTATGCAAAGTAAACCGACCTAGTGGCGATATCGGGTAGCACTCTAATTTTCCTAGCAACATTTGCTAAGAAACTAAAACGAATGGTTAATGTATAACATATATGTTTATAATAATTTCTAGGCAAAACAATCAGATTTTTTTAAGCCAGTAGGTTAATTTAAATAACACAGATATACGATTCCCTTTAGGAATCTAACAATTTGTTCTAAATTAAAAATATATACATATTTCAAATTGAATGGCAAGTAAATTATTTAATTAACATTTGAAATAAAATAATAATATATCTACAAAGTTTCGTGTTTACCTTATAGGACTATTGATTATTTAAAGCTAGGTACGGTCGTGCTAGGTAGTCATAACTTTGGTTTTTATTATTCTTTTTGATCATCCCCGTCTTATTGTAGTGTTAGTTTTTGATTATTTCGTTTTTAGGCTTATCTGACGCCATTTTGTTTGTTTTTCATACTAAATTTAATAAATTAATAGTTTTCATTTAATAACTTTTTAAGCTTTCTTCCTAAGATATCCGAGTCCAGGGGCGATATCGAGTACTAAAAGAGGCGCTTCTAACGACGCCCTTCACGCCGACACCGTATCATCCCCTCGGTTATTATCAAGGGTTGAAATTTTTTATTAACTTAGAAAAATCACATTCTGTTAGGAAAAATTTTTTATTTTCGATTCAAGTAGTTTTATTTTATTGTAACAATTTAAAGATAGTTTTTGGGCAAATTTCATTAATACACGACAACCCCGAGGGTTTCATCCCCTAGGAGATATTTGACTTTTTTATCATTAAAAAACAGTTTTTCTTAGAAAAAATTTTCCATTTTCAACATTTTCACTTATAATATTAATCAGTCAGATAGGTATTTGTAAGACGCACAATTCGACACCACTTGCACCCCCCTGACTTCATCCCCTGGGGAGTTATTAGCGAAAAACCGGATTTTTTAGCACTTAAAAGTCTACCTAAGCGATACGAAATTTCGGGGGGCCGTCGCCGAGAACCTCCTCGTGTGCCCGTCTGTTTCCCTTGTTGCTCGGATTCGTCCGGTGGCATCGGAAGCGGTACGGGCCGGTGCTCCCTGGGCAACAACGGTTAATGTGATCCTTCGGGTTTGCATTAGCCGTTGGCTAATACTCGGCTCGGTCGGCCATGGGGGTTGTGCCCGGTTCATGGCTGGCTGGCGGGCAGGCTGCCTTTCGGGGTGGTCTGTCTGCGAGGTGGGCTCGGGCCTTTTGGCCTGGGCACTAAGGGTGGGAGGGCGCAGGCCCTCTCTACCGGGGACAGCAGCGGGGTCGCCCCTGGTACTTCTCTGTGCGCAGAGTGGACTGTGGGGCGGTCCCGTGGTTGTGTGGGGGGTACGTGGCGGTCTCTTTCTTGCTGAGGGGGAGGCCGTTGCGCTGATAGGGTGATGGCCCGGAATAGTCATCGTCAGGTACAATAGCGCTTGACGATGATTAGTCCGGGCGAGGTGGCGGCGGAGCTCTTCCTAGGGAGGGCTTCGTTGGCTGGTCCACGTCCGTTTTCGGACGGGGTCCGGCCCCGGGAGGTTGAGTCGGATCGGGACACCTTCTTCGTTGAGGGAGTCCTGATTTGGCTCGGCCGGCTTGGGTGGAGGGCTGGGGAGCCCTTCGCCATTCAACAAGCCCCGGAGTGGGACGCGCTCAAGTCAACCGGGCGCGTCACTCCATGGAGGTGGTGGCTGCTCACGCGGCCTTCCGTCGGAGCAACGCGGTTGTGTGCGCAAGCGTTCCCGTGGCGCTCCATTACGACGGAGAGGTGTTGACCGTCTGGTTTAGTGAGTAAGAGTCTCACATAACCACTTCCATCTTCCCCAGGATGGGGGTGTGTATCCATGAGGATTCCAGACGTTAAAAAAAAAAAAAAAAAAAAAAAAGCGATACGAAATTTCAATATATTATTATTTAAAGCTAGGTACGGTCGTGCTAGGTAGTCATAACTTTGGTTTTTATTATTCTTTTTGATCATCCCCGTCTTATTGTAGTGTTAGTTTTTGATTATTTCGTTTTTAGGCTTATCTGACGCCATTTTGTTTGTTTTTCATACTAAATTTAATAAATTAATAGTTTTCATTTAATAACTTTTTAAGCTTTCTTCCTAAGATATCCGAGTCCAGGGGCGATATCGAGTACTAAAAGAGGCGCTTCTAACGACGCCCTTCACGCCGACACCGTATCATCCCCTCGGTTATTATCAAGGGTTGAAATTTTTTATTAACTTAGAAAAATCACATTCTGTTAGGAAAAATTTTTTATTTTCGATTCAAGTAGTTTTATTTTATTGTAACAATTTAAAGATAGTTTTTGGGCATATTTCATTAATACACGACAACCCCGAGGGTTTCATCCCCTAGGAGATATTTGACTTTTTTATCATTAAAAAACAGTTTTTCTTAGAAAAAATTTTCCATTTTCAACATTTTCACTTATAATATTAATCAGTCAGATAGGTATTTGTAAGACGCACAATTCGACACCACTTGCACCCCCCTGACTTCATCCCCTGGGGAGTTATTAGCGAAAAACCGGATTTTTTAGCACTTAAAAGTCTACCTAAGCGATACGAAATTTCGGGGCAGTCCCCACAGTGTTTTTGAGTACGTCCTCGTCGTCTGCCCTGGAAATCCCTACTTGGTGCGCGGTAACGCAGTGGCCAGTAGTGGAGCCAAATCTCAAGTGACAATACTGTGTGGAATTGAAGTGAAAAATATGAATAGTGAGGTGAATCCCGTGTCCCCCGGGACTCCGAACGGCCCTTCTCAGGGCCAACCTAACGGCCCTTCTCAGGGCCAACCCAACGGCCCTTCTCAGGGCCCACCCGGTCCTTCAGGACCAGTTGTAGTGCCGCCTAGGAGCGGAACCGTGTCGCCTTTTTTCGTGAGGCCAAGCAGCCTCCGTTCCGGCCTCGAAGAAAGGCCGGAAAAAGAAGACAGCAGCTAAAACAGCGGCCGTGGTCGTCACCATCTCTCAAGAGGCCGCGGCCGCTGGCGAGACTTACGAGTCGGTCTTCTTAAAAGCCCGACAAACGGTCCGCCCGGCCGAGATGGGGATCGAGCGGGTGTCGTGCCGGAAAACCCAGACGGGAGCTCGGATCTTCGAGTTCCCAGGGGCCGACCGGAACCAGCAGGCCGACGCCTTCGCCGCCAAGATGGCGGAGGCTATTTCAAATGTCGCCAAGGTTACGAGGCCGGTTAAGACCTCGTCATTGGTGCTGATGGAGCTAGACGACTCCGTCACTAAGGACGAGGTAGCCGCTGCCGTAGCGGCGGCGGGGGGTTGTGGCGTCGCGGACGTCAGGGCCGGTGAAATCCGGCCGGGCAGCAGGGGTATGGGCCGCGTCCGGCTGCAGTGCCCCGCTGTGGCCGCCGAGGCTGTCCTTAAGAAGGGGCGGCTCCTCATCGGGTTCAGCTCGGCTGTGGTCCGGGCTGCAGAGGAACAGCCGAGGCGCTGCTTCCGGTGCTTCCTGCCCGGGCACGCCCGGCCGTGCTGCCCATCGCCGGTGGACAGGTCCGACCTGTGCTTCAGGTGCGGGCAGCCTGGCCACAAGCAGGCCGCCTGCGCAAAGGACCCCCACTGCGCTGTGTGCTCGACCAGCGGAAGGCCGGCGGGCCACGTCATGGGGGGGGCTAAATGCAATCCCCCCGCCAGGAAGGGCAGGGAGCAGGCCACAGTGCGGCCAGCCTCTGCGGATGCCCAGGTTCCGCTGGGCTCCTCTGACGGTGCGATGTCCCAATAATGTCAGGACCGGGACATCGCACAATAATGCAGATAAACCTCAACCACTGCATAGCGGCACAGGACCTCATGAGTCAGGTGCTAGCTGAGTGGTTGGGGGATCTTGCCGTGGTCGCCGAGCCTTATTTCATTGCAGCCAGCTGGCTGCAAGACAATACCGGAAGGGTGGCCATCGCGCCGCGACCCTCCACGGACTCCCCTCCTCTCTCGCTCATCGAGAGAGGACATGGATACGTGGCCGCCGCGTGGGGAGATGCCGCTCTCTTGGGCGTCTACTTTCCCCCAAGTCGCCCGCGGTTGGAGTTTGAGAGATATCTCCAATCTCTGACCGCGGCGATTGCGCGTATAGGGAGGAGCAAGGTCGCAGTTTTGGGCGATTTAAATGCCAGATCTGCGGCCTGGGGGTGCAAGACAACAAACGCCTGCGGCTCGGCTCTCGAGTCGTGGGTGGCGTCGAACGGGTTGGTGCTCCTCAACAGAGGGACAGTGCAGACGTGCGTGCGGCACAACGGGAGCTCGGTGGTGGATGTTTCGTTCGCCACCCCAGCCCTGGCCGCCGACGTCTGCAGGTGGGAAGTGGACCTGCAGGAGAACCTATCCGACCACAGGTACATTCGGATAGAGCTCTCCACCCAGAGTCCACGGTCGGGGGGGCGGGGAAAACGGTCGTCCCTGCCGCGGTGGGCCCTGACGCGGTTAGACCGCGACGCGGCCAGGGAAGCGGCGATCATCCAAGACTGGTTCGCCCCGCCTGCAAGTCCGAATATGGACGTCGACGCCGCCGCCCTCCGGCTGAGGGAGGCGATGACTGAGGTGTGCGATTCCAGCATGCCTCGGTCCCGCCGGCCGCCTCCCAAGCGCGCGGTCTACTGGTGATCCGCGGAACTCGCCGGCCTCCGGGCGAAATGCGTGGCCGCGAGGAGGTCCCACGTGAGGGCCCGCCGCCGTCGCCAACGCGATGCCGCCAATGCGGACCGCCTCCATACCGCCTATATGGAGGCCCGGCACGTCCTCAAAGTGGCAATCCTGGAGGCCAAAAAGGCGGCGAGGGAGGAGATGCTAGGGGGGCTCGATAAAGATCCCTGGGGCAGGCCGTATCATGCGGCACGCAATAAGCTGCGACCGATCGGCCCCCCCGTCGTCGAGTCCCTCGAGCCGGCGCTCCTGTCGGAGGTAGTCCGGGGGCTGTTCCCGGACCGATCGGCGGAGTTCGTCCCTCCTCGGATGGCTCTGCCTCGGCGGGTGGGCCCTCCGGCCGACACCGGTTTCGCCCCGGTGTCGGAGGAGGAGTTTTCCTCGGCGGCGCTTCGCCTCCGAGGAAAGAAGACGGCGCCGGGGCCTGACGGGGTGCCGGCGCGGGTGGTGGCGATAACCACCGGCCACATGGAGCGACACTTCCGGGACCTCTTCGACCGCTGCTTCATGTCTGGGAGGTTCCCAAGGGTGTGGAAGGAGGGCGTTTTGTGCCTCCTCCGGAAGCCGGGGCGGCCGGTGGACTCACCGGCCGGATATCGGCCGGTCGTCCTCTTGGACGACGCGGCCAAGCTATTTGAGGCCGTTATAGCGGCACGGCTCAGGGAGCACCTGAGGGGGACCGGCCCGGACTTATCCGGGGCCCAGTACGGGTTTCGGGCGGGTCGGTCCACGATAGACGCGCTCCAGGAGCTGAAGCGCGTCACACAGGAGGCGGTGGCGGCGGGGGATGGCGTGTTGGCTGTGTCGTTTGACATCGCCAATGCCTTCAACACCATCCCCCACGCCACAATTACTGAGGCACTCCGATACAATGGGGTGCCTCCATATTTGCGGGCCCTGCTGGCGGACTACCTCCATGAGAGGGAAGTCCTGTTCGTCGGCGGGGACGGCCGCATGAGGCGGCATAGGGTGCAGTTGGGTGTTCCGCAGGGGTCGGTCCTGGGACCACTCCTGTGGAACGTCGGCTTCGACTGGCTCCTCCGGGGCGCCCTCCCCGATGGAGTGGGTGTCATTTGCTATGCGGATGACACCCTTCTCACGGCGCGGGGGAGAACATTCGGGGAGGCAGCCACCCGGGCGTCAAATGGGGGGACCCTGGTTGCCGATCGGATCCGGCAACTGGGGTTGAAAGTGGCGCTACCCAAGACCGAGGCCCTATATTTTCATGGGCCGCGGCGGGGTGCGCCACCTGACGCTCATATCATGGTGGGCGTCGAGAGGGTGCGGGTGAGTGCCACGATGAGGTACCTGGGCCTCACCTTGGACGGGCGGTGGAAGTTCCGAGAACATTTTCGTGAACTTTCACCGCGCCTCCTTAAGGCGGCGAGGAGCCTAAATTGGCTCCTCCCGAACGTGGGAGGGCCAGCCACAGCATGCCGGCGCCTCTATGCCGGCGTGCTGAAGAGCATGGCCCTCTACGGCTCCCCCATATGGGCGGACGCCCAGGGGGGGTACAATAAGGCGCACCTGCGCAGGCCCCAACGGGCCATCGCACAAAGAGTGGCGCGGGCTTACGCGACGGTTAGCCATGGTGCGGCTTGTGCCATGGCGGGAACTCCACCATGGCACTTGGAGGCCGAGGTGCTATCCGCCGTCTATCACTGGACGGCGGACAAGAGGGCGCGGGGAGAGCGCCCCGCACCGGAGGAGAGGGCCGCCGTCCGGCTGGCGGCCCGCGAGAACATTCTCCGCCAATGGATGGCGGAGATGGCCGAAGCCAAATTTGGACGGTGGACTCTGGACGCCATCGGTCCAGTCATGGAGGCATGGACCGAACGGAGGCACGGGTTCCTCACGTACCGGTTGTCGCAGGTACTTTCCGGGCATGGTTGCTTTGCGAAGTTCCTGCACCGGATAAAACGTGAGGAGACCCCGGCGTGCCACCACTGTGGCGCGATTGCTGATTCGGCGCAGCACACCCTGGTCGAGTGTCCGGCCTGGGTGGAGCAGCGCCGACGACTCCAGGCGTCCGTAGGCCCGGACCTAACGCTGCCTGCGGTCGTCACTGCGATGTTGGGCAGCGAGGAGGTCTGGGTGGAAGTGGCTTCCTTCTGCGAGGACGTAATGTCGCGGAAGGAAGAGGCGGAGCGGGCGCGCATGGACGATCCCCTTGCGCCCCCGCACCGCAGACGTCGAAGGGGCCGGAGAAGACGACAATTCGAACTTCTCCAGCCTGGTGGTGGCCAGTGGGCAGGGGGTGTGGGGACACTCCCGCCCACATTGAACATGGCACCATCCGCGTCGGGTGGGAACGACCGGGCGCTCCTGGTCGCTCCCACAGGCCCCCCCACTCAGCTAGGGGGGCAGGTGGGGTCCGTCGTGTAATAGACGGGCCGTCGCCGGCGGGGTCGTGGATGAAGGGCTAGCCGTACCCACGACTCCGCCAATAAGGCGAGGAAGGAGCGCCGCGGGGTTTTTAGTGGGTACACCGTTTTCGGGAGTCCCACACACGCCCCTCGCTTCCCCCGCGAGGGGTACGGTGCGTAAGGCATTTTCCCCGCGGAAACAAAAAAAAAAAAAAAAAAAAAAAAGCGATACGAAATTTCAATATATTATTATTTAAAGCTAGGTACGGTCGTGCTAGGTAGTCATAACTTTGGTTTTTATTATTCTTTTTGATCATCCCCGTCTTATTGTAGTGTTAGTTTTTGATTATTTCGTTTTTAGGCTTATCTGACGCCATTTTGTTTGTTTTTCATACTAAATTTAATAAATTAATAGTTTTCATTTAATAACTTTTTAAGCTTTCTTCCTAAGATATCCGAGTCCAGGGGCGATATCGAGTACTAAAAGAGGCGCTTCTAACGACGCCCTTCACGCCGACACCGTATCATCCCCTCGGTTATTATCAAGGGTTGAAATTTTTTATTAACTTAGAAAAATCACATTCTGTTAGGAAAAATTTTTTATTTTCGATTCAAGTAGTTTTATTTTATTGTAACAATTTAAAGATAGTTTTTGGGCATATTTCATTAATACACGACAACCCCGAGGGTTTCATCCCCTAGGAGATATTTGACTTTTTTATCATTAAAAAACAGTTTTTCTTAGAAAAAATTTTCCATTTTCAACATTTTCACTTATAATATTAATCAGTCAGATAGGTATTTGTAAGACGCACAATTCGACACCACTTGCACCCCCCTGACTTCATCCCCTGGGGAGTTATTAGCGAAAAACCGGATTTTTTAGCACTTAAAAGTCTACCTAAGCGATACGAAATTTCAATATATTATTATTTAAAGCTAGGTACGGTCGTGCTAGGTAGTCATAACTTTGGTTTTTATTATTCTTTTTGATCATCCCCGTCTTATTGTAGTGTTAGTTTTTGATTATTTCGTTTTTAGGCTTATCTGACGCCATTTTGTTTGTTTTTCATACTAAATTTAATAAATTAATAGTTTTCATTTAATAACTTTTTAAGCTTTCTTCCTAAGATATCCGAGTCCAGGGGCGATATCGAGTACTAAAAGAGGCGCTTCTAACGACGCCCTTCACGCCGACACCGTATCATCCCCTCGGTTATTATCAAGGGTTGAAATTTTTTATTAACTTAGAAAAATCACATTCTGTTAGGAAAAAATTTTTATTTTCGATTCAAGTAGTTTTATTTTATTGTAACAATTTAAAGATAGTTTTTGGGCATATTTCATTAATACACGACAACCCCGAGGGTTTCATCCCCTAGGAGATATTTGACTTTTTTATCATTAAAAAACAGTTTTTCTTAGAAAAAATTTTCCATTTTCAACATTTTCACTTATAATATTAATCAGTCAGATAGGTATTTGTAAGACGCATAATTCGACACCACTTGCACCCCCCTGACTTCATCCCCTGGGGAGTTATTAGCGAAAAACCGGATTTTTTAGCACTTAAAAGTCTACCTAAGCGATACGAAATTTCAATATATTATTATTTAAAGCTAGGTACGGTCGTGCTAGGTAGTCATAACTTTGGTTTTTATTATTCTTTTTGATCATCCCCGTCTTATTGTAGTGTTAGTTTTTGATTATTTCGTTTTTAGGCTTATCTGACGCCATTTTGTTTGTTTTTCATACTAAATTTAATAAATTAATAGTTTTCATTTAATAACTTTTTAAGCTTTCTTCCTAAGATATCCGAGTCCAGGGGCGATATCGAGTACTAAAAGAGGCGCTTCTAACGACGCCCTTCACGCCGACACCGTATCATCCCCTCGGTTATTATCAAGGGTTGAAATTTTTTATTAACTTAGAAAAATCACATTCTGTTAGGAAAAATTTTTTATTTTCGATTCAAGTAGTTTTATTTTATTGTAACAATTTAAAGATAGTTTTTGGGCATATTTCATTAATACACGACAACCCCGAGGGTTTCATCCCCTAGGAGATATTTGACTTTTTTATCATTAAAAAACAGTTTTTCTTAGAAAAAATTTTCCATTTTCAACATTTTCACTTATAATATTAATCAGTCAGATAGGTATTTGTAAGACGCACAATTCGACACCACTTGCACCCCCCTGACTTCATCCCCTGGGGAGTTATTAGCGAAAAACCGGATTTTTTAGCACTTAAAAGTCTACCTAAGCGATACGAAATTTCAATATATTATTATTTAAAGCTAGGTACGGTCGTGCTAGGTAGTCATAACTTTGGTTTTTATTATTCTTTTTGATCATCCCCGTCTTATTGTAGTGTTAGTTTTTGATTATTTCGTTTTTAGGCTTATCTGACGCCATTTTGTTTGTTTTTCATACTAAATTTAATAAATTAATAGTTTTCATTTAATAACTTTTTAAGCTTTCTTCCTAAGATATCCGAGTCCAGGGGCGATATCGAGTACTAAAAGAGGCGCTTCTAACGACGCCCTTCACGCCGACACCGTATCATCCCCTCGGTTATTATCAAGGGTTGAAATTTTTTATTAACTTAGAAAAATCACATTCTGTTAGGAAAAATTTTTTATTTTCGATTCAAGTAGTTTTATTTTATTGTAACAATTTAAAGATAGTTTTTGGGCATATTTCATTAATACACGACAACCCCGAGGGTTTCATCCCCTAGGAGATATTTGACTTTTTTATCATTAAAAAACAGTTTTTCTTAGAAAAAAATTTCCATTTTCAACATTTTCACTTATAATATTAATTAGTCAGATAGGTATTTGTAAGACGCACAATTCGACACCACTTGCACCCCCCTGACTTCATCCCCTGGGGAGTTATTAGCGAAAAACCGGATTTTTTAGCACTTAAAAGTCTACCTAAGCGATACGAAATTTCAATATATTATTATTTAAAGCTAGGTACGGTCGTGCTAGGTAGTCATAACTTTGGTTTTTATTATTCTTTTTGATCATCCCCGTCTTATTGTAGTGTTAGTTTTTTTGATTATTTCGTTTTTAGGCTTATCTGACGCCATTTTGTTTGTTTTTCATACTAAATTTAATAAATTAATAGTTTTCATTTAATAACTTTTTAAGCTTTCTTCCTAAGATATCCGAGTCCAGGGGCGATATCGAGTACTAAAAGAGGCGCTTCTAACGACGCCCTTCACGCCGACACCGTATCATCCCCTCGGTTATTATCAAGGGTTGAAATTTTTTATTAACTTAGAAAAATCACATTCTGTTAGGAAAATTTTTTTATTTTCGATTCAAGTAGTTTTATTTTATTGTAACAATTTAAAGATAGTTTTTGGGCATATTTCATTAATACACGACAACCCCGAGGGTTTCATCCCCTAGGAGATATTTGACTTTTTTATCATTAAAAAACAGTTTTTCTTAGAAAAAATTTTCCATTTTCAACATTTTCACTTATAATATTAATCAGTCAGATAGGTATTTGTAAGACGCACAATTCGACACCACTTGCACCCCCCTGACTTCATCCCCTGGGGAGTTATTAGCGAAAAACCGGATTTTTTAGCACTTAAAAGTCTACCTAAGCGATACGAAATTTGGGGCAGTCCCCACAGTGTTTTTGAGTACGTCCTCGTCGTCTGCCCTGGAAATCCCTACTTGGTGCGCGGTAACGCAGTGGCCAGTAGTGGAGCCAAATCTCAAGTGACAATACTGTGTGGAATAGGAGTGAATAATATGAATAGTGAGGTGAATCCCGTGTCCCCCGGGACTCAGCACGGCCCTTTTCAGGGCCAACCTAACGGCCCTTCTCAGGGCCAACCTAACGGCCCTTCTCAGGGCCAACCTAACGGCCCTTCTCAGGGCCCACCCGGTCCTTCAGGACCAGTTGTAGTGCCGCCTAGGAGCGGAAACGTGTCGCCTTTTTTCGTGAGGCCAAGCGACCTCACGGAAGAGGAGATGACGGACTCGACGGTGGCCAGCGACGTGTCAAATACGTACACGCGCAAACGCCTGCGGGCTCGTGTGTCCGGGTCGTCGAGCACTTCTACGATCAAGGAGGCAAAGTCTAAGCGCGGCTGCGGCCGTGGTAGCGGGCGCACCCAGGCAGTAGGCCGTCGTGCCGTGTCGACGTCATCTGACCCAGCTGCGGCCAGAGAAAAACAGCAGGAGGCCGAAATATTGGCTAAAGGCGTAAAGCACGCCAAAGAGGCGCGCGCCAGGTTTTTGGCGGCTAGGAATACCCCAGCCGCCAAAATGGAAATGGAGAGGATGGCCTACCTCTTAAGCAAACAGGCTCAGGTGGAGGTGGACACGATTATAACCGTGGCCACCCAATCATCGAAGCTGCCGAAGGCATGCCAGACGGCCTTAAAGGCGTCGGCGGTAGCGCTTCGAGAGATTGTGGCGGAGGCCATGAACCGGAGCGCCTCTGAGGAGGTCCAGCGACTTGAGGCACAAGTCACTAGCCAGAGCCTCGAGATCGCGGCCCTCCGGGAGGAAATAAAAGGGCTCCGCCAGCCCCAGAAGGGGAAGGCGACGACGTCGCAGGAGCTGCGGGAGGCGCTGCGCGAGATCGCGCAGGAGGAGCGCGCCTTCACTCGCGCCTGCCTAGCGGCGTTGGAGGACCGCCTCCTCCCGGCAAAGACCGTTCGGCCGCCGCTTGCGGCTGACAGGCGCTCTGAGGCGCCGACCTCGGTGCCGGCCCCAACGCCTGCTCCAACTTTCGCCGCTACGGCGGCAAAAAAGAAGAAAGGGGCCAAAAAGCAGGCCACTCCCACGGTTGCTTCGGCTCCCGTCCCGACAGTCCCGGTCGCTGGGCCGTCCGGTGTTGAGCCGATGGAGATCGGGTTGCCCTCGCAAGAGGACCCGATGCTGCCCTCGGCCACCGCGGCCAACGAGTGGACGGAAGTTAAAAAGAAGGGGAAGAAGAAGAAGGCGCCTCAGCCGTCTTCTTCCTCAGCGGCGCACAAGGGGCCTGCCAATAAGGCAGCCTCCGTTCCGGCCTCGAAGAAAGGCCGGAAAAAGAAGACGGCAGCGAAAACAGCGGCCGTGGTCGTCACCATCTCCCAAGAGGCCGCGGCCGCTGGCGAGACTTACGAGTCGGTCTTCTTAAAAGCCCGACAAACGGTCCGCCCGGCCGAGATGGGGATCGAGCGGGTGTCGTGCCGGAAAACCCAGACGGGAGCTCGGATCTTCGAGTTCCCAGGGGCCGACCGGAACCAGCAGGCCGACGCCTTCGCCGCCAAGATGGCGGAGGCTATGTCAAATGTCGCCAAGGTGACGAGACCTGTTAAGACCTCGTCCTTGGTGCTGATGGAGCTGGATGACTCCGTCACTAAGGACGAGGTAGCCGCCGCCGTAGCGGCGGCGGGGGGTTGTGGCGTCGCGGACGTCAGGGCTGGTGAAATCCGGCCGGGCAGCAGGGGTATGGGCCGCGTCCGGCTGCAGTGCCCCGCTGTGGCCGCCGAGGCCGTCCTTAAGAAGGGGCGGCTCCTCATCGGGTTCAGCTCGGCTGTGGTCCGGGCTGCAGAGGAACCGCCGAGGCGCTGCTTCCGGTGCTTCCTGCCCGGGCACGCCCGGCCGTGCTGTCCATCGCCGGTGGACAGGTCCGACCTGTGCTTCAGGTGCGGGCAGCCTGGCCACAAGCAGGCCGCCTGCGCAAAGGACCCCCACTGCGCTGTGTGCTCGACCAGCGGAAGGACGGCGGGCCACGTCATGGGGGGGGCTAAATGCAACCCTCCCGCCAGGAAGGGCAGGGAGCAGGCCACAGTGCGGCCAGCCCTTGCGGATGCTCAGGTTCCACCGGGCTCCTCTGACGGTGCGATGACCCAATAATGTCAGGACCGGGACATCGCACAATAATGCAGATTAACCTCAACCACTGCATAGCGGCACAGGACCTCATGAGTCAGGTGCTAGCTGAGTGGTTGGGGGATCTTGCCGTGGTCGCCGAGCCTTATTACATTGCAGCCAGCTGGCTGCAAGACAATACTGGAAGGGTGGCCATCGCGCCGCGACCCTCCACGGACTCCCCTCCCCTCTCGCTCATCGAGAGAGGACATGGATACGTGGCCGCCGCGTGGGGAGATGCCGCTCTCTTGGGCGTCTACTTTCCCCCAAGTCGCCCGCGGTTGGAGTTTGAGAGATATCTCCAATCTCTGACCGCGGCGATTGCGCGTATAGGGAGGAGCAAGGTCGCAGTTTTGGGCGATTTAAATGCCAGATCTGCGGCCTGGGGGTGCAAGACAACAAACGCCTGTGGCTCGGCTCTCGAGTCGTGGGTGGCGTCGAACGGGTTGGTGCTCCTCAACAGGGGGACAGTGCAGACGTGCGTGCGGCACAACGGGAGCTCGGTGGTGGACGTTTCGTTCGCCACCCCAGCCCTGGCCGCCGACGTCTGCAGGTGGGAAGTGGACCTGCAGGAGAATCTATCCGACCACAGGTACATTCGGATAGAGTTCTCCACCAGGAGTCCACGGTCGGGGGGGCTGGGAAAACGATCGTCCTTGCCGCGGTGGGCCCTGACGCGGTTAGACCGCGACGCGGCCAGAGAAGCGGCGATCATCCAGGACTGGTTCGCTCCGCCTGCAAGTCCGAATATGGACGTCGACGCCGCCGCCCTCCGGCTGAGGGAGGCGATGACTGAGGTGTGCGATTACAGCATGCCACGGTCCCGTCGGCCGCCTCCCAAGCGCGCGGTCTACTGGTGGTCTGCGGAACTCGCCGGCCTCCGGGCGAAATGCGTGGCCGCGAGGAGGTCCCATGTGAGGGCCCGCCGCCGTCGCCAACGCGATGCCGCCAATGCGGACCGCCTCCATACCGCCTATATGGAGGCCCGCCACGTCCTCAAAGTGGCAATCCTGGAGGCCAAAAAGGCGGCGAGGGAAGAGATGTTAGGGGGGCTCGACAAAGATCCCTGGGGCAGGCCGTATCATGCGGCACGCAATAAGCTGCGACCGATCGGCCCCCCCGTCGTCGAGTCCCTCGAGCCGGCGCTCCTGTCGGAGGTAGTCCGAGGGCTGTTCCCGGACCGATCGGAGGAGTTCGTCCCTCCTCGGATGGCTCCGCCTCGGCGGGTGGGCCCTCCGGCCGACACCGGTTTCGCCCCGGTGTCGGAGGAGGAGTTTTCCTCGGCGGCGCTCCGCCTTCGAGGAAAGAAGACGGCGCCGGGGCCTGACGGGGTGCCGGCGCGGGTGGTGGCGATAACCACCGGCCACATGGAGCGACACTTCCGGGACCTCTTCGACCGCTGCTTCACGTCTGGGAGGTTCCCAAGAGTGTGGAAGGAGGGGGTTTTGTGTCTCCTCCGGAAGCCGGGGCGGCCGGTGGATTCTCCTGCCGGATATCGGCCGGTCGTCCTCTTGGACGACGCGGCCAAGCTCCTTGAGTCCGTGATAGCAGCACGGCTCAGGGAGCACCTGAGGGGGACCGGCCCGGACTTATCCGGGGCCCAGTACGGGTTTCGGGCGGGTCGGTCCACGATAGACGCGCTCCAGGAGCTGAAGCGCGTCACACAGGAGGCGGTGGCGGCTGGGGATGGCGTGTTGGCTGTGTCGTTTGACATCGCCAATGCTTTCAACACCATCCCCCACGCCACAATTAATGAGGCACTCAAATATAATAGGGTGCCTCCATATTTGCGGGCCCTGCTGGCGGACTACCTCCGGGAGAGGGAAGTCCTGTTCGTCGGCGGGGACGGCCGCATAAGGCGGCATAGGGTGCAGTTGGGTGTTCCGCAGGGGTCGGTCCTTGGACCACTCCTGTGGAACGTCGGCTTCGACTGGCTCCTCCGGGGCGCCCTCCCCGATGGAGTGGGTGTCATTTGCTATGCGGATGACACCCTTCTCACGGCGCGGGGGAGAACATTCGAGGAGGCAGCCACCCGGGCGTCAAATGGGGGGACCCTGGTTGCCGATCGGATCCGGCAACTGGGGTTGAAAGTGGCGCTACCCAAAACCGAGGCCCTATATTTTCATGGGCCGCGGCGGGGTGCGCCACCTGACGCCCATATCGTGGTGGGTATCGAGAGGGTGCAGGTGAGTGCCACGATGAGATATCTGGGCCTCACCCTGGACGGGCGGTGGAAGTTCCGAGAACACTTTCGTGAACTTTCACCGCGCCTCCTAAAGGCGGCGAGGAGCCTAAATTGGCTCCTCCCGAACGTGGGAGGGCCAGCCACAGCATGCCGGCGCCTCTATGCCGGCGTGCTGAAAAGCATGGCCCTGTACGGCTCCCCTATATGGGCGGACGCCCTGGCAGGGTACAACCAGGTTCACCTGCGTAGGCCCCAACGGGCCATCGCACAAAGAGTGGCGCGGGCTTACGCGACGGTTAGCCATGGTGCGGCTTGTGCCATGGCGGGAACTCCACCATGGCACTTGGAGGCCGAGGTGCTATCCGCCGTCTATCACTGGACGGCGGACAAGAGGGCGCGGGGAGAGCGCCCCGCACCGGAGGAGAGGGCCGCCGTCCGGCTGGCGGCCCGCGAGAACATTCTCCGCCAATGGATGGCGGAGATGGCCGAAGCCAAATTTGGACGGTGGACTCTGGACGCCCTCGGTCCAGTCATGGAGGCATGGACCGAACGGAGGCACGGGTTCCTCACGTACCGGTTGTCGCAGGTACTTTCCGGGCATGGTTGCTTTGCGAAGTTCCTGCACCGGATAAAACGTGAGGAGACCCCGGTGTGCCACCACTGTGGCGCGATTGCTGATTCGGCGCAGCACACCCTGGTCGAGTGTCCGGCCTGGGTGGAGCAGCGCCGACGACTCCAGGAGTCGGTAGGCCCGGACCTAACGCTGCCTGCGGTAGTTACTGCCATGTTAGGCAGCGAAGAGGTCTGGGTGGAGGTGGCCTCCTTCTGTGAGGAGGTCATGTCGCGGAAGGAAGAGGCGGAGCGGGCGCGCATGGACGATCCCCTTGCGCCCCCGCACCGCAGACGTCGAAGGGGCCGGAGAAGACGGCAATTCGAACTTCTCCAGCCTGGTGGTGGCCAGTGGGCAGGGGGTGTGGGGACACTCCCGCCCACATTGAACATGGCACCACCCGCGTCGGGTGGGAACGACCGGGCGCTCCTGGTCGCTCCCACAGGCCCCCCCACTCAGCTAGGGGGGCAGGTGGGGTCCGTCGTGTAAAAGACGGGCCATCGCCGGCGGGGTCGTGGATGAAGGGCTAGCCGTACCCACGATTCCGCCAATAAGGCGAGGAAGGAGCGCCGCGGGGTTTTTAGTGGGTACACCGTTTACGGGAGTCCCACACACGCCCCTCGCATCCCCCGCGAGGGGTACGGTGCGTAAGGCATTTTCCCCGCGGAAACAAAAAAAAAAAAAAAAAAAAAAAAAAAGCGATACGAAATTTCAATATATTATTATTTAAAGCTAGGTACGGTCGTGCTAGGTAGTCATAACTTTGGTTTTTATTATTCTTTTTGATCATCCCCGTCTTATTGTAGTGTTAGTTTTTGATTATTTCGTTTTTAGGCTTATCTGACGCCATTTTGTTTGTTTTTCATACTAAATTTAATAAATTAATAGTTTTCATTTAATAACTTTTTAAGCTTTCTTCCTAAGATATCCGAGTCCAGGGGCGATATCGAGTACTAAAAGAGGCGCTTCTAACGACGCCCTTCACGCCGACACCGTATCATCCCCTCGGTTATTATCAAGGGTTGAAATTTTTTATTAACTTAGAAAAATCACATTCTGTTAGGAAAAATTTTTTATTTTCGATTCAAGTAGTTTTATTTTATTGTAACAATTTAAAGATAGTTTTTGGGCATATTTCATTAATACACGACAACCCCGAGGGTTTCATCCCCTAGGAGATATTTGACTTTTTTATCATTAAAAAACAGTTTTTCTTAGAAAAAAATTTCCATTTTCAACATTTTCACTTATAATATTAATCAGTCAGATAGGTATTTGTAAGACGCACAATTCGACACCACTTGCACCCCCCTGACTTCATCCCCTGGGGAGTTATTAGCGAAAAACCGGATTTTTTAGCACTTAAAAGTCTACCTAAGCGATACGAAATTTCAATATATTATTATTTAAAGCTAGGTACGGTCGTGCTAGGTAGTCATAACTTTGGTTTTTATTATTCTTTTTGATCATCCCCGTCTTATTGTAGTGTTAGTTTTTGATTATTTCGTTTTTAGGCTTATCTGACGCCATTTTGTTTGTTTTTCATACTAAATTTAATAAATTAATAGTTTTCATTTAATAACTTTTTAAGCTTTCTTCCTAAGATATCCGAGTCCAGGGGCGATATCGAGTACTAAAAGAGGCGCTTCTAACGACGCCCTTTACGCCGACACCGTATCATCCCCTCGGTTATTATCAAGGGTTGAAATTTTTTATTAACTTAGAAAAATCACATTCTGTTAGGAAAAATTTTTTATTTTCGATTCAAGTAGTTTTATTTTATTGTAACAATTTAAAGATAGTTTTTGGGCATATTTCATTAATACACGACAACCCCGAGGGTTTCATCCCCTAGGAGATATTTGACTTTTTTATCATTAAAAAACAGTTTTTCTTAGAAAAAAATTTCCATTTTCAACATTTTCACTTATAATATTAATCAGTCAGATAGGTATTTGTAAGACGCACAATTCGACACCACTTGCACCCCCCTGACTTCATCCCCTGGGGAGTTATTAGCGAAAAACCGGATTTAAATTAAGGAAAATGAAAGGCTGATAAAAGAAAACGGAAGAGTAATGTTGGAACTAAAAGAAAGAATAGAGAAACAAGATCAGAGAGAGAAAGAGAGAGAAAATAACAAAGAAATTACATACGCAGGGGTTGTTGCGAACAGACCAGATAAACAGGTTTCGGACCGGAGGACGCTGCATTCGGTAGTAATCACGTCAAAGGACGAAAAAGAAACTGGAGAGCAAGTAATGGAGCGACTTAGAAAGGTAGCTAGCAGAGATGATGGATGGGTGAAAGTGGAGAAAGTAAGAAAGGCGAAAGATAGGAGGGTCATAATAGGATATAAGACAGAAGAAGAAAGAAAGAGGGCGCAGAAAAGACTGGAGGAACAAGATAAGAGCCTGCAAATTGAAGAGGTCAAGAATAAGGATCCCCTTCTTATTCTCTATAGCGTCCTGAGAACACATAAAGACGAAGACTTGCTCAAGGCCATAAGAACCAGAAACCGCGAAGTGGTCTCAGACCTAGATCCGGGGCAGGACAGAATGTCAGTGCTCTACCGGAGAAGTGCACGTAACCCTCACATATGCCACGTCGTGCTCAGGGTCTCTCCGGCCATTTGGACCCGCGCCGTAGGAATGGGGAGGTTGCACATCGATCTGCAACCCATTAGGGTAGCAGACCAATCACCCTTGGTGCAGTGCTCCCTATGTCTGGGATATGGCCACACCAAAAAATTCTGCGTTACGACTGAACCTGTATGCAGCCACTGCGGGGGCCTCCACATGAGAGCGGAGTGCCCAGAATACGCGATTGGCGCAGAGCCCAGTTGCTGCAATTGCCAAAGAGAGAAACTGAGCAATGCGTGTCATGGTGCCCTCAGCGACTTGTGCCCGGTAAGAGCTAAATGGGACAAGATAGCAAGGTCAACTACCCAATACCGGTGTTAAGGTCCCCTTGAGGGATAGACCCCCATACAGAGTGCTGCAGATAAACCTCCAGAAAAAGAAGCTGGCCACCGAAGAACTCCTGCTTGAAGCCTCCAAGCGTAAGGCAGCAATTGCTTTGTTGCAGGAGCCCTATGTGGGATCACTAGGCAGAATGAAGGGATACCAGGGCGTAAGGGTCTTTCAGAACACTGGACCAGGAGAAGGGACGGTCAAGGCAGCGATCGTGGTGTTCGATCACCAGCTAGACGTAGTCCAGTACCCGAAACTCACCACCAACAACATCGTGGTGGTGGGGATCCGAACCAGTGCCTGGAAGATCACGCTGGTGTCCTTTTATTTCGAGCCGAGGGAGTCTCTTGGCCCATACCTGCAACAGCTAAAAAGAGTCACGCATGAGACGAGATCCCAGCGCACAGTTTTTGGAGGGGACTCAAACTCTAAAAGTACCTGGTGGGGTAGTGGCGTTGAGGACAGCAGAGGCGAGAGATTTCGGGGGGTTCTTCAGGAAATGGACCTGCAAATCCTGAACAGCGGACACATTCCTACCTTCGATACGATAAGGGGTGGAGTGCGATACAGCAGCCACGTGGATATCACGGCATGCACGGGCGATATGCTCACCCTTATCGATTCTTGGAAAGTCGAGGAGGGATTTGTCAGCTCCGACCACAACGGCATTGCATTTAACATAAATTTGGACAGAGCGGGGGGCACTAGAATAGAACGCACGACTAGAATCTACAAGACAAAAAAAGCTAGATGGGGGGAATTTAAAGAAAAAATGGCTAATCTACTTTGCGACCGAAATTTTAACCCAAAACACATTGATAACATTTTAGAACTAGAGCAAGCAAGTAGAGAATATAGTGAAATAATAAAATTAACATGCGATGAAACACTAATAAAATGTAAAAAGAGAGAAACACTTGCAATGCCGTGGTGGTCGGAGAAGCTCGCAGGGTTAAGGAGAGAAGTAAACACAAAAAGGCGTAGAATTAGGAACGCAGCACCGGTTCGTAGAGAGTGGGTAGTTGCACAGTACATAGAACAGAAGGAGATGTATGAAAGTGAAGTAAGAAAGGCACAAGTTGATAGTTGGAGGAAATTCTGTAGCAAAGAAAGCAAAGAAGGACTTTGGGAGGGAATATACAGGGTGATAGGACGGGCCACAGTAAGAGAAGAAGACCAGCTACTCATCCACCAAGGCGACCACTTGGATGCTAAGGGTTCGACACAACTGCTCGCCGAAACCTTTTACCCGAAGGACGACCAAAGTACAGACGATGAAGGACATCGCTGTATTCGAAGGAAGGCAAAGGAAGTGGAAGAAATAGAAGACCATCATAATGATGACCCACCCTTTACTGAAAGCGAAATGATCGATGCCCTCTCGAAATTTAACAGCAAAAAAGCCCCGGGAGCCGACGGATTCACTGCCGACATCTGTACCCATGCCATTGAAGTTAACCCCTCACTCTTCCTGGAACTGCTTAATCAGTGCCTCCGCCACGGCCATTTTCCAAAGATATGGAAGGAGGCCGTGGTGGTGGTGCTGAAGAAGCCAGGAAAGGAATCCTACTCCGTTCCAAAATCTTACAGGCCCATTGGGCTACTACCTGTCCTGGGGAAGTTGTTCGAGAGGATGCTTGTCAATCGTCTCAGATTCTACCTATTGCCAAGTATGAGTACTCGCCAGTACGGCTTCATGCCGCAAAGGAGCACCGAAGACGCCCTTTATGATCTCATGGGGCACATAGTGGCTAGACTCCATCAAAAGAGGATAGTCACTGTGGTGTCCCTGGACATAGAGGGCGCCTTCGATAGTGCCTGGTGGCCGGCTCTAAACGTACGACTGGCTGAGGAAAAGTGTCCCGCTAATCTGAGACGAGTGATGAGCAGCTACCTGAGTGACAGAGGGGTGAGGGTTAGGTACGCGGGCGAGGAGTGCAGACGCTCCACGGAGAAGGGTTGCGTCCAAGGGTCGATAGGAGGTCCCCTGTTATGGAACCTATTGTTGGACCCCCTGCTTAAGTCCTTGGAACGAAGGGCAGTATATGTGCAGGCCTTTGCGGACGATATAGTGATGGTGTTCGATGGTGAGACAGCTCTCGAGATAGAGGGACAGGCCAATGCCTCTCTCGAACATGTTCGGGAGTGGGGCATCGGAATAAAGCTTAAATTCGCACCACAAAAAACTTGTGCGATGGTTATTACGCGAAAGCTCAAGTACGATGCCCCACGCCTCAGCATGGGCGGTATAGACATTGGTCTGTCAAAGGAAATAAAAATCCTCGGTCTCACCATCGACCACAAACTAACCTTCAACACGCATGTCTCCACAGTTTGCAAAAAGGCAATAAATATCTACAAAAAGCTGGCGCGGATGGCCCGCATCAGTTGGGGACTACATCCCGAGGTGATCCGGACCATCTACGTTGCAGCGGTGGAGCCAACGATTTTGTACGCGGCCGGCGCGTGGCACGGGGCAGTAAACAAACTCGGCGTTCAGAAGCAGCTGAACGTGGTACAACGTCGAACGTCGCACGGTCTCCTTGCACTCGTCCCTGATCCTGGCTGGAATGCTCCCTCTGGACCTCCGAGTCCGTGAGGTCGCCTCGTTGTACGAGGCCAAGAGAGGAGTAGTCCAGTCGTGGCTAGGGGGTAGGGGGGTCGAGCGAATGGTCCCGGCGATGGAGGTGCCTCATCCAGCGGCCTGCACGGGACTGGAGTTCGAAAGCCTGGTGGACGCAGAACAACTTAAACGCGTCGATAGCATCGAAGTACGCATCTTCACGGACGGGAGCAAGATTGAGGGCCGGGTCGGCGCCGCGCTTTCTATATGGAAGGGCGGGGTCGAAACCAAGGCCCTCAAGCTTGCTCTGTCAGCCCACTGCACCGTCTACCAGGCAGAACTGCTGGCCCTGTGTAGGGCAACTGATGAGGTCCTCAGGCGAGGCGAGTCCACGGTCGGCATCCTCAGCGATAGCAGAGCCGCTCTTCTGACGGTGACTAACCGTCATGCCCTTCATCCCCTGGCAGTGAAAGCCAGAGCCAACATCTATCGTGGCATGGCCCAGGGTAAGACAATATCGTTATTTTGGGTCAAGGCACACGCAGGGCTTGGGGGCAATGAGCGAGCTGATAGTCTCGCCAAGGAGGCGGCTCTGACGCTGAAGAAAGCTCCTGACTACGAGTTGTGCCCGGTTTCATTCGTCAAGCGAAGTCTCCGTCAGACTACGCTTGTCGAATGGAACAAGCGGTACGGGGAGGGCGAAACCGCCTCTATTACCAAGATGTTCTTCCCGTGCGCGGTGGACGCGTACAGGATCGTTCGGAAGATGGAGACTGCCGGCATTACAACTCAAATGCTGACGGGGCACGGTGGGTTCTCCGAATACCTGAACCGATTCAGGTGTAAGGAGAACCCTTCGTGCGCCTGTGAGCCGGGAGTTGAGGAGACGATCGTCCACTTACTGACGGCCTGCCCAATACACTGTGTAGATAGACTCGACCTGGAAAATAACTTAAATCTAAAAATAAGTGCAGGAAACCTTTCAGTCCTGATTAAAGAACATAAAAACCTATTTCTAAGGTACGCACACAAAATAGTTAATATTGTAAATAAAAGAAATGGCAAGAAAATAAATAATTGTATACCAGTATTATAATAATACTAGTAGCAATAATTAGTAACATAGGAAAGAAAAAAAAGAAATAGAAATAAAAAAAAAAAAAAAAAAAAAAAAAAACTTACTTGAATTGTAAATATAGTAGTTAGTCCTGCTGGTATCGTTGAGCATTATTCTTACATGCAACTCCATAGGAAAGTCCCCCTGAAAATAGAAAATATAGATATAATGGTAAAAACAATAATAAATAAATAGATAAATAATAATATATCAATACATAAACTAAAAAATAATATAAAAACAGTATCTCTCTCGTAAAATATATAATAATATAAAATCAAACACGTTACATCAAAAGATATGCACCCTCAATCCCAACCATAAAATTTAAGTTAATAATAATAATAAATTAATACATAAACAAATAAATAAATAATATAAAACAGCATCTCTCTCGTAACACATACAATAATGTAAAATCAAAAGATTAGTACCCTCAATCCCAACCAAAAATTTAAAGTTAAAGTTATTAAAAATAATAAAGTAATACACAAACGAATAAATAAATAATATCAAACAGTATCTCTCTCGTAACACACATAATAATGTAAAATGAAACATGTAAAATAAAAGATATGTACCCTCAATCCCAACTCAAAATTTTAAGTAAAGTTAATTTGAAAGTAACACTTATATAATGACGATGAAACCCCTTAAGGGTAAGATTAAATAAGTAGTAAGTAAAAATCTTCTTGTTCGAAATAGTAAGCTTTGACCATGTCAAAGGTGTTTAAATCATTATAAAAAAAAAAAAAAAAAAAAAAAAAAAACCTATTATTGCCTAGAATAGTATTTCATGAAGTTAAGCTTTCTGTTTGATAGATGGCGCTGTGTGAAATTACACCGCGATATGTTTATGTCCGCCTACAAATACCTACTTGATTGTATCCATATACTATTTCTCTACAAAAAGAAGGCATACAGCACCTGTAGTCTGTATCCTATCCATTATTGGCTATTTAATCAGAGCCATACATAGATATATTTTACGGAAAGATTGTAAAGAGAGTTATAAGCATTAATTTTGTAGTGTCTTTAGGATCAAAGAGATGGCGTTGGTTTATTGTTACATCGCGCTATCATTCTAGCGACTCAAAATGATATACGTCATTGAGTGGATATTGCAGATCGTGCCTCAATCTATTGAGTAAGGAAATTATTGGGCCTTGCTAACTCTCGGCTATGTCCTAATAGGGCGATTGTATTTTTGAAGGGCTCAGGTCGTCCCTTCGAGTCGTGGGCCTACTTTGCACATGATTCGGGTGAAGCGATCTACCCTCGTAAAATTGTTACACTCGGGATCTTAAAGACTCTACCTTTCGGTAGGACTGTTGATATTTTTTAAAATATCGGGTTTTCGATATATCGATATTTATAAATATATCAATAACGGGGTTTGATATTTTTTTTTTAAATATCGATATTTCGAAATATTGGTTTTAATTTAAATAATTATTGTAAGTCAGTAAGAAAATTATTATCTATACAATTTAGAGGCCTGTATATTTATAAAACAAATTGGGCATATACATGATGATGATTAACTGTTAAGTGAGTTGCAAAATTAGTTGTATTGCCGCTGCTTTTATATTTTTTCCCGCATAAGTTGTAGAAAACTCTTCTTGTATCAATGTTTAATTTAATTTATATATTATTAATACACTGAACTATTTCTATCAAACTAGATATTCAATTAAATCATTATCTTCATATCAATATACTTGCTTTTACCGCTACAATAAAACAATAAATTTTCATAACCTCTTTTTTTAACTTTGCTCAATGTTAACAGTGACATCAATATATAATTTCAATTCGATACGCAACAAAGACGATAGTTCCTACTCCTTTAAAGTAGGTACTCCATCTCATAATTTTTATAGCTTACACTTTAGAGATATATCCATACAATATTACTTTTCGTCTTAAGATAAGAAGTAAACTAGGAATATAGAAAAAACTTAATATAATATTTGTTATAAAGTACAGTGTACCAAGTTTACGATCATTGCATAGATTAATTACTTTTAAAAAATATAATAAAATAAAAATTTGTTTCAAATAAATATCGACCACGATATCTGCATTTCAGTATCAAACTATCGATATATCGTTCAAAAAAGTATTAGTAATAAATATCGATATTTCCAAGTAAAAATATCGATATTTCGATATATCGATATTTTATCAACAGTCCTACCTTTCGGTAGAGACGATGATGTATGATAGTTGTACAATAAATAATAATATAATGTTGTCTTACGAATGGGTAAATTATCGTTGTCTTGAGTCAAAATTAAACTACATTTTGGTATCGGATTTTAAAAATGTCTTTATTAAAACTATGTTTTAGAATTCATACCCTAAGTGTTGACATGGAACTTTATTAGTAAGACCTCTGTCTAAATAGTTGAAGTTGAGTTTATAGCTAAATAGTTGACATTATTACACATATATTTCGCCGATATAATAAGAGATACTAAAAAAATATATTTGGGGTGGACTCCCATACAACAAAAGTGATTTTTATGCTTAATAACTGCAACAGGTAGACGTTTGAAGTATTCACAGAAAATTTAGTTATTTATTTATTTTAAAGATAAATAATTAAAATAAACTAATATTAAGATTTAAGAGGGCTCTCATAGAAAAAACGTTTTTTTTTTGTTGTTTTTATATACAAACGGAACTTTTCGTGCGCAAGTCTGGCTCGCACTTGACCGGATTACTTAGAATTGCAACATACTAATACACAATCCTTTATGCTAGTTCACGAAAAATTTAAAAATACTTCCTATTCCATGAATTTGAGTATATTTAAGTGAAGCTTACAAGATGTAAATGCTACTGTTGTAATTTTTAAATTAAAAAAAATACAAAAATAGGTAAATAAATTTAAATTATTACCATCTTCCATGTTAAATTAAAATCAGGAATACTTAAATGATTGTAACTTGTCATTTATTTAGTTAGTGGTATCCAATTTGACACGGAGAGCTTTAGCCATGTGAATAGAATTCGGGTACGATCTTTGAAAGACGCATCAATGTCGTATTCTAGAAAATATATAGTTTCCCTATCAGTCGATACCGGATTTTGGATTTCACTGCGATTTATAGTTTCAATAAATATAAACAATTTCTATCGTTTATCGATAAGTAAAATTAAGACAACAATTTCATAAAATCCTTTTACTCATATTATATACTCATATTAACCGGTTTGTGGTCGAGTGGTTAGCGCAGATGCCTAACGTATAGCGACGCAATAGGGTTCCGGTACGATTTCCGACAGAGATAGGCATGTAAGTGATGTGCATAGAGGTCTGTATTTCTGGGTTTGGTCGTTTATTAAATATATGCTCAGTATTTATATGTGTATTTATATGTAGGATTTGTATCGTTGTCTAACACCCTCAACACAAGCAAATAATTTGCTTACTTAGAGGTTAGATCAATGTGTGTAATTTGTCCTGTGATATTATTATCATATTTCTAAGCGCTCAGTGGCAATTCATACCAGTTTTTTTAAATAAACTTAAATAACTTAAATAAACTAGAACTTTGAAATCCATTTTTGAAGCAATTTTATAGAATTTGATATTGAAACCAAGTAAATTATGATATTATAAAAAATGGTGCATTTGTAGGCAAGTATAATTAGAAAGACCTAGTTAAACCATGACTATCGTAAGCATTTCTAAGGCTTTATTTATGGAGATAGATAAGTACTAATGAAGACTGTAGGTACGTCTGAGCCAGAAACAATCTAATGAACAATTTCACTAATCATGAGATCGTCGCAAATTATGGAAAGAGTACTTTAAAGTTAAATTAATGGATTAATATATTTGATATTTCATTAATAGTTACATTTAAATGAAATAAATTATGTTATCACATTGTTTATCTTTATTTATTTCTGCTTGAATCAGATTTTTTTTTATTATTTTATAAATTTATAAAAGAATGAATAATTATTGAGTTCCTTATAAAGTGATTTAATTTTATTGCGAATACTTAATAAATATATTTCTTTGTGCATTTAGTTACAAAAGGTAATTAAATAATGTCCATATTAATTGAAAAGAACCGACCTCCGCTGAGGATACAATGTTATTTTATGGGAAAAACATACGATGGATTTGATAACGGAATATGTATGTATTAGTTTAAAAATACATACAATAAAAATTAATTAACATCTGTACGGCTCAAAACTCTTGAATATCGTCCCGTAGCTCTATAGTCAATACACATTATATAAATATTATTAAGCAATAAATTGAAGATTAAAATATATGTACATATATATTATAATCAATATTCTATTTTCTATAACACTTTTACAAGCTTTTATTTTTTATTGAGTAATAGAATAAAAGTTGCACTTTATTGCCTTATAGATAAGATGTATTTTAAGGTGTTTAAGTACATAATATCATCCTGTAATTAAGATGAGGCAGATATCACTTTCATCTTTACAAATTGGATTAAAATTAGTCATCTCACTTCGTTGGCAAAAGTCTTTTACTCTAAGTAGAGAATATTTAAAAGCCGGCTAAGAATATTGAAAACCGGTGTAGATAAGTGCAAATGCACCTTTTTAAATATAATTTGACCTTGCAATAATTATAATTTTATTTACATTATAACGGAATATGTTTAAAAAGCATATTTTCTTACTAAATGTCATAAACAACGATAAATTATTTAGTACAAACCCCGCTCACTGAAATTCAGATCGGTTTTGGTAGAGCGTAAACGAAAAAAAAACCACGCTCTACCAAAAAGTCTACTTTCTCGAGAAGAATTGTAGATGAATGCTACGCATCCAGATAATGAAAGTAGCTTCGTAGACGTAGCGGACGGTGCGAATGTTGAAAGTTTGGCGAAATCAATCAAGAGAAAAAAAGTTTTTCGGAACTTTTTATGTATCTTTCTTTTAATGCTTTGTCTAAATTAAAAAATCTTTGTTTAAAATAAAAACTCATCCCTTTATTACATTATATGTTGTAGCAGAAATGATATACGTATAAAATTAAAACATCCTTCCTGACGACTGATGACTGATAATTTAAAGATAGAGCTTTTAACATTGTGATTTCTCAAATATTGTATTCCCAACGACAACAATTTAATTTTTTAACATAATTAAATCACATTCACCTTGGCATATATTCGTTATAAACTGTAGTTAACTTTAACTACAGTTTAACTTTAACTACTGAAGAAAAAAGGATAAACCAACAAATTAATTATGTTTGCATGATAGTCTTAACTTACAGTCTTAACATTTCTATTTAACTTTCTTATTTAATTTCGTATAGGTGTAAGATTTCTTTAAGCTCTTTTATCTTTACAAAACACCAAAACTTGTAAATATTTCTAAAACAATTTTTACAATAAATGTCTACAAACAATAAGATGTCCTGAATTGTAATATAAGGCATATTACTTAAACTAGACAACTTTAAAGATTGGACATTCCTCACTCCTCAGTTTCACTGCAGTAAGTACGAACTTAAGACTTCTATACATTGCAGGATGCTGTATTGACGTTCCCATAAACCGCTTGTGTCCCTTGAGTATGTATGTGCGAGATGAACGGAGTATACAGATGTTACATTTAACCAAAATAAACAAAGATATTTTGCCTTGCAGCATGTATTTTATTAAATTTATTACTTGTCCCTACTTTTAAATATTATTTTCTCTTCTATTTTTTTTTTTTGTTAAATATGTAAATTTAAACTTAAATGGTAAACATACAAAGCTTAATATAGGTAACTTCTTTTGTTGTTAAAGTCTAGCTGATAATAGAATTAGGTACTATTAAGATGAATAGTTTTTAGGCAACATGCCTTAAACATTCATGTTTCAAATTTAAACATTATTTTAAAATTAATATTTTAGGAAAGTTATTAGAAATATAAACCAGAGTTAATATTTTTATTTAAATAAGATAAAACATAAAAACTTTATTGACATAAAATTACAAGGGTTACGAAGGCGGGATAGTAAAATATTTAAAGTGGTTAATCACAAACTAGTTAAATTACACAGAATAAGAACAAAACTTAACACTTGAATACATTTCAAAAATAAAAAAATCTGATCAGTTCTATTATATATTGAATATTTTTTTACATTTTAGTTACTACCTTATGTTAGACTTTGGAGCTAAGAAACTTATATTAAAAGGTTAAATGTGTCTCAATTTCTCGACAATTCAGTTGAATTTCATCGACGTCGGTGTGTTGTGAGAAGCAATACTAAATATTAAAATTAGGATCAACAACTGAATTGAGTTACACCAGTCATAAGTCCTCTCCACATATCGTCACCCATCATACCAAATTGTTCTACACTAAGAAATCTTTTTTATTTCGCTATCTGAGTGATGAATATTGCCTGTTCGTAAAATGAAACACGTATTTTTTTAGTTTCAGCTGAACCTACATCAAAATTATGAAATATTTGAAAAATAAATTAGTTTTAGGCAAAATTTTTAAATGTTAAAACGCCCACAATATGCAATAAGTATTATTAAAAAGGGAAACTTAACTTAAAATTTCATATTCTTAAGTTCAAAAGTTTGGGCTCAGAAACTTTTAAAGTGACTTTTGATAAGTCAGTAAGTCAAGAATTGTCAATTTATGTAAATAGACTAAGCCGCGTAAAGGACGTCTAAATTAAATTGTTCTAAAAGCCTTGTAGCTAGGAGCACAGACAAGAACATATAAAGAAAATTATGAGAAAAGAGAATCCTCTTCTGAATTGCAGAGGCAGATATTTATCTATTAACCCCTGTATCGTAGAGTTTCACAAATACAAATAAGGGACAGAAACACATTCAAATTGTGAACTGCCATCTATGTATCACTGAACTATCAGTGAGGGAATCGAACCTCAAAAGTTCATCTTAGTAGTTACGGTTACTAAATATTTTACCAAACTGTCTATTCTTATAAATACTTTATATATTCATATTCATCTAGTGGACATCTTGTGTAATCTTATATTATTAATAACCATAAAATCAATAAGATCATTTAAACTTCTATTGTCACAGCACATTTGTTCCTAAAACGGAGAATTTTCTACGATCTAAAAGGACGGACTTTCTTAACCGTGTGAATAAGAATGATTTTACATTTAATTAGTAAGGCCCTAAATCAAAGTCGACAGTTATTTAGGGCTGTACTAATATCTCTAAAACGAATGTTATTTATGAAATGTAGAAGGAAATATTTTCAATTAAAATAATAGTATATATTTATTTTATTATAATAGTATATATTTATTTTATTAATAGTATATATTATTTTTATTATAAATATTACAGCGGTTACTTAGTTCGTGAATATAATAACAATAAGCATCAAGTTGCCAGCAGCTTCATCAGCCATCTAATGATCTATCATCATAAAAATGTATACAAATTCATATCTATATATTATTGAGTTGTATTGAATTTATAAACTAAATAATTTTATCGTTTTAAATAGAAATAATAATCTATGTTCAGGGGTTATAAACATGCTATATTTTGACTTAGACAATATGCTAAAACAATTATATAAAAATCCACTAGTGATGTCAGGTTTTAGATTTTTACACCTGAAAAAGCTTGCGCTAGGCAAAGAATACTACGTACCTCGGGCAATAAAATAAGAACAAAGATTTTTTTTTTCAATTCCATTAGTTTTACCGTGATCAACACAGACAAGCAAACAAACAGACGAAAAGATTAGGACTTAAGATTAGGAAAAGATTAGGACAAAAGACGTTATTGGACATAACCAAAATCTTAATATAGGCGTATTTTACATACCGCCAGATGATTATCAAATAAAAAGGTTGGAAACAGTGACTACTTTTTTGGCATCAATTCTAACGTCAAAATCTGAAGAGTGCTTTATAATTACAGGTGACTTTAATCTCCCTAACATTGATTGGAATGAAGGACCATTGCACCTTAATCGCGGATCTACAGTATTGCGGACTGCATCCATTAATTTTATCGAAACATGTAGCACCTTTAACTTAACACAATTTAATAAAATACCAAATTACAGTAATAATACTCTCGACCTAATTTTTAGTAATATTTACTTAAATGTTCAAAAATCGAATAAAATCTTAGTTATTGAAGACAAATATCATCCTTGCTTAGAAATAGATGCTTCTGATTTGCTTTTGAAAGAACTGTTAATACCACCTATACGTACAAGGAATTTCAAGAAGGCTGACTATAATGTTATAAATGAAACTCTGAGTAAATTGAATTGGCAAAATATATTGAGAGGTAATTCGATAGACATAATAGTTACTAAATTTAATAAAACTATCAACCAAATATTAGATGAACATGTACCGGTTGTTACAAAAAGCTTTTCTTGTCGCTATCCTATTTGGTATAACAAATCATTAATTCATGTTATTAAAGAAAAACTTAAAGCTCATGCTCGTTGGAAATCATTTAAGAATCCTAGAGATTACGATGAATTTTCCCTATTACGACGAAGACAAAAGAAATTACAAGGCAAATGCTACACGAAATTTAAAACAAAAATGCAGAATGACTTTAAAAAAGATCCAAAGCTCTTTTGGCGATATCAAAAATATCTAAGAAACAATAATAGTGGTTACCCAAGCTCCCTTTCTTTAGGCAATCGCCAGTTTAACAATCCTACAGAAATATGTGCTGGATTCAGTGAATTTTTTGAAAGCGTTTTTGATAAGCATAACAATATTCATTGTAAAAATCATGTCCCAATATCTTTCGCGGGAGATACTATTTGTAATGTTCATCTAAGTAAAGGACTTATACTTAAAGTACTCAAAGGCTTAAATAAAAATAAAGGTGCAGGAACTGACGGAATACCAGCCATTTTCTATTTAAAATGTGCCAATAACCTAGCAGAACCACTATCAATAATATTTGACAAATCTCTTAACGAATTTGCCGCTTTTCCAACCCAATGGAGAGAAGCTCTAGTTATACCGATACATAAAACAGGGGCAAGAAACAAAATAGAACATTATAGGCCTATCTCTATTCTGAATGCTATAGGCAAAATCTTTGAACGATTGATTCACAATGCGATTGCGCCAACCGTTCACAAATCAATACCATTGGAACAGCATGGTTTTATGATTAAGCGATCAACACAAACAAATCTATCAATCTTTACCAATTTTGTTTATATGGCAATGGATAAAAAACAGCAAGTAGATGTAATATACACGGACTTTCAGAAAGCGTTTGATCGGGTAGATCATGTTATTCTGTTACAGAAGCTTCAAGCTCTCGGAATCAAAGGTGATTTGCATAGATGGTTTTGCTCATACATATCGAAAAGACAACAAGCTGTTGTTATAGGCAGTGCTCGCAGTGATTTTGTACCTACTTGCCACTTCAGGTGTGCCGCAGGGTTCTCTTCTGGGTCCATTATTATACAACGCTTATTTATATGACATACATAGATGTTTCAAATTTTCTCGTTTTCTACTATTTGCAGATGAAAATAAAATCTACAAAGCTATAAACACAATTTCGGACTGTATGGAATTACAGCTTGACTTGATTAACCTTACCAATTACTACAAAGAAAATAAAATTTGCATCAACACGAAAAAAACAGTAAAAATAACATTTTCTAGAAAAATAAAAAATATTGAATTTATGTACAACATTGACAATAATTCTGTCCAAGAAGTTAATTCAGTGAGGGATCTTGGTATTCAATTGGATCATAAACTGTTGATGATGGAACATATAGAACATATAACTGACAAAGCTTATAAACAACTAGGATATATAAAACGTGTATTCAAAACATTTAACGATACTGATTCCATAAAAATATTATATTTTTCATATGTTCGAAGTATTTTGGAGTACTGCTGTAGCATCTGGTCACCAAATTATTCAAAATATATAGATAAACTAGAAAAGATACAAAAAAACTTTTTGAAATTCTTGTGCTTTGTTGATTTTAGACAGTATAAAGACTACAAAGAAGCTTGTAGATTCTATAAAATTGACACTTTAGAAATCAGACGTTGCCAATAGGATATATATATGTTACACGATATATTGGCTGGACACATTGATTGTAACGATTTGGTCAGCGCTTTATACTTCAGAGTACCCAACCGTCGAACCCGTCACACAGAACTGTTTCATGTTCCTGAAGTAAAAACTAACTATGCACGTAATTCTGTTCTTAGCCGTATAGTCAACACATATAATGTGTTTTACTCAGGAATAGACTTGTTCAATACGTCAAAGACAACTTTAAAAAAAACACTCAAAGGTAATGATGCAGTTCATTGAAACACACATACGCACGCACGCATACACAGACACACACACACACGCACACACACACACACACACACTTATTATATATTTTATTTTATTTTGCTATTATATATATATATATATATTTTTTTTTTTTTTTGATAACACTTAATGGATATGACTTCTAGTTTGTAAAATAATATTTGTACCCAAACTGTGTAATCCTATTTTGGTTTTTTGTTTTTGTTATATAATATTTTATGTAAAAAGTTATGTATGTAAACTGTTGGATTATCAAATAAATAAATAAATAAATAAAATAAATAAATATACCTAAATGTTAACTTTACATTTTGTATTACTGTTTTTATAGATACAGCTGTATTCTTTGTTAATTATATAATTATATAATATTATTACTATATTATATATTCACTTCAGAATTATTAGTAATGCAGCTTGCATAATGTATGACCTAGAGCTGAATTTATAAGCTGGGAGTATATAATTATATGATATATTTTACCTGAAACTATCAAGCCACTGATTTCATTCATTTACAAATTCGTGTGTCCAGTGTCTCTTACTTTATAGCATATCTGAAGGCACTTTGTGTACCTCAAGAACACTTAATACGCTTGAAGATTTAATTGAACTGGCCTCGGTACAATTAGAGTAATTCATTATTGTGAGGTTTATAGGCCATTCTAACTTGGAATAATTAACTCGGTCTTTTATATTTGCTGATGCATTAGTATTCAGTGAATTGGCTCGAGAAACAAAAATTATGATAGAGTAAAACCAACATAGATAATAATTTAAGAGAAATGACACTCAATTAAATATAAACAATATGTTACGTGAGACATATGCTCTTGTGGGTGCACCTATTTTAAAACTTCATTTGGGATAATCCAAATATCAAAATTAAATATTTAAAACTACTCAACCACTGCCGCTCCTACATTTCTTGAGGGCAATGAAGATTACTTTTTAACTTCAAAATTATTTTAAGATCCAAGTATATTTTTAAATGAAACAATGTTAAGAAGAGTGATCGTTTACGTAATTAGGTCAGTAATAATAAATGTTTAAATCGTGGTACATTTCCTGATGTTATGAAGTAAAAAACAACATGAATTTACCACCACATTAACTATAAATTCCAGAGTTACCAACATGTAGAACTATTAAAAAAACCCTAATCAACTAGTTGTTCATTTTAATAAATATTCACATGAAACATTTGATAAATTAATATTTAAACGCAGAATTTTGAAAGAGGTTTTTTTTACTATTATTTGAACATCAGGCTGCATCCCGAGTCTTTCTTAGAAGTAATTACTTGCTGTTGCTTTGGTCTCCAGAACCTCCCTGGCGTAAATATAGCAAAAAAGTATCGAAAACTGTGACAGTTTACTAAATCGTCAAATCAAAACATAGAATTATTATACACCCTATGAATTAAATTCTATTGACATATTTTAATTGATCTATTGAAAAATTTATTTTTGTTTTCAGTAATTACGGATACAATAAATAACTAAAGATAAATATAATTTTGAACGCGAGAGAATAATAATTTTTACATGAGCGTCCGGTATTATAGTGTCTGTTTATCTAGTTATCTATCTAGAGAAACCAAAATAAGATAAGATAATTAGGTAATCAATAATTTAATTAAATATAAAATGATTGACGCTTATATTTACACATATTTTTAATATAATTTAATTTTTGAATTTAATGAAATCGTTACTTGTATAATATAAATTTATATTTTTATTTTAGATTAATATTTGAAATAAAGTTCGTACATTACTATAGTTTTCATTACTGTAGCCCTAAAAACTTTACAGGACTACAGGAGTCAGGAACAGTTTGCACAAGCTTAAACAATCTGAGACAACATTGAGTCACCTTCACTAAACTTACAAAAACCAATGAAACTTTACACGTAAGCTCATTTAACTTAAGCGATAACAACAATTATTTTAATTCAAACCTAGGTAATCATATTAGAAGTCGTCTTTAAATTATTTTGTTTGTTATATTATGATTATGTTATTTTTACTTGTGTTTTCATATAATGTGTAAATAACTATTTTACAATAGATGTAATAATGGTATTGCAGTGCGGGTGTTGCTACCTGCTTCAGTCCCTCTCCTTAGTACCTTAATTTTATAATCGTATTCTAGATATTCTCTGACTGATTAGTCAAACTGGTCTATCTAAGAAAAGGGATGGTACTATTTTGACTAATTCAGCTAGACTTAGTCAAAATAGTACCATGCCTTTTCTTAGTCTATACTTTCTACGCTCGTTTAGACAAGTTCTATTGGGTGGTAGTATAACTTTATTCGATTGTTAAGGAATTAAGGAAGTTGTTGAGAAATGAAAAGCTACAGGTTTGCACGTTTATCATCAATCAAATTAGTCGTATCACCGCTCATCCAGAACATTCCCCTCAATGCTTCGCCAAGTATCAGAATACAGCCAACCCATATCGAGCGACTGTCAGTTTCGCGGTTATCTGGAGAGCAAGGCCAAGTTGATAGATTAATTAGTTAATCGGTATAAATATATAGCTATACTACTTTTGAATAGTTCTACTACTACGATATTAGTTCTTTTAAGATTAGTGTCAATTATAAATTCTTCTAAACGTAATAAAAATGATAACACGTGTATTGACTTGAAATTGAGTTTTTTTTATTAATCCAAATTATTTTATTTCGAAGTAAAAAAAATACTCTACTTCCTTACTCTCTTTATATTAAGCCCATGCCTACTTATATACCTAAGAAGATAAATGAACATATTATTTAAACAATATAACCAACTGGAAACAAATGTAATTTGAAAATCCGATATGTTTTACAAATAGGTGCATTTGAAACAGCGGAACTGGGTCACATCTAACATATCATAGTTTCAACAATAAATCTACAGGTGCTATTTACGCTCGTTGCAAGGATCAAGATGGATTATTGTATCGTTGAAAACTGCTGTATATGGACGCGATCAAGATTGATTGATCCACAGCTTATTGTTCGGGGATTAAGGTCAAAAGTATTTGTTACGCATGATACAATAAATCTGTTGAGAAGTGATTACCCCGGAGATAATACAATGAAGGCAGGTACATAGTACAACCTTAAATAGTACATACATAATATTAATAGTAAATACATTTTAAAATGAAGTGCCTAAAAATATTATGTATTAGGTATATACAAACTGAAATGACTTCTATTTTCTCAATAATGTCATAAATATAAAAGATATAACTCACAATATTAATAACTACCATCAAAATTTTACTTCAAGGTGAACCACATGTGAATGTCAGTAATAAATTGCTTTATTAAATTTTCCTCTTTATTGTGGATTGTTCCTGCATGTCTCTGCTCATTTTGTCGTATTATGAGACAACATTTAATTAAGATTTATATATTTATATTTTTGCTCTCCACATACAACATATTTTAAATTCTATCCTGAGACCTAATTAAATTGGATGTTAGTTAATATTAATGCTGTTTACGAGAAACTAAATAACAGAATAATGTTGCCCCACATCGGGCGCCAGGTTTTGTTGCATCACAACAAGGTAAAAAATAATATTCGTTTTTCAGACTTAGTGAAAAACTTGTATATAGTAAATGGATTTTTTCAAAACCATTTCGAATGGATACATCGCAACCTCACATTGCAGATATTTTAGTTAGTTATTTAAAAAACCAGTTCGTATACCTTCCTGAGGTACAAGACAGTTCCTACCTTTCCTTTATGTTAAACATTATGACAATAAACAAATGTAGAAAAAATAATTGGAAATAAGAATTAAGAGATGATATTCTTGTTCATGTATATTGTATGTGGAGTGACCGCGGGCCGAACAAAATACCGATTTTTTTTCTAAAAAACTGCTATGACCTAGCATACCTAAGTTATACGACTGGAATATTTTGTGTATTTTTAGATTTTTATGTTTTTGTTTCTATTTTTTAGAGTAATGTTAAATGTTATTCAAAATATCAATAAATGTGTAATTGAAATGAAATCCCACTAAACTTATAAAGCTTTTTCTTTCACAACTCAACAACGATAAATATTATATTTAAAATAAAACGGGGCTTAACGCGTTATTTACCTTTAACTTTATTTTACCCGACGTTTCGGCTGGGTTACACCAGCCGTGGTCACGGGGAGACTAGCGGTGTGCGGCGCCGTCGACTGCGAGCGGAGGTATCTTTTTCAGGTACCCTCACTTGTGGATTATATTTATAAAAGTCACTACACACGACACTAACATTGTCCTCGGGTTATACCTCGATCATCTCAACTCTATTCACAATAAAATCCGCTTTACATGCGAAATAGAGAGTGAGCGATCATTAGCATTCTTAGATGTTAAGTTGAATGTGCGAGAAGATGGTTCTCTGGGACACACTGTGTATCGAAAACCGACACACACCGATAGATACCTGAATGCCTCTTCGCACCATCACCCGCGTCACTTACAATCTGTTGTGACATCTCTGACGAATCGAGCCTATGAACTTTGTGATCCTGAACATTTGAATAGTGAGCTCGCACACGTTCAGGAAGCACTAAAGAGAAACGGGTACAAAGCAAGTAAAAGAGGTCCAGGTCGTCGTGGCACACGTACGAAACATCCAGAGGTTGAGCGCCAGCCAGCGTTCTTGCCTTATGTCAAAGGCATAACGGATAAAATTGGATCAGTTCTCAGAAAATTCTCCATTAAGACTGTATATGTTCCGTTCACCAAAATTGCAAAGCATGTACGCACGCCAAAGGATGTAATACCGTACCAAACACCAGGTGTTTACAAGATCGATTGCAGCTGCGGAAGTTCTTATATAGGTCAGACGAAACGCACCATTGCAGAGCGAGTAAAAGAACACATTGCAGCTGTTAAGAATCGACAGACGACGAAATCAGCAATAGCGGAACATCTTATGACCACCAACACCAACCACTGGATTGAGCTCCATCAACCCAAAGTTTTATCCACCGATCGCCAATATTACCGCAGAATGGTTCGCGAAGCGATTGAAATTAAAAAACATAAAAATTTTAATCGTGAGGATGGATATAAACTGTCTACTGCATGGAGTCCAGTTATAGGAAAATTTAATAACCGCAATATTTCGTCAAGTAAACCCGAGGACAATGTTAGTGTCGTGTGTAGTGACTTTTATAAATATAATCCACAAGTGAGGGTACCTGAAAAAGATACCTCCGCTCGCAGTCGACGGCGCCGCACACCGCTAGTCTCCCCGTGACCACGGCTGGTGTAACCCAGCCGAAACGTCGGGTAAAATAAAGTTAAAGGTAAATAACGCGTTAAGCCCCGTTTTATTTTAAATATTTTAAATGCAACGCGATAAATATTATATTAAATTTGAAATGTTATTTGGAGAATCAGCAGTAAGCTTATTGTGTTAATTTAAAGTATTTTATTAGTATTATATTTTCCTTGTGATTGCCTCATAAGTAATAGGTGTAGAAACTTTTTATAATTAACAAAAAAGGGTGAAGAACATACTTGCAAATTTTTTGCTTCTAATGACATCACGTAATTATTATTTGTACTAAATAGATTTAAGATCATTCATAGAAATAGAAATAAAAATCTTTTATTTAGTGTTGGTATTGTACTTTTATATAAGTTTTATTTTATTTAATTCTTATTTATTTATAAATCGCTCCAACAAGGTTAATACTATTGCAAAAAAACATTAAAACAAGCGTACATTAAAAAGGTAAGTGTCACCTCGATTATAGGAGCAAACCATTGATATGAGCAATATACCATTATAACGTAAATATTATTTGTAACTATTATTAAACATATTAATTAATTAGTTAAAAACCATAAAAATAAATAACATTTCTAGATACAATATGTCAAATTATGTCAGATGTTTAAAAGCAAATAGGAAATTAATATATAACAAATATATAAGAAATTCTTGTATCACTTGTCTAAGGCCTTGCCACTACGCAGAACCATCATGTTATTATCATTATCTATCGTCTATCTTATTATAAGAATATTGTTTGAATTTTGTTTTTAAATTCTGAGACACGGTAGTAGGTAATTGAGAATTTTTGTATTTGTAATATGTAGAAGATAATATTTTAAAACAATTTTGACGTTTAGGATTAAACTTGGAACCTTTGTTTTCGTTCAAACATTTTATATTCTACGGCAATGTTTTACTGGTTTTTTGTCCTTTATAATTTATAAAAGTTTATAAATCTCGGTGTACGTTTAGAAAATACGAGATAGTACTACAATAAACGAGGTAAATAGCGTTGCTACTTTAAGTTTATAAAAAAAATAATGGTGAGCTTTTTATCGGAAAATGCCGACTTCAAATTGTTTAAATAAGACAAACTGACCTCTATGAGTAGGTATTTAATTCAACCTACAATGATGTTAGTTATGTACCCTGTTATTAAAATCGTCCATTTTGTATATTGTCTATTGTACAATGTGTTAAAATGATATCTAAGTACTCGGTAGGTGGTGGGTGTGTGTCTAGCTCTAATATAAGAATTCTAGATTAGTTTGGACTTACCAATTTCCAAATATAATATTCAAGTTAACGTCAAAACTTTGATTATTTGTCATTTGTGTTACAATACAGGGCAATTGTTTTACTTATGAAATTACAATAGATTATGACCATTTGTATTGGGCCTAGCGTCGGAGTGTTTTATAATTACTTAGAATGTAATTTAATTTCAATTAAATTAATTTTAAATTTTCTATTTTCTTTTACATCCTCCGTCTCGACCGTGATGTATTTTTCTATTTTTCTTAATAATTATTTCATTTGCTTAATAATTTTACTTATAGATAATAAAACAAAACGTAAGATGGTGTGTAATTGTTTGTTTAATAAAATCTCTATTATTAGTTAAACAGCACTCTTGTAATATTTGTTTCAGAAGAACGAAAATATTAAATTTGGGCGAGAACCAATCAACAAGCAATTAAAAAGCGTAAAGACTGGAGTTAAATAAAAGTATTATTTTCTGTACGAAACAGACGTATTGCAAATATTACTGACGAAATATGTATATGGATATCCATCCATATACATATTTGATTAATTTTGTTTTCCTTTTATTAATAACCGATATCTTTTTATTTTTTTAAATATACGAATATATCATTTCGATAAAAATAAAAGATAATAACTTAAAGATTATTGATTTATTCTTAATATATCTTATCTTGTATGTGGATATAGTAAACACAAAAATATGATTCATTATTTCTATATTGAGGAGAATCCAAGACAATTAATATAGCAAAGTATTGGATATGTCTCTCCTGTTGCTATTTCCATCCCAGGGTAGTCAGTAGTCATAATTAGTTGTTAGTCAGTCATAATCAGTAGTTTTGAACTTATGTTTTAAGCATGTAATGCCCTTTTGTGGTTTACGAGGAGAGTCGCGGAGAAAAGCTAATTAGTTATACAATTAATGTTTGTTTACTGTATTAACATCCAACGCTGTTAAATGTTGTCGTAACTTCTTCTAAAATAACAATAATATCGTGATATGATACACACAACACAAAACTAACTATGTATTTTAAACAAGTTTAATAATAACTTATAAGTTTCTTTTCGAAACAAAACTAATGTGACAATTTATGAGCAAATACTATTCTCTTTTAATATAATTATAACTAATTGACTATGCAACAAAAGAAAATATTTTTATTACAAACCCCATAGGAGCCAAAACACCATAGGACATTGAACTTTATGTCCACAAGTTCAAAAACTAATTTTCGTGTTATAATGTTAATGTGATCTTGGAATAAATTTAAGCACCGACATAGTACGGCTTCAAAAACACAATTTACAGCACAAGGTGTGCATTTTTATGTTAATATTTGACAAGCAAGTTAGGCCGCGTTGACGAAATTACGTAATTCCGCTGACATACAATTTATTATACGTGTACCTACGTGTGTAGTTTGAGCCATCTCTAAAGAACACTAAATGTACTTTTTATGTTTATTTATTTGTTATATTATTTTACGTATTCATCCTCTATACTTTCCTCAATTTAAAAAATAAAGTACCTACTCCTTCTACCAATAAATCTTTGTTATTTACAAGTAGCTGTTCTATTTTTACAATTTATTTTGTTTTTTGAAGCATTTTTCTTTATCTGATTATTAACGGTTTTATTTTTAAAAATGACTAAATGATGAATGTAGTCAGTATTTTTAAAGTAGTGACATGCAAAACAGGTCTAAGGTAGACCCGGTTGTAGTCGCGGACTTTTATTTGTTTTTTAGTCGGTGTCCCTAATTGAAAATTTACCCTAATAATGCATTTAGCATGGTAATATTATTATATTATTATTATTTATTTATGTACCATCAAAACTTACAAAATATGAACATGAATGACTAATATAGAACAGGATAATATTGCTCAATAATTAATATAAATTATTATTATACTATATACAGGGTTATTTTTAATTAATTGACCACCTCTTGCAGGCAGCCTCTCTACATCAATCCTAACAACATTTGTTTATACTGTGATTGAATATAAACTAATGTACTTATCACATATTTTTTTAATAATATAGTTAAGAATAAAATAAAATAATGTTATTATAACAAATTTTATTTTACAAATTACTGCTGCTTGTTAAAAAAGTAATTTTAAATAATGTAAATACATTCAGTGAAGAATTTATTAATCCATTGGCGTTGCCATTGTTAGTTTTCCATAAGGAGGTGCATTTCGCCTGTGTCAAAAATGCTTAATTCCATAAAAATAAAATAAATAAAAATTAATCTAGACATATCATACGGACACAATATTTTTTTTAATTTGTTTTGTTACTTATTACCCAATTTCTCATTTATTGAACTTCTACAAATGTTTTACTTTAAAGACCTGGTCTTAGGAATAAAAATAAAAGTCTACAAAGTTTTTTAGGTGATGTAGATTAGTGTAAACTGGTTAAAAGAAACACATTAATTAATTTTAATCTAAAGTAAATCTAGTGCACCGCTGACACTAGACACTAGACGGCGTCATATGTCGCCTTCCTGTCGTGCCAACGATTTCATAACGCTTTTAGTATGTTATGTTTGTAAGCGTAAGTGTTGCAGCGTTCTTGAAAACAGTTTTTAGTGACTCGTGATGTATAGCTTATTATGATCTCTATTGCAAAATGTAAATAATACACTCTACATATACTCTTGATTCCTAGAGCAAAATGCTTTAAGTTATATTATAGAAGTAGGTGTAAAGGTAACCAAGCCAGTGTGGTAACATCAGTTCGTTGCCTCTATTTCTAATCTCATATGCTGCTAAACCTAAATTTGACTAGTCTTTCAATTTATAATTAAATTCTATTATTACATTATAACATTCAAAAGTTTTGGTGTGGTATTGGGGCTGGTAACTCGTTTGCAGGGTTGATGCTAATGTACACGTCAAACATTTTTAAATTTCATTTAAAGTTAGCAACTGTTATTTTTCTGGCCAAATTTTCTCATCAGAGCAGCATTGAACTGGTGGTAGGTTAATCACACTGAATATACTCACTGACCTATTTAATGTAAGTGATGATTCAAAAGTGCGGGTAAATGACTACTTGAACTAAGATTTTTTTAAATTTTGAATTTGCTTATATATAAAATTTAAAATAATATTAATTTTATCCCAACACTACCAAACTATTTTAGTATTGGTTTGCTAGTTATTTACATATCCGCTAACAGTCTGTGGACATTGTAGATGATAACACCTCTAGAAACTATTCTGAATGTGTGGCTGTGAATATAAAAGTCTCCCGAGGATCTATATTAGATTCCATATTATTTGCTCTATTTTGTGCTGACTTAATAAAAAAATTATAAAACACATTTATTGGAATAATACACAAATTGATATTATTTTCTAGTCATCTGATGAGAGGAGGGCTTTTAAGAATCTGGCCGACGCGACGGTCTTAAGGTGGAGTACCAAGTAGGGCTTCTTCAATTCGAGCCGAATACGTCGTATCTACCTTGATTAATGATTGAAAGGGATTCTATAATGATGATTGTAAATTGTAAACGAATCTGAAAAATTCACTTCTAGACATATAATTCACGCATTTATTCATAATTTGCTTAAAAGTTTAATATGTTTTGAAAGTAAAATTAAATAAGTAACATTTAAATTATTTATATTGCATAACAAGTATCCATATGATCATTCGTTCTTATTTTGTTATTATTTACTTATGTTGAAACTCTATCCTAGCCGGATACATATTTGGCCTGCTCACCATATTACGTTATAGTCATTTGAAGTATTCTTACTCTTCATTTATAAATTAGTCTTTATTGAAACTAGATAAGATTCATTTTAGATTACAATTTGGTTATATTGCAAGGATACAATTGTTACTTCAGTATTGAACGGTCCGTTCCCGTAACACGTTTATTTTACTATAATATCTTTTGAATAATATTGTCGTATTGTACTACTGGAGGCAATAATATTAGTTTAGGAATATCTAGTTTCATTGTAAGTCTATCAAGACTATAAAGACTGTATAATATTGAATATTGGTTGCGGTTAAGCAAGACACTGTTACATCTCAAGTAGAAATAAATAAGGCTCCTGACTAGATGGAACAAAACATTTAAACATATAAAAATTATTCTATATATCACCTAAAACGAATGCTCGAATTATTTGATAAATAAATACAGTATTCATTTAAACTTTTATTAAAATGACATATTGTTTTACTAAGTAAATATTACAAGATGAGTTTGATAATATGACACAAGCATCTATTGTATTGTTAGTTGAGAAGAAACGATGATGTAGTCAGTTACTAGATATCATAACTTAAGGATAACTTGTCGTAATTAGTTTTGTTGTTTATTTGTTTAAACTCTTTATTGTACACAGTAATACGAGGTAAATTACAGTATAAGGTTGAAACAATTACTAAAAGTATGCAAAGGCAGACTTATCCCTTGAAGTGATCTCTTTCAGTCAATCCTTGATTTGTTATAAAAAACTTAAGAAAAAAGAAAAGACCATAACAAGGGAAAAAATTAAAAAAGATAAAATAAAGTAAAAGAAATAATATCTGTGTACAAAAATTAATATGATATAAAAAAAACGAATACAAACTAAATTACACTAATAAAACTAATTAATTACATCTAATCATGCGTTCACTGTACGTGGAAATAAATTTTAAAATAATACAAAATGTTCACACTCATATAACCTGTGGTGAAAGGTAATAAATTTCAAGTAATAATAACTGCATATAGCTTTATATTTTTATAAAGGGTTATACTTTATGTTCTATTTCTCTTAATATTATCGTTATATTTCATTCCACAAAGGATTACGAAAACAATTTCAGCCATTCAGTAAGAGTAGTCGCTTATTTGGTAGTAAATACTCATATCGTATCTACCTGTAGACACCACCTGGAAGGAAATTGGTTCGGTACTATAAATGGATGGGTTTAGTTATTGAAAACAACACATGGAATAAATCTATTAATCCGTGATAAATACTTTACTGTTACTACCTTACAATGATTGTTTGTGTTACTACCTTACAACATTATTAAGCATCTTTGATATTGCATTAAAGCGTTTGAGGCAGTGATCATTTGCCATCAATGGACAAAATAAAACTGTTAAAAAATAAATAAATAAATAAAACAGTTAAATTTAAAAGGTATATTATTAGTCTTTAAACCCGTGCGATATAGTTATAGTTAACCAGTAAACTCAATTTCCACTGATTTCGTAAAATATAACCTAACTTTTCCTAACTATCTTCATTTTGTTAAAGTTTCACGAAGCTGGTTAAAATTTTCTCCAAGCATATTCTGCATTCAAAATAGTTTAAATTTTCTTAAATGTTTAACCTTTTTAAAAAAAATATGTGTCTAATAAATATAAGCACTCTGATATTATTTATCATTCCGCATCTCTGCCAATTGAACTACACTACCAGCGTCGATGAATTTTACGTTCTATATATGGTGGTTTCTTTTAGGCTTCTTTCAAACATCTTAACCAATGTTTCTAACTTTGCTGAAGAGATAAATATTTATAAAAAATCACAGGGGAAATACTTTTTAAACTAACTTACTAAACTATCTATCTAAACTATATCTTTCTCTTAAGAAAAATATAGTGTAAAAAAACTAAAGTTTTCTATTAGCACTCAAAGAAAAAATACTTTTAAGGTTTCTGATGTTTGTTCAATACATGAAGCCATCCCAGGACAGTTGGCACGTCGCAAACACTGTCGGCTTCTCTGTGATGAAGATAACAACGTATGTCTTATGTCTATATTGGACTAGTTTACTGACAGAATTATTTACTGATGTGATATATACAATTTAGATGATAACTTTTCACTAATATCTACTAGGCACCGCAAAATGAGATTTTGATATAAAGCTGACGGTTTGAATGTAGATAAATGTTCTATAAAGATTTTATTACTTGATATATAAAGGAATTAATCAAATATAATTAATTAATTATATTTGATATATAAAGGAACTTCAAACATAAATATTCAACAATACATATTTGTATGTACCTAAATATACTAAGTTTAAATCATTTGTATGTGCAGGAAATAAAATACAACAAATATACCTTACATTTAATATACTTACCTCAATTAGTTTACACACTGTAATTATTCAATTGTTATTGAATACTATGATAAATAGTTTGTAATAGTGTTGGTGAATTAAACATAACCTTCAACTTATATGTTATCGTCATAGCCGTATTATTAATTGTCGTTATCTTATATTATAATTATTTTAACTAAAGAATGCGATTACAATTAACTATTTAAAAATAAAAATTGCAACTTTCTCATCCAAATTATTCGTTACCAGAAAATAGCAGATAGATTACAGATTCATTGTAGTTATTATTATCATGCAGTTATTTATATATTTCAAAGAACACAATGATATGAAATATACTTTAATTCTAAAATAGAAGATACTAGAAAGATTTATGACATTTAGTTTCAAGTTTCGTGGCATATCTTTACACAAATTCAAATCAACTCTGATTACCCTGGAGTCTCATTAATATCAAACTAATTCACACAAATTCATCTCATTTGGGCTCAGATGTTAAGAAACTACCTATTTAAAAATATTTTTTCCTTTTCTCTACTCACTGTTATACTTGCTCCCAAGACGAATGAGAGTAAAATTGGCGGGAAAAAAATAACGAGCTCAAGAATGGAAGGAATACAGACTTATTAACTCAATATTCTATTTTGTTCTTACAAAAGAGATGCTAATAAATTAGTCTCCGAAATTATATTAGAAATATTCATATGGAATTAATATTATTGTTGTCCTATTAAAACAATTTAATTCTTATCCATTTTATATTACTATTTTATGATCATTTTCAGTTCAAGTGAAGTGTTATTGTTAAAATTAACTGTTACTTGTTAATTAATTAATGTATCAGTTAGAAATATCTTATTCTTGTTTTAGGCTCATATATGAATTTCAAATTAAATGAAAATAATACTATTATGTTCTACTACTAATTGTATGTTCTAATACTATTGTTATTAAGGGCTCCTGTCCCAAAAATTAGTCCTGTTATTATTAGACTTATTATATTAAGACTTCAAACTATATATAGCTTCTATAGGACATTTTACATCATTTTATTTATATTTTATTGCTGTTCTACATTTAATTTTATACATAGATATAAATCAATTATATGGTGAATTATTTTGTAATTGCTAAGGATACCACTTTAAACTTAATATTTATACAAAATGGGTAATTTCTCTTTTTGTAATATATGTCTGTGATCTCTCAGCAAACACATTACATAAAAAGTCAGTTCATCTAAGCCGCCAATTATGGAAACATCTGCCATTGTTTTTTTTTTATCATTATATTACAAAAGCTAATAAAAAAAAATGTTCTATCCCACATTGCAATATTTAAATGCTTTTAATATTGTTAAGTAAAAAAGTTTTTTACAATTGATGCCATTGTTTAAATTGTTTTGGAATTATTTGTAAGGAGTTAAATTACGTAGTTTAATTTCAAGTAAATTCACGTTTTGTTAATGCTTCATACATGAGGCTGTATCAGATACAAATTTGAGATTTAGAAATGTGTTTTATAATAAGAATATTTTTCCAAATAATCTTTCATCCTTCGACTAATGTTTTCAATATAGGTAATAGCTATTTACAACAAGACAATATAGAATATAGAAGAACAATTCCAACATATTTATATACTGTTTGTATTGTTTTAAAGTAACGTGTTTTGCAAATTAATGTACTAAGCTTTAAGCTAATGATATGTAAATGTCTGAACCATAAAAAATATCAGAGTAGTAATAAAAATTTCATGCAATGGCGATAAAATTTTGAGGTTATAAAATTACAACGTAATGGACGAGGTATGTAAATATTTCATAAGTCAAGGTCAGTAAATCTAATTCCTTTTGGCGGAATGATGCAGCTTTGTATGAATTCAGTTTAGTGACCCCGCTGAGAATTAGTCGTTTCTCGAATATAGGTTAATAGTACAAAGGAGCTTAGGCCCACATTTCTACATTTAAATTGTCATATAGTTTTGTGCCGTGTAAATACTACTTTTGAAACTTAATATAAATTCCTGAAAAATGTATTTTAGGATATCGGTAAGTATGTTAGTTATTTATTGTTATTTAAATTGACGCAGTTGTATTTAATTTTTTATCCGGTTCCGGATGTCAAAAAGCAAATACGTAAAAATAACTGTTCCGAAAAAAATTGCCACAAAAAATATTTACAATAAGTTTTTCACAAATTATTGCGTTTTGAAATATAAAAACAAGCGCGAGTGATTTAGTGCAACAACAAGATCTTCCTAATATCACAAATTACCTCCGAAAACATTGCTAATAAATTCAAATCGGAATTTGGAGGTAAGGATTTATGACAATCAAATTACAGAAAACACTGAGAGAAAACATAACAAACAAACGTCACTACTCACTAGAGCTTGAGTTGAAAGTATATGTTACCTGGGTTGCCATAAAAATATTTTTTAAGCCTACTACAACGATTACGTTTCGTTTCACGGGAGGGATAAAAATTATTAAAAATGAATAACTCACTTAGAGAACTACTTGAAAACATTAAAATAGAAATGAGCAAGCAAACTCAAGAGATCCACGATTCTGTAACTGAAACTATCATGATTAAAATGGATGAGAAGTTAATGCCATTAATCGAAGAAAACAAAAAACTAACACTAAAAGTAACACAACTTGAAGAAAAGGTGAACAAATTAGAAATAAAAGGAAGAAAGAACAACATACTGCTATTTGGTTTTAAGGAAACTGAAAAATCTACAAATGAGTTATTTGTTATGGTGAAAGAAAAAATCAAAACTGATATAAACATTAATCTATTAGAAGGTGAGATCAACAAAATTCATAGAATTGGACGACCAAAAACTGAAGAAAATGCTAATCCACGTCCTATACTAATATCATTTGTAAGAGAATGGATGAAAGGCCAGGTTATGAAAGAAAAGAAAGCGTTACAAGGTGTGTATGTTAAGGAGGATTACCCAAAAGAAATACTAAACAAAAGAAGAGAATTGCAAAAAGCCGTTATGGAAGAGAGAGAAAAGGGAAATACAGCGTATATAAAGTATGATAAGCTTGTTATCAAATCTGGTGTTCAGGGAAACCGAAAACGCATGCCATCCGCATCGCCAACTACCGACAACCAGCCACGGAAACAACAAACAACCAGCATACCAAAGCATAATAGAGCAAACGCCTTCGACATAATGAGATCCCGATCCAACTCATTCACATCAGCAACCAATCAAGATTCACACAAAAGAACTGAATAGGATAGGACTGACATCGGCAACCGGAAGTATAGAAATATTTTAAAAATAACTAAACAGATAACTTTAAATACATGTCCCAAGACGGCTGGTCCCCGTGGGACATTAGACCACTACCCTCCAGACAAGATAGAACCAAAACTAAATAAAAAAGATTGTAGATCACACGAATATAAAGCAGTTACAAATTTACGGAACATAAAAGAATCAAAATCAGGAGAACAAGGAAAACACAAAGTAAATAAAAGACAACATAAGTTCTTTATATCAATCCTGAATACATTAACACTTAGGACAGATGAAAAACTAGCAGAGCTAGAAAGGGCACTAGAGACCATTAATTGGAGCATACTAGGATTAAGTGAAGTAAGACGTACGAGAGAAGAAATTCACGAGTCTGAAGACTACATATTTTACTATAAGGGAGAACAACAGGGGATGTATGGAGTTGGATTTATAATAAAAAAAGAATACAAGCAATACATTGAAGAACTCCGAGGGAAATCGGATAGAATCGCGACCTTGAACATAAGAATACCAACAAGCAAGCATCCTATATCCATTATCCAGGTATATGCTCCTACCGAGGAAGCAAAGAACGAAGACAAAGACCAATTCTATAAGACGTTAAATGAAACAATTGAAGAAGCTCACAAACAGAATGGGTGATTTCAACAGCCAAATAGGAGCAAAACAAGAAGGAGAAGAATATATAATGGGAAACAACTGTACAGGTACGAGAAATAAAAATGGAAGACAACTAATTCTCTTTGCCCAAGAACACAATTCGAAAATTATGAATACTATATATAAGAAAAAATTAAGTAAGAAATGGACATGGATTTCACCGGGGGGCAGATATAGAAATGAAATAGATTTTACATTAACAAATATGCACTACAATTTCGAAAACATAGACGTAATCAATAAATTTAACTTTTACACTAACCATAGAATGGTCAGAGGAACAATAAATATGAATAGTTCTAAAAGATCCAGAAAAAACCTGAAAATTGCTGTGACGAGAGATTTTAAAAACTTAACAGAAGAATTATACCTACAATTGAAAAAAGATTGCCCAGATGTGAGGGGAAAAATCCCACTACAAGACAAGTACAATAAATTAGAAAGATATATTAAAGGCATAGGAAAAGAAATTGAGGTAAACAAAACCAAAAAAGATAAAATAGGTGAAGAAGCTAGGCTACTAATTCAAGAAAGATGTAAAATTCTACATAACAAAAAAAACAATACTAAACAAATTGAAGATATCAGTAAAAAAATATTACAAAGTATAAGAAAACATCAGAAGACAGTAAGACAGAAGAGAAATCGAAAAAACCGGTGGTATAAAGAAAGCTTTGAAAGAATTAAAGGATCCTAGCATATGGATACCTAAAATTAAGAAGAAACATCGGTCAGGCAATAAATCGGTCAAAGAATCACACATATCGAAAAGGCTAGAAATGAGTAAGATAGTAACAGAATTTTATCGAAAGTTATACAGCAAGACTGGAAAAGAAGAAGAACCCGAAGCTGAAACGGGATTCGAAACTTTTACATCAGAAGAAGAGATTCCTACCATACTTCTTTGCGAAACCAGGAAAGCGATTTTATCACAAAAAAGTTGTAAGTCACCAGGGGATGATGTAATTTCGAACTAGCTATTAAAAACCGCAATAGAGTTGATAGCTGAACCACTCACAATGGTTTTCAATGAAATAATAGCTACTGAACAAATCCCAAAACAATGGATTGAATCGACGATAGTACTTATACACAAAAAAGGAGACAAGAATATTATAGACAATTACAGACCCATTAGTTTGATGAGCAACCTTTACAAAATATTCTCAAAAATAATACTTGGAAGATTAACAAAGAAATTAGATGAACAACAACCAAAAGAACAAGCAGGCTTTCGTAGTGAATACTCCACCATAGATCACATTCATGTAGTAAACCAGTTGTTAGAAAAGTATAATGAGTATGGGAAAACTTACTATATCTGCTTTGTCGAATATAACAAAGCCTTTGACACATTAAGTCACAAATTTATCTACAAAGCACTAAAAAATCAGGGAGTTGAAAATAAATATATCAGTATAATAAAACATATATATCAAAATTCAGTATCCAAAGTACAGCTAGAAAAAGTTGGAAATATATTTCCAATAAAAAATGGAGTCAGACAAGGAGATCCACTCTCTCCAAAACTGTTTACTTCGGTGCTGGAAGAGATATTTAGAAATTTAAATTGGAAATTAGGTATAAACATAAACGGTAACAACTTGAACCACCTACGATTTGCTGATGACTTGACATTGTTTGCTGAAGATCCAGTTACTCTCCAAATAATGTTACAAGAACTTACCATACAAAGCAGGAAAGCAGGGCTAACTATCAATGTACCCAAAACAAAGCTCATGACCAACAGATCTAAAATCAGAATCTCGGTAAACAATGAAGAGATACATTATGTAGATGAATATGTGTACCTTGGCAAAGTCATATCACCTAAACAGCAAGTGCAGAAGGAAGTTCAAAGGAGAATAACAAACAGTTGGGCAAGATACTGGTCATTAAAAGAGGAAATGAAAAACAAATCCATACCTACAACAGAAAAAACAAAAGTTTTTAATACCTGCATACTCCCGATACTAACTTATGGATGTCAGACTTGGACAATAACAAAAAACTGTATCAAAAGATTAGAGGTTTGCCAACATGGTATGGAAAGGAGCATGCTTGGACTCAAATTGAAAGATAAATGCCGACTCACGCATATTAGGAAAAGAACAAATGTGGTCGATGTTGCCAGAAAAGTAAAAGAACTAAAGTGGCGATGGACTGGTCACATGTTGAGATCCAAGATAGAAAAATGGTCCAAAACCATAACAGAATGGTACCCTCGAGATGGAAAGCGTCGTCGAGGCAGGCAGGTCAAGAGGTGGGAGGATGACCTTCCCAAGAAATGGAGAAAGTTAGCCAGGGATAAATACCACTGGAAGAGTCTGGAGGAGGCCTATGTTTAAGGACAACCTGACGAGGAGGCCGATGTCAGTAGTAATTAAGATTAGTAAATAATATTCAAAACTAGACTAAGCTGTCAGAGAAATAAAGACTATTTTTATTTTACTTTTTATTTAGTTATATTTAAATTTACGTTTTAAAATGAGAGGTAAGAAAAATTAGAACTATGTGTTATCATTATATTTAAAAAGAATATAAATATATATAATATAAAAGAATTATGGAAGCATATTGTATTATGAGAAGTATTATAAAGTTATAAAAAAGAAAAGTTTGGCATTTAAAGGACTTTCGTGTAAATTATAATTGTGAAAATATGTAATCTATTGTTTGAAAAAATCTATAAACATGTATAGCCATGTTAAGCTTATTTAAAATTATATAAATATAGAATGAAAAAAAAACTATTCATTATTATTATTTATTATTTTTCGGTTTATTTTTATATTTATATAAAAAAAATGTAATCCATTTTTATCCTAGTCAGATAACGGTTTTAATACAAATGAATCAATGATGTAACTTTAAATGTGAGGATGGCAACCCAAGCTCTTCAATCTCCTTTCTTCTCATTCTCTTCTGTAAGTATCTCCATTTTTTAAGGATGGCGATCTTCCAAAATAATTTAAGATGTCCATAAATTAATAATAATCATTTATTATCAATTGAATAATTTGTTCTCGTTAAATAATCTTTTGGTATTAATTTGCGACTTTTATTTCAAGAGTAATTCATTCAAAAAATCTATAAAAATATGCTTTAGGTACATATATTTTTTTATTGAATTATAAAATAAAGTCAATAATATAAAAATATATCAGTATTCGTTTACTTACAATTTATGACGTAATAACTTAAGATTGTGTATCGGCAGTTAAGTACCAGTCTATAAAAAGGGCAAGTTGAGAGAACCTTGCTGTAATCACAGTCTTATCTAAAGAACCCTACAATACATGGGTTAGGTAATAGCCAATAAATGTCATGTAAAGGAGTTTATGTTTATTTTATATTTATTATACATGTGTACATACAGACAGAATTCAACAAGTGATTCTGATTAAAACCTTAAGACTTTGGTAAATACTTAAATAATAAAATATAGTGTTTCACTATTATTTTGATATAGCTAAATACTTAGTCTGGCCATAAATACTGTTATAATTAAATAGAAAAAATATTACATTTGAATTTGAAATCAGTAATTTTGATACGATTGTTCATTGTGTTTTCTAATTTTGGCGCCAATACATTGTACAATATTTTGCGATATTAAAATGGAGTAAGGTGATAAAGAGAAAAGATCGCTGTGTTAGCATTACACAAAGTAGGTATTTAGGCAAATGCAATTTTTAGAACTCTCCATATACTAGGTATTAGTCAAATGTTTGAATATCGGGCTATTAATAGGTACAATGAGACTTCCTCTGTTTGTGACAAATTAAGATCTGGCCGTCCACGTAGTGATCGTACGAAAAAGATGGTCAAAGCAGTAAGGGAAGAAATCGTGTCCAAAAGCAAAAGATTTTATCTCGGGAAATGAAGATAGCACCTTTCTAGGTGCTATGTTGTATTTTAAGATATAACTTAGGACTTGCAACCTATAAGAGACGCACTAACTATTTCTTAACTGATAAATTAAAGATGTATAGGGTGGTAAAATAAAAAAAAACTACTATAGCGGTACGCAAAGAGAGGTCACAGAAAAAAATTGTTTAAGGATGAGAATTTTTTTACAATTGAGCAATATTTTAACAAACAAAATGACAGTATTTATGCTCAAAGCTCTAAGGAAGCTTCCCAATTAGTTGACAGAGTGCAACGTGGGCATTTTCCGAATTCAGCGATGGTTTGGCGGGGTGTTAGGTATGAAGGAGTGACTGAGCCATATTTTTGTGAAAAAGATATCAAAACATCGACACAAGTGTATCGAGGTACGATTCTTGAGAAGGTAGTTAAGCCCCTTAATAACTCCATGCTCAATAATCAAGTATGGTCCTTCCAGCAAGACTCGACGCCGGGTCATAATGCTCGGTCCACGCAGTCTTGGTTGGAAGCGGATGTCTCTGACTTCATCAGAGCTGGAGACTGGCCGTCGTCTAGTCCCGATCTTAACTCGTTGGATTATGTTTTATGGTCAGTTCTATAAAGTACAGTTTACTCTAAACGCCATGATAATTTGGAGTCCCTAAAACAATCCCTACGATTGGCAGTGAAGAATTTCCCCATGGAAAGAGCGCGTGCTTCTATTGATATCTGGCCTCAACGTTATACGACTGTATTGCAGCCAATGGACACCACTTCGAGGCACCACATCACATCCGAGGCTACTCAGATCGCAATATATTTATTAAAGATCTTTTTTTTTTTAATCCGCAAAATATTGTATTTTTTCAAATATAAATAATAGATTTTTAGGAAGAATTGAATATCGCTCTAAATATACGTGATCTCTCAAGTCTTAAGGCTTATATAAAGGTATTTGATAATACCCGTAAACAAAGAACGACATATAGATTGAAAAATATTATATTTTTATAAACAAAATATTTATTACGTTTCATTATATATTATTATTTAAGAAATCGGGAATTAACGCGTCCAGAAGTCTTTTCCGAACGCGTTAATTCCCAAAATATTTATTAATAAAGGAAATCTGTGTTACTACTAATAAATATAATTAGGTATATAAAAATATAATTTTCTATTATAATTATATAATATAATTATAATTATGTCCAATATAATTATATTATGTAAATAATTATATTAATTTTAACTCAATTAAAATGCTAATAAATAGCTACCATCTTCATTATTATTATGAGAACAAAGATTAAGTTCAGTATTTCGAGTAATTAAATGCTTTATGATAATACTCCAAGAGCTATTCATCCATATATAAAAAAAAACGTGATCTTAAAAGGTTTACTGTTCATTGATATTACATTCGATCCGATAATCGATAATTGGCCGAGCGAACCGAATTCGGGAGCGGAGAGGCTCGGTCTCATCAGCGGGCTAATGCTTTGATATGTCTGTCCGGCGAATGTTCGTCTATTCTCCTCTACAAGTCTTATACTGAATCCAATTTTCGCTAAAGTTTGTCCTAAAGGTTAAAAATGACATGAACCTTTTAAAGTTATGCTGAAGATATGGAGTTTGTAAATATTGATGATGATATTGAGTATGGAGATATTGTGTTTATTTTGTGTTATGTTGCTTACTAGAAAGGAGAGAGTGGTTGATGTCACAGTTTATTCCCATCTATGACCTATTGTATTTCGTTAACACAAATAGTATATATAGTACTATTTATATTATTTTTTAAAATATTAAAAATATAAAAGTATAAATAAATTATAGAGTCTTTATCACGTAACAAAGTAAAAAGTTGATTTATTGTATAGCAATATTTATATTTACAACCGAACAACACACAGACAGACTCCAACAAGACAACAACTTTTTGTCGTTGTCAAACTACAATTCGGAAAAATAATTGCCACTGACATGTATAGTAATTTAACATTTCCCAGAGGTCGCGGATTCGAATCCTAGCTCGTATCGGTTTATTTGTCATCCTATATGTATTTAAATTTAAATAATCTTAACATGGCTATGCATGTTCTTAAGTAATAATATTGAAAAAAAAATTGAGTTAGTATGATGAAGAATTTTGATTACAAAATACAAAAATATATTATGAAAAAAAAACACGGGTTAATTAACCCGTTTTTTTTGAACTTTAACTTGTAAGATAAAAAGAAAATTTTGTATACTATACTAGAACTATCTATGATAAATGTGATATTTATGATATAGCTTTAATGAAAAGGCTTGCAGTATGTAGTTAGTAACACGTACAAATATGTTTAACTTTTACCACAGTTTTAAACTTCTGAGCCGTCAAAGGGAGAAGAATAAAACTTTAGGGCCACATTTAATTTTACCAAGTTTATTAATAAATTATATCTCTGTAACATGTATATTTAAATTGTTTTATAATTAAATATTCTTAGGAAAGAATTAGGAGCTTTAAGGAATTTTATGGCATTATTATTTATAAAAAAATGGTAAATGGTATAAGTATTCACTTTTATTTTTTATTTTAGCTGGTTTTTGAAGTACGCTCGAGAAGGCGTGAGACCATCCTATTTAAAGCCAGGACTTAAGTCCGTAAATAAATCTTATAAGGCTCTATCTGTAGATACTTTTTTCTTTTTGTTGGTCTATACTGTTAGCCCGGTTGGCTATTACAGCGTCACCGGGGGAGCTGGTGGGTCAGGAGACCCGCCCTTAAAAAGGGGGGGCCAGATGGGCCCCCATGGGAAACGACGTCCCGAGGGCGTCATGTCTGTAGATAGATCGGTTAAACCTCTTAGGAAAGTGAACCAGTACTTGAGACTCGGCTTATGACCCTACTGTAAAAGTTGCTTGTCATTTTTATGAATTATATTACTTATGTTAATAATATACTAAAAAAATATATTTTCCATACAAAACATATTTGTAACGCAGCCTTTTTTATTTCCACCAATCGTTATATTTAGTATTGCAAGCTGAGTGAATTTATACTGTGAATATCAGTATACTTTATGTATATAAACTTTAGAGTTAACCCTTATACACTGCATACATTTTGCATTAAATTTAACTCAAGAGACCCCAGCAGGTTATGCAAACATCGATACAGCCTCCTGAAATATATTCAAGACTAGAAGTTCGTACTTACTGCAGTAAGGGGTGAGGAAAGGGTTAAAATAATATTAATTTGGCAATACTGTCAAGACTGTTTAGCTGCCAAGTAATAACCAGATAATTTTTATCAATTGGCTTCTGAGTAGATGTTAATTATCTTATATATTTTTTTATATTTTCAAAAGATGCCCAATGGAAGTCGGTTTTATATAACACTTTCTCACAAAAGAGAAAAGTACTGTAGATAAGGTATTCCATTAACACGCTCGGAAATTCTCGATCGAATCCGAGAATCTTGACTTTTTAATTTAAAGCAAATTCCTTTTGTGTAATAAAACTGCATTTTAATATATTTATATCATTATAAATGTATATTTAAATTAATAACGTGCTTTTATTTTTAGAAAAATAAAAAAATATATACCAAAATAATTTTTATAATTAAATACTTATCAAAATTCAAGACTTATACTAAATATTAAAATCTCTTAAAATGAACAGCAAAATAAATATAAAATATTTAATAAAGAAGATATGAATGAAAGAAAGGAGATATAAATTTCAAAAGAAAGGAAGATACAGTTATTTAATACAGAAAATCATTAAGTATCTTAATTCAAAACATTACAAATTAATCTACGCAGACACCTACGATCTATTATCAAGATTTAAATAATGATTAAAAACTTAGATGTCATATAATTTGACAAATGTATACAACTTGGAGTCTGAATCGATGAGGACCACAAATTTCTGTTTTTTTTTTATATAAATAATTTATACTTACATATAATCAGACTTTGTTTTAGCTTCCCGAAAGTAGTATACAATTTAAATTATAGTGCACCCGTATACAAGAGCTGAGAAAACATCTCAGACTATATACAGCTGTTGGTTACGACTTAAATCCTATTAATCAGCACTGGTCTGTCGGTCAACAACTGTAGCGCTAACAGACCACGTTCATTTGAATAACACTGCGCTTACATGGAGTCGTGTATTTATATTTTTAAATATTTTATAATCATTTTAAACTAAGTTTATTGTTACTAAATAGAATCATAATGAAATATTGTACCTATTATTACAAATAAAGTTAACTATGTATGAGTCGTTTTTTTACCCTTACTTCCTACTCCATACATTATTATTTGTTTATATACTCTGTCAAAATATGTAAGGTATATTATTAACTTTATATGTGGTTCAAGGACGAATTAGAAAAACAAATAAGATATAACAAAAAATCCACTTTAGGAATTTTTCTCAACAACAGCTTGATGATGACTATTTTACGGCGCCATATTTTTGAAGAATCCTTGCTTACTTTACATGAAGTATGCATGATTACTTTTGGATTTAAATATTTTTTTATTTACTTGTTTCTTATAATGTTTGAATAACTTTAATTATATTTATAGTTTATTCTATCCCATTAGGTATAATTATTTTTTAAGTGCTTGAACGTTTGATTCTAATCTATTAAAAATACATTTGTTAGAACTTTCAACGTTATTAATATTTACACTGTCTAATATTTATATTTGTTTTACATATTAAAAACGCATATATAGAAAAGTGATCATTAATCGCTTAGATCAATTATCTGTTTAACCTATTTACTTTAATACTTCATGGTAGCCTCCATGTAAGCCGAATTTTATAAAGTTATCAAACACAAATATCCGAGTATGGGTTACGGATCAAATGAGAAGTGATATTGACACAAGTCGCAATAATTACATTTGACTTAATGATAATAACATAAAAACTTTACATTATATCCTTGACAACAATTATACATAGAAAAAAAAATTGTATTATATCCTAAAAAAAAAATAGGTACATTTTCCCAATAAATTAAATAGAAGAGAAAATTAGGTACTCTGTGATTTTGTACTAAAGAATTAGGTTTTTATGTATAAAATACTACCTTATAAATTTATGTAATTGTACCTGCATAAGTATGTTTTTAAATTTGTGATGGATTATAACTTGTTTTCAAACTACTTTAATTCAATTCACACCTTAGACAATAAAAGGATATTTATTTATTATTATATTGGTTATATACATAAAAATAATATGAAGTCTTCTTTATTGATTTTACATTAAAACATGCTTTCTGAGTTAAACAATTTTATTTTATAAATGTGAAGTGCTGCTTACTTGTAGGCGTTAGAAAGGTTCTTACGCTTCTTCTTACATTGTAACGTAAAAGTTTACACTCGTTACACTTAATTTGGAAAGGAGACGGATATTTTTCATACATTATTGGATACTTTTTCATACTTAATTTTATATTATACTATCACTAAAAATTTTCCGGATTTTGGGGAATCTAAGAACGGAGATATAAGACACTCAGTAAAAGGGAGATTATGTTACTACTTAGCGTTACAGGTAACTTTTATATAATCAACTGATATTTTTTAAATAGGCTCTATGTTTCATGTTTATAAAAGTGAGCAGTACTACCGGCCTGTAACTGTCCCAATGCTGGGGAAAGATCTCTTGATACGGAGAAGAAACGAGAATCGACCACTACGATAATTCACTGCGAATTGGATATTTGAGACAGTTTTTAAAGTCACATTGGTAACAGGTTAGGGTTTGAACCTGCGCCTTTTATTCATGAGCTTGCATCCTTAACTTCGACTTCAGCACAAGTCGAGATTTGTGGGTCAGATAATAAAATTAGCATCGCAAAATGCGGAATAAGGTTATGGATGCTCTTTTATAATAGCATTGTAATAGCATGTATATTTGACAACAATATAAACGTTAATCGACAAATTAAAATGGGGCTTAAAAGTTTCCGCCATTAACTTAAAAAGTTTAATTAGCATTCATTTATCGTAGATAATTCCAATCAATACCTCTGATTACCCCGGGGTCATATTAGTCTCAAAATATTTTATACATTCACATCACTCTATACGGCTGTAAATGAATACCTTTTGTAGGTTCATTTATAATTTTAATGTACACTTTTGAAACTTCATGTAAATAGAAGTTCTTTAGCTACACATTCTAAAGTGACGTCACAAATATGTCGCCGAATATTGTTATCATTATTATACATGTACAAATCCGTTCCTTTAAAAAGTAAATTAAATGTTAAAACAAATATAGTTAACACATAAAAATATACCTAAGGAAGATTATGGGTAGGTACTTATTATAATCTGTATATTGTCCCATGTATATTGTAGGTATACAGAATATATGCAAAGTCGTTATTTTTCACTCCTCTTTTTAAACATTAAGTCGACAGTGACTTAATATTCTACTCTCGTACAAAAGAGCCTCTTAATTACTCGGTCCATTGACACTAATTAAATAATGTTCCCGACATTTATATAAGTCAAATATTTATTGCTCTCTTTCTTAATTGCTGAATATAGCCGAAAGATTATATACAATAGTCACGCTTAAAATAGTTTTTCTTTTAAAATTTCAAATTGAATTGTTTGTATCTACCTAGAATAGAAATACACAAAAATGATTACTTTAGAGTCAGTCTTTGAAAAACCACATGTTTTTTTAAGTATTACACAAGTTTGAAATATATATATATATATTTTCCGTTGAAATTTCAGCATGTCTCTATATAATAAAAAAAAATATATAAATATAGAATGAAAAATAAACCGATACGGACAGGGACTCGAACCCGCGACTACTGGGAAACCGTCCCGTCGCTCTACCAACAGAGCTACCGTATAAAGACGATCACATATAGAATGCTTAATTCACCGAGGGGGACAGCGATACGGCGAAAAAAAAATATTTTTTTTCTGCTTTTTAAAGTTATGTTACTGGTTTCAGTATTTTACTATATGAACACATGTAGTATTGCTATTAATATTGCATAAGAACCTTTGAACCGCACCCATAAAACCTTAATAACTTGGAGACGACTGTTTCTATTTCGACCAAGCCTAGCTAAGAACTATCTCGACAAATCATGTTTACGATTTAAAAAATCGTTATCAAATCCGTCTACGCTTTTGGCTGCTTATTGCCACATAGACACACGGATACACAGATCGACAGGTCAAACTTATAATGCCCCTCTTCTGAGTCGTCTTAAAAAAATACAAAACTAAAAAAATATTTAAAGGTTCGTTATTTCAAAAGCCTTATAAAACACAAGTCATCTTTAACGAAGGGAACGGCTGGCAATAATATATTCATAATTAATTCCGCATATGTGGCTTCCTTGTTACGACACTTGTAAGGTTATTGTCTATTAAAACAACCAAAATTAGTTTGTGAAACACTTCATGTAAATGTAAGAATAATTTAAAATAATATCTGTATGGTTTAATGCTAATTAATGGAATGTACATAATAGTATTCTCGAATTATTATAAATGGTCTTAAAACTAGAAAGCCATGTTTTTTAGTGACTTAAAATTAAACTGAAATGTTTCCTGTGCGAAATGGAATGTATTTTAAAATACACATAGTTATGTAACGTTTGCGTGTGTGTGTATGTATATCAGATATAAGATTGTATAGTAAGGGTAGTCTTATTCAAATAATATTTTAAAAATTAAGGCAAATTTTAGATAGTCTCTATTAATTTATAAAATAGATTATAGAAAAAACAACAAAAAAATAACAAATATTATTTCAAAAATATACATGATACTTTATACTATGAAGAAATAGATACTTTGCTGTTAACTTTATTTATAAAATACTGAAAATGTTTGAATAATTAATGATCAATTAATTATTAATTGAAGTCTTACATTAACTGAAATGTGAGTAACTATTTATTATTAGGATATTGATAACTATTAGCAAGAACCGTAATTTTCTAGTACTCCGAAGAGGTTTAAAGATTCACTCTCATTATTATAATTGCTCAGTTTTTAAGAATACCTTCTTCAGGTTAATTAATATTTTTTCTATTTACCAGTTATAGTAACTTACGAGGAGTAAATAGAACTATTTAAAGAAATATCATTAATTGTTACGATAGTAGAAAAGAACACAACACCTCACACCTTGTATTTTTTCTGGCCTAGAAAAACAATTGATAATTACTGAATCTTTAAACATCCCTTACATACTACCTTGGGCTGGACTAACAATTGCATCCAATTTTATGCTGGGAAAAACTTTTCTTCTTCCAATAATTGACGAAACCGACGCAAGTTATCGTATTTTAAAATATAATGTATTAAGGCTCAACTGAAAATCAGTGCTGCGATATTTTTATTATTTTATATATTTTACATATCGTAGGGTAAGCGAGTCCTTTTCGGCTCAACATGACATTTACATAACACTTAGTAGTCACTTAACTTTTTAGTCTCTTTTAACTTTTTTATCGCTTTTTTTGTATGTAAGTGTTGTGTAGAGACTACGAATAAACATGTTTTCTTTCTTTTTTTCTAATTTATAAATGTCGGAGATAGATGCATATTAGTGACTTGCTCGTTCTTGATGGAATATTCTGGTACAGGATCCGAGGCGTAGGTCTCAGGCAATTAAACCACACAGACACAATATGACAATTCTTGTATTAAATGTAGGTAATCAATTATAACAAATTAGTTAGTAGGAATACAATTATCAGAGTTGCGTGAACCACCGATTCGATTAACATTCCACCGGAACACGTGGGTGCGTGCGCGCACACTCGCACTCAACTAGTAATGGCCGCCTCCCCAGCGCTCGGTGTTATGTCTTCCGTCAACTGTCATCTGTCAGTTAAGAATCAACTAAATAGTCTTGTGCGCCGTCACGGCCAACCCTGACTGTCGCACGTCCTCGTGCGGTTATTAGTCTCGTACAGAATCATCTGAAACATTACAGTTGTGTATTAATGTTAGCTCGCCCATGCCTGATAAATAGCTGGCTTTGGATGAGTGGTTACATAACGTTAATTTGATAACTCGACCTGAGGGCAATACTTTTAGACCTACAATACACTTCGCTAAGATATGGACGCATTAGGTCCATTCGACCATCGACATTATATTTTCGACTGGGTCCGGGTGCAGGCGACCCTTCCGACCTTTACAACTGACAATCTCTTATGGCTAGGCCGGGCGTATAGAGCCCTTTCGACCATCCAACAGCTAATATGAGGCGTGGACCGGGCGCACTAGGCCCTTACCGACCAGCCAACAACTACCGCGAGGCGTGGATCGGGCGTACTAGGCCCTTACCGACCAGCCAACAGCTACCGCGAGGCGTGGACTGGGCGTACTAGGCCCTTATCGACCAGCCAACCTGAGAATGAGGACCGGGCATACTAGGCCCATGCCGACCATTTTTCCGGGCGTGATTCAGGCGTCCGAGGCCTTTTCAATCACCCCTTACCATGACAGACGTGATTCAGGCGCATGGGCCTTTTCAATCAGCCTTTGCGTTATAACCTTATATCAGATCTCCAATTCAAAGAATTAATTTAGAAGAACTTACTTTTGTTGTGAACTTACTTTTGTGTGACTCTCAACTTCAAATTGTCTAAAAGGTTGTTCAGTCTCTGGTGCACTACATTTGATCGCTTAATTTTCTTTATCTAGCGAGTATTTACCGCAAAAATTGGAAGTAAATCGAAACGAATTCACCTTTATACTGTAACGTATCCGATGGTGGATAAATTGCGCAGACCTCAACGCGTTGCTCGCATCGCACTTTACCAGTACCGCTACCATAGCTGCCATCGCCACGACCGCCGTCACGACCATCAGCAACATCAGCACCATCAGCACCATCAGCACCATCAGCGCCATCGGCGCTGCGCCGTCATCGCCGACCGCGCAGTGCCGTCACCGCCAGCCGTGCCGCGCCGTCACCGCTAACCGCGCTGCGCCGTCACCGCCAGCCACGCCGCGCCTTCACCGCCAGCCACGCCGCGCCGTCACCGCCAGCCGCGCCGCGCCGTCACCGCCATCCGCCCTGCACCATCACCGCCATCGGCGCCGCGCCATTACCGCCATTCGCACCGCGTAGTCACCGCCATAATTTCTCATTTCTTTTCTTTGTTCATCAGCAGCGATTTCTTCTTTCGTAGAATTCTTCCAACGCTTTGTCATATAATCTATTAAACGATTTGCATAAGCGATTAAATAGGTATTTTCACTCGATTTTCTTGATATGTGGGTAGATCTCCATTTTGAAGTTTTGAGATAACATAAATTTAACTTGATTGATTGATTTACAACCATTGATTATCAACTATTGATTGATTGTATTGATTCTGGAACTTCATTGTTATTATCTTGTAGTGTGCCTTTCAAATAATAAAATCACTTCATTTCTTGCTTGACGTGATTTGTAGCTTCAATAAACTTATCTCGCGGGTAGTTGGTGGTTGTAATGCCCGAGTGAATCCCACTTCTGATGTCGGAGATAGATGCATATTAGTGACTTGCTCGTTCTTGATGGAATATTCTGGTACAGGATCCGAGGCTTAGGTCTCAGGCAATTAAACCACACAGACACAATATGACAATTCTTGTATTAAATGTAGGTAATCAATTATAACAAATTAGTTAGTAGGAATACAATTATCAGAGTTGCGTGAACCACCGATTCGATTAACATTCCACCGGAACACGTGGGTGCGTGCGCGCACACTCGCACTCAACTAGTAATGGCCGCCTCCCCAGCGCTCGGTGTTATGTCTTCCGTCAACTGTCATCTGTCAGTTAAAAATCAACTAAATAGTCTTGTGCGCCGTCATAAATGTTTATAGACATAGACTCCTTTTATTTGAAATCCCTTAAAACTGTATTCTAAGACTGCTTATTGGTTCTCTGTTAAGCAAACATAGCTTACCGATAGTGAATTAATATTTTTTTTGCACGAAACATTACATAAAAATAAGAACTATGAACTTATATTAATATAAACCCTTGACAAGTTAAGAGCTCGATAACTTGAAGTAATTTGTGATTTTTGTACTATACATACTTTATCGAATTTCAAACATGTTACCCCTTATACCTCATCGTCATACTTCTCTTATAATGATGTGTTATTGGTAATGCTATATTTAAAAATATGTGTTTAAAAATACATTTTCCATATACGAAGAGAGACTACGTATCTATTATAATTATACTATTTACACCGTTACTTCGGAGACGAAGTTACTTCTCTTGAGAAAGAGAGGGCTCGCTTCTAAATTTACTAAGTTCAGTAGATATAGTTCTTCTGCTAGACCTACTTACAACTTGCTGCTTTGAATTTTGGAAGCATGCTAATTACGATGTTTAATGACGATGTATATTTTAAACAGAGCATGCCTTATATAATTAAGATATAGGTATAAAAAACTTTATGAGGCACATAAAATATATAACATATTTTATAAAGTTTATGTTTACGTTTACTATATTTTCAAAATCTATGTTAGTATATTTTTATTTTTTGAGTTAAAACTGCTGTTCTTTTTAACGCTAACAGTTTCGGATCTTTACCATATATATAGATATATATAGTACTCAGTATATATAGCTTCATTTATTTATTTTAGATTGACAGTTTGATTGATTGTAAAATAATAAATAATTGTTATGAAATACAATGAACTTATTTCGAAAATGTCTAATATAAAAGAATAGTATTTTATAAGACTTTAATCATAACCCTTTTGCTGTATTGAGAAAGAACCACCTACAGTCATTTAACATTAATAATAGGAACTAAATTTCGTACTGTGAAACATTAAATTATTTGAACAAAAAACTGATACAGTAAATTTAACTTAAGAGACACAAAAAAACGTCAAACGACCACTGAGTCAGCTGTTTTTGGAATTAAGCTCCGTTGAGTTTTATGAGCACATTCCGCTTCCCAACTCTGTAAAGATCAGAGTAAAATTTCAAAAGACCTTTTGAACGTTGCTCTTTCGTTATAGCATATAGCAAAGAAACACAATAATAAAGTAATATTTAAACATTTATCTATAGATAATATGTAGGTAAATAAACATCTGATAAAAATAAAATAAAAATATATTCGAATTTTAGATATACGTATAAATTTAAAATTAGTTTATTAATATTTATAATTTGTACAGTTTTATGTAAGATATATTGTAATAAATAAATAAATAAAACTGTTATGATTGTAAACGTAAACATAGGTCCGTAAATCTAATTTATGTCAACCCATCACATGGAACTCCTATAATTAGGAAAGAGGCAGGCAGTTGATGTGATTTTAACAGCGTTATCATTATTAGCCAAAAATAAATCAATAAAACATGATCTTTTTTCTTTTTATAAATTGCATGAAAGCATTTTTATAAAATTTATACATTTCTAGGAATAACGTCGTTAAAATAAATTAAATGAACAAATATTCGTAAGTTGAATAATTTAAAGAAACCAAAAAGACATGCGCGGAAAGCGACTATTCTTATGATATTCATATGATTATATAATTTTTTTTTTTTTACATATAAATAACGTATAAAATATACATGTTATAGTCGGGATTATTAAGTTTTCATCATGTAATAAAAATGAAAATCATGAAAGAAATACATTATGTAATAGTAACGAGACCAATCCGCATGAGGGTTGCGTACTTATATAATATCCTAATTAACGGTTTGTAAACACTCATTATACTAATTAATTGAGCAAACATTTACTTTTCTCATAGTTTCTTTTAAAATTTAAAATTTTCAGCATTGTTACATGTTTTAACTCAAAAATATACTATATATAAGAGAGTGAACATAATGTTAATAATGAATTCCAGTGACTATTAACTACATTCTAGAGTCTCTGCGAGTTTAAGTCCATCTCAAGACTGCTCATCTAGCCTTAACAACATTCATTATATATTATTATCATAAATATACAAAGTTAAGTAGTTAGTAAGGAGATAATGACAGAGTAACCATAAACAGTATGGAATTGAATAGAAGTATAGTATGATATAAATAATTTCCCAAAATTAGTATCTCATTTCGTGTTAAACATTTACATATTCTTGCACATCTTCTGTAGTAAATTGTATTTCTGTAGTCAATTTAAATACACACCAAGTTTGTGCTTAAGTTTTAAGGAATAATTTACTGTTTCATGTTTTTTATGTCTTTAAAACAAAAGTTCTTCTTCTAAAAAACAAAAAACAAGGAACAACATTATTTAATTGTTCAAAATTCTGAATACTGCAACACTGGTTTAAATTTATAGTCGTGGGTTATGTATGAGATTCAATTATTAAAACAAAGCTTATTATACTGTTTATAATTACTATAGTTTAGATTCAAATAGAGCAAAAGCTTTTGATGTTACGAATGATATTATCCGGTGTGAATATATGAAAATTATTTTAAATTAGGAATATCCGTTTATTGAAATAGCAATATTTTCAATACGTCTGTTTCGTACAGAAAACAATACCTCTATTTAAATCCAGTTATTACATTTTTGAAAATATCTTTAAACATGTATAGCCATGTTAAGCTTATTTAAATTTATATAAATATAGAATGTAAAAAACCGATACGGGCAGGGATTCGAACCCGCGACTACTGGGAAACCGTCCCGTCGCTCTACCAACTGAGCTACCGTATCGCTGTCCGTCTCGGTGAATTAAGCATTCTATATGTGATCGTCTTTATCGGGACGGTGGTGACATCTATTAGGTTTCTTTCGAAAATCCTAACCAATGTTTCTAACTTTGCAGTATAGATAAACATTGAAAAGATGCCACTACCGAAATCAATTTTTGAAAATATCTTTAAACATGTATAGCCATGTTAAGCTTATTTAAATTTATATAAATATAGAATGTAAAAAACCGATACGGGCAGGGATTCGAACCCGCGACTACTGGGAAACCGTCCCGTCGCTCTATCAACTGAGCTACCGTATCGCTGTCCGTCTCGGTGAATTAAGCATTCTATATGTGATCGTCTTTATCGGGACGGTGGTGACATCTATTAGGTTTCTTTCGAAAATCCTAACCAATGTTTCTAACTTTGCAGTATAGATAAACATTGAAAAGATGCCACTACCGAAATCAATTTTTGAAAATATCTTTAAACATGTATAGCCATGTTAAGCTTATTTAAATTTATATAAATATAGAATGTAAAAAACCGATACGGGCAGGGATTCGCACCCGCGACTACTGGGAAACCGTCCCGTCGCTCTATCAACTGAGCTACCGTATCGCTGTCCGTCTCGGTGAATTAAGCATTCTATATGTGATCGTCTTTATCGGGACGGTGGTGACATCTATTAGGTTTCTTTCGAAAATCCTAACCAATGTTTCTAACTTTGCAGTATAGATAAACATTGAAAAGATGCCACTACCGAAATCAATTTTTGAAAATATCTTTAAACATGTATAGCCATGTTAAGCTTATTTAAATTTATATAAATATAGAATGTAAAAAACCGATACGGGCAGGGATTCGAACCCGCGACTACTGGGAAACCGTCCCGTCGCTCTACCAACTGAGCTACCGTATCGCTGTCCGTCTCGGTGAATTAAGCATTCTATATGTGATCGTCTTTATCGGGACGGTGGTGACATCTATTAGGTTTCTTTCGAAAATCCTAACCAATGTTTCTAACTTTGCAGTATAGATAAACATTGAAAAGATGCCACTACCGAAATCAATTTTTGAAAATATCTTTAAACATGTATAGCCATGTTAAGCTTATTTAAATTTATATAAATATAAAATGTAAAAAACCGATACGGGCAGGGATTCGAACCCGCGACTACTGGGAAACCGTCCCGTCGCTCTACCAACTGAGCTACCGTATCGCTGTCCGTCTCGGTGAATTAAGCATTCTATATGAGATCGTCTTTATCGGGACGGTGGTGACATCTATTAGGTTTCTTTCGAAAATCCTAACCAATGTTTCTAACTTTGCAGTATAGATAAACATTGAAAAGATGCCACTACCGAAATCAATTTTTGAAAATATCTTTAAACATAAATAGCCATGTTAAGCTTATTTAAATTTATATAAATATAGAATGTAAAAAACCGATACGGGCAGGGATTCGAACCCGCGACTACTGGGAAACCGTCCCGTCGCTCTACCAACTGAGCTACCGTATCGCTGTCCGTCTCGGTGAATTAAGCATTCTATATGTGATCGTCTTTATCGGGACGGTGGTGACATCTATTAGGTTTCTTTCGAAAATCCTAACCAATGTTTCTAACTTTGCAGTATAGATAAACATTGAAAAGATGCCACTACCGAAATCAATTTTTGAAAATATCTTTAAACATGTATAGCCATGTTAAGCTTATTTAAATTTATATAAATATAGAATGTAAAAAACCGATACGGGCAGGGATTCGCACCCGCGACTACTGGGAAACCGTCCCGTCGCTCTACCAACTGAGCTACCGTATCACTGTCCGTCTCGGTGAATTAAGCATTCTATATGTGATCGTCTTTATCGGGACGGTGGTGACATCTATTAGGTTTCTTTCGAAAATCCTAACCAATGTTTCTAACTTTGCAGTATAGATAAACATTGAAAAGATGCCACTACCGAAATCAATTTTTGAAAATATCTTTAAACATGTATAGCCATGTTAAGCTTATTTAAATTTATATAAATATAGAATGTAAAAAACCGATACGGGCAGGGATTCGAACCCGCGACTACTGGGAAACCGTCCCGTCGCTCTACCAACTGAGCTACCGTATCGCTGTCCGTCTCGGTGAATTAAGCATTCTATATGTGATCGTCTTTATCGGGACGGTGGTGACATCTATTAGGTTTCTTTCGAAAATCCTAACCAATGTTTCTAACTTTGCAGTATAGATAAACATTGAAAAGATGCCACTACCGAAATCAATTTTTGAAAATATCTTTAAACATAAATAGCCATGTTAAGCTTATTTAAATTTATATAAATATAGAATGTAAAAAACCGATACGGGCAGGGATTCGAACCCGCGACTACTGGGAAACCGTCCCGTCGCTCTACCAACTGAGCTACCGTATCGCTGTCCGTCTCGGTGAATTAAGCATTCTATATGTGATCGTCTTTATCGGGACGGTGGTGACATCTATTAGGTTTCTTTCGAAAATCCTAACCAATGTTTCTAACTTTGCAGTATAGATAAACATTGAAAAGATGCCACTACCGAAATCAATTTTTGAAAATATCTTTAAACATGTATAGCCATGTTAAGCTTATTTAAATTTATATAAATATAGAATGTAAAAAACCGATACGGGCAGGGATTCGCACCCGCGACTACTGGGAAACCGTCCCGTCGCTCTACCAACTGAGCTACCGTATCACTGTCCGTCTCGGTGAATTAAGCATTCTATATGTGATCGTCTTTATCGGGACGGTGGTGACATCTATTAGGTTTCTTTCGAAAATCCTAACCAATGTTTCTAACTTTGCAGTATAGATAAACATTGAAAAGATGCCACTACCGAAATCAATTTTTGAAAATATCTTTAAACATGTATAGCCATGTTAAGCTTATTTAAATTTATATAAATATAGAATGTAAAAAACCGATACGGGCAGGGATTCGAACCCGCGACTACTGGGAAACCGTCCCGTCGCTCTACCAACTGAGCTACCGTATCGCTGTCCGTCTCGGTGAATTAAGCATTCTATATGTGATCGTCTTTATCGGGACGGTGGTGACATCTATTAGGTTTCTTTCGAAAATCCTAACCAATGTTTCTAACTTTGCAGTATAGATAAACATTGAAAAGATGCCACTACCGAAATCAATTTTTGAAAATATCTTTAAACATGTATAGCCATGTTAAGCTTATTTAAATTTATATAAATATAGAATGTAAAAAACCGATACGGGCAGGGATTCGAACCCGCGACTACTGGGAAACCGTCCCGTCGCTCTACCAACTGAGCTACCGTATCGCTGTCCGTCTCGGTGAATTAAGCATTCTATATGTGATCGTCTTTATCGGGACGGTGGTGACATCTTTTAGGTTTCTTTCGAAAATCCTAACCAATGTTTCTAACTTTGCAGTATAGATAAACATTGAAAAGATGCCACTACCGAAATCAATTTTTGAAAATATCTTTAAACATGTATAGCCATGTTAAGCTTATTTAAATTTATATAAATATAGAATGTAAAAAACCGATACGGGCAGGGATTCGAACCCGCGACTACTGGGAAACCGTCCCGTCGCTCTATCAACTGAGCTACCGTATCGCTGTCCGTCTCGGTGAATTAAGCATTCTATATGTGATCGTCTTTATCAGGACGGTGGTGACATCTATTAGGTTTCTTTCGAAAATCCTAACCAATGTTTCTAACTTTGCAGTATAGATAAACATTGAAAAGATGCCACTACCGAAATCCATTTTTGAAAATATCTTTAAACATGTATAGCCATGTTAAGCTTATTTAAATTTATATAAATATAGAATGTAAAAAACCGATACGGGCAGGGATTCGAACCCGCGACTACTGGGAAACCGTCCCGTCGCTCTACCAACTGAGCTACCGTATCGCTGTCCGTCTCGGTGAATTAAGCATTCTATATGTGATCGTCTTTATCGGGACGGTGGTGACATCTATTAGGTTTCTTTCGAAAATCCTAACCAATGTTTCTAACTTTGCAGTATAGATAAACATTGAAAAGATGCCACTACCGAAATCAATTTTTGAAAATATCTTTAAACATTTATAGCCATGTTAAGCTTATTTAAATTTATATAAATATAGAATGTAAAAAACCGATACGGGCAGGGATTCGAACCCGCGACTACTGGGAAACCGTCCCGTCGCTCTACCAACTGAGCTACCGTATCGCTGTCGAAAGAAACCTAATAGATGTCACCACCGTCCCGATAAAGACGATCACATATAGAATGCTTAATTCACCGAGACGGACAGCGATACTGTAGCTCAGTTGGTAGAGCGACGGGACGGTTTCCCAGTAGTCGCGGGTTCGAATCCCTGCCCGTATCGGTTTTTTACATTCTATATTTATATAAATTTAAATAAGCTTAACATGGCTATACATGTTTAAAGATATTTTCAAAAATTGATTTCGGTAGTGGCATCTTTTCAATGTTTATCTATACTGCAAAGTTAGAAACATTGGTTAGGATTTTCGAAAGAAACCTAATAGATGTCACCACCGTCCCGATAAAGACGATCACATATAGAATGCTTAATTCACCGAGACGGACAGCGATACGGTAGCTCAGTTGGTAGAGCGACGGGACGGTTTCCCAGTAGTCGCGGGTTCGAATCCCTGCCCGTATCGGTTTTTTACATTCTATATTTATATAAATTTAAATAAGCTTAACATGGCTATACATGTTTAAAGATATTTTCAAAAATTGATTTCGGTAGTGGCATCTTTTCAATGTTTATCTATACTGCAAAGTTAGAAACATTGGTTAGGATTTTCGAAAGAAACCTAATAGATGTCACCACCGTCCCGATAAAGACGATCACATATAGAATGCTTAATTCACCGAGACGGACAGCGATACGATAGCTCAGTTGGTAGAGCGACGGGACGGTTTCCCAGTAGTCGCGGGTTCGAATCCCTGCCCGTATCGGTTTTTTACATTCTATATTTATATAAATTTAAATAAGCTTAACATGGCTATACATGTTTAAAGATATTTTCAAAAATTGATTTCGGTAGTGGCATCTTTTCAATGTTTATCTATACTGCAAAGTTAGAAACATTGGTTAGGATTTTCGAAAGAAACCTAATAGATGTCACCACCGTCCCGATAAAGACGATCACATATAGAATGCTTAATTCACCGAGACGGACAGCGATACGGTAGCTCAGTTGGTAGAGCGACGGGACGGTTTCCCAGTAGTCGCGGGTTCGAATCCCTGCCCGTTACGGGTTTTTTACATTCTATATTTATATAAATTCAGTTATTACATGTTTTAATTGTCTCCTGATCCCTTTCATATATATTAAATATTTTTGATTCTCGGAAACAAATATAACACCTGTTTTAATAAGTTTGAATGCTAGGTCAGTTATCGCTAATTTATAAAAAAAATGTAACCGTTTTATCGTTAAATTTAACTACTTAACAAATTGGGAGTGGATAGTTTTAAATCTAACCAATTGAAATAAAATTAAAAAAACATATAAAAAAAACTGCAAAAAATCAACGCTTGTTGTACGGAAACCCCCTTAAATATTTATTTAATTTAAGTTAGTTATCAATTTAACTAAATAGTATGTGAGTATTGTAAGCCTCTAATTGTATCCCTTGTTAAAACCAAGCTGTTAAATTACTTTTGATGTATGGGAGCGCCCTCAAAAATGTAAACAGAAAAGTTTAACGGTTTTATAAAACGGTTCATGAGATACAGCCTGGAGTGAGATAGACGAATAAACGGATACACGGACAGATGGAGAAATCTTTATAATAGGGTTCCTTGTTTACCCTTTAGGAACCCTTAAAGATATCATGGGACTTGAAATATATTTTACATTCAAATTTATAGTTTTTTTTTTGTTTACCCTAGTAAAAAAATTTAATACGGCCGTAGCGGTAATAAAATATTTAAAATTGAATTAAATTTTAATAACATTCTTAATTTTTTTTTAAGAAGCGGTGAATGTGAATTATTTTAATTGCGTTGTATATTTGAGCAGCGTCAGCGTTTAACCCAGTAAAGATTACGAAATCTTTCAAATGAGCGGAAAATTGTAAATTGAAACTCTGCAACGTCAGTAAATTCAAAACAATTTCTGTTCGTTGTAATAAAAATAAACGTAAAAAAATTTTTGGCCCATATACTAAAAAAAATATTTGGTGCTTTCATTGTTATACAGGGAATCATATATTTTAGTTAGTAACACACCCCCAAACGTACCGGGTACTTTGATAAAGTTTTAACAAGTTAAACAATATACAAAAGATGCTTTTATGGCCGAACGGAATACCAATATCATTGTAGGTTGAAATAAATATTGAAATACCTTGAATATCAAAATAATTTGTACAATTTTCCGATGAAACGCTTTTCATTTTTTATTGTAAGTTCTGACATTTACTATTCTTGTATAAAGCATCAAATGTATTTATTTCGTTCAGATTGTTCCATGAACTTGCTTTATTTAACGTTGAGAATTATATAATTAATTAAACATTAAATGATAAGTAATTGTATTTAGATTAATCTAATGTTTTTTTATTTTAAATTACCTTAGCACTATATGCCAGCAACTTGATAATTTTCGGAATAGCTGTAACACGTCGTACAGTCAACATTTTACTTTGAATTCAACCGTTCATATAAAATTTGTTTGATAAATAAATCAAATTATGATTCTAAAATGTAACAACAGAAACAATATTTATATTTCAATATTTGTCTTATTGTTTAAATAAACTAAAACTGCACATGCGGCATCGTTCGCCTAAATAAACGAAGCGGTATCAAATGGCGCCCAACGTGGGCCATATGTCAAATATAGGAGATTTGCCTATTTGTGTAAGCTTGTTCGTTTTGCATAATTTAAATTATAGAAAGTATAAAGACTACTATGCTACACTACAAATAATTTTATTTGTTTGAAGTTATTTATAAACAGCTGTGTGGAAATTATTTTAATAGAAATATACTAATTAAGTAATTATTTAAAATTTAAACAAGGTTATATGGGCCCTAGGGCTTATATCAATATAAAGGCATTGAAAATAACTACGTTAAAAAAAAACAACTTCAAAACTAAAAAGTAAAAAATAATGAAGATTTAATATTAATTATATACTACCTATTATTTATATGAGCTATTTACTAAAAGGTTTGAAGTCGGTGCCAAGCCAATTTAATACTTACGTAGTAACTAGTAGATATTTTGTGTAATGCACACTCGCCCGCGCTCGCGTGATTTGAAATGAGTGGAATGGTTTCGTCTCGAACAATAGCTACCCAAACGGGCAGACACGTGCGGGCAGACGTCGTTGAGGGACGTCTTGAATTCATAGAAATTTTGATGCGTTTTTGCGAATTGATAATTCTACATTAATTAGTGACACACATGACTATTTAGTTTTGGAATTCTGTTGAATATATTTTCGTATTACATTTTTCATTATTCTTCGTATTGATTAAAGTTGCTTATAGCATTATTATTAAGTTTCAATCGCTCTTTATTAGGGTTATTAACGTATTTTATTTAATCTTTGAAATATGACTATTTAGTATAGGTATGTGGTTGAATACATTTTGGTAATTATTTATTTTTTCACTTTCTTCGTAGCGATTGAAGCTGCTAATAATATAATAACCATAAATCAATATACTGAAGTACCATGTACAGTCTGTAAGAAATGATTATATCTAAAACAACAGATGTCATTAGTAGCAGCTCATTTTGATTTCCTTCCGAAGGAGCTAGTGCAAAGCTTGGACAAAATTATCACATGTTCAAGTGGCTCGACTACCATAAAAAAAGAGAAGTTCCTTCTCAAGCGTACTGGAATAACATGGAAGTTTTGTCTTTACCTCCTGAACTAGCCGACTTGACAGACGTAGAACAAAGATTTTTGTCAAGAGTAGTCCCATTTATAAAAATTGTTAAGCTACAAAATCGGTTCAGTCAGAGTTGGTGCCGCGAACAAGTGATTCTGTTTGCACAAGACGTCGTTGAAGTAGCGAAGCAGTTATCTTTTACTCTGGCAGGTATAGTGTTTGTTATTGAAACACGTGAAAATTTACCAAAGCACAGGCAGTTTCAAGTCGGCATAACAAAAATTAAATCTGCACTTAATTGGCGACGTCAGGCCCAGTTTTACAAATATAATAAATAGTGATATTTCACAAATTATAGAAGTATCGGCGAATAATCAGGACGAAATAAATAACATTGTTTACATTGTAGATGCAAATCAAATTAATGTTGTTAATGAGCAGCATAATAGTAAATATATAAACCTTCGTAATAATACATTTATATTACGCGGATCTTTCCATCAGGGCAGTGACAGATTGGGATCTTCTGGTAGGCAGTGTACTGCTATAGCAGCTATAGCTTGAATCGCTTGTTACAAATCTAATTTTTGTGCATGGACTGCTAGTGATTTGGATTATATATTAATAGTGGGCGATAATTTTTACCGACAATGTTTGACAGCAAGGTTTGTGCTCTTGTGCCAAGTAACATTCCAGGGTTCCTGTGTAAATTTAAATGTTGCACATGATTTAGCAATTAATGGCCACTTTTCGAGAAATGAAGAGGGATTTCCTAATTCAGAAAAATAGTATTGCAACATTTTTTGATAATTATGCTAGTGGAATCCTGACAGCCAATTTCGTTTCTGTTCGTATAGTATTTAAAAATCGGTCATATTGGCTTGTAGATTCTCATGCTATGAAAGGGACATAAAGGTAGAACCGGTGGTGTTTCTTGTTGTATGAGATTTGAAAATTCACGACGAATTGCTGCATTGTTACGTAGTAATTTAAAGTCTACAGGAGTACCGGAATATATGTTAAATATATATTCTATAACACCAGCTTTTGTAGTTGAAAGTGGGGGCCATCCAAGTATAGAACCTCTACATTGCGAGTGAAATACAAGTGTAAAGGACTTGTCAACTAATAGTTTTTTAACATCCAATTTAAGAGCGGAAAATCCATATAATTTTCAGGAAAGTTCTTCTTAACTCACCTTCAATTATAAACATTACTGAAATTGTTAACAATCTCGGTGAAGACATGCGACTAATATTGTCGACCAGTTTATTACATAAAATTGACGAAAACATACCCAACTTAAGTAGCATAATAGAATCAGATATAAGAAATCCTAAAATAAATGAAAATAGAATCACAGATATTCATCGAAAAATAGCCCCACCTGTAAATATAGAACGAGAAAGAAGAATGGAAGAATTATGTTGGTATACTATGTACCCAAATGCTAAAAATGGTTTTGGTGAAACTAGAAATATCCCTATTACTGCTCTCGATTACTTTCAGAGCAAAAGCTAGCGCTTCGGTTTCTTGCCACATCAGACAAGGTGAAAATGGATTAGTTCCTCATGGCTGAGTAGATAACATACATTTAACCATGAAAAATATAAGAGGTTCTGCTTCATACTGGAAGTGTTGTTGTGCAGAATTAATAGCCATGGTACGTTCACTTGGTGCACCAACCTGGTTTGCAACCTTTTTCATGCAATGACCTTGATTGGCCAGACATGCTAAAGGCATTGCTCATAGCTAATGGTCGTAAAGAATTCGATATTGAAGCCTTGACTTGCCAACGACTAGAACTAGTACAAAAGTATCCCGTTGTGATTGCACGGCAATTTACACTTCGCGTAAATTCATTAATTGCATTTATTAAAAAAAATCATGAATGCCTTGGCGGACCTGTACTGAATTTTTGGTATAGGGTAGAGTTCCAAAATAGAGGAAGTCCTCATTTACACATGCTTTTATGGTGCGATGCTGTCCCAAATTTCCATTCCATTGAAGGGTTGAGAGTTATCAACAAAGTTGTGTCTTGTTCTGTGGAAGGCGAACTAGGTGACTTGCATGAACATGTTTTGAATTCCCTCGACAAATTAGTGATGAAACTAATTGTTTAGGACCAGATGAAACACTAGCAAACCAAGGGTAACTTTGTGTTTTGAAACGAAATGAATGAAGTAATGATTAATAATTACAATTCATTGTTGCTTGAATTGTGGCAGGCTAATATGGATGTGCAACCGTATGGTAATGTGACAGCTATGGCGTATTACATTGCCAAATATGCCAGCCAATGTGAGCCTAGTGATTGTGGCGAAGTGGTTCGAGAAGCTGTTCGGAAAGCCAAAAAGTATAGGAATGATGTGTGGAAGCAGTTGTTTACAGTCTCAATGGCTATCTTAAATCAAAGATTAGTTAGTGCGCTTGAAGCTGCTTATCGCCTCTGCCATTTACCGCTTAAATTCTGTACAAGAAAAGCGGTGTTCGTAAATAGCTGCATACCATACCAACGATACCGTTTACTGAGATTTGATAGCGACGAGACGTCTGTCTTAATAATATTTTTAATAGTTACCAACTCAGGCCTGACAGCCTCGAAGAATTAAGTTTATCAGAGTTTGCTGTGCGTTATGAGAATGTTTCCAGTTCTACCTGGATAGACGACGATGATGGTGACTGTGATCTATGTGAGCAAGAGCCTGAAGTAGTAAGATATATCACGTTACGCAATGATAATCGAATGCGCATTAGAAATAAAGTAGCGGTTCTACGTCACAGATACTTCACATTGAACAGCGATCGCAATGGTTTTTATTATAATTTAATAGTATTTCACATACCATTCCGGGATGAACATAAGTTGTTAGGACCAGATGAAACCCTCGAAGCGTGTTTCTTACGGCGCCAATCGGACTTGAAACCTCTTAATCCAAACCAATCTGCAGAACAATTTCCTGAAATATTTATACAACACGCTCTCGCTCAAGCCGTAGCATTCAATGTGTCTGAAGTAGCGTCTCTCACAGGGGTAGCGGCAAAACAAATAGGTGGTCGCACATCACACTCTGTTTTTTCATTACCCATTGAAAAGGGTAATATGGTTACTTTTGGGAAAATGACAGGAGAAAGATTGAAAAAGGAAAGACGAAGATGGCGTATGTAGCCTTAAGTCGAGTGAAGAATTTAAAGGGTATCGCATTAAGTGATTTAGAGCCATCTAAGTTATTAAATAGGCCACATGACGGTAAAGCACTACAGGAAATGCAATGATTGAGAACGTTAAATTAAATCATTATTGAATCCATTTTTCAAAATTTCAGCTCAATCGGTAACCGGAAATCAAATTAATTAATTATTGATATCAGAATAGGTGGAAGAAAATAAAATAAAAATGCTCATAAAAAAAAATAAAGGCCCTACCTGTATCAAAATTTTATGAGACCAATTCGAAACTATTCCGCAGCGAACAAAAAAAAGAATTACGTAAATCGGTTCTGAAACCGCGGAGAAATCGTTGTACATACATAAAAAAAAGAAAAAATATCGGCCGAATTGAGAACCTCCTCCTTTTTGAAGAAGTCGGTTAATAAAAATAATGTGTTGTTTTGGTTTTACTAATATTAAATCACTTAAATTTTGATACCAAACTATAACACATCTTAAATAAGTAAATGTGAGAAAGATAAATGTAATGCAGTATCTACTTCAGTAAGTTACATCAATACAATAACAATAAGAGTTAAATTAATGGAAACCTTAAGGAATAATGTATTTTTGAACAACTAAAAATATATATATAATATAAATGAAATGTATACATTTATTTAAAAATTTGCTACATGGAAATATTTGTACATGTACTATTCGAAAATACAAATAATAATTATTAATTTCGTATTTAATAGGGCCTGAGGTTATATTTTAATAATATGTTCTATGTGGATAAAGAAATATTACTAATATTTAATGTTGCTAACCAAAAATATTGCTATCATTTCACGTATTTCCATTTGATCTAACCATAAACAAATATTATATGCCATGACGCGGCAATATGAACACAAAACTTTTTGAAAAAATCCACAGTGAAGAGGTGGGAGAATTTAATGAAGTAATTTACCTACTGGTAAATTACTGTCACGGCATTCTTGTGATACACCTTACAGTAAAATATTTTTTTGCATCTAATATTATAAGGAGAAAGCGAATTTGTTTATTTGTAAGGCTTTCGCGTCTCAGCTGCAGCATCATAAAACGTTCTGCATACATTGCGGTTTTCTACTTCTGATACTAATACGGGTACAAAAAAGCATATAAAATACATTTCAACTCGTAACCATTCGTGAGCGATAGAATAGGAACTTCAGACGGCCGACAGGCATAACAGAGCTGCTTTTTACCTACAGCGCAAGTGAAACTGTTGGAAAAATTTTGTAATAAATTATTATTGCAAGTCGATGCAGATGTAGTAGATCGGATTTAATGTTAGTGTGTTGGTATAAGTTTACTAATTAATTCCAATTTGTATATTTTATATGATGTTACAATGATATTTATGGATTAGCAACTTTTACTGAAAAGTTTTCATGTAACAATCTAAAAAATAAAAAAAAAAACTAAATTACAATATTTTAACATTATTCAGTCGTCTCTTTCAGTAATTTTACAACGTTGATTTTTAAATTAAATATGTTACATATTTATTACATTACAGCCAGTCCTCTATTATAGATGTAAATCGAGCCAGCAACCTATGCTAAGGATTATACAGCACTTAGAAAATCCGGCTCTCGTCACTCGTGTAAGTGGCTCTTAAAGCGATTTGTGCAGACTTACGAAACGATGGCAGGTGCTATGTGTATGAATAAAATATGTTATATCCATCTACCTGATTATTTATCATGAGATCTGAAACATTAATACAACACAAAAATATTGTGAACCAGATTCATGTTTAGTTTCTATGGTCTGTGTTAACGGGTTTTGGACAAATTCTACCCATAAGTTTAAAGAGTAGAGCAAAATAAAACCAAATACCAAAGGCAAGGTACAACCCGTGGATTCAACAGCCGCGCCGTTCGAAAGGGACAGGCAGGGTTTTAGTGGTATTTTACATAACTTGAACATTTTTGAGAGCAAGTGAAGTGTTTTTAATTACTTTAACAATTTATTTTATCATCAGACATTTCTTTTTGTGTTTTAAAATACATATGAACGTGTATAGCCATGTTAAACTTGTTTAAATTTATACCAATATAAAATAAAAAATAAACCGACTCTGGCAGGAATTCGAACCCGTGACCTCTGCAAAACCGTCTCATCGCTCTACCACTTGAGCCATCTTATCGCTACCCGTCTCGGTGAATTAAGCATTCTATATCTGAACGTCTTTATTGGGACAGTAGTGACATCTATTAGGCTTCCTTATAAAATACTAACCAATGTTTATAGCCTTGTAGTATAGATAAACATTGAAAAGATGCCACAGCCGAAATTATGTTTAAAAATATGTATATTTATGTTAAGCTTATTTAAATGTAAATAATATGAAATAAAAAATAAACGGATACGGCCAGGAAGTCAAACCCGCGACCTCTGGAAAACCGTCCCGTCGTTCTACCAATTGAGATACCCGTCTCGGTGAATTAAGCATTCTATATCTGTTTGTCATTATCGGGACATTGCAGTGTTTTATATAAGCTTAACATAGCTATACATGTATATATATATATATATATATATATATATATATATATATATATATATATATATATATATATATATATATATATATATATATATATATATATATATATATATATATATATATATATATATACGCTACACGTCACTTAAATAAAAAAAACGAATTATAAACTACACATTACTTTGCATATCTTTAACTCAGGATTTAGGTAAACATAGATAATCAGGTTTATGTTAAGTTTTCTTTTTGTAAATTTATTGCTTAGTAATGTGAGTGTAAGGTTGTTTTGGTAAGTTAGAGTCTAGTTCAAAATAAGACAATATGAGCAGACTGTATGAATGTAATTATTGTCATAAAGTTTTATAGACGAAATATAATAGTGAAAATAATTTCTTGTTTTTAATATTAAAATCACAATGTTCATGTTAAAATAAATGGAAAAAAAAATGTTCCTAATTTTGATAAAGTTATAATATATGTTTGTAGAATAGTTATGTATGTGAGAACGTAAAGTTCAACTAATACAAATATAGCTATATAAATTAACCATTAATCTCGGAACAGTATCTAAACTGATGGAAGTCACTTTAGGGACGTGAGCACGCTCGGATTATACCGCACTCGGTAAATCATTGCAACTTCACTCTTCAGACGACGGTACGGATTTAGAAAAACTCAACTAATGTACCTTCTAAATATGTGTTTTCATATTTATTATATAAATAACAAATATGAAAAAATATATTATTATAATCTGATAGTTCTGTAAATATAATTTCATGTATATATAGGTATGATTTTACTAGACCGGTTTATTGTAAAAATGCTTATTGTTGTGCTAGCGAGGGTTTCTTAATCGTGGCTTTTGTAAACAGACATAACGTAACTGTCAATAAAACCATTATCATCATTCAGCCCTTTTGATGATGAACTCAATTGATGCCTTGTATTTTCATAAATTAACGTGAAGCCTAAAATAAAGGAAAATATAAATTGCAAATAAATTTCATATTTCGTTGAGTACCTTTATCCTTTTATTCATAACATAAAAGCATAAAGGCTAAATAAATAACATAAATTAAACGTAAAAGGATTATTTTCTTAAATTAAAAAAATTTAGGTATTTAGTACTAAACATTTAAAAAATATGACTTTACCAATAGCTAATGTCATTTAACCTTTAATTTAAATTCACCTTTAATTTAAATTAAATATAGATTATTTTATTTTCTAGTGTCTCTGAACCTTCATTTCTCATGGAAATTATTTGTCTTTAGTAACTTTCACTTTTAGCCTTTTTAGAACGACCTTTTATTAAAGAGCAGGGCTTTGAATTACGGACCTACATAAAGAAGGTAGGATTTGATAGAAGCCGACGAAGGGCAGATAGCCCTACTTAATCACTAAAAAGCAATAAATCATGGAATGGAACAAATGAATCAAGCATGAAATGCGTTGAGTTATAACATAAATGGAAGACACGTCTACAATTTTGACATTTATTTTACCATCTTCACTTGGTTTTTTTTAAATTTAAAATAGACGAACTTTCTTATAGAGGCTTTATACTTAACCTTTAAGTATGAACTTGGAGTCTCATAGACATCAAGTAATGTTTTCGTTTTCTTAGTTTTACCTAATTCCCCCTACTTCCGGGGTTTGAGCGGCTCAGTAGCTTTTGTTTTAGTTATAAAACTACCAATAAGAGAGGTGGTTGCGTCTTTCGATGAATATGACGTATAATGACCATCAAAATATTGACTAGAACCTACCAGGCTACACGTCTTTTGTTACCTTATGATGTATTTTATAATAGCGATTATGTTTACTTCAGATTTTGTAGCACAAAATGATTAAAAACTATAAAGCCTGTATTTCGCCGTAGGCACTAAATCGGCCTTGCAAAAAATACTTTTCTAGCAGAATCCATGAACAAAAAGAGTGTGAGTTGCGATCAGTCTGAAAATAAAGAGAGTATTGAGTCCATTTTAAATAGGACTCCGAACTCATACAACAGTACAAAATGAAGATGATCAGTACCAAGATGAAACAAGAGTTACTCGTTTGCTTGCCCATGGTGTTGCTGTATCGGGTTCTAAACTTGAGTACCATGAGTACTTGTTAATGTTAATTAGATATTATATACATACAATACATCAATAAAATGTTGCGAAGAAAGAAGATGTCCTAAAATAACTAGCACGCATGCTTGTGGTGTGCAAAGACGTGTTATAAATATACCGCCATGGCTCGAATTTTAGGTTACCGAAAATTCGAAACGGTTTCCGAGAGGTGGCGGGTTCGAATCCCTGCGAATTTTTATAAATTTAAATAAGCTTAACATGTATAATGTTTATAGATATTTTCAAACATGATTACAGAAAATGTTCAGGATTAAGAAACCAGTCAAGGAGTCAGAAGAGCATTTAGAATCTGTCCGGCGAAAAAACATAGGATTACTACCCATGTTTTAGTTGGGTACAACAGAATTGTGTGTCTTCAAAGTTCTAGACCCTATTTGAACTGACAGTCAATAGATTTAAGTTTTTAGACAACTATGAAAAAGAATATGAAGAAGAAGGACTTATTTTGTTATAATATAAGGTTAATATTCAATCAGCTTTAAAATAGTCTTATATCAATTTTTAAAAAATGTACATGCATCTATATGCATATATAGGAGCCTATGAGACTTTACGTCGCTAGTAGTGTTAAGAAAAAAATACATCTATACCATTCATTGTTAATCTATACTGCAAAGATCAATTGGTTAAGATTTGCTAAAAAAAAATTATAATAATAAATAAATAAAAAAAAAAACCTAATAACCTTATGGATGGTCAGGCCATCATATATAAAATGCTTAATTTGCATGCTAGTACCAATAAAAAAAACAAGTCAGGTGTGCTTTAAAATAAATAAAGTTCAATGTATTATTTATTGGCTATTGATTTGTAAATGTATTTACTATTTGTTGTTTACTACTTAGATAAGAATCAACAATCCTGGAGTTGAATGTGAAACAGGCGTGTAATAGGAATGTCTAAAGCCGATATAAACCCACTTATCTGAGATAAGTTGAAGGGAAATATTAACACTACTTATAGATTACTTTCAAGCTCTTATTTTATAAGGTATAGTGATATTTAATACTAATTAGAGGAGACGTTGAGGAATAATTAAAGCATCTATTTATTGTGTTTATATTCAAAGTGGTAAACACTTTAATAGTTTAAGAGTTACAATTACTGAACCAAAGTCGATGTATCCATGTTGTTAAATTGGATATTATAGAGTGATTTGTGATTTTGTTTTTTACGACGTGTGATTGCGACGTACGAGACTTCAACGTTAAGTGAATGAATACGTATTACGTTTGTACGTCTATATTTTTGTGTAGTCTAAGTGAACGAGTAGGGTAGGGCGGGGCTAGTTGAGCAGTTTTTCACTTAATCGGTTATAGTTCCTCAACGATAATTCGTAATGACTTATGATGCATACTGATGGACGAGTAATTTATCCCTTAGCATAGTTTCCATAATAAGTTATTTCTAATAAGTCGAATTTAGAAGCTACATGTATTTTAATGCAGAAAGTCAAGTATGCTCAACTTACCCCATATGTGAGGTAAGTTGAGCAAGGGTATGGGGCTAGTTGAGCCCTTAGAAAGTTTACCCAAATCATAGGTCCTATGTTAGGTAGACTTACAATAACATTCCATTTTGATAATTAACTTTTATTTGTAAACTTATTGACAAAACATCAAATCTAAAAGTAGATTTCTTGGAAAAATAAGGTAAAAACAGAATCTACAAAACAGCAACGTTCCTAGCTTAGCTTAACTATTAGAATCAGACTTTAATATTTGTGTAATTATTTTCAACATAGCATATAAAATATTTTTAAGAAATCATTGAGTCACGTAGGCCGTTCTTTTTGGGCCATCTTATTTACTGTCCAAAAGGGTGGATCTTTCTTGCCAAATGCCAGCACTCTCAAAGGCGACTATTTAATATAATGTTAAATGTTAAAAATTCACTATTTAATATAATGTTAAAATATTTTTACAACATTTAAAAATTTGTGATTTAATATACGAATTTGAAACTAAACTTAAATGGCAGCAAAACGACTGCGGTCAGCGGCTGTGTGTAATGGTGACCCTACAATTAGGGCCATTCAATGTTTTGAATCTTTACCATAAGTAAAAAATTGGACTAATTTTTATTGACCTCTAAGATTTAAGATTTACTATCTACTGAGACACCCGGCGGTAGATAGTTTGCAGCTGAACTACGGGTCAGCTGCTAAGATCAGGGTACTACGGGACCCCGGTACCTAAGCCCTCCGGCAACGATGCATGCGTTTGCGTGTGTAAACTGCCGGGTTACCGGTTTTGGTGTTGGATTCGTAGTGGTAATGTGGTTAGCTGCAGAGATTCGGCGCTGTTCGTCTGGGTCCCCACAGTTGTCGAGGGCTCGTCGGATCTTGTGCGCAGCGAGAGGTGATTGACCAGCCTAAGGCGAAGGGCTGCTGCGGTCTTTTACTTCGGGGCTTGGAACGGTCCTTAAGTAGAGATCCTTTCGGGGGTCACTGCAGTTCGGGTAGCCCCCTGCTTAGAGGTTAGATGGATGTGCTAGCATCTATCCGGTCACCCGACTGTCACATAGGGCAGGCTTGCTGCCTGACTGCCTGTCGGGAAGTGAGCGTGCCTTACAGCTCCGGCACCAGCTGGACACTGGTAGTTAGCCTCTCTGACGTTCTTAGCAAGTGAATTGCAAGTGCGAGAAATCAAACGGGAAGTGAGCGTGCATTACAGCTCCGGAACCTTTCATGGAGAAAAGGTAGCTTGGTGGTCGCGATTGGACTTGTCTATGACCAATAGCCTTGCGAGCTTACTAGTCTTATAGTGCCGTTGTCGGATGACTTCGGAGGTCAGACCTGCCGTATAAGGGTCCATGTGACAGGGGTAAGTAAACCTTGACCAAATGAATAGCGGCTCAATCCTTTATAACCAGAGGGTTGACAAGGTTGAGATGCTTTAAACATAAACAATAGGACAGAAGGAGGCGAGGGCGTGACCTCTAAGAAGAAGCCTTTGCTTTTGGAATTTATTTGCATTTTAAACTGGATTATTATTTTTACACGTTACTATTATTATTATATGTAATATATATATATATATATCCTTTTCAAGCAATAAGAGACATAACATTTATCCAGTTTTCATTTCAAATATATATCCAGCAATAAGAGACATAACATCTATCCAGTTTTCATTTCAAAAGAATAAAAATGTCACGTTTTTTATTTGATATGTGTTTAAACATCTTTTATCTATGGTATTATATTATTTGTTGCCTGCTGATAAATTAAATATACTTGACAAGTTGAAGATAGACTATTACAATGTTTATGTGGAGTGAAATCGGTACAGTAGTATCCGAAATAAAAAGTTTTGGTTTTCTAAAATGTAATTACTAAAAGTAGCGTATCATTGTATCTACTGACTTACATGACATACAAGCTTAACTAAATGTATAAAATAAATGTAATGTTTATTGCTAGGTTACGTTATTCATGTAATGTAAACGAAGCCATCCGGATGAGAGTATTTGAGCTGCCCCATTTTGGGCGCCAATTTATGTTGCGACCTACTTACATTACATTGTTACTTAACTATTGCTTGATATTTTGAAATTTTCACATTGAGGCATGAAATATATATATAGATTATACATTTTACATTTAATTAATTGAAGTTACACCTTGTATAAGAGACAGTACAAGAGTTACACATTTATATCATAAGAGACATGTGATCGACAATGGTATTCTTCACTCACTTAATCCCATTACTGCAGTCTTTGAAGAAAATAAGTTTTCTATCGAGATTATACACTTAGCCTTGTCTTTAATTATACGTATTCAAATTAAAAAAATATAAAGGATTCTTCATATATAAATATAACAAAAATAGTATATGTATTAAAAAATACAATTTCTGGTGCAATAATAATATAGTTCTTTCTTCGGTAATAAAAAAACTTGAAAAATACCTCTTTCCTAACTAATGGAAACAAACGTAAGACACAAAATAAATGTCTGATCGCAACAATTCAAATTATTGATATTGATTAAATAATTCGAATGGTTAATTATTTTTAAACTTTTGCTTTTGAAAAAAATCTGTTTCTTAGTATTAAGTATAAAACAATATTTAATACATATGTTGATACATCATGTTGTAATAAATAATACATAACGGTTCTGTTTAGCAAGATAAGTGGTCTATAATTAAAGTAAAAGTTGCTTTATATTTAACTATTTCTTATAGAGGTTTATCCTATCCGTCACCGTTGGTGTCCAGATTTCAGCAAGATTTAAGACATTTGAGAGATCTTAAGCCAACAAGATTAAGATTCATTTATTGGTTCAGATTGTAAAACATGGAAGTAAATTATTTGAATAAAGAATAATTTAAGGTAGGCCAAAATGCCTCTCAAATAAATAAATTTTAAAATTGTATTATATTCATATAATAGAACTCTCTTACCGCAAAGAATCCCCGACGACGGTCATTCTATTCTTTATAGCACTTTATGACACTGTTCACAAATACACTAAACTGTTTACCATTTAAACTCGCAACTATCACTGTTACTCAACTTAGTCTCTCGATTACACACTCAGCGGTTTATTATAACTGTTACACTTTTATCACAGTACCACCACCACACAACTTGTACTCCCAATTTCACAATGCCTTCTCTTAACCGAGCTGCGATTTATATACTTCTTATTCTTAGTCAAATCAGTATTTAATATTACATTTATTTTATCAATTAAACTTCTATACAGAGATTCAATTGTTTTAGTCAAATCAACAACTTATATCTTTATTTTTAGTCAAAACCAAACTACTACATGTATAAAACCTAACACATATATGATTTATATATTTTGAATCTAAATTATCGAGACATAACCTGAGCTGGAAATATTCTTAAAGTATGTACTTAACTTATATCGACGCGATGGTATGAATGATATTTTTCAAAGAACCATTTTTGAAGCATTTAATACGTAGTTACTTTGATATTTCTACATGTGACATCGTATGAGGTCGTTAAATGCACTTCCTACATTAGTGTAGCGTAATGCGTTTTCTGCTTTACAATCTTTATACTAAGCATGGGATAGAATATACGTATTCATATTATTTGGTTTATTCGTATATATAATAGCGTTAATTATATTTATAATTAGGAGTTGTGATGTTGTTTTTAATAGAATAATAAGAATTAATTAGTCTATTAAAAGTTCAAATCCACAATATTTTGTAGAAATATAAATAATTATTTGATTAAATTTAATAAATATATTTCAGAATCTTTAAATTTTCGAGGATTATTAACGCCCTGCCTTTTGTGTATCTAAAAGATCATCAGTTGGTCAATAATTTAATTATTTTTATTTATTTAATTGAAGTACTAGTCTCGCGAGCCATCAGAAGGATTACGTCACTGTTGCCGGCGACATGATCTATTCTATTTTCTATATTTTAGAACTACACTTATAACATCGCCTGTGTTATTCTCCTAATTCTGATATTAGGTTACTGAACCTGAGTGGAGATTTTATTAAAGAAAATATTAATTAAGAAAAATAAAAAAAAACAAGAGGTGTCAAGGGACACCCTCATGAAACGAAGTTTCTTTCGATTAATTATTGAAGGAATTGTAATAAAGAAATTTACCTTAAAAGCTTTTAATATTTTTTATAAACATAAAAGAAAAATAACTAAATTAAAAAGTGGTAATCAATAAACCCGCGAGTTATTGTCGCGCCACCTAGCGGTTTCACTATGTTTATATAACAGATGTAGTTATGTTTCGCTATAAACAGATGGCGTTGTTATAAATTGCAACAAACTTCAATTTCAAATAAATAATAAAGACCTACTAAGTAATTTATTAAAATACAAAAAATGATATTAAAAATTAATAATTTAAACCTAAAATATTTATTATTTGTAATGTAGGTAAGTAAAGACTTATATTTCCATGTAGGGAACGATACATTTCAAATTTTTATAGTATTAAATTATGAATATAAGCTAATATGTAATAAATTTGTATGATATTTCGCGAAAATATCTCGCTTGCTTTTTATAAGAGAGAGAGAAATAGCAAAACATGTCGTGCAAACTTTTGGTAAGAATTTTTACATTCTAGCCCCCTTTCACAACGCGCGATAAGGAACTACGTTCCAATATTTGGAATTGTACATAAACACAAATAAAATAATCCAGAAAATAAACAAACCAAACAAAAGATTATAAAATCATAAGTCTTGCACCAAGTCCATCGGGACTTCTGACCATTACAACTGAAGACGTGATTAATAATGATTAATAATGGTTAAAATAGTTTTTAAAATATTATGAGCTATAGTAGAGTCAAGCAATACTATATTTAGTCTGGCCATAAATACTGTTACAATTAAAAATAAAAAATATTACATTTGTAAAATGTAAGATATTTTATTCGATGATGATGAATACGATGAACACGATGAACAATCGTATGATAGTTAATCGTGTTTTCACATTTTGGCGCCATTACATTGTACAATATTTTGCGATATTAAAATGGAGTAGGGTGATAAAGAGAACAGAATCGCTCTGATCGCATTACACAAAATAGGTATGGAGCCAAATGCAATTTTAAAAATTCTAGATACACTTGATATTCGTCAAATGTTTGTGTACCGGGCTATTAATGGGTACAATGAGACTTCCTCTGTTTGTGACAGAGAAAGATCTGGCCGTTCACCTAGTATTTATACTAAAAAGGTGGTCAAAGCAGTATGGGAAATAATTCGAAGAAATTCTAAGAAAACAAAAATTTTACCTCGGGAAATGAAGACAGCACCTAGAGCCATGTCACGTGTCTTAAGAGATGACTTAGGACTTGCAGCCTATAAGAGACGGACTGGTTATTTATTAACTGTTAGATTAAAGATGAATAATCACACAGCCACAAAAAAATATTGTTTCCGAATGAGAATTTTTATACAATTGAGCAACATTTTAACGAACAAAAAGACCGTATTTATGTTCAAAACTCTAAGGAAGCTTCGCAATTAGTCGACCTGCAACCTGGGCATTATCCGACTTCAGGATAGTTTGGTGGAGTTTTAGCTATGAAGAAGTGACTGAGCTATATTTTTGTAAAAAAGGTATCCAAGGATCGGCACAAGTGTATAAAGATACCATTCTTGAGAAGGTAGTTGAGCACCTTAATAACACAATGTTCAATAACCAAGTATATTTTAAGATATTCCTTCCAGTAAGACTTGGAAGCGAACGACTCGGACTTCATCAGAGCAGAAGACTGGTCGTCGTTTAGTCCCTTCTAAAAACGCTGGATTATAATTTATGATCAGTTTTAGAGAGTCCAGTTTGCTCTAAACGCCATAATAATTTGGAGTTCCTAAAACAATCCATACGATTGGCAGTGGAGAATTTCCCCATGGAGAGAGCGCGTGCTTCTATTGATAACTGGCCTCAACGTTTAAAATACTGTATTGCATCCATCTGACACCACTTCGAATAAGCTTTTTATACATTTAATTGTTTTATAAACTAACACACTGTAATAGTAATAAATGTTTAAAAAAAATATTTTTTTTTTTTGTTACAATTCTTATGGCAGGCAAGACTAGGTATACAAAAACTGAAACGTACCGTAGATTCCACTCCCCCGGTGACGCTGTAATAGTCAACAGGGATAACAGTATAGACAGACAAAACAGAACAGTAGATTGTAATATAGTCTAATAATCTAAACACAACTAATTTGCAGCTTATATTCTACAAATTATTAACAGCAAAAATTTTAACAAAGTACGTGATATTTAATAAAGGTACTGGTATGATGCAGAACTTACTGTAGCAATTTCGAAAAGTTAATAACAAGCGTCGACATGGAGCGCATCAACGATTCTCTCAAACTTCCATCATTCATTTAGGAGTTATAATGTTATGCAAGCATAATAAAGTTTATGAGTCGTCGAAAGTAATTAACCTTATTCTCAGCAACTTTGAAAACTCTTATCATATTACTTTTTAAATATATTTTATCACTTGTTTTTCTGTAAAATAGAAAGACTTTATATACACTTTTTAACTATGAACATTATTTAATATGATCCTTTGTCTACTTTTTACTAAAGTTCCCTAAGAATATACAAACTGTAATTTAAATTTACTCATAAGAGAAGGCCTCTTGCATACAAATAAAAAAAGTTACTAATATTTTGTTACTTTTAGGAAATGTTGCACCTTATTATATTTGTGTTATAGTTTTAAGGGAATAACTATTCACATTTATTAAAAAGCCCTTTCCTTCAGTAAGTATCGGGACGGCTGCAAAAGTTTTCAACCTAATGTATTAAAAATACTGATAGAATTGTAAAAAAAAAATATAATATAATCTCATGTTATTTCAATACCTCTTATATTTACTATAAACGGCTTTATCCCCGTGAAAATATATCGACCGTTATTCTCTTGGAAAAGTTCGTTTACGGCCGCCTTTATTTCATAATCACTGGTTCATAAACTCCGTCTTAAAGGTCTTTTTTCAAATTTGGAAATAGAAAGTAATCGATACTAGCCAGATCTGGAATTTAGGTTGATTTATTCGTATCCTATCACAGCAATGGCACGCCTTGCAACTCACGCAGTGTGGACGGACGCATCGTCTTGCAAAAACAGGATTCCTTTCGCTAGTTTGCTTATCCTTTTCCAAGAAGCATTTGACGCACTTTTGTCAACAATGCGGTGTAACAGTCTCCGCTTATTGTAGTATTTTTATAAAGGTAATTGATAAACTAAATTCCTTCACAATCTCAAAAACAGTGTCCGTACCTACTTGGGCTCAAAACTTTAAGCCACCCCTCGTAGTAGAGAAACAACTTAAACGCGCTTATCATTACTAGAATGATAAGCGCGTTTAAGAAAATCACAAATTAACTAAATACCTAATTTAATATTTAAAGGTATAGAATTATTAATAACGCTATCGCAAATCTCTACTCAAAGAATGCTTGGACAGGGTTAACTAAAAAATAGCTTTAACATTTCCAGGCTCAAAACTTATACAAAATTCAAATTGTTCGTCAGATAATCGATATCAGAAACCGAAAATATTATATCTTCAGAAAAATATTTCGCATATCTTAGAGAATTTTCTTGAATCAAGAAAGAAAAGGTCATTTCATTGTTGAATCTTCTGCATAATTATAAAATGAAATGCGCAAAAAAAAATATTAAAGGGTCTGGATTGGAATTTTGTTTGAGATTTTATGATTAAATTTATGTACATAATCATCACTTACATAAATACATCGTGTACATGTATACATCTGTAAATGTATTTATTATTATAATTTGGAAACCAGGAACGAAATCTTTTTACAAAATTAAAAATATTTTTAATAATATTTACAAATTTCCAAACTCTATAACATAATATACATCTGTAACTACTTTTCTAATTAATTCATTAATTGTTGTCAAATTATAAAAAAAAATCTCAATAATGATTTTTTTTATATAAACCCTTTATCCCTATTTAAATACTGTTAAAGATGAAATTTAATCAAATCAACTTTGGGTAATTCGTAAGAAATGACCAATAGCCAGTTTCGAGTTTCATTCCTGCAGGGCTATTCGCTAACTTTGACTTTTCTAATGACCATCAGCTGTGACGTCATGGCAGTTTGTTACTATAGTTACATTATAGGAAATTAGTTGTTTGACAACCATTATGTCCGCACTTACTGATAATGATTTTCATTTTAACTGTCAAAAAAGATACGCAATAGCCCTGCAGATCCCAGATTCTTCTCCGCGGTGATACAACAGTTAGTTAGTACGTTTATCAGTATTTTAAATATAGTGTTAAAAAAAAAAACATACTATTCTGAAGTCAAATAGTTATTCTCATTAGATCGTTCTTTTTTGATTAATTATTTAATGATGTAAATTTCACATTGTAAACTATATTTTTATTTGTTTAGAATTTGTTTAGTTTCTTTTAGTTATTATCATTGCTAATTATGGTATCAGATTTTTTCAGTTTTATGTTACAAAAGTCAAACTGCCAGATTGTTTTCAAACTTCAACCAATAATAATACAATCTGTATTTCTGTGATTATTGGTCTTTTATAATTTGTAAGAAAGTATATAATATATTTTAAAGTAAAACTAACAAAGTCCAATGGCGCCCAACGTGGGACAACCACAGAAAAATTTTAAAAATGCATTTTGTAAATGAAACGTTTCTTACTATATTAATTTAGTCATAGAACTCATGTAATGCTATTACTTCTCTTAATTTAAATATTATATACAAATGTATTTGCAATACCAGGTCCAATACATTAAAATGTGTTGCGTTAAATAAGTTATTTAATTGGTAATAACATATCAATCTTGATAGGTACGTCGAGTAACACTATGGTAAGCTAGTCGTATTATTAGACCCTTCAATAAAATATCTTTAAAAGTCTTTAAAAGCACATTTTCAAAAAGAAGCATTATAAAATTATAAACAAAAAAAAATGTTGTCTCATAACATGACATTTCGAGCGAAGACATGCAGGAACAATACACGGTAAAGAGGTAGGACAATTTAATAAAGCGGTTTTCCAGTGACATTCTTATGATACACGACCTTACATTGAGACATATGAAATTTACTGATATTAACCTATTAAAAAATGATATTTATCTATTAAAAAATTGACAAAATGGTTTCATAAAATTATAATATTGATGATGTAGAGATTATTTATTATTATTTATATATATTACGACATTTATGAAATATAGGAGTTTAATTAATTTGCTATCTTATAAGAATCTTGTGTGTGAAATTGTACTTTTTGTTCTTATTTCATTCTATTTCTAGAATCTTAAACAAAGACAAAACATACTAAGTTTGTACTGTGTATTGTTAACATGTAGGCAATCGCTTCTCAACATCTGTATAAAACGTAACAAATAATTTGGCCCTAATCCACAACCAATCGACTGTGAAACTATCAATCTTGATCGCTTCCATAAGTGACTTAGTTTTCAATGATACAATGATCCATCATAAGCCGCTCAACGAGCTTGACTAGCATCTGTAGATGTATTGCTGGAACTATGATATTTAAAATGCCACCTGGTTCCGTCGTTTCAAAATACTACGCCTATTTGTCAAAGTATTTTATTTAAACTACTATATTTATTACCGTTATCAGTTATGCTTGAACGTTGCACTTGTTATTAACACGTATATTTCATTAAAAATATTTTTATTTTTTATTTTTGTTTTTTATCATAAATCTCAAATGACAAAGGTTTTTATAAAAGTGTATATATTTCTGTCATGACATCGCGGCAAAATATTTAGTATTACATATATATTTTAAATTATATTAATTTTATATCTCCGCTATTTATTATGCTAATAATATTTCTTAAATATTTTTTTGTGATTTATTCCTGTTACCATATAAGAATCTCAAATCAATTACTAAAATAAGATTTTAACCAGTATGATGTAAGGACTTTATTCCGTTTGATAATTGCAAATAAAATATATCATATTAAAATATATATAAAATTTCTCTTTTAACTTAAAGGGTCACACTAACAACATAACAAAAAAAGTTAAGATCGGAGTGAAATATCTTACGATACGATTCGTTATAGGTGAGAGATTATAACAGTATAAGATTGTATTATTAGCCATATTTTTTAACCACAGTTTGAAATAGCTACTAAAGTTTTTGTTGTTGAACAATTTGTTTACATACAAATAAGGCATATAAAAGTATGGTAAAAAGTATGTAAAATTCAATAAAGGTTAATAAGAAATATATAACAAATATATTGGTATTGTTTACAATAGTTGTATAATATGTAAAAATAATTCATTCATTTTTAAAAATAAGGCATATAAAATCAGAATATATTATATGTTATTGATGTGGTTCACTAGTGAAATATTACCTAACAAATGGTAATGTAAACCTTTTGGCTTAAGAATATATTGAAATTTATGGATCCACGATAAGTACAAATCCCTTTGATGACTGAAATATGAACTTTACATTTTGGACATGGTTTGCATTCAAAGGATACTAAAAAATGTTTTTCGCAAATTGAACTACTATTGGTAATTGTTTTTAAAATCGGGTAGGTACTGAAACTAATGTCAAAAGATAACATAAATTAAATATCTTTTTTCTTTTTAATCATCTCTTCTAGTTTTATTAGCCTTTAAGGTTAAAAATCAAAAAATTTATTTGAAATATTTTTTTTTTGAATTTCGGTTAGTGTTATTTATAATTTATTATAATTATGACCTTTATTGAGATATAAAATATGCAAAGCATAAGAATATCAAATATTAAAATTAGAAGATTTTTAGTCATAATATATAGTTCATAGAAAATAAGGATAGCCAAAATATACTTATATTTTAACATAAAAATACATTGCTTTTGAAGCTGGGAAGGTAAAGCCATTAACCTGGTTTATCACAAGCTTGATGAAATATTAAAAAAAAGCACACGTTTTCAAAACATCAAAGGTTTTTCAGGCTACGAACAAAGGCGGTCATATGAATTAAGACACCTTGATGATGTTCAAAAAGAAATATTTCACACTAAACTAGTTATGTGCTGCAATATTTCAGGAAATTCAGAGCTACTTTGTTATCTGAAATTTACGACGTACATCGCGGTTCATGTAATTTCCACATGAGAACGGATGAGTTTACCTGATCATCGGCTCGACTTTTGTCATTTTGACTTTTTATAGTATTTACAGTATATGGAGTATAACTTTATATTGAGGTAGTGTCGAACCAAAAATATTTAGTTGCTTTGAAAATAAAAACATTATACCTGATGATTAATCTTTTAATAGTTAAAATGTTTTCACCGTTACTATATAACATATTCCATAATAAATTATATTTATCTATACATATAATAAAATTGTCACTGATGGATTTCTGTACATGGAATATAATAAAAAAAATATAATGGGGGGCTTTTATAAGAGCAAAAGAACCCAAACAATAGTTTTTCATTTTGTCTGTTTGTCTGTATGTCTGTATGTTTGTGCACGCTAATCTCAGAAACGGCTAAACCAATTTGAATGTTTTCATTAATATATTATAATTTAGTGTCTTTAGTCTTTATTTATCATTTAGTGTTTATTTCATTTGAATCGGTTAAGAAATAAAAATGTTATGTCAATTTACGTCATCCAAGTAATAAATATGATGCAAATCATCTTATATACATGTAAATTTCACATTGTAAACTATATTTTTATTTGTTTAGAATTTGTTTAGTTTCTTTTAGTTATTATCATTGCTAATTATGGTATCAGATTTTTTCAGTTTTATGTTACAAAAGTCAAACTGCCAGATTGTTTTCAAACTTCAACCAATAATAGTACAATCTGTATTTCTGTGATTATTGGTCTTTTATAATTTGTAAGAAAGTATATAATATATTTTAAAGTAAAACTAACAAAGTCCAATGGCGCCCAACGTGGGACAACCACAGAAAAATTTTAAAAATGCATTTTGTAAATGAAACGTTTCTTACTATATTAATTTAGTCATAGAACTCATGTAATGCTATTACTTCTCTTAATTTAAATATTATATACAAATGTATTTGCAATACCAGGTCCAATACATTAAAATGTGTTGCGTTAAATAAGTTATTTAATTGGTAATAACATATCAATCTTGATAGGTACGTCGAGTAACACTATGGTAAGCTAGTCGTATTATTAGACCCTTCATATTTCTTTCGAAAATCCTAACCAATGTTAGGATTTTTTACATTCTATATTTATATAAATTTAAATAAGCTTAACATGGCTATACATGTTTAAAGATATTTTCAAAAATTGATTTCGGTAGTGGCATCTTTTCAATGTTTATCTATACTGCAAAGTTAGAAACATTGGTTAGGATTTTCGAAAGAAACCTAATAGGTGTCACCACCGTCCCGATAAAGACGATCACGTATAGAATGCTTAATTCACCGAAACGGACAGCGATACGGTAGCTCAGTTGGTAGAGCGACGGGACGGTTTCCCAGTAGTCGCGGGTTCGAATCCCTGCCCGTATCGGTTTTTACATTCTATATTTATATAAATTTGATGCATTGTATTTTTAATAATTTGTTTTTCTCTATAACATTGTAAGATCCTCAATTCAGATGACCATTTGGTCTACTGGTTTCCAGAATGTTTATTAAATTAGAAATTAGTCATTTAATATATGATGGTTGGTAATTAAAGAAATTAATGATACAATTACGAGGTCGTAAGATTACAAATCAGGAAAGGCCGAGTGTTAGTCATATTTATTTATAATAATTTAAATGGTAAACACATTGGAATTTACATGTTTTAGTTCATAAGTTTCAACAGTAGCGCCACCTACATAATTAATTATGGAATATTATTTAGTATTTACTGTTAAATGTTTTAAGAATTAGAAGCATAGAATATTTTAACATAATGTTTAATCTTTTATTAATTATTAGAACTTATTATAAGGTATAAATAATATCATCTGTAAGTTGGTTATGAAATTGTAAATTACCCTCGCCTAAATATTATAGTGTTAAAATATTATAAAACGAGTTGTAAAGGCTGCTCTCGCCCATTCTAATACAAATGATTGTATATTAAACATTGAAGTGCAAGTAATGTGTATTACTGAAACAAGTCTTAACATTATGTTTGTCTGTATGATATACCCTTGTGATATTAAACTTTAATTAATACCAAATTCATCTTAGAGAATATTTAAACATAGACCAAGGACATTAATGACTCATCGTATTTGCCTTTGTTAGTTTTCCACAGAGAAGTACATTTTGCTCGTAGAGCTTGATATTACAAATTTACCATTTTGCGTTGTTTATAAAACCTTTCAAACAAGTTTCTATAAAGCTGTTACAACATTGAATAAATTAGTTTTATTGTAACAAAATTTTATTATGCTGTTATTTTGAAATATAAATCTAATGTTTTAATTGTTTAAGTTCAATAACACAGTTCGGGAATAAATTGACAGTTAACATAATAATACAATATTGTGTTTTTCCTTGATTTTTTTTATATTTTAAATAATGCTGAATATTCTTTTTTATGAATATAAATAATATGTAAAAGAAATTTCTCTAATTAGCATCAAAATAATAGAATTAACAATTACTTGTGCTTCTTCTTACACACGTTTGAGTGTTTTAAGATATTTTAGGTATATACTATATTTCCTTTCATTAAGATGATTTGCCATAACCTATCAAACGGTATTAAGCCATCTCACGTCTTTGTCTCAGCTCGAAAGGTTTTCATAATAAAGTAGAGTAAGCCGGCAAATAATATTTTAATCCGATGGAGATAAGTGCAAATTTTCTACGAAGCAGACATTATTAGATTTTAATTAAATAAAACTAGAGCTTTACTGTAAATATTCAATTATATTCTATGTAACTTTTAGTTTTTTTTTATAATTTTAAACATATTGTAACTTAATATTAATCAATTATGAAATATTGAAAAAATACATATATTGTGTTTCTAGTTAGCTGTGTAGATAATATTAATTGGAAAACTTTTAATTATATTTGAATACAAAATGATGTATAAAGAAGTATAAAGTATCTAGTATGAATTAAAATATCTATCTCGAAGAATATTAAAAATTAATTATGGTCACAAACTCTAAAACGCGAGAGATGGTTGAAATAAACGTCTTTGCAGGCTATACTGATTGAAATTAACCAATTCAGAGTCATCGATTCACCTCTAATGAAGCCTTACTTGAATTAAAACCTGCTGGGTAAACTGATTTTGCAATATCGGCTACTAAAAGACTTTTACTAATCATAACAAAATTTAATTTTTTAGGATATTATGTTTAATATTACTTCCTTATTTTTGTGTAACCCATGTATAATAAGCAAAACTTTTATTATGTTTAGAGTTAAAGAGATGGCATGATCCTCTAAAATCCTCTTTCCAGCTGTAAATAGCCTTATTAAGTATTGTCTAAAGCAAGAAGTCGCTTTAGTGCGTCGGAAAGTGGTCTTCCTGCGAAATCTGCGTAACATGTAAATTGCGCATTAAATCGAAAAGTTGTGAATAAGTAAGACTGTCATAGTTATAGGAAGAAACTATGAGTTTACGTCATAATAACAATCATAGGTTTAAAGAAATCTATAAACATAATAATAATCTAAATTTATTATTCATTTTTAAACGACATGAGTACAATTTGACCTTAGAAGTTACGATATTGAAATAATGTGCTAAAAAAATTATTAAGTATAAAAAAAAAACAAAAAAAAAATTATAGACGTTCGCATTGACGATAAAAATACATTTTATTTTGGATTTAGGTGAACGAAATAATGTATTACTTACTAATTTAGACTGTAGAAGGTTCTGAAACATAAGAATATTATAAAACACTAGTTGAGGCTTTCTTACAATGAAATTTGAACACTTTCAGATTTTTTTTTCATATGAGATTTCTACATTCATACTCTATAGTTATATGCAGTAGTAGACGAAAATTGACGGTAAAAAATACAAATATTTAGCCGCCAACTATTGGGTCTTTTCCTGAGTGTTTATTGTGATATTGGATGCACGAATACAACTTCATGGTCAAGAATTGAAACAAAATGCAAACGAAGAATTAAAATATTGTTTTATAAGCTCGCAGCCGAATAATCTAATAGAGAACTGAACCACTCCTTCTTCATAAAAATTAACTATATTTATTACTGTAAAACGAGAAAGCCGATTGCTATGAAAATATAAAAAATAAAAACCATATAATTTATATTTTATATATAAAACCAACTTTAATACCCACATCAATTGAATCGGTTTAAGCCCGAGTCTCAAGAGTCAAGTCGCAATGAGTACAGCCGAGTGCTACACTGCACTTCCTATCTGAGAGAGCTCACGTACCTCAAACGACTTACATCAGTCTGGAAACTCTTCCAGGATTATGGGTATTTAGATGGCTATATTAGAAATGGTAGAGAAAAACTTTTTAATAGACATAATTTTTAACATGTTAACAAAATATTTTAAATATGTTTATTAAAATTATAGATAGTATCATTTATATTTCACATACTATGAATATTTGTTGAACCATTTGTAGTGCCCTTGGGCTCCATTTGTTGAGCTACGCTTATTTAGGCGCACAATGCCGTTTGTATAATTTTTGTTTATTTTTAGAACAAAGCAAATATTGAAAGATAAATAGTATTAAAGTTGTTACATTTTATAATATTAATTACATTTATTTATGTAACAATTTATGTATGCCTTTTTCTACTCTACTCTACATAAAAACATATTAATAAATATGTTAGATATATCATTGATTCCCATAGTAGGTAGAATAAAATGTAGTTCTTAAGAATTTATAGTTGGATAACGACTTGTTGACAGTTTTAAGCTTCTATACTCAATACACTTAATAGCATTATCGTCAAAATTTAATTATCATAATTATGTTCTCAAAAATAATATACCAAGTTTGATTTATCATCAAAAAATTAATATTAATAATATTTAAAAAACAGTATATTAATATATTTGTTGTATTTTAATTATAAATTCTCATCATTATACTTTTACTTTCTACTCTTAATTTAAAAAGTTTTAAAAATAATTAGTTAAAATGTATTTGATTTAAAATGTGAATAAATATATATTTGTTTTGTATAATATAATATTATGCTAGTTGACACTTAAATAGATAGAGATTTTTTAAAACTGTAATAATAATAATAACGCAACGTAGTCTAAAATACTAAAATTATTGGTTTAAGTTTATTTTTATTACTATAGGATAGGACATTTTTTTGATAAAAGAAGAGATTTAATTTAAAATACATTTTGCTTATTTGTATCAGTATCTAACATCGATAACAATATTCTGTAAATAAGAAGGTATAAGACATTTTATATTTTACTACTTTCTTTGTATTCCTTATTTAAGTAATTATACTTACAGGTAACGAAATAAACTTAAGATAGTATTGAGAATCATTTAATTATTTGAATACTAAAAACACTATTACTGCAGGTGTATTGTAATATTTGTGTCCGTGGATCGAAAATTTTCAATACTGACAAGAAACAAATAGCAGGCAATTAAAGTTTGTAAAGAGAGTAATTATATAAGGGTATTATATTATTTTCTGAACGCAAAACTTATTAAAAATATCACCAATTGAATAAATACTTTTAATTAAAAATACTTGCACGTGAACTGACTGCTGAAAGTATCTTATATATTCACGATGAATTTTAATTCAAAATGATGTTATGTTTTCTTTAAATGAACTTTTGCATTATTTTGATATATTTGTGTGTCAATATGCAAGATTCACATTCTGAATAAATTTCTTCATTACTATCTCATCTATAAAATATAATATCCCATAAAAAATATTATACTATATACAACCATGTATACTAAAATATTAAAATGTATACAACAATGTAAAGTGTCACATTGTTGGAGGTTATCTATAGAGTACAATGCAAATAGGAAAAATAATCGGCATATAAACTTGTATTTTATATACTAACGTAACTTGTATTTTATAAACAATTTTGCATTTTAAATCTGTATGTAGAAAAGGGAATGAGGGCGTCTGCTATTTTTTATAGATTACGTTTTAAATATATAAACTAAATAGTAACAACTACTGTTAATGTAATTGACGTAAAATCGATTATTTATTATTTTGTCAGTTACGCTACGAAATTAAAGTGTGTTGAGTATCAATGTAAAATATGACATTTTGCTCCTAATTTGCCAAAGTTCTTAATAATATAATAATTCTGTTGCAGCACATAATAGATATACTAGGACTGGAATAGATTGCGGTTATATAGTGTGTGACCATGGTTAAAATATTAGTGGCATCAAAAGCTGTTGTTGTATTGGAATGCTTTAAAAAGTTTGTACTTTTTTATGAAGTTCGGTTAGAGATAAAACCGATTTGTTTTTATACTTGTCGAGGGATAGAACGTTTTTCTATTTGTTTTTATTTAATATATTTAGTTAAAAGGCCAAAGCAATTAAATATTAAATTATTAAATACCTATCGTAGTTTTTGAAGCATTCTTTTTATAGATATTTAAGTTATAACAAGTAAAATTGTATTTACATAATATATGTCATGGTTATTTATTAACTTTAAACATTAACATTATTTATTAACATCATAAATAGATAAGTTTTTTTTTTAATTATTAAATCTAATACTTTACTTTGATCTTCATTTTCTCCGAAAATATTTCCGTGACCAGAAATTTCAAATAAAATATATTTTTTTTTTATTAAATTTTTCTGAAAAAATTAAATTCTTCTCCGATTAGGTTTTTTTTTCAAACTAAAATAATGGAATGCAGTGTAGTGCAGCAATCAAAAGCAGTGTGAAGCTTTTGTCTAAGTTTTTAGCCGAGTTTAACTATTGCACTCTTAATTGTGTAAGGATTAACATAATTTAGTTATTAAGGATAGTTATATTTAAACTACAATACAATAACACTGCTATTATGTTATAAAAAGAACTCTTTAAAAATATCAGCGAAATATTGAAGTTGTGTTTTTCGTGTTACTGTTTTCTTCTCGGTTTAAACCAGTATTAACGAAATTGAATCAAAATGTGTGACTTTTTTCTTTGGTTTACTGAGTCGGAGACGCAAGAAATAACAAGTTATCTAAAAAAACATATATTTTTTTGTTGTATTTACATTGCTGACTAAATTACCTATGACTCCTGCTAGTTTAAAAAAAAATACAAAACAATCATACATATGGCAGACATAACATCCTCATTAATTTATAATGGTATAATAATTATAAACAGTTATCCCGTTTCATTCGCAAAAAAATACTGGCGAATTTTGAGCAAACATCGAATGTTTTAATAATAATCACGTATATAATGTATTCTTAGTACCTATGCCTCTAATTATATAAGTATTAATAGTAAGCCTCTAGATACTTATATAATATCGGTTTTAGTATGTATACTAAAATTTTGTTAAAATCTTGTTTTAAGTTTTCAAAATGATTTTCAATTAATCCCCAACCCAAAAAGAGGGGTGTTATAAGTTGACCTGTTTATCTATGTATCTGTGTGTGTGTCTGTGGAAACGTAGCAGTCAAACGACCGTACGGATTTGATTGCGTTTTTTTTTTATAGTATGCCTGGTCCATCGAGGTGGTTCTTAGCTACGTTTGGACGAAATAATAGCTTTTAGTACAGGGGAAAGGTTCTTATGCAATATTGATAGTAAACACCTTAACAAATTAAAATTTGTGTGTTCGTAGGTTTATTTAATATAGTATAAAAACAAGTAACATTATTTTAAAAAGCAGAAAAAGAACCTTTTGAAAGTTTAATAAATGCACCACACTAAATACATCTAAAAAGGATAAAAATAATATTATTATGTACTTATTGAAGTCTTTGCGTCAGGCTTTTTTTCTACTTACAATTTAATGACTTAATTATAATAATACTATATTATTACATCATCAATATAACATTGCAATTAAATTATTAAGGAAATTTTTTATAATATGATGTATAGATAATATTATAAAAACTTTGAAGCTATAGCTTCAAAAAATAAATAGACCCGCCGTATATGTATAACCTTATACATAACTTTCGGATAATCGCCTAGTATAGTAGTAACTTTACTAAGCTACCTATGAGTAGATAGTATAATAAACTCGAAGATTGTTTTAATAACGGAAATTAAAAACGGCAACGAGAGTAGTTTACAGCGAGGCTCTACTATATAATAATTATAATGAGAGGATGTTACTCAATATTTTAAGTAGTAAGAAACTTTTAAGGATATCTCAAAATATTTTTAAAGTAGGTTTGTTATTTGAGTGTATAATACCAGAAATAAATTAAATACAAACACACACACACACACACACACACACACACACACACACACACACACACACACACACACACGCACACACGCACACACGCACACACGCACGCACGCACGCACGCACGCACGCACGCACGCACGCACGCACGCACGCACGCACGCACCCTCGCACGCACGCACGCACGCACGCACGCACGCACGCACGCACGCACGCACGCACGCACGCACGCACGCACGCACGCACGCACGAACGCACACACGCACACACGCACACACGCACACACGCACACACGCACACACGCACTCACGCACTCACGCACGCACGCACGCACGCACGCACGCACGCACGCACGCACTCACTCACTCACGCACGCACGCACGCACGCACGCACGCACGCACGCACGCACGCACGCACACACACACACACACAACAAGCTTTTGAATCATAGCACTCAAAACAATTAACATAAAATAAAGTAAACTCTGCTTATTTTTAATATATTTTTTTCTAATAATACATAAAAAATATTGCTTAACGCAGTTTTTCACTTTGAATTAATGTATCCCCCTCAAGTCCTTCACCAAACAAAAATTAAAGAAAAATAAGAGACGACAAAGAAAAAATCATTCTCAATCAATCAATCAAATCAATATCCAACCATTTGTAAAAGAATGGGCGAGAGCAGCCCTTAGTTGCGTTTTATAATATTTTAACACTATAATATTTAGGAGAGGGTAATTTACAATTTCATAACCAACTTACAGATGATATTATTTATACCTTATAATAAGTTCTAATAATTAATAAAAGATTAAACATTATGTTAAAATATTCTATGCTTCTAATTCTTAAAACATTTAACAGTAAATACTAAATAATATTCCATAATTAATAATGTAGGTGGCGCTACTGTTGAAACTTATGAACTAAAACATGTAAATTCCAATGTATTTACCATTTAAATTATTACAAATAAATATGACTAACACTCGGCCTTTCCTGATTTGTAATCTTACGACCTCGTAATTGTATCATTAATTTCTTTAATTACCAACCATCATATATTAAATGACTAATTTCAAATTTAATGAACATTCTGGAAACCAGTAGACCAAATGGTCATCTGAATTCTGGATCTTACAATGTTATAGAGAAAAACAAATTATTAAAAATACAATGCATCAAGAAAAAAACATCCAATTATACTTTTAATGTGCGAAATTACATAACATTTATACAACATATAACTTTACTATCGGCCGTTTTGACATCTTATTACGTCCTCGTAATATAATTATAATTTTTATCATAAATACTCGTTAATATAATAATAATATATAATAATAATATATAATAATAATCGTTTTTATCATAAATACTTGTTCTCTTTGCACCGGACAAACCAGGCTGCTTACAAAAAGCCAGATCAACGGACATGCCGTTATGATCTAGTGCCCATGGACACACATCATCAACATGGGATATATCTCAATTTTACTATTACCACCGGAACACACACAGATGGTATTTCTTATACTTTTACTACTACCACCGGAACACACACAGATGGTAGTTTATTCTTATTTTATTTTTTTTTATTTTTTATTTCTTATACTTTTTCTACTACCACCGGAACACACACAGATGGTAGTTTATTCTTATTTTATTTTTTTTATTTTTTTTATTTCTTATACTTTTTCTACTACCAACGGAACACACACAGATGGTAGTTTATTCTTATTTATTATTATTATTATACCACGGGACGCACCCATTGATGGTATTTCTTATATTTTCACTACTACCATCGGATCACACCAGTATGGTAGTTTATTCTTATTTTTTTTATACCACGGGACGCACACATTGAGGGTATTTCTTATACTTTTACTTACCACTTACTTACCACGGGACACACCTACATGGTATTTCATACTTACCTTTACTATTGGACACACCAACATGGCATCAATTTCTTATTTTTACTACGGGACACACAAACATGTTATTACGTTATCATTTTTACACCAACATGGTACTTTACATTTATTTTTATCACGTAACACACCAACTTGGTACACAACACATTATTCAATAATTTACTTATTTATATTATTGTTATGAACATATATTTAATTTTAACTTTTTAAAACTCATTCAAAGCAAATAAATCTAACTAATAAAAGCAAACCAAGCTCATTTTGTTAGGCTATATTAATGATCAGACTACAGAGATATATGACTTTGAAATTCATACTATGCATGGGTTTTGTTGGAAGTAGCAGGTTGTTTTTACTTTGTATTACGTTTGTATTGTTATATTTGTTTAGTTTCTTTATATTTTTTTAAAGAAAAATGAATTTTAAATGATGTCGTATTTTATCGAAACAGTTTCAAATTTTACATCTTAAGAAGATGTTCATTCACCCGAATTTAGAAAATTTAAATACTTTAAGGGTAGTTAATAAAGAAGCTACATTTAGTTATTAACCATAACACGATTCAAGATTCACGACAATTGTAATATTTATATATATTTCTCTATATTACTCTGGAATGACCTACCGTTAGAAATTCAAACTTCTAAATCACTGTCAATTTTCAAAAATCTTTGCAGCAATATTATTTATCTACGCAATATATATTTTTATCATAAGTATGTATACCATATATTATATAGGTTATCTATTTTATTCTATTTATTTATATATAAGGATATATGTATGTATATGTATGTGCGTATGTGTATATTTATATATAATCATTATTATTTAATTATTTATATAATTAAAAACGATAGTTTTTATTTTTATTGTGTCCTTATGTATAAATTCTTTTTCTCGTTGTAGTATGCTTGCACTATCCTATGACCTTGCAAATATTCATTACTCATCAAGGGTTGTCTGTAAGAGATCGCTTTTAAGCGATAAGACCGCCTTTGCACAAAAATTTCTTACTGTATCAACATCCTACTACTGTAATTTTTTGTAATAATTGTATGTGCAATAAGTTTTTAAAATAAAATAAATATTTCTTTTTATTTAAGAAATTCTAATATATTGTTAGGGGTCGAGGGTACTTCTAGATAATTAGTAGGTGTCAAGTACTATAGCATTAAGTCCGCCAATTGTATAAATTTCTTTGTATAATAAAGATTTTATAAATAAATATATATTTTTTTTTACATTTTTACATTCTTTATTTACTCTGTCCGTATCAATATTAAAAATATTCTTAACTAAAAAAAAATAATCATTAGTGGGAATAGAACATTTTTATAGTCCTCTTTTTTATTTTGAAGATGTAACGATACTTTTCATACAATTGGAGAACATTATAAAACCAAGCATATTTCCTTAGAAGTTTACTATTTATATTATTATTTCCAATTGTTCTAATTTGCACTAAATCAATAACTAATGATTAACTAATTTATTTATAAAGCATTAAAACGTAAGTCCATTAAATTTTCAATCACTTGTTATAAAAGTGTTATTAATTTTATTCCGAGTTTGAAATCGTAATTTTGTACATTGTATACCTACATCTAGTTTACTATATAATCGAAACAATGAATGATACAATTATTCAAAACGTATTTTTTTTTGTTTTCTTATTATCTACAGTATAAATTATTTAATAGAACTCAACTGAAGTAAATTTTACAAACGTTTTACTGAAAATAATACGATTCTTGGAAATTTAGGGGGTTGGGGCTTGGGGTTTAGGAGGCCATGCCATATATAATATTACTTCTTATACCCTAAGATACGACAATAGATATTCCTTGCAAATTTTCTTATGTTTCTCGTGTCTAGAGTTCAAGTTACCAGAGTCTTTAAGTCTAACGTGGTTATGTTTCATATTGCTAATAAAAATATTTAGGAGGCATGTTTTATAATAATTCTATTTTTAAGTAATAAAAAGTTCATCAATTTGAAATACCTAATTTGAACTGTCTCAACTGTGTATTATGGTATATTTTTTAGGCATGCAATTATTTCTTGTTTAGTAAAACTTTTACTGTGGATTTTTATAATTCCTCGATTTGACAGTTCAAAAACGCATGTAAGATAATTCATCGTAGTTATTTCTTTTCTTCTTTAACATACTATCGAAAATTAAATAATTGAGTGCCACGCATATGGTTTAAAGTTTCTTTTAATAGGGATTTAGAAGACCTAATTGCTTGCTTTATTTTTTTTTTTACAATTTAATACGAAATGTACGCGTTTACTGGTTTAGTTTAAAATCGATCTAAATGTTTAACCTATATTATCATCATTCTGATATAATTTATCGATTCTAACGAATTTATTTCGGAATACCTATTGCGTTTTACCTTTTCAATAATCGATTGAAATTAAAGATCATAAATTCTTACAGATACCTACTACTGAGAAATTAACACTCAGTAAATAATTTAAACGGTCAAATAAAAGATAATAGAAATATGTTTTAGTAATAAATACCAGTATGAATATGAAGCAATGCTTCATATTCATACGCGCGATATATTGTTTTATTGAATTTGTCTGTTTAGTTCGGGATTATATTTAGACAGTACCGGTTCAGATTTTAAACGTTTTTAAATTTTATTTTTACCCACCTAAAAATGGTCTTTTCAAAGCAAATTTGATTTATGAAAGTAACCAATGAAACTTCTCAAAATAGATATTATTGGGTTCCATAAAATTTAATTTCTTCACATGATATGGTATAACCCTATCCTCGTGGATAACCAAGTATCCAACTTGGTTTTAAAAACGAACGTCTATCGCAACCCGATGCTAAACTTACAAATTCAAAATTAAATATAAAAATTTTAAGATCTATGGAGTAGTTTTAGCAAAAAAAAATAAAATATAGTTGCAGAAGTAATAAAATAATATCGTGAATTCAAATCTTTACCTATTTAATAAATGAAAACATATCTAAATCTACCCCCTATAGCGTCAAAGCATTGGCTTATTATTTCCATAAGGTCCTCAAGGCCATTTAGATCTGATCCTACCAAATTTATAGAGTTTAATATTTACCGAGTCATATTCATTTAAGTCTATCTATAAGAAATTCTAGAATTTTAATTTCTCTGAAAGGAGACAAGTCTACATTTTAATCTGTATAAATTAAAATTATACTTCATCTATTCATATTGTGTATACTATAAGCAACTACTTACTATCTTAAACAAAAGGATCATTACGATTTGAAAATGGTTTTATGATGTTAAGTGCTTTTACTTTAATATATATATATATAAAATATCTAACGTTATTCCTTTTCTTTTTGTTTAATATTGGGTTTTATATTTTAATCATTTACGACTGATATATACTCTTTTTTTAAGAAATCGTTCTTTAAATAATTTACATACATTTTGTAAACCGAATATTACCCCTTCATTGAGAGTGTTCACTTCTATGTCATATATAAAGATATTAGAGCCTAAATCGTAATCTAAAATACTAACATTACTTTTATATTGCAAGTCTCAACTACCGCGTCAGTTATATAACTTAATAAAAGCAAAGAAAGAAAAAAAAATCGCGTATCTAACTTACAACTGGGTCTTAAAAGCTTTGAAAGTTGGTATACGTAGTAAAAATAATATTGTAAATCACATGATCACTTAATTATGCAAAACTTTTCTAGGGCTAGTTTCTTATAATAAAGTTTATCTGTCACCTTGTCGTTGTATTCAGGTCCATCGTTGTATAGTGATGCTTGCTTGCACGGCCATCCCGCGATCAGGAAAACAAGTACTTGGTTGACCGCTTCTTCCAGTAGCTGTAGGTGATGTTGATATGTTGTTGATTTTCATAATACAGCAATGAATTCCCTTCCAGATTAGCAGTCAAGTAGTAGTTTAGAGTTTTCCATCTCCGACGTATGTCTTCACCAAAGACTCCAAGCGATGTAAACATGTATGGAGAGATATTGTATTAATAAATTTTTAATAATAACTGACTTTTTGCATAAAACAAATGCGCTATCGGATCGTCAATATGCATATCGCACAGGACACTCAGCAATGGGACTGGTGCGCGATGTTATTCAAAAGGTATTGACAACTCGCGATAGGAAGCAAGAAGTCGCGATATTATTTTGTGACCTCTCGAAAGCATTCGATACGGCAGATCACAATATCTTAAAAATGAAATTTAATTACTACGGAATAGACGGTCCTGCCTTAAGCATATTAACAGACTTTTTGAGTGAAAGAAAACAGACTGTGGTCGGTAAGGCCGGTTCCCTAAGATCAATTAGCCTAATTCCTAGTAGCGGTGTTCCGCAAGGATCATCTTTATCGAACCTTGCCTTTACAATCTTACTCAACGATCTCCCACTTAGTATAGAAGGTATAGATGTATTTATGTATGCTGATGATATTGCTATGGTCATCTCCGCTCCGACAATAGATGACTTAGAAAAAGAAATCATCAAAACAGCTAAGTTGACTTCTGAATGGTTTCGGATAAATGGCCTTTCTCTTAACATCCAAAAGACAGTTTTCATAAAAATAAATGTGGCTGGTCGAGAATGTCGACCGCTATCTTGTACCGTGCAAGATCAAAAAATTCAACAAGTTAGGGTAGCAACCTTTCTAGGCTTGCAGATTGATGACGGTCTTAAGTGGGAAACACACATTGATAAGTTGTGTTGTAAACTCTCCACGGCGTGCTTCGCACTAAAACGTGTTGCATCTACCTTATCAAAAGAGGCATCTCGCGCGTGCTACTTTGCATCTATACAAAGTCTATTGCAATACGGGATCGATATTTGGGGTCGAGGTGCAGACTGGGAACGTGTCTTTAGAATTCAAAAGCGAGCAATTCGAACATTAGCTCAGATTTCACAAGAAACTTCAGCCCGGCCTTACTTTAAGAAACTGGGTATTCTAACACTACCCAGTTTACTTATCTTAAATGTAGCAATTTACGTCATGCACCACAGATATGAGTTTGAGAGTAGAGGTGATGGGCAGAAGTATAATCTACGGTACCCTAACAGACTGATGTCGAAATCTTACCGGCTTGTTAAGGCTTCGAAAACTACCTTGGGCATGGGTTCCGAAGTATTTAACAGAATCCCTCACTCTATTAAGAACGCATTGAGTTTTAACTCATTCAAACACAAATTTAAACTATGGCTTGTCGAGGAGTCTTTTTACAGTTACAATGAATTTTTAAATATAAAAGTTGACTAAATATATAACATCATTTTAAATTGACATTCAAATTAATTTATATAATTTTGACATAATATAATGAATAATATTTTTGACATGTATACAATTTAAAATTATAATGGAACTATATGTGTAATTGTGACATATAAATAATTTTGTATCCAAAACTGTTTGACATGTAATGTATAATTATGAATAAATGACTATTTACTATTGACTATTGACTAATAACACTGTAAAGTTTTGGTAAATATTCAGGCTCTTATTGTATTTCGCATATGATTGAACTTTAACAGGATATGGTTAACAGTGAATATGATATATATGATGAATAAAATTTAATAGTAGTGCTATTAACTTCAAGCTACAAAGTTATTAATATTCTATATTGAGCATGCTGCCGAATAACCAGCTAGATAATTAGCCTGCTAAGCAGATGGCAAAACGTGGGTATTAAGAGAAAAAAAAAAAAACTTACGCACTTGCAATATCATTTTAAATCTACGACTCGTTGTCGCTTGAGTTTACTACAGCAGTATTTGGAGAAGGCCCAAATAGTAACTTTAACGTCGTCTCTTATTTTCGTGGCTTTTCAACAGCAGTGGCAGCAGCACTCCATCTTCATCAGCATTCTTAGACGTAACTTTAACGTCGTCTCTTATTTTCGTGGCTTTTCAACGGCAGTGGCAGCACTCCATCTTCATCAGCATTCTTGGACAGGATATCTTGCGAACGGTGTATATAGACACGTGGCGCGTAATACTACAGCGGTCGAACACTTCTGACTTGTTAAGACTTGCTTCAGTAATACACAGTACTTGCACTTCAATGTTTAATATCCAACCATTTGTAATAGAATGGGCGAGAGCAGCCCTTACAACTCGTTTTATAATATTTTAACACTATAATATTTAGGCGAGGGTAATTTACAATTTCATAACCAACTTACAGATGATATTATTTATACCTTATAATAAGTTCTAATAATTAATAAAAGATTAAACATTATGTTAAAATATTCTATGCTTCTAATTCTTAAAACATTTAACAGTAAATACTAAATAATATTCCATAATTAATAATGTAGGTGGCGCTACTGTTGAAACTTATGAACTAAAACATGTAAATTCCAATGTATTTACCATTTAAATTATTACAAATAAATATGACTAACAATACAAATTAATGTAAAGTCTTAATATTCATTTAATATAACAAGAGAAACGCTTCAATAGTATGGTAGTGGCTGCGTATAATGGTTGCCTCACATTTTGCGGTATTCTACGACCCTTATATAAATGAGGTATTAGACTGTCTTCAAATGCAAAGTTTTTTATTTTTATTAGCAGAAATTGTGATTGCTATTTTAATTAAATTGTTATTCTATTTTATTTAAATTTTACAATGTGTTTTACATTTTACAATGTGTTTAAAATAATTTGTAGTAAGAAACTTTTATTAATATTTAATACTTAACAATGTTGCTAGTTTTCTTTTATTATTAATATATTATTTTCAGCCAGTTCTAATGATAAATAACACAACCCAGAAAAAATGCCTTCTTAATAAGATAATTATTTTATTCAGTTTTTGAAATAAAAACGTGTTTAAGAGCTTTAGATTTTTTCTCAATTCTGTATTTGATTGTTAATCCATTATAAAATTAACGGCTAATGAACTGAAACCATATCTCTCATTTAGTGAATTTAAATTTAGTATTATAATATAATTATATTCGTTAAAAAACTGCACTGTAAAAAACCTATTTTTTACAGTGCAGTTTTTTAACGTTTTATTTTATTGATCGATTGCAGTTTATTTCTTTACCCTAGTAAAGAAATATATTTTCTTTTACTAAGAGTACCAATCGCTTGCTTTTCGTATTAAACCATCTCAAACTGCCACTGTCTCAATTATTTTTACTTTCTCTTAGCGTCTTTCAATTAATATAATTGTACGCTTAATTAGCTTTCAAATAATATGTTGTTCGTATTGTAATGTAAGGCTTTTATGCGAGTTCTTACTTTGTGTAATATATTAGGTTTATAATGTGTCAAAAAATCAAATAAAAGTGAGATGCAGTAGCAGAGTTACAAGAATTAGTAAACTATGTTTTTTTTTACTGAAAGCCTATTATAATTAATTATATTATAGAAAGATATTAATTATAATTTTTTGTGCGTATTATTTATTAGTTTTGTTATTGTTATATTCTTTAATTGTAATGAGGCGCTGATTTGAAATCTAATCAATAATTATATAATGGTTTTAACATTTACTAATCTGAAAATGAAGCTTTCACAAAACCTGAAGACTAAATGTTAATAAAAATATATTTTTCATTTTCGTATTTTAATATTTCGGGGTAAAATATTGAGAGTATAAATATATGAAGCTTATAAAACCATACATAATGGACAATGTCCTTTTTTAAGTGCGACTAAAGTATAAAATGTATAACCCTTAATCTTAAATCTGAATTCAAAATAAGAGACACAGTAATAAATATTACACCTTTATAAACGATACAAACGTTATTTAATTAGTGTCAATGGACCGAGAAATTAAGAAGCTCTTTTGTACGAGAGTAGAATATTAAGCGGCTGTCGACTTAATCGTTAAAAAGGGGTGGTAATAAAAAATATCTCTTTCTCTACACTCAGTACCTGGACAATATAAATTGTACTCAATAAGTTACAAATATCGTTATTGTGTTTTATGCTTAGACTTTTATATGTTAAATCTAGATTTATATACACTCTCACTCACTCACTCATGTTTATATATTTCTAAGGTACAGAAATGGAATTTCTATTAGTTTATATATAGAGAACTTAATCTTAGAATATATAACTTCTTCATACATTGTTATTTCATTTTATTTTCCTTAAAATAAACAGTACAAGAAAAACATGTACATTATACTAATTAGTAAAATTAAATAAAATATTTATTAAAAGCCGCAGCGAACGATAAGATTATGTAAAATGTGTTGATATGTTCCCAGGGCAATAAACAGCAAAGATTAGAATTAAAATAAATGTCTATAATGCCACGTTTTAAATTAAAATTAAAACCTTTTTAAGTCCCACTATAAGTTTTAGCGCATACAAAAGTCCCACTATAAGTTTTAGCGCATATAAAAGTCCCACTATAAGTTTTAGCGCATACAAAAGTCCCACTATAAGTTTTAGCGCATACAAAAGTCCCACTATAAGTTTTAGCGCATACAAAAGTCCCACTATAAGTTTTAGCGCATTTATTTTATCGTTATCGAGTTTGTGTTGACAAAAAATTTGACTGTTTAAAGAGTATATGGTAATGAATAAGATTTCATTTTAAGTTACGATCTTGACATAATTTCTAAATACTTAAAATTATCTTTGTTTGTTTTTGCTAACCAAGGGCTACTATAATGTTTTGTTATTGAATCAGGTCGGATTCATTCGCTTTGTTCATGTAAAGGTTTTGCAGTGTTTTATAATTATCTAACAAATTATTTTTTTTTACATCATGGGATTAGAGCGCCTAAAGATTATTATTAATTGGCTATTCTTGGCAAAAAGAGCAAAACTCTCATTATCTTTAACACACATTATATTGTATAATTTTAACTCAGGAGCTTAATCGACTTGGCTAGAGACCAAATTATTTTACTATCCGGTGGATAAAAGCTAGTTTATTCCCTATTAATCAGCCTTATGTATCCAGATCCATTATTTTCCGTAAAAAAATATTTATATTTATTATTTATTTACTTCCTGTTGCTCTTTTACACTTTTTTGCTCATACCATTTTCATAAGTTTTTTTTTAAGTTTTAAGCGATGAAATTATTTGGTTTAAGCCTGTTAACTCGTATTTAAAATTAAGATGATGATGAACAATTAGAGGACCCTCTAATTGTTTTATTATTAAATCTTAGGAAAAATAGTACATAGTATTTTTAATAAATGTAAAAATAATATATATTTTAGTTAAAATACGGAATTATTCTTATTCTAGAAAGAGTCTAGAATGGCCAAGATTCTCGGGTTCCAGCGACAAGTGCATGGCGTATTAAACTAATACCTCATACAGTACTTGTTTCTATTGTTCTTAGTTTTTGACAAAATTACAAATTATAGAACTTAATCTCGTAAGTTGTGGTCGTGAAAATTATATTTTCTATATTATTATTTTTTTACTTTGTCTCGAATACAATATTCTTCATAAACTATATATATGATGAAATAGAATTTCTTAAACAAACTCTATTTGATAAAAAATCTATTTAAATTTATATAAATATAGAATGAAAAATAAACCGATACGGGCAGGGATTACGGATACCGTATCATAGATACGGTAGCTCAGTTGGTAGAGCGACGGCACGGTTTCCCAGTAGCCGCGGGTTCGAATCCCTGCCCGTATCGGTTTATTTTTCATTCTATATTTATATAAATTTAAATAAGCTTAACATGGCTATACATGTTTATAGATATTTTCAAACAAAAAATCTATTATTAATGTTAATGATACATCATGATACAGTTAGTATTCAAAGGATATATTTATTAATATTTTCTCAGTAAAAATGATGATAGAGCGACATATAAATTAAATTTTTTCCACAATATATTTGTATGTTAAAGATGACACACACATGCACGATGATTCCACATCTAGGAATCATCGTTCGTGCTAGGATTTGGGAAGTGAATGACATGGTTACTCAGAATGAATATTTTTATTTGTTTATATACAAAGGTCGATAAGAAAAAAAACTGACTTAGATAAGAAATAAAACGTTTATTATGTTTAAATTAATGAATGTGGTATGATCGAAATTAAATTACTTAGTTAAGCCGAAACCGTATAAAATCAAAATTATTTACAACTATACTCTCAGCTATAGTAAAAGACGACAGAAGAAAGAAGTCGCTTTCATTACAACAGAAAGTGCATTTGCAAAATCCGTTTAACATGGAATTAACATTTCAAAGAGAAAATTCATAAAATGTTGCTAACTTCAATATAATAAAGACTAATTAAGATCAATGTTACCTTTAATAATTGTGTATTAGTATTTTTAAACAAATATTTACAAATAATGTTAATGGAAAGATAACGAAAAAGACACTGAAATTAGAAGATTCCATATTTAAAAAAATATATCACATTATTACAGTTTCGTTTGGTTTAAATAATTTAATCAATAGTGTAACAAAGAGATATCAAGAACTTCATCTTCAACAAAAAATACTCACTTTTCGGCATCTAAAGAAGCCTGATTTTTATTTGTAATTATATCTTTATCAATAGTCAAGACTTAAAAAACATCTTACTTTGAAAATAAAGAAACTGTCCTCAAGATACATTATATCTTAATCAATAGTCAAGACATAAAAAAACATCTTTGAAAATAAAGAAACTGACCTCAAGATACATTTTTTTTAATCCTTTTATGAGTATAATTTTTCAAATTCTATTCTATAATCGCTATACTATGGAATAACTTAATCCTACGTAATATTTCACTGTCATAGTCCTTGAAATTTTTGATTATTTATGAAAAATTACCAAATAATAGTAGGTAAGTGCTTTGTAATTCGTCTGGACAAATCGCTTTGAGAGACACTTACACGAGTGACGAGAGCCGGATATTCTAAGTGCTGTATAATCCTTGGCTCACGTCGCTTGCTCGGGATATATTTACGACGGGCCACTGACGTACTGCAATACATTATATAATATGGCATTATACTTTATTTCAAGGTAAACAATTATATTTAAAATAGATTTCTGTATAAGATTGAAGCTAGGTGTGTGTGTGTGTTACACATAACATAGTATTTTTTTTTGAGTTTTAAATGTTTGTAACATTTAGATAAGGGCATTTATCTAAATGTTACAAACCGTGAATTATAATTCACAATATATTGACTTTAACTGCCCTGTTGGTCCATTGATTAGCGCAGACTGCTCACGTATAAGGACGCAATGTGGCTGGGTTTGATTCCCGACAGGGGCAGGCATGTATGTAATGAGCATAGATGTCTGTATCTATATCTGGGTTTGGTAGTTTATTAAATATATTCTCAGTATTTATAATGTGTATTTCTATATTTTTGTATCGTTGTCTAACACCCTTAACACAGGCAGATAATTTGCTTACTTAGGGGTTAGTTCAATGGGTGTAATTTATCCTGTATTATTATTATTGAAATAAATAAATGAACACATAAACCGATACAAAACCATAAGCCCTAGTTAAATTAAAGCGATGTCCCACACACAATTATATTAAAGCATAATAGATTATTTCAAGAAGCTTGTACATAATTTTAGATTTTTCCGATAGACGACAGGCTACAACGACATGACATTCAATTCCATTTTGTGCAAATCAATATGCTTCTATGCTCAAAAACAACTTGCTACTATTTATTACTAATATGAATAGGACAAAACTACAATGGCTGTCTATTGAAGATGAAGAAATCTACGGACTTTTTGTCTATAATTCTTAATTGAAATAAGTGTTTAAGTATATCAACCACTTTCACGAAACTTTCCCTTTTATAAGTCACGGGTTGCCTGGAAGAGATCAACTTAAGTATACAATCAAAATTGACTTATTCCTGTATTCAAAACATTTGAGGCGCGTGATACTTGTGGAGCTTACTGTTCCTTGGGAAACAAATATCCCAAGGGATCACACATTCAAGCTCAATAAGTATTACGAACTGACCAACGAACTGATCAGGAATAAATTTATAGTTAGTTTGTACGCGGTAGAAGTGGGAGCGAGAGGTATAACAGCAAAATCTCTCTATAGCCTACTTAAAGACCTTGGCCTTTCTAGAACAAGCATCGGTTCATTTCTAGAACGTATTAAAAAGGCGGCATTAGTAGGTTCTTTCCAAATTTGGTTAGGTAGGGAGAGGAGTGTGGAGGGTGAAGGTGAGCGTTTTTGCGCATAATAAAGGGACCCCTTAAACCTACCCCTGGGTCGCAAGTCCCAGGAATCCATGGAATGCTAAGAAGCTTCGTCTTCTTTGTATATATTTTTTTTCTTTACCGTTTTTTTTTTTTGAGTATAATAAATAATTTTACTACTACTACTATTTATTATGTTTAATTCTTCCGACCCGTTTATTTAATTTACAATTTCTCGTTTTATTAGATGTGGACAACATATAAATTCGTTTTTCCGGCACTTTATTGCTCCATACAGCCCTTTATCGTACTGTTTTCTTGTTTACTCATTTACTTAAAATGCTGTCAGATTGTGGGACAAATTCCCGGAATATCTAAAAAAAAATCCAACTTGTAAGATTTTCAAACGACAAGTTAAGAAATGTATCTCAAATAATAAAGTATTTAGTTGTATACTTTATAATTTATACATATAATAAATATTTTAATACATATCATATCTACTATATAGTGTTATATTAATGTGTACTATATAGTGTTATATTAAAACCTATCTTTACGCACAATTATTTGTATCTTTGCTTTTATATGTAGTTAAATTTGACTTTTAATTTTTTTTTGCTCTCCTACCATCGTCCCCTTGTGCATCCTAAGGTTGGCTGGAATATAAAATATTTGTGCGTTAAGATAAATAAATATTAAATAAATAATACTACATCAATAATTACATAATCAATTTTATCTAAAAGGACATTTCACACATTGATGACAATTTAGAAAATCATAATTATCAATATAAATCTATACAATACAAATCATACAAATATCAAAAAGAAGTTCTTTATTCATTATTTGTAGCACAATAATTGGATCCACTTAGACCGGAAATAAACATTTACTATAAAACACATGGACAAGACTTCTATATTTTCATTAATGTTATAAAAACAAAAGCTATTCATGTATGCTATGTCTACATCCAGATGTTGCCCTACAAGGAAGGGCACGAGAATGTAACCTCAAGTCGCTTTATTAAATTGTTGATCCTACATCTTTATTGTGGTTTATCCAGACATGTTTCCGCTCAATGACGTGTTTATTTTATTAGAAAAATACACTTAGTTTATTCTTCTATACCTATACCTTAATTAAATATAATCATATTTCACGTACTCAATAGAATTTAATGTTAAACGAAATAAATAATTATATAATGGTTGTCATATTTATTTATAATAATTTAAATGCCAAATAGATTGGAATTTAAATATTTTAGTTTATAAGTTGCGCCACCTACGCAATTAATTATGGAATGTTATGTAGTATTTACTGTTAAATGTTTTAAGTATTAGAAGAATAGGATATTTTGACATAATGTTTAATCTTTTATTAATTATTGGATCTTATTATAAGATATAAATAATAGCATCTGTAAGTGGATTATAAAATTGTAAATTACCCTCACCTAAATATAATGTTAAAATAGTTAATAAACGAGTTGTAAGGGCTGCTCTCGCCCATTCTAATACAAATGCTTGGATATTAAACATTGAAGTGCAAGTACTGTGTATTACTGAAACAAGTCTTAACAATAAATAAGCAAATCTACTGCATAATACCAAACATTGTTCATGTTGAGCATCACATATTACATCTACGATTTTTTATTCAAACAATAGCGTTAGCAATTTTTGTATATTTTTGGAAACAAAAATTTTAATATCAATACTAATAATGCTGTTATATTTTACAATATTAATGAAGTATATTTATGAAATAATTGATGTATGAACTCTATATAAATATAATCTAATACATATTAGTGATTCATATAGTAGGTAGAATTAGAATTAGAAGTGTTTTGTGTTTCATAGATATTTACTCTTAAAAGTAGTTGATTAATATTCGGACCCAACAGTTTTAAACTACTGTTCTGCCAGTGCTGCATAAGTACTATAGTACACTAAACAAGTTTATACGAGTTAGTAACTACAACACTATACACCTCGAGATATCATTGAAACTTAATTATTATAGTTAAATTCACAAATGAACACTAAGTTTTCTTTCTATTTCAGAAAAGTGTAATATAATAAAACAGGATATAATAAAATATGATAATTGTTGTATTTTAACAAAAATCTCCTCATTATAATTCATATGACTAAGTTAATTTGTTACACAGTTTGGTACATAAGCCTTTCTGTAGACACTCTCCATCTTACAATTAAAAGCTACAAGGGTTTCAAACGTTGTCTGGTCTGAGAAACAACAAACTTAGCTGAGTATTGCTTTATTGTAATCACTATTTCCTAAATATTTTGATGGAATTGCGACAATTCGGTGCTAATTCCTACAGATTAGTATAATTAAATTAAATATACTTTTATTTATACAGAACTTTGGAGAGTTTATTGGACTGACTTACACAAGAAGCCCTGAAGGAGTTACCCCTTTTATGGAGCTTAATGAAGGGCATAGAAAATTTATATTGGTATCTGGTGTTAAATTATTTGATCATAAATATGTTTTATAGAATAATTATATTAATTTCTTTTAAATTATTACTTAACGATTTTCTTGGCCTTATGTTATAGATTTATGCAACAGACCTCTTCTGAAGAACCTACAAGTATAATATTTATATCCAAAAAATAAAAAAGATAGTTTACTAGCTGCTGTTCGTTCTTCTTGTTTATGTGTAAATGTTGTCCGAAGGCTAAAACAAAATAACGATTTTATATAGCAAAAGCGACGTTATAGGAGTGGAATATTTATAGGTTTTATGTTTTTTTTCACCCATTTCTACTGTTTTACTAACTAATGTTGAATGTTATTCAAAATATGTAAGGAATATCTTTAGTTTTAATATATAGCTAACCCTTATTTACATAGATATATATCCTACATTTTAGATACTAACCAGTGTTTGTGTTTAATTTTTTTTTAATGTTGATTTTGTTTAAGTAAAGTATCACTTATTTGAGGCTGATTATATTGCTCCGCGCCACAACGAAGTTCCTTTGTGTCATTACCTCAATTCAGTTCACAGCAGTTACCAAGAGTTCATGTCTGGCTAATATTCAGGAGATTCTATTTCAAAAGGATTTAGACGTTTACGTTGAAGTGTAGGATGTTATTGTGTTATTTATGTTCAACTAGAAAAGCATTTACCATGTGTTGTATATGTTGTTAGTTACTTATTTGTTGTTGACTTACTGAAATATAAGATTTCTTATGAAACTAATTACGTTAGCTACAGACGGAGAGTTGAAAAAAAAACAAAACTGATTTAAACTAACTTTAATTAAAAGAATTACAATTACGTACTTATTAACTAACACAATAATCTGACCTACTCGATGTAAGTACAAATAATAATGACAATATTTTATTAATAATTAAGGCTTATATTATAATTAAATTGCAACTATGCATTCCGTCGCGATGACACAATACACATTTTATTCACACGGAGGGAATGTGAATATCAGCAATCCTCCTGGAGTATGTGTACGTAACTCCTCCATTCTCAGATCAGCTATCATCAGATAGCAGAACTATTTTAGAACATTGAGATAAAATGTTGCTGGCATCTTCTTACGCGGTGCTGATGTCCCTTCTTCTTCCAGTTTTTCATCGATGTTATCACTTGAAGTAGATAAAGTGATCGGTGAAGCAGTAGTTTTGTTAACTTTTCTTTTGCTCAGTAATTTATAACGATGATATCCAAGCACAATAATAAGTGCACATGCACTTAACATAAAGACGTAGAAAGGTATCGTAGTGTGGTAAGTGTATCTACATTAATTTTCTCTAGTTGTAAAGGTTTTTCTTTAATTATCTCGTCTTGAATACCGTAGAGTTCTTGTAAATTTATTGAGTTTAAATTGAGATGAGTAGGAATCTCCGTATGGTTTGCTGCTCCGAATGGTATTTGCATCAATTTCAGCGGCTGCCCCTTTGTTTCATCACTATCGTTCACAATAGTGAATTCGGCGGTTTTTATGTAGGATTTCACTGGGATGATAATTAAAAAGCTACCCTGAAGTAATGTAAATTCTTCCCTTTCACAAACTAGTTGTATTTTAGTGATATAAGGAAAGGAAAAGACATAATGTTGATCATCCAGTTTTTCCATTGCTTCTTTTGCTAAAGTAACTGTTGTGTATTTGCAGTTTTCGTTTAAGACTTGATGAGTAATAAGCTGCTGCACGCAGTCAGGTTCTGTACGAATACGCTGATTCACTTCCATTTCACAAAGGTACCAGTATTTGAGCTTCGGACATTCTGTCTCCATGTACAAGAACGATTTCTCGTTAATTGCTATGAAAGGATATGGAGGTATAAGGACGTTTTGGATTTTATTAGGAACAATAGAGAGCTTATAGAGATCGTAGATATCTGCAGAGACTATTGGAAACTTAAAAATTATTACTATTTGATGCAGCATGCCGGCTTTATAATATCATAGTATTCCCTCAACTCTAAATCTATAATTTGGTCCTTATTATATATTTTTCTTAAATCTATCATTAACCTTAAAACACCTATCTCTATCATAGAATGATGCATACTTGACGTATGAATAAACGCTAAAATATTTTCAATCCTAATTAATTCGGCCATTAGATCTTCTATATTTTCTCCTATTATCACTAAAAGTTGGGCAAATTTGGCGTATTTTAATAAACTATTATCCTTGTATGCATATGAATTTAAAATGATCTGTAATGTATTATTAATTTTAACTTGGTTTTCAACTAAGCGAATAATTATTTCACTTTGTTTTGACATCCATTCTTTACTTAAGCTTATATGGTTATTAAATTCGGAAGCTAACTTATTTTCATTATTTTCTAACACTTTTATTGCATGATTATATTTTAATGCATCCTTGTAATCTAAATTTCCTGTTACACTTTTAATAACGGAACCCAAACCGTCTACAAGACCTCTTCTTACACGATTTGGTTCTAAAGATTTTAATTGATTTGAAACTTTAACAAGCTTTTCAGTAAGATAATTTATTTGAAGTCCAAAGAGTAGATATGTTTCATTACTAAAAAGTTTTTGAAGGCTATTTAATTGAGTCATTAAAAGTTCTACTTTATCTTCTACACAGTCTAGTTTGATATATTATAGAAAGGTATGGTGATGAGTGGTAAGTCTGATCAGTCCAAGTTTATATGGTAGTAGTCCAGGTCCGTCGTCCAAGCTCTCAAGTTTTATTTCTAGTGGGTTCGTCGCGTGGATTGTCAGCAGAACTAGTACTGTCCTGTAACAAGTTGGCTCCTTTAGGGATTCGTTTTAATCGGGATTTAGCTACAGGGCCACGTTTTTTGGAGGTGTATATATGGATTGGTAGATCAGCTATAACTTTATCATCCGTATAACGAGGTGCAACTTTCTGACGGCTTGCCAGAGGGTTTCTAATAAAAATTTGTTGTTCGGGTGCATATGAGATTTCAGGTTCACGATTTTTATTCCTATTATTTATTAAGGCACTACGATTTTCAAGTGAAGAACTATTAAAAATTTCATATACCTTTTTCATGTTATCTTTATGATTAATTACATATTGTTGTAGTAAATGTTGGGTAAAATCCAGGTCATGACAGTCTCTCGGGTCAAAATGTCCATTTAATAAGTCAAACGGTCTACATTTAGTAAAGCTGTGTATTGAACTATTATAAGCTATGAGAGCATATGGCATAAGATTAATTAACGGTTCATCTGGACGTTCATCATCATCCTCCTACCCTGTTCCCATTATTTGGGGTCGGCGCAGTATGTATTTTTCTTCCATTCATCTCTATCAGCCGTCAACTCCTCACCCACGCCTTTCAAACACATGTCATTCATCACACAATCCATCCATCTCTTTTTGGGCCGTCCTCTACCTTTGTATCCTTCCACACGCAGATCTAATACTCTTTTCACAACCTGTCTTTCGTCCCTCCGCATTACATGTCCATACCATGCTAATCGTCTTCCTCTCATCTTATCGGTCACTGGTGCTACTTTCATGCTTCCTCTTATATACTCATTTCGTATCTTGTCCATTCTCTTAACTCCACACATCCATCGCAACATCCGCATTTCATTTGCATGCAATCTCCTTTCGTCCTTTTTCTTAACAGGCCAGCATTCCGATCCATACATGACGACAGGTCTGATGATTGTTTTGTATATTTTCCCCTTCAATTTGATGGACATTCGGGGATCACAAGTTATGCCTGTGACCTGTCGCCATTTCATCCATCCTGAGCTGATCCTGTGTTCAATTGTATAATTGTATATGTATAGTACGTTGTATTTCAATATTTAATATTTCAATATATTTATTTATTTATGATGGTTAATTTTATGTAATCTTGTAAATTCGGAAAATAATTGATTTGTGAATTCCGTTCCGTTGTCAGTTATAATAGTAAGGGGTACACCATGGTGAGTAAAATATTTTAATATTGCTTGTATAATGCTAACAGCTGTTCCGTCTCGTAAATGATAGGCTTGGCCATATTTTGTAAAAACGTCTATAAAAGTTATGTATTTCTCACTATGTATTATTAATAAGTCTATATGAATAATTTCAAAGGGTTTGTTAGCTGGAGGTACAATATTAAATTGGGGTCTTATAGGATTTCTATGATACTTAGCTTGTCCGCATATTGTACATTCGCTTATGAATTTTGAAATTTGCTCCTTCATTTTCGGCCAATAATATTTCCGGGATAAAGCTAAATAACATTCATTTATTCCTCGGTGGTTTGTTTTACCATTGTGGTAATGAGAAATAATTTCTTGTTGTTGTAAGTATTCCCTTATATTTTCATTTTCAGATTTTGCTAAAACGAGGTTCATTGATGAACTTTTAAATTTATCTTGTACTATGGGGATTATTGAATACATTGCCAGGGGTAGATTTATGAGAATAGCGGTTTTAATTTTTGGGTTTACGTATTCTTTTATAGCATTAACCACGTCTTCCTCTAAGTTGGATTCTAACAATTGTATGGATGTTCGTGTATGATTATCGAATGGCTTTGTAACTGTCGGTTTCTTTTTAACGTCATTTACGACTGTAAAAATTAATTGTCTAGTAAATTTGTTAAGAGGGTCGTCGGTAATTGGAATGTTTAATATAGGGTTTTCTTGGTCAGTATGTACGGTGTCAGTCGAAGAGTTTGTTAAAGCTTGTACATGTTCTGAAGGATTTCCTAGTAAAGAATTTAATTCGTCAATTTCTTCAATTAGGGTCCTAGTTTCGTCGTTATGTATCTCAACTCTAGACAGTGCGTCAGCGTTAGTGTTCATTTTACCCTTTTTGTATATTACTGTATAGTCATATTCACTCAGTCCCAGCCCCCATCTAGTAAGACGAGAACTTGGTTCCTTCATATTCATTAACCACTGTAAAGGTTTATGGTCAGTCAGTATTTTAAATTTTCTTCCAAAGAGGTAAGGTCTGAAGTATTTTGTAGCCCAAACTATGGCTAAAAGTTCCTTCTCAATTGTACTGTAATTAATTTCACTGTCATTTAAGGTACGAGATGCATAACACACGGGTCTGTCGGATCCTATTGGGCCTTGCGATAAAATAGCACCAATAGCTAAGTTAGAAGCGTCAGTTGTCAAGTTAAATTCTTTAGTAAAGTCGGGGTATTGTAAGATGGGGTCGTTTGTTAAGAGCGTTTTACATTTCTCAAAACAATTGGTGTATTCTAGATCGAACAAAATCTTTTTACCCTTTTTTAAACATTGTGTTAACGGTTTAGTAATACGGGTAAAGTCTGGAATAAACTTTCGGTAGTAACCGAGAAGGCCTAAAAATTGTTTTATTTCTTTAGCGGTTTTTGGGATAGGATAACCTTTAATAGCTGAAATTTTATCAGGGTTTGGCTTTATACCATCTCTACTGATAATATGTCCAAGATAGCCTGTTTCTAGTTTTAAAAATTCTGATTTATTTAATTGAATTTTAAAGTTGGACTCGCGAAGTCGTTGAAAAACTTTTTCCAAATTGTTCATGTGTTCTTGTAGGGTTGTGCTAAATACGATTATGTCGTCTAAATAAACTAAACATATTTCATTCTGAAGGCCTCGTAGGACATTGTCCATAACTCTCTGAAAAGTAGATGGTGAATTTTTCAAACCCATAGGCATACGAAGAAATTCAAAATGACCATGTTCTACATTAAATCCGGTTTTACATATGTCCTGTGGCTCCATTTCCACCTGGTAAAACCCACTCGCTAAGTCCAGGGTTGTAAAGTATTGACACTTCCCTAGTTTGTCAAGTACATCGTTAATATTAGGAATTGGGTACTTATCATCTATAGTTTTCTCATTTAATTTACGATAATCGACTACTAAACGCCATTTTTGTTTACCTGAAGCGTCGCCCTTTTTCGGCACAACCCAGATGGGTGAACTCCAAGCAGAGTCAGATGGTCGTATAATACCCTGATCTAACATTTTAGTTATTTGGTCCCTAACCTCTTGTCGATGTATAAAGGGGTAACGATAATTTTTACTATGTACAGGGACCTCGTCAGTGGTCTTGATACGATGTTTAATCTTGTTAGTAAAGGTTAAATGTTCACCTTCAATATAAGAAACAGAGTCGTGTAAGATTAGCTTTTTCTTCATTATTTAAATGATCGGTACGTAATCGTGATATAACGTCTTGTCCACGGTTCTTATATTGAGTGCACTCGTACTCAATATTAAATAAGTCGGCACTTGTCAGTTCGTTTAACGATAGTATTATGTCATTTGGTGTCGGGTTCTCTACTTCTACGTATCCTCGGTTGTTAGTCATGTTAGTCACACACTCATGCAAAATACAGTTACAAATTAATTGTTCTTTTATAAACACTTATCCATCCTGGGAATTTATAGGGATACGAATAAGTTTTGAAGTACCTGATGGTATGATATCCTCGTAAAGATTAACATTACAAGAATTATACATGCTAATAGGATTTGAGCTAGTACGAGTAATCAAATTTCGGTCTTTTAAGTCTATTTTTGCTTCCCACTTTAATAGATCTAGTCCTATTAATCCGTCAAAATAGTCATGAAACTTATAGATAAAAAATTTAATATTTTCTGGGTCTGTAAATTCCTCAAAGCAAGGTAAGGTAATAGAATATTAAATTTCTACTGGTGGTATATACATTGGTAACTTCAAAGGGGTCATAATTTAATGGAAAATTCGAGAAATATTTCCTAACAGCGATAGGACTAATAAAGGATTGGTTTGCACCAGTATCTATTAAAAGTTTAAGTGGGGGATTTTTAATTTGAATATATGGGAGTTGTCTTTGTGTCTGTAAATTTAATTCTATTTTGGTCTGGGTGATTTCTGGTCTAGTCGAAAATCCTGGTTTGGAACTAGGCAACTAGAGTCCGATTGAAGTTCATTTTCCTTACTTAACTGGTCATTGTCCGTTTCGTAATAAGTAATAGTATTATTATTACAAAAGTTCGGATTGCAATTACTGTCATAGTCCTCTTGTTCGGTATAATTATTTTAGTCTGGTTCGTAATAGTACTCTGGGTAACTATAGTACATATCGTCATATGATAAACATTCATTCATGTTCATTTCGCGAGCTTTCAAGTAATTTGTTGGTGGCGGGTTACCCGATTTACGCCAGTCATGTCCAGTCATTAATGTATGAGGCATGGGTTTAGGATTAAAACTTTGAATTCCACTCATAGGCTTTGGTACAGGATTTTGATTAAAATTATTTCTAGTTGGTAAGCGGAAAATATTACTACGCGGGTTATAGTTCGGTGGGGGTGCGCTAAACATCTGTCTTGTTCTAGAATGCATGGGCGTACTGTAATAAGGTTGATTATGGTTAAAATTAAATCTAAAAGGCTGTGATGGTTGTATTGGCCGTTGTGCTACAGGGGCTGGCCAATTAGGGGTTGAAGATTGAAAACTATGAGGTCGAGGGTTAGTAAATGTCAGGGGATGTACCATGTGCTTGTTAGAAGATGATTGTTTCAGTCCATCTGTACGTTGCTGCAAGTATGTAACATTTAGTTCCTCTTGAACGTATTCAAGGGCTTTTTCAATAGTATCCGGGCGCATACACCGGATTCGTGACCCTAAGGGCTCCTTTAAGCCACGTACAAATGCCTGCTTAGTCACTTTTTTTATATAAATCGCGCTTAGCCTCAATTGTAGTTAATAAAATTTCATGTAATGTAACATAAGTAATTATCGTACTGAATAGCGTTTGACAATGGCTATAAAATTCCTGAGGTGTCTTATTTCCTTGCACGGCTAATGAGAGGTCGTTGTATAAGGCTGTTTCGTCACGTTGATCGGAAAAATTATTTATTAAAGATGTTCTAATACCTAACCAACTATCTGGAATACCGTTAGAGTTAATGGTAGCAGCGGCGGTTCCAGTTATTTTATTTAAAATGCCGTTTAATAAACACAAATTAGATAACTCACTACCGGGCGAGTTATTTAAATATTGCGTTACAATTTGATCACAAATATAATAAATCTAGTAAGTACGTTAGGGTTCCCGTCAAATTCGGGCACGATCCTAAGGATTTTATAAATGTTATCTGGATCTTGAGCCATATTTAAATATATACGACTACTACTACTAATTGAATCAGATAATATACGATTATTATCTAAATTCCTATTAATATCTAAACTACGCTTACGGGCCTGCTGCGATGCAGATTCCCGATGACTATAAACTCTAGGATAATAAATTTTGGAAAGGAATTATAACTAGGAAAAGAGCAACACGAGAATGGTTCAAATGTACTCACATAAATTTCATTTCTGGTTTCTTCCCGTGAATCGAAGTCTGGATTCGTCTCCCGGTGGTGCAGCTGGTCCGTAGATTCTAGTGTCCGTAGGTCTAGTAGGATACTAGTGATGACCTAACAGTCCCTATTCTAGTATCCTACCGACTGCGCCAATTACGTTAGCTACAGACGGAGAGTTGAAAAAAAACCAAAACTGATTTAAACTAACTTAATTTAAAAGAATTACAATTACGTACTTATTAACTAACACAATAATCTGACCTACTCGATGTAAGTACAAATAATAATGACAATATTTTATTAATAATTAAGGCTTATATTATAATTAAATTGCAACTATGCATTCCGTCGCGATGACACAATACACATTTTATTCACACGGAGGGAATGTGAATATCAGCAATCCTCCTGGAGTATGTGTACGTAACTAACTACTCAAATCTAGAATTTACAAATATAATATTTAGTATAACAACGGCATATTTGATTATGTTTTTATATATGTTTGTTACATAGGAATTAGTTTGAAGTTTGTTTCTTTGTAGCGTTCCACAACATCTTACCGCTTATTAGAATCGACGTCAAGATTACAAAAACTTCCGGAAGCCAATCACCAACACTGATGAGGGGACTTCTTTAAAAAGGAGGAGGTTCTCATTTCGGCAGGTATATACTTTTTTTAATGTATGTACAGTGTACACCGATTTCTCCGAGGTTTCTGAACCGATTTACGTAATTATTTTTTGTTTGATGCGGATAAGTTTCGCCATGGATGGATGGGTTTGGTGCGGAAGTTTGTAAGCTTTTGGATCTTACCAAGTCTAGAATTATGCTAATCAAGACTTTCTTGACGTAATTGTGATTTCATATATGCCTTCATGGCCAACGAACGTTTTTCACGATCTTTAATATTCTCACAAGAATGTGATATGGTTTTGCGAAAAGCATTTTTACGGAGACGACTACTTTTATCCGTTCCGTTTCTTGAGATCTTTATTTTTTAAGGAGCGCAGCACCTTTTGTAGGTCTACCCATGGCTAATTGACAATGTTGCAATAAACTTAAAAGTATTAAATAAAAATTACTACATTAAAAAAACCGTCTTCAACTAAAAAGTAAAAAATAATAAAGATTTATTATTTACTATAAACTACCCATTATTTATATGTCCTATTTACTAATAGGTTTGAAATCGGTGTCAAACATTAAACAAATAATTATATTTAACCACTTAAAAGAATACAAGCAAATTAATACCATGAAATGTATTAATTTGCTTGTATTCTTTCTCCCCTTCTGTTCTCCTTATTTATTAACTCTATCACCAATGATCTCAAATCCTCTTATCATCTGTATGCTGACGACCTACAAATCTATGCACACGCTAATCCGACAGAAAGTAGCCTGAATGATGCCATCAATTTAATTAATAAGGACTTAATTCACATTCTGAATTGGTGCTGTATGTTTGGAATTAGTGTGAATCCGCTAAAATGTCAGGTCATAGTTCTAGGTAGCCAGCGTCAATTGTGCAAATTGGATGATTTAGACCATCTTTCAGTAAAATTTGACAACTTACCGATTCCGTTTGCACAATCAGTTAAAAATCTTGGCCTCTTTATCGACCCAACCCTTAGTTGGAAAGTTCGCGTTTCTGAAGTATGCCGTAAAGTAACTTTCTCTCTACGCGCGCTTTATCGTCACAAAAACTTTTTACCCACTCGGACCAAAACTCTGCTAGTGCAATCTCTGATCCTTCCTCTCATTGACTATGCTGATGTCTGTTGCTCTAATATCTCTGAACACCATCTTAATAAATTAGATCGTCTTCTAAATAGCTGCATACGCTTTATCTTCGGTCTCCGTAAATATGACCATATATCCTGCTACTATTCGCAGTTGAAATGGCTTCCTATCCGTGAGCGAAGAACTTCAAGATATTTATGTCAATTATTCTCTATTCTCAACGATCCACTTTCTCCCTTGTACTTACAGCGTTCGGTTCATTTCTAGAACGTATTAAAAAGGCGGCATTAGTAGGTTCTTTCCAAATTTGGTTAGGTAGGGAGAGGAGTGTGGAGGGTGAAGGTGAGCGTTTTTGCGCATAATAAAGGGACCCCTTAAACCTACCCCTGGGTCGCAAGTCCCAGGAATCCATGGAATGCTAAGAAGCTTCGTCTTCTTTGTATATATTTTTTTTCTTTACCGTTTTTTTTTTTTTGAGTATAATAAATAATTTTACTACTACTACTATTTATTATGTTTAATTCTTCCGACCCGTTTATTTAATTTACAATTTCTCGTTTTATTAGATGTGGACAACATATAAATTCGTTTTTCCGGCACTTTATTGCTCCATACAGCCCTTTATCGTACTGTTTTCTTGTTTACTCATTTACTTAAAATGCTGTCAGATTGTGGGACAAATTCCCGGAATATCTAAAAAAAAATCCAACTTGTAAGATTTTCAAACGACAAGTTAAGAAATGTATCTCAAATAATAAAGTATTTAGTTGTATACTTTATAATTTATACATATAATAAATATTTTAATACATATCATATCTACTATATAGTGTTATATTAATGTGTACTATATAGTGTTATATTAAAACCTATCTTTACGCACAATTATTTGTATCTTTGCTTTTATATGTAGTTAAATTTGACTTTTAATTTTTTTTTGCTCTCCTACCATCGTCCCCTTGTGCATCCTAAGGTTGGCTGGAATATAAAATATTTGTGCGTTAAGATAAATAAATATTAAATAAATAATACTACATCAATAATTACATAATCAATTTTATCTAAAAGGACATTTCACACATTGATGACAATTTAGAAAATCATAATTATCAATATAAATCTATACAATACAAATCATACAAATATCAAAAAGAAGTTCTTTATTCATTATTTGTAGCACAATAATTGGATCCACTTAGACCGGAAATAAACATTTACTATAAAACACATGGACAAGACTTCTATATTTTCATTAATGTTATAAAAACAAAAGCTATTCATGTATGCTATGTCTACATCCAGATGTTGCCCTACAAGGAAGGGCACGAGAATGTAACCTCAAGTCGCTTTATTAAATTGTTGATCCTACATCTTTATTGTGGTTTATCCAGACATGTTTCCGCTCAATGACGTGTTTATTTTATTAGAAAAATACACTTAGTTTATTCTTCTATACCTATACCTTAATTAAATATAATCATATTTCACGTACTCAATAGAATTTAATGTTAAACGAAATAAATAATTATATAATGGTTGTCATATTTATTTATAATAATTTAAATGCCAAATAGATTGGAATTTAAATATTTTAGTTTATAAGTTGCGCCACCTACGCAATTAATTATGGAATGTTATGTAGTATTTACTGTTAAATGTTTTAAGTATTAGAAGAATAGGATATTTTGACATAATGTTTAATCTTTTATTAATTATTGGATCTTATTATAAGATATAAATAATAGCATCTGTAAGTGGATTATAAAATTGTAAATTACCCTCACCTAAATATAATGTTAAAATAGTTAATAAACGAGTTGTAAGGGCTGCTCTCGCCCATTCTAATACAAATGCTTGGATATTAAACATTGAAGTGCAAGTACTGTGTATTACTGAAACAAGTCTTAACAATAAATAAGCAAATCTACTGCATAATACCAAACATTGTTCATGTTGAGCATCACATATTACATCTACGATTTTTTATTCAAACAATAGCGTTAGCAATTTTTGTATATTTTTGGAAACAAAAATTTTAATATCAATACTAATAATGCTGTTATATTTTACAATATTAATGAAGTATATTTATGAAATAATTGATGTATGAACTCTATATAAATATAATCTAATACATATTAGTGATTCATATAGTAGGTAGAATTAGAATTAGAAGTGTTTTGTGTTTCATAGATATTTACTCTTAAAAGTAGTTGATTAATATTCGGACCCAACAGTTTTAAACTACTGTTCTGCCAGTGCTGCATAAGTACTATAGTACACTAAACAAGTTTATACGAGTTAGTAACTACAACACTATACACCTCGAGATATCATTGAAACTTAATTATTATAGTTAAATTCACAAATGAACACTAAGTTTTCTTTCTATTTCAGAAAAGTGTAATATAATAAAACAGGATATAATAAAATATGATAATTGTTGTATTTTAACAAAAATCTCCTCATTATAATTCATATGACTAAGTTAATTTGTTACACAGTTTGGTACATAAGCCTTTCTGTAGACACTCTCCATCTTACAATTAAAAGCTACAAGGGTTTCAAACGTTGTCTGGTCTGAGAAACAACAAACTTAGCTGAGTATTGCTTTATTGTAATCACTATTTCCTAAATATTTTGATGGAATTGCGACAATTCGGTGCTAATTCCTACAGATTAGTATAATTAAATTAAATATACTTTTATTTATACAGAACTTTGGAGAGTTTATTGGACTGACTTACACAAGAAGCCCTGAAGGAGTTACCCCTTTTATGGAGCTTAATGAAGGGCATAGAAAATTTATATTGGTATCTGGTGTTAAATTATTTGATCATAAATATGTTTTATAGAATAATTATATTAATTTCTTTTAAATTATTACTTAACGATTTTCTTGGCCTTATGTTATAGATTTATGCAACAGACCTCTTCTGAAGAACCTACAAGTATAATATTTATATCCAAAAAATAAAAAAGATAGTTTACTAGCTGCTGTTCGTTCTTCTTGTTTATGTGTAAATGTTGTCCGAAGGCTAAAACAAAATAACGATTTTATATAGCAAAAGCGACGTTATAGGAGTGGAATATTTATAGGTTTTATGTTTTTTTTCACCCATTTCTACTGTTTTACTAACTAATGTTGAATGTTATTCAAAATATGTAAGGAATATCTTTAGTTTTAATATATAGCTAACCCTTATTTACATAGATATATATCCTACATTTTAGATACTAACCAGTGTTTGTGTTTAATTTTTTTTTAATGTTGATTTTGTTTAAGTAAAGTATCACTTATTTGAGGCTGATTATATTGCTCCGCGCCACAACGAAGTTCCTTTGTGTCATTACCTCAATTCAGTTCACAGCAGTTACCAAGAGTTCATGTCTGGCTAATATTCAGGAGATTCTATTTCAAAAGGATTTAGACGTTTACGTTGAAGTGTAGGATGTTATTGTGTTATTTATGTTCAACTAGAAAAGCATTTACCATGTGTTGTATATGTTGTTAGTTACTTATTTGTTGTTGACTTACTGAAATATAAGATTTCTTATGAAACTAATTACGTTAGCTACAGACGGAGAGTTGAAAAAAAAACAAAACTGATTTAAACTAACTTTAATTAAAAGAATTACAATTACGTACTTATTAACTAACACAATAATCTGACCTACTCGATGTAAGTACAAATAATAATGACAATATTTTATTAATAATTAAGGCTTATATTATAATTAAATTGCAACTATGCATTCCGTCGCGATGACACAATACACATTTTATTCACACGGAGGGAATGTGAATATCAGCAATCCTCCTGGAGTATGTGTACGTAACTCCTCCATTCTCAGATCAGCTATCATCAGATAGCAGAACTATTTTAGAACATTGAGATAAAATGTTGCTGGCATCTTCTTACGCGGTGCTGATGTCCCTTCTTCTTCCAGTTTTTCATCGATGTTATCACTTGAAGTAGATAAAGTGATCGGTGAAGCAGTAGTTTTGTTAACTTTTCTTTTGCTCAGTAATTTATAACGATGATATCCAAGCACAATAATAAGTGCACATGCACTTAACATAAAGACGTAGAAAGGTATCGTAGTGTGGTAAGTGTATCTACATTAATTTTCTCTAGTTGTAAAGGTTTTTCTTTAATTATCTCGTCTTGAATACCGTAGAGTTCTTGTAAATTTATTGAGTTTAAATTGAGATGAGTAGGAATCTCCGTATGGTTTGCTGCTCCGAATGGTATTTGCATCAATTTCAGCGGCTGCCCCTTTGTTTCATCACTATCGTTCACAATAGTGAATTCGGCGGTTTTTATGTAGGATTTCACTGGGATGATAATTAAAAAGCTACCCTGAAGTAATGTAAATTCTTCCCTTTCACAAACTAGTTGTATTTTAGTGATATAAGGAAAGGAAAAGACATAATGTTGATCATCCAGTTTTTCCATTGCTTCTTTTGCTAAAGTAACTGTTGTGTATTTGCAGTTTTCGTTTAAGACTTGATGAGTAATAAGCTGCTGCACGCAGTCAGGTTCTGTACGAATACGCTGATTCACTTCCATTTCACAAAGGTACCAGTATTTGAGCTTCGGACATTCTGTCTCCATGTACAAGAACGATTTCTCGTTAATTGCTATGAAAGGATATGGAGGTATAAGGACGTTTTGGATTTTATTAGGAACAATAGAGAGCTTATAGAGATCGTAGATATCTGCAGAGACTATTGGAAACTTAAAAATTATTACTATTTGATGCAGCATGCCGGCTTTATAATATCATAGTATTCCCTCAACTCTAAATCTATAATTTGGTCCTTATTATATATTTTTCTTAAATCTATCATTAACCTTAAAACACCTATCTCTATCATAGAATGATGCATACTTGACGTATGAATAAACGCTAAAATATTTTCAATCCTAATTAATTCGGCCATTAGATCTTCTATATTTTCTCCTATTATCACTAAAAGTTGGGCAAATTTGGCGTATTTTAATAAACTATTATCCTTGTATGCATATGAATTTAAAATGATCTGTAATGTATTATTAATTTTAACTTGGTTTTCAACTAAGCGAATAATTATTTCACTTTGTTTTGACATCCATTCTTTACTTAAGCTTATATGGTTATTAAATTCGGAAGCTAACTTATTTTCATTATTTTCTAACACTTTTATTGCATGATTATATTTTAATGCATCCTTGTAATCTAAATTTCCTGTTACACTTTTAATAACGGAACCCAAACCGTCTACAAGACCTCTTCTTACACGATTTGGTTCTAAAGATTTTAATTGATTTGAAACTTTAACAAGCTTTTCAGTAAGATAATTTATTTGAAGTCCAAAGAGTAGATATGTTTCATTACTAAAAAGTTTTTGAAGGCTATTTAATTGAGTCATTAAAAGTTCTACTTTATCTTCTACACAGTCTAGTTTGATATATTATAGAAAGGTATGGTGATGAGTGGTAAGTCTGATCAGTCCAAGTTTATATGGTAGTAGTCCAGGTCCGTCGTCCAAGCTCTCAAGTTTTATTTCTAGTGGGTTCGTCGCGTGGATTGTCAGCAGAACTAGTACTGTCCTGTAACAAGTTGGCTCCTTTAGGGATTCGTTTTAATCGGGATTTAGCTACAGGGCCACGTTTTTTGGAGGTGTATATATGGATTGGTAGATCAGCTATAACTTTATCATCCGTATAACGAGGTGCAACTTTCTGACGGCTTGCCAGAGGGTTTCTAATAAAAATTTGTTGTTCGGGTGCATATGAGATTTCAGGTTCACGATTTTTATTCCTATTATTTATTAAGGCACTACGATTTTCAAGTGAAGAACTATTAAAAATTTCATATACCTTTTTCATGTTATCTTTATGATTAATTACATATTGTTGTAGTAAATGTTGGGTAAAATCCAGGTCATGACAGTCTCTCGGGTCAAAATGTCCATTTAATAAGTCAAACGGTCTACATTTAGTAAAGCTGTGTATTGAACTATTATAAGCTATGAGAGCATATGGCATAAGATTAATTAACGGTTCATCTGGACGTTCATCATCATCCTCCTACCCTGTTCCCATTATTTGGGGTCGGCGCAGTATGTATTTTTCTTCCATTCATCTCTATCAGCCGTCAACTCCTCACCCACGCCTTTCAAACACATGTCATTCATCACACAATCCATCCATCTCTTTTTGGGCCGTCCTCTACCTTTGTATCCTTCCACACGCAGATCTAATACTCTTTTCACAACCTGTCTTTCGTCCCTCCGCATTACATGTCCATACCATGCTAATCGTCTTCCTCTCATCTTATCGGTCACTGGTGCTACTTTCATGCTTCCTCTTATATACTCATTTCGTATCTTGTCCATTCTCTTAACTCCACACATCCATCGCAACATCCGCATTTCATTTGCATGCAATCTCCTTTCGTCCTTTTTCTTAACAGGCCAGCATTCCGATCCATACATGACGACAGGTCTGATGATTGTTTTGTATATTTTCCCCTTCAATTTGATGGGCATTCGGGGATCACAAGTTATGCCTGTGACCTGTCGCCATTTCATCCATCCTGAGCTGATCCTGTGTTCAATTGTATAATTGTATATGTATAGTACGTTGTATTTCAATATTTAATATTTCAATATATTTATTTATTTATGATGGTTAATTTTATGTAATCTTGTAAATTCGGAAAATAATTGATTTGTGAATTCCGTTCCGTTGTCAGTTATAATAGTAAGGGGTACACCATGGTGAGTAAAATATTTTAATATTGCTTGTATAATGCTAACAGCTGTTCCGTCTCGTAAATGATAGGCTTGGCCATATTTTGTAAAAACGTCTATAAAAGTTATGTATTTCTCACTATGTATTATTAATAAGTCTATATGAATAATTTCAAAGGGTTTGTTAGCTGGAGGTACAATATTAAATTGGGGTCTTATAGGATTTCTATGATACTTAGCTTGTCCGCATATTGTACATTCGCTTATGAATTTTGAAATTTGCTCCTTCATTTTCGGCCAATAATATTTCCGGGATAAAGCTAAATAACATTCATTTATTCCTCGGTGGTTTGTTTTACCATTGTGGTAATGAGAAATAATTTCTTGTTGTTGTAAGTATTCCCTTATATTTTCATTTTCAGATTTTGCTAAAACGAGGTTCATTGATGAACTTTTAAATTTATCTTGTACTATGGGGATTATTGAATACATTGCCAGGGGTAGATTTATGAGAATAGCGGTTTTAATTTTTGGGTTTACGTATTCTTTTATAGCATTAACCACGTCTTCCTCTAAGTTGGATTCTAACAATTGTATGGATGTTCGTGTATGATTATCGAATGGCTTTGTAACTGTCGGTTTCTTTTTAACGTCATTTACGACTGTAAAAATTAATTGTCTAGTAAATTTGTTAAGAGGGTCGTCGGTAATTGGAATGTTTAATATAGGGTTTTCTTGGTCAGTATGTACGGTGTCAGTCGAAGAGTTTGTTAAAGCTTGTACATGTTCTGAAGGATTTCCTAGTAAAGAATTTAATTCGTCAATTTCTTCAATTAGGGTCCTAGTTTCGTCGTTATGTATCTCAACTCTAGACAGTGCGTCAGCGTTAGTGTTCATTTTACCCTTTTTGTATATTACTGTATAGTCATATTCACTCAGTCCCAGCCCCCATCTAGTAAGACGAGAACTTGGTTCCTTCATATTCATTAACCACTGTAAAGGTTTATGGTCAGTCAGTATTTTAAATTTTCTTCCAAAGAGGTAAGGTCTAAAGTATTTTGTAGCCCAAACTATGGCTAAAAGTTCCTTCTCAATTGTACTGTAATTAATTTCACTGTCATTTAAGGTACGAGATGCATAACACACGGGTCTGTCGGATCCTATTGGGCCTTGCGATAAAATAGCACCAATAGCTAAGTTAGAAGCGTCAGTTGTCAAGTTAAATTCTTTAGTAAAGTCGGGGTATTGTAAGATGGGGTCGTTTGTTAAGAGCGTTTTACATTTCTCAAAACAATTGGTGTATTCTAGATCGAACAAAATCTTTTTACCCTTTTTTAAACATTGTGTTAACGGTTTAGTAATACGGGTAAAGTCTGGAATAAACTTTCGGTAGTAACCGAGAAGGCCTAAAAATTGTTTTATTTCTTTAGCGGTTTTTGGGATAGGATAACCTTTAATAGCTGAAATTTTATCAGGGTTTGGCTTTATACCATCTCTACTGATAATATGTCCAAGATAGCCTGTTTCTAGTTTTAAAAATTCTGATTTATTTAATTGAATTTTAAAGTTGGACTCGCGAAGTCGTTGAAAAACTTTTTCCAAATTGTTCATGTGTTCTTGTAGGGTTGTGCTAAATACGATTATGTCGTCTAAATAAACTAAACATATTTCATTCTGAAGGCCTCGTAGGACATTGTCCATAACTCTCTGAAAAGTAGATGGTGAATTTTTCAAACCCATAGGCATACGAAGAAATTCAAAATGACCATGTTCTACATTAAATCCGGTTTTACATATGTCCTGTGGCTCCATTTCCACCTGGTAAAACCCACTCGCTAAGTCCAGGGTTGTAAAGTATTGACACTTCCCTAGTTTGTCAAGTACATCGTTAATATTAGGAATTGGGTACTTATCATCTATAGTTTTCTCATTTAATTTACGATAATCGACTACTAAACGCCATTTTTGTTTACCTGAAGCGTCGCCCTTTTTCGGCACAACCCAGATGGGTGAACTCCAAGCAGAGTCAGATGGTCGTATAATACCCTGATCTAACATTTTAGTTATTTGGTCCCTAACCTCTTGTCGATGTATAAAGGGGTAACGATAATTTTTACTATGTACAGGGACCTCGTCAGTGGTCTTGATACGATGTTTAATCTTGTTAGTAAAGGTTAAATGTTCACCTTCAATATAAGAAACAGAGTCGTGTAAGATTAGCTTTTTCTTCATTATTTAAATGATCGGTACGTAATCGTGATATAACGTCTTGTCCACGGTTCTTATATTGAGTGCACTCGTACTCAATATTAAATAAGTCGGCACTTGTCAGTTCGTTTAACGATAGTATTATGTCATTTGGTGTCGGGTTCTCTACTTCTACGTATCCTCGGTTGTTAGTCATGTTAGTCACACACTCATGCAAAATACAGTTACAAATTAATTGTTCTTTTATAAACACTTATCCATCCTGGGAATTTATAGGGATACGAATAAGTTTTGAAGTACCTGATGGTATGATATCCTCGTAAAGATTAACATTACAAGAATTATACATGCTAATAGGATTTGAGCTAGTACGAGTAATCAAATTTCGGTCTTTTAAGTCTATTTTTGCTTCCCACTTTAATAGATCTAGTCCTATTAATCCGTCAAAATAGTCATGAAACTTATAGATAAAAAATTTAATATTTTCTGGGTCTGTAAATTCCTCAAAGCAAGGTAAGGTAATAGAATATTAAATTTCTACTGGTGGTATATACATTGGTAACTTCAAAGGGGTCATAATTTAATGGAAAATTCGAGAAATATTTCCTAACAGCGATAGGACTAATAAAGGATTGGTTTGCACCAGTATCTATTAAAAGTTTAAGTGGGGGATTTTTAATTTGAATATATGGGAGTTGTCTTTGTGTCTGTAAATTTAATTCTATTTTGGTCTGGGTGATTTCTGGTCTAGTCGAAAATCCTGGTTTGGAACTAGGCAACTAGAGTCCGATTGAGGTTCATTTTCCTTACTTAACTGGTCATTGTCCGTTTCGTAATAAGTAATAGTATTATTATTACAAAAGTTCGGATTGCAATTACTGTCATAGTCCTCTTGTTCGGTATAATTATTTTAGTCTGGTTCGTAATAGTACTCTGGGTAACTATAGTACATATCGTCATATGATAAACATTCATTCATGTTCATTTCGCGAGCTTTCAAGTAATTTGTTGGTGGCGGGTTACCCGATTTACGCCAGTCATGTCCAGTCATTAATGTATGAGGCATGGGTTTAGGATTAAAACTTTGAATTCCACTCATAGGCTTTGGTACAGGATTTTGATTAAAATTATTTCTAGTTGGTAAGCGGAAAATATTACTACGCGGGTTATAGTTCGGTGGGGGTGCGCTAAACATCTGTCTTGTTCTAGAATGCATGGGCGTACTGTAATAAGGTTGATTTTGGTTAAAATTAAATCTAAAAGGCTGTGATGGTTGTATTGGCCGTTGTGCTACAGGGGCTGGCCAATTAGGGGTTGAAGATTGAAAACTATGAGGTCGAGGGTTAGTAAATGTCAGGGGATGTACCATGTGCTTGTTAGAAGATGATTGTTTCAGTCCATCTGTACGTTGCTGCAAGTATGTAACATTTAGTTCCTCTTGAACGTATTCAAGGGCTTTTTCAATAGTATCCGGGCGCATACACCGGATTCGTGACCCTAAGGGCTCCTTTAAGCCACGTACAAATGCCTGCTTAGTCACTTTTTTATATAAATCGCGCTTAGCCTCAATTGTAGTTAATAAAGTTTCATGTAATGTAACATAAGTAATTATCGTACTGAATAGCGTTTGACAATGGCTATAAAATTCCTGAGGTGTCTTATTTCCTTGCACGGCTAATGAGAGGTCGTTGTATAAGGCTGTTTCGTCACGTTGATCGGAAAAATTATTTATTAAAGATGTTCTAATACCTAACCAACTATCTGGAATACCGTTAGAGTTAATGGTAGCAGCGGCGGTTCCAGTTATTTTATTTAAAATGCCGTTTAATAAACACAAATTAGATAACTCACTACCGGGCGAGTTATTTAAATATTGCGTTACAATTTGATCACAAATATAATAAATCTAGTAAGTACGTTAGGGTTCCCGTCAAATTCGGGCACGATCCTAAGGATTTTATAAATGTTATCTGGATCTTGAGCCATATTTAAATATATACGACTACTACTACTAATTGAATCAGATAATATACGATTATTATCTAAATTCCTATTAATATCTAAACTACGCTTACGGGCCTGCTGCGATGCAGATTCCCGATGACTATAAACTCTAGGATAATAAATTTTGGAAAGGAATTATAACTAGGAAAAGAGCAACACGAGAATGGTTCAAATGTACTCACATAAATTTCATTTCTGGTTTCTTCCCGTGAATCGAAGTCTGGATTCGTCTCCCGGTGGTGCAGCTGGTCCGTAGATTCTAGTGTCCGTAGGTCTAGTAGGATACTAGTGATGACCTAACAGTCCCTATTCTAGTATCCTACCGACTGCGCCAATTACGTTAGCTACAGACGGAGAGTTGAAAAAAAACCAAAACTGATTTAAACTAACTTAATTTAAAAGAATTACAATTACGTACTTATTAACTAACACAATAATCTGACCTACTCGATGTAAGTACAAATAATAATGACAATATTTTATTAATAATTAAGGCTTATATTATAATTAAATTGCAACTATGCATTCCGTCGCGATGACACAATACACATTTTATTCACACGGAGGGAATGTGAATATCAGCAATCCTCCTGGAGTATGTGTACGTAACTAACTACTCAAATCTAGAATTTACAAATATAATATTTAGTATAACAACGGCATATTTGATTATGTTTTTATATATGTTTGTTACATAGGAATTAGTTTGAAGTTTGTTTCTTTGTAGCGTTCCACAACATCTTACCGCTTATTAGAATCGACGTCAAGATTACAAAAACTTCCGGAAGCCAATCACCAACACTGATGAGGGGACTTCTTTAAAAAGGAGGAGGTTCTCATTTCGGCAGGTATATACTTTTTTTAATGTATGTACAGTGTACACCGATTTCTCCGAGGTTTCTGAACCGATTTACGTAATTATTTTTTGTTTGATGCGGATAAGTTTCGCCATGGATGGATGGGTTTGGTGCGGAAGTTTGTAAGCTTTTGGATCTTACCAAGTCTAGAATTATGCTAATCAAGACTTTCTTGACGTAATTGTGATTTCATATATGCCTTCATGGCCAACGAACGTTTTTCACGATCTTTAATATTCTCACAAGAATGTGATATGGTTTTGCGAAAAGCATTTTTACGGAGACGACTACTTTTATCCGTTCCGTTTCTTGAGATCTTTATTTTTTAAGGAGCGCAGCACCTTTTGTAGGTCTACCCATGGCTAATTGACAATGTTGCAATAAACTTAAAAGTATTAAATAAAAATTACTACATTAAAAAAACCGTCTTCAACTAAAAAGTAAAAAATAATAAAGATTTATTATTTACTATAAACTACCCATTATTTATATGTCCTATTTACTAATAGGTTTGAAATCGGTGTCAAACATTAAACAAATAATTATATTTAACCACTTAAAAGAATACAAGCAAATTAATACCATGAAATGTATTAATTTGCTTGTATTCTTTCTCCCCTTCTGTTCTCCTTATTTATTAACTCTATCACCAATGATCTCAAATCCTCTTATCATCTGTATGCTGACGACCTACAAATCTATGCACACGCTAATCCGACAGAAAGTAGCCTGAATGATGCCATCAATTTAATTAATAAGGACTTAATTCACATTCTGAATTGGTGCTGTATGTTTGGAATTAGTGTGAATCCGCTAAAATGTCAGGTCATAGTTCTAGGTAGCCAGCGTCAATTGTGCAAATTGGATGATTTAGACCATCTTTCAGTAAAATTTGACAACTTACCGATTCCGTTTGCACAATCAGTTAAAAATCTTGGCCTCTTTATCGACCCAACCCTTAGTTGGAAAGTTCGCGTTTCTGAAGTATGCCGTAAAGTAACTTTCTCTCTACGCGCGCTTTATCGTCACAAAAACTTTTTACCCACTCGGACCAAAACTCTGCTAGTGCAATCTCTGATCCTTCCTCTCATTGACTATGCTGATGTCTGTTGCTCTAATATCTCTGAACACCATCTTAATAAATTAGATCGTCTTCTAAATAGCTGCATACGCTTTATCTTCGGTCTCCGTAAATATGACCATATATCCTGCTACTATTCGCAGTTGAAATGGCTTCCTATCCGTGAGCGAAGAACTTCAAGATATTTATGTCAATTATTCTCTATTCTCAACGATCCACTTTCTCCCTTGTACTTACAGCGTTCGGTTCATTTCTAGAACGTATTAAAAAGGCGGCATTAGTAGGTTCTTTCCAAATTTGGTTAGGTAGGGAGAGGAGTGTGGAGGGTGAAGGTGAGCGTTTTTGCGCATAATAAAGGGACCCCTTAAACCTACCCCTGGGTCGCAAGTCCCAGGAATCCATGGAATGCTAAGAAGCTTCGTCTTCTTTGTATATATTTTTTTTCTTTACCGTTTTTTTTTTTTGAGTATAATAAATAATTTTACTACTACTACTATTTATTATGTTTAATTCTTCCGACCCGTTTATTTAATTTACAATTTCTCGTTTTATTAGATGTGGACAACATATAAATTCGTTTTTCCGGCACTTTATTGCTCCATACAGCCCTTTATCGTACTGTTTTCTTGTTTACTCATTTACTTAAAATGCTGTCAGATTGTGGGACAAATTCCCGGAATATCTAAAAAAAAATCCAACTTGTAAGATTTTCAAACGACAAGTTAAGAAATGTATCTCAAATAATAAAGTATTTAGTTGTATACTTTATAATTTATACATATAATAAATATTTTAATACATATCATATCTACTATATAGTGTTATATTAATGTGTACTATATAGTGTTATATTAAAACCTATCTTTACGCACAATTATTTGTATCTTTGCTTTTATATGTAGTTAAATTTGACTTTTAATTTTTTTTTGCTCTCCTACCATCGTCCCCTTGTGCATCCTAAGGTTGGCTGGAATATAAAATATTTGTGCGTTAAGATAAATAAATATTAAATAAATAATACTACATCAATAATTACATAATCAATTTTATCTAAAAGGACATTTCACACATTGATGACAATTTAGAAAATCATAATTATCAATATAAATCTATACAATACAAATCATACAAATATCAAAAAGAAGTTCTTTATTCATTATTTGTAGCACAATAATTGGATCCACTTAGACCGGAAATAAACATTTACTATAAAACACATGGACAAGACTTCTATATTTTCATTAATGTTATAAAAACAAAAGCTATTCATGTATGCTATGTCTACATCCAGATGTTGCCCTACAAGGAAGGGCACGAGAATGTAACCTCAAGTCGCTTTATTAAATTGTTGATCCTACATCTTTATTGTGGTTTATCCAGACATGTTTCCGCTCAATGACGTGTTTATTTTATTAGAAAAATACACTTAGTTTATTCTTCTATACCTATACCTTAATTAAATATAATCATATTTCACGTACTCAATAGAATTTAATGTTAAACGAAATAAATAATTATATAATGGTTGTCATATTTATTTATAATAATTTAAATGCCAAATAGATTGGAATTTAAATATTTTAGTTTATAAGTTGCGCCACCTACGCAATTAATTATGGAATGTTATGTAGTATTTACTGTTAAATGTTTTAAGTATTAGAAGAATAGGATATTTTGACATAATGTTTAATCTTTTATTAATTATTGGATCTTATTATAAGATATAAATAATAGCATCTGTAAGTGGATTATAAAATTGTAAATTACCCTCACCTAAATATAATGTTAAAATAGTTAATAAACGAGTTGTAAGGGCTGCTCTCGCCCATTCTAATACAAATGCTTGGATATTAAACATTGAAGTGCAAGTACTGTGTATTACTGAAACAAGTCTTAACAATAAATAAGCAAATCTACTGCATAATACCAAACATTGTTCATGTTGAGCATCACATATTACATCTACGATTTTTTATTCAAACAATAGCGTTAGCAATTTTTGTATATTTTTGGAAACAAAAATTTTAATATCAATACTAATAATGCTGTTATATTTTACAATATTAATGAAGTATATTTATGAAATAATTGATGTATGAACTCTATATAAATATAATCTAATACATATTAGTGATTCATATAGTAGGTAGAATTAGAATTAGAAGTGTTTTGTGTTTCATAGATATTTACTCTTAAAAGTAGTTGATTAATATTCGGACCCAACAGTTTTAAACTACTGTTCTGCCAGTGCTGCATAAGTACTATAGTACACTAAACAAGTTTATACGAGTTAGTAACTACAACACTATACACCTCGAGATATCATTGAAACTTAATTATTATAGTTAAATTCACAAATGAACACTAAGTTTTCTTTCTATTTCAGAAAAGTGTAATATAATAAAAAAGTGTAATATAAAAAAATGGCTTCCTATCCGTGAGCGAAGAACTTCAAGATATTTATGTCAATTATTCTCTATTCTCAACGATCCACTTTCTCCCTTGTACTTACAGCGTAATTTCAAATTATTAGGTAACACTCATGACTTTCATCTTCGCTCCTCTTCTAATCTTAAACTTTTTGTTCCTTCCCATCACTCCGATTTTCGCGCAAGTTCCTTCACAGTTTACGCAATAAAACTCTGGAACAGCTTACCAGAACATATTAGACAGTCTCCGAATAAACTAGTTTTTAAGAAATCCGTATACAAATATCTTTGAGAGAGTATTAAGGATTAATATTATATGTATGGTATACATTTACTTATATAAGTTTTATGTATTTGTCATCAAATTAATATATTTTCTTAATATCGTATTTTTTTTTTTTTTTTTTTTTATAAGATCTAGGGCAATGCTTGACTACATTCCACCTGATGGTAAGTGGAATGTAGTCTTAGATGGTAAGTCGCATTGCCCTAGCAACCTATTCACTGTTCTCTTGAAGACACCTACATTATATTTGGCCGGAAATACCGACGCAGGCAAATTGTTCCAGTCCTTTGCTGTACGCACTAAAAATGAGGAAGCAAAGCGCTTCGTTCGGACAGGTGGAATGTCTACAACAAAAGGATGGATACCTGCCGTGCGTCGGGACGTCCGGTGATGGAAGGGGGACGGGGGAATTAACTCGTGTAATTCCTGCGCACACTCACCAAAATGTATCCTATAAAATACTGAGAGGCTAGCAATTTTACGCCTGTGTTCAAGGCTTTGGAGGTCGGCTTCGACCAATTCGGGATCGCCTATAAGCCTCTTTGCTCGCCTCTCAATTGAGTCCAGAACCGCAAGATGAGACTTTGCGGCACCAGCAAATATGTGTCCGCAGTACTCTACACACGACCGGATCTGTGCTTTGTATAAAACAAGAAGCTGTCCCGGTGTAAAGTACTGCCGAACCTTCGCAAGAACGGCAAGCTTTGCTGCTGCTGCTCTTGCTCTGGACTCAATGAACCGACCATAGTTGAGGTTCGAGGAAATCTCTAAGCCTAACAACTGAAGCCGGTCACTGTATTCCAAGGATACATTCTGGAAAGTAGGAGCCAAGGTGAAAGGGCTCCTTTTGGAGGTGAATAGACACGTCTGCGTTTTGGTGGCGTTGAACTCGACAAGATTGGCATTGCTCCATGCGGAGACTGCCTGAAGTTTGTCATTCAAACGTTGCACCATGGCTTCTCTTTCAGACTGTACTTGATCTCGACTAGCCCGAGTACTCGGCAGATATCTTTCTACAACTGTGCTGTCGTCTGCATACCCATAGATACCGGGCTTCAACAGATCATTAATGTGCAGCAGAAACAGAGTTGCAGAAAGAACGGACCCCTGAGGCACTCCGGCATTTATTGTCAAGGGTTCCGAGGAACACCCGTCGACAACTACTCGGAGAGATCTATGGCTCAGAAAGTCCGTTACCCAGCCGATCAGACCAGGAGATATACCGTACGCTGAAAGCTTGCTTACAAGGCTCGCATGCCAGACCCTTTCAAAGGCCCTCGAGACGTCCAGAGAGACGGCGACCGCTTCTCCGTTCTTCTCGATGGCTTCGCCTAAAATGTGAGTAGCATACACTAGGAGGTCCTCAGTAGACCTATTACGGCGAAACCCGTATTGTCGGTCACTGAGGAGATCGTTACCTTCTAGGTATGCTAGTAGGCGCGAGTTCAATACACGCTCCATAATCTTACAGAGTATGGAGGTGATTGAAATCGGTCTGTAATTGACAGGGTCGGCACGGCTGCCTTTTTTGGGCACGGGTTGCACATTAGCAAGCTTCCAGGATTTCGGCACTATTCCAGTCATGAAAGAGAGGCGATACAGACGTGTCAGTATAGGAGACAACTCAGCTGCGCATGTCTTGAGCAGAATGGCTGGTATACCATCAGGACCACTGGCTTTATTCACATCTAAACGACACAATGTTCTCCATACCTCTTTGTTAGTGATGCGGATTTCAGGCATCGAAATACCGCAGTGAGGAAGATGTGCTGGAGAAGCATTGTCAGTGTCTAGATGCGAATTCTCAGCAAACAGAGAAGCAAATACATTCGCTTTCTCTGTTGCAGTGTGGGCCAGGGATCCATCAGGCTTCAGCAGAGCAGGCAGTGAGGGTTGGCAGAAGTTCGACTCGATCGCTTTGGCAAGAGACCAGAAAGCTCGACTGCCAGTTGGTCTGACAGAGAGCTTTTCGCCATTCTTAACGATCCGATCAAGACGAGCCTTCCGCAATGCTTTCTTGTAGGACTTGGCAGCTTGGTTAAAGGCTCTCTTCTTCAAACTTACATCCGGAGTTTTGCGGGTTCGAGCATCAGCCCAAATGAGATATGCCGAATGTTTTCGGTCTTGAGCATGACCACATTCGGCATTAAACCATGGGCGAGCTTTGCCACCGATGGGTACCTCAGCAAAAGGAATAAAATACTCCATTGCCTGATGCACCACATCGGTTATAGCATCCGCGCAACTCGACGGATCCAAAGAAGAGAAGCAGACCTGCCGCCAAGGATAAGACGCAAAAAAGTGTCGCATCTCATTCCAATCTGCTGACTTGTATTTCCATACTCGCCTAACACCATGAGGTTCGTAAGCTGGTGGGGAATATGTAAACACAGATTTCACCAGACAGTGATCGGAGGTTCCCAGGGGGGAGGTGACTTCTACACGATACCTGTCCGGATCAGTTGTCAGCAGAAGGTCCAGGCAATTGGCTGTATGGCCTACCACATCTGGTACCCTTGTCGCTTGCTTCACCAGCTGAAAGAGGTCCAAGGACAACGCAAAATTCCGCGCTTCTCTTCCAGCATGGTCGGTCTTCTGGTACGGGAACAGCCAGTCCTGATGACAGGCATTAAAGTCCCCCAGAAAGACGAGCTGCGCCGAAGGGTACTGATACAGAGCCATATCTGCAGCCTCACTAAGATACTCAAATAAACGAGTTGTCTCCTGGTCACCGCTGTGCGAACGGTAGACACAGGAATACAGGATTTTTTCGTTTCCTGTGTCCACTAAAACCCATAGGGAAGAAAAAGTGGGGTCTTCAAGGTGACGGAGACGCTGAATACAGAGGTCGTTCCGCGCGTACATACTGACTCCGGCCCGTGAGCAAAAGTTGTGCTCCAACGAGTAACCGGGATAATCCAAGTATGTAGCGCTCAAAGGACATTGTATCTGCGTCTCCGTCAAAAAGAGCAAGTGCGGCTGCTCTGTCTCCAGGTGGTGGTGGACAGCTAAAAGATTTGAGTGCAAACCCCTTATATTAGTCAGGTGCACTTTGTATGAGGAGGAGTGCAACCGCTGTGTCAACTTGTTTCTTTTTTTTACCTTTTTCATAAAATAAAATAAATAAAAGTGAATAGGGATGGGAAATGGCAGTTGAACGAGGCGGTACGTCTCGAACCCGACGTCGAAATTGGTGATGTCCTGCCACTGGGAGGCTAGTCTGGAGACTGCGGGGACGCCCGAACCCCCCCAGGGATCGCCATCGGGCCTCCTCGCCTGGTCGCCAACCAGCACGATGGAGCCACCCTGGGATTTTTCGCAGCTGGCGGGGCAGCCTTTCGTGGGTGGCTAACCCACTAATTGGGCCCCCAACTATCTGCGGGCGGCCAGCGGAAAGCCGTCGCTTCGGATCCCGCTACCCTCCTCGACTAGACACCCGACAAAACAAACACCAACTCGACGTCAACCGGTTCGCCAACGTACCGCAGCTGTTCAAACCCATTTCCCATAAACGGCTTCATCGAGCAACGTGCCGGAACACGACTATGTCGCTTTGCGGCACGACTTTGCCCGATGGGTGGTAACTTTGCCGGCGACCCGATGTTATGGTCTACCACCAATAAATGTTATGTATCTTATTTATATTTATTTATGTGTATGTTTGTATGTATATATATATATATGTATATTTTTGTGTATGTATGCGTATGTATATGTATATATGTATATATGTGTGTATGTTTGCATATAATGAATATTATAACTGTAATAGTAATATAAATTAAGTATAAATTTGATTATTCTAGTTTTACCTCGGGTTGACTGGTAGAGAATGCCTTGTTGCATTAAGTCCGCCTATTGTTCATCTTTTATTTGAGGCAGTAAAGATTAAATAAATAAATAAATAAATGCCTACTTCAAAAATGAAGATATGTAAATAAAGCTGTAAAAGAACAATTAAATCTTATTATGATTACTAGCTGCTTCTAAACAATTAATCTTATTATGAATACTAGCTGGAATCGATACGAAGTAAAACAAAAAAATAAATAATTTCGAAAATGTATTCAACCTAATTCCTATACTAAATGGCTTGGCATGGCAAATTTATATGTAATGGTTTCTTAAAAATTTATTTTCTTAATGTAAATGAAAATACGTTATACCTTCTAGTATTTTAGTTATTTCTACTTTTGAATTAGGTACTTAAGGTTCAAAACTTTCCAATAGGCTTTTGTATATTGGTTTAGTACTTTACACTTTCAGTTAACGGTAAAACTTTTGGAGTGCTGAGAATTAATTATTTACTAAAATTACTATCACTAATGAAACGAGTCTGTTGTAATATTTGGTTCCAATACTGAAAATATTTATAAGCGATGTTTTTATTGCTCTTAAATATTTCCAAATAGAAAATTAAATTAGAATTAAATTTTTTTTAAAAATTAAATAATTTTTATTTTTCCGAAAGATTTTACATATACACGGTTACAATCATATATCAAAATGTTATACGTTTCCATGAAAACCAACGAATGAAGTTCTTAATGACTGTCTTATTTATATGTATTTGGATATCCAAATACATATACTATATAGCAAAAATAACAATGTGGCCACTATTACAAATAGGGACGAGGAGCCGGTATATTTAGATATATTAGATTTAAAGTGAAAATATTTTATAATGCCGGATCTCTCTCCCCAACTGTATCCCTCCTGCCTATATATATCCTTATCATAAAAGTAGGTAGCACAAATCTATTATTATTATACAAAAATAATAGTTAAAAGGTCTATCAATAGCTAGTGTTACCACGAATGACCCCAATATTTTATACTGATATTTCAGTTGTCACTTCAGTTATCATCAAAACGAAGGCTCTTGACTATTAATGTTAAATATGACAGCTATAGTTCGCTCTTGGTTTTCCGAAGTTATTATAATATTGTTAGGAGTCGAGGGTATTTTTAAATAATTAGCAGGCATCAACTCCTAGAAATAAGTAAACAAGTATTAGGGTCATGAATAATCGTGTCCTACTCGTTTGAGAGCGGAAGCTCTGCAGGTGTGAATAGTGATTGTCGATGTGATCTTTGAGTAGCTTATCTTGCGTGTTATTACTGTGGTAGATTTGTCGTTTTATGTCATAGTTTTATTACTAAATTAGTTATAACGTCGTAATCTGGCTTTCGTAGTAGCGTGAAATACGTGAATTTGACAATTACTTTGAATTCTTATTATTTTTTTAATTAAATTTCTACATGAATCCTAAAAATATTATTTTCTACATATACGACATATATTAAGAGTAGGTAATATATCCAGAAGTGATATAAAAATTACAGAGCTATTTTATATTGTACTAAAAATTTTACTGCATTGGAATACTTTGAAAAAATTTTTCATGTAGGTTGGCTTGTATTTTAAAAAGTAAATAAAATTTAATTTAATAAATGTTTTAAAGTTTTTTGAAGAAATCTGTTAATATTGACCTCTTTATGGGGACCTAAAGGTGATCATATATAGAATGTTTTATTCACCGAGACAAATACGGTAGCCCAATTGGTAGAGCGACGGGACGATTTCTCAGAGGTCGCGGATTCGTATCCCTGCACGCATCAGTTATTTTCTATTCTATATTTATTTCAATGTAAATAGGTGATTGTTATTTGACATAATAAAATAAAAACTATAAACTCTATGCCAAATTAATGCATAGATTTCTTGATCTAAATCCTCATACATATTTGACCTTAGGTTACCGTCGAATTTCGGACGACTACTATTTAGTATAATATGCTCAGTCAAATATAATAAAAAGAGAATAGATAAAATTTAAGCGCTAAAAAAATATAATTCAACTTGCTTCCAGTGGTTCCTTATATCGCAGTTTGATTAGGGGATTCCCTTAAAAGTAATATTACAAATAGTTTTAATTTATCCCGTTTATAGTTTTTAAGCAAAGATTGTAACATCACTGCTTAATATAAATAATAATATTTTTTTATTTATTTATGTATACAATATAAATAAACATTTTGTATTTTGTATAAGCAAAAAAAAACCAAGTTTCAACAAAATTTGTTGAAACTTGATCTTGAAATGCGATCTCTAAGTATACCTATATAACAAAATGGAATACTTATTTTTTAAATGACTTACATGTTTAGCAAATTGTCACTTTATCTTAAGATATTACTTTCTTGGCACTTAGCCTTATATCAATGTAAAAATTTAAAGTAATTGAGACTATCTACTAAACGCCTTATAGAACATTTGGCTCGTTGGCGCCTCGCAGCGTAGCAGACATGAATATTTTTAACTGCAACATGGATTTTGTCTGGAGTCTATGGTGTATTAGTGTTATTAAAACTATAGATAATACATATAAGGTATTATAGTATTGCATCATTTTGTGTATTATTTCTGTTTGTAATTTATATTTATGGGAATTCCAAGATGGAAGAGTTGATTCGTAAGTTCCAAGAAAAATAATTCGCAAGTTTTGGACAGCATTAGAATAATTGATCAAAGTATCGTGAAGTACTATTAGATCTCTCTTACCGCAAAGAATCGCCAACGACAGTCCTACTATTCTTTAAAGCACTTTATGATACTGTTCACAAATACACTAAACTGTTTACCATTTAAACACTTAATTATCACTGTTACACAACTTAGTTTCTCGATCTCACACTCAGCGGTTTATTATAACTGTTACACTTTTATCACAATAATACCACCCCACAACTTGTACTCCCAATTTCACACAATGCCTTCTCTTAACCGAGCTGCGATTTATATACTTCTTATTCTTAGTCAAATCAGTATCCAATATTACATTTATTTTATCAATTAAACTTCTATACAGACATTCAATTGTTTTAGTCAAATCAACAAATTATATCTTTATTTTTAGTCAAAACCAAACTACTACATGTATAAAAGCTAACAGCTCGGCCATCCTAAACATAACGAGTCCGCTCGTTATCAAAAACCATTTACTTACAATATTAATTCTGAAGTAATTTGTAAATCTAATTACTATAATTGTAAATTCACAAAATCTAATCTAAGGTCTATATATTATGATACATTAAGATTTATACAATTTTCGGCCATCATATATAAATAATTGGTCCTCCAATTTAGAGAATGTTTTGAAATTTATAGACTTAACAATTTCAACTATAATAATCAATTGGTATAAGTTGTCTGATTACGTGTTCAATCTGGCTCAGCAACCTCATTCAAAAAAAAAACCTACTGGACACAAAAATTTTGCCTCATAAATCATAATCATAGTCATAGACCATAGTCATAGTCAGTTCAATATCCTCAATGTACCAAATACCTACTACTCAGAAGTTGGCTTATCGGCCTCATGTGAGTATTTGATCTTCTCAAACGCTACTCAAAAATTGGCTTATCGGCCTCATGTGAGCGCTTGATGTCCCTATACCTCAAATGCTACACTCATCATTAGGCTTATCGGCCTCATGTGAGCATTTGATGTCACTAGTCATAGTCAGTTCAATATCCTCAATGTACCAAATACTACTCAGAAGTTGGCTTATCGGCCTCATGTGAGTATTTGATCTTCTCAAACGCTACTCAAAAATTGGCTTATCGGCCTCATGTGAGCGCTTGATGTCCCTATACCTCAAATGCTACACTCATCATTTGGCTTATCGGCCTCATGTGAGCATTTGATGTCACTAGTCATAGTCAGTTCAATATCCTCAATGTACCAAATACTACTCGGAAGTTGGCTTATCGGCCTCATGTGAGTGATCAGACAACAAAACCCTCATCCACATAAAATATTTTTAGAAAACAATTCAAAGTAATTACTTTTATCATCTTAGTATATTCTACATATTAATACATATTAAATATATTGAATTAATAAATAAATAAGCACATGTAATAGCTAAGTTACCACATTTCCTTTTGGAGGCGAAGACTTGGCAAAAACAACCCGTGATCACAGATGAATGCAGTTCCAATTGTATTTTCTTCATTGCACGTTATACTATTTTTCTTGATGCCGCGTAACAATCCCACTTCTGAACTATTAGATCTCTCTTACCGCAAAGAATCGCCAACGACAGTCCTACTATTCTTTAAAGCACTTTATGATACTGTTCACAAATACACTAAACTGTTTACCATTTAAACACTTAATTATCACTGTTACACAACTTAGTTTCTCGATCTCACACTCAGCGGTTTATTATAACTGTTACACTTTTATCACAATAATACCACCCCACAACTTGTACTCCCAATTTCACACAATGCCTTCTCTTAACCGAGCTGCGATTTATATACTTCTTATTCTTAGTCAAACCAGTATCCAATATTACATTTATTTTATCAATTAAACTTCTATACAGACATTCAATTGTTTTAGTCAAATCAACAAATTATATCTTTATTTTCAGTCAAAACCAAACTACTACATGTATAAAAGCTAACAGTACTAAAGGAGCATGAGAGGGTAAGGAACTTATGTCACGAACATAAAATTAACGCCTGAGTTTTTACCATATTCAGTTAATAATGCGTTACATTTTAAATACTAAATAACAGGATAATGAGAAAAAAAAATATAAGCTTTAAGTATAAATATATAAAGTAGAAATTGAAACGTTTTTGTCGACGTATGACGACTTATATACAATATTTTACACATAACATACACAACCTCACTTTAATCCGAACAGCTAATTAACTTGGGACTAGTTTACTTCTAAAATATTTAACACTACCTCACGGTTTTGTACTTAATTACATATTTAACGTGCAAATGAAAATGTTATTGTAAGGAAAATGAAGAAATCTATAAGTAAAATTAAATGTTTTTTTTTAACGTATATAACGAATATGTTTTAAAAGACACAAAATTTATCAATTCTTAGTTTTAATAGGCGCTAAGTATTAGTAGGCGCTTTTCCCTAATTCTACTCTATATGTTTTGTGAGTAAATACAACTGGTAAATAAAAAAAAAATAAGGAACCTGGATTAGGTATTGTTAAAAACCTAAACAACGAAATGAATTTGTCTGAATTATTTTGACGCGAATGTGACTCCAGGGTAATCAGCGTTGATTAAAATTTGCGTAAATATCTGCCACTTCAAACTTAATGTCATATAATTTTCTAATAGCTCCCATTTTTTAAATAAAAGTAAGTTTTATCCCCCGTACCTACTCTAAAAATATATAAATAACTGTATAATAAAAAGGAAATAGGAGCTCTGTGAGGATTTATTGTCTTTTTACATTCCGCGGTTTCAAAGATTCTTTTCTATATAGTGTTTTTGTAATAGTGAGAAATTATTTTATTTATTGTATATTTATCTTGTTAAAATAAAAAATAATACTCCTCAGTAAACTAGTCCAATATAAACACTAGACGTATGTTGTAATCTTCATGACGGCTAGACGCATCGTTCTCGACGTGTCAACTGTTAAAAAAAGATAGTTATTACTGGACTTGATAACTTTAAGTAACTACTGGAATCGACATCGCCATCTTTAAGTTTTTTGCGCTTAAACCCAACGCTCTTATTATATCGTAGACTACCATTGGAGGGCTTGCGGATTTAACTTTCGAAAATTTCATGACCTTTATATGTTATTTACAAAGATTATTAAAATTAAACGAGAAGGATCTTTTAAGCGATTTTTTTTTAAAACATATCGATTTTTCATTCAGGTTGAAAATATAAACAATTTCTTATTTTAAATTACTTAATTCAAATCTTTCCTAAAAACAGGGATCCAGCTATAATTTGATAAAAGCCCTTCAACACTATACTTCGTAACAAGCGATGGTCAGACGACCCTAGAAGACGATCGACGGTACCTGGTAGTTCCCTGAATGTGGAGTCAGTGTAAGTTTCACGAAAAAAATAAAGGCTACCTACATCCAGAAATCAGTTTTTAGATCTTTTTGTTAAACTTTTTTATCAATTAATTGAGACTTAAAATATATGTTGAACCTTGACATGTCATTTTAATTCAAAATATAAATCAATACATATGAACCCAAAACAATCATCTAATACATAAATATATACAAATGCACAACATGTGTAAGTAAATTTAAACATAAATCTTTCCGTACAGAAAACATCTGAGTTTTATTTGATTTCGTTTTAGTACATGACATTTAAACATTAAGTCAATCTATTGTAGCTTATCGGTCAATAAAGTAAATATAAAAAAAATACATTAATTAGCTTTAAGATATGTAGCTGCATAATCTACACTGTTTAATCTTCCATAAAGTATTTTAATATCTATTTTGCTTAAGATTTAATAGCTTCAAGTATGGATACAGGAAAGCCACATATGCGGAATATTTTAAGAATATTGCCATACCTTTTGCTAACGGAAATTTGTTTTATAAGGATTAAGAAATATAAATAAGTTATATAAATCTTTTTTTTGTTTTGCGTTTGATCTTTAGCTTTTACTGTAAAATTGAAATCAAAATTCAATTTTTTTGGTCTGTGGCAACACTGAGGTCAACAGCTGATTTGAATTGTTCCTAATAGTTTTATTAAGTAAAATTATTTATAGTGTATAATTTTAGCTAAATTCCCAATCAATTATTCAATTAAAGTGTATTGATACTAGTGTAATAAGAATTATAGTGTTTAAGTTATTCTTCAATATTGTAAATCTCTAAGAAAGTGAAAAGTGACAGTTGATTGGTAACGTACAAACTTTAAATTTTCTAAAATAGATATATATTCTAGTTTTTAAGTGTTTTTAGTTCTTCTTTATTATATAACAACTGTCTCATTCAATTTCATATTAGTTTTGTTTCTGCAAATTTCAGTTTCTTTGTTTTGTCTCATTTTTTGCGGAAACAAAGCAATATAGGCCCTTTGTTTGGTTTTGCACATTGGTACCTTATTTAATATTAAAATGATGACTCGTTCACGTGCCCTTTCACGCCAAGAGGAGAACAAACTCCAACTGGCATTACAAGAATTAAAAGTGAGTAAGGACTTGTGTGCCCAGCTAAACAATGAAAGAGATGCTAATGAGAGGGAACTATTAGATGTTTTAAAGAATAATGACAAATTAAAAATAGAACTTTCTAAGTTACATGTTAAATATAATGATGTTGAAGAGGAGCGTAACAGGCTACAGTTATTAGTGGCTAGGTTTGATGAGTGTGGTCTTGAGTATGAGCAGGCCCTTCGGCGTACCGACACCCTGGAGCTGGAGCTGAGAGATGCCCACCAACAAATCTTGGAACTGGAGGAGGCCGCTCAAAACTCAACTAACGTTCACACTCACAGCTTGTATGAAGAGTTAATTGGCAGCGCTTCTCAGTTGGTCAACTCCCCGACTATTGCAACTAAAAACCCCTATGTCACTATAGATTTAACAAATGACACATTGAACTCACAAAGGCTGGGTAGCTGTAGCAATAAGAAATTAAAAAAATATATTAGAATTAATAGATATATTCAGAAAATCCAAAAATTAACTAAAAAGAACAAGTTTTTTACAAAATCAATTATTAATAAAAATATATTGTTAAAAAAAATTAACTTTTGTAATATAGAATTAGAAAATAGAAATAGGAGATATGAATCTGACACACAATTATTAGAAACACATTTAGCCCGTTTGCAGACTACTTTAAGAAGTGTTACAAAAAAATATGAAAACACACAAAACTTGCTAAGCGAACAAAAGTTAAAAGTAGATGAACTATTAAAAAAATCACAAAATAGTTTGGAATGTATGAACTCACAGACTAACAGTTGTTCATGTGAGTGTAATAATAAGTTATTTTCTGTAAAACCAACATTGTCCTCCCCCGCTAAAATATTGTGTGACAAGGTTGATATCCCTGTTTCTAATAATAGTGGCTCCCTCAAATTAACTCCTGTATATGACACTTATATGTTTAGCGATAATATTGGAAAAGGAATGGGATCTGTACTAAATTCTTATTTTGAAAAACAAAATGTATTCAACAGCTGTTCACCTGACAATAATTTAATGAATATTACTAGACAAATAAAAAATTCAAGTAAACAATTTACTAAGTCAACAAATATAATAATTTTTGTAGGAAATAGAGATAATGTAAATCATTTGGAATTTAAAAAATGTTTTGAAACTATAAGTAACTTAGATGTCAATAAAATTGTCTGGTTTTCATTACCCTATAATCAAGGTTTGCCACAGGCCGAAAATAAAATTAGATATAAGATAAATTTACTGATATATAATTTATGTTTGTATAATGACAAATTTCATGTGATTGACACTAACACTAATGTTAGTAACTTTTATAACTTGACTAATGGTAGGTATTACCTATCTCCATATATTAAAAGACAGGTAGCTTCATCGCTATTATATTATTTTACTATGACAGCCAATAATTTGGCTAAAATTGTTTCTATTGAACAGCATTCAATTACTTGTATAAGTAAAAACAGCTTGGAAATAAATCCAACTAGTAATAGTAGTATTAGTAGTAGTTTAAACTAGACATTAAGACAGTAGAGATATCCTCTAGCCAAATAATTAAGATATCAAATAATGATATTAATGATGATTACAGAAATACAAAAATTGTTAAAATAAATAATAAAAACCATAACATAAACTGTATCAACCTGGTGCATCAGAACATTCAGTGTATTAGAAATAAGGAATTAGAAATTGAATTGTTTTTAAATACTTTTAATATTAATATTTTTTGTGTCACTGAGCATTGGCTTAAGAATGATGAATTAATATTTAATTTCAATAACCACCAGGTTGGTAGTTCGTTCAACAGAGTTAATTCCATACATGGTGGCTCTTTAATTATTTTAAATAAACAGATAAAATTCAAAGAACGCAAGGACATAGTGAGCCACTCTGTTGAGCGGACAACTGAACTTGCTTCAGTTGAATTAGAAGAGTTCATAATTGTAAATGTTTATAGGCCACCGTCATCTAACTTTGAACATTTTGAAAAGATTATGGATGAGGTATTGTATAAACTATCACATTCTAGTAAAAAGGTAATTATTTGTGGAGACTTCAATATTAATATTCTTGAACAAAATTCAATAAGTATAAAGTTTTTAAATTTGTTCAAATCTTATAATCTTTTACACATGTTTATGGAGCCTACTAGAGTCACAACCACTAGTGCCACTTGTATTGATAACATTTTTACAAGTGTTATTCCAAATTTTAAATGTTTATTCAATACATTAGATTCTGACCACTATGGCCAATTTATTAAATTCAGTTGTAGCAAGAAAGAAAAATCAAAACAGAAAATAAGTTTTATACCAGTGACTGTAGAACGTATCGAACAAATTAAAAATGGGTTAGTACGCTATTTGCCTTTGATGAAAAATTCAAACCCCAATATTATGTATAATGACTTTTTTAGTACTTTCACTAAATTATTTAACTCTATATTTACTCCTAAAACAGTGGTTGTTAATGATAAATTAGTGTTTAGTGATTGGGCATCTGCTGAGTTACACAAAAATAGAGAAAAATTATATAATATGTATGCGGAATTGATGTTTAATACTAGTAATGAGTTTAGGGATGAGGTAAAATTATTTTCCAAATCTTTTAAAAAACAATGTAAAATAGCAAAAAATCAACATATTCAAAATAAAATAGGAAATAGCATTAATAAAATAAAAACAACTTGGAAAATAATTAATGAGGAAACTGGAAGAGCTAAATCCCAGAGGATCGACTATAAATTAAATATAGATAATAAATATGTCACGTCTGACCTCGAGGTTGCTACTGCTTTTGAAACCTTTTTTAATAATATTCCAGTGACTACAACGTTATCTTTGAATTCTTCTACGGCTGCAGCTATGGGTTTACTTAGAGAGAATGTAGATCAATGTGTTAGTAGTTTTAAGTTTGAAAAAGTTAATGCTCAAGAAGTAATCAAAATATTTAGATCAATTAGCGTTAAAAAGACTAGTGATCTTTGGGGGTTTTCGGTTGACATACTTAAGTCCATAATTGACATTGTAGCGCCAGACTTAGCATTAATATTTAATAATTGTTTAGAATATGGTATATTTCCTGATCTAATGAAACAAAGTAAAATAACTCCATTATTCAAATCCGGCTGTTCATTAGATCCTAGTAACTATAGACCTATTTCAGTCTTACCCACTTTTAGTAAGATTTTTGAGAAAATAATTCTTAATCAACTTGTGGCATATTTCAGTAAAAACAATCTCTTACACAAAAACCAGTTTGGTTTCACTGCCGGTCGCTCTACAACAGATGCTGGTGTAGAGCTATTACTAAACATATTTGAAGCCTGGGAAGGATCACAGGATGCACTTGGCATTTTCTGTGATCTATCTAAAGCGTTTGACTGCGTTCAACATGAAATCCTTGTGAAAAAGTTAGAACATTATGGAGTTAAAAATAAGTCCCTAGATTTAATTAGTTCATATCTTAATGATAGAATTCAAAAAGTTGATGTAAATGGAAAACGTTCCCCTGGTTCTTTGGTAAAAATAGGAGTGCCACAGGGCTCTATCTTAGGGCCTTTCTTGTTCCTCATTTACATAAATGACTTACCTCACCTAGTGAGGGAAAAACATGGGATAGTGTTGTTTGCTGATGATACTTCCCTTACTTTTAAAGTTAATAGACGGCAATCTGTTATTGACGATGTAAACAATGCTCTCTCAGATGTTGTACATTGGTTTAACGCCAATAATTTGTTGCTTAATAAAAAAAAGACAAAATGTGTCAAATTTAGTTTACCAAATGTTAAAAATGTTAGAACCAATGTACAATTAAATAATGAGGATTTGGACTTGGTCAAATCTACTACTTTCTTGGGCATTACTTTAGATGAAAAATTGCAATGGGGTCCTCATATATTTGATTTGTCAAGCAGACTAAGTTCTGCTGCATACGCGGTTAAAAAAATACGTCGTTTAACAAATATGGAAACTGCTCGATTAGTTTACTTTAGTTACTTTCATAGCTTAATGTCATACGGTATACTCTTATGGGGCAATGCGACTGACATTGATACCATATTTACATTACAGAAGAGGGCTGTTCGCGCAATATATAATATGAGACCAAGAGACTCGTTAAGAAATAAATTTAAAGAATTTAAAATTATGACTGTTTACAATCAATATATTTATGAAAATTTAATTTACGTTCATAAAAATATTTCAAAGTTCAAGAAAAATTGTGATTTACATAAAATTAATACAAGAAATAAAAATAAACTCGCTATGCCCGGCACTAGGCTCCATAAAATAGGTAAATCCTTTAAGGGTAATTGTATACGTTTTTATAATAAGCTCCCAAATGAAGCCTTAAGCCTCTCATTAAATAAATTTAAATTATATGTTAAAAATAATTTAATAAAAAAATCCTACTATAGTGTAAAGGATTACATCGACGACGGTATGGCCTGGGAATGAATCTGTATTGTATTGCGAATAGCTAGTAATCTCCGCAATTTGTTTTTTGTTGTAAATTAATTTTGCTTTATCGACCTTCTGCATCACACCGATTCCTTAGAAGTCACTACTTGCGGTAGCATCGGGAGTCGGGTTGCCTCCCTCCCTCAAATATGTGCGAAGGGGGTGATGGCTGGCTCTTGTGTTATGCTCGTGAACGGGTGCTGCTTGCGGTGACTGGTTGTGTGGCAGGCCGAAGATTTATATATATATATTTTTTCTGTTATTATTATTTAATTTTCGTTGCCTGAAATCATTAGGCTTCTTTTCCGATTGATTGCGACGGTTCTAGTTGTTCCAAATTTGCATTTAAGTTTGACGTTTGTGAAACAGTGATCACAATAACAAAAAATATATCCGGCTGAGTTTGTTGTGTGGTTCTTCTCAGACCAGGACGCGTTTGGAACCCTCATAGCTTTAACATTAAGATGGAAAGTGCTTTTTCAGAAGGGCTTATTACAATAAATCTAGTATCGTAATAGGCCCTCCTGACACTTCCATGTTGACGTACACAAGTGATCACTGATTATGATTCTAAGTGGAAAAGATATAAATAAATAAATAAAATAAATAAATGTCCTTAAACAATATATGTGATTTAGAGAATTAAAATATAAAACTATAATTCTGATAATTGCACAGCGTAAAAGGAATACATCAAATGTATCTAACATTTTCTATTTATAAATGTGTTTCTTTTGTTTGTTTGTGCTTTGACATTTCAACTGAACAACGAATAGTTTGAAAGAACGGGTTTTCCAAAGTGATTGGTTTTGAATATTCCATTGTAAATAGCAGAGTACAAACGTAAACTCTTTCATATTCAAAAATAACGAAGCAAGCCTTTCACTAATACAAGATAATCCAAGGAAAACGGTATTTTTATATAACCGTCTTTTTTAAATTTACTTTTTAGTTAGCGTTGCACATAAGATAATTTAATTATTTGCTTGTATCAGCTTTCATGAACGTACTCCAGCTATAAAACATAATATAGATGAAATTATAAATGCCTTAGAAATTATAATAAATGCAGAGAGATTTGAGTTACAAGATAAAATTAAAAATATGATCTTTTAATTAAAGACCTTCAATATGTTTGTTAGAATGTTTTCAATATTTATATTTATAATCTTTACAATATTTACAGCAATTAAAAAAAACAATAATTATTTGACTTCTATAAATCTTGCGAACATTATTTAATTAGTTTCAACGGACCGATTAATTAAGAAGCTCTTTTGTACGAGATTAGAATTTAGAATATTAAGTAATTGTCGACATAATTTTCAAAAAGATTAAAAAGAGTGTCTAGATTGCATACATTCCGTATACAATATACATGGGATAGTATAATATGTACAAAAAGTTTCCCAAATCTTTCTTACAATATAAGTATATATAATATATATAGCTGCTTATATTTTTATATATAAGTATACATTTTATATTTATTATTTTTAAGAGAAAATCTCTACAGATGTATAGTCATTTTATTCATTTAATTGATATTTAAACTTATATAAATATAGAATGAAAAATAAACCGATACGGGTAGGGATTCGAATCCGCGACTACTGTGAGACCGTCCCGTCGCTCTACCAACTGGGCTACCGTATCGCTCGCGCCCGTATCGCGTTTTCAAACATTAATTAATATTCTTAAAATAAAATGTGTTTTGTGAGGTACGACATTACTATATCCCTAATAGAGCATTTGTAACCGCCACTTCTTTCTTGAAATAAATATTTTTTTTTTCAAAGTTGGTATGTTGATATATTCGAAATCATATTAATTATTTTATTTAAATAAGTAAAAGATACCGTGTATAGCGATACAAACAAATTGAATATTCAAACATGCAAATAGACAAACCGTTTTGCTACGCATATATATCATGAAAATAAAGGTAGATTAATTAGAAAATTTTGACCAAAGGCTAAATAAATAAATTAGTTCTTGGAGAACGATCAAGTGTATTACTCTGATTTCGTATTGTTACATTATTAAACATAACTATAAAACAGCGTAGGTTGCGTCTCTACTTATGATATGATGAACAGCTGAAATGTATGAAAAGGAAAAATAGTGGATATTAAAATTGCGATCATTAAATATAACATTTTAATTTTCAAATATCACACATGTTTCTGTTCCACACTACTCTATTATTCCTATAAGCATGATTGAGGGTCCGCTCTCTGGAAGACGTGTGGCGCAGTGACTTCAAATGCTTGTATTGTATGATCATTATTATAAGCAGTTTTCTCTTTAAATAAACTGTACTTGTTTTATTTTTAAATAATTTTTACATCAATAAAAATAAATATATATTGCAGTAAAAGTATTAATTAAACAGTACATTTCTTAAAATACTGTTTGCTGTTTAGTTTTTAATGTCATTCAAGAGAAGCCAACCTAAAATAATGAATGCACTAATAATTATTATGGATATTTAAAACTAAGTAATTATTGAAATTGTAAATATACTTCTTAATTAGCGCCTACAATGAAGGAACATGGGTAATGTTAATCTATCTGGTCATAATTCAGAAAATATACATTAATTGACGTTTTACTTGTAATGAATGTTTACTCAGAATTAGTAGTTTACAATAAATATAAAGATGATCTGCTGATTTGTTACGTATTTGAAAAAAAAATTGAAAAGGAACAAAAAAAAGAAAACAAGTTTTTAGTTACAAACCTTATGACCCCGATAAACGCTAATAATTATTTCAAGAAAGTAGGACTATACTTCCTGAAATATTGCATCATATAATTAGTTTGTTGGAAAATATTTCTTTTTGAACTTCATCAAAGTGTCATAATTTATTTGATGAACTTAAAGAAATTGAGACTTGAGGAAGAAGTTTCCTATAACCATTCCAGGTTGAAGGAAACTGAAAAGAGCAGAAAATAGTATGGGGCTTTCTGTCTCTTGTGCACCGTAAGAAATGTAGTTGTAGTTATTGGTAATTGATATTATAATTATTGGTTTGGGGAGTGGTATTGCGGTAATAAATGTTAATGCTGATTATGTTTCTATTTTTTTATCATTTACTTTTTAGCAACTAATATAAACTATGAAAGTACTACGAGAGGAACAATTCAACATTGTCTTTTTGTGGAGCACGTAAATACATTTCAGTAGATATACAAACTTTCGTCATGACGTCATAAATTTTAAATGCAGAAATAATATATTTTATATTTATTGATCATTTCTATGAGAAGAGAGATAAATAATACTCTATGCAAATTTCATAAGCAAGCAAAAAATCTTTCGGCAAACAGAAATTATAGCAGTAAAAATAAGATTTACAAGTATAATATAGTCGTTTTTTTTAAGGTTAATTCAATGACTCTGTGAAATTACTAAACAAAAAGAATAACTGATTTAATAAAATAAAGTGGTAAAAAGTCACAGTAAATAAATGTTCTGGCTGTAAATATATTTTAAAAAGTCATAAAAGCTTTTGGGTTAATGTAACCTTGGGTTAAGGTAAGCTACCATATCGCTGTCCGTCTCGGTGAATTAAGCATTGCATATGTGATGTATATACAATATTTTACACATAACATACACAACCTCACTTTAATCCGAACAGCTAATTAACTTGGGACTAGTTTACTTCTAAAATATTTAACACTACCTCACGGTTTTGTACTTAATTACATATTTAACGTGCAAATGAAAATGTTATTGTAAGGAAAATGAAGAAATCTATAAGTAAAATTAAATGTTTGTTTTTAACGTATATAACGAATATGTTTTAAAAGACACAAAATTTATCAATTCTTAGTTTTAATAGGCGCTAAGTATTAGTAGGCGCTTTTCCCTAATTCTACTCTATATGTTTTGTGAGTAAATACAACTGGTAAATAAAAAAAAATAAGGAACCTGGATTAGGTATTGTTAAAAACCTAAACAACGAAATGAATTTGTCTGAATTATTTTGACGCGAATGTGACTCCAGGGTAATCAGCGTTGATTAAAATTTGCGTAAATATCTGCCACTTCAAACTTAATGTCATATAATTTTCTAATAGCTCCCATTTTTTAAATAAAAGTAAGTTTTATCCCCCGTACCTACTCTAAAAATATATAAATAACTGTATAATAAAAAGGAAATAGGAGCTCTGTGAGGATTTATTGTCTTTTTACATTCCGCGGTTTCAAAGATTCTTTTCTATATAGTGTTTTTGTAATAGTGAGAAATTATTTTATTTATTGTATATTTATCTTGTTAAAATAAAAAATAATACTCCTCAGTAAACTAGTCCAATATAAACACTAGACGTATGTTGTAATCTTCATGACGGCTAGACGCATCGTTCTCGACGTGTCAACTGTTAAAAAAAGATAGTTATTACTGGACTTGATAACTTTAAGTAACTACTGGAATCGACATCGCCATCTTTAAGTTTTTTGCGCTTAAACCCAACGCTCTTATTATATCGTAGACTACCATTGGAGGGCTTGCGGATTTAACTTTCGAAAATTTCATGACCTTTATATGTTATTTACAAAGATTATTAAAATTAAACGAGAAGGATCTTTTAAGCGATTTTTTTTTAAAACATATCGATTTTTCATTCAGGTTGAAAATATAAACAATTTCTTATTTTAAATTACTTAATTCAAATCTTTCATAAAAACAGGGATCCAGCTATAATTTGATAAAAGCCCTTCAACACTATACTTCGTAACAAGCGATGGTCAGACGACCCTAGAAGACGATCGACGGTACCTGGTAGTTCCCTGAATGTGGAGTCAGTGTAAGTTTCACGAAAAAATAAAGGCTACCTACATCCAGAAATCAGTTTTTAGATCTTTTTGTTAAACTTTTTTATCAATTAATTGAGACTTAAAATATATGTTGAACCTTGACATGTCATTTTAATTCAAAATATAAATCAATACATATGAACCCAAAACAATCATCTAATACATAAATATATACAAATGCACAACATGTGTAAGTAAATTTAAACATAAATCTTTCCGTACAGAAAACATCTGAGTTTTATTTGATTTCGTTTTAGTACATGACATTTAAACATTAAGTCAATCTATTGTAGCTTATCGGTCAATAAAGTAAATATAAAAAAAATACATTAATTAGCTTTAAGATATGTAGCTGCATAATCTACACTGTTTAATCTTCCATAAAGTATTTTAATATCTATTTTGCTTAAGATTTAATAGCTTCAAGTATGGATACAGGAAAGCCACATATGCGGAATATTTTAAGAATATTGCCATACCTTTTGCTAACGGAAATTTGTTTTATAAGGATTAAGAAATATAAATAAGTTATATAAATCTTTTTTTTGTTTTGCGTTTGATCTTTAGCTTTTACTGTAAAATTGAAATCAAATGTCCTTAAACAATATATGTGATTTAGAGAATTAAAATATAAAACTATAATTCTGATAATTGCACAGCGTAAAAGGAATACATCAAATGTATCTAACATTTTCTATTTATAAATGTGTTTCTTTTGTTTGTTTGTGCTTTGACATTTCAACTGAACAACGAATAGTTTGAAAGAACGGGTTTTCCAAAGTGATTGGTTTTGAATATTCCATTGTAAATAGCAGAGTACAAACGTAAACTCTTTCATATTCAAAAATAACGAAGCAAGCCTTTCACTAATACAAGATAATCCAAGGAAAACGGTATTTTTATATAACCGTCTTTTTTAAATTTACTTTTTAATTAGCGTTGCACATAAGATTATTTAATTATTTGCTTGTATCAGCTTTCATGAACGTACTTCACCTATAAAACATAATATAGATGAAATTATAAATGCCTTAGAAATTATAATAAATGCAGAGAGATTTGAGTTACAAGATAAAATTAAAAATATGATCTTTTAATTAAAGACCTTCAATATGTTTGTTAGAATGTTTTCAATATTTATATTTATAATCTTTACAATATTTACAGCAATTAAAAAAAACAATAATTATTTGACTTCTATAAATCTTGCGAACATTATTTAATTAGTTTCAACGGACCGATTAATTAAGAAGCTCTTTTGTACGAGATTAGAATTTAGAATATTAAGTAATTGTCGACATAATTTTCAAAAAGATTAAAAAGAGTGTCTAGATTGCATACATTCCGTATACAATATACATGGGATAGTATAATATGTACAAAAAGTTTCCCAAATCTTTCTTACAATATAAGTATATATAATATATATAGCTGCTTATATTTTTATATATAAGTATACATTTTATATTTATTATTTTTAAGAGAAAATCTCTACAGATGTATAGTCATTTTATTCATTTAATTGATATTTAAACTTATATAAATATAGAATGAAAAATAAACCGATACGGGTAGGGATTCGAATCCGCGACTACTGTGAGACCGTCCCGTCGCTCTACCAACTGGGCTACCGTATCGCTCGCGCCCGTATCGCGTTTTCAAACATTAATTAATATTCTTAAAATAAAATGTGTTTTGTGAGGTACGACATTACTATATCCCTAATAGAGCATTTGTAACCGCCACTTCTTTCTTGAAATAAATATTTTTTTTTTCAAAGTTGGTATGTTGATATATTCGAAATCATATTAATTATTTTATTTAAATAAGTAAAAGATACCGTGTATAGCGATACAAACAAATTGAATATTCAAACATGCAAATAGACAAACCGTTTTGCTACGCATATATATCATGAAAATAAAGGTAGATTAATTAGAAAATTTTGACCAAAGGCTAAATAAATAAATTAGTTCTTGGAGAACGATCAAGTGTATTACTCTGATTTCGTATTGTTACATTATTAAACATAACTATAAAACAGCGTAGGTTGCGTCTCTACTTATGATATGATGAACAGCTGAAATGTATGAAAAGGAAAAATAGTGGATATTAAAATTGCGATCATTAAATATAACATTTTAATTTTCAAATATCACACATGTTTCTGTTCCACACTACTCTATTATTCCTATAAGCATGATTGAGGGTCCGCTCTCTGGAAGACGTGTGGCGCAGTGACTTCAAATGCTTGTATTGTATGATCATTATTATAAGCAGTTTTCTCTTTAAATAAACTGTACTTGTTTTATTTTTCAATAATTTTTACATCAATAAAAATAAATATATATTGCAGTAAAAGTATTAATTAAACAGTACATTTCTTAAAATACTGTTTGCTGTTTAGTTTTTAATGTCATTCAAGAGAAGCCAACCTAAAATAATGAATGCACTAATAATTATTATGGATATTTAAAACTAAGTAATTATTGAAATTGTAAATATACTTCTTAATTAGCGCCTACAATGAAGGAACATGGGTAATGTTAATCTATCTGGTCATAATTCAGAAAATATACATTAATTGACGTTTTACTTGTAATGAATGTTTACTCAGAATTAGTAGTTTACAATAAATATAAAGATGATCTGCTGATTTGTTACGTATTTGAAAAAAAAATTGAAAAGGAACAAAAAAAAGAAAACAAGTTTTTAGTTACAAACCTTATGACCCCGATAAACGCTAATAATTATTTCAAGAAAGTAGGACTATACTTCCTGAAATATTGCATCATATAATTAGTTTGTTGGAAAATATTTCTTTTTGAACTTCATCAAAGTGTCATAATTTATTTGATGAACTTAAAGAAATTGAGACTTGAGGAAGAAGTTTCCTATAACCATTCCAGGTTGAAGGAAACTGAAAAGAGCAGAAAATAGTATGGGGCTTTCTGTCTCTTGTGCACCGTAAGAAATGTAGTTGTAGTTATTGGTAATTGATATTATAATTATTGGTTTGGGGAGTGGTATTGCGGTAATAAATGTTAATGCTGATTATGTTTCTATTTTTTTATCATTTACTTTTTAGCAACTAATATAAACTATGAAAGTACTACGAGAGGAACAATTCAACATTGTCTTTTTGTGGAGCACGTAAATACATTTCAGTAGATATACAAACTTTCGTCATGACGTCATAAATTTTAAATGCAGAAATAATATATTTTATATTTATTGATCATTTCTATGAGAAGAGAGATAAATAATACTCTATGCAAATTTCATAAGCAAGCAAAAAATCTTTCGGCAAACAGAAATTATAGCAGTAAAAATAAGATTTACAAGTATAATATAGTCGTTTTTTTTAAGGTTAATTCAATGACTCTGTGAAATTACTAAACAAAAAGAATAACTGATTTAATAAAATAAAGTGGTAAAAAGTCACAGTAAATAAATGTTCTGGCTGTAAATATATTTTAAAAAGTCATAAAAGCTTTTGGGTTAATGTAACCTTGGGTTAAGGTAAGCTACCATATCGCTGTCCGTCTCGGTGAATTAAGCATTGCATATGTGATGTATATACAATATTTTACACATAACATACACAACCTCACTTTAATCCGAACAGCTAATTAACTTGGGACTAGTTTACTTCTAAAATATTTAACACTACCTCACGGTTTTGTACTTAATTACATATTTAACGTGCAAATGAAAATGTTATTGTAAGGAAAATGAAGAAATCTATAAGTAAAATTAAATGTTTGTTTTTAACGTATATAACGAATATGTTTTAAAAGACACAAAATTTATCAATTCTTAGTTTTAATAGGCGCTAAGTATTAGTAGGCGCTTTTCCCTAATTCTACTCTATATGTTTTGTGAGTAAATACAACTGGTAAATAAAAAAAAATAAGGAACCTGGATTAGGTATTGTTAAAAACCTAAACAACGAAATGAATTTGTCTGAATTATTTTGACGCGAATGTGACTCCAGGGTAATCAGCGTTGATTAAAATTTGCGTAAATATCTGCCACTTCAAACTTAATGTCATATAATTTTCTAATAGCTCCCATTTTTTAAATAAAAGTAAGTTTTATCCCCCGTACCTACTCTAAAAATATATAAATAACTGTATAATAAAAAGGAAATAGGAGCTCTGTGAGGATTTATTGTCTTTTTACATTCCGCGGTTTCAAAGATTCTTTTCTATATAGTGTTTTTGTAATAGTGAGAAATTATTTTATTTATTGTATATTTATCTTGTTAAAATAAAAAATAATACTCCTCAGTAAACTAGTCCAATATAAACACTAGACGTATGTTGTAATCTTCATGACGGCTAGACGCATCGTTCTCGACGTGTCAACTGTTAAAAAAAGATAGTTATTACTGGACTTGATAACTTTAAGTAACTACTGGAATCGACATCGCCATCTTTAAGTTTTTTGCGCTTAAACCCAACGCTCTTATTATATCGTAGACTACCATTGGAGGGCTTGCGGATTTAACTTTCGAAAATTTCATGACCTTTATATGTTATTTACAAAGATTATTAAAATTAAACGAGAAGGATCTTTTAAGCGATTTTTTTTTAAAACATATCGATTTTTCATTCAGGTTGAAAATATAAACAATTTCTTATTTTAAATTACTTAATTCAAATCTTTCATAAAAACAGGGATCCAGCTATAATTTGATAAAAGCCCTTCAACACTATACTTCGTAACAAGCGATGGTCAGACGACCCTAGAAGACGATCGACGGTACCTGGTAGTTCCCTGAATGTGGAGTCAGTGTAAGTTTCACGAAAAAATAAAGGCTACCTACATCCAGAAATCAGTTTTTAGATCTTTTTGTTAAACTTTTTTATCAATTAATTGAGACTTAAAATATATGTTGAACCTTGACATGTCATTTTAATTCAAAATATAAATCAATACATATGAACCCAAAACAATCATCTAATACATAAATATATACAAATGCACAACATGTGTAAGTAAATTTAAACATAAATCTTTCCGTACAGAAAACATCTGAGTTTTATTTGATTTCGTTTTAGTACATGACATTTAAACATTAAGTCAATCTATTGTAGCTTATCGGTCAATAAAGTAAATATAAAAAAAATACATTAATTAGCTTTAAGATATGTAGCTGCATAATCTACACTGTTTAATCTTCCATAAAGTATTTTAATATCTATTTTGCTTAAGATTTAATAGCTTCAAGTATGGATACAGGAAAGCCACATATGCGGAATATTTTAAGAATATTGCCATACCTTTTGCTAACGGAAATTTGTTTTATAAGGATTAAGAAATATAAATAAGTTATATAAATCTTTTTTTTGTTTTGCGTTTGATCTTTAGCTTTTACTGTAAAATTGAAATCAAATGTCCTTAAACAATATATGTGATTTAGAGAATTAAAATATAAAACTATAATTCTGATAATTGCACAGCGTAAAAGGAATACATCAAATGTATCTAACATTTTCTATTTATAAATGTGTTTCTTTTGTTTGTTTGTGCTTTGACATTTCAACTGAACAACGAATAGTTTGAAAGAACGGGTTTTCCAAAGTGATTGGTTTTGAATATTCCATTGTAAATAGCAGAGTACAAACGTAAACTCTTTCATATTCAAAAATAACGAAGCAAGCCTTTCACTAATACAAGATAATCCAAGGAAAACGGTATTTTTATATAACCGTCTTTTTTAAATTTACTTTTTAATTAGCGTTGCACATAAGATTATTTAATTATTTGCTTGTATCAGCTTTCATGAACGTACTTCACCTATAAAACATAATATAGATGAAATTATAAATGCCTTAGAAATTATAATAAATGCAGAGAGATTTGAGTTACAAGATAAAATTAAAAATATGATCTTTTAATTAAAGACCTTCAATATGTTTGTTAGAATGTTTTCAATATTTATATTTATAATCTTTACAATATTTACAGCAATTAAAAAAAACAATAATTATTTGACTTCTATAAATCTTGCGAACATTATTTAATTAGTTTCAACGGACCGATTAATTAAGAAGCTCTTTTGTACGAGATTAGAATTTAGAATATTAAGTAATTGTCGACATAATTTTCAAAAAGATTAAAAAGAGTGTCTAGATTGCATACATTCCGTATACAATATACATGGGATAGTATAATATGTACAAAAAGTTTCCCAAATCTTTCTTACAATATAAGTATATATAATATATATAGCTGCTTATATTTTTATATATAAGTATACATTTTATATTTATTATTTTTAAGAGAAAATCTCTACAGATGTATAGTCATTTTATTCATTTAATTGATATTTAAACTTATATAAATATAGAATGAAAAATAAACCGATACGGGTAGGGATTCGAATCCGCGACTACTGTGAGACCGTCCCGTCGCTCTACCAACTGGGCTACCGTATCGCTCGCGCCCGTATCGCGTTTTCAAACATTAATTAATATTCTTAAAATAAAATGTGTTTTGTGAGGTACGACATTACTATATCCCTAATAGAGCATTTGTAACCGCCACTTCTTTCTTGAAATAAATATTTTTTTTTTCAAAGTTGGTATGTTGATATATTCGAAATCATATTAATTATTTTATTTAAATAAGTAAAAGATACCGTGTATAGCGATACAAACAAATTGAATATTCAAACATGCAAATAGACAAACCGTTTTGCTACGCATATATATCATGAAAATAAAGGTAGATTAATTAGAAAATTTTGACCAAAGGCTAAATAAATAAATTAGTTCTTGGAGAACGATCAAGTGTATTACTCTGATTTCGTATTGTTACATTATTAAACATAACTATAAAACAGCGTAGGTTGCGTCTCTACTTATGATATGATGAACAGCTGAAATGTATGAAAAGGAAAAATAGTGGATATTAAAATTGCGATCATTAAATATAACATTTTAATTTTCAAATATCACACATGTTTCTGTTCCACACTACTCTATTATTCCTATAAGCATGATTGAGGGTCCGCTCTCTGGAAGACGTGTGGCGCAGTGACTTCAAATGCTTGTATTGTATGATCATTATTATAAGCAGTTTTCTCTTTAAATAAACTGTACTTGTTTTATTTTTCAATAATTTTTACATCAATAAAAATAAATATATATTGCAGTAAAAGTATTAATTAAACAGTACATTTCTTAAAATACTGTTTGCTGTTTAGTTTTTAATGTCATTCAAGAGAAGCCAACCTAAAATAATGAATGCACTAATAATTATTATGGATATTTAAAACTAAGTAATTATTGAAATTGTAAATATACTTCTTAATTAGCGCCTACAATGAAGGAACATGGGTAATGTTAATCTATCTGGTCATAATTCAGAAAATATACATTAATTGACGTTTTACTTGTAATGAATGTTTACTCAGAATTAGTAGTTTACAATAAATATAAAGATGATCTGCTGATTTGTTACGTATTTGAAAAAAAAATTGAAAAGGAACAAAAAAAAGAAAACAAGTTTTTAGTTACAAACCTTATGACCCCGATAAACGCTAATAATTATTTCAAGAAAGTAGGACTATACTTCCTGAAATATTGCATCATATAATTAGTTTGTTGGAAAATATTTCTTTTTGAACTTCATCAAAGTGTCATAATTTATTTGATGAACTTAAAGAAATTGAGACTTGAGGAAGAAGTTTCCTATAACCATTCCAGGTTGAAGGAAACTGAAAAGAGCAGAAAATAGTATGGGGCTTTCTGTCTCTTGTGCACCGTAAGAAATGTAGTTGTAGTTATTGGTAATTGATATTATAATTATTGGTTTGGGGAGTGGTATTGCGGTAATAAATGTTAATGCTGATTATGTTTCTATTTTTTTATCATTTACTTTTTAGCAACTAATATAAACTATGAAAGTACTACGAGAGGAACAATTCAACATTGTCTTTTTGTGGAGCACGTAAATACATTTCAGTAGATATACAAACTTTCGTCATGACGTCATAAATTTTAAATGCAGAAATAATATATTTTATATTTATTGATCATTTCTATGAGAAGAGAGATAAATAATACTCTATGCAAATTTCATAAGCAAGCAAAAAATCTTTCGGCAAACAGAAATTATAGCAGTAAAAATAAGATTTACAAGTATAATATAGTCGTTTTTTTTAAGGTTAATTCAATGACTCTGTGAAATTACTAAACAAAAAGAATAACTGATTTAATAAAATAAAGTGGTAAAAAGTCACAGTAAATAAATGTTCTGGCTGTAAATATATTTTAAAAAGTCATAAAAGCTTTTGGGTTAATGTAACCTTGGGTTAAGGTAAGCTACCATATCGCTGTCCGTCTCGGTGAATTAAGCATTGCATATGTGATGTATATACAATATTTTACACATAACATACACAACCTCACTTTAATCCGAACAGCTAATTAACTTGGGACTAGTTTACTTCTAAAATATTTAACACTACCTCACGGTTTTGTACTTAATTACATATTTAACGTGCAAATGAAAATGTTATTGTAAGGAAAATGAAGAAATCTATAAGTAAAATTAAATGTTTGTTTTTAACGTATATAACGAATATGTTTTAAAAGACACAAAATTTATCAATTCTTAGTTTTAATAGGCGCTAAGTATTAGTAGGCGCTTTTCCCTAATTCTACTCTATATGTTTTGTGAGTAAATACAACTGGTAAATAAAAAAAAATAAGGAACCTGGATTAGGTATTGTTAAAAACCTAAACAACGAAATGAATTTGTCTGAATTATTTTGACGCGAATGTGACTCCAGGGTAATCAGCGTTGATTAAAATTTGCGTAAATATCTGCCACTTCAAACTTAATGTCATATAATTTTCTAATAGCTCCCATTTTTTAAATAAAAGTAAGTTTTATCCCCCGTACCTACTCTAAAAATATATAAATAACTGTATAATAAAAAGGAAATAGGAGCTCTGTGAGGATTTATTGTCTTTTTACATTCCGCGGTTTCAAAGATTCTTTTCTATATAGTGTTTTTGTAATAGTGAGAAATTATTTTATTTATTGTATATTTATCTTGTTAAAATAAAAAATAATACTCCTCAGTAAACTAGTCCAATATAAACACTAGACGTATGTTGTAATCTTCATGACGGCTAGACGCATCGTTCTCGACGTGTCAACTGTTAAAAAAAGATAGTTATTACTGGACTTGATAACTTTAAGTAACTACTGGAATCGACATCGCCATCTTTAAGTTTTTTGCGCTTAAACCCAACGCTCTTATTATATCGTAGACTACCATTGGAGGGCTTGCGGATTTAACTTTCGAAAATTTCATGACCTTTATATGTTATTTACAAAGATTATTAAAATTAAACGAGAAGGATCTTTTAAGCGATTTTTTTTTAAAACATATCGATTTTTCATTCAGGTTGAAAATATAAACAATTTCTTATTTTAAATTACTTAATTCAAATCTTTCATAAAAACAGGGATCCAGCTATAATTTGATAAAAGCCCTTCAACACTATACTTCGTAACAAGCGATGGTCAGACGACCCTAGAAGACGATCGACGGTACCTGGTAGTTCCCTGAATGTGGAGTCAGTGTAAGTTTCACGAAAAAAATAAAGGCTACCTACATCCAGAAATCAGTTTTTAGATCTTTTTGTTAAACTTTTTTATCAATTAATTGAGACTTAAAATATATGTTGAACCTTGACATGTCATTTTAATTCAAAATATAAATCAATACATATGAACCCAAAACAATCATCTAATACATAAATATATACAAATGCACAACATGTGTAAGTAAATTTAAACATAAATCTTTCCGTACAGAAAATTCATTAATTGTCGACTTAATTTTCAAAAAGGAGAGTAAAAAGAGTGTCTACATTGGGACAGTACAAGAAGTTCCCTAAATCTTTTTTATATTATATATACTTATATTTTTATATGTATAAGTTTATATTTTATATTTATTATTTTTAAGGGAAAGGTTCTATAGATATATAGTCATTTTATTAATTTACTTAGGTTGTGAGGTTCGACATTAGTATAACCCTAATAGAGATAGAGAAAAATTTTGTCTTTCTTGAAAAAAACAATTTCTTTCTAAAGTTGGTATATTGATATATTTGAAATCATATTAATTAGTTTATTTAAATAACTAAAAGATACTGTGTATAGCGATTCTAATAATTCAATTCAAATTCATCTACAAGTTGTTGTTATTTTTGTATCTTTGAAGTAGTTGATTTGACTATTGAGGAAGTTTGTAAAGAAGGGTATATAAACTGCGTTTAGGCCGATATTCGAAATAATAGCTGCTGTATAGTGCCAAGGATAAAATACAAGCAATTGAAAGTAAGTGTTAATAGTAAAATCCGTGAAACAATTCAATTCGACGTGGCCCTTATACAATGCAGTCAAAAATTAATGGTAAAAAAAATAATATGTAGTGTTGCTTTAATTTAACAAGTCCTCTCTCGTAACGATTAGAAGAGTGGGGATATTCAACAATACAATCTAGGAAACAGGAAACTGAGACAACGAGGACGTCGAATCCAAGATTTATGTTAGAAAATATATTTTCATCCGCTGTTTCTATAAGAAACCTCCTTATGAAGTAAAATGTCCTCGCAAGCAGTTCAAAGTCTGTGTGGACTTGAATTGTGGAAATAGCACAAATTGCAATATTATTCCAATAAACTAAATAAAAAAAAATTGCAATTGTATTACTCTGATTTCGTATTGTTACAATATTAAACATAACTATAAAACAACGTAGGCAGCGTCTATACTTATGATATTATGAACAGCTGAAATGTGTGAAAAGGAAAAATAGTGGATATTAAAATTGCAATAATCAAATATAACATTTTAATTTTCAAATATCAGACAGGTTTCTGTTCCACACTACTCTATTATTCCTATATGCATGATTGAGGGTCCGCCCTCTGGAAGACGTGTGGCGCGGTGACTTTAAATGCTTGTATTTTATGATCTATTTATTTATTTATTTAAAGCCCAAGGAAACGTAACAAATACATCTTAAAAAAATACAGCGATTGAAAGCAGAAATTACAGAAGTAAAGATGCAGCCTAAAAGACCTTTCACAAAGAACAAAGAAGATATATTAAACACGGTAGTAAACACACAAGAATAATAACAACATAAAAGTATACAAATCATAAAAAAAGGCCAGAGAATTTAAATTACAATTATTAAAAAAATAAATATTAGAGTTAAATTCAATGAATTTCTTTTCTATCTTGTGTTTTAAGGAAGCTGAGGAGTACGAAAACAAATCAACCTCATCAAAGGAATTCAGTGATTCGCACATTCATTGAAGGGGCGAACGAAACCCGATATTAGTCCTGGGAGTATTATGCGCGAATGTTTTATTGATTCGTAGAGGCCTGGCAGGGACATTGAAACTAACAAGCTGGAGGAGCTCAGAACATGAAATCTCGCTCACGCAAATCTTTCTTACTGTGAGGCTTTTTAAAAGACAGCGCCGTTGAGTCAAAGTTAATAAGCCATAATCTTTAATAAGTTCACTATAGTGACAGACACGCCCCCTAATACGAAGAGCCAGTACACGCGAAAACTTTTTCTGAACAGCCTCAACCCTTCGTTCATATGTACGATAAAATGGGTTTCAGATGGGACTGGCATACTCAAGTTGAGACCATACAAGTGCCTTATACAAATAAATATATGTACTTTTACCTTTAAATGGTTTAGTGGCCCGCGTAATGAATCCAAGCATGCGATAAGCATTATTCACTATTTGGTCTATGTGTTTATCGAGAATCAGTTTGGAGTCGAGATAAACCCCAAGATCTCTGATGCTGGAAATGCTATCGAGAATATGCCCACCCAAACTAAATTTGATGGTACGATATTAATTTTTCTAGTAAAAAGTATGTGCTTACATTTATCATGACCTAAAAAAAGTCTATTACGTATGCAGTATTTGTTTAGTCTATTAAGATCTTCTTGGAATTTGGACACGTCAGACAGAGTTGATACCTTTTTATATAATTTAAAGTCGTCAGCATACAGTAGATATTTACAATGAACAAAACAGTTACTAATGTCATTAATATATATTGAAAAAAGCAGGAGCCCAAGAACGGAGCCCTGTGGTACGCTGGAGGTTTCAGCTACCCTAGAAGAAGTATGCCCGTTAATGACAACAGACTGTGTACGATCGCGAAGATAGGCTGTGAACCACCGCAGCAGGTTGCCCTTTATGCCGTTAAAAGATATTTTTTTCAACAGAAATAGGTGATCCACTTTATCAAAAGCCTACCGGAAGTCAGTGTATATTGTATCAATTTGAAGTTGATTATCCAAGCCATTAAAAATGTACTCTGTAAAGACAAGAAGATTTGTGACTGTCGATTTCCCATTGATGAAGCCATGTTGCTGATCCACGATTACGTGTTTTAAACAGGGAAAAATGTGACAGTGCACAAGCCTTTCTAGTATCTAGGTATTGTAGAAAGGATAGAAATAGGACGATAATTCTCAACATCGCATCTTGTTCCGGACTTGAATATGGGTGTGATGTGAGCTAATTTCATCATTATTATAATCAGTTTTCTTTTTAAATGAACTGTACCTATGTTTTATTTTTAAATATTTTTTACATCAATAAAAATAAATTTAGATTGCAGTAAAATTATTAATTAAACAGTATTTTTTAATATTCTTTGCTCTTTAGTTTTTCATGTCATTCAAGAGAAGCCAACCTAAAATAATGAATCCAATAATAATTATTATAGATATTTAAAACTAAGTAAGTAATTATTGAAATTGTATATACTTCTTGATTAGCGCCTACAGTGACGGAACATAGGTAATGTTAATCTGTCTGGTCATTGTTCAGAAAATATACATTAGTTGACGTTTTAATTGTAATAAATATTTAGTCAGAATTAGTAGTTTATAATAAATATAAAGATGATCTGATCATTTGTTACGTATTTGAAAAAAAAATTGAAAAGGAACAAAAAAAGACAAGTTTTTAGTTACAAACCTTATGACCCTGATAAACGCTAATAATTATCCTAAGAAAGTAATAATTACCCTGAAATATTGCATCATATAATTAGTTTGTTGGAAAATATTTCTTTTTGAACTTCATCAAAGTGTCTTAATTTATTTGACGAACTTTTTTCACAACTTGACTAACCTTTGATCTTTTGAAAACTTTTACCTTCTCTGCATATTTCTTTAGCTTGTAATAAACCAGGTTAATGGCTTTACCTTACCAGCTTCAAAAGCAATCTTTATTATGTCAATGAAGTTAAAATATATTTTTGTGTATTTTATTTTCTTTGAACTAAACTGCTTAACTAAAGACATTTTTGAACTAGAAGTGCACAATAATGTAATTAAGTAACTGTGTCAATTATTGTTAAAGACATACATTTTTAAAATCTGTACTGACATACATTTTTAAAATAAATAATTATTTTCTTATTTTCAGACAAGTGCAAAATATCAATTGGTGAACTTAAAGAAATTGAGACTTGAAGAAGAAGTTTCCCATAACCATTCCAGGTGGAAGGAAACTGAAAAGAGAAGAAAATAGTATGCAGCTTTTTTTTTTTTTTTTTTTGTTACTGACTATGCAGTTAGCCAATTGGCCGTAACTGCGTCATCGGGTGGGTGGGTGTTCGCCCGCCCGTGAAATATGGAGCTTTGCGTGTCTTATTCACCGTAAGACAATAATTACTACATTATTATTGTTGTAATATTATTGGTATTGATTACGATTAATAACACAATTTTTACTTGTACAAAGTTCTACTATGTTTGGTATATAGTGGAACTTTGTACAAGTAAAAATTGTGTTCTTAATCGTAATTAAAAATGCAGTTCCATCAAGAATTAACAACATATTCTATAAATTATTGGTATTATGTTTCTATATTTTTATCACCTATCAATCACCTATCAAATACAAAATACAATACAATATCTAACAATTCAACATTGTCTTTTTGTGGAGCACGTAAATACATTGCAGTAGATATACGAACTTTCGTTACGTCATAAATTTTAAATGCAGAAATAATATATTTTATATATTTTGATAATTTCTATGAGAAGAGAGATAAATAATAATTTATGCAAATTTCTTAAGCAAGCAAAAAATACATTCAGCAAACAGAAATCTTAACAGTAAAAATAAGTTTTACAAGTATAATATAGTCGTTTTTTTTAAGGTTCATTCAATGACTCAGTGAAATTACTAAACAAAAACAATAACTGATTTAATAGAATAAAGTGGTAAAAACTTCACAGCAAACAAATGCTGGGCTGTAAATATATTTTCAGTCATAAAAGCTTTTGGGTTACCTTAAAGGAAAAATTTAATTAAAATTAAAATATAAAGATAAAAAATTTAATAACAAATTAAAATTGAAAGGTCTGTAAAATTAATCCGTCAAACCGTCCCGTCGCGCTACCAATTGAGCTACTATTTCGCTGTCCGTCTCGGTGAATTAAGCATTCTATATGTGATCGTCTGACGTCGTACTTAATTCACCGAGACGGACAGCGATACGGTAGCTCAATTGGTAGAGCGACGGGACGGTTTCCCGAAGGTCGTGGGTTCGGGTTCCTGCCCGTATCGGTTGATTTTTCATTCTATATTTATATAAATTTATTTAAAGTAGTTGCTTTAAATAAGTATGAAAATAAATTATTAAAAAAAATAATACGTTTGGATTATTCTTGTAATTATAATAATAATTCTAAATAGAATACAGACCAAAAATAATAATAACTGAAATTTATTGTTTATTTATGTTGTGTATAAATATAGACATGTTTTTATAAACATTCTATGTACTAAATACTTCAGACGTATACACACATAACATGTTTACACACTTATAATATAACAGTTTTGATAAAATCTTATTCGAAATAAATTAACTAAGATTATTTATAATCTTAAAATAAATGTAAATATGCTTTAAATATACTCTCATTTATTTAAAGATTATTCTATAATCCTTAAAAAAAAAAAACTTGTGTGGTTTTATGAAACCACCGTAAAAGTGAAACTTTTTTTCACATTATAGACATTTAACTAAAAATTTTCGGAATAATATTCCATTAAGGGTATAAAAATTGCTTCATCAATCTTAATTTTATACTTAGAAAATGGGAATGATAATGGGAAATGATAAAAGTAGACTAGGTCTCCAACTAATATTTTTATTGAACTCTGTGTCTTAGAGTACGACATACATAATACTTAACAATTATTTAGATGATATACACATATTAAAACACTGAAAACAATATTTTATAATCGTTGAGTCATTTTGATCCGTTTTTCAATTATTTTCAATCATTCTATTATCAATTCCATCTTCATCATGAATTTCACAGTTTATAAATGTAACCAATATTTTATGGTAACTAAAATACGTGAACAGTGACTTACATTCGATTTTTTCAATGTATCTAGTAAAAACCGCATCGATACGAGCGCTTTTCACTTTATCCTACTCCGCGGCCGACCGTCACGCGACATGCAACACACAGACGAAAAAGTTTGAGACGATGTAATAAGTCACTGTTCACGTATTTTAGTTACCATAAAATATTGGTTACATTTATAAACTGTGAAATTCATGATGAAGATGGAATTGATAATAGAATGATTGAAAATAATTGAAAAACGGATCAAAATGACTCAACGATTATAAAATATTGTTTTCAGTGTTTTAATATGTGTATATCATCTAAATAATTGTTAAGTATTATGTATGTCGTACTTTAAGACACAGAGTTCAATAAAAATATTAGTTGGAGACCTAGTCTACTTTTATCATTTCCCATTATCATTCCCATTTTCTAAGTATAAAATTAAGATTGATGAAGCAATTTTTATACAATTAATGGAATATTATTCCGAAAATTTTTAGTTAAATGTCTATAATGTGAAAAAAAGTTTCACTTTTACGGTGGTTTCATAAAACCACACAAGTTTTTTTATATTTCTAGCTTAAAGCAAAAAAATCTTACAAAGTATTCTGTAGTATAACATGCTTCTTCAAAAAATAAAACAAAGCACTAATAAGTCTAGCAAATCCTTATTAACAACTTACGTTAATGTAACTCTTGATAAACAAGTTGAAAATAAACATAAATAATGAATGCTTTATCTATTCCATAAGATCTTCTCTAATTAGTAATAAATTTAAATATATTTTATAAAATAAGAGTTTGAATTAAACCTGAGAATCTAAACCTCTTATCTGAGTTAAGTTGAAGTAAATAAAAACAGTACCTACTGTTTTTATTTACTTCAACTTAACTCAGATAAGTGGTTTAGATCGGCTTTAAACATTCCTATTACACGCCTGTTTCACATTCAACTTCAAGATTGGTGATTATTTATATCTAACAAGTAAACAGCCAATAGTAAGTAGGTTTTCAAAACTATTGGTGTAATAATCTACCAATAATATATAATATACATCGATACATCCGATAACTTTTTATTACAAGTGTTTTTCTGGACGAATTATTTAAACTATTGTTAATTTCTAGCTATTCTCCGCTTACAATATTTTTACAACTAGCAGAAACACATTATTTTTAAGATACATAAACTAACCTTGTAATAAAATGTTTCGAAAGTTATACTGCTGTCGAAATATATGTAATAATGTAATAATAATATAAGTTTAATTAATTCTGTTTAACGTACGCCTTGTTGTACATAAACAATATTATAAGCAATCATCAAAAGCATACACAAAATTATCTAATATAGCCTAGAACCTTAGTCAGCGAATTTTCTATTTAATACAAAAATATATATGTATATTAAATTTTGGTATAATAATGATAAGTCCAAGTACATCATGAGAAAAGGTTTCAGGTATTGCAATACACTTAAATGCTTCGTCAATTCTATTTTTAAAATATGATGTTTTTCAAATATTTATGTAGGTTCATTGTATAACACGCGTGACGACTATTGATTATTAGAGTTTATTTTTGAACCTTCACAAATAACGACGACGTATTAAAGTTTTATTAGTAAGACGTTTACTTTATGTTTATACATCTTTTAAAGCAATGCATTTTTTTCTTCCTTCCTTTCGTTCATTATTATAATACAGATCTGTTATGAAATTAGTCTCATAAAAAGTTAAATAAAACTTATCTTCTTTAAAAACTCAAAGTTATTCAGTAAAGAAGACTTAGCGCAATTAGAGACTTTTAGAAGCAATTAGAGAGTCTAAACACTAAGATTCTTTTTTTTCTTCGTTGTACAAACACATAGGTATAGGAGACACATTGTTTTGTCTAACTTCTTCTGAACCTGTCAATACTGCCATATCACATATTCAATATTAGTGTACAGTTGATTAATTGTGTTGGATTATATCGAAAGTAGCTTATATCAAGTACCTAATATATTTCAAAGAAGGTTGAAGGTTGTTATGTCTATCATCATTTGACATTCGGAATTTGGCAGACAATTAGTACATTTTTTACTGAGCAGCCTTCGAGAAATTGGAGATAAATAAATTTGAGTGCCCCTAAAGGCTATATTGGATGGGAATATTTACATGATTTTATATAAATTAAAAGAAGTTGTATGTTGTAATAAGATTACAATTATGAATGAGTCTTTCAGTTATGTTTTAACATAACTGAACCACATTTTAAGACAGCTATAGTTAATATCAGTTCCAGAGCAGTGGGTGGCGACAATATTAGCCGTGACATGTTGATTCCCCTCCTTGACATTATATTGGATGTTATGACTCACATTTTTAACTTTTCCCTAACAACCAATTCCTTTCCATCTCCTTGGAAATCTGCACATGTCATTCCTTTGCCTAAAATCATTAATCCGAGTTCTCCCTGCCACTTTCGTCCGATATCTATACTCACATTTCTATCCAAAGCCCTAGAAAGCATTGTATCCAAACAATTGACAAATTTCCTAAATCTAAACAACCTCCTTAGTCCTCACCAATCCGGTTTCCGTACAGCGCATAGCACATCCTCTGCTTTGCTTAAGGTTACTGAAGATATCAGGTATGCTACGGACAACAAAAACCTTACTATCCTCTACCTATTAGATTTTAGTAATGCCTTCAACACAGTGGATTTTGATATTTTGCTAGCTATTATGAGCAGTCTTAACATATCTCCACCCGTAATTTCCTGGTTCCATACTTACCTGTTTGGACGTCGACAGATTACTTGTTCTGATGATTCATTCTCTGAATGGGCAGAACTTTCTGCTGGCGTCCCACAGGGCGGCGTTCTATCTCCTTTACTTTTCTCCATTTTTATTAATGAAATTACTAAAATCTTTTCTTGCCACTACCATCTCTACGCTGACGATTTGCAACTGTATAGGCATTCATCATTCCAAAATCTTAATAGCACTGTGAATCTTATAAATGATGACTTAAGATTACTAAAAGAGTGGGCTGAGTCGTTTGGGCTTTTAGTGAATCCCAAAAAATCACAGGCTATTATAATTGGTAGCAGACACTTTCGAAATAGAATTATCATTAATCAACTTAGCAATATAGTATACGACAAATCTATTATACAATTTTCCGATGAAGTTAGAATTCTAGGATTGACATTTGACAAATATTTATCTTGGTCGGCGCAAATTAATGATGTTAGCAAGCGCATTCATATGTCAGTCCACTCCCTTAAACGTTTGCAGAATTTCTTACCCTTGCGGACTAAAATCTTGCTAGCACAATCTCTTTTATTACCCCTTCTCGACTACGCCGACGTGTGCTACTTGGATGCATCTGAGGAACTACTTAATAAGTTAGATCGCCTACAAAACTTGTGTATCCGATTTGTTTTCGGATTACGCAAATTTGACCACATCACAGAATTCCGTCGTCAACTTAAGTGGCTCCCTATCCGCTTACGCCGGAATATGCACATCCTTACCCTGCTATATAACGTCTTTTCTCATTTAGCCCCTTCTTATTTGCATGAGCGTTTCCAAATTTCATTACCTAGTAGCCGCCCTAAACGTTCCTGCGTCTTAGCAAAAACTTTCGATATTCCTTCCTACAAATCTAGCTTTTATTTCAAATCATTTTCCGTACAAGCAGCGAAGTTATGGAATTCCCTACCTAGCCATATTACTTCCAGTCCTTCCGTCATGATATTTAAGCGTAGACTGAAAAATTATTATATGTCACAAACATAAGTTATATTTATTATAATTATGTAAGTAAGTGTATGTATTCTTATATATTGTAATTATATGTATTTTTGTATTTAGGTTGATATATATGTAAGTATTTTATTTACCATTTGTATTACTATGTTTATAAAATATAATGTCAATGTACCTTTCTCTGCCCTCTATAACTACGTCTCCAACACTCTTGGGTAGCTGGAAGAGATCTCTTTGAAGAGATAAGTTCATCCTATGTGTACGTCTTTGTTATTGCTCTTTTGTAACTGATTATGGTACATGAATAAATAAATAAATAAATAAATAAATTTAAAAAGCCCAGAATAGCCATAATTTTTTATAGGTTTCCAAACATTAATTTCATCTTCATCTTATCTTTTCAATCTTTTCAATGATTATCTGTACTGAAGTTAGAAACATATGCATCGGTAAGAAATTTCGAAAGAAGCCTAATAGATATCACTACCGTCCCGGTAAGGACCTTCATATAAATATTGCTTAATTCACCGGGATCCTGTACCTTAATTAAGCTACCGTATCACTATACGGTAGCTTAATTGGTAAACCGGCGCGACGGGACGGTTTCCCAGCGGTCGTGGGGGCGAATCCCTGCCCGTATCGATTTATTTTTCATACTATATTTATTTAAAATGTAAATAAGCTCAAATTTATTAAATACTACAATAGCATATTCAATTATGTTTTGTATATTATGTTTTGTATATAGAGTGCTTTAGCACCAAGTCCGCAATTTGTATACATTTATTTGTAGAAAAAAGATTTATTAAGTAAATAAATTTTCTCAAAGTCACACGACGCTTATCTTCGGTTTCTCTTAACGTATATTTGGCTTTAAAAATATTTCAGGTTATAAATCTGTAGTTTAATTGTATTTAAAATAAACTACTCAAAACAGATTTAATTATAGACATGTAATATAACAATAAAATCATTAGAATAATATGTCGGATACGTTTTATTCGGATATATTTAGAAATCCAAATACCATATACTTGGTATTCCTACTTCAATGATAGATGTCGCCACATCTCTGAGAAGAATCTTTTGTCCAGTCAAGTGGATGAAGTACATTTACGAAACCTCAACCTGCAAGTTGGTTAAAACCCAAGATCGTCTTGAGAAGAGAAAAATCCAGATTATCACGGATAACAGCTGGATAATCCTGCAAACTAACGCAAACTTTTAATGATTTTTTGCAAGGAAAGAATTCAGCAACAGTTTTAGTAGCAGCCCTTATAGCATAAAAATATATATTATTGTAAACAATTGCTATTACCTTTATCGATTATTTTATAATTTACATTATGATAATAAAAATATAAATATGTATGAGTCTAGAAGTATCATAATTTGTTCAGTTTGATCTGTAAGCAAATGTATTATTCTTATTAAAATAGAAGTAAATGTTTCATGTTTGATTTTTTGAATGTTTATACGCTATTTTTATAAAATATATATTATTACTTTACATTATCTGTATTTGATTCTCCTTAAAACTGTGTACCTACTTAAATTTAAGTTCAAGGGCCGTTGTCCCTCAATTTATTTAGGAAATTATTTGGCCTTTGTAACCTTCACCTTTGTCCTTTTATGTAGAACGACCTTTTATTGAAGAGCAGTACATTTAAGTCAAGGACATACTTTATACCAGATTCAAGTGAAACTATCCGTTCTTGTAATCAAATATCTGAACGCTGGAAAGCTATATAACAATGATGAGGGTATAAGATAAATGCTATGCAAAATGCTCTTTAGCAATTAAACATGTTTTGTAACTTTAATCGTCCAAAATTCTTAAACTTTATTAAAGTTCGTTATGCAAGTCCTACAATAGTTATAGATATATATTATATATGTTTTAATAACTTAGGAACTTAGTTAATAAACCGATGCATCGTAATTGGATCGAAAATGTGATATTTTCCAAAACACTATATTGCTGCATCTGTTAAATAACGTGTCCGAATACAATTCACGAATCAGTAACACCGAAGCGCTCTGTATCAAATATCGGATATAATATCGATTTCTCTGTCTCCCGTAACGTTATCGACTAGGTACAATATCTATTGAAGATTTATTTGTACAGTCTAACAATTTTCTTAATGTCCCTCGGAACACTTCGCGTTTCGTCAATTGTCGGATTTCTATTAGTTGCCCTTTGCACTTGGCGCATCTCGGTCGATCTTGGCGACCAGTGAATTATATAGATACTACTCTTTTAATTAATTAATAATTAATTTTAAAAAATACAAATTTTATAAATGGGTGGAAAGCTTCTAAGGCCACAGGCATGGCAGATAACTTTTAGAGTATACTTGTATTTTTGCAAGATGCCGATGCATTCAAAATCTCATCTCATCTCTCACCAAATAATGGTTATTTTCAAAAGGTTCAAAAACATGTTTCTGAAGGTTCTGGTATCTCAATCAGAACTTTAAGGATTATTGTAAAGAAAAATGACAAAAAAATAAAAACAGCTCCTTTCCTATCACCAAAAAGATTTAAAAAGAATAAGCAAATCAATGTAAACTTTGATAATTTAGACTATTGTGTCTTACGTAACATGATTTACGATGTTTATTTATATTTTAAGCAATTATCTTCTTTGACGACTTTAAGAGCGAAGTTGGTTGGGTCTATCCAATGCGGGAACTATTTCGTGTTATTAAGATATTTTTTTTAAATATAGGTTTTCGCTATTAAAAACAGAAGGCAATAGAGATAAACTAATTGAAATGCATAACATTGGGCTTAATTATATCCGAGAAATTTAAATGATGAGGACCAACGGCAATGACGTTGTGTTCATGAATGAATCATATGTACATACCTCCCACGCAAAAGGGCAATCGTGTACTAACAAAAATGAAAATGGTGTAAAGAAGCCAATTTCTAAACGAGAAAGAATGATAGTCGACCACGCTGACAATTAAAAAGGTTTTGTTCCAGGTGCACTGATGTTGAAAAAAGTATTGATAATGATGGCAATTATCATGAACAAATCAATGATATATCTTATTTCGAATACAGATATAGTTTTAATTTAGAAGTGTATAATTTCTAAAATATATAGTTTCCAAAACATACCAGTATCACGAGTACAAGTTTTGATATTTGACAACGATATCTATAATTCATCCTAAATACATATATCTTTTTGACAGATTATTTTATAATATGTAAATAAATTTTAATCCGAAAATTTAAAAGCTTCTGTAGTTTTTAAGGTTAAACTCGGTCAAGAGGTACCTACATGTATCAATATATAGTTTAGATTCGATACACGATAAAGGGAATATTATCTACTCCTACTTTAAAAGTATATAATGGCTAATCTAGTAACTAACTACATAATCGGTGTTTCACCATTGTCAAAAGAATAGACCCTTTTGAAACTTTAACACAATCTCATTTTCAGTTACGTGCCTTATCATCTCCGTGTAAGAAGGACTCAGTAAAGCAGATATAACGTTTTAAAATACTGTAGAAGTAATATTAATTAATAATTTAGATGTTATCTATAATTTTAACATGGTTATAGGATAGTATCCGAAAAATCGTTGTTTTGAGTCCTTAGTTTTGCACCATCCATTCCAATATTTTTCTGTTTTATCTTAAAAATTCAATCAACGGGCTACTTTATCCCAAATCCCTAATCCTCATCATTGAAAATTCTCTGATTTGAGAAGTTTTGTTTCAATCTAAATCTATATCTCTCCTTTTATTTTAAACTTCCCAAAGTGTTTCGAGTTGGGAATATGTGACTTGACGGCGTAAAGGTCCACTGATTAAAAAACACTTGAATTTTTTTGATCACTGAATTGAGTGACGAGGTTTAAATATTTAATACAATCTTTACGGTATGAAATACTTTAAAGATTTATAACATTTAAAATAAATACTTTAAAACATTACTCACGCTTTTATAATTGTTTGTTTTATTATTTATGGAAGTTCAAATAACACTAGTTAAACTATTCTACCATCAAAACAACCGCGCTTAAAGCTGTCCTTCAAGCTGTCAACCTGTAATAATATATTTTATATTTATATATTTTAGTTGTATAGCTTCGTAATAATAAATAGGATATTGATTTAAAATGAATTTCATTTAATATATAATGATTGATAGTACATACTAATGACACTTATTGATAGTACATATTGATGGTAGATATTGATAGTACATATAGGAGTACAAATTGATAGTACGTATTGATAGTACATATTGATGACACTTATTGATAGTATATATTGATATTCACGTCAGGGAATAATAATGTACTTTACAATAAAAAAATACGTAATTGGACTACCTACTTACTAAAAAATATTAGTGATCAAAAATAAAAAATATAAAAAAATAAACTAAAAATACTCCTATATGGAAAAACTACTAGCCAGAGTGTGATGATCGTTTGAACCCATTTTATCGAAATCGGAATCTACGCGAATATCGTTAAAAACACTAGTTAACAAATCATATAAAAATAGCAATAGCTCACAAGTATGGTCATAATCAATACTTGTTCAATATAAAACTAAATAATAATATATTTAAAAGAAGTTTTCTTAAATATTAACTGTCAATATCTTACAACTCTATAAATAAATAACAAAAAATGACACTCACAACTCTATACAATCAGCTATTTACTGATTAAATCCGATATTTACATGTATACATTTGATGCTGTTTTAAACTAATATGAAAAGCACGCATGCGCAGCAAGGTGAGTCTTTAGTTTGATAAAAGAAAGAAACCCGACTTTACTTTGCCAAACAAATAACATGACAAGAATACTGAACAAAGGAAGTTGGGAAACGCGAAGTCAATACTGATTTCTTCTTTGTAAACATGACAATCGACAGCCGAGGTCTTACCTATATATATTTTTTGAAGAATCGAAGTAATTTTACATTAAATTATTATTATGTTTCTAACAATTGTACATATTTGAACTTCGAATAACTTTCTTATACACATAATTATTTATAACTTACACTGTGGATTGTGCAAATAAGATCTCTTTCGCCTAGTGATCCAGTCATCGTCAATATTTACAATACTATTAATTTATTACGCAACTACTATTATATTTTACCACCATTTTAATACATAAATAAATACATAACAAAATATATAATAGCTTTAGTATTAAAATACTAATACTATTATATACTCATACCATATTTTTTTTACAGTTAATATATGTAAAACAAAGCATTCGAGTAAATTTTAAAATCCAATAGATGCAACCCTAAATATTATGATGTTAAGAATAATCTTCATTTCTATAAACGTGTATTTTATTACAATGTTAACTAAATATTGTCTTATATACAAAATATATTTAAACTACGCGTTTCACTTACGAGTGAAAGGACAAATCGAGAACTTTCCTTTCACTGTCATTTATACAAACTGATACCCTGAATCGAATTTAAAACCAATATTTAACCATAATATTCCATAAATGAATATGTATTTCTAAAATTAAATCAACTATTATGCAGGTAATTAATATGCAGTTGTGTGTATGTATTTCTAATGTATTATTTAAAAATACTTACGTTTCGCATTTCTACTCCTTGTAAACTGTAACTATATAAAACTTCATACTCTTCCGTCCGTGTATTTTCGTAAAAAGGGCAAAAGTTTTTGCTTTATATATTAATATGGTCTATTTTGCAGACAGTAGAAGTTGTTTAAAAATTAGCCTTATATATGTAAAAATTGTAATACTTGAATTGGAAAAAGTTACTGAAATTGATTCTGTTGTAAATTTGTTGTGTAATAAATAAATAATAATATAAATTAATAAACTTATAGAAGCCAACATCACTAATATTATTCTTGTTCATACACAAACCTATCTACCTGCTAAATAATATCAATAATGAATTATACATTATTACACATTTATGAAATAGACGTGACTGTGGTCGTAAATAATTGTCGATTTAAATTGAAAAGGACGGAACACCGCAGAGAATAAAATTTAATTTCATCGCAAACAAAAAGTATATTCAAAATTATTTAATAACAATGTAAATTCAATACCGAGTGTATTTTTTGTGTATGTCTTTGCTGTTAGCTTAACTGGCTATTTCAGCATCAGAAGAGGGAGGGGGAAACTGGCTGTATATATATTTTATAAGGACTGTTAACATCATTTCATTATTCCGATAAAAGTTACTTCTGGACTCTGATTTAGCATTATAAATTTTAGACTTTTTACTGTCACCGATGTTAATATTTAGTTAAATGTAATATATTTAAACGTATTTTAATATAAACCGGATTACAAATATTCCTTGTACAACTCTCCGGGGTTCTAGAAATAAATATTTTTAAAAATGTAGGCCTGGACATATTTTATTTATTATCTATTAAATTAATTAATGAAAGATGTCGTGATTTTTTTAAATCCGATTCCATATTTTATCCAAAGAGAGACGGGTAATTCTCGTAAGGGGTATATATTTAAAAGTGTTATAAAAAGAACTATGTCATTCTTATATTTAAATATTTCTAACATGGTATGGTTACCAGGTGTGATAATATAATTTATACTTCATAGTTTTATTTCATCGCCTTAATAACTGAACAATGTAGACGATCATAAGCATCCTTATTCTTTAGGCTTTTCAGTACTTTATAGCAGTTCCTTAAAATAACAGCAATAACATACATTATGTATTTTTTTATATAAATACATTTGTTGAAAGGCATAATTAACATTAGTAAATATAATAAATAAATAGAAAAGGAAGGAATATCAACTCATACAAACAAAGAACTCATGAAATCAGCCTTTGAGGGAAGTTTTTAAATATAACAGGAAAAAAACAAAAAATTTTCGTTCTTTTAACATGTGTTTATTTGCTTTTATATATATACCTAATGACTATAGATTGTCTATATTTGTTCTTATATCCTAGATAAAGTAAATAATTTATCTATGTGTCTCCTAAAATTAAATTCCCTCACAATGAAATGAAATGGTAAAACTTGTATAATTTTTAAATGATTTGTGACAATAAAAAAAATAATAAAAAAAGTTACCGAAAGAACAAGCTTTTTTAGGTTATTCGTATTTTTTCTTTTCTGAAAATTATATAGTCAGAGTTTTTTGTTGCATTTCTTGCACTGAAATTTAATTTTGTATTTTTCCATCAATATTTATTTATGTAAATTATGTTATTTGTATATTTGTATAATGTATTTCACTGTTTATATAAATAGTTTTTAATGTTTTTTTTGAAAATGAAACCAAATTAAATATCTGTATTCATAAGTTATAAGTTAAGATAAATGAATTATTACTAATAGAATTTTATTTCGAAGTTATAAATGGATAATGAGTTGGTATAAACGACTTGTGTGGAGTTTTTAAATAGACGAGACGAAGCTTCTTAGCAATCCATGGATTCACCGTGCGGGTGCCGGGCCCATCGCGTTGCAAGAAGAGGAGTGTAAGCAGTGCCTGGGACTTGCGACCCAGGAGTAGGTTTAAGGGGCCCCTTTATTATGCGCAAAAACGCTCACCTTCACCCTCCACACTCCTCTCCCTACCTAACCAAATTTGGAAAGAACCTACTAATGCCGCCTTTGAAATACGTTCTAGAAATGAACCGATGCTTGTTCTAGAAAGGCCAAGATCTTTAAGTAGGCTATAGAGAGATTATGCTGTTATACCTCTCGCTCCCACTTCTACCGCGTACAAACTAACTATATATTTATTCCTGATCAGTTCGTTGGTCAGTTCGTAATACTTATTGAGCTTGAATGTGTGATCCCTTGGGATGTTTGTTTCCCAAGGAACAGTAAGCTCCACAAGTATCACGCGCCTCAGATGTTTCGAATACAGGAATAAGTACGGTCTGGATGACGAAACACCAACATCCCCAGGGATTTTGTAATGCTTTTCATACGTGTCCATCATGAGAATCCAATCTGGAGCCGCGCCTAATATTGAATAAGGCTTCACTTTTGATTTTTTGGAGGAGTCTTCCTTTACGAATTCTACAGATCGTTTGGTGGTTGTTATACCCTTCCGCGCTCTTGCTACTGAAAGACTAACCGCTTCCCGTATAATTTCTAATACCACGCCACTTCAAAGCTAGTGGAATACAAAAATCTCCTATGGTCACCCATTCGTTTTGATTTTCTAGGCTCATCGCGTGGAGTCGGTAATTATCGTTTTCGTATTGTCGAATAAAAGATTTTGTTATGTCTATGTCTTGAACTTTCCTACTTGATCCTAGCCCTACTTTATTCGTTTGAGCACCTATCATAATTTTTTTATGGAATTGAAGTCGTGACTCGAGCTCTTTTGGGAGAGAAGTTACAGTATCATCTTTAGATTTTCCGATGATGTGTCTTTTGGTAACTCTTAGATGTTTGTAGAGCTCCGATGGTTTCTTTAATTTTAATTCAAAATTGTTTCGGTCTCTAAATAAGGTTGAAGAGTCCGCTGAGCGCGCTAACCCGAGCCATAACTTCAATGTCTTTATGACGCCTGTATCTAACTTTGACAAAAAGGTTTTATTAATATCATAAACGAGGAAAGGCCAATTTAAACGTGATGTTAAAAAATTATCGTAAATCCTAGCTTTTTTGACGTTACTTATTGGCTGGTTGTCTACATTTTTGAGATCATTTAAAAAGCTATCGACTATTACATCCAACGATGGAGTACGGCCTTGGTAATCGATTTTTTTACCTAAAAATTTAAACGGAGCTGCTTCCGTAACCGTACTAATGCGCTGAACACCTATTATAAGACCCGGATCGTAAGAGGTATATTTGGTATTCCGTCTACCCAGACACAGACTAAAACATTTACTTGGTTTTGTCCTCAATCCGCCCGTCCACGTACAGAAATCCTCAACTACATTTAAAAGTACCTGACATTGTTTCGGATTACGTGTCAGTATCGCGAGATCATCTGCAAAAGCTAGTATGGATTCTGTGTATTTGTTGTTGAACTTAAACCGATAACCCCACTTTTTTTCATTTCTAATTAATTTATCTATTAAAATATTAATAACTATATTAAACTAGCTGATCGGGCGAACTTCGTACCGCCTTAGCGTTGCAATGATGCACTACTTTATTTTGTATAGCTGAACTATCTTAGGTATACTCATACCTATTCAATTTGAACTGAATCCTCCATATAAAAATGAATCCATAATTCCCTGGTCTCGCTATTCCTGAAAATGACTTTACTAATTTTTAATTAAATAAAAAACAAAATATATATTTTCATAATAGTGTTTATTTCTTAGGATTCAATAATTTCACAAATATTTTTACAAATCGCTATTGAACAACTTTGCATTTTTATTTAATCACTAAGCTCAATACGACGCTCTTTCATCAATATAATCTATGGCTGTGAATGATATTGACATTTGTTACTCGCGTTTTTAAAAATATGAAAAATTAAATGTACATTTTTCAATATTTCTGAGAGATTTTCTTAATATTTTTTTCCGTAAGAACCTTCTCCTAATAATAACAAATACAACAAAAAATAATTAGTGAAATTGGTCCAGCCATTCACGGGTGATGCCGTGACCAAGGAAAACGGGTTTCATTTTTATATATATATAGATATAATAGGAGAAATACAACAGCCCTGAAAGAAACCAACGTTATAATTAAGTGGTTTTGAATGGTTTTCATTAAAAATTATAGAGAATTTTTTATTTTGAATAATATGATGCAATAATGTCGCGAACTACCGTAGGAAAGTTATACCATTTAAGCGCGAACATCATCAGTTCATGTCGTACCGACCCAAAGGCGTTCTCTAAGTCTATCCAACAAACCGTAATTTGTCTCTCGCTAGTTCTAGCATCTTTAAGACTTTCCGATATTAACGTATTATGTTCCAGGCATCCAGAAATTCCAGGCAAAAACCCTTTCTGGTGATTAGGCCTGAAATACCTATTGTTAATCATGAATTGCGTCATTTTTGTTTGTATAAAAGTGAAAAATATTTTGGAAATTGTATTTGTTAGGGCTATCGGTCTAGTATCCTTAGGATTATTGACATTGCCGTTTTTCGGAATAAGGACAAAAAGGGCTTTTCCGAATGATACCGGTATTTGCTTTCTTGACTAGATTTTACCGAATATATTTAAAAGATGTTTATGGAGCGACGGACATTTTTTGTAAACTATATAAGGGATACCATCCGGACCTGGTGCTGACTTAGATGGTTTCATTTTAATTATTTTATTGATTTCCTCCAAAGTTGGTGGGTTGGCATGAAAATCTTCAGTAGGAGTCTCAGGTTTATGTTCGTTTGGATCCCCATATAGTCTTTGGTTTTCTGGCACTTCGTATGTGCTTATGTGCTTATGTGCGTATGTGCTATTATATTCACTGTCTCGTAATTTGTTTGTAAATACGTAATTGCTTTTTGTTTAACTCATCATACAAGTAATGATGACTATAAATTAAAATTGTATTAAATAATGTATCTGACTGCATTAATTTAATTTCCACTAAATTTGTTATACCAAATACAATTAATTATGATCAACGTTATATCGATTATCATTTTCCTATACTAATTTAAAAATATATACTAACGAATATATTTAACCAAAGTTAAATATATTAAACCAAATAACTTGATAGTTTGTAACCATGTCTTAGCGGTAAGGATATTAGATACGTGTGTGGTTTAGTTTATTGTGTTATTTTTACACAGGACAACTTTCGTCCTTTTTGTTTGTGATTAATTAGGTTGGGTAACATATGTGCTCCGAGTAAAAGATCTTTGAAAGGTTTCTTTTGATCAATTTTAGTTTGGTTATTTCTCCTATTCATAAGATATTATGTCTGTATCACATTTCACATTAAAATTAAATACACAAATACTGTTACAATTGAAAATAAAAACAAATTACATTTGAATTTGGAATTTGTCATCTGTCAGAGGGTGATGACCGGGGGGTTATGTAGGTCTACCCAGCAGCATAGAGGACGCGGCCATTTTTAAATCTACCAACTAAAAAATCCTCAGTCGTTGAGACCGAAACCCTTCAGGTAAGCACTTAACAGCCGCCGGAGATAGGGCGGCACTCCATGGAACCGGAGCGCCTCGACCACAGTCTCAAACCGCAAGGTGTTGAAGGCATTGGCGACGTCCAGTCATACCGCCAGGACGACGTCTCCCTCGGACACAACCTCTCGGGTCCCGTTTCTCAGAGCCCTCAGGGCAAATGTGTGATCCCTGGGGATATTTGTTTCCCAGGGAACAGTGAACTCCACAAGTATCACGCGCCTTAGATGTTTGGAATAAAGGAATAAGTCCGGTCTGGATGACGAAACACCAACATTCTCAGGGATTTTGTAATACTTTTCATACGTATTCATCATGAAAGTCTAATCAGGAGCCGCACCTAAAATTGAATAAGGCTTTATTTTTGATTGCTTTTACGAGTTCTACAGATCGTTTGGTGGTTGTTATATCCGTTCGCACTCTTATCAAATAAAAGATTTTGTTGTATCTATGTCTTGAAATTTCCTACTTGATCATAGCCCTACTTTATTCGTTTGAACACCTATTATAATTTTTTGTATGGAATTGAAATCGTGACTCGAGCTCTGAGGCAACTTTATCTTTTGGGAGAGATGTTACAGTATCATCTTTAGAATTTCCGATGATATATCTTTTGGTAGCTCATAGATGTTTATAGAGCTCCGATGGTTTCTTTAATTTTAATCCAAAATTGTTTCGGTCTCTAAATAAGGTTGAAGAGTCCGCTGAGTGCGTAACCCGAGCCATAATTTCAATGACTGGTAAAAAAATATCGTATATACAAGCTTCATTTGACGTACAAAACTTATTGGTTGGTTTTCTATCTTTTTGTGATCATTTAAAAAGGTATCGACTATTACATCCAACGTTGTATTTAGAATTATGTTCCTAAGCCATTTATTTCCTTTAAATAAAAGACATCTTTGTATCTTGAGTTGTCATATTAATGAAATTATAAAAATAAATATAGTAAATATAATTAGAGTTTTAGGATGGAATGTATAAGTCAAGTGTGGCATAACTAGAAAAGATAAAGTAAAAATAAGAATGTAAAATTTTGATATGTATTTTTGTTCGTCACATGGTCACGTATTGCACGGGATGAAAACCATGTAACGAGAGAAGTTCTAAATATGAATTTGAATGGCAATAAGGCGACCTAATAATTATAGGGTGACCGAAGAAGAATTGAATGGGATGCCTGAAAAATCATGGATATCAATGACAAGAGACAATATATAAATATCATGATAGGTCGGGGAAAATTCTTTTAGCAACTTTTGACTGGTAATAAAAAAATAACTGTACTATTTGTATCTGACTACTTTTAATGATATCAAAACGGTTACATTTAAAATAAGGAAACAATTAAGTAAAATGTTGGTTCCTTTGGTTGGTTGGTTCATCCTAGAAAATTATTTGTTGTGTTATATTATTTTATACATACATAAAAATTGTACATTATATAAAAGTATGAATTTGGCATCTTTTTTTCGTCCGTAAAACTCTTTGTGTATTTTATGTCATCACGTCAAGCTAGAAGTACCTACGAGATGAATTTATAATTTTGTGTTATACATTTAATTTAAAATGTTAAGAGGGGTCAAAGTTTAAGAGGGTATAGTCACTTTATACGCTTTACCTGCACTAACAATATAGTTATTATTTTTTAAACATCTTATTTTTTAGACGTAACATGTATGGAAGGAATTTAAATTAAAGTTTATATTAGGCTTAGTTTCATCATTATTAATTACAGCTAATTAACTATGAATTAATGTAGCTCGGGTCTCCTATAACATAATTATTGTTGAATCAAATAATTATTCAGATTCTAAATTAATTTTTTTTTTCATTCAAATTTCTGAATTTATTTTTTCACAACTTTTAATGTTCCTAACTTTAAAAGCTTTTGATCCTTCGGAAAGCTTATGATAGTTTACATAAGTTATTTATGCAGTGGAGTTAATTTAGTACGTAATAAAACTAGTAAAATCCCATTAGTATTTGCTGGATTTTTATGGGCTGTTAATATATCTTTTAATTGAAATAAAAGGGATCCCTTTGTTTAAATAAGTATTTGCTAAAATAAATATTATCGATAGCGCGCATTTTTAACTTGCAAGCATTAGTAAACAATAATACATTGATTTTGATAAATTTAAAGGGCAATAATACTAATAAAAAGTTGTAATTTAAAATACAGACCTAAGTAAAATGAGATAAGAGAATTCAGATGTTGAGAATTAAATTTAAGTTAAAAAGTAATGGCTGAACGTTGTCTTGATTGTGTAAACTCATGCAAATTAACAAAGTCTTCTGAACTCTTTTTAGCTTATGGAACTAGAGAGTAACGAAATATAATTAGAAATATGCTTTGTCTAACATATACAAAATAAATAGAGCCATGTCATAAAAATGGGTATTGATGAATTTAAAAGACGATTAGTTTTGTAAGTACCTAAAGTTTTTAAAATTATCTTAGCTAAGCTTAGATACTATCAAAGTATTTGTACTTTTAGACTTTAATAAAGATGTACTTATAAATCAATCTGTTTTCAATATTTATTTGTTGAGGTAATCATGTTTTCTAAATATAAAGGAATTTAATATATAAATATAAACCAATTGTTACATGTATGATCATCTTTTTCCGTTTTTTTTCCGATTTGGGTGTTACTAATTATATATATTTACTGATATTCTAAATATAAATATTGGATTGAAACATATATTTTTGTGTGAAACGCTCCCTCATTTTTAATAATTAAAAAACGCCCATGCAAAAAATTGACACAAAATTAAAAACAAATCTCTTTGACAGTTTTTTAACAACACCGAGCAAGGGAAGACGCTGGCAAAATAATATGAAATATTCAAAAATTACTCTGAAGGGAATGTTTTGTTTGATATTTATTTATTTATTTATTCTTTATTGTTCCAACAAAAAATGTTACAATTGGCGGACTTAATGCTAGGTAGCATTCTCTAACAGTCAACCTTGGGGATGTACAGAGACTTAAAAGACGGTACAATAAAACAAAAAAATAATAATAAAAAAAAAAACAAAAATCAGAAAATATGGAATTGAAGAAATGGACATACACATATACACCTACATACACATACATACTTATACATACATATATGTGCACACACATACACAACACGATACACATGCATGCGCATGCACATAAACATATATAGACACATACACATATATAAATATATACATATATATATACAAATACATATTAATTATTAAACATTTTTTATAAAGAACCCTTTAAGAGGACAGAACCCTGTAAAAGAGAACTGAGATGATTTTTAAGATGTATTTTATTGTAACTACTTGCCGATAATCTTGATACTAAACGGATCAACAAATATGATTTTGTAAATAAATTAATTTAATAAAATATATACTTCATACGTATATGAAGTGTAATGATTTTTTAATAAATTATGGTAAGGTGTTCTAATAAACCAAATTTAAACCGATTCTTTTTAAGTTATATATAGGCATTATTAAATTAATAATATTTTTTTAAACTATAGCTTCTGTTATAGCAGTAAAAATTATGTGATAATGTAAGTTTTTAGTGTTCTATGTTTATTTTAGCTTTAACTAAAACATATCAGTCCTATTTTCATTATTAGGTAAAATACCTAGTTCTATAAGCTTAGTTTTTACCTGGTTTAATTATTTATTCTTTACACCATAGTCATATTTTTTATCTAAGCAAGGTTTAATAATAACTATTCATATAACTTCAATAATTTACAACATTCGCTAAGAGCATTCCGAGGATTATCCTCGGCTTCAAATAGATAAATAACTTTTAAGCTTTTTTTGCATTATCTAAATGATTATATCGATATAAAAATATACATATGGGTATTATGTTTACAAGAGTCGAAAACGGTTTGACCATTAACAAAAAATTTTTTATTATATAATATTTTTTTATAATATAATTTTTTATTATATATTATATATTTCATAGTGTCATTGTGTCCATATATTTTGGTACTCCATTTTTCTTTAAAATATGAACGTACCATCGTTTATCAAAGAAAATTATTCGTCTTTTGTAACATTTACATTTATCCTTTTAGAATAACTTATTAACGAGCTTCAATATGTAGATATCTGCTATAAAAGTTTTTCAAAGCCTTCAGCTTAATTAAAAAAGTATACTGAGTTTTCTAAAAGCTCCATAAGCTCTCTGCTTTGTAATTTAAGATGATATTTATTTAATTTATCGAATTTAAAATTGAATTTAATTTAAACCTTTAAACCTCGTAACCATGTTTAATATTAAATGCATATCTTTATTTACTTCTACGTTTACGTAACCTTTTCATTGATTTTATTTGTTTTTTTTATTGTACCTTCATATATAAATTATTATTAAGATAATTATAGAAATTAATTTGCTTATGTTAACAGTGTTAGACAACGATACAAATACATAGAAATACACAATATAAATACTGAGAATATATATAATAAACGACCAAACCCAGACCAGACCAAAAATACAGACATCTATGCTCATCACACACATGCCTGTCCCTGTCGGGAATCGAACCCGAGCCCCGTTGCGCCGCTATACGTTAAGCGTCTGCGCTAACCACTCGACCAACGGAGCGAGACTAATGAAAATGAGTATGTATAATGCTTTTCAAAACATGCCTAGAGATAGTCATATAACTAGGACGAGTAGTCGTAAAGTAAGAGTAGTGTTAGGTAAAATAAATTAATATAACTGAACGTTACTCTTGCATTACAGTAATTAAGTTAATTGTAATAGCCTCACCAACCACTCTTGGAATATAACATTGCTCTTTAGCGAGGATTTTAGTTTTATCAAATCTTATGTAATGATTGGGCTTGTCATTGGTATGTTCACACACTGCTGACTTCGATGTACGCCTATGCTTGATATCCGAGATGTGTTCCCTAACTTTTTAACCGATGCTCCTTTTTGTTTGACTTATGTATGACAAGCTTCAACCACATTCAAGTTTTAAAATTACAAAAAACATCCTAATTTTAATAGAGAAGATGGTTGGAGATAATCTAACACCTGAGACCCACTTTTGAAATCTATAAAAACCCATGTCTGTGACCGCACTGTAAGACCTCAAGATACTGTTAGTGCTTTTTGTGTGAATCCTGAACTGTATGCCCAGAAGCTTAGAAATCGTTGGAGATATTTGACTAATTAACTTACTGACAGACACCTCCATCTCGTCTTACCGTGACAACGATTGCTGCAAAGCATTCGAAACGTCGGGTTAGATTTAAAATAAAAATTTAATTCATTATACGCGAGTTAAATCCGTAATTTTATTTCAATGTGTAGTACTCGTGAAAACCTTAGAAAACTCTAAAATAAATTAGAATAGCAAGATTTTAGTCCGCAATAGTTGGAAATTGTAATGTAAATGTGGTGAACTGACATGTTGACCCGCCTTCTTGTATCCTTAACCGGCGCTTTCCAAGATAAATATTTGAAATCAACAAATGACAATTCTATATTTTTACCTTCATTGAAAGAAGATAGTCTTGTACTATATAGTTTATTACCATGCATTACTTTCTGTTATGTGCTATGAGCTACTTTAGTTGTGATTTTATTAAATTAAATTTATAATTGTGTATCAACTATATAGTATACTGTATAATATCCGAAATAAAAAAAACAACTCAAGTATTACATGAAAAAATAAAAAAATCGAATTTAATACATTGTTCCTTAAATATATATTTTTGCAAGGGAACCAAAATAACACCGTTTTGTTATATATTTTTTAGCAATTATTATCATTCTGGAAGTGGACAGAATAAATCTGAACTTGATATTCCTAATTTTCTGATTTTTGAAGTCGAATTACAAATCAAAACTGGCATTCAGTAGATAATAGTTTTTAATAAAGTTCTTTCATGACTTTCAGAACGGTTTTCTATGATAAGATATGCGACTTTTCTTTGAGTGGAGAGTGAAAATGCATTTGTTAGATATTATATATATATATATATATATATAATATTATATTATATATTATATTATTATATTTATTATATATTTACAATTAAAAACCACTGAATTAATCTATATATATAAAGAAGGATGTTTGTATATATGAAATCGATGAACTCAGAAACTATTGGACTAACTCAGAAACTATATATATATATATATATATATATATATATATATATATATATATATATATATATATATATATATATATATATAATATTATATTATATATTATATTATTATATTTATTATATATTTACAATTAAAAACCACTGAATTAATCTATATATATAAAGAAGGATGTTTGTATATATGAAATCGATGAACTCAGAAACTATTGGACTAACTCAGAAACTATATATATATATATATATATATATATATATATATATATATATATATATATATATATATATATATATATATATATAATATTATATTATTATATTTATTATATATTTACAATTAAAAACCACTGAATTAATCTATATATATAAAGAAGGATGTTTGTATATATGAAATCGATGAACTCAGAAACTATTGGACCGATGATTATGAAAATTGGTATGTATATGTATTTTTCCACGGAGAAGGTTTATATGGTATGCCCATTGATGTAACTCGCCCCCAGGCGGCGCTGTCAAATATAGACTTCCGCCCCGTTCAACCGATTGTCATAAAAGTTGGTATGACCATGTATGTTTCCTCGAAGAAAACGAATATGCTATGTCCATTGATGTAACTCGCCCCCAGGCGGCGCTGTCAAATATCGACTTCCGCCCCGTTTAACCGATTGTCATAAAAATTAGTATGACCATGTATTTTTCCTCGAAGAAAACGAATATGCTATGCCCATTGATGTAACTCGCCACCAGGTAAAGGTAAGGGTTAGCCCATCGAAGCGGGCTGGGTTCGCTAGTATGGTATAAAGTATTTTAACCAAGCTACTTCACACTATTTATATGATAAAATATTTGGATAAGTTTAAAGAAAAGAAAGAGCTAAACAAATATATCATTTAATATAACAAAATGACTCCCGGTACATGAATATAATAAATACAGTAATATAGTTATTACTGTGTAATTATTTAGACACATTTACCAATAACTCAATACGGTGAAATACCCACAACAGTTATTACACATATTATAAACAATGTAAATATAAGAATCACTTGTCTTGCCCGTTCTCCAATACAGATTGTTCTTAATAGAGGCTTACAGCCATATTTATAACATAACAACATCGACAGCAGCGCCAACGGCAGCTTCTGGAGATAAGTCATATTCACAACTTGTAAACATCATTAAATATCATATCATAACAACAATATAATAGTACATAACCATTTTAAATGCCTAAGCATATTTATAATAATCTTATATCTTTCACACATTTATGGCTTACCTAATAAGATATGTAAATACAACATATTTAATATCTTAAGGCTACTTCCGATAGTTCGTCAAATCAATATCTTTTACTACTTTTATAACATAGCAGTAATCAATGATATATAGTTCTAAATAATTCTAAATTCGTAAATCTAGTTGTAACAACAATATTTATTGTCAACGTTATTATGTAGTTAAATAAATAATTACATATTTATATTACCTATATACCAAATTACTATATAATAACAATCTTATATGTATTAATACTACAATAATATAACACATTCATTCTTTTAAAAAGCACGAATGCATTTTCAATCTCTTTGTTAGATGAGTTGCTCATTAGAACACCACAGAAGTCCATAATTTACATAAAGGTTTTTTAATCATTCGAAACCCCGTACAAAAACTTACTCGATTGTAAAACACTATTCATTCACTGTTTATTGTTATTGTGGCGAGACGTTCAATTCACTCCATGTTTATTGTAAAACTGTAACGCTGCTGTCGGTACAATGTAGGTATATACAAGTAGGTGCATTGTATTGTATAATAGAATACAAGAAACAGTTGGTAACTCGATAACAAAAGTAAGCAAACGACATATCTAGACAAAAACTTTGACAAAAGTTCTGTAAAATTAAGTGCCCAAAAATAAGTCTATGAGAATTCTTTCTGTAAATCCTAACAAATAACATAAAAAGAGAATGCGAGAAAGGAAAAAAAAATAGAAAATTAAATCATTATAACGGAACGTAAGTAATTAATATAGTACTCAGAAGATCGGAAGAAGATTCAGGAAAGAAAATTGTTAAAACATAAAACGTGCAAAATAAGTTTCTTCAGTTTTAACATTTGGAAAAACATGCTAAAGAAAATGGAATGTTTTTAGGGACATAAAATCAACATCAGAAAAACTAACCCGGATATAATATAAGAATCATTGGTATTATAAGTATCCTATTTCGTATATTTAATAGCCACTTTAACCGTGACCTGAATGTATATAGCAATGGTTGATCCTCAGGGGTCTAATAAACTGAATGCGTACCACACAACTCCGTCAACACGGATTATTTACCGCTCCATGTTAAATGTTTATGTTTAATTATACATATTATATTAATTTAAGTAAATTGCGCTTTACGTTATTTGATAAGTTTGATATACAAATATCAACATTTATTTCTATATTAATAAGATTTTTAAAAAAATTACGTAACATTTTATAAAGCTAAAGCAATTTAGAATAAAACAGTGATATTAGGAGAAAGGAAGTATAGGACTTAGATTACAACAACATAATAGACTATTTTCATGTTTTGGAAGTTTTTATTATAAAAGTATACCCTATAAGATTCTGAGCCGTATATATTTAACGTTACTCATAGCAACTACAAGCTTTTAAATCGAAGTCAATATCTTTTATTCACCAGATATACCTAAAATCATAAATGATATTGCACGATTAATTAACTTAAAATTGTTTTTGTATATAACTGAACATTTCGTTGTAAGTTGACCGATTCATTTATTTTATCGTTTTGAGGAAATAACTATTTGCTTTTCATACGAAGCTTTAATGTTATAACATTTACGTTTTGTTAAAAACATATAATTTACATCCTTAAATCATGGCTCAAGTGCATAATAAGATATTTATAATTAATAAAGAATATAAGTTCCTCAATTTCTATCCGTTTGTATACTACACAGACGGGCTGAATACAGAAACTAGAAGCGTTAGTTCATAACTACTGATTATATTAACCTGAAATGATAATACCAGCATAATTGACAAAAATCTGGTGCATTGTTAGAAAGGAATAATTAATTCAAACGTGTCAAATCTTCTCTAAAATGTACATCTTATAGGTCCAATTCAATATTGCTTCAATATTTCCATGACAGGATGTCAACTAAAAACTTATTCAAATATTCACTCCTCCTAATTCAATATTTTTTAGACACAATATTTTTTGAACAGAAATTTTTAAGGAACTTTTATTAAACTAAAAACTAGTTTATTTAATTGAAAATGAATCAAACATTTGAAAAGTTTTATGAAAAAAATGAAGGTTCTGGATTGTGTGAGAGACTGAGTTATTAGAATGAAGCTATTTTGCTCTATTTATAACTACACCTTCTATGTGCACATACCATCGTGTATAATGGTGGACAAAATGGCATTTAAACTTAAGTCATTCATCATATTATGTTTTTATACCTGGCTGTACTTTCTAATTAATATCGGAATTTGTTCGACTAGTTTCAGTTCACGCCGCCGTCATCCAAATGCATTATAGGAATTCCTAATGGATTTAAGATAATTGGATCAAATTCCGATACTAAATTACGACTACCTTATCTATATTGGTTTTAATACGTTAATTATTAAGAGGAAATATATCCTCTGAGAAGCGAAGTTATTAAAACGATGAACCTGAACTGTGACTACATAAAAAAAAGGCTAAAAACTCTTAAAAGCTTTTAAAACTACAGGCATAGAAAACTTGATCAAATAAATTAAGACTTGGATGAAGTCTGAAAATGTCTGCCTGAATAAATAAATCTTTTATAATTTTGATGGGCCAATACAAATAAAGTTATTTGCTGTAGTATTAATGATTATGTTTATAGGTTCTTTCGGAAAAAATATATAATTTGTTTACAGAAGATATGGAGGTGAGTTTCAATCATTTTTAATTAAACAGAGCATATAAAATATTCTAACGCTAAGTCTCTAACGAATAGTGATTCATTTAAGTATTTTAATTTAAGAAATAATAGAAAAAAAAAAACAATAATAAGAAACCTGCTTTAAATATTTTAAATATAACCTATCCCGGTTTTGACAACTTAATTTCAGTTACAACATCAAGTATACAAAAAAATATATCAAGAAAACCAAATGACCAAAGCACCTAGCAACTTACTACAAAAACCACTTTTATTGCGGACACCGTATATTCTATCAAGTAGCCAGAATACAAGACACTAGGCTCTAGGCACTAAGCAAGCTACCTGTCTGTGTGGACGTAGCCTGAGACAGATGTTTATTAGACAACTTATCTTACATATTTTTTATTTCGTAAGCAATAAGGCTTGTCGCTCTTAGCCTTAGAAGAATATATGAAATACAAACTTGTCATATTTTACTATTTTAACGGCACAAGAAAAACCTTTTCTCCTCCATCTACAATAAATTATATCAATTAATAAACTTATATCCTCTCCTAATACGGGTTTTGTAAACAGAACGTGAATAACTACCTAGATCAACTGATATGTTGGATCGGAGGCTTGAGCTTGAGCTGCCACATCGTATTAATTGGTTGAACGACGGGTCCGCTTCACATAGGTGAAGATATACATTAATTTCGGTAGTGGCATCTTTTCAATGTTTATTTATACTGCAAAGTTAGAAGCATTGGTTAGGATTTTCGAAAGAAACCTAATAGATGTCACCACCGTCCCGATAAAAGACGATCACATATAGAATGCTTAATTCACCGAGACGGGCAGCGATACGGTAGCTCAGTTGGTAGAGCGACGGGACGGTTTCCCAGTAGTCGCTGGTTCGAATCCCTGCCCGTATCGGTTTATTTTTCATTCTTTATTTATATAAAATTAAATAAGCTTAACATGGCTATACATGTTTAAAGATATTTTCAAACATTTGTTAGACCTGTTTACTTCTAACTATTAGTATTAAACTCAAAAAGGTAACACTTTCGTCCCTTGACAAGTAAATAAAGAGATAAAACGAGTTCATTACAAGCTAACCTCCACAAAAAGAGCCAAAACTTTTGTAAGCAATAAAATGGATCAAAAAACCTTTGTTTTCATGAGTTTGGTGATAAAATATTATATTTTCTTCTCACAACTTTCTTGAACACAATTATATCGAAGTAATAAAAAATCGGGTGTACGTAAACAGAAAATAGATTTATTAAAAAAAAAATGATGCAAGATAATATGAAGTAATCACATTTACTTATAATAAAAAAAAAAAACTTAATCTAACGGTTTTGTACAGAAAACATTACTATTATTAATTCTACTCTTTACAATTTTTATTTGTTTGCTGTTCTCATCGGTATCCAATATTTTCGGTTCCGGAAAACAATGTTTCCACAGACCTGTTTAATCAGTATTTATTATTAATTTTAGTACACCATTAATTCTCAACACTATCTTTAGTTATATTGTTATCTAAAATAATTATTACAATATATTTCATTAAATATTAATTTTAGAGAGTTATGATTAAAAACATAATTCCTGGTATTGTTAAATATAGTACTCGCAATCCTTATAAGAAACATTTATTAATATATTCATTTACTTTCTGTACATTTACCATTATTTCTGTAATATTTTTCCTTGCTTTATTTTACATACGATTTATGTCTTACATATTTAATTATATCAGTTAAGTAACTAATTTGTAAATAAAAATTGACCAAATTAATATTCCTAGGTACATTAATTATCCAGTTACATCCAATTAGTAACAAACTTTGTGCTCAAATACATTAAAAAAAAGTGCCAAGTGTGAGTCAGAGTCGCGCTCGAAAGGTTCCTACCATTACATATAAAAACGGCAAAAATTACTATGGTTCTATGGGAGTCCCACTCAAAAATTTTGATTTAATTATTTATTTTTATATATTTCTACCTATTTTTAGGGGATTGCTGATTTTGATTAGTGTATGTATCTCTGGGATGTCCTCTAAAGGCCCTGCCATCCACATTCCCTTTATATATCCCTTTTGTTATTCTTATTTTGTCCATCCGTTTTACATGACCCAAACATCTGCAACATCCTGCAAACATCTGCAGTATTTCCCACTCTGTCACTCAAATTTATCTTACGCTTGCTCCTCAAAGACCTCATCTCAACTGCATTCATTCTACTTTCATACTTCTTCTAGCGCACCCAACCTTTGTAAACATACGTTAGTGTCAATTAGTTAGTGGATAGCCAATCGAGCTTTTTCGCACCTCTTACCAATCTTACCAATAATAAGCTTGCCCACTGTTCCATTCACTTTCTTCTTCATGTCCCCATCAAACATTCCATTTCTTGTAAAAAAACTATTTAGGTACACAAACTCATCTACTAGTCCAACATTCACACTTTGTATCGCTATTTTACATTCTTATCTTTTTCAAACACAATCACTTTTATCTTTACTGCATTCATCTGCATACTTCTGCAAGCACCTCTATCCTCTCCACTCAATCATAAGCCTTGTGTCAATCTATAAAGGCACAGTACACTCTCTGGTGTTTTAACAGAAATTTCTCTGAAACAAACTTTAGTGAGAAGACTTGATGATCCGTACATCCCATTTCCTTTCTATATACCGCTTGCACAACTCACACCTTATCATTCGTCTTTTTCACAACTTTATATATCAAGATCTTTGAATAGGCTTTTTAAACAATACTCATTAAGCTGGTACATCGGCATTTCTTAGGTTCCTAGTAGTGTGATTTTTCACCTTTATGTAGAGCTTTAATGACGCCTTTGCAACAGTCTTGTGGTATCAAACCGTCAGAAAAGCATTTATTGAATAACATATATAACCAAGAAGATACTAATCCTTTTCCAGATCTAATCACTTCCACATTCACTCTATCATACCCCGCTGCCTTGCCTTTTTTCAAGCTTGCTTGCCTTTTATCGCACTTTTAACTTCATCTATAAAAATCCCTTTCTTCTTGCTCACTGCTTAATTCTTGAAACTTTATTTGAGGAAAGGAGTCACTGCATTTAATTCACAAAATAGTCCTTCCATGTAACTAGCACCTTCAATTAATGATATGAGGTTGAATGAACTTCTCACCGAGTCACCATCCTCACCTCTCACAACGTTCATTCTTCTTAAGGGATCCATAACGGAACACACAGACTCGTTTCCAAAATAATATTTGGTTTTGATAATATTTATAACCATGTTAAGCTTATTTAAATTTATATAAATGTAGAATAAAAAATAAACAGATACGGGCAGGGACTCGAACCCGCGACTACTGGGAAACCGTCCCGTCGCTCTACCAAATGAGCTACCGTATTGCTGTCCGCCTCGGTGAATTAAGCATTCTATATGTGATCGTCTTTATCGGGACGGTGGTGACATCTATTAGGCTTCTTTCGAAAGTCTTAACCAATGTTTCTAACTTTGCAGTATAGATAAACATTGAAAAGATGCCACTACCGAAATTAATGTTTGAAAATATCTATAAACATCTATAGCCATGTTAAGCTTATTTAAATTTATATAAATATAGAATGAAAAATAAATCGATACGGGCAAGGACTCAAACCCGCGACTGCTGGGAAACCATGGTATTGCCATGTTAAGCTTATTTATTTATACATGTTTATAGATATTTTCAAACATAACTTATAGTGTCGAGACGTTTTATGTCCTTTGACCGATTTAAAATCTAGCGGATTTTATTTGACTCACGCAAACACACCACTCGTTGATGATTACATATTGAGATTGTTTCACGTACTTTAAAGTTTAAATACTTATATAAAATATCTTTCTATTTACTTTTTCTAGCATTATATATCACATAATCCTAATATTAACAATTAGACTTTTAAATTTACAGAAAGAGAAAAAATAAAAAAAACCGTTTAATATCCCAAAAAAAAAATCAATATTGTCAATTTACAAGAATGTATTTTTTTAATTATAATATAATATGTTTTGATTTGCGAATGACGATAATTTTTATTAAATATTTTATATAATGATATATACCATTTCATCTCAATAATAATGTAGGTACTAAGTTACATTTTATGAATTATCTCTTCTAACGCAATTTGCATGTTCAGCAGATAGATCTTGCAAGAAGTCGAAATGCATTTCCTGAGGCACTGAAGTGTGAAGCGTTTTCTCTCGTATTACTTTATTAAGTAAGACAATATAGTCAGAAATAGTACGTAATTTTATAATCAAAATAATATAAAATACAAAATAAACGTTTTATTTGTTATCTGGGTAAAAAAATCAAGAGAATCAACAAGAAACAAGTCAAGAAGAAACAATCAAGAGAATCAAAAATCAACAAGAAACAAGTTGACATTCTTTAAATTAAAACTCATTTCATTTATATCTATAACTTTAATAACACCTTTGACTTAAATGTTTACACCTAACGAGTCAAATTAAATTAGGTTTTAATTTTTTTAGACGCTCTGACTAATATATTATTATACACAAAAAATATACATATTCGGTAACTGATTAAAAACTTAGTATTTATTTATTAATGTACCAGGAAATATAATAATACATATATTTGAGTTATTAAACAGTTTTTTTTTATAATTTATTATTAACAATTCAAGGTTAGTAAAAGTTAATAATTTTATTATTATAGTAATATTATTACTAATTACATTTATATTATAACAAGATCACTAATAGCGGTTATATTAATAAGTACATATCGGTAGAATTAATATTACAAAATTCTATGTCTTCTCAAGAATGGGAATAGAAATGTAGGATTATAATCAACATTAATCGTCAAGCATAAATATTTAGAGCAAGCAAAATTTTTGCAAGCAAACTAATGCTTCTTATTCAGAATGAATGCTTAATTGGTAAATCATAATTTTTATTTCATATATATTGTAGAGTATCAATAACACGTGGAATAGTATTGGAATGTTAGCAAAATGTTTAAATTCTTTGCGAGTTTCTAGAAACTTTGAAGTTCTGACGGGAACTTGAAGAGGTCCAGATAAATAACTCGTAAAATATAATTAAATTAAATATATACTCCCATATAGCAAGAATTAATTCATGTCAAAACATATTTTTTTATTTTCTCTTAATTAGTACAGTCAGGTAAATAAATTTATAATAGTCAGTATGGCTTATAAAAGTTACAATATATATTTTTTTAAAGGGTACGAGGTGCAATGTAATGATTTCAAGTTACAGCTTTTTAGGGGTACATCGCTGCATCCGAATCATATGCCTAGCCCGCCGAAGACTTAAAGGTCCGGTCGTATGTGAACCTTTCTAAAATAAGATCGGTCTAATTGGATATTACCGAAGTTTACCAGAACAATACCTTCTTATCCAATAAATTGAAGACCAAATTATGTGTACGTGTGACATTGTATAATGTATACTAAGAAATTATATCGTTCCGTCAGAAATATACTGCGACGCAGTCATAGAACAGCGCCCTCATTTTGATTATGTTCATAAAAAATAAATTAAATGTATGTTAAAAGAAATGCTCTTAATATTTTTTTCTGTATTCTGTATGATTCTGTTAGATCCCTTTACAACGCCTCTGATATCATTATCGGTGTGGGTACTAGCACTCCAAGTAAATGGCGTTGTATTGAGATAAGTAAAGAAACATAAATATTTTAACAACAAAAAAAAACATTAATGTAACTATTCCTTGAAAAAAAAATGTAGTTGTATAAAGAAAATGATCACTTCACTGATGAGAAGACATACCCATATAAAAATGTGTGAAAAATACCTTTCTAGCAACTAAGATAATAAATTAGATTGTTTCTGTTTTTTTTTTCTATTTTGCTTTTAAAAAAAAACGGAGATCAAACGGTAATCTTTGTTAGGCTGATAACTTGACAACATCTGGTGTGTTGTTGAAGCAGTATTTTTATTTTTACCCGCTCCCCCGGTGACGCTGTAATAGCCAACAGGGCTAACAGTATAGTAAGACATTAAAAAAAAAAAAAACAATTAAAACTTTCTTGATATTTAAGTAATAAACAAAAATTAACTCCCAAAAAATACAAATTAGAAGCTTTGATTAAAACCTTAAAGACTTTTAGTCTTTTAATAAACCTAAATAAGTAAAACCAAATCAAACGTCTTCTATATTTACAAAGACTAAATCCGTGGACTTTTCATATCTTCAAACGCTTTGTTCAGTATTCTTGTCTTTTTATTTGTTCGACAAAGTAAACTTGGAAGTCTTATTTCAATATTTCGTTTTATATTTTAAAGATATAGCTTATTGCTAAATGTACATAAGGAATAAATTGTTGACTTTGGAATTGATATCTGATTTAAATTCTACTAACCAGAAACAGTAAGTCAACAAATGTAGCTCCAACAGATATTAAGCTCGGTTGAACAACAGCCAGTTGAGATGGAGGATAGCATTTAAATAAATATTATAATTCGTATAAAGTGTGTTTATTTTACGTAGATTTAAAATAACGCCAAAAGCAACCACGATAAGTTCTGCTAATAATATGAATAAAATTGTATCGCCGAAGACCATGATGAAATAACTATTATTATAACTGCTTTTCATACAGTGGGTCTCAATCCGTCATACTTGCCCTCCTACATGGTTTTTTATTACTTCCGGGTAGTATTCTTTCTAAATTACCAATTTACGACGGCAACTTCATCTGCTTTTTTGTCCTAAAGACAGAGAAATGGATAAATGTTTATGTAAATAAAATATTTAGTGAACTACTTCGAAGTAATAAATTTTCTTAGCTTGTTTCAAAATACTATTTCTTCTTAACTTACAATTGCAAAATTATAATTAATAATAATTAGTTTTTGAACTTCCATGACAAAATTTTTGGACGTTCTCGTGTGAAACTAAATCTTTAATTAAAAACTAAAAGGAAGACCTTTCCCCACCGTGTGATAAAAGTCTTTTAGTTTGGTCAAACGTCTTTGTACACTCCTAATAACCTTAGATACGCTTATAATTTTCCTATCCATTTAAAATATGAATGCTGTGTTTATTTGCTAGTCATTGCCAGCGTTGTTGCTAAGTTGCCGGGTTAATCTGCTCCTCTCTCTCTTTTTCTCTCACCTTTTTAGAATAATATCTCGGGCTTATGATATTAGGTACTCTAAATGTAGGTATTTAAGCCCATATATTTTTAGATTTAATGTTATTATAGCCGAAACAATCATATTTGATTTTCTCCGTAATAATTGAGTGATAATATCCTTTATATTGATTGGATTGGATTGGATCCTTTATATTGATTGGATTGCTATATACCTTTATCAAAATTCACCAAAATCTTTTCAATAGTTTCTCCGTGAAATCCGACCAGAAAAAATATATTAAAAAAAACCTCTTTTTTGAGTTCTTTGTCATGCTTTCAATACTTAGCAATAAGTTTTTTTTAAATATTCATTTTAAAGATTTTTTCTCATTTTTTTCATTATACTGTTATTTATTTATAGTATTTTTATATCCCGAATAAAATAAAAAATAATAACGGATGAGCTTTAGAAGCTTTTGCTGGCTTGTATTTATTTGCTACGATTATGTTTTAGTAATTGTATAAAATTTTACTTTTAAAAGTTACTTCAATGTATTTACTTAAGACAACTCAACTAAGCCAGACAAATAGAAAAAAAAACATTATTTCTATTATAGTATATAGTTAGTTATATATAGTTTATACTCATAACGTCTAAACGAATTTAATCTGTTTCTTAGTTATCACCAGGCTGATAATGGTTTATTTAAACGGTATTTATGTAATTTATAAGATAAGCTAACAAGCTAGACTTAATCTTAAGGCAATGTTAGTTTAAATAAGTAATTAAGATGAGCCCTAGGCGTGCTTATAGCACGCCCGCTAGCTTCCATTCGAATAAGAATAAATCTTTTTACTTATCTGAGGTTTTTATTTTTAAAAGCTTTTTCTTTGCGGATAATGTGATTTATCAAAAGATATATTTAATAAAATATTATTAAGTAAATCAGCTTAAAAAGAAATTATCTAAGGTTTCTATTTTTAAAAGCTTTATCTTTGTGGACAATGCGTTTTATCAAAAAGATGTATTTAATAAAATATTATTAAGTAATATCACTTAAAAAGGATCATTTTTTTAGTTAATTTTAATCGAATGTATTGTATAATATATGAATGTATTATATAGTATATATTATACATAAAATATCTTATACTTTATTTTATATTTTAGATCTAGAAATCTTGGTTTTAAAATACTTTACGATTTATATGATATAAAACAAATGAATAACTTTAAAACACATTAAAATGTTTACATTAAAAAAAAAAAAAAAAAAAGCCAACTACAAATGCTACAGGCAGGCTACTATTTATATACATATAGTGTATAAGTTCCTCTAGTTATATCTTTTATCACAGACCTATTGGCTGGAATTTTAAAAATATATGTAACAACTGAACATACAGACACACACCGTCTATACCGGTGTAGACGAGGTCCCAACTGAGTAAGTGATCCGTTGCTCCGGCGTTCTGCCGTCGGAGGACGCTAGTGTCCAAATTTCCTTAGCTACTCTCCTGACTAACGACGCCCCGAGCCGAGGTCCTCGTCTCAATCAGAGACGCCCTCGGGACGTCTTTCCCCATGGGGACTCATCTGGCCCCCCCTTTTTAAGGGTGGGTCCCCTGACCCACCCGCTCCCCCGGTGACGCTGTAATAGCCAACAGGGCTAACAGTATAGACATATAAAATAAAAAAAAAAAAAAAAAAAAAGCCTATTCTAAAAAGAAGTTAAGAAGTTAGAAGTTTGAAGGCAGAAGTTCCTTTTATTTGTGTAAGGTAATAAATAGCCATTGGTCTAGATCCACAACACTTTTGTGATGTACAGATAAACATCCATATACACAAATTATTACATTTGTATAAATGTTTAAAAAAGATGAATACAACTTAATTTATTTATTTTAAAAGACACTAAAACTAAAAATCCTGTTGTATCCTTTTGTTTTACTTGTTGAGTAAAATATATAAAAAAAATATTATTACTGAACAATTTTAAATCAATTTCGACTATTGCTATATGCAAGTTTTCACATTTATTAACAGTAATTCAAATTTAAAATAGCTACAAGAACAGGTAAAAATAGCCTTTCCAAAAATATAATAAAATCAAAGTTAACCAATTTTGGTTATACCAATAATATAAGAAAAATATCGAATTTCAAAATTAACACTATGTTTTACTTGATGTTTTATTATATTTAATTATGTTTTATACATCAAGAATTTTACAAAATATAAAAATAAATAATATCATTTACAAATCAATTTAATGTTTTAGCAAACCCAAACCTTTAAAAAACAAAGAACCTTCTTGCAAATCATTCGGTTCTTCACAAATTAATTCTAAAGGAAAATAATATTATAATGTCATTTAATGAAGTTATTTTATTTTAGTAAAATCATGCATCTCGTCTTACTGGACTTCGATAATTTGAAAATTATAACTTTCAACTTACTTTGACTTACACAACAAATATTACAATAGGCAAAACAAAAAAAAAATAATGAATACTTATTAGTATAAAAAATACTATAAATTTAATTTCTTTTTAATTTAAATCAATTTTAAAAACACCATCCCTTATTTTCGAAAAATATTTTATTTCTAAGATAAAATCAGTCTAATATTTTTTGATTCAAATCTGATTAGGGTAATGCTGTCTGACAGCTTCATGCCATAAAGAGAAAAACGTTTTATACAGGATTTTTCTCCTACTACTTAAGTGGTGGATATCTTGATACGATTATTATAAAAAAGAATTCATGACAAGGATCGTTTTGATAGTCAAGGCATGAATCTTTTGTTGTTGGGCAGTAACCGGGCTATTCTCCTCGACCATGAATGCTTTTTTTATATACGTAGATGTACTGATTGATAATAAATAGTTTAATTAGTTATCAAACCAAAATTTTCTAAAAATTTGATGTTAAAAATTAATATTTTAATATTGCCGCAATTATTGGTGTAGATGTTTTATTCGAAAAAAGTCCGCAATAACAGCAAATGAACACTAATACGCATTTAATATTCAATGTAACTGCTTTAAATGGTTTGCTATTAGATTTGGATAAATTAACTTTACTACACTTTTAAATTAGTGACGTCACCAAACAAGGACACATTAGACCTGGGTCTGATGCTAGACAAACGTTGGCGTTTATTCTATTTATCTCATTTTATTCTTTTATTTTTATGGAAAGTTTCAATTTAATGCAACAGTATTTAGTTCCAAGGTAGTGAAGTGGATTAATGACATGTATTATATAATAGGGTGAGTGGTATGGGAGAACCATGGTGATTTCAATTTAAGTTCTGGTAACCTGAACAGTTCTGATGTTCTTATCTAGTTGCGCAGAAAAGGAACTGTAAAAGTTCGAAGCAGTATAAGGTAGTACCAAATTTTTTATGACTTCTTCAGTGCGATTAGCACGTGACGTGACTCTTCGCATATTTGATTGACTGCGACGAACTTAGTGCTCCTCGGCAGCGTAGATTGTAAATAATCAAAATAATAAAAGTTCTTGCGCATTTGGCCGTAAAGTGTCAATATCACAAAAGATAACCAAAGTGAAGAAAGTTCTCGCGCATGTAGCAGCAATTGTTACTAAGAACCGTTGTCATTATCACATAATAAATATAGAAGGATGCACTCTTTGTCATTAGAGGAATCGATAGATATAGAGACTAGACCTATTTTTTGGTTGTTAAATGTCAAATATTATGGGTTCAGAAATGTAATTTGTGCCAAAACTTAAGATTTATCGAGCTACATACAAAATCATTTAAATTTCTCTCAAACAATACTTAGCTTTTAATATATATACAAAGTATCCTCGGCTGTCGATTGTCATATTTACAAAGACAAAATCAGTATTGCTGCAGTGTTTCCAAACTGCCTTTGTGCCGTATTCTTGTCATGTTATTTGTTTGACAAAGTAAACTCCGAAGTCGTGTTTCTTTCTTTTATCAAACCAGAGACTCGCCTTGCTACCTACGGATACACTTCTCAATAGTTTAAAACATCATCATGTGTACACAAATATCGGATTTATTCAGTAAATATTTGATTATAAAGAGTTGTAAGTGTCATTATTTGTTGTTCATTTTTATTTATATATTTTTCATTGTTGTTGTACAGTTGCAAAACATTGACTGTCATTAAACAAATAAACATAGTTAAGAAATCTTCTATTTAGGTCTAAATATTTATTATTATTATTTAGTGTTACACAGTTCTAAGCCATTCCATTTTAATACGCTTTTGTTAGATTCAGATGTATCTATTTACCTTGCAACGGAAACTTTGAATGTGATTTTGACCAACTTTGAGATATGGTGATAATTTGAATTTTTGGTGATATAGACAAAGCAATAATTTAAATATTTCATCTCGTTATCCTTTCCAGGATTTCTCCAGGATAAGCGATCTTTGGGTAATAAATTATAGTAAAAACTTTCATTAAAAAACAAATATATAATTTTTGTCCTCAACCAGAATAGAATAAATAGATTTTATAAAAAATATTAATAAACTTAATAATGGCTATCGTGTTTTTATTAAATCTAATAATTTGACGGGGCTTTTCCAGAGAGATCTTTTCAACTATACTGCAAAAATAGTTTATTACATGTAGCTTGCTGAAAAAATGCTAAAAGAAAAACTTGAATTCTGAGTAGTTCAAATCTGTTACATACATCATTATCAATTCAGTCGAAAGGAGAGATCTTATCTGATAATAAAAATAGAACAACATGGACACCAGATAAAAATTTTAGGCTCCGTGTCTGACCTTTATGGCCTTGTTTATTATATCGTAAACATGAAGCTAGATTTATTTATTTGAGCAATAACTTGTCATTTAAAATTAAATTTAAAACTACACACCTTTCTTATTGATTGTTTGGGTGTAGTGTATTTTTATTAATTTAAGATGTGGAAGTCCATTTCAGTTTAATTCTACTGTTTTAAAAAATATATTTTATTACGTAGAAAATAGTAAAAAACATTAAGCTGAAGTAGTAAATTATAATTTTAAAATACAACATGCTATAAAAAGAGTTGTAACAAATTATCAGATCAGTTTGGTTAAAATTATCAAAACCAACAATTCTTTTTTTAAGTCATATTTTTATTAAATAATATATTTTTACTATGTCTATATATTTTTGTAGAATGCAATACTTCAAATAGATTAAAGAAATATTTAAATGATTCAAATATGAAGTGATGATCGTGTAATAAGAAGCCCTGAGCCCAATTTAAATATACAATTTTGAAAAAAAATGGACAGAAGCAATGAATAATACAAAAAATAGCATCAATACTTGTACATACCATTTTTGTCACACAAATAACTTTAATATACAAGAATTTATTTAAATGACTAAAACTGGAAACAAGCAATGAGCATTTGTATGAAATACTTGGGTACTAATATGACCTCAGGGTAATAAGCGTCATAGGTATTATGAAACAATAAAGTGAATACCATAAACTTAATTTAGTTTAATTCCTGTTTCGAACTTAGAAATAACAGTAATACCAAAATATTTTGTAATATGTAATATATATTTAGGTATATTTGATACCACTGTTGGTTAAATTTCACTTTTAAGTTTTTATGAACATTATATTTTTTTTGTTTGTGTTTCGAAGTTTGCTTGTCAATATTGCAAAAAATAAATAGATATGAATTTGTATCAAATTTTCTTCACTAAAAACCTATAAATCAAAAGAAGACATAAACTACTTTTTATCCAATAATAATAAATGGTTCCTGTTATGAAAAAGATTGCATGTCATTCGTTACCCAAGTACGTGAAAGCGCTACCACAATCTGTTACTTTAGTTATTTGTTTTCAGACACGTTTGCAGTTGGGCCAAATTCTTTTTATCAGTAAATAGTATTACAAAATTAAATAGCTTATGATGAGACTGATAATTGCCACGGATATAAAGAATTTTTTTTGTTCTTAAATGGGGTTTCGTTTTGAGTAAAACAATAATTTCAAATATTACGACACAATTTTTTGTTAGTCATCGGGAGAAGCTCTAGGACTTTTTTCTTAATTATTTATATATTTTTTAAATAAAAATATACCTTTCTTACTTATTTTCAATGCTGAAGTTCAAAATCTTCAAAAAGAGTGACAAAAAGAAAATACCGAAATACGAATACGAAATACAAAAATACTTCTTAATCACATTTTCTGGTTATTGGTGCGTTACAATCTTATTACCAAGCAAATCTGAAAACATATATGTATACTAGTTGTGCCTGCGACTTCGTACGCATCGATTCCAACTTCGATAAAGATGCCTGTTCAAAGTTTCATCAAATTCCGCCAAGTAGTTTTTGCGTGTTTTTCGTGTAGTTGGAGTTTATTTATATAAATATATATAGTAGACTACTCGTGACCATGGAGCGTGTAACCGCTTCGAAATATCATGAAAATTGAAATTTGAATTTTGAATTTTTTAATACACACAGATATTTTTTTCGTGAGTAGATCTGTATAAAAACTGAGTACTGAGGCGTATAATTATGTATTTTTTTTATTGAAAAGTATAATAATATTCCCTGACGGGAGGACTATGAGTATGGACTATTAATATGTACTATCAATATTTACGATCAATACGTACTATTAATATTTACTATCAATACGTACTATCAATACGTACTATCAATGTATACTATCAATACGTACTATCATTAAATACAATCAAATATATACTATCAATACGTACTATCAATATGTACTATCAATACGTACTATCAATACGAACCATCAATATGTACTATCAATACGTAGGGTAGACTGGGTACAGTTGAAACAATTTCACTTATAACGTCTATAGTTTTGATTTTTATAACCCGAGCGATGAAGAAAATATATTAAATAAAAGAGCATGTTTCTGTCCACTAATAGGCAATGTGGTTTTAGTTCTAGGTGTGTTATTTTTAATAGTAGATCAAATTAAAAAATAAATCCGATTTGTTTCAACCGTCCCCATACCAGGGGCGGTTGAAACAGTGACTGGGGTCAGTTGAAACACATACGAATAATACAAAATATAATATTAAAACAAGTTTTATTAATTGTTTATTTAAATCTAATAATAATCTGTTTCATCAGCGTTATATTTATCTTGAGGCTCAAACTTATGACGATCCATGACAATGGTCAGATTATCATAGAAAGAATCTACATTGATTTTGTTAAAACTAGTCGCCCTGGAGAGGCTCGTAGCTTGCGCTGCGCGTAGAGACAGTTCGGGGTTTCTTCTCATAAACATCCAAAACCATTCCTCACCTGCCAGCTCGTTATCATCCCAAGTTTTAGGTCGTGATAAATTATATTTAACTGTAAGTTCATAGGCTAATTTTCTTATCTCCTTCTTAGGTAGTCCAAAATATATATCTGCACATCGAATCAAGTACTTTGAAAGCTCTCGCTCTTGCGCCTCATTAAAAACTCGGTTGTGTGCTTTATATCCCATGTCTAGATTTTCTTGCCCGCCAGAGACATCTCGCTTTCGAATATACCTTAAAAGCGAACAATGGTTTAATCCGTGCTTCTCTGCCGCTTTTCGCAATGATTCTCCGGTTTTCACCTCCTCATACGCGTCTTTGTACTTCGACAAGTCTATTTGTCCTCTTAAAGTCTTTCGTACACGTACTCTCGGCATCTAAAAAAACAAGAAAAAATTATTACAACGTTTCAACCGTACCCAAAAAAAATGTTTCAACCGTCCCCAACTCCTACTTTAGGTAAAATTCAGTTATAGTAATTGTAACAACAATGATACGCAAAAAATAGTTACGATGTCGTATTTCACGAGCTTCATTTCAAACAAAAACGCACATTCAATACTGTCACTTAAATAGAAACGATAAAAATTGAAAAAATCTCCAAGCAAAAATACTTACTTTTGGTCATCAAAACAAAGCAGGGTCTTCTAAAAACATCTAAAGCACGCGGAGAGCGTCGCAACAATGAGGTTCGTGTTTAGACCTGTCGTCCGCTTCATTCTCCCCTTGGACCCCTCACCGTCCCGCTAAGGGTTTGCGAGATATTCGTGTTGTTTCAACCGTCCTTTGTTTTAACCGTACCCAGTCTACCCTACCATCAATATGTACTATCAATACGTACCATCAATATGTACTATCAATGTGTATTATTAATGTGTACTATCAATACACAGTATATTATATATATATATATATATATATATATATATACATATATATGTACATGGAGTTTATTTATAATAGTATATATAAATAAACTCCAACTACACGAAAAACACGCAAAAACTACTTGGCGGAATTTGATGAAACTTTAAACAGGCATCTTTATCGAAGTTGGAATCGATGCGTACGAAGTCGCAGGCACAACTAGTATACATATATGTTTTCAGATTTGCTTGGTAATAAGATTGTAACGCACCAATAACCAGAAAGTGTGATTAAGAAGTATTTTTGTATTTCGTATTCTTATTTCGGTATTTTCTTTTTGTCACTCTTTTTGAAGATTTTGAACTTCAGCATTGAAAATAAGTAAGAAAGGTATATTTTTATTTAAAAAATATATAAATAATTAAGAAAAAAGTCCTAGAGCTTCTCCCGATGACTAACAAAAAATTGGGTTGTAATATTTGAAACTATTGTTTTACTCAAAACGAAAAACCCCTTTAAAAAGAAAGGAGTATTAATGGAAATGCCGAATGTGGATACGACAATCCTGTAGGCAGAGTAACGAACAAAGAATTCAAGAAATTGTAGGTCCAAGTATTTTTTATATAACATTGGTACAGTTAAAATTACAAGCTTATACATAGACTTTTTATTACACTATTACAGATACACTATTTTTAATGAAGTGAACTCGTCTATAATAAAAAATGAAATTGTCTGTTGACAGACATTTACATCGTAAACACGATTGCTGCAAAGCAGTTGAAACGTTGAATTCAATTTAAAATGTAAATTTGATTTTTTTTTTCTATAGTTTGATTTCAATGTGTAGGACTCGTGAAAATCTAATAAATTATTAAATTTAGAACTACTGATAGCTAACATCAAATAAAATATACTATATTCCTACCGTATAAAAAAGAGAAAAATGCAAATCGAAACTATCTTAATTTACTTTAAGGGATCATTAAAACACGGAGTTAGGGTTTAATTAACTATTTCAGAAAATTGGGAGTGACTTTAGAAAACGCGTTTTCTTGTTTATGACACAAAGACATTTATAACTAATCAGATTATTTTTTTCAGTTAGTTTTATATTTTTTTGTTAGTTTTAGAATTATAGTTGTTATAGTATTTGATTTTCAAAAATATATTTTATATATTTTTACAATAAGAATACATTCTTTTCAACCACCGTTGGAATAATTATCTCAGATATAGGAATAACTTTCATATAAATATTTGTTTCTACTGAGACCTGTGTAGAATAGGAAATATTGACCAGGGGTAGACCCCAGAGGTCAATGTTTACTAGAGTAAACTTTACTTGAGTAAACTACATTCAGTTTACTAGAGTAAACTGTACTAGAGTAAACTACATTCAGTTTATTAGAGTAAACTGAATGCTCTCGAAAGTATATAATTCCGCCAACACGTTACACTGACGTCTCGTTGAAATACCTTTATATGCCCTATTAATTCAGTCGTAATAAACATTAATCATAAAAATATTAGACTCATAGTTCTTATGTAAAAGAAAACATATTCTTATACAGTCATACAGATACATTCATTAAAAAATAATATTACTGAATTAAATAATAATATTCAGTAATATTATTGTTTAATGAATGTATCGGTATGACAGAACGCGTCCGTTCCATTAGTATTAATTACTATTTATATACCGTTAATACTAAACATGTAAATCGAATTTAACATAATATGATAGAAATAGGTTTAATTGAATGCTAGGATGTATATTGTTTGTGTTTTGAACGAGCTTTTTGAAAGAGCTCTTTGCCTGTATTGATTGATACATTCAAGTTATTTATTTTAATTTAATTTGAGTATCTTTAATTTAAATATTTTTAATAATTTTAATTTAAATATTTTTAATAATTTAATTTTTAATATTTTTTTAATAAGTGCTTAAAAATAGTTTATCGGTGAACGTTGGTAGAGCTTACTATTTAACGGCCGCTCAAAAAAGGAGCTCTAAATTATAAATAAATTACTTACCAATACGTCTATAAAAATAATAAAATAAGATCTTATTTATAAAAAAAAATCTTTCAGATGCTAGCGTGATTATTAAGATGAATAATTGAATTAATTCAAATGTAATTAAGGTAGGGAAAAACAAAAAAGATTTTCTATGAGAAAAGATCAATTAAACAATACTTTTAGTTTAGTTCAAAGAAAATAAAATACACAAAAATATATTTTAACTTTATTGACATAATAAAGATTGCCTTTGAAGCTGGTAATGTAAAGCCATTAACCTGGTTAATTACAAGCTAAAGAATTATGCAGAAAAAGGCAAAAGTTTTCAAAAGATCAAAGGTTATTCAAGTTGTGAAATAAGGTCGTCAAATAAATTAAGACACTTTGATGAAGTTAAAAAGAAAAATTTTCCAGCAAACTACTTATATGCTATTATGATATGTTTATACACTATAAGTGTTTACACATATATCATATATAATGTTTTGTAATGTAATAATTATTATTTAATATTTATTACAGGAAAATGTCAATAATGAATGACTGTTTAAGCCAACGAAACTTTTTAATACATTTTAAATATCAATAACATAATTATTATTCGGTTTATTATTTTAGTTATGTAAGTTTTATATCTGACTTGAAGTTTTTTTAAAATAAAACATAAGTAGTATAAGTGTAGTTAATTCTTAAAGAAAACTACTTATGACAATGGCCATAAAACGCCGCGTATGTTTAGTCGCAGCGCCACACATCTCCTGGAGAGCAGACTCTCTATCATGAGTATAGTAATAATGAAAAGAACAGAAACATGATTGATATTTGAAAATTAAAATGTTATATTTGATAATAGCAATTTTAATATCCATTATTTTCCCCTTTCACACTATCTACTATTTATAATGAGTAATAATAAAATAAAAATAAAATATAAAGTCTAGTATTCAAATATATCTCTCTAGCTGTATTCACGAATATTAATCGAAATTTGCCCTAATGTATTTAAAACTGGTCAGGCATATTCCAATTAATACAAGTACCTACGTACATATTCCAATTAATACAAGTACCTACGTACATATTCCAATTAATACGACAGGGCAAATATATATTTCATAATCATCATGATTCACAAAAGTTTGATGACAAAATATATTGTCAAGATATTCAAGTTAAATAATATATATATCATATATATATATCATCCTTTCTCATAGTTGTTAAATAGAATTCTTTGTTTAATAATATTTCGCAATACTAAAATCATATTATTTCGTAACTCATTTTATACTGAGCTTATTCATAGCTACAGTTTTCATAACTTTGTAGCCCTAACAACTTGAAGTTGAGAAAATATTACCCATTTGTACAAGTTTGTACTAACTGTACAAACAAATAAAGTAAGATTATAAAATTAGGTGTAACAATTATCATTGTCATGTTTGCGCTGTGTATTTTTTCAAGGAACGTAATTATAATTATTCAATAGGAATTCGTTTTATTTGAATAATTTTGGTTTAGTTATTCAATCTCTACATATTTGTAAATCTTTAGAAATCATGATTGGAGATGGCTTTTGGATTACAAAACTAGTTACATTATGGTTTCTGATCTCTTTTGTTATTATATGGTATGTCTAGAGTTTATAATAATAATATACTCTATGCATAACTGTGTATGAAAATATTCAAAAACAAAATAAAATTATATAAATAATGATGGATATTTGATTAGATATGTAATGTTTTGTATTTTGCATTATCATTTGGATTTTGTAATACCGAATTACCTTACAAATTTGTATTTTTACTTTAATTTTTTTATTATATTTTGTATCACACTAATATGACAGGTTTACAAAAATAAAATAATTACAGCAAAAACTACATCACTTTATATTTTTATACAAATAAAAAAACTGTTTTTTTTGTTGGTGTACTTAATTACTAAACCTAACTCTTAATAAACCTATATACCTTATACAATCTCAAATATTTAAAATGTTGTCATTTGTTATTTGTATATAATTAATTTGTATATATATACAGTTTCAGCATTTCAGCCCTTGAAATAAATGAAATGATGAATAATGAAATAGTTCTTTGTAAAAAAAACATATTGTTATTTGTTTGTTATAAGTAGACAATATAATGCAATATAAGACAATATTATATATATGAGAATTTGGTCTTATCTGCATTGAAATAAATCTCTATTTGCGGGCTTTAATTATTCTCCACTTTATTATTAAAGATTGACGCCAGACGTGAGTTAGCGTTTTTAAAACAATTTCCAAAATTATAAAACTCATCTCTCTCAGTCTCATTTTAATAAAAAGATGATATTAAATACATAAAATATTTTAACAAATTCTGTAAGATTCTTACGCGTAATCTGTGTTTAAATATAAAGTAAATAATTAAATCTATTTATTTTATAATAACGAGGTATAGTTTTTTTTAATATTTTTATATTCTAAATTTAATGTTTGTTTGTTGTAATTCCTGTTTGTTTGTTATTGTCAAATCGGAAAACATTAGAATGATACATTATCTTATAACATCTAATTTCAAAGACGAATTAAGAGGTGACATTTGTTTTTTTTTTTTTAAATTAAATGTTGTCCGCTGGAGACTCGTTAGAATACTTTCTTGTATATATTTAGTTTAGAATTTTAAAATTGGTAGGTACTATTTAAAATAATTTCGGAGTAGCTGTTCTTCATATCATATCAGTCTACGTTGTTTTATTATTACATTTAGTAATGTACCAATACGAAATCAAAGTCATACCTTTGTTTTTCCAAGACGTTCAGTGTATTATTTTTAGAAATAATTAATTTATTATCTCCTTTGATTAAAATATCCAATTTACCCACGTTTGTTTCGATGATCTATGGACATAGCAAAACAGTTCAGCAGAAGACTTTCATTTTATAATTATAATTAAATATTAAAGACGATTAAATATTATAGAACAGTCGTAGTTTTTATTATCGGTGCAGTGTCAATGTTTGTTGGAATAATATTTCAATTTGTACCATTTTGACAATTTCAATAATTAGTCAAGTCAAATAGATGCAGCGGATAAAAAAATATATTTGTTATCGTATATAAATCTTGGATTCGTCGTCCTAGTAGCTTCAGTTTCCTGTATCCTCACTGGTATTATTGAACGACCCCAATCCTCATATCGCTACACTATATTGTAGCCAGTACTACATATTAACGTTTTTCTAAACTAAACTCTGAGGTGTTGGGTGATTCGGCTATACATACTAAAAGTAGTAATAAAAACATAAATATAATGAATAAAAATCAAATTAATAATAGGTCCTCTGTTGTGCACAACCATAATTACTTTGTTTTTTCTGACCAATTAGGTCAGGGCTTTGGGTCTCTTTTAAGTAGGGAATTAAATAATGTACATAATATATGCTCACCTGGTGCTAGTTACCAGCACAATATAGATAAAATAATTAATTTTGACTCAAAGTTGACTGAAAACAGTACTATTGTACTATTACATGGAGATGGTTTGTCGATTAAGAAAATTGAAATAATTAGTAATATTGAAAAATTATTGAAATTACATAATAAGAATAATTGTAAAATTGTAATTTGTGCATTTCCATATTCATCTTCTTATTCAGACAAACAAAATAAATATATATATAATTTAAATTTGACATTATATAATTTGACATACCGTCATAGTGATGCATTCTTTTACTTTGATGTAAATAAATTTATTTATAATAGGTTTAGGATGACAAAAGGTACAATGTATCTGCCTTTATATTATAAAAAACAAATTGCTACTTTAGTAGCATTTAATTTAAAAAACTTCGTTATAACAGATATAACGAAAAATAAATGTACTTTAAATAATATATTACTGACAGAACATAAGCGTTCCACTTTAAACTAATGGATAAGACAAAGCCTAAGTTGTTAAATATTGTCCATCAAAATATACAAGGCTTAGGTGGCAAGGAATTGGAAGTGGAACTCTTTGTTCAAAAATATGACATAAGTTTATTGTGCATTACAGAGCACTGGTTATCAAAGAATAACAATATTATAAATGTAGAAAACTATAAATTGTCAAGTTCGTTCTGTAGAGAGAAAGCTATTCGCGGTGGCTCACTTATCTTAGCTCGTAACGATGTAGTGTTAAAGTCTCGATCAGATATAGTGGCGCTCTCTGTCGAGCGAATTATTGAACTATCCTGCATTGAGCTCAATGAACATATTATTTTGTGCGTGTACCGACCCCCCTCTAGTGACTTTGATGAATTCGAAAACAAAATGGAGGATATTTTAACTAAGCTTTGTCATAAAAACAAGTCCGTGATTGTTTGCGGTGATTTCAATGTAGATATATTACAAGAAAATTCGTCTAGTGTACGTTTATTAAATTTCTTTAAATCTTTTAACTTACTGAACGTCTTTTTTGAACCTACTCGTATTACTAGTATTTCCGCGACTTGTATTGATAATGTGTTCTGTCGTTGTAACATTTATGAAGAAACAGTAATGACAAATTTAAGTTCAGACCACTGTGGTCTAAAATTTTCTCTATTAATTAATCACGAAAGTGAAAAGCCCCAAAAGTTTACTTGTAGACCAATTACAAAAAACCGGGTCCTAACATTTAAGAATACTGTTCAGCAAAAAGTAGGTAAAGTAGACATGAGCGATGATAATCCAAATAATTTATATAATAACATTTTCGGTTTTTTGTTACAAGAATTTAATAATGTTTTCAAGCCGAAAACTATGACTAAATACCTAAAACTTAAATTTAGTGATTGGGCTACCGTGGGAATATATAAAAGTAGAGATAAGTTATATGATTTATATAGTGAGAGGCAATGGAATCAAGATCCGGTATTCTTGAATAAAGTTAGGATTTTTTCTAAAATATTTAAGACCGTTTGCATACAAGCTAAGTCGATTTACATAAGAAATAAAATCTTAAACTCAGAAAATAAAATAAAGGCAACTTGGGACGTTTTATCTAGTGTTTCTGGGAAAAATAGGGCTGCTAATTGACCTATTAAGTTAAAAATTGATAATATTGAAATAAATTCAAATTCAACTGTAGCGGCTATTTTTGAGACATTTTTTAACGAAATTCCTTTAACAGTCACGGGTAATTTAAATTCTTCACCACGTGATGCAATCGTCGAATTGACGAATAACGTAAGAGTCAGTAATAAATGTTTTGTTTTTAAACCTGTTACATCATATGAAATTGTTAAAACTTTTAGAAATCTAAATATGAAAAAAACCGGTGATCTTTGGGGTATGTCAGTAAAATTACTAATAAGTATTATAAATGATATTGCTCCACAATTATCCTTAATTTTTAACAAATGTATTGAAACCGGTACTTTCCCAGACTTAATGAAAAATAGTAAAGTAGTTCCTTTGTTCAAAAGTGGCGATAGACTAATTCCCGGAAATTATAGACCTATCTCTATTTTACCCACTTTAAGTAAAATTTTCGAAAAAATTATACTAAACCAAATGTCAGAATTTGTTTATAGCAATGAAATCATGCATAGTGAACAATATGGTTTCACCAAAGGCAAATCAACAACTGATGCGGGTGCCGCGCTTCTTAAGCACATTTACGACGCATGGGAAAAGTCACAGAATGCAATCGGAGTGTTTTGTGATTTATCTAAAGCCTTTGATTGCGTGGACCATCAAACATTACTTTGCAAACTTAATCACTATGGTGTGCGTAGTGCTGCGCTTGATCTTATTGCCTCTTACTTGAATCAAAGAGTTCAGACGGTTGATGTAAATAATTGTAAATCGGTTGGATCTCACCTAAAAATGGGTGTTCCACAAGGATCTATTCTAGGCCCTTTCTTATTTTTACTCTATATTAATGATTTGCCCTTTTACGTAAAAGGACTATGTGACATTGTACTTTTTGCTGATGATACCTCACTTATTTTTAAAGTTGATCGTAATAAACCTAATTTTGACAAAGTTAACTGTGCTCTGTCACGTGTTCTTCATTGGTTTGAAATTAATAATTTGGTATTAAATACTAAGAAAACTAAATGCATGGAATTTACACTTCCTAATGTAAAAAGTCGGGATTGTAGTTTATTCCTTAACAATGAAGTGTTAGAACTGACTGACTCGACAACTTTCTTAGGTATAACTTTAGATAAAAAGCTCCAGTGGAACCCCCATCTCTCGACACTCGCAAGCAAACTTAGCTCAGCCGTCTTTGCAATTAAAAAAGTAAGACAATTAACAGACGCTAATACGGCTCGATTCGTTTATTTTAGTTATTTTCACAGTATATTGTCTTACGGTATCTTACTATGGGGCAGCGCTGCCGAAATTAATTCTATATTTATTTTACAAAAACGAGCTATACGGGCTATTTGTAACTTAAAAGCTAGAGACTCCCTAAGAGAAGTTTTTAAAGAAATCGGTATTCTTACGGTCGCTTCTCAATACATTTTTAATAACTTACTATATATACGCCAAAATTTAAATGACTATAAAAAAAACAGCGACAGACATACTATCAATACAAGAAATAAAAATAGGCTTGTAACTCCTAAATTTAGACTTCAAAAAGTTAAGAAATCCTTCATGGGCTTGAGTATACGCATATATAATAAGGTTCCACAAGATATCTTAGATCTTCCTTTTCTTGGTTTCAAATCTAAAATTAAAAGTATATTATTAAATAAATCTTACTATAACATTCAAGAGTTTTTGGTTGATCGAAATGTGTGGAACTTGGGTCATTGTATCATAAATCTTGGGTCATAAATCTGTATTGTATTGCGAATAGCTAGTAATCTCCGCAATTTGTTTTTTGTTGTAAATTAATTTTTGCTTTATCGACCTTCTGCATCACACCGATTCCTTAGAAGTCACTACTTGCGGTAGCATCGGGAGTCGGGTTGCCTCCCTCCCTCAAATATGTGCGAAGGGGGTGATGGCTGGCTCTTGTGTTATGCTCGTGAACGGGTGCTGCTTGCGGTGACTGGTTGTGTGGCAGGCCAAAGATTTGTATATGTATGTGTATATATATCTATATATATATATATATATATATATATATATATATATATATATATATTTACTGTTATTATTATTTAATTTTCGTTGCCTGAAATCATTGGGCTTCTTTTCCGATTGATTGCGACGGTTCTAGTTGTTCCAAAATTGCATTTAAGTTTATAAAATAAATAAAATTGACTCATTTGCAGGGTTGATGTTATAATTTATAAGTCAAACATTGTTAAATTTTATTTAAAAAGAGCAACTGTTGAGTTTCTGGCCAGCTCTTCTCAGCAGAACAGCATTCCGAGCTGGTGGTAGCTTACTCACAGACTGACTATACTGACCAATTTAATGTAATTGACGATTCAAAAGTGCGTGTAAATGCCTACTTGAATAAAGATATTTTGAATTTGAATTTGAATTTGAATGATTAATTTCACGTGTAAGTGCTGCGATAGATTATAATTTTAGCAGTAATAATATTTTACAGAAATGTACCTCAAGTGACCTACCGCTCATTGTATTTGTCACGTTTCTTCTTATTGTTCTAGAAATCAATATAAAAATTATTTTATAACAATTTATTTTTATTAACTAATTAACACTCATTCATCCTCGGTAATTAGAAAGGTTGCAAAAATTTAAAAGATATTTAATGACATGTTTTACAAAAAAAAATACAAAATATTGTACTCTTATTTTGACTACTTAACTGTGTTATTGTTAAAAAATCATTAAGACAATAGAAGTTGGATTTGTAGTACTGAGTACAATAAGAGTCATGCTTGAAACAAAACGAATTTATTCAATGCTATACAACATTGAATAAATTCGTTTTATAGAAAACTTAGTTAGAAGGTTCTATATAAATCGTGCAAAAAGGTCAATTTGTAATTTTAAGCTCTACGGGCAAAATGCATCTCTCTGTGTAAAATTAATACCGTCAAAACCAATATATCATTAAAGTTAAATTTTGGTATCATATAAAGTTAGATATTACGAGGCAAATATATTATGCAAACATATCCCAGGAAGCCAACTATGTCCACTATCATTATGTAACTTATAATAAAATATTACCCAAATGGGTATATTATTATATTGTTGAAAATAATTTTATTAATAAATAACCTGTATTAATAAATAAAAGAACAATAATTAGTTGAATTGTCCCTGTATTTTCAGCAAAAGATAAAAGCGTTTTAATGTAATAATATTATTTTTAATTATATCACCTATTTTATTTCAACTAAATTTCCCGGTCAATATAATTTTATCTAGTTTATTAAAAACTTTTATGCTAGTTTATTACTAAGTGATACGTGAAATATCTAACTTTGCAGAATCATCTACAATACTAACTATATCTGTTTGTTTGTAACCATCTAAATTTTAAATTTAAATTCCGGTTCAGACGTGGTTATAATTTTCTTTAGTTTCTAGATTCGTAAGTAGGTCTTAGTAGTGGAACCATATTACATATTTAAACAAATATAGAAGAGATACATAAATAAGTATGTAAAATAAGTCTTTAAAATGTATAAAAGATTAAAGAACTTATTGTATACTACGTACTATCTTACGGTTGAACATTAAGTCGACAATCACGTAATATTCTACTCTAGTACAAAAGAGCTTCTTAATTACTCTGTCCATTGACACTTATTAAATAATGTTCGCAAGAGTTATGGAAGTCAAATAATGAGCGCTCTCTTTTTTAATTGCCGAATGTATTGTAAAGATTATATTTAAAAATGTTAAAAAATATCCTGCAAACATATTGAAATTCGTTAATTAAAAGATCAAATTTCTTGTAACCTGTAACCTTCTAACTCAAACCTCTTTGTATTTATTATAATTTGTGCTATATTACATTTCATTAGTGAGGTCTGAAGCACGCTCATGAAACTTGATACAACCAAATAACTAAATCCTCTCTTGTGCAATTTTAACAAAAAAAAAAAAAAAAGTTGACGGATACATAAAAATATACTTTATAATTTGTCTTATGTTTGAAAAATGTTATTTTTGTTGATAAAAGATTTCACTTTTGTACTCTGCTATATTTCAATGGAATATTCAAACCAATCACTTTTAAAACTCATTCAATATATGTACAGGCTAACCACATTTTTTCAAACTACCCGTTGTTCAGTAGAGATGTCAAAGGACAAATAAACAAAATACTGTCAGAAATCATGAAGAAGTCAAATAAAAAAATAATAATAAAAAGTTAAAGTAATTGTCAAATTTACAAATTTCACGTAATTAAATACCACGAAAGCCAAATAACTAATTTAGTAATAAAACTGACATAAAAAGACAAATCTACCACAGTAATAAAAAGCTAGATAAACTACTCAAGGATCACATCGACAATCACTATTCACACCTACAGAGCTTCCGCTCTCAAACAACACGATATGACACGATAATTCCTAAACCTAATACTTGTTTACTAATTTATAGGAGTTGATGCCTACTAATTATTTAGAACTATCCTCGACTCCTAACAATACATTTATAAATAAAAGACATTTTATTGAATGCATTCTTTTTTCGTCGTAAAATTATTAGAATTATAGTTATATATTTTCATTCTAAATCACATATGTTGTTTCGGGACAATTGAATTAAATTTTATAATATAAGCTTAAAAATGAAATACAAAATTAAAAAAAGACTTACTACCTTTCAACTGATAAATGTTTCAAAATCTTTATAAAACAATTCTCCGTACTTACAACAAACGAAGGGTATGGCAATATTCATATGATAATCCGCTGGTGTGGCTTCCTTCTATTCATACTTGAAGGTATTAAATCTGAATTAAATTAGTTATTGAAATTCTCGATGTAAATGTAAGAACAATGATGTTGACAGGTAAGGTACAGGAAGTTGATTTAGTGTAAGAAAGTAATGAATTAGGAATTGAGAGGTTATTTTTTTAAACAAGAGATTATTATTTCTGAATAAGAAAAAAGTTTTCTCTAAAAACTATTGAATTCCACATAAAACAAATACTTTCTGTTCCACTTTAAATTACATAACAAAAATATTAACAAAACCGACGGTGTCAAAAGTATTAACAAAATAACTGGAGACTGATTTTATTACGTCTCGAGCAAGAATAATGTTCAGACTGTCGACGGCTCGTATTTATATTAAAATAACGACTAAAATAAACAAGTCTAGTGACATCATAATTGTTGTTTTTACCATGTTTTAAATCACTTCTCACGATAAGTTGATACTGTTAGAAATCAATAACCAGGTAATGTAATAAATTACAGATTAATGTAATAAATTACAGATTAATGTTCCTATTTCGACGATCATGATGTTGTTTTATAAAGCCTTCGCGCCGATACGGCCATTCTGACAGGCGGTGCAGCAGCCTGATATGTTCTGTAATAATGTTCATTACACCAGGCAATGATTCTAGGTATTTTTTTTGTACAATGTGTCCATTTTTATAATAAGGTCCCTGCAGAAATTCAAATACTTTCTTATCAAAAATTCAAGTTGCTTGTAAAGCAGAAACGGCAAGATAAGGCCTACTATACAATTAAGGATTATAACAATGATAATAAGGTCTGGGATTTTATTTTGATTGATTATAATATATTTTTTGCAGTATTTGTTTATCTTGACGTGTCCAAATTAATGTAAAATATTTTCATGGAATAAAATATTTTTCATTGAGTTTGGTAAGCACCGCTGGTTGCTGCCTATTATTTTAATTTATTATAATTGCTAGTTATTGTATTTAGAAAAACAGTAGGTTATGTATTGGTAAGATATCGTAGGTTCTCGAAGGTTTTCGTAGATTTCTCGGAGGTTTTTATAGAGTTACCGAACGTTCTCGTAGAATTCCCGAAGATTGACAGATTTAAGAGATTTACTTACGTTTTTTGGATTATTTGTCGTTTAGTCGATTACAATTCCAATTTTCCTCGTGAAGTTGAACAAATAAGTTCTGTTGGTGCTGTATCACGATCTCATGGAGAAGGTGGTTCATTTTCCGCCGATACGGTCATTTGTTATCCATGCGGCGGCTGGCCGAAACTATAACGTTTCAGCGTCCGTACTATTGGTCTCTGTGAGACGCACGTCCCTATCTATAATTCTGAAACAATATTTATCACGCAGTGTCAAACGGCTCGATCAAATGGCTCGATCACTCTTGACCGGACATCATTTACTACTTAGTGACTATCTAGAGTTTCAGTATCCCTTAAGATACACGTCACATATTGTGTCGCTTTACAACGCCTTTAATGACTACAGTCAATACCCCTGGTGTGTTAGGTAGCTGACACTTAGCTCATAGTACAATGGAACTTTTGTCCTTAGCCCGACCTAAGTGATCGAACCAGTCTAGTACAGTTACTTCGTCGTTGGAATTAAACATAGCAACATAGTGTCATTAGGTTGTTTAAAAACTGTGAGGTCAGCATTGCTGCCGTAGTCTTCGTGATGGTTGTTCATAATTAAGATTTCGAAATAAAACTTCACAAATAATTAAAGCTTCGTTTATTCAACGAACAGAGCAACAGTGTCCGTATAGTGATCCGCACAGTACGACGACACCAAGATAATGCTCAGGCTGTCGACCTCCCGTATTTATACTAAGATGACGACTGACATAAACAAGTCTATAAACAGTCAATTCTAGTAGTTAAATATAACTGTTTTTCTTTCACAGTTTACACGTCGTCATGATTATTACAACTTACTTCAAGGCTTTTATTAGACTAGTTTACTGAGGAGGAGTATTTTTGACTAATAAGATAAACATAAAAAAAATGTGCTCTATTATAAAAACTACGCATTACAGAATGACAAAATAATCTTTGAATCAGCTGACGAGTAAAAAGTGTTAAATAATCAACACAGCTTCTATTTATTTTTTATTATTCAGATTTTACCATATTTCATAAACTATAAAATAAAAGTTCCTTTTAATTAAAACATAGGAGATATTAGATATTAGAAAAATATATGACATTAAAATTTAAGTTTTGTGGCAGACTATCACGCAAATTCTAATCGAGGTTGATTATTCTGGAGACACATTTGCCTTAAAATAATTCAAAATAAATTCATTTCGATGTTGGCTTTAACAATACTTAACCCAAGTTCATTTTACTTTATTTTTTACTCACCAGTTGTACTTATTCATGAGTCACATAAGAGTAGAATTAGAATAAAAACACGATTTCTACTATAGCAACACAACACAAAAAATACGAAGTATTAGTAAACTAGCACTTTTTACTTATTTTTTTCTCGTGTAACAAAAAAAGTTGTTAAATTTTCAGTTTATAATGGAAGAATATTCGCTATATATGTTAAGAACAAACATTTATCCCCTTTTTGATTTTTTATATATGAAAGTCATTTTAATTTGACCGTGAATTCTGAAAGTAGGTACAAAATGGTAATTTTAAGTGTATTAACACCAACCCTGAGATAGTGTTAAATATTTTAGAAATACTCTAAGCTAAAAACTAAAAAAAAGTGAGGTTGTTTTATGTGTAAAACATAGTGGTTATATGTCGACAGAAACATTTTAATATCTTCTTTGAATATTTAAAAAATTTAATATTATAAATTCACAACTATAAATACTGCACAAAATAATAATAAATATAATGCTAGTATTGTAATCATATCATATTATCTGTAGTGGTAATATATCATCTAGCAGTGCGAGACATTTTAATAAAACTAATGCAGAACAGACTCCAGACAAGGGTCATGTCATGGATAAAAGTAATCATGTCTGCTCGCTCCAAGTCCGCAACGAGCCAAGTTCTCTGAGGCGTTTAGTGGATAGTTTCAATTTATTTAAATTTTTACATTATTATAAGGTTAAGTGACAATGTACAATATTAAGATTAAGCTTAATACCTAATCTATAATTATAATTATAATCTATAATATTATAATTATAACTATAATTATAATCTATAATTTGCTAAATACCTAATCTATAATTTCTGATACGATGGTGAAATAACGAGCAAAATATGGTCCAACAAAAAATTTAAGAACTGAAGTTTAAAAAAAGTTCTATCTCTAAAGCCATCAAATAAAAAAAAAACTATAAATATCGGAGAAATTACATCAATACTGTTTTACGGCTGCAAAATAAAACTTTACAACTAATTGTAGATTAGTTTATTCAAAAGGCTACGTTATAACTTTTAAAAGAGGTTCATACTGTTCGGCGACTAGAGAAAGATTTTTGTAAGGTAACACTATCTTATTATATTTGCTAAATCGCCTTCCCGTCATTCGAATCATTCAATAACATCAAGTTATCTTATAACAAATGCAAGACTTAATAATATATATAGAAGAGCCACTTATATATATTGCTTATTTGGATGTATATATATATATATATCCAATTTGGCAACCTTACCCCAGACTTAGGCTTTAATTAACAATTACAATATTTTCTTATTCAATTTTATTATCCTCTGAAGTAAGTAACTGGAACACGATTTTTTCATTCTGTCAACAAAGCTCAACTTTTCTTGTCAAGTATTTACATATAATTGCACACCTTCTGTAGTAAATTGCGTTTTTTAAAAAACTCTACCACGTTGGTGCTTTAATTCTTATCATCTTACAAACAAAGGTTGTTTTTCCAAGCTAAGAATAAGGAAAAACAATAGTTATTTAAAAATCATTAAATGAATTATTAATATTTTTATTATTTTAACTTTATTTTTTTTGTTTATATTTTAATTGTAATATAGGTAAGGTGACATTCAATCTTATAATGTACAGTGGAATTAGTTTAAACATATTTTTTGTATTTATACCCCAAGTACTAATTGTACATAGTAACGATGAAACACATCAACATCGTGAATTTGCCACAAAAAATAATTTACGTTGCATATAATTGAAATAATTTTAATTTTAATTAAAATAACCTAATAAGTTCTTGTATTTAAATAAAAATAATAGATCGTTGTGTAGTTAATGAATTAAAATATTATATATATCATAAATCTATATTTATATATTGTTACTAGGGGTCGCCCGCGACTCCGTCCGCGCGGTTTTTAGTGTTTCCTCAGCGCACGCGAGGAAAGCTCTCAAAAAAGAAATCTTTTCCCGTTTTTGCAGCATTTTTCATTGCTGCTCGACTTCTATAAGTCACAGCGAGATGATATATACCTATAGCCTTCCTCAATAAACGGACTATTCAACACAAAAAGAATTTTTCAATTCGGGGAAGTAGTTCCAGAGATTAGTGCGTTCAAACAAACAAACTCTTCAGCTTTATAATATTAGTATAGATTAAGTAACCGAGTTGCTCTTTCATTAGTCAATTAATTTCTATTTGAATGGAAAGATAATAGTATTTTAAACCATTATACTAATAGAAAAATAAATAAAAAATAAAAAAAAACCCCTAATACAAGAAGACCTCCGAAAAGAATAAAAATAATATTGTTATGTACTTATTAAAGTCGTTACATCGGAGTACCTTTGTAGGTAGGACGTTGACGATGGTGTCTATTTTATGAAGTTACGAGGGCTTAGACTATACGATTCGATATCTTTATTTCTTTATTTGCCCTGGTGGTTTTTTTAGGGGTCATTTTGTATCATCACATTTTGTATCTGGGATTTTTTAAATTTATTTTTTTCTGCTTTTTAAAGTTACGTTACTGGTTTCATTATTGTACTAAATAAACCTACGGAAACACAAATTTTCACTGGCTTAAGTTTTTCTATTAATATTGCATAACAACTTTTCACCCGCACCAATAAAACCTCAATATCTTGGAGACGACTGCTTTTAATTCGACCAAACATAGCTAAGAACCATCTTAACGAACCAGGCTTTCGATTGAAGAAAAGCGCAATCAGATTCGGCCATGCGTTTGCTCCTACAGGTCAGCTGCTACAGGTCAAACTTATAACAGCCCTCTTTTTGAGTCGGGGGTTAAAAATAGAGAATTTTGTGTTTTATATTATATGCATATTTGTTGTTTATACAAAAACCAAATTAAATTATATTTTGTTGTATGGTTAAATCCCTATTTCCTGGAACTGCGACCCTTTTGTAGCAAATCTTTACTCAGTGTTAACCTTCAAAGATTGAAATGTATTAAACAAAACTTCAAAAAGTCCAACATCTAGAAACTTACATATAAACCGCACTCTATGTAACTAAACTGCTTAAAGCCAAAAAAAATAATGTTTTCTTATGAATGATTTAAATTCATAAGAAAACTGCTATTTCACAAAAAACTTTATTAAACTAAAAACTAATTTAGTTCAGAGATGAAATAAAAAAAATAAAAAGAGCAATAATTGGAAGAAAGGTAAGTTCTGTGATATTTCTGAGATTAAATGTAATTTGTTTAATGTTGACAGAACCCTTCAAAAATTTTAAAATATATTTTTAAATGAAATTTTAATTACTTTTTTAATTACAAGTTAACCCATATGAAAGTTTGCAAGATTTTTCAAAACATTTCAATGAAGCAATTTTTTTAGTACAACGTACATAAACACCTTAATCTTCATATAATTACTCCCTACTCTAAATATACCTATTGTATGTAGGTACCCAAATTTTAATAGCTTTGGTAAACAAAATTTTACTGTTCTTAAATTTAACAGCTCCTAAAAGATATTAAAAAAAATAACCACTTATTAAAGTCGTGATATTTCAATGTTTGTTTCCTATAAGATAGTAGGTCAGCTATATATTTATCCCACTCTACAGGTTTTTTAATGTTTGTGTTTGGATTATCAGTACATCATCAGTATCTATTATTTTAAGTTATTAAAAACAAATATTACAACAATTTCGTTTCATTAGTTGTAGTGACTTTGGTAAATAATTAATTCTTAAAATTCCATAACTATTATCAACTTGTCCCGTCCCCGACGGAAAATTCAAGAATTAATCTTCTGTAAAATAAATTATGTGATATATTTAACTAATATAAGCTTTTCTAATATTAGATCTACAGGGATTTACCTAGACATTTTGGATAAAATTTAACGTTAGTCAGTAAAACAGTAGAAGTGAGTGAAAAACTCACTAATATTTAAATATTTCACCCGTATAACGTAGCTTTGTTACATGCTACCAATTTTTTGAAGTAAAATTCGATATTTTTTTGGCCATCGGACAAATACACATAAACAAAAAAACGAACACCAACTAATAACCTAAGTTTTATTCATTTTTAGATATAAATATTTATTTGTACTATAGGCAAAGGCTGTTGTGTGAATCTATAACATATGGTCAAGAGAATCGTTAAGTAGTAAATTCAAAGAAATTAAAATAATGACTGTATGAAATAACTAAATTTATAATAAAACATTTAACACCAAAACCGAGATAAACTTACTATGCCCGCCACGGAACTTAAAAGAAAAATAGGTAATTCCTTCAGGGCTTATTGTGTTTATACAAGTGTGTGTTTATTGTTAAGATTTATTTTTACCATAAACTACCCAATGAAGTATTAAATAAAAAAAAACTTCTGGATTTTTTTAGATTACATTTATAATTACCTAATGAGAGCGATAAAATTGTGGAATAGTATTCAATATGCAATGTCAAATACTAAAACACGTTGTCGCGTGTTATGCATAGAATTTGTATATTAACTCTATGGTGTTCTGGGCTTGTTTTCAAATGTCAAAATAACATGCTTTGAGCTTGCGCTTTTTTAATAATGTTAGTACGTTTTGGAACTTTTCTATTAAAATCAATTTATTAGGTATTCAATTTAACAAAGTTAAATTAAAGTTGTATCCGTTGCTTTCTAAAACTTTTCTGACGTGATTAAGTTCGTCATACACGTATTTAGGGTCGCAAAGTTGTAAAACTCTATTGATTAAGGTACGGGAGAACGCCGCGCTGGTGGGCTGGATGGTGGTGTGAGTGTGCATGTATGTAATGGTCTGTGTATGTAGGCTTTCTGTACACCTTAGTTACTAAACGGCATTGATTAGTTTTTTTACCATCACGTCTAGAAATGCTAAACTACCATCGTATTAGAGCTCTCTTAGCGCAAAGAATCGCCAACGACAGTCCTTCTATTCTTTAAAGCACTTTATGACACTGTTCACAAATACACTAAACTGTTTACCATTTAAACTCTTTACTATCACTGTTACACAACTTAGTCCCTCGATCTCACACTCAGCGGTTTATTATAACTGTTACACTTTTATCACAATAGCACCACCACACAACTTGTACTCCCAATTTCACAATGCCTTCTCTTAACCGAGCTGCGATTTATATACTTCTTATTCTTAGTGAAATCGATATCCAATATTTCATTTATTTTATCAATTAAACTTCTATACAGAGATTCAATTGTTTTAGTCAAAACCAAACTACTACATGTATAAAAGCTAACAATCGGATTGTTTTTCCACCGTGAACCTAACCTTTTTATGACAATTGTTAAGGTAATATTCTAAGCTCTGAAGTTGATCTTTAGGTACAATTGCGAAAACGTCGTCTACATACCGCCATTAGTATCGAGGTCTGAGAGGATGGTTAAATAAAAAGGTTTTAATTAATTATTAATTATTAATTAATTAATTAATTAAAAGATTTTCGAAAGAAATCTAATAGATGTCACCACCGTCCCGATAAAGACGATTACATATAGAATGCTTAATTCACCGAGACGGACGGAGATACGGTAGCGCAGTTGGTAGAGCGACGGGACGGTTTCCCAGTAGTCGCGGGTTCGAACCCCTGCCCGTATCGGTTTATTTTTCATTCTTTATTTCTATAAATTTAAATAAGCTTAACATGGCTATACATGTTTAAAGATATTTTCCAACATTAATTTCGGTAGTGGCATCTTTTCAATGTTTATCTACACTGCAAAGTTAGAAACATTGGTTAGGATTTTCGAAAGAAACCTAATAGATGTCACCACCGTCCCGATAAAGACGATTACATATAGAATGCTTAATTCACCGAGACGGACAGCGATACGGTAGCTCAGTTGGTAGAGCGACGGGACGGTTTCCCAGTAGTCGCGGGGTCGAATTCCTGCCCGTATCGGTTTATTTTTCATTTTTTATTTCTATAAATTTAAATAAGCTTAACATGGCTATACATGTTTAAAGATATTTTCCAACATATAACTTTCATGTTTTAAAATATAACGATTATTATTAATTATTATTGATATTACACTTTTTTCTAAAAATAAACAAGTATCGCACTAACGGTATTGTTTACACAAAAAAATTAAAAAAGTGATTTCAAAGTGAGCAATGTTAAGCGATTTGCTTATTTATATAACTGCTTATTTCGCTTAACTTATAATTCTAATAATCATGTATCATATTTATTATACTTAATCAAAAGCAAAAAAATATTTTTGTGTTTTTTTTTATAAAATATTATAGCAGTAATTTTACATAAAAAATATAAATGATAAAACGCGTCAAAATGAGCGGAGACATGTATGAATAAACCACAATAAAGATGTAGGAAGGACAATTTAATAAAGCGACTTGAGGTTACATTCTGTGATACACTGCCTTCCTTGTAAGGCAACATCTGGATGTAGACATAAGCATTTAAATAGCTTTTGTTTTTATAACATTAATGAAAAGATAGAAGTCTTGTTCATGTATGTTATAGTAAATGTGTATTTACGGTTTAAGTGAATCAAATTATTGTGGATAAATAACTTCTTTAGACGAAATACAATTTTTACAAATAAAAATCTGTTTGTACTGATAATTTTATTTTATAAATTGTCATTAGTGTGGAGAAAATGTCCTCGTAGATAATATTGATCATAGTATTATTTATTTTATATTTCCTTATATCACAGATACCTTCTTTCTACTACTTTCTACTACTTCTACATTCTTACCAGCGAGAAGGCCGTGCATTATATTGAGTTTCTGGCCAGCTCTTCTCAGCAGAACAGCATTCCGAGCTGGTGGTAGCTTACTCACAGACTGACTATACTGACCAATTTAATGTAATTGACGATTCAAAAATGCCTACTTGAATAAAGATATTTTGAAATTGAATTAGTATGTATTGCTCAATTATTCCTTATATAACTCTACTAAATAACCATAATCCCAAAACAGTATTCAGTTTGATGAAAGCCGTTTTAGGAATGTGTGAAGGCTTGTATTATACCGCACTCGGTAAATGGTTAGGAATTGGTCACTAAAGTGACACTATAGGATCAAAGCGACTAGATCCATCTTGGTCCAAAATATGTATTAACAAATTTATATTTCATACTATTCGATTTAACAGACATATGGATTGAACATTTCAAATTTTGTTAAAAGTTATCCAAATTGCGAAATAACAATCAATTTGTTCAATGTCTGGCCAAGACGGTGATTGACGGGGAATTTCCTGTCAGAAGCTCCTGTAACTTAAAGCAATTATTTTCATGAAACAGAATGAAGATACTGTAATACATGAAAATAATTAATTACCTAAGAACAGTCATTATTTTGAAGAAGAAGTGGATTAAAGCAAATGACAAGTCGGTTATTTAAATGTTGAGTTTACTCCTTTTTTTTTAATTTTAAATATAGAAGTTCTTAAAATTGTACTGTAGAAATACTTTCAAAAATAAAAATGTGTATAGCAATCTATACTCTGAAATCCTTTGCCAGCTAGTATTAAAAAATAGAACGAAAAGGACCTGAAGTAATAATAATAATAAAGATAAAATTACTCACGTAAAAAGTAGGTATAATACGACTCATTTTACAAGTTTATTCCATTCCATCCAGAAAATTTTCGCAATGCGAAGATAATCAAGGAGATTATGAAATTTGATTTGGATTAAGAGATACCAAAATAAACGATAGTTCTTACATATATACAAACACACTGACTAACAAATAAGATAACAAAATCCAGTATTCAGAATTATGAAAATATTGAAATATTTGAAATTGTTTTAAAAAGATAAATGAAGGACTACAATTCACTACTTGAGTATCTTTTTTTGAAACGAAACCCAACATGCATACAGATTGATTTACAGATCTAATAGAAATATATTTAAACAGTGAACCAGTGGTTATTTAAATTTTATAAGTTTCTTATTTTTTTCTGCTTTTTGAAGTTATGTTACTGTTTTTATATAAATATTATGAAAAATAAACCGATACGGGCAGGGATTCGAACCCGAGTTTACTGTAAAACCGTCCCGTCGCTCTACCAACTGAGCTACCGTGTCGCTGTCCGCCCCGGTGAATTAAGCATTCTCTATGTGATCGTCTTTATCGGGACTGTGGTTGACATCTAGTAGATATTTTTCATTCTATATTTATATAAATTTAAATAAGCTTAGCATGGCAAAGTGGATTTTTTATTCAACACATCCGTTTTTAACTATTAAGTCTACAGTCGCTTAATATTCTACTCTCGTACAAAAGAGCTTGTTAATTTCACGGTCTTTTGACACTAATTAAATAACGTTCGTAACATTTATAAAGGTCTAATATTTATTATTGTGCCTCTTACTTCGAATTAAGATTTAAGAATAAGGGTTATTAAGGGTTAGATTTTATACATAAGACAGTGTTGTTATAGTTTTATAAGTTCGATAAACCGAGAATAAAAATAATAAATTCCTAAATTTGCATGATTTAGTGTTTATTTGCACTTAACATTTAGTGTTTATTTCATTTAAATCGGTTAAGAAATAAAAAAGTTATGACAATTTATATCAATGACGTAATAGGTACCATTAAAATTTTATTCTATCTTTTTCTATACATATAATAAAATTGTCATTGATTCATTCATGCACATGGAATAAAAAAAATAAAACATCATAGGGAGGCTTTACAAGAGCAAGAGAACCCAAAACAATGGTTTTTCAGTTTGTCTGTTTGTCTGTATGTCTGTATGTCTGTATGTTTGTGCACGCTAATCTCAGAAACGGCTTAACCAATTTGAATGCGGTTTTCAGAAATATATAATGATAGTCTTCACTTAACATTTAGTGTTTATTTCATCTAAATCGGTTAAGAAATAAAAAAGTTATCACCATTTATGTCAATCATGTAATAGGTACCAAGCAAATCTTATTCTAAACATGTAAGAAATCTGTAGAGGAGTAGTCTTTGTACGTTGAATATATTAAAAAAAATAAAAAACAAAACGAAAAAAAAAATATTTTCATAAATTCATACAGCATATAACCTTTATATAAGCAAGAGAAAATCCGCGATGGTACATATTTATCTTTTAGGGGTAAACCACAAGAGCAAATTTTCATTCTTTATTTTTTACGAAAAATAATAGGTTATTTACGAAGCGATTTTAAAAAATACAGCTTTAATGCTTATCTAATTAAGTAACTTAAATACATTTTACATTTCATATGGAACAATATAGCCCTTTACAGCATGTAATTTAAATAAATATTTTCGAAGATATTACAGATCATCATCATCATACATATAATAAAATTGTCACTGATCCAATCATGTACATGGAATTAAAAAAAAAATCATAAGGGGCTTTATTAGAGCAAGAGAACCCAAAACAGTCGTTTTTCAGTTTGTCTATATGTCTGTATGTTTGTGCACGCTAATCTCAGAAACGGTTTAACCAATTTGAATGCGGTTTTCAGGAATTACGGGGCAGTTTTTAAATCAATATTTTTCAAATATTTGCAATATTAATTTAAACGATCCGTGGTCCGGTTGCGACGTCAAAGGACAAATAATAGAAATCAATCATTGTTACATACTACACATTTTTTATTATTTCACCTTCATTTAAGAGATACTTTTTAACTTGGTTATTTCCGGGGAATGATATTATAATACTCAATTTAAATTTACTAAACGAACTATAATGTTTCGGGTACTTAGTCGTTAATTTTACGATTACACTTACAATCAAATACTGAACTACGAAAAGATCTAAAGTTTTTAAAATCGTTTTTATTTCAAAAACTGAATGAAAAAAGTCTCTTATTAGGACGCCAATTTTTTCTGGGTTTTGTTATTTAACATATGGAATACCTAAAAATCATATATTTATAATAAAACAAAACTTGTAAATATAAAACCTTTATCAAAATTATTTCTTGAATTACTAATAAATTAATTAGAATAGCAATCGCAATAAACATAGACATAGACAGACGCCTAAATAAAATAAAAAACTTTGCATTTGAAGACAGTCAAATACCTCATTTATATAAGGGTCGTAGAATACCGCAAAATGTGAGGCAACCATTATACACAGCCGCCGCCATACTACTGAAGCGTTTCTCTTGTTATATTAAATGAATATTAAGACTTTACATTGTATTTTTTTTTTTTTTTTTTTTTATACAAAACTAGGTTAATGCTTGACTATATTCCACCTGATGGAAAGTGAAATGTAGTCTTAGGTGGTAAAGCGCATTAACCTAGCAGCCTATTCACTTTCCTCTTGAAGACACCCACATTATATTTTGCCGGAAATACCGACGCAGGCAGATTATTCCAGTCCTTCGCTGTACGCACTAAAAAAGATGAAGCATAGCGCTTCGTTCGGACAGGTGGAGTGTCCACAACGTAGGGATGGATACCCGCCGTGCGTCGGGACGTCCGGCAAAGGAACGGGGATGGGGGAATTAGGTCGTGCAATTCCTGCGCACACTCACCAAAATGTATCCTATAGAATACTGAGAGGCTAGCAATTCTACGCCTGTGTTCAAGGCTGTGGAGTTTGGCGTCAACCAATTTAGGGTCGCCAATAAGCCTCTTTGCTCGCCTCTCAATTGAGTCCAGAACCGCAAGATGAGTCTTTGCGGCACCAGCAAATATGTGGCCACAGTACTCTTCACACGACCGGATCTGTGCTTTGTATAATACAAGAAGCTGTCCCGGTGTAAAGTACTGTCGCACCTTCGCAAGTACGGCAAGCTTTCCTGCAGCTGCTCTTGCTCTGGACTCAATGTACCGACCAAAGTTGAGGTTCGAGGAGATCTCTAAGCCTAACAACTGAAGCCAGTCACTGTATTCCAAGGATACATTCTGGAAAGTAGGAGCCAAGGTGAAGGGGCTCCTTTTGGCGGTGAACAAACACATCTGCGTTTTGGTGGCGTTGAATTTGACAAGATTGGCATTGCCCCATGCGGAGACTGCCTGAAGTTTGTATATAATATTCGAGCAAATTTATTTTTCTTTGTCATCTTGAATCTTTCGTTAATGAATGATTTAGTGGGATAAGATTTGGGGATATGTGAGTCTATATAAACAAGGGAAAAACTGCAAAAAGAACCATGCATTATGTATTATTGGATATATTTTATCATTTTCTCTTCTTCTCTGTGTAATGTTAGTAAACATCAGTAGACTTTATTTCATGTTACTTATTTTAAGTGCTATTTGAGTGCGTGTAATATGTACGATAACTGAGGTACTAATGTACCTCATTAAGGTTCCAGTCTTAATGAAAACTGTAATATATAATGAAAATACTGAATGTAAATATTTCATGAGAAGAGGTGAGTTGTTTTAGCGGAATGAGATAATCTGTCAGATATTCGATTTATATATACATTTAGATAGTTGGTATATAATATACAGATGAATTCAATATCTTCTAGTAAACTTTAAAAATAAATAGATGCATAATATGGCATAATTAATAACACTCATGTAATGTTGTTAGTGGCATTTCTACAAAGTTTGAGCATGTTCAGATAGTTATTATTATGATTATTCTAGTGAATCTGTGAGCCTGCGTAGATTTCATGGTTTAGAAGTGACGGTTTTAATTTTAATTTAAAATAATTAAAATGTATATTTTTTTGTTATATTTTTAATGTGATTGAAATTAAAATAAAGCACTACATGTAGCTTTTCTGGTATACTTAAAAAAATCTAAATTTCTCGTAATGTTGAGTTACATCTTATTATAATTTTTATAATTATTATAAAAAAAAAAAAAATATTACATTTGAATTTGGAATCTGTTATTTTTATACGATGGTTCATTGTGTTTTCTCATTTTGGCGTATGGACATTGTACAATATTTAGCGATATTAAAATGGAGTGGGGTGATAAAGAGAATAGAATCGCTGTGATTGCATTACACAAAGTAGGTATGGAACCAAATTCATTTTTTAAGACTCTCCAGACTCTTGGTATTAGTCAAATGTTTGTGTACTAGGCTATTAATAGGTACAATGAGACTTCCTCTGTTTGTGAAAGAAAAAGATATGGCCGTCCACATAGTGTTCGAACGAAAAAGGTGGTCAAAGAAGTAAAGGAAAGAATTCGAAGAAATCCTGTCCGAAAGCAAAAGATTTTATCTCTGGAAAATTAGATATCACCTAGACCCATGTCGCGTATTTTAAGAGATGGCTTAGAACTTTCAGCCTATAAAAAACGCACTGGTAATTTCTTAACTGATAAATTAAAGATGAATAGGGTGGTAAAATCGAAACAAATACTAAAGCGGTACGCAAGGGGAGATCACAGGTAAGCTGGGAACCTTTGCTAATATCTTGTTTCTTTTTTGCTATTGTCTTGAAATACTTTTAAAATACGATCACCTTGATATTAACACGACGAGATCTTTTTGTACCTTCTTAATAAACAAGTATTAAGAAATATCTCTAATAGGTAATGAAAACGCGATGGTTTCAAGGAACAAATTGGTATGTGGAGTAAAACATTAGTTAAGCGATATAAGACTTGAACCGAATCACATTAGCTGTACCTGTTACTTCTACGAAAATCTTGCAGATAATACTGGGAATATTGTGATATTAATAAATATAATCTTTATAAAAATTAAATAAAAGCAATAAATCTCTTGTGAAATAAATTTAATAATATAGTTACTTAAATAATTTAGGGATATGCTCATAATGAGCCATTGCTCATGCAGAAAATCCCATTGGATTTTCTGGTATTAAACATTTATTCTTATTTCGATACATTTTAATATTAGTCATTAAAAACAGAAGTAAGGTGAAAAGCATTTCAGTCGTATAACCCTGCTTTGTTATACGATAGCAAAATTTTAGCACTAAAACTCGGTATTTGTTCTAGCCCGCGGACACATACATAAACAAGAATCACAAACAACTACTGAACCATAAAAATAAGTTACTTAATTTATTATTTAGATTTTGTTTTCATTTATATATTGTTAGAATAACTTCAATTAGTTAAATAATATTAAAATAAGATTACTGAATGATTTATCATCAGAATATCAATCGATCACTTGGGAATTATTTCCTTTTATCTGATATTTATTTAGAATGTAATATTTAAGAATTATTGTGTTCTTATTAGACTAGTCTTAAAACGTTTGGTATATTGTAAATGTCTTTTGATCTATTATTTATGGTATTTTTTCCTAAATAGTACGTTATCTCTGTCGATCTTAACATTAATAATATTCAAAGCACATTTTATATCTTTTGGTACGTTATATAACACAAACTTGATTTTATTATATATTCGCTAATCAATATTACATATAGCATAAACAAGCACTCTTTCCAGCTTATAATACATTCAAGATACGAAAGAAAGTATAAAGTTTTATAAATTAACGTACATTATAATAAATTATAAAAAAAACTGTAGAAATAAAAACATTTTTTTCTACAAAAGATTTTAACATTTAATCATACCCTTGTTATGTATATTAGATTAGAACAAAAAGCAGCATTTGAGACAAATTCAGTTTTATTTCTATATTCAGTATTATTTTTAATGATATAATATCGATAATCGATTATAAATATTTGTTATTGTTTTAATTATACTAATAAAAAATACCGCTGTCTATTAAAGAATATAAAACACATATTAAATCAAATACATTTTGACAAATCATTATTAAGAACCTTTCAAATTTAAAATAGAGTATGATGAGGAACTTATGATCAAAATACAACAATTAAATTAATATATTATTTTTAAACATACATTTTATTGGAGATAAAGAAAAACTTGGCATATTATTGAGAAAATAACTATGATAATTAAGTTACGACAATAATGCCAATAGTGCTTATTTTTGTAGCTATTAACTTGTATAAACTAGTTTAGTGTATTTAGTGTTAAGTGTACTATAGTGCTTATGATGCACTGGCAGAGTAGAAATTTAAAACTGTCAACAAGTCATTATTCAACTATAACTTGAAGTATACACTCTTAAGAACCATATTTTATTCTACCTACTTTGTAAATCAATGCTATGTCTAATATATTTATAATATGTGAAATATAAATGTTACTGTCTATAATTTTATTAAACATATTTAAAAATATCTTGTTAACATGTTCAAAATATGATGTCTATTAAAAAGTTTTACTCTACCATTTCTAATACAGCCATCTAAATACCCATAATCCTGGAAGAGTTTCCAGACTGATGTAAGTCGTTTGAGGTACGTGAGCTCTCACAGATGGGAAGTGCAGTGTAGCACTCGGCTGTACTCATTGCGACTTGACTCTTGAGACTCGGGCTTAAATTACCGATTCAATTGATGTGGGTATTAAAGTATTTTTATATATAGAATAGAAATTACATTTTTTTAAATTTATGTATTTTGAAACCGGAAAACGGGACCGCTGATTGCTGATCAGCTGTCTCGTTTTCCGGTTTGTCAAGTCATCTAAATTTCGAAAATATCAATATGAATAAGGAGTAGAGGAATTTTTCAACTAGAGTATTTAAAATATATATATATAAATTGGTAAATCACTAATTATTTGGTTTATTTAAAAATAAATCCAAATTAGGTGAGCTTTATCGTAGTAAAATGATTCATCAGTCAATATGAACTATTAATTATGGTGTAGTTGTAAATTAAATAATATAAAATAAATTGAGTTCTCATTTTACTGAAACTTCTTAGTATATTATTCCAATATCCATAAATTTTAGGGTTGAGTTCTGCTCGTGGCGTTAAAAATAAATAACCAATTTAGATTATTATTATATTTATAAAGTTTTTTATACCAATGATTGTTATTATAAAATAAACTTATAGTTTTTTTATACAATTATTAAAGTGTTAATAATATATAACAAAGCAATTTTAACAATTTTTCTCTTTAGAACCCAAATTGCATGTTAAGCAAATTTCAGAGGAAGTCGACAAATGCATTTCCTAACGCACTGAAGCGCGAAGGTCTTCCATTGTTATTTCTTACTTAGTAAGGCTGTATAAAGACAGAAATAATTTGACTTTTTTAAAGATTTGGCTAATTTCAATAACAATCATAAGAGGTTTGAGCGACCCCTTTTATTATTAACATAATAAAAAATTGTTTACAAGATAATACAAAAATAGAAATAATAATAGTATGTAACAATTTCAGCAGCCTCCCTGTTCCTGGTTGCGACCTGTTCAAGTTGAATTGAATTCAAAATGCTATGCACTTTTATTAAAATTACTTCGTGTGTAAGAGATTAAAATTCCGTTTAATATCATAAAGGAATCATAGCTAACCTGTTCATTATGAGTTTTTGTTATGATTAGTAAAAAGCCAACTGCCGATACTAAATTAGTTGATTTCAATCACTACAGCATAGAAAATATTTATTTCAACTATTTACCGCCTTTTTAGGGTCGGTACGTCCGGATAATTGCTTTTAAATAACAATCATTGAGAAAGATATATAAATTTGCACTTTTATATGTAACTACGAAAATGGTAAAACTTACATAATATATAAATATAATTATATTTATAATATAAAGCACTAATTTTATTGAAAGTTATAATGTAATAGTGTCTGCACAAATAAAATTTGCAATCATCTCCATCAAATTAAAATATTATTTTCAAGCTTTAAATGTTACTCTACTTTATAATAAAAGCCTTTTAAGCAAGACGTGAGATAGCTTAATACAGTTTGTAAAGTTTTAGAAAGTCATCTCTCTCCGCCTTAATGAAAGGATGGTATTATATAGCCATCCAAAATACCTTAATATACTCGAGGCGTCTAAGAGAAGTAGAAGTTATTATTAATTCTATTACATATTCTTAGTAATATTCAATTATAATAATTTAAATGGTAAATACATCGAAGTTTACATTTTTCGTAAGTTTCGAAATAGTATAGAACAGTAGCACCTTTTTTTTTTACCGTCAAGAATTCTCATGGATACCTCCTCCATCCAGGGGAGGATGGAGGTGGTTATGTGAGACTCCTACTCACTAAACCTGACGGTTTCCGCCGCCGTCATAATGGGATACCACGGGATCGTATTTCGCACTCACCGCGATGCCCCGACGTGATCCACGGAGAGGGCATCCCGCAACGAGGAGCACCCATCCCTTTTTCGCAGGCTTGAAAGATTGTGGAGGGATCCCCTTCCCCCACCCAAGTCTGCTGCCTCTGAAGGGGGCCGAGACCCCCTTCTGGTCGGACTCGGACAACAGTAGCACCTACACAACACCTACCCAACAAAACTAATTTATTCAATGTTATTACAACTTTATAGATACTTGGTTGAAAGGTTTTATAAACAATGTGAAATGGTAAATTTGTAATATCAAGCTCTAGAGCAAAATGCACCGCTCTATGGAAAACTAACAAAGGAAATACCGATGAGTCATTCATGTCCTTGGTTTGCGTTTAAGAATGTTTTAAGAAATTTTTGGTTTAAATTAAAGTTAAATATTATAAAGAAATTGTATTATACAGACATACATGTAAATCACGAGAAAATAAAAGAATAAAATCTCCGTTTTTAGAGATTTAAAGTTTGCGTCCAGCCAGTGTTGATGAATTTTCAATGTGTTAAAAATACATACACGACTCTTTTTATAAAAACATAAAAAATCCATTCTACTTATATAAAACGAAATCATAAATAATATTATATTCCTTGCAAAGGTCGGTTCTTATAAACTAATAATGTCCTTTTTTACTATATTTTATTTTACCGTTAAAGTAAAATATATTAATAAATAAATGCTTTTACATAATATAACATTATTAAATTTTTACATATTCTTATAATTATTTATATTAGTGACATATTTTACTTAAAAATTAACTTTCCTTAATAAAAAGAACAATCAATAATTAACTCATCGCTGTATAATTTCACATATTATTTTTTTTTTATTCATCCTTTATTTTATTTTTTTATTTTTTTACTCTTTGTAGTTCATATAAAACTAATTAGATGTCTTTAGAAATTAGAAAGTAATATCTTGGAAAATACAGATAAAATTTGAGTACATAAAACTTTAATAGGATATATTGATATACGAAAAAGACCCACAACTCAAATGTTTTCAGAATGATTGTCGTCCCTTGGAACGATTGTACAATTTTCTTCTATTATATGTTTTTGATTACAAAAAACCTATAATAAAATAAAACATATAAAAACAAGTAAATCTGTAATAAAGACATATAGCACAAACCATCTGTTGCATTATCGTAAAAATGTAGCCCGTTTACAAGTGCAGAAAATAAAATAATGAAGTACAATTTTTAAGTAGACATAAAAATCTACCGGAAAAAAATCACTTTTATGTAGTTGGCGTTATTTAGAAATAAGGAATAATTCAATATCTTTTACAGGTTTTTTTTAGGTGGTGAAATCCAATCGAATAATAAGCCGCCCCGGTGGAGATGACCTGGTTATGCCGTATTCTAACTGGCTAAAACCCCACGGTGCCTTCTCTTCGCCCTATGCCTGGGCCGCGGGAACATCCAACTGGCAATCTGACCTGGTGACGATGCGATCTCATCAGACCCCTTCTCGGTTGAAATGGAGAACAGCACAAAACTAGGTAGATAAATCGTTTTAAAACGAATGCTTGGTTACCTTGGTTACATAAATAAATACTGAGTCAACCAAGAGAGACGACGACAGAGACGAAACTTCTTAGCATTCCATGGATTCACCGAGCGGGTGCCGGGCCCATCGCGTTGCAAGGAGAAGAGTGCAAGCAGTGCCTAGGACTTGCGACCCGGGAGTAGGTTTAAGGGGCCCCTTTATTATGCGCAAAAACGCTCACCTTCACCCTCCACACTCCTCTCCCTACCTAACCAAATTTGGAAAGAACCTACTAACGCCTTTGAAATACGTTCTAGAAATGAACGGATGCTTATTCTAGAAAGGCCAAGGTATTTAAGTAGGCTATAGAGAGATTTTGCTGTTATTCCTCTCGCTCCCACTTCCACCGCGTACAAACTAACTATAAATTTATTCCAGATCAGTAAAAGTGAATAAGGCTTCACTTTGGATTTTTTGGAGGAGCCTTCTTTTACGTATTCTACAGATCGTTTGGTGGTTGTTATACCCTTCCGCGCTCTTGCTACTGAAAGACTAACCGCTTCCCGTATAATTTCTAATACCTTATCGTGGCGACGCGAATATTGACCTTTATCTAGAAGTACCCTAAACCCTACTAATAGGTGTTTCGCGGTTCCTACTGCCTCCCCACAGATGTTGCAAGACTTTTCGGTTTCTTTGCCCTATCTTACTAAATTACTTTGATCTGGGAGAGTCATTTGGAATGCATTAAGATAGAATTTTAATAATGCTGGGGACCAACACCCATTCGTTTTGAATTTCTAGGCTCATCGCGTGGAGTCGGTAATTATCGTTTTCGTCTTGTCGAATAAAAGATTTTGTTATGTCTATGTCTTGAACTTTCCTACTTGATCCTAGCCCTACTTTATTTGTTTGAGCACCTATCATAATTTTTTTATGGAATTGAAGTCGTGACTCGAGCTCTGAGGCAACTTTGTCTTTTGGGAGAGAAGTTACAGTATCATCTTTAGATTTTCCGATGATATGTCTTTTGGTAACTCTTAGGTGTTTGTAGAGCTCCGATGGTTTCTTTAATTTTAATCCAAAGTTGTTTCGGTCTCTAAATAAAGTTGAAGAGTCCGCTGAGTGCGTTAACCCGAGCCATAACTTCAATGTCTTTATGACGCTTGCATCTAACTTTGACAAAAGGGTTTTATTAATATCATAAACGAGGAAAGGCCAATTTAGACGTGATATTAAAAAATTATCGTAAATCCTAGCTTTTTTGACGTTACTTATTGGCTGGTTGTCTACATTTTTGAGATCATTTAAAAAGCTATCGACTATTACATCCAACGATGGAGTACGGCCTTGGTAATCGATTTTTTACCTAAAAATTTAAACGGAGCTGCTTCCGTAACCGTACTAACGCGCTGACCGCCTATTATAAGACCCGGATCGTAAGAGGTATATTTGGTATTCCGTCTACCCAGACACAGACTAAAACATTTACTTGGTTTTGTCCTCAATCCGCCCGTCCACGTACAGAAATCCTCAACTACATTTAAAAGTACCTGACATTGTTTCGGATTACGTGTCAGTATCGCGAGATCATCTGCAAAAGCTAGTATGGATTCTGTGTATTTGTTGTTGAACTTAAACCGATAACCCCACTCTTTTTATTTCTAATTAATTTGTCTATTAAAATATTAATAACTATATTAAATATAATAGGAGAAATACAACAGCCCTGAAATAAACCAACGTTATAATTAAGTGGTTTTGAATGGTTTTCATTAAAAATTATAGAGAATTTTAATTTTGAATAATATGATGCAATAATGTCGCGAACTACTGTAGGAAAGTTATACCATTTAAGCGCGAACATCATCAGTTCATTTCGTACCGACCCAAAGGCGTTCTCTAAGTCTATCCAACAAACCGAAATTTGTCTCTCGCTCGTTCTAGCATCTTTAAGACTTTCCGATATTAACGTATTATGTTCCAGGCATCCAGAAATTCCGGGCAAAAACCCTTTCTGGTGATTAGGCCTGAAATATTTATTGTTAATCATGAAATGCGTCATTTTAGTTTGTAAAATAGAGAAAAATACTTTGAAAATTGTATTTGTTAGGGCTATCGGTCTAGTATCCTTAGGATTATTGACATTGTCGTTTTTCGGAATGAGGACAAAAAGGACATTTCCGAATGATACCGGTATTTGCTTTCTTGACCAGATTTTACCGAATATATTTAAAATATGTTTATGGAGCGACGGAATTTTTTTGTAAACTATATAAGGGTTACCATCCGGACCTGGTGCTGACTTAGATGATTTCATTTTAATTATTTTATTGATTTTCTCGAAAGTTGGTGGGTTGCCATGAAAATCTTCATTAGGAGTCTCAGGTTTGTTCTCGTTTGGATCCCCATAAAGTCTTTGGTTTTCTGGCACCTTGTATGTGCTTTTATAATGATCAAAAATTTGCTCGTTGGTCAAGAGAAGCTTACCTTTTTAATCTTTTAAAATGTTTTTTAAGTATTTAAAAGGATTTTTATCAAAAGTCTACTTCATTTTTGGCCCGATCAAAGCTATCACGATTTTTTGTTATTTAATTTGTTATGCCTTGAATAAGTTTAAGAAATGATCGCAATGCCCTAGACAGTTGATGACTAAGTTGATTATCGCCTAAGGCTTTGGCTATACGAAGTTTCTTTATAAGGTCTTTTTTTTTTTCCTCCTCAAAATTCCTCCTATTTCTTTTCCTACATCTGATTGTTATTTAACTTCCTCAAACATTTAAATAAAAAGCATTTATGTATATTCGTAGCGGTTGGCTACAACTTAAATTCTATAAATGAGCATAACAGTATAGCAGTAACCTCGTGCATTCGAATAATACTGCGCTTACACAGAATAATATATTTATATAATTATTTATCTAAAACTTTGATTGCGTAGACCATCAAACATTACTATGCAAACTTAACCACTTTGGTGTGCATAGTACTGCGCTTGATCTTATTGCCTCTTATCTGAATCAAAGAGTTCCGACGGCTGATTTAAATGATTGTTAATTAGCTGGCTTTTGCTTAAAGATGGGTGTTTCATAAGGATACATTTTTTACCCCTTTTTATTTTTTACTCTATGTTAATGATTTGCCGTCTTTCAGGACTGTGTGACATTGTACTTTTTGATGATGGTGCCTCGCTTATTTTAAAGTTGAGCGTAATGAGGCTTATTATGATAAAGTAAACAGTGCTCTGTCACGTTTTCTTCATTGGTTTGAAATTTATAATTTGGTTTTAAATACTAAAAAAAAATAATGCATGGAATTTACACTTCCTAATGTTAAAAGTCAAAAACGTAGTTAGCTCCTTAACAATGAAGTTAAGAACAACAAGTAAATTTGTAATATACACATGTAACATAAAACATCGTTTAGACATAACTTTATATAAAAAGCTTTTGGTGGAATCTCATCTCTCTAAACTCTCAGGAAAGCTCAGCTCAGCCGTCTTTATTTATTTGTTGTTTTGTTTATAAATCAGAAGAGTAAGATCATTAACTGACGTTAATATGGCTTGACTCATTTATTTTAGTTATTTTCATAGTATTTTGTTTTACAGCATTTTACTATGGAGCAGTGCTGCCGAATTTAACTCTTTATTTGTTTTACAAAAAGAGCTATACGGGCTATTTGTAACTTAAAAGCTTGAGATTCCCTAAGAGATGTTGTTAAAGAAATCGATATTCTAAAGGTTGCTTTTCAATACATTTTTAATAACATAATATATATACGCCAAAATTTAAATACTTATATTAAAACAAATTTACAAATATTAAAAACATGATATTACATTAAAACATTTATATGCATTATATTATTATTAATTTTCAAAATGTTTCTTAAATATAAAAAGTAATAATAAAGTTGCTATTCATCGATTTTTAAATGCCAATATGTGCTAGCGTAGGATGTAAAAAAAATGAAGACGGATGAACCAGAACAACAAATATGGTTTTCTTTCCTTAGGACCAGTACTTGTTGTTAAAATGAATATCCTATTACTATCTCTTTCTTTACTCCTGATAACATGAGTGTAAATTTTGCGACCATCGCGTTGGTGTAAAAGCTTAACAAGCACATTAACAAAGCAACCTCACATTCGCGTAACAAAGGAATGTATAATTTGTGTTATCAAACTCAGTTTACTACGCATTATGTGAAATTTATGTTGTCATTTTTATTTCAAACAAATTAATTTGCACCACAGAATATTAATTCTTAAAAATAATAAAGAAATATTATTTTTTTTTTTCAAGATTGTTTACAATGACAATTGATAATTTTTGTACTCAGAGGGAAAAAATATTCTTTTTCAAAATTGTGTGCTATTCATAGTAAACAATAAAAAAAATAATACAATCTTGTAATACAAATTATAATTTAGTCAAATGAACCCAGGCCGACTAAAATTTTAATTTGTCAAAATGTAATCCTATTACTAATTTTTATAATAAGTAAAGTTTGTGAGGATGTTTGTTTCTTACTTTTTTACAAAGAACTTGCCGTTACGAATTTAGATTACTAATATATAGCTTTCTGTTTAAAAGCACAAAGTTTTGTTTATGGTGAAGCAATTCTTAGATATTTTAAACTAGATATAATAGGCTCAAATGAAATAATTACTCTACTTTATCTGATTTTTAGTTATAAAAATATTTTTATTCTTTATTTTATATTTTAAAAATAAAGAAACCATAAATCCTTAGGCATATATTTCGCAAAATCCTGTCTATATTCGATATATTACGCAAAAATTAACCTCTACTTATTATTTCAGTTGTTTTAAATCTTTCTGTCTTTCTTCTGTTATTTCGCTTTTATTTACACATGTTTCTTTCTATACATGGCACCTACAATTGTTTTGTAAGTCTGCCAAATCGCTTTGAGAGCCACTCACACGAGCGACGACAGACAGATTTTCTAAGTGCTGTATAATCCTTAGCATAGGTTGCTCACTCGAACTACATCTTCAGAGGATTAGCTGTTTTGTGATATATATATGTGACATTATAATTAATAACGAGATAAACTAATACTTTTGAAATAAATGACTATTACGTCACGTTAATATCATTAACCCTTTAAATTTATTGTTATAATTTTACATACATTGCAAATATTCAGATTCAAAAATAAGTGAACACAAAATCCAGTACATAAATCATTAAATCTTATTAATATTAAATTGAGTTGTTTAGTAAAATAACGTATATTCTTCGGCAATATATATATTATACATCGTCTGAATAAACACATCATGACAAACAGTAACCTGTCTGTACAGGCAACTTTGTAAGCAATTCACACTATTGTTAAACATGGTATGACCATCATACATACATACGCATTCACATTAATTCATTTATGTTTCGCATAAAACTTTTTTATAAATTAGAAGACTGATTTACACCAATAATTTGATATACCCTCGCTATCCATTATTACATGTTAAATACCTTTTAAACATACTTTTAGCGTCACTTGTATGTAAGTTTGTATATATGCGAATCGTCGGAGGGGAAATTAACTAAGATAGCGTTTAAAACACATTCTAATACGATTCGAAGCTCTCATCTATAACGTATCGTATCGTAAGATACCAATCTATGATAGGTAGGTACTATGTTCAGTCATCAGAACTCAAAAACTTAATAAATATAGTAGTTTACATGAAATACTTTGACAAATAGGCTTAATATTATGAAATAGCTGTGACATTTAACATATAGTGTCAGCAATAAATTTACAGGTACTCAAGCTCGTTGCGCGGATCATGATGGATCATCGTATCATTGAAAACTGAGCCGCTTATGGAAGCGATCAAGATTGATAGTTTCACAGTCGATTGTTCATGGATTAGGGCCAAATCATTTGTTACGTATTATACAAATAATATGTCGAGAAGTTATTGCTAGAGACGGTTTCCCAGAGGATTCGAATCTCTGCCCGTATCAGTTTATTTTTCATTCTATATTTATATAAATTTAAATAAGCTTAACATGGGGCTATACATGTTTATAGATATTTTCAAAAACTTTAAAATTTATTTTATTGTAGGGTCTAATAATACGACTAGCTCCTCATAATGTTGCTCGACGAAACTTTCAAGATTGATATGTTATTACCTTTTAATAACCTGTAAAACGCAGTACTTTTTAATGTATGAAACTTGGTACTACAAATACATTTGTCGTTATTTATATGTAATATTTATATTAAGAGAAGTATTAGCATAATATGAGTTCTATGACTTAATGAATATAGTAAGAAACGTTTCATTTTTGCAATGTCTATCCCATGTTGGGTGCCATTAAATACTTTGACTTTATTAGTTTTACTTTAAAATGTTATATACTTTCTTGCAAATTATAAAAGACTAATAATCACAGACATACAAATTATATTATTATTGGTTGAAATTTCGAAATAATCTTATGAAGGTACAGTGTCATCTATAATGCTGATATTATAATTAGCAATGATAATAACTAATAGAAACAAAAAAAATCTGAATAACCGTAATACTAAATAAAGATATTACTAAATAAATTTTACATTGTAAAATTTACCTCATTAAATAATTTATCAAGTTTATAAAAAAGAACGATCTAATGAAAATAATCCAACTATTAGAACTTTAGAATAGTAAATTTATTTTTTAATATTATATTTAAGATACTAATAGACATTACACACTAACTGACTGGTCTATCAAAGCAAAAAAGAGTCTGCTGGTTATAAAACTGGAAACTGAATATCGGTTATTCCCTATGAATCACATAGGGTTGATTTAATTTAATTTCCTCTTTAAAAGTATTTAAATAGGTATACAGGTTCATATAAAAAAGTCATTATTAAGTAAGATGTTTTTGAATGAATTAATTAGAAAACTAGTTTGAGATGTAAATTGTGTTATGTGTTGTGTGAGTTTGGAAATTTGTAAATACTATTAAAAAATGACCTTAATTTTGTAAAAAGATTTCGTTCCTGTTTTCAAAATTATAATGACTAACGCATACATGTATACGATGTATTTATACTCAATGTAAGCGATGATTGTTTACATATAAGTTGCAAATTAGTTAAGTTTAAATTATTAGACTATATTGCAATCTACTGTTCGTTTCAGTTTCTATATATAGTATTGCTTGACTCTACTATAGCTCAGAATCTTTTACAAACTACTTTTATCTTATGGCAAACTTTAGGAATCACGTGTTCAGTTGTAATGGTCAAAGCACCCGATGGACAGAGTGCACAGCGGCATGAGACACTGATGATTATATAATCTATGAGACATTTATAATAATGAAACATCATCATGATCATCATGATCATGATCTTATGAGTTATCTTATGAGAAACATCATTATGATCATCATGATCATGATCTTATGAGTTAAAGATTCTGGAATATATTTATTCTATTTAATCAAATAAATATTTAAATTTCTACAAAATATTATCCATTAAAACATAAAAGACTAATTAATCATTATTATTCTATTAAAACAACATCACAGCTGCACGAATATAAATATAAATAGTTTACGCTACGAGACATATGAAGAAAGCAAATAATATAAAAACATATATTCTATACCATACCATACCATACCATACCATACCATACCATACCAAGTTTGTAAAGCAAATAACGCTTTACGCTACATTAATCCAGGAAGTGCATTTAATGACCTCATACGATGATAGATATTCTCTAAATATTTACAGGTTATACCTCGCTTAGGTAGATTCAAAATATCTATTAATCATATGTGTAATATAAATATATATTTTTTAATTAATTTGCCACGTTTTTTACAATCTTGTCGGCTTAAGGTCTCTCAAATGTCTTAAATCGTGCTGGAGTCTACACACCGGCAGTCATAACGGGTCGAATAAACCTGTATAGGAAATAGTTAAACATAACGCAATTTAACACGTTCACTGCGACATCATAATTAAAAAACTTTCAGCTGGTGCGTTAGGGATCTAAAAGATCTCGAAACTAGTTTATCCCCGGGTGCGTTGGGGACCTAATCAGTCCCCTAAAAGTACAATTCTGAAAATAATTTATATTTTCAACAAAAACAATGACATATACTTAAAAATTTCATGGGTCAAAGATAGTCTACTGTTCTATATTTTGCTAGGTTCGCACGCAGTTATGACATAAGAATAAGCCACAAATCCAAATCAAAAATTAGACATCGATTGTATCTCGTTCCGCAACCAAAGATAGAGCAATTTGTGAAGTGACTAGTGATGGGAATTAAATAAAATGTCATTTGTCGATAGAAAAAGTTTTTTTACGAATTAATTATTTATTGTAAACTATAAAAAATGTTTATCATTAAAACATGGTAAGCACATTGAATTTTCACATTGTGCGCAAATCGTAATGATTTGCGCACAATAAAAATTTGATCATAAAAATCGATTGACTTTTTTACACTTTTTCGTTTTAAGGTAACTCATTGTTTATCAAAACAAAACAATTAGAAAATATAAACACGTTGATTTATTTACGCGAAGTTATTTTCAAAGCGTGCACGCGTCCCCTCACATCGATACTTGAACAACACTAAAACGAGACACGCAGCGCCCGCGCCGCCCCCCCACCCGCTCTTGCGTCTACGAGGCCTATAATTCCACGAGTATTAAAATATCCCCTAACGCAAGTAATGAAAAAATTATAGTACTGTGCGTTAGGGACCTAATCCATCCCTAATTTTTTTTATTATGTCTATAAACTCACCTTCAAGTAGGATACAAATGTGTATATTTGTCTTGCTCATACATAAAGAACTTTGCAAGTTACAGCCCCCCGCAAGGAGTGAAACAACAGCATTTCAGTCCCCGCACAATACGAAAGTCCCGCAAGACATCTTATAGACCTCGTAACGCAGTGAACGTGTTAACTATCATTATGGATTACTTATATATTTTATGTATTTTAAAATAAGCAGATCCTATTACAACATGATATTGTAGAAGATAATTCAGATCAACTATTGAAGATTTGTATATAAGACAGCGCGGGTAGATTCTCGGGCTCACTTATTGCGTGACGCTCGATTCGTGCGGTTGGTGTTTTTTTTTGAGCATCTCGTGTTTAGTGATAACGTTGTGTTGTTATTTTGTAAATTCCTTTTCCTTATTATTAGTTTGAAAGTATTATAGTTGTTTTCCAATCTAAAGTAATTTTAATTTGCTGTTTTGTAAAATTTTAAATAATAACCATTACAGGTTATTTTGTGATTATTTTTTTTAAGTGAAATTAATTGAGGTTTACTAGATCAGAAGTGGGATAGGATTATCGTGATCTTATCCTGCTCGTCCGTTCTGATTGTGTTTACGTTAAAATTTTACGGTTTCTTTTTGTTAACTGTCAATTGGTGATTTTTATTTTTATTTTTATTCAGTGTCCGATATACCCACATTGTGTGTAATGTCTGATCGTAATTATCATAAACGGGAAAGTCGCAGGAGTACCGACGTAGTAGACATCGCGATCGTTCTCCAAACGGTCAATTGAGGCGCGATATGGAAACAATGTTAGAACGTCTCCGATCTATTGAGAATCAGGTAGCTACGCGAAACACGAACTACGCGAACCCGTGCTCTTACCAGTACCACGTCATGACCCGATTGAACGCGGCGCGACCTCCTTAGTTGAAGGATTTGCGATGTCCACGCATAGGGATCAACGGTCTATGACTCCGTCGATCCCTCTGCCTTCGCGGGGTGCCCCGGAAGCACCGTCTGTACCGGACTTAGACTCGGAGCGTAATACCACTCAAATAAGTGTTCCGTCGACATTTACTGACCGTATTGTAGATGCCATCCGCGCTATAAATACCACTAGTTCTTTAGATACAAACTGTTACATTTCTAATTTTGATCCAAATTTACAGAATATCGATGATTGGTGCGAGGAGGTGGAACGTGCCAAATCACTGAATAACTGGAACGATTACGAATGTCTTTTACGAATCGGTAACTGTCTTAAAGGGGATGCCAAGTCGTGGTTAAGTGAGTGGGTGACCGCCGAACGTAGTTGGTCCAATTTTAAGAAGGAGTTTAAACCTTTATGTCCAAAAGTTCCTGATGTCGCCAGTATTTTGTTTGATGTAATGAGCACTAATTCGGATAATTACGTTTACGATAATTACATAAAAAGAAAAAGACATTTTGAATCGGGTAAGTGTTTTTCGTGTGGGCAGCCAGGGCATACTCAGGCTGTATGTAAGAAGTTTAAGTCGAATTCAAATGAGCGCCCTCTAAACCAAGATAATTTTATCTCTAAGCCCGTTTTTGTTCCTACAAAACCCGATACATGTACGTTTTGCAAAAAATCTGGACATAAAACTGAGAATTGTTTTGCTAAGTTAAAATCGGAATCACGTAATAAAAATAATGTCAATTTTTGCCAATAACAGGAAGTTACCTACAATAGTGATGTGATCGTTCCTGTTATTCAAGGCGTACCTGTCGTTGTTTTGATAGATAGTTGTTCAACGCTATCATTAATCTCGTCTCACTTATTAAAACATTTTAGTTGCGCGCATAAGCCTACATTTCGTATACTCAAGGGTTTAGGTAGCCAGGAGATTGAAAGTAATGTAGTAAGGAGATTGAAAGCAAATATTGACTAAGAATTTAAATGTAAATAGGGTCATGACCGTTCAGTCTCATGTATCTATCCCTGTAAACACGCCTCTTGTTGGTAATGAGCTTCAACGGTTGTTGATAATAGTAGAGAAATTTAATAAGTTTTTAATATCTGGCACTGCTACGTCAACGGTAAATACTGGTAGTATGACCATTCGGTTGAAGAGTGATATTCCTATTAGTTATCGCCCATATCGTTTGTCTTATGCTGAGACACTTCGCGTTCGCGATATTGTTAAAGACTTGTTGAAAACTGGGATTATACAAGAGTCTGAGTCTGACTATGCCAGTCCTATTCTTCTAGTGAAGAAAAAGGATGGCTCGGATCGCATGTGTGTTGATTTTAGGAAGTTAAATGATGTGACAATTAAAGATCGTTTTCCCTTACCTCGGATAGATGATCATATTGATCGACTGGGACGTAATAGATACTTTACTTCTTTAGATGTGGCGACAGAGTTTCACCAGATACCTTTGCAAAAATCTTCAGTACCCTTTACTGGCTTTGTCACACCCGAAGGCCATTATGAGTATTTGAAAATGCCGTATGGTTTGGCTAATGCTCCTGTGGTGTATCAGCGGATAATTTCAAAAACATTAAGATCATTCATAGAATCTGGTGATATCCTGGTATACATTGATGATATTTGAATTATGAGCGCGTCAATAGACAGCGGATTGAGCCTTTTGCATAAGGTACTTGACACGCTAACAAATGCAGGTTTCTCCATCAACTTAAAGAAATGTTCTTTTCTTTCCAGTTCAATAGAATATTTAGGTCGCAGTATTAGTGAAGGACAGGTAAGGCCGAGCAGTGAAAAGGTAAAAGCTTTAACAGGGGCTGAAGACTCCAAAAATGTTAAACAGGTTCGCCAGTTCATGGGCTTAGCCAGCTATTTTCGGCGATACATACCGAACTTTGCTCAAAAAACTGCTTGTATTACTGCATTGACACGTAAAGGTGTCCCATTTAGGTGGAGACCAGAACAGCAGACTGCTTGTGAGGTAATTATTCAATGTTTAACCAGTGAACCGGTGCTTGCTGTTTATGACCCATCTTTGCCAATCGAAGTACACACAGATGCCAGTTCTATTGGCTATGGTGGTATTTTTTTACAGTTACACGAAGGAGGTCATAAGCGAGTAGTTGCTTACTTCAGTAAGTTAACGCAGGGTGCTGAAGGTAAGTACCATTCCTACGAATTGGAAACTCTGGCGGTTGTTAAAGTGCTACAGCACTTTCGTCATTATCTTGTAGGTGTACACTTCATCGTAGTCACCGATTGCAATGCACTCAAATTAACCCAACGAAAGAAAGATTTACTTCCTAGGGTGGCTCGGTGGTGGATATACCTGCAGGATTTTGACTTTGAGCTGGACTATCGGAAGTAAGACTGATTATTTGAGTCGAAATCCGGTCAATGTGTGTTCGGTTCGGAAGCCTCTGAATTGGGCACAGATTGCTCAGGGTTCAGACTAAGAAACTCGAACCCTCATTCAGAAACTGAATGACGGTCAGTTGGACGCCAGTCCTTATATTGTGAAAAATGACATCCTTTATTACAAGTATACACTTACTGGTGAGTCTCTCAGATACTTGTGTTATATACCTAAGGGGCACAGGTTAAGTTTACTTCGAGTGTTTCACGACGAACACGATCATCCTGGTGTGGACAAAACGATTGATTTGCTCTTAAAGCATTTTTGGTTTCCAGAGTTACGTGTTTAGTGTGTATATCTCAAAAAAAGTACAGCGAGATCCATTACAACCTATTCATTCATGGGAGAAGCCCGAAGTACCTTTTAACATCATTCATATGGACGTTATGGGTCCCCTTCCCGAAGTAGATGGTTACCGATACATTCTTGTAATAGTAGATGCATTTTCTAAGTTCTGTTTACTTTACCCAATGTATAGGCAAGACTCTGATGAATTAAAACGTCATGTTACTAATACTATTTCTTTATTTGGGTCTCCAAAACTAATTATTGCTGACAGGGGACGAATGTTTCAAAGTGTTAGTTTCCTGGATTGGGTTAAAAATACGGGAACTGATGTACATTTAATTACTCCCGAGATGCATCAATCTAACGGACAGGTCGAGCGTTATTGCAGGACAATCTTGAATATGATCCGCATTGAGGTTAACTATTGCCAACAGAGGTGGCCTAGCATCACTTGGAAGCTTCAGCTGGTGTTGAATATCACCCGACATCGGACAACACAGCGTTCAGAACTCAATCTGTTGGTGGGTATTGACGCAGCGACACCTCTTATTCGAAGTCTGGTATGAGATGTGGCACTGGAAGGCTCTAGTCCAAATCGCGAGGCTCTGAGAGAGCTGACCCGTCAACGAGCGTCAGAGCTACTTAGAGAAAATCAACAGGGCCAAGATTCTTACGTTAATCAAGGCAGGAGACCTGCTCGTCTTTATGAATTAAATTAATTGGTTTTTGTTAGAAAGTAGGCGCAGTCAACGGAGAAACTGGACTCTGGGATGCGAGGTCCTTATCGAGTTCTAAAGATTCTCCCCCATGGACGCTATGAACTGCAACTTTTGGCGGGATCCTACGGAAAGTTAACCCAAGCCGCAGCCGAGTACATGATCCTATGGCGTGGAGAATGGACACCTGAAGTTTGTGCTGCTTATTTTGAGAGTGAGTCCTAGTGCAAGTGCGGGCTGCAGACCATTACTTGGTAGTTAGTGTGCCAGACAATAGCTTCACGTAGTGCTTCCTTTCTGGTTAACAATTGTTAGATTTAGCCTCACGCCGTGCTTCTGGCTAACAATTGCTATGCCAAGTTATTGCTTCACGTCGTGCCTCTGACTTGTTCCAGGCCAAGTTATAGCTTCACGTAGTGCCTCTGACTTGTGCCCATGATTAAATGAATGCTAACGTCGTGCCTATGGCTTAATCACTAAAGCAGCGTTACATTGCTTGTTTATAGGGCGGACGCGTCTTATTTGCGGGTTGTGTATCGTTGTATACATTTTTTTGTTCTCTATAGTGTTTGTTTTATATTTTTTTTATCATGCAGGTGCAGACACAGAAACAGGGACAGACTACTTAGAGCCAGAAGCGGGACCATCTGAAGATCAGCAGCCTCTACAGGCTACTACCGATCTCGGAGTCCAAGAACTTCAAAATTACGACTTGTCTTCAGCAGAGTCTGGGATTTTGCCTTCTATGCCACTCTTGGAATAAAGAAAAGGGAGTCCGAGGACGGTCTCCTGTCAGGAGAGGCCGTGTAGAAGATAATTCAGATCAACTATTGAAGATTTGTATATAAGACAGCGCGGGTAGATTCTCGGGCTCACTTATTGCGTGACGCTCGATTCGTGCGGTTGTTGTTTTTTTTTGAGCATCTCGTGTTTAGTGATAACGTTGTGTTGTTATTTTGTAAATTCATTTCCTTATTATTAGTTTGAAAGTATTATAGTTGTTTTCTAATCTAAAGTAATTTTAATTTGCTGTTTTGAGAAATTTTAAATAATAACCATTACAGGTTATTTTGTGATTATTTTTTTTAAGTAAAATTAATTGAGGTTTACTAGTATATATTATATTTATTACATATTATATATAGCAATTATTATTTTATTGTTTATACCCAGATACTGATTTAGATCAAAAAGCAAGATTTAAAAAATAGGTTAAATGTTAAATGTTACATTTCATTAATAACGTAACCTAGCAATAAATACTACATTTATTTTATATATTTACTTAAGCTAGTAGGTAAAGTAAATCGATTCAATATAGGATGTATATAAAATAATACGTTACTTTAAGCACGTACTTACCTTTTACAAACTCAAAAATGTACATCTCATATTATGTACTTACAGAATTCTCTCCTCGTAAATATAGTAACGGTCTAGATTTCACTTATCAAGTATATTTAGTTTATCAGTAGGTAACAAATAATATAAAACCAAAGTATAAAAGATGTTTTAACACCAATCAAATACAAAACATTATATTTTTATTATTTTTAAATGAAAACTAGGTAGATGTTATGTTTATTGTTGGTTGAAAATGTATATATATGATTAAAAAATACTTATTTATTGCTTTTAAAATGAATAGTAACGTATAAAAATAATAATCTAGTTCTAAAGCAGATAAAATCTATAGTAAAGGAATAGCAAAAGATATTAATCTTAAAGGTCAATAAAAAGTAGTCCAATGTTTTACTAATGGTCAACATTTAGAACGTTGAATGGCCCTAATTATAGGGTAACCATTTTACACAGCCGCTGACCGCAGTCGTTTTGTTTGAGTTTAGTTTTAAATTCGCTCTGGTATATGATTGTTTAAAACACAAATAGTAAAATACACAGGCTCGGTGTCGTTCCAACTTTGTTGTCAACATTATGTTTTTAATAGCTTCACAGCTATGGACTGATTGATTGTTTAATAAATATTCACTATTTATTAAACAATCATTGCAAAATATTGTAAAAACATGGTCTACAAAGCTACGAAACACATCGATTTGTAAAATGACGGCAGATTAGATGAATTGCATTTGTTAACGTTTGAAGTATTAAATTATTATTACTAAAAAAATACAGACAAAATAAAAAAAATATTAAACTTTATCAAGTTTTCTATAGTTTATTATTATTTATATTTATTGTTATGACTATTATAATAACTTGATTAATATTTGAAGGTATGATAAATGATATCTATCTATTTTAAAGTTGTATTGTTACAAATATTTATTAAATAAATTAAATTTTCTTGGTCACACTTATTACATTTTAACTTTTCAAATAGATCTTAATATGAAACAATAGATGGAACTTCATTCTATAAGTACAACTCTCGTCTCTCTTAATATTACCGTTCTTTTTTGATTATATTTGGTAATAATCTATTTGATTGATATAAGAAAAATAGTTTATAAATAAAAGTAGTCAATGGAATATTCTGAGAATTTATATCTTTTAAAATATCTTGCCGTATTTCCGAAAAAATCTATAAATGTATACAAAAACAGTTTGTTTCATCATTTATCATATATATTTTACCAAAAACGATAACTGCTTTTTAGTATAAAAAGATTATTAAATATTCGTAGAGCTAAGTGAAAAAAATATTAAAAAAATACACAAATATAAGAATGTTGGTTTATTCTATCATAAAGATGAATGTTCAGTCCTATTTATTATACTTAGTCTGTATTCCATCTTTACACACGTTTAAAAAACATGACGCTATGTAATCGTTCACTTAGACTACACAAATATACAGTCGTACAAGCATAATACGCATGCATTCGTATTTCAACGTTATGAAATCTCGTACTTCGTATAATGTACTTGCCTGCAGTTGCTTAGAGTTCGAGAAGCAGTTTATAGCATGTTACTCACCACAAATTAATGAAGGTTTATCGGTTACTTATTAATTTTAAAAAGTAAAAAAAAAGTTAAAAAAGTATTTTGTACAAAATGACAAGAAGTTTCAAATAAACAAAATTATATATCACTTTAGAATATCCATTTTAGCATTCAATTCAATTCAGTGCGGTTCAGTTCGGTTCGGTTCAGTTCGGTTCAGTTCAGTTCAGTTCAGTACAGATCAATTCAGTTCAATCCAATCCAATCCATTCCAATCCAGTCTAATCCATTCCAATTTAATTTAATTATTAAATAATGAAAAAAATATAACTAATTTACTTACAACTACATACTTATAAATGTGCTTGCTGATACATTTTTTCAAATTACCTTTTTCTTAATCATAACAATATCGATATAAATTTATTTCCTTTTTAAACGTATAAGGCTTAATATCTTTAATTAAGAAATATTAGGTATTTTAAAGTATATCTTTAAACAATATGATTCTACCAATAATGTTGATATAATGATAATGTCAATTACCTTCCCATTTCACGGTATTCGTGCGAAGTAGTCGTGTATTTGATAAGCAATTGTTTACCGACGAATATAATATTAGCGGCCGGCTCATCGTCGGGTTTTTGTTTTTACCTTGCGGCGGGCGCGCTCGAGCGGTAATAAAAGTTGTTTATTATGAGTCTAAGTACGAATGTGACGATTACAAATAATGAGAATAATATATCGGAGATTTATAGTAGTCCGGCAAATGATTTATTACCAATAATAGAAGAGAAAATAGATAAAGGAAATGGAAGTAAGGAATTTTTTTAGCGAATATAGAGGAGGATATTTAAGGGCAGAAAAAAGAATGAGAACAGATGAGGAAAATGATGGATGGACCGTAGTAGGAAAGGAAAAAAGGTTAAGACTTTAATAAATAAAATTGAGGTATATATCACCAGTTCAGAAATTCTACCGAAACGATTCGCAATGGCAAAATTACTAAAAGAGAATAATATTATTGACATAGAAAATGTTAAACACATTAGTCCGTATAAAATACGTTTAGACGTATTTAATGAAATTATTGTTGAGAGAATTGTAAACTGTAAAGTATATATTGATAAAGGATGGAGAATATACAGAGCAATGGAGAAAGATATTTCTTAGATTTATCAGAAGATGAGATATCACATTGTTTGTCTTGCCAAAATAACATCGAAATTATATCCATTCTTGGTCTTAAGCGACGTGATGCTAGAAGTGAAAGTGGTTGGACACCGAGTGAGTGTGTGCGTCTGGGTTTTAAGGGTAGCTACTTACCTCCTTATGTTTCCGTAGACAGCTTGAAGATAATAGTGAATCCTTATGTATTTCCTGTTTCTCAGTATTCCAAATGCTGGCGATTACGTCATTTGTCCAAAAGATGCCCATATAGTAAAGTTATCTGCCCTAAATGTGGCAATATCGCCATATTTATGCATATGCGTGTTAATTGTGAAACGACAGTTTTTAAATATATCAACTGTAAAGGTAATCATATGGCTCAATCTAAACAGTGTCCAGTTTTTATCAAGGAGAAAAAAATTAAGGGAATTAATGGCAAATTTAATGGTACATACAAAAAAGCTTTGACTATCTACGTACCTCCTAAAAGTCCAGATATATATTTGAAAATAAGATTAAAATTGATTTTTCTACATATTCTAGGAATGTTAATGATTATAATACGGAAAAAAGAATAATTAATCCATTAAATGGTTATTGTGATGAACAAATGCAAGAAGCGCCTACGTATGCTGAAATCTTTAAAGTTGAAGCTGAAGTTCATAGAAGGGACGATACAAATAATCTTTCCGAAAACAAATCAGTCAATAAAATAATATATTTGAAGATTCAGAAAAAAAGAAATATAACAAGAGAGGAGAGAAGTGAATTTACAGATGACAATTTACTTGAAGGTGTGCAAACTGAGGAGAAGCAACAATCAGATAACAAAGTTAGGTTTAAAAAACTCCTTAATAAATTAAAAAATATCATATTTCATAAAGATATATTCAGGAAAAAATATTCATGTCGGTGAAATGTATTTTAGAATGGTTCATATTACTAACAACAGAATTTATATCTGAAAGGTATCTATTTAAGTTAGTTTTGGATTTTTTGTTCAAAAAATGGATAAAAGTAATAGCAATTTAAAGCTGAACATCATACAATGGAATGCTCAAAGCATTAAAAATAAATTATTGTCGTTTTAGAAAACACTTTCTCAAGAAAGAGTACACATTGCTGCTATAAGTGAAACAAGGCTTGATTTAAATACAATTTTGAAACTTAAAGATTATAGTAATTTTCGAGCTGATAGGTCTGGTTTTTATGGGGGCGTTGTAATATTTGTACACAAGTCAATTAAAGCAGAACAAATGATTATCAATGATCTTGGACCTGCTATAGAGGTTGTCGGTGTAAATTTGTTTAAATGAGGGATAATTAATAAAATTATATCATTATATTGTCCTCCTTTGGTTCTCATTCTTTGTGTTGTATAAACAACCCAAAGAATGTGGGAGAATCTGTTTAGCAAATTGAGTAATAAGTCACTTATTTTAGGAGACTTTAAAGGTCATCATGCGAATTGGTCAAATAAGATCGATACAAGAGGGTCCCAAATTTTTGACGCACTTATTGACCATTAATTTACTTCCGGTACCCCAAATCGGATAGGTTTAGTCAATGGCGTTCTCCAACAGTCTGCTCCAGATATCTGCTCTAGCTTAAAGTGACGTATTTTCAAAACTTAATTGGAAACCTCTAAACGAAACGTTAGGCAGTGACCACTTAATGATAAAAATTTCTTCAGAGACAAATATTGTGCTCAGTATATATAATCGTCATAATTTAAAAAAAGCGGATTGGGAGTCATATACCAATTTTGTTGAAACCTTATTTACAGACTTTAATTTCAATGATATGTACAAAGAAGTTATGATAATTTTACTAAAAAATTCAATACAGCAGCCGATCAATTTATATCTTACATTAAAACGAATTCAAATCCAATTAGTAACTTTCGGCCTTTATCATACTGGAATGCGGCCCTTTCAAAAAAGGTTGCAGAACGTAGATTGGCTTTAGCCAAGTTGAGACGAAATCCTATACCGCAAAATTTGGATGATTTTCGAGCCAAAGTTTGCGAAGTGCAAAAATCTTTTCGGACGTATTAAAGTTGGTTGTATAAAATATTTAGGATTATAGTTGAATCGTTCATTAAATTGGAATAGGCATATAAAAGAGTTAAAAGACAAATGTTGCAATATATTGAAAATGTTAAGGGTTCTGGCGGGTACTGGTTGGGGGGTACATCATATATATTTGGGATGACTTTATATATCCCTGGTACGTAGTCGATTGGATTATGGCAGTTTCCTATATGCAAGCAGTAGCAATACTCAGTTGAACAAATTACACCGTAAACAAAATCAATACATGAGGATTATTGGGTGTTTTATAAAGACAACACCCATTCATGTAATGGAATATGAGCTGTGTCTGCAACCCTTAAGTATTAGAAGACGATTTCTTGCTGGAAAATATTGGTTTAAAAACATGTCAATTATACAAAACAGTATATCAATACAGTTAAATGAGTTAAGCCATGTTTGTCACACTAGATCTTTGAGACGTAAAAATATACCATTGTTGGCTGTTACACACAATCAATATAAATCTAATATTTTCTATAGAATCTAAAGTTTGAATCTTTCTCGTTAGATACTTGGGTTAACAATGTAAATCTAGCTAGTATAATTGAAATTGATATTAATGGAGTGGATAATTGTAAGAAAAATTATAGCCAGTCAGTGTTAAAAGATATATGTATAAATTATGTTAGTATTAAATATATAAATTATTACAAAATTTACACTGACGGTTGTAAAGAAAAAAAATATCGGGAAGGGCATTTTATGACTTTCTAACGGAGATGTCAGCGAAATTTCAAATTAATTCGGCATTTGTATCGATCATGCATATCGAGTTGGCAGCAATATCAGAAGAAATTTCACATTTTGAGTCATTAGAGCCGAAAAATTGTGTAATTTTGACTTATTCAAAAATTGCCCTTCAGCATATTTTAAAATGTACAACTGTAAGTCGAGGCGCACCGATTGTTTATGAAATTATTAAATCTATTCAAATTTACTTAAAAATAAATTCAAATTTAATTTTATATTTAGTTCGTCAGGCAAAAATTTAAAACTTCAATGGATTCCGTCACATATAGTAATACCTGGAAATGAGGAAATAGACCGGCTTGCAAATGAAGCATGTTCAGATGGCATAATTCATTCGGTTCTTCCATATTGCAGTGAAATATTTAGTTTTGTTGAGAGAAGATGCTCTTATGTATGGAAGGAACATTTTGATGCTAGGTCACCTACTAAAGGCATATGGTATAAAACCATTCAACCGTTACTTCCTCATACACCATGGTGTGCAGGCATTAAAATTAAAAGAAACAATCTTGTAGTGGCTCTCCGACTCCGATATGGACACATTCCTCTAAATGGTTTTGCATATTTGGTTGGCAAGTCTCCAACCCCAAAATGTTCAGAGTTGTCGAAGACGTATACCATGTTCTGATCGAATGTGTTCGGGTTGAGCCGGAGAGACATATTTTTTTATTAAAAATAACATTAATTTATTAGATTTGGGTTTATGTGATGTCATTTTGAGCAAACCGTTATCAGCAAAGGTTTTATCATTATATAATTTATATAAACTAGTAGTTAAGCATAGAATATAGTAACATAAGCCCTTATAAGGGTGACATGTTCAATGTTTTAATAAACTCTCAATAATTAAATAATGATTAAAAAAAAAATGTTAACTACCTTCAATTTAATTTAAATGTAGTTCATTTTATGTCCTAGAGTCGCTGATCCTTGATTTGTTACGTAAGCTTCCACTTTTATCCTTTTAGAACGACCTTAATAACCTAACCTAACCTTATACTGCGAAGTACGATCCATTTGTTACAATTTTCTAAAGAAACCTTACAAATATCACCAGCGTCCTGATAAAGGCAATCATAATATGATCATATATATAAATTCTTCGAAGCCGGAAGCGATATGGTGGCTCAAATAATAGAGTGACGGACGATTTTGGTTAGCTGGGTCGAATCCTCTGTGGAAAAATCGATTTTTTTAATTTTTCATTTCTTTATTTAAAATTTAAATAATTTATTTTATTATTTCTTTATGACATTTTATAGAATTTCATTATGCACCAAACAGCCCTGACCTGGTTACATCTTCAGGAGAGACGATGTTCTGACTAATCTATTTAACGATAGATGTTTCATTCCTTTTATTAACGTTTTTAGATTTAAATAAATAAATTTAACGTTCTTTTAGACTGACAATATCACAATTCGATTTTACTTCTATTGAATAACTTCATCATTGTACCGATATAATGACAGGATTTTAATAATTAAAACAACAATTGTAAGGAGCGCGACACATTTTGGGCTTTAGGATTTTGGGTTTTGTGAATAACAAATAAAATTATTTTTAATATCTAACTCCATTTACAATACACAGCTTTTTTATACGAAATGTATATTTTTTCATGCATGTAAATAAAATCCTATAACTAATTAATAAGTAGGTAAGTAATGTCGAAAATATATTTTTAATAATGTAGAATTGGTAGAATGCTACCAATATTAAAACTAACTCTTTTAGCAAATTTGTTCTAGTTGTCATAAAAAAACAAGTTATGTGATGTATCAAATTATATATAGTTCTATGTATTAGTGGCTATTTTTTGGAAATATCAATAATCAATAATCTTGGAGGCGAATGTGAAACAGGCGTGTAATAGGAATGTCTAAAACTAATCTCAATAAACATTACTCTCAGATTAAATTCAAGCTCTTATTTTATACAGTTTAATTAAATTATTTTAATTAGATAAGTCGCTAAGAAATAATTAAAGTACTCATTTATAAGGTTTACTTTCAAGATTTTTATTAAGAGTTACAATTACTGAACTAAAATCGATGTACACATGTTGCTAAAAAGGATATTCTAGAGTGATATGTGTCTGTGTGTGTTTATTTGTAACTTTTTGTTTTTGTACAAAATACTTTTCAAAGTTTTTCTTATTAAAAATAATATAATGTACCGATAATTCTTAATTAATTTACGGTGAATAACATAACATGTTATAAACTGATTCTCGAGCTCTAAGCAACTACAGGAAACTACATTACGATGTATGAGATTTCAACGTTAAGTGAATGAATACGTTTATGCTTGTACGACTGTATATTTGTGTAGTCTAAGTGAACGAGTACATAGCGTCGTGTTTGTGAAAACGGGTGTAAAGATGGAGTACAAACCATATTAAATATAACTAAACATTTCTCTTTATAATAGAATACACTAACATTATTATGTTTTTTTTATTCCTTTTATATTTAATTTCAATTTGCTTTAACATTGCAAAAGTAATAAATATTTTACTAGTTTGCTTTTATTTTGTTTCATTACGATAATTATATCATCCATAATTATTTTGACTGTTACAATTTCAATTTGCTTCACATAATAAATAACACTCAATAAATAATAGATAGAAATGACAAAATTATATATGATATGTAATATTTTTGCACTTTTGACAACACTTGTGTAAAATAACAATAAATTGTATATAACGAACCTAATGTTCGTTTAAAGTTGTACATATATAGTATATAGGTATTTTAAATAGAACTCTAAATGAGTATAACGTTGATCATTTTACCAGATCATTGACAGATCTGCAAAGAAAATCCCGACTTGAATGAAACCGCACAAGCTGTTGTAGTTAAAAACTAATATTTAAATTTAATATTTAATAATCTGGTAAAATAGATACGATAAATGCTGAAACAAAATGTTGTTGGATACATTTATAGTCTTATCTGAAACACAGCAAGGTATTTTAAAAGATACAAATTTTTAAAATGTTCTTTTAACTATCTTTTCTTACAAACTATTCATCTTTTTTCAATCAAATGGATTATTAACAAATATAAACAAAAGACCGGTTACATTAAAGGAGATGAGAGTTGTACTTATAGAATGAAGTTCCATCGATTGTCTTAAGATCTATTTATTTGGAAAGGTAAAATGAAGTTAGTTTAACTAAGAAAATTTAAGTCAATTAATATATATTTCTAACCATACAGTAAATCCAATACAATACATTTACTTAAATAACGATATCATACTCATACCTTCAAATATCAATCAAGTTATTGTTCATAACAATTAATAAGTCTAAATATATATTATGGTACATAATACTAAATTACAGAAAACCTGATAAAGATTAATTTATTATTTATTTCCTGTCCGTATTTTTCTGTAATAACAATTTAATGCTGCAAATGTCAACAAATGCAATTAATCAAATCTGACTTCATTTTACAAATCGATGTATCTTGTAGCTTTGTAGACTATGTTCTTACAATATTTTACAATGCTACAATGTTCCTAGATAATAAACAGCAATGACTTAGAAATAAAGATGGCGCGTGACAGAAAACCGTCATAATTTTCATTAATATTAATTAATTAAAACGTAAGAAGTGAATCGACTGTTTCTGACGTATAATATTATCATAGAAGAAACACATAAGTACCATAAAAACAGACAAATGTACACAATCCACTTTAAAAATAATAACTTTAGGCTTCTTAACATATTGGATCGTCACTATATCACAAATAAAATTATTCTTCATCATGGTTTCTGCTGTTTCGAGTTGTTGTTCGTTCTAGGTATAGCAAAACAGACCTTGTAAAGATCAGGACCCTAATGCTCCATTTCTCAGCCAAAACTCGTATTTCTTTTCATTCTTACTTCTTCTATTTCAGACAATCAATGTATTTTAAAAATATTATAAATTATATTTCGTAAATTATTCTTCATGTTATAATCTTGAATTTATTTATTAGTTTTCTAATCCGATAATTTTATTTTTGGTAAATGTAAATTGTGTTTTGTAATCCACATACTTGTCATTTAGTATTTCCATAGCAACATGGTGTAAAAGAGATGAAGCTATACGAAAAAAGCTGGGGCGTAACGTAAACATGTCACGCGTAACGAAAAAAAGTTACACTAAATTTTTTTCCAACCCCGATAAAGAAGTTTCACTTCAAAAAAATTATGTTGACAACAAACATGGAACGACACCGAAACTGTGAATTTTAACATTTGTATTTTAAACAATATACCAGAGCGAATTTGAATCTAAACTCAACGGCAACAAAACGACTGCGCTCAGCGGGTTGTTGTAATGGGGACCTTATAATTAGGACCATTCAACGTTTTGAATCTTTACTATAAGTAAGACATTGTTAGTTTTATTTTCGAAAGACTAAAATTGTAAAGTTTTGTATTTGATATGTATTAAAACATATCAAATACAAAAGGTTTTATACAATATACTTGACAAATTAAAAGAGACTTTAACAATGATTATGTGAAGAGAAATGTAAGTACATGAGATATACATTTTTGGGTTTATAAAATGTAAATAGGTACTTTAAGTAACGTACCATTTTATATACATCCTATATGGTATCCAATGATTTACATTACATACAGGTTTAAGAAGATGTATAAAATAAATGTAATATTTATAGCTAGGTTACGTAATTCATGAAATGTGAACGAAGCCGTCCGGATTGAGAGTAATAAGCTGCCCCATTTTGGGCGCCAATTTATGTCGCGACCTACGTACATTACATATTATTTTAGTATTGCTTAGTACTATAAATTTTGTATAGGCATTTATAGCATAAGCGATATACGATCGACAATGGTATACTTCACTCAGTTAACCCCACATTCCTCTATGAAGAAAATAAGTTTCTACTTCTCACTACGACTACTCCTACTACTCACCTAGACTTGTCTTTTGTTGTATGTGTTTTAGTATAATAACAATAAAGTATTTTTTATGTAAAAAAAAGATAACTACCAACACCATTTTCTAAACTAATGTAAACAAAAGTATGACGCTAATTAAATGCTATTTATCACAACTATTATTATTAACATTTATATTTTTTTAATTAATGTGATTGGTTCTTGAGTTGGTAGTTAAGCCTCTTAATAACACCAGGTTTAATAACCAAGTATGGTCCTTCCAGCAAGACTCGGCGCCGGGTCATAAAGCTCGGTCCACGCAGTCTTGATTGAAACGAACGTCTCGGACTTCATCAGAGCTGAAGACTGGCCATCATCTTGTCCCAATCTTATTTAGTTTTAGAGAGTACACTTGCTCTAAACGCCATGATAATTTACATTCCCTCATACAATCCATACCATTGCCAGTGAAAAATTTCCCAATGGAAAGAGTGCGTGCTTCTATTGATAACTCGCCTCAACTTTTAAAGGACTGTATTGCAGCCAATGGACACCACTTCGAATAAGCTTTTTATATTTTGAATTGATTTAAATTTGTGTATTAAGCTAACACACTGTAAAAGTAATAAATGGTATTTGCAATTTAAAAAATATGTTTTCTTTGTTACAATATTTATGGCAAGACTAGGTATATATGATCGCCTTTATCAGGACGATGGTGATATATGGAAGGGTTCTTTAGAAAATTGTGACCAATGCATTGTACTTTGCAGTATAGGTTAAAGTTTGGGTCTTAAAGTGTCACGAAAGTTAACATTTGAATATTCAGTAAAATGTATTTTTTTAATATAAAGCAGCTTTCAACAGCAAGCAAGACCTAAGACATTAAAGCCTCTATAAGTTATGAACATTTGTCTGCTTTTATATTGACAAAAACAAGTCAAGTTTTTAAACAAACTGTTAATGAGTCTTTCACTTCTGTAACACCTTCTTTTTTTTTACCGTCAGGAATCCTCATGGATACACACCTCCATCCAGAGGATGATGGAGGTGGTTATGTGAAACTACTTACTAAACCTGACGGTTGCCACCGCCGTCATAATGGGACACCACGGGATCGCTTTCGCACTCACCGCAATGCCCCGAAGTGATCCACGTAGAGGGCACCCCGCAGGTAGGAGCACCCATCCCTTTTTCGTAGGCTTGAAAGATTGTGGAGGGATCCCCTTCCCCCACCCAAGCCTACTGCCTCTGAAAGGGGCCGAGACCCCATTCTAGTTGGACTCAGTCTCAGAATCGAACCGGTTGGACAGACCGACTCGAACATTGACCGTGTAATTTTTTTTTAAATCTACTAACGTTATTTAATACAACCTAATAAATATATTAATTCGGAATAGACTCCCAAAAAATAATAAATATAAAACTTTTACAAACATTACAGAACATTTGTTTTTCAAGCAAGAGTTGTTATTACGAGTATTAACTAAAACGAAGAACCTCGACGTTCGAATGAATTAGACGTATTTTACATTTACAATTACAATTTTCCATAATTTACTTGCAAATAAATAACTTAAAATAAAAATATTAAGTTGCCTTGTTTTTAAACTCCATTATTTATGAAATGTTCTTGGTTCATATTGTGGTGTATAAAGGTACGATTTATTTCTAACATAAAAAATATTATTCAGAAATAACCTCCAGCCTAATTAAATAGGATAATTATTAATATTATTTGTATTTTCGAATAGTACATAGTAAATATTTTGATTCAGCAAATGCAACGATTAATTATCATTTAGCTTGAAAATATCTATAAACATGTATAGCCATGTTAAACTTATTTAAATTTATATAAATATAGAATGAAAAAATTAACCGATACGGGCAGGGATTCGAACCCGCGACTACTGGGACGTAGTCCCAGTAGTTCGGGTTTCGGTTCCCGGGTTCGAATCCCTACCCGTATCGTTTTGTTTTTCATTCTATATTTATATAAATTTATTATTTAGCTTATTGAATTTTGAAACAAATGTATAAATTTCATGCACATATATATTTTTTAGTTGTTTAAAAACATATAACTTCTTAAATTTTCCATTTTCCAAATGTGTTGTAATATTTGTTTATGAGAATCGAAAATATTTAATATCTATAAGAACCAGATAGCAATTAAAACATGTAATAACGGGCATTAAATAAAGTTATTGTTTTCTCTATGAAACAATATATTGATGAAACAAAAAGATATGTTGAAAATATTACTATTGAATAAACGGACAGTTTCAATTTAAAATAATTTGCATATATTCACACAGGATGATAATGTTCGTAGCATCAAAAGCGTTTACTCTATTGGAATCTAAAGTAAACATTAATTATAAGCAGTATAAATAGCTTTGTTTTAATAATTTAATGTCATTCATAATGTAATACTATATATTTTTTGGACCAGTTTTGCAATATACAGAAGTTTTAATAATTAAATAATGTTGTTCCTTGTTTTTCTCCTTTATAAGTTTGACCTTTGTATAAAAAACTTAAAAAAAAAAAACAAACGAAAACGGCCAAGTGAGAGTTGGACTCGCGCGTGAAGTTTCCGTAGCATTATTTAAAAACAATTTATTATTACTAAAACTTAAGCACCGACTTGGTATGCATTTAAATTTACTACAGAAACGCAATTCACTACAGACGGAGCGCAATTATATGTAAATATTTAAGATGAAATTAGATACCAAGTTAGCGGAATGATTTATATCATTCTCAACATCTATTTAATTCTATACTTTTATTTTTTTACTCTATCATTCTCTTATCACTAACTAACTTTGTATATTTATGATAATAATATATATTAAATGTTGTTAAGGCTAGATGAGCAGTCTAGAGATGGACTTAAACCCGCAGAGACTATAGAATATAGTTAATTGTCACTGGAATTCATTATTAATGTTTTATTTTCACTCACTTATATCATACAAAGATACAATGCTCAAAATATACAATTTTAAAAGGAAATTATGAAAAAAAATAAATGTTTTCTCACGTAATAACATAATGAGTGTTTACAAAAGTTAATTAGTAGGTATATTAAATAGATACGCAAACCTCATGCGGTTTGGTCTCGTTATTATTACATGATGTATTTCTTTCATGAAGTTCAACTCAACAATACCGACTATAAAATTTATATTTTATACGTTATTTAGATGTAAAGAAAATTAAATTTTATAATCATATGAATATCATAAAGCAAAGTGGCTATCCGCGTATGTCCTTGAAGCAACTGCTTTAAATTCTAACTTTCTATTGGTTGATATAATTTATTTTAAAGACGTTAGTCCTGAAAATGTATAAATTCTATTAAGATGCTTTTATTCAGTTTATAAAAAAAACATATTTCATTTTTGGGCCTAATAATGATAACGCTGTTAAAATCACCCTCAACTTTCTGCCTCCATCCTAATTATTGGAGTTCCATGCAATAGGTTGACATAAATTCGATTTACGGACCTAAGTTTACGTTTACAATTATTATAGATATATATTATGCAATATAATTAATATAAAACTGTACAAAAACAAATTATGAATTTTATAATTTAAATTTTAAATTTATGCTTATAAGCATTAGCATAAATTTCAAATTTTGATATATCAAAAACTTGAATTTAATTTGAAATATTTTTCTTTATCAGTTGTTTATTTACCTACATATTATCTATAGATAAATGTTTAAATATTACTTTATTATTGTTTCTTTGCTTAGCATTCTTAGCTTTGCTTAGCTTCTTAGCATATAGATGCTATAACGAAAGAGCAACGTTCAAAAGGTCTTTTGAAATTTTACTCTGTTCTTTACAGAGTTGGGAAGCGGAATGTGCTCATAAAATTCAACGGAGCTTAATTCCAAAAACAGCTGACTCAGTGGTCGTTTGACGTTTCTTTGTGTCTCTTAAGTTAAATTTACTGTATCAGTTTTTTGTTCAAATAATTTAATGTTTTACATTACGAAATTGAGTTTCTATTATTAATGTTAAATCTCGGTAAGTGATTATTTCTCAATACAGCAACAGGGATGTCCTCAAAGTCTTGTTATACTATTTTAAAACACTATCATCTTTTTGCAAGATATTTTCGAAATAAGTGCAATGTATTCCATTACAATTAACTGTTATTTTATCATCAATCAAACCACCAATCCTAAGATTAATAAATCTGATAATAATATATACTGAGTACTGTTTAAATGGTAGATATCCGCAACTGGTTTGCGTTACATAGAATCGTAGTTTCAGTCAAAAATGAGTTGAGTCTGAGCAATTATGATAATTACAATAAATCTGTCAATCTCTGCTGAGTTCTATAAAGGTCAAGTCACACATAAGTTATTAGAAAGTTGCAGTTTTTACTAATTGTAACCACAAATGTAATAGTAAGCACCAAATTCAATATAATTCATAGATGACATAAAAATTTATCATTATATTTTACGGCCCAAGATTACAAATTGTCTAAAAAGATAAAGTATTATCTTTGTAATCTAATAATCATATTAAACACAATACTTGATGTCTTAACTGAGATGCATGTGAAGGAGGTGTATTTGTAAGTGCTTAGAATTGTTTTATTCACTCACACACACTACCTTCATCTTAGTAAACATATAAAAAAAACATCTGAGGAAATAGAATCCGATGTACCATCTTTTATAACTGTCAGATGATTTGGAAACTATAAATTTATTCCGTTAGTGCCTACTTAATAATACCTTATAATATTAAATTTATGAAATAAATTACATCTTGACAGTAAAAAGCTCTATTTGTCAGTAAACTAGTCCAATATAGACACTAGACATAACTTGTTATCTTCATGACTGTGGCGCTGGCAGTGTCTGCGACGTGCCAACTGTCTTGGGATGCTCTTAAATGTATTGAACAAAAATAAGACACTTTAAAAGTCAAATTTCTATGACCACTTACTTAAAACTTTCGTTACAGTTTAGTTATAATATATTCTTATAAATGAGTAATAAAACCATGTTTTGTAAGGGAACTGAGAACACTACTTTCTAATGCCAAGTCAAGTATATACCTAATTTTGCTGTTAAGTATCTAACGCGTAAAGTAGTCTATAGTCGTCACTGTGCACGGCGGGAGTTGGTAAAAAGGGGCTTACCATTTTTTAGGACAAAATGCGCTGCGTTTTGTTCAATGTAATAGACCAATTAGAAATCAATTAATAGATAAGTCTGCTTTTATCATCGCTATTGAATTAGTTTCTTAAGTAGAATTGAAATGCAAAATAAGATTATATATAAACAGACAATTGAAAAAAAAAAGATAAATATGATGAAAAATGTAAGTGGAATAAGAAGACAATAAAGTGTCAACAAAATTTCGGGCGGGATCTTTCCTTCTAGACGACTGAGGCTTTATAGTTCGTGCTGTTCCTGTACGTTCTAAATCATAAGTGCGAGTTCATATTTTGTTCAATGCAAAGGTACACTCTTTGCAGAAGGTACGCCCTTTCCCTTTGGAAGAAATTTCTTTTGAATTAAAACTTTTTCTCTGTATTATAATTAATCTGCTATCAATAGCATCCGCATTAATAAATTACTAATGCAACTAATTTGCGATTGCCAGCTTAAAAGCATCTCGTAAAGTATTTTTTTTTGTTGCTTTTTCTAGAATCTATTTTATAAATTAATAGAGACTACCTGTAATATATCTTATGGTTTTTAATTATATTTTATTTTAATAAAACCACCCTTGCTATATAATCTTATATCTGATATAAGTATACAAACACATTACATGTGTATTTGAAAATACATACCTTCTCGTTCATGAAACATTTTTTTTTTTAATTCATTTTTAAAATATACCTTTCTAGTTTTAAGTCCATTTGCAATAGTTCCGGATTAAATTAAAAAAATAGTATAATTTGCTAATTATAGTAATTTGCTTTAATGCCTTAAACCAGACATCTACTATTTTACATTATTCTTCCATTTACATGAAGTGTTTCGTCAACTTATTTAGGTTAAGTTATACATAACAATAACCTTACAAGTATCGTAACAAGGAAGCCACATATGCGGAATTAATTATGAATATATTATTGCCAGTTGTTCCCTTCGTTAAGGAAGACTTGTATTTTATTTGGAATTTAAAATGAGATCGAGTTCGTAGGCTTTCAATATTTTCTCAGTTGTGTATTTTTTACGGTCAAATTAAACGACATCAGCCCGAACTATAATTCTTAAAACTAGTCAAAGGAAGGTCAAATGTATTTCATTGGGTCTTATTAATTAGAAACAAATAAATAACGCAAATAACAATAAAAATGGTCATCCATTTAACATATTGTTTAAATTTTCCAAGTGATTGGTCTTGAAAATTGCATTGTAATTTAGCAAAGTACAAAAGTACATTCTCATTAATTGTATATAAGGTACAAGAATACAAAGTTTTTAAAATATATTCTCTCTAAATTAAAAAATATATATATATCGGAGATAAGACCTCCGTTAGTGTTTTTAAAAAGTGTGACGTCAGCATTGCTGCCGTCACTGTGTTGTAGTCATCGCGATGGTAGTTCACTATTACTTCTTCAAAATAAAACATCACGAATAATTATAGCTTCATTTATTCAACTGGCAGCGTAACAGTGTCTTTATAGAAATCCACACGGTCCGACGTCTTGAGCGAGAATACCCGTAGCCCTCTCTGTGCGGCTCCTTTATTGGGATCGTCGCACGTTCATGTCGCTACAAGTTTTTCCTAGTATTAATTTCTGTGCGGCTCATTTGTAGGGATCGTCGCTCGTGCTTGTCGCTACAAGATTTTACAAGTAACATTTTGTTTATGTTCTTAAAACAACACAACTAGAAATTCTCTAATTTATGATGATTTTTACACTGATAAATAATCATCGTTATATTTAATCAATGAATTAGTTAATTTAATAATTATAATTGTTGAAGTATTGTCGTTGCGCCGATACGGCCATACTGACAGGCGGTGCGCGCTCTGCACCAGCCTCGTTGATTCTTGTTGCAACTATCTGTAAGCAAAGATACACCATACTTTGAGTTTGGTATCTGTAAGGCAACTAACGTTGCTTTTACGTTGATTATTACATAATAATATGTTTATGTTTACATAAACATACAGCTGTTCTGTATGTTTGCGTATTCAATAAAGAATTTGACTTTGATGAAAGTCTGAAAAGGTCTCGGGGGTAATTCGTAGAGATCTCGGAGGTTGTCCTAGAGTTCTCGGAGATTTCGGTAGAGTTCTCAGAGAATCTCGTAGAGTTCTCGGAGGTTCTCGTAGAGTTCTCGGAGATTCTCGTGGAGTTCTCGGAGGTTCTCGTAGAGTTCTCGGAGATTCTCGTAGAGTTCTCGGAGATTCTCGTAGAGTTCTCGGAGGTTCTCGTAGAGTTCTCGGAGATTCTCGTAGAGTTCTCGGAGGTTCTCGTAGAGTTCTCGGAGATTCTCGTAGAGTTCTCGGTGGTTCTCGTAGAGTTCTCGGAGGTTCTCGTAGAGTTCTCGGAGATTGAAGAATTTAAGAGAGTTACTTACGTTTATTCAGATGTTTTGTAGTTACCCTGTCGATTGGTCGAATTCCAGTTCTTCTCCTGAAGCTTATGGAGTAGGTTCTGTTGATGCTGCAGCAAGATCTCATTATAAAGGTGGTTCATTTTCCGCCGATACGGTCAACTATTCTCCGGGATGTAATTTATAAAAATAAAAAATAACTTCTCACTCTCAGAGAATGATCTGTAGTATGTGCGTTACACAAAGCTTCCCAACGGTATCTCATAGTTTTCTTAAAGATATACGAAGAACACGCGGTCAGTTCCTAGGCAACACATGGTTCAATCAGAGGTTATTTATTATCGTAAATCTGTTGTGTGTACTTGTCTACTCACAGTTCCACAAGGCGTCCCAACGGTATCTCATGGTTCTCTAAAGGATACATCAAGGACCCGTGGTTAGCTCAAGGGTAACACATGAGTAGCTCAGAGGTATCACTCCAGTTGTTTATTATCGTAAAAGTATGTGTATGTGTCTACTCACAGTTCCACAAGGCGTCTCAACGGTATCTCATGGTTCTCTAAAGGATACATCAAGGACCCGTGGTTAGCTCAAGGGTAACACATAAGTAGCTCACAGATACCATTTTAGTTATTTATTATCTGTAAAACAGGTATATCTCACGGTTGCACAGGATATTCCAATGGTATCTCAAGCCTCACTTAAGGTAATATCAAAGATCCGTGGTTAGCTCAAGGCAAATGTACATATTAGAGATACCACTCTCTAGATATTTATAACGGTAGATTGTACTCGATGGCTCTCGCAGATTATTCGTAGGTTCATTGCACTATAAAAATGAGTTTCTTACCATAAAAGACTCGTTAAAATTGAGGTTCAGCAAGCTTTGGTGGGCTTTGGGTGGTGGTAGCTCGTAACTAACAAAATCTGTTAAAATTATAAATATTATCCTTGTGCAGGTAGGTACACAATCAACTTGTAGGTAGATAATACGAGTTGTAAGATAGTAGTGTTAAAACTTGTTTTTCATGTGTCGGCCAAAAAGCGAAGTGAATCCCTGAATTGCTTCGTTAATTCAAAGACTGGGCCCTCACGAACATAAGACTGGATTCTGCCGAAGTGATGAGGTATGGCTTGCGCCTCGTTGTCAATTCAGCTCCCGTACTATTAATGTCTCTGAGACGTATGTCCCTGTGTATAATTCTGAAACAATATCCATGAGCAATATAAAACCGTTCGATCACTCCTGACTGAGCATCACCTAACATTTAGTGATTGTCTAGCTAAAAAAAGAAAATAATTAAGAATAAAATCGTTATATCAAACAATTTCATTAAAAATAAATTTAAACTAATAATGTTCGAAGTATACCAACCATTTTAATATAAAACTAACAATCAAATTAAATTAAAAACTCTCAAAATATTATTGACTTTATTATCACCGTATCTCACAAGAGATACCAATCAGACAAGATATACTAAAACACTTAAGCTCTATATTTCTAGATAAACATAACCCAGTAACCTCCAGCTACTAATTTTATGCAAACCAACGAAGTTAACGTCAAGTCTATCCTGGAATCCATGGTTCCTTCTGAACTGGACCTTCGCAAGAGTTGACCTCTTACCGCGTACTCACAGACTACAATTAGTAGACACCGATTTCTACTGAGCTACGGCTACACGATTTCAGGTACGGTCAATCATCTTGCAAATCTAAGTATTCTAAATAATATTAATATTATTTTGCTCCACATCGATGATATCGATAAATATACCCTGATTGTCTGGTGTTTTTTCTTTTTGTAATCTGTCATGAGTACTTACAAATAAGTGCCTTCAAATTATAACAATCTCTCTAAAACATTAGATAACTTGAAAACGCCCTTTATATTTTAGGTCTTACTTAGTCTAGTTACGTTCCTCATTTTGTAATGATCATACGGTCATCGATTGGAAACAGCTTCACTTTTTTTTTAAATATAGTCAAAATGCGTTTATCCATATTTTTAACATCGTACTAAAATTTACAAATTATTGAGAAAGGAAAAAGTTATTATAATAAACTTGTCTTTACAATTTTGCTTTTATTCAAATTAATCTAAAATCGTAATAAGAATTCTATATTCTAATAAGTGAGACAACAAATTATTCTTAGAACATTAAAACACAGAGCATGAATCTCATTCATAACATAAGGCTTTTCACTAAGCCCTATCAACAAACTTCTTGTTTGTTATACTGCATTGCTCTCAATGTCGAGTCCTAAGGACACACTAACCACACAGCCACACAGCATTCAGGAACGTTACACACCAGAAACATAAGTCTTAACTTCTCCTATCTAGAAAAGAAGCTTTTGTCATCCGGTTTGTCATACAATTCAACACAACATAAAATTTACCTACTGCATCTTATTACAAACTATTACCCCTAGTCTTTATAGCGATAAACGTTATATTCTTAGTCTTTATACGATAAATTTTAGTACACTCATACCTTTCTATCTGCCTTTCAGTACAAAACTAACCAGTTACTAAAACATGTAAATAGATTAACTTTTCTTACTTTCGCAAAGTCGCGGAATTTACTTTGAAAACATCGGCCCTGAGAAGCAATGGTTAGAGTCGCCTTTATAACATATCATTACGATCAATAATTGCTTTTGAGTTAACCCGTTTTTATTCGACTCAATAGACCAAAATTAAAAATTCAGTGAATCGACTGCAGAATAGAATTTAGTCAACTTTCTAAGAGTGTCGTCTTATCGCACCAGGATGAATCTGAATAGATAGCTTTTAAATTTAACATTCTCGCGCAGTCATTCAACAAATTTTGTCATTTAAACCCTTTACTCAAAAACCGTGATTTAAAATTTCGCGTCACGTAAAATTAGACTTAATTTTAGGTAATCATTAAATAAGACAACGAAAGGGTTATCGCTTATCATTGTACGTCATTAAATCTATTATTGAATACCCACGTACTGAAAAGTACAAGCATATTATTGTTAGGTTTCATTATTATTAAACAACTATTTTAAAATCATTCGTAATGTTTTGACTAGTTTCAATATTTTGATGGTCACTATCGATCCATATAAATTAATGAATCACTAATTTAATTCTAATAAGAAGAACCAATAAGGTGTAATTATTTAAATCGTTGTTTTATTAACTTAAATAGTAATATTTAGAATTGTTATGTCAAGTAATGGTTATTTTCGTATGCTTAAAGAAGTTTATTTGAGTAAGACTATTATTTATGTGAGGAGGGACATTGGCTTGATTAGTAAATACTTGAATTAGTTAGAAAAGTGAGAACTATTAAGACTTTATAATTAAAACCAGTATTCAATAGTTGTTATTTTTATACGTTTAAAGTGGATGATTTGACTATGATTATTGTTTATGTGAAGAGGGAGTTAATAAAATCTGTGAAACATTACAATTGGACGTGGCCCTTATATTACAGACTACTAACTAGCACTTGACTAATACCAGTCATCACAATAACATTACTAAAGTGTTATTTATTAAATTTGGCCACTTAATATTATTATTTAAACTATTTTTTTTTGTGTTTAAACTCAAACCAGAATGGTAATTAAATCGAATCGAATCACATATATCTACCTATTAATTATAGGTCAGCTGAGACTCATTGAACTGCCTGTTTAAAAGTTTAAGGTCTATTTTAATTTGTAATTAAGCAATAGTAACTTTTAAACTCTGACACATCATTAACTTGTCATAAGATGAACAAAGTTATATGTAAGTGTAGGTCAACTTAAAACTGATGTGTAACTTACAGTTTCAGAATCCCTTAAGATACCTTGTGTCGGCTTCAAATACTATTTCCTTACGCACCGGGCACATCTCGGTTTCACACGTCTGTATCTCCTACTGCCAATACCTCTCGCGTTGTACGTCGCTTTCATTTCCGTGCTTGAACCAGTGTAGTACAATTACATCGCCGTTCGATGCACGGTGCAATATAGATGTCACATAAGCTTGGTCGTTGCAATGCTGAAAGTTTTATTAATTTAAATTAAGCAATCATGAAAGAGACCGGTTATATACCTGCATACTGTATCGTTATGTCGCGAGAAATGACGTTATATGCAAGTCCAGGCAAATGATGCAGGGTTCAATACAGCTGGCCCAGGCCTCGACGAAGTCACATTAAGTTCCATCCCACTTCTGATATCGGAGATAAGACCTCCGTTAGTGTTTTTAAAAAGTGTGACGTCAGCATTGCTGCCGTCACTGTGTTGTAGTCATCGCGATGGTAGTTCACTATTACTTCTTCAAAATAAAACATCACGAATAATTATAGCTTCATTTATTCAACTGGCAGCGTAACAGTGTCTTTATAGAAATCCACACAGTCCGACGTCTTGAGCGAGAATACCCGTAGCCCTCTCTGTGCGGCTCCTTTATTGGGATCGTCGCACGTTCATGTCGCTACAAGTTTTTCCTAGTATTAATTTCTGTGCGGCTCATTTGTAGGGATCGTCGCTCGTGCTTGTCGCTACAAGATTTTACAAGTAACATTTTGTTTATGTTCTTAAAACAACACAACTAGAAATTCTCTAATTTATGATGATTTTTACACTGATAAATAATCATCGTTATATTTAATCAATGAATTAGTTAATTTAATAATTATAATTGTTGAAGTATTGTCGTTGCGCTGATATATATATTACTTAAAATTCATATTTTATGTAAATAAAAATATTTATTTTTTAATTATATAAACTACACTAATCAAGGTTTAGTACAGGTTTAAGTATTTTACTTATTCCGCTTTCTAAATGATATAAAGTAAACAAAATTTTAAAATGATTTTAATTTATTGTCAATATTCAAATGTATAAAATAGTAATAAATACATTAATTCATCGTAAACCCATTAAAGTATGTAAAATGGTATTAATAATTCAATTTCATTGATTCAAGCATTTCTTTTAAAAGAGGAGTAAAGTAGTTGTGTAGAAGAGGGAATTTTAGATTTTTTATTAAACAAAAATCTATAAGGAGGTATTTCCCGAGTATATTTGATCACTGGTTTTAAAAGGTCTTTTAACTTATCTAATTTGTAGTACCATAAGATAAAAATTCACTTTTTTCTTATTTAAGATTAATTTAAAAAAAAAAGAATTTTTAAAGAATGACTCTAATCAATTGTGGGTATTATTTTATTCTAAATACTTTCAATTAATTTAAAATATATAAAAAATACTTTTTTTTAAAGTTTTAATAGTATATATAATCTGTAGACTATATTCAGCAATTAAAAAAGAGATCAATAAATATGTGACGTATATAAATGTAGCGAACAATATTTAGTTAGTGTCAATGAACTGCGCAATTAAGAGGTTTCTTTTAACGAGAGTCGAATATTACTGTCAAAATAATATCTATAAAGAAAATTTAAGAAAATGTCCACATTACATACATTCTGTATACCATATACACGGGACAGTATACAGTTTACAATAAGTTATCAAAATCTTTCTTACTTTATATATATTTCTATTTTATATCTAACTATATTTATTAAAACATTAAAATTTTTCGTTCCAAAGGAAAGACTCTATATATGTATAGTAATTATAAAGATATTCGGTTATATTTTTGTGACATAACTTTAGAATGTAAAGAACTTTTATTTACAATAATTTTCAAAAGTGTAAACTAAAATTATCAACGACCTCATACCTCATAGATTTATTTACAGCTACTTAGAGCGATGTGACTGTATTAAATATTTGAATATCCGAATTTGTAAGTTACATTCCAAATTTTATATGCATGTTTATATTGTTGACAAATATAGATTTGTAAAGTACAGCAACCATAACAGACCATCAGTAATCATCTTCTGAGTTTTGAACAGTTTTTTTTAACCTTTTTTTCAACTTTTAAAATGTTATTTTGAGTTTAGAAATAATATTTATTAATTTATTAAAGAAGAAAGAAAAATAAATATGATGTAGATGTACCGATTTTGTATTTTATTATTGTTTTGTTATACGAAATTGGTTTGTCGCACCTCTGCCACAAACCAATCATGGATCGGCGATGGACGATCAGACAGACCATGGACGTTTGCAACCATGGACATCGCTTGTTGCATTGATCGTTGCATGTTTTATAAAATGAAAATTGTTTTTACGTTTCGTTTTTAATAGATTTATTATATTTATCTCTCATATCCAACTAGGTAAATAATCACTACTGAATAAGCCAATTCCAATCAGCCAATTCTAATATTTTTCGAAACATGTTAGTAATCTTTCAAAGCACTGAGTAGTCTGAGGGTTATTATTGCTCTTAACAATGCGTGTCGTAAAATTAAAATTAATAGATGTAAGTTTATAATGTAATATTTTTATATAAAAAACGAATTAATTAGTGGAAAACGTTATAGAAAAAAAAGTTATTGAAAAATATTTTTTATGGACATCTAAGGACATCATTCAAAGTGTTTGATGTAATATAATTTTATTTTCATTAGGTCAAATGTAATTTATTGCGACTTTTACAAATATCACTTCTCATTTGATCCGTGATTCATACTCGGATATTTGTGTTTGATAACTTTATAAACCTCGGCCTACTTGCGGGATACCCTAAAGTATTTAATTAAATAAATTAAAAAGATACATTTTCATCCAATTCAGGATTACTGTTCCATCTATTCATTATTAATATGTAAAAGAAATATAAATATGACATTGTAACCTATTCATTGTATTAAATTTACAACAAATGTATTAGGAATACATTACAATCAAACATTCAAGCACTAAAATATAAATATACCTAATTTGATAGAAGATCATTAATAAAAATTTAAGTTATGAAAAAAAACATGCATGTATAAAGATGTCAAGGATTTCCCAAAATGTGACACCGTAAAATAATACTCATCAGGTTATTGTTGACAAAAAATCCCAAAGCGGATTTTTAGTTCTACGCACAATTTTTTCTGACTCGATCATGTACCATACGGAATGGTCTAGTCCCACATCAATCAAGTTAACAATAGTATACTTAACCTATTTTGATAGAGTATTTATATAAATAATAACGTATGGAGTAGGCAGTATGGATACGAAACACCCAACAAATACTTCTACTTATCTTCTATTTATTTTAAATAACAGATTTTTTTATTTTAGATTCTATTTAGTAGTATACATACTTCAATATGATCATAAAATATTTAAAAATATAAATACATGACTCCATGTAAGCGCAGTGTTATTCAAATGAACGTGGTCTTTTAGCGCTACAGTTGTTGACCGACAGACCAGTGCTGATTAATAGGATTTAAGTCTTAACCAACAGCTGCATACAGTCTGTGATATTTTTTCAGCACTTGTACACTACTTTACTATAATTTAAATTTACATTGGTTTACTTTTGGTAATTTAAATCAAACCCTGATTATATGTAAGTATTAATTAAAAGTTAAATATATATATTTATTAAAAAAACACAGAATTTCTTTGTTTTCTGTGTGTTCTGTGAATTCATAACAAGGGGTAGGATGATTACGAATAATTGAAAATGCACTTGGAGCTTATTGTTTTCCAGTATTTTAGAAGTAGTATATTGCATTTTTTTATAAATGATCAATGATGAAAAGTTACAACTCTTCAGTTAAAACTGTATGTAAGTTCATTGCAATCAGTTAAGCGGTTTAGATTTTTCATACAAATTCACATGTCCTATTTTTGATCCCCTAAGGATGTGTATTTCCATTCCGAATGCCATTGAAATCGGGCCGGCTGTTTAGCCGTTAAAGCGTGCCAGACAAATCCTTATATTTAAAATATACATCATTATCATATTACTTATGTATTTAGTTTTTAATGGTATATAATTCCTAAGCGAGTCTTCTAGCGATTCTTCTAGAGAATTTTAATATATATATAAATACATATATATTGAAAATATAGTTTTTTTATTGACTGAAATGTAGTTGCAGGCATTTCTACAGAGCTTACAGTGTGCACTTTAAATGTACACTTGTTGCACACTTTAAGTTTATTATTTTCAACCGCCCTTCACCAACCCCGTACAGTTATGTAATGAAAAAGTTTTGTAACATTTTTCGAAATAGCTGAAATAGGTCTTTTTTTCGTCCTCAAACTCCATATTTTCACTTTTAATTATGGAGTATAAAAATTGAGTAAGGTATCACAACAGCTAAACATCCCCCGCACAGACATACGAAAGCATTTTTGTAAGCTAATGAAACGAAAACGCTTCGCTTCTAACTCTCACTCGCTCGGACAATTATCAAATTTCGAATCAAATTTAATATCAGCGAACATTAAACCTTATAATTTCACGACAATTGAAAAAAATATATAATTGAATTAATTTATTCTTAGACCATTCGAAAGAAATTAATAGCTTATGAAGTATTTAATTATTCAAAGTAGTGAATTCTATCCTTATATTCTTATAATTATAATAAAGACTCCAGCGTTTATATATTTAAAGAATTATAATTTTATTAAATTGAGTATAATAATAAATATGATAATTATACTCAATTTAACACAATTATGATGATATATAACTACAGTTAAATAGTTAAAAATAAATTTCGTTTATTAAGAAATATTTTTAAAAATATATTTTATATTTCCATATACTAGATAAGATAAGACTGTGATTACAACAGGGTTCTATAGTTGAGAGAACTCAACCTGCACTTTTATAAACTGACACTTAATTACAGATACACGACCCTACCTTATGACGTCATAAATTGTAAGTAAACGAATACTGATATATTTTTATATACTGTATTTATCTCAAACCTAAAAGGTCGGAGGTTAATACCAAAATCTTATATTATTAGATGGAGAATAGATTATGCAATTGATATTAATTATTGTTAATGTTTACTGTCAATTTATGGACATCTTCAAATATTTTGTTTCTTTGCCATCATAGAGTTATTATTCTACTCTGTTTGCCATCCTTACGGAACGGAGATGTTTATGGTAGAGTTAAGAGAGAAGAGAGACAAAAGGAGACTGTAGCGCTTGGGTTGCCTTCTCTTCCATCAGCGCTTGTGTCATCTGACTAAAATAAAAATAGACTTTATATTGTCACAATTACAGTTTACACAAAATAACTAATTCCCTTGAACGCAAGATGTTATTATTTTATATTTTTTTTTATCAAATAAGCTTTAATATCAGATAGAACCACTTAATAAGTATTTGCCAAAACTCAATTCCTCGCATTGTGCGAAACTGTCAGGTATACACTGTAACTGAGTAAATCACAACTTAAATTCTTAAGTATGATTCAAATTCAAATATGAATCTATATCGGGATTGTAATAGCTTGGACGAGATGTCTGCTTTGATCATAGTTAACCAATTTCTATTGTGCATCAACTTCACAAATTTCTAAATTTAGGTAAGTAAATCAACTTGTGCTTTACTATTTTAGGTTCAGTATCGACAATAAAATAGCCTGAATGCAAAAAAGAAGTTTAGGTCAAACTTTACCTTATGACTTATATATTTTGAAATGTAAAATTTACCACTCTGTTACATGATATTATGGTTGTTAATTACTTCGAGATGCCGCTCACGCCTGCTGAGAGGCAGCAACGGTAACAAAAATGGAAAAGAGTATTTGAAATACAGTACTATCTTTGCTTTGCATGCCACTTTGCTCATGCACGCAAAATTTATTATAAAATTGTTATATAGCAGAATGCGTAAATAAAAAGTTCATTATCAATTCACACCAAACTTACACTACTCCGACTACTACTACTACTAACACAAGCACTAACACTAACATAATAATGTTCGTACAATCACTCTTTCATATATTTTGAAACAATGAGAATCATTACTTTTACTTACATTACTTAACAGACCGAAAACAATGTGTCCACAATAACTGCGTTATCTATTAGATTTCATATACATTATAGGGTGTACCATAGGGTAGTTCGTACTTTGACCTACCCTTTTTTATATTTTTTAACGAACTTCCCTAAATACAAGTAAAACATTTGTTATTTTTTTAGTAAAACGAATGCAAGTAGTTCTAAATACCTGTCCGCATTCACAACTACAATTGCAATCGTAAATCGACATCGATACTTAATAAATGTAATCGTGTTGAACTTCAAATAGTTGTAAATATAAAATATATTTAGAACTTACAATTGACAACAAACTAAAATGAACCGAGCACATATTATTACTTGCCAAACGTATAAAAAAGTTAATATTTACCTTCTTGGGATCATTTCTAACATTAAACTTATAATACAGTATAGGGCCTTAGAAAATAGCAGTTTAAGATATTGTATATGTTGTTATTTTGTTGTTGTTGTTGTATATGGAGACAGCAGTAAAATCAAATTTAATAATTTTAGAACCTGCTTAGCATTCACTTTTAAACGATATGTTTATTTGAATGCTGTTTTAAATATAAATCAGTATAAAACATCGTAAAATCCATTACCTGCTTCCAAATTTCAAAGCGCCAAGTTGTAAGTAGGTCTAGCAGAAGAATTATATTGTACGTAGTAAATAGTAGCGAGAGAGTTCTCTCTTGAGACAAAGTTAACCCCGTAAAATAAAGTTATTGTACATAAACTGTCAGGCTTCGCACATACAGTGTGTTTGTTTTTAATAAATGCTTTTTGCAATAATATAACATACAATAATAATTATAAGGGCAATAATAAATAACATTGTTATTAAAATATTTTTTATTTATTTTATTTTATTTTATTTATTATTAACTAAAAATTTAACAAGAAACTGATAAAACAAACGTTTTGTATATATACCGGTTGAGAGACAAAGAAATAAATTTGGTATGGGAAAATTTAATTTTAAAAACTATTAATTTTAAAAAGTCGTAGAACAAATGTTGCTGGGATTGATGTAAAGAGGCTGCCTGTAAGAGGTGGTCAACTAATTACAAATAACCCTGTATAATTCTATGACAATGAGTCGAAATTAATATTTATACTAAAAAACACACACAGTTATTTTATCCAGTTTAAGTATGTTAATAAACGTGTTATAATTAGAAGCTCTCAACAATGGAATTGTGTTAAAAGTTCAAGATATCACATAAATTTGACAAATGCACTCTAATGCACTGTAACGTGTCGCGTTTCTCTTTGCGTTACATTTTACCCACCTAATAATTGTAACAACTGAAGTAAATTTTGGGCAAATGAAAAACTTTAACTTCAAACAAATTAGGTAAATATTAAAATGTTTTGCAATTATATACAATGTTTTACAAATATCACAATCCCATTCCCTTCCATGCTGTCTCGAATAAGTACCTCGGGATAATCAAAGTAAGAAATAAAAAAATCTCGAACGGCAGATAAAATAAATAGTTAAAGTTTATGCAAGATAAGTAATTATAATGTTACGAATTTAATTTTATCTTTAAAACACTAAAAGTTATTTTGAATAAATGTTTCGATCATATGTCTAGATGAGAAATCTCTAGATTCGTTTTTATATGTTCCGGATGCTGTATAAATTATTCAGTTTGTATATTTTTTAACTCGTTTTCGTCTTTATCTAAAAACTTTTGATTATTGAATTGATATAGGTAACATAATAACCTGCTAAAAATATGTACTAATTTGAGCATTAGTACAGATCTTGTAGCAGTTGTATAGTTCTTTAAATCTTATTGCTCAAGACAATTAAGGTAAATTTTAAGAAGTATAAAAAATATTAATACATCATTACTTTCATTAAATAATGTTAAGAAAATTTTGTATCAATATTATTTTTTGTAATAATGGGTTGAAAACATGAATGCCTTAAAAGAAATTCTGGAAACTATCATCCTGATGAGCTCAGGTTATGGGTAATAATCTTTTTATATTTGTCCAACCTAGGACCCTGCATCCTTTCTTCTTTAATATAAACGTATTCATGATTAATTTGTTGAAAATTTTATGAATGTTCTACATACTGACAGCAAAGTAGGTACTATATCTTTTAAAGTATATATCATCCTTAAGAAAAGACAGTTTAAATTTGTTTCTATATTAAATATATATATATATATCATATTATCGGAGACTGCTTCAAGTGTATCATAAATTTTGGGGTATCATTGGAATGAAATATAGGAACCCTTACAATCCTTTATAGAATACATACACCATTTTTTTTATAATAATATATTTATTGAAATAGGCTTTACATATAGTCTCATAAAAATCAGTAGTAGACGATATTTTAAAATTACAGCTCGTGTTTTCTAATTGTTTTGTTGAATTTAATTAATTACAATAACAATATTTAAATTTCCATTGAGCATATTCCATTCCACTGTGTGTGTGTGTGTGTGTGAGAGAGAGAGAGAGAGAGAGAGAGAGAGTGTGTGTGTGTAAGTGTTGTGTACGTGTGCGCGTGTGTGTATGGTTTTAGCGAAAGAGTTTATCTGTTTCATCGTAATCTAATGTAAATAATAAGTTAATTTACTTAAATTTGCATTCGTATCGATTTGGGGAATTAAATATAAGGATTGTTTTTTTTTGGTTATATAACCTAGGACCAGTGAAAAGAAATGGTCATGGGCAAACTTTGAGCTATGGGGTTTATTCGTAAATATGACATGAGTTCGACGTTTTTTGTTAACGATACGAGGAGTTCGATGTATTCAAGACACATTGTAATATATACAATTGACGTACTGTTAATATCTTACTATCAGGGTAAAGTTGCTTCGTTGGATATTTGTATGGTTTACATTACATGACTTTGAGTACTGCTCTCTGAGCCTTTTCCAGTTTAAGTAGACTGGCCTTCTTACTTCCAAAACTTAACCCGCACATATAAGTAGGTACATTTAAAATCATACGTCAATTCCTACACAAATCAACTTAGTTTACTTTTAAATCATTTTTATAACTTTCTAGCATTATTTCCGTCTACCAATTAAAGGTTTAAATGCACAAAAGTACAAATAAACAAATAATTTTCATGTATGAGGATAGGTACAGCATATTTCGAATTAAAGCAGCCCAACCGGTATTCCACTTTCCTTGAAACAAAACTGCAGCTTTAGATCCTGAATTTTTAGATCGTCTTTAAGGTTCTTGGCCTAAGTTTCTATGGCCCTCTTCGTTTCAAATAATTTCAAAATAGTACACAGCACAGTAGAGAGAAAAAATTATGGGACCTTATAATAGTACAGATCCTTGGGGAACTCCCATATTCACATCTACACATTTAAAATAGGTTCTATAGCTATTATTACTTACAATTTTCACATATTATTGAAAGATATGTAAATAACTAACAAACCAATAATTAAATGCTAGTATTATGATAAAATTTATAGTATTTCAACTTGTATACAAGCAAATTCAAAATATCTTTATTTAAATAGCCACGCACACGTGTCACAAATACACGCACTTTTATATCATCAATTACTTTATTAAGAAAGTGGGTATATTCAGATAACAGCTCCAACAGCTCCTGAGATGTTCTTCCCTACCCCAGAATTTATGATGTTATCTCCATAACCTTTTTCTTTATCGTTAAGAACATCGGGTTTGGGAGGGAGAATTCTCTTTCCTCATTTTAGTATCCAAAGAAAAAAAGGAGAAAAAAATTAGACATAATAATAATAATAATAGACATAATATCAATGATCAGCCATTATCTTGCAAATAATCTAACCAAAAAGACAGGAGAAAATTAATGTCTTCTCCATTTAGAAGAAAAGTATAAAATAACTATATTAAAAAAAGAAAACCAAACACAAAAAAATCCCTAAGTGTTGGCTATATTTGCATTGAAATGCTGTGTTAAATAATTTAATTAGATTTCTATCTCAGCCATACAAAAATAATTTGAAAAATTAAAAAAAACCTCCGATACAAAATGTATTTTCACTTGTTTAAGTAATAAATACTTAAACAAGATATTAATATCAATACGGCATAAGAACCTTTCACCAACACCAATAAAAGCTCAATATCTTAGAGACGACTGCAGACGACGTTACGACGTTTATTTCTACCAAACATAGGTTATAAACTATCACGACGAATTCGATAAAAAAAAACGAAATAGAATCCGTTCCCTTTGTTTGGATGCTACGAGACCACAGACAGATATCCGAGTCACAGACCTCAAACTTATAACACCCCTTTTGGGTCGGAGGTTAAAAATAACATTTAGTGTCAATTACTTTTTCACTTACTAACTCAGTGAAAACAAACTGAATTTTAATGGATATAACTAGCGTGTAATTGGATTTACAATTTAAACTTCAGATTTCACCTACTGCAAAGCAACCGTATTATCGGGATAAATTTAAAGTTTTAAAATGTAAATTTGTTAATTATACACAAGTTGAATTTGTAAAAAAGAGTTTTATTTAAAAGTCTACTTGCCACTCGTAAAAATTTAACGATGCCTTTGGCAAACTACCAAATAACATCCTACTACTATTATAAAGGCGAAAGTTTGTAAGTATGGATGTATGGATGTTTGTTACTCTTTCACGTAAAAACTACTGAATGGATTTGAATGAAACTTTACCACAATATAGCTTATACATCAGAATAATACATAGGCTATAGCTTATACATCAGGGTCAAGGTCAGGGTCAACAAATCGCAGGGTCAAACCTTGAAGGTAGCAGGCCTACATTTGGGCACACCATGTTTTTCTCACGGTCAGCTCTATGTGGCTTGCTCACGTGTTTCCAAAGCGAAGAATCTGCATGTTTATGCTGAAGGAAAAAGATCGTTAAATGTAGTTTATAGGAGCATACTGCAGTAGCTACCTATAGGCCTATGATTAGGGCTTTGCAGTGCTTAGTTACCGTATTTCTTACTTATTACTAGACTAGACGGGACGAACCTGAAGTCCACGCGAACGAAGTCGCGGGCAAAAACTAGTCTAAAATAGTTTATAAGATACTGAAATTAACCTGAAGCTGAACCTGCGGACTATGCGGGCTGTTTCTGGTTTATCAATATAAAAATTATAATTGTTTTACACTTATAATTTTTATACTTTAATCAGTAAATAACCAAGTAAATCGTATCCCAACGAATGTTTACCAGGTTTTATATCGATAGAAACAAGCAAAGTTTTTAATATAAACATAGAAACTGTAATTAAGTCGGGAATTAACGCGATCGGAATAGCTATCACATACCTTTTATTTGCCTGACGTTTCGACCAGGTTGCACCGGCCGTCGTCATAAGCTGACTGTCTTAGCGGTGCAGGCTCTCCGTCGTCGAATCCGTGGGAAACAAACATTTCTTCATCCACCCGCACATCTTCGTTATTATTAACATTGTCTGTCCGCCACGTACCGTCACATACTACACTCACTACTGTACTATCCTATCCAGGTGTTTAACCTACTGCGCAAAAAAGCGAGGTGTTATGGTGTTTATCACTGGGTTCCACGATGCCGATAACTTGAATCCATCTTCCCGATTGAAAGTTCTGTTTTTCTTGATTTCAATTGCCTCAAGTACAAAGCTATAACAGTTTTTGTACCATAAAAATATAGAAAAGTTTGTACATTTAGTTTGTGTCGGTACAATATTTAAGTATTCTATTATATTTTACTGGCGAAATGAATGGATGAAGAAAATTGGCAACTTTTAACAAATACACCAGAAATATATTTATTTTAAACCTTTTTTGAATTTTAGACATTGCGTTGTCTATCCACTAACTGTAAAACGATATTTTTTTACCTTTTTTCATTTACAATACTTTCATATTTTAAAATATTTTTTTCAACAACAAATAAATTTACTGTACAAAATATACATGTATAAATAATTTTGAAAATAGGAAAAGTTTTAAACTATATTTTAATAAAACTCTTTAACAAAATCACAAAAAAACACTAAAATATTAAAAATCCTACTACTATTATAAAGGCGAAAGTTTGTAAGTATGGATGTATGGATGTTTGTTACTCTTTCACGTAAAAACTACTGAATGGATTTGAATGAAACTTTACCACAATATAGCTTATACATCAGAATAATACATAGGCTATAGCTTATACATCAGGGTCAAGGTCAGGGTCAACAAATCGCAGGGTCAAACCTTGAAGGTAGCAGGCCTACATTTGGGCACACCATGTTTTTCTCACGGTCAGCTCTATGTGGCTTGCTCACGTGTTTCCAAAGCGAAGAATCTGCATGTTTATGCTGAAGGAAAAAGATCGTTAAATGTAGTTTATAGGAGCATACTGCAGTAGCTACCTATAGGCCTATGATTAGGGCTTTGCAGTGCTTAGTTACCGTATTTCTTACTTATTACTAGACTAGACGGGACGAACCTGAAGTCCACGCGAACGAAGTCGCGGGCAAAAACTAGTACTAAAATATAGGGTTTAACAATAATGTTTTAGGAACTATAGGAATAGTTTTCAAAGTATTACACAACATTTTGTTTCGTGACATTACTTATAAAATATAAATACATTTGCGTATTTACCAACGTTGTATATATTTAACAAAGTTCCTACATAACAACAGCTTTCATAAGAGAGTACCCTAGCACCATAAATTTAAAAAAGTTCAAGATACACTACGAGTTTATACTAGTTTCAACAATCAAGAGAACAGTCAACCACTCTTTCTTTAATTGACTTGCATCTTTTTATGTGAATTTTCTTATGTGATTTTTACTAATGGTATATAGTTATTACATGGAAAATCTATTTCAAGAAAAAGCTTTCTTTTATTTTTCTTTCTCTTAGAATAAACACAAAATTACCACGATGAAAGAAAAATGTAACATATTACTTTTAATAGAAAAATATAATAAGCATACTTGTGGGATTATTATATAAGAATCAAATTAGTTCTGATGAAGTTTTTAATATTCGTTTATTGCGTCTGGGTAGATTGAGCTTTCATAAGTCGGTGCTATGTTTTCCTGAAAAGACAATTCTTTGTAATGAAATATCGTATTGTTAAAAAGATTAACATCCTTGTCAAGAATAGTAGTAGTAGTAGCAGCAGCAGCAGCAGCAGAAGCAGCAGAAGCAGCAGAAGCAACAGCAGAAGCAGCAGCAGTAGCAGTAGTAGCAGTAGTCAACAAAAATATAAAATACAGTAAAAGGAAAAAAAAGTATACAAAGTAAATATCAATAAACAATTTTGGGTGTAAAGCCGGCCTTATCAAAAATTTTGTTCTCTTCTAGGCAACCCGTATCTTATAATAGGAAAAGTTCCGTAAAAGTGGTTGATATACTCAAACACATATTTTCAATTATAAATAACAATATCTCAAAACATAGACATGTGGTCGTAGAGAATATATACCTAGATAAGATATATACCATAAATTACATAAGCTATACATATAAATATCAATAGATACAAACAATAAATATATCAATATAATAAATGCAATATTAAATACAAAATTTTAGGCGTTTCTTAAAAATGTGTATTGACTCTGACTGTCAAATATCTTGGGGAAAGGAATTCCATAAGACAGTTGCCTTGACAGTAAAAGAGTCCCCATAACTTTGAGGGTAGCCACCCTATAGTATTTATACATAGCCGACAGGCCATGCTAACATATTATCGTTTTTGAAACGGAGATTGAGATGATGGCCAGTTCTTAGGAAACTGAATCGTTCCCTTAAATAAGGAGGAGTATAAGGATGAAAGAGAATGGTGTAGAGAAGAGAAAGGATATGGAGATTATCTCTGATTTATGGTAAGCCATTTCAGTTGGACCCGATATGATGAAATGTGATTAAATTTTCTTAGCCTAAATATAAATCTTATAATTATATTTTGCAGACGTTCAAGCTTATTTATATGATTTGCGATATATCGGAGTAGCATGTATCTGCATAATGTAGTAAAGGTAGTAGAAAAACTCAAGCAAGGGATATTTTAGTTCAAACTTGTAAGAAAATTTTCCATCTTCTCAATCACAGCAAATATCTTACGACTAATTTCAGATATTTCAGGTGTCCAGAAGAAGGAATTGTTCATAATAAGTCCCAGGTTATTGATATTCTAAATGTGTGCCATCAAATACTATAGCTGAAAGAGATAGTAGGTTAATATTTGATAATTGATGACGGGAACCAAATAAAGAAACTATCTACAATAGTATCTTTTCACAAAAATATTGCTAAATCATTAATTGATAGCTAGCACTCTACCAAATCTTGAATGCGTACAGTGGGTGAAAGAGTAAAGGGTACGGCAAAATTAAGAAATATGAATATCTACATTTATATAAATAAATATAAATGTAGATATTCATATTATATATCTACATTTATATAAGTAAATATAAATCTAAAAGCAATGATCGATATTTATTCAGTCAGTTTTTTAATCATACTTTGTGTGCTGCAGAATACATTCCGTTTCAAATTAAAAATAAATAAAAGTTAATAGATATATGTCCGAATATATGTCCGAATGATGTTTTATGCATGTGTGAGTTGGATGGTCATTGAACGTGACACACTTCGTATATATTTTATTTTGCACGATTTAGTTAATAGAGGAATTTATAAATTTAATCTAGCAATAATAGCTACTACTACTACTGTGTTTTTATTTTAAAAATATGAAAAGGTTTAACTTTTATTCCAACAATTACTTTTCAATGATGAAACGTTCTAGATTTTGAAATTAATTAAATCTTACCAAAAGCGCTAGAGTTTTTTTTATATGCTATATTGCCAATAAATTAATTGTACATTCATTTAATTAAAATGAAAGAGAGCTTAAATACTCTGTAGTTTAAAGCGTATAATATAATAATCCTTTACCTCTCTTCCTCTTACTACTTCTATACTGACAATCTTCATCTATGCTCATCAAACCAAGTCGTATTTACTGCTGACATTAACAAGAGTTTGAAACAGACAGTTTCATCCTTGAATGGTGTTAGAAGTTCGGTATTAATTGTCAATCCTAAAAAGTGTAAAGCAACAATGAAAAATCTTGATTCTACACTCAGCGGAAACATCTACACAGTGACGTTTTCATTATAAAGATTAATAAAGATTTTAATAAAAAAATAAATCGTTACATATTAAAACGAAAAGTTTCTTGTTTAAAATATTGATATCTCTAACAATGTACTTCTTAAAATGAATTACATTTACATTAAATTTATTTTATCCTTATAATATTACTGAAATCGCATAATAACTAAAAACTAAGATAATATAAGAAATACAAAATAGTAATAAAAAACTTATCATGTAATTAAAGGTGAATTTATTTCCCATCAAGTAACTAAATACATCGTTATTTCTCCTTCCCTTTTAATTACAAGACAATAAAGACAATAGATGTTTTTGACACTTAATCAGAAATTTCCTGGGATAGTGTCTCTTTACCCTGAAAAAGTGACTCCGTAAGACATACATGACGTTTTATGATAAATTTACATAAAAATTGATTCATTGAAAAAAGTTATCTAGATATAGATAACTTCAAATTCTATATTTATTACAAATGTAAATAAGTTTTACATTACTATACGTCTTTATAGAGGATAGGTACCTATTACTAGTTTGGTCATGTATCTTCATATCAAATTAAATATTACTAGCCTAATAATAATAACTATAACATGATATTGTTATTCAGAAGACATTACAATGTAATGAACTTGTCAGGGTATAATAAAACTAAATTTATGTAAGTTCTAATCAAATATAACTGCTAACTACTAAGCAACCTTGTACCATTAAGAACAGTCATAAATAAATGTTTGAAAATCTCTATGAACATGTATAGCAATGTTAGGTTTATTTAAATCTAAGAGATTCGTCAAGTTTAGGGACGAATTGAGTTGAGTTTGGGGACAAGTTGAGGTCTTTAGTATCGCTCTAATCGTCTCCACCAGGGAAATTATTCCAAAACTCTTTACTAGAGTTAGTACTAGGATTGATGATCACAGTCTCAAAACTCAGCGCTCAGAACGCTGTTATCGTCCACAAGATAGCTATTGTCCATTTAACATCCTTAAAAATAACATCTTTCATTTATAGGATGTTATTTTGATAAATCTCATTAAACTGAAATAGAAAGCGAAAAATATATTATATTCATAATAATAATACTAGTATTTGTACATTCTCTGGCCCATTTACATGATGTACCTAATAATTGAATGTAGTGTATTTGCCATTTGGGTACCCAGATACCTGTGTTAGCAGACTGCGCTCTTCTATAGCTAAATACATTAAAAATAGATTTTACAAGATATTACAAAATATTTTTAAGCTATTGTATAGCTTTTAGCCCGGGCTTTGAGCGCGGCTACCGAATCAAGAAATTTCGTAACGAAAAAACCTAACACTCCCCCTCCACCTACCATGTAGCTCGGACGAGTATTGTGTGGCTATCATTTAAAAATAGCGAAGCGCCAGGTTAATAATATGTTTTATGAACTTAATTGCTTAAACATTTAGGTTTAGTTTAGAATAAATGTTTTACTTGTACAAAAGTATTTTTTTTCAACAAGCCTTTTCATTTTATTGACTTCCTGTTATCATGTTACAAAAACCCTAAGGACAAGTACTTAACAATCGTAATTAAACTTGGTTCATGAGACATAAGGTTGAAAATATTTTTACCTGGTGATATTATTATCCTTATTATGATATTTCATAGCAATGATAGGTAACTTCTTATTTTAAAATGATTGTTGTTAAATTATATATTTATCGAAATAACGATATTCATAGTTGAAAATATCCATATTTATTACTAATACATTTTTGAACGATATATGGATAACTTGATACTGAAATGCAGATATCATGAACTTAGTACGTTATTACCTAACTACCTACGTTACCTACGTTATTTACATTACACTGTTTTTTCTCTATTCCTAGTTTACTTCTTATCTTAAAACGAAATGTATTTTTGTATAGATATCATATACCTCTAAAGTATAAGGTATAAAAATTATGCTATGGAATACCTACTTTATTGAGGAGTGGGTATTATCGTCTTTATATATTGATATCATTGTTAACATTGAGCGGAGTGAAAAGGGAGAGGTTATGAAAAATTACTATTTTATGGTAGCGGTAAAAGCTAATTTATTCACATTAAATCTTTCAACATCTAGTTTCATAGAGATAGTTTACTGACAAAATATATCTTTTTCCATCATTTTTACCATTGCATGGTATGAGTATATAAAATATAACAATATCGAAGTTTTATATGTAAAAAAATATATCGATATTTCGATATATCGGCTTTATTTTAAAAAATATCAACAGCGAGTAGGATTTTATCCAATAAAAGAAAAAAATGGTTTCTTATCAGTCACCAAGCTCTAAAAGTGTAACTTGCATTAATATGAAAGAAAAAAAAAACATAAATAAATATAATTGCATAAGTTGGTATAAAATGCTGTGCAATATTTTTGCCGCGGCAGTCTCCGAGTTTATTAATATATATAATTTTAATAAAATAAATATGATTATGTGTAATATATTGTGTTATTGTGTGTGATACGTTGTGCGTGTGTGATGTTTTAATAAAATATATAAGTTAGAATTTATTAAACATGTCTCCAGTAATATTATACGTAAGAACTTAAACAAACGTCCAATATGTATATAATAATAAGTAGTGTAAATATAGTATTGAAAATAAATGAAATTCATTAAGTAGTGAGAGAATAACAATATTCATTTAGTAGTGAGTGATACGTTATTAATAATAAAGATTTATGTGACTATACTGCTAATGGGTTCAAGTTATACATACATTCATTCTAAATGATATTCTCCTAATTATCTTCTTTGTAGTGGTCTTTAATGTCAAAGTGTAAAGTTTCGGGAAATTTAACGTCTGTTTGACGTCATGATGCTGCGCTAATACATCTTTTATTATCTAATATATATATAATGATTTGGTTTTGATATTAATTATCAATATTAAATATATTATACGTTATCAGTATCCTTATCAGGATGAAGACGTCTATAACAATAAAATACAGAAATAGAATTGTTAATCTGTCGGCAGCTTAGTTGGTTATTTGCCTTTTTAAAATTTCCTAATACTAAGATTAACATTTTTTGAACCTTCAAGATCTACGATACATATACACTTGCTGAGGCACGGAGCAAAATTAATTTGATCTATATTATTTATAAATTAATTATCATCACCAAACTTACTCGAATATTTAGGTATGTACTTTTATTTACATATATTTTGAAATCGAATATTGGAAATTCCTATAAATTGTTGGTTAACAACACCGAACAAAATTACATCAATTGTTATTTAAATTGAACATTGTGACAATACAAACCCATTTTCTTTTATTTAATGGTAAAATACGGCATAATATTTGTTATTATACGGGATTAATAAAATAATTCGCGATGAATGATAGAGGTAAAATGCTTTAACATTCGCTTTTATAAACACAAGATTGATGAATACCTTCCCTATATAAAGCCTCTAATAGTAAAGCCCATCTGTAGCTTTTTATCTGCATATTGTATTCGGACTGGATAGACTAAGTTTGTACAATTTTCTCATGGAAGATCAGCGTGGATTATCTGCATTTTTAACCCGCGACTTAGAGGTGTTATAAGTTTCACCTATCAACCTGTGTATCTGTGTGTCTGTCTGTGGCAATGTAGCGGCCAAACGCGTGGACGGATTTGAATGCGGTTTTTTTTAATCAAAAGCTATATTCTTCGAAATGATTCTTATCTACGTTTGGTCAAAATAGAAACAGTTGTTTCCAAGATATTGACGTTTTATTGGTGAAAAGTTCTTATGCAAAAATTTGGTGTTCCCGGCGGCTTCGCCCGCGCTATATAGGAAAAAAGACTTGTTATGTAGGCCAAAAGATTTTTACACTTATTTACTCAGATAAAGTAATTTATTAAGGATTGCTGTTGCCCGTAACTGCGTCTACGTATAAGCCATATGGCTTATGATTTTAGTCAACTTTTTTTTTTATTTTAACTCTAACTCTAAAAAAAGATAACTTTATATAAAAAAGTCTTGAATCATGTTACTTAATATATTTATAATTTATTACATTGTCGAAATTTTCACGAGGATCCTTATTTTTTCTCGTATAAAATATAACCTATGTTCATCAGAGGGTTAATGTAGGATTTTAAAAGTAAAATATTTTATTAAATCAGTCCAGTAGTTTCGGAGCCTATTCAATTTAAACAAGTAAACAAATCTTTCCTCTTTATAATATTAGGATAGAATAATAGAAATACTTAAACAACTGAAAAATTTGTGTGTCTGCAGATTCTTTTAGAACAATTAAGACACCAGTAACATAACTTTAAAATCAGATAAAAAATTCAATTAAAAAATTAACAATATTTTATGATGTTACCTAACAATATTTTATAAGATATATCTTTTAATAAAATGCATTTTCAATAAATATAAATTTTATTAAATTATTTTACTTTTTAACCGACTTTTTCAAAAAGGAGGAGGTTCTCAATTCGGCCGGTATATATATATTTTTTATGTATGTATTTCTCTGCGGTTTCTGAACCTATTTACGTAATTCTTTTTTTGTTGGATGCGGAATAGTTTCGAATTGGTCCCATAAAAATTTTATTTAGGTAGGCCCATTAGTTTTTATTTTATGATCATTTTTGTCCAAGTTTTGTACTAGCTCCTCCGGAAGGAAATCAAAACGTGCTGTGACTAATGACATCTGTTGTTTTGGAAACAATAATTTCTTAGAGACTGTACATGATACTTTAACATATTGATTTATGGTGGTTATAAAATTTCGCTCATTCATTGAAGGAAGTCTTTGTGAAGTTTGACGCGCTGCTGCTAGCCGGTTCTCACGTTGCTGAGCAGACTCGGTTGCTGTACGGTTTCATATCACTTCTTTGATTCATATCACTTCTTTGATTCATATCACTTCTTTGATTCTTCATATCACTTCTTTGATTATCTTTGAGCCCTCTGCTCAGTCGCTCGTTCTCTAAACGCTCATTAATGAGACCAAGTCTATGAGTCCTTTGCTCGGCTGACTCGTTGGCCAAACGCTCATTAATGAGGCCATGTGTATTAGCTCTCTGCTCAAAACATTCATTCTTACGACGCTCTTAGATCTTATCGAGTCCAGAATTATGCTGATCAAGAGTTTCTTGACGTAATCGTGATCTCATATATGCCTTCATGGCCAAACAACGTTTTTCACGATCTTTCGGTGTCGGTTTCGGAAGTCGGTGCCAAGCCTTAAACAAATAATAATATTTAACCACTTAAATGAATACATGCAAATTAATACAATGAAATGCCTACTTTAGAAACTAAAATACGTAAATAAAGCTATAAAAGAGAAATTAAATCTTAATATAATACTAGCTTGAATCGATACGAAGAAAAACAAAAAATAAATAATTACGAAAATGAATTCAACTGAATTTCCTATACTAAATGGCTTGGCACCGACTTCAAACCTATTAGTAAATAGGACATAAATAATAGGTGGCGTATAATAAATATTAAATCTTCATTATTTTTTACTTTTTAGTTTTAAAGTCGGCTTTTTTTAACGTAGTTATTTTTATTACTTATCTGAAGTGCATAAGCAAAGATAAGTAAAAAGAATCATTCCAATTCGAATATAATCGGGCGAGCGTGTAATAAGCACGCCTAGGGCTCAACTTAAGTACTTGTTTAAAATAAAATTGCCTTAAGATAAGTCTTTTTTCTGAGCTTATCTTTTAAATTATATTAATACAGTTTAAATAAATTCATTGTTAGCCTAGTGATAACTAAGAAACAGATTATATCTGTTTGAAATGTCATGAGTATAAACTATATATAACAAAATCATGATAATAAAAATAATGTTTTTTTCTGTTTCTCCGGCTTAACGCGGATTGTCACAGAGAAAAAATAATACAATGAATTATCAGAATGAATGAATAATACAATGAAGAAACAGTGAATTATCGATCCATAAACTATTTTGGATAAAAGTTAACCGAATTCTCTATGATTTGCAAATAAAAAAGAAATCAAAAGTAATCTGTTTATAAAATAAAATATTCGATTCTAGATCTTAGTGACGAAAATTTCGAACTTGTAATTTGCTACGGTTCAGTTTTCAGCGTACATTCTAAAGTTATGCGATATTTTATAGATATTATACAGACTTGGCTAGGATCCTTATTACACCGAGACATTTAATTAAAAGACGTTATTTTGGGCTAAATATTCCCTTACATTTTTTTTTTGTCAGAACTAATAAAAATAATTTAAATTTAATGTACTTTCCAGCATAAATATATAAATAAATATAAATAATAGGCATACTTCAGTTTTTGTAAAACTTGCTGAGGTATTACATATATTAAAGTTCTTATTATATGCTAAGTTAACACTTTTCTATTTTATTTCTTATTCTTATCTTATTGAATGAATTCAATATATATTTCGTTTAAAGAATTGTGATAAACATATTTCATATTACGGATGAGTTGATAATGGATAACTTGTAATAATTAATTAATAAATATCAAAATCACTCTAATATTTTTTCGCGATGTCAACAAAAAACGAACAACTATTGTTTTCCGTTCGTGACTTAAGAACTTAGCTCGACTAGAGTAAGACTTTACAACTAAAATAAATCGAGATGTGGTTATATAATTGTGGGTAGACCTCATCCTTTATTATTATTTTCTTCGTATTATTATACAAAAATATATTAAGTTAATAAAAGTATAATAAAAAAGTAAAGTAAAGAACTAATTTCTAAGTGTCTTTAAAGGATGATAAAAAACTCAAAATAACCGTTCTTTTATCTAGTTGTTTGATGGCTCATCACTATGAAACTATAACTTAAACTAGGTTTGTACACATCCATACATATAATAGAATTGTCACTAATCCATTTCTGTACATCGAAAATATTAAAAAAAAAACATCATAGGGGGCCTTTATCAAGAGAACACTAAACAATGGTTTTACAGTTTGTCTGTATGTCTATATGTTTGTGCACGCTAATCTCAGAAACATCTTAACCAATTTGAATGCGGTTTTCAGAAATATATTATCACAGTCTTCACTTAACATTTAAACGGATTAATCGATTTAGATGCAGTTTTTGGGACTATATTGTCATGGAGTTCACTTTATATTCTGTTTTTTTAACAATCGGTTAACAAATAAAGAAGTTAATAAACTCTTATTGTCGTACCATTGCTGCTTACCAGTTTAAAGATTTATAGTTTTTACATACATTAGTAAGTACAAAGGGTACGTTTTATCAAAATCGAAACCACGCGTATGAAGTCGCAGGCACAGCTAGTTCAATATAAGAGCAAAGGGAAATAGAGGGAGGGGAGCAGGTTAAGTCACTGGAAAAAAATGGTAAATAAATAAGAAAGAGTCACAGTTAAATGAGCCCACCATTTATATTTTTACCAAAACCGATAGAAAAATTAATAGCGTAAGGTTATTGTCATCGACAAAACTAAAACACTTTTATCACACGGTAGAGAAAGGTCGTACTTATAGTTTTTGATCAAGGAGTTTGTTTGATACAAATTGAGTTATGGAAGTTCAAAAACTAATTATGATTCATTACAATTTAACTATGTTTGATGTATTATAATACTGATATTAGGTCAAATACACATTAACATCATTTTATCTTGTGCCAATATGACCACTTATTCCACCGTCGCGTCGACCGTAGATGTTGTACTGATGTAGGTCGTAGACCATATTGGGACATTGGTCTTTGATAACTTCATAAAACGCTGCTTACATGACGACGTATTTTAGAGAATTGATGCAAGTTACTTACTTACCAAAGGAGATTATATTTATACACAATTTAACATAGTTTTTCCCCCATCGATTGCGTAATCCAATCCGTACTAATATTATAAGTAACTCTGTCTGTCTGTTACACTTTTACGGTTAAACAACTAAACCGATTTATAATATTTGGCATAAATATAGATAAGATGATGAAAAAGGACTTAGGCTACTTTTTCATTGTCATAGTAAGTGAAACGGTGAAATGTTGATACTTGATCTCCTTTGGTAGATCTTAAAAAAGTCCAGGAGACCATATATCTACTAGTCACTCGCCAAAACATGGCATTTAAAGAAAAATACAAAAGAGATAAATAATTATTTTTAAACAATATAATTTAGTAAGGCATATTAACTCTTATGAAAACTAGTAACTTTATCATCAAAATCATTGTACGAAGATACACTTTGCCTTTTCTGTTTTTAGATGCATAGTTTAAGGAATACAGGAAAACAAATATCAACGCAGACTTCGCGCGCCAGGAGCCTCAAACTTGGGCGGAAACTGTGGTATTTGTAAGTGCTGTAACTTAGACCTACTTATGATATACCTACAAAACAGAGATAGACTATCTTCTATCGAAAACAATGTGATTAAAATAGGAAGAAATAAAAAAAAAAATAGTTAAACCGTTAGAGTTCATATACAATTTTTTAAATTGATACGACCAATAAAAAAGGCTTTAACCCCTTTACCATCAGAAACAAGCAGGCAATCTTAAAATTGGGCCTTTAAGAACTGTTTTAATATCCAGTTTACACAAAATAACAAATTAAATTATATTTACTAGTTACTATGCAAGTATTTGACGTAAAAACTGCTGCCCAAAGAATAAACCATCTAACGAGGACAAAGTCGCGGATAAAAGCCGAGTCGCAGGCGAGGACTTCAATGATACGAGACAGGTAATTGCCATTTCGGCCGAGGCATATATAGTATTTTTCTTAAAAAAAAAGCAAGGAAATAAAAAAGAGCCTTTTACGTAATAAATTTAATTAATATTAAAGTTATATTGCTCATGTTAGGACAATTATTGAATGAAAATGTTATTTTTTAACGTTTGTAGTACTTCTTCCTTTTTTTTTATTTTTTGCCGAAAGGAAAACGCATCTGTGGCTGTACAGCCACGAGAACGCAATGTGTATGATAGATGAAAGAGTTTTAAATTCAAAATGCACACCGTTTCATACAACATTGCCGGCGCGCTCTTCGCTCCAAATTCAAAGAACGCGCCGGAAAGTGATTTAGGTTTTTCAGTCTACATAAATATGATACTTCGCTTGTTCTATATTCAAAGGTAATGACATTATTTCCGCGCATGTTTAAGAAATGTCTATTTAAATGCTACCCGCCATGTAAGCTGAGTGTTATTCAACCGAGCTTAATAACTGTTAGAGCTACAGTTGTTTACTGACTGATTCTGGTTAAAAGGATTTAAATCAGATAGCTGAATATAGACTAGGATTAATAACTGATAGTTCTTTCAGCTTTATAGTGTATTATCTCACTATAATTTATAAAACTTTTATGTACCTGAAATGTCTGAAATCTCAAATACAAAAAAAATAACTAACTACCGACTTATCAAATTAATAACAATTCCAAAGTAAACAATTTATTGCTTATTTCTGTCTACTTATAGGTTTTATCTTAAATATCTTAAATGAAATATTGAAATAAGACTTTCAAGATAATTTGTCGAATAAATAACAAGACAAGAATTCTAAACAAAGCGTTTGTAAATATGAAAATTAGACGGATTTAGTCTTTGAATATAGAATATAATTGATTTGGTTTCACTTAATTAGGTTTAGAGTCTAATATGTAACTCAGTAGTATAATATTATAATATGTATATATTATATTGTGTTGGCAACACTGGTTGTTGACACTTAATGTTGGTAGCGCCGTGTCAAATAATCAACGTTGAGCGAACATGACGTCACATCCTAGGAAAAGCTTCGTGCTTAAGACCTGATGTTAGAGGGTCACTTCACATTTGGTTCCTAGAGAGCGAACAGTATACCGGTCTAGAAGAATATTATTAACTTTTGTCTATATTTCTGTGATTAATAAGTACATATATATTTTCCTCGTTTATAAACTTTTATTGTACGTGAAGTTAACAATTGTAAGAAATAATATCATTACTTTATATCATTTACTTAATAAATATATTTCTCTTTACAGTAAAGTAAAATGAGGTTGCAAATTAATGTTCCTATTAATTGAAAAGAACCGACGACCTACAGTGGGAATGAAATGTAATTTCATCGAAAAAGCAAACAAATAATCATTTGATAAAAGAATTTTGAATGTGTATGTATATTTTATGAAGATGTAAAATAATTTTTTCAATTTGGATTTTAGTATACATCTATTCTTGTATATTAAACCTTGTATGTAGTGTGTATGTGATGTTGGTTGTATAATATAATAATACTTGATTAATACATCTAAGTTGATTTAAAAAGAAAATCAATCTAAACAGAATAGCTGTAAAGATTTTTGCGTTCAGTCGAAAATTTTTAAGAATGTATGTATGCATGTATTTACCTTACCTATAGTATAAGCATGTATATATCTCATCAATAGTACTCGTATGTTTTGTCAGAAATAGCTCTGAGTCTTAAATTATATTTCAATAATTTACTTATATATATATATCAGGTTTAATGGAGGCTTTAAACTTGCCTTATTTACAACCTAGTGTCGTAACTGGTGCTTGTAATAAATAACATTCGAGTATAAAAGTAGCTGTCTCTTTCCGGCTTCCCATTTTTATTGATAAAAATACTATAGCAATTTGAAAAGGAAACTTTCAAGAACATTATTACTTGAGAATTGAAATTAATTCTATACTGAAAATATACTTCAAATTGTTCTTTGAAATTAGTATCTGTATACAACTGCGTATGACGTATACAGCTGTATACACTAATTTCAATATTTTTAGTATTTTTATTTTAATACAATCTAATAACGTAGGCTTTTGTGTTGACTTCGTCATTGGTTTTATTATATTGCACAATGTTATCACGCTATTGTTAATATAGACGCAACATGACCCCAGGCTATATGAAATCAGAATCAGCCTACATTTTTTATATACTCTGTCATATGTATACAAATTAGTAAAATGTTATTAAATTAGCTTTTGGGGTAAAATTTGCAATTTCTAAAATAAAAACTTACCATTTATAGTTTAAATTTTTTTTTTATTTGTCATTGAAAAATAATATTAGTTGCGAAAAATGTTAAGGTATTAGGTGTTTAGAAATAATTTTGACAAAAATAAATATTTCTAATATTTGAGGACTTTCTACAATGTGGTTTGCTTTGAAAAACATAAAATATAACCTTACAATATTTGATCTCCTTTGGAATTCTTCATCTAATTTGAAATCTTCATTTTAAACTGTATTAAACCACAGAACAAGCAAATGATTATTTAGCTATTAAGAATTAGTTCTTAATAAGATGCATAAGGACTTGTATAAAGTGCAAACATTTTGCATACTCTAAATATTTATCCTTGACTAGCTTATAGTGATCTTGTTATAATAAAAATGTAATTAGTAATAATTTATCAATTTAATTATTAACATTTAATTTAATTTAACATTGAAAGATTTATATCAAGATATATAAAAAAACTGCTCAAGAATTCAAATCTATGTATATATTTTTTCCTGGTACATAAATAAATAAGTACAAAGTTTCGAATAACTTACTTCATACGCATAACTTTTTTCTCTTGCGAAGAATAATATACTAATCGGTAAGGCAAAATTGAATAATTAAATTTTATTTATATGGTGTAACAAAAATCTTTGGCATGTGGTTAAAAAGCTATGTAAGTCACAAGTATTATTAAACTGACTGACTGATATACGATATGTGATATTATGTTGATTTTTGTACAACCCCCGGATAATAAATAACACTTTTATTATTTTGAGAAGTACCGATTTCTCATAAAACATTTAATATTATTTAGTACAAAATTTACGTACTATTTCTGACTGTACATAGTCTTACTTAGTAAATTGTAACAAGAGCAGACGCTTCACACTTCAGTGCTTCAGGAAATGCATTTGTCGACTTCCTGCAAGATTTATCTGCTGAACATGCAAATTGCGATTGAAGAGATAGTTCATAAAATGTAACTTAGTACCTACATTATTATTGAGACACAATGTTATACAAATAAGTATACATTATAATAAAATTATAATCCTCAATATACACTCATGGACATATTTAGGGGAACGCAAAAAAAAGGTCGAATAACGGAAAATATTTTCATATTTTCGTACTGGCCACTATACCAATATTATATATTAAAAAAAGATGATTTTAAAAATAATTTTATTTTAAATTTCATTTGTTTTTTTTTTGTTTATCTGCTAATTTCTAAGACACGTAGTGTATGGAATTTTCGTCGGCTTTTGTTGTTTTTAACAAAAACTTTATTTCTGTTGTTTTTTTGACGAAAAATTGTCATTATTGAGTGAAGTGAACTTAATTCGGTAAATTTAGGCGAAAATGGCGGATCTCAGCGTTGCTCTAGTTTCTAAAGCTGTAGGGGGGCGTCATCGCCGAGAACCTCCTCGTGTGCCCGTCTGTTTCCCTTGTTGCTCGGATTCGTCCGGTGGCATCGGAAGCGGTACGGGCCGGTGCTCCCTGGGCAACAACGGTTAATGTGATCCTTTGGGTTTGCATTAGCCGTTGGCTAATACTCGGCGCGGTGGGGGTCGGCCATGGGGGTTTGTGCCCGGTTCATGGCTGGCTGGCGGGCAGGCTGCCTTTCGGGGTGGTCTGTCTGCGGGGGGGCTCGGGCCTCTTTCCATCGTTTGATCACGTTGGAAAGTTGGCCTGGGCGTTGAGGGTGGGAGGGCGCAGGCCCTCTTTGCCGGGGTCGGCTGCGGAATTACTCCTGGTACTTCTCTGATAGCAGAGTGGACTGTGGAGTGGTTCCACGGCTGTGTGGGGGGGTCCGCGATTAGGGTCTGGACCTCTTTCCACCAAGCACTTTAGAGAGGGTGCTTGGTGGGGAGACGGTCCGAGACGTTGCCTGGATTAATCGTTGCCGAGCGCGACGCCACGGTTGCGCTTGGTGATGGTTGGTCTGGGCGTGGTGGGTTCCCGACTTATGCCTTTTTCTTGCTGGTCTCGGCTGATCACCGTGGCCGGCGGTAAAGGCCTGTCGGGTTCGACGTTGGGCCCCCTACGTGAGCGGACTCACGTTCGACTCCAGTGTGTTGCAGTGAGGCTGTCTGCGCATCACTGGGTCTTATGGGAGTGTGCTCTTCCAGGGGGTCTGACCGGTGACACGGTCAATGGTTGAGTCGGTCTGTCCAACTGGCTCGATTCTGAGACTGAGTCCAGCTAGAAGGGGGTCTCGGCCCCCTTCAGAGGCAGCAGGCTTGGGTGGGGGGAAGGGGATCCCTCCACGATCTATCAAGCCTGCGAAAAAGGGATGGGTGCTCCTCGTTGCGGGGTGCCCTCTCCGTGGATCACGTCGGGGCATCGCGGTGAGTGCGAAAGCGATCCCGTGGTGTCCCATTATGACGGCGGCGGCAACCGTCAGGTTCAGTGAGTAGGAGTCTCACATAACCACCTCCATCATCCCCTTGATGGAGGTGTGTATCCATGAGGATTCCTGACGTTAAAAAAAAAAAAAAAAAAAAAAGTTTCTAAAGCTGTAACTTAAATTGAAAATGGTTACACTTACAATGAAGTGGCTCAAACATTACATGTTTCCAAGTCTGTGATTTTCCGCAATGTTAAACGATACCGGCAGACTGGAGAGTATACCAGGCGTAAAGAACAAGGTCGCAAAAGAGTAACAGGAGAGAGAGACGATAGATTTATTGTCAGCAGTGTTCTCAGAAACCGTACCTTGACTTCTTCTGAGGTACGAAACCAGCTGCAGGAAGTTCGACAAGTGATAATTAGTACCAAAACCGTCAGAAGAAGACTGAAGGCAGCTGGTATAGGGGCGTACTTGCCTGCCAGAGGTCCACAGCTCACCGCAGGTCATCGAGTGGCTCGGGCCAGCTTTGCTCGTTTCCACCTAAATTGGAATAATGACGCTTGGGGAAAAGTTCTTTTTAGTGATGAGTGCAGATTTTGTCTCAAACCAGATGATGGAAGGACCAAAGTATGGCGACGACCCGGAGAAAGATACGCTCAGTGTAACATTATTGGGAGAGAGCCGTATGGTGAAGGGGCAGTAATGGTATGGGGCGGTATTTAATGAAACGGCTTGGTTAGTTTTCACAGATTAAATTTATTTTATAACTATGCATCCATAGATCACAGGTCACACAGATAATATATTTTGATAAATAATAACAATACCACCACTTATCAAAATAATCCTAACACAATACAAATATACTAATAATCTTAACTTATTTAAGTTTCACAATGCCTATTTTATGTAAGAAACTATAATGTTTTATTTTAAATAAACTTTTTGTAAATAAATCTGCTGGCATTTCAGAGGTATTTAAGTAAGCAATTTTAATGTAGAATACTTAAGGACTGGTGAAAACGTCTCTTTATAGTCTATTCCTTCCATTTGGGTAAAGCCCTTAGCAACTAATCTGGCCCTGTATCTCACCGTGTCATCACTATTTAGCTTCTTTTTGTACACCCACTTACACTGAACCACTCTAGCACCACTAGGTTTTTCCACCAACTCCCAAGCATTATTTTCTCGAAATGACTGCAGCTCCTCCTCCATTGCTCCAACCCACTGGTCCTGCTCTGTACTACTCATCACTTCTTCATAAGTGAGACTATCTTCATTTATGTTTCCTACAGTTACACATATTTTACTGTACCCAAATCTCTCTGGTGCATTTCTTTCACGTTTTTTCTGGATTTGTGTTGGATTAACAGGTTCAAGATTTTTTAAATCTCCACAAATTTCTGAAGAACTATCATATATATCTGAGCTACATGAACTATCAGAAGTCCTTATCTGTTCATCCTCTGGTACATATGTGTTGTCTTCCATATCACTCTCTGATTCTGGGGATTGTTTCTCTAAAATATCTTTGTTTTTCTCCTCCACCATTGCTGGTATCATGTCTGAGTCGCATCTGGACTCCATGATCACCACATCTCTGCTGGTGGTTATTCTTTTACTTAAAGGATGATATAACCTGTAACCCTTTGTATTTTCTGCATATCCCAAAAGAATATATTTCTCAGCCTTTTTGTCCCATTTTGTCCTTTTTATTTTGGGGACATGAGCCATAACAGTTCTTCCAAACACACGAATGTGGCTGAGGTCTGGCTTTCTGCCCGTCCAGAGTTCATATGGAGTTTTCTTCAAACCTGATGCTAATGTTCTATTTCTTAAATAGACTGTTGTATTGATTGCTTCAGCCCAAAATTCTCTGCCCATATTAGCATCAAACAGAAGACAGCGAGCTCTCTCCACCAATGTTCTGTTTAGCCTCTCGCACATGCCATTTTGCTCTGGTGTATGAGGATTTGTTTTTTGATGCACTATACCTGCATTCCTCAAAAAACGTTCAATTTCAGAAGAACAAAACTCTCCACCGTTGTCAGTTCTCAGAACCTTTATACTCTTACATAGTTGTTTCTCAACTAAGGCTTTGAAGTCTTTAAAATGGGTAATTACTTCATTTTTGGACTTCATAAAATATACAAAAGCCATTCTGCTGTGGTCGTCGATAAATAGCAGGAAATATCTTGACTTACCTAGTGAGACTGTTTCCATAGGACCACAAATGTCCGCATGAACTATTTCTAACACACTGTCACTTCTGGAACCTGTGTGCGAGAAAGGCAGTCTCGCTAATTTCCCTTCACAACATGTGATACACTGGGATTTGTCAATTTTAGCCTTATCAGGGAATGAAATCCCTTCCACAGCACCATTCTTCATGTTATTCAGATCTTTACTGTTTATATGGCCCAACCTTCTATGCCACAACATACTGTTCACTGACATTGCGGAACCTGCCAACAAACTATCTTGTTTTATGGCTAATTTATACACTCCATTAATCAGCTGTGCCTTTCCAACAAGTATATTTTGGTAGTTATATATTTTACAAACACTTTCTTCGAATATAATAAGTATTACGAACTAACCAACGAACTGATCAGGAATATATTTATAGTTAGTTTGTACGCGGTAGAAGTGGGAGCGAGAGGTATAACAGCAAAATCTCTCTATAGCCTACTTAAAGATCTTGGCCTTTCTAGAACAAGCATCGGTTCATTTCTAGAACGTACTTCAAAGGCGGCATTAGTAGGTTCTTTCCAAATTTGGTTAGGTAGGGAGAGGAGTGTGGAGGGTGAAGGTGAGCGTTTTTGCGCATAATAAAGGGGCCCCTTAAACCTACTCCTGGGTCGCAAGTCCCAGGCACTGCTTGCACTCCTCTCCTTGCAACGCGATGGGCCCGGCACCCGCACGGTGAATCCATGGATTGCTAAGAAGCTTCGTCTCTGTCTGTTCCCATTACTTATCAGCTGACTCACTGAAAGTAGGTTGGTAGTGAGATTAGGAATGCATAAAACCTTTTTCACAGTAATATCATATTCTGAACCATCTACAATAGTTATCAACTTTGTATTTCCTGAGCATAATACTGGTACTGTTGTTTCATTAGCTACTATAATTTGTTTCATTGTAGGGTTGTATGAAATATCTGACAGACGCTCTTTGCTTGATATCATATGAGTGCTGGCTCCGGAGTCAACGTACCAATCTGTTTTTTTATACGCTGAGTTCATAAAGAAAACACTAAACACTGAACTGTTTTTATCTTTATCTTTGGTATTTAAACTGGTTTGGCATTGGTTCTTATAGTGTCCGGGCATTTTACACTTAAAACATCGAATTGTTTTGACAGGTTGTTTCGAAAATGACGTTTTGAAGTTTGACTTTTCTGCGCTAGCTGCGCCATCTTTTTTCTTACGTTGCTGCCAACCTTTCGATAAAAACGCGCCGTCACCTCCATTGTTACCAACCTCTGCACTCATATCAAGCAATTTTGATTTGATAGAATCTGTACTAACCGCCATACCTGAATGTTCTAAAGCCATAATCATTGGGGCAAATATTTCAGTTAATCCAGCCAATAATAGACATCCGACCCACTCATCAGTTAAATGAAAACCTGTTCCTCGTAATTTTTGTGCTGTATCCACAATCTGATTCACGTAGAAAGTCATGGATTCAGAATCTTCTAGTCTGATTGAAATTAAATATCTTAATAAACTGATCTTTCTCTGGAATCCTGAATCGTCAAAAAGTGATTTTAGACGATTCCACACGTCCTGGACAGTTTTTTCAGTCTTGATATGGACATAAAGGGACGAATCTATAGTCATGATTAATTTAGCTTTCGCCTTGAGAGCATCAAAATCTGGAACTGTTGCTGCTCCTGCACTTAGATCTTCCTTTTTATATATGTCCACTCCTTCAAGGACGAGAAAATTTTCTGCGGCAAAAGCCCATTCGTCGTAATTCTCACGACCTTTTAGCTTCGGCACATTGACGATGTAGCTGCCGGCCATTGTTCATACACGTGTGATGTTCGAACAATAATTTCAAACTTCACAGTATATAATCTGAACAACGCGTTGAGTATTATACAATTATAAAACACGATGAACAACTGTGAGTGAATATGTAACGGTTTATTAACGTAGTAGTAATTTTAAGAATCGAAATAAGCGGGACTGGGCCCATAACCTAATGAAACGGCTTGGTTAGTTTTCACAGATTAAATTTATTTTATAACTATGCATCCACAGATCACAGGTCACACAGATAATATATTTTGATAAATAATAACAATAGTATTAGCTTACGAGCACGCACGGAGCTACACATCGTAGAAAACGGCTCCCTGACTGCGGCAAGATACGTAACCGACATTTTAGAGCAGATTGTGATGCCTTTTGCCCCTTTCATAGGAGACAATTTTCTTCTAATGCATGACAACGCTCGACCTCACATTGCGGCATTAGTTTCGGAATATCTTAATGAGGTCGGAATCCAGGTTTTGGGGTGGCCGGCACCCTCGCCAGACCTAAATCCAATAGAACACGTTTGGGACAAAATGGGAAGACAAATTAAACAAAGAAATCCATCACCTGTCAACGTAAGAGACCTCAAAACCGCATTGGTTGAAGAATGGAACTCAATGCCGCAAAGTTTTATTGACAATTTAATAGAGAGCATGCCCAGACGCATGCAGGTAGTTTTAACAGCAAGAGGTGGCAACACTAAATACTGAGTGTATCACCCATCGCGAAAAAACCAGTAATTTGGACAATATTAACTTTTTTTTAGTTTTCATTGTGTTAGGTCAAAACTCTTCAGAATTAAGTCACTGACCTTATTGTCTTTAATTTCGTTTCTTTCGCTTTAATTTTGTGATTTTTTATGTTCAAAAATGTTAATTTAATTAATTCAGAATAATAATCAAATGTATTGTACAAAAAAAACAATTGGAACCGTTTCGATGAACGCGTTCTTATATATATTTATCTCAATAAATCGTGGAAAAAAAATGCCAAAAATATGAAAGTATTCGTACACTTACAATTTATGGCGTCATAACATAAAACCGTAGTTAAGTGCAAATACATTAAAGTGGCAAGATGAAAGAACCTTTCTGTAATCAACCCTTCAACATACGGGTGTAGTAACAGCCAATTTTGATGTAAAAGATTTTATGTTTATTTAATATTTGTGACGCAAGTTAACATACAAACGGCAGTAAGCAACAAGTGATTCTGTTTACAACCAACATGAATTGTGTAATTCTACCATTTGCTTGAAATAGGCTTTCACGAGTGGAGGCTGTATTGTTGTATTTGTGCAAGTTCAGTTCACCAAAGCTAGGTGTATAGGTATTGTAAATTACTTTTTAATTTCTGTTGTTTTATCTTTTCTTTTTGTTAATTATTGGATTATTAAACTATTTTTAGGTAATTTAAATAGTGTTAAGACTTGTTTTAGTAATACACAGTACTTGCACTTCAATGTTTAATATCCAACCATTTGTAATAGAATGGGCGAGAGCAGCCCTTACAACTCGTTTTATAATATTTTAACACTATAATATTTAGGTGAAGGTAATTTACAATTTCATAACCAACTTACAGATGATGTTATTTATACCTTATAATAAGTTCTAATAATTAATAAAAGATTAAACATTATGTTAAAATATTCTATGCTTCTAATTCTTAAAACATGTAACAGTAAATACTAAATAATATTCCATAATTAATTGTGTAGGTGGCGCTACTGTTGAAACTTATGAACTAAAACATGTAAATTCCAATGTATTTACCATTTAAATTATTATAAATAAATATGACTAACACAAGTTTTTAAAGAATTCGTATGACTATTTGTAGCTATATCTTAAATTATATTAAGTATGGAAATGATTTAATTTCATGTTTGAAAATATCTATAAACATGTTAAGCTCATTTAGATTTTAAATAAACAAACCAATACTGGCAAGGATTCTGCGTAATTATCTTTTCACTATGTATAGTTTATTGTAAATAGAGAAGAAAAGATATTCCTCATGCCGTTTAAATAGTACACTAAGACAAATTAACACTTCCACATGTTCCCTAAGGCCCCAGAGCGATAAGCTATTGACTTATTGTTTACGAAATGTAAAGTATTTATTTATTTACTTTATTGGATAATCCAACAGTGCATACATAGTTTTAGAGATAAAATAAATAATATTTACATAAAATAGGACCAAAACTACACTAACAATAATTAATATATAAGAACAAAAAAAATAAGTTAAGTATATAAGATTAGTTATCTAATAAACAACAGTTTTGTATTATTCTGGAGTAGAAATGTAGGTTCCGGCAACTTAACTTTAAGTTCAGCCTAACATAACCTTTTATAAAGCATCTTATTATTCTTAGGCGGATTAAATTATTGGGGATTAGTTAATGTGGGTTCATATATTTAAATTTTAAATTTTTATAATGTTAAAATTATTATGATATTTTTTGATCTACATTGAAAGTTTTTAACTTATACTGTTCTGTTTCGCTCTAAATTTATAAAAAATAATTTGTATTACACCTACAATTATCATTGTACGGTGATCCATTTTAAAAGATGAAGCTTCTTAGCAATCCATGGATTCACCGTGCGGGTACCGGGCCCATCGCTTTGCAAGGAGAGGAGTGCAAGCAGTGCCTGGGACTTGCGACCCGGGAGTAGGTGTAAGGGGTCCCTTTATTATGCGCAAAAACGCTCACCTTCACCCTCCACACTCCTCTCCCTACCTAACCAAATTTGGAAAGAACCTACTAATGCCGCCTTTGAAATACGTTCTAGAAATGAACAAATGCTTGTTCTAGAAAGGCCAAGGTCTTTAAGTAGGCTATAGAGAGATTTTGCTGTTATACTTCTCGCTCTCACTTCTACCGCGTACAAACTAACTATACATTTATTCCTGATCAGTTCGTTGGTCAGTTCGTAATACTTATTGAGCTTGAATGTGTGATCCCTTGGGATGTTTGTTTCCCAAGGAACAGTAAGCTCCACAAGTATCACGCGCCTCAGATGTTTCGAATACAGGAATAAGTCCGGTCTGGATGACGAAACACCAACATCCCCAGGGATTTTGTAATGCCTTTCATACGTGTCCATCATGAGAGTCCAATCAGGAGCCGCGCCTAATATTGAATAAGGCTTCGCTTTTGATTTTTTGGAGGAGCCTTCTTTTACGAATTCTACAGATTGTATCGTGGTTGTGTTACCCTTCCGCGCTCTTGCTACTGAAAGACTAACTGCTTCCCGTATAATATCTAATACCTTGTCGTGGCGACGCGAGTATTGACCTTTATCTAGAAGTACCCTACATCCTACTAATAGGTGTTTCGCGGTTCCTTTTGCCTCCCCACAGATGTTGCAAGACTTTTCGGTGGCTTTGCCCCACCTTACTAAATTACTTTGATCTGGGAGAGTCATTTGGAATGCATTAAGATAGAATTTTAATAATGCTGGGGACCAATCATAAATTAAGGTGCGCACTTCAAAGCTAGTGGGATACAAAAATCCCCTGTAGTAACCCATTCGTTTTGAATTTCTAGGCTCATCGCGTGGAGTCGGTAATTATCGTTTTCGTCTTGTCGAATAAAAGATTTTGTTATGTCTATGTCTTGAACTTTCCTACTTGATCCTAGCCCTACTTTATTCGTTTGAGCACCTATCATAATTTTTTTATGGAATTGAAGTCGTGACTCGAGCTCTGAGGCAACTTTGTCTTTTGGGAGCCACGTAACGACCCAAAGGCGTTCTCTAAGTCTATCTAACAAACCGTAATTTGTCTCTCGCTAGTTCTAGCATCTTTAAGGCTTTCCGATATTAACGTATTATGTTCCAGGCATCCAGAAATTCCGGGCAAAAACCCTTTCTGGTGATTAGGCCTGAAATATCTATTGTTAATCATGAATTGCGTCATTTGTTGTTGCGTTGTTTGTTTGTAAAAAAGAGAAAAAAATTTTGGAAATTGTATTTGTTAGGGCTATCAGTCTAGTATCCTTAGGATTATTGACATTGTCGTTTTTCGGAATGAGGACAAAAAGGGCTTTTCCGAATGATACCGGTATTTGCTTTCTTGACCAGATTTTACCGAATATATTTAAAAGATGTTTATGGAGCGACGGACATTTTTTGTAAACTATATAAGGGATACCATCTGGACCTGGTGCTGACTTAGATGGGGTCATTTTAATTATTTTACTGATTTCCTCCAAAGTTGGTGGGTTGGCTTGAAAATCTTCAGTAGGAGTCTCAGGTTTATGTTCGTTTGGATCCCCATACAGTCTTTGGTTTTCTGGCACTTCGTATGTGCTTTTATAATGATCGACTTGATCGATCGAATAAGTTCTTTTAAAAAGATTGAATAAATTGTTATACTCTGTTGTATTAAATTTTATCATCAATTTATATTAAAGTGGAGTACGGCTATTTGTGATGTTATATCATGAATAATCAAAAACTAGAAGACCTACAACAACAATCAAATAATGCTAAGTGTTCATTGTTATGTAACGAGATCAGACGGTATTTTGCAAGATTTTATACCTAAGAGATTAATTAAGAGTTGGTAACTTGTGCACGACAGTACCTCATTTTCAAATGTTAACGTTTCATTAAAACATAGTATAGATTAAAATAGGTCAGCCTAAGATACCGTAATATAAATATATTTTTTTATTATAGTTATTAGTACTGCTTAGTTACACTGTTAACTAAAGAATAAAAAGCAAAATAAACTAATTAAAAAGTTAATTACAATCTAGTAATAAACAATCTAGAATGTATACCAATTTTTGGCAGCAGCTTTGACGTTTTGCAAAAAAAGGACAGGCAAGCTTATAGGCAGGACTTGAAATCTTTCACCGATGGAAAAAGTTTAATCTAAACCAACTTACTTTTTTAAGTAAACTGACACATCTACAACTACCACAGTTCCTAATTGTACATAAAACTAAAATTTAGTTTTAATAAATAATAGAGTTTTGCAAAAATTATCCTTAATTGTTTCAAGCCTTAAAATATTCCATTTTAAATATTTCAAGAAACATGTCTTCCTCGGTTTTAGCAGTTAAAAGTTGGAATCGGGAAAGGCAGAGCAGAAATTCAAATTCAGTCCCAACAAGAGTCATAAAGATGCTTATTAATTACATTGTGACCCCAGTATGTTTGCCAGACATTGTGTAAACTGATTTTAATTTAGTTCCGAAATTCTAATATTTTTCGGTTAGGATGGCTTTTGGTTGTTTTATTTTTAATCTACGGGGTTCTATAAAAGAAATATACAGATACATATTCTATTACAAATCTGAAAACACATACTTAATACCTTGGATTCTTTGTTTTAAGACCGTAATGTCATCTCAAGAGCGAAGTCGCAAAGATTTACCGAGCGTGGTATAATCCGAGTGAGATCAAGTCCTTCAAACAACTTCCATCGCTCTGGATAATTTGCCGGGATTATGGATATTTGTTAGAGTTATTCTAGACACATCTGAAAAAATATGATTTAATACACAGTAATTGATGGTCGTATGACAAATATTTATCTTGGATAGCGATAGCAATCTTTCTACTTCAATCACCTTTGTTAACTCTTTGTCCACTACGCTAACGTTTGCTGTCTGGATGTATTAAAGGTGCTGCTTAATACTTAAAAACTTGTGTATCCGCTTTATTTTCGAAATAAACAAGTTTGATCATAACAAAATTAATATTAATTAACAGTTGCTTTCATTGACCATATTATATTATTGACCACATAAATGTATTTAAATTTAAACTCAAATATTATTCACAACGCAATTACTTAACATGAATTTAAAGTTATAGCATTGAGTGAAATAAGACCCGAAGCCCTATTACTCCGGAATCTTCGAGATAGAATGAGGTTTAAACTTCTAAATGTTTATAGAATAATTAATACTAATTCCAGAAATCAACATCTGAAAATCTAGACAAGTTTTGAAAGTTTGATTAATTTATATTTTTTATTATATTTTGGATAGTGTAGATTTCATTGCCGCGTCTAAATTTATCTTATTGTGATCTGATAATAATCATCTAAATTTAAACCGTCATATTATGTTCTGCTTGAAAAACCTTTGCTAAACAACTACTACTTACTGTAAAAAAGTTTTTGCAAGTACAGTACCAATTAAATTAATAATAATTCTCTAATAGTTAACAGAAAAAAAATTACTCCATAGAATGATCATACTTGATGTTTTAGTTAAATAACTGTAGAATATAATTGTTCAAAAATATATATTTATCAAAAGATCTATCTGGACACATTTTTACAAGCATTATACGCTCTCACGCAATTACTAAGACCTACACAAATATAAATTTGTATAAGCATAATACGTACATACTGATAAACCCAGACTATACAGTATTCTGCAGTTGCTCAAACTGCGAGAACTAGTACCCCTAGAACACTGTCAACTTTTCGTAACGTCAAAACTTGTACTAGGGATACAGTTGGTTCAAGTGATGACGTGATAAATATACAAAGAGATTAATTCCTGAAATAGACCGCTATTTTATTGAAATTTGTAATTTGAAACCCTTTCATTTATTTCATATCAACCGTGATATGAAATAAATGAAAGGGTTTCAAATTAAGGACATAATTTCAAATAAAGAAACGCTTCAACAACATTTTACTTACATTACTGTTAAGGTTTGCCTATTACTATAAAATTAATATTTCTCCCTATGAAAAATCTCGTACAGTTACATGAAGATACAAAACAAAAAAAAATAAATGAACACGTTACGTAAACGTAGAAGTAAACAAAGATATTTATTTATTTACATTACACGCTGATTAGGAGTTTTATTCAATTTGTAAGTTTATGAATAAAGAATTTAAATTAGATCAATTTAATAAGTTTTTAATTAAAAACCAGTCAGCTTATAGAGCTTTTAGAAAACCAAGTATATTTTTTTAATTAAGCTGCCTTTGAGAAACTTCTATAGCAGATATCTACATATTGAAGCTCGTTAATAAGTTGTTCTAAAAAGACAAAGGTGAGTGTTTCTAAAGCCGAACAATTTCCTGGATAAAAGGAGGTACGTCAATATTTTAAAGTAAAGTGGAGCACCAACATTCATGGACACAAGTTTATTAACTTTCCATAATATCAAGTTACCATCGCTTTTCATAGTATCATTACACTATGAAAAGCGATGATAACTTGATATTATGGAAAGTTTTAAAACTAATATGGTTATTTTTAAATTCCCTTTATTTTATTCAATAAAGAATCCCTTTTTCTTTATCTTTATATATATATTTCTTGTGTGCGTGTGTATGTCACTGAACTCCTCCTAAACGACTGGACCGATTTTTATGAAATTCTTTGTGTGTATTCAAGGGGACTTGAGAATTGTTTAGATTCACAATTTGGTCCACTGGAAAATGGTTTTTTTAATAATTTTTAATGTGTAAGTAGGTGGTGATTTTGGAATATTTCACATTGGTTCCGACGGACTGCGTTACCATGGCAATGTCAAATATTAAATAATATTATATTTTAATTATAGTCTGCCCTGACAGTTGGCGTTGCGATCGAAATAAGAAAAATATTTAAGTACTAGCGGCCCGATACGTGCTTCGCTACGTAAAAAGTGAAATTTAAAAAAAACATTGGAACAAATTCATTTATTCAAACAAAAAATCTTTATTTACATATTCATACGGTATCGATTGGTCGAATTATGATAAATGTACATGTAATGACCTTAGACATTTTGATAACTTTTTAATATTTTTTTTTAAAGTTTGAATTTTTTAAATTAAAGACGCGTGTACCAGACAACGTCTGTCGGGTCCGCTAGTGTATTTATACATATTTATAGGTAATAAAAGAGAACCTTAAAGTTATTTATTTATTTGAAGCAGAGGATAAAACTCGGCATGCTCTTAGCGAATGTTTTAAATTATTGAAGTTGTTTGATTAGTTAGTTGTAGGCTCCGGTTCGATTCCCGATAAGGACAGGCATGTGATGAGCATAGATGTCTGTATTTCTGGGTTTGGTCGTTTATTAAATATATTATAAGTATTTATATGTATATTTCTATGGATTTGTATCATTGTCTAACACCTTAATACAAGCAAATAATTTGCTTACTTAGGGGTTAGGTCAAATGTGTGTAATTTTTCCTGTGATATTAATATTGTTACTATAAAGAATCGTTTAAAACTTAAATTTGGGTTATTGTAATAAAGAATAATAACTTTACCATATTTTTTTTTATATATTATTTAACTTCATAAAAATATTTATAAAAAAATTATAAAGAAATATGTTTTTGCATACGTTCCGTCCTGTCCTATGCGAGTCCCGCTTTTGCGCACGCTAATCTGAAACCCCTTCAGGTGATTCAGAACAGGTTTACACGGATTGCAACCGGGGCGCCGTGGTTCGTACGCAACATCGATCTCCATAGAGACTTAGACCTTCCGACCATCGCTCAGTACTTCAAGGGGCTTTCTCAAAAGTACTTTGAACGTGCTGAGCGACACCCGAGCCCACTGGTGGCTGACGCCGCTGAGTATAGACCACGTAAAACTACTTTAGTCAGAAAAAGAAGACCCAAGTCGGTACTCGTTGACCCCGACGACGCGTTCACAGTAGGTAATAGTAGTCATAAGTGACACCACACAACATACAGACACACACCTTCTATACCGGTATAGACGAGGTCCCAACTGAGTAAGTGCTCCGTTGCTCCGGCGTTCTGCCGTCGGAGGACGCTAGTGTCCAAATGTCCTTAGCTTCCCTCCTGACTAACGACGCCCCGAGCCGAGGCCCGTGTCTCAATCTGAGACGCCCTCGGGACGTCGTTCCCCATGGGGGAACTTCTGAACATCTGGCCCCCCCTTTTTAAGGGTGGTCTCCTGACCCTCCCGCTCCCCCGGTGACGCTGTAATAGCCAACAGGGCTAACAGCATAGACAGACAACAAAAAAAAAAAAAAAAAAAGATTGTAAGGTAAAAAGGTTGTTTTAAGAATTCTTAAAAGGTTCATTATAAGAAACGTTTAATAATTCTTATAAAACTCAAAACCTAAAAAAATATTCTGGGAGAAAAAATGAATATTTTACACTTACTTTACCAGCGTCTTAGCTTGCTCGGTGTTAGAAAAAAACTATCAAATAGCATTATTTTTATATTTTATGCCAATGCTTTCACATGGGTGTTTTTTACTGATTAAGAAATAAAAAGAGTTTCTCAAAAAAAATATATGATTTATTCAAACATGTATTTAGTACATTAGTTTATAAGTCATACCCAAAAGTCGTAAAACATTTTTTTTGTTTTTCATTCAAATATATAATAAAAATATTATATAATACAAACCTTATCTAAATACTTATAAAGATGACATAAAATCACACCCAAATCGGAAATAAAGGACAATGATGATCAATCATTCATACATGCCACAATTGGTATATATTTATGTCACTACACATTTATTTCATATTTAGAAAACAATATAGCCTCAACAATTAAATACACAAAATACAGATTTAATTACAACTACCTACATTTTAAAAAGTTGTAAAATTATTGATACTTTGACATTCAAATTTCAAAATTTCTACTGATACGGTTCATAAGATATAGTTTGGAGACAGACACACTGACAGACGGACAAACGGACACTAAAGTTTTAGTAATAGGGTCCTTTTTTTCCTTTCGATACGGAACCCTAAAAAAATATCGTTTTCTAAATTCATTACAACTTATTATTTTGTGGCATGGCTTAGTCTGACATTATACAATATAATTTATATATTTTATATTTATATTTTTAATTATAGTATTTATTACTTTATAGTTCCTTAAGGTAACGAGAGTTCAGGAAATATTATAAGTTTGCATGAGTTTACATAATCAAAACAATGTTCAGCGATTCCTTTGTAACTTAAATTGCAACTTTAAATTTAAATTATTTTATCTCGTTTTATTAAAGTGCATATTTTATATTAAGACTGTTTTTGATATTGTTTTCCTTTAAATTTATCAAATTCAATGTATTATTGTGCACTAGTGTATGCAAGTACAAATCCATTTTATCGATAATTTCTATAATATGTTACAAATACTTATTGAAAGAAAGGGTTTTCTTTTATTTTACTTGAGGCTTAAGTTAACAATAAAAGTTACTAATAGAATTTTGCTAATGTACTAACGAAACTTCATTGCATAATTAACTTAAGTAAATTATCATAAGCTTTCCAATACATTAAAAACTTTCAAAGCTACGAATTTAAAAATTGTGGACAAATAAATTAGGACATGTGGATGAAGTCGAAAAATACATTTAAAATCGGAATAATGATTTGATTCAACAATAATTACATTTGAGAAGATCAGAGCTACATTATCTTTAAGTAATAATGATGAAATTATTTTCATCGTTGAATAAATAAATTAATGACACACTACAAAGTTGAAGCAAGTTAATCTCCCAATTCCCTACTAACTAAGTGTCAAAAAACTGTAAATAGACCAACAAATTAAGAAAAATATATTACGTTCGTAAACAAGATAGAAAGACTATTCCGTTAAATTAGACTTCTTTAAATATTGTTGGCATATTGTTGCAGAATAAAATCCATTTCAAATTGAATGTAAATAATAGTTGATTGATGGATGTGCAAATTATGGTTTATGCATGTGTGAGTTGGACGGTCATTGAACGCGACACAAAAAGGGCCGATAGATTTTATTTGCACCATTTACATGATTTAGTGTAAAAACGGATTTTGTTAATTTAACCCTGAAAGAATATATATTTTATTTTAATATATATTAAGTAGTATATTACACTTATGAAGAGACTGTCATTTATAATTTTTCCAGTAATTAATTCCAACCATAATTACAATCGTACACAATAATTAATTCTTGAAAGAAATAATATGTCATTTAATTCTCATATTCTATAAAAAATATATATTAAAATTTTAAAAAAAGATTATTTTTAATTGCGATTTGAACGTTGAACGTTAAAGACAAAACAGGAAGAAAGCAGGGAGAAGCGTTCCGGTCTACGTTACTTGATAACTGAAAAATAAACCTACTAAAATAGCTTCACATCATTTAGTTCTCTAATTCGTTTTCATTTCATTTAAGAATTTTGTGGTAAAACTTAACTCACATGTGATAGAACGTTTGTATGAGGGTAGTATTATAAAACAACATATCTCTTATATGCCTTATTTAATACGTCTTTTTTACTCAAATTACATTAGTAATATATTATATACATCTTCTGTAGCTTAAATGATAATATTATTATCATAAATGAAGACTGTCATATCTCACATTAATATTACGATCTCATAAAACGTTACCCCTATAAATTTATAATACTGACATAAGAAATAATTAATCTTGATGTAGATATTATTTCATATGATTAATTCGAAGTATCTAAACCTCAATACCTTTTGAATTTGAATACCTTTCTATTATCAAGAAAAATATACCTAAAACTTTACATACCTTCGAATATAAATAATGGAATCTGAAAGCTTTGAAAATAGAACTTAATAACGTCTTTGAGTACGATTATAGTTGTAACCGATAAATATAACAAAGGTTTTATACTAAATATATAGTTTGTTATAATAGTATAGTGCTGCGTGAGAGGTGTCAAGCGTGACACTCACGTCACACACATAAAGAATCCTTAAAAGAGGAAGTGTCAAACGCGCCATGAGTCTCATTCGCTCTCCAGCGCTAGCACGACTAAGATGTTCTGTTATCAATTGTGATTCGGTGTACAATTGACTGCTGTGTTATAGATCTGTGTTATAGATTAATAATATGTTTATTAAAATTGTGACAGTTTATTTATAGGTTACGTATTTGTTTATTTTTTTAGAAATTCCTACTTCTAGTTATAGTATATATGTTAGTTATAGTTATAGTATATATGTATATATATAGGGTTATTTCTAATTAATTGGCCACCAGTTGCAGGCATCCTCTCTACAACAATCCCAACAAAATTTGGTCTACGAGTTTTTAGAAATCTTGATAAACAATACTGAAAATAACGAAACAAAAAAAGATTTGTTTACTCTGTTACGTACTACTCTGTATTGTATTAGAAGTTCCTAAAAGGATAAAAATACTTTATACCATTTTTTTTTTTAAATTCGTAGAACAAATGTTATTATAAATACTAATATTGTAAATTCGAAAGTAACTCTGTCTGTCTTTTTGTTACGCTTTCCCGTTCTTTTCTCTTTATACATATATATATGTCGTAGATCACAATAATTTAATGATAATTAGTAACTTAATTGATATCATTGTAACAGTGAGGTGTGAACATCTTGACATAACGAGTCACGTGATCTGAATCGTTTGGAGGGGCACCGGAGACGTTTTAAATATTCGAGAGCATTGAGTATATATGTATATATATATATATATATATATATATATATATACATATATATATATGTCGGAGATAGAGTTACTAATTATCGTTAAATTATCGTGATCTGCGACATATATATATATATATATATATATATTTTTTTTTTTTATATAATATATATTTCCCCAAAGTTACGCTGTTCACGTTGAAACAAAGTTACGCAGTTCACGCTGAAACTACTGCACTAATTTTGATGAAAATTTGATAAATATAGAAAGGACATTGAGAAAGGATATAGGCTACTTTTTACAGCTAGAAAATATCTCATTCCCACGAGAAACGACATAAGCCGCTGGCGCAAACGCTGGCGTCATAGTAGGTGATACGTAATACAATTTTCTTCTTAAGTATTCTCTTAATATTTTTGTATTGCTTTACAATAAAACGTGTTTTTGGGTACTTTTTCTTTTTTTTATAAAAAAAAAATATTTATATGTTATAACGTAAAATAAGATATTTTGAAAATCTCCAGGTCTTTTTCATTTTGATTCCTTTTAGTCTGTCATAAAAGTAAATAAGTTTTTTTAATTAAAGTAGATACCTACATTTTGTTGTTTGGATGCATTGCTTCAAAAATACGGGAAATTTAATATTAAATTATTATATATCAATAAATATACGGTTTCGCGCATTTAGCACCTCAACATTGGTCGAAAACTATAGTTCCTAATAATGTGTGTGTAGACTTGCATGGTACCTTCTAACGAAAATACAAATTTGTATTTTACATTAACAAATAAAACCAATTAAGTTTTAAAAAATTAAGGTTCAGAAATGCTTTCTTAGGAAGGTTAGTCAAGGACGAGAAAAGTGGGATTTCAGTTGTTATAGATCTATGTATTACAAACAATTACAATTCTCTAGTAAAACTAAAATTACAGCTAAAAATTACAAAAATATATTAAAGATATCTGGTTTTCCTCCACCTAGCACAGAATCTGGGTACGCCTATTATGATATTCCTACAAAACATTAGTTATGATATTGTACATAGTTATGTACTTAGTTATGATATTCCTACAAAACATTAAAACATACCTAGACTATCTTTTGTCGCAAAAAAGTCCATAAAATGGTAAAAAATAAAACACAATGTTCTTAAATCTTATCAATTCAAATACTTAACTTTAAATTGATTCGACCAATAAAAATGCTTCTTATCTCTTTACCATAGCAAACGATCAGGTTATCTTCAAACACAAGAGATAAGAACTATTCTCTCATCCAGTTCACATTATTATAATTATTATTTCACACACGAAAAAAAAATGTACTTACTATGTAAGTACTTGACGGAAAAAAAATTATTGCTGTCCAAAAAAACTAAGAAACGCAGACGAAGTCGCGGAAAAAAAGCTAGTTTTAGATATATGTTTTTGCTCTATGCTAACAAGCCTCCCCTGTTATCCTATCACGTTTTTTTATTTTACAGTAAAATTATTTTGTACTGTATATTTTTTACATAATATTAGTTTGGTGTGGCTTACTGTAACGGATTCCTAATAATACCTATATATTTAAATTATTATGAAATAATTTTGAACATACTTTTGGTTTTCGATGAATTTAAATTTTATTCTATGCGGTGATCCACCCTTTTCAATTTAAATCGACAGTTATTTACGACCGCAAACACGTATATTTTATAAAGGTATAATAATTTTTAATTCATTATTTATTAGGTAAATAGGTTTGTACATGAATAAGAAATATAAAAATAATTAAGTAACCATGTTGGCTGCTGTGAGTATACTAATTTATTTTATTCATCATTAATTGCACAATAAATGTACCTACATTGCAACACAACAATATAAATTTCAGAAATATATTCGAATTCATGTAACACAAATTAAATATATATAAGGCATTTTTTTTTGTCAATATTACTTTTCAGGTGTACTACCATTTGTATCTGTCTTCCGTCACAGTAATGATAACGTTGCCATTGAAAATCAGCACTGGATTTCCTAACCCAAGTAGTTGATGAATGATTTATCTATTTGGGGCACAGCACTAGGTGTCTAGCAATACACTGAATTATGGTGATTTTTATTTGCATACTCTTTTTTATGAATTCTTTTAATAATTGTTGTTTCCTTTTTTGTATTATTTTGATTTTTCTTTTTACAATTTATATTTTGCATTTATAATTTAGTTACAAGTTAACTATTTTGTGTGTAACTGTGTGCTGTGTGTTAAGTAAATATATTCTATTCTATTTGCAAAAGGGATCATTTAAATAAATAAAGCAAAGATTTTGTCCATTTTTCTATGAAAAATATGTGGACGGAAGATTTGAAATTTGGCTCAGTTATACTTTATGTGAAATGGAGGTGGATAAAGCAAATATTATTAAATAGCACACACTCTTCGCGTACAACAATAACGTTACTACAATAACACACCCGTCCACGCTGCGAGTCGGCCATGCTTTGAGCTCATAAATACTACCCCGAATTGGTTCGAAACTAGTCGAGGAAATTAAATTACGTGATTATAGCCGGGTAAATATATATTAATTAATACACACTTATCTAGTACATCAAATAGTAATCTTCTCTTCCAGAAAATGTGCTTTTATCAAAACGGTTATCATAAACTGAATGAGAGTAAATAAATAATTGCTTTGGAATAGATAAATAATTGCTTTCTCTCTTTTCTCTAGCTGCATCTTCATCTCTTTCCCTTCTCTATCTTCTCAGTTCTGAAGGTAAATTCAGACACCATTAAGATATATTATCATTTTTACCATTAAAGGGAAACAAAATACAACTTTGATTATTTAAACAGAATAAAAATATAATAAGAGATTATAATCTATATTTCGTAAACATTTTACGAATAAAAAATAAACCATTTAATTATACAGGGTTCTTTGTAATTAAATGGCCACCTCTTGCAGGCAGCCTCTCTTGATCAATCCCAACAACATTTCTTCTACGTCTTTTTAAAATTAATAGTTTAAAAAAAAAAAAATCCATACAAAATTTATTTATTGCCTCTGAACAGGCATCATGTTGTTATTAAGATTTGTAAAAAGTCTTTGCAAAAGTACAAATACCAATTTTTTTCAAATGTTAGTTAAAAAATGTATTCTCTGCAAAAAGTATATAAGTTAATGTGTTATAGTTACGAGTGAAAGAAAAAAATCTAAAAACTTTCTATTCACTTTTCTTTTTACACCCTAATACCCTATTGAATGATAAAATCGTTGGAATTTTTTAAAACAAATTTAAAACAAATTTAAATTTGGATTTAGCACAATATTCAAACAATAAATATGTATGTCCGAAATTAAATCAACTATTATGAATACATTTTTGCTAATGACTCAATTCCATGTCAAGGTGACAAGATTTGTTTAGTGAAAAAAAGTTTATCTGACGGTAAAAATGTCACTCTCTCTCATTTTTATTCTTAAGCATATATTTTTCTAATTCTTGTATGACTGTAATAGAATAAAAACATTTTTATTGTATCTATTTCTTGTGTATTATATACAGTTGGGTGTATGTATTATTTAGCTGATACTCCTACAGTCTTTACTTTGGATTAAATGTATTTTATACTTGTGTGTTGTTTTATTTTATCTCCCATTGCATACATACAGAAAGACTTGTCCCGATTGATGATTACTGAAAAAAGACTTTGTCATTCTATATTGGTTTTTTTTCTCGTACTTATAAGAAAAAAAACTAAATGGAATAAAATATATGTTAAGAAGAAGTAAAGATATCGCGATATAGTATCGACGGTCAGTTCCATCTACAGGATTGTAGTTTCAATGTGATTTTATAACCGTTTGTATTCTAAAGTATATAACATTTCATTCAAAATTGTGTCTTATGAAATACAACACTCATCTATTATTGTATTAGAAAATTTAGTTGTTAAAATGAATTCAGTATATGTGTTAAGTTTGTTCAGATTATCTCATTTAGAAATTTCAATACTCGCTATTATTTTATTTGTCATCGCTGGTGTACCGCAGTAAGTGTAGAGTTTAATAGTAAGTATTTAATAAAAATAGTAAGTTTTGCCTCCTCCTAATTTTATTTTGTTGCATACTAGCTGCAACTGCCAACTGAAATGTACCATATATACAAATCAATACCTTTTTATTCTTAATTATAATTATATCCTCTATATAATTGGTCTGTTTTCCTTCAAAATTCACAATCATGAGGTGAAATCCTAGATTATGAATTTTGAAACGTATTAGTACAGTACAGTAGTAAACGTATTAGAAACAAATGAGAAATCCTAGATATTACGTTGTGCGCCTCAAATAATAAGTTAAACAGATGAATAAAAACACATTACTATAAACACATTAATTATTTAAACATAAACGAATAAAAATGTTTTTTTTTTTATAAATCTCACAATATTTTTTTAATTAAATAAACGACATTGTGTTATATCTTATTTACCCGCAGAATTGTCGAAAGCCAAGGTAAGTCTAGTCATCGTGTGCAATATAGATACACGCATCAAAAAGATCGAAAAAGATGAAATTACAGTTAATTAAGTACGGTGGCAGCCGAGGATCCAAAAAAACCAAAATTATAAAAATACTTTATTTAAAATTACAAACTACATTATAACTAAAATGGCGACTGCTTGCCCGATATTAAAAAACAAGAGTGACAATTATATTTAAAATAAATTATAATGAAATACATTTATGTGAAGTGCAGATTCAGCTAAAGGATTGTTATAAAATTATAATTAAATAATACATTTGTATGAAGTGCAGATTTAGCTTTTTGATTGTTATAATTCCTGGATTCTGATACAATGGAATGTACATATTGCACCATCGCTTGCTAAGCGGTTCCCGCGATGCATGGGAATATAACAAATGTCTATTTAGCGATCCCACGGTCTATGGGGATATAACACCTCCCTCCTGAAGAACAGCATCTATTTGACGTCCTTAGATCTCGAATAGTGCTGTAAAATCTTCTCCACGTGATTACAATCTCCTTCCTCGTCCTCTGCTAGCTTTTGTTCTTTCTTGACTTTAAAGCTTTTACGATTCTTCAGGTTTTTATATATTATAACAGCAATGCTTAGTGCGCTTGCACTTAATATTATTCCATATAATGGGATTGTAGTATGATAAAGACTGTTTGTTTCAGTTGTTCCTGAAATTTCCGGCTGCAATGATATTTCATTACATATTTCTTGAAGTTTTTTTTTAAGGTCGAAAGTGTTTAGTTGTAATGACGTTTGTAAAACTTCAATTTTTTCAGAACTGTGTAGGTCTATTATTTTCAGTGGCTTTCCTCTTATGTGATCATTGCTATTAATTATTGTAAATTCTGAACTTTCTATTAAACATCCCAGAGGTAGAGTTACAAGATAACTGCCTTGTACTTTTACAAATTGTTATAATATAATGCTTGTCGTCAAGTTGTTCCACGGCTTCCGTAGTCAGGATCAAGGATACAAATTGACATGAAATTTAAATCTGCTGCGTCGTAATGAGGCGTTCTGTACAGTCGGGCTGTTTTCCATAGGGATTGCTAAATTGTTATCACAGAGATAAAATCCGTTGACCTTCGGGCATTCAGCCTCTATGTACATAAAATCTTTATTGTGAATTGCTAGGAATGGTTTAGGGGGAATAAGGGTTTGATTATTCTTATTCGGTACTGCGGATAGGTGATATAAGAAATAAAATTTGGAAAAGACAATCGGAAAATTAAAGATTAACACAATATTCCTATCATTATAATAATAACCTACTTCAATAACATCAAAATCGTCTCTAAAACTAATGTCTAAAAGTTCCTCTTTCTTGTAGAGGTTATTTAACTTATTTTAAATATCTTTTTGCGTATTTATAGATAACATTGAATGATGTGTACTTTGAGCATGAATGAAAGCTAACCAATTTTCTAATCGAAATAATTCGTCCGTTATAGTTTCAACTATTGACACTAGTTAAATTATTTATCAAATTTTCCAATTTTCTTTGATTAATTGTTAAGTTATTAATAACATCATTATTTTGAAATAACCATTTTTGGTTAAACTAATGTGATTGATAAATTCGTTAACAATTTTATTATTATTTTAATTGCATTATCATACTTTATAGCATCCGTATAGTCGAGATATCCGGAAATAGTCTTTATTATTGAACCTAAACCGTTAATAAGCCCTCTTTTAACACGACTAGTCTCAAAGGTTTTCAATTGCTGTGAAACTTTTTCTAATTTAGTTACAAGAAGTGTGAATTTGAAAAAGTAAATGGTTTTATTTCTGAAAATTGGATGAATATTATCGATTTGTTCCTGAACTGAGTTTAAACTATCACAAGGTTGCTAATAGGATCGTCATTCTGTAACAATTGAGCACTTATAGGTACTCTTTTGAATCTAGATTTGGCTATTGGGCCTCGTTTCTTTTTTGTGTAAATGTGTATCGGTAAGTCAGCTAAAACTTTGTCACGAGTAAAGCGAAGGGCAAGTTTTTGTCGGGATACTTTAGGGTTTCGTATGAATATTTGTTGGTTCCAAAAATTATAGATTAGTGACTTACGAATGCCAGTCCAGTCTGAAGGCATACCGTTTGTATTAATTAATCGTGCTGCAGATCCTGTTAATTTATTTAAAATTCCATTTACGAGAGCAACATTTAATAAATTATTATCAGGATTGCTAATCACAAATTCTTGAACTAACTGGTCACATAATTTTATGTATCTAGGTAATATATTTGGGTTTTCATCGAATTCCGGCAATAAGCGTAAGGCTTGAAAAATGCTACCTAAATCAGCCATATTATATTTTCCTAAAGTTAATTTATCGTTATTATAAGATATTAAATTTCTATTCGCGTCTTGGAAGCGCGTCCTACTACTATACGTACTAAGCCTAGGGGTCTTCGATTGCCGCAGAAGGGAAATCTTAGAAGGAAAAATCTTATAAAATAGGGATAAGCAATCACTAGAAAGATTCTAATGTACTTACAGTTTTAATTTAGGTTTCTCTGGAGTATCAATGTTCGGATACGCCTCGCTGCGCCGCCTCGTAGATTCAGGATACTCGTGTTGAAACTTGATAGCTTCCCGGATGGACCGCAAGACGATAATCTTGATTTCAAGAATATATAATTTACGTTCCTCGCGACCCGGCCCGCGAGTATCCTACCGACTGCGCCAATTAAGTACGGTGGCAGCCGAGGATCCAAAAAAACCAAAATTATAAAAATACTTTATTTAAAATTACAAACTACATTATAACTAAAATGGCGACTGCTTGCCCGATATTAGAAAACAAGAGTGACAATTATATTTAAAATTAATTATAATGAAATACATTTATGTGAAGTGCACATTCAGCTAAAGGATTGTTATAAAATTATAATTAAATAATACATTTGTATGAAGTGCAGATTTAGCTTTTTGATTGTTATAATTCCTGGATTCTGATACAATGGAATGTACATATTGCACCATCGCTTGCTAAGCGGTTCCCGCGATGCATGGGAATATAACAAATGTCTATTTAACGATCCCACGGTCTATGGGGATATAACAAGTTCAAAACAGAAAAAATAAAAATAAATAAATAGTACAGAGATTTATATTCTGTACTATTTAATTAAATAGTAATTTATAAAAGAAGAACCGGTGGACAAATTGTACACATACAGTCGTAAAGACTATTCTTCTTATAATTTACAAAGGTTACATTCGCCAATTACCCTTCAAAAGGAAAGAAGTTTATGATGACAGAAATACTTACACATTATTATAACCTCCCAATATTTAATAATAATAGTAAATATTGGGACATAATAATTGGATGGATTATAAGGACTTTGGAGGATGTCACACTCATTGTACAAAATGCAGATAGTTCACTCTGATATTCTATGAAAAGATGGTACAAACTCAGTCAATCCAGTCCGCATACAAAATGCAGTCAACAAACTACAGATGGGCTTCACCAATGAAGGCCTTATTTTACAAAGATATTCCTCAACTTTTGTATTTATAAAAGCGAACGTTAAAACTTTTTATCCGTATCATTCATTGCGAATTATTTTATTAATCCGTTATAATAAAAAAAATCTCCAGCCGTTTTTTACCATTAAATGAAACATGAATGAATGGGATTGTATTCTCACAATATCCAATTTAAATAACAATTGATGTTATTTTGTACCTTGTTGGTAAATAATTTATAGGAATTTCCAATACCCGATTTAAAAGCATTGGTAAATAGCAGTTTATATCTAAATAAACGAGTAAGTTTGCTGATTACAATTAATTTATAAAAAAAATACAGGGGAAATAATACTGCTAAGTGCCTTCTCAGCGAGTGTGTGTTTGTCTGTCGATCTTAAAGATTAGAAAAAAAAATAAAAATGATAAGGATCCCCATTTTGGGGTCAGAGCAAATGTTTTTTCATTCCATTCTTCCCTGTCACTTGTCATTGTCATTATTTTACTTATTTTCAAGCCAACGATCTCCAGATTTTTTTGCCATTTTCCCAGTCTGCTCTGAAACTTTAGTTCATCCTTTTTTTTTTAACGTCAGGAATCCTCATGGATACACACCTCTATCAAGGGGATAAATGCGGTGGTTATGTGAGACTCCTACTCACTAAACCTGACGGTTGCCGCCGCCGTCATAATGGGACACCACGGGATCGCTTTCGCACTCACCGCGATGCCCCGACGTGATCCACGGAGAGGGCACCCCGCAACGAAGAGCACCCATCCCTTTTTCGCAGACTTGATAGATTGTGGAGGGATCCCCTTTCCCCCCACCCAAGCCTGCTGCCTCTGAAGGGGGCCGAGACCCCCTTCTGACCAGAATCGGTCTCAGGAAATCAGGTGTAAAACCCGACTCGACCACCATCGAGAGGAGATCACCGGTCAGGTCCACTAGGAGAGCAGAATCTCGATACGACCCAGCGAGCTCAGCGGCTCTGGTCAAGCCGCGAGCCACGCGCCGGGCCGCACTAAAGCCCACTCAAGGGCAGAGGATCCAACGTCGAACCCGACAAGTCGGGAACTCACCACGCTCAGACTAACTATCCCAACTTTAGTTCATCCTAGCCGACAAGAACAATGTATGTCGCTAGAGATGATAAATATCTTTACTTATCAATATATAATCTTTAATTTGTCCCCAAACTTGCCAAATCTCTTCGATTTAATTTTCATAAACATTTCCAAACATTAATTTATGACGGAGTTCTTATTAATACGATATAAGACTGCTTGGTAGTTAGCAGTTATATTACATTAGCGCTTACATAAATTTAGTTTAATTATGTCATAACAAGTTAATTTCACTATAATGCCTTCTGAATAACAATGTCGTTTTGCAGGCAGCCTCTCTTCATCAATACCAACAACATTTGTTCTACGACTTTTTAAAATAAATATTTTCTAAAATTTAAGTTTTTCCATAAAAAAAATATTTGTTGCCTCTGAACTGGTATTAACTCTGAGCGTAGGTGTAGCGTCGGCAGGGCTGGACCAGGTCGATGATGGGAGAGTCGGATTACCCATCTGATTCCCTCAGACCGAGTCGGCCAGAACGGGGTCTCGGCCCCCTTCAGAGGCAGCAGGCTTGGGTGAGGGGCAGGGGATCCCTCCACAATCTTTCAAGCCTGCGAAAAAGGGATGGGTGCTTCTCGTTGCGGGGTGTCCTCTCCGTGGATCACGTCGGAGCATTGCGGTGAGTGCGTAAGCGATCCCGTGGTGTCCCATTATGACGGCGGCGGCAACCGTCAGGTTTAGTGAGTAGGAGTCTCACATAACCACCTCCATCATCCCCTGGATGGAGATGTGTATCCATGAAATTTCCTGAGGAAAAAAAAATAATAAATAAAAAATAAAAAATGGTCTTATCTATTATCTAATATACTACAGTTAACTCTAATAACTATTCTATCTAAATCTGTCTTTTGGCTATATTGAGGTACTCAAATTTTTATTTATTTATTGATAGCAGTAACAAAATGCTTTGATTTTTTGGCAAGCTTTAAAGAAGTTTACAAATTCAACAATAATCATTGTCAATCATACTATACTTACAAAAACAGGCTACTTACTTAGTTTTTGAAAAGTCTATTTGATTTTATGTAGCGAATTTATAAAATTCCAGTTCACTTTAAGAGTGTTTTCCTTATGCATTTAACTGCTTTATTCTTTTATATATTAATCCCAATATTCTTTTTATTTTATTTTTCTATAAAATTAATATATACCGTTTTTATGTCATTGTGGTAATTTAGTGGTTTTCGAGAAACAGAACTTTAAAAAAAGCTTTTTATTGAATAGATTTTCCCTATAACAACTATGTACTACTAACAAAAATAACATAAGAGAACTCAAGTAAATAGATGCAATTTAATTAAAGAGAGAGTGGTTGAATGTTGTCTTGATTGTTGAAAATGGTACAAACTCGTAATGTCTCCTGAACTTTCCTAAGTTTATGGTGCTAGGGTACTTTCTAATGAAAGCTGTTGTTATGTAGGAACTTTGTTAAATATATACAATGTAGGTAAATACGCAAATGTAAATATATCTATTTTATTAGTCACATCACAAAACAAAATGATGTGGTGTACTTTGTAAACAATTAGTTTTTTTTATTTTTTTTTAGTTTTTTTAAACATTATTATTAAACCTGATGATGATGATGATATATAGAAATAAAAAAAAAATATATATATATATATATATATATATATATATATATATAGAAATCAAAAATACTGTAAAAAATAAAAAGCATTTATAAATAAGAATAAAAATAGTAGATGTTTAAAAACTATACCTTTATAGAACTCTTAAATCTTAAACACAATCATTAAAAAATTAGGTACTGCAATATATATACATATATCTAAACATAATAATCGAAATAAAAAACAATTGCTATCAAAAATTATCAATTGAGAATGTGTCATCTAATTCAGGTGCATTGATTTGTATAAAACAAAATTTTAATTGTATTTTTTAATAAAAATCACAAAGGTGAAAAACATAAGTTTACAGCTAGTACATACACAACGCAATGTATAAAATTAAAAAACTTGTTATAAAAGAAATATGTTTTTTAAGAAATGTTAAAGCTTTAAAAAAAGTTAATGAATTATTTAAAAGTTACTCTGAAGGGTATATTTTTAGTTAGGTTTGAATATTTAGACATTCATTGTCAAAAACCCTTTCAGAATTTATCTAATGGCAACATTTTCCGTAACAGAATACTAAATTGCTTTATAAGGAGTAATTTACACAAGTTACCAGACGATAATGATTTAGTACAAAACATAATATAAAATATTATAGACCATTCTCAAGCAATTAGTAAGTATTTCGTCGATACTAACAAATAAATCTTCAGCTTCAAATAACTAACCAAAAATCTGTTAGTTGTTTTACTTTAATTTTATCTTTTAATATTTCATAAATTTTGTTTATTACAAATTATATTTAATACTACATATAAAAAGCTTCAACTCTTGAATATGATATCTTTCTATAATATTATTATTTCGTTAAAATGATGTACTCAATTTTACGGTCAAGTATCGAGGTGCCTTAATTTACTAAAGGAATTAATGCGCCTTGGTAACTCTCAACTTTGCCCTTTTAGAACGTCCTTTTGTTCAAAAGCAGGGTGTTTGAATCATGGAAAATTTTATACAATATTCAAGTGAAGCTATATTTCTTTGTAATAAAATACATCCTTACTAGAAAACAATATACAAAATTGAAGTGGGTTTGAGTATAAACTGAAGTGAAAGACCTAATTACATTATAAACTTTGTTTATTTTTATAAAAATATATATAAATTCAGGTAAATGTTTGCATCCAATTTGGGTATAAAAATTATAAGTGTAAAGCAATTATAATTTTTATTTTGATAAACCAGAAAGCATTCGCATCCGTAAATTCGAAATACAGTATCTTATAAACTATTCGAGAAGTGATCAGATAGTTTGTCAACAGCATCGTTAAATTTTTACGAGTAGCAAATACACTTTTTAATAAAACTGGTTCTAACGAATTTAACTTGTGTATTATTAATTACATTTACATTTTTGAACTTTAAATTTAACCAGTATTCTGGTTGCTTTGCAGTAGGTAAAATTTGAAGTTTAAAATGTAAATCCAATTACACGCTGGTTATATTCGTTCAAAATCTTTTTATTTTAATGGAGTTAGTAATTGAAAAAGTAATTGAAACTACATGTTAAATAAACTGACTAGGTATACCTTTATAGAGCTGCCAGTCATAAAAACTGACTTTTCTCCAAATATAAGCGAAACAAGTATCAGGTTTTATTATTTTTTATTTTTGTGGATGAAATTAAAAACATATTAAATGATTAACACAGCATTTTGATGCAAATATGACTGACTTTTATGTTATTTTCGTGTTTTTGTTTACTTGTTCTTTTTGCATAACTGTCTCACTTATTTTGTTTTCGACTTTTTAAAATAAAGATATTTCATACTTCTTTTATCTATATGGATAAGGTAATTATGTTATAGTGTCTGTGTGGTCGCAACCTTATGTCTGATGATTAATATTATGTCTAACTTCACATATTTATCATAATTAACTTTTCTCTATGAGTGAAGCAAACTTTTAGCTTAATGATTATGTATTTGCACATTTTTTTACATACAATAAAACATTTTATCACTGTTTCAATAAAACATTTTATTTTTAAAGAAGCCAAATATGGTTTAATTACTTCACACATGTAAAATCCCCAATAATTTGAGTGGCGTTTGACTTAAGATTCTTTTAAGCTCAGACAACTGTAAAAAATATAAAATATATGTTAATATTCTACAATATATATTTAAATATATATATAACCTAACCTAACTGCATTGCAAAAAAGTACCTGTTTTTGTTATTCTTTTTGCATGAAATGACCAGTTGTCGAAGCTGCTGCAAGTAACCTTACATTACGACGAACGAGACATCGGTTCTGAGTTAATACTATAGGTGTTATGACTGAGTGTGTAGGTATTATGTTTTAAAAACAACTATAGAGGTAAACAATCTAAAATATTTATAAATAAATTCACTATAACTGATCTCAAATCCTTGAAATTGAAATTCATCGTGAATTGAATTGATATTTATTTCAATATATTATGTCATATTTAACTGTAATGGCTATTTCCATTGTGTTGCACCTACTTAAGTAACTCTGCTGCGCATGAAACGATCGACTTACGTTTTTCCGTTCATGTAACGTAAATACCTTAACGGCATTTTGAATTACGTGTAAAGCCAAAGCATTTATTTTGTCTTTTTTTAGTAAACATACATTTTACTTGTCAAATCAGTCCTCTTTGGATATGTTTTAGTATATAACTACAATATTTTTTACTTGTATGCTATTTAATAAAAATATTAATCCACAGTTAGTTTTTTTAAGATTTACTTAAACACCAGAATAATGAATATGGTAAATTAAAAATAATGCTAGATTATTCGCATAATAATAATAAATCTTAATGCATTTAATAATGGGGTCTCGGCCCCCTTCAGAGGCAGCAGGCTTGGGTGAGGGGCAGGGGATCCCTCCACAATCTTTCAAGCCTGCGAAAAAGGGATGGGTGCTTCTCGTTGCGGGGTGTCCTCTCCGTGGATCACGTCGGAGCATTGCGGTGAGTGCGTAAGCGATCCCGTGGTGTCCCATTATGACGGCGGCGGCAACCGTCAGGTTTAGTGAGTAGGAGTCTCACATAACCACCTCCATCATCCCCTGGATGGAGATGTGTATCCATGAAATTTCCTGAGGAAAAAAAAATAATAAATAAAAAATAAAAAATGGTCTTATCTATTATCTAATATACTACAGTTAACTCTAATAACTATTCTATCTAAATCTGTCTTTTGGCTATATTGAGGTACTCAAATTTTTATTTATTTATTGATAGCAGTAACAAAATGCTTTGATTTTTTGGCAAGCTTTAAAGAAGTTTACAAATTCAACAATAATCATTGTCAATCATACTATACTTACAAAAACAGGCTACTTACTTAGTTTTTGAAAAGTCTATTTGATTTTATGTAGCGAATTTATAAAATTCCAGTTCACTTTAAGAGTGTTTTCCTTATGCATTTAACTGCTTTATTCTTTTATATATTAATCCCAATATTCTTTTTATTTTATTTTTCTATAAAATTAATATATACCGTTTTTATGTCATTGTGGTAATTTAGTGGTTTTCGAGAAACAGAACTTTAAAAAAAGCTTTTTATTGAATAGATTTTCCCTATAACAACTATGTATTACTAACAAAAATAACATAAGAGTACTCAAGTAAATAGATGCAATTTAATTAAAGAGAGAGTGGTTGAATGTTGTCTTGATTGTTGAAAATGGTACAAACTCGTAATGTCTCCTGAACTTTCCTAAGTTTATGGTGCTAGGGTACTTTCTAATGAAAGCTGTTGTTATGTAGGAACTTTGTTAAATATATACAATGTAGGTAAATACGCAAATGTAAATATATTTATTTTATTAGTCACATCACAAAACAAAATGATGTGGTGTACTTTGTAAACAATTAGTTTTTTTTTTTTTTTTTTAGTTTTTTTAAACATTATTATTAAACCTGATGATGATGATGATATATAGAAATCAAAATATATATATATATATATATATATATATATATATATATATATATATATATATATATATATATATATATATATATATATATATATATATATATATATATAGAAATCAAAAATACTGTAAAAAATAAAAAGCATTTATAAATAAGAATAAAAATAGTAGATGTTTAAAAACTATACCTTTATAGAACTCTTAAATCTTAAACACAATCATTAAAAAATTAGGTACTGCAATATATATACATATATCTAAACATAATAATCGAAATAAAAAACAATTGCTATCAAAAATTATCAATTGAGAATGTGTCATCTAATTCAGGTGCATTGAATTGTATAAAACAAAATTTTAATTGTATTTTTTAATAAAAATCACAAAGGTGAAAAACATAAGTTTACAGCTAGTACATACACAACGCAATGTATAAAATTAAAAAACTTGTTATAAAAGAAATATGTTTTTTAAGAAATGTTAAAGCTTTAAAAAAAGTTAATGAATTATTTAAAAGTTACTCTGAAGGGTATATTTTTAGTTAGGTTTGAATATTTAGACATTCATTGTCAAAAACCCTTTCAGAATTTATCTAATGGCAACATTTTCCGTAACAGAATACTAAATTGCTTTATAAGGAGTAATTTACACAAGTTACCAGACGATAATGATTTAGTACAAAACATAATATAAAATATTATAGACCATTCTCAAGCAATTAGTAAGTATTTCATCGATACTAACAAATAAATCTTCAGCTTCAAATAACTAACCAAAAATCTGTTAGTTGTTTTACTTTAATTTTATCTTTTAATATTTCATAAATTTTGTTTATTACAAATTATATTTAGTACTACATATAAAAAGCTTCAACTCTTGAATATGATATCTTTCTATAATATTATTATTTCGTTAAAATGATGTACTCAATTTTACGGTCAAGTATCGAGGTGCCTTAATTTACTAAAGGAATTAATGCGCCTTGGTAACTCTCAACTTTGCCCTTTTAGAACGTCCTTTTGTTCAAAAGCAGGGTGTTTGAATCATGGAAAATTTTATACAATATTCAAGTGAAGCTATATTTCTTTGTAATAAAATACATCCTTACTAGAAAACAATATACAAAATTGAAGTGGGTTTGAGTATAAACTGAAGTGAAAGACCTAATTACATTATAAACTTTGTTTATTTTTATAAAAATATATATAAATTCAGGTAAATGTTTGCATCCAATTTAGGTATAAAAATTATAAGTGTAAAGCAATTATAATTTTTATTTTGATAAACCAGAAAGCATTCGCATCCGTAAATTCGAAATACAGTATCTTATAAACTATTCGAGAAGTGATCAGATAGTTTGTCAACAGCATCGTTAAATTTTTACGAGTAGCAAATACACTTTTTAATAAAACTGGTTCTAACGAATTTAACTTGTGTATTATTAATTACATTTACATTTTTGAACTTTAAATTTAACCAGTATTCTGGTTGCTTTGCAGTAGGTAAAATTTGAAGTTTAAAATGTAAATCCAATTACACGGTGGTTATATTCGTTCAAAATCTTTTTATTTTAATGGAGTTAGTAATTGAAAAAGTAATTGAAACTACATGTTAAATAAACTGACTAGGTATACCTTTATAGAGCTGCCAGTCATAAAAACTGACTTTTCTCCAAATATAAGCGAAACAAGTATCAGGTTTTATTATTTTTTATTTTTGTGGATGAAATTAAAAACATATTAAATGATTAACACAGCATTTTGATGCAAATATGACTGACTTTTATGTTATTTTCGTGTTTTTGTTTACTTGTTCTTTTTGCATAACTGTCTCACTTATTTTGTTTTCGACTTTTTAAAATAAAGATATTTCATACTTCTTTTATCTATATGGATAAGGTAATTATGTTATAGTGTCTGTGTGGTCGCAACCTTATGTCTGATGATTAATATTATGTCTAACTTCACATATTTATCATAATTAATTTTTCTCTATGAGTGAAGCAAACTTTTAGCTTAATGATTATGTATTTGCACATTTTTTTACATACAATAAAACATTTTATCACTGTTTCAATAAAACATTTTATTTTTAAAGAAGCCAAATATGGTTTAATTACTTCACACATGTAAAATTCCCAATAATTTGAGTGGCGTTTGACTTAAGATTCTTTTAAGCTCAGACAACTGTAAAAAATATAAAATATATGTTAATATTCTACAATATATATTTAAATATATATATAACCTAACCTAACTGCATTGCAAAAAAGTACCTGTTTTTGTTATTCTTTTTGCATGAAATGACCAGTTGTCGAAGCTGCTGCAAGTAACCTTACATTACGACGAACGAGACATCGGTTCTGAGTTAATACTATAGGTGTTATGACTGAGTGTGTAGGTATTATGTTTTAAAAACAACTATAGAGGTAAACAATCTAAAATATTTATAAATAAATTCACTATAACTGATCTCAAATCCTTGAAATTGAAATTCATCGTGAATTGAATTGATATTTATTTCAATATATTATGTCATATTTAACTGTAATGGCTATTTCCATTGTGTTGCACCTACTTAAGTAACTCTGCTGCGCATGAAACGATCGACTTACGTTTTTCCGTTCATGTAACGTAAATACCTTAACGGCATTTTGAATTACGTGTAAAGCCAAAGCATTTATTTTGTCTTTTTTTAGTAAACATACATTTTACTTGTCAAATCAGTCCTCTTTGGATATGTTTTAGTATATAACTACAATATTTTTTACTTGTATGCTATTTAATAAAAATATTAATCCACAGTTAGTTTTTTTAAGATTTAATTAAACACCAGAATAATGAATATGGTAAAATAAAAATAATGCTAGATTATTCGCATAATAATAATAAATCTTAATGCATTTAATAATGGGGTCTCGGCCCCCTTCAGAGGCAGCAGGCTTGGGTGAGGGGCAGGGGATCCCTCCACAATCTTTCAAGCCTGCGAAAAAGGGATGGGTGCTTCTCGTTGCGGGGTGTCCTCTCCGTGGATCACGTCGGAGCATTGCGGTGAGTGCGTAAGCGATCCCGTGGTGTCCCATTATGACGGCGGCGGCAACCGTCAGGTTTAGTGAGTAGGAGTCTCACATAACCACCTCCATCATCCCCTGGATGGAGATGTGTATCCATGAAATTTCCTGAGGAAAAAAAAATAATAAATAAAAAATAAAAAATGGTCTTATCTATTATCTAATATACTACAGTTAACTCTAATAACTATTCTATCTAAATCTGTCTTTTGGCTATATTGAGGTACTCAAATTTTTATTTATTTATTGATAGCAGTAACAAAATGCTTTGATTTTTTGGCAAGCTTTAAAGAAGTTTACAAATTCAACAATAATCATTGTCAATCATACTATACTTACAAAAACAGGCTACTTACTTAGTTTTTGAAAAGTCTATTTGATTTTATGTAGCGAATTTATAAAATTCCAGTTCACTTTAAGAGTGTTTTCCTTATGCATTTAACTGCTTTATTCTTTTATATATTAATCCCAATATTCTTTTTATTTTATTTTTCTATAAAATTAATATATACCGTTTTTATGTCATTGTGGTAATTTAGTGGTTTTCGAGAAACAGAACTTTAAAAAAAGCTTTTTATTGAATAGATTTTCCCTATAACAACTATGTATTACTAACAAAAATAACATAAGAGAACTCAAGTAAATAGATGCAATTTAATTAAAGAGAGAGTGGTTGAATGTTGTCTTGATTGTTGAAAATGGTACAAACTCGTAATGTCTCCTGAACTTTCCTAAGTTTATGGTGCTAGGGTACTTTCTAATGAAAGCTGTTGTTATGTAGGAACTTTGTTAAATATATACAATGTAGGTAAATACGCAAATGTAAATATATTTATTTTATTAGTCACATCACAAAACAAAATGATGTGGTGTACTTTGTAAACAATTAGTTTTTTTTATTTTTTTTTAGTTTTTTTAAACATTATTATTAAACCTGATGATGATGATGATATATAGAAATCAAAATATATATATATATATAGAAATCAAAAATACTGTAAAAAATAAAAAGCATTTATAAATAAGAATAAAAATAGTAGATGTTTAAAAACTATACCTTTATAGAACTCTTAAATCTTAAACACAATCATTAAAAAATTAGGTACTGCAATATATATACATATATCTAAACATAATAATCGAAATAAAAAACAATTGCTATCAAAAATTATCAATTGAGAATGTGTCATCTAATTCAGGTGCATTGATTTGTATAAAACAAAATTTTAATTGTATTTTTTAATAAAAATCACAAAGGTGAAAAACATAAGTTTACAGCTAGTACATACACAACGCAATGTATAAAATTAAAAAACTTGTTATAAAAGAAATATGTTTTTTAAGAAATGTTAAAGCTTTAAAAAAAGTTAATGAATTATTTAAAAGTTACTCTGAAGGGTATATTTTTAGTTAGGTTTGAATATTTAGACATTCATTGTCAAAAACCCTTTCAGAATTTATCTAATGGCAACATTTTCCGTAACAGAATACTAAATTGCTTTATAAGGAGTAATTTACACAAGTTACCAGACGATAATGATTTAGTACAAAACATAATATAAAATATTATAGACCATTCTCAAGCAATTAGTAAGTATTTCGTCGATGCTAACAAATAAATCTTCAGCTTCAAATAACTAACCAAAAATCTGTTAGTTGTTTTACTTTAATTTTATCTTTTAATATTTCATAAATTTTGTTTATTACAAATTATATTTAGTACTACATATAAAAAGCTTCAACTCTTGAATATGATAGCTTTCTATAATATTATTATTTCGTTAAAATGATGTACTCAATTTTACGGTCAAGTATCGAGGTGCCTTAATTTACTAAAGGAATTAATGCGCCTTGGTAACTCTCAACTTTGCCCTTTTAGAACGTCCTTTTGTTCAAAAGCAGGGTGTTTGAATCATGGAAAATTTTATACAATATTCAAGTGAAGCTATATTTCTTTGTAATAAAATACATCCTTACTAGAAAACAATATACAAAATTGAAGTGGGTTTGAGTATAAACTGAAGTGAAAGACCTAATTACATTTGAGGTTTGAGTCATTAACTAATAATTATGTTAACTGTAATTGTTTAAGTGAAAAATTAAATGTTGTTTCTAAACTAAACTCTGAGGTGTTGGGTGATTCGGCTATACATACTAAAAGTAGTAATAAAAACATAAATATAATGAATAAAAATCAAATTAATAATAGGTCCTCTGTTGTGCACAACCATAATTACTTTGTTTTTTCTGACCAATTAGGTCAGGGCTTTGGGTCTCTTTTAAGTAGGGAATTAAATAATGTACATAATATATGCTCACCTGGTGCTAGTTACCAGCACAATATAGATAAAATAATTAATTTTGACTCAAAGTTGACTGAAAACAGTACTATTGTACTATTACATGGAGATGGTTTGTCGATTAAGAAAATTGAAATAATTAGTAATATTGAAAAATTATTGAAATTACATAATAAGAATAATTGTAAAATTGTAATTTGTGCATTTCCATATTCATCTTCTTATTCAGACAAACAAAATAAATATATATATAATTTAAATTTGACATTATATAATTTGACATACCGTCATAGTGATGCATTCTTTTACTTTGATGTAAATAAATTTATTTATAATAGGTTTAGGATGACAAAAGGTACAATGTATCTGCCTTTATATTATAAAAAACAAATTGCTACTTTAGTAGCATTTAATTTAAAAAACTTCGTTATAACAGATATAACGAAAAATAAATGTACCTTAAATAATGTATTACTGACAGAACATAAGCGTTCCACTTTAAACTAATGGATAAGACAAAGCCTAAGTTGTTGAATATTGTCCATCAAAATATACAAGGCTTAGGTGGCAAGGAATTGGAAGTGGAACTCTTTGTTCAAAAATATGACATAAGTTTATTGTGCATTACAGAGCACTGGTTATCAAAGAATAACAATATTATAAATGTAGAAAATTATAAATTGTCAAGTTCGTTCTGTAGAGAGAAAGCTATTCGCGGTGGCTCACTTATCTTAGCTCGTAACGATGTAGTGTTAAAGTCTCGATCAGACATAGTGGCGCTCTCTGTCGAGCGAATTATTGAACTATCCTGCATTGAGCTCAATGAACATATTATTTTGTGCGTGTACCGACCCCCCTCTAGTGACTTTGATGAATTTGAAAACAAAATGGAGGATATTTTAACTAAGCTTTGTCATAAAAACAAGTCCGTGATTGTTTGCGGTGATTTCAATGTAGATATATTACAAGAAACTTCGTCTAGTGTACGTTTATTAAATTTGTTTAAATCTTTTAACTTACTGAACGTCTTTTTTGAACCTACTCGTATTACTAGTATTTCCGCGACTTGTATTGATAATGTGTTCTGTCGCTGTAACATTTATGAAGAAACAGTAATGACGAATTTAAGTTCAGACCACTGTGGTCTAAAATTTTCTCTATTAATTAATCACGAAAGTGAAAAGCCCCAAAAGTTTACTTGTAGACCAATTACAAAAAACCGGGTCCTAACATTTAAGAATACTGTTCAGCAAAAAGTGGGTAAAGTAGACATGAGCGATGATAATCCAAATAATTTATATAATAACATTTTCGGTTTTTTGTTACAAGAATTTAATAATGTTTTTAAGCCAAAAACTATGACTAAATACCTAAAACTTAAATTTAGTGATTGGGCTACCGTGGCAATATATAAAAGTAGAGATAAGTTATATGATTTATATAGTGAGAGGCAATGGAATCAAGATCCGGTATTCTTGAATAAAGTTAGGATTTTTTCTAAAATATTTAAGACCGTTTGCATACAAGCTAAGTCGATTTACATAAGAAATAAAATCTTAAACTCAGAAAATAAAATAAAGGCAACTTGGGATGTTTTATCTAGTGTTTCTGGGAAAAATAGGGCTGCTAATGGACCTATTAAGTTAAAAATTGATAATATTGAAATAAATTCAAATTCAACTGTAGCGGCTATTTTTGAGACATTTTTTAACGAAATTCCTTTAACAATCACGCGTAATTTAAATTCTTCACCATGTGATGCAATCGTCGAATTGACGAATAACGTAAGAGTCAGTAATAAATGTTTTGTTTTTAAACCTGTTACATCATATGAAATTGTTAAAACTTTTAGAAATCTAAATATGAAAAAAACCGGTGATCTTTGGGGTATGTCAGTAAAATTACTAATAAGTATTATAAATGATATAGCTCCACAATTATCCTTAATTTTTAACAAATGTATTGAAACCGGTACTTTCCCAGATTTAATGAAAAATAGTAAAGTAGTTCCTTTGTTCAAAAGTGGCGATAGACTAGAACCCGGAAATTATAGACCTATCTCTATTTTACCTATTTTAAGTAAAATCTTCGAAAAAATTATACTAAACCAAATGTCAGAATTTGTTTGTAGCAATGAAATCATGCATAGTGAACAATATGGTTTCACCAAAGGCAAATCAACAACTGATGCGGGTGCCGCGCTTCTTAAGCACATTTGCGACGCATGGGAAAAGTCACAGAATGCAATCGGAGTGTTTTGTGATTTATCTAAAGCCTTTGATTGCGTGGACCATCAAACATTACTTTGCAAACTTAATCACTATGGTGTGCGTAGTGCTGCGCTTGATCTTATTGCCTCTTACTTGAATCAAAGAGTTCAGACGGTTGATGTAAATAATTGTAAATCGGTTGGATCTCACCTAAAAATGGGTGTTCCACAAGGATCTATTCTAGGCCCTTTCTTATTTTTACTTTATATTAATGATTTGCCTTTTTACGTAAAAGGACTATGTGACATTGTACTTTTTGCTGATGATACCTCACTTATTTTTAAAGTTGATCGTAATAATGCTAATTTTGACAAAGTTAACTGTGCTCTGTCACGTGTTCTTCATTGGTTTGAAATTAATAATTTGGTATTAAATACTAAGAAAACTAAATGCATGGAATTTACACTTCCTAATGTAAAAAGTCAAGATTGTAGTTTATTCCTTAACAATGAAGTGTTAGAACTGACTGACTCGACAACTTTCTTAGGATTAACTTTAGATAAAAAGCTCCAGTGGAACCCCCATCTCTCGACACTCGCAAGCAAACTTAGCTCAGCCGTCTTTGCAATTAAAAAAGTAAGACAATTAACAGACGTTAATACGGCTCGACTCGTTTATTTTAGTTATTTTCATAGTATATTGTCTTACGGTATCTTACTATGGGGCAGCGCTGCCGAAATTAATTCTATATTTATTTTACAAAAACGAGCTATACGGGCTATTTGTAACTTAAAAGCTAGAGACTCCCTAAGAGAAGTTTTTAAAGAAATCGGTATTCTTACGGTCGCTTCTCAATACATTTTTAATAACTTACTATATATACGCCAAAATTTAAATAACTATAAAAAAAACAGCGACAGACATTCAATCAATACAAGAAATAAAAATAGGCTCGTAACGCCTATTTTTCGACTTCAAAAAGTTAAGAAATCCTTCATGGGCTTGAGTGTACGCATATATAATAAGGTTCCACAAGATATCTTAGATCTTCCTTTTCTTGGTTTCAAATCTAAAATTAAAGGTATATTACTAAATAAATCTTACTATAACATTCAAGAGTTTTTGGTTGATCGAAATGTGTGGAACTTGGATCATTGACTCATTTGCAGGGTTGATGTTATAATTTATAAGTCAAACATTGTTAAATTTTATTTAAAAAGAGCAACTGTTGAGTTTCTGGCCAGCTCTTCTCAGCAGAACAGCATTCCCAGCTGGTGGTAGCTTACTCACAGACTGACTATACTGACCAATTTAATGTAATTGACGATTCAAAAGTGCGTGTAAATGCCTACTTGAATAAAGATATTTTGAATTTTGAAATTTTATAAACTTTGTTTATTTTTATAAAAATATATATAAATTCAGGTAAATGTTTGCATCCAATTTAGGTATAAAAATTATAAGTGTAAAGCAATTATAATTTTTATTTTGATAAACCCGAAAGCATTCGCATCCGTAAATTCGAAATACAGTATCTTATAAACTATTCGAGAAGTGATCAGATAGTTTGTCAACAGCATCGTTAAATTTTTACGAGTAGCAAATACACTTTTTAATAAAACTGGTTCTAACGAATTTAACTTGTGTATTATTAATTACATTTACATTTTTGAACTTTAAATTTAACCAGTATTCTGGTTGCTTTGCAGTAGGTAAAATTTGAAGTTTAAAATGTAAATCCAATTACACGCTGGTTATATTCGTTCAAAATCTTTTTATTTTAATGGAGTTAGTAATTGAAAAAGTAATTGAAACTACATGTTAAATAAACTGACTAGGTATACCTTTATAGAGCTGCCAGTCATAAAAACTGACTTTTCTCCAAATATAAGCGAAACAAGTATCAGGTTTTATTATTTTTTATTTTTGTGGATGAAATTAAAAACATATTAAATGATTAACACAGCATTTTGATGCAAATATGACTGACTTTTATGTTATTTTCGTGTTTTTGTTTACTTGTTCTTTTTGCATAACTGTCTCACTTATTTTGTTTTCGACTTTTTAAAATATAGATATTTCATACTTCTTTTATCTATATGGATAAGGTAATTATGTTATAGTGTCTGTGTGGTCGCAACCTTATGTCTAATGATTAATATTATGTCTAACTTCACATATTTATCATAATTAACTTTTCTCTATGAGTGAAGCAAACTTTTAGCTTAATGATTATGTATTTGCACATTTTTTTACATACAATAAAACATTTTATCACTGTTTCAATAAAACATTTTATTTTTAAAGAAGCCAAATATGGTTTAATTACTTCACACATGTAAAATCCCCAATAATTTGAGTGGCGTTTGACTTAAGATTCTTTTAAGCTCAGACAACTGTAAAAAATATAAAATATATGTTAATATTCTACAATATATATTTAAATATATATATAACCTAACCTAACTGCATTGCAAAAAAGTACCTGTTTTTGTTATTCTTTTTGCATGAAATGACCAGTTGTCGAAGCTGCTGCAAGTAACCTTACATTACGACGAACGAGACATCGGTTCTGAGTTAATACTATAGGTGTTATGACTGAGTGTGTAGGTATTATGTTTTAAAAACAACTATAGAGGTAAACAATCTAAAATATTTATAAATAAATTCACTATAACTGATCTCAAATCCTTGAAATTGAAATTCATCGTGAATTGAATTGATATTTATTTCAATATATTATGTCATATTTAACTGTAATGGCTATTTCCATTGTGTTGCACCTACTTAAGTAACTCTGCTGCGCATGAAACGATCGACTTACGTTTTTCCGTTCATGTAACGTAAATACCTTAACGGCATTTTGAATTACGTGTAAAGCCAAAGCATTTATTTTGTCTTTTTTTAGTAAACATACATTTTACTTGTCAAATCAGTCCTCTTTGGATATGTTTTAGTATATAACTACAATATTTTTTACTTGTATGCTATTTAATAAAAATATTAATCCACAGTTAGTTTTTTTAAGATTTACTTAAACACCAGAATAATGAATATGGTAAATTAAAAATAATGCTAGATTATTCGCATAATAATAATAAATCTTAATGCATTTAATAATGGGGTCTCGGCCCCCTTCAGAGGCAGCAGGCTTGGGTGAGGGGCAGGGGATCCCTCCACAATCTTTCAAGCCTGCGAAAAAGGGATGGGTGCTTCTCGTTGCGGGGTGTCCTCTCCGTGGATCACGTCGGAGCATTGCGGTGAGTGCGTAAGCGATCCCGTGGTGTCCCATTATGACGGCGGCGGCAACCGTCAGGTTTAGTGAGTAGGAGTCTCACATAACCACCTCCATCATCCCCTGGATGGAGATGTGTATCCATGAAATTTCCTGAGGAAAAAAAAATAATAAATAAAAAATAAAAAATGGTCTTATCTATTATCTAATATACTACAGTTAACTCTAATAACTATTCTATCTAAATCTGTCTTTTGGCTATATTGAGGTACTCAAATTTTTATTTATTTATTGATAGCAGTAACAAAATGCTTTGATTTTTTGGCAAGCTTTAAAGAAGTTTACAAATTCAACAATAATCATTGTCAATCATACTATACTTACAAAAACAGGCTACTTACTTAGTTTTTGAAAAGTCTATTTGATTTTATGTAGCGAATTTATAAAATTCCAGTTCACTTTAAGAGTGTTTTCCTTATGCATTTAACTGCTTTATTCTTTTATATATTAATCCCAATATTCTTTTTATTTTATTTTTCTATAAAATTAATATATACCGTTTTTATGTCATTGTGGTAATTTAGTGGTTTTCGAGAAACAGAACTTTAAAAAAAGCTTTTTATTGAATAGATTTTCCCTATAACAACTATGTACTACTAACAAAAATAACATAAGAGAACTCAAGTAAATAGATGCAATTTAATTAAAGAGAGAGTGGTTGAATGTTGTCTTGATTGTTGAAAATGGTACAAACTCGTAATGTCTCCTGAACTTTCCTAAGTTTATGGTGCTAGGGTACTTTCTAATGAAAGCTGTTGTTATGTAGGAACTTTGTTAAATATATACAATGTAGGTAAATACGCAAATGTAAATATATTTATTTTATTAGTCACATCACAAAACAAAATGATGTGGTGTACTTTGTAAACAATTAGTTTTTTTTATTTTTTTTTAGTTTTTTTAAACATTATTATTAAACCTGATGATGATGATGATATATAGAAATCAAAATATATATATATATATATATATATATATATATATATATATATATATATATATATATATATATATATATATATATATATATATATATATATATATATATATATATATATATATATATATATATAATAAAAATAATTCATTAACTTTTTTTAAAGCTTTAACATTTCTTAAAAAACATATTTCTTTTATAACAAGTTTTTTAATTTTATACATTACGTTGTGTATGTACTAGCTGTAAACTTATGTTTTTCACCTTTGTGATTTTTATTAAAAAATACAATTAAAATTTTGTTTTATACAAATCAATGCACCTGAATTAGATGACACATTCTCAATTGATATTTCTATATATATTCTATATATATATATAGAAATCAAAAATACTGTAAAAAATAAAAAGCATTTATAAATAAGAATAAAAATAGTAGATGTTTAAAAACTATACCTTTATAGAACTCTTAAATCTTAAACACAATCATTAAAAAATTAGGTACTGCAATATATATACATATATCTAAACATAATAATCGAAATAAAAAACAATTGCTATCAAAAATTATCAATTGAGAATGTGTCATCTAATTCAGGTGCATTGATTTGTATAAAACAAAATTTTAATTGTATTTTTTAATAAAAATCACAAAGGTGAAAAACATAAGTTTACAGCTAGTACATACACAACGCAATGTATAAAATTAAAAAACTTGTTATAAAAGAAATATGTTTTTTAAGAAATGTTAAAGCTTTAAAAAAAGTTAATGAATTATTTAAAAGTTACTCTGAAGGGTATATTTTTAGTTAGGTTTGAATATTTAGACATTCATTGTCAAAAACCCTTTCAGAATTTATCTAATGGCAACATTTTCCGTAACAGAATACTAAATTGCTTTATAAGGAGTAATTTACACAAGTTACCAGACGATAATGATTTAGTACAAAACATAATATAAAATATTATAGACCATTCTCAAGCAATTAGTAAGTATTTCGTCGATACTAACAAATAAATCTTCAGCTTCAAATAACTAACCAAAAATCTGTTAGTTGTTTTACTTTAATTTTATCTTTTAATATTTCATAAATTTTGTTTATTACAAATTATATTTAGTACTACATATAAAAAGCTTCAACTCTTGAATATGATATCTTTCTATAATATTATTATTTCGTTAAAATGATGTACTCAATTTTACGGTCAAGTATCGAGGTGCCTTAATTTACTAAAGGAATTAATGCGCCTTGGTAACTCTCAACTTTGCCCTTTTAGAACGTCCTTTTGTTCAAAAGCAGGGTGTTTGAATCATGGAAAATTTTATACAATATTCAAGTGAAGCTATATTTCTTTGTAATAAAATACATCCTTACTAGAAAACAATATACAAAATTGAAGTGGGTTTGAGTATAAACTGAAGTGAAAGACCTAATTACATTATAAACTTTGTTTATTTTTATAAAAATATATATAAATTCAGGTAAATGTTTGCATCCAATTTAGGTATAAAAATTATAAGTGTAAAGCAATTATAATTTTTATTTTGATAAACCAGAAAGCATTCGCATCCGTAAATTCGAAATACAGTATCTTATAAACTATTCGAGAAGTGATCAGATAGTTTGTCAACAGCATCGTTAAATTTTTACGAGTAGCAAATACACTTTTTAATAAAACTGGTTCTAACGAATTTAACTTGTGTATTATTAATTACATTTACATTTTTGAACTTTAAATTTAACCAGTATTCTGGTTGCTTTGCAGTAGGTAAAATTTGAAGTTTAAAATGTAAATCCAATTACACGCTGGTTATATTCGTTCAAAATCTTTTTATTTTAATGGAGTTAGTAATTGAAAAAGTAATTGAAACTACATGTTAAATAAACTGACTAGGTATACCTTTATAGAGCTGCCAGTCATAAAAACTGACTTTTCTCCAAATATAAGCGAAACAAGTATCAGGTTTTATTATTTTTTATTTTTGTGGATGAAATTAAAAACATATTAAATGATTAACACAGCATTTTGATGCAAATATGACTGACTTTTATGTTATTTTCGTGTTTTTGTTTACTTGTTCTTTTTGCATAACTGTCTCACTTATTTTGTTTTCGACTTTTTAAAATATAGATATTTCATACTTCTTTTATCTATATGGATAAGGTAATTATGTTATAGTGTCTGTGTGGTCGCAACCTTATGTCTGATGATTAATATTATGTCTAACTTCACATATTTATCATAATTAACTTTTCTCTATGAGTGAAGCAAACTTTTAGCTTAATGATTATGTATTTGCACATTTTTTTACATACAATAAAACATTTTATCACTGTTTCAATAAAACATTTTATTTTTAAAGAAGCCAAATATGGTTTAATTACTTCACACATGTAAAATCCCCAATAATTTGAGTGGCGTTTGACTTAAGATTCTTTTAAGCTCAGACAACTGTAAAAAATATAAAATATATGTTAATATTCTACAATATATATTTAAATATATATATAACCTAACCTAACTGCATTGCAAAAAAGTACCTGTTTTTGTTATTCTTTTTGCATGAAATGACCAGTTGTCGAAGCTGCTGCAAGTAACCTTACATTACGACGAACGAGACATCGGTTCTGAGTTAATACTATAGGTGTTATGACTGAGTGTGTAGGTATTATGTTTTAAAAACAACTATAGAGGTAAACAATCTAAAATATTTATAAATAAATTCACTATAACTGATCTCAAATCCTTGAAATTGAAATTCATCGTGAATTGAATTGATATTTATTTCAATATATTATGTCATATTTAACTGTAATGGCTATTTCCATTGTGTTGCACCTACTTAAGTAACTCTGCTGCGCATGAAACGATCGACTTACGTTTTTCCGTTCATGTAACGTAAATACCTTAACGGCATTTTGAATTACGTGTAAAGCCAAAGCATTTATTTTGTCTTTTTTTAGTAAACATACATTTTACTTGTCAAATCAGTCCTCTTTGGATATGTTTTAGTATATAACTACAATATTTTTTACTTGTATGCTATTTAATAAAAATATTAATCCACAGTTAGTTTTTTTAAGATTTACTTAAACACCAGAATAATGAATATGGTAAAATAAAAATAATGCTAGATTATTCGCATAATAATAATAAATCTTAATGCATTTAATAATGCAATCGTAATAAGCTTTTATAATCATTAATATAATATATTTCATTCGATGTATAAATATTATTTTATTCATTATATGTAAAACATTTTGTTTTGATTTAATAAAATACAATTAAAATAACATATTAATTATATAATTGTACCTCTAAAATAATATTTACTTCTTATATTTCATTTTATGCAATGCAATGCAAATAAAATGCATCACGCTCAATAATATTTATTAAATATATCAAATTGTTTATGACTAGTCACTAGGTCAAGATATTCATGAAATAAAAACCAATATATCCTGGTTTGGTTTAACATTACATGGTAATTCAGCTTAACGGATTAAATCTATTTTCAGACTTGTAGTATGAATAATTGTCTATTTTTCCTTACTACATAAAATAAATATGATGGTCGGCTAAGCGATATGTATTTTAGAAAGTTATAAAATAACTCTTGTATAGTTACGACATTACCTTCGATACTATAATAAGTAATTTATTTACAACTTTACAAAAATTGACAACTATTTACAAATTTACGACTATTTTTTAAAAACAGCTCAATTAAAAAGGATAGCAAATGAATTGAGTAGTGAATACCGACAAACACATTATTGAACCGTTACAATAACGAGTTTATTTTGAGATATAGCTTTAAATTTTAATGATCAATTGAAAACGTTTATTACAATGGTTGAACCAAGACTGTCTTACAGTACAGTACTGTCTACAGTACATTACAGTATGCTTTACTATTGTTATGGTGCATATCCTAATGGTAGTAGAAAAAATTATCCTCTGTTTGGACCGGGCCAATAAATTACAAAAACAGAATTTCTTGTACACGTAAAATCCGGACGCTATCAAAAACTGCTTTTAACAAATTTCCTAGCAAAGTCGTTCTTCTCAATATTCCACTTGACACATTCTCCCAAGATGAGAATATTCTCGTAAACTGGTACTGTTGTTGTCAAAATAACACTCGTTCTTAGTGTGATATCATTGGTATTATTTTTATACAGTTAAAAGCATAGCAAATTGCCATTTACTTGTTGAAAAAATTAAGGTTTTGATTAAAATGATCTAAATATTTACTATTGTTCTTACAATTGCACATTTTAGTTTCCTTATGATGATAAATATTTTTCATAATTTTCAAGATTACATTATAATTTACAAAAAACCATTATACACTATATGAACGCTCTTTGCTTTTCAGTTTACACGCTGAGCAGACTTTACATGAAGTCGTAAATGCGCTTCTTAACCAGCGTAGCGTGAAAAGTTCCATTCTGCGTAACTTGTAACACTGAAAGTAATTTTATAAAGAATTTCAGGTAGAATAGAGTATCACAACAGTTTCATATTTACTAATAAACAGCTTTTGATAAAACTTGGCAATATTGTAGCTTATGTACCAGAATAAAACTTAGACTATAAAAATTTTCAATTTTTGCTCGTGTATTTGTCTGTGATATAACATAAGTTGTAACGTCAGTTTAAAAATTACATTTTAAACTGTGATTTTTTTATTACCTTATTTAATACAAAATTGTAATTAATTGTATTACCCTACTTATTATTGTAACCTTATTGTTTCTTACATTTATTATGCTATTTTATAATAATAATAATAATAATAATAATAATACTTTTATTGTACTCCACATTACAGAAAAATAAAATAATACATCGAAAACAATTATAAAAGTACAATAAGGCGGCCTTATCGCTAAGTAGCGATTTCTTCCAGACAACCCTATTCGAGTAAAGAAATAAGAAATCGTGAAAAGATAGGGATGGTGCGAAGTACATATTATTATCAATACATAATATATTATATAATTTTATAATAAACAAACATTAATTCATAATTTATACTGTATACATATTATAAAAATATTAAATAACATATTACATATCTACACAAAATATTAAGCTAACTAACCTGATTAAGAAAGAACAGTTTTAAAGACTTTTTAAAGATAAAAATATTTGGGGATTGTCTGATGCTCAGTGGTAAGTCGTTCCACAGAAGGATAGCTCTAACGACAAATGAGTTGTTGTAAAATTTGGAACTGTGTGAAGGAATTTTGAGTGTAAGGCTTCGAGATGGCCTTACAGCTCTTGTATCAGTTTCCGTGAAAAGAAAAAGGTCTCTTAAATAGGAAGGGCTAGAAGGATTAAATAATAAATTGTACAAAAGTGAAAGAGTGTGTAGATTCCGGCGAAGTCGGATAGGTAGCCACTTAAGTTGTTTACGAAATAAAGAAACATGGTCATATTTTCTTAGTCCAAATATGAAGCGGATGCCAATATTTTGGATCCTCTCAAGTTTGCTATTTTATATATATCACATAAATTAAGCCAGCGTATTTAAGGACAATGTTCATTTATTGCAATTATTTTTAACTCAATATGTGTCTATTAAAATCAAATACGTATTAATTTCATTGGCATCGATCAGTTGTGACTTGTGGGGATTAACACTAAATTTTAGAAACAGAATCAACAACTGGATTGACTTGCGCCTGACACAACTTCATTTCACAGATTAAAAATCGTTACAAATAACGCACACAATCACAATTCTCGACTGTAAGCTACATCCGTGTACTGTGGCCCACTTGGCAATCGATTTATTTCTATATTTTTATTTCTGCTAAGTATATTTTTAAAACGAAAAGCATATTTTCTAAAAATTTCAATTAAAACTATAAAATTTACTTAATTACTAATAATAATAATTGCCACTGAAATCAGTGCTTCAGTGTTTGCCATCTATCATTCAGTAATTGCTCGCATAAATAAAATAATTATAGGGAATGAAAAGCAACCTACAAGACTCAGACCAAAATATAATTAAATTTAATAAGCTTTAAGCTTATTCTAAAAAATTAAAAATACAGGATTTTTGTAACAAACTACATAGATGTGGCCACCATTTCGAAATCGACGATTAAATACAGATTTTAAGAATGGTAGGTCTCGGAAGTTACGAAAAATATTTTTATAAAACAGAGGTATTCTTAACCATACTTCGAAATATCAGTTGAATTAAATTGTTCAGTATTCTTGTGTTGTTATTCGTTTGACAAAGTAAACTTGAAAAATTTATTTCAGTGTTTCATTTTAAATATAAGGTAATAAGTGCACTATCAAATTACTCTTATTACCTAATGCTCATTGTATTTTTTAAACAAGTAGTTACATATAGTACGTACGTAAGTACTTCTCCCTCCATCCCTGATCACTTCCTGAGAAAGGGTATGTAGATACGTATAGAACTAATCTATTATGTCTGGCTGCTCTTCTTTCGCAATGATTAGGATCTTAATGGTAATTAACATTAACAATTACTGTACAGCTTTTTATTGTAAACTTTAAGAGTTTCAAACACTTATTAGTATTGTTCCAACATGTAATGAAATTCTGAAACTAAGACTAGGAAACTAAAATGCTTACCGAAACCGTTGCACATCTCTTTGGTTTTTATATCAATAGTGATCCTGCCTTATATTATGAACGGTTTCTATATAATTTGTTTATTTTAGCTGGTACCCTTTAGTATCAATGGTTCAATTTAAAATTTCATATTTAGAACTGCTCAGTCCTCTTTTCTTCTTTTAAATCTTTTGGTCCATATCTATTACAAGATCACTTAAATAATAAATAATTTATGCTATTATGTATTACAGAATGCGAGAAAGATAACTTCATAGTATAATAGTAGCTAAAATTTAATTATCATGTAAAGTAAAAAGACGATTAGATCGTAAACGGCTCCATTTTTCGAACAATTCTACCGATTTTTCGGATACAAGTGAGTTTGATTAATTGCAACACTACAGTAGTGGATCTATCCAGGTGACTTTGATAAGACGTATAGCAAATTCATCATTACATATAAATATAATGATCATTTTACTTTATTTAAAAATAGTAATTAATTTTTGTGATTACAAATGGTCCAAATGTTATAATATAAAAACTGCTTCATAACTTCCATATAGTTGCCAAAAACAAAATATTAAATTTATGTAAAAGACGCCCTTACAAAATTGTATCGACTTCAAGAATATGAAAATAATGGGACTATATTTCTAATTAATACAATCAATTGCCCGTAAGTCACATTAGTATCTACTTTTAAATAAAAATGTCCAAAGTAATTAAGAATACGTGCTTATATCATGCCATATAGAAAAAAAACATACATAAATATAAGTATAAAATATGTAGGCAATATATACTAAGAACTGATTGTATACTGTTAAATGTTTATTATGTAATGAATGTATGCAATATGATTTTTTTTTACTTACTTATATTTAACCATGAAGTCGACAGTTGCTTAATATTCTAGTCTCGCACAAAAGAGCCGCTTCATTCCTCGGTCCGTTGACACTAATTAAATATTCTTCGCAACAATTATAAAGGTCAAATATTTATTGCTCTTTTTTTTTAATTGCCCAGTGCCGCCTACAGATTATATATATTAGTTCTCTTTAAAAAATATAAAGTATTTTGTTACTTTAAAATTGTATGCACCTGAAATAAAATGTAATACTTAAAGTTATATAATGTTGCTGTCCAAAAACACACGAAATATCTAATAGGAAAATTTCAATTTAATTTTAAAGTTGAGCAAATGAATTAAGTAAACTTTGATTTTATGAAAGTTTAAAATTTTATGTAGTAGAAGATAAACGATATGTTATTCTAATGATTTTGTATATTAATTTGTATCAACGCCTTTTTATATAAATAACATTTTTATTATAAGATAATACATGCGAGATCCTTCCTTTATTTATTTCAAACTATGAAAGCTTATATTTCAAAAGTGGGGTACTTGCATAGGTTTGTATATTAAATTACTTACAACAGGTATCCTAATGTTTGGTCGAAAACAAAATTTTAATAAATTCATACATTCTATTAAAAGGAAAATATTCCGGCAATGTATTTTTTTAAACACAGCCTAGTACTGTACGCTTAATAAAAACTTAGTATTACAAATCATATTTCGTATTTTAAACAGCTTACTTTTGTACTTTGCTATTTTACAATGCAATTTACCGAAACTCATGCGAAATGTGCACAATTCAACCACTTTTCAATTCATCGTTGGTTCAGTTGCGACGTCAAAGCTACAAATAAATTCAAATTTATAAATAGCAAATGTTAAACACATTTTACCTTGCCTCTACAATCACTTTTATGTACATTTCCCACAATTATTAAGTTACTAAATGATAATTTGTTATATCGAGACTGACGTTCAATTTATAACTAAACTTATTAACCATGTATTGTGAAATGAGATAAAAAAGTTCTAATCAATTCTTATTTCAAAAGCTCAATGTATTATGTCACTTAATGAACTGAATGGCTGGCTATAATATATTCATAATTAATTCCACACAGGTGGTTTCCTTGTAACAATACTGACAAAGTTATTGTCTATTAAATCTGAATCATAATTAGATGAAATGTAAATGTATACATATTGTGTTCGTGTAAATGTTAGAACAGCGTAGATATACTACAGGCTTTTATGGTAATTAAAGTGTTATAATGATGAATTATTATAAAGATGATTTTGTTAATGTTTGTTCTATGTTTCAACAGTTCAGTCTATAATAGAGTTGGTATACCGTATTCTTAGACAATTTCTCCTGTATATTTTTCAGATGTATAATATGAAATAATATGCATCTGAAAAACAGTACCTATTTTACTATCAACAATAATTACAAAATACTGTACAATTAAATCATTAGATTATATTTTAAAAATTTTTTATTTCAGGTTTTTGTTTCAGGTTCTAGTGAACCTGTGTGCCTATAAAAATTATTTAAAATCCTTACCTCTTACCTCTGGCCCAGCCACGTAAAGATTACGAATGTTAATGGACCACACTCCCATGCAGGACGACGGGTTATAAATCATAGAATTTCTTAACGTTGCAAAGCGATACACATGAATATTATAAAAAAAATATCTTGATTCATCCGGGAATCGAAAATAGAATCCAGAAGTCCGTCGTAGTCTATCCGTAGAGTCCGTCGAATCTAGAATCTAGGCTATTTGTCATTCTTTTTACAACCCTTTAATGAATTGGAGAGTCTAAAAGAGTTCAAGATATCATGAAAAATGTAATTATTATTTTTTTATTATGTCAAGATAAAATTATATTAGCTTCATATTAATCATTAATATTAAACTTTAGCCTTTGGTAACTTTTTATTTTTAACATATCTGGCAACCCTTAACCGTATCTTTTCTGTTTATCGGAAAATACTATTTGTCACTCAAATGTAAGAAGCGTTTATAAATGTCTAATGACAAAATAAACGGTTCCATAGAATTATTATATGTACGGTTCACTTTAGGTAAGACAGTTAGATAAATTAGTAACTAAACAGCAGGGAGACATTATTCGCACGTCAAAACGAAATGTGTGATGGACATGAAAGGTTAATTTATTTAACGTCTGAATAGCCCGTCTTCTGCAAAAATGGGATGCTATGGCTTCACACGTCGATAAATTTTCTTTAAACAATAATCTTTATTGGGGCAGAGACTACAACTATAACAAATAAAACAACAATAACAATATATATATATATATATATATATATATATATATATATGATTAGGTATGATTAGCTAAGTTAATGTTATTAGCTAAAAATAGAATAGATTTAGAAATAGAATGTATTAAATAAATATAGAATGAAATAAAACAAATAAATACAAGCAGGATTAGAACCTCGTATTGCGGGAAACCGCCCCGTCCGTCCAAGGCTCTTCCAATTATAATATTAATCAACCCTACTATATATAATATTTACTTTACTAATTAAACATTCAGTACTAATATAATTAGGTATCACGTACAATACAATATAATTAGGCATAACTAATTAAAGTGTATTGTTTCTTTATCTACATAATAAAGTTTTTGTGAAATAGAGCTACTTCACTATGACAACATAAATTACCAGCGTTGGCAGAGCATTTTAGTGCAAAAAGCTTAAAGATACTATAGTTTTTCAGACCGTCATCTAACAAGGCAGGTGGTATACATAAAGGTATATGCATGCTATAATAATACATTTTGTTTTTTTTTTTATACATAAACATTTAACAATTTTTTTTATGATTACTGACATGTTACAACACTTAAACAAACCTGCCTGTAACAAAAGTTTTCTGTTTGTGACCAAAGAAATGTTTCAGTTTCTGAAATCTGAAAAAATCTTTCAAGTCTGAAAAATTGGTATTAACTTCCAATGTCTATACAACACATATGAAAGCATCCACACATAGTTGGCATGTCGCAAACGGCGGCGCCGCAGTCATGAAGATTATATTTTATGTCTAATGTCTATGTGGGACTAGTTTACAGACAGGTAACATTACTTACTAGCTACTAAAAAGACATCAAGATTTTATAATACACTAGAATAAAAAAATAATTTGAATTTTAAGTTCCCTGATAATGAAATTTTAATCTTTGAATCAATTGACATCCTGTATATATATATATCCTCTTTCAAGATGTCAATTGATTCAAGGATTAAAATCTCATTCTCAGAGAACTTAGAATTCAAATTAGATCGTTATTCTAGTGTATTATATATGTATAGTATTTTCTAATTCTTCTTGAAATAGAAGTATTACTCATAGATCTATATTTACAAGTACATATACTAAGATTGGGATTGTATGTGCAAGTAATAAACTACAACAAATGCAACTTCTATATTTAATACAAAACAGTTAGTTTAGTCATTTAGTATTTAGTTTAATATTATTATTAAAATACTTTAGTGTACTTTAAAAACTGGTAAATATCTATATATATGTATATTTTTTATAAAGATCAACTTCGTTTATCATCGTTCATTTGTACTTCATATTTCCTTGTACTGTAGGATGTGATAACAATTAATAGACGCCTCAGCTTGCTAAAACCGTATGCTTTAGTTGAAAATAACCTTCCTTAACCTCACCAGAAGAGTCTGAATTCATTTAAGTCATTAATATTAACATTTTTCATAAAAAAACGGTAATAGTATAATCTTTAGTTTTACGTAAATAACCTGGAGACTAGAAGAATATTAAATAAGCTAAGTGAGTTTGTTAAGTTTCCAATTTTCTCGTCAAATATTTACGTAATAGTGTTGATTAGAAACACTGATTACTTCGGAGGTATATTAAAATACTTTAACCTCAATTTGTTTAGGTTTTTAAGAGAACAGAGTCCAAAATAGTACAATTACTGGGAGTCTGATATTAAATAGAACGACAGATCTTGCTAATACTTAATATTCTTTACTTAAGCGTTACATACTTTTCATTTTATGTTTATTTAAATTTTAAATAATCTTGACATGGGTAAACAAGTTTTAAAATATTTTCAAACTTAACACAATGATATTTGTTATTTATGAAATAAGAAATATTTAGTTTTCTCTTATTATTCCTTTCATTTCCTAATACAAAATAATTTAAGTTTTAATTTGCACTTTATTAAAACAATATATTGGGCAAAAATATATTGGGCAAAACTAGTAGTTTAGAGCTTTTGCATAGTGTTAAATATTTTGGAACTAAAGTAAACTCGAAACAATATACAGCGCGAATTAGAGTGAAGTGCATAGCACCATAGGGTGTAAAACATATTATATAATGACAGAGACATGTTAATATCTACTTAACATATTTCCACTTAAAATTTAAATTTCTAAACTTCACTTCACGCTTAAAAGACAATGCATTTGTTGGATTGTCTTAATGTTTGTTGAACATCTAAATAGCGTTGTAGAGAGCCTGTTATGACTAATAATATTTTTGTAATCATATGTTGCTTTTTTATAAATGAATAAAATAGCTTTCTTATTTTCTAAAATAATAATAAAGATAAGCTCAAAATGTTTGGTTTCAGATACATTAAAAAAAAAGATTTTTTTTTTAATAATAATTCTATCATTGCTATATTTTTCTTATAATTTTCTTTTCTATGTTCAAAAACATTATTTTGATGTTAAAATAATTATTACTTGTAAGAAAAAACATAATTATTTTACGCCGTTAAAAGTAAAGCTTCGTCTCAAGAGAGTTCTCTCTCGCTACTATATTTAAAGAGTGCAGTATAATTCCTTCTCTAGACCTATTTACGACTTTGTGCTTTGAATTTTGGAAGCTGGCAACGCGTTTTACGATGTTTTATTTCCTTTTAGAGTTAATTAGAAACACAAATTTACTAGTGTATGACTTTTATAATTTTATAAACATAGTATTTTTTTATTCACCTGCTGTCGATAAAACGCCTATACATGCGTCGAAAAAATCTATTTGTTGAGGGTAATCTGACAATAATATGAAATAAACAGTTGTCAACTGCATATTGGTTTCAATACATAACATGATGACAGCGGTGGGATATTAATTAGAAAAAGCGAGTCAAATTTTACGTAAATACTGCGTATATTACGTTTTGTGTTTTTTTCACAATGGAACACCCACAACCACCGCCTGAATTATATTTGGAAAGCAACTCAATCAGCCAGCCTGACACTTGGAACCGTTGGAAGAAACAATTTAATTTGTTTTTAAAGGCATCAGCGGTGCACAAGGCGGAAGCGGGAATGCAAGCTAGCTTGCTCCTGAATATTATAATCGAAACGGAAGGTTTTGACGTATACGAGACATTCAATTTTTAAAACGACGCTGAGAGGGATGACGTAACGGTCATTTTGAAAAAAATTGACGAGAACTTTGGGGTCAAATGAAACGTTAAATGGCGAGAAATACATTCAACACGAGAACCCGGAGGACGCGACGGTGAGAATATAAATCAATACGTCACTGCATTAAAACTGCTGATCAAAACTTGTCAATTCAAAACATTGAATGAAGAATTCATTCGAGACCCAATCGTCTGCGGCATAAAAAGTATGGTGTTACTTGATCGCTTGCTGAGAACGGAGGACATCGAATGGGGTTGGGAAACGGGACATAAAAATGCTTTTGACAATTTAAAGAAATCAATATGTGAAGCTCCGGTTCTGTCTTTGTTTGACGTTAAATGTGACGTATTGTTGTCGGTGGACGCGAGCACCGTCGCGCTGGGCGTTGTGCTACTGCAGCAGGAACGACCAGTCGAGTACGCGTCGCGCACACTCACCGAAACACAGCAGAGATACGTGCAAATTGAGAAAGACATGTTAGCTATAGTACTTGCTTGTGAGAAGTTTCATCAATACATTTATGGTAAAAAAAATGTAGTTGAAGAAACGGATCACAAACCTCTTGAGAGCTTTTTAAAAAGCCACTTAACTCGGTTCCAACTGGCTTACAACGTATGATGTTAAAGTTATAGGGATACGATCTGATAATTACATATAAACCCGGAAAGTATATGTACATACCGGACACGTTGTCGCGTGCGCCACTTCAGGATTTATATGACGATAATATAAGTAAGGCTGTATTGAACCAACTTAAAATGGTCATAAATAGTATACCGATATCTCATAGTAAGTTGATTTTAGTTAAAAAAGAAACATGTAAAAATGAAACTCTACAATTATTGTTAAAATATATCAAAGAAGGTTGGCCTGAACACAAGTATCATGTAGACAATAGATTAAAATAATTTTGCTCTCTGAGAGACGAATTGTATAGTGTGGACGGAGTGATTTTTAAAGATAAACAAGTTTCAATTCCTAACTCGCTAAAAAGCGAAATGTTAAAAATAATTTATGACGGGCATTTAGGAATAGACAGATGCAAAAGACGTGCTCGTGAAGTTTTGTTCTGGCCAGGTATATCTATCGATATAGAATTATTTATAAAGAAATGTAAAGTTTGCCGAGATAATTTAAATAAACCTTGCAAAGAGCCATGAATTCCGACTACAATTCCAAAGTTGCCGTGAAATAAAGTAGGTACAGACTTGTTCGAGTATGGGAAGAAGAATTATTTGATATTGGTCGATTATTACTCGGATTTTATTGAAGTTGCTCAATTGCGGGATACTACTTCCAATACCATTATTAACGTAATGAAAGAAAATTTTGCTCGCTATGGAATTCCCGAGACCATTATAAGTGACAATGGCCCACAGTATAGATCTAAAAACTTTAAGAAGTTTGTTGACGAATGGGGCTTCAGTCACATAACATCATCTCCATACTACGCACAATCAAACAGGCATTTAATTAAAAATGCTCCTGATAAGAGTGTTGAAGTTAAAGAAACCGATTCAAGCGCCCGGCGTGGTACTATTGTTATTTCAGACGAGTTGCAGTCAAGCGGGGAGGAGTATGAGAGGAGTAGGTTTGAGGATGATACCGGTGTTGACGAGATAGGTGATGAATCCTCCTTATACGAGCCGAGCATGACACTGTCACCTTTGTCATCTGATTATTCTCCCCCGACTACTCGTAATAGAAATAGGCGCCTATAAATGGCAGTACTTGTATTTTTAGTATATAAGATAGCATGTATATATGAATTACTTTATTAAAAAGATGAAGATTTTGAGGGTAGTCTGACAATAATATGAAAAAAAGAGTTGTCAACAGCATACTGGTTTCAATACATAACACTATCATTAATTAATGACGTTAGCAGATGACTTTGATTTGAAATGTCTCAATGCACCTTGAGTCTAACAATAATATTTGCCTTCTTGAATTAATGTTTTTGCTTTACTTTGAAAGTGGTTGGGCTAGACGGGTCTGCAAACTTTTACTGATTTATAATAAGTGTACAAATTCATATATTAATATTTTTATACTAATAGTGTAAGGTAATTTAAAAATAAAAAAATATTAAGAACCTCGAAGTACTTGTTCCGTAACTTTTCGAGAGTATTTTAATAATATTCCGTCGCTTTGACCCTTAGTGACTAATGTCAAAATCGCAAATGCTATTTGAATGTTGACTTTTCGTTTTAATGGAATAGTTCAAATAGAACCAAATGAATACAGATACGCATAAGTGTTTTTAAAGGAAGGTTTTTAACGAAGATTTCTTAAAAGGGAAATAAATATTTAAGGATATTTTACTTGACTTTCAAAGTAAGTATTTTAGACAAATTCTTTGAATGTAGCGTAAAGCAAATTTCTTAATATAGCAATTTAAAGCATAAATAAGTATAAAATTAAACATAAAGCACACAAATTACAATAATAAATGGTCAATCGCTTGATCTAATACTAGAATAATAAAATATTCCTACTTTCATTTTGATATAAGTAAAAAATCAGCGAAAATAAGTAGTATATTCACTTTATTGGAAACTTAAGAAGTTCGTCTTTATGTTACATGTTAGATACTAATGGCCTCAATATTCCATCCGAAAATTTAAATAAATGTAATAATGTTCATAAATAAAGATTTATCGTTTAAAAAGATAAATATATAAGGTGTAAGAAAGGCATTATAATCTTAGTGTATGTATGTATATACAGTGTATACTGTGCCATTTATAAAGTAAACTAAATGTATGCAATATGGAAATTATTTTTCACTTCCCTATTTAACCGTTAACTCGACAGTCACTAAATATTCTACTCTCGTAGAAAGGAGTCACTTAATTACCCAGTCAGTTAACACTTAGGTATGCTACAAAAGAAAAACATGTAGGTATAAGGTAGTTTTTTGATAAATATAACACAACAACAAAAGAACAAATCAAAAATAAAATAAGTAATTAGAAATTATAAAATAATATTTGAAATTTAGACTAAATTAATAAATCCTTAAAGATTCGTATCTCAAAGGATTTAATGATTTCGACTCCTTATTTCAGAATCATTAAATCATTATGCTTGTGCAAATCATTAACCTTTACACTAAATTGAGTTGATATTGCAGTTTGTATATAAGTTGTATGTATGTAGTGATAACTGCAACTATACGTTTGTTGGTGCTAGTAATTGGTCCTCAACAATTTGCGTCGTTGAACTATACATATAACATAGCTTGAACACAGTCAAATTACCTGATTTTGCTCATTTATATTTTCAGAGTGAATCTGTAATTAAAAGTAATGTTTTTTTTAACGACTACTTTTAACGGGTTATTTATCTTTTACATACTTTCCGCTAATTGAGTGTCACTTACAACTTTTTTTTAAATAAATTCAGGCTATCTTAAGAACAAGCATGCACAGTTAAATGTTTTAGTTTATATACTCGTATATCATACATTTGATGTTATTGGAAAAGTTTGGACAAAACTCTTTTAAGAACCATTTACGTGCTCTTATAAATCATTTTATAAAATATTGTTTCAGGTATTTTGTCAATATTTGGAATTGTTCTGAAACATCGAAAGTTTTTCAAGGTTTAATAATATGAAATATCTTAAACCAAAAATCGACACACCTGAAAGGAAAAAAATATATTGCACGATCAATAAATTTTAAGAAAGTTTTTCCACAAACAAAAATGAGCATCCAAAGTAGTTATAACTCATAATCAAATAAATAGATAACGAGTACAGTCAAAACCGCAAATGCAACAGATACGACATTTGTGAGAGCAAAGAAAAAATTACAAATATTCATAAGAGAACTTTTACAACTACCCTCGTTCTCTCATCTGCTTTTTAAACAGTATTACATACATCACTATAGTATAGGTGTTTTAAATAAATAATCCTACTACACAGTCCCTGATCTTTGTACCGATTTATCTTTATAAATAGACATTGAGATTCTAACTTTTCACTTTCTTTGTAATACTATTGTATTCCAGAGTATTTTAACTCTTAACATATTTTAGACACAATATTTTGAGATGATACCTAAAATGTATAGCTTCGAAATAAGTAAACATTATGTAAATACCCAATCTTTATACAATCTCAAGGGGATAAAAAATATTTAATATAAAATTCTTAACATCAAGTTGAAAAAAATAAATAAATAAATAAATAATCACGAAAGGTGAGTAAGTAGAAGTTGCAATCCGTGTTGACAGAATGATGCAATTTTGTATGTATTCAGTTTAGTGACCCCTGAGGACTACATATTATGTCGTGTATCGTATATAGGTCACTCTTAAAGATGAGCTTAGGGAAAAATCTCGTATATGAAGTGTATGTTTAAGATTCGACATTATTAATGAAAGGTAAAAACGAACAAAATAAAATAAGAAATATCACATGTTGTAGGATTCCTAACCACACTGCATATATGCCATAAAAAAATTGTCGGAGCAACTTTTATTAAAACTTGTTAAAACTTGCTTATAAAATTATATTAATCTTTATTAGATAACACAAATCTAATTCAAATATGGGAAGGATATAACTGTGAAGGTAAAGGACAGAGATCTAGGCGATTCTTAGATTATAGAGATTGCTATATATAGTATAAGTAACCACTTACTATAAAGTGTTAAGTATATTCTGATAAAAAATGTATTAATTTGCTTATATATTTTATTATTTTTAAGTTCATGTACTTTTAATAAAGATAAGATCTGTTTTGGTAAACATATTCTTGATATAAAATGTGTCCATCAATCATAGAGAAGACTGTTAAAATTATAAAAATTCATTTATTTACTTAAGGGGAAGTTCATAAAAACGGTAAATCGAAAAACTTAATCTAAACACAGCCATTACTAAAAAACCCTATAAATATATAAGTATGATTTATTCTGTGACCTGAAAATACACACTTCAGTGGCTGCTACAAGTATCAGCCACTGAAGTGTGTATATTCAGAAATCAAGATCCCCTAGATGAAAAAAGCGATATCATCCGTGCTTAATATTATTAATATTAGATATTTTTTTTTAAATACAGGGTACCTATGTAACATTTAAGTTGACGGTTTTAAATACTGAATCATAACATTACAAGAATAAACACATATTTGTTTTCGTCTCTTTTGTTTTAAAAAGTTACTACTGCTATTATTTATATCTACCACTGAAGAAACCCATTAATGTTAAATTCCAGAAAGCATTCCGATCGATATACATACGAGTAAGTGTAAGCGACGCGTGATCGACACAGATGTACTTCACTCGTTTAATACCCTAGACGTCTCTGCGAGTATAAGTCCCTCTCGAGACTACTCGCCCAGCCTTGGCTGTAGTTATAAATATTCAAAGTTAGTAACTATAATAAAAGTTTGATATATTTGCATTAAAAATACAAGGTATAAATCCTTAAAATCCCTAAACTTAACCTCAATGCTTACTTTTATTAAACTATTGTCTTTTATCCAATATTTTAAATTTGAGACGTATTACGGCTTAATCTATGGAGTTTATTGCTTCAAACATTGACATATATTTAAGAAAATAGTTGAACTAACCATGTTTGAAAATATCTGTAATCAATGTTTCTAACTTGCAGTATATTACAGATAAACCCGCGACCTCTGTGACCTCTAGTAGATGCAGATACTACAAATTTGGAATCATTTCTTAGGATTATCGAAAGAAGCCTAATAGATGTTACCACCATCCCAAAAAAGACGATCAGATTCACCGAGACGGGTAGCGACACCGTAGTGCGGTCAATTGGTAGTGCGACGGGACGGTTTTCCAAAGGTCACGGGTTCGAATTCCTACTCGTGTCGGTTTATTTTTCATTTAGTATTTATTAAAAAAAATGAACTAACCATTTTAGGATTATGTGCTTCATTTTACTAACGAATATTTAATGTAATGAACATTATTGTTGTAGTAACCATCACCATTTTGTTACCAAATATTATTCATACTATTTAAATTTGAATATTAATATTCATTACGTTATATATTAACAATTGTATATTAATGCATATATACTATCTTATTTCATCGGCAAAATTATACACTAAATGTTAAGGAACATTAAACAGAACATAAAGTAGATCTACCTTAAAGAACCAATCGAAGTGTGTAACCAATCATATCATAAAATCATATTATAACAATTATAAGAAAAAAAAATCAGGTTTTCGTAAATTTAAGATCTAGAAATATATTCAAGAAAGTCGTATTTAAGACTTACTCTTTATTAAAGTTTTTTCCAATTGTTGTCATAACTGGGATAACGATAACCGTTATTAAATTTTTATACCCAGAGCTTTAGCTCAACCAAAAATGCATTCCGACGTAAGGATCTATAAATTGCATAACACAATTCTCTTGTGAAATATTGTACATTGTTCAGTTTTGTATTTTTTCCAAAAATAAATATTTTTTCTATCGAAAAATATTTTAAATTTTCGAACCACTTTTTTGTTATGGTTAAATTTGTTTTAGAGACTTTTTCATATCCGATTAATTTGAAATATAAGGATACGGGATGAAAATAATGGTAATATTGAAACATGTAATCGAGATCTAGAATTAAATAAAACTACTAGTATAATGACAAAAATAATTAACTTTGAACCAAAAAATAACTTTCAATATAGATTATAAAATAAATAATTACTCGACTTTACTTCAGTCAAGCGTACCGATCGAAAACTTTGACCATGCCGAAAAGAAGTAGTAAAGAAAAAAATATCATAACTTCAGTTTTTTTAAAAAAACAAGTATTATGGATAATTTTCGTCAGGTGATCTCATCAACCGACGAAAAAGGTTCATTTTTAAGTTGAAGTTATTTTGAATGTATTATATAGTGTTTTCTAAGGTTTTCACGAGTACTACAGAGTAGTTGTCTTGAGTCTATAGTCACAATTAGTTTAATTTAAGGAATGACCCACGAGTCACTTCGACATATTAAAAAAATAAACCAACTAATTTTATTTGCATCGGGATTGACCGTGAGTCTATATCAACGACGAGCTATCAGAGAGTAACTTTACTCTGTTAATATCAAAAAGGTATTGTTTCTAATATATTATTGTTGTAATATATTGTTTCTAATTGTTGTAAGTTATTTTTGTATAGTATTAAGCATACATTCAAATACAATACAATTTTGTATTTTTTTAAATGTACCACATCAAAATATGATAAACAGTTTTATTGTGAAGCTGTTAATTTTTTGGTTGTTAGTTAGTTAGTTAGTTAGCTGTTAGTTTCTCCACGTAAGCTCCAATAATTTTTGTTAAATTAATTAAATCATTTCACTTCAATTAAAAAGAAAACACATATCCGGCGCTTCACAAGTTAGTTGAATAAAAACCTGTTTTATCGAAAACAAACAAACACACAAATGTAATTGAAAATATAAATATGAAGAAAATAGCCTTCTGAAATTTAACTGATGTACCTTAACAAAATGTATCTGCTAAATATCCAGTATATTTTATTTTTTTATCTGAATACATCCTAACAGGAACTAGCGTGATTATCAAAGTGAACATACTGAATCAAATCTAAAGAAATGAAGAAATACTTATTTTTACGAAAAACAGTTTGTGCTAATGGTACAGTAACTGACACACTGATAACAGCGTATCAGTAAAGCTATTTTTTCTAACAAAATTAAATTAAATACATCAAAAATGCATTTTATTTTAATGTGATTGATAAATTACATTGAAAAGTAAAGTAAAGTTGGGAGATTAAAGTCATAACAAACTTTTATCACGTTTGTTGTGATTCAAATTTAAGTGCTAAATTTACTCCTATAGAATGTGTATGTATGCGTAGAATTATCGCAATATCTATAATTGCTACAGACAAACAAAGTTGCTTTATTACTTTGGAGATCTAACTAATTTATACATATAATCATATTACACTTTTGAGTGTATTTGTTCGCTTTATCTATATTAATTTATTTGATGTATGTAGGCATCTATGTATGTATGTATGAATGTATTGTACATATTATTAAATATACAAAACAATACCCCTCATTAAGCTAAATGTTATGTGGTTTTAAATATCACCTTATTAAAATAATTACTACAAAATTCTTTTTTATTTTTTAATAACAATGTTTGAGATTAGCACTCTTTAGATAATATTAAAATAGAAGTTAGGTGATAATACAATTTTTCATACTTACATTTAATTATTTAGAATTTACTTTTTACTTTAATAAAAATACTTTTTAATTTGTTTTGTTGATTTAATTATGATTTATCATGAAATATACCTTTTAGAATATCGACTGGAAAAAATCCTATTTCCAAATTTTAACCTATCAACAATGCTCCTTCGGTTACTATTTCATTATTTCTATACACATCAAAGCCAGAGTGAAGGTGGTTGAGAAAGTGACAGTCATTTAAAAATAGTAGAAAAAAATATCCTACTAGTTATATTAATTTTTAATATGGACACTGTAAAAATATGCCCCTATATTTTAAGTTTTATACAATTTTAAGTATTAAATTATTTTATTATTATGTAATGTAATCTACACGTTGAAATTGACACCTAAATTTGTAATAGATATTTTGTCTCACTTAAAAAACTTACTTACCTAATAAAGTAAGTAAGACATGTGGTTGGCAAAGCACTCCCTGCATTTGAAAAAATACAGTTTTAAATTTAAAACATTAATCTGTGTCGTAAACGATCTTATAATATTTTATGACAAATAAGATGAATTACAAACAATTCAGATCAGCCTAGTTATGTACTCACGCCATGCAAACTCCTAAATCTAAGATTCTAACACTAAATATATTATTATCTATATAGTTGACGTATTATGTATTTTTTATATTATAAATATTTAAGTATTTCAACAATCGATGTCAACAATAACATTAGAAGAACATTTAAGTTTTTGTAGCACGTTTGTTCTCAAGCTGTAAAATTTATTACGGTCTAAAAGAACGAACTTTCTCGACCGTGTGAATAAGAATGATTTTAAATTTATAAATATAGAATGTAAAAAACCGATACGGGCCCCTGCCCGGGACGGGACGGTTTCCCAGTAGTCGCGGGTTCGAATCCCTATTCGAACCCGCGACTACTGGGAAACCGTCCCGTCGCTCTACCAACTGAGCTACCGTATCGCTGTCCGCCTCGGTGAATTAAGCATTCTATATGTGATCGTCTTTATCGGGACGGTGGTGACAGAATGATTTAACATTTAATTACTCCCCACCATTGATTTAGGGCCTTCCTGGCATATTTATGTATAAGAAATAAAATTAAACATATAATGCTTTAATTATAACTACGACAATATACGAGTATACATTTATATTTAAACTAATTATAACTTTAAAAAGGTGTCACGGTCGAAATTGATAACATATTAAATAAATTATAATTACACTTATAGCATGATATACATTATGTACTATTAATAAGTTGATCTTAACACAATACTTCTAACAAACTAGGCTGATAACAATGTTATGAAACTTCGTGCTGTATGTTAATATAAATCTATTAAAAGTTAATGTGAAACGGTTTTGATAATCTATTTTACCTAAAACAAATAGTCTTTTGTCTGTCAGTATAACAAGTATGTATAACGTAAAATAGAAGTCTTCACGCTACACTGGACGAGAAGCGCATTTGCGACTTCCTATAAAGTCTGTTCAGCGTGCAAATTGCACCGCAGAGAGCGTGCGTGCTTTGTAAAATGATGCTTAGTAAATAACAATGACAGTCGATGTATAGTACATTGTCCTTTAGTAGAATATAAAATATTTTTTTCATCAGGAATCTAAAATGTATAAGTGAAACAACAATATAATGTGTAATTTTCTACGAAATTGCTTATTTGTAATATTATCTGGAAAATTATTTCTCAATATAATTTTGGTGTTTCTAAAGTTATTTTTAAGTTTTTTATGGTATTTTTAAGTTTTTCATAAAATCGCTTGTTCTGTAACTTTTTGGTTTTAAATAATATCTATATAAAAGTCAAAGACAAATACGCGTCTAATAAAAAATATATATTTAGTCGCTTCCTGTTGCGGAAAATAAGTTAGTGTATATTGTGGTGTTATTTGAAGTACAATCTGAACTTCGCATTTACAAAGTATAATAAATAAAATATCATTTATACTATTTACCTCAAACTGTTACAAAATTAAATTATCTCATAAAACAAATATTATATTAATGATATCTATTAATTTTTTTGGAGCTTTGGATATGGGAAAACACCAAAACTTATTTTAACTAAAATTACAAACTAACGAAACTATACTCAATGTAAATCAGAAGGTAAGTGGTAAAGTAAGTGTCTTATATAAGTCGTAAAACTCCAAACGAACCAGCTTGCATACTGTTTTAAGGTTAAGCGGTAAATTCAATCAGGTCTACTACTGCCAAAAACAATACTGTATAATTTACATATATATAATATTCATAAAAAGAATTCTTAACATCTGTTCTCTATATTTATGTAGTTGTATTGTACTTTTGTTTTATGTAGGAAGGCATAATACACTTTACAATTATACTAGCGTTAGGTTCATATCCCTGCGTCATGAGAAATTACAAAAATGGCACCCAAACTTGCATTTGGTTTTAAGCACCTGCCTAATGACTTGTAAAATATTACTATTATTAATACTAAGTTTTAAATTCAGTATAGTAAAAAATACAGTCGATTATTTTATGGTCTAAGTTATGTGAAGTGAATATACGTTAATTAGGATAAGTAAACTATTATCATCGAGTTTTAGGAAAATTATTTCACTATGAAAAATAAGGTTTGAGTCTCCAATTAGTAAGCTGACCTTGGCTGGATAGAAGATGAGCTAGTTTTATTTAAGTTAGACGATGCTTCTTAGCATTCCATGGATTCACCGTGCGGTTGACGGGCCCATCGCGTTGTAAGGAGAGAAGTGCAAACAATGCCTGGGACTTGCGACCCAGGGGTAGGATTAAGGGGCCTCTTTATGATGCGGACACAAGCTCGGCTTCACTATCCACACTCCTCTCCCTACCTTAGCAAATTTGGAAAGAACCTACTAATGCCGCCTTTGAAATACGTTCTAGAAATGAGCCGATGATAGGTCTAGAAAGACCAATGTTTATAAATTTAGAAAACGGAACGTAAGTAAGGTGCATACTTCCCTCGTGTGCCTGTTAGCTACCCTTGACATTCGAATTCATTTGATAGCATGGGAAGTGCTTCGGGCGGGTGCTCCCTGAAAAGAATAGTTAATGACTTCTTTCGGGTTCTCGTTAAACGTTGGCTTAATCCAGGCATAACAAAGGTCGCCCATGAGGGATCGTGCCCGGTTCGTGGCTGACAGGAGGTGAAAAACGGGTCACCTTGCATTGTTAAGAGTTGAAGGTATTTCTAAGCAATTGATGGGCATCTATTGCTATAATTTAGTAAACGAGTTTCAAGTTTATGAATTATTGCGTCATACTCATTCGAGAGCGGAAGCTTCATGAGTGTGAATAGTGATTGACGGCGTGAGCTTTCATTACCTTAGCTTGATAACTGTGTTAGGTTTGTCCTCGTTATTAAATTATGTGGTATTATTAAAAGTCGCAATTGATTTGAATGCTTATTATTTTATTAAGTAAATTACTACATGACTCTTAAAAATATTATAATTTACTACCGCTTTAGGTACCGTATCGGCTGTTTAATTTTTTTGTGTTAGGGTAGTTAGTATATCTGAAATATCTTAAGTTAAACCCTGTTAGTACATTGTATTGACGTCACGGTGTTGTATTGTAAGGATTTCCTTCTAAGCATTTAAATAAGTGTTTTTTTAATACCTTCAAAAAAAAGTAACCAAAAAAGTACCTTCAAAAAAAGTAAGAAACAGGAACGACCGAAAGAATTGTAAAATTGTGAACAAATGAACCTAACAAAATGTTATTATAAAAAAAACTATTATTGAGACTATTTGAAGAACAAGCTTTAAAAAATATATATACTTTGTGATTTTTTAAATATAATTTTTCAGAAACCAAAAAAAATATCTCAATTTTTATTAAAAAAAAATATGATTTAATGTTAAAAGGCAGTTTTCTATCACCTTTATGTATAAATCAATAAGGGCCATAAAATAACTATATTATAAAGTAGACTAAAGAAACAAACAAGACAAGAGAAAAACAAGATATTTAAACGTCTACGGCCTAAAAAAAACAGATATATATCTATCTATATATATATCGATCTAATATCTGTTTTTTACCTAAAAATACTTAATAAAAATAAGTTTGTATTATCTAATTTAAAAAAATTAAAGTAAGAAAAAAAATGTTTAAAACCTTTTACAGTTTATAAATTTATCGGGAATTGAAACAAATTAATTGTTACCACTAAGTATATGAGGCAACTGAATTTACTAATTTAATTATATTGTTTCACACTAGCACGTAAATAAACCAAATTTGTTTAAATGCTTGTTGTATTAATACAATAAAATCTATTTAATGAATTACTTAACAATATTTTATAATACAACAATATTTTTAAAGATATTTCCTTTGAAAAATTTAAATTAATTTCCGAAAAACTTTTATGATATAATAATACTGACGAAAAATTGAAGTCAATATAATTTCAATTTAATTAGTATTAGGTACATATAAATATAACAGGATATTGAGCTTCTCTGGATTCTGTTTTTTCGGACTACTACTTACTTTTCCTCATTCAAAACACAGACAGATAATAAAAAATATTGGTACAAAATCTTTACAACTCTGTTATTTCATTTAAACTTGACTTACCCATTTCTTTTACTACGACTATGTAAAATGTAGACACCGAATAATAATGTTGCTGACAACTAAACTTGTATTGTCTTTATCTGGACGGTCGATTTAAGACGATCACATATAGAATGCTTAATTCACCGAGGCGGACAGCGATACGGTAGCTCAGTTGGTAGAGCGACGGGACGGTTTCCCAGTAGTCGCGGGTTCGAATCCCTGCCCGTATCGGTTTATTTTTCAATCTATTTTTATATAAATTTAAGGTAGATACTGTTTAAATAGCATTTATACTTACATTCCAGACATACACATAATTAATATAATGTACGGAACGGTATATAAGGTACGAGGGTCAAACTAAAAGTTCTTAGTAAATAAAAACTGAGCAAATTAGTAAGTTATTAGTTTATTACATCTATTCACAATAATGTACATTCACATCAATTAATCACCGCCTCCGATGAAACAGCACCTATTTTTTGATCTTTTAAACAATTGTCGCGTAGTGACCAATCTTTCTGAAAAACGAAACCACCATCTTTTTCCCTAAAACCTTCACTTTGGTTGACAACTCGTTGGAGGGAAACACCGTCTGAGCTGACGGTCAATTGGTTGCCGGATCATAATAGTAAATCCAGATTCCATCACCCGTAAGTACGTTGAACACAGCATTTGAGTCACCTCCATTAAATCTTTGAAGCATTTCACGGCACCAATCACCAAGACGGGATTTTTGGGCTACGATCATAGTAACCGTATCCACCGGTCACTAAGTTTCCTGATCGCTAAATAAAGGACTATATTGTGCACTTTACTCATAACGACATCTATCATAGAATTCATAAATACCATTGTACTGAAATTTTCACGCGTTAAATTCATACTGACGTGACACAGCCAATATTAAATTTTCCTGCAAATTTTAAAAGTATGAAATACATACGGGCAAATTTTAAAAATATGAATACATATGGGCAAAAAATAATATGGGCGGAGTTCCATTATAAAAATTCAAACTTATTTTTTTATTAAATTGTTTACAAGTGGCCAGTTCTAAAAACTTTCAGTTTGTCCCTCGTAAAACACCAGCAGTGACTTAAATTTATTTGCAAGTGATATTATATCCTTTATTTTATTCATCACGTTGAATGATGAGAAGGGCAATGCGTGTATGCAGCCTCCAAGAAAGAGATCAAAAGGGGAAGTGTGTTACATTCCATTGAATGGGTAATAAGCATTGAAAATAGAATGGACCCCTACTACCACATTTATTTAACTGTCTGAACCGTTGAAATTGTAAATATTTTTTCACTTTATTTTGTTAAATCATTCAACTCAATCAAAACAATTGATAGATATCACAGCGTCCAATTATCAATAAATTTCAGATCTGATATTTATCTCTTTCCCCTTACCATTTCCTGCTTCTACAGGGTTTTGTGAGGATGAATACGTAGAAAGCCTATAGATACGCTCCAATTAACATTTTAGTTCCAACTGTTTCGCCCATATAGATCAGGGCTGTGACACTATTACTTTGTCACAGTTATATTATGAGTAAAAGCTGTAGCGACTTGATATTCGTGGATTATTGAAATGAGTCATTTATTTAGCAAATCGCTATAATATTCAAGATTGAACCCGTAAAAAAAAACGTTATCTACATTTCCAAAATGTTTAGAGGGCATTTCCTATACCTTGCTAAATGTAAATTTATTAAATTAGACAAAGCTTTCTTATATTTGTTGTACTGATCACGTTGTATAGTAATAAAAATATTGGATGGATGGATAAATATTTGTTGTAATATGGGACTAATAAAATGTTTTCGTTCTAAACCATAATAAATTAATAAATATATGATATATAACATGATGATTTGGCATTTATTAAAGTGATGTTTACATTGCCTTTAACTCAAATTAATGTCATTAATTCACTGAAGGTATATTGATATAGAAGTTGCCACGTATTTAAAATCTTGGCGACTTAACGTCTCTCAAACGTCTTACATCGTATCAGACTTTGGACAACGGCCAGGATTGCAAGTAGGATAAGCTTCTAGAAATTAATTATTAATCATAACATATATAAAACAAGGTACTTTGCTAAACGAAGCCATTATGTTTAATGCTAAATAAAACATATTTATGAAAACATATAATTGGCAATTTTATTTTAAATAGCATAATAAATATACATTCGATTTAGAATTTTTTATTCATACAAAATAGTATATTATTACTGATTTTGAATTCATACAACTGTAAACAAGGTAGGCGCTTAGTTTTGAAAGAGACTAACAGAGACGACTAGGGAATTGAGTGAATGAGTAAACTGAGTGAATGATATCATTGTCAATCACCTGTCGTTTACCGTCGATGCTTATCAATGTATAAACATAGAATTCACTATAAATGCGTTTCTACAATAATAAGTGACAAGTACTTGTGATATTGAGGCTGCAATTTAAGCTTATAAACATTGTGTTTAATGTTACTATTCTCCGTAATATAATGTTTTAAATATATAACCATGATACTTACTTTCATATTAAGAAACGAAGATCATTTTTGTGACCGCTAACACCTTTCTAGACCCTGCAAACAAATAAAACACTTTAGTAAAATACCTTAGCATGCTAAAATGCCTTAAAACATATTAAAAAATATGGAGACGACTCCTGTCATAACATACTAGCAAATCATTAGAAACGCTAATAAATGTAACAAAACATCAGAATATTTAATTAATTAATTAAAACGTCAAGATAGGGTCTCGAGTCTCTAAATATGTCTTAAGTTTGTATCCATGAGCTACGTACACGTTCAAATGGAAACTAACTTATATACCTCGAACGTTATGTTTATTTGGGTCAACGGTACAGTAAGGATTATACATTATAATAAGAATTATAAATTATAGTATGGATATTAAAGTGACGGGTAATAAAGGTCGCGATATAAAATAGCACCCAAAATGAGGTAACACAAATCTGCACAGCACGACACAGCTCTTCTCCGCATTGCTTGTTTTATTTTATGAATAACTGAACCTATAATACTTTGACACATACTTTATACGTTTAATTAAACTTGTGGGTAAAAGTAATTAAAGTATAAAACGCGGTATTTACAACATAGGATTAAAGTTAAGGGATGGGTCTAATGGATCTTTAAACACATGTCATAAGACGACCAACCAACAGACCAACCACTAATAATTATTTTATATGAAATGTATATGGAGTGAATTGTTAATAAAATACACACTTTTTATAATATAAAATATCTTTTATTGTTTAGCTTTAATACAATTTGAAAGGAGAAACAGAATAAAGGCATTATATATTATATACACATATCTCATACTAATATCATAGGTATCTCAAGTAAATTAGCTTGGAATAAATTTTCAATTGAAACATTAATTAAGTACAATAATAATATTGAACAATATAAATTTTGAACGCTTAACAGTCTTTTACTTTACATTAATTTATTGTTAAAATTATTTGTACATGATTGTGTCGTTTTACGTTTTAAAATGAAGTTAACAGAATACATTTTTATCTTATGTTTAAAAAGAAAATACGTTTATTTCCTAAGGAATCTAAAAAAATATGTTATATTACTGGACCCGTATATAGATTGTTACATACTTACAAGTATTTGGTTATTGTCACGAGTAAATTTAAAAAATAAGCTAAAAGTTTATTTACAGCCAAGTAGTAACCTTGGACTGCTCTTGAGTGCTGTTTTTTATCTCAGACATTTTATTAATGAAACCATTAATTCATTAAAAAAAGTACTATAATTTAAGTGTAGTTTTAAGGATACTGAATGTAAAATTATAGAAAATAGGAAAAACCCAAACTTATTTATACTTTTGTATTATAATTAATAAATGTCCTATACATTATTTCGGTTATTTTGAAAAAAGTCACAAATATTATTAACTAGCAAGACTAATCTCCTTATATAGAATAAGAATGATTTTATATTAAATGAATCCCTAAAGGTGATTTAGGACTGCAGCAGAAGTATTGTAAGACATAAGTTGATATTAGAAAACAATTTAAATGTTGTATTAATGATCGAGAACTGCTTATAATAGTATATTATATATTATAATAGACTTCTCCACTTTTAATTCTTGCGATTAAATCAGTATCTACCCTTTATCGTCAAGTAACTTAAACAAAACACACTTTATAAATCACTTCTTATACAGAAAATGTTGCCTTTTGGTAAACTCCAAAGTTTCGTTGTAAAATATTGAAGTATTCAAGTTAAACTTGAAACTTAAAGAAATATCCCTACCCTTCAGAATAATAGCCTTGTAATATTTTATGTAACGGTTTTTAAATTTATAATTGTGTATTTTCTTTTTGTCCATCATCAAAATAAAGAAAAAAATATATTTAATACTCCTGACCAAAAGAAAAAAGTCAGTTTTTAGGAAACAAATATTAAATATATTTATTTTATAACTATTCTTTCTAAAATTGAAGTGGTGTGTCTTTATATCAGTTGTTTTGTGTGCCTACCACCTGTAAAACGACATGGTGTTGTGATGGTCATTCAAACTTCTAAATTTTCTTTCATACGAACCTGTTTGAACAATTATGAACAGAATACAGTAAGTGAAACTTGGTGCAATTGATTTATAAACCATTTCCTTCATACTTATTAAATATTAATAAATAAATAAACCAATTGATAAATAAATTAACAGATTGATTTACAGGTAAAGGATATCTTAACGGAATCTATGTATAAAAATAAGGCAATTAAAGAAACTATCAGTTTTTTAATTCTTTGCATCTCATTGTTTTGTGACATGATTCTTTTTATTAAAAACATGTAGATAAAGATTATCTTAAACCTAATTTTTAACATTACTCTCAAACTCATTAAAGTAACTAGAGTTGCATAGACATACAAGTTTCTATGAGTTTGCAAGAGTATACACAGTTAAGACAACTTTTAGCCACACTCTCCCAAGTCTCAAGACTATTTTAAGTCTAATTTGTTACTTATTTTGCATCTTTCAACTCAAATTTTTAACATTAACTCAAATATTTAACATTAAATCAGGTTTATTTTATCATTGCTCTTTAAATCCATTGAAGTAGTTTTATTACAGTTTATCCATGTCACACAGTAAAGGAAATGTTATTATTATTTTTGAAACAATATCCAACACATAAAGACATAAGACCAAAACTCTGAACATTATCCTTAATTTAGCAGCGATGTGGTCATCTCGTCACGTGCATCTGACAACCGTGAAATATAAACTATATGTACTAAAAAGAAGAAACAATGAGCTGAGCCAACCTGTTGAATAAAATCTTTAACTCATATCATAATTGACTTCGTATTAAATTCATGTTCAAAGTGGTTAGTCCAAAGTAGATAACCTAGCTGTTAGTACTATAAAGAACTACAGTAATTGTAAACTATTTGTTTAGCAACTGTAAATTTTGAGAACTATCAATGCTACTATTAGAAGACTAGAAGCATTTTTCTATAATATTGTCCTTTTTTTACTGTGGTGGAATCTTGAAAGAGAAAACATTAGCGGTTTGTTGACATTTATATATATGTCCGCAAATTTGATTGTTCTATGTAAATAGTCCTATATTTTTTTTGGTATAAATATTTAAGAGGAACAAATCTACGTACGGCTTTAATAATTAGATATCGCCTGTTCATCCGGTTTATCTGTCTGTATTTTTTCCTACTATTATTATTATCTATCTTTATTTATTATATTTTACAAATAAAACTCTATATACTCTAGCTATAGTGTTTATTCACTTTTTATTCACTCTACACGTCCACTTCCTGAAACAAAAGATTATATTCAATAAATTTACCTTTTACCTTTACTACATTTTCAAGCTTTTAAGATTGGAGGTTGCTAAAGAATTCTCCAGTCTAGAATGTAATTCGTGGAGTAACCGCGGCAGTCTTTTTTCATTGCCCACATGTGTTACCTTCTATAGGTAAAGATAAAAGAATTATGCTACAGAATACAAGATAAAATGAATGTGTTATTTATAAGTTATAACTACCTTGATATAGGGAATATTTTGATGATTAATAAAGTAAGCCTGAATGAAGTAGTAAAATAAAAAAGATAAAGTTACCCACCAATCCTATATCGAAAATTTGGTATTTCTTAACATCATGTGATACAAACGCTGTAGCCCGTACCCCGGACGATAGTTCGGAATAAGATAGATTCTCAGTCGGACGGACGATTTGTTTTTGAACTTCAATAACTTTAATAATTAGTCTTCACAGCTAGTTGCAATGCTCTTCTATAGTAGTATGTAGATTTTTAAAACATGATATTTTTAGTATATTAGAGGTTCATTGTGTTAGTTTATAAAACTACAATATAGTTATAACTACAATATGAAACATATTTATTTATCTGTTTCGTAGATGAAAAGAAAGTTGAATAGTCAAAAAGATTTCTTAAAATATTGTAATTTTATGACAAAAAAGTCTGCAAGGACCAGTAACTCTGTCATTACAGACTAACATATAAACTATGAGTGGTATAAGTTCAGATATACACATACAGTGATAAAGAACTTACATATATTATCCTTTCTTTTATGAATTACTTTGATGGATGAAACGGCAAAGGTCATGACCCTTAAAGCGCCCATTCGGGCTCAATCTCACTTGTGCAGCCTCCATAGAGAGTTTAAATGTCTGAATGATACATTCACTTGTTTTTGGTACTGCAATGCATTATGCGTATTTAGAAAGGCATTGCTTATAAATATGTAATATAAACTAGTGTTATTCTGAGCAAACACTCAACTTATAACAATAAACTACAAATGTACTAAATAAAAAAAAATATAACTAATCCCGACTGGCAAAAATAATTAACTGTTAAATATTTTCCAGAACCGACTCGAGGACAGAATATGTTAATGTGTAACTGATGAAGTTGTTAATTTTATTTCACTATTTTTGTTCAATCATTTAACTTAAGCAAAACAATTAATAAATATCACGTCATAGAATTATCAATAATTGTCTTGCCTCTTTCTGCCTACAACGGTTTTTTTGTGAGCCAAAATGACTTGGATAAGTACAAAAGCTATAAATACAGTCTCATTATTATTTTATTCCCAAATATATCACTGATAAAGTAAAGATTCGGAATATTTGGTCACATATATATTATAATGAATCATTATCAGAAGCATTTTTTTTTAACTACGGAGGAGTATATTCATTGTCCATCTCGGTGTTTCTTTATAGAAAGTTTCAGATGGTAGAAATGTAAGTGTAATCCTGTTGTAGTATTTGTGGTGTGACGTTCGGTGGAAATTGACTGCCGAATTCAGATCAAATAACTCTCCATAACAACATAACAAGTGATACCATCCGTAGAAGAGGTATTGAGTTGCAATGTTCTTACACAACCCAAAGGTCTTTAAAGAGCATGGGTTTCCTAACAATTGGAATATCTAGCCGGTGCATGCGATCAAATGGTATTAGCTGACATTGAATGATCCTGTCCAGATCTGAAAGAATATCCATGCTAATATTTTAAAGTCTGTTTATGTTACTCTTTCACAGTTAAACAACCAGTTCAATTTGGATGGATTTCGGGATAAAAATAGTAGAATACCTAAGATGAAACATAAGCAACAATATTTACAAAAAACAACCTTAAATGGTTGTATAATAAATGTAAACTACTTGACCGTTTTAATACTTTATTAGGAAGATAGCTGAAAGAGTTAGATGAAGCAAAGTCTAATAAAAAAAATAACTGCCATTTTTTCCCAAAAACCAGTCGTGAAGGATTAAAAATAATGAACGAAATTTTCCATGCTTAAATCTAAACCGCTTAACCGATTGTGATGAATGTTGTCATAGACATAGTTGATATCTCAGGATCATAATGATAAAATACCAAAATAAATATTAGAATACCCTTTCATCTAGCAAAACAAGACAGTTTTTTCAGTTATAAAAGCTAGGCCTAAAATACTAGCGTTTAATGATTAGTTCCAATTTTATAAAAGATAACTTGAAATTGATTTCCTATTGATCATGAAACTGACTATCGTTTGAAAAATTCTGGCGAAAACAACCACAAATCTGTTTTTACTAGAAGATTGAATCTATCATTAGTTAACTCAGAAGCTTGCAGTTTATAATGGTCTTTATTATTTTGCAATGACAATTTTTTTAACTGGTTAAGATTTATTTATTATCGATCAAATGGACAAGGACCGCCAATCATAAATGAGGACTACACTTTTAAAAAATACTCCCGAAATAACGTATAAGCCTTAGATTCGGGAATACGGTCGATTAGTGAAATGACATCCGGCCGGACGGACCATCGAGAGCGATATATGAACGTCTAACTAAAGCAGATTGTCAGGTTCAGAAAATCGGTTTTTCTTTTTATCCATATTAGCCAGAGATTTATTCCATATTTGCAACGTTAAGACGGAAGGCTGGGTGAAGTTGACAAGATCAGCTTTTAAGAACGTCCCAAAACTCTTGGTTCCAGGGCGGATCGGCGTCTTGCCACACAGTGGACACACTTGGACTAACTTTAGCGATTGATTAAAGAAATCATATTAACTTGCGATCAGACAACTAGTTAATGTAGCTGCTTAGATACACCGAATATATCTATTATATTAAGAATATTAAAAAAAACATTTTTATTAGTTAAACAAATGATCTAATGTTGAATGAAAACCAGAAGCCGTTTTCAATCACTTTTTTTTATATATAACTAGCTTTTGCCCGCAGCTACGCACAATTCCCACTTCCCACTTTCCTTTTTTTGAATTGGCTTCTATATGACTTATTTTAAGTAATACAATCAAAATTACGACATCAGCAGACATCGCTCACTGTCAAAAGTATATTTAAAGTTTTTAATAAAGATACAATATTAAGTAATGTAATTATTTTTATACCTCTCTTGTTTTTATTTAAACGTCCATTTAAATACTTCTTAAACAGAGTACTTAATAACCATATATCACACTTACAGATTTTCATTGAACATAATCTAAATATTACCATGTAAACTTGAGAAATTCTGAGCTACACAATCGTAGTTATTTTCACCATCAACTTTCACCATCAACTTATTAAAAAAAAATCTATTTTAAATGATAAACGTTCAATTAGCTATATGCATTAACAAAATTTTCAATACTGAACATTCACAAAAGTCATTTTTGAGACGCTTAGCACTGTTCCATACCAGAGTGCGCCGGTAGACCGTAGGACCGCAAACGCGAAGACCCTCTATTTTAAATCTGTAATATCTTCGAAAATATTCATTAAAATTACATGCTGTAAGGGGCTATATTGTTCCATATTAAATGTAAAATGTATTAAAGTTACTTAAGTAGATAAGGATTAAGGCTTTATTTCTTAAAATCGCTTCGCAAATTACCTATTATTTTTCGTAAAAAATGAAGGATAAAAATTCGTCGGCAACACTCTTGTGAATCCTCGGATATTGCAAGAGTTCATGGGCGGCGGTGATCATAAGTCATTTTTTAGGGTGTCAACTTTTTAGGGTATACAATACTTTGTACATTATTTTGATCTATCTCGTAGAGTTCAACCAGCGTTTGCATTGTAAGTTCAAACAAAAAGACAAACAGATAAACAGACAAAGATTTTAAAAATGCTGAAAATGGATTCAGTTAGTTATTACTTTACATCCTGGTATATTTTTTAAAATATTTTTAATGTAAAAAGACTACTCCTCTACTAAAAAGACAAACTGAAAAACCATTGTTTTGGGTTCTCTTGCTCTTATAAAGCCCCCCTATGACTTTTTTTTTTTTTTGATTTCATGTACAGGAATGGCTAAGTGACGATTTTATTATATGTATAGATATAGAAAAGGCGTATTTTAGTATACCTAAATTTTTTTTTACCTAAAAATATTTGATGCATTATTAGAAATGTGTGTGTATTATCTAATTTAAGCTTTCACATATAGAAGAAAAAAAAAAGTTTCTACAGTTCCTAAAGTTATCGGGCTTTACTTATTTAATTGTATAATTCGCACCAGTATGTAAGTACACCAACTTTTTTTAGTCGCTTCTTGTATTAATATAATAAAAGCCTTTCATTATTAAATAAACAAGATTTAATAATACATACAACACTTTTTAACAGAAAATAATAAATCCGTTTACTATTTGTTATAAGTAAATTATGTTTCCAGGACGCTTTTATGATATAAAATCATGTGACCTTAATTTAAGTTAATTTAATTTCAGTTTAATTTACTGTACTCATAAATATAACAGGGCATTGTTATTCTCTGAATCCTGTTTTATTATTGGAGCGATTACTTTTCCTCATTCAAAGTCCAAACATTCAGAATATTAATATTATTGATATAAAATATGTTTTACGACTCTGTTTTTTAATTTAAACTAGACTATTTTATTAAGACTTGAAAATACAGTAACAGATTACCATACCATACCATAAGTCAAAGAAAACTAATCTAGGATTGAAATAACTTTATTCAGAAATGTATTTTTTTTTCCAAAACCCTATACTACTATTGCTATTGTTAATGCATCATCTCACATTTGAATACTACTGAAACTAATAAAAAAATTAACAAAACATATTAAATATGGAAATTTATAGGTGTAAATATGTTGTGTTAAATTTTCATTAGGTACATTATTATGGTTAGGTATGTATGCATTTACTAAATATAATATTTATGGTTATAGTATTATTGATATGCTTAGTTTAATGTCTTTTTTCCGGTTTATTAATTTGTTACCCTCTTTGTCTTATTTTTTCTGTTTGCCGTTTTGGTTGACAGGTAGGGAATGCTTTAGCATTAAATCCGCCAATCGTACTTTATCTTGTGCAGTAAAGTATTAAATAAATAAATAACATTAATATTCAACTATTAATTTTGGAATAAAAACTTCGAAAGCCGAATATTTTTTTATAAATATTTTTAATAAATACCTTTTGCTTCTTGTAAAAATATATCTATTAAAATTGTAATTACGTCCTTGCACTACGTAATTGAAAGATGTTATCTCTTTCATATTTTCATTCATATAACATTTTTCAATAGCATATAATACCAACAATAGACAAATAACACTAACAATTAATTATTATGTATATTAATTAATAATATAATTTGTAACATACAAACATGAATGTGTAACATACAAACCTTATATAATATATACCAGAGTAATCACTATTAAAGATAAAAGGTAGATTGTGACAGTTAATTAATCAGTCTATTCATTTAAACTAGAGCACTGCAGTCACTAGACACTAGACATAATAAATTGTCGTCTTCGTGTCTGCGGCGCCCGACGCGGCGTTGGAAGAACCTTGTGATGCTTTTAGTTTGTTATTTGCAAGTTTCTTCAATGTTTTACAGAAGAGTTACCAACTTTGTCAATTAACACTTCAAATTAATGTAGCACTTTTAGGATTGTACATATTTAACTATAAAGTTATTTAAATAAGACTGAAGGAAAAGGAGTAAAATTCAATTTTACTTAGTTTATTTAGTAGAAGGCCAACATTATCAGTTAGTTTAGAAATGAATTCTAGTGATTGCCAACCCTTGTAAGACAGTTTGTTAATATAACAAATTATTAAAATTTTGAAACTTTATTAAAGTTCTTGTAGTCTTTAAAATTTTATAATAAATTAAACTTAACAATACTTTAGTTATATTTACAATACTTTATTTTTAATATATTACAAATTAAAATTCCTTTTAAACTAATGGCCTTGCCTCTTTGTATATAATAAGAAAATGATTAGTAATTATTTTTCAAGATGAGTATTACTCTTTTAAGAATGAAAGTAAATTGACATAAGCTTGACACGGTACAGTCTTTAGTCTGTGACCTGTTAAGTCGCCATCCTCTACAATGTGGCTTATCTACACTCTATTTATTAAAGTGGAAAATGTAGTTGCTTAATTTAATTTCGTTGATCCCTTATAATTGTTGTTCTTATAATTTAAATTGAGGTATGTATTAAGGAACTTAAAAGAAATCAAAGTTTAGGAAGGGAGAATGTAGAAGTTAGTCAAATAGCCATATAAGAATTTTGACACGAACAAAACATCGTAAAATTTACCAGTCCTTTAAAATAAATATCAATAACAGAGTAATGAAAATCATTAAAATTTTCAATAAATATCTAATTATCCCAATTTTCATAGTAATTACTAACACAGTTTAGGTATTAACAGTTGTTTGTTGATAATAATGTAATATTTCTATTTCATTAATTTACGTATAACAGTGTGGTTTGCTAAAAGGATAGTTATATTTACGTTTTATAATGAATATTTAGTTTTCTAAAACATTATATCTAAAATGATATTTTATTAATATTATTATACTAATATTTCAGGGAATTCGATGATTTACTAATGTTGTTCTTATAAATTTCAATATAATAATAACCTTTTACACCCTTCTTGTTACATTAATCTAATCATTGTTAAAATAACTGAACCATATTCAATCGATTAGTAAATAGATTATTTTTTTGTCTATAAACTTAACATATAAAAATATGTAACAATACTAGGAATATATATCTAATGACGGTTTAATTTATTAATAATACTAAGAATTATTAAGTTTCAAAAACATATTGAACAGATATATTAAATGTTATCAGCTTAAAAAAAAGAAAAACTAAAATATTTTACCAATTTAAAATAATGTCATAAACTTGACTTAGTTTAATTTATATTTTTGTTGCAGATAATTCTATGATACTCGTATAGGTACTCGTAATCAAAGCTGATATAAAACCAAATAAAAACGCACACATACATATAAGAATATCTTTGTTTACTTATATTTATTTGTACCGTTCTTTCATGAATACTACTGAAAAACCATCATTTAGCAAGTTAATTTCGAACAAAGAACAAATTTCGAAATTAATTGCCGTAGCTAACGGGAAGTATGCGGAAGTTTTATTAATATTTACTTTCAAGCAATTGTTTAACACTTGGATTAAACTTGTAAAATTTAAATAAATAAAACTGCTTTTATCCAACTCTATTATATTATTATTATAGAGTAATTCGAATTGTTAGCATAAACACTAAGTATAGGCTGTAGGTTTCGTAAGCATTGGTAGTTATGTTATATTGTCAGCATTTTATTGTATTTAATTTTTTCGCAAATAGCCTTAAATATTTTTTTTTATCTTATTACCTTTAATGTTTATACATATTATAATTTTTATTCAAGGCTCGGCATTTAAAACCGATGAATACTATTTTTAACTACCTCGTAGATTATATTTATATATGATATAAAATAAATTTAAAAAAAAAATATCTAAAAAATAAACTCATAAAAAAAATAAAAAGATAGGTGAAATAAAATAATTAGCTTAAAGTAATAAAACCCCTTTCAAGCCAGCAGTTGTCGGTTGTTAAATTAATTATAGAAAAACATAAATACTAGGTAATAGGTGTTATTAAAGTCAGAAATTATGATTTTGAAGCTAATTACAATTTAAATACTTTGTGAGATTCATAGATAAAATTGGAATATTTACAACAATAATTAATTTTAATCCGACTTCTGCAACCGATTTCCGATATCGCACTGAACGCTACAACCTACATTATCTCTTCTACCTGCATGTGTTATTTTATTGTAATATTGCTACATATAGTATTGTTATTATATAGTAATTTGGTATGTAGGTAAAATAAAGATATTATTTATGTAACATCAACATTATTTTCTAGAAAATAAGTATGCGAAATATTGTTGTTTCAATTAGATTTATAATTTAGAGGTATTTAGAACTGTATATTATTGTTATTAGGATATATTATTAAAGGAGTAAAGTAATTGATTTGACAAACTGTCAGCTATGCTTAAGATATTCAATTATTATATTTATAAGTATACCTAATTCTATAAACCATAAATGTGTGAAATAAGATAGTTACAAGTTTATTTAGGCATTTAAAAACTTTTTGTACTATTATATTGTTATTAAGCGAGATTTAATGATGTTTAAATTTGTGAATATAACCAAACTCCAAAAGTCTACTGTTGGCGCTACTGTCGCTTTTATTTTGTTATAAATATGGCTTTAAGGCACTATTTAAGGTAATCTGTGTTGGAGAGTTGGGAAGATAAGTGATTTTAATACTTATAGTGTTTATAATATACATATGTATTAAATGTTATATTTTTTTGTGTTATCGTGTAGAGTTATTAGTAGTTGTGATTAGACAAGTACATGGTAATATTTATATTACCTACTATTTTTGTTATATTCATGTACATGTATTATAGTCATTTTGTCATATTAAATATATTATTTAATGCTTTCTTTTCTTTAAACTTATCCTGATATTTAATTAATATATTGAAGTAGCTTGATTAAATACCTTATACTGTAATACTTTAGTATTCTTTATTTGTAGAATCTTGTAACATCCCACACATGCATAACGTTCCTCACCACTGCGGATCTATAAAGAACTACCAAGATGAAAAATAAACGATATAATCTATAACAATTATATATTTCAATTTCATTTTATATGACCAATTGTTATATTCATTCAAATGAAATTTAAAATAGTTAACCTGAACCATTTATCGCGAATTATTTTATAAATCCCATGTAACACTAAACTTGTAGACGTATTTCACCATTACACAAAACAAAATGGGTTTTTGTTGTCACGATATCCTGTTTAAATAATAATTAATGTTATTTCATACTTTGGTTGGTTCATAAAAAAATTTATATCCATACTTGAATCTTCGAATTCGTAGAATATACCTAAATATAGGATTAATTTTGTTTATAATAAACTAATAAATATCACAAATATATCAAAACATGTAAGTTTATACTACTCCGCACCACAGCGAGCTTATATGGACGACTGATCTTGTAGATGCGAATCTAAACAGGGATATCAGCACTGGCACTCTGCTATCTCAGATAAGCCCGTAGAGTGTACGAAATGTATTTTTGTAGGAAAATATATATACGAGTATTACCTTTGCCATGTATTACTGAATACACACAAAATGTAAAGTAGTATCTATGTGGTAAAGAGTGTAACTTCTACCGAGTTATACTCTTTCAGAATTCAGTTTTTGTACATCAAACAAAAATATTAAATTTAATCAGATTATTGTAATCTAAGAAAATAAACATTGTATCTCAAATGATTGAAAAATACATTTAGCTAATTATAAAAAAACATTTTTTTACTACAGATGCGTACATATTTAGCCAAAATCTGGTATAAACTTATTTACAACTATTACAAGTAAGTAATACTTAATATTTATTAAAATAGATTATTTCAACTATGAATTAGTATCGATGGTGTTCGTCTAATAGTTGTTGTGATTCCAGTGGCGCCTATTTAATATCATGGTTTCTACGAAATAAGCTCTTCTTAAAAAAACACTCTCCAGGTTAAAAATTCAAACTTAGAGGGCTCCAAACGCGACCTGGTTCTTAAACAACTACATCACAAACCCAGACGGTTATTTCTTTTTACCGAAAGAGTCCTGCAGGGAGTTCATGGCATCCCTATAGTTGTCATCCGCATATCCTCAAGACTGCATGCTGTACTGAAAACTGTTTTTTCTAAAAATGTCGAATACCCTAACATCGGCTGTTTTTCTAAGCCAATGGATAACGTTCAAGGATGTATTAAAGAGATTTCTAAAACACATATTTTAGAAACCTCTAGATCTCCCTCAATAATATTCTTATAAAACTAGTTTTATCTGAATAATTGTCTACACTTCACTAATTTATCATATTTGTAGAATATGGAGATAAACAAATATACCGATATAACCTCAATTAATTCATTCAGTAGTTACAATTTGTCCAACATGAACAAATAACAAAGTCAAAGAACTAATAAAACAGAGTATAATTGAACGTGCCAAAAAGTAGGTCCATGGAGAATAACTGGCAAGAAAGTACATAGGTATTCCTTTAACTTACCGAAAAGAAAACTAGAATTCTATTTTTGCTTTTATATTTAGAAGAGTTTAAGGAATTCGTATTTTATGCGTTCAAAATATTGCTTATTACATAATGCCTAAACTTTGAATCAAGAGCTGCAGCAGACAACACCCCGGAAGTAAGACAGTAAACCAATATATTCAGAATTGTCAACAAGTTAGCAATTGCCAGATATCAATCAAAATGTCTTCAACGTGGTTCTCAGTATTATATTAATCTTTAGCTATAAGTACGCGTTTAATGTAAGTTTTAAAAAGTCCTAATTATTATTTTGTTGTGTTAGTGAGTTTAAACTTCGAAGTTATTTTTTTAAGATTATATCTAGTCTTTACTTTATACTAGCTGTTGCCCGTGATTACATCCATGTAGACTATGTATGTACTTGACTGTATAAATATTATTTTTACAGTCTATGTGGACAGAGTCACGGGCAACAGCTAGTGAATAATAAATCATTTAATAAAAGTAGCCTAAATTACTCCTTATTAAACCAGATGTTTGCAACTGGAAGTCACGTCAAAACTGGTTCAGCCGTTTCAGATATTAGCATGTACAATCAGACAGAGAGTCAGACCGACAAAAATTGATAAAAAACAATATTTTGGTATATGTACCGTGTATATCATCCATATTATGCAGTTACTCAAAAGCGATTATTTCAATATTACAAACAGACATTTCAATTTTATTTTTTTGTTTTTAACAATATATATATATATATATATAGAGAGAGAGAAAATATAGAGAAAACATAACGTACGTCTCTAAAAAAATTTGCATATACATATATATATATATATATATATATATATATATATATATATATATATATATATATATATATTAGTCACTCTATATAGAGTAGGGAAAGAGTAAGTATCGCAGAGTCTTTAAAACAATTTAAGTAATACCCGAGGGTTATGTTATGGCCCAAACAGCTCGAACTGATCTTTTTTGTAAAATAAATATTGATTCTACGTCTAACCCTGAACCCCAGAGCAGAATACCGCAAGACATAATACTTTAGAAGTATGCAAAGTAAACCAACCTAGAGGCGATATCGGGTAGCTCTCTAGTTTTCCTTGCAACATTTGCTAAGAAACTAAAACTATTAGTTAATGTATAACATATATGTTTATAATAATTTCTAGGCAAAACAATCAAATTTTTTTAAGCAAGTAGGTTAATTTAAATAACACAGATATACGATTCCCTTTAGGAATCTAACAATGTGTTCAAAATTTAAAATATATACATATTCCAAATTGAATGGCAAATAAAATATTTAATTAACATTTAAAATAAACTAATAATATATCTACAAAGTTTCGTGTTTACCTTATAGGACTATTGCCTAGCCTATTATTGCCTAGAATAGTATATCATGAAGTTGAACTTTCTGGTCGATAGATGGCGCTGTGTGAAATTATACCGCGATATGTTTATTTCTGCCTGAAAATACCTACTTGATTGTTCCTATATACTATTTCTCTACAAAAAAAGGGGATACAGCACCTGTAGTCTGTACCCTTTCCATTATTGCCGATTTAATCAGAGCCATACATAGATATATTTTACAGAAAGATTGTAATAAAGAGAGTTATAAGCATTAATTTTGTAGTGTCGTTAGGATCAAAGAGATGGCGTTGGTTTATTGTTACATCGCGCTAGTATTCTAGCGACTCAAAATGATATACGTCATTGAGTGGACATTTCAGATCGTGCCTCAATCTATTGAGTAAGGAAATTATTGGGCCTTGGTAACTCTCGGCTATGTCCTAATAGGGCGATTGTATTTTTGAAGGGCACAGGTCGTCCCTTCGAGTCGTGGGCCTACTTTGCACATGATTCGGGTGAAGCGATCTACCCTCGTAAACTTGTTATACTGGGGCTCTTCAAGACTCTACCTTCGGTAGAGACGATGTTGCATGATAGTTGTACGATAAATAATAAAATAATATTATGTAGTCTTACGAATGGGTAAATTATCGTTGTCTTGAGTCAAATTTAAACTACATTTTGGTATCGGATTTCAAAATTGTCTTTTTTAAAACTATGTTTTAGAGTTCGTACCCTAAGGGTAGACATGGAACTTTAATACTAAGACTTCGCGGACCGTCTATCTAAATAGTTGAAGTTGAGTTTATAGCTAAATAGTTGACATTATTACACATATATTTTTGTTGTCACTATAATAAGAAATACTAAAAAAAAAAAAAAAAAATTATTTGAGGTGGACTCCCATACAACAGAAGTGATTTTTATGCTTAATATCAATATCGGCAACAGGTAGACGCTTGAAATATTTACAGAAAATTGAGTTATTTATTTATTTTAAAGATAAATAATTAAAATATACTAATATCGACATTTAAGAATGCTCTCATAGAAAAAACGGGGGATTTTTTGCTGTTTTTATATACGGATGGAACTCTTTGTGCGCGAATCTGGCTCGCACTTGGCTAGTTTAGTTAGAATTGCAACATAATAATGCACACATATGCTACTTCACGAAAATAAAAAAAAAATACTTTCTTTTCCATGAATTTGAGTATATTATGTCAAGCTTACAAGATGTAAATGTTACTTTTGTAATTTTTAAATAAAAAAAAAACAAAAAATAGGTAAATAGGTAAATAAATTTAAATTATTACCATCTTCCATGTTAAATTAAAATCAGGAATTCTTCAATTACTGTACCTTGTTAGTTATTTAGTTAGTTAGTTGTATCCAAATTGATGCGGAGAGCTTCTGCCATGCTGATATGGGAATAGAATTCGGATACGATATTTGAAAGACGCATCGCAAGACGATACCGGATTTTGGATTTCACTACGATTTATAGTTTCAATAAATATAAACAATTTCTATCGTTTATCCTTTTACTCATATTATATACTCATATTAACCGGTATGTTGGTCGAGTGGTTAGCGCAGACAGACGCCTAACGTATAGCGACGCTATGGCTCGGGTTCGATTCCCGACAGAGATAGGCATGTAAGTGATGAGCATAGAGGTCTGTGTTTCTGGGTTTGGTCGTTTATTAAATATATTAGCAGTATTTATATGTATTTGAATCGTTGTCTAACACCCTCAACACAAGCAAATAATTTGCTTACTTAGAGGTTAGATCAATGTGTGTAATTTATCCTGTGATATCATTATCATATTTCTAAGCGCTCAGTGGCAATTCATACCAGTTTTTTTTAAATAAACTTAAATAACTTAAATAAACTAGAACTTTGAAATCCATTTTTGAAGCATTTTTATAGAATTTGATATTGAAACCAAGTAAATTATGATATTATAAAAAATGGTGCATTTGTAGGCAAGTATAATTAGAAAGACCTAGTTAAACCATACTATCGTAAGCATTTCTAAGGCTTTATTTATGGAGATAGGTAAGTACTAATGAAGACTGTAGGTACGTCTGAGCCAGAAACAATCTAATGAACAATTTGACTAATCATGAGATCGTCGCAAATTATGGAAAGAGTACTTTAAAGTTAAATTAATGGATTAATATATTTGATATTTCATTAATAGTTACATTTAAATGAAATAAATTATGTTATCACATTGTTTATCTTTATTTATTTCTGCTTGAATCAGATTTTTTTTATTATTTTATAAATTTATAAAAGGATGAATAATTATTGAGTTCCTTATAAAGTGATTTAATTTTATTGCGAATACTTAATAAATATATTTCTTTGTGCATTTAGTTACAAAAGGTAATTAAATAATGTCCATATTAATTGAAAAGAACCGACCTCCGCTGAGAATACAATGTTATTTTATGGGAAAAACATACGATGGATTTGATAACGGAATATGTATGTATAAGTTTAAAAATACATACAATAAAAATTAATTAACATCGTCTCTTGAATATCGTCCCGTAGCTCTATAGTCAATACACATTATATAAATATTATTAAGCAATAAATTGAAGATTAAAATATATGTACATATATATTATAATCAATATTCTATTTTCTATAACACTTTTACAAGCTATAATTTTTTATTGAGTAATAGAATAAAAGTTGCACTTTATTCTCTTATAGATAAGAAGTATTTTCAGGTGTTTAAGTTCATAATATCATCCTGTAATTAAGATGAGGCAGATATCACTTTCATCTTTACAAATTGGATTAAAATTAGTCATCTCACTTCGTTGGCAAAAGTCTTTTACTCTAAGTAGAGAATATTTAAAAGCCCGCTAAGAATATTGCAAGCCGGTGTAGATAAGTGCAAATACACCTTTTTAAATATAATTTGACCTTCAATAATTAAAATTTTTAATTTACATTGTAACGAAATATGTTTGAAAAAAACACATTTTTTTACGAAATGTCGTAAACAACGATAAATTATTTATTACAAACACCGCTGACTGAAATTCATACCGGTTTTGGTAGAGCATAAACGAAAAAAAACCACGCTCTACCAAAAAATCTACTTTCTCGAGAAGAATTGTAGATGAATGCTACGCATCCAGATAATGAAAGTAGCTTCGTAGACGTAGCGGACGGTGCGATGTTGAAAGTAGAGCGAAATCAATCAAGAGAAAAAAAAAACGGAACTTTTTATGTATCTTTCTCTTAATGCTTTGTCTAAAATAAAAACTCTGTGTTTAAAATAAAAACTCATCACTTTCTTATATTATATTTTATAGCAGATATGATATACGTATAAAATTAGAACATCATTCATGATGACTGATACTTTAAAGCTACAGCTCTTAACATTAATAAGTTACAATATCAGAGATTTTTTCTTAAGTGATTTCTTAAATATTGTTTATCCAACGACAACACAATAATTAAATTTTTTAACATAATTAAATCACATTCAGCTTGGCATATATTCGTTATAGACTGTAGTTAACTTTAACTACAGTTTAACTTTACCTACTGAAGAAAAAAAGGATTAACCAAACAATCTATCATGATTGCATTCTAAACAAGCTGATTACGAGTAATTTCTTAATATTTATTAAAAAGGTTCATTAAAAATACTGACAAGTGGCTAGTTTTGTGTCTATTTATAACAAGATATAGAATAAGCGTCTTTTAGCCAGCATTATATTAAGATGTCCACTCAACAGGTCTCACTCAATTATACCAGTATTATTTCTTTACACAAAAGACTTGTATTGACATCTCTATTTAACTTTCTTATTTAATTTCGTATATGTTTAAGAGATCTTTAGGTTGTTTTATCTTTACAAAACCCCAAAACGTGTAAGTATTTCTAAAACAATTTTTACAATAAATGTCTACAACCAATAAAGTGTCCTGAATTCTAATATAAGGCATATTACTTATACTAGACAACTTTAAACATTGTACATTACTCACTCCTCAGTTTCACTGCAGTAAGTACGAACATAAGACTTTTATATATTTCAGGATGCTGTATTGACGTTCCCATAAACCGCTTGTGTCCCTTGAGTATGTATGTGCGAGATGAACGCAGTATACAGATGTTACATTTAACCAAAATAAACAAAGATATTTTGTCTTGCAGCAGGTTTATTATTTATTGGACATACATAATATGATTTTATTTAATAAAGAGAATAAGGAATTGTAGAGTATTTTTCTTTACATCGAAATGAAATAAGATAGTTTGGATTAATCCAAAGATATCGAAATGAAATAAAATAATCTGAAATCTCAATTTCAAGTCAATACACGTGTTATAATTTTTATTAGGTTTAGCAGAATTTACAATTTACACTAATCATAAAAGAACTAATCACGTAGAAGTAGAACTAATCAAAAGTAGTATAGCTATATTTTTAAACCGATTAACTAATTAATTCATCAAATTGGCCTTGCTCTCCAGATAACCGCGAAACTGACAGTCGCTCGATATGTATAGACTGTATTCTGATACTTGGCGAAGCATTGAGGGGAATGTTCTGGACGAGCGGTGATACTACTAATTTGATTCATGATAAAGGTGCAAACCTGTAGATTTTCATTTCTCAACAGCTTCCTTAATTCCTTAACAATCGAATAAAGTTATACTACTACCCAATATAACTTGTCTAAAACGAGCCTAGAAATTATCGACTAAGAAAAGGGATGGCACTATTTTGACTAAGTCAGATAGGAGACCAGTTTGACTAATCAGTCAGAGAATATCTAGAATACGAATAAAAAATTAAGATACAAAGGAGATGGAGTGAGGCAGGTAGAAGCACTCGCACTGCTATACCACTATCACATCTATTGTAAAATAGTTATTTACACATTATATGAAAACACAAGTAAAAATAACATAATCATAATATAACAAACAAAATAATTTAAAGACGACTTCTAATATAACCTAGGTAATCAGGTTTGAATTAAAATAATTGTTGTTATCGCGTAAGTTAAATGAGCTTACGTGTAAAGTTTCATTTGCTTTTGTAAGTGTAGTGAAGGTGACTCAATGTTGTCTCAGATTGTTTAAGCTCGTGCAAACTGTTCCTGACTCCTGTAGTATTGTTAAGTTTTTAGGGCTATAGAGTAATGAAAACTGCAGTTAAGTACGACCTTTGTTTAATATTAATTAAAAATTAATATAAATGTATAATTTCCAAGAAACGATTATATTAAATTCAAAAAATAAATTATATTAAAAATATGTGTAAATAATCTTATCTTATCTTATCTTGGTTTCTCCCTCACAGTATAACTAGATTAACCAACATTATAATACCGGACGGTCATGTAAAATTTATTATTCTCTCCCGTTTAAAATTGTATTTATCTTTATTTATTTATTTTATCCCTAATTACTAAAGAATAATATATTTTTCAACAGATATGTACCGCGATTTAAGCATTTATTATTACTGACCTAATTACGTAAACGGGTATTACTCATAGATCACTCTTCTTAACATTGTATTACTTAAAAATATACTTGGATCTTAAAATCATTTTGAAGTTAAAAAGTAATCTTCATTGCCCTCAAGAAATGTTGGAGCGGCAGTGGTTGAGTAGTTTTAAATATTTAGTTGTGATAGTTGGATTATCCCAAATGAAGTTTTAAAATAGATGCACCCACAAGAGAATGTCTCACGTAACATATTGTCTATATTTAATTTAGTGTAATTTCTCTGAAATTATTATAATCTATGTTGGGTTTTACTCCGTCATAATTTTTGTGTTTCTTGGCTGAAGCCAAGTCTCTGCATACTAATGCATCACCTGATATAAAAGAGGGAGTTAATTAAGTTAATTTCTAATTAAATTTAAATATTTAAAAATCTTTACACTATATAAACATTAGGATTCCAATTTTTAAATAAAGTTAAATAGCAAAGTAAGCTTTTTTAATTTTACTTAAACGGTTGTCACTTGCAGGTACAAAAGTTATTTGTCTTTCGAAATTTGTTTCCGTTTTGCTTTAACACTATAAATTGACCACAGTTGTCAGAAAGTATTGATTAAATATTAAAATTTTGAAGTGATATTTGTAAATATATTATCAATAATAGTGGCGATGATTATGAGAAGAAAACAAATTATGTTCTAAGATGTTATGTCTTAGTATTTTTTTTTGTTATATAAAAGTGATGGTTTAATTTAAACTTTATCCATAATTTCCCAAAGTGCTCAAGTGAGACGACCTAGACGGCCGGTGGACTATAAACCTCACAATAATGAATTACTCTAATTGTACCGAGGCCAGTTCAATTAAATCTTCAAGCGTATTAAGTGTTCTCGAGGTACACAAAGTGCCTTCAGATATGCTATAAAGTAAGAGACACTGGACACACGAATTTGCAAGTGAATGAAATCAGTGACTTGATAGTTTCAGGTAAAATCTATCATTTAAATTTGTACTTCCGGCTATAGGTCATACATTATGCAAGCTGCATTACTAATAATTCTGAAGTGAATATATAATATAGTAATAATATTATATAAATATATAATTATCAAAGAATACAGTTGTATCTATAATAATAATAATAAAAATGTAAAGTTAACATTTAGGTATATACACTGAAGGTGCTCAAAAAAGATTACAAAAAGTTCATATTTCTTGGAGTCCTAATCTTTCCGTTTGTTTGTTTGCTTGTCTGTGTTGATCACGGTAAAACTAATGGAATCGAAAAAATCTTTGGTTATATTTTATTGCCCGAGGTGGCTAGCGCAACCTTTTTCAGATATAAAAATCTAAAACCTGACGATCTGAATAGTGGATTTTTATATAATTGTTTTAGCATATTGTCTAAGTCAAAATATATTATGTTTATTACCCCTAAAGATAGATTATTATTTCTATTTAAAACGATAAAAAAATGGTTTATAAATTCAATACAATATTATATCGATATGGTTTTGTGTATATTTTTATGATGATAGATCATTAGACGGCTGATGAAGCTGCTGGCAACTTGAGGCTTATGGTTATTTTATTAACGAACTAAGTAAATGCTGTAATTTTTATTTAATAAATGCCTGATTGTGATAATTAATTAATTCAGCAGATTAAAAAGTTTTAGTGGACATTCTAATCAAACAGGCGATTTGTTAAAAAAATATTATTTTAAATACGAGTAACATAAAATATTTCAGTTTCGCCTTTTGCTATAATACGTCCTCGTATATACTATTATTTTAATTGAAAATATTTCCTTCTACATTTCATAAATAACATTCGTTTTTGAGATATTAGTAAGGCCCTAAATCACAGTGGACAGTGATTTAGGGCCTTACTAATTAAGTAAATTCATTCTTCTTCACACGGTTAAGAAAGTTCGTCCTTTTAGATCGTAGTAAATTCTCCTTTTTAGGAACAAATGTGATGTACAATAGAAGTTTAAATGTTCTTATTGATTTTATGGTTATTAATAATATAAGATTACACAATATGTCTGCTAGATGAATATGAATATATAAAGTATTTATAAGTATAGACCGTTTGGTCAAATATTTAGAGACCGTAACTACTCAGATGAATCACAATTTAAATGTGTTTCTGTGCCTTATTTGTATTTGTGAAACTTTCTCGAATACAGGGGTGAATAGATATCTATCTACCTCTGCATTTCAGAAGATCAGGATTCTGTTTTAAATAATAGGACACACCACTCAACTTATAAGTTCCTATACATGTACTTGTCTGTGCTCCTAGCCACAAGGCTTTTAGAACAATTTAATTTAGACGCCCTTGACGCGGCTTAGTCTATTTACATAAATTGACAATTCTTGACTTACTGACTTATCAAAAGTCACTTGAAAACTTTCTGTGCACAAGCTCTTGAACTTAAGAATATGAAATTTTAGGTAAAGTTTCCCTTTTTTATAATACTTTTGCCATCTTATGGGCGGTTTAACCTTTTAAGAGTTTGCCTAAAACTAAGTTATTTAATAAATTTGATGTAGGTTCAGCTGAAACTAATAAAATACGTGTTTAGTTTTGTTCTTATTCTGTGTAATTTAACTAGTTTGTGATTAACCACTTTAATTATTTTACTATCCCGCCTTCAAAGCCCTTGTAGTGTTATGTCAAAAGATTCTTTTTTTTTGTTTTATCTTATTTGAATAAAAATATTAACTCTGGTTTATATCTCTAATAACTTTCCTAGAATGTATTTTTTTAAATAATGTTTAGATTTGAGAGGATATGTCTAACAACTATTCATCTTAATAGTAGCTTTATTATCAGCTAGACTTTAAAAACAAAAGAAGTTACCTATATTAAACTTTATATGTTTACCATTTAAGTTTAAATTTACAAATTTAACAAAAAAAATAAAAAGAAGAGAATATAAAATTTAAAAGAAGGCACAAATAATAATTTAAATAAATGCTGCAAGACAAAATATCTTTGTTTATTTTGGATAAATAACATCTGTATACTCCGTTCATCTCGCACATACATACTCAAGGGACACAAGCGGTTTATGGGAACGTCAATACAGCATCCTGCAATATATTGAAGTCTTAAGTTCGTACTTACTGCAGTGAAACTGAGGAGTGAGGAATGTCCAATGTTTAAAGTTATCTAGTTTAAGTAATATGCCTTATATTAGAATTCAGGACATTTTATTGGTTATAGACATTTATGATATTAATTTGTCTGTGTTCCAGTATTTAGGAAATTATATAGATAATATTTATATATTTCGTGCTTGTCTTGTGCTTTAACAAAAATTACTAAACAGATTACACATTTTTCTTTTATATATTTCACGACTTCAATTCCATAAAAAATTTATGATAGGTGCTCAAACGAATAAAGTAGGGCTAGGATCAAGTAGAAAAGTTCAAGACATAGACATAACAAAATCTTTTATTCGACAAGACGAAAACAATAATTACCGACTTCACGCGATGAGCCTAGAAATTCAAAACGAATGGGTGACCATAGCAGATTTTTTTATTCCAATAGCTTTGAAGTGGCGCGCCTTAATTTATGATTGGTCCCCAGCATTATTGAAATTCTATCTTAATGCATTCCAAATGACTCTCCCAGATCAAAGTAATTTAGTAAGATGGGGCAAAGGTCAACGAAAAGTCTTGCAACATCTGTGGGGAGGCAATAGAAACCGCGAAACATGTATTAGTAGGGTGTAGGGTACTTCTTGATAAAGGTCAATACTCGCGTCGCCACGACAAGGTATTAGAAATAATACGGGAAGCGGTTAGTCTTTCAGTAGCAAGAGCGCGGAAGGGTATAACAACCACCAAACGATCTGTAGAATACGTAAAAGAAGGCTCCTCCAAAAAATCAAAAGCGAAGCCTTATTCAATATTAGGCGCGGCTCCTGATTGGACTCTCATGATGGACACGTATGAAAAGCATTACAAAATCCCTGGGGATGTTGGTGTTTCGTCATCCAGACCGGACTTATTCCTGTATTCGAAACATCTGAGGCGCGTGATACTTGTGGAGCTTACTGTTCCTTGGGAAACAAACATCCCAAGGGATCCCACATTCAAGCTCAATAAGTATTACGAACTGACCAACGAACTGATCAGGAATAAATTTATAGTTGGTTTGTACGCGGTAGAAGTGGGAGCGAGCGAAATCTCTCTATAGCCTACTTAAAGACCTTGGCCTTTCTAGAACAAGCATCGGTTCATTTCTAGAACGTATTTCAAAGGCGGCATTAGTAGGTTCTTTCCAAATTTGGTTAGGTAGGGAGAGGAGTGTGGAGAGTGAAGGTGAGCGTTTTTGCGCATAATAAAGGGGCCCCTTAAACCTACTCCTGGGTCGCAAGTCCCAGGCACTGCTTGCACTCCTCTCCTTGCAACGCGATGGGCCCGGCACCCGCACGGTGAATCCATGGATTGCTAAGAAGCTTCGTCTCTTCCATACACAATTTTAAATAATATAGTAACAATGATTTGACAATACTCTCCATATTTGTTATTGCCTGTCACATTATTAGATAGCATGTTAACAAAATATATTTATATGTATAAAGGAATCTTAGGCTCAGTTAACGTCTTTATATAATGTATACTAATAGACGCTTATTCCAGTTATATTTAATGGTGTGAGTTGATTACATGGCAATATAATTTTAAATTTGTATTATATTTTATGTTATGTTAAATTGCATCCTATTGTTATATCAACACATATAAATACTTACATAAATATTTACCCTGACTAATTCATCAATCATATATATCTGGGTAACAAACTGGTGATTTTGACCACAAGTTTTAGTTGAGATATAGATAATAAAGCCATACAAAACTATTTTAGATGTATGGAAAACTATATTTATATATTTACATACTAAATATTTGATGTGTTAATGGAAAAATATTTATTTTTGGCTTAGATAACTTCACTAGAAACAATTTAATAGGGCGTTATCAATCGTTTTTAAAATTCTTAGTTATCTGAGTTTCCCAAGTACCTACTAAACTCATTATTTAGTTTATTTAACCATTAATCAAAATATTATTTAGTTTATTTAACCATTAATCAAACGTGTTACCGGTTTTTTATCATAGTAAAATGTTTTTATGAAGACAGGTTTCTTATATAAAGTAAATATTTTTTAATAAATAAAATGAATATATCTTAAGTGTCATTTTGCCTAAAGCTTAAAAGAAGACATTATTCTTATTTTCTTTTTATAATGTCACAACTTTAAAAGTTGTGGTTTTAATATTTTGATAAATTAAATTCTTCTTTTGCTATTTATAAGAAACAATATACCAGATATAAAACCTTAGAATGAATTACGTTACAATTACGATTAATTTGAAAATGGGAATTATTATTAAATTATGGTTTCAAGTTAATTGAGAATAAGTAGATTGATAACAATAATTCTTTTTAGAAACCCTAATGTTAGAAAAGTTTAATTTAGTTTAATATAAAATTGAAGTTTAAATGATCTTAATGTGAACTATTTGTATTACGTACAGGTGTATGTTTGTATAGTCAATAAATAGGTAATGATGAGACCGCACATTTCACACATTCAACTCGAGCCAGGTGAGATGTTCCGTTTCTTTATTCTTTAAAGAATTATTGATTATTGTTATTTTTATGAGATTCCCTTTTTTTTAATAAATGTAAAAGCTACTTACGTAAATAAATTCGAGGTGTGTGTAATAAAATAAAATCGTACACTATAACAATAAATCAATTACCTACAAAGGAACTAGGACAATATGAAAAAAGTAACTTTAAGTACCTATTGCAAGAATAAGTTTAAAGTAACTATAAAAAATCATAGTACACGGTCTAAATTATAAAACATTAAAGTATGAACAAACATTAATCATAGGAACAAAAAGTATCACAGGATAGATGAAATATCGCGTTCAAGAGTTAGCGTCGCAGAAGTAAAACTGACAGTTTAACTGAAGCAACTGATTGCTTGAATCTGAGCTGCATATATTTAACTTTACAATACTAATGGTATAAGTTAGGAATGATAAACTATACTAGTACATAATAACATACCTTTCTCACATATTATAAAATATTATGTATCTGTCTGTATTGCGCCTAAATTAGAAAACAGTATTTTTTAACCTTTTCATAGAGTGAAAATATGTTCACGGACTAGATATTTTTATAGGAATGATACGATAAGAAAATAATGATAACTGTTTTGTTTAATGTTGAGAGGTGGAACATCACCGTGATTAATTGTTGCTTATATTATGTGGGGTGTCTCGAGCGAGATATAAGGGCCATTAAATTGTAAGCTTGATATAATTGGAGGGATTAGATTTTAATCAAAAAATAAAGATATCAGTTGTTGGTTTGACTAAAACATGTAATATTTCTATAGAAATTTAATTGACTAAATAAATAATTGTAATATTGTATACTGATTTTATTAAGAGTAGTGTATATGTTACAGCCAAAGTAATAAATCCGGATATTATGTATATTATCTAGCCGTTATTTATAATGTCTACTAAATTTGGATAAAGTGATAATTGACACAGAATTAACTTTAACTTTAACTAGCAATTTTACATAATATCTTCGAAGACTTGGATAATGTAATAAAATAAGTAGGTAGAGCTAAAGACTATAGAAGTATATTTCGATTTGCCTTAAGCATGCCTAAGTATATGTGTAGCAATATTATACTGTTATTTGGAAAGTAATAATAAAATGTTTATTTTCAGAATTAAAATAAAAATTTCATTAATAATAATTCTAAGTTAATTAACGTTGTTGAAACAATATTAAATTAAGTTGAAGTAAATTCTAAGCTATAACACAAAATAAACACAGAGACCAATAACAGTATTTGGTCTCGTTCTATAAAGACTACAATAATAAAATATTTCAAATGAACTGATATGACTTAACTGGGTCATAAATCATAAATATTATTTATTCTCACAAGAAAGGTTCTTGTGACATTTTTAGTTACACACGAGGTTCGACTTTTAACATTTGCACCTATTAGATACGCATTTTCCAGTACAGTTGCAATGCTGAAACTCTTGGCCGCCAAGATGTGACTCTGTTTTTTGCACATTCTCTAATGGTAACTTCATGTTGTTGAACAATATTAACTTTAATAAACCTTTCCTTACAGACACTGAACTGATTTCTTGCGTAAAGTTGATTTAGAATACCATGCATAGTTAATAACTTAATCATTCCTTGTCTCCTGAAACATTATAACGCAGTCTACATCAAGAATTTTTACAACTACATTATCACCTGTATTAGCAGCAGGATATTTTACCGAAGTTAGAGCTAACATTTTATCTCCTTGCTTTTTCTGAGATCGTCTAACTAATTTTCTGATGTTTCCAATATCTTGTTTCTTTTATTGAGAGCAATTCCGATTTCTTGGTCGCTTGGCGTTTTATTTGATGGATCTGTGGTATTTTCTTGGTTTTTGTTATCAAGTTTTCCCGTCAGGTTATCTGGAGTTTCATTTTAGCGAATCAATGTTTAAAGTTGTAGTAAGTATTCCTTTCTATTTCTTTATCATCATTAAATACAGCGTTCGTAATATTTCGTTCGATTTCACTCTCCTCATTCAACTGGGTTTTGTCTTCATTCAATATAGATTCCAGCTCTTCTTCTGTTAATAGCCCGACTTTAGCTTTACAGCAAAATATTGCTTCGGAAGGGCTACGATTTATCCCTGCGTGATACGCTCTGTTCCTTATAAATTTAATAATGCGTAAACCTTCAGACCATTTCGTCGTCTTGTTAGATTCCAGCAATGAACAACGCATGTTTTCTACATCTTGGTCAGCCCTTTCAACAGAGCCTTGTGATTGAGTGACTGAGTGTCGGGGTTTACCATGTACGATTTTTAATTCCGGCTACATCACACTGACTTCTTTTACCACTTTGTTAGCAAATTCTGAACCTTTATGCTTTGCTAAATGTTAGATGCTACGAATATGGTAAAAACGTCTAGTAATGGATACGCTATCTCTTCTGCTCGCTTGCTTTTTAAAGAACGCAGCTGCACGAATTTTTTAGGAGATCTTGATACACCATGATGAATTTATAATCACCATCACCTTGTGATTGCATATCTATAAAATCAACTTGGCACCTTGAATTAAGATCGTTGCTAATAATTGGTTTTACAACCAGACCTTTTTTTGGAAAACTTTTTTTTTTCTGACAAGATTCACACAGATTCAAATATACTGTCACGAGTTCGGCAGTTACATTTTTATATTTTAATTTTAACTCTTTCATCATTCTTTCATCATTCTGACTCTACCGCCGTATCCAATACTAATATGACAGTCGTGGATTATTTGAAAAGTTTCGTCTAAGTGAGCATAGTACATGATGGGACTCGGGAACCTTCGTTTTTCAGAGGAATTATTAGCGCTCTAATTTTTACGACATCGTATCTTGCAAGGCGCTGGTAATCTTCAGGAGTTTTCTTAGTGATTTTGTTCTTTGATTTCTTTACTTCTATAATTAAAGACAAATATATCATAGTAGTAGATAGTATGATAGAAACGTTTTTTAATTTTATCTGCCATCATCAAACAATGATACGAAAGTAAAAACTCGTGGAAATTGTGGCGCAGACAACGCGACCTCTCATTACAAAACGACAGCGAACACTATTTAATATCGTCAGCCACGGCAGCAAGGGACGAAGAGCGAGAGGGGTAACAAGTCAGTTAGCCCGTATTATTTTTATTACTTTGGCTATATTTGAAACTATATTATGAATAATATCTGGATAAAGTGATTAATTTAACAGATTGTCTAGTAATATTTTCTATTATATATAATGCCCAGTCATTATGTATAATAGCTATTTAATCACAATGACTATAACTTATACACAAGTCGTCTCCCGGATAAGAGAAGGCAGTGTTTGTTTAAGACTTAGTTATGTAACAGAACTAGTATAATAAAGTGTAACAGTGATTGTAAAGAGTGCAAATAGTAAACAGTTTAGTGTGTTTGTGAGCAGTGTAATGAAGTGTTTTAAAGAAGAGAACGACTGTCATTGGTGGTTCTTAACAGTAAGAGAGTATTAGTATCAAATCCGCCAATTGTATAATTTTGTACAATAAATAAATAAATATATGACAGATCTTATGGACATTTCTATGGTTGTTATTAGTTCTATTATTAAGTAAGAATGGTATACATAAAGTGCATAATTTTATTATAGAATTAATAATTGATAGTCTAGTTACAAAGGATAAAATAGAAAGCGTATATTACATATTTACACTCTGATGCCAACGACTACGTCTTCCTTTCCAACTCTCAATTTTTCTCTTCTCTGTAACGAATTAAATTAAAAAAAATAGATACGTCAGGTTTTACATAAATTTGATGTAATATTTGAAGTCTTAAAATTCTGTTTCCGGAAGGAAGGGGAAAGCAGACGTAATCGTTGACAACAGCTACCATTAAATATATGTCTAATAATTAATGGTTCTAATATTGTGCATGGCACCGAACGCTTAGCCCTTCCATAAATCTTATAAGAAACAGAAAAAAATGTAGGTATTTTTTAATTCTCTTTTCAAATTGTCATAACTTTTGCCTGTGTCGATACGATTCCTGTCGTTTGCCGAAGTCAAATCTGGTTTTAAATCAAATTCATATTTTATTTCACTCCGACAAACAAATTCTTAGTTAATTAAAAGTCTACATTGTTCGTTTCTCCAATATATAAATATATATATATTTCTCTTGTTCATGATAGAAAGTGCAAGCTCCTTAGCATTATCATTATTATATTGCTTAAATTAGTTTTTTTTTTAATTCTTCAGTATATCTAAATAATATATTAACATTATTATATATATATGGATTTATTAATGATGTTGACCGTTATAACTGGAATAAAGTTAACTGCTATCATTTTGCAACAACACTGACAGCGTTCTACTAAGCAAGATTTTATGAATTCTCTCTCATTTCAACGCAATTTGCATGTTGAACAGATTTTGCATAAAGTCGACCAATGCACTTTCTGACACACTGAAGCGTGAAGCGACTTCTTCCATTACCTTTTACTTAGTAAGAATGGTACAAACAGAAATAGTATTGAATTCTTGGAATTTTAGACACTTAAAATAAAATAAAGAAGTAAATTCACAAGCTTAATTCTTAACATAACAAAAGCTTTATTTATTATACAAAAATCGATAATAATATTTAACGGTACAACCATACAAGCCACTGTCACTAAGCATGGAAGATGGTATCTGTGGGACTGAACATGATCTTCAACCGTCCAGTCATTCAACAATTATACATATTTATTAATATACGTATTCGTAGAAGTCAAGATTCTATTGTACTCCTTTCATAATTTAATCTTGTTGAATAATTATCTTATTATTAAATAAATAAAATAAAATATTTTTGTTATACTATGGATATTGATTGATTTTTGTAAGCCTTGGTGGATGAGCGGAGTACCCAGTAATACGGGACACCACACAGTACAGAGGCTCTTGCGACTTGTTTGTTAACTTATTTTTCTATCAATAAACTATTTTGTATTTTTGTATTTTTTTTATTGTACTGTCATGTAACATCATTGAAATATAAGAAATAAATGATATTAAGGTTTTTCTCATAAGTTTTTTTTATGATGACTCCTAAAATAGTGTTTTTTTGACTTCGTACTATGTTCCATAACACAACATGTTAACTTTTTAGAAAATTAATTTTAGTATTTGTCTCCAATAAGTTTGTATAAACAAAAAAAAACATTCGAAATATAATATTTTACTTTATACATATTTGCGACTACTACTCATAGATTTATTAATCATGTGATTTTGATGTGTTTTAGTACACATTTAGTATTTTTTTTTTTTTTTATATAATCTAGGGCAATGCTTGACTACATTCCACCTGATGGTAAGTGGAATGTAGTCTAAGGTGGTAAGGCGCATTACCCTAGCAGCCTATTCACTCTTTCGGAAATACCGACGCAGGCAAGCTGTTCCAATCCTTTGCTGTACGCAGTAAAAAAGACGAAGCAAAGCGCTTCGTTCGGACAGGTGGAATGTCCACAACAAAAGGATGGATTCCTGCCGTGCGTCGGAAAGTCCGATGATGGAAGGGGGCCGGGGGAATTAGATCGTGTAATTCCTGCGCACACTCACCAAAATGTATTCTATAGAATACTGAGAGGCTAGCAATTCTACGCCTGTGTTCAAGGCTTTGGAGGTCGGCTTCGACCAACTCGGGATCTCCTATGAGCCTCATTGCTCGCCTCTCAATTGAGTCCAGAACCGCAAGATGAGACTTTGCGGCACCAGCAAATATGTGACCACAGTACTCTACACACGACCGGATCTGTGCTTTGTATAGAACAAGAAGCTGTCCCGGTGTAAAGTACTGCCGAACCTTCGCAAGAACGGCAAGCTTTGCTGCTGCTGCTCTTGCTCTGGACTCAATGAACCGACCAAAGTTGAGGTTCGAGGAAATCTCTAAACCTAACAACTGAAGCCGGTCACTGTATTCCAAGGATACATTCTGGAAAGTAGAAGCCCAGGTGAAAGGGCTCTTTTTGGCGGTGAACAGACACGTCTGCGTTTTGGTGGCGTTGAACTTGACAAGATTGGCATTGCTCCATGCGGAGACTGCCTGAAGTTTGTCATTCAAACGCTGCACCATGGCTTCTCTTTCAGACTGTACTTGATCTCGACTAGCCCGAGTACTCGGCAGATATCTTTCTACAACTGTGCTGTCGTCTGCGTACCCATAGATACCGGGCTTCAACAGATCGTAAATGTGCAGCAGAAAAGGAGTTGCAGAAAGAACGGACCCCTGAGGCACTCCGACATTTATTGTCAAGGATTCCGAGGAACACCCATCGACAACTACTCGGAGAGATCTCTGGCTCAGAAAGTCCGTTACCCAGCCGATCAGACCAGGAGATATACCGTACGCTGAAAGCTTGCTTATAAGGCTCGCGTGCCAGACCCTGTCAAATGCCCTCGAGACGTCCAGAGAGACGGCGACCGCTTCTCCGTTCTTCTCGATGGCCTCACCTAAAAAGTGTGTAGCATACACTAGGAGGTCCCCAGTAGACCTATTACGGCGAAACCCGTACTGTCGGTCACTGAGGAGATCGTTACCTTCTAGGTATGCTAGTAGGCGCGAGTTCAATACACGCTCCATAATCTTGCAGAGTATGGAGGTGATTGAAATTGGTCTGTAATTGACAGGGTCGGCACGGTTTTTGGGCACTGGTTGCACATTAGCAAGCTTCCAGGATTTCGGCACTATTCCAGTCATGAAAGAGAGACGATACAGACATGTCAGTACAGGAGACAACTCAGCTGCGCATGTCTTGAGCAGAATGGCTGGTATACCATCAGGACCATTGGCTTTATTCACATCTAAACGACACAATGTTCTCCAAACCTCTTTGTTAGTGATGCGGATTTCAGGCATCGAAATACCGCAGTGAGGAAGATGTGCTGGAGAAGCATTGCCAATATCTAGATGCGAATTATCAGCAAACAGAGAAGCAAATACATTCGCTTTCTCTGTTGCTGTGTGGGCCAGGGATCCATCCGGCTTCAGCAGAGCAGGCAGTGAGGGTTGGCAGAAATTCGACTCGATCGCTTTCGCAAGAGACCAGAAAGCTCGACTGCCAGTTGGTTTGACAGAGAGCTTTTCGCCATTCTTAGCGATTCGATCGAGACGAGAATTCCGCAATGCCTTTTTGTAGGACTTGGCAGCTAGGTTAAAGGCTCTCTTCTTTGTACTTACATCCGGAGTTTTGCGGCTTCGAGCATCAGCCCAAATGAGGTATGCCGAATGTGGTCTTGAGCATGACCACATTCGGCATTAAACCATGGGCGAGCTTTGCCACCGACGGGAACTTCAGCAAAAGGAATAAAATACTCCATTGCCTGATGCACCACATCGGTTATAGCGTCCGCGCAACTCGACGGATCCAAAGAAGAGAAGCAGACCTGCCGCCAAGGATAAGATGCAAAGAAGTGCCGCATCTCATCCTAATCTGCTGACTTGTATTTCCATACTCGCCTAACACCATGTGGTTCGAGAGCTGGTGGGGAATATGTAAACACAGATTTCACCAGACAGTGATCGGAGGTTCCCAAGGGAGAGGTAACCTCTACCCGATACCTGTCCGGATCAGTTGTCAGCAGAAGGTCCAGGCAATTGGCTGTATGGCCTACCACATCTGGTACCCTTGTCGCTTGCCTCACCAGCTGAAAGAGGTCCAAGGACAACGCAAAGTTCCGCGCTTCTCTTCCAGCATGGTCGGTTTTCTGGTACGGGAACAGCCAGTCTTGATGACAAGCATTAAAGTCCCCCAGAAAAACAAGCTGCGCTGAAGGGTACTGATGCAAAGCCATATCAGCAGCCTCACCGAGATACTCAAATAATCTAGTTATCTCCTGGTCACCGCTGTGCGAACGGTAGACACAGGAATACAGGATTTTTTCGTTTCCTGTGTCTACTAAAACCCATATAGAAGAAAAAGTGGGGTCTTCAAGGTGACGGAGACGCTGGATACAGAGGTCGTTCCGCGCGTGCACGCAGACTCCGGCACGTGAGCGAAAATTGTGCTCTAACGTGTATCCGGGATAATGCAGGTGCGCAGCGCTCAAAGGACATTGTATCTGCGTCTCCGTCAAAAAGAAGAGGTGCGGCTGCTCTGTCTCCAAGTGGTGATGGACAGCTAGGATATTAGAGTGCAAACCCCTGATATTAGTGAGGTGCACTTTAAATGAGGAGGAGTGCAACCGCTGTAAAAACATTTTTTTCTTTTTAACTTTACTCATAAAAAAAATTAAATAAAAGTGAATAGGGATGGGAAATGGCAGTTGAACGAGGCGGTACGTATCGAACCCGACGTCCCATTTCAATTTCGACGTCGAAATTGGTGATGTCTTGCCACTGGGAGGCTAGTCTGGAGTCTGCGGGGACGCCCGAACCCCCCCAGGGATCGCCATCGGGCCTCCTCGTCTGGTCGCCAACCAGCACGATGGAGCCACCCTGGGATTTTTCGCAGCTGGCGGGGCAGCCTTTCATGGGTGGCTAACCCACTAATTGGCCCCCAACTATCTGCGGCCGGCCAGCGGAAAGCCGTTGCTTCGGATCCCGCTACCCTCCTCGACTAGACACCCGACAAAACAAACACCAACTCGACGTCAAACCGGTTCGCCAACGCACCGCAGCTGTTCAGACCCATTTCCCATTAACGGCTTCATCGAGCAACGTGCCGGAACACGACTAGGTCGCTTTGCGGCACGACTTTGCCCGATGGGTGGTAACTTTGCCGGCGACCCGATGTTATGGTCTACCACAAAGTATGATATATTTTATAAAATGAACTGAGCTTTTTAATTTTTCTGCACTATCTAATATCAAAGGCATTGAGAAATATTAATAAACATTCGAACCCTCATTAAAAACTATTCATGTTATCATGTTATGAATTTCTAAAATAAATTTATTAATCTGTTACTAAGAGGTTTATTTTGCAACGTCTTAATTTTTTTATAATTAATCGATATATTATTAATCGATATATAATTAATGATCTTGTTTTAATTATTGCTAAGTTGTTGAAAGTAAAAGTAAAGTAGGTACCTATTTGTTTTTTATTTACTGGTAGAATGATAGTTCATTATTTTAAATTATTAACAATTAAACTTTATCCTGTTCTTTATTTGAATAACGATTAAAACGGCGGTTCGTTTTTCTAGTATAGATTAATTAAAAAGAATGTTCGGTAAAGATTAATTTTAAATTATCTGATTTTATAACTATATAATCTACTACACATATGGATCAAATAATTTAAGAATATTTATGTTCTCGTCCAACTTATTTTAAAACACTATAGATTATAGAAGTTTATATTTTGACAGTTGACAAAAATCTCCAGAATTTAATAAAAAGCCAGAGCACCCAAGTTAGTGGTCTAGGTAAGGCCTGTAATAGAAAAAAAAAACAGAAAATATAAATATTATTATTAAAATAAATATTAATTCAAATTTAATATCAATCATTGTATATCATCAGAATTGTTATACATATATATTTCTCACTACTCTGTTCCCGTATCACAGTAATCACAATCTTGGATATATATAATATATAATAAGCGCTCCCGTTGTTTAATCTTTTAAGAACTTTGTCTCTGTCTTATATTCTATTAAATTATTTACAATAGTGTGATCAAAACCAAGATTGTCTTAATATTTTACTTATAAAAAAGATATACATTATTTTATTTAATAAACATTTTTTTTATATACTAATCATAATTTAAGTTTAGGTATGTTATTTTATTTAAACGTTCGTGATCGTTTTTTAAAGACATAAACTTTTAATATTGTTTTTTTACATCTATGAATTTGTTGTATCCGTAAAAGTAAACAAATTGTTAGTTTTAGATAAGTGTAGAATTCATAGAGTAAGCCTCAGGTCACAATATCGACATTTATTGTGTACAGACAACTACAAAACTATGGACTGAAAAAAAGTATATAAGGCACTGCCCAAGGGATACATAACAAAATACCTAAGTCAATGAAGACAAGAAATAGTACCTATTGATAAGTTCTTAAGTATTATTATATAACCAAGTTCTTAATGGATAAAATATATTTTTAGGTTTTTTTACTAAAAGGTAATGAGATTTTTTTGAAACTCATTTAATAAAATAACCTTAATAATTTCTTAAATAGATTTCAAAAAATATTTATACGGTATTAAATAAAAAATAATTCATTCTTAGAATTTAAATATGATGATGGAAGAGGATACAGAATAAAATAAACATGATAAAAAAATAAAGAAGATGGGAACTTTTAAAATGTATTTCTTTGACAGTGTTAGATCGTTCTGTACCAATTTTCCTCTTTGTCGAAATATTCCCACAACTTACATACATTCTACATGTATTCTTCTTCATCTTTTACATATATTTTTAATTAATTTATTGTGGCTTCAAATAATAGTGAGAAATTCACCAAATCATTTAGAATAACCTCCCTTTACTAAAAAAACTCACCCTTCTTATTACAATGAAATATGTCAGAGCACAATAAAATTATCCAACCTCATGATTTTTTGATAAGTTATATATATAAAACATACTGCACTGTGTGTTAGTTATATAGGTAAATATAACTAACACACCATGTTATATAGCATATCTATCAATACATAACTAAATCTTGTAGCAGTATTTTAGTAAAAGTCTTAGTTAAATCGTAGTTTTTACTAAAGATCTTGTAGCAGTATTTATGACAAGGAGATAATACTTTAGCTTTAAAACTACGAACATCAAACTAAAAGCATTATAAAATAACTGACACGACTCAATGACGACATATAATGATGTTTAGTGTCTAGTGTCTGCGCTGCATTAGTTTTATTGAAAAGTTAACTTCTTTCTATCTTCGAAATGAATTTGCAGTACCTAATCAACATCGGCAAAAATATTATTTGCCGGTTTTCACATTATTTTCTATTTTACAGTAAATGACTTTCACCCAATACATGAGATGGCAAATTTTATATATAATTTGTAAAGATGTTGAAAATCATCTCTCTTTGCCCAATTTTAATTGAAAGAAGATATTGTATACCTAAAATGCTTTTAAAAACACAATTTAAACAATATTGTAATTAATATTGTTTCAGTAAAACTAATTTATTCAAAGTTGTATCAGCTTTTTAGAAACGAGGTTGGAAAATTTGACGCAAAACGGTAAATTAGTAATTCCGAGCTTTGACTGACAAAATGCATTTCTCTGTGGAACGAACGAACTATTTTCAAAGAAGATTTAAGTATTAATTAAAATTCGACTTTACTAGGAAATTAAATTATGTAAGGTGTAAAGTCATTTATTAGGGTCATTGATGAGTTGGTATATTTAAGAAATATTATTTTGTTATTGAGGCATAATTATGTATGTTAAAATATAATTATTATTACTGAACATTATGTAGTGTTATTGCCGAGAATTTCATATTGTTGAAAATAGTTCTGATGTCAGAGATGAAGATTAGAATTATAAAAGCATATATATATTATATATACATATTACCCTATAAAGAATGATATCGATTGCTCAGTTCTATAGTTGTAGGATAGATGTCGACGAGGTCTAAGGTTTGAGTCATGCTTGTGTTTATGTATACGTTTATATTGTCAGTCTAAATTTATTAAAAATATAATATATGTAGGACGTATGTCCTACGTTTATTTTGTATCCATTGTAATTATGGTTTTCCGATGAAATTTCATTGTATCCCCTGCGGATGTCGGTTCTTTTCAATTAATGTTGACATTAATTTGTTACGGCATTACTTTATTTTTACTGTAAAAAGAAATATGTTAATTAACTATATGCAATATACCATTATAATAATAATAATAATTTAATACTAATTTATTGTTTACTATAACAAACATCATAAAGGATTTTATGATTAAAATACAAAGATCCGATTCATTGATACAGATGGATGTGCATTGGTACCCAAACTAGTAGACCATTACACATCATTTTAAGATATCTAATATTCATCCGAAATATAAAAATATAACATAATTATATTATATTATTGATTACTTATAATTATTTTTCTTATTAATTGTCAATAATAATAGATATTAAGACAATAATTAATCAATTTATCTTTATGTAAATTTATATGATATTAAATTATTTCTGTCACAAGAAAAAAAAATGTAGAACATAAATGCAATTTCTTTAGACCATAAAAAATATATAACGTTATATTTTTATTAATTTTGTTATTAAAATGGAAACTAATATTTTAGTCAATTTACGTTCCTTTACAGTTCTATTTCCTAAACTTACGACACTTCGTGATTAGTAAACTTCATAGTAACACTAACTATATGTTTGTTCATTACTTCCGTAATATATTTCAAGATGAAACCTAACTACTGTTTTCATTAGTTCCTATCTAAGTAAGTCTCAGATATAGTGCGGCCTTAGGTTTATACAAGCTTATACAAGCCCGTATCAGTTTATGTTTCATTCTATATTTATTTAAAATTAAAATAAACTTTACATAAATAAATATTTTCAAGTAATTACAATGTATCTCATTTCGTTTAATTTTTTATAGTAAACTTGGTTTCATAATCAAATCCTATAAATCCTATTTTAAATGAATGAATGAAAATGAATACATTTTAAAATTTAAAAATGTTTATAACAATATAACATCTTTCCATAGAAATTCAGTCCCCGTTTCTGATGTAAAATAAAAAAGTATTTAATTTAATGCAATTAAATTTTACTCATATTATAAGTTAATTTATTGCTACATTCCATTTAACACTAAGAGGTAACGTAGTCGTAGATAAGACGCACTTATTTGTGTATTATATTATACTAGCTTTCCGCCCGCGGCTTCGCCCACGTGTAATTCGGTTATATATAGCGTTTTTTAATGATCTCGACAGGGCTTTTTCTTCCACAGGCTGAAATCTTGTTACAACTGGAATTAAATATAGCCTGTGTTACTCAGGGATGATGTAGCTTTCTAATGGTGAATGTTTGAAATCGATTCAGTAGTTTCGGAGTTTATCGATTACATGTGTAAACAAACAAACATATAAAAAAATAGATTGTTCCTCTTTATAATATTAGTATACATACAAATCTATATAGAAAAAGTAAAGTGAGACAAAATCATCGTCTCAAAAGAAAAAAAAAACAGGATTTATAGGACGAAGAGGCCTTACAGGATTTCCTTGTAAACAATATTTTTAGTTTTTTTATTATTTACCAGGATGAACAGGTTAGAGGGAGAGCTGACACGCGAGCAAGCAACATACAGTTGTCCATGAGAGAAACAATCTTCTCTTAAATCAACACCAGCGACTTTAAAAGTTTGCCCTTGAGACTTTTTTATCGTCATCGCAAAGCAAACTTTTAGAGGAAATTGAAGGCGCTTAAATTCAAATGGAAGGTCATTGGGCATTAGAGGAATGCGCGGGACGAATACCGTTTCTCCTCGGGCACATCCTGTCAAAATAACGGCCTCAACTAAATATTTATGTAAGGCTTTGACTTGCAACCTGGTGCCGTTAGACAATTTCGGTGGTTTCAGATTACGTAGCAACATTACCGGTGTACCTTTTCGCAGTGCAAGCCTATGGTATGGAAGACCAGCTGGTTTAAGTGAATTTAAGAATTCGACCGGATAATTTGTAGCGTCGTCTGCATGGCATGGTGTGTCTATGGATTTATAAATCTTTTCTTCTCCGTCGAATGACTTTAAAAGTATGTCGTTAATAAATGCAGCTTGTTCGTTCCTCGGAGTCAAAATAGCTCGTTCGCAAAACCATTCTATAGGCTTGTCTTGTATGTCGGAAATACCTGGATAAATGTGTTGTATTAGCTCCTCGATGGTATATACTAATGTACACATATCTTCAGGGATGTCAAATATACCATCCCTGGTAGGATGTTCACCATTTCCTATTTTTAGAAGACTGGTTGAAAATATACCAGCCGTCGAATCACTCCCCAGATAGGCTCTCATGTTTTTAGTTAACGTTATACTTTTTACGGAGGACCACAAAATCGATCTTTTAAGGCATGCTTGTACTTCATCAGCACGAGTTCCCTTGGGTACCACCGGTAAGGTTTGTCTAAAATCTCCAGCAAACAGCACGGTTACGCCACCCATTAAATTTTTATTACCCCGAATATCTTGTAAAGATCTGTTCAAAGCCTCAATTCCTCTTTTGTGTGCCATGGTGATTTCATCCCAGATAATAATTTTTGTATTTTTTAATACTTCAGCTAGGTGACTTTGTTTTGAAATACTGCATAAGAGTGTTTCTACGCGAGTCAAGTCGAGTGGTAACTTAAAACATGCATGCGCAGTTCGACCACCTTCCAGCAATGTGGCCGCGATCCCTGATGAGGCGACAGCCAAAGCAATATGTTTTGAGCTTCTAATTTTAGCTAAAATTAAGTTTATTAAGTAGGTTTTTCCTGTGCCACCTGGCGCGTCTAGAAAGAAAAGTTGTCCTGAATTTGTGTTAACACTATGCATAATTTTATCGTATGCTTCCGTTTGTTCTATTGTTAAAGTATTTTTATGGTCCTTGACGAATCTCTCTAGAAAATCTGTATTGTAATTAGTCTCTCTTAATAACATAATGTTCCCTAAATCGAGTGGCCTGGTTGGTTGTGGCAACCCATATTCCTTAAGTGAACGCCCACCTAATGAAAGAACGGCTTCCTCAAGAACTTGCAGGCATTTGTTGTATACTTCACTACAAATGTTATCAACATCCTCTATGTTTCTGTGGACTTGATGTTTATAATCTTCCGATAAAATATCTTTAAATTTATCCCAAAATCCTAATGGATCTGACACTTGACAAAACACTAATAATATTACAAACAAATCCCGAATTCTAGAGGGAGATTCAGAAAGTGCAGCATCTTGTAAGGTAGCATACCAGTGCTGGTCGTCTTCAAGCAAACCCAAAGCTTTGCAAGCAGATTGAAAAGTGGGATGTACTTCACCGTTAACCGTTCTTAGAGCCTCAAATGAAGTTGGCCCTTTTACTTCATGCAGAAGCATACGTAAATAGAAACACTCCGCATTATTGGGATGCACAGTATACACTCGGCCCAACGCGTTTTCTTTTTTTATATCTGGCCAGTCCTGTACGTCAGCTCCTCTTTTTCTTCTTTCAAAGTGACTATTTTATGCCAAGTATAATACGATGGTACATCTGAATAAATCAAAGTTTTCGCAAAAATATCTACTTGACAAAGTTTAAAGAAGGCTAGAAGCGTAGTATTTGGTGGATTATTTAATCTTTCGATAATATTTTCTTGGTTAAAGTATATTCTCTGTCCGTTCTCTAAGTGTACTGCAAGATGAATAACTGGAGGAAAATGTTCATGAATCGGAAAGCCAAAAATCCGCCAAACAGCCTCCGAACTACTTATATATCTACCATTTTCGTAAGTAGTCACCTCGTCATTTTTATTTTCAAGGGCGAAAGTAGCCTGATCCGTCCCTTTATTCACATATTTGCATACATATTTAATAGAGTTTACTGAATTACAGTACTCGACGTTAATATGAGCACCAAAACTTCTTGAAAGTACAGCATTGTAAGGAACAACCCATCGATTATCTAAACATACTCCTTTAATGTCAACAGTAAAGCCACCATCTTCTGGAGAACGACGCCTGTATTGTGGGTAACCGTCTTCGCCAGTTTGAGTTTCTTTAATGAGTTGTTTCGGAAATCTTTTACTGCAACTGTTTTGTTTCATGCAAGGTGACTTGAAATTAAAACTTCCACATGGACCATGCATCATGTTAGATTTAACGATTTCATACAGTTTTGGGTCTGTTTCTGGATCTGGTATTTCGGCACTAATAACTTTATCAATGAGATCTGTCGTTATGCTATTTTTAAGCCAGAGTAGTGTGTGAATGTGTGGAAGGCCACGCTTTTGCCATTCGACTGAGTACATAAAACAGCATACTTCACCGAATATTTTACGTTTCGTCAGTAAGTCCATGATTTTTCTAACTTTTAAACGGAACACTCTAGCGATTAAGTCATGACGGTCGTGGGAATTTTGACCTGGTAACAAATGTTTTGTAATGTCTTCCCATTGTGGGTTACATGTAAATGTTATAAAAAGATCCGGTCGTCCAAAACGGCGAACGTAGGTCATGGCATCTTGGGTTCGCTCATGCATGTATCGAGGTCCACCTGTAAAAGAAGAAGGCAACACTACCATTTGACCAAGATCATTAGGGTCTGCGTCTTGCCTACCTACGGCATCCTTTAAATGGATATAATTTTCTGCTCTTAGTTTAGACTGATTATGACGTATATAATTGAGTCTTTCGGTCTCAATCTTAGCATATACGTCAACCAAAAATTGACTGAAGAGGGAGCGATAGTAAAGGAGATGATTGATTTGACCGTCTCTGGACATTATTCGGTAAGAATAGAAATCTGCGGCAGAAATTGTCTTTTTAAGACCCATTTTAGTTTTCGGATCGATCTGAGGTAAATGAATAGAGTAACCATCCTCACCACGACAAAAAAGCAAAGGATATTGCAAAGCGTCGTAAGATCTATGGATTTCGCTGATTCGATGCAAACCACTACTATGGCTTTCTAAGACAATGTCACGCTTTTCAAATTCTTGCCCAACAATGACTAACGCTACTTCATTTGTCGTAGGTGCATTATAACGACCTAAATGACCATCTATTGGTTTTTTTTCGGCGTTAATAACAACTTTAAATGTTTCACAATTAGCTGGAACCTTTTCGATAGCTGTTTTTAAGTCTTTTATGTATGGATTTACATCATGAAGCATTTTTTGAAGCACTTTCACTAAATTTTTCTTTACACCTGGAAAATTTGAACATCTCAAGTTTGCTTCCCTTTCGTCCTCTCCTACAAAATAAATTTGCAAAAATCGAGCATTCTGTTGATCCATAGGCAGTAAACTTCCAATCACATGATAAACCTGGCCTTGTACCTTAAATGTCGGCATGAATCCATCTTCTGAGACCAGTTTTGCTCCAAATGAGGTCATTTGAAAACACCCATTATATTTTCGGATGTTACTCATAAAATGATTGTGATCAGGATGAAAATCCATAATTATTAAGCTATAAAGTGGCTCTGGAGGTAGTTCAAAGGCCTCAAGCAAAACCTTCCCTCCACTGCAACACATTCCAACAGTTTCTTCTTTCCACTTTAAAGCATTGCACCACTGGCATTTATGATCCATAGTTCCTATACATACATCTTTATCTGCTTCGTATGACAACTCAGGATTATACGCCAGTCCCGACAGTAATTTTGTATGCCATGTTTTTGCTTTAATATTTTTACGATATTGAGACTGAATATTTCTTCGTTCCTCCAAGTGTGTATGTTGATAATTTGCAACTTCCTGTCGATGTTCGTCAGGATGTGAAGTTCGATAAGCAGCTTGTGCTTTCCTGTGTATTTCGGGGTGTGAAGATTGGTAATCAGCTTGTGCTTTCCTATGAACTTGGGGGTAGTTTCGTTGACACACTGTAACCGCTTGCCGATGTGCTGCAGGGTTACTTCGAACTGACTTTTTTTGCTGATTTTTCCGAGTTTTATTCGTGTATCGAGCCCTACGTTTTTTGTTCACTTTTTTTATTTGTTTAGGCATTGGTTCATCGTGTTTTAATTCAGACTCAGACTCAGTCTCGGACTCACTGTTCGAAAATATGATTTCGGGAATGGGTGAAGGCGTTTCTAACCTTCGTTGAGTATTTTTTTTTGCGACCTTTGTTGCCGAAAACGATGAAACTGGAACATAAACGTCAAAATGACCACCAGAAAGCCCGCCAGTAAAGCGAAGACGTTTTACAGGAAGACCTTCAACTCCAGTTTTCACATAAAACTGGCCATCACGAAATACTTCGAAAACATATTCATATATTCGCCCAGCAGCTTCTAATTCGCACAAACTTCCATATGTAGTGGTTTTCATCATGTCGTTGTAATATTCATTTGGCGTTGAATAATTATCTCCAAGTGCAGTACACGACATAATCGAAAATTCCGTCCAGTTTTCAATAACAAAGCCGATTATGCGTTCACGTACATCCCTAGCCCTGTCTTGAGTTCCGAACATCAAAAAAGATAAAGCTCTAAATAAACAGGCTCCATCTTTTTCTATATCTACCACAGCATGAGGAATATAATTCCCATTAACAAACAAAATTTCTTGAACCATTTTAATTAGAAATTTTTTAACTAAAACTATATCTATGGAAATTAACTAAGACTAATAAAGTAACAAACAAATGAATAAAAAATGAAGAATATATTAAAAAATCAACTCACACTATAAAACTTATCCAACACTAACTAAATATACTATCAAAAATATCAAATCTAATCAACAAATCAAAAATTAACTGAAATAGAGAGTAAAATAAGTTAAATAAGTCAAGTTAAAAGTTAATGAATTAAACGTTAAATATTTGTAGTGTGTAATATGTAGTTTCGCGTATGTCCGCTAGGGGCGCTGCTAAAATTACACGATAAATTAAAATATTTTACGCTACCTAGCTAAATGACGGTAACGAAACCATAGCGCGATCTATCTCGATGCCAACGCCATCTATCGAGCATCGAGACAACTCGTGATAGTTAATAGAAAATAAAATTCGGGTGTTTTATTTATGCATACCGATTACGCCGAGATTTATGGATCGATTTACGTGATTCTTTTTTTGTTCGGTAGAGTATACTTTCAAGTTGGTCCCGTTGTTACCTAGTCTGGATCTGATGATGGTATTCCAGGGAAATCAAGGGCAAACCTCAAATTTACAGGCAATTACGTTTTTGACAATTTCATAGATCTGTTTAAGTATTTGCGTCTGATAGTCATCATCCCATGTGAATGAGCTGATGATGGAAGGTACAACTCCTCAACGGTTAGGAGTTGAAAGAAAATTGTGACTTTTACTGACTAAAACCCACCTCGTTCCTTCAGTTGCCCTTTGCGTTCCGGGGCCACGGTATCTCGTTAGAACTTTCCCGCAGCCCCGGCTCAGTTTATCCCGTTTCCCCCCCTTGGGGGTTGACATTTCAAAAATCCCTTCTTAGTGCTCACTTATGTTACTAAAGGAACCTCTGTTCAAAATCTCAGACTCCTATACCGAGCGGTTTCGGCTGTGCGTTAATAAATCAGTCACCCAATCGCACCCCCTAAATCACGATTGGAGGGTAGTTTGAAAAAACTTATAATGTCAAACATATTTACTTGCCTATGTACGTGTTCATGCCAAGTTTCAAGTTTATAAACCCAAGGAATAAGATTTTTCATACAAACGTTTTTACCCCTTTTCCCCCCCTTGGGGGTTGAATTTCCAAAAATCCTTTCTTAGTGCTCCCCTACATATCCCAAGGAACCTACATTCCAAATTTCAGCTGTCTACGACCAGTAGTTTCGACTGTGCGTTGTCTGTCAGTCAGTCACTCAGTAACGGAAGAGTTTTATATATATAGATGTATATAATAAAGTAACATACAAAACACATTATAGGGTCAGACGATAAGATCTTATCAAAACTAGGAAGTTGAGCCAAAACTTGGTGCATACAACAAAACTTGTCAGAAAGATCCAGTAGCAGCTTTTGAAGTGTACTTTTAATTATGCATGTATAAAAACAACTAAAGTATCTATTTCAAAATATAAAATATGAAGAACAATTAATACAATATGTATTCAAAAAAATATGTATTCAAAAATAATTGTTTCATTTACACATTACTCCCGCACTGTACATGCGTATGGCGTACTTAACTTGATAATTTATACCTATCTTCTATGGGAAACACGCGTCTTTTACTCTAAGAGATAACAACTTTGAATTTACAATTCTTTACGAGGGTAGATCGCTTCACCCGAATCATGTGCAAAGTAGGCCCACGACTCGAAGGGCTACAAAAATACAATCGCCCTATAAGGACATAGCCGAGAGTTATCAAGGCCCAATAATTTCCTTACTCAATAGATTGAGGCACGATTGGTATTTTTTACCCACAGAAGAGCACGGCGGTGCTCTTCTGTGGGTTTAACTCGATCCTCCATTTCCTAAACCAATCACCGAGGGTGTTGGCCGCGGATTGGAGGCGAGCGGCGACGGCATGAGGGTCCCTACCGGAGGTAAAGACTGCGGTGTCGTCCGCGAATAAAGCTAATTTGATACCCGGTGCGAGCTTAGGAGTATCGCACGTAAAGAGCGTGTATAGGCTGGGCGAGAGGACGGAGCCCTGGGGGACTCCCGCCCTGAGGGGGCGGGGGGATGACAGTGTCCCCTCTACTTTGTAGCGGAAGGAACGATTCGAAAGGTAGTCTCGTATTAAAAATACGAGCCTATCCGACACCCCAGGTCGTAGTAGCTTGTACACCAACCCGTTGTGCCAGACCTTATCAAATGCCTTCGCCACATAGAAGAAGAGCGCTCCTGTTTTGTTACGGTTAAATTTACGCCTATGAGAAAGAATGTGCTCCGTTAGGCGGTGCACTAGGTGGGTACACGAGTGATTGGCACGAAAGCCGAACTGCTCATTTGGAATTAATTTTAACCTCTCGATTTCCCTATTGAGCCTAATGAGAACTATTTTCTCATATAATTTGCCTAATGTATTAAGTAAACTAATCGGGCTGTAACTAGAAGGGAGATTGCGGGGTTTAGCCGGCTTATGGATCCCTATAACAATGGCCTCTTTCCACTTATCCGGGAATGAGCACCCGGACAGTAGAGTATTAAATATTGAAACCAAAAGGCAAAGCAAATGAGGCGGGAGGATTTTAAGAACCCTGTTACTTACGCTATCTGGCCTTGGGGATTTCTTAGTCTTGAGAGACTTTATAATCGATCTAACTTCGCCGAGGTCCGTGTCCTCTAAAGGAGGTCCCACTGGAGGTTGAGAGCAACGGCTACGGACAAAACTATCTACGTGCGTGACGTGAGCGTCATCGCACAGCCCTGTACTTAAGGTACATTGCTCCTCCAAGCTATCGGCTAAGCAATCGGCCTTCTCCCTATCTTCGAGGGCTAATTTGTCGCTGTTAGGGATAACAAGCGGGGGCATTACTGAGACAGTATCGCGTACAAGGGCTCGCTCCGCTTCGAGGTTGGCGGCCTCGACCGAGCTAGTAGTGCCAGGTATTGTGTCGAGATGCGCCGGGACTGGTAATTGTATAAGCTCCTCTAGCTTATTCCAATTTAATATCTTTTTAACTAAGGGCGCTGCTTGTGGAGGGGGTCCTAGCTGGATTAGGACCAGTCTATGGTCTGAGTCTAGCTCTGATAACGTCTCGATAGAGCGCAACTGTAAAGCTACGTTCCTCAAGAGCGCTATGTCGAGCACGTCTGGTCTGTCATTACTATTATCACTAAACGGATAGCGCGTCGGGTAAAGAGGTGCAATAATCTCAAAGTTGAGATGTAATGGATCTGTCAGTTTGTCAAGTACAAGTCCTCTACTATTATTAATAAGTGAGTTCCAGCGGTGATGCTTAGCATTGAAGTCGCCAGCCAGAATGGTGGCGACTCCCATATTGAGTAACGACTTAAGGTCGCTCTCTAATAATACTTTAGTAGGAGAGAGATATACGGATGCTAGTACGACCGACTGATGGCCAGTCATACTCACCTGACACACCGACGCTTCCATATTATCTAACTGTGGAGGAACGAGCGGTACACAATGAAGAGAACGTTTGTAATAAATAACAGTACCCCCGCCCTTAGAGGTTCTGTAATTTCTAACTATATTGAAATTCGCGATTTTAGGATCGCGATTACTAGGCTTTAAAAACGTCTCTTGAATAAGTAAAATATCGATGTGATGTGCGACTACGAAGTCGCGCACCAGAGCAATCTGACGTAGAAGGCCGTTCGCGTTAAAAGACTCGATTTTTAGGGAGCGGGGCTTAACCCTACTTTTGCTAGCCATTTAAGATGACATAGCGGGGAGATTATAAATGGTGTTTAGTAGCGCTGCGTGCTCTAAGAGCGCCGCGCAACGCGCATTTGGATCGCGTTCAGCATTTTTGAGTTTTTGAGACAACACTAGTAATTCTGGAGGGTTGATCGCTCCCAAGATACTAGTTATGTAGCTAAGAGAGCTACCTAAGGACGAGTCCGCCACACCCATAAACGCGCCCGCGCCACCAGCGGGGGCCGCCCGCGGCGGAGCAGGGGGCCTGGATACTAACGACGGTGGTTTGACCCACGCGTTCTGAGGAGCCTTAGGGGCTGAGACGGGGCGTGCCTTAAGGGCAGGATACGCTTTGGGGTCCAGAGGGACCCAAGGCGGTTGAACGCGGCGGGAGGGAGCCCTCACCGGCTGCGGCCTGCGCGGTGCTCGGGGGCACCCGCGATAATTCGCGAGGTGTCCCTTTTGCTGGCACAGTACACAGCTTGGAGGGACCTCCGGGACTGGGACCTTACGCGGACAGTCGGCTGTCGCGTGATCATCAAGACACTTCACGCACTGAGGACGGGCGTGACAGAAGCGGGCAGAGTGCCCATATGATTGGCAGCGATGATACTGCCCTGGGAAGCCGCGACCGCGCGGGGTCTCGACTTTGATGCCAGATAGCTGGCATATAGTCCTAACATTAAACACCTCTTTGCCCTCGGGAGAGTGCTCAAAGTGTACTAGGACAAGCTCGTAAGGAGACTTGTCCTGCCGCTTGTACATGCGGTGAACCGCAAGTACGGGGAGGCCTTGGGACTTAAGGTCCTCAAGGATGCGGTCGCTTGAGAAAGCGACCAGAATGCCTCGGACGACTACCGTTAAGCGGCGCTCGTCTTCGAGGGCGAAAGTGTGGTATCCGATACCACGCTCGGTGAGAAGTTTCGTCAGACCCCGGTGGTCCGACGATGAGGTGCAAGACACCTTGATACCAAGCGCCGTCGAGCGGGCCTTGGTGAAGTTTAATTTGCGATCAGTCATCGCCGAGGAGATCGAATCCCAGGCGGACTTATCGCGAATGTACAAAGGCGGCGGCGCCTTAGTACGAGGGGGGACCTCCGCTGAAGAGGCAGAGGACGAGGCGACCGGGTTCGAACCGGAGGCCGAGGCGGAGGCCGAGGCGGAGGCCGAGGCGGTCACCGCCGGCGGCGCAGGGCGCGCGGCGGGAGCGGCGGACGTAACAGGCGTAGAGGGCACCCGCTTACGCGTAGTAGGAGAGGAAGGCGGGGACGCCTTACGTTTCGCCGATTTCGAATTGACGGTCTCGAAACTGTCATCGGACGAGGAGGAGGAAGAGGGCGGAGGACACAAGTCCATTTTCTCCGAGCCGGTCTCGGAGGGATCGGGGGATAAAACGTTCGATTGACGATCGAACGTCTTCAAAACGTGGATTGGTATGATGCTTTCTTCTATCTCTTGTCGAGAGGGGAGACGACTTGGGAGTTGTGGTCCCCTGTCGTTGTATCTTGCGCTGCACATTAATATGTGCAGGGATCGGGTTGGGGTAAATCCCGGGATTTAGAGGGATGTAGTGGATAGAGGGACGAGCTTTAATGCCTTCGGGGCGGTCAGCCCAGCCGGGTGAGACACCATGGGGTGAGGCCCAGCTAGGCGACCAGCGACCCTAGGGCGGCTCAAGGGAAGGGGATGGGGATGGGAGTAGGTCCTGAGGCAGCCGCATAGGGGCTGCGTCGGGTGGGCGTGTGTGCCAGGGTGCTATGTCCCTGATGTGGGCGTGTATTGAGGTATCGGCTTTCTTGTAAAGGCTCTCCGAGAGCCGGAGGATGTGGTCAGGCAGGCGCTCGGTACGGAGGTCACGCTGGATGGTAGCGTTCCTCACGTACCAGGGCGCCTGTGTGACTTTTCTTAGGGCGATGTTTTCCATTGTCTGGAGTCTTGAGCGTTGGTGTTCGCTGGCTAGAGCGAACCAGGCCGGCGTTGCATACGTGAGGTGGGGCCTCACGTAGGTCTTATAGAGCTGCAGTTTGGTGCTCAGGGGCAGATGCGCTCTGAGCGCTGGTTGCAGCATATGTAAGGCAGCTTTGGCTGCGTTCCTTGCCTTGGTAATCATCGAGCTGTAGTTGCGTCCCCAATGCCTGAAATGAACTGCATCCGGGTGACGGTATGGGGTTATGAATGATGTTTCGGCGAATCGCGATGAGGAGACCTCTAATCGCGTTGCTGTCCTCCGAGTCTAGGCGTAATAGGTTGTAGCCTGGAATGCTAAGTTTGATGTTTGGCCGCAAGTGGGTTTCGCTAATCAATGCGATATCCACATTTTGCAACCGTAGTATCAGTCGCGGCAGGTGCAGCCGTTGCTTTAACCCTGCGGCGTTCCAAAAGATGATGCGTAATTTATCTATCTTGGGTTAAAGTGTTTACCATATTGGTCACCGCTGGGGTCCCGGCCTTCCCTCAGGGCGGTTATAACCTCCATGAGGGTGCCGAGTACCCTATCCAGGGTGACCATGCGGGGCCCTGATAAAGGGGCGGTCATTTGTGGCGCTGGTGCACGTGGATTGGTAAATTACACACAATGACGTATATCATTTTACGTCGCTAGAACGATACCGCGATGTAACAATAAACCAACGCCATCTCTTAGATCCCAACGGCAATACCAAACTAAAAATATATTCGTTAGACTTTTAATTTTAAAAACTGATTTCCTATTTTTATTTGGTATTCCGTGTTCTAACTAGCATTTCTTTCTTATGAGTCCGCGTTTTGAACCTCGGTCTAGTAATAATACTTTTTTTTTTGTGTAATGACTATGCTGTTAGCCAAGTGGCTATTACAGCGTCACCGGGGGAGTGGACGAGTACTGAGACCCGCCCTTGAAAAACCCGGGCCTGAGAGGCCCGGGGGACATGTCTGCCTTAAGGGTGCCTATAAGAGGCCGTCCTCGGCTTAAGACAGCGTATTTATAGGATGGGATAGATGGGTATAATGACACTAACGCCTCCCGACGGCAGAACGCCTAGGCAGCGTGCGTTTAGGGCCTCGCCTTCGCCGGCGAAGGCGGTGTGTGTATGTGTGTGATACGGTGTAAGCTAGACGTCTGTTGTCAGTCGTTATTTTGTCATCTGAGTCGATGAGAATCGACTTGGGTCTTCTTTTAAAAGCTAACGGGGTGACTCTAGGCTGGTAGGTGGTCGCTTCAACCACCAGTGGGTTCGGATGTACCTCAGCCCTATCAAAGAAGCTCTGAGGGAGCTCCTTGCTCCTCCTTAATTATTGCGCTATTGTAGGTAAACCTAGGTCTCTATGGAGGTCTGCATTGCGCATATACCACGGCGCGCCCGTGGCAGTGCGCATGAATCTATTCTGAATCACCTGAAGGGGTTTCAGATCGGCGTGAACGAAGGCGACTCTCGCATAAGACATGACGGTGCGTATACAAACTTTGTAAAGTGTGACCTTATTTCTAAGGGACAGTTTACTCCGTTTGCACACGAAGGAATAGAATCGGCCTAGAAAGAAGGCCGCTCTGTTCCTAACCGTTCTAATATGTTTGCCGAAAGATAATTTACTATCGAGCGTTACTCCTAAGTATTTGGCTTCTTTTTGCCAGTCAATTGGTCGGTCAAAGATTCTAACTCTCCTTAGCACCCCCGTGTTGACCCTTACCCGACAGAAGAGCACGGCGGTACTCTTCTGTGGGTTTAACTCGATCCTCTATTTCCTAAACAAATCTCCTAGGGTGTTGGCCGCGGATTGGAGGCGAGCGGCGACGGCATGAGGGTCCCTACCGGAAGTAAAGACTGCGGTGTCGTCCGCGAATAAGGCTAATTTGATACCCGGTGCGAGATTAGGAGTATCGCACGTATAGAGTGTGTATAAGCTGGGCGAGAGGACGGAGCCCTGAGGGACACCCGCCCTGAGGGGGCGGGGGATGACAATGTCCCCTCTACTTTGTAGCGAAGAAAACGATTCAAAAGGAAGTCGAACCTATCCGACACCCCGCGTCGTAGTAACTTGTACACCAACCCGTCTTGCCAGACCTTATCGGATGCCTTTGCCACATCGAAGAAGAGCGCTCCTGTTTTATTACGGTTAAATTTACGCCTATGAGAAAGAATGTGCTCCGTTAGGCGGTGCACTAGGTAGGTACACGAGTGATTGGCACGAAAGCCGAACTGCTCATTTGGAATTAATTTTAACCTCTCGATTTCCCTATTGAGCCTAATGAGAACTATTTTCTCATATAATTTGCCTAATGTATTAAGTAAAACTATAACAATGGCCTCCTTCCACTGATCTGGGAATGAGCAACCGGACAGTAGAGTATTAAATATAGAAACCAAAAGGTAAAGTAAATGAGGCGGGAGGATTTTAAGAACCCTGTTACTTACGCTATCTGGCCCTGGGGATTTCTTAGTCTTGAGAGACTTTATAATCGATCTAACCTCGTCGAGGTCCGTGTCCTCTAAAGAAGGTCCCACTGGAGGTTGAGAGCTACGGCTACGGACAAAACTATCTACGTGCGTGACGTGAGCGTCATCGCACAGCCCTGTACTTAAGGTACATTGCTCCTCCAAGCTATCGGCTAAGCAATCGGCCTTCTCCCTATCTTCGAGGGCTAATTTGTCGCTGTTAGGGATAACAAGCGGGGGCATTACTGAAACATAATAACACTTTATTTACAATTAAGTACCTATTTTTAAGTAGACACAAGCATACCGCAATATAATATCATACAACGCCATCTATCGTTCAGGAAGCTCAACTTCATATTATACTATCCTAAGTAAAGTTCTACACGGTAGACGGAGCTTTGTAGATATATTATTATTTTATTTAAAATGTGAATTAAATGCCTTACATGACATACAATTTCAAATAAATATAAAATTTCAAATTCGAACCTATGGGACCCATCAATAGATGGGAATAGAAGTTTCTACGTGTCTTTTTCAAATAAATAATTCTGATTGTGTTTCAACTCACTCGAAGTTCTTAAGCATATTGGCTTGTAGATTTAATTATATTAATATGAATTGAATTAAGGTCATATGTAGATAAACAATAACATTCTTTATTTGAGAAGACCGTTCTTAGCCGTTATGCCGTTAACTTAAAAGATCATATACATAAGTTGACAGCACTATATCAAAAACAAAGTTCCCTTACGTTCTAAAACTTTTATTAATATATTCTTTGTTATTTTCACAGCTTATTCTGAAATAAGCACCATAGATTATAAAGGCAACATTAGCGCAGTTTGTATAATACTTAATTACATTTAGTCACATTATTGTCACACAGTTAATCACATTATGGCTATTATAATAAAAATAAAAAACAAGTAGCAACTATTGCAACACAATAAAAAAAGTAGGTAGCAAACATTACAAAATTAAGGGTATTTAGTCTTTTAATTAATTAAGTAAAACCAAATCAGTCCTCGGTTATATTTACAAGGAACCAATCAGTGTACTTGTATTTTCCAAACGCTTTGTTCAGTCTTATTATTATATTGTTTGTTTGACAAAGGTAACTTGAAAATCGTATTTCAATATTTCATTTAACACTAAAAGTAAAGGTATACGAGAGATTAGGCAGATGAAATTATTTATAAGCAATAAATGGATTATTTTGGAATTTATATCTACATTGCATAATTCAGTATGTATTTATTTATTTTACAAAATAATAGTTGGATCAATTATTGTAAGATAATAAGTTATACACATAAAGAATTAGCAGCTAAATATCTAATCAGCAATCAGTCATATGCTGCTGACTACAACTAAAATTCTCTGAATCAGCACCGGTCATTCAATTACCTAATGATCTTGTTTGATTAAAAACCCGCGTACATGGAGTAAAGTTTAAATGTTTTAGATGTTACAATTTTTAGATTAAAAATAGCAACAACGAAAACAATATATCTAAATTTGTAGTTTGATAAGACTTTCCATTCGTGTCGTTGGTGTAGAAGGATGGGAGAAGTGGGGAAAAGGGGGTCGATCCTCTGACACCATTTATATTGTAAGCAAATGTTTAGTTCTTGAGACATTCCGATTTGCAGTTTCCCAAAAACTAACTTAAAATATAAGTAATTAAGACTTCTATGACGTCTCACCCTTGCGTAACACTGTACTGAAGCCCAAGCTCGTCTTCGCCACTTCGGTTGGTTGGTCAGCCTCAGCAGCTACGGCTCGATTGGGTTTCAACAGTGTTACAGCGGGTGGGGGCTGCCCTGCTTCCGCGCCTCCGGATTTGCATAAACACTCTAGGGGTAGGACAGACATGCTACGTGGAGTCTGGGTTGACAGAGTCGGTTTAAACAAAAAAAAAAAAAGAGTAATAAATATATATATTAATTATTATTTATTTGATTAAAATTTCAAGTCACAAACGTCACTCGTAAATTAGCCACCATTTGACATTCGGGCATCTAAAACAACAAAGTTGTTACGAATTATGTTATTCTAGTTAAATTAAAATGAAATAATAATATACATAATTGATAAATATATTGCGTTAACGTAAAATGTTATGTAAACATTGTGTTATTTTGCTAATATCGGTAAGTTACTCTCACACAAAAAAAAATAAAAAAAAGCTACGCGTTTGCTCGGGCTAGGAATAGTATTAAAATAAAGGGGAGACCAACACCTTTCACGTGAGATCATTTTCAAACCAAAACTTCAACGACACGAATGGAAAGACCAGCCTGTAGTTTTAATAATAGTAATATGATTTTATATTTAATTTAACTATTATTCTGTATTATTATATTATATTAACATAATATTATATTTTATCTAATAATAATATTATGTCACTTATTAATTGGTTGACTTTGAGCCTGCACAGCCGTTGGCTGGAATTTGCTGACCACCCGCCTTGAGACCCTCAAGGAAGGGGAGATTCAGTTACCTGATGAATATCTGTAGGTATATGCTGTATTCTCTAAAACTTTGCTCAAAATTGTTGTTGTGTGTATGCATGCTTGTTTTTGTGGAATGTGTGAATCTATATTGGCATCTAAAAGGTTAATATAACGCTGAAGGCTCTTCGCAACTACTCCCGTGGCTCCTATGACTATTGGTAATGTTTCTGTTTTAGTTTTCCCTAATCTTGTGATTTCATTTCGGAGTAAATAATATTAGTTAAGTTTTTCAATTTCTTTTGCACCTATGTTGTAGTCGGATGGTACTGTGACGTCGATAAGATAAGTGTTATTTTCTAATTTATTTATGTAAATGATATCCAGTCTATTATGGCTCATGGTGACATCTGTGTGACATGGCATCTCCCACATTAGCCTCGCTTCTTCGTTTTCTATAATTTGTGGTTGTGCTAAAATTTTCTTCCACCAAAGTTGATTAACATTAAATTTGTGTTTCCTTGCAAGGGTCCAGTGTATATATTCTACACTGTATGTTATTGTGTCTTTTAACGTAGTAGATGCCGGCTATTTTTTCACGTCCCGAAACAATCTGCTGCACATCTGTCTTATTCTTCGCAGCGCATAGCCTGCACTTACCATTTATAGACATCTTTAAAACATCCCGTTCAAACTGTCTTGTAATGATATTTCCGCCCTGTATAGTGAATATGGAAGCTTCTAATTTGGGGAATATGTATTGTTTTCTGAGCCAATTAAATTATTGTTCTTTGTTTATGTTCTGAGCGTTCATGATTTTGTTGTAAAATTGCTCGTGCAAAAGGTTTCGTTTTCAATGTGTTTATTTTATTGTGTGTTATTACCTTTCTTATCTCTGAATCCGTGTAGTTCTTGTATTCCTGTAGTTTTATTTCTTTAAAGTGTTCTGCTGATTCTTTGTTTATGGAGTATTTTGTTTTATTTTTATCGTGTACGTTAATATTTTGAAATAAATAATCGGATGTTCAGATATTTCCTATATTATATAATTTGTACTTTGAATAGTGCTGTGATGCTCGTGAGTCCCCTTCCGCCTTCTTCTAATCCTAAATATAATCTTTCTACTGCTGATTTTTGGTGATGTAGTTGATTTAAAGCTAACAATTTTCTGGTTTTAACGTCTACGTGTCGAAGATCCTAATTGTTATAATTAATTATTCCGAAAGAGTATACCATACTGGGACTGCAAATGTATTTATGGGTTTAATTAAATTTCTGGAAGCTAAATATGAATTTGTGATACACTTAACCCTTTTAAAATATTGTTTACATAGTTGTTGCCTAACCTCGTTATGGTCGATTTTGCCTGACTCTTAAAAGGCCTAAATATTTGTATTTTTGGCCTTCATTAAGATGTTGAAATTCTTGGCCACTGAGGAGTATATGATGTCCGGTTTCCTGTTGTTCTACTCTTTTTCCGCTCGAAACATGTAATAAATTACATTTATGGAACCCAAACGTCATCCCTATGGCTGCTGTGAAAATTTCTGTGCTGTCTAAAAATACTTATAAATAAATTTTGTTATTGGCGTACAGTTTGAGGTCATCCATATATAAAAGGTGGTTGATGTGTGTGTGATGTTTTCTAGAATGGCTTTGTTTAGCATTAGATGATCATTGCATCGCCGTCGGCAACCACGTTGTTCTGGTGCTGTAATGTTGTTAGTGTCACAGTGTTAAGTGTGTCTGCAAGTACGGAAGTTAATAATTTGTGTAAAGTAGGTAGACAGGCAATAGGTCGCCAGTTTTTAGGATCCTGTGTGTTATTGTAGTCTTTCGGAATGAATATGACTTTGCTTGTTGTAAACCACTCTTCCAAACCTTCTCTACCTTGCAGGATGTTGTTAAAAATATTAGTGATGAGTAATTGTGTGTAGATGTAAAATATTTAAGATGGAAATTTTGAATTTTTTCGACCCCCCCTGCTTTCCAGTTGTGTGTTCTTTTAATTGCATTTTTAATCTCGTCTACTGTGATTTCTTGTAAGTTTGGTTCCTGTATGTTATGTTGTGACTCTTATACGTTTTTAATCCATTCAACGTTTTCGTTATATGACTTGGGTTCTGATAAAATATGTGTCCAAATAGTTCGATATTTTGTTTGGCGGATATTTCGATTGTGGATGTGTTTTTATTACCTAACAGATTTCTATAAAACCTGTGTTGATTCTCTTTGAACTATAAGTTTTGTATTTTCCTTTCATTCATCTCATCGTATCTTCTCAACCCCCCTGCATAAGCCTTGGTAAGAAATTTTATTTAAATCCTGTTTGTTGTTAATGTTATGTTTATTTAATAATTTATTCCTATTAGCGTCTATTCTTCTACTACTGACTCGTTCGTTTTTTATTTTTGTTAACCCACCCAAATCTTTTCTGTTATCTTCTATTTTTCTTTGAATTCTAATTTTCCACGGAGGTATTTTCTTAGTTTTAATAATATTATCTTTAACATAAGGTTTCTGACCGTTCGCTAATATTAAAGTTGCAGCTGCAGAATAAATCACATCGTCTAAATCTGTTAAGTTATATTGATTGATTAGTAATTTAGGTAAAAATATTTTAAGTTTATTTAGGTTTGTAAAGTATTGTTTATTAAATTTAGGTTTCGGTAGTTCTTTTCTTTCGCTAATAAGATTTTTTCTGACTTCAGCTAATGTCTGTAAAAGTTGTATAATAAGTGGATCTTGATCTTCATCAACGGTAAAATCTTGGGTACTTTGTAAGTTATTTTGTGTATTTTCTTCATCTGTGTCACTAAGTGTGTGTTATGTTGATATTCTCTGGTATTCTCATCATTAACCCCTGGTGTGATTGGTACCGTGGAATTGTGAGTTGAATTTTCCGCATTGTGTTTAATCTCGTCAAGAACTTCTCTTGAAATTATTTTTCTTTTGATTTGATAATTTGTTTCCTGTGAGTTTTGTACTTTTGGTGTTACTGCAATTTCTATTGTAAAATAAATGAAGTATTCGTGCTATATATCCCGGTCCTTCTGACTTTGCTTTATACTAACACTACATTAGTTCGTGTAGCTCTTGATCTGGCGTCGGTTTCTGAGACTACTAGATATGACTGTACGTGCTTGGTTTGCTAATAAAGAAAAATGTCTTTACTTTTTCGAAATTCGAAATTTTGACGAAAGTGGGTAAATTTATTATGGATCCTAATTAATTTTAAAATTCCATGAGTTAAGGCACATTTGTGTCTCAAACAACCTCATATATCAAAAACTAAAAGGACGAACTTACCACCGGGTGAATAAAAGTATTTTAATTTGGCCCCACGCGTGATTTAGGACATTTATTATAATTTATAACCTAACACCATACATTTTCCTATATGTAAAAATTATGTGTAAAAATTATAGATGGTTTGTTTGTTTATTGGGAAACTAGCTGTTGTCAGTGTAGTTATAAAAAATAGATACATATTACAAATGTATACACAACATAACAAGTGTATATATTACAAATATATATATATATAAATTAAATGTATATATTACAAATATATAAATTTAATAAAAAATGTATACGTATGTAAACCTAACATAACAAATGTATATATTACTAACATTACAAATGTATACAAATTCATACCATTTTATTTATCTAACAATCATAGATAAAATCATATTTTAAATTTTCGTAATAATTAGTGACAGTATTATCCAACACGTCTACCAAAATAATCGTAATAGCAAAGCAAAGCTTTTTCCTAATAAGTTTCATTAAGATTTATTCAATACATGCGAAATACACAATAATGTTATGAAATGTATTTATCGTGGCATTACGTCCATTGTACTAGCAAAAGTGATGTCGGATCGTAAATACTCTTAATGGTCCTAATAAATACAAATAATAACTTACAAAACTACTTAAAATATAGCATCGACGTCTTTTCATTAAGTGAACTCGTATGTAAAGCTGGAAGTAATAAAGATCCGAGCCAAGTACAGACTTATTGCATGCATGACTTGCATAATTTTATAGATATTGTACAGACAATATCTATTAAATAATACATGTCTACTGGATCTACAATAGAAGCTAAACAGAAAGTTTCTATTTTTAAATATTAAGTTCTCGTTCGTAAGATCTTCATACTTATATTTATATATATATTCAAATTATCGTATTTATATTGTTATTTCAATAGAAAATCGGATAAATTGATTTTATATCTAAAACAGTATAAATATCGCTTTAATTTAAAAAAAAAGTATTCTGTACTTAATTGATTTAAATTAGAGAAAAGGTAAAACGTCTTAAAATGTATGTATGTAATTATGTAAGTCTATATTATATAAATTATATTATGCGGGTATAATCTGCTTCTAAGTTATTGTTAAGCTGGCTATGGGTTCATTAAAACTGTATAACTTATAAGATAACCGGAGAGGCTGAGCTTAATCGTACGGTAATGTAATTTTAGACAAGTACTTTAGATGAGCCCTAGGCGTTCCTATTACACGCTTGACAGCTTACATTCGAATTAGATTCATTCGTTTTATTTATCTGAAGAGTTAATGATAATTGTCATAGGATGTTATAAAAAGATTTCGTTTCTAAATTCTAGGAAGAAGGAGACTTCTTCGTTCAGCTAATTTATTATAATTAACCATATGTCTATTTTATTACTTATAATGTATAAAGGTTTTAACATTATTATTTACTCAACGAATAGTGACTATATATTTCTTATAATATAAAGACAGAACATTTGTTTTCTATAAATATTTGTGAACTGTATACGTTATTATAATAAAATAAATGAATTGTAAATACAGTTAATTGTTTTAACAATATAATAGAAGAAATTTACAAATGCTACGTCATCATTTTGAACCTACAGGTAAGACGTCAAACCGTTAAAGATAATTGGTTTCGCTAAAAGCACTGACCACATTGTACTATATTTTTGTTTTTGATTCGCAATTTATATAAGTGCAGTCCAATTTCACTTAAGTTTGCCAACAACTAAAATTATCATTCTATACTAAATCTATGTAGGTAACTACTCACCTATTTTTATACTTTCAGAACTTTCTTACATTCTCACAAGAAAGTTGAAATAACACTACATAATAGCGGATAATTGTATTTATACTTTACATTTTAAACCTTACATTTAACTCAACGATTTGAAGGCTTTGCAGCAATCGTGTTAATGGAAAGGCGAGATGTTAAAAGCCGTTGGAGGTGGAGACCTCCCTAAGATGACTAATTAACTTACTTTTTACTGAGAGGCATCATATATAAATATATATATATGTTATAAATATATACATCATATATATATATTAATTTAAATTAAAAATCAAAGTAACATTATTGTATCATTTGTATCGTCGTTAAAAAGGTCAGTAGAGTCAGTCCGTGAGTAAGCTACCATCTGCTGAAAAGAGCTGACCAACTTAACAGTTGCTCTTTAAATTTAACAATGTTTGACGTATACATTATAACATCAACCCCCCCAATGAGTCAACTAGCCAAGTTCCTCACACTTTGATCCACCAAAAACTCCTGAATGCTATAGTGATTTATTTAATACATAATATACTATTTTCTAAGACTTTAATGAGTCCTACACATTGAAATAAAACTATTTTTACGGAGTAAAGTAAGACGATCTTTACCCCGTCTTTACCCCGCAGCAACACGATTGATGCAAAGCATTCAAAACGTCGTGTTAAATTAATTATTGAAATGTACGCCAATTAAATCTATAAAAAAAAGTTGTATTTCAACATAATATAATTATAATTTTAGATTTAAAACTAGGAAAAGGAAGATATAAGTTTAGGCGTTACGAGTTTATATTTTATATTTCTTGTATTTACCGCGTGTCTTTTTTATAAGTATTTGAATTTTCACGTATTAATAATATATTCTTAAATATGTATTGAGACGCTACCGTAAGAATACCGCTTTCTATAAAAACATCTGTTAGGGAATTTCTACCTTTTAAATTATAAATAGCCCGCAAAACTATTTTTTGTAAAATAAATATAGAATTTATTCGGTATCACTCGTAGTAAAATACCGTAAGACAAGATACTATGAAAATAACTAAAATAAACTATTTTAGTCGTAATAACGTATTTTAATTGGTAATTATATATGATAGATTCTGAATTATTACTTTACTGAACTAGCGTTGGTCTCAAGTATTGGTTTATTTTGCCGATTCTGTCCATGGGTCCGATTTCCGCTTAACTGGGAGGCTTCATGTGACTTTTGTAACCCTGGCGAGGTACCGGTAGGTGTTTGTTTACAAGGTATGAGTAATGTGTTGAAGCTCACCCTCTAGGTGTTCGGAGCCGCAGATGTGCTGTGCTTTTTGAAATAAAGCTAACTGGCTATTCGCATGTATTATTCTTGGTCATGTGGCCTATTTGTGTAATTCTATTCAGAACCATCTAATAGTTTTTGCGAAACATCTAAACAAAAGAACTTTCACCTTTATTTCTGATATTTGGTTAAATATAACTTATTTTATTTAAAGCAAATTTATTCTTTGTATAAAGAATTGTTTGAACGTAAATATTAAGAAAACTTCCGCATACTTGCCGTTAGCTACGGCAATTAATTTCGGAATTTCAACAGGAAAATAATGAACGTACTAAGTATTAAAAGGGCTTTTAAAATAATGGTACCATTACTATACATTAATTAGTTAAAGGGTTGAATACTTTTATTATGCATATATAATTCAAATATTTAGAACGAGCAAAACGAACTCATGAAAGGCTGTCCTTGTCCATCAGAACTATAAAAAAGATTAAAGCCCTGGCATACCTAACAATACTGCCATTATGTACTTACATCTTTGCTCTCCATAATAATGAAGGGCAAAGTAATTATTTTAACAAATAATCGATAATATGGCTTTTACCAATGGATTTAATTTTAATTAAATTTAATTAAATGGATTACGTTAACAAATAATCGTTAATATAGCTTTTACCGATGTCGATCAACTGGAATTATTCTAGTGTACTTAACATACCATAGAAAATAAAAGGGAACAACTGCTAGTTAGTCTGTATGTCGCAATAGCCTTCGATCATAAAGCTCTTTTTTCGTAGCTATCTCTCTTATAAGTATCCCCTAATTTATTTATGTGGATTACTAGTTTTCTGTCTAGATGGAGCGTACAGGTCGACATCTAAGGCATGAATATAGTGTTTGGCCTTATATGGTTCCTTTTGCATATTAATAATTATATGTCGACATATTATTACATCAGCCATTAATAAAATTATAAAATATTTTCGTCTGAAATTTCAAATGTATGCATATTATTTTATACTCCTCCTCCTCCGCTCTTTTTTCAAGTACATACTTAATTTACATTTAAATATGTAAGGAACTGGATTAATCTCATCCTGGATTAAAAATTTAAAAGGACCTTTAATTAACACCAAAAATATTTTGAATTCGTGAAATTTTCTGATATATTAATAGATGCTTTATAATAAGATTAATCTATTTTTGTAACTTAATAAAAAGCGTTTACAAAAACCAAACCCATGTTTATTATTAGGTATTAATACTATTACTATATTTTTTTAATATTTTATATAATCTTTTAGATAAGTGGTAGAAAAAATACTATTTAATAAAGAAACTAATATTATTACGAATACTGCTTTAAATAAGTTCCTACAGTATTACTTACAATTTAATATTAAAATTAACAAGAGCAAAAGAACAATAATTCGAGAATAATATAATACTAGAATATTATAAAACAAATGCCGTAAGAAAAATACAGAATTATAAAAATGTAGTCACGTATAAAATTATTAAAAAGTATAATCAAAATAATTTATTAAATATAATTTTGGATAGAAACCTAAGGTATTAGAAATACAAAACTTCAACATTAAAAGTTAATAACAACAGTAATCATATACAAAAAATATAAAATAGCAAGAAGTAGCTTAACACGTAAGATAAGATATTTTTAAGTTCAATTAAATAGCTATTGAAAATTGTATTAAAAATATATCAAATTTATATTTTTTACATTTTATTTAAATTCAAAGACATGAGATTATAATAACTTTGATTTAAGAGGAATTTGTTATCAAGTGTTTTTGTTTCGATCAGCGCCCTCTATTGACGGATATCACATTTACAATAAAAATGTACAAAACCATTTTGTGAATCGTAATATTTTTATGTTTAGACTGATATAAAATTGGTTGAAAAATACTAAAATAACATGAAAGTGTAAGACTTTTAGTAACTTATTACCCTATCAATCTGTCTTATGAGAATCAATAATTAAATAATAATGTTATCAATCAATAATTAAATAAAAAAATTCTGTACCCTCGTCGTTTTATTTTCTGTTAGCTGTGTTGGTTGACTGGTAGAAAATGCTTTAGCATTAAGTCCGCCCATTGTATTTTATGTTGTACAATAAAGTATACATAAATAAGTAAATATTTAACCGGATGTTTCGAATGCCTTGCAACAAATGTTTTCATGTGAATTTTATAAAGGCGTTGATAAGTAAATCAATTCGTTAGTCCCGGCTAAGAGTTCAGCACACAAAACGTACGTAAAGCCGTTTCTTGAGTTGTTTTTATCAGTGGATATTAGGTGCAAGATAGCCTCCTACCTGTTAGTTAGTCCTTAGAAAAAATGGAATGATTTTAATTTTCTATAGCTTTGCGAATCATAATTCATGATAAATATTAGTCTTATCTATGATATGTTCAAACACTTTCGAAGTACTCCTGATCTATTGTTTTCTTATGTGTGTTAACTTTTTTACAGAAGTGTCTCTTTGTTTGAATATGACAATCCACAATCACAGTCAAGTTTATATACCCTGGAATATTACTATTAATTGGTCTCAGGCTCACTTTCCTATGAGGTTTAACTAGCGTTAAACTGACAAGGTACGGACAGTTTGTTGTTGATCAAGACATGCTTGACATGCTGAGCTCACCCACTAGTTGTCCAACGTCGCAGATATGTTATGTTCTCTGACATAAATATTTGCCGACTGAAGCTAACTGGCTATAACTTGTTTCAGGGTATGGAGCCTGTTCGTTTGTTCGTTCGTTCTATTCAAATCCCTCTAATGTTTTTAACGAGATAAACAAGCAAACATCCAAGAGCAAAAACTTTTATATTTATATTATTTGTTGCATAAAACAATGACTTAAAGTAAATATTAATAAAACTTCCGCATACTTGCCGTTAGCTACGACAATTAATTTCGGAATTTCTCTAAGAAATAATGAATTTGCCAAGTATTACTAGAGTTTTTTTAATAAATGTGCAAACAGATACACATACATAATACAAATATATATCTCATTAACCGAAAATAAAGGCATTGTTTATGTGCTTCTTCATTTAATTCTGTTTTAGTTTTTGTTATGTTTATTTTGGACCACTTAACCTTGTCACATTAGAAATGTCTGCAAAAACACTAGGTATTTAATATTTTATATGTCGGAGATAGGAGGTATATTCGTGGCTTGTTCGTTATTGATGGAGTCTTCTAGTACAGGATCCGAAGCGTAGGTCTCAGGCAAATAAACCACACAGACACAATAAGACAATTACTTGTATTAAATGTAGGTAATCACAAATTACTTAGTAGGTATACAATTATCAGAGTTTCGTGAACCACCGGTCCCGTTTGGGGGGTCCGGACTGTAAGGCTCACACTAATCAATAATCCTCTCGTCTCGATGCTCTCGGATATTTAAAATGTCTCCGGTGCCCCTCCAAACGATTCCGATCACGTGACTCGTTATGTCACGGCGTTCACACCCCACTATTACAATGATATCAATTGAGTTACTAATTATCGTTAAATTATCGTGATCTGCGACACGGCCATACCGACAAGTCACACGCCCTCGTGTGCATATGTATCTGAAATCCAAACAATATACAACAGTAGATGTTACTTCGCTCGGCCTTTCTGACCACATAAAAAAAATCATTAATCTTTCTAAAATCGATAGTTATGATAACTGAAGCTGTTACATAGAACATAACTCAATCTAAGTCATTCCATGAGATTGGACTAATTGGAGTCAAGATAGACAACCATCATAGGCGTCAAGTCAAGATAGACAACCTGCACTGGCGTCAAGTCAAGATAGACAACCTGCACTGGCGTCAAGATAGACAACCATCATTGGCGTCAAGTCAAGATAGACAACCTGCACTGGCGTCAAGTCAAGATAGACAACCTGCACTGGCGTCAAGTCAAGATAGACAACCTGCACTGGCGTCAAGTCAAGATAGACAACCTGCACTGGCGTCAAGTCAAGATAGACAACCTGCACTGGCGTCAAGTCAAGATAGACAACCTGCACTGGCGTCAAGTCAAGATAGACAACCATCATTGGCGTCAAGTCAAGATAGACAACCATCATTGGCGTCAAGTCAAGATAGACAACCATCATTAGCGTCAAGTCAAGATAGACAACCATCATTGGCGTCAAGTCAAGATAGACAACCATCATTGGCGTCAAGTCAAGATAGACAACCATCATTGGCGTCAAGTCAAGATAGACAACCATCATTGGCGTCAAGTCAAGATAGACAACCATCATTGGCGTCAAGTCAAGATAGACAACCATCATTGGCGTCAAGTCAAGATAGACAACCATCATTGGCGTCAAGTCAAGATAGACAACCATCATTGGCGTCAAGTCAAGATAGACAACTATCATTGGCGTCAAGTCAAGATAGACAACCATCATTGGCGTCAAGTCAAGATAGACAACCATCATTGGCGTCAAGTCAAGATAGACAACCATCATTGGCGTCAAGTCAAGATAGACAACCATCATTGGCGTCAAGTCAAGATAGACAACCCGCATTGGCGTCAAGTCAAGATAGACAACCATCATTGGCGTCAAGTCAAGATAGACAACCCGCATTGGCGTCAAGTCAAGATAGACAACCATCATTGGCGTCAAGTCAAGATAGACAACCCGCATAGGCGTCAAGTCAAGATAGAGATAGACAACCATCATTAGCGTCAAGTCTCTCCTAGATCTCGTGGTTCCTACTTAATTTAACCTGTGGTACGGTTAGAATTTAATGATCTTAAAGTATAACGATATTCCTTGAAAAATCCCTTTATATTTTGGATCTAACTTAGTCTGTTAATATTTCTCATATACGGTTACATTTGTAATAATAAATAGTGAAAATAGAATTCAAAAGCGCCTATCCATATTCTTAACAGCCTGACTTAAATCTAAACAATCACTATAATAAAGTTGAACATCACAATCAGAATTCTGTATCAAAATAAAAGACCACTAAACTAAATAAAGCGCCACTTTTCATTACATTTTAAACCAAAAATGTATTCTAAAAACATAATAAAACACAAAAGCATGAATCTTATTCGTCACATATGGCTTTTCACTAAGCCCTACCAACAAACCTCCTGTTTGTTTCATGGCATTGCTTTTAATGCCGAGTCCCACGGACTCCCAATTGAACTAAGATTCATTACTATCACTTTTACTCAATCGCTTTTACTACAAGCACTACTTAAAGTGGTAATTAACCCTCTGGCATCGCTATATATCAAAAACACAGGTTTTTTTTTACTTTACCTATCAAAAGCTCTAAAGGAGAAACTTTTGCAACCCTCGTCATTGTACAATTTGTCGCGGGTTGAACTTTATCTATGGCATCTTGCCCCGTTCGAATATTGCTAGTCTCTGTTGCCGAAAACATTTACAAGACGTAAAAAAATTAGTTCTTGCTTTTGCTAAATTAACTAACCGCTTTATTTTACAGCATTTACGGGCCTTGATCGGCAATAATACGCATTTACAATATACGATTAATTAATAATTGTAAGTTCGCCCGTGATTACTACACATGTAGGTAAACAAGAAATAAAATATTCCGAAAATTGAATTAGTTTTTTTGTTTTAAGTCTTGACTGGTCTTAACCGGTTGAATCTTTAGAGCTATCACGTTACCATTGTTTACCGAATTTAAAACAAAGTTATTTAAAACAAAAGTTTAAAACATTGTTTTCAACGTTTAAAACAAACACTCACGTTTACAGAAATCCGGGATAAAATAATTTCACGCCTTATCATAATACGTAACAAAATGACGTTAAGTTAAAGTGAATAAATTATCAGTAAAAATTAAAAAAAACAAGATCGTGAGGGTTGATTGCTAATCTCAATACTAGTTATCTCAATAACAATAATGAAGTGCTTACCACTATATTTAATCGCTTAATTTTCTTTAACTAGCGAGTATGTAGCGCAAAAAAATGGATGTAAATCGAAACGAATCACCTTTATGCTGTGACGTGATTGATTGTGGATAAATTGCGCAGACATCAACGCGTTGCTCGCACCGCACTATACCAGCACCGCTGCCATAGCAGTCATCGCCACGAAAGCAGTCACCACCATCAGCACCATCAGCACCATCAGCACCATCCGCACCATCAGCGCCATCCGCGCCGCGCCATTACCGCCATTTGCGCCGCGCCATCACCGCCATACGCGCCGCGCCATTACCGCCATTCGCGCCGCGTTGTCACCGCCATAATTTCTCATTTCCTTCTTTCTTCATTAGCAACGATTCCTTCTTTCGTAGAATTCTTCCAACAGTTTGTCATATAATCTAATAAACGACTTACATAAGCGATTAAATAGGTATTTTCATTCGATTTTCTTGATATGTGGGTAGATCTCAATTTTGAAGTTTTGAGATAACATAAATTTAACTTGATTGATTGATTTACAACCATTGATTATCAACTATTGATTGATTGCATTGATTCTGGAACTTCATTGTTATTATCTTGTAGTATACGGCGTTTCAAATAATAAAATCACTTAATTTCTTGCTTGACGTGATTTGTAGCTTCAATTAACTTATCTTGCGGGTAGTTGGTGGTTTTGATGCCCGAGTGAATCCCACTTCTGATGTCGGAGATAGGAGGTATATTCGTGGCTTGTTCGTTATTGATGGAGTCTTCTAGTACAGGATCCGAAGCGTAGGTCTCAGGCAAATAAACCACACAGACACAATAAGACAATTACTTGTATTAAATGTAGGTAATCACAAATTACTTAGTAGGTATACAATTATCAGAGTTTCGTGAACCACCGGTCCCGTTTGGGGGGTCCGGACTGTAAGGCTCACACTAATCAATAATCCTCTCGTCTCGATGCTCTCGGATATTTAAAATGTCTCCGGTGCCCCTCCAAACGATTCCGATCACGTGACTCGTTATGTCACGGCGTTCACACCCCACTATTACAATGATATCAATTGAGTTACTAATTATCGTTAAATTATCGTGATCTGCGACATATACAATAATATCTAATCTAATCTAAACCATTTAAATTAAATTCTAAATAAATAAGAATTAAAATGTCATTGACACAGGCAAGATTCAAATCTGCTACCTGAATATTGAACTGCCTTGTCGCTACCCGTCCTTACGTCCTTAAATCTATTATAGTCCTTACTTTTTAACTTTGTTGTATAGAAAAACATTAAAATTATGCCGCAAATATAATTTTATGCTTTAAATTAAGCTCAACGTGGCTAAAAATATAGAACATTTCAAACAATATAAATAGTGATGTTTAAAATATAGGGTCGTTCACTTTCTCCCATGACAGCATGACCAACCCTGGTATTATCGTACTGTTAGAACCCTGTAAGCTTATAGTAGATATTAATGACCTTTTTTTTTTTTTTTTGTCGTTAGAAAAATGCGTTACGCATCATCATCCTAGCGGCCAGGAAGGTGATGGTCGAGGGGTTATGTGGGACTACCCGGCAGCATAGAGGACGCTGCCATTTTTAAGGCTACCCACTAAAAAACCAACGGTTGACCTCATCGCCATAGTGGAACGCCACGGGATCGCTTTCGCACTCACCGTGACGCCCCGGCGGAACCCCCTGCGAGGGGCCCCGATCAACTTAGGGACACCCTCACCTCGTAGGCCTATAATGGGTGGGAGAGGTCACCCCCCTCTGTCCCCCTCGTCCTCACTGTCGAGCATCTTTGAAATGACGCTCGACATAAGTGCCTTATCGGACCTAGCTTTCTCACACAACCCGACTATCCTACTCCTTAGTTCAGTCCCAGCTCTCACACGTGACATTCCTTTTACCAAATTTTTTCACTTTCTTTTATTATTTGTAAATTATCTAATTTGTCGAGTAAATACATAGTGTATAATAAATTAGTCTTTTTTCAAAAGTCTAATCATCGAGGAGTCCTTGCAGTACGTATCGTAATAGGCCAAAAATGTGGTAAAATGAAGCTAGCATCTTCTGACTAAAAATACGAATTTTTATCGTAATGTTTATCGGCTTGTTCTTCAAAATAATAAAGTAAAAAAGGATATCTATTTGTATATCTAACATTTTATATTTTAAATAAATATGGATTGGAATACAAAACCCGAACTAGAATACTATCTATACAGGTCCTGTGCCAGCTGTTAAGTCGGAAAAGATCAAGTAACTTGGATCCGTTATGCACGAGTCTGGAGGCATCGATCATCGATCCAAGGTTGAATAAGCACTGCCTGGGCCATATGGCCGGAGGTCACTGGTGTGGTTTGTGATCGCAGGGAACCGCCTATGTCCAATGGAAATGCCTTGATATGTCTGTCCCAGGAGTAGGACCTCCCGGACACCCAAGGAAGCGCTGATTGGATGTCGTGAAGCAGGACATGAGAGCCAATGGTCTAACCACCGAGGACGTCTAAGACTGTGCAAAGTGGAGTAGGTTAAACAAGAACGCAGACCCTCACAATTGCCATAAAGAAGAAGATAGAATAAAAAAATGATACAGGCAGGGTTTGAACCCTCGACTTCTGGAAAACCGTTCCGTCGCGTCACTCTAAAAATTGAGCTACCGTTGAGTACCGTGTTTTTAATCTTTTTTTATTTAAGTAAACTTAACTTAAATATTGATCATTCATATTCTACAATGACAGATTCTATTATTGATTTTAATAATATTTGTATATCTTCATCGTCCTCTGATGATTTTATGAGCGCTAACAGTGATTCCTTATCTGACGACTTCCAACCTTTAGATTCTAGACTTAACTCCATCTTCAGTTGTGAATCCAACTTCAATGTGGTTCATATTAACGCTCAAAGCATACCGGCACACTACTCTGATTTTCTCGCAACATTTAGCAACGTCCAAGTCGATTGTATTCTTGTTTCTGAAACATGGCTTAAACCTTCTCTTTCTTCCTCACTCTATTGTTTACCCAATTTCAAATTAATTCGCAACGATCGCATTGAAAAGCGTGGTGGTGGAGTCTGCATATTCTTAAGACATAATATAGCCTTCAAAACAATCAGTTTTTCACCTCCGTCTACTTTTGGCACCTTAGAATACCTTCTTCTTGATGTTGTAGTCCAACATTCCAAATTACTTCTTGGTGTAATGTACAGTCCCTCTCCCAACACTGACTACTTCAATGATCTAGATTTACTGATAGATTCTTTTTCACCCTGTTACGAACATGTTATTATCATGGGCGACTTAAATACATGTCTTGTCATGAATAACTTTAGGTCTAAAAGATTAAGATCTTTACTAACTTCGTACAATTTTTCTATTCTTCCTCTTTCCGAAACCCATTTCTCACCTCACTCAAAACCATCTCTCCTCGACCTTATTTTTGTTTCAAATTCTGACAACGTGCTAGCCCATGGACAGCTGACTGCTCCTTTCTCTTACCACGATCTTTTATTTCTTCGTTACAATCTGACTCCCCCTAGACGCAAGGGCAAGACTATTCTTCGACGTAACTTTAAATCCATTAATTGGGATCTTTTACATAAAGATGCCATCAATATTGATTGGTCCATTTTGTATGAAGCTTTAACAGTAGACTCCAAAGTTGAATTTTTTAATTCAAATATCATTAATTTATACGATTCCCATGCACCTTTAAAACTTATTAAAGTAAAACACTTTCCAGCTCCTTGGCTTTCTGACGACATCAAATGTTTTATGAAGAAACGCAATAGAGCTAAGACACGCTATAAGAAATATCCTTCAAACGAAAATCATGCTGCTTATAAGAAGTTACGTAATCGCTGCAACAGGATGTGTAGAGATGCGAAATGCCGTTATATTTATTCCTGCGCTAATAATTCTACCCCTTCACAACTGTGGAGGCTTTTTAAGTCACTAGGTGTGGGTAAATCTCTACTTTCCTCTAATAATTCTTTTAACTTAAATTTACTAAATGATCATTTTTCGACTTCCTCACTTATCATAAGTGATTTAAAGAAATCAGCTGTGCTTAATAAATTAAACAACGTTGCCCCACCTATCTGTGACAGTTTTACTTTTAGAGAAATTACGGAGTGTGATGTTAAGGCAGCTCTAATAAATCTCAGTTCCAAAGCAGTAGGTAATGATAACATTAGTCGTGACATGCTGATTCCTTTGCTCGACACTATATTGGCTGTTATAACCCATATCCTCAACTTTTCTTTAACAACCAATTCTTTTCCTAATTCTTGGAAATTGGCTCATGTTATCCCACTACCTAAATCCAATAATCCAAGCTCTCCCTCTCAGTTTCGTCCCATATCTATCCTTCCTTTCCTGTCCAAAGTTATAGAAAAAGTAGTTTTTAAGCAACTATCTACCTTTTTAACATCCAACCATCTCCTTAGTCCTTTCCAGTCCGGTTTTCGCACTGCACATAGCACATCCACAGCCTTACTTAAGGTTACCGATGACATACGCCTCGCTATGGATAACAAAAACCTAACTATCCTCGTCCTTCTTGATTTCAGCAATGCTTTTAATACTGTAGATTTCGACATACTACTAGGTGTTTTGCGCAGCCTTAACATATCTCCACCCGTGGTTAATTGGTTTCACACTTACCTTTATGGTCGCCGACAGATTACCTGCTGTGATGGTTCCTCCTCTCAGTGGGCTGATCTATCTGCTGGTGTTCCTCAGGGCGGCATTTTATCCCCTTTACTTTTTTCCATTTTTATAAATGAATTATCTAAAATATTATCTTCTCCCTACCATCTTTATGCAGACGATTTACAACTATATAGGCATTCCTCTCTTAATGACATTAACCACAGTATCGGAAAAATAAATAATGACTTGAACAATATTAGAGAATGGGCAGAGTCTTTTGGACTCCAAGTAAATCCGAAAAAATCACAAGCAATTATAATCGGCAGTAGATTTTTTCTTAATAAATTGCACCTCAACCAACTTGCTAGTGTAATATACCATAACACTATCATAACTTTTTCTGAAGAGGTTAAAAATCTGGGATTGACTTTTGATAAACATTTATGTTGGTCAGCGCAAGTCAATGAAACTAGTAAGCGAGTTCACATGTCATTCCACTCTCTCAGGCGTTTGCAGAATTTATTGCCTCTGCGGACTAGAATCTTGCTAGCACAATCCCTCTTGTTACCCCTCCTCGACTACGGTGACGTTTGCTATCTGGATGCTTCTGAAGAGCTACTCAATAAATTAGACCGCCTTCAAAACTTGTGCATCCGATTTGTCTTCGGTTTACGCAAATTTGACCACGTTTCAGATTTTCGGCGTCAACTGATGTGGCTCCCCATCCGCCTTCGCCGGAATATGCATATATTGACCACGCTATACAACGTTCTTAAAAAATCCTCACCTCCCTATTTATACGAACGTTTCCGTCTATCCTTGCCTAATAATCGCCCCAAACGCTCCTGCATCAAAGTAAAAACTTTTGATATCCCCTCTTATAATACTACTTTTTTCTCCAAATCCTTTACTGTAAATGCTGCGAGGTTATGGAATTCACTTCCTAACGACATTACAAGTAGCCGATCTGTCCTTACTTTTAAAAAAAAATTAAAGCAACACTATCTGTCACTGTCTTAAGTTTTATGTTTATGTAAGTTTATGTAAGCGATCTATATTCTTTAATTATATATGTATTATAGCTATTATATTTGTCATTATATATTTTACTGAATATTTATTTATGAGTGTATGTATTGTATTGTATTGTATGTAAGTATATGTATTGTATATATTGTTAAAATTTATGTGTACCTATTTCTGCCCTCACAAATGTTCTTTTCCAACTCTCATGGGTAGCTGGAAGAGATCTCTTTATAGGGATAAGCTTATCCTATGTGTACTTTTATGTAAATTTTTTTTGTTGTTTATGAAATTTCTGGTACATGAAATAAATAAATAAATAAATAAATAAATAAATAAATAAATTAACATACATGTTTACAGATATTTTCAATCATTAACATATTGTATTTGTCGGAGATAGATGCATATTAGTGACTTGCTCGTTCTTGATGGAATATTCTGGTACAGGATCCGAGGCGTAGGTCTCAGGCAATAAAACCACACAGACACAATATGACAATTCTTGTATTAAATGTAGGTAATCAATTATAACAAATTAGTTAGTAGGAATACAATTATCAGAGTTGCGTGAACCACCGATGCGATTAACATTCCACCGGAACATGTGGGTGCGTGCGCGCACACTCGCACTCAACTAGTCATGGCCGCCTCCCCAGCGCTCGGTGTTATGTCTTCCGTCAACTGTCATCTGTCAGTTTAAAATCAACTAAATAGTCTTGTGCGCCGTTACGGCCAACCCTGACTGTCGCACGTCCTCGTGCGGTTATTAGTCTCGTACAGAATCATCTGAAACATTACAGTCACGTATTATTGTTAGCTCGCCCATGCCTGACAAATAGCTGGCTTTTGATGAGTGGTTACATAACGTTAATTTGATAACTCGACCTGAGGGCAATACTTTTAGACCTACAATACACTTCGCTAAGATATGGACCGGACGCATTAGGTCCATTCGACCATCGACATTATATTTTCAACTGGGTCCGGGTGCAGGCGACCCCTCCGACCTTTACAACTGACAATCTCTTATGGCTAGGCCGGGCGTATAGAGCCCTTTCGACCATCCAACAGCTAATATGAGGCGTGGACCGGGCGCACTAGGCCCTTACCGACCAGCCAACAACTACCGCGAGGCGTGGACCGGGCGTACTAGGCCCTTACCGACCAGCCAACCTGAGAATGAGGACCGGGCATACTAGGCCCATGCCGACCATTTTTTCTGGCATGATTCAGGCGTACGAGGCCTTTTCAATCAGCCCTTACAATGACAGACGTGATTCAGGCGCATGAGCCTTTTCAATCAGCCTTTGCGTTATAACCTTATATCAGATCTCCAATTCGAAGAATTAATTCAGAAGAACTTACTTTCGTTTACATGACTCAACTTCAATTGTCTAAAAGGTTGTTCAGTCTCTGATGCACTACATTTGATCGCTTAATTTTCTTTATCTAGCGAGTATTTACCGCAAAAATTGGAAGTAAATCGAAACGAATTCACCTTTATACTGTGACGTATCCGATGATGGATAAATTGCTCAGACTTCAACGCGTTGCTCGCACCGCACTTTACCAGTACCGCTGCCATAGCTGCCATCGCCACGACCGCCGTCACGACCATCAGCAACATCAGCACCATCAGCACCATCAGCGCCATCGGCGCTGCGCCGTCATCGCCGACCGCGCAGTGCCGTCACCGCCGGCCGCGCAATGCCGTCATCGCCAGCAGCGCAGTGCCGTCACCGCCAGCCACGCCGCGCCGTCACCGCCAGCCGCGCCGCGCCGTCACCGCCAGCCGCGCCGTCACCGCCATCGCCCCGCACCATCACCGCCATCCGCGCCGCGCCATTACCGCCATCCGCGCCGCGGCATTACCGCCATTCGCGCCGCGTAGTCACCGCCATAATTTCTCATTTCTTTTCTTTCTTCATTAGCAACGATTCCTTCTTTCGTAGAATACTTCGAACGCTTTGTCATTTAATCTAATAAACGACTTGCATAAGCGATTAAATAGGTAATTTCACTCGATTTTCTTGATATGTGGGTAGATCTCAATTTTTAAGTTTCGAGATAACATAAATTTATTTTGATTGATTGATTGATTTACAACCATTGATTATCAACTATTGATTGATTGTATTGATTCTGGAACTTCTTTGTTATTATCTTGTAGTGTGCGTTTCAAATAATAAAATCACTTCATTTCTTGCTTGACGTGATATTGTAGCTTCAATAAACTTATCTCGTGGGTAGTTGGTGGTTTTGATGCCCGAGTGAATCCCACTTCTGATGTCGGAGATAGATGCATATTAGTGACTTGCTCGTTCTTGATGGAATATTCTGGTACAGGATCCGAGGCGTAGGTCTCAGGCAATAAAACCACACATACACAATATGACAATTCTTGTATTAAATGTAGGTAATCAATTATAACAAATTAGTTAGTAGGAATACAATTATCAGAGTTGCGTGAACCACCGATGCGATTAACATTCCACCGGAACACGTGGGTGCGTGCGCGCACACTCGCACTCAACTAGTCATGGCCGCCTCCCCAGCGCTCGGTGTTATGTCTTCCGTCAACTGTCATCTGTCAGTTTAAAATCAACTAAATAGTCTTGTGCGCCGTTAAATTTTATTAATTACTATAAATACAAAATAAATAATCATTATATCTTGTTAAGTGAATTGTCAATAAAATATTATTTACTAAACAACCGAATATTATTTGCAATATTAATTGGTGCAGTTGCCTTCAATGTTTAAATTATATTGACATTTGTAACAAGAGCAGAAAAACATAATAATATTTTGCCGGGAAAATTATAATATCGAAAATAGCAGAAATACCAAAAGCAAATTATCAAATTCCAAAAACATAATTATGTGTAAGAATGTTAAAAAGCAAATTAATTAATTAAATATAACTTTAGATTGAAACCCAATGTTTCAGCAAAATTAAGCTTCGTTATTAGATCTTAATAATAAGAATGTTTAACACGTAAGCAAAGATAGCTTTTACTGTTGAGTTTGGATAATAAGGTAACAAATTTAAAATTGTAATCAAAATATTTCTTATTTTAATTTCATCATTTATATATACATATAAGTTATCTATTTGTATTCATTGAGAGTAATACACCATATTCAATGTTGTTGTCATTGAATATTAGTGAATAATATTACGTGAATCTTTGACTAGATCATACATTACTTTTTACAGGACTCTAAAATAACTTTTTTTTATTTTAATAGTTAATGCATTTACTATTGATATACTTTGTTTGACTCAACAATTATTAAAATTTACCATAAAAAGGCTAATTTGAAACAATTAATTATATCTTCCACTTTAATAAGCTCTGACACGAATGAAGGATCTCTGCCTAAAAAAATATTACTAAACTAGCTTTTGCCCGCGGCTTCGCACGCCTTAAATTCGTAGTAAAACAATTCCCACTTCCCTTTTTTTGTATTGGCTTCTATATGACTTCTTTTAAGTGATACAATCAAAATTGCGACATCGGCAGACATCGCTCACTGTCAAAAGTATATTTAAAGTTTTTAATAAGGATACAATATTAGATGCTGTAATTATTTTTATACTTCTCTTGTTTTTACTTAAAAGTCTATTTAAATACTTCTTAAACAGAGTACCTAATAACCATTCTAACCATATAGCACACTTACAGATTTTCATTGAACATAATCTAAATATTACCATGTAAACTTGAGGAATTCTGAGCTACACAATCGACGTTATTTTCACCATCAACTTGCCGGTCTAGTTTTATAAAAAAAATCTATTTTAAATGATAAACACTCAATTAGCTATATGCATTTACAAAATTTTCAATACTGAACATTCACAAAAACCATTTTTGAGACGGTTTGCACAGTTCCATACCAGAGTGCGCCGGTAGACCGTACTGCCACAAACGCGAAGACCCTATATTTTAAATCTGAAATATATTCCAAAAAAAATATTCATTAAAATTACATGCTGTAAGAAGCTATATTGTTTTATATTAAATGTAAAGTGTATTTAAGTTACTTAATTAGATAAGGATTAAAGCTGTATTTCTTAAAATCGCTTCGTAGATTACCTATTATTTTTAGTAAAAAGTAAAGGATAAATATTTGCTATTGTGGGTTATCCCTAAGAGATAAACATATACCATCGCGGATTTTCTTGTAGAACTTTTTAAGGTATACAATACTCAGAACATTATTTTGATCTATCTCGTGGAGATCTCGCAAACAAAAGTGTTTGTTTACGACTTCGCATTAGAAATCTTGAAATTATCAGTGGTTCTCTGATATACTAAGCATGGTATAATGCATATAAACCTTCCTCTTGCATCACTCTATCTATTAAATAAAAAACTAATTAAAAAAAACTGCGTAATTTTAAAGATACATACATAGAGACATAGGGACAGACGCGAAAAGCGACTTTGCTTTATAATATGTAACTTACTGTGCGTGCGACTTCGTAAGCGTAGTTTTCGATTTTGATGAAAAGTACACTTTGTACTTACTAATGTACGTAACCGGTAAGAAGCAATGGTACGACAATAAGAGATTATTAACTTCTTTATTCGTTAACCGATTGTTAAAAAAAAGAAACAAAATATAAAGTGAATCCCATGACTATACAGGGTTATTTGTAATTAGTTGACCACCGCTTGCAGGCAGCCTCTCTACATCAATCCTAACAACATTTGTTCTACGATTTTTCAGAAATCTTGAATAAATAACTCAGAACAAAGGAAACAAAAAAAACTCTGTATTTTGTAAGAAGTCTAAAGTATAGATCGCGACAGTCTAGCTCTGCACGAAATTTGTAAGGTACCACGCACGTAATACTATTATAACTTATATATATTTTTTTGTTTTATTTCGAACAGTATGTAATAATTATCCAATCGTCGCATTGTGTATTAAAATTTTAAACTTATGATGTATAAAATTGTTAACAATTAATCAAGGTAGAATCAGATTATTTACAATAATACAATGTGTTATTTACAAAAGGAATCAATATCTACAAATTACCTCTTAAATTTATATCTCGTCGATACCGGTACCAAATAGTCCCCTTCATATCCAACACAAAGACCACACCTAAAAATCAACTGTTCAGCGAGTCGGTTTACCACACTTAGCCAGCGAGTACACCATCGATACTCGATATTTGTGTTACGGCATCAAAGCACTGTTTTCACTAATCGAAATTAACGGGAGCCAGCGGGTCGCGCGGCACACGCTTATCTAATCAACCGTGACAAACGACTGAGGAGTGAGTCTTGACCTCACTCAGTGACTCAGTGTCCTTGGCACGTATTTTGCCTACGCAAGGTGCGTGGCCTCTCTGCTCAAGGTTGCAAGTTTGTTAAATGCACGTTCACAGAGGTAGTAAAGTAGTTGTTGGGATTGATGTAGAGAGGCTGCCTGCAAGAGGTGGTCAACTAATTACAAATAACCCTGTATGTTCCCGAAAACTGCATCCAAATCGACTAATCCGTTTCTGAGATTAGCGTGCACTAACATACAGACATTTAGACGAACAAAATGAAATAAACATTGTTTTGGGTTCTCTTGCTTATATAAAGGTTCCCCTGTATGAATTTTTGAAAATATTTTTTTTTTCGTGTTGTGTACACAACTAAATGACAAACAGATAAACAGACGAAGATTTAAAAAATGCTGAAAATGGAATCTGTTAGTTATTATTTTACATCCTGATATATTTTTTTAAATATTTTTAATGTACAAAGACTACTCCTACACAGATTTATTACATGTATAGAATAAGATTTTGATGGTACGTATTACGTCATTGACATAAATAGTCATAACTTTTTTATTTCTTAACCGATTTAGATAAAATAAACACTTAATGTTAAGTGAAGACTGTGATAATAAATTCCTGAAAACCGCATTCAAATTGGTTAAGCCGTTTCTGAGATTAGCGTGCACAAACATACAGACATACAGACATACAGACCGTTGTACGTTCGTTGACGATGGGGTCTATTTTACGAAGTTAATCATTGAGGACTTACACTAAACGATTCCATGTCGTAATTTCTTTATTTGCCTTGTTAACTTACTTGCATTTTAATTTCTTCCTTTATTATTCGGTCCCCCGACGCAACGAATTCAATAAGTATATAATAATATTATTTTTATTCTTTTTGGAGGTCTTTTTGTATCGGGGGTTTTTAATTTTTTTATTTTTTTTTCTGAATTGTACTGAATGAACCTATAGACACACAAAATGTTCAATTGTTTAAGTATTTCCATTATCTATCCTAATATTATAAAGAGAAAAGATTTGTTTGTTTGTTTGAATTGAATAGGCTCCGAAACTATAGGACCGATTTAAAAAAAATCTTATATCATTAGAATCCTCATTTAGTGTAACCGCTGTCAGATTATGGAACGACTTACCGGAACATATAAGAAAAGCTACAAGTCGTGAGTCGTTCAAACGCCAAGTAAAAGAACACTATCGCAAAAAAAAAAAATATAGATACGTAGACTACATTATTTGTTATATATCTCATATGTATTAAATATTATGTCGGATATATCGTATGTATTATATGTCTTATATTATTATTTTTATGTTTATATGTAGATTTAGATATAGATAGTCTTATAATATTCTTTTTTTTTGTTTTTTTTCTTTTTCTTTTTATGTTTTGCACGCCTACCAACATCCTCTCCTGTACTTCGTAAGGTTGGCTGGTAGAGAATGTCTTTGTGGCATTAAGCCCGCCTTTTGTGCTTTATTTTGTATATTGTGCAATAAAGAATTAAATAAATAAATAAATAAATCCTACATTATCCCTGATGAACATTGGCTATATTTTATAAACATCATCATCATCGTCACTAATATTATAAAGAGGAAAGATTTGATTGTTTGTTTGAATTAAATAGGCTCCAAAACTACTGAATCGATATAATAAAATATTTTACCTTTAGAATCCTACACTATCTCTCTGATGTACAAAGGTTATATTTTTAATACGAGAAATATATATATTTTATATTTAATAAAATAAGGATCCGCGTAAAAGTTTCGACAATGTAATAAATTATAAATGTATTAAGTAATATGATTCAAGACTTTTTCATATGGGTAGGTAGATAGGTAGGTTTCATATATACGAATATTAATAAATATAAACATTTAAAGTTGAGTAAAATAAATAAAATAAAAATTAAAAAAAAAAAAAAAAAAAAAAAAATATATATATATAAACTGGCTATTCAAACAAAATAGGTTCAAATATATTATATAAGTTAGCTTAAATAAATAAATATAGATTTAAGTACGTAAATGTACATGTCGAAATTAGTAGGAAATAAATGGCTTTTTTATTTTATTTTTTTATTTTTTATTTTTATTTTTATAAAGTTGAGTAAACACTATGATGAAGAGATTTATATTATCACTAGCGGTTGCCCGTGATTCTTCATGGCTACGATCATAAATATTTTTTTACAGTCTACGTGGAAGCAGTCACTGGCAACAGCTATCCTTAATAAAGTACTTTAACTGAGAAAGTAAATGTAAAAATCTTTTGGCCTTAATAACAAGTCTTTTTTTCCTATATAGCGCAGGCGAAGCCGCTGGGAACAGCTAATTATTGCATAAGAACCTCTCCCCCGCACGAATAAAACGTCAATATCTTGGAGAAGACTATTTCTATTTTCACCAAACATGGATAAGAACCATCTCGACGAGCATAGCTTTTGGTTAAAAACAAACCGCATTTAAATCCGTCCACGCATTTTACACAGACAGATACACAGATACACATACACAGATCGACAGGTCAAGCCTAGAACACCCCTCTTTTTAGTCGGGGGTTGATAATAAAAAGATTATGTATACGTAAAGACTATTTATCAAATAACGGCCATAATTAATCAAAGGTAATAAGCACTTGAGCAGTGAATTATTTGTTGTTCTTGTTAACATGCTAAGCAACACTACAACTTGGTACATAGGTACTACAACCGTGTACCAAACCTATTATATATATTTTATAAAGCATGAGTAAGGTTATTTATGGTGTTAATAATAATTATACAGTTTAAGAATTAGCAGTCAAATTTCGAAGTCCACATGCAGCAGCTGGCTAAGACTTAAATCCTCTTAATCAGCTCCGGTCAGTTAGTAATTTAATGATCTCGTTTGATTAATAATCTGGTTACATGGACTGCTGTATTCTCATATATTATTATTTGTTAGATAAAAATAATTAGGACAACTGTCGCTCCAGCTAGAGGAAGTATTACCTACTACTATCGAGGTAATATTATATTCGTTTATTTGTCTCCTAAAACCATACCAAATATACAAAATAAAGGCGTTTTCGTTTGAATATAACAATTGATACTAATACTTTAAGATACGTCGTCATGTAAGGGGAGTCTCATCATCTTATCAAACACCGTTATTAACGGATAAAAAGTCAAATTAGAGGTCATTCAGGCAATTCACGACATACCTACTCGTAATATATTCACTAATAAGAATATTGTATTACATCCATCATACACTTATACCAAAAAGCGCGTAAGGTATACTTTTACGTAAAATACAATACTTATAAATGTTTATAATTAATGAATTTAAGTTACTTAATTACTCCGAAGCCATACATTTTCTTTACTCCTTTCGAAATACTGATTTGTTTACAGCGTATTAAGTTGTAAAGTAAGTAAAATTATTATGAATAATAATTGATTTTCAAACTTCCATAAGGTAAAGCACATTTGTGTCTCAAACAGCTTCATTTATCAAAAACTAAAAGGAAAGTTCGTTCCCCACCGCGTGAATAAAAGTGTTTTAATTTCGCCCCACCCGTGATTTAGGACACTTCTTACACCATAAATTTTCCTATCTGTGTAGCTGAATATATAGACGGTTTGTTTATTTATTAGTGAACTTGCTGTTGCCAGTAACTGCTCCCCTCCTCCTCTTTTCCCCCCTCTGGACTTTAGTATAACAAATTAAATTTTGAATTCTCTATAAGTTTTATTAAGATGTTCAATATATTTAGATTTTCGTAAATGATTTTTCGAATTCAATCAAGCTTATGAATAGGAACCCCGAATGGGTTCGAAACTAGTTGGGCAAATTCCAATTAAAATACGTTATTATAGCTGGGTAAATATATGTTTTTAATGTTAAATATATGATATAATACACATTATTATTTATTGTATTTATCGGCATATATGGTCTATAGAACTAGCAAAAGTAATTTGAGTTTGTAAAACCTCAAAACTCTTAACGAACTTTTTATATACCAAGTACCAACAAAGTCTTACAAGCTCAACCTTAAAATTTAGTAATAAAATAGTCCTGATTATAGCAATTCTGATTATAGGCTTACTAGTATCAATGCATTTCTAGTATAAAGTATGTTAATTATGAGCTCAGATTATCGAGGATCCCGTGTGATAAAAGGCTCTCATCTCCTCCAATTTCCAATATTGCACTACACCGCCAACAATAGCCTATAACATCCCTATTATCTGGAAACGTTCTCTGACAGTGGCATTCTAAAGTAATTTTCTATCACGAACCACTAAGATGTGTAATGAACTTGCTTAAGCGGTGTTTACACATCGATACGACATGTCGTATCCTTTAAAAGTCCCTACTCATTCTGCAAATAATCGCAATGCTCTTTTGCACTCTATAAAATTGCAAGAGTCCGTGGGTGACGATCGTCACTTAGCAACTCACTTAGCAAATAAATAAGATAAAAAATAATGCTGTTTTATGTGACATGTATTTTAATTCACATCAAAATAGTTTAAAAGAATTATCATAGCTTGTTGTAAATTTTAACTAATACCTACTTGCTCGATGCTCATTAAAAAAATATTTGTGTTACTAATAAAAAATAAAGCATATTATCATTGAAATTTATTTTGTTGTATTCAGTCTTAATTAAATATTTACGACGAAACGCTTGTAAAACCTTGTCCATGAAAATATAAAGAATTCTAAAGAACCCACCTATAAGTGCTCTAATCATTTAAAGTGTTAATAGTTAACTTTAAATGAATGGATTGATTAATTAAACACCTAACAATCCTAATTATTCTTGTATACATTATATGACCGTTCTGGGTGCAATAAGTAATTAGTATGTATGAGTATATATATATATATACTTATTGTATACGGTCTACTGGTAAAATGTTACAGAACGTTGAGTTTATTAAATTAATGAAAATTATAAAAAAAAAAAAATGCCTCATTGTGTTAATCCGACGTTAAACTTTGATGTCTAAAATACCTCAAATACCTTAACACTACCAATGTGGCATTTAATAATCATATTAAAAACTAGTGGTAGGAAGGCACCCTTTATGTTATTCTGAAAGGATTTAGGTTTTTTTTTCGTAATATCTAATAAGTAAAACAATTTCTTGATATATTTCTAACTAGCTTCAGCTTCTAATTAAATTAGCTTTCTACTACCATCACTTATAATTAAATAAATTAATACAATAAAAAATCCCATATGGGTACTCAATTAACACCACACTTAATTAAATCAAAATCTCGACAGCTAGCTATCAGCTCTTGTATTGACTTTAAATAATATGATTTTTTCAGCAATCTTTTATACATATAAAACTCTTTACTTACCGAGTGACTGACTGACTGACAGACAATGAGTGTTTGTTGGCTGCAATGTTAAAGATCGTGCAAAGTGCAGTAGGTTGAGGAGGACGACAGACCCTGGCATACGTAGGAATTAATGTCAGGAAGAAGAAAAAGAAGTTTTTGTTTGGGATTAAGAGAGGATTTTTGGAAAATCATTCTCTATAGGGAGGAAAAGAGGGTAAACTGAAATTTTTATTTCTTCAATGGATTCAACGTGAAACTTTGTACATAGTTTGCTCTAATAAAGAAACTAATCACTTAGAAAGGATTTTTAGAAATTGTACCCCTTTGCCCCTTAAGAGGTAAAAGTTGGGAGTTCAAGTTCGCCTCTAATCTTTGTAACAGAGGTAGATCCATAATAATATTCATCTGTGCATGCATAACGTAAACAACATCACGCCTTTAGATCCCTTAAGGGGTAGACAGAAGCGCACATTATAAATCAATGTTATGATATACTTATACATTTATACATAAATACTTATACATTTTTTCATCCGAGAATTGAATCGAGACCAATTGCACAGTTTTCGCGTTTGCAAACACTTGAGCTAAGAAGCAGTCAGCACTTCTGTAATAAACGTTTTCCGTCGTACCGTAAGGGTTAAGTGAAATACGATTAACATGAAAAAATCGTATCTTAATGCTCTATTTTACCAAACTTCAAAAACCAAAAACACGCAGGCGAAACCGCAGTCGGAAAGCTAGTGACTTATATGTTGACTGGAGCATTAACTTATAATCATTATTAAGTTCATAAAAATCATCCTGAAAAAATTGTTGCAATTCGCTCTACAAACACACAAACATTGTAATAACTATTATTATTAGACCTGTGTTTATATATTGAGTGAATTTGTATCTAGAAAATACTGACTGTACAGATTTAGACTTGTTATTTTTTTATTATATTTATTCAATCACTCTATCAACCTGCCTAAAGTGGTGACTTTTCATGGATCATGTATTTTATTATCGATGTACGTTTTTATGATGTCATGTCATCACGAATATTGATACATTTTTTGTTCTTTATAGTCTTCTATTTTGTTTTCAAATAAGCGTAGAAAATGATGAAGTATGGATAATAAAAACATAATAATAAAAAAGAATGATAGTCCCATGTTTATCCAATATCCACTAAGAATTATTTCAAAATACAAAATACTATAGAAATAACAATATTTTTCATATAATAACAAACATTATTTATAAAGAGAAAGAAGATATTTATAATTAATTAATAAAACCGTTATCACTAAATAAAATTATGTTCGCAACATTTAAAATTTAAAAAAATATAATTTAGTTAATGTTCTTTAACATATGATATAGCTATTACACATTCCGTTTATTTTATATACAACTAAAAATGTAATAGTTAAGAATAAAGTAAATTTTCAAAAATCTTTACTTTAATTGAGTTATTTAAGAATGTGCAAACAACAATAAAGCAAACGTTAAAGCCTTTTTCCTGAATAATTAAATCGAATTATTTTATTAATCCCATATAACAACAGATCTGTTGCCGTATTTTACCATTAAATGATACAAAATGGGTTTGTATTGTCACAGTATCCAATTTAAATAACGATTGATGTCATATCGTCCGTTGTTGGTTATTTTAAAGGTATTTTCGACCCCCCACTTAAAGTATTGGTAAGTGGTAGTGTCTACCTAAGTATACGAGTATTTTCGTTGATAATAAATAATAAGTAAATTAATACTTCTCAACACCTCTTATACGAAGACAAGTTAAATATATAAATTATGGGATCTTAAAATAAAAGAACTTATATATTAGGTAAATTAAATTAGGTGCTATGTATAAATACTTCTCGTATGTCTAATTTTTGCGAAAATTTGCAATAGTAGTATATAACCACCAAAAAGTAGAGATTTCAAGGAATAACAAGCTTACCGATTTTTTCAAAAATCTGAAATTACGACGTGAGGCTTTTTGACTGAAAATTAGGGTGATTTTTCGTAGTTAAATTCAAATAAGTGAAAAAAATATAATTTTTTGATCTAATAAATTCCAGCGTGTTTGGGACATAAAAAGGCTTACCTTTTTATTTTCACGAAATTTCATAAATATTTTTTTTCTTGTAAGAGATGAAAATAAAAAACCAAAAACTTGGTTTCTTGATTTTTTTTCCTTAATTTTGAGGTTATGTAAAAAAATGCAAATAATCAAGTTGTAGGTCTTATTATTATCTACAACTTTTCCATTTAACTTTTTTTTCCATAGGACTCGCAGTTTTGCCAGAAATCACAATAAACCGTTTTTTTACCCTTAAAAGCTCATTCCCACCCCTTTCTCGAACTCAGATTGTCCTTAATTTATTTTTCCTTTCTTTTTTTAAATATTTTCTTGCTTTTCCAAAAGGTTTCATCTTGTTACTATTTTTTTCGTTCTAAGAAATTATTGGAACTGGACTATATACGAATTATTAATTGTGAAGTAAAGCCCTATGTTTAATGGCTAGTTTCTATTAGGAATCCAATTTTCGGAAGAATAAAATGATAATTCAGATCTTTTAAACTAGATTTAATATATAAACCAAATTTGACGTATATGTGAAATAGTTTTTGAGTTTTAAGGGATTCCAAACTGTCTCTAAATAGTTCGTGAAATATTTCACACGGTGCTACTCGCCGGTTCTGTTAACTTAAACTTGTCTCGACACACTACCGCGTGTTTAGAAAGCAAAACTTATGTTTTTAATATTTACTTATTGGCATCTCCAATAAACATCTAAATAATCTTCGCCTAATAAGATCGAGAAAAATATAATAATATAAAATAAAGAGAATATAAAGAGAAATGCAAAGATATCAATTGAAAATTGTTTATGAGAAATTATTAAGCAAAACAAAACCAAATTATCATACATGTGTATAACCAAATAGATAACAAAAGATCCATTAGCGCAGCATCACGACGTCAATCGAACTCTAAATCTCGCGAGATGTCAATCCAGACGTTAACATAAGGATTTGAGACCATAGAGTTATTATACATTCTATGTTTGAGACACACATAGAATAACATATTATGTCATGAAATACGATTTAATACGATATTCATGATTTCACCAAAGGAAAAAGTATGGTCACAAAATTGTTATTGTTAAAAAAAATATGAACTTTATCCACTAATGACTAAATGCATATTATTTTTAACAAGTACATTAGTTACAGTTATGTATATATTATAATCAATTAATTCCTAAGATGAGTTTAAGCTAATCACTATTATTAATTCAATTTACTGTTATAATTTGTTTTGAAGACTTGATGTTGCAATTTGATTGCATCTCGTATTCTTGACTAAACGTGTATAAACCACTTCCTATCCTCAGGTGAGGTTTAAAACCCCTACTATTTGTAGATGTCCATGGGCGAGAGCATTACTTCAGTGACGGAGTCAGACAGTCGACTTGGCCCAAACTCATAAAACAATTCTAATCAATATTCGGTCAACTCAATTTTGTTTTTTTATGATTTTATATGGGTATGTATATATGTTTAGATAAGTATACATCTATATATATTTAAGTACCGTACGTGTTTAGATAATAAGGACGTAGCCGTGAAACATTAAACAAAATGAAACAATTATCCAAGCATCCGAAACCAATCAAATCCAAACGTCACAAGATGTCATTATAAGGTAGGGTTGCTACAATAGCATTTTACTTTGTAATTTGATGTATTTATATATAATATTAAATAAGATAGCTATTTTATGACAAGTATAAGGATATTAAATATTTATATATATAAGGCAAGTGAAATAACATGAGCAACTGAGATATCATTTTTACACTTTTCAGTACTGATACCGGTACCGTAAGGATCAGTCACCGTAAGGTTTCCTTCGATCTCTCAAAATATATATTTCCAATTAAAACAAGGTAAATGTCATTGGTCACAAGTTGTTATATATTATATAACTATGGAATTATATATAAATAAATAAAAATCAGAAACTTTTAACGTAAAGAGGACTCGAAACTAGTGACATTTATAATATCGTAAATTATTTAAATGTGATACTTATGACAAAAAAAAAAAACAAATATATGATGATCAAGCATTACTAGAGTACAAATGCTGCACAAACAATTAATTAATCTGACGTTGGAATCTTTTATTATCATCCAATGTGGCATCAACCCTAGCCTAACCGTAAATATATCTTTCCCACTCACCGAATTACACTATTTATCACTCAAATGTGTTCCGAATAATTTATGATTAAGTCCTTATTAAAACGAAATAAGGTTCATAGTCGAACAGCACTCACAGAAATTTAGTTTAATTATAAGGCGACATAATTGGTACGTCAATATGGAATGGGCCCATGAGATGTTTATTTCACTATAATGTCTTGAATAATAAAATCGTATTGTTGTATCACAGACACTCATGTTAGGTTAGTAATAATAATTTGAATAAAGAATATCCAATTAGTAATAAATTACATAAGATATGTAAGTAAGTAAGTAATATGTATTTGTATTATTTTGTCATAATTAAAATTGTATTTTCTTATGGGAATAAAAAGGAATAAAATCTGAACATGGGCATCTATAGAACGTTTTATTATATGACATTGAAATAAAAGGTAAGAGATAATTATTATAAATTTTCACTTTTAATATATTTCAATACGTCCTATCTGGTGTACTGAGTCACTCTTACAGGTTGATAAGACACGAACTTCGCAAAGTGTGTGATAAGGCGACAAAGGCATCTATTGTCTCGTTAGTGGAGAAGCAACGATGATATAGTCAGTCAACTACATAATAAGTTATAAAAAAATATATAACTAATTAATTTCTATCTTCGTCTATTCCTTTTCAATACATTATCTGAATGTGGTTTTAAAAACAAAATCCGTGTCATCGAATGGTAGAAAATTGCTTAAGTCGGAAAATATTTGTTCCCATAATAAAAACTAAATTTCTGTAATTATCCGTATCCTAAACTACTTAATTTCGTTTAGTCACTTGTTTGAGGAAAGACGTTAATATAATTTTCCTTCTAAAATTCAACCCATTCTCGTTTTACAATAACTAACCGATTCTTATTTTACCACTTCTTTCAAACTTTAAAAGATGGTGTGTAAGAAATTAAATTTCTCATTTTTTTTAATGTTAGTTATATTTTTAAATTGTATTAGCTATTGGTTTTGTTTTCAAAGAAAGTATTTACAATAGGTCATAAGCAGCATGGGCTAGCATTAGTGATTTTTATTTCAGTTTCTAGTTCGAAAACCCCAACTCCCATACGCTATACCAGGGGTGGCCAACATAATCAGAACTAAGATCGACTTTTTATCTACTTTATTTATTTTTAAGAATTACGTACTTCCTGATATTCCAAGGGACCTTTAGGGCAGGTAAATCTTAAATTTAACTATAAAATTTTAAAGAGTTTTTGCCTCGCCGGAATCGACTCGACCGGTCGATCGCGATCGACTGGTTGGACACCCCTGCGCTATACCATTCATCATACACTCTATACAATCTACCCATACCCATTAAAATACCGACTTACATACACGTAATCCTAATTTTACCGACATCTGGTGTCAAGCGTCTAATTTACCTTAGTCTCCTCTTATGACATCTCGGTAGGAATGAGGGTTGTCCATTCTGATCTGCCAAATATCACAAGACTTAAAAAAATATTTTATTAAATAAGCAGTAATATATTAATAGTCTTCATCACTGCTGATAGGGATGCGGATAAGTCCTAAAAGTGTCCTGAGAATGTTAGCATCTAAAACCGATTCCCATTTATTAAATCACTTTATTGTTCTTAGTTTAATGTGTAAATGACAATCAAAATGTTTACAATATTTATATCATTATAATAGGATTAATTGTATATTAGGAATTTTTGAACTAAAATTTGTGACATTGCTAATTTTATTTTTATTGTGATTAATTTTAATTTATTATTTGACATAACTGTAAACAAAATGTGCCAATGTTGCTCTAAATAAAGATTTATTATTATTATCATTATTATCTTTGGGAGATTAGTAAAATATCATTATGTCCTCTTCGTTATAAATTTTAATATGTAGATACTTACTATTATTATAATCTTAAAATAATTTCCCAACATTTTTACTTATAGATGTACCTATATATACTGCCTGTTTGTTCAAGTCCCTCTACTTTTAATATGCATGTATTGTTTAGGATTTTTCGTGTGATACATTTATTTATTATAATGTAGATAATCAGTTATTATTATAATTTCAATATTATATATTTATTTATAGTTTATTTGTATGTAGATACATAAAAGCAATAATGATATATCCGTAACAGTTTATATTATGTAATTTTGTACACGAGTATTCTCAATCCTACCAGCATAGTAGAGAAGAGAAATAGATGGCTACCGATCCATAAGCCTGCCTCTTTGTATACCTAACCGTAATATTTATTTTGACATAACATTTTTTTACTCTATTTATATATTATGTGAAATAAAGTAGGTATGTCTGTAGAAGTCCCGTCAAAATAGGTTTTGAAGGTTACATTAATTCGCACCTTGCTAAAAATTGGCATGAATGTTGGGAACCCTATTATACACAATTTGTCAATTATCCACATCAATCCGAAATGTGGAAAATTATTCAAGGTCAAATGTTGCAAAAATCGTTTTTTTTACTTTTCCAGCTAAACGGTTAGTTTTATAAGAAAAATAGGTCAGACAAAAATTATTCATCATGCATGCATCATGCATCTATAAAAATTGTTCTTACACTTTTTTCCTGAGAATCACCATTTCGGAGATACAGCGATGCAAAATGTTGAACATTTTTGATGCTAACTTGACCGGACTATAGTGTTTTTTAATGTTTAAGAATACATAGAGATGTATACTCAAATATTTCTTAAATGCAGAGGCATTAAAGAAATATTTGAGTATAACAATGGTATAATTAATTAGGGGTAGGTAACCATAAACTATATTTATATAGAACCCTAACAAGGTTATACGCTCACGTTCCGGCTTTGTGATCAGGTGGGGGAAAAACGAGTGCCAATTCAGTGATTTGGGGTCTTGCTAAAATATCAAATGAAACGTATATCAACGTATATCAAACCTAAAGAAGTTTGATAGGGTTGCCACATTTTTACTTTTTTTATTGTAGATATTTTTTTTAAATTGTGTGTATCTGGTTTATTAACATCTTAGTAATCATAAAATCAATCAATGAATATGAAAAGATGATTCTCAAATTTATATTTATTTAAAGAATCACAAAGTTTAACCAAATCAAAAATATTCCAAAAACGCAAAGTTGTTTCTCAAAAACATAATTATTTAAAGCAATCTTACAATAAGTAAAAAAAGTAATTAAAATTGCATATAAAAGCACTATATTTTATAATTTAATAAATAAAATTTCCAAAGTTGCCTCCATTTGCATTTTCCTGAAGTCACACCGCGATAGCTGAAGTTTTCTCCTTGCATATAAACTGCATTCAAAATACTTCAACTTATATTTATTGCTGTGTTGTTGAAATAAAGCGAGATAAAAATGTGTTAAATATAATTAACTGTACAGCAGTCATACGACAGCCAACCCATATTTCTCAAGGACATCTACACTGGCATTAAAAAAACAATTGAATTTCATATAAAACTACTTATAATTATAATAAAAATATACTTATAATTATTATAGAAAAAATCTAAATGTCTAATCAAAATTATTTATAATTCAGTAAGGTGTCAGTCACATGGTGCAGGGTAGTTCATTAAATTAAGGACTGGGAGCAATGACCTGTTTTTGTTTATAGTGCACTGAATCGTTTAAGTTTGCATTAATCTTGTTGATCGTTCCTATATATCTTCATTGTTGAGTAATCAATCTCAGGTGCTCTAGTGACCTCGGTGCATCCATCCTACTTTACAGGAAGAAAGTAATTACTTGACTCTGTTTTTATTGCTATTCTCATCTATTTTATGTTTATAGTAAGGAGAATAGATTGATTTTCTTAAAATACATTAAATATTAAAACTTATAACAAATAGAGCTAAGTACAGACCTGACAGACCTGTCCTGACCCGACAGACCTGACAATACAGACCTGTAATTTATTGTTTATAAAAATCTTGTCTGTTTGTTCTAGTTTATTGTCTTATTTAATACACGGATAAGTTTTTGCTGCGGAAGGTTTTATTATTTTTAGCGCTGAAAAAATGGTTTGGGTAGGTACTTATTATAATAAAGCAATAAATATTTCATTGGTTTTTAATTATAGTTAACTTATAACTAAATAAATGTGTATACTAACATAAAAATTTTTTTAATCAACAAAAAGTTTGTGACTAGTGTTTGAACGCTAATGCTAATCTTGCGACTAATTTTATAATAAAATATAAATAAATGAATATAAGAAAATTTAGTTTATTATAATAAGCATTATAAATATATACACATAATATATTCTCAATATTTATTATGTGTTTTTCTATTTGTATCGTTTTCTAACACCCTTAACTCAAGCAAATAATTTGCTTACTTAGGGGTTAGATCAATGTGTATAATTTGTCCTGATATTTTTATAGTCCACGAAGATAGTCACGGTGACCAGATAGTATTAATAATATAACTGACAGAAAATAACAGTGCCACAGCCCTGATCGTTATTTAGTTTACGAGCGAAATATTGGGTACTAAAATAATAATGAGAATGTGTTTATAGCTTTTGTACGTATTCAGGTCATTCTGGACTGGCAAAATCCCTTGGGGGTAGGAGGGGGTAAGGAAGAAAAAACTATCAGAGCCACAATAAATGGCTTTTATTGATGATTTGTCGCTGTGATATTTATCAGTTGTTTTGCTTAAGTTGAATTATCAAAAAATAAGGAAAGAGGAAACATTTACAATTTCAATCGATTTACACATAAATTCGATCCTCCATGTCCGAGCAGGAACATTACATTACAGATAATTAAATTTATTAGTTGCGGTTTTCATTACCCAGAATTATTTAGCACATATTTTTAAGGACGCTTTACCAAAATACTTATATAATGTATTGTAATGAATGAATCGCGTCTAGAGAATATAACATTCAGCCCTTTTAATATCTCTCTTGGAAGCTGCACGAATGAGATTGAGCTTTATTAGAACCTGGCCTTCTCATCAATCAACGGGATGCATAAAATAAAGGATAATATAAATTGCAAATAAATCCAAGTCTTCCATCACTTTACGTTGGTCTTACCTACATCTTTATATATATGTATGTCTGTATTTGTTTGTATCACATGTTTTGTGGCTTCTCAATCAAGTCTACAGAACGGCTTAAACGATTTCCTTTTCACGAACAAGTATAACTAGATGGTGGAGAATAATCAAAATCATTTATTGTTGTTAATAAACTAACATAATAAAACTACCTACGCAGAATATGACGTTTTTAATCCGCCCCAATTTACAAAAGCGATGCTACCAACTTACATGACTAATTGTTAATTTCATCGGAAGTTCAAGTGACACATCATTCAACTATGACCGAAAATCAATCAGGTTTCGGGCAATCATTTGGAGGCCAACGTTTTTATTACATGTTGTTCAGAAGTGAGAAATGTTCAATTAGGGACAGATGTGGGTAACATTTTTATTTGTTATTATGTAACTTCTTTGAACAAAAAATTACTACAGCTGTTACACGACTTATATTGAGATTATAATTTCTTTATTAATCCGAATTTACAAATAGTTTTTAAAATTCTTTACTGCATATGTATTTTGTTCTTGCATATTCAGTCAATAAGCATTTTCAAAAGACATTTTACAATGTGGGAAGACCTAGCAAAGTAAAAACTTTTACAAAATACAGCCAGTTTAATTGCTATGTGTTTCAATATACTTTTTTTTTTTTTTTTTTTTTATTAATTTCTACTTTTATCCACGGACACGTCGCCCGTGCACTTTTCGCATTTGGTTTGTATTTAGCATATTAATTTTTGAAATTTTGAGATAACATACTCAAAAAGGAGTCTATTACTACAGGTACCTTAAAAACTATATTAGTAAGGTAAGTCCTTTGCACAGCAATTACACATACTTATATAAATATAAATATTATATATATATACATATTTTTTTTTTTAATTTTTATTTATTTATTTTTTATTTATTTATTTTTTTTTTTTATTGTACAATGTTATAATGTGAAGTATAGTATAAGTATTTGATGTATAAAAAAGAAAAATATTATTAAAGTTAAATTTCTTACATTTTCTCATTAATGCCTTCCTACGAAAAACACTATTGTGTTGACCTACTGTTATTTTTATTTTTTTCACTCATCACGAGCAAGGTTTCCACGATAGCGAAGTTTCTGTCTTTTATAGCCATCTTGGTATTATATTCTATGATGTTATATTTTGTCGCCTTCATCGCTCTCCTGATGAATCTGCCCGTCGCGTCGTCCTCGCTGTCGGTGAAATACTCACAGCTCTCGGTATGACGCGACACTGCTACAACCGCGTGGGGAACGCTGTCGTGCAGTTGCATCTTACTCCTGGTGTTGATTATAAAAACGGAACTGAAAGTGAAAGTCCTTGTGCTTCGTGAATGGTTAAGATACGCGACCCTTCGCCTGATCCATAACCCTCGTTAGACAATGCTATTTTTTCTTCCTGGGTGTGTACTAAGTACAGGGTATTAGGTTGGGATCTGGGTATTTTCGATCCTGTGTAATTGAGCATTGTTAAGGACTGCACTAGTTTCCTGCTGGAGTAGATGCCGGAGTAGACCTCTTCTAAGGCATACGCGACATCTAAGGGATTCCGATGTGTGCACAGTAATTCTTGGCTGATGGACGTTATCAGGGTGGGACGACAGTACCTCATCTCGAATAGATTATCTCTATCGATGTAAGGTAACTGGTTCACGTCACCGACGAGGAGAATTTCGGCAGCGCCGGACAACCGCGTTTCAATATACTTAGAACACTTGATAACAATTATAAGTAATTTTACTGTTAAAATTGTGCATATTGTATGTTTGGTGTAGACATATTGTTTTTGTATATACAAACAAATATTATACCGGATATGTAAATTTATATCCGGTAAGAACATTATTTTTGTAACAATACACAGTATTTATTAAAACAAGATGAATATTTATTTAAGCCCATTCCAACTTAATAAAATAGACTTGTTACTGTTTTATTAAATTGAAAAGTTTTTCCGCAGTATAAATCCTGTCTGTTAAATTCAATATTCAACTGTTATCACATTAATATTTGGCACAATCCGAAGTTTCCGTGTTTATTCAGTTCTTGTTCGTGGAAATAAATACATTTTTCTAGTAAACCTGATATATCTTGAATCAAGTCATAAGCCAAATATTCCCAAGTCATGGTAATTCTTCCAGTAGTTTTTGCGAACCAAAAAGGGCAGGCGAATAAAAAAACGTTCAAAATTTATTGTTCATGAATTAAAAACTTTTAGAAATTCTTACGAAATTTGAAATATCATTGTAATTTAGCATTAAACTTAAATTAAAAAAAAAAAAACAGTATACTCGTGTTAGAAAAATAGTATAATGTAAGAAAACACATTTTAGGTAAAATATAAATGTGTCTCTAAATAAAGTAAAATAAATCAAGAATATTCTCTAACTTAAATAAATTCTCATTCACTAATCTCTAAACGAAACTATTTTTTTAATAAAAATACTACGAGTCAGTAAATTATTAGCAATTAATTAGAAATAAAAATAAGTCCTTCTTATAATATATTTGCAATACCTAGTGTAATATATATTTTATAATACAGAGATAAATAAAATAAAAAATAATTTATACTGAAATATAGTTTAATAATGTTCATATTATGTACATAGCGCTTAGATATATAAAAATGAATGTGTATATTAAACATTGTAAAAATTGTACGTCCGTACACCTTAAAACATAGTACAGTATACAACAAATCCAGTAACTAAACTAAACCAGACAAATACATAATGGTGGTACAACATATAATAAATGCCAAGTTCGTTTATAATCTACAATTGACAGTGTCCATTAAAATAAAAATAATTTACAAACGAATATAGCACTTACTCACTGATTTTAAAGTTTAAAATAGCACAAATACGTGTACAAAGTAATAAATAAAGTTAAAATCATATAAAAATAAGCACCAGTAACTAAACGGTCACCAGCTAAGTCGATATGCACCGTCATTAGATTAAATATTTGTGAACATATCCAGGAACATTGTATTGCTAAAATCTTAATAAATAATGTACGAAATACGCTAGCAATCATAACACTGGATCTTACACTATTAAATTAGTTGGCGGAATTAATTTAAAGTCTATTTCTTACAATTGTCATTACTTAATATTTTTGACCAATTTCATAGCTACTTATAGAATATTTAAACATCTTTGTCTTATTTACATGATTCAACTTGAAATAGAATTTGGTGCAAATCGACAGAATTTTTAACTTTAGGAACTATATCTCCTATTCTATGGAATTAATTTTTAAAAGGTGGTTCAAACCAAATCTCATAAGACAATTCATAATCAGTTAGCAAATAAAAGTTATATAATAAAATTCATTCAAAAATAAACAGTCTTAGGGCGAACTAAAATAATATTAACTTAAAATGAAGTCATATATTTTAGTATGAGTTTAAAATGTAGCGATTTTCAATTATTATGCTGAATTAGATTGAATTCTATTATGTATTCAAAGTGTAATTGAAAATCGCGTTTAATGTTGTGGTAGAATTGTTGATTTATTTGTCAATGAAAGTACAGATTGTAAACGCTTTTAGAAACTATTGACCGAATCAATAGTTGAAAAGCGAAATTCAGTCTTTCACAAATCCTTTTAGTTATCAGTAAAATGAAATTATAATTATGAGATACGGGAATGTTGAATGAGAACAAATTTAGAATAATCAGTCTTGACAATCGATGAACAGACGCCTACAGGCAAGCGAATTACAGGGTTTGTCTTAAAACACTAAAAATAATAAATACTTAAAATATGTAACGTATTGTGTACATTTTGCGAAATTTAAAACTTAATCATGGCTTAGCAATTCTTAATCTAAAATTGCGAAATGGTCCATACTTGTCATAGTAAAAAATCTAGCACAAGTTATTTACACGAGCACCGCAAAATAATGATCCAATTGCACTTTATCGTTCACTGTTATCTTTACACTCACTGTGACGTATTCACTAAAAGCTCGTTGGCACTTCGATTGTTCAGTTTATTGGAATACTACACTTCTGTGCCATCTTCTCCTTCATCTTCGAATAAAGGTTCACTTGGACTTACTTCAGTACTAGGTTTTTTCTTCGGTTTGGGAGGAGGCCTGGGAGGTATTTTACCACTTCATCCCATTGTCCCTGACTGATTTAATGATACATTGTTATCATTTTTTCTATAATCATCTTTACTTGGTGAGTTAATTTCATTATTGTTTTCTGTCCTGGGATTTCTCCTTAGTGAACCAATTTCAGGTTTACCTTTCCTGCTTAAAGTACTGTTGTCTGACATTTGTGACTGTATGTCTAAATTTCTATTATCAATCATACCAACTGACTGTTTTCTGGACTCTGGTTGTGGAGTCGATGTATTTTTTGCCGTCCAACTCATTCTATTGTTGACTGGTTCTTGGGGCCCGGGAGTAGAAAGCTGGTTGGATGGAAGGAAGGAAAACTGAGAGCTGATGCTGTTTCTAGTTGGGGTAAATGGTGGGGGAACGGGAGATGGCGCTGGTTCTTGCTCTTCTATAGGAGCATAAAAAACTTGGTGTTGATTGGGATAAGCCACTGGTGTAGCCGGTAATGGCCTATTTCTCATTGGGGAGAATTGTTGTTCTAATCCCGCTTTATTTAGTGAAAGAACCGAGCTTCCATCAGCTGTTGTCCTCAAGCCTAAATTATCGTATAAAGGTTCTTGTGCTTCAGTGCTTGGAAGTATCGCTGTACTTGCTGTACTGGACCAGGATGGAACTCGTGGCCTTCTTGGTATAGTCACATAGCCTTGTCTAGGGGTAACTAGAGGTGGTGTCATTGGTGCTGTAAAAGGAGACTGAGACCGAGAATAGGGTAAGGTCCTGAAAAGATTTTGATTGGTGGTCATGCCGTAAATTGTTAATATGATTACTACAAATGCTTAAAATGACTAAGAAACCTTCCTAGAGGTTTGTAGTGAAAGAATATTTGCTTGTAGTAGATCAGAAGTTGGTAAAAATCGATCACTTTGACCGAAACTTATATTTTACTAAGTTGAATTGAATTACTTCTGATCGAAGGTTAATATGATTACTACAAACGCTTAAAATGACTAATAAACCTGCCTAGAGGTTTGTAGTGAAATAATATTTGATTGTAGTAGATCAGAAGTTGGTAAAAATCGATCACTTTGGCCGAAACTTATATTTTACTAATTTGATTTGAATTACTTCTGATCGAAGGTTAATATGATTACTACAAACGCTAAAAATGACTAAAAAACCTTCCTAGAGGTTTGTAGTGATAGAATATTTGCTTGTAGTAGATCAGAAGTTGGTAAAAATCGATCACTTTGACCAAAACTTATATTTTACTAAGTTGATTTGAATTACTTCTGATCGAAGGTTAATATGATTACTACAAAAGCTAAAAATGACTAAAAAACCTTCCTAGAGGTTTGTAGTGATATAATATTTAATTGTAATAGATCAGAAGTTGGTAAAAATCGATCACTTTGACCGACACTTATATATCACTAAGTTGATGTAAATTACTTCTGATCGAAGGTTAATATGATTACTACAAACGCTTAAAATGACTAATAAACCTGCCTAGAGGTTTGTAGTGAAATAATATTTGATTGTAGTAGATCAGAAGTTGGTAAAAATCGATCACTTTGGCCGAAACTTATATTTTACTAATTTGATTTGAATTACTTCTGATCGAAGGTTAATATGATTACTACAAACGCTAAAAATGACTAAAAAATCTTCCTAGAGGTTTGTAGTGAAAGAATATTTGATTGTAGTAGATCAGAAGTTGGTAAAAATTGATCACTTTGACCGAAACTTATATATCACTAAGTTGATGTAAATTACTTCTGATCGAAGGTTAATATGATTACTACAAATGCTTAAAATGACTAAGAAACCTTCCTAGAGGTTTGTAGTGAAAGAATATTTGCTTGTAGTAGATCAGAAGTTGGTAAAAATCGATCACTTTGACCGAAACTTATATTTTACTAAGTTGAATTGAATTACTTCTGATCGAAGGTTAATATGATTAGTACAAACGCTAAAAATGACTAAAAAACCTTCCTAGAGGTTTGTAGGGAAAGAATATTTGCTTGTAGTAGATCAGAAGTTGGTAAAAATTGATCATCTGACCGAAACTTACATTTTACTAAGTTGATTTGAATTACTTCTGATCGAAGGTTAATATGATTACTACAAACGCTAAAAATGACTAAGAAACCTTCCTAGAGGTTTATAGTGAAATAATATTTGATTGTAGTAAATCAGAATTTGGTAAAAATCGATCACTTTGACCGAAACTTATATTTCACTAAGTTGATCTGAATTACTTCCGATCGAAGGTTAATATGATTACTACAAACGCTTAAAATGACTAAGAAACCTTCCTAGAGGTTTGTAGTGAAAGAATATTTGCTTGTAGTAGATCAGAAGTTGGTAAAAATCGATCACTTTGACCGAAACTTATATTTCACTAAGTTGATCTGAATTACTTCTGATCGAAGGTTAATATGATTACTACAAACGCTTAAAATGACAAAGAAACCTTCCTAGAGGTTTGTAGTGAAAGAATATTTGAGTGTAGAAGATAGTGATATATAAGTTTCGGTCAAAGTGATCGATTTTTACCAACTTCTGATCTACTACAATCAAATATTATTTTACTACAAACCTCTAGGAAGGTTTCTTAGTCATTTTAAGCGTGTGTAGTATTCGTGTGCTTTTGAAATACAATTATTTATTAAATATTGATTTGGAAAAAACTCGAGATGTTTGCCCAGTATAATTAGTTTACTAAAAAAAACACTGTTACTACAATCAACTACTAACGTTTTTGTACAAGAATCGGCACGAAAAAAAATTTTTTTTTAAATCGGGGTGATGATTTTTTTTATTTATTTTTAATTTTTTTTTTTGAGTTTTACTACTACTACTTATCTAAATCTATCATTTAAGCCCATAAAAGTTTTTTTTTTCCAAAGTCGGGTGCCAAGTTCACATAGCCCGAAATATTGAAGTTGTGTTTTTCGTGTTACTGTTTTCTTCCCAGGTTAAACCAGTATTAACGAATTTGAATCCAAATGTGTGACTTTTTTCTTTGGTTTACTGAGTCGTCGGAGACGCAAGAAATAACAAGTTATCTAAAATAACATTTTTTTGTTGTATTTACATGGCTGACTAAAATACTTATGACTCCTGCTAGTTTAAAAAAAATACAAAACCAACATACATATAGCAAACATAAGATTTTCATTAATTTATAATGGTATAATAATTATGAACAGTTATATCGTTTCATTCGCAAAAAATATTGGAGAATATTGAGCAAAAATCAAATGATTTAATAATAATCACGTATATAATGTATTCTTAGTACCTATGCCTCTAATTATATAAGTATAAATAGTAAGCCTGTAGATATATAAGTATGTAATATATATATATAATATATATTTATAATATATATATATATAAGTATATAATATCATAATTTACGGTTTTGTAACAATGAATATAAAAAAGACCTGAATAAACAGATATTTTTTTCGTAGTTTTCGTATTGAAATATTTTTAGTCGACTCTACTATTATGATTATGCTTTAATAATCACACATAAATAATGAATTCTGGACACTTTCCAGATAGATATACAGAAGTGTAAGCGAAATGTGATAGGCAAGGCTATACTTCACTCAGTTAATCCCCAAGACGTTTCTGAGAGCGTTATTCCATCCCGACACAATTTGCCTAGTTTTGTTAACAGTTATATATATTAAAAGTAATTTACTATAATAAAAGCTTAATAGAATTACTTTAAGAAGATGAAGAAATAATTTACATGGACAAATCTTTAACACCCCTTAAACTTATTTCATAGCCGTTTCACTTTATTCTAAATTAATATCGGAATAGACAATCAAACAACGAAAATACAAAGATAAATCCTTTTAATAAGTATACTTAAATTTTGTTAAAATATTGTTTTACGTTTTCAAAATGATTTTCCATTAACCCCCGACCCAAAAAGAGGGGTGTTATAAGTTGACAGTTATCTATGTGTGTTTCTGTGGCATCGTAGCAGTCAAACGAGAGGACGGTTTTGATTGCGGTTTTTTTTTATAGTATGCCTGGTCCATCGAGATGGTTCTTAGCTACGTTTGGTCGAAATAACAGCTTTTATTACAGGGGAAAGGTTCTTAAACACCTTAATAAATTAAAATTTGTGTGTTCGTAGGTTTATTTAATATAGTATAAAAACAAGTAACATTATTTTAAAAAGCAGAAAAAAAACCTTTTGAAAATTTAATAAACCCACCACACTAAATACCTTTAAAAAGGATAAAAATAATATTATTATGTACTTATTGAAGTCGTTGCGTCTGGCTTTTTTTCTACTTACAATTTAATGACTTAATTATAATAATACTATATTATTACATCATCAATATAACATTGCAATTAAATTATTAAGGATTTTTTTTTATAATATGATCTATAGATCATATTATAAAAACTTTGAAGCTATAGCTTCAAAAGATAAATAGTCCGGTTCCCGCCGTACATGTATAACCTTATACATAACTTTCGGATAACCGCCTAGTATGGTGGTAACTTTACTAAGCTACCTATGAGTAGATAGTATAATAAACTCGAAGATTGTTTTAATAACGGAAATTAAAAACGGCAACGAGATAAGTTTACAGCGAGGCTCTACTATATAATAATTATAATGAGAGGATGTTACTCAATATTTTCAGTAGTAAGAAACTTTCAAGGATACCTCAAAATATTTTTAAAGTAGGTTTGTTATTTGAATTTATAATACCAGAAATAAATTAAATACAATCACACACACACACACACACGATAAAATAAAAGATTACAAGCTTTTGAAGTCATAGCACTCAAAACAATTAACATAAAATAAAGTAAACTCTGCTTATTTTTAATATATTTTTTTCTAATAATACATAATAAATATTGCTTAAGGCAGTTTTTCACTTTGAATTAATGTATCCTCAAGTCCTTCACCAAACAAAAATTAAAGAAAAATAAGAGACGACAAAGAAAAAATCATTTGCACGAATATTATATACAAATTAATGTAAAGTCTTAATATTCATTTAATATAACAAGAGAAACGCTTCAATAGTATGGTAGTGGCTGCGTATAATGGTTGCCTCACATTTTGCGGTATTCTACGACCCTTATATAAATGAGGTATTAGACTGTCTTCAAATGCAAAGTTTTTTATTTTTATTAGCAGAAATTGTGATTGCTATTTTAATTAAATTGTTATTCTATTTTTATTGAAATTTTACAATGTGTTTTACATTTTACAATGTGTTTAAAATAATTTGTAGTAAGAAACTTTTATTAATATTTAATACTTAACAATGTTGCTAGTTTTCTTTTATTATTAATATATTATTTTCAGCCATTTCTAATGATAAATAACACAACCCAGAAAAAATGCCTTCTTAATAAGATAATTATTTTATTCAGTTTTTGAAATAAAAACGTGTTTAAGAGCTTTAGATTTTTTCTCAATTCTGTATTTGATTGTTAATCCATTATAAAATTAACGGCTAATGAACTGAAACCATATCTCTCGTTTAGTGAATTTAAATTTAGTATTATAATATAATTATATTCTTTTTTTGATCGATTGCAGTTTATTTCTTTACCCTAGTAAAGAAATATATTTTCTTTTACTAAGAGTACCAATCGCTTGCTTTTCGTATTAAACCATCTCAAACTGCCACTGTCTCAATTATTTTTACTTTCTCTTAGCGTCTTTCAATTAATATAATTGTACGCTTAATTAGCTTTCAAATAATATGTTGTTCGTATTGTAATGTAAGGCTTTTATGCGAGTTCTTACTTTGTGTAATATATTAGGTTTATAATGTGTCAAAAAATCAAATAAAAGTGAGATGCCGTAGCAGAGTTACAAGAATTAGTAAACTATGTTTTTTTTTTACTGAAAGCCTATTATAATTAATTATATTATAGAAAGATATTAATTATAATTTTTTGTGCGTATTATTTATTAGTTTTGTTATTGTTATATTCTTTAATTGTAATGAGGCGCTGATTTGAAATCTAATCAATAATTATATAATGGTTTTAACATTTACTAATCTGAAAATGAAGCTTTCACAAAACCTGAAGACTAAATGTTAATAAAAATATATTTTTCATTTTCGTATTTTAATATTTCGGGGTAAAATATTGAGAGTAAAAATATATGAAGCTTATAAAACCATACATAATGGACAATGTCCTTTTTTAAGTGCGACTAAAGTATAAAATGTATAACCCTTAATCTTAAATCTGAATTCAAAGTAAGAGACACAGTAATAAATATTACACCTTTATAAACTATACAAACGTTATTTAATTAGTGTCAAAAGACCGAGAAATGAAGAAGCTCTTTTGTACGAGAGTAGAATATTAAGTGACTGTCGACTTAATCGTTAAAAAGGGGTGGTAATAAAAAATATCTCTTTCCCTACACTCAGTACCTGGACAATATAAATTGTACTCAATAAGTTACAAATATCGTTATTACGTTTTATGCTTAGATTTTTATATGTTAAATCTAGATTTATATACACTTGTTTAATTATTTCTAAGGTACAGAAACGGAATTTCTATTAGTTCATATATGTGTGACTTAATCTTACAATATATAACTTCTTCATACATTGTTATTTAATTTTATTTTCCTTAAAATAAACAGTATAATGAAAAAGTTTACATTATACTAATAAGTAATATTAAATAAAATATTTATTAAAAAGCTGCAGCGAGCGATAAGATTATGTAAAATGTGTTGATATGTCCCCAGGGCAATAAACAGCCTAGATTTGAATTAAAATAAATGTCTATGATGTAATGTATTAAATTAAAGTTAAAACCTTTTTAAGTCTCACTATAAGTTTTCTTTATCGATATCGATATCGATGACGAATCTAGGTTTGTGTTGAAAAAAAAAATGTGACTACTTGAAGAGTGTACGGTAATGAATAAGGTTGCATTTTAAGTTACGATCTTGACATAATTTCTATATACTTAAAATTAGTTACCTTTGTTATTTTTGCTAAGCAAGGGCTACATTTTAATGTTTTGTTATTGAATCAGGTCGGAATCATTCGTTGTTTATGTAAAGGTTTTGCAGTGTTTTATAATTATCTAACAATTTTTTTTTACATTTTTTTTTTGGGATTAGAGCGCCTAAAGATCTTAAATGGCTAATCTTGGCAGAAAGAGCAAAACTTTAATTACCGATAACACTCTGTGAGGATATTGTGTAATTTTAGCTCAGGAGCTTAATCGACTTGGCTAGAGACCAAATTATTTTACTATCCGGTGGATAAAAGCTAGTTTATTCCCTAATAATCGGCCTTATGTATCCAGATCCATTATTTTCTGTACAAAATTATTTATATTTATTATTTATTTATTTCCTGTTGCTTTTTTACATTACTCTGCTCATACCATTTTCATAAGTTTTTTTAGTAAGTTTGAAATTATTTGGCTTAAGCCTGTTATTTCGTATTTAAAATTATGATTATGATGGTCCTCTAATTGTTTTATTATTAAATCTTAGGAAAAATAGTACATAGCATTTCTAATAAATGTAAAAATAATATATATTTTTATTAAAATACGGAATTCTTTTTCTAGAATGGCCAAGATTCTCGGGTTCCAGCGACAAGTGCCTAGCGTATTAAACTAATATCTCATACAGTACCTGTTTCTATTGTTCTTAGTTTTTGCCAAAATTACAAATTATAGAACTTATAATTTCGAGATAATTTTTTTTGACTTAGTCTCGAATAATATATTCTTCATAAAATATATATGATGAAATAGAATTACTTAAACAAACTCTATTTGATAAAAAATCTGTAATTATTGTTAATGATATATCAATTATGTGGTTTATCAATGTTTTATTACTTTATATTTATTTTTTTTATTGTTTTTTTTATTAAAAGCTTTTCAGACGCTCACTCCTAGAACAGTTAGTATTTGAAGGACCTATTTATTAATATTTTCTCAGTAAAAATGATGATAGAGCGACGTATAAATTACATTTTTTCCACAATATATTTGTATGTTAAAGATGACATACACATGCACGATGATTCCACATGTAGGAATCATCGTTCGTGCTAGGATCTGGGAAATGAATGACATGGTTACTCAGAATGAATATTTTTATTTGTTTATGTACAAAGATAGATAAGAAAAAAAACTGAATTAGATAAGAAATAAAACGTTTATTATGTTTAGATTAATGAATGTGGTATGATTGAAATTAAATTACTTAGTTAAGCCGAAACTATACAAAATTAAAAATTATTTACAACTATACTCTCAGCTTTATTAAAAGACGACAGAAGAAAGAAGTCGCTTTCATTACAACAGAAAGTGCATTTGCAAAATCCGTTTAACATGGAATTAGCATTTCAAAGAGAAAATTCATAAAATGTTGCTAACTTCAATATAATAAAGACTAATTAAGATCAATGTTACCTTTAATAATTGTGTATTAATATTTCGTTTGGTTTAAATAATTTAATCAATAGTGTAACAAAGAGATATCAAGAACTTCATCTTCAACAAAAAATACTCACTTTTCGGCATCTAAAGAAGCCTGATTTTTATTTGTAATTATATCTTAATCAATAGTCAAGACATAACAAACATTTTACTTTGAAAATAAAGAAACCGTCCTCAAGATACACTTTTTAAATTCTTTTATGAGTATATTTTTTCAAATTCTATTCTATAATCGCTATACTATGGAATAACTTAATCCTACGTAATATTTCAGTGACATAGTCCTTGAAGTTTTTGATTATTTATGAAAAATTACCAAATAATAGTAGGTAAGTTCGTTGGCGAACCGGTCTGATGTCGGGTTGGTGTTTGTTTTGTCGGGTGTCTAGTCGAGGAGGGTAGCGGGATCCGAAGCGACGGCTTTCTCCTGGCCTCCCGCAGATAGTTGGTGGCCCAATTAGTGGGATAGCCAACCACGAAAGGCTGCCCCGCCAGCTGTGAAAAATCCCAGGGTGGCTCCATCGTGCTGGTTGGCGACCAGACGAGGAGGCCCGATGGCGATCCCTGGGGGGGTTCGGGCGTCCCCGCAGTCTCCAGACTAGCCTCCCAGTGGCAAGACATCACCAATTTCGACGTCGGGTTTGATACGTACCGTCTCGTTCAACTGCCATTTCCCATCCCTATTCACTTTTATATATTTTTTTTTTTATGAAAAAGTTAAGAAAAAGGAACAAGGTTACACAGCGGTTGCACTCCTCCTCATATAAAGTGCACCTCACTAATATCAGGGGTTTGCACTCAAATCTTTTAGCTGTCCACCACCACCTGGAGACAGAGCAGCCGCACTTGCTCTTTTTGACGGAGACTCAGATACAATGTCCTTTGAGCGATGCATACTTGGATTATCCCGGTTACTCGTTAGAGCACAACTTTCGCTCACGGGCCGGAGTCAGTGTGTACGTGCGGAACGACCTCTGTGTTCAGCGTCTCCGTCACCTTGAAGACCCCACTCTTTCTTCCCTATGGGTTTTAGTGGACACAGGATACGAAAAAATCCTGTATTCCTGTGTCTACCGTTCGCACAGCGGTGACCAGGAGACAACTCGTTTATTTGAGTATCTCAGTGAGGCTGCAGATATGGCTCTGTATCAGTACCCTTCGGCGCAGCTCGTCTTTCTGGGGGACTTTAATGCCTGTCATCAGGACTGGCTGTTCCCGTACCAGAAAACCGACCATGCTGGAAGAGAAGCGCAGAACTTTGCGTTGTCCTTGGACCTCTTTCAGCTGGCGAGGCAAGCGACAAGGGTACCAGATGTGGTAGGCCATACAGCCAATTGCCTGGACCTTCTGCTGACAACTGATCCGGACAGGTATCGTGTAGAGGTCACGTCCCCCTTGGGAACCTCCGATCACTGTCTGGTGAAATCTGTATTTACATATTCCCCACCAGCTCTGGAACCACATGGTGTTAGGCGAGTATGGAAATACAAGTCAGCAGATTGGGATGAGATGCGGCACTTCTTTGCATCTTATCCTTGGCGGCAGGTCTGCTTCTCTTCTTTGGATCCGTCGAGTTGCGCGGATGCTATAACCGATGTGGTGCATCAGGCAATGGAGTATTTTATTCCTTTTGCTGAAGTTCCCGTCGGTGGCAAAGCTCGCCCATGGTTTAATGCCGAATGTGGTCATGCTCAAGACCGAAAACATTCGGCATACCTCAAATCAAATCAAATCAAATCAAAATCAGTTTATTGCATTTAAGTGAAAAACACATTTATGCCAAGTCATATTTAAAATCTACTGCCGCTTCTTAAGGTGCTTTGGGTCGCAGAGAAGAAACGACAAGAAACTCTCGCCAGCACATCTTTTTAACATAACTTAACTAGTTATTTATTTTAAAAATAAGCGATGTGTCGTCAGCAAACAGAACTATGTCTGATAGTGTATCCACCATTTTTGGCAAATCGTTTATATAGACGAGAAAAAAAAAAGGGCCTAGTATTGAGCCTTGTGGTACTCCCATCCTTGCAACCGATCCTGAAGATTTTTTATCGTTTATTTGAACTTTTTGAATTCTATTTTGCAGGTATGATTCTAGAAAATTCAGTGCTACATCATTTATGCCATAATGTTTTAATTTGAGAAGTACTGTTTTATGACATACACAATCAAATGCTTTGGAAAGATCGCAGAATACTCCTATTGCATCATTACAGTCATCCCAGGCTTTTTAAACATGCTGTAGTAGTTTAGCTCCTGCATCTGTGGTTGAACGTCCTTTTGTGAACCCAAATTGGTGTTCATTGAGTAAACCTTTAATTTTAAAGTGACAAAGCATTTGACAAAGCATAATCTTTTCAAAAATTTTACTAAATACAGGAAGGATTGCTACAGGTCTATAATTGCCAAGATCCTCTTTACTACCTGTTTTATATATAGGTATAATTTTACTGCATTTTAAAAGGTCAGGTAAGGTCCCTTGTTCGATACTAATATTAAATATGTATGCTAAATGTGTTGCAACAGTATTAATAATTAGGCTAATAAACTTTATTGACATACCCCAAAGATCCTCTGATTTTTTTATGTTAAGGGATTTAAATGTTTTAACAATATCGCTAACGTTTACATGCTCAAATTTAAAATTAGTGTCACATTTCGCAACATTTGCTTTTAAAAGATTTTCTGCTAGAACTCGAGGATAATACCTCGTATGCTACACACATTCTAGGCGAGGCCATCGAGAAGAACGGAGAAGCGGTCGCCGTCTCTCTGGACGTCTCGAGGGCATTTGACAGGGTCTGGCATGCGAGCCTTATAAGCAAGCTTTCAGCGTACGGTATATCTCCTGGTCTGATCGGCTGGGTAACGGACTTTCTGAGCCAGAGATCTCTCCGAGTAGTTGTCGATGGGTGTTCCTCGGAATCCTTGACAATAAATGCAGGAGTGCCTCAGGGGTCCGTTCTTTCTGCAACTCTTTTTCTGCTGCACATTAACGATCTGTTGAAGCCCGGTATCTATGGGTACGCAGACGACAGCACAGTTGTAGAAAGATATCTGCCGAGTACTCGGGCTAGTCGAGATCAAGTACAGTCTGAAAGAGAAGCCATGGTGCAGCGTTTGAATGACAAACTTCAGGCAGTCTCCGCATGGAGCAATGCCAATCTTGTCAAATTCAACGCCACCAAAACGCAGACGTGTCTGTTCACCGCCAAAAGGAGCCCTTTCACCTTAGCTCCTACTTTCCATAATGTATCCTTGGAATATAGTGACCGGCTTCAGTTGTTAGGCTTAGAGATTTCCTCGAACCTCAACTTTGGTCGGTTCATTGAGTCCAGAGCAAGAGCAGCAGCAGCAAAGCTTGCCGTTCTTGCGAAGGTTCGGCAGTACTTTACACCGGGACAGCTTCTTGTTTTATACAAAGCACAGATCCGGTCGTGTGTAGAGTACTGTGGCCACATATTTGCTGGTGCCGCAAAGTCTCATCTTGCGGTTCTGGACTCAATTGAGAGGCGAGCAAAGAGGCTTATTGGCGACCCTAAATTGGTTGACGTCAAACTCCACAGCCTTGAACACAGGCGTAGAATTGCTAGCCTCTCAGTATTCTATAGGATACATTTTGGTGAGTGTGCGCAGGAATTGCACGACCTAATTCCCCCATCCCCGTTCCTTTGCCGGACGTCCCGACGCACGGCGAGTATCCATCCCTATGTTGTGGACACTCCACCTGTCCGAACGAAGCGCTATGCTTCATCTTTTTAGTGCGTACAGCGAAGGACTGGAACAATCTGCCTGCGTCGGTATTTCCGGCAAAATATAATGTGGGTGTCTTCAAGAGGACAGTGAATAGGCTGCTGGGTTAATGCGCTTTACCACCTAAGACTACATTTCACTTACCATCAGGTGGAATGTAGTCAAGCATTAACCTAGTTTTGTATAAAAAAAAAAGGTAAGTGCTTTGTAATTCGTCTGGACAAATCGCTTCGGGAGACACTTACACGATTGACGAGAGCCGGATATTCTAAGTGCTGTATAATCCTTCGCTCATTTCGCTTGCTCGGGATATATTTACGACAGGCCACTGACGTACTGCAATACATTATATCATATTATGTCATTCATTATACTTTATTTCAAGGTAAACAATTATATTTAAAATAGATTTCTGTATAAGATTGAAGCTAGGTGTGTGTGTGTGTGTTACACATAACATAGTATTTTTTTGAGTTTTAAATGTTTGTAACATTTAGATAAGGGCATTTATCTAAATGTTACAAATCGTGAATTATAATTCACAATATATTGACTTTAACTGCCCTATTGGTCCACTGGTTAGCGCAGACTGCTCAAGTAAAACGGCGCAATGTGGCTGGGGTCGATTCCCGACAGGGGCAGGAAAGTATGTAATGAGCATAGATGTCTGTATCTATATCCGGGTTTGGTCGTTTATTAATATTTAATAAATAAAAATATATTTATTCTCAGTATTTATAATGTGTATTTCTATATTTTTGTATCGTTGTCTAACACCCTTAACACAAGCTTATAGCTATATAATATAGCTATAAGCTTAATAATTTGCTTACTTGGGGTTAGTTCAATGTGTGTTATTTATCCTGTATTATTATTATTATTGAAATAAATAAATGAACACATAAACCGATACAAAAACCATAAACCCTAGTTAAATTAAATTCGATGTCCCACACACAATTCTATTAAAGCATAATAGATTATTTCAAGAAGCTTGTACATAATTTTTCATTTTTCCGATAGACGACAAGCTACAACGCTATGACATTCATCCATTTTGTGCAAATCAATATGCTTCTATGCTCAAAAACAACTTGCTACTATTTATTACTAATATGAATAGGACAAAACTACCATGGCTGTCTATTGAAGATGAAGAATTCTACGGACTTTTTGTCTATAATTCTTAATTGAAATAAGTGTTTAAGTATATCAACCACTTTCACGAAACTTTTCCTTTTATAAGACACGGGTTGCCTGGAAGAGATCAACTTAAGTATACAATCAAAATTGACTTATTCTTGTACTCGAAACATTTGAGGCGCGCGATACTTGTGGAGCTAACTGTTCCTTAGGAAACAAACATCCCAAGGGACCACACATTCAAGCTCAATAAGTATTACGAACTGACCAACGAACTGATCAGGAATAAATTTATAGTTAGTTTGTACGCGGTAGAAGTGGAAGCGAGAGGTATAACAGCAAAATCTCTCTATAGCCTACTTAAAGACCTTGGCCTTTCTAGAACAAGCATCGGTTCATTTCTAGAACGTATTAAAAAGGCGGCATTAGTAGGTTCTTTCCAAATTTGGTTAGGTAGGGAGAGGAGTGTGGAGGATGAAGGTGAGCGTTTTTGCGCATAATAAAGGGACCCCTTAAACCTACTCCTGGGTCGCAAGTTCCAGGAATCCATGGAATGCTAAGAAGCTTCGTCTTCTTTGTATATATTTTTTTTCTTTACCGTTTTTTTTTGGTGAGTATAATAAATAATTTTACTACTACTACTATTATGTTTAATTCTTCCGACCCGTTTATTTAATTTACAATTTCTCGTTTTATCAGATGTGGACAACATATAAATTCGTTTTTCCGGCACTTTATTGCTCCATACAGCCCTTTATCGTACTGTTTTCTTGTTTACTCATTTACTTAAAATTCTGTCAGATTGTGGGACAAATTCCCGGAACATCTAAAAAAAATTCCAACTTGTAAGATTTTCAAACGACAAGTTAAGAAATGTATCTCAAATAATAAAGTATTTAGTTGTATACTTTATAATTTATACATATAATAAATATTCTAATACATATCATATATACTATATAGTGTTATATTAATGTGTACTATATAGTGTTATATTAAAACCTATCTTTACGCACAATTATTTGTATCTTTGCTTTTATATGTAGTTAAATTTGACTTTAAATTTTTTTTGCACTCCTAGCAATGTCCCCTCCAGTGCAACCTAAGGTTGGCTGGAATATTAAAGTATTTGTGCGTTAAGAAAATATTAAATAAATAATACTACATCAATAATAACATAATCAATTTTATCTAAAAGTTCATTTCGTCCACATTGATGACAATTTAGAAAATCATGTTATCAATACAAATCAATACGAATCATACAAATATCTACATAATATATGTAGCACTATAATTGGATCCACTTAGATCGGAAATAAACATGTAGGTACTATAAAACACATGGACAAGACTTCTATGTTTTCATTAATGTTATAAAAACAAAAGCTATTCAAATGCTTATGTCTACATCCAGATGTTACCCTACAAGGAAGGCAGTGTGTCACGGAATGTAACCTCAAGTCGCTTTATTAAATTGTCCTTCCTACATCTTTATTGTGGTTTATTCATACATGTTTATGCTCATTTTGACGTGTTTGTTTTATTAGCAAAAAAACACTTAATTTATTCTTACCTTAATTAAGGATAATCATATTTCACGTACTCAATAGAATTTCACGTTAAACGAAATAAATAATTATATAATGGTTGTCATATTTATTTATAATAATTTAAATGGCAAATAGATTGGAATTTACATGTTTTAGTTTTAGCGCCTCCTACGCAATTAATTATGGAATGTTATTTAGTATTTACTATTAAATGTTTTAAGAATTAGAAGAATAGGATATTTTAACATAATGTTTAATCTTTTATTAATTATTGGATCTTATTATAAGATATAAATAATAGCATCTGTAAATTGGTTATGAAATTGTAAATTACCTATTATAATAATATAATTGTAAAGTGCAAGTACTGTGTATTACTGAAACAAGTCTTAACAATAAATAAGCAAATCTACTGCATAATAACAAACATTGTTCATGTTGAGCATCACATATTACATCTTCGATTTTTTATTCAAACAATAGCGTTAGCAATTTTTGTATATTTTTGGAAACAAAAATTTTAATATCAATACTAATAATGCTGTTATATTTTACAATATTAATGAAGTATATTTATGAAATAATTGATGTATGAACTCTATATAAATATAATCTAATAAATAATAGTGATTGATATAGTAGGTAGAATTAGATGTGGTTTATAAGTAGTTCATAGATAAAAGTAGTTGAGTAATGTTCAGACCAACAGTTTAAAACTTCTGTTCTGCCAGTTCCGTATAAATACTATATTGTACTAAACAAGTTTATACGAGTTAGTAACTACAACACTACACACCTCGCGGTATCATTGAAACTTAATTATTATAGTTAAGTTCACAAATAAACACTAAATTTTCTTTCTATTTCAGAAAAATGTAATTTAATAGAACAGGACATAATATGATAATTGTTGTATTTTAACAACAATCTCCTCATTATATTTCATATGAATTTGAGTTAATTTGTTACATAGTTTAGTACATAAGCCTTTCTGTAAACACTCTCCATCTTACAATAAAAGCTAAAAGGGTTCCAAACGTTGTCTGGTCTGAGAAACAACAAACTTAGCTGAGTATTACTTTATTGTAATCACTATTTCCTAAATATTTTGATTGAATTGCACCAACTAGAAGTACCATCGTAAAAAATCGGTGTTAACACCTAAAGATTAGTATAATTAAATTAAATATACTTTAATTTTTATAGAACTTTGGAGGGTTTATTGGACAGACGTACACAAGAAGCCCTGAAGGAGTTACCCCTTTTATGGAGTCTTATGAACGGCATAGTAAGTTTATATTGGTTTCTGGTGTTAAATTATTTTTTCATGAATATTTTATAGAATCATTTATGTAAAATTATATTAATTTCTTTTAATTTATTACTTAACGATTTTTTGGCCTTTATATGGCGGTTATAGATTTATGCAACAGACCTCTTCTGTAGTATAAATATACTATTTATATCCAAAAAATAAAAAAGATAGTTTACTGTTTGCTGTTCGTTTTTCTTGTTTATGTGTAAATGTTGTCCGAAGGCTAAAACAAAATAACGATTTTATGTAGCAAAAGTGACGTTATAGGAGTGGAAAATTTATAGTTTTTATGTTTTTTCTACCAAACTCTATTGTTTTACTAACTAATATTGAATGTTATTGAAAATATGTAAGGAATATCTTTAGTTTTAATATATAGCTTACCCTTATATTATTTAAACTAATAATAATTTCGTTAGATATATATCCTAAAGAGATACTAGCCAGTGTTTGTGTTTTATTTTTTTTTAATGTTGATTTTGTTTAAGTAGAGTATCACTTATTTGAGGCTGATATATTGCTCCGCGCCACAACGAAGTTCCTTTGTGTCATTACCATAATTCAGTTCACAGCAGTTACCAAGAGTTCATGTCTGGATAATATTCAGGAGATTCTATTTCAAAAGGATTTAGACATTTACGTTGAAGTGTAGGATGTTGTTGTGTTATTTATGTTCAACTTGAAAAGCATTTACTATGTGTTGTATATGTTGTTACTTACTTATTGGTTGTTGACTTACTGAAATATAAGATTTCTTATAAAACTACTCAAATCTAGAATTTACAACTATAATATTTAGTATAACAACGGCATATTTGATTATGTTTTTATATATGTTTGTTACATAGGAATTAGTTTGAAGTTTGTTTCTTTGTAGCGCTCCACAACATCTTACCGCTCATTAGAATCGACGTCAAGTTTACAAAAACTTCCGGAAGCCAATCACCAACACTGATGAGGTGACGAAATTATAATAATCTTCAATAATTCGTATCGCGTCTTAGGATTGAGTTTGAAACTATGTACTTAGAATTCAAATTTATTTGAAATATTTTTTTTATATCTCTGCTTTAATTTTTAACCGGCTTCTTCAAAAAAGAAGAGGTTTTCAATTCGGCCAGTATATATATTTTTTTTATCTATGTACACCGATTTCTTCGATGTTTCTGAACCGATTTACGTAATTCTTTTTTGTTTGATGCGGATTAGTTTCGCCATGGATGGATGGGTTTGGTGCGGAAGTTTGTAAGCTTTTGGATCTCAGCAAGTCTAGAGTTATGCTGATCAAGAGTTTCTTGACGTAATCGTGATTTCATATATGCCTTCACGGCCAACGAACGTTTTTCACGATCTTTAATAGTCTCACAAGAACGTGAAATTGTTTTGCGAAAAGAATTTTTACGGAGACGATTACTTTTATCCGTTCCCGTTTCTTGAGATCTGTATTTTTTAAGGCGCGCAGCACCTTTTGTAGGTCTACCCATGGCTAATTGACAATGTAGCAATAAACTTAAAAGTATTAAATAAAAATGACTACATAAAAATAAACCGACTTTAAAACTAAAAAGTAAAAAATAATGAAGATTTAATATATTTTATACTCTACCTATTATTTATATGGCTTATTTACTAATAGGTTTGAAGTTGGTGTCAAGCGTTAAACAAATAATTATATTTAACCACTTAAAGAAATACGAGCCAATTAATACAATGAAATTCCTACTTCAAAAATGAAGATATATAAATAAAGCTGTAAAAGAACAATTAAATCTTAATATGATTACTAGCTGGAATCGATACGAGGAAAAACAAAAAATAGATAATTTCGAAAATGTATTCAACCGAATTCCTATACTAAATGGCTTGGCATGGCAAATTTATATGTAATGCTTTCTGAAAAACTTATTTTCTTAATGTAAATGAAAATACGTTATACCTTCTTGTATTTTAGTTATTTCTACTTTTGAATTACTAAGGGTACAAAACTTTCCAATAGGCTTTTGTATATTGGTTTAGTACTTTACACTTTCAGTTAACGATAAAACTTCTGGAGTGCTGAGAATTAATTATTTACTAAAATTACTATCACTAATGAAACGAGTCTATTGTAACATTTGGTTCCAATACTGAAAATATTTATTAGCGATGTTTGCATCGCTCTTAAATATTTTCAATATTTTCAAATAGAAAACCATGAAAACTTGCTAAGTAGAATTAAATAAATGTGTTGTTTACTATCATGAATTAAATAATTGTTATTTTTTTGAAAGTTTTACATATACACTGTTACAATCAAATTTCTAAATGTTATACGTTTTCATGAAAACGAACGTTTAGATTTTTTTATATTATGTAGAGGAAGCAAAACTGAATGAAGTTCCCTAATCATCCTCCTACCCTGTTCCCATTATTTGGGGTCGGCGCAGTATGTATTTTTCTTCCATTCATCTCTATCAGCCGTCAACTCCTCACCCACGCCTTTCAAACACATGTCATTTATCACACAATCCATCCATCTCTTTTTGGGCCGTCCTCTACCTTTGTATCCTTCCACACGCAGATCTAATACTCTTTTCACAACCTGTCTTTCGTCCCTCCGCATTACATGTCCATACCATGCTAATCGTCTTCCTCTCATCTTATCGGTCACTGGTGCTACTTTCATGCTTCCTCTTATATACTCATTTCGTATCTTGTCCATTCTCTTAACTCCACACATCCATCGCAACATCCGCATTTCATTTGCATGCAATCTCCTTTCGTCCTTTTTCTTAACAGGCCAGCATTCCGATCCATACATGACGACAGGTCTGATGATTGTTTTGTATATTTTCCCCTTCAATTTGATGGGCATTCGGGGATCACAAGTTATGCCTGTGACCTGTCGCCATTTCATCCATCCTGAGCTGATCCTGTGTTCCACAGCGCGGTCTATATCTCCATCACCCTGCAAGAGTGAACCGAGGTACTTAAAATCCGAGCAAGTAGGCAGTGCTACGCCATCTAGCATGATAGCAACAGGACCGGATAATCCGCCAAAGTCACAGAACAAATACTCTGTTTTTGTTCTGCTGATCCTTAGGCCAACATTCTCCAGTTTCTGTTGCCATAACGCTAGTCTACTCTGTACCTCGAGTCCATCTTCACCAACGAGAACGATGTCGTCGGCGAATAGCATGCACCAGGGTGCCTCTTCCTGGATGTCTGACGTCAAGGCGTCCATAATCAACAGGAAAAGGTAAGGGCTTAGAGCTGACCCTTGGTGCAAGCCTACAGCCACACCGAATTCATCGGTGTGTACATGATGAAATGTACATAGCACGAATCAGCTCCACATACTTACCTGGCACTCTTTTCTCTTTCAAGGTCCACCACAAAACCTCTCGGGGTACACGGTCGTATGCCTTTTCTAGGTCTATGAACACCATATGCAAGTTTTTGTGAACCCGTCTGTATTTTTCGCATAATTGGCGAAGAGCGAAAATGGCATCCATAGTCCCTCGGCCCGGCATGAACCCGAATTGGTTTTGGGTAATTTCACTCTCTTCTCTTATTCTTTTCTCAAGTATTTTTTCCCACACTTTCATCGTATGTGACATAAGCTTTATGCCTCGGTAGTTATTGCAATCCTGAACATCACCCTTGTTTTTAAAGATGGGCACTAGCGTACTACCGCACCATTCATCCGGTATCGTGTTCTCGTGCAGCAACTTACCAAAGAATAAAGTCAGCCACCTGCTTCCATCCGCATCACACAATTTCCACACTTCGACTGGTATTTCATCTGGTCCCACCGCTCTTCCATTCTTCATACTCTTTACGGCCATTTTCACTTCTTCCTCACAAATTTCCCTTACCAGACCTATGTTTAACGGCGGATCTTCTAATACTCTGTCCCAATCATTTTCTTCATTCATCAGCCTTTCGAAGTATCCCTTCCAGCATTCTTTTATCTCCTCACCATTCATCAATACCCTTCCACTATCGTCTTTTATGCACTTAATATGTGAAATATCTCTCGCATTCTTCTGTCGTGCTTTAGCTAATTTAAAGAGTCGTTTTTGGCCTTCAGGGCACTCTAGCGACTTGTAAATGTCGTCTTGGTTCGCAGCCTTTGAGGTCGCAACAACTCTTCTAGCTATTTTCTTGCATTCTTTATACTTCTTTTTCTTATCTTCTTTTAATCTTTCGTCTCCTACTTCCACACTCTGCCACTCTTTGAATGCTTTCTTCTTCTCTTTCAATGCTTCTTGGACGTCATCGTTCCACCACCATGTATCCTTATCTATGGTTCCCTTACCCTTAGACTGTCCTAGAACTTCTTTCGCTACTCTTCGGATACACTTTGCCATTTCATTCCAACACTCATTTACACTTTTTTCTTTCATATCCTTCATTTCCACCATATTGTTAACTACTTGCTTCCTAAACTCGCATGCATACTGATCTTTTCCTAGCAAATGCCACTTTATTTTTGGTGGGGGGCGGCTTTGTTGTTTACTGGCAAGGACTCGGACTAGTATGTACATTAGCAATAGCCGGTGTTGTGAAACTAGTGCTTCACCTGGCAATATTTTACAGTCCTTGACGCAGTTGATTCTATTCCTTTTTACCAGAAAATAATCAATCTGCGTCTTGTTCAGGCCGCTTTTGTACGTAACGAGGTGTTCTTCTCGTTTCTGGAACCATGTATTTGTTATTGCCAGGTCGAATGCAGTAGCCGCTTGTAGGAGGGCCTCTCCTTCATTGTTACGTGTTCCATACCCCCAGCCTCCGTGTACTCTTTCATCCCCTCCATTCATTCTTCCTACATGGCCATTAAAGTCACCACCAATATATATCTCTTCGCTGTTTGGTATACTTATTACTAGGGCATCAAAGTCCTCCCAAAACTTCTCTTTCATACTTTCTTCACAGCCTGCTTGAGGGGCATACACACTTACAATATTCATAACCACATTCTCTAGCATCAGTCTGACAACGATCATTCTATCATTTTTCCTTTCAACCTCTGTAACTCTTTCTTTCATCTCTCTATCCAATACAATCCCTACCCCATTTCGCTTCCCATCGCTTCCACAATAATAGAACTTATATCCTTCTCCAATCTCTCTCGCCCTAGCACCTTTCCATTTCGTTTCCTGCAAGCACGCTACATTTATTCTTCGTCTTTTCAAAACATCCGCTAACTCTCTTCCTCTTCCATTCATCGTACCTACGTTCCAACTGGCAAACCTCAACTTAACATTCTTCACACTTCGGGCTCGCTTCTTACGTCGTACCCGCTCCGAGTGGTACGACAACCCTTGTCCATTTCTCACAGGGGCCGGGTGCTGCTCCTGCGCGTCGCCTAGGGGGACGCCCTAACCCTATCGCGCATCATATTAACTTTTGACATACTGCATGTGTTTTGGCTTTTTCTTTTACAGTCGGCCGCCTGCCTGACACCAACCCTCCTTGGGAATGAATTCGTTATTTGAATAGAAAGGAAAAGGGGTGAGGACGTAGGGCAGGGAGGGTAGAGTTTAGATAGGGATAATAGGTTTAAGGGATACTACTTACTTGGAAGATTAAGTATAAGTCAGTAGTAGCTCGGGGGACCGGGGTCGCATACCCGTATATCATAGCATGGTCACCGAAGTAGTAGATCAGTATGATATCCCCTGATAGAATGAAGTTCCCTAATGACTATCCTATTTTTATGTGTTTGAATATCCAAAAAATACATATACTATGTAGGAAAAACAACAATGTGGCACACTTACAAAAAGGGACGAGGAGCCGGTATAATTAGATATATTAGATTTAACGTGAAATATATATAATATAAATAATAAGGTTTTTTTATTTATTTATGTATACAATATAAATAAACATTTTGTATTTTGTATTTTGTATAAGCAAGAAAAAAAAACAAGTTTTAACAAAATTTGTTGAGAAATGCGATCTCTAAGTATACCCATATAGCAAAATGGAATACTTATTTTTTAAATGACTTACATATTTAGCAAATTGTCATTTAGTCTTAAGATATTACTTTCTTGGCACTTAGCCTTATATCAATGTAAAAATTTAAAGTAATTGGGACTATTTACTAAATGCCTTATAGAACATTTGGCTCGTTGGCGCCTCGCAGCGTAGCAGACATGAATATTTTTAACTACAACATGGATTTTGTCTGGAGTCTACGGTGTATTAGTGTGTGTTTTTAAAACGATAAGCACTGATAGATAATATTTACTACTATAAATAATGTAAGGGATTACAATGTTGTATCATTTTGTGTACTATTTCTGTTTGTAATTTATATTTATGGGAATTCCAAGATATGGAAGAGTTGATTCGTAAGTCCAGAGAAAAATAATTCGTAAGTTTTGGACAGCATTAGAATAATTGATCAGAGTATCGTGAAGTACTAAAGAAGCAAGAGAAGGTTAGGAACTGATGTCACGAACATAAAATTAACGCCTGAGTTTTTACCATATTCAGTTAATAATGCGTTACATTTTAGATACTACATAACTGAGGATAACGAGAAAAAACTACATGTACTTTGGACAAATATGAGCTTTAGATTTAAATATATAAAGTAGATATTGAAACGTTTTTGTCGACGTATGACGACTTATATACAATGTTTTACACATAACATACACAACCTCACTTTAATCCGAACAGCTAATTAACTTGGGACTAGTTTACTTCTATAATATTTAACACTACCTCACGGTTTTGTACTTAATTACATATTTAACGTGCAAATGAAAATGTTATTGTATGGAAAAGGAAGAAATCTATAAGGAAAATTAAATGTTTGTTTTTAACGTATATAACGAATATGTTTTAAAAGACACAAAATTTATCAATTCTTTACACTAGAAAATCATACTAAGTATTAGTAGGCGCTTTTCCCTAATTCTACTCCTAAATGTTTTGTGAGTAAATACAACTGGTAAATAAAAAAAAATAACGAACCTGGAATAGGTATTGTTAAAAACCAAACAACGAAATGAATTTGTTTGAATTATTTTGACGCGAATGTGACTCCAGGGTAATCAGCGTTGATTAAAATTTGCGTGAATGTCTGCTACTTCAAACTTAATGTCATATAATTTTCTAATATCTCCCATTTTTTAAAAAAAAGCAAGTTTTATATCCCGTACCTACTCTACAAATAACTGTATAATAAAAAAGAAATAGGAGCTCTGTGAGGATTTATTGTCTTTTTACATTCCGCAGTTTCAAAGATTCTTTTCTATATATTGTTTTTGTAATAGTGCGAAATTATGTATTTATTGTATATTTATCTTGTTAAAATAAAAAATAATACTCGTTAGTAAACTAGTCCAATATAAACACTAGACGTATGTTGTAATCTCTATGACGAACAGACGCATCGTTCTTGACGTGTCAACTGTTAAAAAAAAATATAACTTTTTATATGATATTTTTTTTTAAATACCTTTATATGTTTTTTACAAAGATTATTAAAACTAAACGAGAACGATCTTTTAAGCGATCTTTTTTTAAAACAATATTTTTTTATTCAGGTTGAATATATAAACAATATCTTATTTTAAATTATTTAATTCAAAAATTTCATAAAAACAGGGATCCAGCTATAATTTGCTAAAAGCCCTTCAACACTATACTTCGTAACAAGCGATGGTCAGACGACCCTAGAAAACGATCGACGGTACCTGGTTGTTCCCTGAATGTGGAGTTAGCGTAAGTTTCACGAAAAAAATAAAGGCTACCTACATCCAGAAATCAGTTTTTAGATCTTTTTGTTAAACTTTTTTATCAATTAATTGAGACTTTTAAAATTTATGTTGAACCTTGACATGTCATTTTAATTCAAAATATAAATCAATACATATGAACCCAAACAATCATCTAATACATAAATATATACAAATGCACAACATGTGTATGTAAATTTAAACATAAATCTTTCCGTACAGAAAACATCTGAGTTTTATTTGATTTCGTTTTAGTAAATGACATTTAAACATTTAGTCAATCTATTGTAGCTTATCGGTCAATAAAGTAAATAAAAAAAAATACATTAATTAGATTTAAGATATGTAGCTGCATAATCTACACTGTTTAATCTTCCATAAAGTATTTTAATATCTACTTTGCTTAAGATTTAATAGCTTCAAGTATGGATACAGGAAAGCCACATATGCGGAATATTTTAAGAATATTGCCATACCTTTTGCTAACTGAAATTTGTTTTATAAGGATTAAGAAATATAAATAAGTTATATAAATCTTTTTTTCGTTTTGCGTTTGATCTTTAGCTTTTAATATAAAATTGAAATCAAATGTCTTTAAGCAATATATGTGATTTAGAGAATTAAAATATAAAACTATAATTCTGATAATTGCACAGCGTAAAAGGAATCCATCAAATGCATCTAACATTTTCTATTTATAAATGTGTTTGTTTTGTTTGTTTGTCCTTTGACATCTCAACTGAACAACGAATAGTTTGAAAGAACGGGTTTTCCAAAGTGATTGGTTTTGAATATTCCATTGTAAATAGCAGAGTACAAACGTAAACTCTTTCATATTCAAAAATAACGAAGCAAGCCTTTCACTAATACAAGATAATACAGGAAAAACGTTATTTTTATATAACCGTCTTTTTAAAATTTATTTTTTAATTAGTGTTGCACATAAGATAATTTAATTAATTGCTTGTATCAGCTTTCATGAACGTACTCCACCTATAAAACATAATATAGATGAAATTATAAATGCCTTAGAAATTATAATAAATGCAGAGAGATTTGAGTTACAAGATAAAATTAAAAATATGATCTTTTAATTAAAGACCTTCAATATGTTTGTTAGAATGTTTTCAATATTTATATTTATAATCTTTACAATATTTACAGCAATTAAAAAAAACAATAATTATTTGACTTCTATAAATCTTGCGAACATTATTTAATTAGTTTCAAAGGACCGATTAATTAAGAAGCTCTTTTGTACGAGATTAGAATTTAGAATATTAAGTAATTGTCGACATAATTTTCAAAAAGATTAAAAAGAGTGTCTAGATTGCATACACTCCGTATACAATATACATGGGATAGTATAATATGTACAAAAAGTTTCCCAAATCTTTCTTAAAATATAAGTATATATAATATATATAGCTGCTTATATTTTTATATATAAGTATACATTTTATATTTATTATTTTTAAGAGAAAATCTCTACAGATGTATAGTCATTTTATTCATTTAATTGATATTTAAACTTATATAAATATAGAATGAAAAATAAACCGATACGGGTAGGGATTCGAATCCGCGACTACTGTGAGACCGTCCCGTCGCTCTACCAACTGGGCTACCGTATCGCTCGCGCCCGTATCGCGTTTTCAAACATTAATTAATATTCTTAAAATAAAATGTGTTTTGTGAGGTACGACATTACTATATCCCTAATAGAGCATTTGTAACCGCCACTTCTTTCTTGAAATAAATATTTTTTTTTTCAAAGTTGGTATGTTGATATATTCGAAATCATATTAATTATTTTATTTAAATAAGTAAAAGATACCGTGTATAGCGATACAAACAAATTGAATATTCAAACATGCAAATAGACAAACCGTTTTGCTACGCATATATATCATGAAAATAAAGGTAGATTAATTAGAAAATTTTGACCAAAGGCTAAATAAATAAATTAGTTCTTGGAGAACGATCAAGTGTATTACTCTGATTTCGTATTGTTACATTATTAAACATAACTATAAAACAGCGTAGGTTGCGTCTCTACTTATGATATAATGAACAGCTGAAATGTATGAAAAGGAAAAATAGTGGATATTAAAATTGCGATCATTAAATATAACATTTTAATTTTCAAATATCACACATGTTTCTGTTCCACACTACTCTATTATTCCTATAAGCATGATTGAGGGTCCGCTCTCTGGAAGACGTGTGGCGCAGTGACTTCAAATGCTTGTATTGTATGATCATTATTATAAGCAGTTTTCTCTTTAAATAAACTGTACTTGTTTTATTTTTAAATAATTTTTACATCAATAAAAATAAATATATATTGCAGTAAAAGTATTAATTAAACAGTACATTTCTTAAAATACTGTTTGCTGTTTAGTTTTTAATGTCATTCAAGAGAAGCCAACCTAAAATAATGAATGCACAAATAATTATTATGGATATTTAAAACTAAGTAATTATTGAAATTGTAAATATACTTCTTAATTAGCGCCTACAATGAAGGAACATGGGTAATGTTAATCTATCTGGTCATAATTCAGAAAATATACATTAATTGACGTTTTACTTGTAATGAATGTTTACTCAGAATTAGTAGTTTACAATAAATATAAAGATGATCTGCTGATTTGTTACGTATTTGAAAAAAAAATTGAAAAGGAACAAAAAAAAGAAAACAAGTTTTTAGTTACAAACCTTATGACCCCGATAAACGCTAATAATTATTCCAAGAAAGTAGGACTATACTTCCTGAAATATTGCATCATATAATTAGTTTGTTGGAAAATATTTCTTTTTGAACTTCATCAAAGTGTCATAATTTATTTGATGAACTTTTTTCACAACTTGACTAACCTTTGATCTTTTGAAAACTTTTACCTTCTCTGCATAATTCTTTAGCTTGTAATAAACCAGGTTAATGGCTTTAGCTTACCAGCTTCAAAGGCAATCTTTATTATGTCAATGAAGTTAAAATATATCTTTGTGTATTTTATTTTCTGCTTAACTAAAGACATTTTTTGAACTAGAAATACACAATAATGTAATTAAGTAACTGTGTCAATTATTGTGAAAGACATACATTTTAAAAAATTGTATAAATAATTATTTTCTTATTTTCAGACAGGTGCAAAATATCAATTGATGAACTTAAAGAAATTGAGACTTGAGGAAGAAGTTTCCTATAACCATTCCAGGTTGAAGGAAACTGAAAAGAGAAGAAAATAGTATGGGGCTTTGCGTCTCTTGTGCAACGTAAGAAATGTAGTGGTAGTTATTGGTAATTGATATTATAATTATTGGTTTGGGGAGGGGTATTGCGGTAATAAATGTTAATGCTGATTATGTTTCTATTTTTTTATCATTTACTTATTAGCAACTAATATAAACTATGAAAGTACTACGACAGGAATAATGGAACATTGTCTTTTTGTGGAGCACATAAATACATTACAGTAGATATACAAACTTTCGTCATGACGTCATAAATTTTAAATGCAGAAATAATATATTTTATATATATTGATCATTTCTATGAGAAGAGAGATAAATAATAATCTATGCAAATTTCATAAGTAAGCAAAAAAATCATTCGGCAAATAGAATTCATAGCAGTAAAAATAAGTTTTAGAAGTACAATATAGTCGTTTTTTTATGGTTAATTCAATGACTCTGTGAAATTACTAAACAAAAAGAATAACTGATTTAATAAAATAAAGTGGTAAAAAGTCACAGTAAATAAATGTTCTGGCTGTAAATATATTTTAAAAAGTCATAAAAGCTTTTGGGTTACCTTAAAGGAAAATTTTATTAAAATAAAAATTTAAAGATAAAAAAAAATATTAAAATCAAATTTAAAGGTCTGTAAAGTTATTCTCATACTTTCATAATTTATTTTCATACTTATTTAAAGTAACTATTTTAAATTGTATATAAATATAGAATGAAAAATAACCCGATACGGGCAGGGACTTGAACCCGTGACCTTTGGGAAACCGTCCCGTTGCTCTGCCAATTGAGCTACCGTATCGCTGTCCGTCTCGGTGAAATAAGCATTCTATATGTGATCGTCTTACGTCGTACCAAATTCACCGAGATGGACAGCAATACGATAGCGCAATTAGTAGAGCGACGGGATGGTTTCCCAGAGGTCGCGGGTTCGAGTCCCTGCCTGTATCCGTTTATTTTTCATTCTATATTTATATACAATTATTTAAAGTAGTTACTTTAAATAAGTATGAAAATAAATTATTTAAAAAATAATACATTTTGATTATTCTTTTAATTATAATAATAATTCTAAATAGAATACAGGCTAAAAATAATAATTACTGAACTTTACTGTTTATTTATGCTGTGTATAAATATACACATGTTTTTATAAACATTCTATGTACTAAATAATTCAGACGTATACACACAAAACATATAAAGTAACAGTTTTGATAAAATCTTATTCGATATGTAAATATACTTAAAATATACTTTCATTTATTTTTAGATTATTCTATAATCCTCTAATAAATGAAATATATTTTATATTTCTAACTTAAAGCAAAAAATCTTACAAAGTATTCTGTAGTATAACATGCACTTACAAAAAATAAAACAAAGCACTAATAAGTCTAGGAAATCTTTATTAACTACACATGTTAATGTAACTCTTAAATAACAACTTGAAAATAAACATAAATAACGAATGCTTTATCTATTCCTTAAGTTCTTTTCTTATTAGTACTAAATTTAATTATATTTTATAAAATAAGAGTTTAAATTAAACCTGAGAGTAGGTAGTGTTTTTATTTACTTCAACTTAACTCAAATAAGTGGTTTAGATCAGCTTTAGACATTCCTATTACACGCCTGTTTCACATTCAACTCCAAGATTGCTGATTATTTATATCTAACAAGTAAACAGCTAATAGTAAGAAGTTACTCAAAACTATTGGTTTAATAATCTATTAATATAATATATTTTTGGATACATCTGATAATTTTTTTTTCCAGTCTTTTTCTGAACTATTTTTTTTAAGCTATTGTTAGATTCTAGCTATCCTACGCTTACAATACTTTTACAACTGGTAGTCGCACATTATTTTTAAGATGCATAAACTAATCTTGTGATAAAATATTTCAAAGGTTATACCTATATACTGTTGTCGGAATATATGTAATAATAACATGAGTTTATTTAATTCTGTTTCACATACGCCTTGTTGTACATAAGCAATATTATAAGCAATCATCAAAAGCATACACAATTTTATCTAATACAACTATGTAGACTAGAACCTCTGTCAGTGAATTTTCTAATAAATACAAAAATATATATCAAATTCTGGTATAATAATGATAAGTCCAAGTACATCATAAGTAAAGGTTTAAGGTATTGCAATACACTTAAATGCTTCGTTATTGCAGATCGCTGTTAAATATAACAATGCTATTTTTAAAATATAATGTTTTTTAAATATTAATGTAGGTACATTGTATAACACGCGTGACGACTATTTATTATTAGACTTTATTTTTGAACCTCTACAAATAACGACCATGAAGACCCGACATGAAGTCTTTTCTAGCTTTATAATTACCAAATTTAAAGTTTTAAATTTTAATTAATAAGACTTTTACTTTAAGTTTATACATCTTTTAAAGCAATGCATATTTTTTTTATGCCTTCCTTTCGTTCATTATTATAATATGCTGTTCTGAAATTAGTGTCATAAAACTTATTACATAGAACTTATCTTCCTTAAAAACTCAAAGTTATTCAGTAAAGAAGACTGCAATTAAAGAGTCTAAATAGTAAGATTTTTTTTTCTTCGTTGTACAAACACATAGGAGTATAGGAGACAAATTGTTTTATGTAAGTTCTTCTTATCCAGTGTGACGTAAATTGTTCCCTTCTCCATAGCAAACACTTCCTAAAAAGGACATGGTAATTTAAAAAGATTAAAAATCGCTAAATACTTAGATTTATATATTAAATTCTATCTATGTTATGACCTATTAATAAAAGGTTCAACAAGAACAAGGACAGGACTAAAGCTGTACATAAACTTAAGTGCAAAAGTAGTACGCTAAAGTTAAAGTTGTGTGCATTCAATAAATGCACACAATTACACACATACTGCCATATCACATATTCAAACTTAGTGTTCAGTTGAATAATTGTGTCCTATTATATCGAAAGTAGCTTATACCAGATACCTAATATATTTCAAAGAAGGGTGAAGGTTGTTATGTCTATCATCATTTGACATTCGGAATTTGGCAGACAATTAGTACATTTTTTACTGAGCAGCCTTCGAGAAATTGGAGATAAATAAATTTGAGTGCCCCTAAAGGCTATATTGGATGGGAATTTTTACACGATTTTATATAAATTAAAAGAAGTTGTATGTTGTATTAAGATTACAATTATGAATGAGTCTTTCAGTTATGTTATACCCTCATCATTGTTATATAGCTTTCCAGCGTTCAGATATTTGATTACAAGGACGGATAGTTTCACTTCAATCTGGTATAAAGTATGTCCTTGACTTAAATATCCTGCTCTTCAATAAAAGGTTGTTCTACATAAAAGGACAAAGGTGAAGGTTACAAAGGCCAAATAATTTCCTTAATAAATTGAGGGACAACGGCCCTTGAACTTAAATTTAAGTACACAGTTTTAAGGAGAATCAAATACAGATAATGTAAAGTAATATATATTTAAAAAAAAATAGCGTAGAAACATTCAAAAAATCAAACATGAAACATTTACTTCTATTTTAATAAGAATAATACGTTTGCTTACAGATCAAACTGAACAAATTATGATACTTCTAGACTCATACATACTTATAGTTTTATTATCATAATGTAAATTATAAAATAATCGATAAAGGTAATAGCAATTGTTTACAAAAATATATATTTTTATGTTATAAGGGGTGCTACTAAAACTGATGCTGAATTCGTTTCTTGCAAAAAATCTTTAAAAGTTTGCGTTAGTTTGCAGGATTATCCAGCTGTTATCCGTGATAATCTGGATTTTTCTCTTCTCAAGACGATCCTGGGTTTTAACCAACTTGCAGGTTGAGGTTTTGTAAAGGCACTTCATCCACTTGACTGCACAAAAGATTCTTCTCAGAGATGTGGCGACATCTATCATTAAGTAGGAATACCAAGTATATGGTATTTGGATTTCTAAATATATCCGAATAAAACGTATCCGCCATATTTTGCTAATGATTTTATTATAATATTACAAGTGTATGATTAAATAATTTTTGAGTTGTTTATTTTTAATACAATTAAAGTACAGATTTATAACCTGAAATTTTTTTAAAGCAAAATATACGTTCAGAGATGAGAGAAACCGAAGACAAGCGTCGTATGACTGAGAAAGTCTATTTACTTAATAAATCTTTTTTCTACAAATAAATGTATACAAATTGCGGTCTTGGTGCTATAACATTCTTTTCCAGTCAACCGATTGTATTTTTTGGTATTTACATTTATGTGTGTGTATATATGTTATTTACATTTATGTGTGTGTATATATGTTATGTGTTTGATTTTATAATTTATTTATTATATCTTGTAAGAAACAGTAATTTTATCAACCATTACAAACTAGTTTCATTTAATAAAATACTAAAACACAAAACCATTGAGAGTGAATACTAATTTTATTGTAACATAACATAACATAATTGAATATGCTTTTGTAGTATTTAATAAATTTGAGCTTATTTACATTAAAAAAAATATAGTATGAAAAATAAACCGATACGGGCAGGGAATCGCTTCCGTGACCGCTGGGAAACCGTCCCGTCTCGCCGGTTTACCAATTAAGCTACGTTTTATTAATTAATTATGTTTGGAAATGTATAAAAAATTATGGCCATGCTGAGCTTTTAAAATTTTAAATAATATATCTATTTCAATGCAAAATAAACGGATACGGGCAAGGATTCCAATCTGTATATACAGTCCACTCTTTTTTTAACCGGCATCAGGGTAGTCAGTTTATCCTACCACATGGGAACAGGGCACTGACCCCAATATTGATGTTTATTTATCAAAATTTTTCTGAAACCATCTCTTTAGCAATTAAACATGTTTTGTAACTTTAATCGTTCAATATTCTTAAACATTATTAAAGTTCGTTATGCAAGTCCTACAATAGTTATAGATATTTATTATATATGTTTTAATAACTTAGGAACTTAGTTAATAAAACGATGCATCGAAAATGTGATATTTTCCAAAACACTATATTGCTGCATTTGTCAAATAACGTGTCCGAATACAATATACGAATCAGTAACACCGAAGCGCTCTGTATCAAATATCGGATATAATATCGATTTTTCTGTCTACCGTAACGTTATCGACTAGGTACAATATCTATTGAAGATTTATCTAACAATTTTCTTAATGTTTCTCGGAACACTTTCGTTTCGTCAATCGTCGGATTTCTATCAGTTGCCCTTTGCACTTGGCGCATATCGGTCGATCTTGGCGACCAGTGAAGTTATATAGATACTACTCTTTTAATTTATTAATAATAAATTTTAAAAATTACAAATTTTATAAAAGGGTGGAAAGCTTCTAAGGCCACAGGCATGGTAGGTAACTTTTAGAGTATACTTGTATTTTTTGCAAGAAGCCGATGCATTCAAAATCTCTTATGAATGCATCGGCTTGGTTTGGCAAACAATGGTAATTTTCAAAAGGTCCAAAAACGTGTTTCTGAAGGTTCTAGTATCTTTATCAGAACTCTAAGGAATATTGTAAAGAAAAATGACAAAAAAAAATAATCAGCTCCTTTCCTATCACCAAAAATATTATAAAAGAATAAGCAATTCTATTAAATAAATAAATAATAAGACGTTGTGTTCATGAATGAATTATATGTGCATACCTCGCACGCAAAAGGGCAATCATGTACTAACAAAAATAAAAAAGGTGTAAAGAAGCCAATTTCTAAACAAGAAATAATAATAGTCGTCCACGCTGGCAATTAAAAAGGTTTCGTTCCAGGTGCACTGATGTTGAAAAAAGTATTGATAATGATGGCGATTATCATGACCAAATCAATGATATATCTTATTTTGAATGCAGATATAGTTTTAATTTAGAAGTGTATAATTTCTAAAAATATATTCAAAACATACCAGTATTACAAGTACAAGTTTTGATATGTTACAACGATTTCTATAACTCATCCTAAAAACATATAATTTATTGACAGATTATTTTATAATATGTCAATAAGTTTTAATCCGCAAATTTAAAAGTATACCTACTATATACTATACTATAGGTTTTAAGGTCGAAACTCGGTCGAGAGATACCTACATGTATCAATATATAGTTTTGATTAGATACACGATAAAGGGAATATTATCTACTCCTACTTTAAAAGTATATAATGGGTAATCTAGTAACTAACTACATAATCGGTGTTTCACCAATGTCAAAAGAATAAACGCTTTTGATACTTTAACACAATCTCATTTTCAGTTACGTGCTTTATCATCTCCGTGTAAGAAGGACTCAGTAAAGCAGATATAACGTTTTAAAATACTGTGGAAGTAATATTGATTAATAATTTAGATGTTATCTATAGTTTTAACATGGTTATAGGATAGTATCCAAAAAATCCTTGTTTCGAGTCCTTAGTTTTGCACCATCCATCCCAATATTTTTCTGTTTTATCTTAAAAATTCAATCAACGGGCTACTTTATCCCAAATCCTTGATCCTCATCATTGAAAATTATCTGATTTGAGAAGTTTTGTTTACATCTAAAGCTATATCTCTTCTTTTATTTTAGGCTTCCCAAAGTGTTTCGAGTTGGGAATATGTGACTTGACGGCGTAAAGGTCCACTGATTAAAAAAACACTTGATTTTTTTGATCACTGAATTGAGTGACGAGGTTTAAATATTTAATACAATCTTTACGATAAGAAGTGCTTTAAACATTTATAACATTTAAAATAGAAATATATACTTCAAAACATTACTCACGCCTTCATAATCCTTTGTTTTATTATTAATTGAACCTTAAATAACACTAGTCAAACTATTCTACCATCAAAACAACCGCGCTTAAAGCTGTCCTTCGAGCTGTCAACCTCAACAGGAAACAAAACCGGACCAGAGACACTTTTGTTCATTCTAAGTTATTAATTTTTTTAACTTTTTGTAGTAATTTATATTACAAAAACAAACGATTCAGTTTTTGAACCGAAATTGAACTGAGTCGGATCTTAATCGCAATATAGAAAATAAAGTATATATATATCTAATGTAAAATACAAAAACGATATAGTATATAAAAATACAACCAGCCTTGGTGTCTGTAGGGTTTATAAAAGGCGTCTATGTGTGTTGATGTGACGGACGCATCATAGTACATTGACACATAAAAGACGTCTGTGTGTGTTAATGTGACGGACTCATCATAGTACACTGACACATAAAGGACGTCTGTGTGTGTTGATGTGACGGACTCATAATAGTACACTGACACATAAAAGACGTGAAGCGCTCCCACTATGTTTCGCATATCATTTGTATCAAGTACATGCGGTCAACCATCAATAACTTCACTGATATTATCCAGTAGCATCACAAGACGACCTATCCGGATTTGAACAGTGACAACCGTGTAAAAACATTTCATTATATCTTGCGCCGGAGTGCCATGTTTGTAAGAGATGGTTATTCTGCACTCACCATCGCAATTTAACCAGAATGTTATTATGTATCTATCAACATTCTGAGTAATCATTGATGCTCATGTCAGAATTTATGGATGCCTCGTTCAGTCCCAGGCCCTATCGTCTTTAATGTAATCTCTTACAATATAATACGATTTCTCTATTAAGTTCTTTTATATTTGATATTATGGTTTAAACTTTAAACTTATTTAATGACAAATTAAAGACTTTATTTAAAAGTTTATGAAGGAATTATCTATTATGGAACCTATAGGTAGGGATAGCAAGTTTATTTTTAATTGTAGTATTAATTGTGTGTAAATCACAACAACCACAAAACATCTCATATGATATTAATACATTAATTTAATTGTGATAAATGTTTAAATTAATAATTGAAGAGAATGGTTTAAGAATTAAACGATTCTCTTGATATATACTTATAGATAATCTAGGTAGTGTTTCAAATTGTTGTCGAAGTCTAAAGTCTCTTGAGATCTAACTTCCGGTTGATATCGCGATGTTTCGTATTTATTTAATAACTAGCTGTTGTCCGCGGCTCCGTCCGCGTGTAGCTCGCTTTTCGGGTAAGCTGTGGAAACTACAATTATCTAGACCTATAATTACACTTATAGTTATTTCTATAGAATCCTATTCAAGTGGCAATTTCATACATATAGGCATTACATTGGCTACGACATCAAACTAAAAAATAATAACATACATACACATCACACACACATAACCGGGACATTATTCAGATATACGTAATAAAGCATATGAATACGAAATATTTTTTACCAAATATTATGTTTTTGAGTAATGTCCAATTAAAGAATTTCTTTGTAGAATTTCAAACTGATATACCTTAAAAAATACACATTGAGTTCTAAAAAAGTCAGCGCCATCTTAAGATTTTAGGTAACTAAATTAAAAATGGGCATATGCTCATATTCAATTTGTTATTTTATTAAAATTCAGATAAAACAAGGTAGAAATTTTAGCTTTATCTAAATTAAATACGTTTGTGGAAACCGCATTCAATTCTGTTTAAAAGTTTTGAAACAGTGCTTGAAGGTAATTTTCAATTGACCATAACTTGGTTTTCCCTAAATAGAATCAAGTATAATGCGGATCGTTATAAGTTAAAAAGCCGAAGAACACACTTTACATTACAATGTAAAGAAGCAAGTCTGCAATGAGACGAACTATGATAGAAGAGTGAAGAAGTGATTAACGTAATGCCCCAACACTGAATAATTTGTATACGGGCAAGGAAATTAAACGTAAAGTATTTTCGATTTTGTCAGCCCTTTTGAGTAGAATACGTTAAAGCAAACATTTTGAATTCCAGCAGCGGATATAAGTTATAAAGATATTTTTTTATTTAAAAATATACATTATTAATGGGAAAAACAACTGAAACTTCATCTTTATTCTAATAAAGAGCTTGAATGTAAAAGTTAATAATAATTTCCGCATTCTGTAAACTGAGCTTTTTAGTTAACCACGGTAAGTTTTGGTTGGTTAAAATAATATTACTATTGATTTTTGTTAATACTTATTTGAGGCTGTGTTTTTAATTCAATAAACCAAAATTGAATAAATTTCTCCAACAGTACCAATACAATTTGAAATCCAAAACAGGAATTAAACTAAGTAAAGCTTATGGCATTCACTTTACTGTTTCATAACACATTTACTTTAATCTTAACGTACTTTAATCTAAATGTATGAACTTAATGTCTCGTACCTACGTATATAATGTGTTTGTTAGTTATTATTAATACGATTATGGGTACGTTTAAGCTACATAAATTAGAAAATCAACTAAGATACTTTATCTAATCTTAATGTAAACTTACAAGTTACTTTACGGTAGTTGATATTAATAATACTACCTACTGTACTTAATGTAACTTCATTACACGTACTTTAGAAGTGACCTAGGTTGGCTATTACAGTATTATTTGAATCCGAATATTTATTTAATCTGCAATATTTCAGTATATAAAAAGATATAAATGTTAAATTATTTATCCTATAATTAAATAGATACTCGGATTCTGATGCGATATCCTTAATGTACTGCACCATCCTTAAATCAGCTTTTCCGTCCGCGATCCCACGATATTAGATATTATATAAACCGCCCCGTTGGTCGAGTGGTTAGCGCAGACGTCTAACATATATCGCCGCAATGGGGCTCAGGTTCGATCCCTGACAGTAACAGGCATGTATGTGATGAGCATAGATGTCTGTATTTCTGGGTTTGGTCGTTTCTTAAATATATTCTCAGTAATTATATATGAATTTCCATGTATTTGTATCGTTGTCTAATACCTTTAACACAAGCAAATAATTTGGGGGTAGATCAATGTGTGTAACTTGTCCTGTATTATTATTATTATAAATCAGAAATATTTTATACAATATAATGGTATATTAGAGTTAAGTTATTATATAATTGTTAGTTACATCGTGTACTTTAATTTCATATCGTAAAAAATACCTACTAGTTAACAAATCTTTTAAAAAATGGGAATAGCTCACAAGTATGGTCATAAATAATACTTGTTCAATATAAAACTAAATAATAATATATTTAAAAGAAGTTTTCTTAACTATTAACTGTCAATATCTCACAACCCTATAAATTAAAAACAAATAATGACACTCACAACTCTATATAATCAGATATTTACTAAATAAATCCGATATTTACATGTACACATGATGCTGTTTTAAATTATTGTGAGAAGCACGCATGCGCAGCAAGGTGAGTCTTTAGTTTGGTAAAAGAAAGAAACCCGACTTTACTTTGCCAAACAAATAACATGACAAGAATAGAATAGAAAGTCAATACTGATTTCTTCTTTGTAAACATGACAATCGACAGCCGAGATCTTACCTATATATATTTTTTGAAGAATCGAAGTTATTTTACATCAAATTATTGTTAAGTTTCTAATAATTGTACATATTTGAACTTCGAATAACCTTCTTATACACATAATTATTTATAACTTACACTGTGGATTGTGCAAATAAGATCTCTTTCGCCTAGTGATCCAGTCATAGTCAATATTTACAATACTATTAATTTATTACGCAACTACTATTATATCTTACCACTACTCTAATACATAAATAAATTCATAACAAAATATATAATAGCTTTAGTATTAAAATACTAATACTATTATATACTCATACCATATTTTTTTTACAGTTAATATATGTAAAAGAAAGCATTCGAGTAAATTTTAAAATCTAATAGATGCAGCCCTAAATATTATGATGTTAAGAATAATTTTAATTTCTATAAACGTTTATTTTATTACAATGTTAACTAACTATTGTCTTATATGCAAAATGTATTTAAACTACGCGTTTCACTTACGAGTGAAAGGACCAAATCGAAAACTTTCCATTCACTGTCATTAATACAAACTGATACCATGAATCGAATTTAAAACAAATATTTAACCATAATATTCCATAAATGAATATGTATTTCTAAAATGAAATCAATTATTATGCAGGTAATTATTATGCAGTTGTGTATGCATTTCTATTGTATTATTTAAAAAAACTTACATTTCGCTCTTCTACTCCTTGTAAACTGTAACTATATCAAACTTCATACTTATCCGTCTGCGTATTTTCGTAATAAGGAGAAAAGTTTTTGCTTCATGTATTAATATGATCTATTTTGCAGATAGTAGAAGTGGTTTAAAAATTAGCCTATTTTATATTTGAATTATTATACTTGAATGGGAAAATGTTTCTGAAACTGAATATGTTATAAATTTATTGTGTATTAAATAAGTAATTAAATAAATGAATACATTTACAGAAGCCAACATTACTTATATTATTCTTGTTCATATACAAACCTAACCTACCAAATATTACCTGCTAAATAATATTAATAATGAATCATACATTATTACACATTTATCAAATAGACATGTCTGCGGTCGTAAATAATTGTCGATTTAAATTGAAAAGGACGGAACACCGCAGAGAATAAAATTTAATTTCATCGCAAACAAAAAGTATGTTCAAAATTATTTAATAACAATGTAGATTCAATACCGAGTCTATTTTTTGTGTATGTCTTTGCTGTTAGCTGAACTGGCTATTACAGCGTCAGTGGGGGAAACTGGCTGTATATATATTTTATAAGGACTGTTAACATCATTTCATTATTCCTATAAAATTTACTTCTAGACTCATACTCAGCATTATAAATTCTAGACTTTTCACTGTCACCGATGTTAATATTTAATTAAATGTAATATATTTAAACGTATTTTAATATAAACCGGATTACAAATATTCCTTGTACAACTCTCCGGGGTTCTAGAAATAAATATTTTTAAAAATGTAGGCCTGGACATATTTTATTTATTATCTATTAAATTAATTAATGAAAGATGTCGTGATTTTTTTTAATCCAATGCCATATTTTATTTAAAGAGAGACGGGTAATTCTCGTAAGGGGTATATATTTAAAAGTGTTATAATAAGAGCTATGTCATACTAATATTTAAATATTTGTATTAAAAACATGGTAAAGTTACCGGGTGTGATAAGATAAGGCAATAAGCGATCATCATACATAACAGGCTTCTGTTCGAGTTATTCAATATTGATTTTAATTTATATTTCATACTTTTATTTCATCGCCTTAATTAGTCTATAATAACTGAACAATGTAGACGATCATTAGGATCCTTATTCTTTAGGATTTTTCAGTAATTTATAGCAGCTCCTTAAAATAACAGCAATAACATACATTATGTATTTTTTATATAAATACATATATTGAAAATTTACTTACACCTTTTTTAACTAACAACCGTGGAATTTATTTTGAAGGAATCAATGTGGAAAGTAGCAGTATATTTATATAGCAAAATTTAAAATATCAAACAAAAAGGCATAATTAACATTAGTAAATATAGTAAAAAAATAGAAAAGGAAAGAATATCAATTTCACTCACCGTGTGTAACGCTCTTTATACAAACAAAGAACTCATGAAATCAGCCTTTGAGGGAAATTTTTAAATATAACAGGACAAAAACAAAAAACTTTCGTTCTTTTAATATGTGTTTATTTGCTTGTATATATATACCTAATGACTTTAGATTATCTATATTTGTTCTTATATCCTAGATAAAGTAAATAATTTATCTATGTGTCTCCTAAAATTAAATTCCCTCACAATGAAATGAATTGGTAAAACTTTTAAAATTTTTAAATGATTTGTGATAATAAAAAAAAATAAATAAAAAAGTTATCGAAAGAACAGGCTTTTTTAGGTTATTCGTATTTTTTCTTTTCTGAAAATTATATAGTCAGAGTTTTTTATTGCATTTCTTGCATTGAAATTTAATTTTGTATTTTTCCATCATTATTTATTTATGTAAATTATGTTATTTGTATGTTTGTATAATGTATTTCACTGTTTATATAAATAGTTTTTAATGTTTTTTTTGAAAATGAAACCAAATTAAATATTTACATTCATAAGTTATAAGTTAAGATAAATGAAGTATTACTAATAGAATTTTATTTCGAAGTTATAAATGGATAATGAGTGGATACAAACGTCTTGCGGGAAGTTTCTAAATATATAATATTATATTCACTGTCTCGTAATTTGTTTGTAAATACGTGATTGGTTTTTGTTTAACTCATCATAAAAATAATTATGACTCTAAATTAAAATTGTATTAAATAATGTATCTGACTGCATTAATTTTATTTCCACTGAATTTGTTATACTAAATACAATTAATTATGATCAACGTTATATCGATTATCATTTTCCTATACTAATTTAAAAATATATACTAACCAAAGTTAAATATATTAAACCAAATAACTCTATAGTTTGTAACCATGTCTTAGCGGTAAGGATATTAGATACGTGTGTGGTTTAGTTTAATGTGTTATTTTTACACAGGACAACTTTCGTCCTTTTTGTTTGTGATTAATTAGGTTGGGTAACATATATTCTCCGAGTAAATGATCGTTGAAAGGTTTCTTTTGATCAATTTTAGTTTGGTTATTTCTCCTATTCATAAGATAGTATGTCTGTATTGCATTTCACATTAAAATTAAATACACAAATACTGTTACAATTAAAAATAAAAACAAATTACATTTGAATTTGGAATTTGTCATCTGTCAGAGGGTGATGACCGGGGGGTTATATGTAGGTCTACCCGGTAGCATAGAGGACGCTGCCATTTTTAAAGCTACCAACTAAAAAATCCTCAGTCGTTGAGACCGAAACCCTACAGGTAAGCACTTAACAGCCGCCTCAGATAGGGCGGCACTCCATGGAACCGGAGCGCCTCGACCACAGTCTCAAACCGCAAGGTGTTGAAGGCGACGTCCAGTCATACCGCCAGGGCGACGTCCCCCTCGGATACAACCTCTCGGGTCCCGTCTCTCAGAGCCCTCAGGGCAAATGCGTGATCCCTGGGGATATTTGTTTCCCAGGGAAAAGTGAACTCCACAAGTATCACGCGCCTTAGATGTTTGAAATAAAGGAATAAGTCCGGTCTGGATGACGAAACACCAACATTCTCAGGGATTTTGTAATGCTTTTCATACGTATTCATCATGAAAGTCTAATCAGGAGCCGCACCTAAATTTGAATAAGGCTTTGCTTTTGATTTTTTGGAGGAGCCTTCTTATACGAGTTCTACAGATCGTTTGGTGGTTGTTATACCCGTTCGCACTCTTGCTACTGAAAGACTAACTGCTTTCCGTATAATTTCTAATACCTTATCGTGGCGACGCGAGTATTGACCTCTATTAATGAAGTACCCTACACCCTATTAATAAGTGTTTCGTTATCGTTTTCGTCTTATCAAATAAAAGATTTTGTTATGTCTATGTATTATGCCTATGTATTATGCCTATTTGATCATAGCCCTACTTTATTCGTTTGAGCACCTATCATAACTTTTTGTATGGAATTGAAATCGTGACTCGAGCTCTGAGGCAACTTTTTCTTTTGGGAGAAATGTTACAGTATCATCTTTACAATTTCCGATGATATATCTTTTGGTAACTCTTAGATGTTTATAGAGCTCCGATGATTTCTTTAATTTTAACCCAAAATTGTTTCGATCTCTAAATAAGGTTGAAGAGTCCGCTGAGGCCGCTAACCCGAGCCATAATTTCAATGATTGTTAAAAAAATATCGTATATACAAGCATGATTTGACGTACAAAACTTATTGGTTGGTTTTCTATATTTTTGAGATAATTTAAAAAGGTATCGACTATTACATCCAACGTTGTATTTAGAATTATGTTCCTAAGCCATTAGTTTCCTTTAAATAAAAGACTTTTTGTACCTTGAGTTGTCATATAAATATAATTATAAAAATAAATATAGTAAATATAATTAGAGTTTTAGGATGGAATGTATAAGTCAAGTCTGGCATAACAAGAAAGGATAAAGTAAAAAATAAGAATGTAAAATTTTTGATATGCATTTTTGTTCGTCATATGGTTACGTATTGCATGGGATGAAAACCATGTAACGAGAGAAGTTCTAAATATGAATTTGAATGGTAATAGGGCGACCTAATTATTATAGGGCGACCGAAGAAGAATTGAATGGGATGCCTGAAAAATTATTGATATGAATGACAGAGAGGCAATATATAAATATCATAATAGGTCGGGGAAGATTCTTTTTGCTTTTTGACTTGTAATAAAAAAGGGTACTATTTGTATCTGGCTACTTTTAATGATATCAAAACGGTTACATTTAAAAAAAGGAAACAATTAATTAAAATGTTAGTTCCCGCCATTTTTCATACTTTTCTTTCTATCAAAACGAGTGAATCTAATGAATAAATTTGATACATTTTAAGGTTTTATTTCAAAAAAGGAAAAATGCGACGCAAGAAACAAAAAAAAATGTAACGTTTATGGACCTCATGCAGTGTCAATAAGACTGTAATAAAGTTGGACGTTTTCAAACCAAGAATTCAGATGTCACAAATGCACCTCGCTCTGGTCGTCCTGTTACAAATAAAATAAAAGCCTTTTTTTAAATAGTGAAAGATATAATACAAAATGGTACATACCTTAAATAAATATAAATAAACATTGAAGATTTTTTTTTTACTTTTCATAGAAACTTTTTCCCCACCCTTTAGTAAAACAGATCGTAGGTATGTAATAAATTGGTAGATTGTGCTTCATCCTAGAAAATTATTAGTTGTGTTATATTATTTTATAAATACATCAAAATTGTACATTATATAAAAGTATGAATTTGGCATCTTTTTTTCGTCCGTAAAATTCTTTGTGTGTTTTATGTCAGCACGTCAAGCCGGAAGTACGAGATGAATGTATAATTTTGTGTTATACATGGAATTTAAAATGATTTTCAAAGTTTAAGAGGGTATAGTCACTTTATATGCTTTACCTGCACTAACAATATAGTTATTATTTTTTAAACATCTTATTTTTTAGACGTAACATGAATGGAAGGAATTTAAATTAAAATTTATATTAGGCTTAGTTTCATCATTATTAATTACAGCTAATTAAGTATGAATTAATGTAGCTCGGGTCTCCTATAACATAATTATTGTTGAATCAAATAATTATTCAGATTCTAAATTAAATTTTTATTTTCATTCAAGTGTCTGAATTTATTTGTTCACAACTTTTAATGTTCCTAACTTTAAAAGCTTTTGAACCTTCGGAAAGCTTATGATAGTTTACATAAGATGTTTATGCAGTGGAGTTAATTTAGTACGTAATAAAACTAGTAAAATCCCATTAGTATTTGCTGGATTTTTATGGTCTGTTAATATATCTTTTAGGTGAAATAAAAGAGATTCCTTTGTTTAAATTAGTATTTGCTAAAATAAATATTATCGATAGCGCGCATTTTTAACTTGCAAGCATTAGTAAACAATAATACATTGATTTTGATAAATTTAAAGGGCAATAATACTAATAAAAAGTTGTAATTTAAAATACAGACCTAAGTAAAATGAGATAAGAGAATTCAAATGGAAAGTTTCAATTTAAGTTAAAAAGTAATGGCTGAACGTTATCTTGATTGTGTAAACTCATGCAAATTAACAAAGTCTTCTGAACTCTCTTTAGCTTATGGAACTAGAGAGTAACGAAAACTATAATTAGAAATATTCTTTGTCTGAAATATACAAAATAAATAGAGCCATGTCATAAAAATGGGTATTGATGAATTTAAAAGACGATTAGTTTTCTAAGTACCTAAAGTTTTTAAAATTATCTTAGCTAAGCTTAGATACTATCAAAGTATTTGTACTTTTAGACTTTAATAAAAATGTACTTATAAATTAATCTGTATTTTCTATTTTTATTTGTTGAGGTAATAATGTTTTCTAAATATAAAGGAGTTTAATTTATAAATATAAACCAATTGTTACATATATGATCATCATTTTCGTTATTTTTTCGATTTGGGTGCTACTAACTATACTGCACTAACTGATATTCTAAATATAAATATTAGAATGAAATATATTTTTGTGTAAACCACTGCCTTTTTTATTAATAATTTAAAAAAACGCCCATGCCAAAAATTGACACACAATTTAAAACAAATCTCTTTGACAGTTTTTTAACAACACCGAGCAAGGGAAGACGCTGGCAAAGTAAGTATGAAATATTCAAAAATTACTCTGAAGGGAATGTTTTGTTTTATATTAATTATTAAACATTTTTTATAAAGAACCCTTTAAGAGGAGAGAACCCTGTAAAAGAGAACTGAGATGATTTTTAAGATGTATTTTATTGTAACTACTTGCCGATAATCTTGATACTGCCTAAACAGATCAACAAATATAATTTTGTAAATAAATTAATTTAATAAAATATATACTTCATACGTATATGAAGTAAAATGATTTTTTAATAAATTATGGTTAGGTGTTATAATAAACAAAATTTAAAATGAATCTTTTTAAGTTATATATAGCATTATTAAATTAATAATATTTTTTTAAACTATAGCTGTTATAGCAGTAAAAATGATGTGATAATGTAAGTTTTTAGTGTTTTATGTTTATTTAAGCTTTAGCTAAAATATACCAGTCCTATTTTCATTATAAGGTAAAATACCTAGTTCTATAAGCTTAGTTTTTACCTGGTTTAATTATTTATTCTTTACACCATAGTCATATTTTTATCTAAGCAAGGTTTATAATAACTATTCATATAACTTTAATAATTTACAGCATTCGCTAAGAGCATTCCGAGGATTATCCTCGGCTTCAAATAGATAAATAACTTTTAAGCTTTATTTTATTATCTAAATGATTATATCGATATAAATATGTATACATATATTCATATAGGTAATATGTTTAAAAGAGTCGAAAAAGGTTTGACCATTAAAAAAAAATATATTAATCATAAGAGAGAGATAGAGAGAAAGTAATACCTTATCAAATTAAAAAAAAAGGGATTTCAATAATAACTATATTATTTTTAAAAACTGGCTACAATATCACACTACCATCACATTTCATAGTGCCATTGTGTCCATATATTTTGGTACTCCATTTTTTTTAAAATATGAACGTACCATTGTTTATCAAAGAAAATGATTCGTCTTTTGTAACATTTACATTTATCCTTTTAGAATAACTTATTAACGAGCTTCAATATGTAGATATCTGCTATAAAAGTTTTTCAAAGGCTTCAGCTTAATTAAAAAAGTATACTAAGTTTTCTAAAAGCTCCATAAGCTCTCTGCTTTGTAATTTAAGATATTTATTTAATTTATCGAATTTAAAATTGAATTTAATTTAAAGCTTTAAACCTCGTAACCATGTTTAATATTAAATGCATATCTTTATTTACTTCTACGTTTACGTAACCACTTCATTGATTTTATTTGTTTTTTTTATTGTACCTTCATATATAAATTATTATTAAGATAATTATAGAAATTAATTTGCTTATGTTAAGAGTGTTAGACAACGATACAAATACATAGAAATGCACAATATAAATACTGAGAATATATATAATAAACGACCAAACTCAGACCAGACCAAAAATACAGACATCTGTGCTCATCACACACATGTCTTACCCTGACGGGAATCGAACCCGAGCCCCGTTGCGCCGCTATACGTTAGGCGTCTGCGCTAACCACTCGACCAACGGAGCGAGACTAATGAATTGAGTGAGTATGTATAATGCTTGTCAAAACGTGCCTAGAGGTAGTCATTAGTCTAACTCTTTTACCGATGCTCCTTTTTGTTTAACTTATGTATGACAAGCCTCAACCACAGTCAAGTTTTAAAATTAAGAAACATCCTAAATTTAATAGAGAAGATTGTTGGGGATTATCTACCACCTGGTACCCACTCTTGAAAAATATAAGGTCTGTAAAAATTGTTTTATTTCAATGTGTAGTAGGTACTTGTGAAAACCTTAGAAAACCCTAAAAGAAATTAAGATAGCAAGATTTTACCCCACAATAGTTGGAAATTGAAAAATGTGCAAATATGGTAAAATGACATGTTGACCCGCTTTCTTGTATACTTAACCAGCCAAGATAAATATTTGAAATCAACAAATGACAATTCTATATTTTTATCTTCATTGAAAAAAGATAGTCTTGTACTATATAGTTTATTAACATGCATTATTTCTGTTATGTGCTAAGAGCTACTTTAATTGTGATTTTATAAAATTTTATTTGTAATTGTATATTAACTATATAGTATAATATCCGAAATAAAAATTAAACAATTATTACATGAAAAAACAAAGAAATCGATTTTAAAAGATTGTTCCTTACATATATATTATTTGCAAGTAAAGCAAAATAAACTCGTTGTATTATATATTTTTTTACACAAGTATTATAATTCTGGAAGTGGACAAAATAAATCCGAACTTGATATTCCTACTTTTCTGATTTTTGAAGTAGAATTACAAATCAATATTGGCATCCAGTTGATAATAGTTTTTAATAAAGTTCTTTCATGACTTTCAGAGGTTTTCTATGATAAGATATGCGACTTTTCTTTGAGTGGAGAGTGAAAATGCATTCATTCTTTCAAAAAGCACGAATGCATTTTCACTCTCTTTGTTAGATGAGTGAGCATTTCCCATAGAAGTCCATAATTTACATAAAGGTTTTTAATCATTCGAAACCTAGTGTAAAAACTAACTCGATTGTAAAACACTATTCATTCAATGTTTATTGTTATTGTGACGTAACGTTCAATTCACTCCATGTTTATTGTAAAACTGTAACGCTGCTGTCGGTACAATGTAGGTATATAGGTGTATTGTATTGTATAATAGAATACAAGAAACAGTTGGCAACTCGATAACAAAAGTAAGCAAACGACATATCTAGACAAAAACTTTGACAAAAGTTATGTAAAATTAAGTGCCCAAAAATAAGTTTATGAGAAATCTTTCTGTAAATCCCAACAAATAACAGAAAAAGAGATTGAGAGAAAGGAAAAAAAATAGAGAATTAAATCATTACAACAGAACGTAAGTAATTAATATAGTACTTATAAGATCGGGAGAAGATTCAGGAAAGAAAATTGTTAAAACGTAAAACCGTGCAAAATAAGTTTCTTTTAGTTTTAACATTTGGAAAAACATGCTAAAGAAAATGGAATGTTTTTAAGGACATAAAATCAACATCAGTAAAACTAACCCGGATATAATATAAGAATCATGGGTATTATAAGTACCCTATTTCCTATATTTAATAGCCACTTTAACCGTGACCTGAATGTATATAGCAACGGTTGATCCTCAGGGGTCTAATAAACTGAATGCGTACCACACAACTCCGTCAACACGGATTATTTCTATATTAATAAGATTTTTTTAAAAATTGCGTAACATTTTATAAAGCTAAAGCAATTTAGAATAAAACAGTGATTTTAGGAGACAGGAAGTATAGGACTTAGATTACAACAACATAATAGACTATGTAATTTACACTTTGTGTTGAAATTTCTTGATGGAACTTCATAACTACATTTTTTTTCATAACTAAGTTTTTAAATGAAATATATATGCTTGTACTAAGTTCCACTATTTAATGATTTTATATTTATGCTATGCGACCGGTTTCGAACATCATCGTCAGGCATACTATGCTGTTTGTTAAAAACATATTACTTACATCCTTAAATCATGGCTCAAGTGCATAATAAGCTATTTATAATTAATAAAGAATATAAGTTCCTCAATTTCCATCCGTCTGCATACTACACAGACGGGCTGAACACAGAAACTAGAAGCGTTAGTTCATAGCTACTGATTATATTAACCTGAAATGATAATACCAGCATAATTGACAAAACTCTGGTGCATTGTTAGTAAGGAATAATTAATTCAAACGTGTCAAATCTTCTCTAAAATGTACATCTTATAGGTCCAATACAATATTGCTTCAATATTTCCGTGACAGGATGTCAACTAAAAACTTATTCAAATATTCACTCCTTCTAATTCAATATTTTTTAGACACAATATTTTTTGAACAGAAATTTTTAAGGAACTTTAATTAAACTAAAAACTAGTTTATTTCATTGAAAATGAATCAAACATATTTGAAAAGTTTTATGAAAAAAACGGAGGCTCTGGATTGTGTGAGAGACTGAATTATTAGAATGAAGCTATTTTGCTCTATGTGCACATACCATCGTGTATAATGGACAAAATGGCATTTAAACTTTCGTCATTCATGATTACTATTATGTTTTTATACCTGACTGTAGTTATGTATTGGCAGACAACGAAGTTATTAAAAAAATATTTATTTATTAAAAATACAAGTTTACTGGATTAAATCTACTACAAGACTGATTTACTTATAATAATTAATTCTAATTACAAACAATGGTAAATGCCGACTCAGGAGAATGATGCAATCGACGTAAGCGGGAATCACTGCTTATGCTTTGATAACTCCTCCGTCCTTCAGAGAGAAGCTGATCTTACAGCTTCCACTAGTGTCCTCACTAGTTGGTGTCGCCTGCGGATGTTTCTTTTTCCTGGTGGCTGTTATATATTAATACAGCTTCCATGATGCTGCGCCGATCAGGAACAGATACAGGATGATAGTCGTCCAGCTTGGGGTTGACATAAGTGTTGGCCAGTCTGCGACGTCATCTTCGTCGATATCTTCAGCTCGCTCCAGAAGTTTGTGTATGTTGTCCAGTTCTAGGTCCTCTATTTTGAGTTGATATTTTACAGCTTCCACGGGTACGTTCTGTTTCAACGGCAGCGGTATGATTTCATATATGTTTGTTGTTGTCGTGTGAGTCTGTAGGGTTATGTTAATGACGTCAACACGACAATCCTCAGTGAGTGTTACGAGATGAATTCCCGAAGTGCGTCTGTACGAGGTTTTAGTTCCACATCGAACTCGTACTATTTCTTCTTTTCTAAGGATAACCAGCCAAGTGTTGTCTCGTGTTTTCTGTATCTTGTCTTCTGTAAATACCATTTTAGCGCGGGTGCAGTTGGCCTATGTTGAACGAGGTTTATTATACAATCTTGCGATGTCCTAATGTTCTTGGTGTTTATTATCTCGCAGAGATGAGAGCTCTCGGTTAGCTGCCTGCAACTATCTTCTAGGTATGCGTACTCATCGCTACCAAGTGCAAGGTATTTGGATTTTGGGACAATAGTAAAATATTTTGTATCAGGGATAGAATAAAGGTGGATAAGGTCATATATATTTGGGTCGGTGTTAGGGATTTCTAATATAAATGTTAACGAGTGTTCCGTACTGTAAGCTTTAACTTTAATTGACCTTTCTAAGATTCTTATATTATTTAAATTTATATCTATCACTGGTACTAGATTAAACTTAGTTTTAAGTTGTCTTAATTCAAACACCAATTTTTGGGGACTAATTATACTGGGATGCATAACACCTAATTGGGAAAATGTTATAGCATCTTCTAAAATCATTAGTTTATCCATAATAATCTGTAAACTAAAATCTATTTGAACGTAAATATCTAAATATTGCAAGTGGTTACCTATCGTATCGTAGTCTTTTGTCACATTCTCTATATACGAAACTATTTTTTTCTGATGATCGTTAATCTTATCTAATTTATTACCAAACTCTTTTACCGTGTTTTCTGCAATAATTAATAACTATTTCTCTGAATTTTGAACAGAGGTATTTTTATTTCTTATAGATGAAATTTCGGATTCGAATTTTAAGGCATCTTGTTGGTCTAAATTACCGGTTATCGATTTTACAACTGAACCTAAGCCGTCGATGAGGCCACGTTTACGCCTAATGATCTGGGGAATAATAAATGAAATTTTTCTATTTACTAAAGATAAGTTATATTCTATTTGATTACGATAAGAATTTTGAATACGTTCTGAATGCGTGGTAGACCTTCCGGAAGCTTTAATACTTGAATATAATGCAGTTAATTTAATCGTTGTTAATTTTAAATATGTTACATTATAAACACATGCTAAATTAAAAATATTCGTTTGTTTAATTATTTGGTCTTGCTTAAGCGAAAGGATTCCCTGTTCGTTATAAGCGGGATTAAATGTTATTTCTGCTGTTGCGTGGAGCATGATTGCTCCTGTGATGAGGGTCCTGGGACAAGGTGAGGCCTTCTTAGTAGTTTATAATGAACTCTTATAGACTTTGAATTTGGATGATTTCCTATTATTTCTGCAACATTATTAGGGTGCAGATGAATGACGACGACGAAGCTTCTTAGCAATCCATGGATTCACCGTGCGGGTGCCGGGCCCATCGCGTTGCAAGGAGAGGAGTGCAAGCAGTGCCTGGGACTTGCGACCCAGGAGTAGGTTTAAGGGGCCCCTTTATTATGCGCAAAAACGCTCACCTTCACCCTCCACACTCCTCTCCCTACCTAACCAAATTTGGAAAGAACCTACTAATGCCGCCTTTGAAGTACGTTCTAGAAATGAACCGATGCTTGTTCTAGAAAGGCCAAGATCTTTAAGTAGGCTATAGAGAGATTTTGCTGTTATACCTCTCGCTCCCACTTCTACCGCGTACAAACTAACTATAAATTTATTCCTGATCAGTTCGTTGGTTAGTTCGTAATACTTATTGAGCTTGAATGTGTGATCCCTTGGGATGTTTGTTTCCCAAGGAACAGTAAGCTCCACAAGTATCACGCGCCTCAGATGTTTCGAATACAGGAATAAGTCCGGTCTGGATGACGAAACACCAACATCCCCAGGGATTTTGTAATGCTTTTCATACGTGTCCATCATGAGAATCCAATCAGGAGCCGCGCCTAATATTGAATAAGGCTTCGCTTTTGATTTTTTGGAGGAGCCTTCTTTTACGAATTCTATAGATCGTTCGGTGGTTGTTATACCCTTCCGCGCTCTTGCTACTGAAAGACTAACCGCTTCCCGTATAATTTCTAATACCTTGTCGTGGCGACGCGAGTATTGACCTTTATCTAGAAGTACCCTACACCCTACTAATAGGTGTTTCGCGGTTCCTATTGCCTCCCCACAGATGTTGCAAGACTTTTCGGTGGCTTTGCCCCATCTTACTAAATTACTTTGATCTGGGAGAGTCATTTGGAATGCATTAAGATAGAATTTTAATAATGCTGGGGACCAATCATAAATTAAGGTGCGCCACTTCAAAGCTAGTGGAATACAAAAATCTCCTATGGTCACCCATTCGTTTTGAATTTCTAGGCTCATCGCGTGGAGTCGGTAATTATCGTTTTCGTCTTGTCGAATAAAAGATTTTGTTATGTCTATGTCTTGAACTTTCCTACTTGATCCTAGCCCTACTTTATTTGTTTGAGCACCTATCATAAACTTTTTATGGAATTGAAGTCGTGACTCGAGCTCTGAGGCAACTTTGTCTTTTGGGAGAGAAGTTACAGTATCATCTTTAGATTTTCCGATGATATGTCTTTTGGTAACTCTTAGATGTTTGTAGAGCTCCGATGGTTTCTTTAATTTTAATCCAAAGTTGTTACGGTCTCTAAATAAGGTTGAAGAGTCCGCTGAGTGCGCTAACCCGAGCCATAACTTCAATGTCTTTATGACGCTTGCATCTAACTTTGACAAAAGGGTTTTATTTATATCATACACGAGGAAAGGCCAATTTAGACGTGATGTTAAATAATTATCGTAAATCCAAGCTTTTTTGACGTTACTTATTGGTTGGTTGTCTACCTTTTTGAGATCGTTTAAAAAGCTATCGACTATTACATCCAACGATGGAGTACGGCCTTGGTAATCGATTTTTTTACCTAAAAATTTAAACGGAGCTGCTTCCGTAACCGTACTAACGCACTGACCGCCTATTATAAGACCCGGATCGTAAGAGGTATATTTGGTATTCCGTCTACCCAGACACAGACTAAAACATTTACTTGGTTTTGTCCTCAATCCGCCCGTCCACGTACAGAAATCCTCAACTACATTTAAAAGTACCTGACATTGTTTCGGATTACGTGTCAGTATCGCGAGATCATCTGCAAAAGCTAGTATGGATTCTGTGTATTTGTTGTTGAACTTAAACCGATAGCCCCACTTTTTTTCATTTCTAATTAATTTGTCTATTAAAATATTAATAACTATATTAAATATAATAGGAGAAATACAACAGCCCTGAAATAAACCAACGTTATAATTAAGTGGTTTTGAATGGTTTTCATTAAAAATTATTGAGAATTTTAATTTTGAATAATATGATGCAATAATGTCGCGAACTACCATAGGAAAGTTATACCATTTAAATTTATATGGTCCTTTAAATACCGACTTTGTTTTGTCGTTTCTCGCTGTCTTTGCCACTTGTTTGTAAACTGTTTCACCTACCTTGAATGTTGTTTTCTCCGGTTCTTTGTTGCGTTTGCCTATTACCTGTTCCTTGTTATTAGATATAAGGGCTGTTATACATACCTGTATTGATTCAACATTTTCAGGGGGTTGTGAATTTGTCTGTCCGTCAGTGTCTATGTTTAAATTTTGGTTGCTAGGGCCTGCTTCCTGACCATCGTTATTTTCAGAAGGAGCGTGATTAAACATTCTATTAATTAAACCATCGTCTTCAATATCCTCGAAATTAACCGCGAGTGAATCCATACTGTCATGGAATATTTTAGCTCGAGATAACGCATCTGCATTTGTGTTATGTCGTCCTTTCTTATACACAACTTTAAAGTCATATTCGACTAACTTCAACCGCCAACGAGTCAGTTTCGAGTTAGGATCTTTCAGTGACATCAGCCATGTTAAAGCCTGTGGTCAGTGTAAATAGTGAACTTACGCCCATACAAATAAGGTCGGAAATACTTTATAGCCCATACTATGGCTAAAAGATCTTTTTCAATAGTAGAATAGCGTGATTCGGTATCTGATAAAGTACGCGACGCGTACGCTACGGGTTTGTCAGATCCTACATTTCCTTGGGACAAAACCGCGCCTAACGCATAGTCAGATGCGTCTGTAGTTAGTATGAACGACTCGTCAAAATCAGGGTACTGCAATATGGGGCCGTTACTTAATATTTGCTTACACTTATGGAATCATTCTAAAAACACTTTTGTGTAAATAACTTTACCGCCTTTCTTTAAACTTAACGTCATGGGTTTAGTTATCTTTGCAAAGACTTTGATAAATTTTCGGTAATATCCTACGAGACCTAAAAATAACTTTATTTGTTTCTGATTTTGAGGCAAGGGGAAATCAAGTACAGCTTTTATTTTGTCTCTATTGGGTTTAAGACCTTCGTCCGTGAGTTCATGTCCAAGGAAGTTAACGTGTTTCTGAAGAAATTCAGATTTATCAAATTGAACTTTTAGATTATGGGTTTTAAACCTTTCAAACACTTAACTTAATCTTTCTACGTGTCCTTGTAGAGAAGTACTGATGATTATGACGTCATCAAGGTAAGTATAAACGTTAGGTAAGCCTCTAAGGATATGATCCATTAAACATTGGAAAGTGCTCGGTGCGTTCTTTAGACCGAATGACATGCGTAAAAATTCATAATGGCCTCTCTCCGTAGTGAATGCGGTTTTCTCTACGTCTTCTGGGTGCATTTCCACCTGGTGGTAGCCGCTCGCGAGGTCAAGGGTTGTAAAATACTGTGCGCGTCCCAGTCTGTCTAGTATGTCATGAATGTTCGGAAGTGGGTACTTGTCTTCGATAATCCTATCGTTTAAACGTCTGTAATCTATTACAAGTCTCCATTTAACATTTCCCGATGCGTCCGGTTTTGTTGGTACTATATGAACAGGACACGACCAAGGGGATATACTTTCTCTAATAATACCCTGCTTGAGTAAGTTATCAACTTGATTACGAATTTCAGCGCGATGTTTTGGAGGCTGTCTATAACTACGAACATATAGTGGTGTTTTGTTCGATAATCTTAACTGGTGTTTAACCGCGTGTGTAAATGTTAATGGTATATTTTCAGAATGAAATATTTCACGGTAATTATAACAAAGCTTAGTTATTTCACGCCTTTCCTCCTCGTTCATGTGACTTGTTCGAATTTTATTTAAGTTGTCACACAGTTCTTTATTAATGTCAATATTCATGTATCGGGATTTTATTGGGGATATATTTATTTTCATTAGTATAATTTATAACAGTAGTTTTAAATGAACCAGATTTGACTGTTACAAAAGCTGTAGGGGATTCAAAACCTTCTGACCAGTATCGCGTATTATGTATATATTGTCCGTCAGTATAGTTTGTTCTAAAAGTTACAACTTTCTCACACTTGGGTTCAATTTTAATCTTATGTAATGGGTGATTAAAAAAAATCGGAATATTAGCGTTTGTTGTGCGTAACATGTTACTGTTTAGATCGATATTACTTTTAAGACATCTTAACAAATCAAATCCGATTAATCCTTTGTACTTGGGATCAAAATCAAAAATTAAAAATTTATGAGTTAAATCTGCATTAAAAATTGGTGGTAACGGGAGATAAACTACATGGTTATGACGTGACACATTATGCGCGGTAGCGATTTGAAACGGTTCATGTTCAACAAGTAATTCAAAAATCGTATTAAAAATAACATCCGATGCAACAACGCTACGGCTCGCTCCAGTATCAATTAAGTACTTACCTCCTAATTCCGGCAACTCGATGTACGGCAGGTGCTCCCTCTCCTGCACGTTGATTTCGACTATCTCGGGTTCCTGTGTTCCTGAACCTCCATAAAATCCTGAGGTTCCTCAAAATCCTCAAAAATATTTAATAATGTGTTAGCCTAAGTTATGTCTACGCTCTGCGTTTATAAGTTGACAATTAAGATATAAAAATCAACATGTAATACAGGTCACTATATAATTTGGCGCCCAACTAGGGGCAATTCGAAAAGGCCAGTACTATGCAGATTTGTTACGTTTTCTTTCTTCGAATACATCCTATAACATATACATAAAATAAAACTATTTATTTACGGAAAGTCCCGTAAGTACGATTACTACAAAGCATTCTAAACTTCGGGTTAAATATTTTATTGTAAAGTTATAATGTAAAATATAAATCCAATTGTACGCAAGTCAGACCCTTAAATATAGGTTTATTTGAGTGTGTAATCATGAAAATGCATAAACTGCTAAATCATTCTAAACACTGATTGATTTGATTTATTGTTTAGACGTTTGGTTACGCCATATTCATTTTTATTGTATAAGTTCTCTTTTCAGAACATGGTCTATGCTAATGTAAAATAATGTGGTAATATCCAATAACAAACTCCCTTATATTTTTTCATTACCTTCCAGATCGCAACAAAGAATATCACTAATTACCTGAAATCAATAGGAGAACCTCCAGATACTGAGGTTAGTAAGTACAATTTGGTTTCGATTAGCTGGATCGCGTGCATTCATAATATTTCAAAATTCTACCCGGTGATTCATATGTGCACTGTAAATAAAGTAATAAAAAGAAAAATAAACCTTATTACTCATATACCCTATTTATACTTTAGAGATATATTATTTTTAACGCTGAACCTTGATCAGGTTCCATCGGTCATCAGTCATTATTCCAATAATTCACAACATATCAGCAGTATGTCAAATATATCGCAAGCGATTTGACTAAAGTTTTAGAACCCTCCGGTCTTATGTCATCACTTCTTGATTCACTGGATGATCTACCTTTATTAAAAGCCCTATAAATAGAAAAAATATAAGCAATTCTAGTATAAAAAGTTATCCAAAATTGGAAGCAAGCAGAATTGCATATCCGCTAAGCGCATTTTCTAGGATCGTGTTTGACTATATTTTTTTCTATATTTTTCCTTTAATTATTTCTCATAAAACGACAATAGGAACATTTAAAGTAGAAAGGCAAATAATAACAAAATATTAAAAGACGTTAAGGTACGTTATAATACAAATAACTACAATATGATATTTTGGTTTTAAGCAGAATCACTTGTTGCTTACTGACCTTTGAATGTACGCTTGTATCATAAATATTAAATAAACATAAAATCCTTTACAAATATTTTATTGGCTGTTACTGTTACTACACCCGTGTTGTAGGGTTCTTTCAGATAAAGCTTTGATTACAGCGGGGTTCTTTCAACTTGCCATTTTATGGAATAGCATTTAACTACCTATATAAAGTCTTATGTTATGACGCCATAAATTGTAAGTATACGAATATTGTAATATTTTTATATTTTGGCCAATTTTTTTTAAATTATATTTAAGAGTATTTTTAATGAAACCGTTCTAGTTTAGTAGGAACTTTTATAATTCCACGTTTAAAATAAAAGTAATAAATTAGTTTTCTTTTTTACCAGAGTACATAAAACATTTAAGAGTAAGAGTAAGTAAGAGTAAGTAACTTTGACTTTATTTAAGTATTTTTCAAATTATTTATGTTTTTAAAACGGCCCTTAAAAATATCCTAGTTAAAGGAATGTTAGAGGGGAAAGAAGATTTCAGACATCGCGCTTTGAAGATAATTGGTGATACTGAATTCTCAAACTGAACGGCCAGTGTTATATATTATACATTTTGGGAGTATGCTTAGAAATTGCATGAATTAATTCTCCCATTCCGTTTCCATCATCGGACTGTACGACAAACGGCAAAGTTCATCCTTATGTGTTGACATCCCACCTATCCGATCTAAACGCTTTGAATTATCTTTTTTGATTCAGACAGCTAGTGACTGGAACAGCTTTTTGAATATAATGTTTTATCTCAAACGAGAGTTAATAGGCTTTAACTAAGTTCGTGTGCTTTACCACCTATGTCTACATTACCACCTCCTAGATTATTACTTGTAATAAAATAAAAACAAGAAATCTTCTCAATGTAAACATTAAAAAAAAACAAATGAACTCTCAAATAAAACTTAAATATTTCCAATCTACTTGAAACTAACACAAAAGCTTCATTCCGATTGTAATTCTACTAGTATTTTAGTTGTTAAATATATCTCATTCCGAGAAAGATTTCAAGCAACTTTATTAAACTGTTAAACCTGAACTGTTACTTTGTTAAACCTTTTTTTATATAAATAAAGAATGAAAAATAAACCGATACGGGCAGGGATTCGAACCTGCAACTACTGTTAAACCGTCCCGTCGCTCTACCAACTGAGCTACCGTATCGCTGCCCGTCTCGGTGAATTAAGCATTCTATATGTGATCGTCTTTTATCGGGACGGTGGTGACATCTATTAGGTTTCTTTCGAAAATCCTTCTTTTATTTTTCATTCTTTATTTATATAAAATTAAATAAGCTTAACATGGCTATACATGTTTAAAGATATTTTCAAACATTTGTTAGACCTGTTTACTTCTAACTATTAGTATTAAACTCAAAAAGGTAACACTTTCGTCCCTTGACAAGTAAATAAAGAGATAAAACGAGTTCATTACAAGCTAACCTCCACAAAAAGAGCCAAAACTTTTGTAAGCAATAAAATGGATCAAAAAACCTTTGTTTTCATGAGTTTGGTGATAAAATATTATATTTTCTTCTCACAACTTTCTTGAACACAATTATATCGAATTTATAAAAAATCGGGTGTACGTAAACATAAAATAGATTTATTAAAAAAAAATGATGCAAGATAATATGAAGTAATCACATTTACTTATAATAAAAAAAAAATCTTAATCTAACGGTTTTGTACAGAAAACATTACTATTATTAATTCTACTCTTTACAATTTTTATTTGTTTGCTGTTCTCATCGGTATCCAATATTTTCGGTTCCGGAAAACAATGTTTCCACAAACCTGTTTAATCAGTATTTATTATTAATTTTAGTACACCATTAATTCTCAACACTATCTTTAGTTATATTGTTATCTAAAATAATTATTACAATATATTTCATTAAATATTAATTTTAGAGAATTATGATTAAAAACATAATTCCTGGTATTGTTAAATATAGTACTCGCAATCTTTATAAGAAACATTTATTAATATATTCATTTACTTTCTCTACATTTACCATTATTTCTGTAATATTTTTCCTTGCTTTATTTTACATACGATTTATGTCTTACATATTTAATTATATCAGTTAAGTAACTAATTTGTAAATAAAAATTGACCAAATTAACATTCCTAGGTACATTAATTATCCAGTTACATCCAATTAGTAACAAACTTTGTGCTCAAATACATTAAAAAAAAGTGCCAAGTGTGAGTCAGAGTCGCGCTCGAAAGGTTCCTACCGTTACATATAAAAACGGCAAAAATTACTATGGTTCTATGGGAGTCCCACTCAAAAATTTTGATTTAATTATTTATTTTTATATATTTCTACCTATTTTTAGGGGATTGCTGATTTTGATTAGTGTATGTATCTCTGGGATGTCCTCTAAAGGCCCTGCCATCCACATTCCCTTTATATATCCCTTTTGTTATTCTTATTTTGTCCATCCGTTTTACATGACCCAAACATCTGCAACATCTTGCAAACATCTGCAGTATTTCCCACTCTGTCACTCAAATTTATCTTACGCTTGCTCCTCAAAGACCTCATCTCAATTGCATTCATTCTACTTTCATACTTCTTCTAGCGCACCCAACCTTTGTAAACATACGTTAGTGTTAATTAGTTAGTGGATAGCCAATCGAGCTTTTTCGCACCTCTTACCAATCTTATCAATAATAAGCTTGCTCACTGTTCCATTCACTTTCTTCTTCATGTCCCCATCAAACATTCCATTTCTTGTAAAAAAACTATTTAGGTACACAAACTCATCTACTAGTCCAACATTCACACTTTGTATCGCTATTTTACATTCTTATCTTTTTCAAACACAATCACTCTTATCTTTATTGCATTCATCTGCATACTTCTGCAAGCACCTCTATCCTCTCCACTCAATCATAAGCCTTGTGTCAATCTATAAAGACACAGTACACTCTCTGGTGTTTTAACAGAAATTTCTCTGAAACAAACTTTAGTGAGAAGACTTGATGATCCGTACATCCCATTCCCTTTCTATATACCGCTAGCACAACTCACACCTTATCATTCGTCTTTTTCACAACTTTATATATCAAGATCTTTGAATAGGCTTTTTAAACAATACTCATTAAGCTGGTACATCGGCATTTCTTAGGTTCCTAGTAGTGTGATTTTTCACCTTTATGTAGCGCTTTAATGACGCCTTTGCAACAGTCTTGTGGTATCAAACCGTCAGAAAAGCATTTATTGAATAACATATATAACCAAGAAGATACTAATCCTTTTCCAGATCTAATCACTTCCACATTCACTCTATCATACCCCGCTGCCTTGCCTTTTTTCAAGCTTGCTTGCCTTTTATCGCACTTTTAACTTCATCTATAAAAATCCCTTTCTTCTTGCTCACTGCTTAATTCTTGAAACTTTATTTGAGGAAAGGAGTCACTGCATTTAATTCACAAAATAGTCCTTCCATGTAACTAGCACCTTCAATTAATGATATGAGGTTGAATGAACTTCTCACCGAGTCACCATCCTCACCTCTCACAACGTTCATTCTTCTTAAGGATCCATAACGGAACACACAGACTCGTTTCCAAAATAATATTTGGTTTTGATAATATTTATAACCATGTTAAGCTTATTTAAATTTATATAAATGTAGAATAAAAAATAAACAGATACGGGCAGGGACTCGAACCCGCGACTACTGGGAAACCGTCCCGTCGCTCTACCAAATGAGCTACCGTATTGCTGTCCGCCTCGGTGAATTAAGCATTTTATATGTGATCGTCTTTATCGGGACGGTGGTGACATCTATTAAGCTTCTTTCGAAGGTCTTAACCAATGTTTCTAACTTTGCAGTATAGATAAACATTGAAAAGATGCCACTACCGAAATTAATGTTTGAAAATATCTATAAACATCTATAGCCATGTTAAGCTTATTTAAATTTATATAAATAAAGAATGAAAAATAAATCGATACGGGCAAGGACTCAAACCCGCGACTGCTGGGAAACCATGGTATTGCCATGTTAAGCTTATTTATTTATACATGTTTATAGATATTTTCAAACATAACTTATAGTGTCGAGACGTTTTATGTCCTTTGACCGATTTAAAATCTAGCGGATTTTATTTGACTCACGCAAACACACCACTCGTTGATGATTACATATTGAGATTGTTTCACGTACTTTAAAGTTTAAATACTTATATAAAATATCTTTCTATTTACTTTTTCTAGCATTATATATCACATAATCCTAATATTAACAATTAGACTTTTAAATTTACAGAAAGAGAAAAAATAAAAAAAACCGTTTAATATCCCAAAAAAAAATCAATATTGTCAATTTACAAGAATGTATTTTTTTAATTATAATATAATATGTTTTGATTTGCGAATGACGATAATTTTTATTAAATATTTTATATAATGATATTTACCATTTCATCTCAATAATAATGTAGGTACTAAGTTACATTTTATGAATTATCTCTTCTAACGCAATTTGCATGTTCAGCAGATAGATCTTGGAAGAAGTCGAAATGCATTTCCTGAGGCACTGAAGTGTGAAGCGTTTTCTCTCGTATTACTTTATTAAGTAAGACAATATAGTCAGAAATAGTACGTAATTTTATAATCAAAATAATATAAAATACAAAATAAACGTTTTATTTGTTATCTGGGTAAAAAAATCAAGAGAATCAACAAGAAACAAGTCAAGAAGAAACAATCAAGAGAATCAAAAATCAACAAGAAACAAGTTGACATTCTTTAAATTAAAACTCATTTCATTTATATCTATAACTTTAATAACACCTTTGACTTAAATTTTTACACCTAACGAGTCAAATTAAATTAGGTTTTAATTTTTTTAGACGCTCTGACTAATATATTATTACACAAAAAATATACATATTCGGTAACTGATTAAAAACTTAGTATTTATTTATTAATGTACCAGGAAATATAATAATACATATATTTGAGTTATTAAACAGTTTTTTTTTATAATTTATTATTAACAATTCAAGGTTAGTAAAAGTTAATAATTTTATTATTATAGTAATATTATTACTAATTACATTTATATTATAACAAGATCACTAATAGCGGTTATATTAGTAAGTACATATCGGTAGAATTAATATTACAAAATTCTATGTCTTCTCAAGAATGGGAATAGAAATGTAGGATTATAATCAACATTAATCGTCAAGCATAAATATTTAGAGCAAGCAAAATTTTTGCAAGCAAACTAATGCTTCTTATTCAGAATGAATGCTTAATTGGTAAATCATAATTTTTATTTCATATATATTGTAGAGTATCAATAACACGTGGAATAGTATTGGAATGTTAGCAAAATGTTTAAATTCTTTGCGAGTTTCTAGAAACTTTGAAGTTCTGACGGGAACTTGAAGAGGTCCAGATAAATAACTCGTAAAATAGAATTAAATTAAATATATACTCCCATATAGCAAGAATTAATTCATGTCAAAACATATTTTTTTATTTTATCTTAATTAGTACAGTCAGGTAAATAAATTTATAATAGTCAGTATGGCTTATAAAAGTTACAATATATATTTTTTTAAAGGGTACGAGGTGCAATGTAATGATTTCAAGTTACAGCTTTTTAGGGGTACATCGCTGCATCCGAATCATATGCCTAGCCCGCCGAGGACTTAAAGGTCCGGTCGTATGTGAACCTTTCTAAAATAAGATCGGTCTAATTGGATATTACCGAAGTTTACCAGAACAATACCTTCTTATCCAATAAATTGAAGACCAAATTATGTGTACGTGTGACATTGTATAATGTATACTAAGAAATTATATCGTTCCGTCAGAAATATACTGCGACGCAGTCATAGAACAGCGCCATCATTTTGATTATGTTCATAAAAAATAAATTAAATGTATGTTAAAAGAAATGCTCTTAATATTTTTTTCTGTATTCTGTATGATTCTGTTAGATCCCTTTACAACGCCTCTGATATCATTATCGGTGTGGGTACTAGCACTCCAAGTAAATGGCGTTGTATTGAGATAAGTAAAGAAACATAAATATTTTAACAACAAAAAAAAACATTAATGTAACTATTCCTTGAAAAAAAAAATGTAGTTGTATAAAGAAAATGATCACTTCACTGATGAGAAGACATACCCATATAAAAATGTGTGAAAAATACCTTTCTAGCAACTAAGATAATAAATTAGATTGTTTCTGTTTTTTTTTTCTGTTTTGCTTTTAAAAAAAAAACGGAGATCAAACGGTAATCTTTGTTAGGCTGATAACTTGACAACATCTGGTGTGTTGTTGAAGCAGTATTTTTATTTTTACCCGCTCCCCCGGTGACGCTGTAATAGCCAACAGGGCTAATAGCATAGACGAACATTAAAAAAAAAAAAAAACAATTAAAACTTTCTTGATATTTAAGTAATAAACAAAAATTAACTCCCAAAAAATACAAATAAGAAGCTTTGATTAAAACCTTAAAGACTTTTAGTCTTTTAATAAACCTAAATAAGTAAAACCAAATCAAACGTCTTCTATATTTACAAAGACTAAATCCGTGGACTTTTCATATCTTCAAACGCTTTGTTCAGTATTCTTGTCTTTTTATTTGTTCGACAAAGTAAACTTGGAAGTCTTATTTCAATATTTCGTTTTATATTTTAAAGATATAGCTTATTGCTAAATGTACATAAGGAATAAATTGTTGACTTTGGAATTGATATCTGATTTAAATTCTACTAACCAGAAACAGTAAGTCAACAACTGTAGCTCCAACAGATATTAAGCTCGGTTGAACAACAGCCAGTTGAGATGGAGGATAGCATTTAAATAAATATTATAATTCGTATAAAGTGTGTTTATTTTACGTAGATTTAAAATAACGCCAAAAGCAACCACGATAAGTTCTGCTAATAATATGAATAAAATTGTATCGCCGAAGACCATGATGAAATAACTATTATTATAACTGCTTTTCATACAGTGGGTCTCAATCCGTCATACTTGCCCTCCTACACGGTTTTTTATTACTTCCGGGTAGTATTCTTTCTAAATTACCAATTTACGACGGCAACTTCATCTGCTTTTTTGTCCTAAAGACAGAGAAATGGATAAATGTTTATGTAAATAAAATATTTAGTGAACTACTTCGAAGTAATAAATTTTCTTAGCTTGTTTCAAAATACTATTTCTTCTTAACTTACAATTGCAAAATTATAATTAATAATAATTAGTTTTTGAACTTCCATAACAAAATTTTCTCTGAAACTGTGAAACTAAATCTTTAATTAAAAACTAAAAGGAAGACCTTTCCCCACCGTGTGATAAAAGTCTTTTAGTTTGGTCAAACGTCTTTGTACACTCCTAATAACCTTAGATACGCTTATAATTTTCCTATCCGTTTAAAATATGAATGCTGTGTTTATTTGCTAGACTTTGCCAGCGTTGTTCCTAAGTTGCCGGGTTAATCTGCTCCTCTCTCTCTTTTTCTCTCACCTTTTTAGAATAATATCTCGGGCTTATGATATTAGGTACTCTAAATGTAGGTATTTAAGCCCATATATTTTTAGATTTAATGTTATTATAGCCGAAACAATCATATTTGATTTTCTCCGTAATAATTGAGTGATAATATCCTTTATATTGATTGGATTGGATTGGATCCTTTATATTGATTGGATTGCTATATACCTTTATCAAAATTCACCAAAATCTTTTCAATAGTTTCTCCGTGAAATGCGACCAGAAAAAATATATTAAAAAAAACCTCTTTTTTGAGTTCTTTGTCATGCTTTCAATACTTAGCAATTAGTTTTTTTTAAATATTCATTTTAAAGATTTTTTCTCATTTTTTTCATTATACTGTTATTTATTTATAGTATTTTTGTATCCCGAATAAAATAAAAAATAATAACGGATGAGCTTTAGAAGCTTTTGCTGGCTTGTATTTATTTGCTACGATTATGTTTTAGTAATTGTATAAAATTTTACTTTTAAAAGTTACTTCAATGTATTTACTTAAGACAACTCAACTAAGCCAGACAAATAGAAAAAAAAACATTATTTCTATTATAGTATATAGTTAGTTATATATAGTTTATACTCATAACGTCTAAACGAATATAATCTGTTTCTTAGTTATCACTAGGCTGATAATGGTTTATTTAAACGGTATTTATGTAATTTATAAGATAAGCTAACAAGCTAGACTTAATCTTGAGGCAATGTTAGTTTAAATAAGTAATTAAGATGAGCCCTAGGCGTGCTTATAGCACGCCCGCTAGCTTCCATTCGAATAAGAATAAATCTTTTTACTTATCTGAGGTTTTTATTTTTAAAAGCTTTTTCTTTGCGGATAATGTGATTTATCAAAAGATATATTTAATAAAATATTATTAAGTAAATCAGCTTAAAAAGAAATTATCTAAGGTTTTTATTTTTAAAAGCTTTATCTTTGTGGACAATGCGTTTTATCAAAAAGATGTATTTAATAAAATATTATTAAGTAATATCACTTAAAAAGGATCATTTTTTTAGTTAATTTTAATCGAATGTATTGTATAATATATGAATGTATTGTATAGTATATATTATACATAAAATATCTTATACTTTATTTTATATTTTAGATCTAGAAATCTTGGTTTTAAAATACTTTACGATTTATATGATATAAAACAAATGAATAACTTTAAAACACATTAAAATGTTTACATTAAAAAAAAAAAAAAAAGCTAACTACAAATGCTACAGGCAGGCTACTATTTATATACATATAGTGTATAAGTTCCTCTAGTTATATCTTTTATCACAGACCTATTGGCTGGAATTTTAAAAATATATGTAACAACTGAACATACAGACACACACCGTCTATACCGGTGTAGACGAGGTCCCAACTGAGTAAGTGATCCGTTGCTCCGGCGTTCTGCCGTCGGAGGACGCTAGTGTCCAAATTTCCTTAGCTACCCTCCTGACTAACGACGCCCCGAGCCGAGGTCCTCGTCTCAATCAGAGACGCCCTCGGGACGTCTTTCCCCATGGGGACTCATCTGGCCCCCCCTTTTTAAGGGTGGGTCCCCTGACCCACCCGCTCCCCCGGTGACGCTGTAATAGCCAACAGGGCTAACAGTATGGACATATAAAATAAAAAAAAAAAAAAAAAAACAAAAAAAAAAAGCCTATTCTAAAAAGAAGTTAAGAAGTTAGAAGTTTGAAGGCAGAAGTACCTTTTATTTGTGTAAGGTAATAAATAGCCATTGGTCTAGATCCACAACACTTTTGTGATGTACAGATAAACATCCATATACACAAATTATTACATTTGTATAAATGTTTAAAAAAGATGAATACAACTTAATTTATTTATTTTAAAAGACACTAAAACTAAAAATCCTGTTGTATTCTTTTGTTTTACTTGTTGAGTAAAATATATAAAAAAAATATTATTACTGAACAATTTTAAATCAATTTCGACTATTGCTATATGCAAGTTTTCACATTTATTAACAGTAATTCAAATTTAAAATAGCTACAAGAACAGGTAAAAGTAGCCTTTCCAAGAATATAATAAAATGTGTTATTTTATTTATTATTATTATTCTTTATTTTTTATATTTAATTTTACTTTCTTCTTTGTTGTTGTATTATATTATTGTATAATTTTGCTCAATTTGTCGCCTACCAAGTAAAATATCTTCTAGAAGGTATATTATTCTTAAGGATTTACGTACCAAGGTTTCATTAGTAGTGTGTTGAATACGGAGACAAAAAAGAGATAATGCAGCGCACTCCGGAAACTGGACATAATGTCATGTACTCATCTCAACCGAATCTTTGTACGGAATCGCAGGGAGATGTAGAAGTGATTAAAAATATTAATTTGAGAAAAAGAAAACATCCTGAACAAATACAATTTCAGGATTTTGAAGATTCTTTGAAAAAATCTCTAAAAGAAATGCTGAATTCTGAAATTGATGAAATTAAAACCCAAAACATCAAAATTATGGAGTCAAACAACCACATAATAGAACTTCTACAGTTAAATGCCGCTAGCCATAAAGAACTGAGTGAGAAAGTAGTCTCACTTGAATCGAAAAATGTGATAGCTATGGATCGTATACATGAACTTGAAACCCAACTTAATGTAATCCAGAAGAAAATGATCAAAAATATGGTTGAGATAAGAAATATACCTAGGAAAGATAACGAAAATTTAAAAGAGCTTTTTAATACCATTTGTGACAATCTGAAAGTCCAAAATATAAAGGATGTGGATGTATACAGGAAAGGTAAAAATAATGCACCAATTATTGTAGAGTATAAAGAAACGAAGGAAAAAGAAGAGCTACTTAGGGGAATTAAGAAATACAATCTAGAAAAAAAGAAAGTACCCTTAACAACTGAAAATCTAGGCTTTGGTGGAATTAGGTCTCGAATTTATATATCTGAATGTTTAACACCTATTACGAAAAAGATATTAGCAGTTGGTCGAGACCTCGTTAAAAAGGGGAGTTACAAGTATTGTTGGACATCCCGAGGGAACGTACTGTTACGTATAGATGAAGGTCAGCCAGCAATGGTTATAAATTCGCTGAAGCAAATTGAAGATTTAGCTTCGAAATGACTAGTTTGTGCCATGTACTTTTCAATATTATATATTTCGTCATTTTTATATTGTGCGCATTTATTAGCTAGTAAGTTTTCTTGGCTTTATAGAATGAAGCAAATAATTGTAATTTGTTGTATTTGTATTTTTACATCCTATATTATTTATCGTACTATATTTTATCTTCATTATGCAAATTATATAATGTACTATTATTATTATAAATATATTCTATGTTATGCTCACTCCATGCCTACTCTGTACTCAGAACAAAGAATCTTTCCATTTCACATCAAGAGATGTATAACATCGACCAAAATTCACTTGCAAAGCTTATTGATCTTTTATAAACATTTTTATGTTGGATAGCCTGAACAATGTTATCACCGACGTTGACAATAATGTTACTGTTGGTGATTCAGTTTTGGTCGATGATCCAGTAACACTTACACAATATAAACTGAATAGTCATAATTCACTTAATGTTATTGTCCAGAATATAAGAAGTATCCAACGAAACTTTGAGGATTTTAGACTATTTCTTGGGAGGACCAATATAGATTATGATCTTATAATCTTAACTGAGTGCTGGCTGCAGTGTTCAGAATCACTACCAAAATTGGAAGGATACCAAGTTTTTAATAGTTCCAATCACATTAACCAAAACAGTGGCGTAGTTGTATATGTAAAAAATAGATTAGATAATGTTACAGCATATGAGCCTAGAATTTTAGATGCCGATTGCCTTGTTATAAAAATAAGTAACGATTATGCTTTCATCTGTATTTATAGATCACCATCATTTAGTTCAACAAATAACTTTATCAAGACTTTGGACAAATTGCTTATTGACCTTAAATATATACCCAACATATTTTTATCAGGAGATATTAATATCGACATCAGTTCGTGTAATGAAGACTCTAGATCCGAAGAGTACCTAGATATGCTCGCTGCTCACTGCCTATCGCCTAGCCATACACTACCTACACGTCTTAGTAAGTGTCTTGACCATTGCATTGTCAAATCAAATAACAAACTGATGACGGTTATCTGTGATTCGAAAGTTACCGATCATAGTAGTCTGTATTTATGCATACCACTCAAGAAAATATACCTTAATCATCAACATAAAAATAAAATAAAAAAGGTGGATTATGTTAAAGCTAGTGAGTTATTGGAATGTTTTGATTGGAGTGTTTTTCAAATAACTAGGGATCCTGATGTGGCAGTGGAATATTTTACTAAGGTTTTAATAGATATTGTTAATAAATGTACTAAAACTGTAAGTATACCAAACAGAAAGCAGACTCTTCAACCTTGGGTGACACCAGGTTTACTAAGGTGTATAAGATTTCGAGATACATTACACAGAAGACTTAAGAAAGATCCAAACGACAAAATCCTGAAAGAAACATACACACGATATAGAAACCATTGCAATAAAATTCTACATAATCTAAAGAACGAACATGAAAAATTACAATTACAAACTAACAAAAAGGACATTAAAAAAACATGGAGCACAATAAAACAGGTATGTAATATAAATATATCAAATAAAACACAGTATTTATCCGAACTACTAAAATTAAAGTCTGATCCTCAAAAATCTTCCAATTTTATTAATGACTATTTTATAAATGTTGGCTCAGAACTATCTAACAACATTTTACAAAAACTAAACGTTACAGAAAGTCAACTAGTGAGAAACTTTAAAACTGTTAATTCCAAACCTAATTCATTTGTACTGCTGGACACTGACGAAGATGAGATTTCCAAAATTGTGATGACCTTAAAAAATACGAATTCTACGGGTTGGGATAGTATATCATCCATATTCGTAAAAAGCTGCATAAAATCATTGGCAAAGCCCTTAGCCCACATCATTAACTTGTGTATATGTTTAGGTAAATTCCCGAACGTGCTAAAGGATTCCATCGTAGTTCCCATTTTTAAGTCAGGGGAAAAGAATAACATTGCAAACTATCGCCCAATATCCCTTTTATCCACGATAACAAAAATTTTTGAAAAAGTTATAAATAATAGATTAACAAAATATCTAGACAAGTATAATATTGTCTCTCATAACCAGTACGGATTTAGAAAGAACAAATCAACTACCGATGCATTAGAAGAGCTCATTAATGATGTAGTGGATGGTTTGGACAATAACAAAAGATGTATAGGAATCTTTTTAGATCTTGCTAAGGCATTCGATACTATTTCTATTCCCTTACTAATTCGAAAATTGGAGGCTATTGGCATACGCGGCGTTCCTCTGGACCTTTTTAGAGACTACCTTAGTAACAGGTCCCAATCTGTTAAACTAGGAAACGTTCTTAGTTCAAAACAAAAAGCAAATTTTGGAGTCCCCCAAGGCTCAGTGCTTGGGCCTACTCTTTTTTTCAGTCTACATAAATACCCTATGTGACATTAAACTCCCTAATTCAAAAGTAATAACGTTTGCTGATGATACTGTTATCCTTTTTCGAGGCGATACATGGGCGAAGGTTAAATTAGCAGCAGAAGAAGGAATAAAAACTGTTACCAGATGGTTGGATTTAAATTTATTAACTTTAAATCTAACCAAGACTAAGTATATAACTTTTAGCATAAGGAATAACCTTCAACCTAAGTCTGACTATGTGCTAAAAGTACATAATGGTAACTGCTCCAATGAAGAAGAGTGTAATTGCTACATTTTATCATCAGCTAGTAGTGTTAAATACCTAGGTGTTGAGATAGACAAAAACCTAAACTGGAAACAACAAATTAACAATCTTAGTTCTCGGATACGTAAATTAATACCAATTTTCAAAAAACTAAGAAATCTGAAAGACCATAGAACTAATAAGATGGTTTATGTAGCAATATGCCAATCCATACTTATGTATGGCATCTCTACCTGGGGTGGTGCAAGTAAAAGTATATTGCTTAGAGTTGAAAGAGCCCAAAGATGCATTTTAAAAGTGATAAACTGCAGGCATTTTCGATATCCAACCACGCAGCTGTACAATGAGTTTGGGGTTCTTAGTATTAGACAGTTGTTTATAAAAGCAAACGTACTTCGGCAACATTCTTGCGGGGCTCGTGAAAATGCATACAGTAGGAGAAAATACAAGGTTTATGAAATTCCGGCATGTAGAACTGTTTTTGCTAAAAGTTTTCCGATGATTGTGGCACCATATTTATATAATCGCATAAGCAAAAACCTTCATATCAAAGATGTGACTAAGTGTAGTAAGTTATTGGATATATTTTTAAGTGACATGGATTATGAGAAAACAGAGGAGCTATTGGTTTTTTTTAAATAAATATATAATAAATATACTTATATTAATATAACTTATTGATCATACGGAGTATACTAGCATATGTTTTCAAAAAACGCACACATCTTATTATATATATGTATGTGTGTGTATATGTTGTATATATATATATATGTATATATATGTGTGTGTATGTGTGTATATGTATTTATATGTGTATGTGTATGTATGTATGTAGGTATATATAATAATATGTTCTGTTAAAGTTAGATTTGATCATAATGATTATTGCTTCTAGACAGCTTATCTACCAATTAATATGAATTCATTTAGTAGTCATGAATCTTGGTTTTGTTATTGTATAAATATTTTTGTTATTGTTATTCATAAATACTTATTCTTTTTTCTTAACTTTATTAATATAATTACATATAACCACTTATAATAGTAAAACAGAAAAAAATATTTTAATAAAAGTGTGTATGTATTTTGTGGAGCGAGTCTTACCTTGCCGTAACACAGTTGCGACTAGCACGGGAGGTAAAGAATTCTTGTATATTCTTATCTGTATACCGCCAACTACCGGTTTAATTAAGACAGTTGCTAATGCATGGTTTACGTAAATAAAATAAATAAATATTGTATTGTATTGTAGTGATACCAAAACCATTAACCTGTTACTACCTATTTTTAATTTAAATACTACTGTCATGTACTATGTGAAAATAAAGATTATTATTATTATTAATAAAATCAAAGTTAACCAATTTTAGTTATACCAATAATATAAGAAAAATATCGAATTTCAAAATTAACACTATGTTTTACTTGATGTTTTATTATATTTAATTATGTTTTATACATCAAGAATTTTACAAAATATAAAAATAAATAATATTATTTACAAATCAATTTAATGTTTTAGCAAACCCAAACCTTTAAAAAACAAAGAACCTTCTTGCAAATCATTCGGTTCTTCACAAATTAATTCTAAAGGAAAATAATATTATAATGTCATTTAATGAAGTTATTTTATTTTAGTAAAATCATGCATCTCGTCTTACTGGACTTCGATAATTTGAAAATTTCAACTTACTTTGACTTACACAACAAATATTACAATAGGCAAAACAAAAAAAAAATAATGAATACCTATTAGTATAAAAAATACTATAAATTTAATTTCTTTTTAATTTAAATCAATTTTAAAAACACCATCCCTTATTTTCGAAAAATATTTTATTTCTAAGATAAAATCAGTCTAATATTTTTTGATTCAAATCTGATTAGGGTAATGCTGTCTGACAGCTTCATGCCATAAAGAGAAAAACGTTTTATACAGGATTTTTCTCCTACTACTTAAGTGGTGGATATCTTGATACGATTATTATAAAAAAGAATTCATGACAAGGATCGTTTTGATAGTCAAGGCATGAATCTTTTGTTGTTGGGCAGTAACCGGGCTATTCTCCTCGACCATGAATGCTTTTTTTATATACGTAGATGTACTGATTGATAATAAATAGTTTAATTAGTTATCAAACCAAAATTTTCTAAAAATTTGATGTTAAAAATTAATATTTTAATATTGCCGCAATTATTGGTGTAGATGTTTTATTCGAAAAAAGTCCGCAATAACAGCAAATTAACACTAATACGCATTTAATATTCAATGTAACTGCTTTTAATGGTTTGCTATTAGATTTGGATAAATTAACTTTACTACACTTTTAAATTAGTGACGTCACCAAACAAGGACACGTTAGACCTGGGTCTGATGCTAGTCAAACGATGGCGTTTATTCTATTTATCTCATTTTATTCTTTTATTTTTATGGAAAGTTTCAATTTAATGCAACAGTATTTAGTTCCAAGGTAGTGAAGTGGATTAATGACATGTATTATATAATAGGGTGAGTGGTACGGGAGAACCATGGTGATTTCAATTTAAGTTCTGGTAACCTGAACAGTTCTGATGTTCTTATCTAGTTGCGCAGAAAAGGAACTGTAAAAGTTCGAAGCAGTATAAGATAGTACCAAATTTTTTATGACTTCTTCAGTGCGATTAGCACGTGACGTGACTCTTCGCATATTTGATTGACTGCGACGAACTTAGTGCTCCTCGGCAGCGTAGATTGTAAATAATCAAAATGATAAAAGTTCTTGCGCATTTGGCCGTAAAGTGTCAATATCACAAAAGATAACCAAAGTGAAGAAAGTTCTCGCGCATGTAGCGGCAATTGTTACTAAGAACCGTTGTCATTATCACATAATAAATATAGAAGGATGCACTCTTTGTCATTAGAGGAATCGATAGATATAGAGACTAGACCTATTTTTTGGTTGTTAAATGTCAAATATTATGGGTTCAGAAATGTAATTTGTGCCAAAACTTAAGATTTATCGAGCTACATACAAAATAATTTAAATTTCTCTCAAACAATACTTAGCTTTTAATATATATACAAAGTTTCCTCGGCTGTCGATTGTCATATTTACAAAGACAAAATCAGTATTGCTGCAGTGTTTCCAAACTGCCTTTGTGCCGTATTCTTGTCATGTTATTTGTTTGACAAAGTAAACTCCGAAGTCGTGTTTCTTTCTTTTATCAAACCAGAGACTCGCCTTGCTACCTACGGATACACTTCTCAATAGTTTAAAACATCATCATGTGTACACAAATATCGGATTTATTCAGTAAATATTTGATTATAAAGAGTTGTAAGTGTCATTATTTGTTGTTCATTTTTATTTATATATTTTTCATTGTTGTTGTACAGTTGCAAAACATTGACTGTCATTAAACAAATAAACATAGTTAAGAAATCTTCTATTTAGGTCTAAATATTTATTATTATTATTTAGTGTTACACAGTTCTAAGCCATTCCATTTTAATACGCTTTTGTTAGATTCAGATGTATCTATTTACCTTGCAACGGAAACTTTGAATGTGATTTTGACCAACTTTGAGATATGGTGATAATTTGAATTTTTGGTTATATAGACAAAGCAATAATTTCAATATTTCATCTCGTTATCCTTTCCAGGATTTCTCCAGGATAAGCGATCTTTGGGTAATAAATTATAGTAAAAACGTTCATTAAAAAACAAATATATAATTTTTGTCCTCAACCAGAATAGAATAAATAGATTTTATAAAAAATATTAATAAACTTAATAATGGCTATCGTGTTTTTATTAAATCTAATAATTTGACGGGGCTTTTCCAGAGAGATCTTTTCAACTATACTGCAAAAATAGTTTATTACATGTAGCTTGCTGAAAAAATGCTGAAAGAAATACTTGAATTCTGAGTAGTTCAAATCTGTTACATACATCATTATCAATTCAGTCGAAAGGAGAGATCTTATCTGATAATAAAAATAGAACAACATGGACACCAGATATAAATTTTAGGCTTCGTGTCTGACCTTTATGGCCTTGTTTATTACATCGTTACATATTATTTATTTGAGCAATAACTTGTCATGTAAAATTAAATTTAAAACTACACGCCTTTCTTATTGATTGTGTGGGTGTAGTGTATGTTTATTGATTTAAGGTATGGAAGTCACGTTCACTTTAATTCAACTGTTTAAACAATATATTTTATTAGGTAGAAAATAGTAAAAAAACATGAAGCTGAAGTAGTAAATTATAATTTTAAAATACAACATGCTATAAAAAGAGTTGTAACAAATTATCAGATCAGTTCGGTTAAAATTATCTAAACCAACAATTCTTTTTTTAAGTCATATTTTTATTAAATAATATATTTTTACTATGTCTATATATGTATTTTGTATAATGCAATTCTTCAGATAGAAATAAGAAATTATTCATATAGAATAATGATTCAAATATGAAGTGATGATCGTGTAATAGGAAGCCCTAACCCCTGTTTCAATAAACAATTTTGAGAAAACATGTACAGAAGCAATAAGTCATACAGAAAACAGCATCAATATTTGTACATACCACTTTTGTCACACAACTAACTTTAATATACAAGAATTTATTTTAATGACTACTATCACTAAAACTGGAAACAAGCAATGAGCATTTGTATGAAATACTTGGGTACTAATATGACCTCAGGGTAATAAGCGTCATAGGTATTATGAAACAATAAAGTGACTGCCATAAACTTAATTTAGTTTAATTCCTATTTAGAACTTAGAAATAACAATAATACCAAAATATTTTGTAATATGTAGCATATATTTAGGTATATTTGATGGCACTGTTGGTTATATTTCACTTTTAAGCTTTTTATGAACATTGGAAAATATATTTAAAAAAAATAATATAGCATTTTTTTGTTTGTGTTTCGATGTTTGCTTGTCAATCTTGCAAAAAATAGATAGATGAGAATTTGTATCAAATTTTCTTCACTTAAAAACTATGAATCAGAAGAAGACATAAACTACTTTTTATCCATTAATAATAAATGGTTCCTGTTATGAAAAAGAATGGAAATCATTCGTTACCCAAGTACGTGAAAGCGCTACCACAATCTGTTACTTTAGTTATTAGTTTTCAGACAAGTTTGCAGTTATGCCAAATTCTTTTTATCAGTAAATAGTATTACAAAATTAAATAGCTTATGATGAAACTGATAATTGCCACGGATATAAAGAATGTTTCTTTGTTATTAAATGGGGTTTCGTTTTGAGTAAAACAATAGTCTCTAATATTACAACACAATTTTTTGTTAGTCGTTAGTAGTTCTTGGTGCGTTACAATCTTTTTACCAAGCAAACCTGAAAACATATATGTATACTATGCCTGCGACTGTGCTGTGCCTGCGACTTCGTACGCATAGATTCCGATTTCGATTTCGATAAAGTTTAAAGTTTTATCAAATTCCGGCAAGTAGTTTTTGCGTGTTTTGCGTGTAGTTGGAGTTTATATATATTTTATAAAAAGCTCCAGCGGAACCCCCATATCTCGACACTCGCAAGCAATCTTAGCTCAGCCGTGCTTGCAATAAAAAAAGTAAGACAATTAACAGACGTTAATACGGCTCGACGCGTTTATTTTAGTTATTTTCACAGTATATTGTCTTACGGTATCTTACTATGGAGCAACGCTGCTGAAATTAACTTTATATTTATTTTACAAAAACGAGCTACACGGGCTATTTGTAACTTAAAAGCTAGAGACTCCCTAAGAGATGTTTTTAAAGAAATCGGTATTCTTACGGTCGCTTCTCAATACATTTTTAATAACTTACTATATATACGCCAAAATTTAAATGATTATAATAAAAACAGCGACAGACATACGTTCAATACAAGAAATAAAAATAGGCTCGTAACGCCTAAATTTCGACTTCAAAAAGTTAAGAAATCCTTTGTGGGCTTGAGTATACGCATATATAATAAAGTTCCACAAGATATCTTACATCTTCCTTTTCTATGAATATGGACTATTAATAAGTACTATGAATATTTACTATCAATACGTACTATCAATATAAACTATCAATTTGTACTATCAATACGTACTATCAATATGTACTATCAATATATACTATCAATACGTACTATCAATACGTACTATCAATACGTACTATCAATATTTACTATCAATACGTACTATCAATATTTACTATCAATATGTACTATCAATATATACTATCAATACGTACTATCAATACGTACTATCAATATTTACTATCAATACGTACTATCAATATTTACTATCAATACGTACTATCAATATTTACTATCAATACGTACTATCAATACGTACTATCAATACGTACTATCAATACGTAAATATATACTATCAATACGTACTATCAAAACGTACTATCATTACGTACTATCAAATATGTACTATAAATATGTACTATCAATGCGTACTATCAATACGTAACTGTTCTTACCTGAAATGTAAAAAAATAAAATAGTTTCAAAAAATGTCTTACCGCAATAGTAGGAAAATAAGTGATTTTTAACTCTATTTGTTAAATAATTGGAATAAAAAACAACACAAATTGTACAGTGAATCCCATATAATCCCAAAAACTGCATCCAAATCAATTAATCCGTTTCTGAGATTAGCGTGCATAAACATACAGACATACAGAGAAAATGAAAAACCATTATTTTGGGTTCTTTTGCTCTTATAAAGGCTCCCCATCATGATTTTTTAAATATTTTCCATGTATAGTTTTCGATCAGTGACCATTTTATTATATGTATATATTAAGTAATATTTGACTCTAAGTGTTCAAAGTATACATCAACGAAACATCCATGTAAGAGAAAGTTTTTGAATTTGAAAGTTGCAAAAATTGAGGATGCTTCTCTGCATTTGAAGGTTTTTTATCCGTTAATAGACTTTGAAAATTGTTACTCGACAAGCGTACTCATTTGCCTTTATTTTAAACTACTTACGAAGTTATTTAATTTTAAACTTTTTACTACATGCTTTCCGCCATAAGTATGTAACATGTACATGAAATGTAATACTTATGGCGGATTACATTTCATGTAATACTTATGTAATCCATGCCTCTTTTCTAATTTACTTCTATTATTAGTTTCAAATAAACCAACAAGCTAAGTATATATATTAATTTTGTTACATAAATTAAAATATTATTAAAGATGTTCATATAAGTTAGACTATTTGTGTATTTTTAAGCTATTGCATAGCTTCTATCGCGGGCCTTGAGCGTGGAGACCGAATCCAGAAATTCCGTAACGAAAAAAAACTAACACCCCCACTCCGCATACTACGAAGCTGCCCGAGTATTGTGTACATATCATTACAAAATAGCGTAAGCGCCAAGTTGTTAATATGTATTATGAACTTATTACTTACTGGTTAAGGTTGAGTTTAGGATAAATGTTTTACTTGTACAGAGGTATTTTTTTCACCAAGCCTTTTCATTTCAAAGACTTTCTGTTATTTTGTTACAAAGACCCTAACTTACTTAACAATAGTAAATGAACCATATTTGTGAGGTATAAGGTTGAAAATATTTTTAGCTGGTGATTTTATAAACCTTTGTTTATATACATAACAAGCGGACCCGACAGACGTTGTCTTGTACACGCGTCTTTAATTTTTAAAAATCGAACTTAAAAAAAAAAAATATTAAAAACTTATCACAATGTCTAACGTCATTACATGTACATTTATCTTATTTATATAAAATATTTTTCTTATTTATATCGCAACGCCAACTGTCAGGACAGACTTTAATTAAAATATAATATTATTTTATATTTGACATTGCCATGGTAACGCAGTCCGTCGGAACCAATGTGAAACATTCCAAAATCACCACGTACTTACCACATTAAAAATTAATCAAAAAACCATTTTCCAGTAGACCAAATTGTGAATCTAAACAATTCTCAAGTCCCCTTGAACATACACAAAGAATTTCATAAAAATCGGTCCAGTCGTTTAGGAAGAGTTCAGTGACATACACACGCACACAATAAATATATATATAAAGATATATATTATGTTCTTTATTGTGTCATTTTCGTAATTAGGAAGTAATAATGTAATCTGTGATTCTGATGTTGCTTAATATAACCTTTAGCTTAAATTTTTCTTATATCTTTTAAAAATGGACGTCATGCCGAATTAAAAAAATAGTTTGCAACATTAAGTACAACATTCACCACACTATAACTAGGAATTTAAATTTACATAGCTCATTACAACGGGGTTACAAAAGTATAAAGAAATTTTTTTGTAAAATCCACTAAAATCTCCTAAAACGGAAAATTTGAAGCCATGAAGATCTTAATAATATAAATGTGACGTTCAGTTTCTAAGTTATTAGAATTAGTGTAAATATTTAAATATTAATTATCTATAGTCTTTTTTCTCAAACTCCATTGCACTTTTTTTAAAAAACTTTTACACTTTTCATTAGTGACAAATCTCTTAATACTTTAAAGTTACAAGAATTCGTTTTATTACATAATCCGGAAACGTTCCATGAATGATTAAAATACCAAGATGTATTTAAAATATATGCATGCATAATGTAAGGAAAAAAGGAGTATTAATGGAAATGCCAAATGTGGATACGACAATCCTGTAGGCAGAGTAACGAACATGGAATTCAAGAAATTGTAGTTCCAAGTATTTTTTATATAACATTGGTACAGTTAAAATTAAAAGCTTAAAAATAGACTTTTTATTACACTATTACAGATACACTATTTTTCATGGAGTGAACTCGCCTATAATAAAATATTAAATTGTCTGTTGACAGACGTTTACACCGTGAACACGATTGCTGCAAAGCAGTTGAAACGTTGAGTTCAATTTAAAATGTAAATTTGAAATATTTTTTTTTATAGTTTGATTTCAATGTGTAGTACTCGTGAAAATCTAATAAAGTATTAAATTTAGAACTACTGATAGCTAATATAAAATAAAATATACTATATTCCTACCGTATAAAAAAGAGAAAAATGCAAATCGAAACCATCTTATTTTACTTTAAGGGATCATTAAAACACAGAGTTAGGATTTATTTAACTATTTCAGAAAATTGAGAGTGACTTTAGAAAACGCGTTTTCTTGTTCATGACACAAAGACATTTATAACTAATCAGATTATTTTTTTCAGTTAGTTTTATATTTTTTTGTTAGTTTTAGAATTATAGTTGTTATAGTATGTGATTTTCAAAAATATATTTTATATATTTTTACAATGAGAATACATTCTTTTCAACCACCGTTGGAATAATTATCTCAGATATAGGAATAACTTTCATATAAATATTTGTTACAACTGAGACCTGTGTAGAATAGTAAACATTGACCAGGGGTAGACCCCAGAGGTCAATGTTTACTAGAGTAAACTTTACTAGAGTCAACTACATTCAGTTTACTAGAGTAAACTGTACTAGAGTAAACTACATTCAGTTTACTAGAGTAAACTGTACTAGAGTAAACTGCATTCAGTTTACTAGAGTAAATTGAATGCTCACGAAAGTATATACTTCCGCAAACACGTTACACTGACGTCTCATTGAAATACCTTTATATGCCCCATTAATTCAGTCGTAATAAACATTAATCATAAAAATATTAGACTCATAGTTCTTATGTAAAAGATTACATATTTTTATACAGTCATACAGATACATTCATAAAAAAATAATATTACTGAATTAAATAATAATATTCAGTAATATAATTATTAAATGAATGTATCGGTATGACAGAACGCGTCCGTTCCATTAGTATTAATTACTATTTATATACCGTTAATACTAAACATGTAAATCGAATTTAACATAATATGAAACAAATAGGTTTAATTGAATACTAGGATGTATATTGTTTGTATTTTGAACGAGCTTTTTGAAAGAGCTCTTTGCCTGTATTGATTGATACATTCAAGTTATTTATTTTAATTTAATTTGAGTAACATTAATTTAAATATTTTTAATAGTTTTACATAAGTGCTTAAAAATAGTTTATCGGTGGACGGTGGTAGAGCTTACTATTTAACGGCCGCTCAAAAAAGGAGTTCAAGTTATAAATAAATTACTTACCAATACGTCTATAAAAAAAAATAAGATCTTATTTATAAAAAAAAATCTTTGAGAATAACCTCAAGCAATTAACCTGGTTTATTACAAGCTAAAGAATTATGCAGAAAAAGGCAAAAGTTTTCAAAAGATCAAAGGTTATTCAAGTTGTGGAATAAGGTCGTCAAATAAATTAAGACACTTTGATGAAGTTCCGAAAGAAATATTTTCCAGCAAACTACTTATATGACACTATGATATGTTTATACACTATAAGTTTTTACACATATATCATATATAATGTTTTGTAATTTAATAATTATTATTTAATATTTATCACAGGAAAATGTCAATAATGAATGACTGTTTAAGCCAACGAAACTTTTTAATACATTTTAAATATCAATAACATAATTATTATTCGATTTATTATTTTAGTTATGTAAGTTTTACATTTTTCTTTTTTTTCTTAAAGTTTGTTTAAAAATAAAACATAAGTAGTATAAGTATATATAATTCAGAAAGAAAACTACTTATAACAATAGCCATAAAACGCCGTGTATTTTAAGTCGCAGCGCCACACATCTCCTGGAGAGCAGACTCTCTATCATTAGTATAGTAATAATAAAAATAACAGAAACATGATTGATATTTGAAAATTAAAATGTTATATTTGATAATAGCAATTTTAATATCCATTATTTTCCCCTTTCACTCTATCTACTATTTATAATGAGTAATAATAAAATTAAAATAAAATATAAAGTCTAGTATTCAAATATATCTCTCTAGCTGTATTCACGAATATTAATCGAAATTTGCCCTAATGTATTTAAAACTGGTCAGGCTTATTCCAATTAATACAAGTACCTACGTACATATTCCAATTAATACGATAGGGTAAATATATATTTCATAATCATCATGATTCACAAAAGTTTAATGACAAAACATATTGTCAAGGTAGATATTCAAGTTAAATAATATATATACATATATCATCCTTTCTCATAGTTGTTAAATAGAATTCATTGTTTAATAATATTTCGCAATACTAAAATCATATTATTTCGTAGCTAATTTTATACTAAGCCTATTCATAAATACAGTTTTCATAACCTTGTAGCCCTAACAACTTGAAGTTGAGAAAATATTACCAATTTGTATAAGTTTGTACTAACTGTACAAACAAATAAAAAAAGATTATAAAATTAGGTGTAATAATTATCATTGTCATGTTTGCGCTGTGTATTTTTTCAAGGAACGTAATTATAATTATTCAATAGGAATTCATTTTATTTGAATAATTTTGATTTAGTTATTCAGTCTCTACATATTTGTAAATCTTTAGAAACCATGTTTGGAAATGGTTTTTGGATTACAAAACTAGTTACATTATGGTTTCTGAACTCTTTTGTTATTATATGGTATGTCTACAGTTTATAATAATAATATAATCTATGCATAAATGTGTAAGAAAATATTCAAAAACAAAATAAAATAATATAAAAAATGATGGATATTTGATTAAATATGTAATGTTTTGTATTTTGCATTATAATTTGGCTTTTATAATATCGAATTACCTTACAAGTTTTTATTTTTACTTTATTTTTTTTACTATATTTTGTATCACAGTAATATGCATTCTTACGAAAATAAAATAATTACAGCAAAAACTACATCATTTTATATTTTTATACAAATAAAAAACTGTTTATTTTGTTGGTGTACTTAATTACTAAACATAACTCTTAATAAACCTATATACTTTAAACAATATCAAATATTTAAAATGTTGTTATTTGTTATTTGTAAACAATATACATTTTCAGAATTTCAGCTCTTGATGTTTATAGTTCTTTGTAAAAAAACATATTGTTATTTTTTAATTATCTGTAAACAATATAATGCAATATAAGATAATATTATATATATGAAAATTTGGTCTTATCTGCATTGAAATAAATCTATATTTGCGGGTTTTAAATATTCTCTACTTTATTATTAAAGATTGACGCAAGACGTGAGTTGGCGTTTTTAATACAATTTGCAAAATTATGAAAATCATCTCTCTCAGTCTCATTTTAATAAAAATATGATATTAAATACATAAAATATTTTTACAAATTCTGTAAGATTCTTACGCGTAATCTGTGTTTAATATATAAAGTAAATCTATTTATTTTATAATAATGAGGTACATTTATTTATATACAATTTATTTTTTATTTATTTATACTCTTTATTGCACACCACAATACATAAAAAAAAAGTAATACATATAAAGAAAATACATTGTAAAGTACAAAAGGCGGCATTATCGCCTAACGGCGATTTCTTCCAGACGATTAAGGGTTAGGAAATAAAAAAAAAACAACATGAAATACTGGTAGGTGGTGCGATTATACTAAACATACTTACTAATAACTACACACAAATACTTACTAGTAGTAAATATATATCATTATATAAAATATATAACAAAAATATACTAATAAATACAAGAATACATAAAAAGTAACTACAATAGCAAAGATTAAAAAAAAAAAACAAAACAACTACGTAGTTAATTTCAGACAAGTAGATATCTTTAACGGATTTTTTAAATACTTCTAAAGATTTTGACAAACGTATATTTAGAGGAAGCGCATTCCATAGCTTAGTGGCATGAACTGTGAAAGAACGATTATGAAAAGAGGAATTATGAACAGGCATTTTTATTATAAGTTTTAGTGACGCTCGTGCAGTGTCTTGGATACAAAGGTATTCAAATTTTTCCTTCAGATAAGAAGGTGTTTTGGGTGGAATAATACACAGTACAAAAGAGAAAGTATATGTAAATCCCGACGTCGACGTATGGGGAGCCACTTGAGTTTTCGACGAAAAACGGAAATGTGGTCATATTTGCGTAAGCTAAATATAAACCGTATAGCAAGGTTCTGAAGTCTCTCAAGCTTGTTTAATTTTTCTTCAGTTAAATCAATAAAGCTTGCGTCTGCATAGTCAAGGATGGATAGAAGAAGAGAATGTGCCAACATAATTTTGGTAGGGATTGGTAAAAAAACTGTAGTCGACGTAAAGATCTCAATGCAGCAAATGTTTTCTTACTGATGTCACTAACCTGAACAGACCATGACAATGTCTGATCTAAGTACACACCCAAGTCTTTAGCGGATGAACAATAAGGAATAGTAACGCCGTTAAATGTTATAGGTTCTAAATTTCGCCAATCAACTCTTGATATCATACCGCTACTGCCAATTATCATAACTTGGGACTTGGCAGGATTTATTTTTAAGCCAAATTGTTTACTCCAATTAGGAATAGAAATTAGGTCATTGTTAATGGCGGTCACCGAAAAACCAAGATTTTCGAGCCGGGAGTGGTGATAAACTTGGATATCATCTGCATACATGTGATAGGAAGAAGAGATACTTTGAGTGATAGAGTTAATGAAAATAGCAAATAGTAAAGGAGATAGCACGCCACCCTGAGGTACCCCAGCCGAGACATTACACCAGGATGATAACACTTTATCCGTCCGAATGCGTTGTCGACGGCCTGATAGATAACTTCGAAACCATTCTGTCACCGATGGAGATATGTTAATAGAGCGTAACAGGCTCAACAAAACATCATGGTCAATGGAGTTAAAAGCATTACTGAAATCTAGAAGTGCCAGAATTGTGAGCTGTTTGTTGTCCATTGCCAATCGAATGTCATCCGTCACTTTGACAAGTGCTATAACCGTGCTATGACCAGGACGAAAACCGGACTGGAAGGGACTTAGGAGGAGATGTACAATATTTATATTCTAAAACTAAGAAAAATAAAATTGAGCATATTTGATGTTGAAATTACTGTTTGTCCGTTATTGTCAAATCGGAAAATATTAGAATGATAAATTATCTTATAACATCTAATTTCAAGGACCAATTAAGAGGTGACATTTGTTTGTTTTAGGAATTAAATGTCATCAGCTTGAGGTTCTTTAGAATATATACTCTCTTGTATATATTTAATTTTGTACTTACTTAAAATAATTTCGGAGTAGCTGTTCATCATAAAATATCACCCTACGTTGTTTTATTATTACGTTTAGTAATGTACCAATACGAAATCAAAGTAATACCTTGTTCGTTTTCGACGTTCAGTGTATTATTTTTAGAAATAATTAATTTATCATCTCCTTTGGTCAAAATATCCAATTTACCCACGTTTATTTCGATGATCTATGGACGTAGCAAAACTGTTCAGCCAAAGATTTTAATTTTATAATTACAATTCGAGACAATTAAATATTATAGAACAGTCGTAGTTTTAATTATCGGTGCAGTGTCAATGTTTGTTGGAATAATATTTCAATTTGTACCATTTTGACATTTGAAAAAATTAGTCAAGTCAAATAGATACAACGGATAAAAAAATATATTTGTTATCGTATATCAGTCTTGGATTCGTCATCCTAGTAGCTTCAGTTTCCGGTATCCTGACTGGTATTATTGAACACCCCCACTCCTCATATCGCTACACTATATTGTAGCCAGCACTACATATTAACGTTTAATGAATAATTTCACTTGTAGATTAATTTCACTTGTACGATAGATTATAATTTTAGCAGTAATAATATTTTACAGAAATGTACCTCAAGTGACCTACCGCTCATTGTATTTGTAACATTTCTTCTTATTGTTCTAGAAATCAATAGATAACTTTATTTTATAAAAAAATATTTTTATTAACTAATTAACTCTCATTCATTCATGGTAATTAGAAATATTGCAAGAATTATATTTAATGACATGTTTTACAAAAAAATAAAAATAAAAAATATTGTATCCTTATTTTGACTTTCAATTGATTACTTAGATGTGTTATTGTTTAAAAATCATTAAGACAATAGAAGTTGGATTTGTAGTACTGAGTACAATAAGAGTAATGCTTGAAACAAAACGAATTTATTCAATGTTTTATGAGCTTTATAGAAAACTTGGTTAGAAGGTCCTATATAGAACGTGCAAAAAGGTCAATTTGTAATTTTAAGCTCTACGGGCAAAATGCATCTCTCTGTGTAAAATTAATACCGTCAAAACCAATATATCATTAAAGTTAAATTTTGGTATCATATAAAGTTAGATATTAGAGGGAAATATATTATGCAAACATATCCCGAGGAAGCCAACTATGTCCACTATCATTATGTAACTTATAAAATATTACCCAAATGGGTATATTATTATATTGTTGAGAATATTTTTATTAATTAACAACCTGTATTAATAAATAAAAGAACATTAATTATTTAAATTATCCCTGTATTTTTAGCAAAAGATAAAAGCGTTTTAATGTAACAATATTATTTTTAATAATATCTATTTTATTTGAACTAAATTTCTCGGTCGAATATAATATAGTTTTATCTTCTTTATTAAAAACTTTTAAGCTAGTTTATTACTAAATAATAAGGGAAATATCTAACTTTGCAGAATCATCTACAATACTAACTATTTTTGTTTGTTTGTAACCATCAAAATTTTAAATTTAAATTCCAGTTCAGATGTAGTTGTAATTTTCTCTAGTTTCTAACTTCGAAAGTCTTTCAAAGTCACAAGTCAGTCGAAGTAAAAAGTTAATTGTTATAATTACGACCTACTACTATTATATAAGACGTGGTATATATATATGGAATCTTTCTTTTGGAACCACATTAAATGTTTAAACAAAAATAGAAGAGATACATAAATAAGTATGTAAAATAAGTATTTAAAATGTAAAAAAGATTAAAGAACTTATTGTATACTGCATACTATCTTACGGTTGAAGATTAAGTCGACAATCACGTAATATTCTACTCTCGTACGAAAGAGCTTCTTAATTACTCGGTCCATTGACACTAATTAAATAATGTTCCCGACATTTATATAAGTCAAATATTTATTGCTCTCTTTCTTAATTGTCTAATATTTTGTAAAGATTAAATTTAAAAATGTTGAAAAAAAAACTAGCAAACATATTGAAGTTCTTTAATTAAAAGATACAATTTCTTGTAACCTCTAACGTCCTAACTCAAATCTATTATAATTTATGCTATATTATATTTGTGTATTATTAGTGAGGTCTGAGGTACGCTCATGAAACCTGATACAACCAAATAACTAAATTCTCTCTTGTGCAATTTTAACAAAAAAATAACGTTTTTTTATAGTTTGTCTTATCTTTAAAAAAGCTTTAAAAATGTTATTTTTGTAGATGAAAGATTTCACTTTTGTACTCTGCTATATCTTAATAGAATATTCAAACCATTACTTTTAAAACTCATTCAATATGTGTACAGGCTAACCACATTTTTTCAAACTACCCGTTGTTCAGTAGAGATGTCAAAAGGACAAATAAAATAAATACTGTTAGAAATCATGAAGAAATCAATTAAAAAAATCATAATAAAAAGTTAAAGTATTTGTCAAATTTACAAATTTCACATAATTAAATACCACGAAAGCCAAATTACGACGTAATAACTAATTTAGTAATAAAACTGACATAAAAAGACAAATCTACCACAGTAATAAAAAGCTCGATAAGCTACTCAAAGATCACATCGACAATCACTATTCACACCTGCAGAGCTTCCGCTCTCAAACGACACGATAAAACAAAAACCTAACACTTGTTTACTTACTTATAGGAGTTGATGCTTGCTAATTATTTAGAAATACCCTCGACTCCTAAATTTCCTAACTCCTAACATTCTTTTTTCGTCGTAAAATTATCAGAATTATAGTTCTATATTTTTATTCTAAATCACATATGTTGTTTCGGGACAATTGAATTCAATTTTACAATATATATACAAGCTTAAAAATAAAATACAAAATTAAAAAGACTTACCACCTTTCAATTGATTAATGTTTCAAAATCTTTATAAAACAATTCTCCGTTAACGAAGGGTATGGTAATATTCATATGATATTCCGCTTGAGTGGCTTCTTTCTATCCATACTTGAAGCTATTAAATCTGAATCAAATTATTTATTGAAATTCTCGATGTAAGTGCAAGAACAACGTAGAATAAGTAGTTGTATGGCCTAAAACTTATTTAATTCTTTTTTATTTATTCTTTATTGACAGGTAAGTTACAGTAGGTTGATTTAGTGTAAGAAAGTTTTGAATTAGGAATTGAGAAGTTATTTTTTTTTAAATAAGAAATTATTATTTCTGCAGAAGAAAAAAAATATTCTAATGCCATATATTGTGCATTCAATAGCAAATATAAGCGCCTATTGATATCAGTAATCAGCAAAAGTATTTATGAACAACTTAGGAAAGATAGAAAAAAATATCGATTCAATACGTTAAAAAACACATACAAAGGACTGGAGGAATTAAAAAGGCGAGAAAAGAGTTAGAATGCAAAAAAGAATGGATACCAAATATGAAGAATAAAGATGGCAAAACTACGGCTAATAGACCCAATATTCTTAAAACGGCTACTGATTACTACCGACATTTATACAAGAGTAAAAATATGGATCCAGACTTAAAGGTATATGCACGAGAAGAAACAGAAATAATTCCAACAATACTACAGGAAGAAACAATAAAAGCCATTCGTACACAAAAACTACACAAGGCACCGGGGTCGGATCATGTGACAAATGAATTATTAAAATGTGCAGTGCCTGTTCTCTATTAATCTGTTCTCTGATATTTAATGAAATTATAACAACCGAGGTAATCCCAGAAGACTGGACTAAATCAACAATCATACTGCTACATAAAAAAGGTGACAAGGGAGATATAGCAAATTATAGACCCATTAGTCTAATGTCAAATATTTACAAATTTTTTTCAAAAATTATACTATCTAGAATCACTAACACGCTAGAAGAAAGTCAACCGAAAGAACAAGTTGGATTTCGTAATAATTTCTCCACAATAGATCACATCCACACCCTGCAACAAGTGATACAAAAATACAAGGAATACAACAAAATATATTACTTAGCATATGTTGATTTCAACAAAGCTTTTGACACTTTGGAACATGGACACATATGGAGCGCTTTAAAAACACAAGGGGTACCGAGTAAATATATAAGAATACTCAAAAATGTTTATACTAAGAGTACAGCTCATGTAAAGCTGGAATACCCAGGACAGGAATTTCCCATCGAAAGATGTGTACGCCAGGGTGACCCTATTTCGCCCAAGCTTTTTTCAGCAGTTTTGGAAAGTATATTCAGAAGGCTAGAATGGACTCAGTTTGGATTAAATATAAATGGGGAAACCCTCAGCCACTTACGTTTTGCTGACGACTTGATCCTATTCTCTGACTCCCCAAAAATTCTACATTTAATGTTGCAACAATTGGCTTACGAAAGTGCCAGGGCAGGTCTTACAATAAATTACAATAAAACCAAGATAATGACTAACTCCTTGCAAACGTATACTGTAACAGTAAATAACGAACGAGTGGAATACGTTCAAGAGTACATTTATCTAGGACAACTGATATCCACGGAATTTTCCATGCACAAAGAAATTACAAGAAGAATAAATAAATTTATATAAATATAGAATGTAAAAAACCGATACGGGCAGGGATTCGAACCCGCGACTACTGGGAAACCGTCCCGTCGCTCTACCAACTGAGCTACCGTATCGCTGTCCGTCTCGGTGAATTAAGCATTCTATATATGATCGTCTTTATCGGGACGGTGGTGACATCTATTAGGTTTCTTTCGAAAATCCTAACGAATGTTTCTAACTTTGCATGATAGATAAACATTGAAAAGATGCCACTACCGAAATCAATGTTTGAAATTATCTTTAAACATGTATAGCCATGTTAAGCTTATTTAAATTTATATAAATATAGAATGTAAAAAACCGATACGGGCAGGGATTCGAACCCGCGACTACTGGGAAACCGTCCCGTCGCTCTACCAACTGAGCTACCGTATCGCTGTCCGTCTTTTTTTTTTTTTTTTTTTTTTTTTTTTTTTTTTTATACGATCTAGGGCAATGCTTGACTACATTCCACCTGATGGTAAGTGGAATGTAGTCTTAGATGGTAAGGCGCATTGCCCTAGCAACCTATTCACTCTTCTCTTGAAGACACCCACATTATATTTGGCCGGAAATACCGACGCAGGCAAATTGTTCCAGTCCTTCGCTGTACGCACTAAAAATGAGGAAGCAAAGCGCTTCGTTCGGACAGGTGGAATGTCCACAACAAAAGGATGGATACCTGCCGTGCGTCGGGACGTCCGGTGATGGAAGGGGGACGGGGGAACTAAGTCGTGTAGTTCCTGCGCACACTCACCAAAATGTATCCTATAGAATACTGAGAGGCTAGCAATTTTACGCCTGTGTTCAAGGCTATGGAGGTCGGCTTCGACCAATTCGGGATCGCCTATAAGCCTCTTTGCTCGCCTCTCAATTGAGTCCAGAACCGCAAGATGAGATTTTGCGGCACCAGCAAATATGTGTCCACAGTACTCTACACACGACCGGATCTGTGCTTTGTATAAAACAAGAAGCTGTCCCGGTGTAAAGTACTGCCGAACCTTCGCAAGAACGGCAAGCTTTGCTGCTGCTGCTCTTGCTCTGGACTCAATGAACCGACCAAAGTTGAGGTTCGAAGAAATCTCTAAGCCTAACAACTGAAGCAGGTCACTGTATTCCAAGGATACATTCTGGAAAGTAGGAGCCAAGGTGAAAGGGCTCCTTTTGGCGGTGAATAGACACGTCTGCGTTTTGGTGGCGTTGAACTTGACAAGATTGGCATTGCTCCATGCGGAGACTGCCTGAAGTTTGTCATTCAAACGTTGCACCATGGCTTCTCTTTCAGACTGTACTTGATCTCGACTAGCCCGAGTACTCGGCAGATATCTTTCTACAACTGTGCTGTCGTCTGCATACCCATAGATACCGGGCTTCAACAGATCATTTATGTGCAGCAGAAACAGAGTTGCAGAAAGAACGGACCCCTGAGGCACTCCGGCATTTATTGTCAAGGGTTCCGAGGAACACCCGTCGACAACTACTCGGAGAGATCTGTGGCTCAGAAAGTCCGTTACCCAGCCGATCAGACCAGGAGATATACCGTACGCTGAAAGCTTGCATATAAGGCTCGCATGCCAGACCCTGTCAAATACCCTCGAGACGTCCAGAGAGACGGCGACCGCTTCTCCGTTCTTCTCGATGGCCTCGCCTAAAATGTGAGTAGCATACACTAGGAGGTCCCCAGTAGACCTATTACGGCGAAACCCGTACTGTCGGTCACTGAGGAGATCGTTACCTTCTAGGTATGCTAGTAGGCGCGAGTTCAATACATGCTCCATAATCTTGCAGAGTATGGAGGTGATTGAAATCGGTCTGTAATTGACAGGGTCGGCACGGCTGCCTTTTTTGGGCACGGGTTGCACATTAGCAAGCTTCCAGGATTTTGGCACTATTCCAGTCATGAAAGAGAGGCGATACAGACGTGTCAGTACAGGAGACAACTCAGCTGCGCATGTCTTGAGCAGAATGGCTGGTATACCATCAGGACCACTGGCTTTATTCACATCTAAACGACACAATGTTCTCCATACCTCTTTGTTAGTGATGCGGATTTCAGGCATCGAAATACTGCAGTGAGGAAGATGTGCTGGAGAAGCATTGCCAGTGTCTAGATGCGAATTATCAGCAAACAGAGAAGCAAGTACATTCGCTTTCTCTGTTGCTGTGTGGGCCAGGGATCCATCCGGCTTCAGCAGAGCAGGCAGTGAGGGTTGGCAGAAATTCGACTCGATCGCTTTCGCAAGAGACCAGAAAGCTCGACTGCCAGTTGGTCTGGCAGAGAGCTTTTCGCCATTCTTAGCGATACGATCGAGACGAGCCTTCCGCAATGCCTTTTTGTAGGACTTGGCAGCTTGGTTAAAGGCTCTCTTCTTTATACTTACATCCGGAGTTTTGCGGCATCGAGCATCAGCCCAAATGAGGTACGCCGAATGTTTTCGGTCATGTGCATGACGACATTCGGCATTAAACCATGGGCGAGCTTTGCCACCAATGGGTACGTCAGCAAAAGGAATAAAATACTCCATTGCTTGATGCACCACATCGGTTATAGCATCCGCGCAACTCGACGGATCCAAAGAAGAGAAGCATACCTGCCGCCAAGGATAAGACGCAAAAAAGTGCCGCATCTCATCCCAATCTGCTGACTTGTATTTCCATACTCGCCTAACACCATGTGGTTCGAAAGCTGGTGGGGAATATGAAAATACAGATTTCACCAGACAGTGATCGGAGGTTCCCAAGGGGGACGTGACCTCTACACGATACCTGTCCGGATGAGTTGTCAGCAGAAGGTCCAGGCAATTGGCTGTATGGCCTACCACATCTGGCACCCTTGTCGCTTGCCTCACCAGCTGAAAGAGGTCCAAGGACAACGCAAAGTTCCGCGCTTCTCTTCCAGCATGGTCGGTCTTCTGGTACGGGAACAGCCAGTCCTGATGACAGGCATTAAAGTCCCCCAGAAAGACGAGCTGCGCCGAAGGGTACTGATATAGAGCCATATCTGCAGCCTCACTGAGATACTCAAATAAACGAGTTGTCTCCTGGTCACCGCTGTGCGAACGATAGACACAGGAATACAGGATTTTTTCGTTTCCTGTGTCCACTAAAACCCATAGGGAAGAAAAAGTGGGGTCTTCAAGGTGACGGAGACGCTGAATACAGAGGTCGTTCCGCGCGTACATACTGACTCCGGCCCGTGAGCGAAAGTTGTGCTCTAACGAGTAACCGGGATAATCCAAGTATGCAGCGCTCAAAGGACATTGTATCTGCGTCTCCGTCAAAAAGAGCAAGTGCGGCTGCTCTGTCTCCAGGTGGTGGTGGACAGCTAAAAGATTTGAGTGCAAACCCCTGATATTAGTGAGGTGCACTTTATATGAGGAGGAGTGCAACCGCTGTGCAACCTTGTTCCTTTTTTTTAACTTTTTCATAAAAAATAAATATAAAAGTGAATAGGGATGGGAAATGGCAGTTGAACGAGACGGTACGTATCGAACCCGACGTCGAAATTGGTGATGTCTTGCCACTGGGAGGCTAGCCTGGAGACTGCGGGGACGCCCGAACCCCCCCAGGGATCGCCATCGGGCCTCCTCGTCTGGTCGCCAACCAGCACGATGGAGCCACCCTGGGATTTTTCACAGCTGGCGGGGCAGCCTTTCGTGGGTGGCTAACCCACTAATTGGGCCCCCAACTACCTGCGGGCGGCCAGCGGAAAGCCGTCGCTTCGGATCCCGCTACCCTCCTCGACTAGACACCCGACAAAACAAACACCATCCCGACGTCAAACCGGTTCGCCAACGCACCGCAACTGTTCAGACCCATTTCCCATAAACGGCTTCATCGAGCAACGTGCCGGAACACGACTAGGTCGCTTTGCGGCACGACTCTGCCCGATGGGTGGTAACTTTGCCGGCGACCGGATGTTATGGTCTACCACCAAGAAACCGTCTCGGTGAATTAAGCATTCTATATATGATCGTCTTTATCGGGACGGTGGTGACATCTATTAGGTTTCTTTCGAAAATCCTAACCAATGTTTCTAACTTTGCAGTATAGATAAACATTGAAAAGATGCCACTACCGAAATAGATGTCACCACCGTCCCTATAAAGACGATCATATATAGAATGCTTAATTCACCGAGACGGACAGCGATACGGTAGCTCAGTTGGTAGAGCGACGGGACGGTTTCCCAGTAGTCACGGGTTCGAATCCCTGCCCGTATCGGTTTTTTACATTCTATATTTATATAAATTTAAATAAGCTTAACATGACTATACATGTTTAAAGATAATTTCAAACAAGAATAAATAACACTTGGAAAAGATTCTGATCTCTTAGTGAAATAATGAAAAACAAAGATATGCCTATGAAAGAAAAAAGGAAGGTTTTTAATGTGTGTATCCTTCCGTGCTTATTATATGGCTGTCAGACTTGGACACTAACGGACCAGCTTGCAAACACAATAAAGGTCTGCCAGAATAGTATAGAAAGAAGTGTAATGGGAGTGAAAAGAAGAGATAGGGTAAAACTTGATGAAATAAAAAGCAAAACAAAATTTAAAGATGTAGTCTCAGAGTATAAACAATTAAAATGGCGTTGGACAGGACACATGATGAGAGAAAGAAAAGAGAAATGGACCAAGCAAATAACAGAATGGTATCCACGAGATGGGAAGAGAAAACGTTTCAGACAAAACAAGCGATGGGGACGACGAAATAAAAAATGTAGCTGGCCCGCTGTGGACTCGGACTGCGAAAGATAGAACCTTATGGAAATCACTGGAGGAGGCCTTTGTCAGAGGACAAGCTGTGACAAAATAATAACATTAAATAACCGTTTACCGATTTAACTATAAATATATTGTTTATAAATAAATTTTTTAAGGTATGTACTGCAAATAATTATTAATAAGAATTTAAGTTAAAATGTATAGTATTAGGTTTCTTAATTGTACTTATATGTTAACAGCAATAAAGGCGTATTTTATTTTATATTGTGCATTCAAAATACTTAAAAATTTCTGTCAACTACAAAATTATAATAATAAGCAAATTGTTGGGCTAAATGTGATTTTCTAAGGTAACAAAAGATAATAAGAATATATAAAATTCTAATCGTATTTGTGTTCTAGAAATATCTTTGACGTGTTTTGATAAAAATATCACTGGATATTGTTAATAGTAACTATTTAATCCACAAAAAACAAATACTTACTGTTCCATTTTAAATTACATAACAAAAATATTAACAAAACCAACACTGTCAAAAGTATTACCAAGTGCCTGAAGACTGATTTTATACCATTTTTCAATTTTAGAATACTTTTTTTTAAAAATCAATAAGTTAAGCCTAGTTAACGTTGACTATTATATAAAACATAACATTATACTTATATATAGGATAAAAGACGTCCGGAAGAGTTTTTTAAAAAAGAGTGACGTCAGCATTGTTGCCGTCACTTTCGTAGTCTTCGTGATGCTTGTTCATAATTAAGTTTTCAAAATAAAACTTCAGAAACAATTATAGCTTCGTTTATTCAACGGACAGAGTAACAATATTCTCATCGAGATCCGCACAGTCCTACGACTCGACCAAGAATAATGCTCAGACTGTCGACCGCTCCTATTTATATTAAAATAACGACTAACATAAACAAGTCTAGTGACATCATAATTGTTGTTTTAACCATGTTTTTAAATCACTTCTCACAATAAGTTAATATTGTTAGAAGCAATAACCAGGTAATGTAATAAATTACAGATTAATGTTATTTCGACAATCATGATGTTGTTTTATAAAGCCTTCGCGCCGATACGGCCATTCTGACAGGCGGTGCGCGCTCTGCAGCAGCCTTATACGTTCTGTAATAGTGTTCGTTACACCAGGCTGCCAAAGATTCTAGGTATTTTTTTTGTACAATGTGTCCATTTTTATAATAAGGTCCCTGCAGAAATTAAAAAACTTTTTTATCAAAAATTCAAGTTGCATGTAAAGCAGAAAGGGCAAGATAAGGCCTACTATACAATTAAGGATTATAAAAGTGATAATGAGGTCTGGGACTATTGAAAACTGAGCTCATAATAAATTCTGTAATTGGTAGTTGAAAAGAGTGGCCATGTGTTTCCTTGCCTGGATCTTTTCATGAGCTAACTAATTAAACAGGCTTTTTTTTACAAGTCAAAATGTTAAATTAATATAAATGTTATTTTTTTTATTTTGATTGATTATAATATATTTTTTGCAGTATTTGTTTATCTTGACGTGTCCAAATTAATGTAAAACATTTTCATGAAATAAGGATTTTTTGACTTTGAATGAACATATTTTTCATTGGGCCAAACCCAATGCCAACCCAGATGCCAAAACAACTGTTAGCAACGCAGGTTGCTATTATTTTAATTTATTATTATTGCCTGTTATTGAATTTAGAAAAATAGTAGGTTATGTATTAGTAAGATATCGTAGGGTCTCGAAGGTTCTGGAAGGTTCTTGTAGGTTTTTGAAGGTTCGTGTCCCGGATGTTCTCGTAGCATTTTAGAAGATTGATAGATTTAAGAGAGTCACTTACGTTTTTTGGATGATTTGTTACTTTGTCGTTTAGTCCATTGCATTTCCAATTTTTCTCATGAAGTTGAACAAATAAGTTCTGTTGGTGCTGTATTACGATCTCATGGAAAAGGTGGTTAATTTTTCCCTGATACGGTCATTTATTGTCCATGCGGCTGGCCGAAACGATAACGTTTCAGTGCCCCTACTATTGATCTCTCTGTGACGCACGTTCCTGTGTATAATTTTGAAACAATATTTATCACGCAGTGTCAAACGACTCGATCACTCCTGACCGGACATCGTTTACTATTTAGTGACTATCTAGAGTTTCAGTATCCCTTTAGATACACGTCACATATTGTATCGTTTTACACGCCTTTAATGATTACTGTCAATACCTCTGGTGTGTTAGGTGGCTGATACTTTAGCTCATAGTACAATGGATCTTTTGTCCTTAGCCCGACCTAAGTGACTGAACCAGTCTAAGACAGTTACTTCGCCGTTGGAATTAAACATAGCAACATAGTGTCATTAGGTTACATCCCACTTACACAACAGTATCCGTATAGAGATCCGCACAGTCCGACGACTCGACCAAGATAATGCTCGGGCTGTCGACCGCCTATATTTATACTATAATGACGACTTACATAAACAAGTCTAGTGACAGTCAATTCTAGTAGTTAAATAGAACTGTCTTTCTTTCACAGTTCTTTCGCCGTAGCCGTGATGAATATTACAGCTTATTTCAAGTGCTTATATTGGACTGGTTTACTGTTATTTTTTCACTAGTAAGGTAAACATAAAAAGAATGTGCTCTATTACAAAAACTACGCATTACAGAATGAGAAAATAATTTTTGAATCAGCTGACGAGTAAAAAGTGTATAAATAGTCAACACAGCATCTCTTTATTTTTCATTGTTCAGCTTTTAACATATTTTATGAAATATGTTACGGGAATAGACATATACTACGTTACGAATGTTACTGCCTAGACTACGGGAATAAAATAAACGTTTTTTAATTTAAACATAGGAGATATTAGATATTAGAAAAATATATGACATTAAAATTGAAGTTTTGTGGCAGACTATCACTCAAATTCTAATCGACGTTGATTACTCTGGAGACACATTCGCCTCAAAATAATTCAAAATAAATTCATTTCGATGTTGGTTTTAACAATACTTAATCCAATGTCATTATTCTTTATTTTTTACTTACCAGTTGTACTTATTCATGAGTCACATAAGAGTTGAATTATAAGAAAAACACCATTTCTACTGTAGCAACAAAACACAAAAAATACGAAGTATTAGTAAACTAGCACTTATTACTTATTTTTTCTTTTCTGCAGTTAGACTCCAGCTGCCTTTGATAAGTGTAATATTTTATTAATGGATTTTGATACAACAATAAGCACAAAAGCTCAATTGTACGATGTATGCTACTAATAAAAAGAAGGACAGACGAGCCTTCAGATCTTCTGATGGTAAGTAATCAACTCTACTCAAGGATTTTGTAACATCAGAGGATGAACATGGATTGAATATCATTTCCCGTCTTGGTGGTTTGTGTTAGAAACTTTTCTTAAGAATCGCATTGTTCAAGAACGCCATACATTGAGATGCTATGACAGTATAGGCACCTATATATCTCATCGGAACACTGCCTGTGATAAAAGCGGTAAAAGGAAAAGATGCAACATTTCTAGGTTTAAGAAATAAATAAATTACAATGAGTTCAAAAAAAGAAGTAAATGTTTATTTATAAACAATTAAATTACCAAATATGCTACGTAAATGTATTTATAATGATTCTGTTTTACTTTTGAATACTTGAAAAAGGTGCATATAGGTATAAAATCGATTTTTATCACAAATCCTAAAAAAGTAAATAATTCACAGATAATACCAGTAATACAAAAAATAAATAAATTGTAAACAGTTCTAAATAACCAAACTTAATTTACAATGATTACAGCAAAATAATTAGGTACCTCTAAACTCTCGTACACTCTCGTAGCAATTCGATTAGAAGAAAACCACAAATCTGTTTAGAAATTATCATTTATAATTAAAAAATAATTGCTTCAACCTCTTATTTCTATAATATAGTTTTGGGCAACTAGGTACTGTAAGTCAATAATCCTTGTAAAGATAAAAGAACTAATAATTGAAAATTATGAATTCACAACAATAAATACTGCACAAAATAATATAATACTAGTATTGTAATCCCTTATATTATCTATAGTGGTAATGTATCATCTAGCAGTGCTAGACATTTTAATAAAACTAATGCAGAACAGACTCCAGACAAGGATCATGTCATGGATAAAAGTAATCATGTCTGCTCACTCCAAGTCCGCAACGAGCCAAGTTCTCTGAGGCGTTTAGTGGATAGTCTCAATTTATTTAAATTTTCACATTATTATAAGTGACAGTGTATAATATTAAGACTAAGTGACTATTTGCTAAATACCTAATCTATAATTTCTGATACGATGGTGAAATAACGAGCCAAATAGGGTCCAACAAAAAATTTAAAAACTCACGTTTAAAAAAACTCGTAACTCGAAAACGATCAAATTAAAAAAAAATGAACGTATATTTATTATATTATAAATATCGGAGAAATTACATCAATACTGTTTTACGACTGCAAAATAAAACTTTACAACTCATTGTAGACTAGTTTATTAAAAAGGCTACGTTACAACTTTTAAAAGAGGTTCAAACTGTTCGGCGACTCGAATACGATTTTTGTAAGATAATATTATCTCATTATATTTGCTAAATCGCCTTCCCGTCATTCGAATCATTTAATAACATCAAGTTGTCTTATTGCAAAAGCAAGATTGAATAATTCATAGTTTCTTAAATTATTAAACATAATATATATACCCACCTTTTTCCACATAAATTAATTGAAATTTTGACCAATTTAAATATAAGAGGTATTAAAAACAAATATCGTGGTCGTTCGAAACTCGAACGAAATCTTAAGATTAAATATATATGAAGGTTTGGACTATTACGTCAAGTGGCCATTAACCATTTGACATCAGACTAATATATATTTGACATTTACAGTGTCAACTTAATGAACAAAGTAAACCGTGTAATGTTCATAGAGTTAATGTTTCACATTGTGGAGTGTGTTATGTTTGTATCATAAATTTTATATATTAAAAGCATTTTTATCATTATATAAACATTGTAGTGCAAGTACTGTGTATTACTAAAACAAGTCTTAACAATAGTTAAATATCTGTTTCCTGGAACTCCGACCCTTTTGTAGCAAATATTTACTTAGTGTTAACTTTAAAAGAGAGAAATGTATTAAATAAAACTTCAATAAGTCCAACACCTAGAAACTTACATACAAACCGCACTCTATGTAATTAAACTGCTTAAAGCCCAAAAAAAATTAAAACATTTATCAGAAAACTGCTATTTTACTAACAACTTTATGAAATTAAAAACTAATTTTGTTCAGAGATGAAATAAAAAAAATAAAAAGACCAATATTTGATGAAAAGGAAAGTTTTGGGATTTTTCTGCGATTAAATGTAATTTGTTTAATGTTGACAGAAACCTTCAAAAAATTTTAAATATATTTATAAATTAAATTTTAATAACTTTTTTGATTACAAGCTAACCCATGTGAAAGTTTGCAAAATTTTTCAAAGCATTTCAACGCAGCAATTTTTTAGTACAACGTATATAAACACCTTAATCTTCAAATAATTATTCCCTACTCTAAATATACGTATTATATGTAAACTAAATTTTAATGCTTTTTAATGTTAGTTTCGTTTTCGTTTCATTAGTGGTTTTATTTGGTAAATAATTAATTCTTAAAATGCCATAAGTTTTATCAACTTGTTAACAACTTTGCACATGTTATTTTACTATTATAACTTCCAGGGTTTATCTATTGGCGTTCTTAGTACAAAAAGCTAAGGTGTTTAATTAGTAATTACTAATGTTAGGAATGTTTAATGCTAAATTTAGAATACTTTGAGGCATTGTAAATGTTTGTTCGTTATTGGTTACTATTATGGTTATGGTTACTATATTTTGGTTGGTGGTTATTATTTTTCGGTACTACGTTTTGCCTACTTGATTTCTTATTTATTCTCACATATTGATTATGACTATGCTTTAAATGCTAATAGAATGGGAAGTCGTAATTTTAAGTTAAGTGGAGTTTCTTGCCATTTCTCCATGGACAGTCTTATATTTCTTTTAACACGATCTTTTGGGGACGTGCAAGTAGGGTTTGACGTTTCATAAGTGCAATGTATAACTATTTGAAATAAAAAAAAAATACTTTGACTTTTATATTTAAATATCATTATCATATTTAATCTAATATAAACATTTATCTAGAAAGTACTACTACTACTTTTATTAAAAACTAAGTCGTCAAAGGAAAATTCAAGAATGAATCTTCTGTAAAATAAATTATGTCATATATTTAACTAATATTAGTCTTTCCAATATAAGAACTATAGGGATTTACTTACACATTTTGGATAACATTTAATGTTAGTCTGTAAAACAGTAGAAGTGAGTGAAAAAATCACTATTTCACCCGTATAACGTAGCTCTGTTACATGATATCAATTTTATGCAGTAAAATTCGATATTTTTTTGGCCATCGGACGAGACCTACACATAAACAAAAAAAACGAACACCCACTATTATAGTAAGTTTTATTCTTTTTTAGATATAAATATACATTTGCACTATAGACAAAGGCTGTTGTGTAAATCTATAACATATGGTCAAGAGAATCGTTAAGTAGTAATTTCAAAGAAATTAATATAATGACTGTATAAAATAAAAAAAAAATATAATAAAACATTTAATACCAAAAACCGAGATAAACTTACTATGCTCGCCACTGGACTTAAAAGAAAAATAGGTAATTCCTTCAGGACTAATTGTGTTTAATCAAGTGTGTGTTTTTTCTTAAGATTTATTTTTACCATAAACTACCCAATGAAGTATTAAATTAAAAAAAAAAAAAACTTCTAGATTTTTTTTTATTACATTTATAATTACCTAATGAGTGATAATGATAATGTTAATACCTATTAACATCGAATTGATTACGATAATTCTATTTGCTGTATTTTTCTCTAAATATTTTCATATGTGAAACAGTGATTACGATAAAGTGATACTCAGCTAAGTTTGTAGTTTTTTAGACCACTGTATGATACACGAGATTTCTTACAAATAACGCGTGATGTCACAACGCGCTGTAAATTTAAACGCGACACATAAACCCGTCATGATGTGATATTAAAAATTCTATGCAGAAAACTTATTTGCACGGACGTGTTACGTACCGCATTACGATAAAATCGTGAAATAGTATTCAATATGCAATGTCAAATACTAAAACACGTTGACGCATGTTATGCATAGAATTTTTATATTAACTCTGGTGTTATGGGCTTGTTTTCAAATGTCAAAATAACATGCTTCGAACTTGCGCGTTTATTATAACGTTAGTACCTTTTGTATTAAAATTAATGTACTTTTCTATTAAAATTAATTTATTAGGTATTTAATTTAACAAAGTTAAATGAAAGTTAAGAAATATATATACCTATTATTAAAGTTAAATTTATCATTAAAGTTTAATAATAACTTACATTATTTATAATAATTTTAATCTACATTCCTTCTAAATATTGTTATTCAAATAAATGCGTCTACAACCAAAACTTTCATAGTTCTTTCTTTATTTTTTTATGTTCTGTGTTAAAGAGATCATTTAAAATAACTTTTTATAAAAAAAATAATTTATTATAAAATTAAAACATAATTGTGCTACAATCAATAACACAAAACACCCAAAACTTGTTGCTTAAAAATATGTTCCTCAAAATTTCATCAAAGACATATAAATTGTCTTCCAATTTTCTTTAACGCCGACTTTGTATTGCAACAATTATTATTATTATTAATTCTCTAATATTTATTTATTTATTTTTATTAGGACATTTGTCTGAGAGAGTACTGTCTACCTCAATGCTATAACATTGATATTTAATGTCATTACAAGTATTTGTCAATTTATAATTTATATATCACAACGCGTTTAAAACCCAAAAATAATCTTAAAATCTTCCTAAATTAACGATTTATTTTAGAACGAAACACTTGTAATGACAATAGATTTCATTTACAATTTCCCGTACGTAACACTTACCGCAATCACAATGAATCTTGTATGGGGATGTCTAATTTCGTTTTATCTTTAGGTGACCGTAACATTGAGCGTAACTTACAATGTACACGAAATATCTTAATGTTATATTTACGACATAATAACTACCCTATCCTATCAGTGACTCCTTCGACATATGGTAAGTAAATGGGTGAGCGTGCTGAGCTCTACTGCAGAATTGTAAGTTCTTCCATTTACGAGTCTTAGGCTTCGACGCCAATTGTATCCGTTGCTTTCTAAAACCTTTCTGACGTGATTAGGTTCGTCATACATGTATTTTTAGGGTCGCATAGTTGTTAAGCTCTATTGATTAAGGTACGGGGTAACGCTGCTAGATGGGCCGGATGGTGGTGTGAGTGTGCATGTATGTTATTGTGGGTGTGTGTAGGCTTTCTGTACACCTTAGTTGCTAAACGGCATTCATTAGTTCTTTTTACCATCACGTCTAGGAATGCTATACTATCATTGGATTCTTTTTCACCATGAACTTAAACTTTTTATGACAATTGTTAAGGTAATATTCTAAGTTTTGAAGTTGATCTATAGGTAAAATTGCGAAAACGTCGTCTACATACCGCCACCAGTATCGAGGTCTGAGAGGTTGGTTAAATATTTTTTTTTCTCAAACCACTCCAAAAAGATGTTTGTTGGGAGAACCCATATAAAGGCCAATCCTGTTCATGATTATAGCCGGGTAAATATATATATTTAATAATCATCATGGTTCACGAAAGTTCGAATACAAAAATGTAAACTTTGATTATGATAAAGTATATAAGTTATTTTTTAAATTAATAATAATAATAAAAACGTGCCAAGACTGAGAACGGTTTTTGTAAACGATCGAGCTTAAAACATATTATTTTGACATTTAAAAACAAGCCCATAACACACGACAAGACTGGCATAGAGAATACGATCCCATAAAGATTTCACAAATTTATCGTAACGCGGTTCTTAACGCGACTATTTGCTCATAGCGAATAAGGGCCCAGGCCACGCTTTAAACTCTCTTTTTGAAGTTTTAAATTTAAGTAGGAGAGTGTGTTTACAGGCTTAGGTACCAAATTGTGTATCAAATGAGATGAAATTCAGATGGAATATAATAAAGAGATTATTTTGAAAATTCAACAGATATTACGTTCTATTTTTTTAATTACATTTTCATAAATAGAAAGAAAACTTAGTGTTTGCTTGTGAATTTAACTATGATAATTAAGTTTGAATGATATCGTGAGAGGTGTGTAATGTTGTAGTTACTAACTCGTACAAACTTGTTTACGGCACTGGCAGAACCGAAGTTTAAAACTGTTGGGTCCGAACATTACTCAACTACTTTTAAAAGTAAATATCTATGAAACACAAACCACTTCTAATTCTACCTACTTATTTGTTATTTGGTATACGTATTGATATGTTTTTATATAGAATATAAGATTAACATTAAAATATTTACAAATTCATGCAGCAATTTTTTGATAAATATAACTTTCATCTTTTAAAATATAACGATTATTATTAATTAATATTGATATTACACCTTTTTCCAAAAATAATCAAGTATCGCACAAAATTTTGACTTATGATTCTGATAATCATGTAAAATATTTATTATACTTAATCAAATGTTAAAAATATTTTTGTTTTTTTTGTTTTTTGTTTTTAAAAATATTTGTGATTTTTTTATAAAATATTATAGCAGTAATTTTACTTAAAAAATATAAATGATTAAATACGTCAAAATGAGCTGAAACATGTCTGGATAAACCACAATAAAGATGTAGGAAGGACAATTTAATAAAGCGACTTGAGGTTACATTCTCGTGACACACTGCCCTCCTTGTAGGGTAACATCTGGATGTAGACATAAGCATTTGAATAGCTTTTGTTTTTATAACATTAATGAAAATATAGAAGTCTTGTCCATGTATGTTATAGTAAATGTGTATTTACGGTTTAAGTGAATCAAATTACTGTGGGTAAACAACTTCTTTAGACGAAATACAATCTTTACACATAAAAATTTGTTTGTACTGATAATTTTATTTTCTTAATTGTCATCAGTGTGGACAAAATGTCCTCGTAGATATTATTGATCATAGTATTAGTTATTTTATATTTCCTTATAGCACAGATTCTTACCAGCGAGAAGGCATTAGTATGTATTGCTCAATTATTCCTTGTATAACTCTACTAAATAACCATAATCCCAAAACAGTATTAAGTTTGATGAAAACCGTTTGAGGAATCGGCACTCGGTAAATGGTTAGGAATTGGTCACTAAGGCGATACTATAGGATCAAAGCGAGTAGATCCATCTTGGTCCTAACAGATTTATATTTTATACTATTCGATTTCACAGACATATGGATTAAACATTTCAAATTTTGTTAAAAGTTATCCAAAAAGCGAAATAACAATCAATTTGTTCAATGTCTGGCCAAGACGGTGATTGAAGGGGAATTTCCTGTCAGAAGCTCCTGTAACTTAAAGCAATTATTTTCATGAAACAGAATGAAGATACTGTAAAACATGACAATAATTAATTATCTAAGAACAGTCATTGTTTTGAAGAAGTGGATTAAAGCAAATGACAAGTCAGTTATTTAAAAGTCGAGGTTAACCATATTTTTTTTTATATAAATATAGAAGTTCTTAAAATTGTACTGTAGAATTCAAAAATAAAATTGTGTAAAGCAATCTATACTCTGAAATCCTTTGCCAGCCATTTTTAAAAACATAGAACAAAAAGGACCTGAAGTAATAAAAATAAATATAAAATTATTCTCGTAAAAAGTAGGCATGTTATGCATGCTATCATTCATTGAAGATAACAAGGATCCAGTTGTTAGTTACAATTATAATTTCTATAAAACTATATTAGTAAATGCATAATTATTCTTTTAAATAAATAAATAAATAAATTCTCATTTGATTTAACCAAATCAAACTCGAACAACATTAAATTAATTTACAACAATCTTGAATTATTATAAATTATACAAATGAAATCAAATTTATAAATTTAAAATAAATAAAATAAAATAACAATCTCAATCGCTACAAGAATTAACATCATAAATCAATTTTAACACAAATTTAAAATTTAAAATATCTGAGCTTTAATATTTAGTTCTAACATTTAAATAATAAAGTAAAATAAAATGGTCATAACATTTAAATAATATATTTAGATATTTGAAATTGTTTTATAAAGATAAATGAAGGACTACAATCACTATTTTAATTTCTTCTTTCAAACGAAACCCAACATGCATACAGATTGATTTACAGATCTAATAAAAATATATTCAAACAAAATAATTGTTCTATCAGCTTAAAGCTTAAGAACTTAAAAAATAAAATATATTGGGCAGGTTGTTAAAAATAAAAACGGAAATATTAAATACAAAAATCACATCTCTGCTCATATTTTTTGTTATAAAATTCAGTTATAAAATATGATATCACACTTATAATATAATTGTTTTTGATAAAATATACATATGAGTTAATATTATTTTTTATTCCTAAAATAATATTATACTAAGTATATACCTATATAAAGTTTTCATTACTTTGTAGCCACAGAAACTTGGGAGTTGAGAAGACATTACCTGCTTTCACAAGTTTATAGGAGTAAAATCTGGAACAACATTGAGTCATTTTCACTACTTGGCAATAATCTTAACGTTAAACATAGAGTAATTACATTTAACAGTTTTAGTTACACTAGTAGCGATAAAAAACAGTTATTTAAATCTAATATCATATGAGAAATTATTTAACATTTTAATAAATTTTCTTTTTACTTATTTACCCCATTATTTTACAGTTTTTAAATCAATATTTTTCAAATATTTTCAAATGTTTGCAATATTTATTTAAACGATCCGTGGTCCAGTTGACTTCAAAGGACAAATAATTGAAATCAATCAATGTAACTACACAACAACTTTTTTATTATTTCACCTTCATTTCAATTTTAAGAGATACTTTTTAACTTATTTATTTATTTCCGGGGGTTATTTTCGGGGAATGATATTATAACATCATTCCCCGAAAATAAACAGTAAATATGATACTAAATTTAAATTTACTAAACGAACTTTATTGTTTCGCGTCATTACCCTTACAATTAAATACTGAAAGAAGAAAACATCTAAAGCCCTTAAATTCGTTCTTATTTCAAAAACTGAATGAAAAAAGTCTCTTATTAGGACGCCAATTTTTTTTGGGTTTTCTTATTTAGCATAAGGAATGGCTGAAAATCATATATTCGTAATAAAACAAAACTTGTAAAAATAATTGCCCATTAAACCTTTATCAAAATTATTTGTTGAAATACTACAAATAAATTTAAACACATTGTGAAATAAAATGATAAATTAATTAGAATAGCAATCGCAATAGACATAGACATAGGCAGACGCCTAAATAAAATAAAAACTTTGCCTTAGAAGACAGTCAAATACCTCATTTATATAAGGGACGTATAATATCGCAAAATGTGAGGCAACCATTATACGCACCCGCCACCACACTATTCAAGCGTTTCTCTTGTTATATTAAATGAATGTTAAGACTTTACATTGTAAATATATTTTTTTCGTATTCGAGCAAATTTTTTTTTCTTTGTTATCTTAAATGTTTTGTTAATTAATGTTTTAGTGGGATAAGATTTGGGAATATGTGAGTCCATATAATCAAGGGAAAAACTGCAAAAAGAACCATGTATTATATAGGTATTATTGGAATTATTTTAACATTTTCTCTTTTTGTCTAGTGTGAGATGTTAATAAACATCAGTAGACTATATTTCATGTTACTTATTTTAAGTGCTATTTGCGTGTAATATGTACTACAACTGAGGTACTAATGTACCTCATTAAGGTTCCAGTCTTAATGAAAACTGTAATATATAATGAAAATACTGAATGTAAATATTTCATAAGAGGTGAGTTGTTTTAGCGGAATGAGATAATCTGTCAGCTATTCGATTTATATATACATTTAGATAGTTGGTATATAATGTAAAGGTAAATTTAATATCTTCTAGAAAACTTTAAAAATATATAGATGCATATATGGCATAATTAGTAACACAAATGTAATGTTGTTAGTGGCATTTCTACAAAGTTTGTTCAGATAGTTATTATTATGATTATTCTAGTGAATCTGTGAGCCTGCGTAGATTTAATGATTTAAAATTGACAGTTTTTATTTTGATTTACAACAACTAAAATATATATATTTTTTTATATTTTTAATGTGATTGAAATTAAAATAAAGCACTACATGTAGCTTCTCTAGTATACTTAAAAAAAAACTAAATTTCTCGTAATGTTGAGTTACACCTTATTATAATTCTTATAAGTATTATAAAACTAAAAAAAATATATTATTTTTGAATTTGGAATCTGTCATTTTTATACGATGGTTCATTGTGTCTTCTCATTTTGGCGCCAATACATTGTACAATATTTTGCGATACTAAAATGGAGTGGGGTGATAAAGAGAACAGAATCGCTGTGATTGCATTACACAGAGTAGGTATGGAGCCAAATTCAATTTTTAAAACTCTCCATAAATTTGGTATTAGTCAAATGTTTGTGTACCGTGCTATTAATAGGTACAATGAGACTTCCTCTGTTTGCGACAGAGAAAGATATGGCCGTCCACGTAGTGTTCGTACGAAAACGGTGATCAAATAAGTAAGGGAAAGAATTTAAAGAAATCCTGTCCGAAAGAAAAACAATTAATCTCGGAAAATTTAGATATCACCTAGACCCATGTCGCGTATTTTAAGAGATGATTTAGAACTTGCAGCCTATAAAAGACGTACTGGTAATTTCTTAACTGATAAATTAAAGATGAATAGGGTGGTAAAATCGAAACAAATACTAAAGCGGTACACAAAGGGAGATCACAGGAAAGCTGGGAACCTTTGCTAATATCTTGTTGTTTTTTTGCTATTGTCTTGAAATACTTTTAAAATACGATCTCCTTGCTATTAATACGACGAGATCTTTTTGTAAATACTTTGGCTCAAAAAAACTCGATCTGGTTTTAAGCAATAAACAAGTATTAAGAAATATCTCTAATAGGTACCTAATGAAAACGCGATGGTTTCAAGGAACAAATTGGTACGTGGAGTAAAACATTAATTAAGCGATATAAGACTTGAACCGAATCACATTAGCTGTACCTGTTATTTCTACGAAAATCTTGCAGATAATACTGGGAATATTGTGATAATTATAAATATAATCTTTATAAAAATTAAATAAAAGCAAATGTTTGGAATCAATTGATTGGAATAATTTGTTACGACTCCAGAGCATACATGATATTGTGTCTGCATTTAACAATTATTTACATATAGTATTCGATATGTTAGCACCACTTAAAAGCGGATTTTTTAAAGATTCTAAACTGCCTTGGCTAACATACAATATTGGCAAAATGATAAGAATCAGAGACATGGCACATTCTAGAGCTAGGCGTACTAGAAATGTTATACACATTAACTACTATAAAAACTTAAAAGCGACAGTAGAGACTGCAATTCATAAAGAAAAAAGCGTATATTTTTCGACTTATATCAATAATAACTTGAATAACTCTAAAACGTGGAAACAGCTACAGCGAAATATATCCTACAAACCGAATAAAGATTTATGCCTTCCTTGTCATCTTAACAACCCTAATATAATTAATTCAGATTTTTTGAATATTCCGTGCTCTACAACTACCTCTCCTTTGCTTTAGCGTATTTCAGATCCCACACAAGCCTTCTATGTAATTTTACACTGCTCCCAGTTAATGCACAAATGGTGAATAAAATATTAAGCAGTATTAAGTCAAACGCTGTTGGCTCAGATGGTATATCTCTACAAATGTTATTACTACCCCTAAACTATATTTTAGAACCTTTAACTCATATAATAAATTATTCCATAACTTCCGGTACCTTTCCAAAATGTTGGCAAAATGCTGTTGTCAGACCTATACCAAAAATTGATAGCCCGAAAACATTAAGTGACCTACGTCCTATCAGCATTTTGCCCTGTCTGTCTAAGGTTTTAGAAAGAATTGTTTACAATCAGATGGTCGACTTTATTGAGAATAATAATATAGTACCTTGTGTCCAGTCCGGATTTCGGAGGAAAAGAAGTACAACAACAGCATTGGCGAATGTTGTAGATGATCTTTTGACCGCCCAAGACATGGGCAAGGGCACCATCCTAGTCTTATTGGATTTCTCCCGTGCTTTCGACTCGATTGACATATCACTGCTCCTTGCTAAGATGCATTTTTACGGCTTTAGTTCATTAACTATCAACTGGTTTGAAAGTTACCTTACCAACCGAACTCAAACAGTTGAAATTATAAATGAGGATGGTTCAAGGTCCACATCTGAAAAAAGAAACGTTGAGAGGGAAGTCCCACAAGGTTCCATCTTGGGACCTATTCTTTTTTCCTTGTACTGTGCAGATATGATTAACTCCATTAAAATTGCAAATATCATATTTATGCTGACGATTTGCAATTATATATGTCGTGTAAACCTAAAGATATATCCCTAGCAGTTGATATGATTAATCAGGATCTAAATAGTATACATACTTGGTCGGAGTCTAACAATCTAATGTTGAACCCTAGTAAAACTAAATTTTTAATACTTAGTACTAATATGCATGTTCAAAAAATATCGACACAGATCCCGAATATATTTATAAAAGACTCACTAATTGAACGTGTTACGGAAGCAAAAAATTTAGGTGTAATTATGGATGAAAATTTACGATTCCAAAAACACGTCATTAACTCTGTTCGTAACTGTTTCTATCGGCTCAAACTGCTGTATCGTATACGGCAATATTTAACTACCAAAACACGCATTAGATTTTGTGAAGCTATTATCTTATCTAAGCTAAATTATGCTGACGCCGTGATAGGGCCGAGACTACTTGCGTGTAGTAAAAATCTTATCCAGCGTGTTCAAAATGCCTGTACTAGGTTTTGCTTCAACATTCCGCCACGTACGCACATTACTCCTTTCCTTAATGCTGCAAATATATTAAAAATGGACTATAGACGACAATTACACATGTCAGGCATGCCTGCTTTTTGTGGTTGAGTGATTATAATCCCATTCACAAAACAAGAGCTTCAGATAGCATGCTGTGTATTCCCTTGCACAAAACTGCTGCATTCAGGGGTAGCTTTAAATATGATGCCTCCAGCTGCTGGAACAATCTTCCTCCCCCTTTACGTGCCCGGAAAAACGAGATGACATTTAAATCAAAATATAAAAATTACCTGCTAAACATACAAAAACAGTAGCAATTCAATATCAGCCCACGTAATAATATCCAATAATTTCATTTAATTTCATAAATTACATTACAAACACTTTAATATACATTTAAATATTTATCTTTTTATTTACAATTATTAGTATAGTCTTTCAAAGTATCATTTAAGATAATTTACTTAAATACTGTTATTGTTTTTTATAAGTTTAAATATTCAGTGGGTATTGTATATTATATATTAATTATTGAATACTTTTATCTTAAATAATTATTTTTATTTTGCATTCTTTAAATATAAGTTCTCCAGTAATCGTTCTCATGATCCCTTTTAGTGTTACTACTTTTGGTTTGAAATATTTATTCACTTTTCTACAATATTCATAATGATTAAACTAATACCTTTCTGTAACAGAGATAAAACAAACATTTTTAAGTTACAAAATGCATATGCATAAATATACTATTACTTAATATTATATTAAAAAATAAATAAATTATGCTTCTTTATAGTTTTTATATTTGATACTTTTTTGCGAAGTTAAGCATTAGATTGACCTTTAATATCATTGCTGTCATCATGTTTATTGTTACATAGTGTACGTATTCATTATATATATATTTTCTTTCTCATATCTATTAGTAAGTGTATATGTATATATTTGCGTATATGTATGTACACATGTACGTATGCGCGTGTGTTCATACATTTACATCTTTATTATTATTATGTTATTATAGTTAAGCACATTGTTGTCTTTTTTGTTTCCTTAATTATTTTTTAGCTTAACTGTCACTAGTGTTAGTCCCGTCATGGCACGGCGGCCACTGAAAATCAGTGCTGGAGTTACTCCAGCAAAAGCTGAGTGGTTAACCGTTTTGGATGTCACAGTTACTATTTCTTTTTGTTGTGTTTTTTTTATATATATTTTTTTTTTATCCAATTTCTTTGATTTTATGTTTTGTATTTTTTTTTGTTGTACTTTCTGTTATGTGACGTCCAAATAAAGTTTATTTAATTTAATTTAATTTAATTTAAATCTCTTGTGAAATAAATTTGATAATATAGTTACTTAAATAATTTAGGGATATGCTCATAATGAGCAATGGGATTTTCTGGTATTAAACATTTATTCTTATTTCGATACATTTTACTATAAGTTATTAAACAAAGTAAGGTGAAAAGCATTTCAGTCGTATAACGCTGCTTTGTTATACAATAGCAAAATTTTAGCACTAAAACTCGGTATTTGTTCTAGCCTGCGGACACACACATAAACAAGAATCACAAACAACTACTGAACCACAAAAATAAGTTACTTTATTTATTATTTAGATTTTCATTTATATATTGTTAGAATAACTTCAATTGCTTAAATAATATTAAAATAAGATTATTGAATGATTTATCAACTGAATATCAATCGATTACTTAGGAATTATTTCCTTTTATCTGATATTTATTTAGTGTATATATTTTCTTAATTATTGTGTGCTTATTAGACTAGTCTTAAAACGTTTGGTATATTGTAAATGACTTTTGATCTATTATTTTTGGTATTTTGTCCTAAATAGTACCTGTATTGGGTGTTCAAATTCAAATTCAAATTCAAAATATCTTTATTCAAGTAGGCATTTACACGCACTTTTGAATCGTCAATTACATTAAATTGGTCAGTATAGTCAGTCTGTGAGTAAACTACCACCAGCTCGGAATGCTGTTCTGCTGAGAAGAGCTGGCCAGAAACTCAACAGTTGCTCTTTTTAAATGAAATTAAACAATGTTTGACTTATACATTATAACATCAACCCTGCAAATGAGTCAACGACCCAAGTTCCATACATTTCGATCATCCAAAAATTCTTGAATTTTATAATAAGATTTATTTAATAATATACTTTTAATTTTAGATTTAAAACTATGAAAAGGAAGATCCAAAATATCTTGTGGAACCTTATTATATATGCGTACACTGAAGCCCATGAAGGATTTGTTAACTTTTTGAAGTCGAAATTTAGGCGTTACGAGTTTATTTTTATTTCTTGTATTTATCGTATGTCTGTCGCTGTTTTTAGTATAAGTATTTAAATTTTGACGTATATATAATATATTATTAAAAATGTATTGAGAAGCAACCGTAAGTATACCGATTTCTTTAAAAACATCTCTTAGGGAGTCTCTAGCTCTTAGATTACAAATAGCCCGTATAGCTCTTTTTTGTAAAACAAATATAGAATTCATTTCGGCAGCACTGCCCCATAATAAAATACCGTAAGACAAAATACTATGAAAATAACTAAAATAAACGAGTCGAGCCGTATTAACATCTGTTAATTGTCTTACTTTTTTAATTGCAAAGACGGCAGAGCTGAGTTTGCCAGCGAGAGTTGAGAGATGGGGGTTCCACTGGAGCTTTTTATCTAAAGTTATACCTAAGAAAATTGTTGAGTCAATCAGTTCTAACACTTCATTGTTAAGGCGTAAACTACAAATTTGACTTTTGACATTAGGAAGTGTAAATTCCATGCATTTAGTTTTTTTAGTATTTAAGACCAAATTATTAATTTCGAACCAATGAAGAATACGTGACAGAGCACTGTTTACTTTGTCATAATTAGCTTTATTACGATCAACATTGAAAATAAGCGAGGTATCATCAGCAAAAAGTACAATGTCACATAGTTCTTTTACATAAAAGGGCAAATCATTAATATATAGTAAAAATAAAAAGGGGCCAAGAATAGATCCTTGTGGAACACCCATCTTTAGGTGAGAACCAGTCGATTTACAATTATTTACATCAACCGTCTGAACTCTTTGATTTAGGTAAGAGGCAATAAGATCAAGCGCAGCACTACGCACACCATAGTGGTTAAGTTTGCATAGTAATGTTTGATGGTCTACGCAATCAAAGGCTTTAGATAAATCACAAAATACCCCGATTGCATTCTGTGACTTCTCCCATGCGTCGTAAATGTGCTTAAGAAGCGTGGCACCCGCATCAGTTGTTGACTTGCCTTTGGTGAAACCAAATTGTTTACTATGCATGATTTTATTGCTGTAAACGAATTCTGTCATTTGGTTGAGAATAATTTTTTCGAAAATTTTACTTAAGGTAGGCAAAATAGATATTGGCCTATAATTTCCCGGTTCAAGTCTATCGCCGCTTTTAAACAAACGAACTACTTTACTATTTTTCATTAAATCTGGGAATGTACCGGTTTCAATACATTTGTTAAAAATTAAGGATAATTGGGGAGCAATCTCATTTATAACAGTGGTAAGTAATTTAACTGACATACCCCAGAGATCCCCTGTTTTTTTCATATTTAGGTTTCTAAACGTTTTAACAATTTCATTTGATGAAACAGGTTTAAAAACAAAACATTTGTCACTGACTCTTACGTTATTCGTCAATTCCGCGATTGCATCAAATGGTGAAGAATTTAAATTCCGCGTGACTGTTACAGGAATTTCTTTAAAAAAAGTCTCAAAAGTAGCCGCAACATTTGTATCTGTATTTATTTCAATATTATCAATTTTTAGCTTAATAGGTCCATGAACAGCCCTAGTTTTCCCAGAAACACTAGATATAACATCCCACGTTGCTTTTATCTTATCATCAGAGTTTAAAATTTTATTTCTAATATAAATCAACTTGGCATGTACGCAAACGTTTTTAAATATTTTAGAGAAATTTCTAACTTTATTAAAGAACACGGGATCATGATTCCATTGCCTCTCACCATACAAATCATATAATTTTTCTCTACTTTTGTATATTCCCGGGGTAGCCCAATCACTAAATTTAAGTTTTAGGTATTTAGTTATAGTTTTTGGTTTAAAAATATTATTGAATTCTTGTAACAAAAAATCGAAAACTTTATTATATAAATTATTGGGATTGTCATCGCTCATGTCTACTTTATGCAGTTTTTGCGCAACAATATTCTTAAAAGCATTAGTTCGGTTTTTTGTTATCGGTCTGCAAGTAAATTTTTGGGGCTTTTCATTTTCACGATTGATTAATATAGAAAATTTTTGACCACAGTGGTCTGAACTTAAATTTGACATTATCGTCTCTTCATAAATGTTACAGCGACAGAACACATTATCAATACAAGTCGAGGAAACACTAGTAATGCGAGTAGGTTCAAAAAATACGTTCAATAAGTTAAAAGATTTAAACAAACTTAATAAACGTACACTAGACGAAGTTACTTGTAATATATCTACATTAAAGTCACCGCACACAATCACGGACTTGTTTTTATGACAAAGTTTAGTTAAAATATCCTCCATTTTGTTTTCAAATTCATTAAAATCACCAGAGGGAGGTCGGTACACGCATAAAATAATATGTTCATTGAGCTCAATGCAGGATAGTTCAATAATTCGCTCGACAGAGAGCGCCACTATGTCTGATCGAGACTTAAACACTACATCGTTACGAGCTAAGATAAGTGAGCCACCGCGAATAGCTTTCTCTCTACAGAACGAACTTGACAATTTATAATTTTGTACATTTATAATATTGTTATTCTTTGACAACCAGTGCTCTGTAATGCATAATAAACTAATGTTATATTTTTGAACAAACAGTTCCACTTCCGATTCCTTGCCACCTAAGCCTTGTATATTTTGATGGACAATAGTAAACAGCTTAGGCTTTGTCTTAAAATTTAGTTTAAAGTGGAACGATTAGGTTTTGTCAGTACTACACTATTTAAATTACAATCATTTTTCGTTATATCTCTTATAACGAAGTTTTTTAAATTAAATGCTACTAAAGTAGCAATCTGTTTTTTATAATATACAGGCAGATACATTGTACCTTTTGTCATCCTAAACCTATTATAAATAAATTTATTTACATCAAAGTAAAAGAATGCGTCACTATGACGGTATGTCAAATTATACAATGTCAAATTTAAATTATATATATACTTGTTTTGTATGTCCGAATAAGATGATGAATAAGGAAATGTACAAATTACAAATTTACAATTATTCCTATTATGTAATTTTAATAATTTTTCTATATTTTTAATAATTTCAATTTTCTTGACAGACAAACCATCTCCATGTAATAGTACAATAGTACTGTTTTCAGTCAAGTTAAAATTAATTATTTTGTCTAGATTATGCTGGTAACTGGCTCCAGATGAGCATATATTATAAACATTATTTAATTTACTACTTAAAAGAGATCCAAAACCTTGACCTAATTGGTCAGAAAAAACAAAGTAATTATGTTTGACTGATACAGTAGAGGACTTATTAATTTTTTGATTTTTTTCCAAAATATTTACATTTTTATTATTATTTTCAATATGTATAGCCGAATCACCCAACACCTCAGAGTTTAGGTTTGAAATTACATTTAATTTTTCAGTTAAACAGTTACAATTAACATAATTATTAGTTAAAGATTCAAACCGCTCTAAGTTATAACTACATAAATCAACTAAATTACTGGTAGCATGAATATGTTCCTTAATTTCATTCTGAGAAGATTCATATTTCTTACTCATAGATTGCAATGAACAAGTTAATTGAGAAATTTCATCCTGTAAGTTTTGGGTGTCTCGCTCATACATTGACCTACTCTCAATCATTTTCTTATTATAAATACTAACTTTTTTAATTAACTTTGTGCGTTCCATTTTTAAATCATTTATTTTCTTTGCAGAAAACTTGTTGTTAATGAGTTTATTACATTTTTTTATTAATTTGTTAACCTTTATATACTTTTTTAATTTGTTATGACTTGAAAAGTATATGGGGTGCACAATACTGGACTCATCTTTAGTTAAATCAATTACAGTTGAATTAACATCAATTAAATTTGATTGAGTAGGTTGTGAGTTGCATTCAACCAGCTCCTCATATAAGCTATGGATGTTGATCTTAACATTAATAATATTCCAAGCACAGATATCTTTTTGTACGTTATATAACATAAACTTGATTTTATTATACAGCCCCTAATCAATATTACTTTAAACATTAATTCTGTATATTTTAAAACTAATATGAGCAATCCATAATAAAATAAACAAGTACTCTTTCCAGCTTATAATACATTGAAGATATTACAGAAAGTATAAAGTTTTATAAATTAACATACATTATAAAAAAAACTTCTGTAGAAATAAATAGTGTTTAACATTTAATCTTGTCATTTATAATGTATAATATTAGAACAAAAAGCAGCATTTTAGACAAATTCAATTTTATTTATATATTCAGTTTTATTTTTATCGATATAATATCGATAATAGATTATAAATAGAATTATAAATATTTGTTATTATTTTTATTATACCAATAAAAAAATACCTCTGTCTTTTAAAGAATTTAAAACACATATTAAATCAAATACATTTTGACAAATCATTTTTAAGAACCTTTCTAATTTAAAATAGAGTATGACGAGGTACTTATGATCAAAATACAACAATTATATTAATATATTATTTTTGAACATACATTTTATGAGAGACAAAAAAAACTTGTACTATTATTGAGAAAATAACTATGATAATTAAGTTTGACGATAATGCCAGTAGTGCTTACTTTTGTAGCTATTAACTCGTACACACTCATTTAGTGTATTTAGTGTTAGGTGTACTACAGCGCTTATGATGCATGGCAGAGTAGAAGTACACAACTGTCGGCTTCTTGCATTATACAACTATAAGTAGAAGTATACACTCTTAGGAACTATATTTTATTCTACCTACTATGTAAGTCAATGATATGTCTCATATATACATTGATATGTTTTTATGTAGAGTATATACTAAGTATTCAATATATAAAGGCATACATAAATTGTTACATTAATAAACATAATCAATGTTCTAAAATGTAACGACACTATTACTATTTATATTTGAATATTTGTTTTGTTCCAAAAATATTCAAAAAGTATACAAACGGTATTGTTCGCTAGAATAAACGACGCTCAACAAATATTCATAATATGTGAAATATAAACATTACTGTCTATAATTTTATTAAACATATTTAAAAATATCTTGTTAACATGTTAAAAACATGATGTCTATTAAAAAGTTTTTCTCTACCATTTCTAATACAGCCATCTAAATACCCATAATCCTGGAAGAGTTTCCAGACTGATGTAAGTCGTTTGAGGTACGTGAGCTCTCTCAGATGTGGAAGTGCAGTGTAGCACTCGGCTGTACTCATTGCGACTTGACCCTTGAGACTCGGGCTTAAACCGATTCAATTGATGTGGGTATTAAAGTATTTTTATATATAAAATAGAAATTACATTTTTTAAATTTATGTCTTTTGAAACCGGAAAACGAGACTGCTGATCAGCTGCCCCGTTTTCTGGTTTGATCAAATCATCTAAATTTCGAAAATATATTAGTATGAATAAGGAGTAGAGCAATTTTTCAACTAGAGTATTTAAAATATATATATATATATATATATATATATATATATATATATATATATATATATATATATATATATATATATATATATATATATATATAAATTGGTAAATAACTAATTATTTAGTTTATTTCAAAACAAATCCAAATTAGGTGTGCTTTATCGTAGTAAAATGTTTCATCAGTCAATATGAACGTCTATTAATTATGGTGGAGTTATAAATTGAATAATGTAAAATAAATAGTTCTCATTTTACCGAAACTTCCTAATATATTATTCCAATATCATAACTTTTAGGGTTGAGTTCTGCTCGTGTCGTTTTAAAATAAATAACCAATTTAGATTATTATTATATTTATAAAGTTTTTTATACCAATGATTGTTATTATAAAATAAACTTATAATTTTTTTATACAACTATAAAAGTGTCAATAATATAGAACAAAATATTTTTTAGAAATTTTCTCTTTAGAATCCAAATTGCATGTTAAGCAAATTTCAGAGGAAGTTGACAAATGCATTTCCTAACGCACTGAAGCGTGAAGGTCTTCCTGTGTTACTTCTTACTTAGTAAGGCTGTATATACACAGAAATAATTTGACTTTCTTAAATATTTGGCTAATTTCAATAACAATCATAAGAGGTTTGAAAGACCCCTTTTATTCTTAACATAATAAAAGTTTGTTTACAAGATAATACAAAAATATAAAAAATAATAGTATGCAACAATTTCAGCAGCCTCCCTGTTCCTACGGTTACGCTCTGTTCAAGTTGAATTGAATTCAAAATGCTATGTCACTTTTATTAAAATTAATTCTTGTGTAAGAGATTAACATTTCGTTTAATATCATAAAGGAATCATATTCTAAGCTGTTCATTTTGAGTTTTTGTTATGATTAGTAAAAGCCCATTGCCGATACTAAATTAGTTGATTTCAATCACTACAGCATAGAAAATATTAATTTCAACTATTTACCGCCTTTTTAAGGTCAGTACGTCCCGATAATTGCTTTTAAATATAAATCATTGAGAAAGATATATAAATTTGCACGTTTATATATAACTACAAACATGGTAAAAATTACATCATATATAAAAATAATTATATTTAATAATATAAAGCACTAGTTTTATTGAAAGCTATAATGTAGTGTCTGCACAAATAAAAAATTGCAATCATCTCCGTCAAATTAAAATATTATTTTCAAGCTTTAAATGTTACTCTACTTTATAATAAAAGCCTTTTAAGCAAGACGTGAGATAGCTTAATACAGTTTGTAAAGTTTTAGAAAGTCATCTCTCTCCGCCTTAATGAAAAGATGGTATTATATACCCATCCAAAATACCTTAATATACTCGAAGCATCTAAGAGAAGTAGAAGTTATTATTAATTCTATTACATATTCTTAGTAATATTTAATTATAATAATTTAAATGGTAAATACATCGGAATTTACATTTTTCATAAGTTTCGAAATAGTATAGAACAAAAGCACCCTTTTTTTTTAACGTCAAGAATCCTCATGGATACACTCCTCCATCCAGGGGATGATGGAGGTGGTTATGTGAGACTCCTACTCACTAAACCTGACGGTTGCCGCCGCCGTCATAATGGGACACCACGGGATCGCTTTCGCACTCACCGCGATGCCCCGACGTGATCCACGGAGAGGGCACCTTGCAACGAGGAGCACCCATCCCTTTTTCGCAGGCTTGAAAGATTGTGGAGGAATCCCCTTCCCCCACCCGAGCCTGCTGCCTCTGAAGGGGGCCGAGACCCCCTTCTGGCCGGACTCGGACAACAGTAGCACCTACACAACGCCTACCCAACAAAACTAATTTATTCAATGTTATTACAACTTTATAGAAACTTGGTTGAAAGGTTTTATAAACAATGTGAAATGATAAATTTGTAATATCTAGCTCTAGAGCAAAATGCACCGCTCTATGGAAAACTAACAAAGGAAATACCGATGAGTCATTAATGTCCTTGGTTTGCGTTTAAGAATGTTTTAAGTAATTCTTGGTTCAAATTAAAGTTAAATATTATAAAGAAATTGTTTTATACAGACATACATGTAAATCACGAGAAAATTAAAGTATAATATCTCCGTTTTTAGAGATTCAAAGTTTGCGTCCAGCCAGTGTTGATGAATTTTCAATGTGTTAAAAATACATACACGACTCTTTTTATAAAAACATACAAAATCCATTCTACTTGTATAAAATGGAATCATAAATTAGGTATATTATATTCCTTGCAAAGGCCGGTTCTTTTAAACTAATTGTGTCCTTTTTTACCATATTTTATTTTAGCGTTAAAGTAAATATATTAATATATAAATGCTTTTACATAATATAACAATATAAAATTTAGACATATTCTTATAATTATTTATATTAGCCCCCCTTCTCCCCTTCTCGGTTGAAATGGAGAACAGCACAAAACTAGGTAGATAATCTCACAATCTGTTTTTTATCACATCTATGAGGAAACAAGTAAAATGCAAGCTATGAATAAGAACAGTTTATTAGAAAAAAATAAAATGTTAATATTTATATTTATGCAATTATTAAAGTGCATAGTCACAGTTTTATTAGGGCCGTCTGTTATAGTTGTAGTTTTATTAACTACAGCTTGAGAGTTTGAAATGTCAGACGACGGTTCTTTTGTAGTTGAAAATTACGAAACGCATCCTTTCAATATTGGCGTTCGAAATTCAACAATGTTTTAATCCCGGAGGGACTAAAGCAGTGTTTTAATCCCTGTTTTTCGGAAACCAAGCAGATGTTTTTGAATAGATGAGATAAAAAAATATAATCATTTCTTTCATGCAATTTATTACTTTGGACATTTGTTGATCTGAGACATTACATTTAGACATAATATTTAAAACTAAAACTCAAAATGATAATTCATTACTATTAATATCATACAATTTGATATATGTATACAACTTTAAGTCTGAGTTCGTGGTTATTGTAAACGAATTTCTGTGTGTTTTAAAATAAGTGACTCTTAAATACAAAACCATCTGATTGTTATTTAACTTCCTCAAAGTAGTATATACATTAAAAAAAAAGCATTTATATATATTCGTAGTGGTTGGCTACAACTTAAATTCTTTAAATGAGCATAGGAAAGTCAACAGCTGTTGCGCTAACGCTAACAGTAACCTCGAATAATACTGCGCTTACATAGAATAATGTATTTATATAATTATTTATCTAAAACTTTGATTGCTTAGACCATCAAACATAACTATGCAAACTTAAGCACTTTGGTGTGCATAGTACTGCGCTTGATTTTATTGCCTCTTACTTGTATCAAGGAGTTCCGACGGTTGATTGTAAATCAGCTGGTTATTGCTTAAAGATGGGTGTTCCATAAGGATCTATTCTTTACCCCTTTTTATTTTTACTCTATGTTAATGACTTGCCGTCTTTCAGGACTATGTGAAATTGTACTTTTTGCTGATTAAAATTGATTGGAATGAGGCTAATTATGATAAAGTAAAGAGCGCTCTGTCACGTTTTCTTCATTGGTTTGAAATTAATAATTTGGTTTTAAATACTAAAAAAAATTAATGCATGGAATTTACACTGCCTAATGTTAAAAGTCAAAAATGTGGTTTGCTCCTTAACAATGAAGTTAAGAACAACAAGTAAATTTGTAATATACACATGTAACACAAAACATCGTTTAGATATAACTTTAGATAAAAAGCTTCGGTGGAATCTCATCTCTCTAAGCTCTCAGGAAAGCTCTTTGTTTATTTGTTATTTTGTTTATTAATAAAAAAAGTAAGACAATTAACACCCGTTAATAGGGCTTGACTCATTTATTTTAATTATTTTCATAGTATTATGTTTTACAGTATTTTACAATGGGGCAGTGCTGCCGAATTTAATCCTTTATTTATTTTACAAAAAAGAGCTATACGGGCTATTTGTAAATTAAAAGCTTGAGATTCCCTGAGAGATGTCTTTAAAGAAATCGGTATTGTTACGGTTGCTTTTCAATACATTTTTAAAAACATGTACTCGTATATACGCCAAAATTTAAACACTTATATTAAAACAAATTTACTTACATTAAACAAATTATATTCACTTACATAAAAAAAATTATATTAAATACATTATTATTAATTTTCAAAATGTTTCTTAAATATAAAAAGTAATAATAAAATTGATATTAATCGTTTTTTAAATACCAAGTTTTACATATTTGCTAGTGTAGAATGTAAAAAAAAAGTAAAGTCGGACACCAGTACAAAAAATATGCTTATCATTCCTTAGGACCAGTACTTGTTGTTAAAATGAATATCATATTACTATCTCTTTCTTTACTCCTGATAAGATGAGAGTAAATTTTGCGACCATCGGTGTAAAAGCTTAACAAGCACATTAACAAAGCAACCTCACATTCGCGTGACAAAGGAATTTATAATTTGTGTTATCAAACTCAGTTTACTACACATTGTGAGAAATTTATAGTGTCATTTTTATTTCAAACAAATTAAATTGCATCTAAGAATATTAATTGTTAAAAATACTAAGAATTATTTTTTTTTTCTAAATTGTCAAATGAAAAATTAAAATTTTAATCGGCCTGGGTTAATACGACTAAATTATATTTTTTGTACTCAGAGTGAAAAAATATTATTTTTCAAAATTGTGTGATATTCATTGAAAATAATAAAGAAATTAATACAAATTGTAATTTAGTCGAACTAACTCAGGCCGACTAAAATTTTAATTTGTCAAAATGTAATCCTATTACAAATTTTTATGATAAGTAAAATTTGTGAGGATGTTTGTTTCTTACTTTTTTACAAAGAACTTGCCGTTACGAATTTAGATTACGAATATATAGCGTTCTGTTTAAAAGCACAAAGTTTTGTTTATGGTGAACCAATTCTTAGATATTTTAAACTAGATGTAATAGACTCATATGAAATAATTACTTTACTTTATCTTAGATTGACTGATTTTTACTCATAACAATATTTTTATTTTATATTTTAAAAATAAAGAAACTATAAACCCTTAGGCATAGATTTCGCAAAATTCTGTCTATATTCGATGTATTACGCAAAAATTTATCTTTACTTATTATTTCAGTGACATAGCCCCTGTTGTTTTAAATCTTATATAATTTATAGTCAGATAGTGTTATTTCGCTTTTATTTACACATGTTTCTTTCTATACATGGCACCTACAATTGTTTTGTAAGTCTGCACAAATCGCTTTGAGAGCCACTCACACGAGCGATGACAGACAGATTTTCTAAGTGCTGTATAATCCTTAGCATAGGTTGCTCGCTCGAACTACTAATATTCAACTGAGTTGTTTAGTAAAATAAATTATATACTCCGGCAATATATTATATATCGTCTGAATAAACACATCATGACAAACAGTAACCTGTCTGTGCAGGCAACTTTGTAAGCAATTCACACTATTGTTAAACATGGGATGACCATCATACATACATACACATTAATTCACATTAATTCATTCACATTCACATTAACTCATTTATGTTTCGCATGAAACTTTTTTTTTAAATTAGAAGTTTGATTTACACCAATATTTGTTATACCTTCGTTATCCATTATTACATGTTAAATACCTTTAAAAACATACTTAGCGTCACTTGTATGTAAGTTTGTACATATGCGAATCGTCGGAGGGGAAATTAACTGCGATAGCGTTTAAAACACATTCTAATACGATTCGAATCTCTCACCTATAATGAATCGTATCGTAAGATACCAACCTATGATAGGTAGGTACTACATTCAGCTATCACAACTGAAAAACTGAATAAAAATAGTAGTTTAGATGAAATACTTTGACAAATAGGCGTAATATTATGAAACAGCTGTGACATTTAACATATAGTGTCAGCAATAAATTTACAGGTAGGTACCTACTCAAGCTCGTTGCGCGGATCATGATGGATCATCGTATCATTGAAAACTGAGCCGTTTATGGAAGCGATCAAGATTGATAGTTCCACAGTCGATTGTTCATGGATTAGAGCCAAATCATTTGTTACGTATAATACAAATAATATATCGAGAAGTTATTGCTCGGGACGGTTTCCTAGAAGATCCGAATCCCTACCCGTATCATTCTTTATTTATATCAATTTAAATAAGCTCATCATGGCTATACATGTTTATAAATATTTTCAAAAATTTTAAATGATATTTTATTGTAGGGTCTAATAATATGACTAGCTTACCATAATGTTACTTGACGTAATTTTCGACATTGATATGTTATTACCATTTAATAATCTGTAAAACGACTGCGAAAGTACTGCTGACTTTCTAATGTTTTGAACCTGGTACTACTTTATATGTAATATTTAAATTAAGAGAAGTATTAGTATAACACGAGTTCTATGACTTAATGAATATAGTAAGAAACGTTTCATTCACAAAATGCATTCTTTTTAATTTTTGCTGTGGTTGTCCCATGTTGGGTGCCATTAAATACTTTGACTTTGTTAGTCTTACTTCAAAATGTTATATACTTTCTTACAAATTATCAAAGACCAATAATCACAGATATACAAATTATATTATTATTGGTTAAAGTTTCGATACAATCTTATGAAAGTACAGTGTCATTTATAATGCTGCTATTTTAATTAGCAATGATAATAACTAATAGAAACTAAACAAATTCTAAATAACCGTGATACTAAATAAAGATATAGTTTACATGGTAAAATTTACCTCATTAAATAATTTATTAAGTTTTTAAAAAAGAACGATCTAATGAGAATAATTCAACTATTAGAACTTTAGAATAATAAATTTATTTCTTAACATTATATTTAAAATTCTTATAGATATTATAGACTAACTGACTAGTCTATCAAAGCATAAAAGAGTCTGTCGGTTATTAAACTGGAAACTGAATATCGGTTGTTTCCTATGAATTACCCAGGGTTGATTTAACTTAATTTCCTCTTTAACAGTATTTAAATAGGTATACAGGTTAACAGAGATTCAAAAATATATATTTTTTTTAAATTTGCCACGTTTTTTACAATCTTGTCGGCTTCAGGTCTCTCAAATGTCTGAAACCGTGCAGGAGTCTGCCCACAGGCAATCATAACGGGTGGAATAAACCTCTATAGAATATAATAATTAAACCGACCGACGCATACCGACGCAGCAAGCTGTTGCAGTCCTTCACTGTACGCATTAAAAAAAATAAGACATAGCGTTTTTCGGACAGGTGGAGTGTCCACAACATAAGGATGGATACCTGCCGTGCGTCAGAACGCCCGGTGATGGAACGGGGACGGGGGAATGAAATTGTGTAATTCCTGCGCACACTCACCAAAATGTATAATATTATTATTAAACTGGAAAAAATATGACGTAAAACAATTCTAGGTGAGTAGTCTCTATAGAAACTTTCCAGACGAATATGGAATTACCTGGGTGAAGTATACCACTGTCGATCACATATCGCTTATGATATAAATGCCTTATACAAAATGTAAATGAAATCAATTTAAAACAAAATGTATTGTCTGTCTATGGTTAATGCCTCAATGTAATTTATTAATAATACTAAGCAATACTACTAGTAATATGTAATGTATGTAGGTCGCGATGTAAATTGGTGCCCAAAATGGAGCAGCTCAAATACTCTCAATCGGGATGGCTTCATATACATTTCATGAATAACGTAACCTAGCAATAAATACTACATTGATTTTATACATTTAATTAAGCTTGTAGGTAATGTAAATCAATAAAATATAGGACGCAGATAAAATAATACGTTACTTTAAGCACCTACTTACATTTTAGAAACTCGAAAATGTATCTCATATGTACTTACAGAATTCTCTCCACGTAATCATTGTTATAGTCTAGATTTAACATGTCTAGTATATTTAGTTAACAAATAATATAAAACCAAAGTATAAAAGATATTTTAACACAAAGTGAATATAAAACATTATATTTTCATTATTTTTAAATGAAAACTAGGTAGATGTTATGTTTATTGTTGGTTGAAAATGTATATATATGCTTTAAAAATACTTGATCTATATCGTTTAGAAACTATTTATTTAATGGTTTTAAAACGAATAGTAACGTATAAAAATAATAATCTAGTTCTAAAAAGCAGATCAAATCCTATAGAAAAGGAATAGCAGAAGATATTCATCTTAAAGTTCTATAAAAAGTAGTCCAATGTTTTACTCATGGTCAACATTCGGAACGTTGAATGGCCCTAATTATAGGGTAACCATTTTACACAACCGCTGACCGCAGTCGTTTTGTTTGAGTTTAGTTTTAAATTCGCTCTGGTATATGATTGTTTAAAACACATTGTTTAAATAGTAAAATTCACAGGTTCGGTGTATTTGTTCCAAGTTCGTTGTCAACATTATGTTTTGTATAGCTAGTGAATATTTATTAAACAATCATTGTAAAGTATTGTAAAAACATGGTCTACAAAGCTACGAAACACATTGATTCGTAAAATGACGGTAGATTGTAATTGGTTATAATTGCATTTCTTAACATTTGCAGTATTAAATTATTATTACGAAAAAAATACGGACAAAATAAAAAAAATAATTTAACTTTATCAAGTTTTCTATAGTTTATTATTATTTATATTTATTGTAATGAACAATAACTTGATTGATATTTGAAAGTATTATAAATGATATCAATCATATATATAATGCTAAATTCTTCGTAGCCGGAAGCGATATGGTGGCTCAAATAGTAGAGTGACGGACGGTTTTAGTTAGCTGGTTCGAATCCTCTGTCGAAAATCAATCATGATTTATTTAAATTTTTCATTTGTTTATTTAATATTTTACTATTTCATTATGACATTTTAAAGATTTTCATTATGCACCAAACTGCCCTGACCTGGTTCCGATCTTCACGAGAGATGATGTTCTAACTAAATAATTTAACGATAGCTGTTTCGTTCCTTTAATTAACGCTTTCAAGATTTGAAATAAATCTATTTTACGTTCTTTTAAACTGACAATATCACAAATAGATTTTACTTCTATTGAATAACTTCATCATTGTACCGATATAATGACAGAATTTTAAGAATTGAAACCACTATTGTATAGAGCGCGAAACATTGTGGATTTTACGATTTTGAGTTTTGTTATTAAAATAAAATTATTTTTAATACGCTTTTTTAATATCTAACTCCATTTACAATACGCAGCCTCATTGTACGAAATGAATATTTTTTCATGCAAGTAAATAAAATCCTATAACTAATTAATAAATAGCTAAGTAATGTCGAAAATATATTTTTAATCATGTGGAATAGGTAGAATATTACCAATATTAAAACTAATTCTTTTAAAAAAATTGTTCTAGTTGTCATAAAAAATCAAGTTATCTGATGTATCAAATTATATATAGTTCCATGTATAAGTGGCTATTTTTTGGAAATATATTTACAACTGGTTACCACTGGTTGGATAAGAATCAATAATCTTGGAGTCGAATGTGAAACAGGCGTGTAATAAGAATGTCTAAAGCTGATCTCAACCACTTTTCTTAGTTAATTTGAAAGAAAGTATAAACATTACTCTCAGATTAAATTCAAGCTTTTATTTTATACAGTGTAATTAAAATTATTTTAATTAGACAAGACGCTAAGAAATAATTAAAGTACTCATTTATTGTGTTTGCTTTCAAGATGTTTATTAAGAGTTACAATTACTAAATTAAAATCGATGTACTCATGTTGCTAAAAAGGATATTCTAGAGTGGTATGTGATTCTGTGAGTTTTATATAACTTTTTGTTATTGAACAAAATACTTTTTAAAGTTTTTCTTATAAAAAATAATACAATGTACAGATAAATCTTAATTAATTTACGGTGAATAACATAACATGCTATAAACTGATTCTCGAGCTTTAAGCAACTACAGGAAACTACATTACGATGTACGATATTTCAACGTTAAGTGAATGAATACGTATTATGCTTGTACTACTATATATTTGTGTAGTCTAAGTGAACGAGTACATAGCGTCGTGTTTGTGAAAACGGGTGTAAAGATGGAATACAAACCATATTAAATATGACTAAACATTTCTCTTTATAATAGAATAAACTAACATTATTATGTTTTTTTTATTCCTTTCATATTTATTTCAATTTGCTTTACAATTGAAAATGTAATAAATATTTTACTATTTAATATTTTTAACTAGTTTGCTTTTATTTTGTTTCATTGCTATTACTATTATCATCCTTATCATAATTATTTATTTCCTGTCCGTTATTTTTTCCTAATAATAATTTAATACTATAAATGTTAACTAATGCAATTAATCAAATCTGCCGTCATTTTACAAATCGATGTGTTTCGTAGCTTTGTAGACCATGTTTTACAATATTTTACAATGATTGTTTAATAAATATTCACTAGCCATTAAAAACATAATGTTGACAACGAACTTGGAAAAACTACACCGAACCTGTGTATTTTACTATTTGTGTTTTAAACAATCTTATACCAGAGCGAATTTAAAACTAAACTCAAACAAAACGACTGCGGTCAGCGGCTGTGTAAAATGGTTACCCTATAATTAGGGCCATTCAACGTTCTGAATGTTGACCAGGAGTAAAACATTGGACTACTTTTTATTGACCTTATGACTTCGGAGGTCAGACCTGCCGTATAAGGGTCCATGTGACAGGGGTAAACCTTGACCCACATGAATAGCGGCTCAATACTTTATAACCAATGGGTTGACAAATTTGAGACGCTATAAACATAATCAATAGGACAGAAGGAGGCGAGGGCGGTGTGACCTTTAAGATGAATATCTTCTGCTATTCCTTTTCTATAGAATTTGATCTGCTTTTTAGAACTAGATTATTATTCTTATACGTTACTATTAATTTTATAGGCAATAAATAAATCATTTATTTACGATACAGATTAAGTATTTTTGAAGCACATGTACACATTTTCAACCAACAAAAACATAACATCTACCTAGTTTTCATATTAAAATTAATAAAAATGTAATGTTTTGTATTTCATTTGTGTTAAATTTTCTTTTATACTATGGTTTTATATTATTTGTTACCTACTGATAAATTAAATATACTTAACAAGTTAAAAATAGACTATAACAATAATTACGTGGAGAGAAATCTGTAAGGACATATGAGATATACATTTTTCGGTTTCTAAAATGTATGTAGGTACAGGCTTAAGTAAATGTATTAAATAAATGTAATATTTATTGCTAGGTTATGTAATTCATGAAATGTAAACGAAGCCGTCCGGATTGAGAGTATTTGAGCTGCCCCATTTTGGGCGCCAATTTATGTCACGACCTACGTACATTACCTATTATTTTAGTATTGCTTAGTATTATAAATTTTGTATAGGCATTTATAGCATAAGGGACATGCGATCGACAATGGTATACTTCAGTTCATCCCATATTCGACTTGGAAGAAAATAAGTTTATACTTCTCACATCTACTACTACTATTACTTACCTAGACTTGTCTTTAGTTGTATGTATTCCATTAATAATAATAAAGTATTTTTTATGTATAAATATAACTACAAACATCATTTTCTAAACCAATGTAAACAAAAGTATGATGCTAATTGAATGCTATTGATAACAACTATTGTTATTAACATTCATAATTTTTAATAAATGCGAATGGTTGGTTATTTTTAAAATCTTGCTTATGAACTAAATCAGTTTCACTGTATAATCAATAAAATAATAATTGCTATATATTTTAATGGATATCATGTTGCAGTAGGATCAGCTTAGTTTAAAATATATAATATATATAAGTAATCCATAATGAGAGTTAAATTGCGTTATGTTTAACTATTTCCTATAGAGGTTTATTCCACCCGTTATGACTGCCGGTGTGCAGACTGCAGCACCATTTAAGATATTTGAGAGACCTTAAGCCGACAAGATTGTAAAAAACATGGCAAATTTATAAAAAAAAAAAAAATTATATTTGTATTAAACATATGATTAATATATATTTTGAATCTACCTAAGCGAGGCATAACCTGTAAATATTCAGAGCGCGTATACCTGTACTTAACTTATATTGATGGTATCATTGATATTTTTCAAAGAACCAGTTTCGAAGCCCTTAATACATAGTGTTAAGACTTGTTTCAGTAATACACAGTACTTGCACTTCAATTTTTAATATCCAACCATTTGTAATAGAATGGGCGAGAGCAGCCCTTACAACTCGTTTTATAATATTTTAACACTATGATATTTAGGCGAGGGTAATTTACAATTTCATAACCAACTTACAGATGCTATTATTTATATCTTATAATAAGTTCTAATAATTATTAAAAGATTAAACATTATGTTAAAAAATCCTATGCATATAATTCTTATAACATTTAACAATAAATACTAAATAACATTCCATAATTAATTGCGTATGTGGCGCTACTGTTGAAACTTATAAACTAAAACATGTAAATTCCAATGTATTTACCATTTAAATTATTATAAATAAATATCACTAACAATAGTTACTTTGATTTTTCTATATCTGACATCGTATGAGGTCATTAAATGCACTTCCTGGATTAGTGTAGCGTAAAGCGTTCTCTGCTTTACAATCTTTATATGAAGCATGATATAGAATATATGTTTAATTATTATTTGCTTTATTCGTATTTCTCTTTGCATAGACTGTATTGATATTTGGCAGTTGTGATTTAATTTTAAAAGAATAATAATGATGAATTAGTCCTTTATGTTTTCAAATGGATAATATTTTGTAAAATTAAAATATATATTTTATACAACTGTTTATTGTGTTTTCTCATTTTGGCGCCAATATATTGTACAATATTTTGCGATATTAAAATGGAGTAGGGTGATAAAGAGAACTATTGAAGCGGTACGCAAATTGAGGTCACAAAAAATGTTGTTCACGGATGAGATTTTTTTTACAATTGATCAACATTTTAACAATTAGTTTAGGGAAAGCTTCCCAATTAGTCAACAGAGTGCAACGTGGGCATTATCCGACTTCAGTGATGGTTTGGTGGGGTGTTAGCTATGAAGGATTGTCTGAGCCCCATCTTTGTGAAAAACTTATCAAAACATCGTCACAAGTATATCAAGATACCATTTTTGAGCAGGTAGTTAAGCCCCTTAATAACATCAGGTTCAATAACCAAGTATGATCCTTCCAGCAAGACTCGCCGCCGGGTCAAAAAGCTCAGTCCACCCAGTCTTGATCGGAAGCGCACGTCTCGAACTTTATCAGAGCTGAAGACTGGCCGTCGTCTAGTCCCGATCTTATACCGCTGAAGAATTCCCCCATGGAAAGAGCGCGTATTTCTATTGATAACTGGCCTCAACGTTTAAAGGACTGTAATGCAGCCAAAGAACACAACTTCAAATAAGCTTATAATATTTTTAATTGTTTTATATTTGTGTATTAAACTAACACACTGTGAAAGTAATAAATGGTATTTGTAATTAAAAAAAATATGTTTTCTTTGTTACAATATTTATGGTAAGACTAATTATATATGATCGCCTTTATCAGGACGAAGGTAATAAATGTAAGATTTCTTTAGAAAATTGTAACCAATGGATCGTACTTTGCAGTATAGGTTAAGGTTTGATTCTTAAGTTGTCACGAAAGTTAACATTTGAATATGCAGCAAAATGTATTTTTTTATATTAAGCAACATTCAACAGCAAGCAAGACTTAAGACATTAAAGCCTCTATAAGATACGAACATTTGTCTGATTTTATATTGACAAAAACAAGTCAAGTTTTTAAATAAACTGTAAATAAGTCTTTCATTTCTGCTACACCTAATTTAATTAAATTCAATTTAATTTAAATCAACTCACCTTATTTAATACAACCTAATAAATATATTAATTTGGAATAGACTCCCAAAAAATAATAAATATAAAATTTATACAAACATTACAGAACATTTGTTTTTCAAGCAAGAGTTATTATTACGAGTATTAACTAAAACGAAGAACCTCGACGTTCAAATGAATTAGACGTATTTTACATTTAACTAATCCAGGAAAATTTAAATATTTTAGTATCATTGTTTCATTCAATACAATTTAAAATAGAAATATTAAGTTTCCCTGTTCATAAACTTCATTATTTATGAAATGTTCTTGGTTCATATTGTCGTATATAAAGGTACGATTTATTTCTAACATAAAAAAAATTATTAAGAAATAACCTCCAGCCTAATTAAATAGGATAATTATTAATATTATTTGTATTTTCGAATAGTACATAGTAAATATTTGGATTCAGCAAATGCAACGATTAATTATTATTTAGCTTGAAAATATCTATAAACATGTATAGCCATGTTAAACTTATTTAAATTTATATAAATATAGAATGAAAAAATAAACCGATACGGGTAGGGATTCGAACCCGCGACTACTGGGACGGTTCCCGGGTTCGAATCCCTGCCCGTATCTTTTTATTTTTTATTCTATATTTATATAAATTTATTATTTAGCTTGTTGATATTTTGAAACAAATGTATAAATTTCATGCATATATTTAGTTGTTTAAAAACACATAACTTCTTAAATTTCCCATTTTCCAAATGTGTTGTAATATTTATTTATGAGAATCAAAAATATTTAATATCTATAAGAACCAGATAGCAATTAAAACATGTAATAACAGGCATTAAATAAAGTTATTGTTTTCTGTACGAAACAATATATTGATGAAACAAAAAGATATGTTGAAAATATTACTATTGAATAAACGGACACTTTTAATTTAAAATAATTTGCATATATTCACACAGGATGATAATGTTCGTAGCATCAAAAGCGTTTACTCTATTGGAATCTAAAGTAAACATTAATTATAAGCAGTATAAATAGCTTTGTTTTAATAATTTAATGTCATTCATAATGTAATACTATATATTTTTTGGACCAGTTTTGCAATATGCAGAAGTTTTAATAATTAAATAATGTTGTTCCTTGTTTTTCTCCTTTATAAGTTTGACCTTTGTATAAAAAACTTAAAAAAAAACAAACGAAAACGGCCAAGTGAGAGTTGGACTCGCGCGTGAAGTGTCCGTAGCATTATTTAAAAACAATTTATTATTACTAAAACTTAAGCACCGACTTGGTATGCATTTATATTTACTACAGAAACGCAATTCACTACAGACGGAGCGCAATTATATGTAAATATTTAAGATGAAATTAGATACCAAGTTAGCGGAATGATTTATATCATTCTCAACATCTATTTAATTCTATACTTTTATTTTTTTACTCTATCATTCTCTCATCACTAACTAACTTTGTATATTTATGATAATAATATATATTAAATGTTGTTAGGCTAGATGAGCAGTCTTGAGATGGAATTAAACTCGCAGAGACTATAGAATATAGTTAATTGTCACTGGAATTCATTATTAATGTTTTATTTTCACTCACTTATATTATACAAAGATGCAATGCTCAAAATATACAATTTAAAAAGGAAATTATGAAAAAATAAATGTTTGCTCAAGTAATAACATAATGAGTGTTTACAAACGTTAATTAGTAGGTATATTAAATAGATACGCAAACCTCATGCGGCTTGGTCTAGTTATTATTACATGATGTATTTCTTTCATGATGTTTAATTTTATAACAAGAAGTTCAACTCAACAATACCGACTATAAAATGTATATTTTATACGTTATTTAGATGTAAAGAAAATTAAATTTTATAATCATATGAATATCATAAAGCAAAGTGGCTATCCGCGTATGTCCTTGAAGATGCTTTAAATTATTCTAACTTTCTATTGGTTGATATAATTTATTTTAAAGACGTTAGTCCTGAAAATGTATAAATTCTATTAAGATGCTTTTATTCAGTTTATAAAAAAAACATTTTTCTTTTTTGGGCCTAATAATGACAACGCTGACTTAAAATCACCATTAACTTCCTGGCTCTATCCTAATTATTGGAGTTCCATGCAATAGGTTGACATAAATTCGATTTGAGGATCTAAGTTTACGTTTACAATTATTATAGATATATATTATGCAATATAATTAGTGTAAAAGTGTACAGAAACAAATTATGAATTTTATAAATCAAATTTTAGATTTATGCTTATAAGCATTAGCATAAATTTCAAGTTTTTGATATATCAAAAACTTGAATTTATTTTTGAAATATTTTTCTTTATCAGCTGTTTATTTACCTACATATTATTTATAGATAAATGTTTAAATATTACTTTATTATTGTTTCTTTGCTATATGCTATAACGAAAGAGAAACGTTCAAAAGGTCTTTTGAAATTTTACTCTGATCTTTACAGAGTTGGGAAGCGGAATGTGCTCATAAAAGTCAACGGAGCTTAATTCCAAAAACAGCTGACTCAGTGGTCGTTTCTTTGTGTCTCTTAAGTTAAATTTACTGTATCAGTTTTTTGTTCAAATAATTTAATGTTTTATATTACGAAATTGAGTTTATATTATTAATGCTAAATCTCGGTAGGAGATCATTTCTCAATACAGCAACAGGGATGTCCTCAAAGTCTTGTAATACTATTTTAAAATACTATCATCTTTTTGCAAGATATTTTCGAAATAAGTGCAATGTATTCCATTACAATTAACTGTTATTTTATCATCAATCAAACCATCAATCCTAAGATTAATAAATCTGATAACAATATATACTGAGTACTGTTTAGATGGTAGATATCCGCAATTGGTTTGCGTTACATAGAATCGTAGTTTCGGTCAAAAATGAGCTGAGTCTGAGCAATTATGATAATTACAATAAATACTTGATGTCTTCACTGAGGTGCATGTGAAGGAGGTGTATTTGTAAGTGCTTTAGAATTGTTTTATTCACTCATACACACTACCTTTACCTTAGTAAACATAGTCTATAGATTTGCAAACATGAATATAAAAAAAACATCTGAGGAAATAGAATCCGATATACCATCTTTCACAACTGTCAGATGATTTGGAAACTTTAAATTTATTTGTATTATTTTAATTAGTGCCTACTTAATAATATCTTATAATAGTAAATTTATTCAATAAATTACATCTTGAAAGTAAAAAGCTCTATTTGTCAGTAGACTAGTCCAATATAGACACTAGACATAACTTGTTATCTTCATGACTGCGGCGCTGGCAGTGTCTGCGACGTGCCAACTGTCTTGGGATGCTCTTAAATGTATTGAAAAAATATCAGAAACTTTAAAAGTCATATTTCTATGACCACTTACTTTTTTTTTTTTTTTTTTTTTTTTTATACAATCTAGGGCAATGCTTGACTACATTCCACCTGATGGTAAGTGGAATGTAGTCTTAGATGGTAAGTCGCATTGCCCTAGCAACCTATTCACTCTTCTCTTGAAGACACCCACATTATATTTGGCCGGAAATACCGACGCAGGCAAATTGTTCCAGTCCTTCGCTGTGCGCACTAAAAATGAGGAAGCAAAGCGCTTCGTTCGGACAGGTGGAATGTCCACAACAAAAGGATGGATACCTGCCGTGCGTCGGGACGTCCGGTGATGGAAGGGGGACGGGGGAACTAAGTCGTGTAGTTCCTGAGCACACTCACCAAAATGTATCCTATAGAATACTGAGAGGCTAGCAATTTTACGCCTGTGTTCAAGGCTATGGAGGTCGGCTTCGACCAATTCGGTATCGCCGATAAGCCTCTTTGCTCGCCTCTCAATTGAGTCCAGAACCGCAAGATGAGACTTTGCGGCACCAGCAAATATGTGTCCACAGTACTCTACACACGACCGGATCTGTGCTTTGTATAAAACAAGAAGCTGTCCCGGTGTAAAGTACTGCCGAACCTTCGCAAGAACGGCAAGCTTTCCTGCTGCTGCTCTTGCTCTGGACTCAATGAACCGACCAAAGTTGAGGTTCGAGGAAATCTCTAAGCCTAACAACTGAAGCCTGTCACTGTATTCCAAGGATACATTCTGGAAAGTAGGAGCCAAGGTGAAAGGGCTCTTTTTGGCAGTGAACAGACACGTCTGCGTTTTGGTGGCGTTGAACTTGACAAGATTGGCATTGCTCCATGCGGAGACTGCCTGAAGTTTGTCATTCAAACGTTGCACCATGGCTTCTCTTTCAGACTGTACTTGATCTCGACTAGCCCGAGTACTCGGCAGATATCTTTCTACAACTGTGCTGTCGTCTGCATACCCATAGATACCGGGCTTCAACAGATCATTAATGTGCAGCAGAAACAGAGTTGCAGAAAGAACGGACCCCTGAGGCACTCCGGCATTTATTGTCAAGGGTTCCGAGGAACACCCGTCGACAACTACCCGGAGAGATCTGTGGCTCAGAAAGTCCGTTACCCAGCCGATCAGACCAGGAGATATACCGTACGCTGAAAGCTTGCTTATAAGGCTCGCATGCCAGACCCTGTCAAATGCCCTCGAGACGTCCAGAGAGACGGCGACCGCTTCTCCGTTCTTCTCGATGGCCTCGCCTAAAATGTGTGTAGCATACACTAGGAGGTCCCCAGTAGACCTATTACGGCGAAACCCGTATTGTCGGTCACTGAGGAGATCGTTACCTTCTAGGTATGCTAGTAGGCGCGAGTTCAATACACGCTCCATAATCTTGCAGAGTATGGAGGTGATTGAAATCGGTCTGTAATTGACAGGGTCGGCACGGCTGCCTTTTTTGGGCACGGGTTGCACATTAGCAAGCTTCCAGGATTTCGGCACTATTCCAGTCATGAAAGAGAGACGATACAGACGTGTCAGTACAGGAGACAACTCAGCTGCGCATGTCTTGAGCAGAATGGCTGGTATACCATCAGGACCACTGGCTTTATTCACATCTAAACGACACAATGTTCTCCATACCTCTTTGTTAGTGATGCGGATTTCAGGCATCGAAATACCGCAGTGAGGAAGATGTGCTGGAGAAGCATTGCCAGTGTCTAGATGCGAATTATCAGCAAACAGAGAAGCAAATACATTCGCTTTCTCTGTTGCTGTGTGGGCCAGGGATCCATCCGGCTTCAGCAGAGCAGGCAGTGAGGGCTGGCAGAAATTCGACTCGATCGCTTTCGCAAGAGACCAGAAAGCTCGACTTAAAACTATCGTTACGGTTTAGTTGTAATATATTCCTATAAATGAGTAATAAAACAATGTTTTTGTAAAGGAACTGAGAACACTACTTTTTAATGCCAAGTTAAGTATATACTTAACTTGGCACACATTTCCTTTAATATTGTTAGTTCGTCAACCCAACCGCCTCCATCTGATGAAGCTGAACATTTAATCGCCAAAATCTTACTAGGTCATACTAAAGTTCTATTAGGTGTATTTTACAGTCCGTCACTTCTTGTTAACTACTTCCTTCCTTCCTTTGAAGTAATCTTAGAAAAACTTTCTCCTTTATATGCTCATACTATAATCATGGGCGACTTCAATACATGCCTTTTAAGAGACGATAATCGTTCCAAGCAGTTATTATCTATTGTAGAGGCATGTAACTTTAAAATCTTACCGCTATCTCCTACACATTACTTTCCAAATTGTACTCCGTCTCTTCTTGATCTTATAATGATATCTTCTTCCGATTTTATGTCTAAGTATGGTCAGTGTTCTGCAGATGCATTTTCTTACCATGACTTAATTTACCTCTCGTATAAATTACGTGCTCCTAAGCGAAAGCGTAATACTCTCCTGCGGCGTAATTTTGGTGGAATGGATGAGTGTAGCTTGCGTAGTGATGCCATTGCAACTGACTGGTCACTTGTAATGGAGGCTTCTTCTGTCGATGACAAGGTAGATATCTTCAATTCTCTTCTTACAAATTTATACGATATTTATGCCCCTATTAAACCGGTAAAAATTAAGCATCTACCCGCTCCTTGGCTTAATGACGACCTGAAGTGTCGTATACAAAAGAAAAATATTGCAAAAGCCACGTTAAGGAATGATAATTCAGATATTAACAGAAATAGGTATAATAAGATTAGAAATCGCTGTAATACATTGTGTAGAGATGCACAACGACGCCATATCCATAAAGAAGTCGAAAACGGCGACACGGCCAGAGTCTGGAAGTTTCTTCATACGTTGGGAGTTGAAAAACCTTCTCATGATACTCTAATGTCTAAAGTGGACGTTGAGCATCTCAATAATTCCTTTACTTCACTAAATTCATTTAATTCTATTGATAAATTAAACACATTAAATTCAATAGCTGCTCTTCCAACTCCTAGTTTTCCTCCGTTTACTTTTAGTCAATTCACAGAATGTGATGTTAAGAAATACATTTTGTCAATCTCATCCAGTGCCGTCGGTGATGACAACGTTAGCCGTAGTATGATCATTCCTCTCCTAGACATTGCTACTCCAATCATTACGCATATCCTTAATGAATCAGTGTCTACAGGTATCTTGCCTGCAGCCTGGAAAAATGCCCATGTTATCCCATTACCCAAAAATCCTAAACCTGCCATCTATACTGACTTCAGACCTATTTCTATCCTCCCTTTTCTATCCAAGGTATTAGAAAAATTAATTTTCAAACAATTAAATATTTTCCTAAATACCAACAAAATTCTTAATCCTTTACAATCTGGTTTTCGATTAGGTCATAGTACGACTACGGCTCTTGTCAAAGTAACTGATGACATTCGGTTGGGCATGGACAAAAAACAACTCACACTTTTGACATTGCTGGATTTCAGCAATGCTTTCAATTCGGTCGATTATGACATCTTATTGAGTTTGCTTCGCTCTATTAACATATCTCCATTAGTGATTGACTGGTTTCAAAGTTACCTTCGAGGTCGCCGGCAGCGAGTTCGGCTTGATGACTGTATGTCATCTTGGCGTGACATTCGTGCCGGAGTTCCTCAAGGAGGCGTGTTGTCACCTTTACTTTTTTTATCTTCATAAATACTATAACTCTCTCAATTACTTCTCTCTATCACATGTATGCAGACGACATCCAGATATATACACAAGCCTCTCTGGAAAACCTTCCCAACGCAGTTACTGTATTGAATCGTGACCTCGAGTTAATATCTGAATGGAGCAAACGTTACGGAATAACTGTTAACCCGTCCAAAAGTCAATCAATTATCATTGGTAGTTCACATTTTATTTCAAAAGCTGATTGGCCAAACTTACCACCTACTATATTTAATGGTCATATTATTTCATACAGTGAGACTGTTAAAAACCTTGGCCTTTATTTGGACAATACCTTATCCTGGACTCACCAGGTTAAGGTACTAAGTAAGAAAACTTTTGCGGCTATTAGTTCTTTAAGACGCCTTAGCTTATTTCTACCCATTCCGACCAAAATAATGCTTGCGGAAACTCTTCTTCTTCCTATACTTGATTACGCCGACGCAAGTTACCTTAACCTATCTGAAGTACAATTAAACAAACTTGAGAGGATCCAAAATATTGGCATCCGCTTCATATTTGGACTAAGAAAATATGACCATGTTTCTTTATTTCGTAAACAACTTAAGTGGCTACCTATCCGACTTCGCCGGAATCTACACACTCTTTCACTTTTGTACAATTTATTATTTATTCCTTCTAGCCCTTCCTATTTAAGAGACCTTTTTCTTTTCACGGAAACTGATACAAGAGCTGTAAGGCCATCTCGAAGCCTTACACTCAAAATTCCTTCACACAGTTCCAAATTTTACAACAACTCATTTGTCGTTAGAGCTATCCTTCTGTGGAACGACTTACCACTGAGCATCAGACAATCCCCAAATATTTTTATCTTTAAAAAGTCTTTAAAACTGTTCTTTCTTAATCAGGTTAGTTAGCTTAATATTTTGTGTAGATATGTAATATGTTATTTAATATTTTTATAATATGTATACAGTATAAATTATGAATTAATGTTTGTTTATTATAAAATTATATATATTATGTATTGATAATAATATGTACTTCGCACCATCCCTATCTTTTCACGATTTCTTATTTCTTTACTCGAATAGGGTTGTCTGGAAAAAATCGCTACTTAGCGATAAGGCCGCCTTATTGTACTTTTATAATTGTTTTCGATGTATTATTTTATTTTTCTGTAATGTGGAGTACAATAAAAGTATTATTATTATTATTATTTTTTTTATTTCAATTCACCTTCACGGGTTTTATAAAAATAACATCGGCATATAAAAGCAAGATGTTAGTTTTAGGGACGGGGATGTTAAAGGGATAGATGTCTACGCACAATTGCTGTCGTATGGAGAATAACAGCTTTTTGCGCGCTGTTTCGGACAGTGACCGGTATTATTATTATTATTATTATTATTATTATTATTATTATTATTATTATTATTATATACCTAATTTTGCTGTTAAGTATCTAACGCGTAAAGTAGACTTTAGTCGTCACTGTGCACGGCGGGAGTTGGTAAAAAAGGGGCTTACCATTTTTTACGACAATATGCGCTGCGTTTTGTTCAATGTAATAGACCAATTAGAAATCAATTAATAGATAAGTCTGTTTTTATCATCGCTATTGAATTAGTTTCAAAAGTAGAATTGAAATGAAAAATAAGCTTATATATAAACAGACAATTGAAGAAAAAAAGATAAATATGATGAAAAATGTAAGTGGAATAAGAAGACAATAAAGTGTCAACAAAATTTCGGCCGGGATCTTTCCTACTAGACGAATGAGGTTTTATAGTTCCTGCTGTTCCTGAGCTGCTCGTTCGAAATCATAAGTGCGAGTTCAATGCAAAGAGCGTATGGAAGAAATTTCCTTTGAATGAAAACTTTTTTCTCTGTATTATAATTAATCTGCCATCAATAACACCCGTTAATAAATTACTAATGCAACTAATCTGCGATTTCCAGCTTAACATCATCTCGTAAAGTATTTTTTTTGTTGCTTTTTCTAGAATCCATTTTATAAATTATTAGAGACTACCTGAAATATAAAATATATTTTATTAAATATATATGATTTTAATAAAATTACCCTCGCTATATAATCTTATATCTGATATAAATACACAAACACATTACGTATACTCGTATAAAATACATACCTTTTCGTAAGTGAAACATTTTTTTTTAAATTATAATTCGCTTTAAAATTTCTTTCTAGTTTAAAGTCCACTTACAGTAGCTTCGGAACGAATACAAAAAATACTATAATTAGTATTAAACCACACAGCTACTATTTTACATTATTCTTAAATTAAATTGCATTGAAGTGTTTCGTCAACTAATATTGTTTAAATTATACATAACAAGAACATTACAAATAAGTAACAAGGAAGCCACATATGCGGAATTAATTATGAATATATTATTGCAAGTCGTTCCCTTCGTTAGGGAAGTCTTGTGTTTTATTTGAAATTTAAATTGAGATCGTGTTCTTAGGCTTTTAACATTTTCTCAGTTGTGTATTTTTACGGTCAAATTAAACGACATCAGACCGAATTAGTTCATCGAATTGGTCAAAAAGCAAGGTCAAATGTATCTCATTGGTTCTTATTAATTAGAAAAAATATTTGTTTGGTTTATTTAACTTTTGACGCTGCAACTAAATATAATAATAAATATGGTCATCCATTAAACATATGGTTTCAACTTTGAAGATGTTATTTTGAGTATATACAAAAAATATTTATTTATTTATTAAACAAAGAAAAAAATATATATATGATGTAGATGTAGCGGTCTTGTAGTTTTTTGTTGGTTTATTATACGGAATTAGTTTGTGGGAAACGATCATACAGACTATAGACATTGCTTGTTTGCAGCCATGTTTCATAAAATGAAATTGTTTTTACGTTTCGTTTGTAATAGATTTATTATATTAATCTCTCATATCCAACTAGGTAGATAATCACTACTGAATAAGTTCCCTTTATTCTACCTTACTACGTGACAATATAAAATATTTATCGAGGCCACAAAACTTTTACAGCTATTTCAATCAGCCATTTCTAATATTTTTGAAAACATGTCAGAAATCTTTCAAAGCACTGAGTAGTCTGAGGGTTATTATAATAGGCTCTTAACAATGCGTGATGTAAAATTAAAATTAATAGACGTATGTTTATATTGTATAATTTTTTATATAAAAAACGAATTAATAAGTGAAAACGTTACGTAAAAAAAAGTTATTTGAAAAATATTTACCTATTTATTGCTTATTATATAAGATATTATTTTTTTTGCTCTCTATCTACGGATATAATTCAAAGTTTTTGATATAATAAAATTTTATTTTCATTAGGTCAAATGTAATTTATTGAGACTTTTGCAAATATCACTTCTCGTTCGATCCGTGACCCATACTCGGATATTTGTGTTTGATAACTTTATAAACCTCGGCCTACTTGCCGAGGTTTATAAAGTTATACTTACCATAAAGTATTTAATTAAATAAATTAAAAAGATACATTATATATCCAATTCAGGATCACTGTTCCATCTATTTGTTTTTAATATGTAAAAGAAATATAAATATTGCAGTGTAACCTATTCATTGTATTAAATTTACAACAAATGTATTTGGAATACATTACAATCAAACATTCAAGCACTAAAAAATAAATATACCGAATTTGATAGAAGATCATTAATAAAAATTTAAGTTATTTAAATATACTAATAAACAAGTGACGAAAAAAAGCATGCATGTATAAAGATGTCAAGGATTTCCCAAAATGTGACGCCGTAAAATAATACTCATCAGGCTATTGTTGACAAAAATTCCCAGAGCGGATTTTTAGTTCTACACATAATTTTTTCTAACTCAACCATGTACCATATGCAATGGTCTAGTCCCACATCAATCAAGTTAACAATAGTATACTTAACCTATTTTGATAGAGTATTTGTATAAATAATAACGTATGGAGTAGGCAGTATGGGTACGAAACCCAACAAATAGTTCTACTTATTTTAAATAACAGATTTTTTTTATTATAGATTCTATTTAGTAGTATACATACTTCAAAATGATTATAAAATATTTAAAAATATAAATACATGACTCCATGTAAGCGCAGTGTTATTCAAATGAACGTAGTCTGTTAGCGCTACAGTTGTTGACCGACAGACCAGTGCTGATTAATAGGATTTAAGTCGTAACCAACAGCTGCATACAGTCTGTGATATTTTTTCAGCACTTGTACACTACTTTACTATAATTAAAATTTACATTGGTTTACTTTTGGGAAGTTAAATCAAACCCTTATTAAATGTAAGTATTAATTAAAAGTCAAATATATATATTTATTAAAAACACAGTTACACAGTTACAGTTTTTTTTAATTTTCTGTGTGTTCTGTGAATTTATAACAAGGGGTAGGATGATTACGAAAACTCGACAATGCACTTGGAGCTTTAACTAAAACGGTATTGTTTTCCAGCATTTTATTAGTAGTATATTGCATTTTTTTATAAATGACCAATTATGAAAAGTTACAATTCTTTCAACTGTATGTGAGTTCATTACAATCAGTTAAGCAGTTTAGATTAATCATACAAATGTACATGCCCCATTTCTGATCCCCTAAGAAGGTGTACAAGTATTTTTATGCCGAATGCCTTCGAAATCTATGGAATCATCGAAAGCTATTGAATGAAAATTTTTGTAGCATTTTTCGAAATAGCTGAAATAGGCCTTTTTTCATCCTCGAACTCCATATTTTCACTTTTAGTTATGGAGTATAAAAATTAAGTAAGGTATCAGATCAGCCGAACATCCGCCGGACAGATATACGAAAGCATTTTGGCAAGCTGATAAAACGAAAACGCTTCGCTTCTAACTCTCGCTCTCTCGGCTAATTATCAGATATCGAATCGAATGTAATATCCGCGAACATTAAACCTTATAATTTCACGACAATTGAAAAAAATATATAATTTAATGAATTTATTCCTAGACCATTCGAAAGAAATTAATAGCTTATGAAGTATTTAATTATTCAAGTAGTGAATTTTATCCTTATGCTCCTTAATTAGAATGAAATAAAAAGGAAATAGAAAGTTCATTATCAATTCAAAGCAAATTTACACTACTACTACTACTAACACAAGCACTAACACTAACATATTCACTAACACTAACATAATGTTCTTACAGTCGCTCTTTCATATATTTTGAAACAATGAGAATCATTACTTTTACTTACATTACTTAACAGACCAAAAACAATGTGTCTACATTAACTGTGTTACCTATTAGATTTCATATACATTATAGGGTGTACCATAGGGTAGTTCGTACTTTGACCTACCCTTTTTTAAAATATTTTTTAACGAACTTCCCTAAATACAAGTAAAACAAAATTGTTATTTTTTTAGTAAAACGAATGCAAGTAGTTCTAAATACCTGTCCGCATTCACAACTACAATTGCAATCGTAACTCGACATCGATACTTAATAAATGTAATCGTGTTGAACTTCAAAGAGTTGTAAATATAAAATATATTTAGAACTTACAATTGACAACAAACTAAAATGGACCGAGCACATATTGTTACTTGCCAAACGTATAAAAAAGTTAATATTTACCTTCAAATATCTTGGAATCATTTCTAACATTAAACTTATAATACAGTATAGGGCCTTAGAAAATAGCAATTTAAGATTTTGTATATGTTGTTATTTTGTTTTTGTTGTTGTATATGGAGACAGCAGTAAAATCTAATTTAGGAATTTTAGAACCTGCTTAGCATTCACTTTTAAACGATATGTTTATTTGAATGCCGTTTTAAATATAAATCAGTATAAAACATCGTAAAATCCATTACCTGCTTCCAAATTTCAAAGCGCCAAGTTGTAAGTAGGTCTAGCAGAAGAATTATACTGTACGTAGTAAATAGTAGCGAGAGAGTTCTCTCTTGAGACAAAGTTAACCACGTAAAACAAAGTTATTCTACATAAACTGTCAGGCTTCGCACATACAGTGTGTTTGTTTTTAAAAATTGCTTTTTGCAATAATATAACATACAATAATAATAATAAGGGAAATAATAAGTAACATTGTTATTAATATGCTTTTTATTTATTTTATTTTATTTATTATTAACTAAAAATTTAACAAGAAACTGATAAAACAAACGTTTTGTACATATACCGGTTCAGAGACAAATAAATAAATTTGGTATGGGAAAATTTAATTTTAAAAACTATTAATTTTAAAAAGTCGTAGAACAAATGTTGCTGGGATTGATGTAAAGAGACTGCCTGCCAGAGGTGGTCAACAAATAACCCTGTATAATTCTATGACATGAGTCGAAATTAATATTTATACTAAAAAAAAAATACCACACACGTATCCAGTTTAAGTATGATACCAAACGTGTTATAATTAGAAGCTCTCAACAATGGAATTAAGGTAGAAGTTCAAGATATCACATAAATTTGACAAATGCACTCTTATGCACTCTAACGTGACGCGTTCCTCTTTGCGTTACATTTTACCCACCTAATAATTGTAACAACTGAAGTAAATTTTCGGCAAATGTAAACTTTAACTTCAAACAAATTAGGTAAATATTAAAATGTTTTGCAATTATATACAATGTTTTACAAATATCACAATCCCATTTCCTTCCATGCTGTCTCGAATAAGTACCTCGGGATAATCAAATTAAGAAATAAAAAATTCTCAAACGGCAGATAAGATAGTTAGTTAAAGTTTATTTTAACACTAAAAGTTATTTTGAATAAATGCTTCGATCGTATGTCTAGATCAGAAATCTCTAGATTCGTTTTTTATAAGTTCCGGATGCTATATAAATTATTCAGTTTGTTTAATCTTTTACTTTAACGTCCTTATCTTAGGTAACAGTATATATATATATATATATATATATATATATATATATATATATATATATAAACTGTAAACCATCACCCTGATGAGACACAGGTTATGGGTGATAATCTTTTTATATTTGTCCAGCCATGAGACCTTGTATCCTATGTTCTTTAATATAAACGTAATCATGATTAATTTGTTGAACATCTTATGAATGTTGTTTATACTGACAGCAAAGTAGGTACTGTAACTTCTGAAGTATATATCATCCTTAAGAAAAGACAGTTTAAATTTGTTTCTATATTAAAATCAATTTTATAAATTAACGTAGACTGCATTCACTTTTAACAAATACGTATGAAATATATTTATTTTGTTACATTTTTTTTTTAATTTTAGACATTGCATTGTCCATCAGCTGTAAAACGATAATTTTCCTTTTTTCATTTCATATTTGGAAATCATTTTTACAACCACAAATACATTTACGGTACAAAATATAGATGCTTAAATAATTTTTAAAATAGCAAAAGTTTTAAACTATATTTTAAAAAAACTCTTTAACAAAATCACAAAAAATAAGGTACTAAAATATATATAACGTTTAATTAATAATAATGTTTGAGGAAATATAGGAATAGTTTTCAAAGTATACCACGACATTTTGTGTCGTGATATTACTGATAATATATATATATATATATATATATACATTTGCGTATTTACCTACATTGTATATATTTAACAAAGTTCCTACATAACAACAGCTTTCATTAGAGAGTACTTAGGAAGGTTCAAGAGACATTACGAGTTTGTACTAGTTTCAACATTCAATCACTCTATATATTTAATTAAATTGTATCTTTACACTTGAATTCTCTGATGTGACTTTTACTAGTGCCATATAGATATTATATGGAAAATTTAATTTATTCAAAAGCTTTATTTTATTCTTCTTTCTTTTGAAAAAACACAAAATTACCACAATGAAAGAAAAATGTAATATATTTCTTTTAATAGAAAAATAAAATAAACATACTAGTGGGATTATTGTATAAAAATATAAATATAAAAGTTAATATTAGAACTCTCTTACCGCAAAGAATCGCCAACGACAGTCGTTCTATTCTTTTAAGCACTTTATGACACTGTTCACAAATACACTAAACGGTTTACCATTTAAACTCTTAACTTGATAGTAACAGTGATCTGTTACACAACTTAGTCTCTCGATCTCACACTCAGCGGTTTATTATACTGTTACAGTTTTATCACAACATACCACCCCACAACTTGTACTCCCAATTTCACAATGCCTTCTCTTAACCGAGCTGCGGTTTATATACTTTTTATTCTTAGTCAAATCAATATCCAATATTACATTTATTTTATCAATTAAACTTCTATACAGAGATTCAATTGTTTTAGTCACATCAACAACTTATATCTTTATTTTTAGTCAAAACCAAACTACTACATGTATAAAAGCTAACATTAAAATACCCTGATACAAAAAGACCTCCAAAAAGGATAAAAATAATATTATTATGTACTTATTGATATCTTTGCGTCAGGGAACTATTGTACGTACGTTGACTGACGATGGTGTCTATTTTACGAAGATTTTAGATTAAGACCATCTACACGATTCGATATTGTATCTTCTTTATGTGCATTGCTAACTTACTTATATTTTGATTTCTTCCTTTATTAAGCTTTCCCCCAAAGCAACGAATATTAGTTCTGATGAAGTTTTTAATATTCGTTTATTGCGTCTGGGTAGATTGAGCTTTCATAAGTCGGTGCTAAATTTTCCTGAAGGGACCATTCTTTGTAATAAAATATCGTTTTGTTAAAAAGACTAACATCCTTGTCAAGAATAGTAGTAGTAGTTAAATTCTTACACGTCAACAAAAATATATAATACAATAAAAGGAAAAAAAACTATACAAAGAAAATATTAATATACAATATTGGGTGTAAAGCCGGCCTTATCAAAAATTTTGTTCTCTTCCAGGCATCTCAAAACATAGACATAGATATATGTGGTCGTAGAGAATATATACCTAGATAAGATATATGTCCATAATAAATCCCAGATTTTGACAGAACTTCGATATTCTAAATGTGTGCCATCAAATACTACAGCTGAAAGAGATATTAGGTTAATATTTAATAACTGATGACGGGAACCAAATAATGAAAATATCTAGAATAGCATCTTTTCACAAAAAAGATATTGCTAAATCATTAATTGATAGCTAGCACCCTAGCAAATCTTGAATGCGTACGGTGGGTGAAAGAGTAAAGGGTACGGTAAAATTAGGAAATATGAATATCTACATTTAAAAGTACTTAGATTTATATTTGCAAATATATATATGTAAATATAAATCTAAAAGCAATGATCGATATTTATTCAGTCAGTTTTTTAATCATACTTTGTTTGCTTATCGTTGCAGAAAACATTCTTTTTCAAATTAAAAATAAATAAAAGTTAATAGATATATGTCCGAATGATGTTTTATGCATGTGTGAGTTGGACGGTCATCGAACGTGACACAAACTGGTATATATTTTATTTTGCACGATTTAGTCAATAGAGGAATTTATAAATTTAATCTAGCAATAATAGCAACTACTACTACTACTGTATTTTTATTTTAAAAATATGAAAAGGTTATACTTTTATTCTAATGATTACGTTTCAATGATGAAACGTTCTTCATTTTGACTTTAAATAAGTCTTACCAAAAGCGCTAGAGTTCTTTTTTATGGTATATTGCCAATAAAATAATTGTACATTCATTTAATTAAAATGAAAGAGAGCTGAAATACTCTGTAATTTAAAGCGTATAATGTAGTAATCCTTTACCTCCCTTCCTCTTACTTCTTCTATACTGACAATCGTCATCTATGCTCATGTCAAACCAGGTCGTATTTACTGCTGACATTAACAAGAGTTTGAAACAGACAGATTCATCCTTGAATGGTGTTAGAAATTCGGTATTAATTATCAATCCTAAAAAGTGTAAAGCAACAATGAAAAATCTTGATTCTACACTCAGCGGAAACATCCACATAGTTAATTAAGTTATCCCATTAAGTGACGTTTTCATTATAAATTACATATTAAAACGAAAAGTTTCTTGTCTAAAATATTGATATCTCAAAAAATGTACTTCTTAAAATGAATTACATTTATTTTTTTTTTTTATCCTTATAATATTACTGAAATCGGATAATAACTAAAAACTAAGATAAAATAAGAAATACAAAATAGTACTAAATAACTTATCTTGTAATTAAAGGTGAAGTTATTTCCCATCAAGTAAATACATCGTTATTTCTCCAATAACAAGACAATAAAGACAATAGATTTTTTGGCACTTTATCACAAATTTGCTGGGATGGTGTTTCCATACCCTGTAACAGTGACTCCGTAAGACATATATGACGTTTTATAATAAATATACATAAAAATAGATTCATTTAAAAAAGTTATTTAGATATAGATTCAAATTCTATATTTATTACAATTGTAAATAAGTTATACATTATTATACGTTAGTAATGTAACGGATATTCGCATTCGCATTCGCGATATAGCGAATGTTTTTAATAATCAAAAAGGAAATGATTATATGCATGCATATGAAATTATAATACAATAGATAACACTTAGGTATTTTTATTAAATCATACTTCTACGTTCTAAATTAAAGTCTTATTTATGAAAAAAAGAACTTCAGAGATCTTATCAAACAAAACTTTTAGAATGAACTTTCTGTGACTAAATTCATTCAATTAACCAATATCGGCTCGACTATGATTAAATTAAACATGGCGGACACGAAACGTCAAACCTTTCAAACATTTTACGCGCGCTTTCTTTGAGATTTTTCAATATGCGCATTCGCATTCGCATTCGCGAATGTTGAAGATAAATATTCGCAATCGCATTCGCATTCGCGAATGTGAAAAATCCAACATTCGTTACATCACTACTATAAGTCTTTATAGAGGATTTAATATAGGTACCTATTACTAATTTGGTTCTGTATCTCCATATCAAATTAAATATTACTAGGCTTATAATAATAACTATAACATGATATTGTTATTCAGAAGACATTACATACCTACATTATGATGTAATAAAACTAAATTTATGTAAGTTCTAATCAAATATAACTGCTAACTACTAAGCAACATGTATCATTAAGAACACAGTCATAAATTAATGTTTGAAAATCTCTATGAACATGTATAGCAATGTTAGGTTTATTTAAATCTAAGAGATTTGTCAAGTTTGAGGACAAGTTGAGTTGAGTTGGTTTTGAGGACAAGTTGAGTTGAGTTGGTTTGGGGACAAGTTGAGTTGAGTTGAGTTTGAGGACAAGTTCAGTTGAGTTGAGTTTGAGGACAAGTTCAGTTGAGTTGAGTTTGGGGACAAGTTGAAGTCTTTATTATCCCTCTAATCGTCTCTACCAGGGAAATTATTCCAAAACTCTTTACTAGAGTTAGTACTGGGATTGCCAATCACAGTCCCAAAACTTTGCTCAGAACGAAAACAGATTTTACAAGATCTCCACAATATTTTAAGCTATTGTATAGCTTTTAGCCGAGGCTTTGAGCGCGGCTATCGAATTAAGATATTCCGTAACGAAAAAACTTAACACCCCCCACTCCGCCTACTACGTAGCTCGGACAAGTATTGTGTAGCTATCATTTAAAACTAACGTAATAACGCCAGGTTGATAATACGTTTTATAAACTTAATTGCTTACACGTTAAGATTTAGTTTATAATAAATGTTTTACTTGTACAAAGGTATATTTTTTTTCTACAAGCCTTTTCATTTTATTGATTTTCTGTTATCATGTTACAAAAAACCCTAAGTACAAGTACTTAACAAACATAATTGAACTTTGCTTATGAGACAAGGTTGTCGTAAAAAATATTTTTACCTGATTATATTATTAACATTTTTATGATATTTCATAGCAATCATAGGAAATTTCTCATTTAACGTGAAATTTAACGTCTGTTTGATATCATGATGCTACGCTAATACATCTTTTATTATCTAATATATATATAATGATTTGCTTTTGATATCAATTATCAATATTAAATATTATTATCAGTATCCTTATCAGGATGTAGACGTCTATAACAACAGAATACAGAAATAAAATTGTTAATTTGTCAGCGGCTGAGTTGGTTGTTTGCCTTTAAAAAAAAATAATTTCCATAATACTAAGATTAACATTTTCGAACCTTCAAGATTTGTCGATACATATCCCTTGCTGAGGCACTGAGCAAAATTATTTTGATCTATATTCATTTATAAATTAATTATCATCACCAAACTTACTCGAATATTTACGTATATACTTCTATTTACATATGTTTTGAAATCCAATATTGGAAATTCCTATAAATTGTTGGTTAATAACACCGAACAAAATAACATCAATTGTTATTTAAATTGAATATTTTGACAATACAAACCCATTTTGTTTCATTTAATGGTAAAATACGGCATGAGATTTTTTATTATACGGGATTAATAAAATAATTCGCGATGAATAATACAGGTAAAATGCTTTAACATTCGCTTTTTTATAAATACAAGATTGATGAATACCTTCGCTATATAAAGCCTCTCTCTTAGTAAAGCCCATCTGCAGCTTTTTATCTGCATCTTGATTGCGGACTGGATAGACAAAGTTTGTACAATTTTCTCATGAAAGATCAGCGCGGAGTATCTGCATTTTTAACCCCCGACTAAAAACAGGGGTGTTATAAGTTTGACCTGTCGATCTGTGTGTCTGTGTGTCTGTCTTAACTTTGTGGTAACTTTGCCGGCGACCCGATGTTATGGTCTACCACCAAATAATGCTATGTTCGTCGAGATGGTTTTTATCTATGTTTGGTCAAAATAGAAACAGTTGTCTCCAAGATATTGACGTTTTATTGTGAAGGTGAAAAGTTCCTATGCAATAATTAGTTGATCCCAGCGGCTTCTCCCGTGCTATATAGGAAAAAAGACTTGTTATGTAGGCCAAAAGGTTTTTACACTTTTTTACTCAGATAAAGTACTTTATTAAAGATAGCTGTTGCCCGTGACTGCGTCCACGTAGACTGTTAACTATATATTTATACGGCTTATGATCTTAGTCATAAGGAGTCACGGGCAACAGCTAGTGATAATATAAATCCCTTCATCATCGTGTTATTAGTGATGTCAATCATTTTAACTCTAAAAAAAGATAACTCTATATAAAAAAGTCTTGAATCATGTTACTTAAGTATAAGTAATATATTTATAATTTATTGCATTGTCCAAATTTTCACGCGGATCCTTATTTTTTCTCGTATTAAATATAACCTATGTTCATCAGAGGGTTAATATAGGATTCTAAAAAAAAATATTTTATTAAATCGGTCCAGTAGTTTCGGAGCCTATTCCCTACAAACAAACAAACAATCAAATCTTTCCTCTTTATAATATTAGTGATGATGATGATGATGATTATAAAATATGGCTCCTCAGGGATAATGTAGGATTCTAATGCTAAAAGATTTTTTTAAATCGGTCTAGTAGTTTCGGAGCCTATTCAATTTTAACAAACAAATCTTTCCTCTTTATAATATTAGGATAGATTAATAGAAATACTTAAACAACTGAAAATTTGTGTCTGTAGGTTCATTTGGAACAATTAAGATACCAGTAACATAACTATAAAATTAGATAAAAAATTCAATTTAAAATTAAAAAAAAAACCGATACAAAAAGACCTTTAAAAATAATACAAATAATATTATTATGTACTTATTGAAGTCATTGCATCGGGGGACGGTTTAATAAAGGAAGAAATTAAAATGCAAGTAAGTTACCAAGGCAAATAAAGAAATTACGGTATCAAATCGTATAGTCTAAGTCCCCAATGATTAACTTCGTAAAAAAGACACCATCGTCAACCTACTTACAACAATCCCCCGGTTTGTAATTTAATTTTTATATAATAAGTGTCACAGCAGCCGAAGACCTTATTTTGCTTCCATGTCAATGGTGTATTAGGACAACAGTTGTGATTTTAAAATAGTCACTATATAAGAGAAGTGAAGAAATTAAATATATTCTACGAATTTAGGATCGGATATCGTACTCTAAAGTAAAAGTATTACTGTCTGTAACACGGCTAGGGCAAAAAAGATTCTATTAACATGATACCTATCTGTATTACATAATCCTGACTTAAAATATTTGAACTGTTCATCATTTCTAACACAATTTTTGTGGCTCCGATAGACACCTGTAAATAAACTAAAAAAACGATAGCAGTTTTGATAATAGCACGGCTACAGCAGGCACGTGTAAGGCAAGACTATCAAAATTAAGCGCTTAATTAGCAGACACATCAACATCGGGAGACTGGATACTCGTATGAGTCTTGTCACCAAATGCCTTCTCAGCAAACACATTTAGTACTCTCGTATTAGTTCAAGTAGCATATAGACACAATATTATGCAACATAAGATTTCACATAAAACGACCTACCTAGTTATGGAGTACCTGTTATTAAAAGTTTTCCTTAAATTGACTTTAATGTATCCAATTATAGACAACATCAAAATACTACCCTGTAGGAATACCTTTCTACGCAAATGGATGAGAACACCAAAATTTATTATTAGTCTAACAGATCACCCTACCGAATCTACCCTTAAACGAAGTAGGGTAGAAAAGTATTCCACCTAAAACCGAAAAATTATAAAATGATTTTACATTTTATTTTTTAGTTAATATTGGTATGACAACTAATCAAACAATGGATTACTAAACACTTCTACACTTGGATTACTGCCCAGCAACAACAGGTTAATGCCCGGCTATCAAAATAGGACGTAATACAGAACTCATGATTCTCCTCATGAAGTCGTTTTCACAATAATTGTTTCAAGATATCCTGCACTAAAATAGTAGGAGAGGAGGTTTGTTTAAAACGTTAACCTCATTATGGCATAAAGCTTTCAGTCGGCGTTACCCTTTTTTTTTATTTTTTTTTTTTCAACGTCAGGAATCCTCATGGATACAGACCTCCATCCAGGGGATGATGGAGGTGGTTAAGTGAGACTCCTACTCACTAAACCTGACGGTTGCCACCGCCGTCTTAATGGGACACCACGGGATCGTTTTTGCACTCACCGCGATGCCCCGATGTGATCCACGGAGAGGGCACCCCGCAGCGAGGAGCACCCATCCCTTTTTCGCAGGCTTGATAGATTGTCGAGGGATCCCCTTCCCCCCACCCAATCCTGCTGCCTCTGAAGGGGGCCGAGACCTCCTTCTGGCCGGACTCGGTCTCAGGGAATCAGGTGTAAAACCCAACTCGACCATCATCGACCGTGCCCAGCCCCACCGCGGTAGTCTCCCCGAGAGGAGACCACCGGTCAGGCACCCTAGGAGAGCAGACTCTCGATACGACCCAGCGGGCTCAGCGGCTTTGGTCAAGCCGCGAGCCACGCGCCGGGCCGCACTAAAGCGCACTCAAGGTAGAGGACCCAACGTCGAACCCGACAAATCGGGAACCCACCACGCCCAGACCAACCATCACCAAGCGCAACCGTGGCGTCGCACTCAGCAACGATCAGTCCAGGCAACGTCTCGGACCGTCTCCCCACCAAGAAATGTTCTGTCAATGCTTGGTAGAAAAAGGTCCAGTCACCTAAACGACGCAGACGGCCTCTCCCTCAGCAAGAAAGAGACCGCCGCGCACCCCCCCATACAGCCACGGGACCACTCCACAGTCAACTCTGCTATCAGAGAAGTACCAGGAGCGATCACGCAGCTGACCCCGGCGAGGAGGACCTGCGTCCTCCCACCCTCGACGCCCAGGCCAACTTTCCAACGCAATCCAGGCAAGAACCCCCATGACCGACCCCCACCGCGCCGGGTATTAGCCAACGGTAGAACCCGAAGGTTCTCTGTAACCGTTGTTGCCCAGGGAGCACCACGAGGAGGTTCCCGGCGTTCGGCGTTACCCTAGTTCTTTTCTAAATAAGAATGCTTTTATTACTATTAATTATTTAAGATTCAACAATTAAATTAAAGTAAAAAAAATAGATTTATAATGGTTTTTGTAGTCATAAGAACTAATTAAATGAATAATTCATTTTGTTTTGTCTATTGTAATTGTTTTTGTGTAAATATAAGTAAGTTATTATTTTTAGGTTATCGAAGTTCCGCAAGACGAGATGTCATAAAAAAATGATTAGGGTATTAAGCAAACAATAATGAAACTTATCTAACATTAAAATTTAGATATATTGCTAATTTTAATTAGATACTATCTTACTATCCTAATTTTAGTAGTAATTATTACCACAGTTTTCCTATTAACGTTTGTTTATGGTCTATTATAATATCATTTTCCTTCATAATTAATACAGTTTTATCATCGTGGTTTTTTAAAGGTCTAAAGATGAATTTGTGTTTTTTGTAAAACATTCAATTTAAGTGATATATTTTGTTTATATTTTGTTAAAACATAATGATATCTTTGAATTTACTTTTAATTATAATCGTATTGGATTGTTAAGTAAATAATATTTTTCTTATATATTTCACTCGACAAGTAAAATAAAAGAAAATTATAGGATTCAATTAAACATTCTACAATCATTATAATATATTTTTAAGAAAAAGAAGTGGATTATTAAAAAGAAACACACAAACCTCAATAAAATTATTAGTATTACTTACTTTATAACTCAAAAGAATATAAAGATTAAAAAAAAAAACTCAAAAGAATCACAATGAACTTATTCAATATTTATCTCAAATTTTACACTTACACAATAATCAACTAAAAAATTTAAATAATGTATTTAATAACCAAAGCAAAATAATCACCAATTTGTAATGAATTTAACAATAATCTTTTATCGAAATATACAACACTATCATTACATAGTATAAAGCAAAGTCGCTTTTCGCGTCTGTACCTATGTTTGTATGTATGTATGCTTAGATCTTTAAAACTACACAACGAATTTTGATGCTGTTTTTTAATAGATAGAGAGATTTAAGAGGAATTTATATGTATAATAATATGCTTAATATATTAAAGAACCAATGATAATATCAAGATTTCTAATGCGAAGTTGTAAACAAACACAGTGTTTTGCTCTTACATTGCAAATGCTGGCTGAGCTCTACATCAATTCTAACAAAATTTGTTCTACGACTTTTTAAATTTAATAGTTTTTAAAATTTGAGTTTTCCCATACAAAATTTATTTGTTGCCTCTGAACTGACATTAACTCTGAACGTAGGTATGGCGCCCGGGCGTTTACCTTTTAAGTACATCTTACGAAATAAAGATTAATAAGTAAAAGAGGGAGTATTTTTTTTTATCTCGTGTTGTTTATCAAGATTTTTAAAAAATCGTAAAACAAATGTTTTTGGGTTTGTTGCAGAGAGGCTGCCTGCAAGAGGTGGTCAACTGATTAAAAATAACCCTGTATAACTTAGAATGGAACAAGCTGCATTTTAAATAGTCTAACCTGTATTTAGAGCTGCTCAAATTGTTTCATACATTTTTATAATTAGAGGCAGTTTGTGGTATAAGACATGATTTTACGGCTTGGTTTCACTTTATTATAACCATTTTAATGTGTTTTTTTTTTAAATATGTTATGTATAATGTGTTTTAAAAATACATTCCGTGAAAATTATCTAAGAAAATATTTTATGCACTTTTTTAAGGGATGTTATTTAACAATATTTTATAAAATATATCTTTTAACAAAATGCTTTTTTAACAAAAATAAATCTTATTAAATTATTCTACTTTTTACTTATCTGAAGTGCATAAGCAAAGAGAAGTAAAAAGAATCATTCCAATTCGAATGTAATCGGGCGAGCGTGTAATAAGCACGCCTAGGGCTCAACTTAAGTACTTGTTTAAAATAAAATTGCCTTAAGATAAGTCTATCCTCTCAGCTTATCTTATAAATTATATTAATACAGTTTAAATAAATTCATGATTAGCCTAGCGATAACTGAGAAACAGATTATATCTATTGGAGATGTCATGAGTATAAACTATATATTATAACAAAATCATGATAATAAAAATAATGTTTTTTTTCTGTTTCTCGGGCTTAACTCGGATTGTCACAGAGAAACAACTATACAATGAAACAGTGAATTATCGATTGTTAAATATGTAATAAATTCTCTATTTATGATTTGAAAATAAAAAAGAAATCAAAAGAAATCTGTTTATAAAATAAAATATTCGATTCTAGATCTTATTAACGAAAATTTCAAATTTGTAATTTACTACTACATTCTGTTCATTTTTTAGCGTACATTCTAAAGTTACGCGATATTTTATAGATATTATACAGACTTGGCTAGGATCCTTATTATACCGAGACATTTAATTAAAAGACGTTATTTTGGGCTAAATATTCCCTTACTAATATTTTTTGTCAGAATTCAGAAAAATAATTTAAATTTAATATACTCTCCAGCATAAATATATAAATAAATATAAATAATAGGTATATTTGAGTTTTTGTAAAACTTGAGGTATTACATATATTAAAGTTCTTATTATATGCTAAGGTAACACTTTTTTTAAATTTATTTCTAATTCTTATTTTTTTAAATGAATTCAAGATATATTTCGTTTAAAGAATTGTGATGGACGTATTTCAAACTACGAATGAGTTGATAATCGATAACTTGTAATTAATAAATATCAAAATCACTCTAATATTTTTTTCACGATGCGAACAAAAAACGAACAAATATTGTTTTCAGTTCATATTATAAGAACTTAGCTCAACTAAACTGAGAACTTACAACTAAAATAAATCGAGTAGTGCTTATATAATTGTGGGTAAACCTCATTCTTTATTATTATTTTTTTCGTATTATTATACAAACATTTATTAAACAAATAAAAGTGTAATAAAATAGTAAAGTAAAGATAAATTTCTAAGTGTTTTTAAAGGAAGATAAAGAACTTAAAATAATCGTTTTTTTATCTACTTGTTTGACGGCACATCACGGTGAATCTATAAAATGATATTGGCTGTAATTACATTAAAACTTAAAATAGGTTTGTATACATTCCATATAAGAGCAAAAGAAAATGAGGGAAGGGAGCTGGTTAAGCCGCTGGATAAAACTGGTAAATAAATATGTAACAGTCACAGTTAAATGAACCCACCATTTATATTTTTACCTAAACGGATAGAAAAATTAATAGCGTTAAACACTTTTATCACACGGTGAGGAAAGGTCGTTCTTTTATTTTGATCAAGGAGTTTGTTTGATACAAATTGAATTATGGAAGTTCAAAAATTAATTATGATTCATTAGAATTTTAGAAGTTAAGAAGAAATAGTATTTCAAAACAAGCAAAGAACATTTATTACTTCGAAGTAGTTAACGAAGAAGTTAACTATGTTTGATGTATTATAATACTGATATTAGGTCAAATACACATGACCATCATTAATAGTATCTTGTATCAATATGACCACTTATTCTACCGTCGAACGTAAACATCGTATTGATGTAGGTCGTAGACCACATTGGTCTTTGATAACTTCATGAAACGCTGCTTACATGACGACGTACTTTAAAGAATTGATGCAAGTTACTTACCAAAGGAGATTATATTTATATACAATTTAACATAGTTTTTACCCCATCGATTTCGGTATAAAATCCGTACTAATATTATAAGTAACTCTGTCTGTCTGTTACACTTTTACGGTTAAACCACTAAACCGATTAATAATTTTTGGCATAAATATAGATAAGATGATGAGAAAGGACAAAGTCTACTTTTTCATTATCCATGGTACGTGATACGGTGAAATGTCAATACATGTTCTCCTTTGGTAGATCTTAAAAAAGTCCAGGACACTGAATAATTATTTTCAAACATTATAATTTAGTAAGGCATATCAACTCTTATGAAAACTAGTAACTTTATCATCAAAATCATTGTACGAAGATAAACTTTGCCTTTTCTGGTATGTTCTTTGGATGCATAGTTCAAGGAATACGGGAAAACAAATATCAACGCAGGCTTCGCGCGCCACGAGCCTCAAACTTGGGCGGAAATTGTGGTATTTGTAATATGAGTGCTATAACTTAGACCTAGGTATGATATACCTACAAAACAGACATAGACTATCTTTTATCGAAAACAATGTGATTAAAATAGTAAAAAATATAAAAAAATATAGTTAAATCGTTAGAGTTCATATACCAATTTTTAATTTGATACGACCAATAAAAAAGGCTTTTCCCGTTTACCATAATAAACGACCAGGCTATCTCCAAATTGGGAATCTAAGAACTGTTTTAATATCCAGTTTACACACAAAAGAAAAAATAAAATGATACTTACTAGTTACTATGCAAGTATTTGACGTAAAAACTGCTGCCCAAAGTAACTATCTAACGAGGACAAAGTCGCGAGTAAAAGCTAGTTAGAGCTAGCTAGAGCCCACTATATAAATTGCAGTTATAATAATAGTTACTTGCTCATGGTCTTCTATGAGATAATTTTATCATCATTAGAACTTATCGTGGTTGCTTATGGCGTTATTTTAAATCTGCGCGAAATAAACACACTTTGTACGAATTATAATAGTACATTATTACATAAGGCAGCGAAATAGGCAATTGCAGGTCGAGTATGAGTTTGAAGGCCGAGCCGCAGGCGAGGACTTCAATGATACGAGACAGACAATTGCCATTTCAGCCGAGGCATATATAGTATTTTTCTTTAAAAAAATACAAGAAAATAAAAAAAGAGCCTTTTACGTAATAGATTTAATTAATATTAAAAATTATATTGCTCATGTTAGGACAATTATTAAATGAAAATGTTATCGATTTTCCAGGCAAATTTATGTTCGTTTGTAGTACTTCTGCCTTTTTTTTTAGTTTTTGCCGAAAGGTAAACGCATCTGTGGCTATTCAGCCACGAGAATGCAGTGTGTACGATAGATGAAAGAGTTTTAAATTCAAACAGCACATCGTTTCATACAACATTGCCGGCGCGCTCTTCTTTCCAAATTCAAAGAACGCGCCGGGAAGTGATTTTGGTTTTTCATTCTACGTACATATGATACTTCGCGTGTTCTTTATTCAAAGGTAATGGCATTATTTCCGCGCATGTTTAAGAAATATCTATTTAAATGCTACCCGCCATGTAAGCTGAGTGTTATTCAAACGAGCTTAATAACTGTTAGAGCTACAGTTGTTTACTGACTGATTCTGGTTAATAGTTCTTTCAGCTCTATAATGTATAATCTCATCTGAAATCTCAAATACAAAAAGTAACTAACAACCGGCTTATCAAATTAATAACAATTCCAAAGTAAACAATTTGTTGCTTATTTCTGTCTACTTATAGGTTTTATTTTTAATATCTTAAATGAAATATTGAAATAAGACTTTCAAGCTAATTTGTCGAATAAATAAGAAGACAAGAATACTAAACAAAGCGTTTGGAAATATGAAAATTAGGCGGATTTTGTCTTTATAAATATAGAAGATAATTGACTTGGTTTCACTTAATTAGGTTTAGAGTCTAATATGTAACTCAGTAGTATAATATAATAATATATATTATATTGTGTTGGCAACACTGGTTGTCGACACTTAATGTTGGTAGCGCCGTGTCAAATAATCAACGTTGAGCGAACATGACGTCACATCCTAGGTCACAAGCTTAGGTTTAGGTTTAAAGAATATTTATTTCTCACTAAAAACATACAGTCACTTACATGAGAAGTTAATAAAAAATAAATGAAAATGATGAGGGGTAACATACAAAAAGTCTACCGCAGCTCGCATATACCTTATAAATAGATTGTTTTGTGTGTTATATTGCAGTTACATCAGTTTTTATAATTAACATTTTACATACTAAATTTGATTAACATCCATTATCTACTATACATTTTGCTTTTAAAATAACTCTTATCGACGCTTCGTGTTTAAGACCTGATGCTAGAAGGTCACTTCACATTTGGTTCCTAGAAAGCGAACAGTACAGCGGTCTTGAAGAATATTATTAGCTTTTGTCTATATTTCTGTGATTAATAAGTACATATACATACCTCGTTTATATATTTTTATTGTACGTGAAGTTAACAATTGTAAGAAATAATATCATTACTTTATATCATTTACTTAATAAATATATTTCTCTTTACGGTAAAGTAATATGAGGTTGCAAATTAATGTTCCTATTAATTGTAAAGAACTGACGACCTCCAGTGGGAATGTAATGTAATTTCATCGAAAAAGCATACAAATATTCATTTGATAAAAGAATTTTGAATGTGTATGTATATTTTATATAGATGTAAAATATATTTCTCAATTTTGATTTTAGTATAGGTACATCTATTCTTGTATATTAAACCGTGTATTTAGTATGCATGTGAGGTTGGGTGTATAATATAATAATACTTGATTAATAATAAACATCTAAGTTGATTTAAAAAAGAAAATCAACCTAAACAATAACTGTAAAAATTTTCGCGTTCAGTCGAAAATTTTTAAAAATGTATATATGCATGTATTTACTTTACCTATAGTATAAGCATGTATATATCTATCTATAGTACACGTATATTTTGTCAGAAATAGCTCTGAGTCTTAAATTATATTTCAATGATATACTTATATATATCAGGTTTAATGGAGGCTTTAAACTTACCTTATTTACAACCTAGTATCGTAACTTGTGCTTGTAATACATTCGAATATAAAAGTAGCCGTCTCTGTCATATGTATACAAATTAGTAAAATGTTATTAAATTAGCTTTTGAGGTATAATTTGCAATTTCTAAAATAAAAACATACCGTTTATAATTCAAATTTTTATTTGTCATTGAACTCCCCTAAGCGACTGAAAGTTTGTATTGTTTGTTTTTATCTAGAGGGATTTTCAAATACTTGGTATAAATATTAGTTCCGAAAAATATTAAGGTATTAAGTATTTCAAAATAATTATGACGAAAATAAATATTTCTAATATTTGAGGACTTTCTACAATGTGGTTTGCTTTGAAAAACATTAAATATAATCTTACAATATTTGATCTCCTTTGGAATTCTTTATCTAATTTGAAATCTTCATTTTAAACTGTATTAAACCTAAAGCTATTAAGAATTAATTCTTAATAATATGCATAAGGATTTGCATAAGCTTGCAAACATTTTGCATACTCTAAATATTTATACTTGACTTGCTGATAATGATCTTGTTATAATAAAAATGTAATTAGTAATAATATATCAATTTAATTATTAATATTTAATTTAGTTTAACATTGGAAGATTTATATCAAGATATAAAAAAAACTGTTCAAGAATTCAAATCTGTATATATTTTTTCCTGGTACATAAATAAATAAATATATAAAGTTTTGAATAACTTTCTTCATACGCATAACTTTTTTCTCTTGCGAAGAATAATATATTAATCGGTAAGGCAAAATTGAATAATTAAATTTGATTTATATGGTGTAAAAAAAATCTTTGGCATGTGGTTAAAAAGCTATGTAAGTCACAAGTGTTATTAAACTGACTGACTGATGTATATCAGTCAGTCAGTCAGATATGTGATATTATGTTGATTTTTGTACAACCCCCGGATAATAAATAAGACTTTTATTATTTTGAGAAGTACCGATTTCTCATAAAACATTTCATATTATTTAGAGTATAAAATTTAAGTACTATATCTGACTGTACATAGTCTTACTTAGTAAATTGTAACAAGAGAAGACGCTTCACACTTCAGTGCTTCAGGAAATGCATTTGTCGACTTCCTGCAAGATTTATCTGCTGAACATGCAAATTACGATTGAAGAGATAGTTCATAAATGTAACTTAGTACCTACATTATTATTGAGACACAATGTTATTACAAACAAATAATATACATTATAATCCAATTATATATTATAATAAAATAATAATATACTATAATAAAAAATTTACATCCATGTAAATTGACAATATTTAAACAATGTTTTTTTGAGATTTCTTACTGTTTTTTTAGTTCCCTTTTTTTTTGTAAATTTAAAGTTCTAATATAAAGAAATATAGTATATAATGCTAGAAAAAGTAAATAGAAAAATATTGTATATTTAAAGCACGAAATATATATTTCGTGCTTTAAATATATTATTAATATTATTAATACTACGATATTTATTAATACTTAAAAGTACGTCAAACATAGTCTTCAGAGGTAACAAAGCAACGAGTGCTCGGTGCAACTTTAATTATTAGAACCATGGAAAGCTAAAGCTACGTCAGCTCCCAAACAAATAAATAATATATATATATATATATATATATATATATATATATATATATATATATATATATATATATATATATACTCAAAATATTGTCTACCACCAAAGTTCATTCAAACTTTTTGCTATTGTATGTGTAATTCAATTAATTGTGAGTATTTTATTATTATCCAGAAATTCAACAATGAAATAAACAAGTTTCTAGTTCAATAAAGTTGTCTGATAAATTCGAATGTTTCTCTTAATGAGATGTATTAACGACTTAAATACGGGTAGAATTACAAACGGAATAAAACTTTTCCGTAGAATGAATGAATTAAAGCTTTACTTGAGAGTTCATTAAATTTTTAAAAAATTTACATTGAGTAGAATCACTTTTTTATTTTCACAAGAACTTATTAAATTCCTAATAACTTTCGCTTTTAAGACACCAACATTATATTCATCAAGTTGTAACATTTGTGCGAATCAAAAAAGATTAGGCTAAGAGTTTTGTTCGGACAACTGGGCTGTAAACGATATAAGGATAGATATTGGCGTGTGTAGTATCATCCGATGGAAATGGGAAATGGGAAAATTAATTCATGCAATTCCTGGGCATTCAAAATTGTAGGCTGGCACTTGAGAAAGTAGGGATTAGAAATAACCAATTCGGGGTTGATTAACCCCTGAGCACAATCTTTCCAACATTCTTTTATCTTTGATTTCTTTGAAGGTCGCCAAAAAATTCTTAATTACTTTTTAATAAATACATATTCATGAATTAAAACCTACCTAACCTACTCTCAAATATTATCAAATGTTCTACGTATTCTTGTAAAAAAGATATTGATTTATGACTTTTATTTAAAATGCATTTACAAAGGTAATAAATTGGAACCGTTTCCATGTACGTATTCTTATATATATTTTTCTTAATAAATCGTGGAAAAAAATTGACAAAAATATGACAGTATTCGTATACTTACAATTTATGGCGTCATAACGTAAAACCGTATTTAAGTGCAAGTACATTAAAATGGCAAGATTAAAGAACCTTTCTGTAATCAAAGCTTTATCTGAAAGAACCCTACAACATACGGGTGTAGTAACAGCCAATTTTGATGTAAAAGATTTTATGTTTATTTAATATTTGTGACACAAGTTAACATACAAACGGCAGTAAGCAACAAGTGATTCTGTTTACAATCAACATGAATTGTGTAATTCTACCATTTGCTTGAAATAGCCTTTCACGGGAGTAGGCTGTATTGTTGTATTTGTGTAAGTTCAGTTCGCCAAAGCTTGGTGTATAGGTATTGTAAATTACTTTTTAATTTCTGTTGTTATTTCTTTTCTTTTTGTTAATTATTGGATTATTAAACTATTTTTAGTAAATAGTTTTTAAAGAATTCGTATGACTTTTCGCAGCTATATTTTTATTTATATTAAGTACTAGCTTTCCGCCCGCGGCTTCGCCCACGTGTAATTCGGTTATATATAGCGTTTTTTAATGATCTCGACAGGGCTTTTTCTTCCACAGGCTGAAATCTTGTTACAACTGGAATTAAATATAGCCTGTGTTACTCAGGGATGATGTAGCTTTCTAATGGTGAATGTTTGAAATCGATTCAGTAGTTTCGGAGTTTATCGATTACATGTGTAAACAAACAAACATATAAAAAAATAGATTGTTCCTCTTTATAATATTAGTATACATACAAATCTATATAGAAAAAGTAAAGTGAGACAAAATCATCGTCTCAAAAGAAAAAAAAAACAGGATTTATAGGACGAAGAGGCCTTACAGGATTTCCTTGTAAACAATATTTTTAGTTTTTTTATTATTTACCAGGATGAACAGGTTAGAGGGAGAGCTGACACGCGAGCAAGCAACATACAGTTGTCCATGAGAGAAACAATCTTCTCTTAAATCAACACCAGCGACTTTAAAAGTTTGCCCTTGAGACTTATTTATCGTCATCGCAAAGCAAACTTTTAGAGGCAATTGAAGGCGCTTAAATTCAAATGGAAGGTCATTGGGCATTAGAGGAATGCGCGGGACGAATACCGTTTCTCCTCGGGCACATCCTGTCAAAATAACGGCCTCAACTAAATATTTATGTAAGGCTTTGACTTGCAACCTGGTGCCGTTACACAATTTCGGTGGTTTCAGATTACGTAGCAACATTACCGGTGTACCTTTTCGCAGTGCAAGCCTATGGTATGGAAGACCAGCTGGTTTAAGTGAATTTAAGAATTCGACCGGATAATTTGTAGCGTCGTCTGCATGGCATGGTGTGTCTATGGATTTATAAATCTTTTCTTCTCCGTCGAATGACTTTAAAAGTATGTCGTTAATAAATGCAGCTTGTTCGTTCTTCGGAGTCAAAATAGCTCGTTCGCAAAACCATTCTATAGGCTTGTCTTGTATGTCGGAAATACCTGGATAAATGTGTTGTATTAGCTCCTCGATGGTATATACTAATGTACACATATCTTCAGGGATGTCAAATATACCATCCCTGGTAGTATTTTCACCATTTCCTATTTTTAGAAGACTGGTTGAAAATATACCAGCCGTCGAATCACTCCCCAGATAGGCTCTCATGTTTTTAGTTAACGTTATACTTTTTACGGAGGACCACAAAATCGATCTTTTAAGCCATGCTTGTACTTCATCAGCACGAGTTCCCTTGGGTACCACCGGTAAGGTTTGTCTAAAATCTCCAGCAAACAGCACGGTTACGCCACCCATTAAATTTTTATTACCCCGAATATCTTGTAAAGATCTGTTCAAAGCCTCAATTCCTCTTTTGTGTGCCATGGTGATTTCATCCCAGATAATAATTTTTGTATTTTTTAATACTTCAGCTAGGTGACTTTGTTTTGAAATACTGCATAAGGGTGTTTCTACGCGAGTCAAGTCGAGTGGTAACTTAAAACATGCATGCGCAGTTCGACCACCTTCCAGCAATGTGGCCGCGATCCCTGATGAGGCGACAGCCAAAGCAATATGTTTTGAGCTTCTAATTTTAGCTAAAATTAAGTTTATTAAGTAGGTTTTTCCTGTGCCACCTGGCGCGTCTAGAAAGAAAAGTTGTCCTGAATTTGTGTTAACACTATGCATAATTTTATCGTATGCTTCCGTTTGTTCTATTGTTAAAGTATTTTTATGGTCCTTGACGAATCTCTCTAGAAAATCTGTATTGTAATTAGTCTCTCTTAATAACATAATGTTCCCTAAATCGAGTGGCCTGGTTGGTTGTGGCAACCCATATTCCTTAAGTGAACGCCCACCTAATGAAAGAACGGCTTCCTCAAGAACTTGCAGGCATTTGTTGTATACTTCACTACAAATGTTATCAACATCCTCTATGTTTCTGTGGACTTGATGTTTATAATCTTCCGATAAAATATCTTTAAATTTATCCCAAAGTCCTAATGGATCTGACACTTGACAAAACACTAATAATATTACAAACAAATCCCGAATTCTAGAGGGAGATTCAGAAAGTGCAGCATCTTGTAAGGTAGCATACCAGTGCTGGTCGTCTTCAAGCAAACCCAAAGCTTTGCAAGCAGATTGAAAAGTGGGATGTACTTCACCGTTAACCGTTCTTAGAGCCTCAAATGAAGTTGGCCCTTTTACTTCATGCAGAAGCATACGTAAATAGAAACACTCCGCATTATTGGGATGCACAGTATACACTCGGCCCAACGCGTTTTCTTTTTTTATATCTGGCCAGTCCTGTACGTCAGCTCCTCTTTTTCTTCTTTCAAAGTGACTATTTTTATGCTAAGTATAATACGATGGTACATCTGAATAAATCAAAGTTTTCGCAAAAATATCTACTTGACAAAGTTTAAAGAAGGCTAGAAGCGTAGTATTTGGTGGATTATTTAATCTTTCGATAATATTTTCTTGGTTAAAGTATATTCTCTGTCCGTTCTCTAAGTGTACTGCAAGATGAATAACTGGAGGAAAATGTTCATGAATCGGAAAGCCAAAAATCCGCCAAACAGCCTCCGAACTACTTATATATCTACCATTTTCGTAAGTAGTCACCTCGTCATTTTTATTTTCAAGGGCGAAAGTAGCCTGATCCGTCCCTTTATTCACATATTTGCATACATATTTAATAGAGTTTACTGAATTACAGTACTCGACGTTAATATGAGCACCAAAACTTCTTGAAAGTACAGCATTGTAAGGAACAACCCATCGATTATCTAAACATACTCCTTTAATGTCAACAGTAAAGCCACCATCTTCTGGAGAACGACGCCTGTATTGTGGGTAACCGTCTTCGCCAGTTTGAGTTTCTTTAATGAGTTGTTTCGGAAATCTTTTACTGCAACTGTTTTGTTTCATGCAAGGTGACTTGAAATTAAAACTTCCACATGGACCATGCATCATGTTAGATTTAACGATTTCATACAGTTTTGGGTCTGTTTCTGGATCTGGTATTTCGGCACTAATAACTTTATCAATGAGATCTGTCGTTATGCTATTTTTAAGCCAGAGTAGTATGTGAATGTGTGGAAGGCCACGCTTTTGCCATTCGACTGAGTACATAAAACAGCATACTTCACCGAATATTTTACGTTTCGTCAGTAAGTCCATGATTTTTCTAACTTTTAAACGGAACACTCTAGCGATTAAGTCATGACGGTCGTGGGAATTTTGACCTGGTAACAAATGTTTTGTAATGTCTTCCCATTGTGGGTTACATGTAAATGTTATAAAAAGATCCGGTCGTCCAAAACGGCGAACGTAGGTCATGGCATCTTGGGTTCGCTCATGCATGTATCGAGGTCCACCTGTAAAAGAAGAAGGCAACACTACCATTTGACCAAGATCATTAGGGTCTGCGTCTTGCCTACCTACGGCATCTATCATTTAAATGGATATAATTTTCTGCTCTTAGTTTAGACTGATTATGACGTATATAATTGAGTCTTTCGGTCTCAATCTTAGCATATACGTCAACCAAAAATTGACTGAAGAGGGAGCGATAGTAAAGGAGATGATTGATTTGACCGTCTCTGGACATTATTCGGTAAGAATAGAAATCTGCGGCAGAAATTGTCTTTTTAAGACCCATTTTAGTTTTCGGATCGATCTGGGGTAAATGAATAGAGTAACCATCCTCACCACGACAAAAAAGCAAAGGATATTGCAAAGCGTCGTAAGATCTATGGATTTCGCTGATTCGATGCAAACCACTACTATGGCTTTCTAAGACAATGTCACGCTTTTCAAATTCTTGCCCAACAATGACTAACGCTACTTCATTTGTCGTAGGTGCATTATAACGACCTAAATGACCATCTATTGGTTTTTTTTCGGCGTTAATAACAACTTTAAATGTTTCACAATTAGCTGGAACCTTTTCGATAGCTGTTTTTAAGTCTTTTATGTATGGATTTACATCATGAAGCATTTTTTGAAGCACTTTCACTAAATTTTTCTTTACACCTGGAAAATTTGAACATCTCAAGTTTGCTTCCCTTTCGTCCTCTCCTACAAAATAAATTTGCAAAAATCGAGCATTCTGTTGATCCATAGGCAGTAAACTTCCAATCAGATGATAAACCTGGCCTTGTACTTTAAATGTCGGCATGAATCCATCTTCTGAGACCAGTTTTGCTCCAAATGAGGTCATTTGAAAACACCCATTATATTTTCGGATGTTACTCATAAAATGATTGTGATCAGGATGAAAATCCATAATTATTAAGCTATAAAGTGGCTCTGGAGGTAGTTCAAAGGCCTCAAGCAAAACCTTCCCTCCACTGCAACACATTCCAACAGTTTCTTCTTTCCACTTTAAAGCATTGCACCACTGGCATTTATGATCCATAGTTCCTATACATACATCTTTATCTGCTTCGTATGACAACTCAGGATTATACGCCAGTCCCGACAGTAATTTTGTATGCCATGTTTTTGCTTTAATATTTTTACGATATTGAGACTGAATATTTCTTCGTTCCTCCAAGTGTGTATGTTGATAATTTGCAACTTCCTGTCGATGTTCGTCAGGATGTGAAGTTCTATAAGCAGCTTGTGCTTTCCTGTGTATTTCGGGGTGTGAAGATTGGTAATCAGCTTGTGCTTTCCTATGAACTTGGGGGTAGTTTCGTTGATACACTGTAACCGCTTGCCGATGTGCTGCAGGGTTACTTCGAACTGACTTTTTTTGCTGATTTTTCCGAGTTTTATTCGTGTATCGAGCCCTACGTTTTTTGTTCACTTTTTTTATTTGTTTAGGCATTGGTTCATCGTGTTTTAATTCAGACTCAGACTCAGTCTCGGACTCACTGTTCGAAAATATGATTTCGGGAATGGGTGAAGGCGTTTCTAACCTTCGTTGAGTAATTTTTTTTGCGACCTTTGTTGCCGAAAACGATGAAACTGGAACATAAACGTCAAAATGACCACCAGAAAGCCCGCCAGTAAAGCGAAGACGTTTTACAGGAAGACCTTCAACTCCAGTTTTCACATAAAACTGGCCATCACGAAATACTTCGAAAACATATTCATATATTCGCCCAGCAGCTTCTAATTCGCACAAACTTCCATATGTAGTGGTTTTCATCATGTCGTTGTAATATTCATTTGGCGTTGAATAATTATCTCCAAGTGCAGTACACGATATAATCGAAAATTCCGTCCAGTTTTCAATAACAAAGCCGATTATGCGTTCACGTACATCCCTAGCCCTGTCTTGAGTTCCGAACATCAAAAAAGATAAAGCTCTAAATAAACAGGCTCCATCTTTTTCTATATCTACCACAGCATGAGGAATATAATTCCCATTAACAAACAAAATTTCTTGAACCATTTTAATTAGAAATTTTTTAACTAAAACTATATCTATGGAAATTAACTAAGACTAATAAAGTAACAAACAAATGAATAAAAAATGAAGAATATATTAAAAAATCAACTCACACTATAAAACTTATCCAACACTAACTAAATATACTATCAAAAATATCAAATCTAATCAACAAATCAAAAATTAACTGAAATAGAGAGTAAAATAAGTTAAATAAGTCAAGTTAAAAGTTAATGAATTAAACGTTAAATATTTGTAGTGTGTAATATGTAGTTTCGCGTATGTCCGCTAGGGGCGCTGCTAAAATTACACGATAAATTAAAATATTTTACGCTACCTAGCTAAATGACGGTAACGAAACCATAGCGCGATCTATCTCGATGCCAACGCCATCTATCGAGCATCGAGACAACTCGTGATAGTTAATAGAAAATAAAATTCGGGTGTTTTATTTATGCATAAAGATTACGCCGAGATTTATGGATCGATTTACGTGATTCTTTTTTTGTTCGGTAGAGTATACTTTCAAGTTGGTCCCGTTGTTACCTAGTCAGGATCTGATGATGGTATTCCAGGGAAATCAAGGGCAAACCTCAAATTTACAGGCAATTACGTTTTTGACAATTTCATAGATCTGTTTAAGTATTTGCGTCTGATAGTCATCATCCCATGTGAATGAGCTGATGATGGAAGGTACAACTCCTCAACGGTTAGGAGTTGAAAGAAAATTGTGACTTTTACTGACTAAAACCCACCTCGTTCCTTCAGTTGCCCTTTGCGTTCCGGGGCCACGGTATCTCGTTAGAACTTTCCCGCAGCCCCGGCTCAGTTTATCCCGTTTCCCCCCCTTGGGGGTTGACATTTCAAAAATCCCTTCTTAGTGCTCACTTATGTTACTAAAGGAACCTCTGTTCAAAATCTCAGACTCCTATACCGAGCGGTTTCGGCTGTGCGTTAATAAATCAGTCACCCAATCGCACCCCCTAAATCACGATTGGAGGGTAGTTTGAAAAAACTTATAATGTCAAACATATTTACTTGCCTATGTACGTGTTCATGCCAAGTTTCAAGTTTATAAACCCAAGGAATAAGATTTTTCATACAAACGTTTTTACCCCTTTTCCCCCCCTTGGGGGTTGAATTTCCAAAAATCCTTTCTTAGTGCTCCTCTACATATCCCAAGGAACCTACATTCCAAATTTCAGCTGTCTACGACCAGTAGTTTCGACTGTGCGTTGTCTGTCAGTCAGTCACTCAGTAACGGAAGAGTTTTATATATATAGATGAAAGTGATTTAATTTCATGTTTGAAAATATCTATAAACATGTTAAGCTTAACATATTAAGCTCATTTAGATTTTAAATAAACGAACCAATACTGGCAAGGATTCTGCGTAATTATCTTTTCACTATTCCTGTATTGGAGCCCTCTCCAATACAGGAATAGTGAAAAGATAATTACGCCTTAGAGAAGAAAGGTGCCGTTGCCGTTTAAATAGTACACTAAGATAAATTAGCACTTCCACATGTTCCCTAAGGCCCGAAAGCGACAAGCTAGTGACTTATTGTTTACGAAATGTAAAGTATTTATTTATTTACTTTATTAGATAATCCAACAGTGCATACATAGTTTTAGAGATACAATAAATAATATTTACATAAAATAGGACCAAAACTACACTAACAATAATTAATATATGAACAAAAAAAAATAAGTTAAGTATATAAGATTAGTTATCTAATAAACAACAGTTTTGTATTATTCTGGAGTAGAAATGTAGGTTCCGGCAACTTAACTTTAAGTACAGCCTAACATAACATTTTATAAAGCATCATATTAATCTTAGGCGGACTAAATTATTGGGGATTAGTTAATGTGGGTTCATGTATTTAAATTTTAAATTTTTATAATGTTAAAATTATTATAATATTTTTTGATCTACATTGAAAGTTTTTAACTTGAACTGTTCTGTTTCGCTCTAAATTTATAAAGAATAATTTGTAATACACCTACAATTATCATGGTACCGGGATCTATTTTAAAATATTAATTTCTTTTAAAAAGATTGAATAAATTGTTATACTCTGTTGTAGATATAATATAAGCAAGCGACGTCTGATAAGGATTACACACTATTTGTTCAGACTTACAATACTTTTGTGGGTGCTTAATATTACATTTTACCATCAATTTATATGAAAGTGGAGTACGGCTATTTGGTGATATATCATGAATAATCAGAAACTAGAAGACCTACCAACAACAATCAAATAATTGCTAAGTGTTCATTGTTATGTAGCGAGATCAGACGGTATTTTGCAAGATTTTATACCTAAGAGATTAATTAAGAGTTGGTAACTTGTGCACGACAGGACCTCATTTTGAAATCTTAACGTTTCATTAAAACATAGCATAGATTAAAATAAGTCGGCCTAAAATACCGTAATACAAATATATATTTTTTATTATAGTTATTAGTACTGCTAAGTAATAAACAATCTAGAATGTATACCAATTTTTGGCAGCAGCAGCGTTTGCAAAAAAAGGACGGACAAGCTTATAGGCAGGACTTGAAATCTTTTACGAATGGAAAAAGTTCAATCTAAATCAACTTACTTTTATAAGTAAACATTTTTTTTTAATTATATTTTTTTTTCCGTTGGAAAAAATGCGTTTCCGCATCGTCACACCAGCCAGAAAGGCGATGGCCGCGAGGCCTCGGCGGAACCCCCCTGATAAGGGTAATCCGGGCAACCGGAGTACCCCTACGTCATAGACCTGTGCAATGATGAGAGAGGTCGCCCCCCCTCTCACCTAGGCCTACGACTGGGAAGGAATGGGCAAAACCTTTCTCCTTCCCAACCTCTCCCGCTAAACACGCCCCCCTTCATAAAGCGACGGGACCACTCCACAGTCAACTCTGCTATCAGAGAAATACCAGAAACAATCCCGCGACCAACCCGGGCAAAGAGGGCCTGCGCCCTCCCACCCCCAACGCCAGGCCAACTTTCCATGGTGATCACACGATGAAAAGAGGCCCGAACCCCCCTAACACCACACGTGCTCCCACGCACTCCTCCCCGCCTGACAGCCACGGAATTCCACCCGGCGATGTTGGATACCTGATAAGGAATCCACAACTGTTCCCGAACCCCCCGCAACCAAGTGCGCCCCAGCACCGCACCCGGAGCAATAAGTTCGGCCCACTCTACCCCACACGCCCCACATTAGACAGCCACGGGGTACCCCCCGGCGATTTTGGATACCTGTGGAGGCACCCGTGACTGTCCCCGAAACCCCGGTCACCGAATGCGCCCCAGCACCGTACTCGGCAACCGAAATCCCAGGCACCGCATGTTGCCTAGACCATCTCAACGTCGAGCAGCGTCCTAACGGCTCGGCGGAAAGAAGTCCAATCCTCCGTCCTACAGACAAGCCACCCCGAAGAGTTACCCGTCCCTGTCAGCCATGTTCCGGGCACAAACCCCCATGGCCGACCCCCACCGCGCCGGGTATTATCCAACGGGAGAACCCGAAGGTTCTCAGTAACCGTTGTTGCCCAGGGAGCACCACAAGGAGGTTCCTGGCGTTCGCCCCCCTTTATAAACAAACTGCCTCAACTACAACAACCACAATTCCTAATTGTACATAAAACTAAAAGTTAGTTTTCAAATTTAGCAGCAATTCAAATTCAGTCCCAACAAGAGTCATAAAGATGCTAATTAAAGACATAGTGAACCTGTGTCGGAATTATTCTATATAACTTCCTTAAACGAAGCTTAATACAATTATTACAATTTTTTTTCCGGTATCTGCCTGGAATACCATGTTACCCAGTATGTTTGCCAGACATTGTGTAAACTGATTTTAATTTAGTTTCGAAATTCTAATATTTTTCGGCTAAGATGACTCTTTGCTGTTTTATTTTTCTACGGGTTTCTAAAAGAAATATACAGATACAGATATTCTATTACAAATCTAAGAACACATACTTAATACCTTTGATTCTTTGTTTTAAGCCCGTAACGTCATCTCAAGAGCGAAGTCGCAAAAAATTACCGAGCGTGGTATAATCCGGGTGAGATCAAGTCTCTCAAACAATTTCCATCGGTCTGGATACTTTTCCGGGATTATGGAAATTTGTAAAAGTTATTTTAGAATTATCTGAGAAAATATGATTTAATACACAGTAATTGACAGGTTAAGAATACAAGCAAGCGCATTAACATGTTAGTTCACTTTAAATATTTGCATGACATTTGCATTATAATTTCCAACCAATCAATGAGAACTACAATCTTGCTACTTCAATCACCTTTGTTAACTCCTTGTCCACTACGCTAACATTTGCTGTCTGGATGTATTAAAGGTGCTGCTTGATACTGTAAAACTTGTGTATCCGCTTTATTTTATAAATAAACAAGTTTGATCATAACAAAATTAATATTAAGTAACAGTTGCTTTCATTGACCATATTATATTATTGACCACATAAATGTATTTAAATATAAACTGAAATATTATGCACAACGCAATTACTTAACATGAATTTAAAGTTATAGCACTGAGTGAAATAAGACCCGAAGCCCTATTACTCCGGAAACTTCGAGATAGAATGAGGTTTAAACTTCTAAATGTTTATAGCATAATTAATACTAATTCTACAAATCAACATCTGAAAATCTAGACAAGTTACAAACTTTGAAAGTTTGATTAATTTATATTTTTTATTTCAAGTGTAGATTTCATTGCAGCGACTAAATTTATCTTATTGTGATCTGATAATAATCATCCAAATTAAAACCGTCATATTATGTTCTGCTTAAATTCCTTTGCTAAACAACTACTACTTACTGTATAATAATTCTCTAATAGTTAACGGTAAATTTTACTCAATAAAATGATCTTGATGATTTTAATTAAATAACTGTAGAAATTAATGGTCCAAAAATATATATTTATCAAAAGGTCTATCTGGACACATTTATACAAGCATTATATGCACTCACACTTACTAAGACCTACACAAATATAAATTTGTACAAGCATAATACGTACATACTGATAAACCCAGACTATACAGTATGCTGCAGTTGCTCAACTGCGAGAACTAGTACCCCTAGAACACTGTCAACTTTTCGTAACGTCAAAACTTGTACTAGGGATACAGTTAGTTCAAGTGATGATGTAATAAACATACAAAGAGATTAATTCCTGAAATAGACCGCTATTTTATTTAAATTTGAAATTTGAAACCCTTTCATTTATTTCATATCAACCGTGATATGAAATAAATGAAAGGGTTTCAAATTAACGACATAATTTCAAATAAAGAAACGCTTCAACAACATTTTATTTACATTACTGTTAAGGTTTGTCCATTACTATAAAATTAATATCTCTCCTTATGAAAAATCTCGTACAGTTACATGAAGATACAAAATAAAAAAAAAAATTAACACGTTACGTAAACGTAGAAGTAAATAAAGATATTTATTTTACATCACACGCCGATTAGGAGTTTTTTTCCATTTATAAGTTTATGAATAAAAAATTTAAATTAGATCAATTTAATAAGTTTTTAATTAAAAAACAGTCAGCTTATAGAGCTTTTAGAAAACCAAGTATATTTTTTTAATTAAGCTGCCTTTGAGAAACTTCTATAGCAGATATCTACATATTGAAGCTCGTTAATAAGTTGTTCTAAAAAGACAAAGGTGAGTGTTTCTAAAGCCGAACAATTTCCTGGATAAAAGGAGGTACGTCAATATTTTAAAGTAAAGTGGAGCACCAACATTCATGGACACAATGACACTATGAAAAGCGATAGTAACTTGATATTATGGAAAGTTTAAAAACTAATATGGTTATTAATAAAATCTCATTTTTTTATTCAATAAAGAATCACTTTTACTTTATGTATTTATACATATTTATAGGTAATAAAAGAGAACCTTAAAGTTATTTATTTATTTGAAGCAGAGGATAAACCTCGGCATGCTCTTAGCGAATGTTTTAAAATATTGAAGTTGTTTGATTAGTTAGTTGTAGGCTCCGGTTCGATTCCCGATAAGGACAGGCATGTGATGAGCATGGATGTCTGTATTTCTGGGTTTGGTCGTTTATTAAATATATTATAAGTATTTATATGTATATTTCTATGGATTTGTATCGTTGTCTAACACCTTAATACAAGCAATAATTTGCTTACTTAGGGGTTAGATCCAATGTGTGTAATTTATCCTGTGATATTAATATTGTTACTATAAAGAATCGTTTAAAATTTAAATTTGGTTTATTGTAATAAATAATAATAACTTTACCATATTTTTTTTTATAAATTATTTAACTTCATAAAAAATATTTATAAAAAAATTATAAAGAAATATGTTTTTCATTAAATTCATTTATTTACAAAATTGTATTTGTGGACCCGTGTAGACACTATCTCTCAAAATTATCGGCAAGTTGTTATATAAATTTTACCTTATAAATCATCTCAGTTCTCTTTTACAGAAATTTTTGCCTTTTAGTAATATTTTCTGTTGTTGTTGTTTGTAGTTTTAAGAGTTCTTAAAGGGTTCATTATAAGAAATGTTTAATATTTCTTGTAAAACTCAAAACCTAAAAGTTATTCTCTTCTGAGAAAAAAAATGAATATTTCATACTAACTTTACCAGTGCAGCGTCTTAGCTTACTCGGTGTTAGAAAAATACTATCAAATAGCATTTATTTTATGCCAATGCTTTACATGGGTGTTTTTTACTGATTAAGAAATAAACAGAGTTTCTCAAAAAAATATATGATATATATTTAGTACTACATTAGTTTATAAGTCGTACCCAACAGTCGTAAAACATTTTTTTTGCTTTTCTTTCAAATATATAATAAAAATATTGAATAATACAAACCTTGTCTAAATACTTATAAAGATCACATAAAAATACACCCAAATCGGAAATAAAGGACAATGATGATCGATCATTCATACATGCCACAATTTGTTCATATTTATGTCCCTACACATTTATTTCATATTTAGAAAACAATATGGCCTCAACAACTAAATACACAAAATACAGATTCAATTACAACTACCTACATTTTAAAAAGTTGTAAAATTATTGATACTTTGACATTCAAATTTCAAAATTTCTACTGATACGGTTCATAAGATATAGCCTGGAGGCGGACACACTGACAGACGGACAAACGGACACTAAAGTTTTAGTAATAAGGTCCTTTTTTTCCTTTCGATACGGAACCTTAAAAAAATATCATTTTCTAAATTCATTACAACTTATTATTTTGTGACATGGCTAAAAATATTTTTAATTATAGTATTTATTACTTTATAGTTCCTTAAGGTAACAAGAGTTCAGGAAATATTATAAGTTTGCATGAGTTTACATAATCAAAACAATGTTCAGCGATTCCTTTGTAACTTAAATTGCAACTTTAAATTTAAATTATTTTATCTCGTTTTATTAAAGTGCATATTTTATATTAAGACTGTTTTTGATATTGTTTTCCATCAAATTTATCAAATTCAATGTATTATTGTGCACTAGTGTATGCAAGTACAAATCCATTTTATCGATAATTTTTATAATATGTTACAAATACTTATTGAAAGAAAGGGTTTTCTTTTATTTTACTTGAAGCTTAAGTTAACAATAGAAGTTACTAATAGAATTTTTCTAACTATGTTACGTACTAAAGGAACTTCATTGTATAATTAACTTAAGTAAATTATCATAAGCTTTCCAATACATTAAAAACTTTCAAAGCTACGAATCTTAAAAATTGTGGACAAATAAATTATGGATGAACGACATCGTGAACGACATCAATGACACGTGGATGAAGTCGAAAAATACATTTAAAATCGGAATAATGATTTGATTCAATAATTATTACATTTGAGAAGGTCAGAGCTACATTATCTGTAACTAATAATAATGAAATTATGTTCATGATTGAATAAATAAATTAATGTCACACTACTAAGTTAAAGCAAGTTAATCTCCCAATTCCCTACTAACTTGGTGTCAAAAAACTGTAAATAGACGATAAAATTAAGAAAACTATATTACGTTCGTAAACAAGATAGAAAGACTTTTCCGTTAAATAAGACTTCTTTAAATATTGTTGGCATATTGTTGCAGAATAAAATCCATTTCAAATTGAATGTAAATAATAGTTGATTGATGGGTGTGCAAATTATGGTTTATGCATGTGTGAGTTGGACGGTCATTGAACGCGACACAAAAAGCGCCGATAGATTTTATTTGCACCATTTACATGATTTAGTGTAAAAACGGATTTTGTTAATTTAACCCTGAAAGAATATACATTTTATTTTAATTTATATTAAGCAGTACATTATACTTATGAAGAGACTGTCATTTATGATTTTTCCAGTAATTAATTACAACCATAATTACAATCGTACACAATAATAAATTCTTGAAAGAAATAATATGTAATTTAATTCTCATATTCTATAAAAATTTTATTAAAATTAAAAAAAAAAAAGATTGTTTTTAATTGCTATTAAAACGTTGAACGTTAAAAACAAAACAGGAAGAAGCGTTCCGGTCTACGTTACTTGATAACTGAAAAAATAAACCTACTAAAATAGCTTCACATCATTTAGTTTTCTCATAAAATATTATTTTCTCTAATTCGTTTTCATTTCATTTAAGAATTTTGTGGTAAAACTTAACTCACATGTGATAGAACGTTTGTGTGAGGGTAGTATTATAAATCAACATATCTCTTATATGCCTTATTTAATACGTCTATTATACTCAAATTACATTATTAATATATTATATACATCTTCAGTAGCTAAGATGATAATATTATTATCATAAATGAAGACTGTCATATCTCACATTAATATTACGATCTCATAAAACGTTACCCCTATAAATTTATAATACTTACATACGAAATATATTAGATAAGAAATAATTAATCTTGATGTAGATATGATTTCATATGATTAATTCGAAGTATCTAAACCTCAATACCTTTTGAATTTGAATACCTTTCTATGATAGAAAAATATACCTAAAACCTTACAAACCTTGGAATATAAATAATGGAAACTGAAAGCTTTAAAAATAGTACTTAATAACGTCTTTGAGTACGATTATAGTTGTAACCGATAAATATAACAAAGGTTTTATACTAAATATACAGTTTGTTAGAATAGTATTGCCGCGTGACAGGTGTCAAACGTGATACTCACGTCACACACGTCAAGTATCCTTAAAAGAGGAAGTGTCAAACGCGCGACGAGTCTCATTCGCTCTCCAGCGCTAGCACGACTAGGATGTTCTGTTATTAATTGTGATTCAGTGTACAATAGACGGCTATCTGTATTATAGATTAATAATATGTTTATTAAAATTGTGACAGTTTATTTTGAGGTTATGTATTTGTCTATTTTTTTACAAATTCCTACTTCTAGTTGCTAAAATATAGGGTTATTTCTAATTAATTGGCCACCACTTGCAGGCATCCTCTCTACATAAATCCCAACAACATTTGGTCTACGAGTTTTTACAAATCTTGATAAACAATAAAGAAAAAAACGAAACATAAAAAGATTTGCTTACTCTGTTACGTACTACTCTGTATTGTGTAAGAAGTACCTAAAAGGAAAAGTATTTTTTATATACCATTTTTTTTTAAATTTGTAGAACAAATGTTATTGGGATTATAAATACTAATATTATAAATTCGAAAGTAACTCTGTCTGTCTTTCTGTTAAGTTTTCCCGTTCTTTTCTCTTCTCTTTATTCATATATATATATATATATATATATATATATATATATATATATCGTAGATCACGATAATTTAATGATAATTAGTAACTTAATTGATATCATTGTAACAGTGGGGTGTGAACATCGTGAGGTAACGAGTCACGTGATCGGAATCGTTTGGAGAGGCACCGGAGACATTTTAAATATTCGAGAGCAAATCACTAATCAATTCCTCTTTCACTCAATGTCAAAGAGGAATTGATTAGCCACTAATATGCCTCTATCCCCGAAATATATATATATATATATATATATATATATATATATATATATATATATATATATATATATATATATATATATATATATATTTCCCCAGAAGTTATTATTTTTATATAATATACTAATATTATAAATTCAAAAGTAACTCTGTCTGTCTCTCTGTTACGCTTTCACGCTTAAACTACTCCACCAATTTTGATGAAATTTGGAATAAATATAGACAGGACATTGAGAAAGGATATAGGCTACTTTTTACAGCGAGAAAATATCTCATTCCCACGATAAACGACGTAAACCCCTGGCGTCACAGTAGGTGATACGTAATACAATTTTCTTCTTAAGTATTTTCTTAATATTTGTGTATTGCTTTACAATAAAACGTGTTATTGGGTACTTTTTCTTTTTTTTTATAAAAAAAAATAGGTGATATAACGTAAACTAAGATATTTTGGAAATCTCCAGTTCTTTTTTATTTTGATTCCTTTTTTATTAAAGTAGATAACTACATTTTGTTGTTTAGATGCATAGTTTCAAAAATACGGGAAATATAACATGAAATTATTCTATATCAATAAAAATACGGGCTTCGTGCATTAAGCACCTCAACATTGATCGAAAACTCTAGTTCCTAATAATGTGTGTGTAGACTTGCATGGTACCTTCTATCGTTAATAAAAAAATGTATTTTACATTAAAAAATAAAACCAATTAAGTTTTAAAAAAATAAGGTTTAGAAATGCTTTCTTAAGAAGGTTAATCAAGGACGAGAAAAGTGGCGTTTCAGTTCTTATAGATCTATTATAGTTAGATACTTTGTATTACAAACAAATACAATTCTCTAGTAAAACTTTTAGCAAACAGTTTACAGTCTAAAATCTTCATTAAGAGCGAGAATTGGCAAAAACAAATCACCGGTGTTTGCTCTTTCATTGTTAAACCATGCTCAGAAAAATAAATTACAGCTAAAAATTACAAAAATTTATTAAAGAAATCTGGTTTGCCTCCCCCTAGCACAGAATCTGGGTACACCTATGTAGACTTGGTTATGATATTCCTACAAAATATTAAAACATACCTAGACTATCTTTTGTCGCAAAAAGTCGATAAAATGGTAAAAAATAAAACAAAATGTTCTTAAATCTTATCAATTCAAATACTTAATTTTAAATTGATTCGACCAATAAAAATGCTTCTTATCTCTTTATCATAGCAAACGAGCAGGTTAGAAGAAATAAGAACTATTCTCTCATCCAGTTCACATTTCACACACGAAAAAAATATGTACTTACTATGTAAGTACTTGACGGAAAAAAATTATTGCTGTCCGAAAAAACTAAGGAACGCAGACAAAGTCGCGGGAAAAAGCTAGTTTTAGATATATTTTTATTTATTATTTATGTTTTTATTTTATAGTAAAATTATTTTGTACTGTATATTTTTTACATAATATTAGTTTCGTGTAACGGATTCTAACTGTATACTGATACTGTAACGGATTCCTAATAATATATATTTAAATTATTATGAAATAATTTTGAACATACTTTTGGTTTCCGATGAATTTAAATTTTATTCTATGCGGTGATCCACCCTTTTCAATTTAAATCGACAGTTATTTACGACCGCAAACACGTATATTTTATAAATGTATAATAATTTATAATTCATTATTTATTAGGTAAATAGGTTTGTACATGAATAAGAAATATAAAAATATTTAAGTAACCATGTTGGCTGCTGTGAGTGTATTAATTTATTTTATTAATTATTAATTGCACAATAAATGTAGGTACAACAATATCAATTTCAGAAATATATTCGAATTCATGTAAAACAATTTAAATATATATAAGGCATTTTTTTTTGTCAATATTACTTTTCAATTGTACTACTATTTGTATCCGTAATTCGTCATAGTAATGATAACGTAGCCATTGAAAATCAGCACTGGATTTTCTAACCCAAGTCGTTGATGAATGAGTTATCTACTTGGGGCACAGCACTATTGCTAGACAAATTGAATTTTGGTGACTTTTATTTACATACTCTTTTTTATATTTTTTTTTAATAATTGTTGTTTCCTTCTTTGTAATATTTTGTTTTTTCTTTTTACAATTTATATTTTGCATTTATAATTTAGTTACAAGTTAACTATTTTCTGTGTAACTGTGTGCTATGTGCTAAATAAATATATTCTATTCTATCTGCAAAAGGGATCTTTTTAATAAATGAAGCAAAGACTTTGTCCATTTTTCTATGAAAAATATGTGGACGGAAGATTTGAAATTTGGCTCAGTTATACTTTATGTGAACTGGAGGTGGATAAAGCAAATATTATTAAATAGCACACTCTTCGCGTACAACAATAACGTTACTACAATAACACACCCACCGACGCTGCGAGTCCGCCATGCTTTGAGCTCATGAATACTACTCCGAATTGGTTCGAATTTAGTCGAGGCAATTCCGATTATATTACGTGATCATAGCCGGGTAAATATATATAAATTAATACACACTTACCTAGTACCTCAAATAGTAATCTACTCTCCCAGAAAGTGGGCTTTTATCAAAACGAGGTATCATAAACTGAATTATAGTAATAAATGAATAATTTCTCTCGCTGTATCTTCATCTCTTTCCCTTCCCTATCTTGTTAGGTTTGAAGATAAATTTAAACACCATTAAAATATATTATCATTTTTACCCTCAAAGGGAAACAAAAATACAACTTTGATTGTTTAAACTAAAATAAGAATTGAATTACAATAAAATAAGAGAGTATAATCTATCGAAAATAACGATCATAATAAAACAATAAAGAAACTGTTATACTTGATATATTTCGTAAACATTTTGCGATAAAAAAATGTACTATTTAAATATACAGGGTTATTTGTAATTCATTGGCCACCTCTTGCAGGCATCCTCATTTGTTCTACGTGTTTTTAAAATTAATAGCTTTAAAAATTAAACTGTTTCCATACAAAATTAATTAGTTGCCTCTGTACTGGCATTAATTCTGAGCGTAGGTATTGCGCCCGAGCGTTCACCTTTTAAGTACTTATTACAAAATACAGAGTAATAATTAAAAAGGCAGCAAATATATTTTTGTATCGTATTTTCGTGTTGTTTATCAAGATTTGTAAAAAATCTTTATAAAATACTATGTAACAGATTTTTTTTATTCAATAGATGCTATAAAGACTTATTTACACCCAAATACCTTGTATCGAATGATAAAATCAGTGGATTTTTTTTAAACAAAAATTTACCACAATTTTCAAACAATAAATGTATGTCCGAAATGAAATCAACTATTATGAAAACATTTTACTAATAGCTCAATTCCATGTCAAGGTGACAAGATTTTTTTCATGAAAAAAAGGTTATTTGACTAAAAAATGTCACTCTATCTCAGTTTTATTCTTAAGCATATATTTTTCTCGTTCTTGTATGACTGTAATAGAATAAAAACATTTTTTTTTTGTATCTATTTCTTATGTATAATATACAGTTGGGTGTATGTATTATTTAGCTGATACTCCTACAGTCTTTACTTTGGATTTAATGTATTTTATACTTGTGTGCTGTTTTATTTTATCTTCCATTGCATACATACAGAAAGATTTGTTCATATTTTTGTTGATATTTTTAATTCACATTGTAAGTTCCAGCAAACGATGAAGGCACTGGTGAAGATGAAAATTAAATAAGCCATAAGAAGCATTTAAAGCCACAAAAAGCATTTAAAGATACAAATTTAATTGTACTGAAGTTATTTTTAAGTTTTAATATTGTATTAACTAATCTCGATCACGATCTTTTTGCTCGCCCGTCGTCCTGTTAGCGTCTGTTGGTCTTTTATAATCTCTGCCTAATTAAGTAAGACAATAAATATATGGACAGTGGTGTTGTTCCAAACCCTCGTAAAATATTATTTTCTTTAATAAATATATTAAGGCACGAATTATTAAAATGATACCTTGACGTATTGTAACTAAAGTTGTGGATTTTGTCACTCTATTTTGTTTTTTATAATAAGATTTTATAATTTTATAAGAAAAAAAACTAATTGCAATAAAATATATGTTAAGAAGAAGTAAAGTTATCGCGATATAATATCGACGGTCAGCTCATGGAGCTGTCATTAAATCAAATTGAACTTACAATCCTATAGATGGCTATAGGATATCTACCGGTACGGTAGACAAATTGTACACATACAATCGTAAAGACTTTTTTTCTTATAATTAATAAAGGTTACAGTCGCCCATGACCCTTCAAACGGAAAGAAGTTTATGATGACAGAAATACTTACACATAATTATAACGTCCCAATATTTAATAATAATAGTAAATATTGGGATCATAATAATTGGAAGGATTATAAGGACTTTGGAGGATGTCTCACTCATTGTACGAAATGCAGATAGTTCACTCTGATATTCTATGAAAAGATGGTGCAAACTCAGTCAATCCAGTCCGCATATAAAATGCAGTCAACAAACTACAGATGGGCTTTTACCAATGAAGGCCTTATTTTACAATGATATTCCTCAACTTTTGTATTTATGAAAGCGTTTGCTTTAAAGCAAATTTTATCCGTATCATTCATCGCGAATTATTTTATTAATCCGTTATAATAAAAAAAAATCTCCAGCCGTTTTTTACCATTAAATGAAACATAATGGGATTGTATTGTCACAATAGCCAATTTAAATAACAACTGATGTTATTTTGTACCTTGTTGGTTAATAATTTATAGGAATTTCCAATACCCGATTTAAAAGTATTGGTAAATGGCAGTTCATATCTAAATAAACGATAAGTTTGCTGACTACAATTAATTTATAAAAAAAATATAAGAAATTAACATTGCTAAGTGCCTTCCCAGCGAGTGTGTGTTTGTCTGTCGATCTTAAAGATTAAAAAAAAAAAAAAAAAATGATAAGGATCTCCATTTTGGGGTCAGAGCAATATGTTTTTTCATTCCATTCTTCCCTGTCACTTGTCATTTCTGTCGACAATCTCTTCCGAACAGAGGTTTTTTTTTATTGTTTTATTTTACTTATTTTCAAGCCAACGATCTCCAGATTTTTTTGCCATATTCCCAGTCTGCTTTGCACCTTTAGTTCATCCTAGCCGACAAGAACAATGTATGCCGCTATAGATGATAAATATCTTTACTTATCAATATATAATCGTTAATTTATCCCCAAACTTGCCAAATCTCTTCGATTTAATTTTCATAAACAATTCCAAACATTAATTTATGACGGAGTCCTTATTAATACGATATAAGACTGCTTGGTAGTTAGCAGTTATATTACATTAGCGCTTACATAAATTTAGTTTAATTATGTCATAACAAGTTAATTTCACTATAATGCCTTTGAATAACCATGTCGATTTGTAGTATCATAGTTATTATTATTAGGCTAGTAATATTCAATTCAATATAAAGATACAGGACCAAACTAATAATATATTGTTTAAAATTGTCTATAAACGTAAAGTTATGTAATAGTTATTTGTAATAAATATAGAATTTGTAGTAGTCTATACCTAAATAACTTATTTATTCTGTTTCTACTCTTATGTGAATTTATCATAAAACGTTATATATGTCTTACAGAGCCACTCGTACTGGGTATAGATGAGGAGATACCATTCCATCAAATTTGTGATAAAATGACAAAAGCATCTAATATCTTCTTGTTATTGGAGAAACAGCGATGAAGTATTCAGTTTCTTGATGGGAAATAACTTTTCCTTTAGCTACATAATGAGTAACTAAAAACTTCATAGTGAGTTCATTACTAATTGTTTTCTAAATTTGTCATTGATTGTAGTTTTTATCAGATTTTACCACTTTTACAAGGATAAAATAAATCTATTTAAGTACATTATTTATTAAGAAGTATATTAAAAAAGCCATGTTAGTAACAAGATACTTTTCGTTTTAATATGTAACAATATCAAAATATAAAAGATAAGATTTCCCAGATATACTGTCATAATGTCGGTTATTTATTTTATGAGTAATATATTTGGCACCAAAACAATAATGAAACTTTGCTTGTATCCTTGTAAGTACTTCTCTATATTTTTTTATTTAAAATCGTTCTTTTCCCTAAGTAATAAATAGGTCTATATTGCTATAACTATCTGGATGTTCCAGCGAAGAGTAGAATCTATGTGAAGTCCAAAATTTTGAAGATTGATATCAGACAAAGATCGTCAGTACAGAGATAGTAGGAGGAAACGAGATCAAAAGTTGTAAAAAAAAAAACTTTAAATTTTAAATATAAAAAAAGGAAGTTGTTTATTGATTACAGATTTAAACATTTTAGGGAGGTACATTAATAAAAAAAAGGACTCATCGACAAGATTTAGGAAACATCCATTGGATAAAGAAAAATTTAAAAGAAGATAGTATAAAAATTAATAATAGTAATAATAATAGCATTCGATCTAATACAGCACATAAGTTTTAGATTTCATTTTACTGTGAAAAATAGTAGTTGCAAAGAAATCACGATTTAATTCATCTGAAGACTAAGGGTACTGCCGAAGAATAATTTAGTAATCAATTGGGAATATATTGGCGTTTAGCAGCTCTTAACAACTGATTACAACGATAATGAACAGCTTTATAATGCTACCAGTTACCTTCACAACAGTCAAGCTTAAATTTCCTAAATCCACGATAGCATAGCTATCCTCATAGTTGTCCGCATATTATCATTGATCCATAGATTTGGAGGATGTTTTACAACTTTTATTGTTGAATGCTTATTATTTATACCAAATATTTTTTTTTATTAAAAACATTTAGTTATTGTTTCGCTCGTGATAAGAGAAGTAAAATAATGTAGTAAGTAAAATAAGTAGAGCCATGCTTCGGCATGAATGGGCCGGCTCGACCGGTGTGATACCACAACCTCACTCTGATACCAGGATTTGTTTTTTCACTGAGTGAGTGAGGTTTCCGGTGGCCCAAACCCCCTCCCCCTCTCCATGATAGTGCAGTTGGAACAGAAACTACCCCAGGGGGGTACCAACTGCCGTAGGGTTGGAGAATCCCCCTCTGGGCGTCCAAGCTCAGATCATAAAGTACCTGGGCTTGGACGCTCATATTGCCCCTCGTATTCTGGGGGGGGCACAACCGCGCTCGGAGGCGAGAGCAATAATATTAGGACAGCCCCTGCCACTCTTACCGTGGACTACTGCAACATTAGGGGCCTACATTCCAACATCCACGCTGTCCACTACCACCTCGAGACAGCAAAGCCGGCCTTGCTCTTTTTGACCGAGACACAGATATCATCTCCAACAGACACGTCGTACCTCTCCTATCCGGGGTACGGTTTGGAACATACTTTTATTCCCAAGGCTGGTGTGTGTGTGTATGTTAGAGATGATATCAGTTCTCGTCGCCTCAGCAATCTTGTGGCTCCGCGTAGACAGTGACGACCACCCTCGCATCTACGCATGCCTATACAGGTCCCATAGCGGTGATGCCAACACTGATTTTCTGCTGGACCACGTCCAAATGGCCACAGACCTCGTACTGCAACAGATCCCATCCGCAGAGATCGTGATACTTGGTGATTTTAACGCCCACCACGCCGATTGGCTGGGTTCACGTAAAACCGATCATGCCTGTAGATCTGTTCACGGACTAGCCCTGGATTATGGCTTGACACAACTGGTAACAACGCATACGCGAGTCCCAGATGTGGAAAGCCATGAGCCTTCACTTTTGGACCTTCTGCTGACCTCTCATCCGGATGGCTACAAAGTCTCCGTTGTGGCCCCATTGGGTTCCTCGGACCATTGCCTGATCCGGAGTATGGTGCCATTCAACGGCTCAACGCGACTGCGAGTCGCAGGTTACCGACGTGTATGGCATTATAGGTCAGCAGATTGGGATGGGATGCGGTCTTTTTTCGCATCCTACCCTTGGAGGCAGGTTTGCTTCTTGCCGGTTGATCCCAACATCGTTGCCGAATCTGTCACTGATGTGGTTCTGCAGGGTATGGAACTATTTGTTCCATCCTCTGTAGTTCCCATTCGTGGCAAATCCCAGCCCTGGTCCGCTCGATTCTGTAAGGCAGCATCTAGCCGAAAATGGGATTGCTACCAAGCCTGGGCAAATGCAGCAATGGCACGGGACGTACAGACCAGCGAATTAAAAAAGAAGTACAACTTTGCCTCCAGGTCCCTCAAAAGAGACATAGCCAGGGCAAAGTCGGAGTACATCGCCAGAATTGGCAAGAGACTGACGAGCCTTCCTTCCGGAACTCGTGCGTTCTGGTCTCTTCCCAAAGCTGTCGAAGGAAATTTCTGTAGGCCATCCCTTCCCCCTCTGCGCAGGGAAGACTTTTCATTGGCTCATGACGCTAAAGAGAAAGCCGACCTCCTGGGTAAACTCTTTGCGTCCAACTCGACACTGGATGACCAGGGAAACGTACCGCCGACCATACCGCAGTGCGAGAGCTTCATGCCGGAAGTCCGGTTCTATGAACGCTCAGTGCGTAAAACACTTCTTTCCCTGGACATTCACAAGTCTTGTGGGCCTGATGGAATCTCTTCCATTGTGCTGAAAACGTGTGCTCCGGAGTTGGCACCGGTTTTGACGCGTCTTTTTCGGCTCTCATACTCTTCCGGCGTCGTCCCGAACTGCTGGAAAACAGCTTTAGTGCACCCGATCCCTAAAAAAGGTGATCGCTCGGATCCGTGCAACTATAGACCCATTGCCATTACTTCCTTTTTCTCAAAGACAATGGAATCCATTGTTAACTGCCTGCTCCTTCGGTACTTAGAAGATCACCAGCTGCTTAATGACCGACAATACGGTTTCCGTAGGGGTCGCTCAGCTGGTGACCTTTTAGTATATCTAAGTCACCGTTGGGCACAGGCGATTGAGACCAAGGGAGAGGCCTTGGCGGTTAGCTTGGACATAGCAAAAGCCTTTGATCGGGTCTGGCATAAAGCGCTTCTCTCGAAGCTGCCTTCCTATGGGCTTCCCGTGAAATTGTGCAACTGGGTCACCAGTTTCCTGGCAGACAGAAGCATGAAAGCCGTTGTTGACGGTGCTTGCTCCAACTCCAATTCTGTCAATGCTGTTGTCCCTCAAGGCTGTGTGCTATCACCTACACTATTTCTTCTGCATATTAATGATATGCTGCAAAGCGGCAGCATTCCTGCTATGCGGATGATAGTACGGGTGATGCCTTTTATACCGGCCGCACTAACATTTCACGGGAAAACGTCACTGAGAGCCGAAATAAACTTGTGTCTGAAATCGAAACAACTTTGGGAAAAGTTTCAGATTGGGGCAGACTTAATCTAGTCCAATTTAACCCTACAAAGACACAAGTTTGCGCGTTCACCGCAAAAAAGACACCGTTTGCCGTATCACCTTCATTTGAGAGCACTCCTCTAACTGCCGCAGCCAGTATTGGAATCCTTGGCGTCGATATATCGAGCGAGGTCCATTTCCGCGGTCATATTGAGGGCAAGGCCAAATTGACCTCAAAGAAGCTAGGTATACTGAACAGATCGAGACGATATTTCACTCCGGCCCATCGCCTGCAGCTTTATAAGGCGCAGGTTCGGCCGCAGATGGAATACTGTTCTCATCTTTATGCAGGTGCACCTCAGTACCAGCTTCTTCCTCTTGACCGCATACAACGGAGAGCGACTCGAATCATTGACTGTCAAGATCTTTCCGATCGGCTTGATCCCTTGGCGTTGCGTAGGGATGTAGCTTCCCTCTGCATCCTCTATCGCTTATACCATAGGGAGTGCTCTGAAGAGTTGTTCGAATTAATACCACCCACAGATTTTCGCCATCGTCCATCGCGACAGAACCACCATCCCCATTACCTGAATGGCTGGCGTTCCATCACTGTGCGCTTCTCTAGAAGTTTCTTACCTCGCACAGCCAATCTGTGGAATAAATTGTCTCCCGAGGTATTTCCGGACCGATACGACATTGAAACCTTCAAAAAAAGAGCGTATTCCTTCTTAAAAGGGCGGCAACGCGTTTGTAACTCTTGAGTTGCAGACGTCCATGGGCGACGGATGTTGCTTACAAGCAGGTGACCCGTTTGCTCGTTTGCCTTCTATCAAATAAAAAAATATATATATATTTAACATTGTCATATTAATGAATTGTGCAGATTCAATTGAATGATTAATAAAAAATAATACCAAATTATTTACCATTACAACTCTTACACAGACGATTACAGTTAATTACATTTACTAGTTGAGGTGTTCGTTCGCTAGCTGTGTGTATTAACCTTAACCTTTTAAATCTCTTTCTTGAAGTCTGTATAAATCAGATTCAACTCGATTGTACCTTTAAAAGGTCCTTGCCTTCTCGTCGATCAACGTGATGAATAAAATAAAGGATAATGTAACTGGATAATAAATCTGAGCCCTCCATCACTATTGGTACCTACTATATATCTCAATTTATACTTAAGAACACTATTTATGTGTTAATCTATAATATCAGAGTAACTGCTTTGTTGTCAAGATTTATGTTATTTAAATACAACGTATTAAAAAAATCTTTATCATTTTCAGTAATTACGAAACAGCCAAAATCAATTCCTTTTGAAGTTACAGGTATAAGTTAAAGTGACTATATCCGAGAATTAATCATTTTACAGACACATGTCTGGATCCCCGTGTTTTTATAACATGTTGTAAAGATTTTTAAACCAACAGATAAGTAACATTACTCTGATTTTTTGAAAATAAATTTATAACTACTTTATTATAATACAAATAAATATAATAGGAGTATAATAATACTTTAAAATATACTTAAATCTTTGTATTTTGTAGCATTACTATTTCATCAATTTCTTTGTTTGGTAATACATTTGTTAAGGAACAAATGGCCGCTGCGTTTGCTTGAGTGACAATAATAAAGACTAGATATTTAAAAAACCATTATTATTATTTTAAGTTAAAAATTAGACTAGTTTGTTAGAAAACAGACCATGAAGAATGGACCATATAAATTATCAATTACAGTAAAAATAAACAACAATAATTTAAAGTATCTATGTATGTGCGTGACTACGTACTGATCGACTACTACTACTACTAGAATTACAATGAAAGAAAACATACAAAGAAGTATTACAATGGAAATGTAATATTGTATTGTAATATTAGAATAAACATATAACTTCGTCATTTAATTTGTAATAAAAATATATCAAATCACATTATTGCTCGATTAAATTTATAAATTCCTCTATTGAATAAATCGTTTAAATGGTGCAAAATAATATAAATACGCGTTTGTGTCACGTTCAATGACCGTCCAACTCACACATGCATACAACATCATTCGGACATATATCTATTAACTTTTATTTACTTTTAATTTGAAATGAACTGTATTCTGCAACGATAAGCAAATAAAGTATGATCCCGGCAGAAACGACTACATAACTATAAATCTTTGCTTTTAGATATATATATATTCAGGGTTATATGTAATTAGTTGTAAATACCAACAACATTTGTTCTACGACTTTTTAAAATAAATATTTTCTAAAATTTAAGTTTTCCCATAAAAAAAATATTTGTTGCCTCTGAACTGGTATTAACTCTGAGCGTAGGTTTGGCGTCGGCAGGGCTGGACCAGGTCGATGATGGGAGAGTCGGATCACCCATCTGATTCCCTCAGACCGAGTCCGGCCAGAACGGGGTCTCGGCCCCCTTCAGAGGCAGCAGGCTTGGGTGAGGGGCAGGGGATCCCACAATCTTTCAAGCCTGCGAAAAAGGGATGGGTGCTTCTCGTTGCGGGGTGTCCTCTCCGTGGATAACGTCGGAGCATTGCGGTGAGTGCGAAAGCGATCCCGTGGTGTCCCATTATGATGGCGGCGGCAACCGTCAGGTTTAGTGAGTAGGAGTCTCACATAACCACCTCCATCATCCCCTGAATGGAGATGTGTATCCATGAAAATTCCTGAGGTAAAAAAAATAAATAAATAAAAAATAAAAAATGGTCTTATCTATTATCTAATATACTACAGTTAACTCTAATAAATATTCTATCTAAATCTGTCTTTTGGCTTTTTTGAAGTACTAAAATTTTTATTTATCTATTGAAAACAGTAACAAAAGGCTTTGATTTTTTGGCAAGCTTTAAAGAATTTTACAAATTCAATAAAAATCATTGTCAATCATTGTTTACACTAAAACAAGCTACTTACGTAGTTTTTGAAAAGTCAATTTGATTTTTGTAGCGAATTTATAAAATTCCAGTTCACTTTAAGGGTTTTTTCCTTATGGATTTATCTGCTTTATTTTTTTATATATTAATCCCAATAGTCTTTTTATTTTATTTTTTTTATAAAATTTAAATATATACCGTTTTTATGTCATTGTGGTAATTTAGTGTTTTTCAAGAAACAGAACTTAAAAAAAAAGCTTTTTATTGAATAGAATTTCCCTGTAACAACTATATACCACTAGCAAAAATAACATAAGAGAACTCAAGTAAATAAATGCAATTTAATTAAAGAGAGAGTGGTTGAATGTCGTCTTGATTGTTGAAACTGCTACAAACTCGTAATGTCTCCTGAACTTTCCTAAGTTTATGTTGCTAGGGTACTCTCTAATGAAAGCTGTTGTTATGTAGGAACTTTGTTAAATATATACAACGTTGGTAAATACGCAAATGTATATAAGTATTTTATTAGTGACATCACGATACAAAATGATGTGGTGTACTTTGTAAACAATTTGTTTTAAAACATTATTAAAACATATATAAGATTTACTGAAATATATATATATATATGTATATGTATATTTATTTCAATAAATCTATATATATATATATATATATATATATATATATATATATATATATATATATATATATATATAATAATGATAATAATATCAGGACAAATTACACACATTGATCTAACCCCTAAGTAAGCAAATTATTTGCTTGTGTTAAGGGTGTTAGACAACAATACAACTACATAGAAATACACATATAAATACTGAAAATATATTTAATAAACGACCAAACCGAGAAACACAGACATCTATGCTCATCACATAAATGCCTGTCTCCGCCGGGAATCGAAACCGAGCCCCAATGCGCCGTGACACGTTAGGCGTCTGCGCTAACCACTCGACCAACGGGGCGGTGCATATAAATATATATATTTCAGTGCCTTATTTTTTAGTAATTGTGTTAAAGAGTACTATTAAGACATAGTTTAAAACATCTACTATTTTTATTCCTTTCACAGTATATTTATTTGTTGTTGTGAAAAATGATTTCTAAACATAAAAATCGAAATAAAAAGCAATTGCTATCAAAAATCACCAATTGAGAATGTGTCGTTCATTTCAGCTGCATTGATTTGTATAAAACAAAATTTTAATGGTATTTTTTAAATAAAAATCACAAAGGTGAAAAATATAGGTTTACAGCTAGTAGATACACAACGCAATGTATAAAATTAAAAAAACTTGTTATAAAATAAATATATTATTTAGGAACTGTTAAAGCTTTAAAAAAGTCAATGAATTATTTAAAAGTTACTCTGAAGGGTATATTTTTAGTTAGATTTGAATATTTAGACATTCATTGGCAAAAACCCTTTTAGAATTTATCTAATGGCAACATTTTCCGTAACAGAATACTAAATTTCTTTATAAGGAGTAATTCACACAAGTTACCAGACGATAATAATTTAGTACAAAACATAATATAAAATATTATAGACCATTCTCAAGCAATTAATAAACATTCGTTCATACTGAGAAATAAATCTTCGGCTTCAAATAACTAACCAAAAAAACTGTTAGTTGTTTTAATTTAGTTTTATATTTTAATATTTAGTCATCATAAATTTTGTTTATTACAAATTATTTTTAATACTACATATATGAAGCTTTACTTTGGAATATGATAGCTTTCTATAGTGTCATTGTGTTTCGTTAAAATGATGTACTCAATTTTACGGTCAAGTATCGAGGTGCCTTAATTTACTAAAGGAATTAATGCGCCTTGGTAACTCTCAACTTTGCCCTTTTAGAACGTCCTTTTGTTCAAAAGCAGGGTGTTTGAATCATGGAAAATTTTATACAATATTCAAGTGAAGCTATCTTTCTTTGTAATAAAATACATCTTCACTAGAAAACAATATACAAAAATGAAGTGCGTTTCAGTATAAAATGAAGTGAAAGAACTAATTACATTATAAACTTCGTTTATTTTTATAAAAATATTCGTTTATATAAAATCAGGTAAATGTTTCATCCAATTTAGGTATAAAAATTATAATTTTTATTTTGATAAACCAGAAAGCATTCGCATCCGTAAATTCGAAATACAGTATCTTATAAACTATTCGCGAAGTGATCAGGCAGTTTGTCAACAGCATCGTTAAATTTTTTACGAGTAGCAAATACACTTTTTAATAAAGCTGGTTCTAACGAATTTAACTTGTATATTATAAATTACATTTACACTTTTAAACTTTAAATTTAACCAGTATTCTGGTTGCTTTGCAGTAGGTAAAATTTGAAGTTTAAAATGTAAATCCAATTACACGCTGGTTATATTCGTTCAAAATCTTTTTATTTTAATGGAGTTAGTAATTGAAAAAGTAATTGAAACTACATGTTAAATAAACTGACTAGGTATAACTTTATAGAGCTGCCAGTCATAAAAACTGACTTTTCTCCAAATATAAGCGAAACAAGTATCACATTTTATTCTTTTTTATTTTTGTGGATGAAATTAAAAACATATTAAATTATTAACATAGCATTTTGATGCAAATATAACTGACTTTTATGTTATTTTCGTGTATTTGTTTGCTTGTTCTTTTTGTATAATTATCTCTCTTATTCTATTATGTTTTAGACTTTTTTAAATATCGATATTTCATACTTCTTTTATTTATATGGATAAGGTGTTAATGTTATAGAGTCTGTTTGGTCGCAACCTTATGTCTGATAATTAATATTATGTCTAACTTCACATATTTATCGTAATTAACTTTTCTCTATGAGTGAAGCAAACTTTTAGCTTAATTATTATGTATTTGCACATTTTTTTACTATTATATATTATAAAACATTTTATCTTTGTTTCAATAAAACATTTTATCTTTAAAGATGCCAAACATGCATGATCCACAATAATTTGAGTGACGTTTGACTTAAGATTCTTTTAAGCTCAGACAACTTTAAATAAAAAATATATGTTACTTTTCTACAATATATATATAAAAATATATATCAACCTAACTGCATTGCAAACAAGTACCTGTTTTTGATAATCTGTTTGCATGAAATGACCAGTTGTCGAAGCAGCTGCAAGTAACCTTACATTACGACGTACGAGACATCGGTTCTGAGTGAATACTATCGGTGTTATGACTGAGTGTGTACGTATTATGTTTTAAAAACAACTATAAAGGTAAACAATCTAAAATATTTATAAATAAATACACTGTAACTGATCTCAAATCTTTGTTTAAGAGTCACTCAACGTGAATGAATTGATATTTAATTCAATAAATTATGTAATATTTAATTGTAATAGCTATTTCCGTTGTTGTATCTACTTAAACAAATCGGTTCCACATGAAACGAACGACTTACGCTTTTCCGTTCATGTAACGTAAATACCTTAACGGCATTTTTAAATACGTGTAAAGCCAAATCATTTATTTTGTCTTTTTTTAGTAAACATACGTTTTACTTGTCAAATCAGTCCTCTTTGGATATGTTTCAGTGTATAGCTACAATATTTTTCACTTGTATGCTATTTAATAAAAATATTAAACAAGATTGGTTCTTATAAGATTTACTCAAATGCCAGAATAATGAATATGGGAAAAAGAAATAATGCTAGATTATTCGCATAATAATAATAAATCTTAATTCATTTAATAATGCAATCGTAATAAGCTTTTATAGTCATTAATATAAGATATTTCATTCGACGTATAAATATTATTTCATTCATTATATGTAAATCATTTTGTTTTTATATAATTTTACCTCTAAAATAATATTTATTTCTTATATTTCATTTTGTACAATGCAATGCTCAATAAAATTTATTAAATATATCAGTGTTTATGACTAGGTCAAGATATCCATGAAATATAAACCAAAATAATCGTGGTTCCTTTATTTGGTTTGGTTTAACATTACACGTTAATTCAGCTTATTTAACGGATTCAATCTATTTTCAGACTTGTTGTATGAGTAATTGTCTATTTTGTCTTACTACATAAAATAAACATGATGATGGTTTAAGCAATATGTATTTTAGACAATTAGAAAATAACTATTGTATAGCTATAATATTACCTTCGATAATATAATAAGTAATTTCAGAAACATTATATGTATCTATTGTGTAAGAAATTAAGTATATTGTAGATAATCTTAACAATCTTTGTTTATCCCTTTCTGTTAGATACATACATTTATTCGTACTAATTTACAACTATTTTTTAAAAAAGCTCAATTAAAAAGGGTAGCAAATGAATTGAGTACTGAATACCAACAAAATCGCTTTGAGTTCTGCATTACATTATTGAAACGTTACAATAAAGAGTTCATTTTGAGATATAGCTTTAAATGTTGATGATCAATTGAAAACGCTTATTACAGTGGTTGAACCAAGACTGTCTTGCCGGTAACAGTACTATCTACAGTACATTACAGTATGATATACTATTGTTATGGTCCTATATCCTAATGGTAGTAGAAAAAAAGTATCCTTTGTCTGGACCCGGCCAATAAATTATAAGAACAGCATTTCTTGAACACTTAAATTCCGGGCGCTATCAAAAACTGCTTTTAACAATTTCCTAGCAAAGTTGTTCCTCTTATTATTTGTCTTAACACACTCAAAAGATGAGAATATTCTCGTAAACTGATACTATTGTTGTCAAAATAACACTTGTTCTTAGTGTGATATTATGTGTATTATTTTTATACAGTTAAAAGCATAGCAAATTGCCGTTTACTTGTTGATTTTGTAAACATAAAGTTTTTATTGTGCATTCAACAACACCACAAAAATACTCAGCCATTATCTGCAACAGTTGGCAGCTAGATATTTATCTTTATTGAACGCGTGTTGGCCTTTGACTATTCATACAAACATTTTCAAAACCAAAAAGTCGTAGAAAAAGTGGTACCTTAGAAATCTGTATTTATTTATGGTAAAAAAAAATACGAAAGTTATATATGTTATAACTTTAAAAGCTTTGTCGTGAAATTATTTTCCAGCCAATATAAAAAAAATAAGGTTTTGTTAAAATGATCTGAGCTTTATTATTGTTCTTACAATTGCACATTTTAGTTTCCTTATGATGAAAAATATTTTTCATAATTTTCAATATTACATTATAATTTACAAAAAACCATTATACACTTTATGAACGCTCTTTGCTTTTCAATGTACACGCTGAACAGACTTTACATGAAGTCGTAAATGCGCATCTTATCCAGCGTGGCGTGAAAAGTTCCATTCTGCGTTACTTGTAACACTAAAAATAATTTTATAAAGAATTTCAGATAGAATGGAGTATCGCAACAGTTTCATATTTACTGATAAACAGCTTTTGATAAAACTTGGCAATATTGTAGCTTATGTACCAGAATAAAACTTAGAATATAAAAATTTTCACTATTGCTCGTGTATTTGTCTATGATATAACATAAGTTGTAACGTCAATTTAAAAATTACATTTTAAATTACATTTTAAATTGTGATTTTTTTATTACTTTATTTAACATAAAATTGTAATTAATTGTATAATTATCTTACTTATTATTGTAACCGTATTGTTTCTTATATTTATTATGCTATTTTATATATATCACACAAATTAAGCCAACGTTTTTAAGGACAATGTTCATTTATTGCAATTATTTTTAAATCAATATGTATCTATTAAAATCAATTCCGTGTGAATTTAATCGGCATCGGTCAGTTGTGACTTGTGAGGATTAACACTAAATGTTAGAAACAGAATCAACAACTGGATTGACTTGCGCCTGACACAACTCCATTTCACAGCGTAAAAAGTGACAAATGACGGTCACAATCACAATTCTCCAATTCTCGACTGTAAGCTACAATGCGTGTACTGTGGCCCACCGGCTCAAAAATATTTTTAAAACGAATAGCATATTTTCTAAAAACTTCAATTAAAACAATATACTTAATTACTAATCTAATCTATCATTCAGTAATTTCTCGTATAAATAAAAGAATTAAAGGGAATGAAAAGCAACCTAAACGACTCAGACTAAAATATAATTAAATTTAATAAGCTTTAAGTTTATTCTACTAAACTAAAAATTTAAAACGACAGGATTTTTGTAACAAACTTCATAGATGTCGCCATCATTTCGAAATCGACAATTAAATACAGAATTCAGGAAGGTCTCGGGAGTTACGAAAAATATTTTTATAAAACAGAGGTATTCTAATGATACTTCGAAATATCAGTTGAATTAAATAAACAAATAGTTACATATAGTACGTAGGTAAGTACTTCTCCCTCCATCCCTGATCACTTCCTGAGAAAGGTTATGTAGATATGTATAGCACAAATCTATTATGTCTGGCTGCTCTTCTTCCGTTCCTAATGGTTAGGATCTTAATGGTAATTAACATTAACAATGACTGTACAGCTTTTTATTGTAAGCTTTAAGAGTTTCAAACACTTATTAGTATTGTTCCAACATGTAATGAAATTCTGAAACTAAGACTAAAAAACTAAAACGCTTACCGAAACCGTTGCACATCTCTTTGGTTTTTATATCAATAGTGATCCTGCCTTATGTTATGAACGGTTTCTATATAATTTGTTTACTTTACCTGGTACCCATTAGTATCAATAGTTCAATTCAAAATTTCATATTTAGAACCGCTCATCTTTTCTTCTTTTAAAACTTTTGATCCATATCTATTATAAAAGATCACTTAAATAATAAATAATTTATGCTATTATGTATTACAGAATGCGGGAAAGACAACTTGATAGTATAATTGTAGCTAAAATTTAAATATCAATAAAAGTAAAAAGACCATTAGATCGAAAGCGGCTCCATTTTTCGAACAAATTTACCGATTTTTCGGATGCAAGTGAATTTGAATAATTGCAACACTACAGCAGTGGATCCATCCAGGTGACTTTGTTATGACGTCTAGAAAACTGTATAGCAAATTCATCATTATGTATAAATATAATTATCATTTTACTTTTTTCAAAAATATTAATTGATTTTTGTGATTACAAATTGTCCAAATGTGATAATATAAAATCTGTCCTGTACAAAATTGTATCGACTTAAAAATATGAAAATAATGGACTATATTTCTAATTCATCCCGTAAATCACATTAGTATCTACTTTTAAATCTAACTGTCCAAAGTAATTAAGAATACATGCTTATATCATGCCATATAGAAGAAAACATACATAAACATAAGTATAAAATATGCAAGAAATATATACAAAGAACTTATTGTATACTGTTAAATGTTTATTATATAATGAATGTATGCAATATGGATTTTTTTAACTTACTTATATTTAACCGTGAAGTCGACAGTTGCTTAATATTCTAGTCTCGCACATAAGAGCCGCTTCATTCCTCGGTCCGTTGACACTAATTAAATATTCTTCGCAACAATTATAAAGGTCAAATATTTATTGCTCTTTTTTTTAATTGCCCAGTGCCGCCTACAGATTATATATATTAGTTCTCTTTAAAAAATATAAAGTAAGTATTTTGTAACTTTAAAATTGTATGCACCTAAAATAAAATGTAATACTTAAAGTTATATAATGTTGCTGTCGAAAAACACACGAAATATTTAATAGAAAGATTAAATTTTAATTTAAAGTTGAACAAATGAATTGAGTAAGCTTTGATTTTATGAAAGTTAAAAATTTAATGTAGTATAAGTTAAACGATATGTTATTCTAATGATTTTGTATATTAATTTGTATCAACGCCTTTTTATATAAATAACATTTTTATTATAAGATAATACATGCGAGATCCTACCTTTATTTATTTCAAGCTATGAAAGCTTATATTTCAAAAGTGGGGTACTTGCATAAGTCTTTATATTAAATTACTTACAACAGGTTTCCCAATGACTGGTTAAAAACAAAACTTTAATAAATTGATACATTCTATTAAAAGGTAAATATTACGGCAATGTATTTTCTGGGTTTTTTAAACACAGCCTAGAAATATACGCTATATAAAAACTTAGTATTACAAATCATATTTCGTATTTTTAAACAGCTTACTTTTGTACTTTGCTATTTTACAATGCAATTTACCGAAACTCATGCAAAATGTGCACAATTCAACCACTTTTCAATTCATCCTTGGTTCAGTTGCGACGTCAAAGCTACAAATAAATTCAAATTTATAAATAGCAAATGTTAAACACATTTTACCTTGCCTCAACAATCATTTCAATGTACATTTCCCAATTATTAAGTCACTAAATGACTATATGTTACCTGGTGTGATCAATAAATACGGTGAATAATGTTATATTATAAAAAGTATCACACTTACATAGAATCTGATTTAATCTCCTTCAAAGTACTCTCCTTGGCTAGCAATGCACTTATTCCAACGTTGACTCCATGAATGGATATGCATCCAGAAATGCTTCTGGAAGGCATCTTTTGAAAGGGCTTTCAGCTGCTCGGACGTGGCCCTTTCATTGTCAGCAATGGTATCAAAACGTTTTCCTTTAAGCACACTTTTAATTTTTGGGAAGAGCCAGAAGTCGCACGGTGCTAAATCCGGTGAGTATGGCGGATGTGGACAGACAGGAACATTTTTTTCTGCCAAAAACTCACGGATGAGAAGCGAGGAGTGACACGGCGCATTGTCGTGGTGAAGAAGGAAGGCATTGGCCCATTTTTCTCGCCGCTTTCTTCGTATGTCGTTTCGCAAGTGTTGCAGTACGCCCTTATAAAATTCCGAGTTTACAGTTGTTCCTCTTGGAACGAACTCTGATCGCACTATGCCCTCACTATCGAAGAAAACAATGAGCATGACCTTGATGTTTGATTTTGACTGACGTGTCTTTTTAGGGCGAGGAGATGAACTGGTTTTCCATTGGGAACTCTGCATTTTGGTCTCTGGGTCATAGCCATAGACCCAACTCTCATCTTCAGTCACAATTTTTGCCATAAAGTCGAAATGCGTTGTTCGAAATCCATGTTGCGCGACAGACACGATAAACACAACCTCACTCTAGCGGCTCTGATAGCTGACTGACATGTTCAAACGTGATACAACTTGTCCCTACCTGTATCAGCGGATCACGCTATTTAACAAATTACAACATATGGCTGTAGCATCAGCTATTGCCGGTATAAAAATTCGTTCACCGTACATATTAATCACACCTCGTATATCGAAACAATGACGTTCAATTAACTAAACTTATTAACCATGTATTGCGAAATGAGATAAAAAACGTTCTAATCAATTCTTATTTCAAAAGCTCAATGTATTATGTCTGGCTATAATATATTCATAATTAATTCCACACATGTGGTTTCCTTGTAACAATACTCACAAAGTTATTGTCTATTAAATCTGAATCATAATTAGATGAAATGTAAATGTATAGATATTGTGTTCGTGTAAATGTTAGAACACCGTAGATATACTACAGGCTTTTATGGTAATTAAAGTATTATAATGATGAATTATTATAAAGATGATTTTGTAAAGGTTTCTATGTTTCAACAATTCAGTCTATAATAGAGTTGGTATACCGTATTCTTAGAAAATTTTTCCTGTATATTTTTCAGATGTATAATATGAAATAATATGCATCTTAAAAACAGTACCTATTTTACTGTCAACAATAATTACAAAATACTGTACAATTAAATCATTAGATTACATTTTAAATAATTTTTATAGGCACACAGGTTCACTAGAACCTCTGGCCCAGAGGTAAGAGGTGAAGATTACGAAGGTTAATGGACCGCACTCCATGCAGGATGACGGGTTATAAATCATAGAATTTCTTAACGTTGCAAAGCGATATACATTAATATTATAAAAAAGATATTTTAATTCGTCCGGGAATCGAATCTAGAATCCAGAAGTCCGTCGTAGTCCGTCCGTAGAGTCCGTCGAATGTAAAATCTAGGCTATTTGTCACACTTTTTACAACTCTTTAATGAATTGGAAAGTCTAAAAGAGTTCAAGAAATCATAAAAAATAACTACGTTAAAAAAAAACGATTTCAAAACTAAAAAGTAAGAAATAATGAAGATTTAATATTTATTATATACTACCTATTATTTATGTGTCCTATTTACTAATAGGTTTGAAGTCGGCGCCAAGCCATTTAGTATAAGTATAGGAATTCGGTTGAATAGATTTTCGTAATTATTTATTTTTTTGTTTTTCTTTGTATCAATTCAAGCTAGTAATAATATTAAGATTTAATTGTTTTTTTCTATCGTTATTTACGTATTTTACTTTTTGAAGTAGAATAAAATTAGCTTTATGAATATTATTTATGTTTATGTTATGTAATTATTATTTTTTTATTATGTCAAGATAAAATTATATTAGCTTCATATTAATCATTAATATTAAACTTTAGCCTTTGGTGACTTTTTATTTTTAACATACCCGGCAACCCTTAACAGTATCTTCTCTGCTCATCGGAAAACACTATTTGTCTCTCAAATGTAAGAAGCGTTTATAAATAAGTGTCTAATGACAAGATATACGGTTCCATAGAATTATTATATACGGTTTACTTTAGGTAAGACAGTTAGATAAATTAGTAACTCAACAGGGAGACATTATTCGCACGTCAAAACGAAATGTGTGATGGACATGACAGATTAATTTACTTAACGTCTGAATAGCCCGTCTTCTGCAAAAATGGGACGCTATGGCTTCACACGTCGATAAATTTTCTTTAAACAATAATCTTTATCGGGGCAGAAACTACAACAATAACAAATAAAACAACAATAACAAAATATATATTATTTTAAAACGTGAGTAGGTAAGTTAGTCTTATTAGTTATAAATAGAATAGATTTAGAATTAGAATGTATTAAATAAATATAGAATGAAATAAAACAAATAAATACAAGCAGGATTAGAACGTATTGGGGGAAACCGCCCCGTCCGTCCAAGGCTCTTCCAATTATAATATTAATCAACCCTACTCCAAATTAATATCGAGACTGAGATTTGATTCTGGATAATATTTACTTTACTAATTAAACATTCAGTACTAATATGATTAGGTACCACGTACAATACAATATAATTAGGCATAACTAATTAAAGTGTATTGTTTCTTTATCTACATAATAAAGTTTTTGTGAAATAGAGTTACTTCACTATGATTACCAGCGTTGGCAGAGCATTTTAGTGCAAAAAGCTTAAAGATACTATAGTTTTTCAGGCCCTCATCTAACAAGGCAGGTGGTATACATAAAGGTATATGCATGCTTCAAATATATTTTTTGTAAATTTTTATACATAAACATTTAACATTTTTTTTAGGATTACTAACAAAAACATGTTATGACACTTAAACAAACCTGCCTGTTCTGTTTGTGACCAAAAACATGTTTCAGTTTCTGAAATCCGAACAAATTTTTCAAGTTTGAAAAATAGTTATTAAAATTTCCGATGTCTATACAACATACCTGAAAGGATCCACACACAGTTGGCATGTCACAAATGGCGGCGCCGCAGTCATGAAGATTAAATTTTATGTCTAATGTCTATGTGGGACTAGTTTATTACAGATACCATTATTTACTAGCTAAAAAGACGTCAAGATTTTATAATACACTAAAAAAAAATCTACTTTGAATTTTAAGTTCCCTGAGAATGAGATTTTAATCTTTGAATCAATTGACGTCTTGAAAGAGGGTATATATATATATATATATATATATATATATATATATATATATATATATATATATATATATATATATATTTATTTAGTAGTTTTTCTAATTCTTCTTTAAATAGAAGTGTTACTCATAGATCTATATTTACAAGTACATATACTAAGATTGGGATTGTATGTGCAAGTAATAAATTACAACAAATGCAACTTCTATATTTAATACAAATCAGTTAGTTTAGTCATTTAGTATTTAGTTTAATATTATTATTAAAATACTTTAGTGTACCTTAAGAATTGGTAAATATGTATATATATGTATATTTTTTAATAACGATCAACTTCGTTTGTCATCGTTCATTTGCACTTCATGAGTATAAAATATATTTCCTTGTAATGTAGGGTGTGATAACAATTAATAGAAGCCTCAGCTTGCTGAAACCGTATTCCTTAGTTAAAAATAACCTTCCTTAATCTCACCAAAAGTGTCTGAATTCATTTAAGTCATTAATATTAACATTTTTCATAAAAAAACGGTAATTTAGTTTTACTTAAATAACCTTGAGACTATTAAATAAGCTAAGTGAGTTTGTTAAGTTTCCAATTTTCTCGTCAAATATTTACGTAATAGTGTTGATTAGAAACACTGATTACTCCGGAGGTATATTAAAATATTTTAACCTCAATTTGTTTAGGTTTTTACGAGACCAGAGTCCAAAATAGTACAATTACTGGGTGGAAAATCACGAGTCTGATATTATAGATAGATATTATAGAACGACAGATCTTGCTAATACTTAATATTCTTTTCTTAAACGTTGCATACTTTTCATTCTATCAATGTCGCCCTCATCATTACTGAAGGTCGTGCCCGTCTTGAAATATCTTGGTGGCTTTGGTCACCAGGTTCTTTCAATCTAGCCTATCGCCTTCTGTATTGCTTTCCTCATGGGGAAGCCAGTGAGCTCGGTGACTTGGTCAGTCCATCTGGTAGGAGGTCCTCCCCGATATCGATTGCACTTCAACTTTCGCAAAAACTATAAGCTTTTCCAAATTATTTGGACTTTTCATTCTATGTTTATTTAAATTTTAAATAATCTTGACATGGTTAAATTTTCCATTATTTTCCTTTCATTTCCTAATACAAAATAATTTAAGTTTTAATTTGCACTTTATTTTTAGTATTGGGCAGAAACTAGTAGATTGGAGCTTTTGCATAGTGTTAAATATTTTGGAACTAAAGTAAACTCGAAACAATTTGCAGCGCGAATTACTGTGAAGTGCATAGCACCATAGGATGTAAAACATAGTATATAATGACAGAAACATGTTAATATCTACTTAACATATTTCCACTTAAAATTTAAATTACTAAACTTCACTTTACGCTTAAAAGACAATGCATTTGTTGGATTGTCTTAATGTTTGTTGAACATCTAAATAGCGTTGTAGAGAGCCTATTATGACTAATAATATGTTTGTAATCATATGTTGCTTTTTATAAATTAATAAAATAGCATTCTTATTTTCTAAAATAATAATAAAGAAAGCTCAAAATGTTAGGTTTTAGATACATTAAAAAAAGAAAATTATTTAATAATAATCCCATCATTGCTATATTTTTCTTATAATTTTATTTTCTATGTTCAAAACCATTATTTCGATGTTAAAATAATTATTACTTGTAAGAAAAAACATAATTATTTTACGCCGTTAAAAGTAAACTTCGTCTCAAGAGAGTTCTCTCTCGCTACTATATTTAAAGAGTGCAGTATAATTCCTTCTCTAGAACTATTTACGACTTTGTGCTTTGAATTTTGGAAGCTGGCAACGCGTTTTACGATGTTTCATTTCCTTTTAGAGTTAATTAGAAATACAAATTTACTAATGTATGACTTGTATAATTTTATTAACATAGTATTTTTTTATTCACCTACTGTTGATAAGACGCCTATACATGCATCGAAAAAGTCTATCTGTTGAGGGTAATCTGACAATAATATAAAATAAAGAGTTGTCAACTGCATACTGGTTTCAATACATAACACTATCATTAAGTAATGTCGTGAGCAGATGACTTTGAATTTGAAATGTCAGCGTGCATTGAGCACCTTGAGTCTAACAATAATATTTGCCTTCTTGAATTAATGTTTTTGCTTTACTTTGAAAGTGGTTGGGCTAGACGGGTCTGCAAACTTTTACTGGTTTATAATAAGTGTACAAATTCATATATTAATATTTTTATACTAATAGTGTAGGGTAATTTAAAAATAAAATAATGTTAAGAACCTCGAAGTACTTGTTCCGTAACTTTTCGAGAGTATTTTAATAATATTTCGTCGCTTTGACCCTTAATGACTAATGTCAAAATCGCAAATGCTATTTGAATGTTGACTTTTCGTTTTAATAGAATAGTTCAAATAGAACCAAATTAATACAGATACGCATAAGTGTTTTTAAAGGAAGGTTTTTAACGTAGATTTCTTAAAAGGGAAATAAATATTTAAGGATATTTTACTTGACTTTCAAAGTAAGTATTTTAGACAAATTCTTTGAATGTAGCGTAAAGCCAATTTCTTAATATAGCAATTTAAAGCATAAATAAGTATAAAATTAAACTTAAAGCACACAGATTACAATAATAAACGGTCTATGAACATTGAAAAACTGCAAGATGGAAAATGTTAAGCTACAGAGAGTTCTTAAACGCTTGATCTAATACTAGAATAATAAAATATTCCTACTTTCATTTTGATATAAGTAAAAAATCAGCGAAAATAAGTAGTATATTAACTGTATTGGAAACTTAAGAAGTTTGTCTTTATGTTACATGTTAGATACTAATGGTCTCAATATTCCATCCGAGAATTTAAATAAATATAATAATGTTCATAAATATAGACTTATCGTTTAAAAAGATAAACATATAAGGTGTAAGAAAGGCATTATAATCTATTAGGCATTAGGCATTATAGTTACTAAATATTCTACTCTCGTAGAAAGGAGTCACTTAATTAGCCATTCAGTTAACACTTAGGTATGCAACAAAAGAAAAACATGTAGGTACAGGGTAGTTTTTTGAGAAATATAACACAACAACAAAAGAACAAATCAAAAATAAAATAAGTAAATGTTAAGACTTGTTTTAGTAATACACAGTACTTGCACTTCAATGTTTAATATCCAACCATTTGTAATAGAATGGGCGAGAGCAGCCCTTACAACTCGTTTTATAATATTTTAACACTATAATATTTAGGCGAGGGTAATTTACAATTTCATAACCAACTTACAGATGATATTATTTATACCTTATAATAAGTTCTAATAATTAATAAAAGATTAAACATTATGTTAAAATATTCTATGCTTCTAATTCTTAAAACATTTAACAGTAAATATTAAATAATATTCCATAATTAATTATGTAGGTGGCGCTACTGTTGAAACTTATGAACTAAAACATGTAAATTCCAATGTATTTACCATTTAAATTATTATAAATAAATATGACTAACACTCGGCCTTTCCTGATTTGTAATCTTACGACCTCGTAATTTTATCATTAATTTCTTTAATTACCAACCATCATATATTAAATGACTAATTTCTAATTTAATAAACATTCTGGAAACCAGTAGACCAAATGGTCATCTAAATTCAGGATCTTACAATGTTATAGAGAAAAACAAATTATTAAAAATACAATGCATCAAGAAAAAAAACATCCAATTATACTTTTAATGTGCGAAATTACATAACATTTATACAACATATAACTTTACTATCGGCCGTTTTGACATCTTATTACGTCCTCGTAATATAATTATAATTTTTATCATAAATACTCGTTCATATATTAATAATAATTAATAATAATATATAATAATAATCGTTTTTATCATAAATACTTGTTCTCTTTGCACCGGACAAACCAGGCTGCTTACAAAAAGCCAGATCAACGGACATGCCGTTATGATCTGGTGCCCATGGACACACATCATCAACATGGGATATATCTCAATTTTACTATTACCACCGGAACACACACAGATGGTATTTCTTATACTTTTACTACTACCAACGGAACACACACAGATGGTATTTCTTATACTTTTACTACTACCAACGGAACACACACAGATGGTAGTTTATTCTTATTATTATTTTTTTTTATATACCAACGGAACACACACAGATGGTATTTCTTCTACTTTTACTACTACCAACGGATCACACACAGATGGTAGTTTATTCTTATTTTTTTTTTTTTATATACCAACGGAACACACAAACATGTTATTATGTTATCATTTTTACACCAACATGGTACTTTACATTTATTTTTACTACGTAACACACCAGCTTGGTACACAACACATTCAATAATTTACTTATTAATATCATTGTTATGAAAATATATTTAATTTTAACTTTTTTAAAACTTATTCTAAATAAATAAATCTTTAACTAATAAAAACAAACCAAGCTCATTTTGTTAGGCTATATTAATGATCAGACTACAGAGATATATGACTTTGAAATTTATACTATGCATGGGTTTTGTTGGAAATAGCAGGTTGTTTTTACTTTGTATTACGTTTGTATTGTTATATTTGTTTAGTTTCTTTATATTTCTTTAAAGAAAAAAAATAATTTAAAATGATGTGGTAATTTATCGAAACAGTTTTAAATTTTACATCTTAAGAAAATGTTCATTCACCCGAATTTAGAAAATTTTAATACTTTAAAGGTAGTTAATAAAGAAGCTACATTTAGTTATTAACCATAACACGATTCAAAATTCACGACAATTGTAATATTTATATATATTTCTCTATATTAATCTGGAATGACCTACCGTTAGAAATTTAAACTTCTAAATCACTGTCAATTTTCAAAAATCGTTTGAAGCAATATTATTTATGTACGCAATATATATTTTTATCATAAGTATGTATACCATATATTATATAGGTTATCTATTTTATTCCATTTATTTATATATACGGATATATGTATGTATATGTATGTGTGTATGTGTATATTTATATATAATCGTTATTATTTAATTACTTATATAATTAAAAAAAACGATAGTTTTTATTTTTATTGTGTCCCTATGTATAAATTCTTATTCTCGTTGTAGTAAGCTTGCACTATCCTATGACCTTGTAAATATTCATTACTCATCAAGGGTTGTCTGTAAGAGATCGCTTTTAAGCGATAAGACCGCCTTTGCACAAAATTTTCTTACTGTATCAACATCCTTCTACTGTAATTTCTTGTAATAATTGTATGTGCAATAAGTTTTTAAAATAAAATAAAAAAAAATAAATATTTCTTTTTATTTAAGAAATTGTAATATATTGTAAGGGGTCGAAGGTACTTCTAGATAATTAGTAGGCATCAAGTGCTATAGCATTAAGTCCGCCAATTGTATAAATTTCTTTGTATAATAAAGATTTTATAAAGAAATAAAAATAAATATTTTTTTTTACATTTTTACTTTCTTTATTTACTCTGTCCGTATCAATATTGAAAATATTCTTAACTAAAAACATTTTTATAGTCCTCATTTTTATTTTGAAGATGTAACGATACTTTTCATACAATTGGAGAACATTATAAAACCAAGCATATTTCTTTAGAAGTTTACTATATATATTAATATTTCCAATTGTTCTAATTTGCACTAAATCAATAACTAATGATTAACTAATTTATTTATAAAGCATTAAAACGTAAGTCGATTAAATTTTCAATCACTTGTTATAAAAGTGTTATTAATTTTATTCCGAGTTTGAAATCGTAATTTTGTACATTGTATACCTACATCTAGTTTACTATATAATCGAAACAATGAATGATACAATTATTCAAAACGTATTTTATATTTTTGTTTTATTATTATCTACAGTATAAATTATTTAATAGAATTCAACTGCATTAAATTTTACAAACGTTATACTGAAAATAATACGATTCTTGGAAATTTAGGGGGTTGGGGCTTGGGGTTTTATAAGGCCGTGCCATATATAATATTACTTCTTATACCCTAAGGTACGACAATATATATTCCTTGCTAATTTTCCTATGTTTGTCTTGTCTAGAGTTCAAGTTACCAGAGTCTTTAAGTCTAACGTGTTTATGTTTCATATTGCTAATAACAATATTTAGGAGGCATGTTTTATAATAATTCTATTTTTAAGTAATAAACAGTCATAACCTAGAAAATTATATATTTTTTTAAAGTTCATCAATTTGAAATACCTAATTTGAATTGTCTGAACTGTCAATTATGGTATATTGTTTAGGTATGCAATTATTTCTTGTTTAGTAAAACTTTTACTGTGGATTTATATAATTCGTCGATTTGACAGTTCAAAAACGCGTTTAAGATAATTCATCGTAGTTTTTTCTTTTCTTCTTTAACATACTATCGGAAATTAAATAATCGAGTGCTACGCATATCGTTTAAAGTTTTTTTTTTTAATAGGGATTTAGAAGACCTAATTGCTTGCTTTATTTTTTTTACAATTTAATACGAAATGTACGCGTTTATTGGTGTAGTTTAAAATCGATCTAAATGTTAAACCTATATTATCATCATTCTGAAATAATTTATCGATTCTAACGAATTTATTTCGGAATACCTATTGCGTTTTACCTTTTCAATAATCGATTCAAAATTTAAGATCATAAATTCGTACAGATACCTACTACTGAGAACTTAACACTCAGTAAATAATTTGAACGGTCAAATAAAAGATAATAGAAATATGTTTTAGTAATAAATACCAGTATCATTGCTTCATATTCATACGCGTTATTATTGAATTAGTCTGTTTAGTTCGGGATTATATTTAGACAGTACCGGTTCAGATTTTAAACGTTTTTAAACTTTATTTTTACCCACCTAAAAAATGGTTTTTTAAAGCAAATTTGATTTATGAAAGTAATCAATGAAACTTCTCAAAACAGATATTATTGGGTTCCATAAAATTTAATTTCTCCACTTGATATGGCATAACCCTATCCTCGTGGATAACCAAGTATCCAACTTGGTTTTAAAAACGAACGTCTATCGAAACCTGATGCTAAACTTACAAATTCAAAATTAAATATAAATATTTTAAGATCTATGGAGTTTTAGCAAAACAAAATAAAATATAGTTGCAGAAGTAATAAAATAATATCGTGAATTCAAATCTTTACCTATTTAATAAATATAAACATATCTAAATCTACCCCTTATAGCGTCAAAGCATTGGCAAAATATTTCCATACGGTCCTCAAGGCCATTTAGATCTGACCCTACCAAATTTATGGAGTCTAATATTTACCGAGTCATATTTATTTAAGTCTATCTGTAAGATTTTCTAGAATTTTAATTTCTCTGAAAGGAGACAAGTCTACATTTTAATCTTTATAAATTAAAATTATACTTCACCTATTCATATTGTGTAAATATATATCCATATACTATAAGGAACTACTTACTATTTACTATCTTAAACAAAAGGATCATTACGATTTGAAAATAGTTTTATGATGTTAAGTGCTACTTAAAAAAAATATATATATAAATATCTAACGTTATTCCTTTTCTTTTTGTTTAATATTGGGTTTTATATTTTAATCATTTACAACTGAATATACTCTTTTTTTTAAGAAATCGTTCTTTAAATAACCTACATACATTTTGTAAACCGAATATTACCCTTTCATTGAGAGTGTTCACTTCTATGTCATATATAAAGACATTAAAGCCTAAATCGTAATCTAAAATACTAACATTACTTTTATATTGCAAGTCTCAAAGTCTCAACTACCGCGTCAGTTATATCTATACTAATATTAAAAAGAGGAAAGGTTTGTTTATTTTTTTGTATGTTTGAAATGAATAGGCTCCGAAACTACTGGACCGATTTTAATAATTCTTTCACCGTTGGCAAGCTACACTATTCCCGAGTGACATAGGCTATGTTTCATTTTCAAAAAATTAGGGATGATTACTAAAACTTGAATATTCTAACGCAAGGTGTAAAAAAATAAACAAAAAAAACTGCGTGCGCTGCGAAAACGGTGAAAGTTACGCAAAAATGATGTTCTATGAAATTGTTTCTCTTTAAATGTTTTAAAAAGAAGTCCGCGACAAGATATATCTAGCTTTTAAGGTTGACTCACTATAACGTTTTCTATGGTTATGAAATTAGTTCTAAAATAATATACACTTTCGAAGGTGTTTTAATAATTACGATATTATTCCTTATCCAAATAAATTATTTAAATGTCACAGACATTCAATTATGAACAACCTTGCTCTAAACAGCATTTGATTTTCTATATCTATATCTATACTTATATTGTCAAAAACATAATATTTCGAATCCATATGCTTTAATACGTATATCTGAATAATCTCCTGGTCGTGTGTGTGTGATGTAGATGTATGTTATTATTTTCAGTTTGATATCGTAGCAATGTAATGCCTATATAGATAAAATTTCCACTCGAATAGGATACTATAGAATTAACTATAAGTCTATTATAGGTCTGGATAATTGTAGTTTCCACAGATTACGCGAAAAGCGACCTACACGCGGGCGGAGCCGCGGCCTACAGCTAGTAACTTAATAAAAGCAAAGAAAAAAAAAAAAATCGCGTCTCTAACCTACAACTGGGTCTTAAAAGCTTTGAAAGTTGGTATACGTAGTAACAATAATATTATAAATCACATGGTCACTTAATTATGCAAAACTTTACTAGGGCTAGTTTCTTATAATAAAGTTTTATCTGTCACCTTGTCGTTGTATTCAGGTCCATCGTTGTATAGTGCTGCTTGCTTGCACTGCCATCCCGCGATCAGGAAGAAAGTACTTGGTTGACCGCTTCTTCCAGTAGATGTTGGTATGTTGTTGATTTTCATAACATAGCAACGAATTCCCTTCCAGATTAGCAGTCAAGTAGTAGTATAGAGTTTTCCATCTCCGACGTACGTCTTCACCAAAGACTCCAAGCGATGTAAACATGTATGGAGAGATATTGTATTAATAACACTGTAAAGTTTTGGTAAATATTCAGGCTCTTATTGTATTTCGCATATGATTGAACTTTAACAGGATATGGTTAATAGTGAATATGATATATATGATGAATAGAATTTAATAGTAGTGCTATTAACTTCAAGCTACAAAGTTATTAATATTCTATATTGAGCATGCTGCCAAATAACCAGCTAGATAATTAGCCTGCTAAGCAAATTTCAAAACGTGGGTATTAAGAAAAAAAAAAACTTACGTACTTGCAATATCATTTTAAATCTACGACTCCTTGTCGCTTGAGGTTACTACAGCAGCACTCGGAGAAGGCCCAAATACTAACTTTAACGTCGTCTCTTATTTTCGTGGCTTTTCAACGGCAGTGGCAGCACTCCATCTTCATCAGCATTCTTAGACGTAACTTTAACGTCGTCTCTTATTTTCGTGGCTTTTCAACGGCAGTGGCAGCACATCATCTTCATCAGCATTCTTGGACAGGATATCTTGCGAACGGTGTATATCGACACGTGGCGCGTAATACTACAGCGGTCGAACACTTCTGACTTGTTAAGACTTGTTTTAGTAATACACAGTACTTGCACTTCAATGTTTAATATCCAACCATTTGTAATAGAATGGGCGAGAGCAGCCCTTACAACTCGTTTTATAATATTTTAACACTATAATATTTAGGCGAGGGTAATTTACAATTTCATAACCAACTTACAGATGATATTATTTATACCTTATAATAAGTTCTAATAATTAATAAAAGATTAAACATTATGTTAAAATATTCTATGCTTCTAATTCTTAAAACATTTAACAGTAAATATTAAATAATATTCCATAATTAATTATGTAGGTGGCGCTACTGTTGAAACTTATGAACTAAAACATGTAAATTCCAATGTATTTACCATTTAAATTATTATAAATAAATATGACTAACAGTAATTATATTTGAAATTTAGACTAAATTAATAAATCCTTAAAGATTCGTATCTCAAAGGATTTAATGATTTCGACTCCTTAATTCAGAATCATTAAATCATTATGCTTGTGCAACTCATTAACCTTTACACTAAATTGAGTTCATATTGCAGTTTGTATATAAGTTGTATGTATGTAGTGATAACTGCAACTATACGTTTGTTGGTGCTAGTAATTGGTCCTCAACAATTTGCGGTCATTGAACTATATATTCCACATAACACATAACTTCAATACAGCAAATTACCGAATTTTGCTAATTTATATTTTTAAAGTGAATCTGTAATTAAAGGTAACGTTTTTTTTTAACGACTACTTTTAACGGATTATTTATCTTTTACATATTTTCCGCTAATTGAGTGTCAGTTACAACTTTTTAAATAAATTCAGGCGATCTTAAGAACAAGCATGCACAGTTAATTGTTTTAGTTTATATACTCGTATATCATACATTTGATGTTATTGGAAACGTTTGGAAATCTGATGATCAAAACTCTTTTAAGAATAATTTACGTGCTGTTGTAAATCATTTTAGAAGGTATTGTTTCAGGTATTTTGTCAATATTTGGAATTGTCCTGAAACATCAAAAGTTTTTGAAAGTTTAATAATATGAAATATCTCAAACCAAAAATCGACACACTTGTAAGGAAAAAAATTATTGCACGATCAATAAATTTAAAGAATGTTTTTCCACAAACAAAAATGAGCATCTGGAGTAGATATAACTCATAATCAAATAAATAGATAACGAGTGCAGTCGAAACCGCAAATGCAACAGCTACGACTTTTTGCAGTCTTCCGATTTTAAGATTAGTGAGAGCAAAAAAAAAATTACAATTATTTATATGAGAACTTTTACAACTACCCTGCTCCTCCTCTCATCTGCTTTTTAAACAGTATTACATACATCACTATAGTATAGGTGTTTTAAATAAATAATCCTACTACACACTCCCTGATCTTTGTACCGACTTATCTTTATAAATAGACATTGAGATTCTAACTTTTCACTTTCTTTGTAATACTATTGTATTCCAGAGTATTTTAACTCTTAACATATTTTAGACACAATATTTTGAGATCATACACAAAATGTATAGCTTCGAAATAAGTAAACACTATGTAAATACCTAATTTTTATACAATCTCAAGGGGATAAAAAACATTTAATATAAAAATCTTAACATCAAGTTACAAAAAAAAACAATGAATAAAAATAAATAAATAATTACGAAAGGTGAGTAAGTAGAAGTTGCAATCCGTGTTGACAGAATGATGCAATTTTGTACGTATTCAGTTTAGTGACCCCCGAGGACTACATATTATGTCGTGTATCGTATATAGGTCACTCTTAGAGATGAGCTTAGGGAAAAATCTCGTATATGAAGTGTATGTATAAGATTCGACATTATTAATGAAAGGTAAAAAGGACAAAATAAAATAAGAAATATCACATGTTGTAGGATTTCTAACCACACTGCATATATGCCATAAAAAAATTGTCGGAGCAACTTTTATTAAAACTTGTTAAAACTTGCTTCTTAAGTAATATTAAAATTATATTAATCTTTATTAGATAACACAAATCTAATTCAAATATGGGGAGGATATAACTGTCAATGTAAAGGACAGATATCTAGGCGCTGCTTAGATTATGGAGATTGCTATATATAGTATAAGTAACCACTTACTATAAAGTATTAAGTATATTCTGATAAAAAATGTATCAATTTGCTTATATATTTTATTATTTTTAAGTTCATGTACTTTTAATAAAGATAACATCCGTTTTGGTAAACATATTCTTGATATAAAATATGTCCATCAATCATAGAGAAGATTATTAAAATTATAAACATTCATTTACTTACTTAAGGGAAAGTCCAGAAAAACGGTAAATTGTAAAACTTAATCTAAACACAGCCATTACTAAAAAACCCTATAAATATATAAGTATGATTTATTCTGTGACCTGAAAGACACACTTCAGTGCCTGCTACAAGTATCAGCCACTGAAGTGTATATTTTCAGAAATCGAGATCCCTAAATGAAAAAAGCGATATCATCCGTGCTTAATATTATTAATATTTTTATATATTAACATACATTTTTTTTAAAACACATGTACCTATGTAACATTTAAGTTGACGGTTTTAAATACTGAATCATAACATTACAAAAGTTAACACATCTCTTTCTTTTTAAAAAGTTACTACTGCTATTATTTATATCTACCACTGAAGAAACCCATTAATATTGAATTCCAGAAAGCGTTCCGATCGATATACATACGAGTAAGTGTAAGCGACGCGTGATCGACACAGATGTACTTCACTCGTTTAATACCCTAGACGTCTCTGCGAGTATAAGTCCCTCTCGAGACTACTCGCCCAGCCTTGACAGTAGTTATAAATATTCAAAGTTAGTAACTATAATAAAAGTTTAATATATTTGCATTAAAAATACAGGTATAAATCCTTAACATCCCTAAAGTTAACCTCAATGCTTACTTTTATTAAACTATTATCTTTTATACAATATTTTAAGTTTGAGACGTATTACGGCTTGATCTATGGAGTTTATTTCTTCAAACATTGGCATATATGTAAGAAAATAGTTGTACTAACCACACTATTTAAAATGTTTGAAAATATCTGTAATCAATGTTTCTAACTTGCAGTATATTACAAATAAACTTGCGACCTCTGGGACCTCTAGTAGATGCAGATACTACAAAGTTAGAATCATTTCTTAGGATTATCGAAAGAAACCTAATAAATGTTACCACCATCCCAATAAAGATAATCAGATTCACCGACACGGGTAGCGATACCGTAGTGCGGTCAATTGGTAGTTCGACGGGACGGTTTCCTAAAGGTCACGGGTTCGAATTCCTGCCTGTGTCGGTTTATTTTTCATTAAGTATTTATTAAAAAAAAATAAACAAACCATTTTAGGATTATATGCTTCATTTTACTAAAGAATATTTAATGTAATGAATATTATTGTTATAATAACCATCACCATTTTGTTACCAAATATTATTCATACTATTTAAATTTGAATATTAATATTCATTACGCTATATATTAACAATTGTATATTAATACATATATACTATCTTATTTCATCAGCAAAATTATACGTTAAATATAAAGGAACATTAAACAAAACATAAAGTAGATCTACCTTAAAGAACCAATCGAAGTGTGTAACCAATCATATCATAAAATCATATTAAAATAATTATAAGAAAAAAAATCAGGATTTCGTAAATTTAAGATCTAGAAATATATTCAAGAAAGTTGTATTTAAGACTTACCCTTTATTTAAGTTTTTTCTAATTGTCGTCATAACTGGGATAACGTTAACCGTTATTAAATTTTTATACCCAGAGCTTTAGCTCAACCAAAAATGCATTCCGACGTAAGGCTATTCTCTATAAATTGCATAACACAATTCTCTTGTGAAATATTGTACATTGTTCAGTTTTGTATTTTTTCCAAATAAGAGGAGATATGGGAAGAGTAAAAAACAAAAAAAAAAATTTTTTTCTTTCAAAAAATACTTTTAAATTTCGAACCAGTTTTTTGTTACGGTTAAATTTGTTTTGGAGACTTTTTTATATCCGATTAATTTGAAATATAAGGGATGAAAATAATGATAATATCTTGACACATGTAATCGAGATCTAGAATTAAATAAAACTACTAGTATAATGACAAAAATAATTAACTTTGAACCAAAAGATAACTTTCAACATAGATTATAAAATAAATTATTACTCGACTTTACTTCAGTCCAGCGCACCGATGGAAAACTTTGACCATGCCGAAAAGAAGTAACAAAGAAAAAATATCATAATTTCAGTTTAAAAAAAAAAAGTATTATGTATACTTTTCGTCAGATCATGTCATCAACCGACGAAAAAGTTTATTTTTTTTAAGTTGAACTTATTTTAAATGTATTATAGTTATCTTTAGTCTATAGTCACAATTAGTTTAAGTTAAGGGATGACCCACGAGTCACTTCGACATATTAAAAAAATAAACAAACTAATTTTATTTGCATCGGGATTGACCGTGACTTTAAGTCGACGACGAGTTATCAAAGAGTAGCTTTTCTCTGTTAATATCAAAAAGGTATTGTTTCTAGCATTTTATTGTTGTTGTAATTGTTGTAAGTTGTAATTGTTTCTAATTGTTGTAAGTTATTTTTGTATTGTATTAAGCAAACAATCAAATACAATACAATTTTGTATTTTTTTAAATGTACCACACCAAAATATAATAAACAGTTTTATTGTGAAGCTGTTAATTTTTTGGTTGTTAGTTAGTTATGTTGTGCTAATGGTACAGTAACTGAAACACTGATAACAACGTATCAGTAAAGCTATTTTTTCTAACAAAATTAAATTAAATACATCAAAAATGCATTCTATTTTAATGTGATTGATAAATTACATTGAATGTAAAGTTGGGAGAGTAAAGTCATAACAAACTTTTATCACGTTTGTTGTGATTCAAATTTAAGTGCTAAATTTACTCCTACAGAATGTGTATATATGCGTTGAATTATCGCAATATCTATAATTGCTACAGACAAACAAAGTTGCTTTATTACTTTGGAGATCTAACTAATTTATACATATAATCATATTACACTTTTGAGTGTATTTGTTCGCTTTATCTATATTAATTTATTTGATGTATGTAGGCATCTATGTATGTATGAATGTATGTATGAATGTATTGTACTTATTATTATATATACAAAACAATACCCATCATTAAGCTAAATGTTATATTGTTTGAATATATCACCTTATTAAAATAATTACTACAAAATTCTGTGTTTTATTTTTTAATAACAATGTTTGAGATTAGCACTCTTTAGACAATATTAAAATAGAAGTTAGGTGATAATACAATTTTTCATACTTACATTTAATTATTCAGAATTTACTTTTTACTTTAATAAAAATACTTTTTAATTTGTTTTGTTGATTTAATTATGATTTATCATGAAATATACCTTTTAGAATATCGACTGGAAAAAATCCTATTTCCAAATTTTAACCTATCAACAATGCTCCTTCGGTTACTATTTCATTATTTCTATACACATCAAAGCCAGAGTGAAGGTGGTTGAGAAAGTGACAGTCATTTAAAAATAGTAGAAAAAATATCCTACTACTTATATTAATTTTTAATATGGACACTGTAAAAATATGCCCCTATATTTTAAGTTTTATACAATTTTAAGTATTAAATTATTTTATTATTATGTAATGTAATCTACACGTTGAAAGTGACATTGACAATTTACTTACCTAATAAAGTAAGTAAGACATGTGGTTGGCAAAGCACTCCCTGCATTTGAAAAAATACAGTTTTAAATTTAAAACATTAATCTGTGTCGTAAACGATCTTATAATATTTTATGACAAATAAGATGAATTACAAACAATTCAGATCAGCCTAGTTATGTACTCACGCCATGCAAACTCCTAAATCTAAGATTCTTACACTAAATATATTATTGTCTATATAGTTGACGTATTATGTATTTTTTATATTATAAATATTTAAGTATTTCAACAATCGATGTCAACAATAACATTAGAAGAACATTTAAGTTTTTGTAGCACGTTTGTTCTCAAGCTGTAAAATTTATTACGGTCTAAAAGAACGAACTTTCTCGACCGTGTGAATAGGAATGATTTTACATTTAATTACTACCAGTGATTTAGGGCCTTCTTGGCATATTTATGTACATATAATAAATAAAATTAAACATATAATGCTTTATTTATGACTACGACGATATACGAGTATACATTTATAGTTAAACTAATTATAACTTTAAAAAGGTGTCACGATCGAAATGAATGCAAATTAAATAAATTATAATAACACTTGTAGTATGATATACATTATGTACTATAATGTTGATCTTAACACAATCCTTCTAACAAACTAGGCTGATAACAATGTTCTGAAACTTCGTGCTGTATGTTAATATAAATCTATTAAAAGTTAATATGAAACGGTTTTGATAATCTATTTTACCTAAAACAAATAGTCTTTTGTGTGTCAGTATAACAAGTATGTATAAAGTAAAATAGAAGTCTTCACGCTACACTGGACGAGAAGCGCATTTGGGACTTCCTGTAAAGTCTGTTCCAGCGTGCAAATTGCACCGCAGACAGCGTGCGTGCTTTGAAAAATGATGCTTAGTAAATCACAATGACAGTCAATGTATATATAGTACATTGTCCTTTAGTAGAATATAAAATATATTTTTATAAGGAACCTAAAATGTATAAGTGAAGCAATCATATAATGTGTATTTTCTACGAAATTGTTTATTTGTAGTATTATATGGTAAATTATTTCTTAATATATTTTTGGTGTTTCTAAAGTTATTATTAAGTTTTTTATGGTATTTTTAAGTTTTTCAATAAATGGCTTGTTCTGCAACTTTTTGATTTTAAATAATATCTATGTAAAAGTTAAAGACAAATACGCGTCCAATAAAAAATATATATTTAGTGGCTTCCTGTTGCGAAAAATGACTGAGTGTGTATTGTAATGTAATTTGAAGTACAATCTAAGCGTTTACAGAGTATAATAAATAAATGACCATTTATACTATTTACCTTAAAATGTTACAAAATTAAAATATATTACATTAATAATATCTATTTATTTTTTTGGAGCTTTGGATATGGGAAAAACACCAAAACTAATTTTAACTAAAATTATAAACTAACGAAGCTACATTTAATGCTGGAAGCACACGACTAAAATCAAGAAGAAAATCACTACATGTCAAAGGGGTCTAGAAAGAAGCATGCTAAACATAAAGAAACACCAGAAAATACGACATACTAAAATAAGGGGCATAACTAAAGCAACAGATGCGCTCAACTATACATTAAAACTGAAATGGAAGTGGGCGGGTCATATAGCGAGATTAACAGATGACAGATGGACCAAAAGTGTAACACTATGGAAAGGACCATGGGGCAAACGTCAAAGAGGACGACCGCTTACAAGATGGGCAGATGACATAAGAAAAACAACAGGTTCGAGCTGGATACAGACAGCACAAGACAGAGAAATCTGGGCTTCTTTGGAGGAGGCCTATACCCGCGGAGGGGTTCTTCTAGATAAGAAAGACAGTTAATAAAACCGTAAACTAATATAAAATAAGTAATAAAATTAGTAAGTTAAGTAAATTAAGTAAATTCAAAACTGTAAACTTCTTCCTATTAGAAATTAAAGTCTTTTTTAGTTATTTTTATTTATAGTAAAAAATACAGTCGATTATTTCATGGTCTAAGTTATATGTAGTGATTATAAGTTAATTACGATAAGCAAACTATTAGCGTCGAGTTTTAGGAAAATATATTTTACAGTGCAAAATGAAGTTTGAGTGTCCAATACGTAAACTGACCTTGGCTAAATACAAAGATGGGCTAGTTTCATTTATGTTAGACGATGCTTCTAAGCATTCCGTGGATCCACCGTGCGGGTCGGGTCCCCGGCCTATCGCGTTTTAAGGAGAGAAGTGCAAACAATGCCTGGGACTTGCGACCTAGGGGTAGGTTTAAGGGGCCGCTTTATTATGCGCAAAAACGCCCGCCTTCAGTGTCTACACTCCTCTCCCTACCTAAAACCAAATTTGGAAAGAACCTATTAATGCCGCCTTTGAAATACGTTCTAGAAATGAGCCGATGATAGTTCTAGAAAGGCCAAGGTTTATAAATTTAGAAAACGGAACATAAGTAAGGTGCATACTTAGTGGGGTTTTGGGAACCTCCCCTCGTGTGCCTGTTAGCTACCCTTGACATTCGAATTCATTCGATAGCATGGGAAGCGCTACGGGCGGGTGCTCCCTTAAAAGATTAGTTAATGACTTCTTTTGGGTTCTCGTTAAACGTTGACTAATACCAGCATAACAAAGGTCGCCCATGAGAGTTCGTGCCCGGTCCGTGGCTGACAGGAGGTGAAAAACGGGTCACCTTGCATTGTTAAGGGTTGAAGGTATTTCTAAGCAATTGATGGGCATCTATTGCTATAATTTAGTAAACGAGTTTCAAGTTTATGAATTATTGTGTCATATTCATTCGAGAGCGGAAGCTTTATGAGTGTGAATACTTGATAACTGTGTTAGATTTGTCTTCGTTATTAAATTATGTGCTATTATAAAAAGTCGCAATTGATTTGAATGCTTATTTTTTTATTAAGTAAATTTCTACATGACTCCTAAAAATATTATAATTTACTACCGCTTTAGGTACCGTATCGGTTATTTAATTTTTTTTTGTTAGTGTAGTTATTATATCTGAAATATCTTAAGTTAGGCCCTTTTAATACATCGTATTGACGTCACGGTGTTGTATTGTAAGGATTTCCTTCTAAGCATTTAAATAAGTGTTTTTTTAATACCTTCCAAAAAAAGTAACCAAAAAAAGTACCTTTAAAAAGAGTAAGAAACAGGAACGACCGAAAGAATTGTAAAATTATGAACAAATGAACCTAACAAAATTTTATTATAAAAAAAACTATTATTGATACTATTTGAAGAACCACCTTTAAAAAATATATATACTTTTTGATATTGTAAATATCATTTTTTAGAAACCAAAAAAAATATCTCAATTTTTATAAAAAAAAATATTATTTAATGTTAAAAGGCAGTTTTCTATCACCTTTATGTATAAATCAATAAGGGCCATTAAATTAACTATATTATAAAGTAGACTAAACTCAAACAAGACAAGAGAAAATCAAGATATTTAAACGTCTACGGCCTAAAAAAAACAGATATACTAATATCTGTTTTTTACCTAAAAATACTTAATGAAAATAAGTTTGTATTATCTAATTTAAAAAATCTAAGTAAGAAAAAAAAATGTTTAAAACTTTTACAGTTTATAAATTTATCGGGAGTTGAAACAATTTAATTGTTACCACTAAGTATATGAGGCAATTGAATTTACTAATTTAATTATATTGTTTCGCACTAGCACGTAAATAAACCAAATTTGTTTAAATGCTTGTTGTATTAATATAATAAAGTTCATTTAATGAATCACTTAACAATATTTTATAATACATACAATATTTTTAAAGATATTTCCTTTTTAAAAATTTAAATTAATTTCCGAAAAACTTTTATGATATAATAATTCTGACGTAAATTCAAGTCAATTTAATTTCAATTTAATTAGTGGTACATATAAATATAACAGGGTGTTGTGCTTCTCTGGATCCTGTTTTATCGGAGAGACTACTTTTTCTCATTCAAAACAACGACAGATAATAAAAAAAATGGTACAAAATGTTTACAGCTCTGTTATTTCATTTAAACTTGACTTACCTATTTATTTTACTACGACTATGTAAAATGTAGACTCCGAATAATAAAGATGATAACTAAACTTGTATTGACAAAACAATTCATATAATATTATTTAAAACTTTAAAAATTAAGAATAATGAAAACATCTACAGTAATTGTTTTTGCATCAATGAGCTCACTTTTGAATACTAATACGGAAGTAATAATATGTAATGTGTTACGTTAATTTTTCAATATGTAATATTTCAACATTTATATTTTAATAAATACCGTGGTAATACAAATATTTTTATATTTTTGATAAATATTACTTCAGATAAATAGATTAAATTAAATTAATTAACATATAGCAAAAATGGTCCCGTAGAAAAATACAATATACACGCACTAATAACTAATTATTATACTCAAACAACCCTTTATAAACTAGTATAATATATACCACAGAAATCGCTATTGTAGATAATAAATAAATTGTAATTGTTAATTAATCAATCTATTCATTTAAACTAGAGCAATGCAGTCACAAGACACTAGTCATTATAAATTGTCGCCTTCGTGTCTGCGGCGCCCGGCGCGGCGTCGGAAGAACCTTGTGATGCTTTTAGTTATTTATTTGTAAGTCGCTTCAATGTTTTTCGGAATAGTTACTAACTTTATCTATTAACACTTCAAATTAATGTAGCATTTTTAGGTTTGTACATAATAATTAACTATAACGTGTTTTAAATAAGATTGAAGGCTATTATGTTTTTCGATAATTAATTTCACTTTAAGCTAATAATTTTCATTCACCTATCTTTTAATTTTTTTTACGAGATTTTTTTTTTAGAGATTTTTTTTTTTCAAATTTATTTTATATCATATATAAATATAATCTACGAGGTAGTTAAAAATAGTATTCATCGGTTTCAAATGCCGAGAATTGAATAAAAATTATAATATGTATAAACATTAAAGGTAATAAGATAAAAATTAAAGGTAATTAAAATATATTTTTAAAAGATATTTGCGAAAAAAATAAATACAAGAAACAATAAAATGTTTACAATATAACATAACTACCAATGCGTACGAAACCTATTATATTTAGTGTTTATATTGCTAGCAATGCGAATTACTCTATAATAATAATATAATAGAGTTGGATAAAAGCAGTTTTATTTATTTAAATTTTACAAGTTTAATCCAAGTGTTAAACAATTTCTTGAAAGTAAATATTAATAAAACTTCCGCATACTTGCCGTTAGCTACGGCAATTAATTTCGAAATTTATTCTTTGTTCGAAATTAACTTGCTAAATGATGGTTTTTCAGCAGTATTCATGAAAGAACGGTACAAATAAATATAAGTAACCTCATTAACAAAGATATTCTTATATATGTGTGCGTTTTTATTTGGTTTTATATCCGCTTTGATCACGAGTACCTCTTTTCTTTTTTTTTTTTAACGTCAGGAATCCTTATGGATACAAACCTCAATCCAGAGGATGATGGAGGTGGTTATGTGAGACTCCTACTCACTAAACCTGACGGTTGCCGCCGCCGTCATAATGGGACACCATGGGATCGCTTTCGCACTCACCGCGATGCCCCGACGTGATCCACGGAGAGGGCACCCCGCCACGAGAATCACCCATCCCTTTTTCGCAGGCTTGATAGATTGTGGAGGGATCCTCTTCCCTTCGCCCAAGCCTGCTGCCTCTGAAGGGGGCCGAGACCCCCTTCTAGCTGGACTCAGTCTCAGAATCGAACCGGTTGGACAGACCGACTCGAACATTGACCGTGTCCAGCTCCGCCGCCGGTTATCTCCCCGAGAGGAGACCATCGATCAGACCCCCTGGAAGAGCACATTCCCATAAGACCCAGTGATGCGCAGACAGCCTCACTGCAACACACTGGAATCGAACATAAGTCCGCACACGTAGTGGGCCCAACGTCGAACCCGACAGGCCTTTACCGCCGGCCAAGGTGATCAGCCGAGACCAGCAAGAAAAAGGCATGAGTCGGGAACCCACCACACCCAGACTAACCATCACCAAGCGCAACCGTGGCGTCGCACTCGGCAACGATCAATCCAGGCAACGTCTCAGACCGTCTCCCCACCAAGCACCCTCTCTAAAGTGCTTGGTGGAAAGAGGTCCAAACCCTAACCGCCCTCAGCAAGAAAGGGACCGCTGAGGACCCTCCCCAAACCCTAACCGCCGCAAACAGCCTCTCCCTCAGCAAGAAAGGGACCGCCGAGGACCCTCCCCAAACAGTCACGGAACCACTCCACGGAGCGATTCCGCAGCCGACTCCGGCAAAGAGGGCCTGCGCCCTCCCACCCTCGACGACCAGGCCAACTTTCCAACGCGATCAAACATTGGAAAGAGGCCCGACCCTCCCCCCCCCCGCAGGCAGGCCACCCCGAAAGGTTACCTGCCCTGGCCAGCCATGGACCGGGCACAAACCCCCATGACCGACCTCCACCGCGCCGGGTATTAGCCAACGGGAGAACCCGAAGTTTCTCAGTAACCGTTGTTGCCCAGAAAGCACCACGAGGAGGTTCCGGACGTTCGCCCCCCTTGATTACGAGTACCTATATCATAGAACTATCTGCAACAAAAGATAAATTAAACTAAGTCAAGTTTATGACATTAACCTTACTGTTTTATGACATAGATTTTGTTCGCTGTTACACATCACTCAAATTCACTTCGTTTGTTGTCAGTGTAATTAGGTAATAATAAAATTACTAATAGTATTAAATTATATATGACGGTGAGGGTGGCATGGCTTCTCTTTCACGTCCGTCATATTGGGCATCAGACATTATACGATCTTTGAAATAAAACTCGTTGCTTGTTTAAAACACTGTTCTTTACTTATACACTGATTTTGAAAATAAAATAACAAAGGATGAACTTAATACAAAAGGATTACAATTAAATAATGGAATGCAGTGAGGTTAGTTGTGTTGCAATCCACGAATTGTTCCAGAATGATCATTATGTCCTTTGACGTTTGACATCTGACACGTTGACGAATGTCAATGTTATCCCTCAAAACATCGCATCACAACTAAACACACTCAAGCAATAATTAAATCGAATTAACAATGTTTACACCAATTGCTTGACATCCCATTATCTACACCTTCAGATAGGCACTCTGCGACACGGCCATTCTGACATCTCACACGTCCTCGTGTGACAGGTATGCCCAGTAATCATGGTATCAGAATTCAAGTAAGGAAATCACATTAGTTAAGTTAAAATAATAAAGTTCTAATACCCTAGACTCTATCGCTCTAACGTCTTCACAACTACATCACTTAATCAGTGCATTACCATTTAACCAGTAGTAACATTACTCAATATCAGTAACCAGTAGGTACTCTGCCACTATGCTTAACCAGCATAGCAAAACCGTAAGACTTAACCAGTCCTACAAAGATCAATAAGGCTTAACCAGCGATATTGAAAACTCCATCGCTTAACCAGCGACAAAACACCATCGCTTAACCAGCGACAAAACACCATCGCTTAACCAGCGACAAGTAACATACAAACAAGCGTCTTAACCAGCCTTAAAGTATAGCGAAAGAGCGACAAGTCTGAGCAAAATACTATTCTTGTGAACCAACGACTTCATCTGTGTACTCTACATCAATATCAAAATCTTTAGGAAAGTTAGCTTCCGGCATTTTTCTCAATCGGTCGTGAGCATATTTATACTGGCGGTTACATGTTATCGATTTTAAATTGTACCTGTCACCGTCTAAAACCTCAATGACCTTAAATGGCTCTTTATATTTTGGATCAAGTTTCGTCTGATTCCTCTCTTCGTTTTTGAGCAATACAAAATCGCCTACATTGAATCGGTCAAATTTGGACTTACTAGAATCAAATCGAGTCTTTTCATATTGTGCACTCTTATCCATGTTAACGATCGCTTCAGATCTCGCATCCTCAATGTTAATTTCGGGCTCGTCAGAAAACATTAAGTCAAGGGGACGTACTACTCTACCCATAAGGAGTTCTAAAGGGCTGTGTTTCGTTACCCTATTCACAGTATTAAGGGCTAACTGAACATCTGGGAGTGAGTCTTGCCATATACGATCTTTACTAGTCTCCACACATGTGAGCATATTCTTTAGAGTGCTCATAACTCTCTCTACCTGACCATTTGCACTTTTGTATTGCAATTTTGGGGATAGGGTGCAACTCAGCAGAGATTTTCCTTGAATGAGATTTAGACATTTTGCAAGTAGCACAACTTTCGAACAAATTTTGACATATTTTCAAACCAGTAGAGATTATACATTTTCTCGAGCGTTTTTTCCCATCCGAGATGCATAAGAGACTCATGTGTGATATTAACGACTGACCTTCTTAACGCTCTAGGTACTATGGGAAGACATCGAGACCTATGATTGCGTAGTATTTTGCGGTGTAAGACGCCCGATCTTATCTCATACGTTTGTGAAATATCGCTGTCAATATCTCCATCTTTTAGTTGACTCATGAGCTCTGAAATCTCTAAGTCCCTTTGCTGTTCGGCTAATAACCAGTTGGCGGATAAGTTGGTAATATTGACATGCTTCTGCTCTACTCTGGTGGTACTAACCTTTTCAGGTATGGGATTGCGGGAGAGAAAGTCAGCGTGTTGCATCCGCTTTCCATCAACATGGATAATGTTGAAGTCAAACGACTGCAAAAACGCCCACCACCTATGCACCCTAGGTGTAAGGTCCAACTTCTTACGGGTGGACTCTAGAGCGCGACAGTCTGTCAGAACGGTGAATTTCTGTCCGTATAAATAATGCCTGAAATGTCTTATTGCATTCACGACTGCGAGGGTTTCCAGCTCATAGGAGTGATATTTAGCCTCCGCAGCCGTGGTGCGTTTACTAAAATAGGCTACTACAATAGGACAATTTGGGTCAAATATTCTCAGAACAGGGTCACTAGTTAACGTCGAAATAATAAATTGTCTAATGGTCTCATGAGAAGGTTCCCACTTAATGTTCGCCCTTGAATTGCTTGTCAAGGCAAAAAGGGGTGCCATAATTTGCGAGAAATTATGAACAAATTGGCGAAAATACGACGCTAGCCCAATGAATTGTCGTAGCTGTGTTACGGTATTTGGAGGATTAAGGGCTACAAGAGCCTCTACCTTTTTAGGATTAGGCCTTATTTCCCCACAACTAACCTCAAACCCTAAATATTCCACTCTCTGTTTCAGGAAAGCACACTTTTTCAGATTAAAAGAAAACCCAATCTTCGTTAATACGCACAATACAGTTTGTAGTCTTTGTAAGGCTTGGTCGGCACTAGAAGCTACGACTAGGATGTCATCCATGTAAACTATGACAAATGAATTAGCAAGTTCTCCCAATGCCTTTGTTACTGCTCGCTGGAATACCGAGGGCGCATTACGTAATCCAAAGGGCATTGTCAAATACTCGTACTGCCCATCAGGCGTCACAAATGCGGTGCGTTTTAAAGACTCTGGATGGACTGGTATTTGGTGAAAACCGCTTGCCATGTCTAAAGTTGTGAAGTAAAGAGCTCCGTGGAGTCTATTAATTTGATCAGAAATGACTGGTAAGGGGAATCTATCAGGTACAGTGTTATCGTTCAGTTCCCGATAATCCACACACATTCGGTCAGAACCATCCTTCTTTTTTACAAGGAGGATAGGGCTGGAAAATGGGGAGGAACTTGGACGGATCACGTTAAATGTCAGTAACTCTGTAACTTTATCTCGAACTACCTGTCTCTCCTGGGGACTCAACCGGTATGGGCAACGACAAACAGTTTTGTTGGAATCTTTAAGTTTTATTTGCATGGGTTCAGTATTGGCGTGAGATCTAGGCGTTCCAATAATAAAACTAGAGGAAAAATTACTTAAAACTGAAAGAAGTTTCGATTTTAAATCAGCAGCAATATCAGTATCAATATCGTTAAATTTTATTGTATCAGACTCTACATGTAAAATTTTGGGGGTGCCTCCACTAGCTCTAAATTTGACTCTACATTTGACTCTCCATTTGACTCTACATTTGACTCTACATTTGAATCTACATTCGACTCTACATTCGACTCTACATTTGACTCTACATTCGACTCTACACTCGACTCTACACTCGACTCTACATTCGTAAGTGGCGGTTGTAATGTTTTAAAGATTAGACTGTCAGACGTCATGTTAACAACTATGCCATGACTCAAAATTTCTCGTCCTATCACTATGTCGTGCTGGAAGTACTCATCAGGTAATACATGAAAAAGTATGTCCAAAGTGACGTCATCAATATCCACATGAGTTAAGATTTTCATGTTACTGTTCACAGAAGCTTGACTTATACCAGTCATAGTAACCACAGCATGAATACGCTCACCCTTAAACTTAATGGACACAGAATTTCTAACCAATGAACACTCTGCTCCAGAGTCGTAACTAAAAACAAACGACTCACCAGAATGACGCAATATCCCAGTGGGTGCGTTAACCACACACATGTCCACGCGGCGATGCTCAGGAAATGGTCCGGCCCCGCCGCCGCTAGAATGGCCAATGCCACTGCTACCAGGTCCTTCTTTGCTTCCTGCAGCCGTGCATCGGTTTGCGTAGTGGCCCTGACCCTTGCACTTGAAGCAAGTGACAGAGCTGACATCCCTGGTCTTCACTGCAGGAACACCCCTCGAAGACTTGTCACCACTCATCAACGGATCCTTTCTGCTTTGACATGTGATTGCCTTATGGCCTGTCTTGCCACAACGGTAACACTCGAGAGTAGCAAGGGTTGGAGTCGGCTTAAACCGTTTGGTATCAGAATCATGGAATCCTTGGATGTTTGGCTGCTTCCGCTTCAAGAATGATATCGCAAGAAGCTCCTTTTGTAATTTGCTTCTAGTGTTAATGTCTGTCGTGAACGCCAGTCGTTGGATACGCTGGTCCATGGGTGACATATGAGCTAAGACGGTAGATATTGCAATTTGTTCCACTGTGAGATTTTTCCAGCATGCCGTCAGCGAGGTAAGCAGACGTGCAGAATATGCCGCGAGAGACTCTCCTTCATAGGGGGTACTACTACTAAGATTTATGAGAGTAGCAGCCGGCGTTTCAGGGCAATCATATCGAGCACTGAAAATTTCTTTAAATTCGCCCCACGTCATGCCAGGGTACGATATCTGCGATAGCCACGACGACGCTTGTCCTTTTAATGCCCTGCTCAACGTTATCATAAGCGGCGCACCCTGAAGTTCACAATCGGACATGCACATATCGGCGGTAGTTACCCAAGCGCGTGCATCAACATTTTGTTTTTCCGGATCGAATCAGGCGATTGCATCGCTTGCAACAATGCAAGAAAGTTTTGATTTTGTTGTTCCAATATCAGGCGCCATTTTTTTTCTCCATCGTCAGGTTTTTGTCGGCAGACACGTGGGCTCGCAGGTGGATATCCCACTTCTGATGACGGTGAGGGTGGCATGGCTTCTCTTTCACGTCCGTCATATTGGGCATCAGACATTATACGATCTTTGAAATAAAACTCGTTGCTTGTTTAAAACACTGTTCTTTACTTATACACTGATTTTGAAAATAAAATAACAAAGGATGAACTTAATACAAAAGGATTACAATTAAATAATGGAATGCAGTGAGGTTAGTTGTGTTGCAATCCACGAATTGTTCCAGAATGATCATTATGTCCTTTGACGTTTGACATCTGACACGTTGACGAATGTCAATGTCATCCCTCAAAACATCGCATCACAACTAAACACACTCAAGCAATAATTAAATCGAATTAACAATGTTTACACAAATTGCTTGACATCCCATTATCTACACCTTCAGATAGGCACTCTGCGACATATATTTGTGCTACAAATTCAAATGCATGCTTGTATGAATGTTACTATCAAAATTAAAGTTCTTTTTTCATTTTACTAGTGTTTATTTCAATTTGTAAAATATCTAATAAATCTTATGTAGGTAGGTACTTAAATATATAATTCTACACGTTAGAATTGTAAATAAGAAAGTTATTTCAAATTGGTAAAATACTTAAGTTTTTTTTTTAGTTGATAAAATTTTAATATATCTTCAAATGTTCAATATGTTTTTGAAACTTAATAATTCTTAGTATTATTAATAAATTAAACTGTCATATATATTTTTAGTATTGTTACATATTTTTGTATGTTAAGTTTATAGACAAAAAAATAACCTATTTACTAATCGATTGAATATGGTTTAGTTCATTGTTATTTTAACAATGATTAGATTTATGTAACAAGAACAACGTAAAAGGTTATTACTATATTGAATTTTATAAGAATAACATCAGTAAATCATCGAATTCCCTGAAATATTAGTATAATAATATTAATGAAATATCATTTTAGGTACCTATAATGGTTTAAAAAAATCAAATATTCATTATAAAACGTAAATATAACTATCCTTTTAGCAAACCACACTGTTCTAGATAAATCATTTAAATAGAAATATTACATTATTATCAACAAACAGCTGTTAATACTGAAGCATAGTAATTAGATATTTATTGAAAATTGTAATGACTTTCATTATTCTGTAACTGATATTTATTTTAAATGACTGGTAAATTTGACGATGTTTTGTTCGTGTCAGTATTCTTATATGGCTATTTGACTAACTCCTACATTCCGCCTAGCTAGACTTTGATTTCTTTTAAGTTCCTTAGTATTGCCTATATTTAAATTATTAAAACAACAATTATAAGAGATCCACGAAATTAAATGAAGCAACTACATTTTCCACTTTAATGAATAGTGTTGTGTAGATAAGTCATATTAGTGTCAAGCTTATGTCAATTTAGTTTCATTCTTAACACAGTAATACTCATTCTAAAAAACAATTATAATTCATTTTCTTATTATATAAAAAGAGGCAAGACCATTAATTTAAAAGGAATTTTATTTTTTAATATATAAAAAAAAAAGTTCTGTACATATAACTAAAGTATTATTAAGTTTAATTTATTATAAAATTTTAAAGACTACAAGAACTTTAATAAAGTTTCAAAATTTTAATGATTTGTTACATTAACAAACTGTCTTACAAGGGTTGGCAATCACTAGAATTCATTTCTAAAATAACTAATAATGTTGGCCTTCTACTAAATAAACTAAAGTAAAATTGAATTTTACTCCTTTTCCTTCAGTCTTATTTAAATAACTTTATAGTTAAATATGTACAATCCTGAAAGTGCTACATTAATTTGAAGTGTTAATTGACAAAGTTGGTAACTCTTCTGTAAAACATTGAAGAAACTTACAAATAATAAACTAAAAGCGTCACAAGGTTCTACCAACGCCGCGTCGGGCGCCGTAGACAAGAAGACGACAATTTGTTATGTCTAGTGTCTAGTGACTGCAGTACTCTAGTTTAAATGAATAGACTGATTAATTAACTGTTACAATCTATCTTTTATCTTCAATAGTGATTACTCTGGTATATATTATATGAGGTTTGTATGTTACACAATCAAACCTCGTATTATTAATAAATTATATTATTAATTAATATACATAATAATTAATTGTTAGTGTTATTTGTCTATTGTTGGTATCTACTATTGACAAATATTGTTTTATGATAGATATAACATCTTTCAATTACGTAGTATAAGAACGTAATTACAATTTTAAAAGATATCTTTTTACATGAAGTAATAGGTATTTATTGGAAGTAATTATAAAAAAATATTCGGCTTTTGAAGTTTTTTTCCAAAATTAATAGTTGAATATTAATATAATGTACCTAATGAAAATTTAACACAACATATTATATCTATACATTTCCGTATTTAATATGTTTTGTTAAATTTTTATTAGTTTCAGTAGTATTTAAATGTGAGATTATGCAAAAGCAATAGTAATAGTAGTATAGGGTTGTACTTTAGAAAAAAATACATTTCTGAATAAAGTTATTTCAATCCTAGATTAGTTTTCTTTGACTTATGGTAATCTGTGACTGTATTTTCTATAGTCTTAATAAAATAAATGTGTATATCTAGTTTAAATAAAAAAAACAGAGTCGTAAAACATATTTTATATCATTAATATTTATGTTCTGAATGTTTGGACTTTGAATGAGAAAAAGTAATCGCTCTGATAATAAAACAGGATTCAGAGAATAACAATACCCTGTTATATTTATGCGTACAGTTAATTAAACTGAAATTAAATTAACTTAAATTAATGTCACAGGATTTTATATCATAAAAGCGTTCTGGAAATATAATTTACTTATAATAAATAGTAAACGGATTTATTATTTTCCGTTAAAAATGTATGTATTATTAAACCTTGTTTATTTAATAATGATAGGCATTTTATTGTATTATTACAAGAAGTGACTAAAAAAAGTTGGTGTACTTACATACTGGTGCGAATTATACAATTAAATTAGTAAAGTCAGTTGTCTCATTCACATAGTGGTTATAATTTAATTGTTTTAAAACCCGATAATTTTAGGAACTCTAGAAGCTTTTTTCCTTTTCTTCTTTATTTGAATGCTTAAATTAGATAATACACACACCTTTCTAATAATGTGTTAAATACTTTAAGATAAAAATAGATGTAGGTATACTAAAATACGTCTTATTATATATAAAAAAAGGTGATTGAAGACGGCTTCTGGTTATCATTCAACATTAGATCATAAGTTTAATTTCTAAATATAATAGTTATTCGGTGTATCTAAGCAGCTACATTAATTAGTTGTTTGATCGCAAGTTAACATGATTTCTTTAGTCATTCGCTAAAGTTAGTCCAAGGGTTTGATACGTACCGCCTCGTTCAACTGCCATTTCCCATCCCTATTCACTTTTATTTATTTTTTATTATGAAAAAGGTAAAAAAAAGAAACAAGTTGACACAGCGGTTGCACTCCTCCTCATACAAAGTGCACCTCACTAATATAAGGGGTTTGCACTCAAATCTTTTAGCTGTCCACCACCACCTGGAGACAGAGCAGCCGCACTTCCTCTTTTTGACGGAGACGCAGATACAATGTCTTTTGAGCGTTACATACTTAGATTATCCCGGTTACTCGTTGGAGCACAACTTTCTCTCACGGGCCGGAGTCAGTATGTACGCGCGGAACGACCTCTGTATTCAGCGTCTCCGTCACCTTGAAGACCCCACTTTTTCTTCCCTATGGGTTTTAGTGGACACAGGAAACGAAAAAATCCTGTATTCCTGTGTCTACCGTTCGCACAGCGGTGACCAGGAGACAACTCGTTTATTTGAGTATCTCAGTGAGGCTGCAGATATGGCTCTGTATCAGTACCCTTCGGCGCAGCTCGTCTTTCTGGGGGACTTTAATGCCTGTCATCAGGACTGGCTGTTCCCGTACCAGAAGACCGACCATGCTGGAAGAGAAGCGCGGAAATTTGCGTTGTCCTTGGACCTCTTTCAGCTGGTGAAGCAAGCGACAAGGGTACCAGATGTGGTAGGCCATACAGCCAATTGCCTGGACCTTCTGCTGACAACTGATCCGGACAGGTATCGTGTAGAAGTCACCTCCCCCTTGGGAACCTCCGATCACTGTCTGGTGAAATCTGTGTTTACATATTCCCCACCAGCTTTCGAACCTCATGGTGTTAGGCGAGTATGGAAATACAAGTCAGCAGATTGGGATGAGATGCGACACTTTTTTGCGTCTTATCCTTGGCGGCAGGTCTACTTCTCTTCTTTGGATCCGTCGAGTTGCGCGGATGCTATAACCGATGTGGTGCGTCAGGCAATGGAGTATTTTATTCCTTTTGCTGAAGTTTCCGTCGGTGGCAAAGCTCGCCCATGGTTTAATGCCGAATGTGGTCATGCTCAAGACCGAAAACATTCGGCATATCTCATTTGGGCTGATGCTCGAACCCGCAAAACTCCGGATGTAAGTTCGAAGAAGAGAGCCTTTAACCAAGCTGCTAAGTCCTACAAAAAGGCATTGCGGAAGGCTCGTCTCGATCGAATCGCTAAGAATGGCGAAAAGCTCTCTGTCAGACCAACTGGCAGTCGAGCTTTCTGGTCTCTTGCGAAAGCGATCGAGTCGAATTTCTGCCAACCCTCACTGCCTGCTCTGCTGAAGCCGGATGGATCCCTGGCCCACACAGCAACAGAGAAAGCGAATGTACTTGCTTCTCTGTTTGCTGATAATTCGCATCTAGACACTGGCAATGGTTCTCCAGCACATCTTCCTCACTGCGGTATTTCGATGCCTGAAATCCGCATCACTAACAAAGAGGTATGGAGAACATTGTGTCGTTTATTCATTATGAATAAAGCCAGTGGTCCTGATGGTATACCAGCTATTCTGCTCAAGACATGCGCAGCTGAGTTGTCTCCTGTACTAACACGTCTGTATCGCCTCTCTTTCATGACTGGAATAGTGCCGAAATCCTGGAAACTTGCTAATGTGCAACCCGTGCCCAAAAAAGGCAGCCGTGCCAACCCTGTCAATTACAGACCGATTTCAATCACCTCCATACTCTGCAAGATTATGGAGCGTGTATTGAACTCGCGCCTACTAGCATACCTAGAAGGTAACGATCTCCTCAGTGACCGACAGTACGGGTTTCGCCGTAATAGGTCTACTGGGGACCTCCTAGTGTATGCTACTCACATTTTAGGCGAGGCCATCGAGAAGAACGGAGAAGCGGTCGCCGTCTCTCTGGACGTCTCGAGGGCATTTGACAGGGTCTGGCATGCGAGCCTTATATGCAAGTTTTCAGCGTACGGTATATCTCCTGGTCTGATCGGCTGGGTAACGGACTTTCTGAGCCACAGATCTCTCCGAGTAGTTGTCGACGGGTGTTCCTCGGAACCCTTGACAATAAATGCCGGAGGGCCTCAGGGGTCCGTTCTTTCTGCAACTCTGTTTCTGCTGCACATTAATGATCTGTTGAAGACCGGTATCTATGGGTATGCAGACGACAGCACAGTTGTAGAAAGATATCTGCCGAGTACTCGGACTAGTCAAGATCAAGTACAGTCTGAAAGAGAAGCCATGGTGCAACGTTTGAATGACAAACTTCAGGCAGTCTCCGCATGGAGCAATGCCAATCTTGTCAAGTTCAACGCCACCAAAACGCAGACGTGTCTATTCACCGCCAAAAGGAGCCCTTTCACCTTGGCTCCTACTTTCCAGAATGTATCCTTGGAATACAGTGACCGGCTTCAGTTGTTAGGCTTAGAGATTTCCTCGAACCTCAACTTTGGTCGGTTCATTTATTTATTTATTTATATCTTTTCCACTTAGAATCATAATCAGTGATCACTTGTGTACGTCAACATGGAAGTGTCAGGAGGGCCTATTACGATACTAGATTTATCGTAATAAGCCCTTCTGAAAAAGCACTTTCCATCTTAATGTTAAAGCTATGAGGGTTCCAAACGCGTCCTGGTCTAAGAAGAACCACACAACAAACTCAGCCGGATATATTTTTTGTTATTGTGATCACTGTTTCACAAACGTCAAACTTAAATGCAAATTTGGAACAACTAGAACCGTCGCAATCAATCGGAAAAGAAGCCTAATGATTTCAGGCAACGAAAATTAAATAATAATAACAGAAAAAATATATATATATAAATCTTCGGCCTGCCACACAACCAGTAGCACGAGCATAACACAAGAGCCAGCCATCACCCCCTTCGCACATATTTGAGGGAGGGAGGCAACCCGACTCCCGATGCTACCGCAAGTAGTGACTTCTAAGGAATCGGTGTGATGCAGAAGGTCGATAAAGCAAAATTAATTTACAACAAAAAACAAATTGCGGAGATTACTAGCTATTCGCAATACAATACAGATTCATTCCCAGGCCATACCGTCGTCGATGTAATCCTTTACACTATAGTAGGATTTTTTTATTAAATTATTTTTAACATATAATTTAAATTTATTTAATGAGAGGCTTAAGGCTTCATTTGGGAGCTTATTATAAAAACGTATACAATTACCCTTAAAGGATTTACCTATTTTATGGAGCCTAGTGCCGGGCATAGCGAGTTTATTTTTATTTCTTGTATTAATTTTATGTAAATCACAATTTTTTTTGAACTATTAAATATTTTTATGAACGTAAATTAAATTTTCATAAATATATTGATTGTAAACAGTCATAATTTTAAATTCTTTAAATTTATTTCTTAAAGAGTCTCTTGGTCTCATATTATATATTGCGCGAACAGCCCTCTTCTGTAATGTAAATATGGTATCAATGTCAGTCGCATTGCCCCATAAGAGTATACCGTATGACATTAAGCTATGAAAGTAACTAAAGTAAACTAATCGAGCAGTTTCCATATTTGTTAAACGACGTATTTTTTTAACCGCGTATGCAGCAGAACTTAGTCTGCTTGACAAATCAAATATATGAGGACCCCATTGCAATTTTTCATCTAAAGTAATGCCCAAGAAAGTAGTAGATTTGACCAAGTCCAAATCCTCATTATTTAATTGTACATTGGTTCTAACATTTTTAACATTTGGTAAACTAAATTTGACACATTTTGTCTTTTTTTTATTAAGCAACAAATTATTGGCGTTAAACCAATGTACAACATCTGAGAGAGCATTGTTTACATCGTCAATAATAGATTGCCGTCTATTAACTTTAAAAGTAAGAGAAGTATCATCAGCAAACAACAGTCAGCAAATTGAGTTCTCCTTGGGCGGACGTGACGGTGGTTGCGACAATAATTCGTCTTGTTACTTTAGACTGTGTGCGTATTACTATCAAAGTTTAAAATTGTTTGTAACGTGGAAAGGAATATTCAAAGCTAAAGTGTACTAAGAATATCAAAGACTATAAAATAAAAACAGAAGTACTCGCTCAAGAATGTCTCTCACACCTTGTAGCTCGTCGGACCCGAATCTCAGTGACTCAAACAACTCAAGAAAACGAAAACACGCTGATGAATTTTCTGAGTGTTTTTCGTCTTTTAAGAATGAAATATTGGGTTGTCTAAATTCGTGGAGATCCGAAATGCAGAAGGACATTACAGAAATTAAAAGCAATTTGGACTCAGTCGTGAAAACTGATCTTGCTAATCTTAACAAAATTTCTCAGAAGATGCAATCGGAAGTTAGCTCCATACGCCAAGAATATATAGACATGAAAAAATCTATACAAAATCTTAGCACAAGGCACAAGGACATCGAAAAAAATTTGGAGCAATTGCAGTCTTCGAGTAAGTTTGTTAGCGAACAATATAACGACTTAAAACTGAAAATAAATACTTTAAAATCAAAATGTCATAATATAGAAGATCTTGAAACTAATTATAATATCCTGTTAACCAGTCACACACAATTGCAAGAAGAGGTCAATTCCAATAATCAACGAGAACGGATATTAAATATAGAAATCATTGGAGTGCCAGAATTAAAGGAGGAGCAGTTGAGTGAAACTTTTATGAGCATAGCCAAGCGTATTGGATCAACCTTGTTACCTGAAGATGTATTATCAATTAATCGTGTTACTCCTTGAAATAAACAGCAGGGTAGACCTCGAAACATAATAGTTAAATTACGCAATCGTTTGTTAAAAGAAAATCTTATCGCAAGTGCACGGAAAAACCGTGTGTCAACTAAAGACCTAGGCTTGTCAGGCAACGCGAAACCTATATTTATAAATGAACACCTAACTTATCATAATAAATTGTTATTAAAAAATGTAAAGAATTCGCGATATCAAAGCAAATTCATTATGTATGGACTAGAAATGGAAGGATATACATGAGAAAAAACGATACTTCGCCCGCAATCCTAATAGTACGGGAAGATGATATTATTAAAGGTTTTTTTTGAACGAGAGCATGTTTGAGTTGGTGTATGTGAAGATATCAGGTATTTCCTCTTTACTTATTTACTCATTTCATTTTAATAATTTTACTTTATTTTTAAAACGGAACACGTATATCATATTTCTAAAGCAAGTCGCTTCAGTTTTTGTTCAACGTAAATATTCTTTGACGAGACTTATTTGTATACCTGTAAACAGCCTGTTAATGCTTGTGCATTCAAAAAGGGAGCGATCTTCTATATACTCTGGTCACTTTTTAGGATTCATTGTTTATAAATGGAAATTAACACATAATATGATAATTTTACTTCATATAATATATATTACAAGGTTAGTTAGTTAGTTAGTCTTATTAATATTTTTTACAATATTCACTCATAAAATCTTATCAGTTCATTATATTAAGAAACAATTTCGTAACATAGCTATATCAACATGGATGACGAACAATTATACGCTATTTATTTTAATTGGTAATACAATGTTTGACCAAAAAAATTGTTCCACATCTCAAAAAGGCGCACTTGTTGGTAGTGAATGCACTGTATTACTTATCTCTTCAAATGAACGACACTTTTGTCCTGCGACGAGTAGATTTTACAACCACCTTCTAGTTACAAGTAATGTTAAAAATATTATTGTACGCTCATATTTATGTATATTTTTAAATAAAACTTCATCTTTTTTTGATATTGATTGTTTTAGGTGGCTAGTAATTAAGTTAAGTATAAATTGGACAATTGAAAAGCTTTATAATTATAAACTATATTTTTTATTGTGAAATATAAGAAAATAGGCATAATACATATTATATTTATTCGGTACAGTTGGCGTGTGGTAATACGAATGACAATATTATCATATCCTAATGATAAATACACAAGTTTGGGACCTAAACGAGCGAGTGCGAAAAATGTAGACATAACTGGCTATTGGCAGTGGTTCCGCCTGTGGCGTGACTGCATTTTCGCAAATAGAAGTTTTCTGTTTTTTTCTTTGAGTTTCGAATTATCTTTATACCAAATTACATTAACGTCAGCACAGTGGTTAAATCGCAAAAACATTTCATGTCTTATTATATGGTGCGTGGCAGCGCACATTTTAATACTAATGGATTTTAATGATTATCACTTAACAAAACAATTCGAATTGATGAAAATAAAAGTTCTTTGCTTAATTAGCTCTTGTCGGTGGGTGTTCCCGATAGGTAACTTTGGAATCTCTTCCGAAATTCCCGTTTATAATTTTTTCTTTAAAATTATACTATCTTTATACCAAGTTACATTAAAATCAACCCGGAGATTTGGCAGCACAAGCGTAATGAATGGACAGGTATTGGGGTTTATTTTATTAGTACGCACAACTGATACAAATGTCAGTACGGTGGTGAGTATCAAGGACATATTATTAAGTACATTTGGTAGTAATCCCATTCTTTATGGCCAGTAACAATCTTAAAATAATTTATCAGAATGCCAGGGGTCTAAGAACGAAGTGCCTCGATTTGCTCCACAATATTCTTCTTCATGACTTTGACATAATAATAATCACCGAAACTTGGCTACATAACGGTGTTTTTGATAGAGAGATATGTGATGATAGGTACGATGTTTTTCGACAGGACCGTGATTTAAACGCTAGCGGGAAAGCTACTGGGGGCGGTGTCATGATTTTGATTAAAAGCTCACTGAATGCGGTACGACACGACACCGGCCTCTGCGTACCAACTGAACTTCTTTGGGTTTCAATTCCGGCTCGTGCCTGCGTCGCCATTGCTGACCTACACCTGTGCATCGCTTACATACCGCCTGATCCTCATCGTATACCCCCAGAAGTAGATGGAGTCATAAAACTAATTCGAAATATAGTAGACCTCAATGTAAAAAATAATTGTTTAGTGATAGGGGATTTTAATTTACCATGTATATCGTGGGACAGAAGTTTACCAACTTTTCTAAAGAGAGGATCGTTGGATGTACAAAACGCAGGAGTGCGACTTGTAGAGGAGACCGAATTCTTTGGTCTAAAACAGTATAATTACTTTAAAAACTTTGCTGGAAATACTTTAGATTTAGTATTTTCTAACCTTCCACTCACATTAAGTAGTAGTACCTCATCTCTTACTAAGGAAGACAGAGTACACCCTTGTTTTACGATGGACTTAATGGATCTATCTGTGGGGCCATTGCGGGAGTCTGCCGTACCTAAGCATACTTTCTCAAAAGGCGACTATGAAAAAATAAATAATTATCTTAAACAAATTAACTGGAATGAAATTATGTCAGAGCGAACGGTTGAGGAAGCTACAGATTATTTATATGAAGCAATAAATTATTGTGTGAACAATTATATACCCCTAAAACGCAAACCTACACAAAAGCGTTCATATCCAAAATGGTATTCCCCAGCTTTAATAAATATTATAAAGGAAAAAGATAAAGCGCATAAACGTTGGAAAAAATATCATAACATTTTGGATTATTCTGAGTTTTCTTTATTGCGTACCAGAGCAAGACGAGTTCAGAACGATTGTTTTAAGAAATTTACATTGAACTGTGAAAAATCTATAAAAAATCACCCTAAAAACTTCTGGACTTTTGTTAAGGCTCTTCGAGGCGGATCAAGTTATCCTAAAACATTATCATTCAATGGATTAAAACTTCAAGAGGGAAAAGAAATATGTAACGCATTCAATACATTCTTTAAAAACTCTTTTCGTGCCCCTAGCGGGTCTCAAACTGCTTCTACAGATTTTTTGCCCAATATAGATAGCATATCTAGTGTCCAAACGTCTAACGAGACAGTGAGAAAACTTTTAAGACAACTTAATATAGACAAGTGTGCTTGTAGTGATGGCATCCCACCTATTTTTTGGTCAAAATGTGCTGAAATATTATCACTTCCTATAACTATTATTTTTAACCGCTCTCTGCAAGAAGGAATTTTTTCGCGAATCTGGAAGTCCTCTCATATAGTACCTATACACAAAAAGGGCTCTAAATCTGAGATAGAGAATTATCGGGGCATTTCTATCTTAAACACTATTGGTAAAATGCTGGAACGAATAGTGTATGACGAGATATATCCTATACTTAGTCGGTCTATACCGCCTCAACAACACGGTTTCTTAAAAAATAAGTCAACTATAACTAATTTAGCGTGTTTCTCTAGTTATGTATTTGAAAATATGGAGCGTGGTGGCCAAGTTGACGTGATCTACACGGATTTCGAAAAAGCTTTCGACCGTGTAGATCATGTCATTCTTCTAAATAAATTACAAGAACTTGGTATTCACGGGGATCTTCTTAGGTGGACTCAATCATATCTGTCCAATCGTTCCCAAGCAACTGCTTGGGAACGATTGGACACAACTGTGTTGGGTGGTTTTAGATCAGACTTTATTTCAGTGCCTTCGGGGGTACCTCAGGGATCCCATTTGGGCCCACTTTTCTATAACGTATACCTATATGATATAGGAAAATGCTTGAAACACTCAGATTTTCTCAAGTACGCTGATGACATGAAAATTTATCGTAAAATTAAAAATGAGGAAGACGGCTCCTTAATACAAGAAGATCTTGATTCCTTATTCAATTATTATACTAAAAATCAAATAACAGTTAACATAAATAAATGTACAAGCATCACCTTTTCTCGTAAATTAAAACCGATCTTATTTAACTATAAATTTAACAGCGTTGCAATTAGCAGGTCAAATAATGTTAGGGATTTGGGAGTGTACTTTGACAACAAAATGTTATTATCTGATCACGTTAATTATATTTCAAATAAAACTTATCGTAACTTGGGTTTTGTAATGCGTACCTCCAAATCTTTTTCAGATATTGGGGTCATCAAAACAATTTATTATGCGTATGTAAGAAGTCTCACAGATTATGCTAGTCCGATATGGTCACCCCATTATATTATTTATAAAAATCAAATTGAGAGAATACAAAAGCTTCTCATTAATCACCTAAACTATCGAACACGTAAAAGCTCAGAAGTTTATGAAATAAGCTGTAGTCAATACAATCTATTAACATTGGAACAGAGACGCATAGTAACAGATATGTGCTTTTTATATGATATTGTTCACAGCCACGTGGACTGTCCGGAGCTGATATCCAGGGTAGAATACTGTACCCCATGTTATCGCACTCGTCATACGTCCCTATTTCACGTCCCATATTGCCACACCAACTACGCCAAAAATTCAGTTATACCTCGCATTGTTTACATGTACAATTCTAAATTTAGTCATGTCGATATCTTCGCATATACCAAACCTAGATTTAAAAAAGAAATAATAACAGCAATCATTAACAAATTTTAATTTTATCTTCCATTCCATAAAAATTGAGTTTATATTACAAATAATTTAAAATATACATGTTATGTAAACAAGTCGCATATTATGTAAACATTCATCATATACCTTTTATTATGTACATCAATTATGCCATTTCATTAAATCTATTTCGTTATAAATTTCTTAATTAAAAATAAATATCTATTCTGCTATTTAATTATAGTAGGTATATTATGAATGTAATTATTAAAACTAGTTTCACCACTTACCTATATTAATAATGAAAATATGGAAAACCTATCATTGGCTTAACTATCTGGAAATATGTAATATTTTGTAAGAATACATGTAAAAAGCTGTTGGTTTTCAATAAAGTAAATAAATAAATAAATAAACACTATCCCATGTTTTTCCCTCACTAGGTGAGGTAAGTCATTTATGTAAATGAGGAACAAGAAAGGTCCTAAGATAGAGCCCTGTGGCACACCTTTTTTTACCAAAGAACCAGGGGAACGTTTTCCATTTACATCAACTTTTTGATTTTGATTCTATCATTAAGATATGAACTAATTAAATCTAGGGACTTATTTTTAACTCCATAATGTTCTAACTTTTTCACAAGGATTTCATGTTGAACGCAGTCAAACGCCTTAGATAGATCACAGAAAATGCCAAGTGCATCCTGTGATCCTTCCCAGGCTTCAAATATGTTTAGTAATAGCTCTACACCAGCATCTGTTGTGGAGCGACCGGCACTGAAACCAAACTGGTTTTTGTGTAAGAGATTGTTTTTACTGAAATATGCCACAAGTTGATTAAGAATTATTTTCTCAAAAATCTTACTAAAAGTGGGCAAGACTGAAATAGGTCTATAGTTACTAGGACCCAATGAACAGCCGGATTTGAATAATGGAGTTATTTTACTTTGTTTCATTAGATCAGGAAATATACCATATTCTAAACAATTATTAAATATTAATGCTAAGTCTGGCGCTACAATGTCAATTATGGACTTAAGTATGTCAACAGAAAACCCCCAAAGATCACTAGTCTTTTTAACGCTAATTGATCTAAATACTTTGATTACTTCTTGAGCATTAACTTTTTCAAACTTAAAACTACTAACACATTGATCTACATTCTCTCTAAGTAAACCCATAGCTGCAGCGGTAGAAGAATTTAAAGATAACGTTGTAGTCACTGGAATATTAGTAAAAAAGGTTTCAAAAGCAGTAGCAACGTCGAGGTCAGACGTGACATATTTATTATCTATATTTAATTTATAGTCGATCCTCTGGGATTTAGCTCTTCCAGTTTCCTCATTAATTATTTTCCAAGTTGTTTTTATTTTATTAATGCTATTTCCTATTTTATTTTGAATATGTTGATTTTTTGCTATTTTACATTGTTTTTTAAAAGATTTGGAAAATAATTTTACCTCATCCCTAAACTCATTACTAGTATTAAACATCAATTCCGCATACATATTATATAATTTTTCTCTATTTTTGTGTAACTCAGCAGATGCCCAATCACTAAACACTAATTTATCATTAACAACCACTGTTTTAGGAGTAAATATAGAGTTAAATAATTTAGTGGAAGTACTAAAAAAGTCATTATACATAATATTGGGGTTTGAATTTTTCATCAAAGGCAAATAGCGTACTTACCCATTTTTTATTTGTTCGATACAAACTTATTTTCTGTTTTGATTTTTCTTTCTTGCTACAACTGAATTTAATAAATTGGCCATAGTGGTCAGAATCTAATGTATTGAATAAACATTTAAAATTTGGAATAACACTTGTAAAAATGTTATCAATACAAGTGGCACTAGTGGTTGTGACTCTAGTAGGCTCCATAAACATATGTAAAAGATTATAAGATTAGAACAAATTTAAAAACTTTATACTTATTGAATTTTGTTCAAGAATATTAATATTGAAGTCTCCACAAATAATTACCTTTTTACTAGAATGTGATAGTTTATACAATACCTCATCCATAATCTTTTCAAAATGTTCAAAGTTAGATGACGGTGGCCTATAAACATTTACAATTATGAACTCTTCTAATTCAACTGAAGCAAGTTCAGTTGTCCGCTCAACAGAGTGGCTCACTATGTCTTTGCGTTCTTTGAATTTTATCTGTTTATTTAAAATAATTAAAGAGCCACCATGTATGGAATTAACTCTGTTGAACGAACTACCAACCTGGTGGTTATTGAAATTAAATATTAATTCATCATTCTTAAGCCAATGCTCAGTGACACAAAAAATATTAATATTAAAAGTATTTAAAAACAATTCAATTTCTAATTCCTTATTTCTAATACACTGAATGTTCTGATGCACCAGGTTGATACAGTTTATGTTATGGTTTTTATTATTTATTTTAACAATTTTTGTATTTCTGTAATCATCATTAATATCATTATTTGATATCTTAATTATTTGGCTAGAGGATATCTCTACCGTCTTAATGTCTAGTTTAAACTATTACTAATACTATTATTACTAGTTGGATTTATTTCCAAGCTGTTTTTACTTATACAAGTAATTGAATGCTGTTCAATAGAAACAATTTTAGCCAAATTATTGGCTGTCATAAAATTGAGTCCAGAGCAAGAGCAGCAGCAGCAAAGCTTGCCGTTCTTGCGAAGGTTCGGCAGTACTTTACACCGGGACAGCTTCTTGTTTTATACAAAGCACAGATCCGGTCGTGTGTAGAGTACTGTGGCCACATATTTGCTGGTGCCGCAAAGTCTCATCTTGCGGTTCTGGACTCAATTGAGAGACGAGCAAAGAGGCTTATAGGCGATCCCGAATTGGTCGAAGCCGACCTCCAAAGCCTTGGCGTAAAATTGCTAGCCTCTCAGTATTCTACAGGATACATTTTGGTGAGTGTGCGCAGGAATTACACGAGTTAATTCCCCCGTCCCCCTTCCATCACTGGACGTCCCGACGCACGGCAGGTATCCATCCTTTTGTTGTGGACATTCCACCTGTCCGAACGAAGCGCTTTGCTTCCTCATTTTTAGTGCGAAGCGCATTTTACAGCGAAGGACTGGAACAATTTGCCTGCGTCGGTATTTCCAGCCAAATATAATGTGGGTGTCTTCAAGAGAAGAGTGAATAGGTTGCTAGGGCAATGCGACTTACCATCTAAGACTACATTCCACTTACCATCAGGTGGAATGTAGTCAAGCATTGCCCTAGATCATATAAAAAAAAAAAAAAAAAAAAAAGGACCGCAAGTTTGTTTAAGATTGCATAATCTTGTTGCAATACATCTTCACTGTTTGTAATCAATCTCAGGTCCTAAAGTGAGACCCCGTACTTTAGGAAAGGCAGTTCTATAGTAATTTAGGAAATAAGTAACGCATTTCTGTAATCTACGGGAATAGAGTCACTTCAGCTGGTATTCATTATATATATGTGACCAAATACATATTCGGGTCACAGCCCTGATCTTTACTTTATAAGATTATACGATATATTTGGAAATAAAATAATAATGAGAGTGTATTCATAGCTCTTGTATTTATCCAAGTCATTTTGGCCTCACAAAAAAACCGTTGGAGGCAGAAAGAGGTAAGAGAAAAGATTCAACTATCAGAGCCATGACAAATGACTATTACTGATAATTGTATGCCGTGAAATTTATTAATTGTTTTACTTAAGTTAAATGATAAAATAAAAATAGTAAAATAAAATTAACAATTTCATTAGTTACACATATCTTTATACTGTCCTCGAGTCGGTACTGGAAAATATATTACAATTAATTATTTTTGTCAGTTGAGATAAGTTTTATTTTTTTATTCAATAGATTTGTAAATTATTGTTGTTAGTTTAGTGTTTGCTCAGAAAAACACTAATTTATATTACATATTTTTAAACAAAGTCTTTCCAAATACGCATAATGCATTGCAATACCAAAAACAAGTGAATGTATCATTCAGACATTTAAACTCTCTTTGGAGGCTGCACAAATGAGATTGAGCCCGAATGGGCGCTATAAGGGTCATGACCTTTGCCGTCTCATTCATCAAAGTGATTCATAAAAGAAAGGAAAATATATGTAAGTTCTTTATGTGTATATCTGAACTTATACATATCACAGTTTATGTGTTTTTCTGTAATAACAGAATTACTGGTTTTTGAAGACTTTTCTTGTTATGAAATTACGGTATATTAAGAAATCTTTTTGACTTTTGTTGCAACTAACTTAGAAGACTAATTGTTAAACTTATTGAGGTTCAGAATCAAATCATACAAGTCCGTCCGACTCAGAATCTATCTTATACCGAACTATCGTCTGGGCCACAGCGTTTTTATCACATGATGTTAAGACATCCCAAATTTTCAATATAGGATTGGTGGGTAACTTTATCTTATTTATTTTACTACTTCATTCAGGCTTACTTTATTATTCATCAAAATATTCCCTATATCAAGGTAGTTACAACTTATAAGTAACAAATTCATTTTATCTTGTATTCTGTAGCATAATTCTTCCATCTTTACCTATAGAAGGTAACACATGTAGGTAATGAAAAAAGACTGCCACGGTTACTCCACTAATTACATTCTAGACTGGAGAATTCTTTAGCAACCTCCAATCCCGAAAGCTTGAAAATGCAGTAAAGGTAAAAGGTAAATTTATTGAATATAATCTTTTGTTTCATGAAGTGGTCGTGTAGAATGAATGAAAAGTGAATAAACACTGTAGCTAGAGTATATAGAGTCTTCTTTGTAAAATATAATAAATAAAGATACATAATAATAATAGTAGGAAAAAATACAGACAGATAGACCGGATGAACAGACGATATCTAATTATTAAAGCCGTACGTAGATTTGTTCTTCTTAAATATTTATACCAAAAAAAATAATGGACTATTTACATATAACAATAAAATTTGCGGACATATATATAAATGTCAACAAACCGCTAATATTTTCACTTTCAAGATTCCACCACAGTAAAAAAAAAGGAAAATAATATAGAAAAATGCTTCTAGTCTTCTAATAGTAGCATTGATAGTTCTCAAAATTTACAGTTGCTAAACAAATAGTTTACAATTACTGTAGTTCTTTATAGTACTAACAGCTAGGTTATCTACTTTGGACTAACCACTTTGAACATGAATTTAATACGAAGTCAATTATGATATGAGTTAAAGATTTTATTCAACAGGTTGGCTGAGCTCATTGTTTCTTCTTTTTAGTACATATCGTTTATATTTCACGGTTGTTAGATGCACGTGACGAGATGACCACATCTCTGCTAAATTAAGGATAATGTTCAGAGTTTTGGTCTTATGTCTTAATGTGTTGGATATTGTTTCAAAAATAATAATAACATTTCCTTTACTGTGTGACATGGATAAACTGTAATAAAACTACTTCAATGGACTTAAAGAGCAATGATAAAATAAACCTGATTTAATGTTAAATATTTGAGTTAATGTTAAAAATTCGAGTTAAAAGGAAATTAAGTAACAAATTAGACTTAAATAGTCTTGAGACTTGGGAGAGTGTGGCTAAAAGTTTTCTTAACTGTGTATACTCTTGCAAACTCATACAAACTTGTATGTCTATGCAACTCTAGTTTCTTTAATGAGTTTGAGAGTAATGCTAAAAATTAGGTTTAAGAATATACTTTATCTACATGTTTTTAATAAAAAGAATCATGTCACATAATGAGATGCGAAGAATTTAAAAAACTGATAGTTTCTTTAATTGCCTTATTTTTATATATAGATTCCGTTAAGAAATCAATTTGTTAATTTATTTATCAATTTGTTAATTTATTTATTAATATTTAATAAGTATGAAGGAAATGGTATATAAATTTATAGCACCAAGTTTCACTTGCTTAGGTCTGTTCATAATTGTTCGAACAGGTTTGTATGAAAGAAAATTAGGATGTTTGAATGATCATCGCAACAACATGTCGCTTTACAGGTGGTAGGCACACAAAACAACTGACATAAAGACAAAAACAGACAGTGGTGTCTGTTTTTAGAAAGATTCGTTATAAAATAAATATATAAAATATTTGTTTTCTAAAAACTGATTTTTTTCTTTTGGTTACGAGTATTAAAGGTATTTTATTCTTTATATTGATGATGGACAAAAAGAAAATAAACAATTTTAATTTTAAAACCGTTACATAAAATATTCCAAAGTTATTCTGAAGGGTAGGTATATTTCTTTAGGTTTCAACTTTAACTTGAATACTTCAATATTTAGAGCAACAAAACTTTTGGAGTTTACCAAAAGGCAAGATTTTCTGTATAAGAGGTGATTTATTAAGTGTGTTTTGTTTACGTTACTCGACGATAACGGGTAGACACTGACTGATTTAATCGCAAGAATTAAAAGTGGGGAAATACTACTATAATATATAATATATTATTATAAGCAGTTCTCGATCATTAATACAACATTTAAATTGTTTTCAAATATCCAGAACATTTGGGATAAAATCTTCTTTACAAAGAAATTATAAAAAGATATAAGATAAAGATTGACGTTATTTAAACATAGAAATGCAATTAGAAATTGGTTATAATTTTTATTTATTATATTTAGTAAGACCCTAATTCTTTTATAGAGCCTCATAAACCAACTTATGTCTTACGATACCTACTGCTGCAGTCCTAAATCACGTTTAGGGATTAATTTAATATAAAACCATTCTTATTCATGTGACCTAGGAGATTGGTCTTGTTAGTTAATAATATTTGTGACTTTTTTCAAAATAACCTAAATAACCGAATGTATTGGACATTCATTCATTATAATACAAAAATATAAATAAGTTTGGGTTTTTCTTATTTTCTATAATTTGACATTCAGTATCCTTAAAACTACACTTACATTACAGAAATATTTTTTTAATGAATTGATGGTTTCATTAATAAAATGTCTGAGATAAAAAACAGGTCCAGTAATATGACATATTTTTTTAGATTCCTTAGGAAATAAACGTAATTTCTTTTTAAAAATAAAATAATTGTATTCTGTTAACTTCATTTTAAAATTATCACATTCTTTTTTCTAAAATAAACTACAAAAAGTGTGTTGAACAGGTCGTATCAATATAGTTCTATTTATATAACTTTATTTATTATATTAACATGTGAAAGTAGCTTTTTAAAGACTAATTTATGATTTTATTAAAAGTGTATTAACCGGCTATAAGCACCTTATTTAACCGGAATTAATGGCGACTAGATTCTACTAGTTTCGGTTATTCGAAACTAGTCGGGCAAAAATCCGATTAAATAATGTGTAAAGACGGGAAATACTTAGTAATGATCATGGTTCACGAGAGTTTAATTACAAAGAATTATGATTCTGTTACTATTTTGTTTGTTGTAATAATTTTATGTTACAAATAAACACAACTACAGGAGCGTATCGATGATTCAAATTGGTCGTCACTTTTCGAACCGACGTTTTTGTTCAGCTCAGTAGAGCGTATCGATAAATAAATGTGTTTAGTATTCTATATAACCAAAATAATAATTTAAGGTTTTAAAAAAAATCAATTAATTATCGTTCTGGAACAAAGTGCATGTATTCATATCAAATACGTAATAAAAACCTGTAAGTATCTTACATTAATGTTTTAAAGAAAAGGCCGGTTTCAGAACGAATTCAATGATATTTAAACGTCAGTAAAACGAATGAGGTCAGCAGCTATGTGTAATGGCGAAACCATAGTAGGTACTTACTATTCAATGTGTTAAATCTTGACCATAGCTACAATTTCGTTTATTTATTGTATTTTAGATGTAATTTTTTTGAAAGAAGTATAAAATTATCGACATATTTGACACAATTATGTACAAAATAATTTTTACAATAAATTAATGTAGAGTAAAAGACTGTTAAGCGTTCAAAATTTTTTGTACTTAATTAATGTTTTAACTGAAAATTTATTCCAAACTAATTTACTAGAGATACCTATGTATTGGCATGAGATATATGTATATAATATATGCCTTTATTCTGTTTCTCTTTTACTCAAATTGTATTAAAGCTAAACAATTAAAGATATTTTATATTATAAAATGTGTTTTTTTTTATTAACAATTCACTCCATATACATTTCATATAAAATTATTATTAATGGTTGGTCTGTTGGTTGGTCGTCTTATGACATGTGTTTAAAGGTCCATTAGACCCATCCCTTAACTTTAATCCTATGTTGTAAATACCGCGTGTTATACTTTAATTACTTTTACACACAAGTTTAATTAAACGTATAAAATATGTGTCAAAGTATTTATGTCTAGTTTTAGTTATTCATAAAATAAAACAAACAAGCAATTCGTTTCTTAATATGAAAAGAAGTATCATGGTTGTATATTTAAAATATTATCTATATTACGGAAAATAGTAACATAAAACAGATTTTTTATCAGTTTAAATTGCAGCCTCAATATCACAACTACTTGTCACTTATTATTGTAGAAACGCATTTATAGTGAATTCTTTGTTTATACATTGATAAGCACCAACGGTAAGCGACAGGTGATTGACAAGGATATCCTTCACTCAGTTTACTCATTCACTCAATCCCCTAGTCGACTCCATTAGTCTTTATCAAAACTAAGCGCCTACTTTGTTAACAGTTGTATGAATTCAAAATCAGTAATAATATACTATTTTGTATGAATAAAAAATTCTAAATCGAATGTATATTTATTATGCTATTTAAAATAAAATTGCCAATAATATGTTTTCATAAATATGTTTTATTTAGCATTAAACATAATGGCTTCGTTTAGCAAAGTACCTTGTTTTATATATGTTATGATTAATAATTAATTTCTATAAGCTTATCCTACTCGCAATCCTGGCCGTTGTCCAGACTCTGATACGATGTAAGACGTTTGAGAGACGTTAAGTCGCCAAGATTTTAAATACGTGGCAACTTCTATACCAATATACCTACAGTGAATTAATGACATTAATTTGAGTTAAAGGCAATGTAAACATCACTTTAATAAATGCAAAATCATCATGTTATATATCATATATTTATTAATTTATTATAGTTTAGAACGAAAACATTTTATTAGTCCCATATCAAAACGAATATTTATCCATTAATATTTTTATTACTATACAACGTGATCAGAACAACAAATATAAGAAAGTTTTGTCTAATGATATAAATTTACATTTAGCAAGGTATAGGAAATGTTCTCTAAACATTTTGGAAATGTAGATGTTATTTTTTTTCCCCGTTCAATCTTGAATATTATAGCGATTTGCTAAATAAATGACTCATTTCAATAATCCACGAATATGAAGTCGCTACAGCTTTTACTCATAATATAACTGTGACAAAGTAATAATGTCACAGCCCTGATCTTTATGAGAGAAACAGTTGGAAGTAAAATAATAATTGGACCGTATCTATAGGCTGTCTACGTATTATACCTCACAAAACCCTGTAGAAGCAGGAAATGGTAAGAGGAAAGAAATAAATATCAGAGCAAAAATTTATTGACAATTGGACGCTGTGATATCTATGAATTGATACCTATTGAATGATTCAACAAAATAAAGTGAAAAAATATGTATAATTTCAATGGTACAGACAGTTAAATAAATGTGTTAGTAGGGGCGTCCATTATATTTTCCATTCAACGTTCATTCAACCCATTCAACGTTCAATGTAATGTAACACACTTCCCCTTTTGATCTCTTTCTTGGAGGCTTCATAAACGCATTACCGTTCTCATCTATGAACGTGATGTATAAAATAAAGGATATAATATCACTTGCAAATAAATCAAAGTCACTACTGGTGTTTTACGAGGGACAAACTAAAGTTTTAATAGAATTGTATAGTTAATTCAAATTGTAGCTCATGATGACGTAGCAGATGGATTTAAAACCTCCTTAAGTTTAAGTCACTTTAGTATGGAGATCCTAAACAGGTCACAAGTTGTGGTACTGACTCGAAATGATCACCTCTGCCTAAAAAAATAATATTAATATTATCTTATAGATAAAAATAGCTAATTTAAAAGGACTGTTATTTTACAATATATTTAATATATATATTTGAATATATTGTATAGCTGAAACATTATTTAGTTTAAAATATTAAATTCTTAAACTACTACAAGAATTATAATAAGGATTCAAAATGTAACTGATGTTATATTAACAAACTGTCTTACAAGGGTTGCTTATCACAGAATAATATTTTTTAAAGTAACTGATAATGTTGGATTTCTTCTGAATAAACTAATAGTCCGGGAGCCAGTGACCAATTTTCATCATGAATTTCCTCCCGAGTGAAAATTTGTAAACTGCTATAAAAAGTTGTGTTATGAAGCCTCGCGGTCGTCAGCTGCTGCTCTGGTGGTGGAGAAGGCAGTGGCAGCCTTCCACGCAAGAATAAAAAAAAAGTTTTTTTAATGATTTCCTCCCATTCTAAAATTTCTTGAATAATAGTTTACCTAATATCTTGAAGGGAAGATAAAGTCAGCTGACCATAACATGGTGGATTATACGTCAGCTGGCCGCTCGAATATGAAACAAAATCAAAAATTTTCAATGATTTCCTCTCAACTAAAAATTAATCTGGTGATAGTTTATATGTTACTTTGAATGAAAATTAACATCAGCTTGCTGTATCTTAGTGGAAAGTTCGTCAGCTGGTTACTTGAAATGTGTAATGTAGCAGCATTTATCACCTACTGAATCTTATCAGCTGACGACTTTTCCCTTTACTTACAGCTAGCTGATTTGTTTTATTATTTACTAGAGTATATTAGCTATTCTCTTATAAATTTTCATCCGGGAGGAAATCACTTTTCTCTATTTATCTCTTTTTCTTATACAAATTAAAGTAATACATGAGCCCTTTTTACATTTTAAGTAGATTGTAGATTCAAATTACCTTCTCCAGACTTTATGCTATAGCAGAGTGTAAAACACACTAACGAGAGGGTAAGTTGAAATTATAATGTGACTCGAATAGAAAGTGAAAGATTCCATGTTTAAGTTGGTCAGTCGAACATAGTGTTATTATAGTAGCGGATAATTAAAAATAAAAATGTCTAACGTGGTACCTTATTGCGTCTTTTGTAAAAAAACTAATGTTCATTCAATATTATTTGGTGAAGATAATTTAAATAAGTGTAGATCTTTATTAACAATACGAAAAGTTATAATCAAACCGGTCAAAATACTGTTCTGCTGCTACATTACACATTTCAAGTAACCAGTTGACGAACTTTCCACTGACATACAGCAAGCTGATGTTAATTTTCATTCAAAGTAACATATAAACTATCACCAGATTAATTTTCAATTGAGAGGAAATCATTGAAAATTTTTTTTTTCATGTTTGAGCGGCCAGCTGACGTATAATCCACCATGTTATGGTCAGCTGACTTTATTTTCCTACTATTATTCAAGAAATTTTGGAATGGGAGGAAATGATTAAAAAAAATTTTTTTTTCTTCATGAGTGGGAGGCTGCCACTGCCTTCTCCACCACCGCAGTCGCAGCTGACGATCGCGAAGCTTCATAACACAACTTCCTATTGCATTTTACAAATTTTCACTTGGGAGGAAATTGGTCATGAAAATCTGTCACTGTCTCCCGGACCATAAACACTAAGTGGTGATTGTTATTAAAGTCAGAAATTATAATTTTGAAGCTAATTACAATTTAAATACTTTGTGAGATTGTTAGAGGAAATTGGAATATTTACAACCTTTTATTGGATTTCTGCAACCGATTTCCGATATCGCACTGAACGCTACAACCTACATTATCTCTTCTACCTGCATGTGTTATTTTATTGTAATATTGCTACATATAGGATTGTTATCATATAGTAATTTGGTATGTAGGTAAAATAAAGATATTATTTATGTAACTAAATAATTCCCTTGACAATAATTATGCGAAATATTGTTGTTACAATTAGATTTCATAATTTAGAGGAATTTAGAACTATATACAATTGTTATTACTGGTATACTATTAAATAGTAAAAGATATTGATTTGACAAACTATTAGAAGATATCCTTAAGATATTCAATTATTATATTTACATATTTATTTATATTCTTTATTGTATACCACAAAAAAAAATTAAACAATTACAAATAAAAACAGGGTAAATACAAAAGGCGATTTCTTCATTAATACACTTTCTTAATAAATACACATTAATACATAAACGTAATATACATATAATTATATACATTACATATTAATTAATTAACTAAACAATAAAAATAAAAATTTATACAGTGCTTATACATAATAGAGAATTAATTATACACATAAGTAATAAACTTAATAATAACATTAAATAATAATAATAATAAAAATAAGTCGTCTTAGTTTTTTCGTGATAAATAATATTCCTTTACAGTTTTTTAAATATAGGCAATGATTTAGATTTTCTAATAAAGAGAGAGAGAGAGAGATGGACCGTAAAAGAGTGTTTGAAAAGTTTTGAGTTATGAGCTGGCTTTCGTATAATTAAAAGTTTTGATGATCGTTCATCAGCCGGATCGTACATCATCTAATTCTGTAAACCATAAATGTGTGAAATAAGATTGTTTCAAATATATTGAGGAATTTAAAAATGTTTTGTACTACTACATGGTTATTAAGCGAGATTTAATTATGTTTTAATTTGTGAATATAACCAAACTCCAAAAGCTACTGTTGGCGCTTCTGTCGCTTTTATTTTGTTATAAATATGGCTTTAAGGCACTATTTAAGGTAATCTGTGTTGGAGAGTTGGGAAGATAAGTGATTTTAATACTTATAGTGTTTATAATATACATGTGTATTAAATGTTATATTTTTTTGTGTTATCGTGTAGAGTTATTAGTAGTTGTGATTAGAAAAGTACATGGTAATATTTATATTACCTACTATTTTTATTATTTTCATGTACATGTATTGTAATCATTTTGTCATATTAAATATATTATTTAATACTTTCTTTTCTTTAAACTTATCCTGATTTTTAATTAATATATTGAAGTAGCTTGATTAAATACTTTATACTGTAATACTTTAGTATTCTTTATTTGTAGAATCTTGTAACATCCAACACATACATAACGTTCCTCACCACTGCGGATCTATAAAGAACTATCAAGATGAAAAATAAACGATATAATATGTAACAATTACATATTTCTATTTAATTTATATGACTAATTGTTATATTAATTCAAGTGAATTTTAAAATAGTTAACCTGAACCATTCATCGCGAATTACTTAATTAATCCCATGTAACACCAAAGCTGTAGCCGTATTTCACCATTACACAAAACAAAATGGGTTTTTGTTGTCACGATATCCTGTTTAAATAATAATTCATGTTATTTCATATTTTGGTTGGTTCATAAAAAAATGTATGTCCATACTTGAACCTTAGAATTCGTAAAATATACCAAAATATAAGATTAATTTTGTTTATAATAAACTAATAAATATCACAAATATATCAAACATGTAAGTTTATACTACTCGGCACCACAGCGAGCTTATATGGACGACTGATCTTGTAGATGCGAATCTAAACAGGGATATCAGCACTGGCACTCTGCTATCTCAGATAAGCCCGTAGAGTGTACGAAATGTATTTTTGTAGGTAAATATATATACGAGTACTACCTTTGCCATGTATTACTGAATACACACAAAATGTAAAGTAGTATCTATGTGGTAAAGAGTGTTACTTCTACCGAGTTATACTCTTTCAGAATTCAGTTTTTGTACATCAAACAAAAATATTAAATTTAATCAGATTATTGTAATCTAAGAAAATAAACATTGTATCTGAAATCAATTCGATGGGAATATCTAATTGTAAATTAAACTACGCGGTACTGTAATTCAAAAAATCCAGATTTAATCAATAGACCAAAAAACCTTATGAACTATAACAGAATACACAACGATAGCGTGATTCAGATTTAAACAATATTTTACTAACGCCATCTGTTGACTCAAAAAACAAATAAACTTATCTGTCTAAACATTCCGCTCACCAAGAACTTATCAAGTGCTTAATAACTAGGGAACTAATTAGTCTACCAAAGCAATACAAAAACTCTATTTTTAACAACTGATATATGTAAACACCGAAATATACTTGATAGATAATAAACAAACAAAAGTATTAAAAAAAATCATTCCTTAGTGGTTGGTAATATACATAACTTGGACACAGGTCTCTTAATCTTACCATTCTTACATTTAAGAGTAACTACTCTTGTAATATTATCTGGACCAGGGTGGGTTTCCGATATAATTCCTAAAAGCCACTTAGATGGAGGAAGATCGTCTTCTTTAACCAGAACAACATCGCCACAATTAGGCTCAGGTGTAATCCTAGTCCATTTATTTCTTTGAATCAAGGTAGTCAAATACTCTTGAGACCATCTGCGCCAAAAATGTTGTACAAGCTTTTGCGTGAATTGCCAGCGTCGTAAACTACCCACTTGGTTTTTTATAAAATTATAGTCTGGCACAGTTACTGGAGCTTCACCTATCAGGAAGTGTCCGGGCGTTAGTGCTAAGGGCTCATCATTATTTGAAGCCATCTGATAAAGAGACCTAGAGTTTAAACAAGCCTCAACTTGAGTTAAAACCGTAGAAAGTTCTTCGTAAGTTAAGGTTGTTCCGTCAAGCACACGACGTAAGTGAAATTTCGTCGATTTGACCCCTGCTTCCCACAACCCGCCAAAATTTGGAGAGTGTGGTGGTATGAATGACCATTTAGTGCCTATATTGGCCAGACTCTCTGCTAACTCATCCACATAGTTCGCATTTTCAACTTTAAATAATTTTTGCAACTCTTTAGATGCTCCAACAAAATTTGTTCCATTATCACTATATACTTCATAGCAATGACCACGACGTGCAACAAATCTCTTAAACGCTGAAAGGAAACCTTCAGTCGTCATGTCACTTACAGCTTCCAGATGGATAGCACGAGTTGCCATACAAACAATTAAACAGATATAGCCCTTATAACATCGACAGCCCCTACCTTTGGATAACCTTACATTAATAGGCCCCGCGTAATCAATTCCACAGCGAGAAAACGGACGGCTCATAGTAACTCTCGCCTTTGGTAAATCTCCCATAAATGGTTGTTGAGTGGTAGCACGATACTTGACACACTTACCACATCCTTTTATATGTTGTTTAATCATGCTTTTAACATTTAAAATCCAATATTTGGATCTAAGATAGTTCAACATTAACTGCAATCCACCATGAAGAGTCTTTTCGTGCGCCTCTCCTATAATCAATTTTGATACATGATGACCAGAAGGGAGAATTATTGGATGTTTAACGGTATACTCTAAATCACTGTGCTGAATTCGGCCTTGGACTCGCATGATCCCATTAACGTCTAAAAAAGGACACAAAGACTTAAGCCGACTTTTCTTAGATATTACATTTAAATTCTTTAACCGTTCGATTTCATTCGAAAATGCTGATTTCTGACAATGTATCAGACATAAATTTAGTGAGCTATCTAACTCATCTACAGTCAGATAAGACGGTAAGATATTTATCGAGTTTTTACATTTAAATAAAAATCTTCTACACCAAGCAATAACGCGTACCAGTTTCATACAAGAGGAGTATTTGGTCCAGACATTAAGATCCGTTATTGTATCCGAAGTATCAGCCACAATAGTATAAACCTTAATGGACTTCTCCTCTATATTGGTTTGAGGTACAATAAAATGTGACTTGGGATAATGACAATCACGCAGCCAACTAGGACCATGAAGCCACAAATCATGTTTAATGCAGTCACTAGCACTCAAACCACGAGATGCACAATCAGCTGGGTTATGTGCGGATTCTATATGGCACCATTGCTCATTATCTATAATAGCAAGAATCTTTGTCACCCTATTAGCGACGAAGGTCTTCCAACGGCTTGGTTTTCCTCTTAACCAAGCCAGAACAATAGTTGAGTCCGTCCAAGCTCGAAACTGTGATCTCGAAAAACCTAAAACGCTAGCGATTTCATACAACAAAGAAGCAAGAAGTTCTGCTCCGCAAAGCTCTAACCTTGGAATGGAAATCTGCTTCAGTGGAGCAACCTTTGTTCTTGCTGCCAAAAGAGTAATATTTATCCTTCCACATGAATCAACCGTTCTAGAATATACGACCGCTGCATACGCGTCATTCGAAGCGTCACAAAACCCATGTAAAGTAACTTCATTGACATCCTTTTTCGTATGCATCCATCGAGGTATCACAAAATTGGTTAAGAGCTGGTAAGTCTTCCCTGAAAGCAACCCATTCGCGTAATAGTTCCGCATTTATAACCTCATCCCAGGCAACACCAGCCAACCAAAGTCTCTGCATATAAATTTTTGCTCTGATGACAACTGGAGCAGTCCATCCAAGTGGATCAAAGAGCCGAGCAATATCTGATAGTACAGTTCTCTTCGTTATAGGCTGTTTAATTTCCGGCAAATTGATTATATACCTGAATGAATCCAGAGTAACGTCCCAATACAACCCAAGAATCTTAACGACATTGTCTAACTTCGCATTATCTAATTGCACGTTTCTTTTTTCATCCTTAATCTTCTCCATAAAACGATTGCTATTGCTGGCCCACTTCTGCAGAACAAAACCACCCTTACTGAGTAATTCAGTTATTTGTGTGTAAATTTCGTCTGCTTCATTTTCATCCTCACAGCCTGACATCAAATCATCCATATAAAAGTCATTCAGGACCCGATAAGCTGCTAAATCATAATCTTTACCTTCATCCTTAGCTACCTGCTGAAGGGTTTTTACAGCTAAATATGGAGCTGAAGAAACACCGAATGTAACTCTAGACATCTTATACTCTTTAATTTCTTCGTCTTGAGTAAACCTCCACAAAAGACGCTGATACTTAGTTGCGTCGTCTCCGCTCACCTTGACCTGACGATACATTTTTATGATGTCAGCAACAAGACATATAGGATAAGTACGCCATCTTAACAAAATATGTCGCAATTCAGGCTGCAATCGGTGTCCAACTAACAGATCATTGTTGAGAGATATACCATTTCTTCCTTTGCACGATGCGTCAAATACAATACGGACTTTTGTTGTAGTTTTGTCCTCACGTACTACAGCGTGATGGGGTAAATAAACACAATTAACTTGAGACAATTCTTTACAATTATGAATTAATTTCATATGACCTTGACTTATATAATCATTCATTGCCTTACAATATTCTTCCTTTAAGAGTGAATTCTTATTTAATTTCTTCTCTAAAAAATTAAATCTTCGTAACGCTATCTCTCTCAATGAACCATATTGACATTGAGGATCTTTCTCTCTAAAGGGCAATCTGACAACATAGCGACCCTCTATGTCCCTAGTTGTAGTGGATTCATAAAGATTCTCACATGTTTGATCTTCATTGGATAAAATTTTGACAGGTGGATCTGTCTCTATTTCCCAAAAGCTTCGAATTAATTGATTTAACGAATCATCTTGAATATGCAAGCTTATAACGTTGTCCTGCATTAACTTTGGCAACTGTACTCTTCCTGAAAGAATCCATCCAAAATTCGTATTCTGTGCCATAAGTTGTCCTGATGGATCATGGACTACACCATTTCTCAAAATCTGCGCATAAATTTCAGCACCAAGTAATAAGTCAATCTTACTCGGTGTACCAAAACCTGGATCAGCTAATTCTAATTTTGAAAACTGGGGCCAGTCCTGGATATCAACTCTCTTCACTGGTAGGTTAGAAGACAAACGTTTCAACACATAAGCCTGTACATTACATTCAAAGGCTGGACGAGAAGTAGACTGTATCTTAAAGTGTACCGCGTAATTAATTGTATGTGACTTTCCTCCACCTAAGCCAGAAACAACTCCCCTCAATTTAGATTTACGAAGGCCCAGCATTTGAGCACAATGCTCCGTAATAAATGAGGCTTGAGAACCCTGGTCCAGCAAAGCTCTTAAAAAATAACATTCATTCTTACTACTAAACACTCTCACTATAGCAGTAGCTAGGACGACATGTCCAGAAACAGAACAATAGTTAGATATTACTTGACCCACATTTGTAGCCGACTTCACATCACTCTTATTTTGGTAGGTTTCCGTTGGATTACAAACTACATTAAGCGGAGACCCATCATTACCATCTTCGGGATGCAACAAAGAATGATGTCGTCGACCACATCGATTACATTTCGTATTGCGTTTACATTTAAATACCAGATGGCTCTGTCCAAAGCAATTAAAACACAATCTTTGCTTCTGGACAAACTCATAACGCTTTCCGTAACTCTCCTTACAAAACTTCTTACATTGGTGTAACATGTGGCCTTCCGCACAAAACGAACATGAAACAGTAGTGACCTTAAATACCTTACTCTTCTCTATCTTTTCTCTTAAGTTAACATTTTTTCTACTCGGTTCTAAATACTCCAAAGCTCTGAATCTTGACTCTAAAAATGTTTTAAGTTCACTTAAGGTTGGAAATATATCCGTAAACTCGCTTATTTTTTGCTCCCATTGCTTTCTTGTCTCCAAGTCAAACTTTAATGATACAAGATATATTACTAAAATATCCCATGTTGAAACATCAATTCCAAGGCTGCTTAGTGCATTAAGACAGTCATTGGTTGTATCTAATATCTGTTTTATGCCATTTGAGGATTCCACGCTAAGTGTCCTTTGACCGACCAATCTAGACAAAATACAATTTGCAATGTGCCGTTTGTTACTATATCTTTGCTTTAACTGCACCCAGCAAGTCTCGTAATTTGCTTCTGTGATTGGAATATTTCTTAAAAGTTGCTCTGCTTCACCCGTAAGGTGACTCTTAAGATAGTGAAACTTTTGCACATTTGCTAAAGAAGAGTTTTTATGCACTGTCTGGTGAAATCTGTATTTACATATTCCCCACCAGCTTTCGAACCACATGGTGTTAGGCGAGTATGGAAATACAAGTCAGCAGATTGGGATGAGATGCGGCACTTTTTTGCGTCTTATCCTTGGCGGCAGGTCTGCTTCTCTTCTTTGGATCCGTCGAGTTGCGCGGATGCTATAACCGATGTGGTGCATCAGGCAATGGAGTATTTTATTCCTTTTGCTGACGTACCCATCGGTGGCAAAGCTCGCCCATGGTTTAATGCCGAATGTCGTCATGCACATGACCGTAAACATTCGGCATACCTCATTTGGGCTGATGCTCGAAGCCGCAAAACTCCGGATGTAAGTACAAAGAAGAGAGCCTTTAACCAAGCTGCCAAGTCCTATAAAAAGGCATTGCGGAAGGCTCGTCTTGATCGGATCGTTAAGAATGGCGAAAAGCTCTCTGTCAGACCAACTGGCAGTCGAGCTTTCTGGTCTCTTGCCAAAGCGATCGAGTCGAACTTCTGCCAACCCTCACTGCCTGCTCTGCTGAAGCCTGATGGATCCCTGGCCCACACAGCAACAGAGAAAGCGAATGTATTTGCTTCTCTGTTTGCTGAGAATTCGCATCTAGACACTGGCAATGCTTCTCCAGAACATCTTCCTCACTGCGGTATTTCGATGCCTGAAATCCGCATCACAAACAAAGAGGTATGGAGAACATTGTGTCGTTTAGATGTGAATAAAGCCAGTGGTCCTGATGGTATACCAGCCATTCTGCTCAAGACATGCGCAGGTGAGTTGTCTCCTGTATTGACACGTCTGTATCGCCTCTCTTTCAAGACTGGAAAAGTGCCGGAATCCTGGAAGCTTGCCAACGTGCAACCCGTGCCCAAAAAAGGCAGCCGTGCCGATCCTGCCAATTATAGGCCCATTTCAATCACCTCCATACTCTGCAAGATTATGGAGCGTGTATTGAACTCGCGGCTTCTAGCGTACGTAGAAGGTAACGATCTCCTCAGTGACCGACAGTACGGATTTCGCCGAAATAGGTCCACTGGGGACCTTCTAGCGTACGCAACACACATTTTAGGCGAAGCCATCGAGAGGAACGGAGAAGCGGTCGCCGTCTCTCTGGACGTCTCGAAGGCTTTTGATAGGGTCTGGCATGTGAGCCTTTTAAGCAAGCTTTCAGCGTACGGTATATCTCCTGGTCTGATTGGCTGGATAACGGACTTTTTGAGCCAGAGATCTCTGCGTGTTGTTGTCGACGGGTGTTCTTCGGAACCCTTGACAATAAATGCCGGAGTACCTCAGGGGTCCGTTCTTTCTGCAACTCTTTTTCTGCTGCACATTAACGATCTGTTGAAGCCCGGTATCTATGGGTATGCAGACGACAGCACAGTTGTAGAAAGATATCTGCCAAGTTCTCGGGCTAGTAGAGATGAAGTTCAGTCTGAAAGAGAAGCCATGGTGCAACGTTTGAATGACAAACTTCAGGCAGTCTCCGCATGGGGCAATGCCAATCTTGTCAAATTCAACGCCACCAAAACGCAGACGTGTTTGTTCACCGCCAAAAGGAGCCCCTTCACCTTGGCTCCTACTTTCCAGAATGTATCCTTGGAATACAGTGACTGGCTTCAGTTGTTAGGCTTAGAGATCTCCTCGAACCTCAACTTTGGTCGGTACATTGAGTCCAGAGCAAGAGCAGCTGCGGGAAAGCTTGCTGTACTTGCGAAGGTGCGACAGTACTTTACACCGGGACAGCTTCTTGTATTATATAAAGCACAGATCCGGTCGTGTGTAGAGTACTGTGGCCATATATTTGCTGGTGCCGCAAAGACTCATCTTGCGGTTCTGGACTCAATTGAGAGGCGAGCAAAGAGGCTTATTGGCGACCCTAAATTGGTTGACGCCAAACTCCACAGCCTTGAACACAGGCGTAGAATTGCTAGCCTCTCAGTATTCTATAGGATACATTTTGGTGAGTGTGCGCAGGAATTGCACGACCTAATTCCCCCATCCCCGTTCCTTTGCCGGACGTCCCGACGCACGGCGGGTATCCATCCCTACGTTGTGGACACTCCACCTGTCCGAACGAAGCGCTATGCTTCATCTTTTTTAGTGCGTACAGCGAAGGACTGGAACAATCTGCCTGCGTCGGTATTTCCGGCAAAATATAATGTGGGTGTCTTCAAGAGGAGAGTGAATAGGCTGCTAGGTTAATGCGCTTTACCACCTAAGACTACATTTCACTTTCCATCAGGTGTAATGTAGTCAAGCATTAACCTAGTTTTGTATAAAAAAAAAAAAAAAAAAAAAAAAAAAAAAAAAAAAAAAAAAAAAATGAGGGAGTCGAATAAATCATGAAAAGTCTGCCATTCTACATACTGGCCCGAAAAACTCGGCAAAACTATTTTAGGTAATTTCACGGAAGTAGGTTCAATATCTCTGGAAGGACATGAGCTCATCTGTGTAATATCTTGAAAGTGTAACAAAGATTCCTTCAATTCAACTTTGTAGGTAATATATAAGTCTTCAACAAGATCATAGACATTATTTTTAATATAAGATAATTCTTCCTTGCCACTATCTTTACCAATTATTTCAAAGTGATTGGTTTCAAATTGTGTCCATTGCTTTTCCAATTGTTCTAATCTTGTTTCAATATAAGATTTGGTTATGCGTGCTTTAGGTGATTTCTTAAAGTTGGCCTGACCTCCACTTATCTTTTGCTTTATATCGACTTACACCTTAATTAAACTATCCATCTTGTTTATACGATTTTAAAGTAGCAAAAAATGTAAGTTAAAAGAAAAATTATCAACACTTCAAAAAAATTTCTAAGTCCAAAATCTTCAATAATTTCTAAGTCCTGAACTGGTCACGAAAATTTTACAAGTCTTTTTTAGCACTGTATTCACTAAAAACCGCATGGATTCCCCGTATTATTCGTTTTCTTGAAATTATTCTAAGTTAATGAAGGATTTTATCTTGATTTTCTAAGTGTTAAGAAAGAAATCCATGCAATTTTTCTAAGTCCAAGTTTTTTATAATAATGTTCATTTACTTACAATTTTAGTCCGTCACTTACTAACAATGGGCAGCGAACACGGCCTGCACTAACTGAACGAACACTCACACACATTAATTTCACTGTTACTAATTCTGTTATTTCACACTTTACTCTTATAAACCCAATCCGGCTCGAAGGACCATGTAAATTAAACTACGCGGTACTGTAATTCAAAAAATCCAGATTTAATCAATAGACCAAAAAACCTTATGAACTATAACAGAATACACAACGATAGCGTGATTCAGATTTAAACAATATTTTACTAACGCCATCTGTTGACTCAAAAAACAAATAAACTTATCTGTCTAAACACTAATGAGCAATGAAAATACAATAATGACAAATTTTGAAAAAAACAAAAAAGCGTGCGAACGATATGTCACCGCAAGTAGCGCCCCATTCTTCAATCTCCATATTTGAGTAAGCCACCAGTCAACAACGTCCGTCCGTAGTAGTATATTCATTATTTTGGTGGTGCGTGAAATAAATGTTTCTTGAAAACCGCACTGTAATTAATCACCGCAAAACAAATGGTGGTGCTGGGAATGTAGATGTTGAATCGCAGAGAGAGCATATTAGGCAACAGAAATCATACCAGCTCTCAGCTCAGCATTTCGCAACTCTACACAACGCCTAAGCATCAGAGTTTATAACTGAAGCAATCTGGAAAAGAAACGATAACAGCACAAAATGTGTGGCCAACAAGACCTGAAAATTAAACTGACAATCACTTCAAATGTCCAGGATCAGTATTTTGATACTTGGCAAGTCATTCAAGGGAGTGTCCTCATATAATATGATGGATTATGTTTATTTAGTGGTAAACGTACATACATGTATATTTTGGGGATTACAAGAACAAAACTCATTTTACCCTATTCTAAAACCTTCCATTATGGAGTCTCATTTTTTGTTTGGTAAACGTCTATTTTTTCCTGAAAGAGTCCTGCACGGCCGAAGTTCATGTCATCCCTATAGTTGTCATCCGCATATCCTCAAGACTGCATGCTGTTCTGAAAACTGTTTTTTTTTAATGTCGGATACCCTAACATCGGCTCTTTTTCTAAGCCCAAGAATAACGTTTAAGGATTGTTTAAGGAACAGATTTTTAAAACATATATTTTAGAAAGTTCTAGATCTCCTTAACAATAATATTTTTATAAAACTAGTTATATCTGAATAATTGTCTACACTTCACTAATTTATCCTATTTGTAGAATATGGAGATTAAGCGAATCTACCGATAAAACCTCAATAAATTCATTCAGTACTTACAATTTGTCCAACATAAGCAAACATCAAAGTCAAAGAACTAATTAAACATTAGAATGTTAGCTTTTATACATGTGGTAGTTTGGTTTTGACTAAAAATAAAGATATAAGTTGGTGATTTGACTAAAACAATTGAATCTCTGTATAGAAGTTTAATTGATAAAATAAATGTAATATTGGATACTGATTTGACTAAGAATAAAGATATATATATAAATCGCAGCTCGGTTAAGAGAAGGCATTGTGAAATTAGGAGTACAAGTTGTGTGGTGGTGCTATTGTGATAAAAGTGTAACAGATACTATAAAACGCTGATTGTGTGATTGAGAGACTAAGTTGCGTAACAGAAATAGTATAATCAAGTGTTACACTGATAGTAAAAAGTTTAAATAGTAAACAGTTTAGTGTATTTGTGAGCAGTGCCGGTAAAGTATTTTAAATAATAGAACTACTGTCATTGCTGATTCTCTGAAGCGGTAAGAGAGCTCTAATAAGAGTATAATTGAACGTGCCAATAAGTAGGTCCATGGAGAATAACCGGCAAGAAAGTCCATAGATATTCCTTTAACTTACCGAAAAGAAAACTTGAATTCAATTTTGCCCCTACATTTAGAAGGGCTTAAAGTATTCGTATTTTAAGCATTCAAAATATTGCTTATTATATAATGCCTAAACTTTGAACCAAAAGTGGCAACAGAAAACACCCCGAAAGTAAGACGGTAAAGCAATATATCAAAATTGTGAACAAGTTAACAATTGCCAGATATCCCTGTCTTCGATGTGGTTCTCAGTAGTATATTAATCTTTAGCTATAATTATTTAGTATATTTTACTAATAAATTTTAGCAACCAAATGTAAAAAAGCCATAATTATTATTTTGTTGTGTTAGTGAGTTTAAACTTCGAAGTTATTTTTTTAAGATTATATCTAGTCTTTACTTTATACTAGCTGTTGCCCGTGATTACATCCATGTAGACTATGTATGTACTTGACTGTATTAATATTATTTTTACAGTCTACGTGGACGTGGTCACGGGCAACAGCTAGTAAATAATAAATCATTTAATAAAAGTAGCCTAAATTACTCCTTATTAAATCAGATGTTTGCAACTGGAAGTCACGTCAAAATTAGTTCAGCCGTTTCAAATATTAGCATGTACAATCAGACAGACAGTCAGATCGACAAAAATTGATAAAAAAATAATTTTGGTGTATGTACCGTGTACACATCTATATGCAGTTACTCAAAAGCGATTATTTCAATATTTTAAACAGACATTTCAATTTCATTTATTTGTATTTAACAAGTCGTTTGAATAAATGCAAAATTTTTAGAGACGTACGTTATATTTTCTAAAATATAGATTAAGGAAAGAATAAGTATCTTTTTTTTTTTTTTTTTTTATATGATCTAGGGCAATGCTTGACTACATTCCACCTGATGGTAAGTGGAATGTAGTCTTAGGTGGTAAGGCGCATTACCCTAGCAACCTATTCACTCTTCGCTTGAAGACACCCACATTGTATTCGGTCGGAAATACCGACGCAGGCAAGCTGTTCCAATCCTTTGCTGTACGCAGTAAAAATGAGGAAGCAAAGCGCTTCGTTCGGACAGGTGGAATGTCCACAACAAAAGGATGAAAACCTGCCGTGCGTCGGGACGTCCGGTGATGGAAGGGGGACGGGGGAATTAAATTGTGTAATTCCAGCGCACACTCACCAAAATGTATCCTATAGAATACTGAGAGGCTAGCAATTCTACGCCTGTGCTCAAGGCTTTGGAGGTCGGCTCCGACCAATTCGGGATCGCCTATAAGCCTCTTTGCTCGCCTCTCAATTGAGTCCAGAACAGCAAGATGAGACTTTGCGGCACCAGCAAATATGTGACCACAGTACTCTACACACGACCGGATCTGTGCTTTGTATAAAACAAGAAGCTGTCCCGGTGTAAAGTACTGCCGAACCTTCGCCAGAACGGCAAGCTTTGCGGCTGCTGCTCTTGCTCTGGACTCAATGAACCGACCAAAGTTGAGGTTCGAGGAAATCTCTAAGCCTAACAACTGAAGCCGGTCACTGTATTCCAAGGATACATTCTGGAAAGTAGGAGCCAAGGTGAAAGGGCTCCTTTTGGCGGTGAATAGACACGTCTGCGTTTTGGTGGCGTTGAACTTGACAAGATTGGCATTGCTCCATGCGGAGACTGCCTGAAGTTTGTCATTCAAACGTTGCACCATGGCTTCTCTTTCAGACTGTACTTGATCTCGACTAGCCCGAGTACTCGGCAGATATCTTTCTACAACTGTGCTGTCGTCTGCATACCCATAGATACCGGGCTTCAACAGATCATTAATGTGCAGCAGAAAAAGAGTTGCGGAAAGAACGGACCCCTGAGGTACCCGGTGTATTTATTGTCAAGGGTTCCGAAGAACATCCGTCGACAACAACACGGAGAGATCTCTGGCTCAAAAAGTCCGTTATCCAGCCAATCAGACCAGGAGATATACCGTACGCTGAAAGATGGCTTAAAAGGCTCACATGCTAGACCCTGTCAAAAGCCTTCGAGACGTCCAGAGAGACGGCGACCGCTTCTCCGTTCCTCTCGATGGCTTCGCCTAAAATGTGTGTAGCGTACGCTAGAAGGTCCCTAGTGGACTTATTTCGGTGAAATCCGTACTGTCGGCCACTGAGGAGATCGTTACCTTCTACGTACGCTAGAAGCCGCGAGTTCAATACACGCTCCATAATCTTGCAGAGTACGGAGGTGATTGAAATGGACCTATAATTGGTAGGATCGGCACGGCTGCCTTTTTTGGGCACGGGTTGCACGTTGGCAAGCTTCCAGGATTCCGGCACTTTTCCAGTCTTGAAAGAGAGGCGATACAGACGTGTCAATACAGGAGACAACTCAGCTGCGCATGTCTTGAGCAGAATGGCTGGTATACCATCAGGACCACTGGCTTTATTCACATCTAAACGACACAATGTTCTCCATACCTCTTTGTTAGTGATGCGGATTTCAGGCATCGAAACACCGCAGTGAGGAAGATGTGCTGGAGAAGCATTGCCAGTGTCTAGATGCGAATTATCAGCAAACAGAGAAGCAAGTACGTTCGCTTTCTCTGTTGCTGTGTGGGCCAGGGATCCATCCGGCTTCAGCAGAGCAGGCAGTGAGGGTTGGCAGAAATTCGACTCGATCGCTTTCGCAAGAGACCAGAAAGCTCGACTGCCAGTTGGTCTGACAGAGAGCTTTTCGCCATTCTTAGCGATTCGATCGAGACGAGCCTTCCGCAATGCCTTTTTGTAGGACTTGGCAGCTTGGTTAAAGGCTCTCTTCTTCGAACTTACATCCGGAGTTTTGCGGCTTCGAGCATCAGCCCAAATGAGATATGCCGAATGTTTTCGGTCTTGAGCATGACCACATTCGGCATTAAACCATGGGCGAGCTTTGCCACCGATGGGTACGTCAGCAAAAGGAATAAAATACTCCATTGCCTGATGCACCACATCGGTTATAGCATCCGCGCAACTCGACGGATCCAAAGAAGAGAAGCAGACCTGCCGCCAAGGATAAGACGCAAAAAAGTGCCGCATCTCATCCCAATCTGCTGACTTGTATTTCCATACTCGCCTAACACCATGAGGTTCGAAAGCTGGTGGGGAATATGTAAACACAGATTTCACCAGACAGTGATCGGAGGTTCCCAAGGGAGAGGTAACCTCTACCCGATACCTGTCTGGATCAGTTGTCAGCAGAAGGTCCAGGCAATTGGCTGTATGGCCTACCACATCTGGTACCCTTGTCGCTTGCTTCACCAGCTGAAAGAGGTCCAAGGACAACGCAAAGTTCCGCGCTTCTCTTCCAGCATGGTCGGTTTTCTGGTACGGGAACAGCCAGTCTTGATGACAAGCATTAAAGTCCCCCAGAAAAACAAGCTGCGCTGAAGGGTACTGATGCAAAGCCATAACAGCAGCCTCACCGAGATACTCAAATAATCTAGTTGTCTCCTGGTCACCGCTGTGCGAACGGTAGACACAGGAATACAGGATTTTTTTTGTTTCCTGTATCTACTAAAACCCATATAGAAGAAAAAATGGGGTCTTCAAGGTGACGGAGACGCTGGATACAGAGGTCGTTCCGCGCGTACACGCAGACTCCGGCACGTGAGCGAAAATTGTGCTCTAACGTGTATCCGGGATAATGCAGGTGCGCAGCGCTCAAAGGACATTGTATCTGCGTCTCCGTCAAAAAGAAGAGGTGCGGCTGCTCTGTCTCCAGGTGGTGATGGACAGCTAGGATATTAGAGTGCAAACCCCTGATATTAGTGAGGTGCACTTTAAATGAGGAGGAGTGCAACCGCTGTAAAAACATTTTCTTCTTTTTAACTTTCCTCATAAAAAAATAAAATAAAAGTGAATAGGGATGGGAAATGGCAGTTGAACGAGGCGGTACGTATCAAACCCGACTTCGTAATTGGTGATGTCTTGCCGCTGGGAGGCTAGCCTGGAGACTGCGGGGACGCCCGAACCCCCCCAGGGATCGCCATCGGGCCTCCTCGCCTGGTCGCCAACCAGCACTATGGAGCCACCCTGGGATTTTTCGCAGCTGGTGGGGCAGCCTTTCGTGGGTGGCTAACCCACTAATTGGGCCCCCAACTATCTGCGGGCGGCCAGCGGAAAGCCGTCGCTTCGGATCCCGCTACCCTCCTCGACTAGACACCCGACAAAACAAACCCCAACTCGACGTCAACCGGTTCGCCAACGTACCGCAGCTGTTCAGACCCATTTCCCATATACGGCTTCATCGAGCAACGTGCCGGAACACGACTAGGTCACTTTGCGGCACGACTTTGCTCGATGGGTGGTAACTTTGCCGGCGACCCGATGTTATGGTCTACCACCATGTCTATCATGTCATGGTCTATCGCAGAGTCTTTAAGAACAATTTAAGTAACACCCGAGGGTTATGTTATGGCCCAAACAGCTCGAACTGATCTCTTTTGTAAAATAAATACTGATTCAACGTCTATCTCTGAACCCCAGAGCAGAATACCGCAAGACATAATACTATAGAAGTATGCAAAGTAAACCGACCTAGTGGCGATATCGGGTAGCACTCTAATTTTCCTAGCAACATTTGCTAAGAAACTAAAACGATTAGTTAATGTATAACATATATGTTTATAATAATTTCTAGGCAAAACAATTAGAATTTTTTAAGCCAGTAGGTTAATTTAAATAACACAGATATACGATTCCCTTTAGGAATCCAACAATGTGTTCTAAATTAAAAATATATACATATTTCAAATTGAATGGCAAGTAAATTATTTAATTAACATTTGAAATAAAATAATAATATATCTACAAAGTTTCGTGTTTACCTTATAGGACTATTGCCTAACCTATTATTGCCTAGAATAGTATTTCATGAAGTTAAGCTTTCTGTTCGATAGATGGCGCTGTGTGAAATTACACCGCGATATGTTTGTGTCCGCCTAAAAATACCTACTTGATTGTATCTATATACTATTTCTCTACAAAAAGAGGGCATACAGCACCTGTAGTCTGTATCCTTTCCATTATTGGCTATTTATTCAGAGCCATACATAGATATATATGTTATCCCAATTCCTAAAGTTGCCAATCCTACTGTCCCTAATGAATTACGCCCTATCTCCATATTACCTTTTCTATCAAAAGTCCTGGAAGCCATCGTATATAAGCAACTTTCTTCATTTGTTTACCATAACAATCTCATATCCCAATTTCAGTCCGGGTTTCGTCCGGGCCACAGTACAAGTACCGCTCTTCTTAAGGTTGTTGAAGACGTCCGAGTTGCAATGGAGAGTGGACGATTGACTGTACCATAACAATCTCATATCCCAATTTCAGTCCGGGTTTCGTCCGGGCCACAGTACAAGTACCGCTCTTCTTAAGGTTGTTGAAGACGTCCGAGTTGCAATGGAGAGTGGACGATTGACTGTGTTAGTACTTATAGATTTCTCAAATGCATTTAATTCAGTCGATCATGACATTCTTATTGCTCTCCTTTCGCAACTAAATATTTCTTCCAAGGAACTGAATTGGCTATCCACTTATCTTCGTGGTCGACAGCAAGCCATACGCATTGATAATACCATGTCAGGGTGGCGTAATTTGGCTTCTGGCGTGCCACAAGGCGGTATTCTTTCTCCCCTTCTGTTCTCCTTATTTATTAACTCTATCACCAATGATCTCAAATCCTCTTATCATCTGTATGCTGACGACCTACAAATTTATGCACACGCTAATCCGACAGAAAGTAGCCTGAATGATGCCATCAATTTAATTAATAAGGACTTAAATCACATTCTGAATTGGTGCTGTATGTTTGGAATTAGTGTGAATCCACTAAAATGTCAGGCCATAGTTCTAGGTAGCCAGCGTCAATTGTGCAAATTGGATGATTTGGACCTTCTTTCAGTAAAATTTGACAACTTACCGATTCCGTTTGCACAATCAGTTAAAAATCTTGGCTTCTTTGTCGACCCAACCCTTAGTTGGAAAGTTCACGTTTCTGAAGTATGCCGTAAAGTAACTTTCTCTCTACGCGCGCTTTATCGTCACAAAAACTTTTTACCCATTCGGACCAAAACTCTGCTAGTGCAATCTCTGATCCTTCCTCTCATTGACTATGTTGATGTCTGTTGCTCTAATATCTCTGAACACCATCTTAATAAATTAGATCGTCTTCTAAATAGCTGCATACGCTTTATCTTCGGTCTCCGTAAATATGACCATATATCCTGCTACCGTTCGCAGTTGAAATGGCTTCCTATCCGTGAGCGAAGAACTTCAAGATATTTATGTCAATTATTCTCTATTCTCAACGATCCACTTTCTCCCTTGTACTTACAGCGTAACTTCAAATTATTAGGTAACACTCATGACTTTCATCTTCGCTCCTCTTCTAATCTTAAACTTTTTGTTCCTTCCCATCACTCCGATTTTCGCGCAAGTTCCTTCACAGTTTACGCAATAAAACTCTGGAACAGCTTACCAGAACATATTAGACAGTCGCCGAACAAACTAGTTTTTAAGAAATCCGTCTACAAATATCTTTGGGAGAGTATTAAGGATTAATATTATATGTATGGTATACATTTACTTATATAAGTTTTATGTATTTGTCATCAAATTAATATATTTTCTTAATATCGTATGTATCTTATTTGTATTTATTTATGTATATGTTTGTATGTATGTATATGTATATTTTTGTGTATGTATGTTTATGTATATATGTATATGTACATATGTATATATGTGTGTATGTTTGGATATAATGAATATTGTAACTGTAATAGTAATATAAATTAAGTATAAATTTGATTATTCTAGTTTTACCGTCTTATTGTTCATGTTATTTATAATGTTTTTTTTCCTCTGGTTGACTGGTAGAGAATGCCTTGTTGCATTAAGTCCGCCTATTGTTCATCTTTTATTTTGGGCAATAAAGATTAAATAAATAAATAAATATATTTTACGGAAAGATTGTAAAGAGAGTTATAAGCATTAATTTTGTAGTGTCTTTAGGATCAAAGAGATGGCGTTGGTTTATTGTTACATCGCGCTATCATTCTAGCGACGCAAAATGATATAGTCATTGAGTGGAAATTGCAGATCAGTCCGATCAGTCCGCTCTCTCGTCAATTATTGTTTTTCACAAAGCAATAATTGATTCGCGATTTCATTCATTTATCATATTCATATATAGGTCGTTTAGTTTGTATTAAAACTACGACTATCATCTTCCCACCGATAATTGTTTGCCTTTTTTCAAGGTTACAATTATCGACAAACGTATAGTCGGTGATTGTTTAGTTTGTATTAAAACTACAATCACTTGACTTTACTGTTTTCGACCGTTATTACTAACCGTCTTTTTCAAGGCCTTAGTGTAACGGTCGACCTTCGCCTCGGCGGCGACCGCTCGCCGCCACCCGTCGCGCCTCCGCCTCGCGTAGCGTGAGTCCGTTTACCGCGTTCCCGCGCTTTCGTTACTCGCCTCTCGCGGGGAGTTCCCGCGCTTTCGCTCGTTCGTTCGCCGCCAACACCGGTTAGCGGCTCGCGCTTCATCTCCGTGCGGCTGTTTGCAGTGGTTCCGGTAGTTTTGTGTCGGGATTAGTGTTACAGTGTGCTGCGGTTTGTTGTATCCAGCGTTGGGTAAGTTTTTTATACATTTGTTAGTGCTAGGGTGCTAGGCTATTTCACCCCTGTTTTCACAAAAACAGGGACTAGTTTAGTGTTTAAAGTGCACACACCCCCCTGCCTGGCAGGGGGGCCCTTTGTCTTATCTCCCGGTCCATTATGGACCCCAATACTAGGGACCCGATGTTAGAGGAACTCCTCCAGTTCCTACGAGCCCGTTTTCCCCACGTTTTGAAGACGTTCGATCGCCAATCGAACGTTTTATCGCCCGATCCCTCCGAGACCGGCTCGGAGAAAATGGACTTGTGTCCTCCGCCCTCTTCCTCCTCCTCGTCCGATGACGATGACGGTTTCGAGACCGTCAAATCGAAATCGGCGAAACGTAAGGCGTCCCCGCCTTCCTCTCCTACTACGCGTAAGCGGGTGCCCTCTGCGCCTGTTACGTCCGCCGCTCCCGCCGCGCGCCCTGCGCCGTCGGCGGTGACCGCCTCGGCCTCCGGTTCGATTCCGGTCGCCTCGTCCTCCGCCTCGGCCTCCGGTTCGAACCCGGTCGCCTCGTCCTCCGCCTCTTCAGCGGAGGTCCCCCCTCGTACTAAGGCGCCGCCGCCTTTGTACATTCGCGATAAGTCCGCCTGGGATTCGATCTCCTCGGCGATGACTGATCGCAAATTAAACTTCACCAAGGCCCGCTCGACGGCGCTTGGTATCAAGGTGTCTTGCACCTCATCGTCGGACCACCGGGGTCTGACGAAACTTCTCACCGAGCGTGGTGTCGGATACCACACTTTCGCCCTCGAAGACGAGCGCCGCTTAACGGTAGTCGTCCGAGGCATTCCGGTCGCTTTCTCAAGCGACCGCATCCTTGAGGACCTTAAGTCCCAAGGCCTCCCCGTACTTGCGGTTCACCGCATGTACAAGCGGCAGGACAAGTCTCCTTACGAGCTTGTCCTAGTACACCTTGAGCACTCTCCCGAGGGCAAAGAGGTGTTTAATGTTAGGACTATATGCCAGCTATCTGGCATCAAAGTCGAGACCCCGCGCGGTCGCGGCTTCCCAGGGCAGTGTCATCGCTGCCAATCATATGGGCACTCTGCCCGCTTCTGTCACGCCCGTCCTCGGTGCGTGAAGTGTCTTGATGATCACGCGACAGCCGACTGTCCGCGTAAGGTCCCAGTCCCGGAGGTCCCTCCAAGCTGTGTACTGTGCCAGCAAAAGGGACACCCCGCGAATTATCGCGGGTGCCCCCGAGCGCCGCGCAGGCCGCAGCCGGTGAGGGCTCCCTCCCGCCGCGTTCAACCGCCTTGGGTCCCTCTGGACCCCAATGCGTATCCTGCCCTTAAGGCACGCCCCGTCTCAGCCCCTAAGGCTCCTCAGAACGCGTGGGTCAAACCACCGTCGTTAGTATCCAGGCCCCCTGCTCCGGCGCGGGCGGCCCCCGCCGGTGGCGCGGGCGCGTTTATGGGTGTGGCGGACTCGTCCTTAGGTAGCTCTCTTAGCTACATAACTAGTATCTTGGGAGCGATCAACCCTCCTGAATTACTAGTGCTGTCGCAAAAACTCAAAAATGCTGAACGCGATCCAAATGCGCGTTGCGCGGCGCTCTTAGAGCACGCAGCGCTACTAAACACCATTTATAATCTCCCCGCTATGTCATCTTAAATGGCTAGCAAAAGTAGGGATAAGCCCCGCTCCCTAAAAATCGCGTCTTTTAACGCGAACGGCCTTCTACGTCAGATTGCTCTGGTGCGCGACTTCGTAGTCGCACATCAGATCGATATTTTGCTTATTCAAGAGACGTTTTTAAAGCCTAGTAATCGCGATCCTAAAATCGCGAATTTCAATATAGTTAGAAATGACAGAACCTCTAAGGGCGGGGGTACTGTTATTTATTACAAACGTTCTCTTCATTGTGTACCGCTCGTTCCTCCACAGTTAGATAATATGGAAGCGTCGGTGTGTCAGGTGAGTATGACTGGCCATCAGTCGGTCGTACTAGCATCCGTATATCTCTCTCCTACTAAAGTATTATTAGAGAGCGACCTTAAGTCGTTACTCAATATGGGAGTCGCCACCATTCTGGCTGGCGACTTCAATGCTAAGCATCACCGCTGGAACTCACTTATTAATAATAGTAGAGGACTTGTACTTGACAAACTGACAGATCCATTACGTCTCAACTTTGAGATTATTGCACCTCTTTACCCAACGCGCTATCCGTTTAGTGATAATAGTAATGACAGACCAGACGTGCTCGACATAGCGCTCTTGAGGAACGTAGCTTTACAGTTGCGCTCTATCGAGACGTTATCAGAGCTAGACTCAGACCATAGACTGGTCCTAATCCAGCTAGGACCCCCTCCACAAGCAGCGCCCTTAGTTAAAAAGATATTAAATTGGAATAAGCTAGAGGAGCTTATACAATTACCAGTCCCGGCGCATCTCGACACAATACCTGGCACTACTAGCTCGGTCGAGGCCGCCAAGTCCCGTTCAATTAATTTTACTAATTATTTAACAGACAATATAGGTAAATCCACGAGAGAGGTCCCGGTGACCTTCGATGGTCGCGGTGCGCTCCCTCCGGATATTAGGTATATGGTAAATAGGAAAAATGCTGCTACCAGAGCCCATGACAGATGCCCGACCGACGATAACAGGCGGAGGTTACGCCGTCTTCAGAGGGAGTTGAGACAAGCTCTCGCTTCCTTTAGAGAACGCGAATGGGACAGGCGGCTTGAGGGACTCGCCCCGACGCACCAGGCTTTCTGGTCGTTGGAGCGAGCCCTTGTACGCGATACTGTCTCAGTAATGCCCCCGCTTGTTATCCCTAACAGCGACAAATTAGCCCTCGAAGATAGGGAGAAGGCCGATTGCTTAGCCGATAGCTTGGAGGAGCAATGTACCTTAAGTACAGGGCTGTGCGATGACGCTCACGTCACGCACGTAGATAGTTTTGTCCGTAGCCGTTGCTCTCAACCTCCAGTGGGACCTCCTTTAGAGGACACGGACCTCGGCGAAGTTAGATCGATTATAAAGTCTCTCAAGACTAAGAAATCCCCAGGGCCAGATAGCGTAAGTAACAGGGTTCTTAAAATCCTCCCGCCTCATTTGCTTTGCCTTTTGGTTTCAATATTTAATACTCTACTGTCCGGGTGCTCATTCCAGGATCAGTGGAAGGAGGCCATTGTTATAAGGATCCATAAGCCGGGTAAACCCCGCAATCTCCCTTCTAGTTACCGCCCGATTAGTTTACTTAATACATTAGGCAAATTATATGAGAAAATAGTTCTCATTAGGCTCAATAGGGAAATCGAGAGGTTAAAATTAATTCCAAATGAGCAGTTCGGCTTTCGTGCCAATCACTCGTGTACCCACCTAGTGCACCGCCTAACGGAGCACATTCTTTCTCATAGGCGTAAATTTAACCGTAACAAAACAGGAGCGCTCTTCTTCGATGTGGCGAAGGCATTTGATAAGGTCTGGCACAACGGGTTGGTGTACAAGCTACTACGACTCGGGGTGTCGGATAGGCTCGTATTTTTAATACGAGACTACCTTTCGAATCGTTCCTTCCGCTACAAAGTAGAGGGGACACTGTCATCCCCCCGCCCCCTCAGGGCGGGAGTCCCCCAGGGCTCCGTCCTCTCGCCCAGCCTATACGTGCGATACTCCTAAGCTCGCACCGGGTATCAAATTAGCTTTATTCGCGGACGACACCGCAGTCTTTACCTCCGGTAGGGACCCTCATGCCGTCGCCGCTCGCCTCCAATCCGCGGCCAACACCCTCGGTGATTGGTTTAGGAAATGGAGGATCGAGTTAAACCCACAGAAGAGCACCGCCGTGCTCTTCTGTCGGGTAAGGGTCGACACGGGGGTGCTAAGGAGAGTTAGAATCTTTGACCGACCAATAGACCGGCAAAAAGAAGCCAAATACTTAGGAGTAACGTTCGATAGTAAATTATCTTTCGGCAAACATATCAGAACGGTTAGGAACAGAGCGGCCTTCTTTCTAGGCCGACTCTATCCCCTCGTGTGCAAGCGGAGTAAACTGTCCCTTAGAAATAAGGTCACACTTTACAAAGTTTGTATACGCACCATCATGTCCTATGCGAGTGTCGCCTTCGCTCACGCCGATCTGAAACCCCTTCAGGTGATTCAGAATAAATTCATGCGCACTGCCACGGGCGCGCCGTGGTATATGCGCAATGCAGACCTCCATAGAGACCTAGGTTTACCTACAATAGCGCAATATTTCAAGGAGCTCTCTCAGAGCTTCTTCGATAGGGCCGAGGTACATCCGAACCCACTGGTGATTGAAGCGACCACCTACCAGCCTAGAGTCACCCCGTTAGCTTTTAGAAGAAGACCCAAGTCGATTCTAATCGACCCAGATGACCAAATAACGACTGACAACAGACGATTAGCTTACACTGTATCACACACCTACACACACCGCCTTCGCCGGCGAAGGCGAGGCCCTAAACGCACGCTGCCTCGGCGTTCTGCCGTCGGGGGGCGTTAGTGTCATTATACCCATCTATCCCATCCTATAAATACGCTGTCTTAAGCCGAGGACGGCCTCTTATAGGCACCCTTAAGGCAGACGTGTCCCCCGGGTCCCTCAGGCCCGGGTTTTTCAAGGGCGGGTCTCAGTACTCGCCCACTCCCCCGGTGACGCTGTAATAGCCACTTGGCTAACAGCATAGTCATTACAAAAAAAAAAAAAAAAAAAAAAGAAAAAAAAAAAAAAAAAAAAAAAAAATTGCAGATCGTGCCTCAATCTAATGAGTAAGGAAATTATTGGGCCTTGGTAACTCTCGGCTATGTCCTTATAGGGCGATTGTATTTTTGAAGGGCACAGGTCGTCCCTTCGAGTCGTGGGCCTACTTTGCACATGATTCGGGTGAAGCGATCTACCCTCGTAAAATTGTTACACTCGGATTCTTTAGAGGCCTGTATATTTATAAAATAAATTGGGCATATACATGATGATGATTAATTGTTAAGCGAGTTGCAAAATTAGTTGTATTTCCGCTGCTTTTTTATTTTTTCCCGCATAATTTGTAGAAAACTCTTCTTGTATCAATGTTTAATTTAATTTATATATTATTAATACACTGAACTATTTCTATCAAACTAGATATTCAATTAAATCATTATCTTCATATCAATATACTTGCTTTTACCGCTACAATAAAACAAAAAATTTTCATAACCTCTTTTTTTAACTTTGCTCAATGTTAACAGTGACATCAATATATAATTTCAATTCGATACGCAACAAAGACGATAGTTCCTAATCCTATAAAGTAGGTACTTCATCTCATAATTTTTATAGCTTACACTTTAGAGATATATCCATACAATATTACTTTTCGTCTTATGATAAGAAGTAAACTAGGAATATAGAAAAAACTTAATATAATATTTGTTATAAAGTACAGTATACCAAGTTTACGGTCATTGCATAGATTAATTACTTTTAAAAAATATAATAAAATAAAAATTTGTTTCAAATAAATATCGACCACGATATCTGCATTTCAGTATCAAACTATCGATATATCGTTCAAAAAAGTATTAGTAATAAATATCGATATTTCCAAGTAAAAATATCGATATTTCGATATATCGATATTTTATCAACAGTCCTACCTTTCGGTAGAGACGATGATGTATGATAGTTGTACAATAAATAATAATATAATGTAGTCTTACGAATGGGTAAATTATCGTTGTCTTGAGTCAAAATTAAACTACATTTTGGTATCGGATATTAAAAATGTCTTTAATATAACTAGGATGTTTTAGAATTCATACCCAAAGGGAACATTCCGTTCATGGAACTTTATTAGTAAGACCTCGCTGCCCATCTGTCTAAATAGTTGAAGTTGAGTTTATAGCTAAATAGTTGACATTGTTACACATATATTTCGCCGATATAATAAGAGATACTAAAAAAAATATATTTGAGGTGGACTCCCATACAACAAAAGTGATTTTTATGCTCAATATCAATAACGGCAACAGGTAGACGCTTGAAATATTCACAGAAAATTTAGTTATCAATTTATTTTAAAGATAAATCATTAAAATAAACAAATATCAATTTTTAGGAGGGCACTCATAGAAAAACCGGGTTTTTTTTTGCTGTTTTTATATACGAATGGAACTTTTCGTGCGCAAGTTTGGCTCGCACTTGGCCGGATTACTTAGAATTGCAACATAATCATGCACAATCTCATATGCTAGTTCACGAAATATTTAAAAATACTTCCTATTCCATGAATTTGAGTATATTTATGTGAAGCTTACAAGATGTAAATGCTACTGTTGTAATGTTTAAATTAAAAAAAAATACAAAAAATAGGTAAATAAATTTAAATTATTACCATCTTCCATGTTAAATTAAAATCAGGAATTCTTAAATGATTGTACCTTGTCATTTATTTAGTTAGTGGTATCGAATTTGACACGGAGAGCTTTAGCCATGTGAATAGAATTCGGGTACGATACTTGAAAGACGCATCAATGTCGTATTCTAGAAAATATATAGTTTCCCTACGAGCCGATATCGGATTTGGATTTCACTACGATATATAGTTTCAATAAATATAAACAATTTCTATCGTTTACTGATAAGTAAAATGAAGAAAACAATTTCATAATATCCTTTTACTCATATTATATACTCATATTTACCGGTTTGTGGTCGGTGTTAGTGCAGATGCCTAACGTATAGCGACGCAATGGGCTCGGGTTCGATTCCCGACAGATATAGGCATGTATGTGATGAGCATAGACGTCTGTATTTCTGGGTTTTTGGGTTGGTGGTTGCCTAACACCCTTAACACAAGCAAATAATTTGCTTACTTAGAGGTTAAATCAATGTGTGTAATTTGTCCTGTGATATTATTATTATATTTCTAAGTGCTTGCCACTAAACATTCATACCAGTTTTTTGAAATAAACTTACATATTTTAAATAAACTTTGAAATCCATTTTTGAAGCATTTTTATAGAATTAGATATTGAAACCAAATATATTATAATATTATACAAAATTTGTAAGGAAGTATAATTAGAAAGACTTAATTAAACCGTGACTATCGTACCCGTAAGGCTTTACTTATGGAGATAGGTAGGTATTAATGAAGACTGTAGGTACGTCTGAGCCAGAAACAATCTAATGAACAATTTCACTAATCATGAGATCGTCGCAAATTATGGAAAGAGTACTTTAAAGTTAAATTAATGGATTAATATATTTGATATTTCATTAATAGTTACATTTAAATGAAATAAATTATGTTATCACATTGTTTATCTTTATTTATTTCTGCTTGAATCAGATTTTTTTTTATTATTTTATAAATTTATAAAAGAATGAATAATTATTGAGTTCCTTATAAAGTGATTTAATTTTATTGCGAATACTTAATAAATATATTTCTTTGTGCATTTAGTTACAAAAGGTAATTAAATAATGTCCATATTAATTGAAAAGAACCGACCTCCGCTGAGGATACAATGTTATTTTATGGGAAAAACACACGATGGATTTGATAACGGAATATGTATGTATAAGCTTAAAAATACATACAATAAAAAATAATTAACATCTGTACGGCTCAAAACTCTTGAATATCGTCCCGTAGCTCTTTAGTCAATACACATTATATAAATATTATTAAGCAATAAATTGAAGATTAAAATATATGTACATATATATTATAATCAATATTCTATTTTCTATAACACTTTTACAAGCTTTTATTTTTTATTGAGTAATAGAATAAAAGTTGCACTTTATTGCCTTATAGATAAGATGTATTTTAAGGTGTTTAAGTTCATAATATCATCCTGTAATTAAGATGAGGCAGATATCACTTTCATCTTTACAAATTGGATTAAAATTAGTCATCTCACTTCGTTGGCAAAAGTCTTTTACTCTATAGAGAATATTTAAAAGCCCGCTAAGAATATTGAAAACCGGTGTACATAAGTGCAAATGCACCTTTTTAAATATAATTTGACCTTGCAATAATTATAATTTTATTTACATTATAAAGGAATATGTTGTAAACAACGATAAAGTATTTAGTACAAACCCCGCTCACTGATATTCAGATCGGTTTTGGTAGAGCGTAAACGAAAAAAAAACCACGCTCTACCAAAAAGTCTACTTTCTCGAGAAGAATTGTAGATGAATGCAAACGCATCCAGATAATGAAAGTAGCTTCGTAGACGTAGCGAACGGTGCAAATGTTGAAAGTGGGGCGAAATCAATCAAGAGAAAATGTTTTTCGGAACTTTTTATGTATCTTTCTTTTAGTGCTTTGTCTAAATTAAAAAATCTTTGTTTAAAATAAAAACTCATCCCTTTATTACATTATATGTTGTAGCAGAAATGATATACGTATAAAATTAAAACATCCTTCCTGACGACTGATGACTGATAATTTAAAGATAGAGCTTTTAACATTGTGATTTCTCAAATATTGTATTCCCAACGACAACACACTAAGTTAATTTTTTAACATAATTTTTTTATTTAAATCACATTCACCTTGGCATATATTCGTTATAAACTGTAGTTAACTTTAACTACAGTTTAACTTTAACTACTGAAGAAAAAAGGATAAACCAACAAATTAATTATGTTTGCATGATAGTCTTAACTTACAGTCTTAACATTTCTATTTAACTTTCTTATTTAATTTCGTATAGGTGTAAGATTTCTTTAAGCTCTTTTATCTTTACAAAACACCAAAACTTGTAAATATTTCTAAAACAATTTTTACAATAAATGTCTACAACCAATAAGATGTCCTGAATTCTAATATAAGGCATATTACTTAAACTAGACAACTTTAAACATTGGACATTACTCACTCCTCAGTTTCACTGCAGTAAGTACGAACTTAAGACTTCTATACATTGCAGGATGCTGTATTGACGTTCCCATAAACCGCTTGTGTCCCTTGAGTATGTATGTGCGAGATGAACGCAGTATACAGATGTTACATTTAACCAAAATAAACAAAGATATTTTGCCTTGCAGCATGTATTTTATTAAATTTATTACTTGTCCCTACTTTTAAATATTATTTTCTCTTCTATTTTTTTTTGTTAAATATGTAAATTTAAACTTAAATGGTAAACATACAAAGCTTAATATAGGTAACTTCTTTTGTTGTTAAAGTCTAGCTGATAATAGAATTACTATTAAGATGAATAGTTTTTAGGCAACATGCCTTAAACATTCATGTTTCAAATCTAAATATTATTTTAAAATAAATATTTTAGGAAAGTTATTAGAAATATAAACCAGAGTTAATATTTTTATTCAAATAAGATAAAACATAAAAACTTTATTGACATAAAATTACAAGGGTTTTGAAGGCGGGATAGTAAAATATTTAAAGTGGTTAATCACAAACTAGTAAAATTACACAGAATAAGAACAAAACTTAACACTTGAATACATTTCAAAAATAAAAAAATCTGATCGGTTCTATTATATATTGAATATTTTTTTACATTTTAGATACTACCTTATGTTAGACTTTGGAGCTAAGAAACTTATATTAAAAGGTTAAATGTGTCTCAATTTCTCGACAATTCAGTTGAATTTCATCGACGTCGGTGTGTTGTGAGAAGCAATACTAAATATTAAAATTAGGATCAACAACTGAATTGAGTTACACCAGTCATAAGTCCTCTCCACATATCGTCACCCATCATACCAAATTGTTCTACACTAAGTAATCTTTTTTATTTCGCTATCTGAGTGATGAATATTGCCTGTTCGTAAAATGAAACACGTATTTTTTTAGTTTCAGCTGAACCTACATCAAATTTATGAAATACTTGAAAAATAAATTAGTTTTAGGCAAACTTTTAAAAGGTTAAAACGCCCACAATATGCCATAAGTATTATTAAAAAGGGAAACTTAACTTAAAATTTCATATTCTTAAGTTCAAAAGTTTGGGCTCAGAAACTTTTAAAGTGACTTTTGATAAGTCAGTAAGTCAAGAATTGTCAATTTATATAAATAGACTAAGCCGCGTAAAGGACGTCTAAATTAAATTGTTCTAAAAGCCTTGTAGCTAGGAGCACAGACAAGAACATATAAAGAAAATTATGAGAAAACAGAATCCTCTTCTGAATTGCAGAGGCAGATATCTATCTATTAACCCCTGTATCGTAGAGTTTCACAAATACAAATAAGGGACAGAAACACATTCAAATTGTGAACTGCCATCTATGTATCACTGAACTGTCAGTGAGGGAATCGAACCTCAAAAGTTCATCTTAGTAGTTACGGTTACTAAATATTTTACCAAACGGTCTATTCTTATAAATACTTTATATATTCATATTCATCTAGTGGACATCTTGTGGAATCTTATATTATTAATAACCATAAAATCAATTAGATCATTTAAACTTCTATTGTCACAGCACATTTGTTCCTAAAACGGAGAATTTTCTACGATCTAAAAGGACGAACTTTCTTAACCGTGTGAATAAGAATGATTTTACATTTAATTAGTAAGGCCCTAAATCAAAGTCGACAGTTATTTAGGTCTGTACTAATATCTCTAAAACGAATGTCATTTATGAAATGTAGAAGGAAATATTTTCAATTAAAATAATATATATTTATTTTATTTATTTTTATTATAAATATTACAGCGGTTACTTAGTTCGTGAATATAATAACAATAAGCATCAAGTTGCCAGCAGCTTCATCAGCCATCTAATGATCTATCATCATAAAAATGTATACAAATTCATATCTATATATTATTGAGTTGTATTGAATTTATAAACTAAATAATTTTATCGTTTTAAATATAAATAATAATCTATCTTCAGGGGTTATAAACATGCTATATTTTGACTTAGACAATATGCTAAAACAATTATATAAAAATCCACTAGTGATGTCAGGTTTTAGATTTTTACACCTGAAAAAGCTTGCGCTAGGCAAAGAATACTACGTACCTCGGGCAATAAAATAAGAACAAAGATTTTTTTTTCAATTCCATTAGTTTTACCGTGATCAACACAGACAAGCAAACAAACAGACGAAAAGATTAGGACTCCAAAAAATATGAACTTTTCGTAATATTTTTTGAGCACCTTCAATGTATATACCTAAATGTTAACTTTACATTTTTTATTACTGTTTTTATAGATACAGCTGTATTCTTTGTTAATTATATAATTATATAATATTATCACTATATTATATATTCACTTCAGAATTATTAGTAATGCAGCTTGCATAATGTATGACCTAGAGCTGAATTTATAAGCTGGGAGTATATAATTATATGATATATTTTACCTGAAACTATCAAGCCACTGATTTCATTCATTTACAAATTCGTGTGTCCAGTGTCTCTTATTTTATAGCATATCTGAAGGCACTTTGTGTACCTCAAGAACACTTAATACGCTTGAAGATTTAATTGAACTGGCCTCGGTACAATTAGAGTAATTCATTATTGTGAGGTTTATAGGCCACTCTAACTTGGAATAATTAACTCGGTCTTTTATATTTGCTGATGCATTAGTATTCAGTGAGTTGGCTCGAGAAACAAAAATTATGATAGAGTAAAACCAACATAGATAATAATTTCAGAGAAATGACACTCAATTAAATATAGACAATATGTTACGTGAGACATATGCTCTTATGGGTGCATCTATTTTAAAACTTCATTTGGGATAATCCAACTATCAAAATTCAATATTTAAAACTACTCAACCACTGCCGCTCCTACATTTCTTGAGGGCAATGAAGATTACATTTTAACTTCAAAATGATTTTAAGATCCAAGTATATTTTTAAATGAAACAATGTTAAGAAGAGTGATCGTTTACGTAATTAGGTCAGTAATAATAAATGTTTAAATCGTGGTACATTTCCTGATGTTATGAAGTAAAAAACAACATGAATTTACCACCAAATTAACTATAAATTCCAGTGTTACCAATGCAACGTGTAGAACTATTAAAAAAAACCCTAATCAACTAGTTGTTCATTTTAATAAATATTCACATGAAACATTTCATAAATTAATATTTAAACGCAGAATTTGAAAGATGTTTTTTTTTACTATTATTTGAACATCAGGCTGCATCCCGAGTCTTTCTTAGAAGTAATTACTTGCTGTTGCTTTGGTCTCCAGAACCTCCCTGGCGTAAATATAGCAAAAAAGTAACGAAAACTGTGACAGTTTACTAAATCGTCAAATCAAAACATAGAATTATTATACACCCTATGAATTAAATTCTATTGACATATTTTTATTGATCTATTGAAAAATTTATTTTTGTTTTCAGTAATTACGGATACAATAAATAACTAAAGATAAATATAATTTTGAACGCGAGAGAATAATAACTTTTACATGAGCGTCCGGTATTATAGTGTCTGTTTATCTAGTTATACGGTGAGGGAGAAACCAAAATAAGATAAGATAATTAGGTAATCAATAATTTAATTAAATATAAAATGATTGACGCTTATATTTACACATATTTTTAATATAATTTAATTTTTGAATTTAATGAAATCGTTACTTGTATAATATAAATTTATATTTTTATTTTAGATTATTTTTTGAAATAAAGTTCGTACATTACTATAGTTTTCATTACTGTAGCCCTAAAAACTTAACAGAACTACAGGAGTCAGGAACAGTTTGCACAAGCTTAAACAATCTGAGACAACATTGAGTCACCTTCACTACACTTACAAAAACAAATGAAACTTTACACGTAAGCTCATTTAACTTAAGCGATAACAACAATTATTTTAATTCAAACCTAGGTAATCATATTAGAAGTCGTCTTTAAATTATTTTGTTTGTTATATTATGATTATGTTATTTTTACTTGTGTTTTCATATAATGTGTAAATAACTATTTTACAATAGATGTAATAGTGGTATTGCAGTGCGGGTGTTGCTACCTGCTTCAGTCCCTCTCCTTGAAACCTTAATTTTTTAATCGTATTCTAGATATTCTCTGACTGATTAGTCAAACTGGTCTATCTAAGAAAAGGGATGGTAGTATTTTGACTAATTCAGCTAGACTTAGTCAAAATAGTACCATCCCTTTTATTAGTCTATACTTTCTACGCTCGTTTAGACAAGTTCTATTGGGTGCTAGTATAACTTTATTCGATTGTTAAGGAATTAAGGAAGTTGTTGAGAAATGAAAAGCTACAGGTTTGCACGTTTATCATCAATCAAGTTAGTCGTATCACCGCTCATCCAGAACATTCCCCTCAATGCTTCACCAAGTATGAGAATACAGCCAACCCATATCGAGCGACTGTCAGTTTCGCGGTTATCTGGAAAGCAAGGCCAAGTTGATAGATTAATTAGTTAATCGGTATAAATATATAGCTATACTACTTTTGAATAGTTCTACTACTACGATATTAGTTCTTTTAAGATTAGTGTAAATTGTAAATTCTTCTAAACGTAATAAAAATGATAACACGTGTATTGACTTGAAATTGAGTTTTTTTTATTAATCCAAATTATTTTATTTCGAAGTAAAAAAAATACTCTACTTCCTTACTCTCTTTATATTAAGCCTATGCCTACTTATATACCTAAGTAGATAAATTAACATATTATTTAAACAATATAACCAACTGGAAACAAATGTAATTTGAAAATCTGATATGTTTTACAAATAGGTGCATTTGAAACAGCGGAACTGGGTCACATCTAACATATCATAGTTTCAACAATAAATCTACAGGTGCTATTTATGCTCGTTGCAAGGATCAAGATGGATTATTGTATCGTTGAAAACTGCTGTGTATGGACGCGATCAAGATTGATTGATCCACAGCTTATTGTTCGGGGATTAAGGTCAAAAGTATTTGTTACGCATGATACAATAAATCTGTTGAGAAGTGATTACTCCGGAGATAATACAATGTAGGCAGGTACATAGTACAACCTTAAATAGTACATACATAATATTAATAGTAAATACATTTTAAAATGAATATACAAACCTAAATGACTTCTATTTTCTCAATAATGTCATAAAGATAAAAGATATAACTCACAATATTAATAACTACCATCAAAATTTTACTTTAAGGTGAACCACATGTGAATGTCAGTAATAAATTGCTTTATTAAATTTTCCTCTTTATTTTGGATTGTTCCTGAATGTCTCTGCTCATTTTGTCGTATTATGAGAAAACATTTAATTAAGATTTATATATGTATTTATATTTTTGCTCTCCACATACAACATATTTTAAATTCTATCCCGAGACCTAATTAAATTGGATGTTAGTTAATATTAATGCTGTTTACGAGAAACTAAATAACAGAATAATGTTGCCCCACATCGGGCGCCAGGTTTTGTTGCATCACAACAAGATAAAAAATAATATTCGTTTTTCCGACTTAGTGAAAAACTTGTATATATAGTAAATGGATTTTTTCAAGACCATTTCGAATGGATACATGGCAACCTCACATTGCAGATATTTTAGTTATTTATTTAAAAAACCAGTTTGCATACCTTTCTGAGGTACAAGACAATTCCTACCTTTCCTTTATGTTAAACATTATGATAATAAACAAATGTAGAAAAAAAATATTAGAAATAAAAACAAAAAGAGATGATATTCTTGTTCATGTACCTATATTGTATGTGGAGTGACCGCGGGCTGAACAAAATATCGATTCTTCTCTAAAAAAAAACTGCTATGACCTAGCATACCAATGTTATACGAGTGGAATATCTTGTGTATTTTTAGATTTTTATGTTTTTGTTTCTATTTTTTAGAGTAATATTAAATGTTATTCAAAATATCAACAAATGTGTAATTGAAATGAAATCCCACTAAGCTTATAAAGCTTAAAAGAATAAGCTTAGTTATATTACTTAAGAATGTCATAGAAATTCTTTAGAATGTCATAGAATTTTTACAAAAGCTTAATTCTTACCTTTTTCTTTCACAACTTAACAACGATAAATATTATATTAGATTTGAAATGTTATTTGGAGAATCAGCAGTAAGCTTATTGTGTTAATTTAAAGTATTTTATTAGTATTATTTTTCCTTGTGATTGCCTCATAAGTAATAGGTGTAGAAACTTTTTATAATTAACAAAAAAGGGTGAAGAACATACTTGCAAATTTTTTGGTTTTTAATTTAATTTTTAATAATAGTCAAATTATTATTTGTACTAAATAGATTTAAGATCATTCATAGAAATATAAATATAATCTTTTATTTAGTGTTGGTATTGTACTTTTATATAAGTTTTGTTTTATTTAATTCTAATTTATTTATAAATCGCACCAACATGACAAGGTAAACACTATTGCAAAAAAACATTAAAACAAGCGTACATTAAAAAGGTAAGTGTCACCTCGATTATAGGAGCAAACCACATTGATATGAGCAATATACCATTAAAACGTTAATATTATTTGTAACTATTATTATACATATTAATTAATTAGTTAAAAACCATAAAATAAATAACATTTCTAGATACAATAGGTCAAATTATGTCAGATGTTTAAAAGCAAATAGGAAATTAATATATAACAAATCTATAAGAAATTCTTGTATCACTTGTCTAAGGCCTTGCCACTACGCAGAACCATCATGTTATTATCATTATCTATCGTCTATCTTATTATAAGACGTATATTGTTTGAATTTTGTTTTTAAATTCTGAGACACGGTAGTAGGTAATTGAGAATTTTTGTATGTGTAATATGTAGAAGATAATATTTTAAAACAATTTTGACGTTTAGGATTAAACTTGGAACCTTTGTTTTCGTTCAAACATTTTATATTCTACGGCAATGTTTTACTGGTTTTTTGTCCTTTATAATTTATAAAAGTTTATAAATCTCGGTGTACGTTTAGAAGATACGAGATAGTACTACAATAAACGAGGTAAATAGCGTTGCTACTTTAAGTTTATAAAAAAAATAATGGTGAGCTTTTTATCGGAAAATGCCGGCTTCAAATTGTTTAAATAGGACAAACTGACCTCTATGAGTAGGTATTTAATTCAACCTACAATGATGTTAGTTATGTACCCTGTTATTAAAATCGTCCATTTTGTATATTGTCTATTGTACAATGTGTTAAAATGATATCTAAGTACTCGGTAGGTGGTGGGTGTGTGTCTAGCTCTAATATAAGAATTCTAGATTACTTTGGACTTACCAATTTCCAAATATAATATTCAAGTTAACGTCAAAAGTTTGATTATTTGTCATTTGTGTTACAATACAGGGAAATTGTTTTACTTATGAAATTACAATAGATTATGACCATTTGTATTGGGCCTAGCGTCGGAGTGTTTTATAATTACTTAGAATGTAATTTAATTTCAATTAAATTAATTTTAAATTTTCTATTTTCTTTTACATCCTCCGTCTCGACCGTGATGTATTTTTCTATTTTTTTTTTAATTATTTCATTTGCTTAATAATTTTACTTATAGATAATAAAAGAAAACGTAAGATGGTGTGTAATTGTTTGTTTAATACAATCTCTATTATTAGTTAAAAAGCACTCTTGTAATATTTGTTTCAGAAGAACGAAAATATTAAATTTGGGCGAGAACCAATCAACAAGCAATTAAAAAGCGTAAAGACTGGAATTAAATAAAAGTATTATTTTCTGTACGAAACAGACGTATTGCAAATATTACTGATGAAATATGTATATGGATACCTTTGATTATTTTTTTTTCCTTTTATTAATAACCGATATCTTTTTATTTTTTTAAATATACGAATATATCATTTCGATAAAAATAAAAGATAATAACTTAAAGATTATCTTATTGATTTATTCTTAATATATCTTATCTTGTATGTGGATATAGTAAACACAAAAATATGATTCATTATTTCTATATTGAGGAGGATCCATGACAATTAATATAGCAAAGTATTGGATATGTCTCTCCTGTTGCTATTTCCATCCCAGGGTAGTCAGTAGTCATAATTAGTTGTTAGTCAGTCATAATCAGTAGTTTTGAACTTATGTTTTAAGCATGTAACGCCCTTTTGTGGTTTACGAGGATAGAGTCGCGGGGAGAAGCTAATTAGATACACAATTAATGTTTGTTTACTGTATTAACATCCAACGCTGTTAAAGGTTGTCGTAACTTTTGCTAAAATAACAATAATATCGTGATATGATACACACAACACAAAACTATTTTAATCAAGTTTAATAATAACCTATAAGTTTCTTTACGAAACAAAACTAATGTGACAATTTATGAGCAAATACTATTCTCTTTTAATATAATTATGACTATAATTATATATAATTATAGTCATAATTATATATAATTATACTAATTGACTATGCAACAAAAGAAAATATTTTTATTACAAATACCATAGGAGCCAAAACACCATAGGACATTTAACTTTGTGTAAGGTTACATTATTGTTAAACGACTATTTTATAATAATCCGTAATGTTTTGATTCGTTTCAATGTTTTGATGGTCCCTGTATTGATCCATATAAATTAATGAATTACTAATTTAACTGTAATAAAAAGAACCAATAAGGTGTAATTATTTAAATCGTTGTTTTATTAACTTAAATAGTAATATTTAGAATTGTTATGTCAAGTAATGGTTATTTTCGTATGCTTAAAGTAGTTTGACTAAGATTATTATTTATGTGAGGAGGGACATTTGCTTGATTAGTAAATACTTGAATAATCTAGAAAAGTGGGAACCATTAAGACTTCATAATTAAATCCAGTATTTAATACCGTGTTTATCTATACTTACAAATGTTAATTTACGAGTAGTTGTTATTTTTGTACGTTTAAAGTAGATGATTTGACTATGATTATTATTTATGTGAAGAGGGAGTTAATAAAGAAGGGTATATAAACTGCGGTTAGGACGATATTCGGGACAGACACTGCTGTATAGTACCAAGGAAGGATTAAATACAAGTATATAAAAGTGAAGAGTGAGAAGTAAAATCTGTGAAACGATATAATTGGACGTGGCCCTTATATTTGTGTCCACAAGCTCAATATCTAATTTTCGTGTTATAATGTTAATGTGATCTTGGAATAAATTTAAGCACCGACATTGTACGGTTTCAAAAACACAATTTACAGCACAAGGTGTGCATTTGTATGTTAATATTTGACAAGCAAGTTGGGCCGCGTTGACGAAATTACGTAATTCCGCTGACATACAATTTATTATACGTATACCTACGTGTATAGTTTGAGCCATTTCTAAAGAACACTAAATATACTTTTTATGTTTATTTATTTGTTATATTATTTTACGTATTCATCCTCAATTTAAAAAAATAAAGTATTCCTTATACCAATAAATGTTTGTTATTTACAAGTAGCTGTTCTATTTTTACAATTTATTTTGTTTTTTGAAGCATTTTTTTTTATCTGATTATTAACGGTTTTATTTTTAAAAATGACTAAATGATGAATGTAGTCAGTATTTTTAAAGTAGTGACATGCAAAACAGGTCTAAGGTAGACCCGGTTGTAATCTCGGACTTTTATTTGTTTTTTAGTCGGTGTCCCTAATTGAAAATTTACCCTAATAATGCATTTAGCATGGTAATATTATTATATTATTATTATTTATTTATGTACCATAAAAACTTACAAAATATGAACATGAATGACTAATATAGAACAGGATTATATTGCTCAATAATTATTATAAATTATTATTATACTGTATACAGGGTTATTTTTAATTAATTGACCACCTCTTATTCCGTCATGTCCTATGCGAGTCCCGCTTTTGCGCACGCTAATCTGAAACCCCTTCAGGTGATTCAGAACAGGTTTACACGGATTGCAACCGGGGCGCCGTGGTTCGTACGCAACATCGATCTCCATAGAGACTTGAACCTTCCGACCATCGCTCAGTACTTCAAGGGGCTTTCCCAAAAGTACTTTGAACGTGCTGAGCGACACCCGAACCCACTGGTGGCTGACGCCGCAGAGTATAGACCACGTAAGACTACTTTAGTCAGAAAAAGAAGACCCAAGTCGGTACTCGTTGACCCCGACGACGCGTTCACAGTAGGTAATAACGTGTACGCGTAGGCATAATTGACACCACACAACATACAGACACACACCGTCTGTACCGGTATAGACGAGGTCCCAACTGAGTAAGTGCTCCGTTGCTCCGGCGTTCTGCCGTCGGAGGACGCTAGTGTCCAAATTTCCTTAGCTTCCCTCCTGACTAACGTCGCCCCGAGCCGAGGTCCGTGTCTCAATCTGAGACGCCCTCGGGACGTCGTTCCCCATGGGGGCCCATCTGGCCCCCCCCTTTTTAAGGGTGGGTCTCCTGGCCCACCCATTCCCCCGGTGACGCTGTAATAGCCAACAGGGCTAACAGCATAGACAGACAAAAAAAAAAAAGACCACCTCTTGCAGGCAGCCTCTCCACATCAATCCTAACAACATTTGTTCTACAACTTTTTATAAATCTTAATAACAACACAAAAAAAAGAACTGAAACATTTTTTGCTCCCTCTTTTACTTATTACTATGTATTTTAAAAGAAGTACTTAAAAGGTCAACGCTCGGGCGCCATACCGACGCTCAGAGTTAATGCCAGTTCAGAGACAACAAATAAATTTTGTATGGGAAAATTTAATTTTTAAAAAGTTGTAGAACAAATGTTGTTGGGATTGATGTAAAGAAGCTGCCTGCAAGAGGTAGAGGTGGTCAACTAATTACAAATAACCCTGTATAATTATTAATTATTAACAATCTTTTCAATCTTAAAAAAGTCATGGTGACCAGTAATTTAATAATAGTCTTATATTAAGTATTTGTTTTGCAAAATTAAGTACACCGTGAAAAAAAAATAGGTTGATGGGACTTTTGATTGATCCATGTAATCTATTATTTCATGATTTTAACTGAACTCTACCAAGCTTTTATTAGTTACTGAATCTATAACTATTGACAAAGCTAGGAGAGTTATCTTGAGAATAGTACAAAGACGACTAAGAGATTACCTGAGCGCAGTATACCCTTGCATATGTAGTCTACACTATTGTCTATACTATTGTATACCGATTTCAAATTTACATATTATACGTTTGGATTTCCGTATAAATGCTTTATTTATTTACCCACTTATATGCATATTATCAGTGCTGACAATAACGAACATGGGCAAATCAGAAACGTTTAAATTATATGAATAAAGTCTGCGATACAAGCGATAATATACAAAAAATTTAAATTAGATTTCAATATATATGTACATATACATATTTATGTATATTGGGGGGCTAGATACTGAGTACTATTTTTCTCCGACATTGTATAGGGTTTTATTCCGATAGTATTTAATGAACCGGAGGTACAATACAGTGATGTCTTCTCTTCGAGTCCTGTCTCTTGAAATAATAAATAATGTTAATTGGATATTCTAAAATGATTTTATTTAAGTTAATCAGTTTTTTATAAATTTATCTATTATATCTAAAACTATCATATAATATTAGATACGTGCTAACCTAAATTTTATACTGAAAATGTCACTGATATACCTAAGTCTGTAAATAAAACTGGTAAGTTAAAAAAAGTCATATATAATGTAATAAGGTATTCCAATAAACTGAGACCGAATGAAATGAGATCGTATAAAATATTTAGATACTAATGTGACTCCAGAGTAATCAGCGTTGATTAGAACTTGTGTAAATGTCTGCCACGAAACTTGAAACTAAATGTCATAAATCTTTCTAGTATTTCTTATAGGTATATATTTAAACTATAAATAAATGTAATATTATTATTTGAAACATTTAGTGCCATTGCCATAGTTGTCATTCATCTTAATTTATCAAAAGTGTTACAGAGAAACAGATAGAGTATTATATACATTTGCTAGTTTAGTAAATCATACACAGGGTATTAATTGGTTATTCTTATAAATATGTAGCTGGCAGAAACTTTGTTTTATTTGACTGCGAAAATTTTAGCTAGCGTCGTATGACTTCAAGAAAATGTAAATAGTTAAGGAAACTTTGCTTACTTCTTAACAAATTAGAGTAAGTTGAGTTATATATGTTATGTAAATTGTGGTTAAGCCTAAGTCTGAGATGAACGTACTAATGAATAAACATATATACCTATATAGTGTTATAAGCAGATGTTACTGCGAAGTTAGATGTTTTACTAATAACGTGATCGTCATAATATTGGAATAAATATCTTAATGTATAAATAACTGTGACTGAATATAAACTAATGTACTTATCACATATTTTTTTAATAATATAGTAAGAATTAAATAAAATAATGTTATTATAACAAATTATATTTTACAAATTACTGCTGCTTGTTAAAAAAGTAATTTTACATAATGTAAATACATTCAGTGAAAAATTTATTAATTCATTGGCGTTGCCATTGTTAGTTTTCCATAAGGAGGTGCATTTCGCCTGTGTCAAAAATGCTTAATTCCATAAAAATAAAAATAAGTAAAAATTAATCTAGACATATCATACGGACACAATATATTTTAAATTTGTTTTGTTGCTTATTACCTAATTTCTCATTTATTGAACTTCTACAAATGTTTTACTTTAAAGACCTGGTCTTAGGAATAAAAATAAAAGCCTACAAAGTTTTTTAGGTGATGTAGATTAGTGTAAACTGGTTAAAAGAAAAACATTAATCAATTTTAATCTAAAGTAAATCTAGTGCACCGCAGACACTAGACACTAGACGGCGTCATATGTCGCCTTCCTGTCGTGCCAACGATTTCATAACGCTTTTAGTATGTTATGTTTGTAAGCGTAAGTGTTGCAGCGTTTTTGAAAACAGTTATAGTGACTCGTGATGTATAGCTTATTATGATCTCTATTGCAAAATGTAAATAATACACTCTACATATACTCTTGATTCCTAGAGCAAATGCTTTAAGTTATATTATAGAAGTAGGTGTAAAGGTAACCAACCCAGCTGTGGTGACATCAGTTCGTTGCCTCTATTTCTAATCCCATATGCTGCTAAACCTAAATTTAACTAGTCTGTCAATTTATCATTAAATTCTATAATTACATTATAACATTCAAAAGTTTTGGTGTGGTACTGGGGCTGCTAACTCGTTGGCAGGGTTGATGCTAATGTACACGTCAAACATTTTAAATTTCATTTAAAGGGAGCAACTGTTGTTTTTCTGGACAAATTTTCTCAGCAGAGCAGCATTGAACTGGTGGTAGGTTAATCACACTGAATATACTCATTGACCTTTTTAATGTAATAATTGACGATTCAAAAGCGCGGGTAAAAGACTACTTGAATTAAGAAATTTTTAAATTTTGAATTTGCATTAAATTACAATTATAAATAAATTACTTACATAAAATTTAAAATAATATTAATTTTATCCCAACACTACCAAACTATTTTAGTATTGGTTTTCTAGTTATTTACATATCTGTTAACAGTCTATGGACATTGTAGGTGATAACACCTCTAGAAACTATTCTGAATGTGTGGCTGTGAATATAAAAGTCTCCCGAGGATCTATATTAGATTCCATATTATTTGCTCTAATTTGTGCTGACTTAATAAAAAAATTATAAAACACATTTATTGGAATAATACACAAATTGATATTATTTTCTAGTCATCTGATGAGAGGAGGGCTTTTAAGAATCTGGCCGACGCGACGGTCTTAAGGTGGAGTACCAAGTAGGGCTTCTTCAATTCGAGCCGAATACGTCGTATTTACCTTGATTAATGATTGAAAGGGATTCTATAATGATGATTGTAAATTGTAAACGAATCTGAAAATTGCACTTCTAGACATATAATTCATGCATTTATTCATAATTTGCTTAAAAGTTTAATATGTTTTGAAAGTAAAATTAAATAAGTAACATTTAAATTATTTATATTGCATAACTTCAAGTATCCATATGATCATTCGTTCTTATTTTGTTATTATTTACTTACGTTGAAACTCTATCCTAGCCGGATACATATTTGGCCGGCTCACCATATTACGTTATAGTCATTTGAAGTATTCTTACTTTTCATTTATAAATTAGTCTTTATTGAAACTAGATAAGATTCATTTTAGATTACAATTTGGTTATATTGCAAGGATACAATTGTTACTTCGCTATTGAACGGTCCGTTCCCGTAACACATTTATTTTACTATAATATCTTTTGAATAATATTGTCGTATTGTACTACTGGAGGCAATAATATTAGTTTAGGAATATGTAGTTTCATTGTAAGTCTATCAAGACTATAAAGACTGTATGATATTGAATATAGGTTGTGGTTAAGCAAGACACTGTTATATCTCAAGTGGAAATAAATAAGGCTCCTGACTAGATGGAACAAAACATTTAAACATATAAAAATTATTCTATATATCACCTAAAACGAATGCTTGAATTATTTGATAAATAAATACAGTATTCATTTAAACTTTTATTAAAATTACATATTGTTGTACTAATTAACTATTACAAGATAAGTTTGATAATGTGACACAAGCATCTATTGTATTGTTAGTTGAGAAGAGACGATGATGTAGTCAGTTACTAGATTAAGGATAACTTGTCGTAATTAGTTTTGTTGTTTATTTGTTTGTTTGTTTATACTCTTTATTGTACATAATAACATGAGGTAAATTACAGTATAAGGTTGAAACAATTACTAAAAGTATGCAAAGGCAGACTCATCCCTTGAATGAGCTCTTTCAGTCAACCCTTGAATTGCTATAAAAAACTTAAGAAAAAAGAAAAGAACATAACAAGGTAAAAAATTTAAAAAAAAGATAAAATAAAGTAAAAGAAATAATATCTATGTACAAAAATTAAAACGATAATAAAAAAATATAAACAATTAAAAATTAAATTACACTAATAAAACTAATTAATTACATCTAATCATGCGTTCATTGTACGTGGAAATGAATTTTAAAATAATACAAAATGTTGACACTAGCGTTCACACTGATAAACCTGTGAAGATAGATAATAAATTTCAAGTAATAACTGCATATAGCTTTATATTTCTATAATGGGTTATACTTTATGTTTTATTTCTCTTAATATACCGTTATATTTCATTCCACAAAGGATTACGAAAACAATTCCAGCCATTCAGTAAGAGTAGTCGCTTATTTGGTAGTAAATACTCATATCGTATCTACCTGTAGACGCCACCTGGAAGGAAATTGGTTCCGTACTATAAATGGATGGGTTTAGCTATTGAAAACAACACATGGAATAAATCTATTAACCCGTGATAAATACTTTACTGTTACTACCTTACAATGATTGTTTGTGTTACTACCTTACAACATTATTATGCATCTTTGATATTGCATTAAAGCGTTTGAGGCAGTGAACATTTGCCATCAATGGACAAAATAAAACTTAAAAAAAAAAAAAAAAAAAAACACTTAAATTTAAAAGGTATATTATTAGTCTTTAAACCCGTGCGATATCGTTATAGTTAACCAGTAAACTCAATTTCCACTGATTTCGTAAAATATAACCTAACTTTTCCTAACTATCTTCATTTTGTTAAATTTTCACGAAGCTGGTTAAAATTTTCTCAAAGCATATTCTGCATTCAAAATAGTTTAAATTTTCTTAAATATTTAACCTTTTTAAACAAAAATATGTGTCTAATAAATATAAGCACTCTGATATTATTTATCATTCCGCTTCTCTGCCAATTGAACTACACTACCAGCGTCGATGAATTTTACGTTCTATATATGGTGGTTTCTTTCGAACATCTTAACCAGTGTTTTTAACTTTGCTGAAGACATAAATATTGATAAATGTCAGTGGATTTTTTTTTATTTATATATTAACATACATGAAAACTTTAATCCTTTTTGTTAATCGGCAATTTCTCAATATCATTCGAGAATTTTAATATTGCGGAACATGCAGTTTTGGGAAAAGATTTGAACACAAATAGGTATATAATATTTATATCCTTTACAGGTGTATTCTATTAGTTTTATTGAGGCAGCATCTATACTTTTCTCTTAAGAAAAATATTATCTCTAAACTATCTATCTAAACTATATCTTTCTCTTTAAAAAAATATAGTTTAAAAAAACTAAAGTTTTTTATTAGTACTCAGAGAAAAAATACTTTTAAGGTTTCTGATGTTTGTTCAATACATGAAGCCATCCCAGAACAGTTGACACGTCGGAAACACTGTCGGCTTCTCTATGATGAAGATAACAACATATGTCTTATGTCTATATTGGACTAGTTTAATATAATTCTAATACTAATATATACTAGGCACCACAAAATGAGATTTTAATATAAAGCTGACGGTTTGAATGTAGATAAATGTTCTATAAAGATTTTAATACTTGAAATTATATTTGATATATAAAGGAACTTCAAACATAAATATTCAACAATACATATTTGTATGTACCTAAATATACTAAGTTTAAATAATTTGTATGTGCAGGAAACAAAATACAACAAATATACCTTACATTTAATATACTTACCTCAATTAGTTTACACACTGTAATTATTCAATTATTATTGAATACTATGATAAATAGTTTGTAGTAGTGTTGGTGAATTAAACATAACCTTCAACTTATATGTCATCGTCATAGCCGTATTATTTATTGTCGTTATCTTATATTATAGTTATTTTAGCTAAATGCGATTACAATTAGTAAAAATTGCAACTTTCTCATCCAAATTATTCGTTACCAGAAAATAGCAGATAGATTACAGATTCATTGTAATTATTATTATCATGCAGGTATTTATATATTTGAAAGAATGTGTTCTTTCAAATATATAAATACCTGCTATAAAATATACTTTAATTCTAAAATAAAAGATACTAGAAAGATTTATGACATTTAGTTTCAAGTTTCGTGGCATATCTTTACACAAATTCAAATCAACTCTAACCTATTTAAAAATATTTTTTCCTTTTCTCTACTCACTGTTATACTTGCTCCCAAGGCGAATAAGAGTAAAATTGGCGGGAAAAAAATAACGAGTTCAAGAATGGAAGGAATACAGGCTTATTGACTCAATATTCTATTTTGTTCTTACAAAAGAGACGCTAATAAATTAGTCTCTGAAATTATATTAGAAATATTCATATGGAATTAATATTATTGTTGTTCTATTAATACAATTTAATTCTTATCCATTTTATATTACTATTTTATGATCATTTTCAAGTGAAGTGTTATTGTTAAAATTAACTGTTACTTGTTAATTAATTAATGTATCAGTTAGAAATATCTTATTCTTGTTTTAGGCTCATATATGAATTTCAAATTAAATGAAAATAATACTATTATGTTCTACTACTAATTGTATGTTCTAAAACTATTGTTATTAAGGTCTCCTGTCTCAAAAATTAGTCCTGTTATTATTAGACTTATTATATTAAGACTTCAAACTATATATAGCTTCTATAGGACATTTTACATCATTTTATTTATATTTTATTGCTGTTCTACATTTAATTTTATACATAGATATAAATCAATTATATGGTGAATTATTTTGTAATTGCTAAGGATACCACTTTAAACTTAATATTTATACAAAATAGGTAATTTCTCTTTTTGTAATATATGTCTGTGATCTCTCAGCAAACACATTACATAAAAAGTCAGTTCATCTAAGCCGCCAATTATGGAAACATCTGCTATTGTTTGTATTTTCTCATTATATTACAAAAGCTAATAAAAAAAAATTGTTCTATCCCACATTGCAATATTTAAATGCTTTTAATATTGTTAAGTAAAAAAGTTTTTTACAATTGATGCCATTGTTTAAATTGTTTTGGAATTATTTGTAAGGAGTTAAATTACGTAGTTTAATTTCAAGTAAATTCACGTTTTGTTAATGCTTCATACATGAGGCTGTATCAGATACAAATTTGAGATTTAGAAATGTGTTTTATAATAAGAATATTTTTCCAAATAATCTTTCATCCTTCGACTAATGTTTTCAATATAGGTAATAGGTATTTACAACAAGAAAATCTAGACTATAGAAGAACAATTAAAGGCATTTAATGGAATTTCGTGTAAATTATAATTGTGAAAATATGTAATCTATTTTTATCCTAGTCAGATTACAGTTTTAATACAAATGAATCAATGATGTAACTATAAATGTGAGGATGGCAACCCAAGCTCTTCAATCTCCTTTCTTCTCTTCTGTAAGTATCTCCATTCTTTAAGGATGGCGATCTTCAAAATATTTGAAGATGTTCGTAAATGAATAATAACTATTTATTATCAATTGAATAATCTGTTCTCGTTAAATAATCTTTTGGTATTAATTTGCGATTTTTATTTTAGGAAAATTCATTTAAAATATCTGAGAAATATACTTTATATAAAAATAAATAAACAAGGGGATTTGCAGCTTATAAGAGGCGCACTGGTCATTTCTTAACTGATAAATTAAAGATGAATGGGGTGGTAAAATCGAAACAACTACTGAAGCGGTACGCAAAGGGAGGTCACATAAAAATTTTGTTTACGGATGAAATTTTTTTTACAATTGAGCAACATTTTAACAAACGAAATGAACGTATTAATGCTCAAAGCTCTAAGGAAGCCTTCCAATTAGTCGACAGAGTGTAACGTAAGCATTATCCGACTTCAGTGATGGTTTGGTGGGGTGTTAGCTATGAAGGAGTGACTCAGCCATATTTTTGTGAAAAAAGTATCAAAGGATCGGCACAAGTGTATCAAGATACCATTCTTGAGAAGGTAGTTAAGCACCTTAATAACACAATGTTCAATAACCAAGTATGGTCCTTCCAGTAAGACTTGGAAGCGAACGACTCGGACTTCATCAGAGCAGAAGACTGGCCGTCGTCTAGTCCCTTCTAAAAACGCTGGATTATGATTTATGATCAGTTTTAGAGAGTCGAGTTTGCTCTAAACGCCATAATAATTTAGAGTCCCTAAAACAATCCATACGATTGGCAGTGGAGACTTTCCCAATGGAGAGAGCGCGTGCTTCTATTGATAACTGGCCTCAACGTTTAAAAGACTGTATTGCATCCAACTGACACCACTTCGAATAAGCTTTTTACATTTTTAATTGTTTTATATTTGTATATTAAACTAACTCACTGTAAAAGTAATAAATGTTATTTGTAATTAAAAAAAAATTATTATCTTTGCTACATTATTTATTGCAAGATTAGGTATATGTGTGTACAAATTGTAGTTTCAATGGGTTATAGGATCGAAGTCTATAACATAAATATATATTTGGCTGTTTCTATCTCATACATGATCACAATTAGTGACGGTAAATCACATCCGAGGCTACTCAGATCGCAATATAGTTATTAAAGATCTTTTTTTTATTCCGCAAAATATTGTATTTATTTAAATATAAATAATAAATTTTTAGGAAGAATTGCATATCGCTCGCGTATTTGAGAATACCCGTAAACAAAGAACGACCATATAGATTGAAAAATTATTATTTATATAAATAAAATATTTATTAAAAAGAAAATTTGTGTTACTACTAAAAATATAATTAGGTATACACAAATATAATTTTCTATTATAATTATATAATATAATTATAATAATATAATATAATTATAATTATATCTAATATAATTATACCATGTAAATAATTATATTAATTTTAACTCAATTAAAATGCTAATAAATAGCTAGCATCTTCATTATTATTATGAGAACAAAGATTAAGTGCAGTATTTCGAGTAATTAAATGCTCTATGATAATACTCCAAGAGCTATTCATCCATATATAAAAAAAAACGTGATCTTAAAAGGTTTACTGTTCATTGATATTACATTCGATCCGATAATCGATAATTGGCCGAGCGAACCGAATTCGGAAGCGAAGAGGCTCGGTCTCATCAGCGGGCTAATGCTTTGATATGTCGGTCTGGCGAATGTTCGTCTATTCTCCTCTACAAGTCTTATACTTAATCCAATTTTAGCAAAAGTTTGTCCTAAAGGTTAAAAATGACATGAACCTTTTAAAGTTATGCTGAAAATATGAAGTTTGTAAATATTGATATTGATATTGAGTTTGGAGATATTGTGTTTATTTTGTGTTATGTTGCTTACTAGAATAGAAGAAAGTGGTTGATGTCACAGTAAATTCCCATCTATGACCTATTGTATTTCGTTAACACAAATAGTATATAGTACTATTTATATTATTTTTGCAGATATTAAAAATATAAAAGTAAAAATAAATTATAGAGTTTGTTACGTTACATAGTAAAAAGTTGATTTTATAGAAATATTTATATTTACAACCGAACAACACACAGACAGACTCCAACAAGACAACAACTTTTTGTCGTTGTCAAACTACAGCTCGGAAAAATAATTGCCACTGACATGTACAGTAATTTAACATTTTCCAGAGGTCGCAGATTCGAATCCCTGCTCGTATTGGTTTATTTTTCATCCTATTTAATTTAAATTTAAATTAGCTTAACATTCTAACAAATTCTATTGATAAACATTTGAGTTAGTATGATGAAGAATTTAAAATCCAAATAAAAAATAAATTATGAAAATTAACCGGTATTTTTTTGAACTTTTTTGTATATTATACTAGAATTATCTATGATAAACGTGATATTTATGATATAGCTTTAATGAAAAGGCGGGCAGTATGTATTTAGTAACACGTACAAATATGTTTACCTTTTACCACAGTCTTAAACTTCTGCGCCGTCAAAGGGAGAAGAATAAAACTGTAGGGTCAAATTTAATTTAACCAACTATATTCATTAATTATATATCTGTAATAAGTAAATAAGTAAAACCATTAATAATATTTTTATATCATTATCTGCGTTGTTCGAAAAGTAAATAAACGAATTGTTAATAAAAAAAGCTGAAACATAAGAAAATTACAGAAAGTCTGTTCTTCTTGTTAATTGCTTATATCTGTGACATTTTGTCTATAAAAACTTTAAATATTCTTAAGAAAGAGTTAGGAGCTGTAAGGAATTTTATTTCATTGCTTTTTATAATAAAATGGTAAATGGTATAAGTATTCACTTTTATTTTTTATTTTAGCTTGTTTTTGGAGAAAGCTCGAGAAGGCGTGAGACCATCCTATTTAAAGACAGGACTTAAGTCCGTAAATAAATCTTATAAGTCTCTATCTGTACATAGATCGGTTAAACCTCTTAGGAAACTAAACCAGTTCTCGAGACTTGGTTTTTGACCCTACAGTACAAGTTGCTTGTCATTTTTATTACTTATATTATTTACTAGCTTTTGCCCGCGGCTTCGCACGCCTTAAATTCGTAGTAAAACAATTCCCACTTCCCTTTTTTTGTATTGGCTTCTATATGACTTATTTTAAGTGATACAAACAAAATTACTACATCGGCAGACATCGCTCACTGTAAAAAGTACCTATATTTAAAGTTTTTAATAAGGAAACAATATTAGGTGTTGTAATTATTTTTATACCTCTCTTGTTTTTACTTAAACGTCCATTTAAATACTTCTTAAACAGAGTACTTAATAACCATTATAACAATATATCACACTTACAGATTTTCATTGAACATAATCAAAATATGACCATGTAAACTCGAGGAATTCTGAGCTACACAATCGACGTTATTTTCACCATCAACTTGCAGGTCTATTTTTATTTAAAAAAATCTATTTTAAATGATAAACATTCAATTAGCTATATACATTAACGAAATTTTCAATACTGAAGATTCACAAAAGCCATTTTTGAGACGGTTTGCACGGTTCGATACTATAGTGTGCCGGCCAATCGTACCTACCGCCGCGCCGCAAACGCGATGACCCTATTTTTTAGATCTGTAATATCTTCGAAAATATTTATAATTTTTTATAATATGTAAACTTTGCTTTATAATATGTAACTTGCTGTGCGTGCAACTTCGTACTCGTAGTTTTCGATTTTGATAAAAAGTCCTACCCTTTGTATTTACTAATGTATGTAAAAACTATAAACCTTCAAACTGGTAAGAAGCAATGGTAGGTACGATAAGAGATTATTAACTTCTTTATTTGTTAAGCGATTTAAAAAAATATATAAAATATAATGTGAATCCCATAACTATATATTCCTGAAAACAGCATCCAAATTGACTAATCCGTTTCTGAGATTAGCCTGCTCTAACATACAGACATTTAGACGAACAAAATGAAAAAACATTGTTTTGGGTTCTCTTGCTTATATAAAGGTCCCCCTGTATGAATTTTTGTAAATATTTTTTTGAAAGTTTAGTTGTCTAAATGACAAACAGATAAAGAGACAAAGATTTTTAAAAATGCTGAAAATGGATTCTGTTAGTTATTACTTTAAATCTTGGTATATTTTTTTAAATATTTTTAATGTACACAGACTACTCCTCTACAGATTTATTACATGTATAGATATGTATAGATATAGAATAAGACATAAATAGTCATAACTTTTTTATTTCTTAACCGATTTATATAAAATAAACACCAAATGTTAAGTGAAGACTGTGATAATAAATTCCTGAAAACAAATTGGTTAAGCCGTTTCTGAGATTAGCGTGCACAAACATACAGACATACAGAATTACAGACAAACAGACAAACTGAAAAACCATTGTTTTGGGTTCTCTTGCTGCTATAAAGTCCCCCTATGATGTTTTTTTTTTTTGATTCCTTGTACAGGAATGGCTCAGTGACGATTTTATTATAAATATGTATAGATGTCAATAATATTCTAAAAAAATATATTTTCCATACAAAACATATTTGTAACGACCGCCTTTTTTATTTCCAACAATCGTTGTATTTAGTATTGAAAGCTGAGTGAATTTATACTGTGAATCTCAGTATACTATATGTATATAAACTTTAGAGTCAACCCGTATACACTGCATACATTTTGCATTAAATTTAACTCGAGAGACCCCAGCAGGTTATGCAAACATCGATACAGCCTCCTGAAATATATTCAAGACTAGAAGTTCGTACTTACTGCAGTAAGGGGTGAGGAAAGGGTTAAAATAATATTAATTTGGTAATACTGTCAAGAATGTTTAGCTGCCAAGTAGTAACCAGATAATTTTTATCAATTACCTTCTGAGTAGGTGTTAATTATTTAATATATATTTTTTTTAGGTTTTCGAAAGATGCCCAATGGAGGTCGTTTTTATTTAACACTTTCTCACAAAAGGGAAAAGTACTGTAGATAAGGTATTCCATTAACACGCTCGGAAATTCTCGATCGAATCCGAGAATCTTGACTTTTTAATTTAAAGCAAATTCCTTTTGTGTAATAAAACTGCATTTTGATATATGTATATCATTATAAATGTATATTTAAATTAATAACGTGCTTTTATTTTTAGAAAAATAAAAAAATAAATAGGTACCAAAATATTTTTTATAAATAAATAGTTATCAAATTTCGAGATTTATGCTAAATATTAAAATCTCTTAAAATGTACAGCAAAATAAATATAAAATATTTATTAAAAAAGATTTGAATGAAAGAAAGAAATAAGATATAAATTTCAAAAGAAAGGTAGATACAGTTATTTAATACAGAAAATCATTAAGTATCTTAATTCAAAACTGTATAAATTAATCTACGCAGTCACCTACGATCTATTATCAAGATTTAAATAATGATTAAGTACTTAGATGTCATATAATTTGACAAATGTATACAACTTGACTAGTCTGAATCGGTGAGGGCCACAAATTTCTGTTTTTTTTTTTATATAAATAATTTTTACTTACATATAATCAGACTTTGTTTTAGCTTTCCGAAAGTAGTATATAAATTTAAATTATTGTGAACCCGTATACAAGAGCTGAGAAAACATCTCCGACTATATACAGCTGTTGGTTACGACTTAAATCCTATTAATCAGCACTGGTCTGTCGGTCAACAACTGTAGCGCTGACAGACCACGTTCATTTGAATAACACTGCGCTTACATGGAGTCATGTATTTATATTTTTAAATATTTTATAATCATTTTAAACTAATTTTATTATTACTAAATAGATATTGTTTATTATTACAAATACGTTTAACTATAAATAGTCGTTTTTTACCCTTCCTTCCTACTCTATACATTATTATTTGTTTACATACTCTGTCAAAATATGTAAGGTATATTATTAACTTTATATGTAGTTCAATGACGAATTAGAAAAACAAATTAGTTCTAACAAAAAATCCACTTTAGGATTTTTTCTCAACAACAGCTTGCTATTTTATTTTAAGTCGTCATTTTTTTGAAGAATCTTTGCTAACTTTATATGAAGTATGCATAATTTTTTTTGGTTTCAAATATTTTTTTTATTTCTTATAATGTTTGAATAACTTTAATTTTATTTTATTCTAGCCTATTAGGTATAATTATTTTTAAGTGCTTGAACGTTCGATTCTAATCTATTAAAAATACATTTGTTAGAACTTTCAACGTTATTAATATTTACACTGTCTAATATTTATATTTGTTTTACATATTAGAAACTCATATATAGAAAAGTGATAATTAATCGCTTAGATCAATTATCTGTTTAACTTAATTTAATACTTCATGGTAGCCTCCATGTAAGCCGAGTTTTATAAAGTTATCAAACACAAATATCCGAGTATGGGTTACGGATCAAATGAGAAGTGATATTGACACAAGTCGCAATAATTACATTTGACTTAATGATAATAACATAAAAACTTTACATTATATCCTTGACAAGAATTATACATAGAAAAAAAAATGTATTATATCCTAAACAAAAAAATAGGTACATTTTCCCAATAAATTAAATAGAAGAGAAAATTAGGTACTCTGTGATTTTGTACTAATGAATTAGGTTTTTATGTATAAAATACTACATTACAAATTTATGTAATTATACCTTTATAGGTATGTTTTTATTTTGTGATAGATTATAACTCGTTTTCATACTTCTTTAATTCAATGCACACTTTGGACAGTAAAAGGACAATTATTTATTATTATATTGGTCATATACATAAAAGTAATATGAAGTCTTCTTTATTGATATTTCATTAAAACATGCTTTCTGAGTTAAACGATTTTATTTTATAAATGTGAAGTTCTGCTTACTCGTAGGCGTTAGAAAGGTCTTACGCTTCTTCTTACATTGTAACGTAAACGTTTACACTCGATACACTTAATTCGGAAAGGAGACGGATACTTTTTCATACATTATTGGGTCCAGAGTGTATTAAGATGAAAGTTGTCAAATAATACTTAATTTTATATTATACTATCACTAAAAATTTTGCGGATTTTGGTAATCTGAGAACGGAGATATAAGACACTCAGTAAAAGGGAGGTTATGTAACTACTTAGCGTTACAGGGAACTTTTATACAATCAACTGATATTTTTTAAGTAGGCATTATGTTTAATGTTTATAAAAGTGAGCAGTACTACCGGTCTGTAACTGTCCCAATGCTGGGGAAAGATCTCTTGATACGGAGAAGAAACGAGAATCGACCAGTACGCTAATTCACTGCGAATTGGATATTTGAGACAGTTTTTAAAGTCACATTGGTAACAGGTTAGGGTTTGAACCTGCGCCTTTTATTCATGAGCTCACATCCTTAACTTCGAATTCAGCACAAGTCGAGATTTGTAGGTCAGATAATAACATTAACATCGCAAAATGCGGAATAAGGTTACGGATGCTCTTTTATAATAGCATTTAACCTTACAAATGTATATTTGACAACAATATAAACGTTAATCAACAAATTGAGATGGGGCTTAAAAGTTTCCGCCATTAACTTAAAAAGTTTAATTAGCATTCATTTATCGTAATTCTAATCAACACCTCTGATTACCCCGGAGTCATATTAGTCTCAAAATATTTTATACATTCACATCACTCTATACGGCTGTAAATGAATACCTTTTGTAGGGTCATTTATATTTTTAATGTACACTTTTGAAAGTTCATGTAAATAGAAATTCCTTAGCTACACATTCTAAACTGACGTCACAATATGTCGCCGAATATTGTTGTAATTATTATATATGTATAAAGCCGTCTTTTAAAATTAAATTAAATGTTTAAACAAATATAGTTCACACATATAAATATACCTAAGGAAGATTATGGGTACTTATTGTAATCTGTATGTTGTCCCATGTATATTGTGTACGTAATATATGCAAAGTCATTATTTTTCACTCCTCTTTTTAAACATTAAGTCGACAGTGACTTAATATTCTACTCTCGTACAAAAGAGCCTCTTAATTACTCGGTCCATTGACACTAATTAAATAATGTTCCCGACATTTATATAAGTCAAATATTTATTGCTCTCTTTCTTAATTGCTGAATATAGCCGAAAGATTATATACAATAGTCACGCTTAAAATAGTTTTTCTTTTAAAATTTCAAATTGAATTGTTTGTATCTACCTAGAATAAAAATACACAAAATGATTACTTTAGAGTCAGTCTTTGAAAAACCACATGTTTTTTTAAGTATTACATAAGTTTGAAATATATATATATATAGAAATTCTTTAGCTATATAATAATTTCTATAAATATTTATATATATATATGTCGTAGATCACGATAATTTAACGATAATTAGTAACTCGATTGATATCATTGTAACAGTGGGGTGTGAACATCGTGACGTAACGAGTCACGTGACCGGAATCGTTTGGAGGGGCACCGGAGACATTTTAAATATTGGGGAGCATTGAGTCGAGGAGGAATTGATTAGTGAGAGCCTTACAGTTCGGACCCCCTAACGGGATCGGTAGTTCACGCAACTCTGATAATTGTATACCTACTAAGTAGTTTGTGAGAATTGATTACCTACATTTAATACAAAAATTGTCATATTGTGTGTGTGGTTTAATTGCCTGAGACCTACGCCTCGGATCCTGTACCAGAATATTTCATCAAGAACGAGCTAGCCACTAATATGCCTCTATCTCCGAAATCAGAAGTGGGATTCACTCGGGCATCAAAACCACCAACTACCCGCGAGATAAATTTATTGAAGCTACAAATCACGTCAAGCAAGAAATGAAGTGATTTTATTATTTGAAACGCACACTACAAGATAATAACAATGAAGTTCCAGAATCAATACAATCAATCAATAGTTGATAATCAATGGTTGTAAATCAATCAATCAATCAAAATAAATTTGTTATCTCGAAACTTCAAAAATTGAAATCTACCCACATATCAAAAAATGTAGTGAAGTTTTTATGAAAGAAGAAATCGCTGCTGATGAACAAAGAAAAGAACTGAGAAATTATGGCGGTAATGGCGCGGCGCGGATGGCGATGATGGCGCGGCTCGGATGGCGATGATGGCGCGGCGCGGCTGGCGGTGGCGGTGCGGCGCGGCTGGCGATGAAGGCGCGGCACGGCTGGTGGTGACGGCACTGCGGGGACGGTGGTGACGACGCAGCGCTGATGGCGCTGATGGCGCTGATGGCGCTGATGGTGCTGATGGTGCTGATGTTGCTGATGTTGCTGATGGTCGTGATGGCGGTCGTGGCGATGGCAGCTATCGCAGCGGTACTGGTAAAGTGCGGTGCGAGCAAAGTGTTGAGGTCTGCTCAATTTATCCACCATCGGGCACGTCGCAGCATAAAGGTGAATTCGTTTCGATTTGCTTCCAATTTTTGGGCTAAATACTCGCTAGTTAAAGAAAATTAAGCTATCAAATATAGTGGTTAGCACTTCATTATTGTTATTGCGATGACTGGTACTGAGATTAGCGATCAAACCCATCTTGTTTTTGTTAAATTTTACTGAAAATTATTTTACTTTAACTTAACGTCCCTCTGCTACGTGTTATGATAAGATAACTAATTTTTAGTGCTACGGATGTTTCATTTGACAAAGATCTTTGTTTTAAATTCGGTTAACAATGGTAACGCGATAGGTCTAAAGATTCAACCTGTAAAAACAAAAAAAATGTAATTAGATTTTTGGAATATTTTATTTCTTGTCTACCTACATGTGTAGTAATCATGGGCGAACTTACAATTATTAATTAATCGTATATTGCAAATGCGTATTATTGCCGATCAATTTCCTTAAAATGCCTGACATTGACAATTACGACGACAAAGATTTAGATTCAGACTGCAACAAAACTGACGAGACGAGCTCAGGTGATCACGGAGGGGATGGACCTTCGTGTCACTAGTTGTTACATAGTATGCAAGTCGCTCAGATGGCATGCATCTCCATGCCATTCGTAGCGTAGGCGTAAAATCGGGCATTATAACCCGTCGCAGTGCGGCCACGACCGTGAGTGGCTTGCGTTTGGTTTGGAGATGTAGGCGGTCGTTGTGTTGCCGGATGGAGGCAATGTGTTGTGTTAAAACTGAGTCCTGGATGGAGGGAACTCGGATTGCCGGATGGAGGCAATGTTTTGTATTGGAAATGGGTACCGGATGAAGGTCACTCTGGTGATTGTCGGATGGAGGCAATGTATTGAGTTGTAGAGTATTGCATACTAGATTGACTAACTGAACTGAACGTTTTGAAATTGACAGACTGTTGGACGATTGAAATGAAACTGTTTTTGATGACTAGTATAGCTAAGGGCAATTAATAGCAATTTTTATAGACGATAGACGTTGTATCGAAATAAAATTAAAAAAACCTTTGTTTTTGATATATAACGATGCCAGAGGGTTAAGTACCACTTGAAGTCGGAGCTTGTAGTAAAAGCGATTGAGTAAAAGTGATAGTAGTGAATCTTAGTTCAATTGGGAGTCCGTGGAACTCGGAATTGAAAGCAATGCCATGAAACAAACAGGAGGTTTATTGGTAGGGCTTAGTGAAAAGCCATATGTGACGAATAAGATTCATGCTTTGTGTTTTATGATATTTTTAGAATACATTTTTGGTTTAAAATGTAATGAAAAGTGGTGCTTAGTTGCTTTAGGCTTTAGTTGAGTGGCCATTTATTTTCAATTATGATGTTCAACTTTATTATAACTGATTTTTCCTTTTTCAATAAGTTGTAAAGGCACAGGTGCAACAGGGGTTCGAGTAGTTTCGATACAGTGCCAGCAGCAGGCAGCCACAGAGAAAGAAGGGTTGAAGTGGTCACGTAAGCTACCTTAATGGTACTATAGGACTTTGGTGAGTCATTTTCATATTGTTTTGATTCTTGTGCTGAGAGTTCTCTGATCACAGAATGTGTAGCAAACAATTTTTGTGTAACGTTTAAATAACTCAGTAATTCTAACTGGCAACGATCATAGTGTCCAGAGTACGTTATAGATCTTATCAGAGGTTATGATTAATAATTTTCTATTAGAAAGTCTATTTCAAATTATTCCGATCACAAGGTCCCTCAGGAACTAAATGTTTTAGTTGAGCAAAGTGATATTGAATTCACTACAGATAACAGCTTGCCTACTCATACTTGTTGACCGCACCTCACGTGTGGTGTAACACGTGTAGGCGATGGGTCTGATGTGTGTTTTACATGACCGAAGGACTGGTTCATGGTAGTTGTTTGTATATGATCGATGGACTGTATCATATTGCAAAAGTGTTGAGTTGAGTTGAGTAAGCAAGTGTGGTAAAATCATGATTGTTTTTGTAAAGTGATGGATCTAATGATCAGAGTAGTTTTTAACTGTTGTAAATAAGGCGTAGTACGCACCTTGTGTTAAGAATGTATATAGAGTAAAAACCTGAGACGTGACATTCACTGGTTTTGTCAGAATAGCCGAGCAAGTTATCCTTGGAGTTATTTGTTTTATTTCAGACCCTACATCCCAGGACAACCGCGAATCTTAAAGCTACTCGATGGAGGTGGCATGGTTATCGTCACTCGATGGAGGTGGCGTGGTTATCGTCACTCGATGTAGGTGGCGTGGTTATCGTCACTCAGAGGGGACATAGTTATTGTCACTCCATAGAGATACATGCACACGAGGACGTGTGACTTGTCAGTATGGCCGTGTCGTAGATCACGATAATTTAACGATAATTAGTAACTCGATTGATATCATTGTAACAGTGGGGTGTGAACATCGTGACGTAACGAGTCACGTGACCGGAATCGTTTGGAGGGGCACCGGAGACATTTTAAATATTGGGGAGCATTGAGTCGAGGAGGAATTGATTAGTGAGAGCCTTACAGTTCGGACCCCCTAACGGGATCGGTAGTTCACGCAACTCTGATAATTGTATACCTACTAAGTAGTTTGTGAGAATTGATTACCTACATTTAATACAAAAATTGTCATATTGTGTGTGTGGTTTAATTGCCTGAGACCTACGCCTCGGATCCTGTACCAGAATATTTCATCAAGAACGAGCTAGCCACTAATATGCCTCTATCTCCGAAATAAATATATATATATATATATATATATATATATTTTCCGTTGAAATTTCAGCTTATTTTAAATATATTTCAATATTTATTAATATAGATTTCGAATCAGCATCTCTCTATATAATAAAAAAAAAATAATTTATATAAATATAGAATGAAAAATAAACCGATACGGGCAGGGACTCGAACCCGCGACTACTGGGAAACCGTCCCGTCGCTCTACCAACTGAGCTACCGTATAAAGACGATCACATATAGAATGCTTAATTCACCGAGGTGGACAGCGATACTGTAGAGCTATTTAAAGGTTTGATCTTATTTCAAAAGCCTTATAAAACACAAGTCAATTTTAACGAAGGTAACGGCTGGCAATAATATATTCATAATTAATTCCGCATATGTGGCTTCCTTGTTACGACACTTGTAAGGTTATTGTCTATTATAACAACCAAAATTAGTTTGTGAAACACTTCATGTAAATGTAAGAATAATTTTAAATAGTATCTGTATGGTTTAATGCTAATAAATGGAATGTACATAATAGTATTTTCGAACTATTATAAGTGGACTTAAAACTAGAAAGCCATGTTTTTAAGTGACTTAAAATTAAACTGAAATGTTTCATGCGCAAAAAGTCATGTATTTTAAAATATACATAGGTATGTAACGTTTGCGTGTGTGTGTATGTATATCAGATATAAGATTGTATAGTAAGGGTAGTCTTATTAAAATAATATTTTAAAAATTAAGGTAAATTTTAGATAGTCTCTATTAATTTATAAAATTGATTATAGAAAAAACGACAAAAAATGTTTAGCTTCAAATATTATTTCCAAAATATACATGATACTTTATACTATGAAGAAATAGATACTTTGCTGTTAACTTTATTTATAAAATACTGAAAAATTAAATTATGACTACTTTTTATAATAAAATATTTCTTATACTGGTGGCTTGTTCACAAGCCTCATTTCCAATTATAAGATAAAAATAGAAGTGTAATATTAAAATGAACCCTATTATAAAAATAAAATTTAAAAATAAGAAAGTTGGTTCTAGATCTAAATTACTTGCGAAATATTTATCAATAAAAATAAAGATATATCTAACTTTGTATTAGAAAGTGTTTATCGTTCCTTTACAAAAACATTCTTCTTCTTCAAAAACCTTGATCTTATTACTAATATAAACCGATACGAGCAGGTTTTATAAGCTTAACATGGCTATATGTGTTTATAGATATTTTCAAACTACTAATATACTTACAAAAACATATTTCATAACTTAAATTGACAGTAATGATAGTAATTATTTAAGAAATGGGGAATTAACGCGTAAGAATAGGTATCACATACCTTTTCAAAAGTTAGTAATGATAGTTTTCTCAAAGCACTTTTTGAAATGTTACTTTTAAAGTTCTTGATGTCTGTTCAATACATTTGAATGCATCTCAAGTCAGTTGGGATGTAACAGACACTGCTGGCTCCGCAGTCATGAAGATAACAATTTATGTCTAGTGTCTATATTGGACTGTTTTAACTGACAGATAGAGTTATTTACTGTCAAGATGTAATATTTATATCGGTGCAAAGACGAAGCTCATTCAATAGATACTTAATTTATGATTATTAATATTGAAACTGATTATTATTACTTAAAATCTCTTTCAAGGTTATTATGTAACTATTAAAAGAAGTAATTGTATTGACTTGTGTGTGTGTGATTGGCTAATGTAATCGTTTTAGTGTTACTTTAAATTTTGGTCGTGTTTTCTAACTAAATTATAAATGAAAATGTTTGAATAATTAATGATCAATTAATTATTAATTGAAGTCGTACATTAACTGAAATGTGAGTAACTATTTATTATTAGGATATTGATAACTATTAGCAAGAACCGTAATTTTCTAGTACTCCGAAGAGGTTTAAAGATTCACTCTCATTATTATAATTGCTCAGTTTTTAAGAATATCTTCTTCAGGTTCATTAATCTTTTTTTTAATTTACCAGTTATACTTACTTACGAGGAGTAAATAGAACTATTTAAAGAAATATCATTAATTGTTACGATAGTAGAAAAGAACACAACACCTCATACCTTGTATTTTTTCTCGCCTAGAAAAACAATTGATATTTACTGAATCTTTAAACATCCCTAACATACAACCTTGGCCTTTACTTGGACAGTACGTTATCCTGGACTAACAATTGCATCCAATTTTATGCTGGGAAAAACTTTTCTTCTTCCAATAATTGACGAAACCGACGCAAGTTATCTTATTTTAAAATATAAAGTATTAAGACTCAACTGAAAATCAGTACTGCGATATTTTTATTATATTATATATTTTACATATCGTAGCGTAAGCTGAGTCCTTTCCGGCTCAACATGACATTTACATAACACTTAGTAGTCACTTAATTCTGTTTTAACTTTTTTATCGCCTTTTTTGTATGTAAGTGTTGTGTAGAGACTACGAATAAACATGTTTTCTTTCTTTCTTTTTAATTTATAAATGTTTAGAGACATAGACTCCTTTTATTTGAAATCCCTTAAAACTGTATTCTAAGACCTGACTGTATGCTTGCTGGTTCTCTGTTAAGAAAACATAGCTTACTGATAGTGAAATAATGTTTTTTTGCACGAAACATTATATAAAAATAAGAACTATGAACTTATATTAACATAAACCCTTGACAAGTTAAGAACTCGATGAACCCCTTATACTTCATCGTCATACTTCTCTTATAATGATGTGTTATTGGTAACGCTATATTTAAAAATATGTGTTTAAAAACACATTTTCCATATAAGAAGAATGACTACGTATCTATATAATTATTTTATTTACATCGTTACTTCGTCTCAAGAGAGAGCTCGCTTCTATATTTACTAAGTTCAGTAGATATAGTTCTTCTGCTAGACCTACTTACAACTTGCTGCTTTGAATTTTGGAAGCATGCTAATTACGATGTTTAATGACGATGTATATTTTAAACAGAGCATGCCTTATATAATTAAGATATAGGTATAAAAAACTTTATGAGTCACATAAAATATATAACATATTTTATAAAGTTTATGTTTACGTTTAGTATATTTTCAAAATCTATGACACTTTATAATACAGATTTTATTATAAAATTCATAACTACTCAATAGTCAGATTTCACTATGGGATAATTTCGCGTCTATATTTAGTATATTTTTCGAGTTAAAACTGCTATTCTTTTTAACTCGAACAATTTCGGATCTCTACCATTTATATAGATAGATATATATAGTACTCAGTATATATAGTACTCAGTTTGATTGATTGTAAAATAATAAATAATTGTTACGAACTACAATGAACTTATTTCGAAAATGTCTAGTATAAAAGATAGTATTTTATGAGACTTTGATTATAACCCTTTTGCTGTATTGAGAAAGAACAACCTACAGTCATTTAACATTAATTATAGGAACTATATTTCATAATGTAAAACATGAAATAATTTGAACAAAAAAAACTGATACAGTAAATTTAACTTAAGAGACACAAAGAAACGTCAAACGACCACTGAGTCAGCTGTTTTTGGAATTAAGCTCCGTTGAGTTTTATGAGCACATTCCGCTTCCCAACTCTGTAAAGAACAGAGTAAAATTTCAAAAGACCTTTTGAACGTTGCTCTTTCGTTATAGCATATAGCAAAGAAACAATAATAAAGTAATATTTAAACATTTATCTATAGATAATATGTGGGTAAAAAAACAGCTGATAAAAATAAAATAAAAATATATTCGAGTTTTAGATATAAGTATAAATTTTAAATTAGTTTTTTAATATTCATAATTTGTACAGTTTTATGTAAATTATATTGTAATAAATAAATAAATCTGTAATAATTGTAAACCTAAACTTAGGTCCATAAATCAAATTTTTGTCAATCTATTGCATGGATATCATAAACTCCTATAATTAGGATAGAGGCAGGAAGTTGATGTGATTTTAACAGCGTTATCATTATTAGTCAAAAATAAATGAATAAAATATGATCTTTTTTCTTTTTATAAATTGTATGAAAGCATTTTTAGAAAACTTATACATTTCTAGGAATAACGTCGTTAAAATAAATTAAATGAACAATTACCTACTCGTAAGTAGAATAATTTAAAGAAACCAAAAAGACATGCGCGGATAGCGACTTTGCCTTATGATATTCATATGATTATATAATTTAATATTCTTTCATTATAAATAACGTATAAAATATAAATATTATACGACTATAACATTCCCTATAACATTTCCTGACGGATTATTAAGTTTTCTTCATATAATAAAATTGAACATCATGAAAGAAATACATTATGTATTAAATAATAACGAGACCAATCCGCATGAGGGTTGCGTACTTATATAATATCCTAATTAACGGTTTGTAAACACTCATTATACTAATTAATTGAGCAAACATTTACTTTTCTCATAGTTTCTTTTAAAATTTAAAATTTTCAGCATTGTTACATGTTTAAACTCAAAAAATGTACTATATATAAGAGAGTGAAAATAATGTTAATGTTAATTAATAATGAATTCCAGTGACTATTAACTACATTCTATAGTCTCTGCGAGTTTAAGTCCATCTTAAGACTGCTCATCCAGCCTTAACAACATTAATTATATATTATTATCATAAATATACAAAGTTAAGTAGTTAGTAAGGAGATAATGACAGAGTAACCATAAAAAGTATGGAATTGAATAGAAGTATAGTATGATATAAATCATTTCCCAAAATTAGTATCTCATTTCGTGTTAAATATTTACATATACTTGCACCTGTTAATAAGTTTGAATGCTAGCTCAGTTATCGAGAATTTATAAAAAAAAAATGTAACCGTTTTATCGTTAAATTGAACTACTAAACAAATTGGGAGTAGAGAGTTTTAAATCTAACCAATTGAAATAAAATTAAAAAAACTGTCCAAGTGAGAATCGAACTTGCGTACGAATAGTTTCGTACCATTACATATAAAAAAAACTGCAAAAATTCAACGCTTGTTGTACGGAAATATTTAATTTAAGTTAGTTATCTATTTAACTAAATAGTATGTGAGTATTGTAAGCCTCTAATTGTATCCCTTGTTAAAACCAAGCTGTTAAATTACTTTTGTTGTATGGGAGCCCCCTCAAAAATGTAAACAGAAAAGTTTAACGGTTTTGTAAAACGGTTCATGAGATACAGCCTGGAGTGAGATAGACGAATAAACGGATACACGGACAGATGGAGTCTTTATAATAGGGTTCCTTGTTTACCCTTTAGGAATCCTTAAAGATAACATGGGACTTGAAATATATTTTACATTCATATTTATAGATTTTTTTTTGCATTACCCTAGTAAAAAAATCTTAATACGGCCGTAGCGGTAATAAAATATTTAAAATTGAATTAAATTTTAATAACATTCTTAATTTTTTTTTTAAGAAGCGGTGAATGTGAATTATTTTAATTGCGTTGTATATTTGAGCAGCGTCAGCTTTTAACCAAGTAAAGATTACGAAATCTTTCAAATGAGCGGAAAATTGTGAATTGAAACTCTGCAACGTCAGTAAATTCAAAACAATTTCTGTTCGTTGTAATAAAAATAAACGTAAACAAATTTTTGGCCCATGTACTAAAAAAAACATTTGGTGCTTTCATTGTTATAGAGGGAATCATTTATTTAAGTTAGTAACACACCCCCACACGTACCGGGTACTTTGATAAAGTTTTAACAAGTTAAACAATATACAAAAGATGCTTTTATGGCCGAACGAAATACCAATATCATTGTAGGTTGAAATAAATATTGAAATACCTTGAATATCAAAATAATTTGTAACATTTTCGGATGAATTTTCATTTTTTATTGTAAGTTCTGACCTTTACTATTCTTGTATAAAGCATCAAATGTATTTATTTCGTTTAGATTGTTCCATGAACTTGCTTTATTTAACGTTTAGAATTATAAAATTAATTAAACATTAAATAATAAGTAATTGTATTTAGATTAATCTTATGTTTTTTTTTAATTACCTTAGCACTATATGCCAGCAACTTGATAATTTTCGGAATCGCTGTAACACGTCGTACTGTCAACATTTAACGTTGAATTCAACCGTTCATATAAGATTTGTTTGATAAATAAATCAAATTATGATTCTAAAATGTAACAACAGAAACAATATTTATATTTCAATATTTGTCTTATTGTTTAAATAAACTAAAACTGAACATGCGGCATCGTTCACCTAAATAAACGAAGCGGTATCAAATGGCGCCCAACGTGGGCCATATGTCAAATATAGGAGATTTGCCTATTTGTGTGAGCTTCTTCCTTTTGCATAACTTAAATTATAGAAAGTATATAAACTACTATACTACACTACAAATAATTTTATTTGGTTGAAATTGTTTATAAACAGCTGTGTGGAAATTATTTAAATAGAAATATACTAGTAAGTAATTATTTACAATTTAAACAAGGTAATATGGGGCCTAGGGTTTATATCAATATGGAGGCATTATATATATATATATATATATATATATATATATATATATATATATATATATATATATATATATATAAAATATAAATGAAATGTATACATTTATTTAAAAATTTGCTTCATGGAAATATTTACCGTACTTACTATTCGAAAATACAAATAGTAATTATTAATTTCGTACTTAATTGGGCCTGAGGTTATATTTTAATAATATGTTCTATGTGGATAAAGAAATATTGCTAATATTTAATGTTGCTAACAAAAAATATTGCTATCATTTCACGTATTTCCATTTGATCTAACCATAAACAAATATTATATGCCATGACGCGGCAATATGAACACAGAACTTTTTGAAAAAATCCACAGTTAAGAGGTGGGAGCCTTTAATGAATTAATTTTTCTACTGATAAATTACTGTCACTACATTCTTGTGATATACCTTACAGTACAATATTTGGATGCAGCTAATATTATAAGGAGAAAGCGAATTTGTTTATTTGTAACGCTTTCGCGTCTCAATTGCTCAAACGATCATCATAAAACTTTCTGTATACATTGCGGTTTTCTACTTCTTATACTAATAGGGGTACAGAAAAGCATAGAGAATACATTTCAACTCGTAACTATTCGTGAGGGACAGAATAGGATCCTCAGACGGCCGATAAGCATAACAGAGCTGCTTTTTACCTTCTGCGCAAGTGAAACTGTTGGAAAAATTAAGTAATAAATTATTATTGCAAGTCGATGCAGATGTAGTGGATCGGATTTAATATTAGTGTGTTGGTATATGTTTACTAATTAATTTGCAATTTGTATATTTTATATGATGTTACAATGATATTTACGGATTAGCAACTTTTACTGAAGGTTTTCATGTAACAATCTAAAAAATTAAAACAAAAAACTAAATTACATTATTTTAACATTATTCAGTCGTCTCTTTTAATAATTTTACAACGTTGATTTTTAAATTAAATATGTTACATATTTATTACATTACAGCCAGTCCTCTATTATAGATGTAATTCGAGCCAGCAACCTATGCTAAGGATTATACAGCACTTAGAAAATCCGGCTCTCGTCACTCGTGTAAGTGGCTTGTGGCGATTTGTGCAGACTTACGAAACGATGGCAGGTGCTATGTGTATGAATAAAATATGTTATGTCCATCTACCTGATTATTTATCATGAGATCTGAAACATTAATAAAACACAAAAATATTGTGAACCAGATTCATGTTTAGTTTCTATGGTCTGTTATAACGGGTTTTGGACAAATTCTATCCATAAGTTTAAAGAGTAGAGCAAAATAAAACCAAATACCAAAGGCAAGGTACAAGGTCGAAAAGGACAGGCAGGGTTTTAGTGGTATTTTACATAACTTGAACATTTTTGAGAGCAAGTGAAGTGTTTTTACTTACTTTAACAATTTCTTTTATTATCAGACATTTCTTTTTGTGTTTTAAAATACATATGAACGTGTATAGACATGTTAAACTTGTTTAAATTTATACGAATATAAAATAAAAAAAAACCGACTCTGGCAGGAATTCGAACCGGCGACCTCTGCAAAACCGTCTTATCGCTCTACCACTTGAGCCACCTTATCGCTACCCGTCTCGGTGAATTAAGCATTCTATATCTGAACGTCTTTATTGGGACAGTAGTGACATCTATTAGGCTTCCTTATAAAATACTAACCAATGTTTCTAGCCTTGTAGTATAGATAAGCATTAAAAGATGCCACAGCCGAAATTATGTATATTTATGTTAAGTTTATTTAAATGTAAATAATATAAAATAAAAAAAAAACGGATACGACCAGGAAGTCGAACCCGCGACCTCTGGAAAACCGCCCCGTCGTTCTACCAATTGAGATACCCGTCTCGGTGAATTAAGCATTCTATATCTGATTGTCATTATCGGGACAGTGCAGTGTTTTATATAAGCTTAACATAACTATACATGTTTATATACGCTACACGTCACTTAAATAAAAAAACGAATTATAAGTTACACATTACTTTGCATATTTTTAACACAGGATTTTGGTAAACATAGATAATCAGGTATGTAAGTGTCTAGGTCAAAATTATAATAATTACATTCATACGAATGTAATTATTGTCATAAAGTTTTATAGACGAAATATAATAGTGAAAATAATTTCTTGTTTTTAATGTTAAAATCACAATGTTCATGTTAAAACAAATGGAAAAAACAATGTTCCTAATTTTGATAAAGTTATAATATATGTTTGTAAAATAGTTATGTATGTGAGAACGTACAGTTCAACTAATACAAATATAGCTCTATAAATTACCCATTAATCTCGGAACAGTATCTAAACTGATGGGAGTCACTTTAGGGACATGAGCCCGCTCGGATTATACCGCACTCGGTAAATCATTGCAACTTCACTCTTCAGACGACGGTACGGATTTAGAAAAACTCAACTAATGTACCTTCTAAATATGTGTTTTCATATTTATTATATAAATAACAAATATGAAAAAATATATAATGTTAAGACTTGTTTTAATAATACACAGTACTTGCACTTCAATGTTTAATATCCAACCATTTGTAATAGAATGGGCGAGAGAAGCCCTTACAACTCGTTTTATAATATTTTAACACTATAATATTTAGGCGAGGGTAATTTACAATTTCATAACCAACTTACAGATGATGTTATTTATATCTTATAATAAGTTCTAATAATTAATAAAAGATTAAACATTATGTTAAAATATTCTATGCTTCTAATTCTTAAAACATGTAACATTAAATACTAAATAATATTCCATAATTAATTGTGTAGGTGGCGCTACTGTTGAAACTTATGAACTAAAACATGTAAATTCCAATGTATTTACCATTTAAATTATTATAAATAAATATGACTAAGAATAATTATAATTTCATAGTTCTGTAAATATAATTTCATGTATATATATGACTTTACTAGACCGGTTTATTGTAAAAATTCTTATTGTTGTGCTAGCGAGGGTTTCTTAATCGTGGCTTTTGTAAACAGACATAACGTAACTGTCAATAGAACCATTATCATCATTCAGCCCTTTTGATGATGAACTCAATTGATGCCTTGCATTATCATAAATTAACGTGAAGCCTAAAATAAAGGAAAATATAAATTGCAAATAAATTTCATATTTCGTTGAGTATCCTTTATCCTTTTATTCATAACATAAAAGCATAAAGGCTAAATAAATAACATAAATTAAACGCAAGAGGATTATTTTCTTAAATTAAAAAATGTTAGGTATTTAGTACTAAACATTTAAACAATATGACTTTACCAATAGCTAATGTCATTACCTTTAATTTAAATTAAATATAGATTATTTTATTTTCTAGTGTCTCTGAACCTTCATTTCTTATGGAAATTATTTGTCTTTAGTAATTTTCACTTTTAGCCTTTTTAGAACGACCTTTTATTGAAGAGCAGGGCTTTGAATTACGGACCTATATAAAGAAGGTAGGATTTGATAGAAGCCGACGAAGGGCAGATAGCCCTACTTAATCACTAAAAAGCAATAAATCATGGAATGGAACAAATGAATCAAGCATGAAATGCGTTGAGTTATAACATAACTGGAAGACACATCTACAATTTTGACATCTATTTTACCATCTTCACTTGTTTTTTTTAAATTTAAATCAGACAAACTTTCTTATAGAGGCTTTACACTTAACCTTTAAGTATGAACGTGGAGTCTCATAGACATCAAGTAATGTTTTCGTTTTCTTAGTTTTACCTAATTCCCCCTACTTCTTGGGTTTGAGCGGCTCAGTAGCTTTTGTTTTAGTTATAAAACTACCAACAAGGGAGGTGGTTGCTTCTTTCGATGAATATGACGTATAATGACCATCAAAATATTGACTAGAACCTATCAGGCTACACGTCTTTGTTGCCTTATGATGTATTTTATAATAGCGATTATGTTTACTTCAGATTTTGTAGCACAAAATGATTAAAAACCATAAAGCCTGTATTTCGCCGTAGGCACTAAATCGGCCTTGCAAAAAACACTTTTCTAGCAGAATCCATGAACAAAAAGAGTGTGAGTTGCGATCAGTCTGAAAATAAAGAGAGTTTTGAGTCCATTTTAAATAGGACTCCGAACTCATACTTCAGTACAAAATGAAGATGATCAGGACCAATATGAAACAAGAGTTGCTCGTTTGCTTGCCCATAGTGTTGCTGTATCGGGTTCTAAACTTGAGTACCATGAATACTTGTTAATGTTAATTAGATATTATATACATACAATACATCAATAAAATGTTGCGAAGAGAGAAGATGTCCTAAAATAACTAGCACGCATGCTTGTGGTGTGCAAAGACGTGTTATAAATATACCGCCATGGCTCGAATTTTAGGTCATGATATGACTACCGAAAATTCGGAACAGTTTCCCAGAGGTGGCGGGTTCGAATCCCTGCGAATTTATATAAATTTAAATAAGCTTAACATGGCTATACATGTTTATAGATATTTTCAAACATGATTACAGAAGATGTTACGGATTAAGAAACCAGTCAAGGAGTCAGAAGAGCATTTAGCATCTGTCCCGCGAAAAAACATAGGATTACTACCCATGTTTGAGTTGGGTACGACAGAATTGTGTGTCTCCAAAGTTCTAGACCCTATTTGAACTGACAGTCACTAGATTTACGTTTTTAGACAACTATGAAAAAAATATGAAGAAAAAGGACTTATTTTGTTATAAAATAAGGTTAATATTCAATGAGCTTTAAAATAGTCTTATATCAATTTAAAAAAAAAATGTACATGCATCTATATGCATATATATAGGAGCCTATGAGACTTTACGTCCCTAGTAATGTTGTTAATCTATACTGCAAAGTTAGATCAATTGGTTAAGATTTGCTAAAAAAAAAAAATAATAAAAAATAAATAAAAAAAAAAAAACCTAATAACCTTATGGATGGTCAGACCATCATATATAAAATGCTTAAATTGCATGCTAGTACCAATAAAAAAAACAAGTCAGGTGTGCTTTAAAATAAATATAGTTCAATGTATTATTTATTGGCTATTGATTTGTAAATGTATTTACTATTTGTTGTTTACTACTTGGATAAGAATCAACAATCCTGGAGTTGAATGTGAAACAGGCGTGTAATAGGAATGTCTAAAGCCGATCTAAACCCACTTATCTGAGATAAGTTGAAGGGAAATATTAACACTACTTTTAGATTACTTTCAAGCTCTTATTTTATAAGGTATAGTGAAATTTAATACTAATTAGAGGAGACGTTGAGGAATAATTAAAGCATCTATTTATTGTGTTTATATTCAAAGTGTTTACTAAGAGTTACAATTACTGAACCAAAGTCGATGTATCCATGTTGTTAAATTGGATATTATAGATGGATTTGTGATTTTCTTTGTTACGACGTGTGATCACGACGTACAAGACTTCAACGTTAAGTGAATGAATACATATTACGCTTATACGTCTATATTTTTGTGTAGTCTAAGTGAACGAGTACATGGCGTCATGTTTTTTTAAACGCGCTTAAATATGGAACACAGACAACGTATAAATATGACTCAACTTTCCTCTTTATAATAAAATAACCAACATTATTATGTTTTCATTATCAACAGTATTACTTTTATATTTATTTAAATTAGATCTACTTTTACTAATGTAATAAAAAATTTACTATTTAATATAATGTTAAAATATTTTTACAACATTTAAACATTTGTGATTTAATATACTAGAGCGAATTTAAAACTAAACTCAAATGTCAGCAAAACGACTGCGGTCAGCGGCTGTGTGTAATGGTGACCCTACAATTAGGGCCATTCAACGTTTTGAATCTTTACCATGAGTAAAAAATTGGACTACTTTTTATTGACCTTTAAGACCCTATCTACTGAGACACCCGGCGGTAGATAGTTTGCAGCTGAACTACGGGTCAGCTGCTAAGATCAGGGTACTACGGGACCCCGGTACTTAAGACCTCCGGCAGCGATGCATGCGCTTGCGTGTGTAAACTGCCGGGTTACCGGTTTTGGTGTTGGATTCGTAGTGGTAATGTGGTTAGCTTCAGAGATTCGGCGCTGTTCGTTTGGGTCCCCACAGTTGTCGGGGGCTCGTCGGATCTTGTGCGCAGCGAGAGGTGATAGACCAGCCTAAGGCGAAGGGCTGCTGCGGTCTTTTACTTCGGGGCTTGAAACGGTCCTTAAGCAGAGATCCTTTCGGGGGTCACTGCAGATGAGGTTAGATGGATGTGCTAGCATCTATCCGGTCACCCGACTGTCACGTAGGGTAGGCTTGTGGCCTGACTGCCTGTCGGGAAGTGAGCGTGCCTTACAGCTCCGGCACCAGCTGGAAACTGGTAGTTAGCCTCTCTGACGTTCTTAGCAAGCGAATTGCAAGTGCGGGAAATCACATGGGAAGTGAGCGTGCCTTACAGCTCCGGAACCTTTCATGGAGAAAAGGTAGCTTGGTGGTCGCGATTGGACTTGTCTATGACCGATAGCCTTGCGAGCTTACTAGTCTTATAGTGCCGTTTTCGGATGACTTCGGAGGTCAGACCTGCCGTATAAGGGTCCATGTAACATGGGTAAACCTTGACCACATGAATAGCGGCTCAATCCTTTATAACCAGAGGGTTGACAAGGTTGAGATGCTATAAACATAAACAATAGGACAGAAGGAGGCGAGGGCGTGTGACCTTTAAGATTAATATTTTTTGCTATGCATTTGATTTTGGAATTTATTTGCATTTTTAAACTGGATTATTATTTTTACACGTTACTATTATTATTATTTATAATATATATATATATATATATATTCAAATTCAAATTCAAAATATCTTTATTCAAGTAGGCATTTACACGCACTTTTGAATCGTCAATTACATTAAATTGGTCAGTATAGTCAGTCTGTGTGTAAACTACCACCAGCTCGGAATGCTGTTCTGCTGAGAAGAGCTGGCCAGAAACTCAACAGTTGCTCTTTTTAAATGAAATTAAACAATGTTTGACTTATACATTATAACATCAACCCTGCAAATGAGTCAATGACCCAAGTTCCATACATTTTGATCATCCAAAAGTTCTTGAATTTTATAATAAGATTTATTTAATAATATACTTTTAATTTTAGATTTAAAACTATGAAAAGGAAGATCCAAAATATCTTGTGGAACCTTATTATATATGCGTACACTGAGGCCCATGAAGGATTTGTTAACTTTTTGAAGTCGAAATTTAGGCGTTATATATACACTCGGCGTCACAAAAATCGCACCTTTTAAAAAAGCAACTTCAAAATAATTTTACTCAAACTTTGTGAATTGTAAGGATATGATTGTAAGATATCATTGGAAAGGTAATTCAATTGCCTATTAGAAAATAAAACATATGTATGCATTTTAATTCTTTAATAACAAAAAACTTAAAACATGACAAAGTGACAAAAAATAAAATTAATAACATCATAAAAAATTACAAATAAGGCCTTAAAATCTAGTGTTTTTACCCCTTGCTGTGATGGTAGCTTCCAGCCGATCCTTCATGGAGCTCACGAGGGTCACCACTCTTGCTTGGGGTATGTTGTCCCATTAGTCTTTCACGACATCCTGGAGCTCTTGTAGAGTGGTGGGAGCAGGATCTCGTGCTCGTACGTGCCTCTTTACATCGTCCCAGAGATGCTCGATCGGGTTCAGGTCTGGACTTTGTGCTGGCCACTGCATAACAGGGATCTCAACCTCTTCCAAATAGTCCCGCACAGCAAACGCAGTGTGGCAACGGGCGTTATCATGCATTAACATGAACCCATCGCCAACAAAACCAGCATACGGAACCACATGGTCTTGTAAGATCTCCGTTATGTACCGCCGAGCATTCAGCGACCCTTGCCCGCGACCACCACCAGTCCGAGAGACGCACACAAGCTCCGTTTTCCCTTCGACGGATATGCCACCCCAGAACATACAGGAACCACCTCGGTATTCGACGGATTCCTCTGTGCAAGCCTGGGCAAATCGCTCTCCTCGTCTTCGGTATACTCTTCTGCGTCTGTCGTTGCAGAAAAGACATACTCGTGTCTCATCGGTTAAGAGAACGGCTTTCCACTGTTCACTCGTCCAGTTGACATGCTCCTGGACAAATCGTAACCGCTCTCTTCGATGCTGCACGGTCAATTTTGGGCCCCTAGCAGGTCTGTGAGCTCTCAATTCCTTTTCTTTCAGTCTTCTTCTAATCGTAGAAACACTCACAGACGTTCTGCAAGCTGATCGGAGCTCTTGTTGCAACTCAACAGCATTGCTGAAGCGGTGCCGCAAGGATGTGGAAACAACGAAGCGGTCGTCTCTTTCTGACGTGCAGCGTTTTCTTCCGGATCCACGTCTTCGAGTATAGCCACCAGTCTCAAGGAACCGTTGGTATATTCGTCGAACTGAGAATCGGCTAAGGTTCAACTGTCGAGCAACGTCAACCTGTCGCAGTCCTGATTGCAATAGCGCAATGATTTGAGCGGCTTTATCAGGGGTTGTATCCATCTTCAAGTACTGTTCTCTTGCGTATGTTATTCCGGTGTGTTCACTCTGAAGTCTGAGTAGCGACTGACCCATTTTTACCTTTACATGAGCTTTTATACCCTTATAAGGTAGCACAAGTAGTGCTCCTTAAGTGAGCATTTTTTTAAACATTTTTTTGATTGGTCCCTGGTTAGAAATGGTAATTGTTTTTTTAATGATACAGGTAATTAATACCTTTAGTATTGAAGTGCACTTTAGAATGATATATTTTTTTCATACGTAGTACTTATGTGCTAGATTCTAGGAGCGATTTACTGAAAAAACATAGAGGTGCGATTTTTGTGACGCCGAGTTTATATATATATATATCCTTTTTAAGCAATAAGAGACAACATCTATCCAGTTTTCATTTCAAAAGAATAAAAATGTCTTTTATCTATGGTGTTATATGATTTGTTGCCTGCTGATAAATTAAATATACTTGACAAGTTGAAGATAGACTATTACAATGTTTATGTGGAGTGAAATCGGTACAGTAACATCTGAAATAAAAAGTTTGGTTTTCTAAAATGTAATTACTAAAAGTAGCGCATTATTGTATATAATGACTTACATGACGTACAAGCTTAAGTAAATGTATAAAATAAATGTAATATTTATTGCTAGGTTACGTTATTCATGAAATGTAAACGGAGCCATCCGGATGAGAGTATTTGAGCTGCCCTATTTTGGGCGCCAATTTATGTTGCGACCTACTTACATTACATTGTTACTTAACTATTGCTTGATATTTTAAAATTTTCACATTGAGGCATGAAATATATATAGATTATACATTTTATATTAATTAATTTAAGTTACAGCTTGTATAAGACATTTATATCATAAGAGACATGTGATCGACAATGGTATTCTTCACTAGCTTAATCCCATTACTGCAGTCTTTGAAGAAAGTAAGTTTTTTCTCGAAATTATACACTTAGCCTTGTCTTTAATTATATGTATTCAAATTAAAAAATTATAAAGGATTCTTCATATATAAATATAACAAAAGTAGTATATGTATTAAAAATACAATTTCTGGTGCAATAATAATATAGTTCTCTCTTCGGTAATAAAAACACTTGAAAAATACCTCTTCCCTAACTAATGGAAACAAACGTAAGACAAAAAATAAATGTCTGATCGCAACAATTCAAATTATTGATATTGATTAAATAATGCGAATGGTTAATTATTATTAAACTTATGCTTTTGAAAAAAATCTGTTTCTTAGTATTAAGTATAAAACAATATTTAATACATATGTTGATACATCATGTTGTAATAAATAATACATAACGGCTCTGTTTAGCAAGATAAGTGGTCTATAATTAAAGTAAAAGTTGCTTTATATTTAACTATTTCTTATAGAGGTTTATCCTACCCGTCACTGTTGGTGTCCAGATTCCAGCAAGATTTAAGACATTTGAGAGATCTTAAGCCAGCAAGATTAAGATTCATTAATTGATTCAGATTGTAAAACATGGAAGTAAATTATTTGAATAAAGAATAATTTAAGGTAGGCCAAAATGCCTCTCAAATAAATAAATTTTAAAATTGTATTATATTCATAATTATAAACATATGATTTATATATTTTGAACGTGAGCTGGAAATATTCTTAAAGTAAGTAAGTACTTACGTACTTAAGTTAAGTAACTTATATCGATGGTATTAATGATATTTTGTCATAGAACCATTTTTGAAGCATTTAATACGTAGTTACTTTGATGTTTCTACATGTGACATCGTATGAGGTCGTTAAATGCACTTCCTGCATTAGTGTAGCGTAATGGGTTTTCTGCTTTACAATCTTTATACTAAGCATGGGATAGAATATACGTATTCATATTATTTGGTTTATTCGTATATATAATAGCGTTAATTATATTTATAATTAGCAGTTGTGATGTTGTTTTTAATAGAATAATAAGAATGAATTAGTCTATTAAAATTTCAAATCCACAATATTTGTGTAAATATATGTATAAATATAAATACTTATTTGATTTAATTTAATAAATATATTTCAGAATCTTTTAAATTTTCTAGGATTATTAACGCCCTGCCTTTTGTGTATCTACAAGATCATCAGTTGGTCAATAATTTAAATATTTTTATTTATTTAATTGAAGTACTAGTCTCGCGAGCCATCAAAAGGATTACGTCACTGTTGCCGGCGACATGATCTATTCTATATTCTATATTTTAGAACTACACTTATAACATCGCCTGTGTTATTCGCCTAATTCTGATATTAGGTTACTGAACCTGAGTGGAGATTTTATTAAAGAAAATATTAATTAAGAAAAATTAAAAAAAATAAGAGGTCTCAAGGGACACCCGGATGGAACGAAGTTCCTTTCGATTAATTATTGAAGGAATTGTAATAAAGAAATTTACCTTAAAAGCTTTTAATATTTTTTATAAACATAAAAGAAAAATAACTAAATTAAAAAGTGGTAATCAATAATCCCGCGAGTTATTGTCGCGCCACCTAGCAGTTTCACTATATTTATGTAACAGATGTAGTTATGTTTCGCTATAAATAGATGGCGTTGTTATAAATTGCTACAAACTCCAATATCAAATAAATAATAAATAACTACTAAGCAGTGTAATAAATTACAAAAAATAATATTGAAAATTAATAATTTAAACCAAAAATATTTATTATTTGTAATGTAGGTAAGTAAAGACTTATATTTCCTTGTAGCGAACGATACATTTCTAATTTTTATAGTATTCAATTATGAATATAAGCTAATATGCCAATGAATAATATTTGTATACTATTTTTGTATGATATTTCGCCGATAATTTATAAAAAATGAAAAATAAAATGAATAACTAAATTAAAAAGTGTTAATCAATAAACCCATGAGTTATTGTCCCACCACCTAGCGGTTTCTTATTTTTATATAACAGATGTAGTTATGTTTCCCTAAGGTATAAAAAGATGGCGTTGTTACAAAACATTACGAGTATATTTGATCACAAATTTATATTATTATTTATATTTAAACTGTCTTATTTGCAAATTGATTCTAAAAAAACAAACTACAATATCAAATAAATTATAAAGAACTTCTAAGCAATTTAATATAATACAAAATATAATAATGATAGAAATGAAAATATCTCGCTTGCTTTCTATAAGAGAGAGAGAAATAGCAATACATGTCGTGCAAACTTTTGGAATTGTACATAAACACAAATAAAATAATCCAGAAAATAAACAAACCAAACAAAAGATTATAAAATCATAAGTCTTGCACCAAGTCCATCGGGACTTCTGACCATTACAACTGAAGACGTGATTAATAATGATTAATAATGGTAAAAATAGTTTTTAAAATATTATGAGCTATAGTAGAGTCAAGCAATACTATATTTAGTCTGGCCATAAATACCGTTACAATTAAAAATAAAAAAAAATATTACGTTTGAATTTGAAATCTGTCATTTTTGTATAAAAATGACAGATTTCAAATTCAAATGTAATATTTTTTATTCGATGATGATGAACACGATGAACACGATGAACAATCGTATGATTGTTCATCGTGTTTTCACATTTTGGCGCCATTACATTGTACAATATTTTGCGATATTAAAATGAAGTGGGGTGATAAAGAGAACAGAATCGCTCTGATCGCATTACACAAAATTGGTATGGAGCCAAATGCAATTTTAAAAACTCTAGATACACTTGATATTCGTCAAATGTTTGTGTACCGGGCTATTAATAGGTACAATGAGATTTCCTGTGTTTGTGACAGAGAAAGATCTGGCCGTTCACGTAGTATTTATACTAAAAAGGTGGTCAAAGCGGTATGGGAAATAATTCGAAGAAATTCTAAGAAAGGAAAAATTTTACTTTGGGAAATGAAGACAGCACCCAGAGCCATGTCACGTATCTTAAGAGATGACTTAGAACTTGCAGCCTCTAAGAGACGGACTGGTTATTTATTAACTGTTAGTTTAAATATGAATAATCACACAATCTCAGAAAAATATTGTTTCCGAATGAGAATTTTTATACAATTGAGCAACATTTTAACGAACAAAATGACCGTATTTATGCTCAAAGCTCTAAGGAAGCTTCGCAATTAGTCGACAGAATGCAACCTGGGCATTATCCGACTTCAGGATGGTCAGGTGGAGTTTTAGCTATGAAGAAGTGACTGAGCTATATTTTTGTGAAAAAGGTATCAAAGGATCGGCACAAGTGTATCAAGATACCATTCTTGAGAAGGTAGTTAAGCACGTTAATAACACATTGTTCAATAACCAAGTATGGTCCTTCCAGTAAGACTAGGAAGCGAACGACTCGGACTTTATCAGAGCAGAAGACTAGCCGTCGTGTAGTCCCTTCTAAAAACGCTGGATTATGATTTATGATCAGTTTTAGAGAGTCCAGTTTGCTCTAAACGCCATAATAATTTGGAGTTCCTAAAACAATCCATACGATTGACAGTGGAGATTTTCCCAATGGAGAGAGCGCGTGCTTCTATTGATAACTGGCCTCAACGTTTAAAAGACTGTATTGAATCCACCTGACATCACTTCGAATAAGCTTTTTATATATTTAATTATTTTATAAACTAACACACTGTAAAAGTAATAAATGTTTAAAAATTTTAAAAATATATTTTTTTTGTTACAATACTTATGGCAAGACTAGGTATACAAAAACTGAAACGAACAGTAGATTCTACTTCCCCGGTGACGCTGTAATAGTCAACCGGATAACAGTTTAGACAGACAAAAAAGAACAGTAGATTGTAATATAGTCTAATAATCTAAACACAACTAATTTGCAGCTTATATTCTACAAATTATTAACAGCAAAAATTTTTACACAGTACGTAATATTTAATAAAGGTACTTGTATGATGCAGAACTTACTGCAGCAATTTCGAAAAGTTAATAACAAGCGTCGACATGGAGCGCATCAACGATTCTCTCAAACTTCCTTTATTCATTTAGGAGTTATAATGTTATGCAAGTATAATAAAGTTTATGAGTCGTCGAAAGTAAATAACCTTATTTTCAGGAACTTTGAAAACTCTTATCTTATAAAATATGCGAAGCATAAGAAAATAACAAATGTCAAAATTATAAGATTTTTAGTCATAATATATAGTTCATAGAAAATAAGGATAACCAAAATATACTTATATTTTAACATAAAAATACATTGCTTTTGAAGCTGGGAAGGTAAAGCCATTAACCTGGTTTATCACAAGCTTGATGAAATATTAAAAAAAGCACATGTTTCCAAAACATCAAAGGTTTTTCAGGCTGCGAACAAAGGCGGTCATATGAATTAAGACGCCTTGATGAGGTTCAAAAAGAAATATTTCACACTAAACTAGTTATGTGCTGCAATATTTCAGGAAATTCAGAGCTACTTTCTGTACATGGAAAATAATTAAAAAAACATAAAGGGGGGCTTTTATAAGAGCAAAAGAACCCAAAACAATAGTTTTTCATTTTGTCTGTTTGTCTGTATGTCTGTATATCTGTATGTTTGTGCACGCTAATCTCTGAAACGGCTAAACCAATTTGAATGTTTTCAGGAATATATTGTAACAGTCTTCATTTATCATTTAGTGTCAACCAAGTAATAAATATGATGCAAATCATCTTATATACATGTAATAAATCTGTAGAGGAGTAGTTTCTGTACAGGTTGTAAATTGATAACTAACAGAATCCATTTCTATCATTTTTGAAATGTTTATCTGTTTATCTGTTTTTCTTTTAGTTGGTATGCAACACGACAAAAATATATATCAAATGTAGATTTGAACTTTTATACATAGAAATTGAGCGTCAGTTAGTCCGTAACATTTCGTTTTTAACTTTCATTGCACTCTTCTCTCTATAAAAAGATATATTATGTATTTAATTTAAGTGTTCAAGAAATGTATCTTTAAACATGAACTGAATCTTTAAACTAAAACTGTAACTGATCGATGTCTGTACATGGATTTAAAAAAAAAATGTAATGGGGGCCCTTTTTGCAATTGCGTATACAATAATACAATTATACAATTGCGCAATGCGCAGACAAGAGAACCCACAATTTTTTTTTCATTTTGTCTGTTCGTCTGTAATTTTGTATATCTATGTCTGTTGGTGCATGCTTATCTCAGAAAGGGATTAACAGATTTGGATGAAGTTTCCGGATATATATTCATGGGCTTCACTTTACATTTAGTGTTTTTTTAATCGGTTAACAAATAAAGTTAATAATCTCTTATTTTCGTACCATTGCGGTAAGACATTTTTTCAAAACCGTTATATTTTTTTATATTTCAGGTAAGGAGAGGTTTCATACTTAGTAGTAGAAGGATATTAATTTATATTGTATTTTATTTAATATATATCGATTGAAAGTACATACTGATTGGTACATATTCATAGTATATAATGATAGTACATATTGATAGTATATAACGATAGTACATATTGATAGTATATATTGATAGTTTATATTGATAGTACATATTGATAGTACATATTGATGGTACATGTTGATGGTACATATTGATAGAATATAACGATAGTACATATTGATAGTATATATTGATAATACATATTGATGGTACATATTGATAGTAAATAATGATAGTACATATTGATAGAAAATAATGCTAGTACCTATTGATAGTCCTACCACCGGGGAATAATAATATTTCTTCTGAAAAAATACACAATTGGTCTACCTACTCATTAAAAAAATATGTGTGATTAAAAAAATATATATATATGAAAATAAATTAGAAATACTCCTACATGTAAAAACTACTTACCGGAGTTTGATGAAACTTTTAACGGATACGTTTTATCGTAAGCGAAATCAATGCGTACGAAGTCGCAGGCACAGCTAGTTTTGATAAATAAAATCCCATTTATTTTATAAATACGTATTCTTACAAATAAATACAAACAATTTATTAGTTTATTAATTTAAAATTTAGATTGATAAGGCCAATTGATAAGGGAGAGAAACTAAATGTTTCTAAATGTAAGTTAAATGTTAATTAATGTTACTAAATGTAAGTGAAGCAGATTTAGAAATATTTCTAGAAATATTACAGAAATATTTCTCCATCGGTAATATATAATTATGTAATATAGTATATATTTATGTAATATAGTATTGGGAATTATTTGTATACTAAAAACATTATTACTGTAGGTGTATTGTAATATTTGTTTCCGTGGATCGAAAATGTTCAATACTGACAAGAAACAAATAGCAGACAATTAAAGCTTGTAAAGAGAGTAATTATATAAGGGTATTGTATTATTTTCTGAACGCAAAACTTATTAAAAATATCACCAATTGAATAAATATTTTTAATTAAAAATACTTGCACGTGAACTGATTGCTGAAAGTATCTTATATATTCACGATGAATTTTTATTCAAAATGATGTTATGTTTTCTTTAAACGAACTTTTGCATTATTTTGATATATTTTTGTGTCAATATGCAAGATTCAAATTCTGATTAAATTTCTTCATCACTATCTCAACTATAAAATATAATATCCAATAAAAAAATATTATACTATATACAACCATGTATACTAAAATATTAAAATGTATACAACAATGTAAAGTGTCACATTGTTGGAGGTTATCTATAGAGTACAATGCAAATAGGAAAAATAATCGGCATACAAACTTGTATTTTATATATTAACGTAACTTGTATTTTATAAACAATTTTGCATGAAGCAAAAGGGAATGAGGGCAAGTCTGCTATTTTTTATAGATTACGTTTTGAATATACAAACTAAATAGTAACAATTATTGTTAATATAATTGACGTAAAATCGATTATTTATTATTTTGTCAGTTACGCTACCAAACTAAAGTGTGTTGAGTATCAATGTAAAATATGACGTTAACGTTGCTCCTAATTTGCCAAAGTTCTTAATCTTTATATATATATATTTCTTGTGTGCGTGTGTATGTCACTGAACTCCTCCTAAACGACTGGACCGATTTTTATGAAATTCTTTGTGTGTGTTTAAGGGGACTTGAGAATTGTTTAGATTCACAATTTGGTCCACTGGAAAATGGTTTTTTGATTAATTTTGAATGTGTAAGTAGGTGGTGATTTTGGAATGTTTCACATTGGTTCCGACGGACTGCGTTACCATGGCAATGTCAAATATTAAATAATATTATATTTTAATTATAGTCTGCCCTGACAGTTGGCGTTGCGATAGAAATAAGAAAAATATTTTAGTACTAGCGGCCCGATACGTGCTTCGCTACGTAAAAAGTGAAATTTAAAAAAAATATTGGAACAAATTCATTTATTCAAACAAAAATCCTTATTTACATATTGATACGGTATCGATTGGTCGAATTATGATAAATGTACATGTAATGACGTTAGATATTGTGATAACTTTTTAATATATATTTTTTTAAAGTTTGAATTTTTTTAATTAAAGACGCGTGTACAAGACAACGTCTGTCGGATCCGCTAGTAATATTATAATTCTGTTGCAGCACATAATAGATATACTAGGACTGGAACAGATTGCGGTTATATAGTGTGTGACCACGGTTAAAATATTAGTGGCATCAAAAGCTGTTTTGCATTGGAATGCTTTTAAAAGTTTGTGCTCTTTTTATAAAGTTTGGTCAGAGATAAAAACCGATTTGTTTTTATACTTGTCGAGGGATAGAGCGTTTTTTTATTTGTTTTTATTACTAAATATATGTATATTTAGTTAAAAGATTAAAACAATTAAATAATTAATTATCAAATACCTATCTTAGTTTTTGAAGCAGTTTTTTTATAGATATTTAAATAATAGCTGGTAAAATTGTAGTTACATAATATGTTTCATGGTTATTTATTAACATTAAGCCTGAGTCATAAATAGATAAGTTTTTTTGTTAATTATTAAATCTCATACTTTACTTTGATCTTCATTTTCCACCGAAATATTTCCGTGACCAGAAGTTTCAAATATAAATAAACTATTTTTTATTTTAATAAAGTTTACTGAAAAAAATAAATTCTTCTCCGATTGGTTTTTTTTTCAAACTAAAATAAAGGAATGCAGTGTAGTACAGGAATCAAAAGCAGTGTGAAGCTTTTGTGTAAGTTTTTAGCTGAGTTTAACTATTGCACTCTTAATTGTGTAAGGATTAACACAATTTAATTATTGAAGATAGTTAAATTTAGACTACAATACAATAACACTGCTATTATGTTATAAAAAAACTCTTTAAAAATAACATCGAAATATTGAAGTTGTGTTTTTCGTGTTACTGTTTTCTTCCCGGGTTAAACCAGTATTAACGAAATTGAATAAAAATGTGTGACTTTTTTCTTTAGTTTACTGAGTCGGAGACGCAAGAAATAACAAGTTATCTAAAAAAACATATTTTTTTTGTTGTATTTACATTGCTGACTAAAATACTTATGACTCACGCTAGTTAAAAAAAAATACAAAACAAACATACATATGGCAGATATAAGATTCTCATTAATTTATAATGGTATAATAATTATGAAAAGATATATCGTTTCATTCGCAAAAAATATTGGAGAGTTTTGAGCAAACATCAAAGGATTTAATAATAATCACGTATATAATGTATTCTTAGTACCTATGCCTCTTATTATATAAGTATAAATAGTAAGCCTGTAGATATATAAGTATATAATATATATTTAAGTATATAATATCATAATTTACGGTTTTGAAACAATGAGTATAGAGAAGACCTGAATAAACAGATATTTTATTCGTAGTTTTCGTATTGAAATATTTTTGGTTGAGTCTACTATTATGATTATGCTTTAATAATCACACATAAATACTGAATTCTGGACACTTTCCAGATAGAGATATACAGAAGTGTAAGCGAAATGTGATAGGCAAGGCTATACTTCACTCAGTTAATCCCCAAGACGTTTCTGAGAGCGTTATTCCATCTCGACACAATTTGCCTAGTTTTGTTAACAGATATATATATTAAAAGTAATTTACTATAATAAAAGCTTAATAGAATTACTTTAAGAAGATGAAGAAATAATTTACATGGACAAATCTTTAACACCCCTTAAACTTATTTCATAGACGTTACACTTTATTCTAAATTAATATCGGAATAGACTATCAAACAACGAAAATAAAAAGATAAATCCTTTTAGTATGTATACTAAAATGTTCTATTAAAATCTTGTTTTAAGTTTTCAAAATGATTTTCAATTAAACCCCGACCCAAAAAGAGGGGTGTTATAAGTTGACAGTTATCTATGTATCTGTGTGTGTGTCTGTGGCATCGTAGCAGTCAAACGAGAGGACGGTTTTGATTGTGGTCCATCGAGATGGTTCTTTGCTACGTTTGGTCGAAATAACAGCTTTTATTACAGGGGAAAGGTTCTTATGCAATATTGATAGTAAACACCTTAACAAATTAAAATTTGTGTGTCCGTAGGTTTATTTATTATAGTATAAAAACAAGTTACATTATTTTAAAAAGCAGAAAAAAAACCTCTTGAAAACTTAATAAACCCACCACACAAAAATACATCTAAAAAGGATAAAAATAATATTATTATGTACTTATTGAAGTCGTTGCGTCAGGCTTTTTTTCTACTTACAATTTAATGACTCAATTATAATAATACTATATTATTACATCATCAATATAACATTGCAATTAAATTATTAAGGAATTTTTTTATAATATGATCTATAGATCATATTATAAAAACTTTGAAGCTATAGCTTCAAAAAATAAATAGTCCGGTTCCCGCCGTACATGTATAACCTTATACATAACTTTCGGATAACCGCCTAGTATGGTGGTAACTTTACTAAGCTACCTATGAGTAGATAGTATAATAAACTCGAAGATTGTTTTAATAACGGAAATTAAAACGGCAACGAGATAAGTTTACAGCGAGGCTCTACTATATAATAATTATAATTAGAGGATGTTACTCAATATTTTCAGTAATAAGAAACTTCAAGGATACCTCAAAATATTTTTAAAGTAGGTTTGTTATTGAATTTATAATACCAGAAATAAATTAAATACAATCACACACACATGCAGATACGATAAAATAAAAGATTACAAGCTTTTGAATTCATAGCACTCAAAACAATTAACATAAAATAAAGTGAACTCTGCATATTTTTAATACATTTTTTTCTAATAATACATAATAAATATTGCTTAAGGCAATTTTTCACTTTGAATTAATAATCAAGTCCTTCACCAAACAAAAATTAAAGAAAAATAAGAGACAACAAAGAAAAAATCATTTGCACGAATATTATATACAAAGTAATGTAAAGTCTTAATATTCATTTAATATAACAAGAGAAACGCTTCAATAGTATGGTAGCGGTTGCGTATAATGGTTGCCTCACATTTTGCGGTATTCTACGACCCTTATATAAATGAGGTATTAGACTGTCTTCAAATGCAAAGTTTTTTATTTTTATTAGCAGAAATTGTGATTGCTATTTTAATTAAATTGTTATTCTAATTTTATTGAAATTTTACAATGTGTTTTACATTTTACAATGTGTTTAAAATAATTTGTAGTAAGAAATTTTTATTAATATTTAATACTTAATAATGTTGCTAGTTTTATTTTATTATTAATATATTATTTTCAGCCATTTCTAATGTTAAATAACACAGCCCAGAAAAAATGCCTTCCTGATAATCTTATCAGGAAGGCATTTTTTCTATATAAAATAAGCTGAATAAAACTGAATAAAATAAGTATCTACTTATTTTATTCAGTTTTTGAAATAAAAACCAGTTTAAGAGCTTTAGATGTTTTCTCAATTCTGTATTTGATTGTTAAGCCATTATAAAATTAACGGCTAATGAACTGAAACCATATCTCTCGTTTAGTGAATTTAAATTTAGTATTATAATATAATTATATTCGTTAAAAAACTGCACTATAAAAAATAGGGTAAAGAAATATATTTTCTTTTACTAAGAGTACCAATAGCTTGCTTTTCGTATTAAACCATCTCAAACTGCCACTGTCTCAATTATTTTTACTTTCTCTTAGTGTGTTTCAATTAAGATGATTGTACACTTAATCAGATTTCAAATAATATGTTCTTCGTATAGTAATGTAAGGCTTTTATGCGAGTTCTTACTCTGTGTAATATATTAGGTTAATAATGTGTCAAAAAATCAAATAAAAGTGAGATGCAGTGGCAGAGTTACAAGAATTAGTAAGTATGTTTTTTTTTCACTGAAAGCCTATTATAATTATATTATAGAAAAACATTAATTATATGTTTTTGTGCGTATTATTTATTAGTTTTGTTACTGATATATTCTTTAATTATAATTGATTTATTTGAAATCTAATCAATAATTATATAACGGTTTTAACATTTACTAATCATAAAATAAAACTTTCACAAAACCTGAAGATGAAATATTAATAAAACCATATTTTTCATTTTCGTATTTTAATATTTCGGGGTAAAATATTGAGAGTAAAAATATATGAAGCTTATAAAACCATACATAATGGACAATGTCCTTTTTTAAGTGCGACTAAAGTATAAAATGTATAACCCTTAATCTTAAATCTGAATTCGAAGTAAGAGACACAGTAATAAATATTACACCTTTATAAACGATACAAACGTTATTTAATTAGTGTCAAAGGACCGAGAAATTAAGAAGCTCTTTTGTACGAGAGTAGAATATTAAGCGGCTGTCGACTTAATGGTTAAAAAGGGGTGGTAATAAAAAATATCTCCTTCCCTACACTCATTACCTGGACAATATAAATTGTACTCAATAAGTTACAAATATTGTTATTCCGTGTTATGCTTAGACTTTTATATTTTAAATCTAGATTTATATACACTCGTTTAATTATTTCTAAGGTACAGAAACGGAATTTCTATTAGTTCATATATGTGTGACTTAATCTTAGAATATATAACTTCTTCATACATTGTTATTTAATTTTATTTTCCTTAAAATAAACAATATAATGAAAAAGTTTACATTATACTAATAAGTAACATTAAACAAAATATTTATTAAAAGCCGCAGCGAGCGATAAGATTATGTAAAATGTGTTGATATGTTCCCAGGATAATAAACAACAAAGATTAGAATTAAAATAAATGTCTATGATGCCACGTTTTAAATTAAAATTAAAACCTTTTTAAGTCCCACTATAAGTTTTAGCGCATTTATTTTATCGTTATCGAGTTTGTGATGACAAAAAATTTGACTGTTTGAAGAGTATATAGTAATGAATAAGGTTGCGTTTTAAGTTACGATCTTGACATAATTTCTATATACTTAAAATTACCTTTGTTTGTTTTTGCTAAGCTAGGGTTACATTTTAATGTTTTGTTATTGAATCAGGTCGGATTCATTCGCTTTGTTCATATAAAGGTTTTGCAGTGTCTTAACATATAACAAATTAAATTTTTTTAATTTGGGATTAGAGCGCCTAAAGATCTTAAATGGCTAATCTTGGCAGAAAGAGCAAAACTCTCATTCCCGATAACACTCTGTGAGGATATTGTGTAATTTTAGCTCAGGAGCTTAATCGACTTGACTAGAGACCAAATTATTTTACTATCCGGTGGATAAAAGCTAGTTTATTCCCTAATAATCGGCCTTATGTATCCAGATCCATTATTTTCTGTACAAAATTATTTATATTTATTTTTTATTTATTTCCTATTGCTTTTTTACATTACTTTGCTCATACCATTTTCATAAGTTTTTTTTGTAAGTTTTAAATTATTTGGCTTAAGTCTGTTATTTCGTATTTAAAATTATGATTATGGTGGTCCTCTAATTGTTTTATTATTAAATCTTAGGATTTTTAATAAATGTAAAAATAATATATATTTTAATTAAAATACGGAATTCTCTTTCTAGAATGACCAAGATTCTCGTGTTCCAGCGACAAGTGCATAGCGTATTAAACTAATACCTCATACAGTACTTGTATCTGTTGTTCTTAGTTTTTGCCAAAATTACAAATTATAGAACTTAATCTCGTTAAGTTGTGGGCGTGAAAATTATAATTTCGAGATATTTTTTTTTTGACTTTGTCTCGAATACAATATTCTTCATAAACTATATATATGATGGAATAGAGTTTATTTAACAAACTCTATTTGATAAAAAATCTATTATTAATGTTAATGATACATCAATTACTTTATCTCTGTTTTATGGCTATTTATTTATTTTTATTGTTTTTTACTTAAATCTTTTCAGATGATCGCTCCATAAGCAGTTAGTATTCAAAGGACCCATTTATTAATATATTCTCACTAAAAATGATGATAGAGCGACATATAAATTACATTTTTCCACAATATATTTGTATGTTAAAGATGACATACACATGCACGATGATTCCACATCTAGGAATCATTCGTTCGTGCTAGGATCTGGGAAATGAATGACATGGTTACTCAGAATGAATATTTTTATTTGTTTATATACAAAGATAGATAAGAAAAAAAAACTGACTTGGATAAGAAATAAAACGTTTATTATGTTTAGATTAATGAATGTGGTATGATCGAAATTAAATTACTTAGTTAAGCCTAAACCGTATAAAATCAAAATTATTTACAACAATGCTCTTAGCTTTAGTAGGAGACGGAAAAAGAAAGAAATCGTTTTCATTAGAACAGGAAGTGCATTTGCAAAATCTGTTTAACATGGAATTAGCATTTCAATGAGAAAATTCATAAAATGTTGCTAACTTTAATATAATAAAGACTAATTAAGATCAATGTTACCTTTCATAATTGTGTATTAGTATTTTTAACAAATATTTACAAAAAAATGTTAATGGAAAGATAACGAAAAAGACATTGAAATTAAAAGATTCCATGTTTAAAAAATTATATCATATTATTACAGTTTCGTTTGGTTTGAATAGTTTAATCAATAGTGTAACAAAAAGATATCCAGAACTTCATCTTCAACAAAATAACACTCACTTTACGGCATCTAAAGAAGCCTGATTTTTATTTCTAATTATATCTTAATCGATAGTCAAGATATAATAAATATCTTACTTTGAAAATAAAGAAACTGTCCTCAAGATACATTTTTTATAATTTTTCAAATTCTATTCTATAATCGCTATACTATGGAATAACTTAATCCTACGTAATATTTCAATGTCATAGTCCTTGAAGTTTTTGATTATTTATTAATAATTACCAAATAATAGTAGGTAAGTGCTTTGTAATTCGTCTGGACAAATCGCTTTGAGAGACACTTACACGAGTGACGAGAGCCGGATATTCTAAGTGCTGTATAATCCTTAGCTCACGTCGCTTGCTCGGGATATATTTACGACAGGCCACTGACGTACTGCAATACATTATATCATATGGCAATATACTTTATTTCAAGGTAAACAATTATATTTAAAATAGATTTCTGTATAAGATTGAAGCTAAGTAGGTGTGTCTGTGTGATACACATAACATAGTATTTTTTTTTGAGTTTTAAATGTTTGTAACATTTAGATAAGGGCATTTATCTAAATGTTTTTTTTAGCCCTTCATCGTAATGTTTTCTTGTTAACTCATTTACTTTAACTGCTGTCAGACTGTGGAACAAATTCCCGGAATATCTAAAAAAAGTTCGAACTTGTAAGATTTTCAAACGACAAGTTAAGAAATGTATCTCAAATAATAAAGTATTTAGCTGTATACTTCATAATTTATACATATAATAAATATTTTAATACATATCATATATACTATATAGTGTTATATTAATGTGTATTGTAAAACCTATCTTTATGCACAATTATTTGTATCTTTGCTTTTATATGTAGTTAAATTTGACTTTTTATTTTTTTTTTTGCACTCCTACCATCGTCCCCTCCAGTGCATCCTAAGGTTGGCTGGAATATTAAAGTATTTGTGCGTTAAGAAAATATTAAATAAATAATACTACATTAATAATAACATAATCAATTTTATCTAAAAAGACATTTCGTCTACATTGATGACAATTTAGAAAATCATGTTATCAATACAAATCAATACAATACGAATCATACAAATATCTACATAATATATGTCGCACTATAATTGGATCCACTTAGATCGGAAATAAACATGTAGGTACTATAAAACACATGGACAAGACTTCTATGTTTTCATTAATGTTATAAAAACAAAAGCTATTCAAATGCTTACGTCTACATCCAGATGTTGCCCTACAAGGAAGGCAGTGTATCACGGAATGTAACCTCAAGTCACTTTATTAAATTGTCCTTCCTACATCTTTATTGTGGTTTATCCAGTCATGTTTCCGCTCAATGACGTGTTTATTTTATTAGAAAAATACACTTAGTTTATTCTTCTATACCTATACTTTAATTAAGGATAATCATATTTCACGTACTCAAGAGAATTTCACGTTAAACGAAATAAATAATTATATAATGGTTGTCATATTTATTTATAATAATTGAAATGGCAAATAGATTGGAATTTACATGTTTTAGTTTTAGCGCCTCCTACGCAATTAATTATAGAATGTTATTTAGTATTTACTATTAAATGTTTTAAGAATTAGAAGCATAGGATATTTTAACATAATGTTTAATCTTTTATTAATTATTAGAACTTATTATAAGGTATAAATAATAGCATCTGTAAGTTGGTTATGAAATTGTAAATTACCCTCACCTAAATATAGTGTTAAAATAGTTAATAAACGAGTTGTAAGGGCTGCTCTCGCCCATTCTAATACAAATGCTTGGATATTAAACATTGAAGTGCAAGTACTGTGTATTACTGAAACAAGTCTTAACAATAAATAAGCAAATCTACTTCATAATACTAAACATTGTTCATGTTGAGCATCACATATTACATCTTCGATTTTTTATTCAAACAATAGCGTTTCTGCAATTTTTGTATATTTTTGGAAACAAAAATTTTAATATCAATACTAATAATGCTGTTATATTTTACAACATTAATGAAGTATATTTATGAAATAATTGATGTATGAACTCTATATAAATATAATCTAATAAATAATAGTGATTGATGTAGTAGGTAGAATTAGATGTGGTTTATAAGTATTTCGTAGATATTTACTCTTAAAAGTAGTTGAGTAATGTTCAGACCCAACAGTTTTAAACTTCTGTTCTGCCAGTGCCGTATAAGTACTATTTATAGTACACTAAACAAGTTTATACGAGTTAGTAACTACAACACTACACACCTCGCGGTATCATTGAAACTTAATTATTATAGTTAGGTTCACAAATAAACACTAAATTTCTTTATATTTCAGAATTTGAATGTAATAAAATAAAACAGGACATAATATAATAATTGTATTTTAACCACAAGCTCCTCATTATATTCCATATGAATTAGAGTTAATTTGTTACAGTTTGGTACATAAGCTTTTCTGTAAACTATCTTACAATAACAGCTACAAGGGTTTCAAACGTTGTCTGGTCTGAGAAACAACAAACTTTAGTATTGCTTTATTGTAATCACTATTTCCTAAATATTTTGATTGAATTGCACTAATTCGGTGCTAATACCTAAAGATTAGTATAATTAAATTAAATATACTTTTATTTATATAGAACTTTGGAGAGTTTATTGGACTGACGTACCTACACAAGAAGCCCTGAAGGTATTACCCCTTTTATAGAGCTTAATGAAGGGTATAGTAAATTTATATTGGTATCTGGTGTTAAATTATTTTATCATAAATATGTTTTATAGAATAATTATATTAATTTCTTTTAATTTATTACTTAACGATTTTCTTGGCCTTATGTTATAGATTTATGCAACAGATCTCTTCTGCAGTACAAATATAGTATTTATATCCAAAAAATAAAAAAGATAGTTTACTAGCTGCTGTTCATTCTTCTTGTTTATGTGTAAATGTTGTCCGAAGGCTAAAACAAAATAACGATTTTGGAAAATTTATAGGTTTTATGTTTTTTTTCACCCATTTCTACTGTTTTACTAACTAATGTTGATTGTTATTCAAAATATGTAAGGAATATCTTTAGTTTTAATATATAGCTTACCCTTATATTATCTTAACCTATAATATTTTCGTTAAATATATATCCTAAAGAGATACTAACCAGTATTTGTGTTTTATTTTTTTTAATGTTGGTTTTGTTTAAGTCTACTGTCACTTATTTGAGGCTGATTATATTGCTCCGCGCCACAACGAAGTTCCTTTGTGTCATTACCTCAATTCAGTTCACAGCAGTTACCAAGAGTTCATGTCTGGATAATATTCAGGAGATCATATTTCAAAAGGATTTAGACATTTACGTTGAAGTGTAGGATGCTATTGTGTTATTTATGTTAAACTAGAAAAGCATTTACCATGTGTTGTATATGTTGTTACCTACTTATTTGTTGTTGACTTACTGAAATATAAGATTTTTTATGAAACTACTCAAATCTAGAATTTACAAATATAATATAACAACGGCATATTTGATTTTGTTTTTATATATGTTTGTTACATAGTAATTAGTTTGAAGTTTGTTTCTTTGTAGCGTTTCAAGTCACAACATTTTACCGCTCATTAGAATCGACGTCAAGTTTACAAAATCATCCGGAAGATTGGCTTCCACTGATGACTAACACTGATGAGGGGACGAAATTATAATAATCTTCAATAATTCGTATTGCGTCTTGGGATTGAGTTTGAAACTATGTACTTAGAATTCTAGAAATTTATTTGAAATAACTTTTGTTGAAAATTTTGCTGTAATTTTTAACCGACTTCTTCAAAAAGGAGAAGGTTCCCAATACGGCAGGTATATTTTTTTATATATGTACACCGATTTCTCTGAGGTTTATGAACCGATTTGCGTAATTCTTTTTTTTGTTTGATGCGGAATACGGTAGTAGGAGTACGGAGCGGAGTACGGAAGTTGCTGTACGGTTTCGAATCACTTCTAGTCTATGAGCCCTCTGCTCAGTCGACTCGTTCTCTAAACGCTCATTAATGAGGCCAAGTCTATTAGCTCTCTGTTCAAAATACTCATTCGCAAGACGCTCTTGGATCTTAACAAGTCTTGAATTATGCATATTAAGAGTTTCTTGACGAAATCGTGTTTTTATATATGCCTTCATTGCCAATAAAAGTTTTTCACGATCTTTAATAGTATCACAGGAACGTGAAATTGTGTTTCGAAGAGCATTTTTACGGAGACGACTACTTTTATCCGTTCCCGTTTCTTGAGATGTGTATATTTTAAGGCGCGTCAGCACTTTTTGTAGGTCTACCCATGGTCAATTGACAATATTGGATTTGTTAATATTGACCTTTTTATGGGAACCACAGATTATCATATATATAATGTTTTATTCACCGAGACAAGTACGTTAGCTCAATTGGGAGAGCGACGGGACGGTTTCCCAGAGGTCGCTGGTTCGAATTCCTGCACGTATCAGTTATTTTTCATTCTATATTTATTTAAATTTAAATAGGTGATTGTTATTTGACATAATAAAATATAAAAAAAAACAAAAAATATAACAAAAATAAATGCAAAATTAATGCATATATTTCTTAATCCAAATCCTCATACATACTTAACTTTAGGTTACGGTCAAATTTCAGACCTCTAAGTATACCCATATAACAAAATGGAATACCTACTTATTTTTTAAATGACTACATATTTAGCAAATTGTCACTTAGTCTTAAGATATTACTTTCTTGGCACTTAGCCTTATATCAATGTAAAAATTTAAAGTAATTGGGACTATCCTCTAAACGCCTTATAGAACATTTGGCTCGTTGGCGCCTCGCAGCGTAGCAGACATGAATACTTTTATCTACAACATGGATTTTGTCTGGAGTCTATGGTGTATTAGTGTTATTAAAACGATAAGCATTGATAGAAATTTAGTTACTACTATAGATAATGTAAAGGATACAATGTTGTATCATTTTGTGTACTATTTCTGGTTGTAGATTTATATTTATGGGAATTCCAAGATATGGCAGAGTTGATTCGTAAGTTCCAAGAAAAATAATTCGTAAGTTTAGGACAGCATTAGAATAATTGATCAAAGTATCGTGAAGTACTAAAGGAGCATGAGAGGGTAAGGAACTGATGTCACGAACATAAAATTAACGCCAGAGTTTTTACCATATTCAGTTAATAATGCATTACATTTTAAATACTAAATAACTGAGGATAATGAGAAAAAAAAACTTCATGTACTTTGGACAAATATGAGCTTTAAGTATAAATATATAAAGTAGATATTAAAACGTTTTTGTCGACGTATGACTACTTATATACAATGTTTTACACATAACATACACAACCTCACTTTAATCCGAACAGCTAATTAACTTGGGACTAGTTTACTTCTAAAATATTTAACACTACCTCATGGTTTTGTACTTAATTACATATTTATTGTGCAAATTAAAAAAAATAATAAATGTTTGTTTTTAACGTATATATGTAGTTTTGTTGTAACGAATTTGTTTTAAAGGACAAAATTTATCAATTCTTTACACTAGGAAAACATACTAAGTATTAGTAGGCGCTTTTCCCTAATTCTACTCTATTTGTCTTGTGAGTAAATACAACTGGTAAATAAAAAAAAACGAATAACGAACCTGGATTAGGTATTGTGAAAAACCTAAACAACGAAATGAATTTGTTTGAATTATTTTGACGCGAATGTGACTCCAGGGTAATCAGCGTTGATTAAAATTTGCGTGAATTTCTGCCACTTCAAACTTAATGTTATATAAAATTCTAATATCTGATATCTCTTATTTAGTAAGTTTTATCTACCGTACTCTAAAAATATATTAATAACTAAATAAATTTAACCGCCCCGCTGGTCGAGTGGTTAGCGCAGACGCCTAACGTGTCACGGCGCAATGGGGCTCGGGTTCGATTCCCGGCAGAGACAGGCATTTATGTGATGAGCATAGATGTCTTTGTTTCTGGGTTTGGTCGTTTATTAAATATATTCTCAGTATTTATACGTGTATTTCTATGTATTTGTATCGTTGTCTAACACCCTTAACACAAGCAAATAATTTGCTTACTTAGGGGGTTAGATCAATGTATGTAATTTGTCCTGATACTATTATTATTATTATTATTATTACTAACTGTATAATAAAAAGGAAATAGGAGCACTGTGAGGATTTTTTTCTTTTTACACGTCAGCGGTTTCAAAGATTCTTTTCTTAATAGTGTTTTTTTAATAGTGAGAAATTATTTTATTTATGGTATTTGTAAATTTATCTTGTTAAAATAAAAAATAATACTCCTCAGTAAACTAGTCCAATATAAACACTAGACGTATGTTGTAATCTTCATGTCGGCTAGAAGCCTCGTTCTCGACGTGTCAACTGTTAAAAAAAGATAGTTATTACTGGACTTGACAACTTTAAGTAACTATTGGAATTGACATCGCCATCTTTAGGTTTTTGCGCTAAAACCCAACGCTCTTATTATATCGTAGACTACCATTGGATAGCTTGCGGATTTAACTTTCGAAAATGTCATGTCCTTTTTATATGATATTTTTTTTAATACCTGAGCTTTATATGTTATTTACAAAGATTATTAAAACTAAACGAGAACGATCTTTTAAGCGATCTTTTTTAAAACACATCGATTTTTCATTCAGGTTGAATATTTAACAATATCGTTTTTTAAATTTATTAATTCAAATATTTCATAAAATCAGGGATCCAGCTATAATTTGATAAAAGCCCTTCAACACTACGTTTTATGAACACTATACTTTGCAACAAGCGATGGTCAGACGACCCTAGAAGACGGTCGACGGTTCCTGGTAGTTCTCTGAATGTAGAGTCAGCGTAAATTTCACGAAAAAAATAAAGGCTACCTACATCCAGAAATCAGTTTTTAGATCTTTTTGTTAAACTTTTTTATCAATTAATTAAGACTTTTAAATTATATGTTGAACCTTGACATGTCATTTTAATTCAAAATATAAATCAATACATATGAACCCAAACAATCAACTAATACATAAATATATACAAATGCACACATGTGTATTTAAATTTAAACATAAATTTTTCCGTACAGAAATCATCTGAGTTTAATTTTATTTCGTTTTAGTAAATGACATTTAAACATTAAGTCAATCTATTGTATCTTAGCGGTCAATAAAGTAAATATAAATAAAAAATACAATAATTAGCTTTAAGATATGTAGCTGCATAATCTACACTGTTTAATCTTCCTTCCAGCAAGTTTTTAATATCTATTTTGCTTCAGATTTAATAGCTTCAAGTATGGATACAGGAAAGTCACATATGCGGAATATTTTAAGAATATTTGCCATACCTTTTGCTAACTGAAATTTGTTTTATAAGGATTATGTAATATAAACAAGTTATATAAATCTTTTTTTCGTTTTGCGTTTGATCTTTAGCTTTTACTGTAAAATTGAAATCAAATGTCCTTAAACAATATATGTGATTTAGAGAATTAAAATATAAAACTATAATTCTGATAATTGCACAGCGTAAAAGAAATCCATCAAATGTATCTAACATTTTCTATTTATAAATGTGTTTGTTTTGTTTGTTTGTCCTTTGACGTCTCAACTGAACAACGAATAGTTTGAAAGAACGGGTTTTCCAAAGTGATTGGTTTTGAATATTCCATTGTAAATAGCAGAGTACAAACGTAAACTCTTTCATATTCAAAAGTAACTAATATAAGATAAACCAGAAAAAATGTTATTTTTATATAACCGTCTTTTTTTAATTAATTTTTTAATTAGAGTTTCACATAAGATAATTTAATTATTTGTTTCTATCAGCTTTCATGAACGTACTTCACCTATAAAACATAATATAGATGAAATTATAAATACCTCAGAAATTATAATCAATGCAAAGAGATTTGAGTTACAAGATAAAATTAAAAATATGATATTTTAATTAAAGAACTTCAATGTTTAGAATATTTTCAATATTTATATTTATAATCTTTACAATATTTACAGCAATTAAAAAAATAATAATTATTGGACTTCTATAAATCTTGCGAACATTATTTAATTAGTTTCAACGGACCGAGTAATCAAAAAACTCTTTTGTGCGAGATTAAAATTTATAATATTGAGTAATTGTCGACATAATTTTCAAAAAGGAGAGTAAAAAGAGTGCCTACATTGCATACATTCCGTATAGAATATACATGGGACAGTATAATATGTACAAAAAGTTTCCCAAATCTTTCTAGAAATATATATAATAGTAAATATAATAAAGTATGTGTAATATATATACTTATATTTTTATTTATAAGTATGTGTTAATAGTAAAGTCCGTGAAACAATTCAATTCGACGTGGCCCTTATACAATGCAGTCAAAACTTAATCATAAAAAAAATATATGTAGTGTTGGTTTAATTTACCAAGTTCTCTCTTGTAACGATTAGAAGAGTGGGGATATTCAACAATACAATCCAGGAAAAAGGAAACTGAGAGAACCAGGACGACGAATAAAAGATTTATGTTAAAAAAATATATTTTTAGCCGCTTTTTCTATAAGAAATGTCCTCACAAACAGTTCACTATAGTCTGTGTGGAATTTAATTGTGGAAATAGCACAAATTGCAATAATATTCCAACAAACTTGAGACGGAAAGTGCGACTACAGAAATTATGACTGTTCTCTTATATTTAATCGCCTCGTATAATAATTATAAAATGAAACTTGAAAATGTTTTCGACAAAAAAGGCTCGAAACAACAAATTGAATATTCAAACATGCAAATAGACAAACCGTTTTGCTACGCATATATATCATAGAAATAAAGGTGGATTAATTAGAAAATTTTGACCAAAAGCTAAATAAATAAATTAGTTCTTGGAGAACGAGCAAGTGTATTACTCTAATTTTGTATTGTAACTATATTAAACATAACTATAAAACAGCGTAGGTTGCGTCTATACTTATGATATGATGAACATCTGAAATGTGTGAAAAGGAAATAATAGTGGATATTAAAATTGCGATCATTAAATATAACATTTTAATTTTCAAATATCACACATGTTTCTGTTTGACACTACTCTATTATTTCTATAAGCATGATTGAGGGTCCGCTCTCTGGAAGACGTGTGGCGCGGTGACTTTAAATGCTTGTATTGTATGATCATTATTGTAAGCAGTTTTCTCTTTAAATGAACTGTACCTATGTATTATTTTTGAATAATTTTAACATCAATAAAAATAAATATATATTTCAGTAAAATTATTAATTAAATAGATTTTTTTTAAATACCTTTTGCTGTTTAGTTTTTCATGTCATTCAAGAGAAGCCACCTAAAATAATGAATCCAATAATAATTATTATGGATATTTAAGAGTAAGTAATTATTGAAATTGTAAATATACTTCTTAATTAGCGCCTACGGTGAAGGAACATGGTAATGTTAAGCTATCTGGTCATAATTCAGAAAATATTCATTAATTGACTTTTTACTTGTAATAAATATTTATTCAGAATTAATAGTTTATAATAAATATAAAGATGATCTGCTCATTTGTTACGTATTTGAAAAAAAAAATTAAAAAGAACAAAAAAAGACAAGTTTTTAGTTACAAACCTTATGACCCCGATAAACGCTAATAATTACCCTTAGAAAGTAATAATTACCCTGAAATATTGCATCATAGAAAAAATCATCATCATCATAGTTTGTTGGAAAATATTTCTTTTTGAACTTCATCAAAGTGTCTTAATTTATTTGACGAACTTTTTTCACAACTTGACTAACCTTTGATCTTTTGAAAACTTTTACCTTCTCTGCATATTTCTTTAGCTTGTAATAAACCAGGTTAATGGCTTTACCTTCCCAGCTTTAAAAGCAATCTTTATTATGTCAATGAAGTTAAAATATATTTTTGTGTATTTTATTTCCTTTGAACTAAACTGCTTAACTAAAGACATTTTTAAACTAGAAATACACAATAATGTAATTAGGTAATTGTGTTAATTATTGTGAAAGACATAAATAAGTTTTACAAGTATAATATAGTCGTTTTTTTAAGGTTCATTCAAAGACTCTGTGAAATTTTATTAAAACCAAAATTTAAAGATAAAAAAAAAAAATTAAAATTAAAATTTAAAGGTCTATAAAGTCAATTATGTTCTGATTTGGTCATTCGGACGTATTTGCACAAATACTTGAAATTTGGTTAGAACTGAGTTGTTTTATCACGACTATTATTACAATTGGAGTTATAAATTAAATAATTTATTTTCATACTTATTTAAAGTATGAAAATATCTATAAAGATGTATAGCCATGCTAAGCTTATTTAAATCTATATAAATATATAATGAAAAATAATCCGATACGTACATACACATGTTTTTATAAACATTCGATGTACTAAATAATTCAGACGTATACACACATAACTTGTTATATAAAGTATATTTTATATTTCTAACTTAAAGCAAAAAAAATCTTACAAAGTATTCTGTAGTATAACATGCACTTACAATAAATAAAACAAAGCACTAATAAGTCTAGGAAATCCTTATTAACTAAACATGTTAATGTAACTCTTAATAAACAACTTGAAAATAAACATAAATAACGAATGCTTTATCTATTCCTTAAGATCTTTTCTTATTAGTACTAAATTTAATTATATTTTATAAAATAAGAGTTTGAATTAAACCTGAGAGTAGGTAGTGTTTTTATTTACTTCAACTTAATTCAGATAAGAGGTTTAGATCGGCTTTAGACATTCCTATTACACGCCTGTTTCACATTAACTCCAAGATTGCTGACTCTTTTTTATCCAACGAGAAAACAGCTAATAATGAGAAGTTATTCAAAACTATTGGTTTGATAATCTATTAATATAATATATTTTTGGTAGATCTGATAACTTTTTTTTCCAGTCTTATTCTGGACTAATTTTTTAAGCTATTGTTAGATTCTAGCTATCCTACGCTTACAATAATTTTACAACTGGTAGTAGCACATTATTTTTAAGATGCATAAACTTATCTTGTGATAAAATGTTTCGAAGGCAATACTGCTGACGGAATATATGTAATAATAACATGAGTTTATTTATCTTTGTTTCACATACGCCTTGTTGTATATATGTTGTATGTAATAAGAAATATTATAAGCAATCATCAAAAGCATACACAATTTTATCTAATACAGCTATGTAGACTAGAACCTCTGTCAGCGAATTTTCTATTATATACAAAAATATATATCAAATTCTGGTATAATAATGGTAAGTCCATGTACATCATAAGTAAAGGTTTAAGGTATTGCAAGACACTTAAATGCTTCGTCATTGCAGATCGCTGTTAAATAAAACAATTCAATTTTTAAAATATGATGTTTTTCAAATATTTATGTAGGTTCATTGTATAACACGCGTGACGACTATTGATTAATTATTAGAGTTTATTTTTGAACCTCCACAAATAACGACGACGTATTAAAGTTTTATATAGGAGACACATTGTTTTATCTAACTTCTTCTGAACGTGTCAATACTGCCATATCACAATATATTCAATATTAGTGTACAGTTGATTAATTGTGTTCAATTATATCAAAAGTAGCTTATATCAGGTACCTAATATATTTCAAAGAAGGTTAAAGGTTGTTATGTCTATCATCACTTGACATTCGGAATTTGGCAGATAATTACTACATTTTTTACAGAGCAGCCTTCGATAAATTGGCGATAAATAAATTTGAGTGCCCCTAAAGACTATATTGGATGGGAATATTTACATGATTTTATAAAAATTAAAAGAAGTTGTAAGTTGTATTAAGATTACAATTATGAATGAGTCTTTTAGTTATGTTATACCCTCATCATTGTTATTTTCCAGCGTTCAGATATTTGATTACAAGGACGGATAGTTTCACTTGAATCTGGTATAAAGTATGTCCTTGACTTAAATGTCCTGCTCTTCAATAAAAGGACAAAGGTGGAGGTTACAAAGGCCAAATAATTTCCTTAATAAATTGAGGGAAAACGGCCCTTGAACTTAAATTTAAGTACACAATTTTAAGGAGTATCAAATACAGATAATGTTAAGTAATATATATTTTTTAAAAATAGCGTATAAACATTCAAAAAATCAAAAATGAAACATTTACTTCTATTTTAATAAGAATAATACATTTGCTTACAGATCAAACTGAACAAATTATGATACTTCTAGACTCATACATACTTTTATATTTTTATTATCATAATGTAAATTATAAAATAATCGATAAAGGCAATTGTTTACAAAAATATATATTTTTATGGTATAAGGGCTGCTACTAAAACTGTTGCTGAATTCTTTCCTTGCAAAAAATCTTTAAATGTTTGCGTTAGTTTGCAGGATTATCCAGCTGTTATCCGTGATAATCTGGATTTTTCTCTTCTCAAGACGATCCTGGGTTTTAACCAACTTACAGGTTGAGGTTTCGTAAATGTACTTCATCCACTTGACTGGACAAAAGATTCTTCTCAGAGATGTGGCGACATCTATCATTGAAGTAGGAATACCAAGTATATGGTATTTGGATTTCTAAATATATCCGAATAAAACGTATCCGACATATTATGCTAATGATTTTATTGTTATATTACATGTCCATAATTAAATCTGTTTTGAGTAGTTTATTTTAAATACAATTTAACTACAGATTTATAACCTAAAATATTTTTAAAGCTAAATATACGTTAAGAGAAACCGAAGATAAGCGTCGCGTGACTTTGAGAAAATTTATTTACTTAATAAATCTTTTTTCTACAAATAAATGTATACAAATTGCGGACTTGGTGCTAAAGCACTCTATATACAAAACAGAATTGAATATGCTATTGTAGTATTTAATAAATTTGAGCTACATTTTAAATAAATATAGTATGAAAAATAAATCGATACGGGCAGGGATTCGCCCCCACGACCGCTGGGAAACCGTCCCGTCGCGCCGGTTTACCAATTAAGTATTAAGGTACAGCATCCCGGTGAATTAAGCAATATATATATGAAGGTCCTTACCGGGACGGTGGTGATATCTATTAGGCTTCTTTCGAAATTCCTAACCGATGTTTCTAACTTCAGTACAGATAATCATTGAAAACATTGAAAAGATAAGATGAAGATGAAATTAATGTTTGGAAACCTATAAAAATTATGGCTATTCTGAGCTTTTTAAATTTTAAATAGTATATCTATTTCAATGCAAAACAAACTGATACGGAGGATTCCAACCTGTATATACAGTCCTTTTTTTTTTTAACCGGCATCAGGGTAGCCAGTTTATCCTACCACATGGGAACAGGTCACTGACCCCAATATTGATGTTTATTTATCTAAATTTTTCTGAAACCATCTCTTTAGCAATTAAACATGTTTTGTAACTTTAATCGTCCAAAATTCTTAAACATTATTAAAGTTCGTTATGCAAGTCCTACAATAGTTATAGATATTTATTATATATGTTTTAATAACTTAGGAACTTAGTTAATAAAACGATGCATCGAAAATGTGATATTTTCCAAAACACTATATATATTGCTGCATCTGTCAAATAACGTGTCCGAATACAATACACGAATCAGTAACACCGAAGCGCTCAGTATCAAATATCGGATATAATATCGATTTCTCTGTCTACCGTAACGTTATCGACTAGGTTTTTCTTGGTGGTAGACCATAACATCCGGTCGCCGGCAAAGTTACCACCCATCGGGCAGAGTCGTGCCGCAAAGCGACCTAGTCGTGTTCCGGCACGTTGCTCGATGAAGCCGTTTATGGGAAATGGGTCTGAACAGTTGCGGTGCGTTGGCGAACCGGTTTGACGTCGGGTTGGTGTTTGTTTTGTCGGGTGTCTAGTCGAGGAGGGTAGCGGGATCCGAAGCGACGGCTTTCCGCTGGCCGCCCGCAGATAGTTGGGGGCCCAATTAGTGGGTTAGCCACCCACGAAAGGCTGCCCCGCCAGCTGCGAAAAATCCCAGGGTGGCTCCATCGTGCTGGTTGGCGACCAGTCGAGGAGGCCCGATGGCGATCCCTGGGGGGGTTCGGGCGTCCCCGCAGTCTCCAGACTAGCCTCCCAGTGGCAAGACATCACCAATTTCGACGTCGGGTTCGATATGTACCGCCTCGTTCAACTGCCATTTCCCATCCCTATTCACTTTTATATTTATTTTTTTATGAAAAAGTTTAAAAAAGGGAACAAGTTAAAGCAGCGGTTGCACTCCTCCTCATATAAAGTGCACCTCACTAATATAAGGGGTTTGCACTCAAATCTTTTAGCTGTCCACCACCACCTGGAGACAGAGCAGCCGCACTTGCTCTTTTTGACGGAGACGCAGATACAATGTCCTTTGAGCGCTGCATACTTGGATTATCCCGGTTACTCGTTAGAGCACAACTTTCGCTCACGGGCCGGAGTCAGTGTGTATGCGCGGAACGACCTCTGTATTCAGCGTCTCGGTCACCTTGAAGACCCCACTTTTTCTTCCCTATGGGTTTTAGTGGACACAGGAAACGAAAAAATCCTCTATTCCTGTGTCTACCGTTCGCACAGCGGTGACCAGGAGACAACTCGTTTATTTGACTATCTCAGTGAGGCTGCAGATATGGCTCTGTATCAGTACACTTCGGCGCAGCTCGTCTTTCTGGGGGACTTTAATGCCTGTCATCAGGACTGGCTGTTCCCGTACCAGAAGACCGACCATGCTGGAAGAGAAGCGCGGAACTTTGCGTTGTCCTTGGACCTCTTTCAGCTGGTGAGGCAAGCGACAAGGGTACCAGATGTGGTAGGCCATACAGCCAATTGCCTGGACCTTCTGCTGACAACTGATCCGGACAAGTATAGTGTAGAGGTCACGTCCCCCTTGGGAACCTCCGATCACTGTCTGGTGAAATCTGTATTTACGTATTCCCCACCAGCTTTCGAACCACATGGTGTTAGGCGAGTATGGAAATACAAGTCAGCAGATTGGGATGAGATGCGGCACTTTTTTGCGTCTTATCCTTGGCGGCAGGTCTGCTTCTCTTCTTTGGATCCGTCGAGTTGCGCGGATGCTATAACTGATGTGGTGCATCAGGCAATGGAGTATTTTATTCCTTTTGCTGACGTACCCATCGGTGGCAAAGCTCGCCCATGGTTTAATGCCGAATGTCGTCATGCACATGACCGAAAACATTCGGCATACCTTATTTGGGCTGATGCTCGAAGCCGCAAAACTCCGGATGTAAGTATAAAGAAGAGAGCCTTTAACCAAGCTGCCAAGTCCTACAAAAAGGCATTGCGGAAGGCTCGTCTCGATCGAATCGCTAAGAATGGCGAAAAGCTCTCTGCCTGCACTAACAAAGAGGTATGGAGAACATTGTGTCGTTTAGATGTGAATAAAGCCAGTGGTCCTGATGGTATACCAGCCATTCTGCTCAAGACATGCGCAGCTGAGTTGTCTCCTGTACTGACACGTCTGTATCGCCTCTCTTTCATGACTGGAATAGTGCCGAAATCCTGGAAGCTTGCTAATGTGCAACCCGTGCCCAAAAAAGGCAGCCGTGCCGACCCTGTCAATTACAGACCGATTTCAATCACCTCCATACTCTGCAAGATTATGGAGCGTGTATTGAACTCGCGCCTACTAGCATACCTAGAAGGTAACGATCTCCTCAGTGACCGACAATACGGGTTTCGCCGTAATAGGTCTACTGGGGACCTCCTAGTGTATGCTACACACATTTTAGGCGAGGCCATCGAGAAGAACGGAGAAGCGGTCGCCGTCTCTCTGGACGTCTCGAGGGCATTTGACAGGGTCTGGCATGCGAGCCTTATATGCAAGCTTTCAGCGTACGGTATATCTCCTGGTCTGATCGGCTGGGTAACGGACTTTTTGAGCCAGAGATCTCTCCGAGTAGTTGTTGACGGGTGTTCCTCGGAACCCTTGAAAATAAATGCCGGAGTGCCTCAGGGGTCCGTTCTTTCTGCAACTCTTTTTTTGCTGCACATAAATGATCTGTTAAAGCCCGGTATCTATGGGTATGCAGACGACAGCACAGTTGCAGAAAGATATCTGCCGAGTACTCGGGCTAGTCGAGATCAAATACAGTCTGAAAGAGAAGCCATGGTGCAACGTTTGAATGACAAACTTCAGGCAGTCTCCGCATGGAGCAATGCCAATCTTGTCAAGTTCAACGCCACCAAAACGCAGACGTGTCTGTTCACCGCCAAAAAGAGCCCTTTCACCTTGGCTCCTACTTTCCAGAATGTATCCTTGGAATACAGTGACTGGCTTCAGTTGTTAGGCTTAGAGATTTCCTCGAACCTCAACTTTGGTCGGTTCATTGAGTCCAGAGCAAGAGCAGCAGCAGCAAAGCTTGCCGTTCTTGCGAAGGTTCGGCAGTACTTTACACCGGGACAGCTTCTTGTTCTATACAAAGCACAGATCCGGTCGTGTGTAGAGTACTGTGGTCACATATTTGCTGGTGCCGCAAAGTCTCATCTTGCGGTTCTGGACTCAATTGAGAGGCGAGCAAAGAGGCTTATCGGCGATCCCGAATTGGTCGAAGCCGACCTCCAAAGCCTTGAACACAGGCGTAAAATTGCTAGCCTCTCAGTATTCTATAGGATACATTTTGGTGAGTGTGCGCAGGAACTACACGACTTAGTTCCCCCGTCCCCCTTCCATCACCGGACGTCCCGACGCACGGCAGGTATCCATCCTTTTGTTGTGGACATTCCACCTGTCCGAACGAAGCGCTTTGCTTCCTCATTTTTAGTGCGTACAGCGAAGGACTGGAACAATTTGCCTGCGTCGGTATTTCCGGCCAAATATAATGTGGGTGTCTTCAAGAGAAGAGTGAATAGGTTGCTAGGGCAATGCGCGTTACCATCTAAGACTACATTCCACTTACCATCAGGTGGAATGTAGTCAAGCATTGCCCTAGATCGTATAAAAAAAAAAAAAAAAAAAATAGGTACAATATCTATTGAAGATTTATCTAACAATTTTCTTAATGTTTCTCGGAACACTTTCGTTTCGTCAATCGTCGGATTTCTATCAGTTGCCCTTTGCACTTGGCGCATATCGGTCGATCTTGGGGACCAGTGAAGTTATATAGATACTACTCTTTTAATTTATTAATAATAAATTTTAAAAATTACAAATTTTATAAAAGGGTGGAAAGCTTCTAAGGCCACAGGCATGGCAGATAACTTTTAGAGTATACTTGTATTTTTTGCAAGAAGCCGATGCATTCAAAATCTCTTATGAATGCATCGGCTTGGCTTGGCAAACAATGGTAATTTTCAAAAGGTCCAAAAACGTGTTTCTGAAGGTTCTAGTATCTTTATCAGAACTCTAAGGAATATTGTAAAGAAAAATGACAAAAAAAAATAATCAGCTCCTTTCCTATCACCAAAAATATTATAAAAGAATAAGCAATTCTATTAAATAAATAAATAATAAGACGTTGTGTTCATGAATGAATTATATCTGCATACCTCGGACGCAAAAGGGCAATCATGTACTAACAAAAATAAAAAAGGTGTAAAGAAGCCAATTTCTAAACAAGAAATAATAATAGTCGTCCACGCTGGCAATTAAAAAGGTTTTGTTCCAGGTGCACTGATGTTGAAAAAAGTATTGATAATGATGGCGATTATCATGACCAAATCAATGATATATCTTATTTTGAATGCAGATATAGTTTTAATTTAGAAGTGTATAATTTCTAAAAATATATTCAAAACATACCAGTATTACAAGTACACGTTTTGATATGTTACAACGATTTCTATAACTCATCCTAAAATCATATAATTTATTGACAGATTATTTTATAATATGTCAATAAGTTTTAATCCGCAAATTTAAAAGACTACCTACTATATACTATACTATAGGTTTTAAGGTCGAAACTCGGTCGAGAGGTACCTACATGTATCAATATATAGTTTTGATTAGATACACGATAAAGGGAATATTATCTACTCCTACTTTAAAAGTGTATAATGGGTAATCTAGTAACTAACTACATAATCGGTGTTTCACCAATGTCAAAAGAATAGACGCTTTTGATACTTTAACACAATCTCATTTTCAGTTACGTGCCTTATCATCTCCGTGTAAGAAGGACTCAGTAAAGCAGATATAACGTTTTAAAATACTGTGGAAGTAATATTGATTAATAATTTAGATGTTATCTATAGTTTTAACATGGTTATAGGATAGTATCCAAAAAATCCTTGTTTCGAGTCCTTAGTTTTGCACCATCCATCCCAATATTTTTCTGTTTTATCTTCAAAATTCAATCACAGGGCTACTTTATCCCAAATCCGGATGAGGATCAATCCTCATCATTGAAAATTCTCTGATTTGAGAAGTTTTGTTTCAATCTAAAGCTATATCTCTTCTTTTATTTTAAACTTCCCAAAGTGTTTAAAGTTGGGAATATGTGACTTGACGGTGTAAAGGTCCACTGATTAAAAATACTAGAATTTTTTGATCACTGAATTGAGTGACGAGGTTTAAATATTTAATACAATCTTTACGGTATAAAGTGCTTAAAGCATTTATAACATTTAAAATAGAAATAAATACTTTAAAACATCACTCACGCCTTCATGATTGTTTGTTTTATTATTAATTGAACTTCAAATAACACTAGTTAAACTATTCTACCATCAAAACAACCGCGCTTAAAGCTGTCCTTCAAGCTGTCAACCTCAACTGGAAACAAAACCGGAACAGAGACACTTTCGTTCATTCTAACCAACGCTCCAGATAATATATAAATCCGTTGAGTAGTTTCAAAGTTATAACGTACCAGACAGACAGACAGGCAAACAAAAATTCCAAAAATTGTTTTTTGGTTCTTGTGACTCGTCTTTAATCGCCCCCTTATGGAAAAATATTTTATGTACAGACACTCGATTTTTACTGTCATTTTATATATTTGAGATTGAGATTTGACATATCATAAGTATTATCTTTATTTGTATTATATTTTAATTACTCACTTAGAAAATGCAAGGGAATTGGCCATTACAGATGGTTTAATAATCTATTTAAGATAAATCACTACGAATAAAATTAAGAAAAAACAATACTACATGATAATGAGATATTATAAATATTATGGCTTTATCTTTTCGTAATACTATTTATTAATTATCATAATTAATGCATTTTATTTGAATTATTGTATTAACAAAAGCGTACTTTAATATTTAATTGTCTTACTATAAATGTGTATGATAATTACATAAAATATGTAAAAGACCTGAAAACCCAAGCTTAGGAACTGAAGGGTTTACTGTATGGCGACTTTCCCTTAGACTTAAGGAGAGACTTTTAGAGATAATTTATTCAAGGTTATGAAAGGATTACATTAAAGGAAGGGCAAGGTGCTGTACCTAAGGTAGATGATGATGTGAGTGTTGTACGAGAAAAGAGGAGGAAGGAAATGTGTATCTGTGTAGTAGTTTTAAAGCAGAAGCGGTTAAAAGATAAAATGAAAAGTGAGATTTTGTTGTAGTATTATAATTAAGAGTGATGAAACAGATGTAACAAAAATCAAATCAAGTATAATGCGGATCGTTATGAGTTAAAAAGCCGAAGATCACACGGATGCAGTGTAAGAAAAATTACAGTGTAAAGAAGCAAGTCTGCAATGAGACGAACTATGATAGAAGAGCGAAGAAGTAATTAACGTAATTCCCCAACACTAAATAATTTAGATGGGCAAGGAAATTAAACGTAAAGTATTTTCGATTTTGTCAGTCCTTTTTGAGTAGAATACGTTAAAGCAAACATTTTAAATCCACCAATGGATATAAGTTATAAATATATTTTTTTACTTAAAAATATACATTATTAATGGGTAAAACAATCCTGGAACTTCATCTTTATTCTAATAAAGAGCTTCAAAGTAAAAATTAATAATAATTTCCGCATTCTGTAAACTGAGTTTTTTAGTTAACCACGATAATTATGTCGAAATTTATCCAACAACAAATTAATTTACCAAATGAATTTGGATTTTGGTAATTAATTCGTATTGTTAAAATAATATTATTATTAATTTTTGCTAATACTTATTTGAGACTGTGTTTTTAATTCAAAAAACTTATATTCAATAAATTTCTACAACAGTGCCAATGTATTATGAAATCCAAAACAGGAATTAAGTAAAGTTTATGGCATTCACTTTACTGGTTCATAACACATTTACTTTAATCTTAACGTACTTTTATCTAAATGTAAGAACGTAATGTCTCGTACCTACGTACCTATATAATGTGTTTTTTAGTTATTAATACGATTATGGGTACGTTTAAACTACATAAATTAGAAAATCAACTAAGATACTTTATCTAATCTTAATGTAAACTTACAAGTTACTTTACGGTAGTTGACATTAATAATACTACCTACTGTACTTAATGTAACTTCATGACACGTACTTTAGAAGTGACCTAGTTAGGCTATTACAGTATTATTTGAATCAGAATATTTTTTTAATCTATCTGCAATATTTCAGTATATAAAAAGATGTTAAATTATTTATCCTATAATTAAATAAATACTCGGATTCTGATGCGATATCCTTAATGTACTGCACCATCCTCAAATCAGCTTTTCCATCAGCGATATTAGATATATAAACCGCCCCGTTGCATTGGTCGAGTGGTTAGCGTAGACGCCTAACGTATAGCGCCGCAATGGGGCTCGGTTTCGATCCCTGACAGTAACAGGCATGTATGTGATGAGCATAGATGTCTGTATTTCTGGGTTTGGTCGTTTATTAAATATATTCTCAGTAATTATATATATGTATTTCTATGTATTTGTATCGTGGTCTAATACCCTTAACACAAGCAAATAATTTGCTTACTTAGGGGTTAGATCAATGTGTGTAACTTGTCCTGTATTATTATTATTATTATAAATCAGAAATATTTTATACAATATAATGGTATACTAGAGTTAAAATATTATTTTATTGTTAGTTACATCATGTACTTTAATTTAATGTTGTAAAAAACATTAGGTAACAAATCATATAAAAAATGGCAATACCTCACAAGTATGGTCATAATCAATACTTGTTCAATATAAAACTAAATAATAATATATTTAAAAGAAGTTTTCTTAAAGATTAACTGTCAATATCTTACAACTCTATAAATTAATAACAACTAATGACAGTCACAACTCTATATAACCAGATATTTACTGAATAAATCCGATATTTACATGTATACACTTGATCCTGTTTTAAACTATTGTGAAAAGCACGCATGCGCAACAAGGTGAGTCTTTAGTTTGATAAAAGAAAGAAACCCGACTTTACTTTGCCAAACAAATAACATGACAAGAATACTGAACAAAGGAAGTTGGGAAACGCGAAGTCAATACTGATTTCTTCTTTGTAAACATGACAATCGACAGCCGAGGTCTTACCTATATATATTTTTTGAAGAATCGAAGTAATTTTACATTAAATTATTATTATGTTTCTAACAATTGTACATATTTGAACTTCGAATAACTTTCTTATACACATAATTATTTATAACTTACACTGTGGATTGTGCAAATAAGATCTCTTTCGCCTAGTGATCCAGTCATCGTCAATATTTACAATACTATTAATTTATTACGCAACTACTATTATATTTTACCACCATTTTAATACATAAATAAATACATAACAAAATATATAATAGCTTTAGTATTAAAATACTAATACTGTTATATACTCATACCATATTTTTTTTACAGTTAATATATATAAAACAAAGCCTTCGAGTAAATTTTAAAATCCAATAGACGCAACCCTAAATATTATGATGTTAAGAATAATCTTCATTTCTATAAACGTTTATTTTATTACAATGTTGACTAAATATTGTCTTATATACAAAATCTATTTAAACTACGCGTTTCACTTACGAGTGAAAGGACAAATCGAGAACTTTCCATTCACTGTCATTAATACAAACTGATACCCTGAATCGAATTTAAAACCAATATTTAACCATAATATTCCATAAATGAATATGTATTTCTAAAATTAAATCAACTATTATGCAGGTAATTAATATGCAGTTGTGTGTATCTATTTCTAATGTATTATTTAAAAATACTTACTATTCGCATTTCTACTCTTTGTAAACTGTAACTATATCAAACTTCATACTCTTCCGTCCGTGTATTTTCGTAAAAAGGGCAAAAGTTTTTGCTTCATATATTAGTATGGTCTATTTTGCAGATAGTAGAAGTTGTTTAAAAATTAGCCTTATATATGTAAAAACTGTAATACTTGAATTGGAAAAAGTTACTGAAATTGATTCTGTTGTAAATTCGTTGTGTAATAAATAAATAATAATATAAATTAATACACTTATAGAAGCCAACATCACTAATATTATTCTTGTACATACACAAACTTATCTACCTGCTAAATAATATCAATAATGAATCATACATTATTACACATTTATGAAATAAACATGATTGTGGTCGTAAATAATTGTCAATTTAAATTGAAAAGGACGGAACACCGCAGAGAATAAAATTTAATTTCATCGCAAACAAAAATTATGTTCAAAATTATTAAATAACAATGTAGATTCAATACCGAGTGTATTTTTGTGTATGTCTTTGCTGTTAGTTTAACTGGCTATTCCAGCGTCACTGGGAGGAAACTGGCTGTATATATATTTTATAAGGACTGTAACATCATTTCATTATTAGTATAAAAGTTACTTCTAGACTCATACTTACCATTATAAATTATAGACTTTTACTGTCACCGATGTTAATATTTAGTTAGATGTAATATATGTTTGAAAATATCTGACGGACAGCGATACGGGACGATTTCCCAGTAGTCGCGGGTTCGAATCTCCGCCCGTATCGGTTTATTTTTCATTCTATATTTATATAAATTTAAATAAGCTTAACATGGCTATACATGTTTATAGATATTTTCAAAAGTAGTCGCGGGTTCGAATCCCTGCCCGTATCGGTTTATTTTTCATTCTATATTTATATAAATTTAAAATAAGCTTAACATGTTTGTAGATATTTTCCAACATTAATTTCGGTAGTGGCATCTTTTCGATGTTTATACTGCAAAGTTAGAAACATTGGTTAGGATTTTCGAAAGAAACCTAATCGATGTCACCACCGTCCCAATAAAGACGATCACATATAGCATGCTTAATTCACCGAGGCAAACAGCGATACGGTAGCTCAGTTGGTAGAGCGACGGGACGGTTTCCCAGTAGTCGCAGGTTCGGCCCGTATCGTTTTATTTTTCATTCTATATTTATATAATTTAAGGTATCGACTATTACATCCAACGTTGTATTTAGAATTATGTTCCTAAGCCATTAGTTTCCTTTAAATAAAAGACATTTTTGTACCTTGAGTTGTCATATAAATGAAATTATAAAAATAAATATAGTAAATATAATTAGAGTTTTAGGATGGAATGTATAAGTCAAGTGGGGCATAACAAGAAAGGATAAAGTAAAAAATAAGAATGTAAAAAAAAAGAAACAAAAAAAAATGCAACGTTTATGGACCTCATGCAGTGTCAATAAGACTGTAATCAAGTTGGACGTTTTCAAACCAAGAATTCAGATGTCACAAATGCACCTCGCTATTCGCCCTGTTACAAATAAAATAAAAGCATTTTTTATATAGTGAAAGATATTGAAAAAAATAGTACATACCTTAAATAAATGCGGGTAAAAGCGGTAAAAGTTTTTTTGCGGGTAGATGTAAGTACATTAACAGCTAAAAATTTTTGCTCCATCTCTATTTTATTATTAAAAATCATATATCATTAATTTACATTCTTTTAATGATTTATTATTGAATATTGATATTGTTCTACACTACCTGGCAATATAAAACTTAATTTTTCAAATAACATCTTTATTATATAATCAATATGGATCTACATAGTCAAGTCACTAAGAACATGGATGACATTATTAAAATGTTTGAGTCCAGAATGGATAGCTTTGACAAAGCTCTCACACAAACACTTGACACTAATAAACCACAGCCACAAATTAACACTTTGAATGATATTTCCGGACTGGCTCAAGATTATGCCATCTTCAAAGACCTGGTGTGGAAGACACTATCCATGTTACAAAACCAATTGCAATTGCTCTCTGTTGGTTTTGATAGGCATGAGGTCTTCTCGCGGCGGAAGGTTCTCCTATTTCATGGTATTGCCGAAACCACTAATGAGAATGCTGAGATGGCAGTCAGTAATGTCATTAAAAAACTTAATTTGAGCTGGTTTAAGATATCTCACATTGATATATGTCATCGTCTGGGAGTGAAAAAAGATAAACCCAGACCCATTCTAGTACGGTTCACATCGTTAAAGCAGAGATCTGAAGTCTGGAATACTAAAGCTTCTCTAAAGGGATCTGGTGTTACCATCTCAGAGTTTTTAACAAAGCCCAGGCAAGAGATCTTTGCAGAAGCTAGACGCCACTTCGGGATCAAAAACTCATGGACTGCTGACGGTATCATTATTGTTTCCCTGCCTGACAAGAGCCGTAAGAAGATACAGACTATGAAGGAGCTGCGTTCTTTAATGGCTACGTTTTCTTCACCTCAGAATGTTCAGGAGCAAAATTCGAGATCTCGACGTGTGCCCAAAAAAGTAGTTAAGTAGTGTTTTATTGTATTTTTCTCTGTCGTTTATTTTTCTTTGGTGATTATTTTTCTTTATGTTCTTAAAATTTTTTTAAAATGCTGGCCGGTAAACGTTATTTAATATTCCTTAATTTATTTCTAATATCTCTTTTTATTATTCAGTTGGGTAGTGTTTTATTAATTGTCTTTTTAAATTTTACTTATGCTTGTTATATAGATAGATAGATTGGTTTAATGGCTTTCAGTTGTGCCAGTAAAGCACGGTCGATTCCGCCAATGTCACGTAGGGTGGAGAACACACGGATGCTTGTTATATACATCAATGACATTCTGTTTGACAACTCAATATTTAGACTTGACAGTTATGTATCTTTGTCCTGTCACTTGTTTAGAAACCGGTCCAGTTTTACGATTTTTGTTAATCTTTAGTACAAATTATATATATATTTTTATCTTGTTATATTATGTAAAAGTTTTTTAAATTTTTATTGTAAAGATGTTTTCTTACTATGCCAGTGAGTGTGGGACGATAATAGTTATTATCGTTTTTTTTTTTTTTTTTCTAGTTAATATTTAAGTGATAATATTATATTTATTGTAGTTATTTATATATATATTTATACTTGTTATGTCTAACACGATAGAAGATTTTAATAATATTTGTCTGTCGTTATCTTCCTCTGATGAATTTTTAAGTGCCTCCAGCCATGCCTCATCAGATGTTGATTTAATACCTTTAGATTCCAAACTTCAGTCTATACTCTCTAGCGGAAGTAATAGCTTTAATATTGTTCACATTAACGCTCAAAGCATACCGGCTCATTACTCTGATTTCCTTGCAACATTTAGTAACGTCGAAGTAAGTCGATTGTATCTTTGTATCTGAATCCTGGCTAAAACCTTCTCTCTCATCCTCTCTTTACAGTTTACCTAATTATACTATGGTGCGTAATGATCGCCTTGAAAAACGGGGTGGCGGCGTTTGTTTATATTTAAAAAGTCATATTTCCTTTAAAATTATTGCCACATCAACTTCTTCAGATATCCCTCACTTAGAATACCTTTTTATTGAAGTAGTCCTTAATCATTCTAAATTACTTCTTGGTGTCATGTATAGCCCCTCTCCTACTATCGACTACTTCAATAACTTCGATTTACTGTTGGATTCTCTTTCTCCTTCTTATCAACATGTTATCATCATGGGTGATCTAAATACATGCCTTGCAAAAAACAATTATAGATCAGATAAACTAAAATCTTTAGTTGCCTCTTATAATCTCTCTATTCTTCCCCTTTCTGAAACCCATTTTTCACCTCACTCTGAACCTTCTCTTATCGATTTAATGCTGGTTCTTAACTCCGATAACGTTATTACCCACGGGCAGCTTACTGCTCCTTTTTCTTACCACGATCTTGTATATCTTCGCTATAATCTTTCGACTCCCAAAAGCAAGGGTAAGATAATTCTGCGACGTAATTTCAAAAATATAAATTGGGATAAACTAGTCTCTGATGCTACAAATATTGACTGGTCCAATGTATATAATGCCACGCCAATAGACTCAAAAGTGGATATATTTAACTCTCTCATCACTTCATTATATGATTCCCATGCACCTATCAAACGATTCAAGGTAAAACATTATCCTGCACCGTGGCTTACTTCCGATATTAAGAGCGTTATGAGCAAACGAAACAAAGCCAAGTCACGGTACAAGAAAGTCCCCACTGATGAAAATTTCGCTGTCTATAAGAAATTACGCAATAGTTGCAATCGGATGTGTAGGGATGCTAAACGCCGTTATATCTTTTCATGTGTCAGTAACTATACTCCTCCTCAATTGTGGAGGTTTTTTCAGTCACTAGGTGTGGGTAAATCTCTGCCTTCGATAAACAATTTCCTAAATTTAAGTTCAATTAACAATTACTTCTCGACTTCGCCTCTTATCACAGACTATTCAAAAAAACTCTCAGTTCTAAATAAATTAAATAATACCACTCCACCTATCTGTGACAGTTTTTCTTTCGCAGAAATTACGGAGTGTGATGTTAAGACAGCCATAGTTAATATCAGTTCCAGAGCAGTGGGTAGCGACAATATTAGCCGTGACATGTTGATTCCCCTCCTTGACATTATATTGGATGTTATAACTCACATTTTTAACTTTTCCCTAACAACCAATTCCTTTCCATCTCCTTGGAAATCTGCACATGTCATTCCTTTGCCTAAAATCATTAATCCGAGTTCTCCCTGCCACTTTCGTCCGATATCTATACTCACATTTCTATCCAAAGCCCTAGAAAGCATTGTATCCAAACAATTGACAAATTTCCTAAATCTAAACAACCTCCTTAGTCCTCACCAATCCGGTTTCCGTACAGCGCATAGCACATCCTCTGCTTTGCTTAAGGTTACTGAAGATATCAGGTATGCTACGGACAACAAAAACCTTACTATCCTCATCCTATTAGATTTTAGTAATGCCTTCAACACAGTGGATTTTGATATTTTGCTAGCTATTATGAGCAGTCTTAACATATCTCCACCCGTAATTTCCTGGTTCCATACTTACCTGTTTGGACGTCGACAGATTACTTGTTCTGATGATTCATTCTCTGAATGGGCAGAACTTTCTGCTGGCGTTCCACAGGGCGGCGTTCTATCTCCTTTACTTTTCTCCATTTTTATTAATGAAATCACTAAAATCTTTTCTTGCCACTACCATCTCTACGCTGACGATTTGCAACTGTATAGGCATTCATCATTCCAAAATCTTAATAGCACTGTGAATCTTATAAATGATGACTTAAGATTACTAAAAGAGTGGGCTGAGTCGTTTGGGCTTTTAGTAAATCCCAAAAAATCACAGGCTATTATAATTGGTAGCAGACACTTTCGAAATAGAATTATTATTAATCAACTTAGCAATATAGTATACGACAAATCTATTATACAATTTTCCGATGAAGTTAGAATTCTAGGATTGACATTTGACAAATATTTATCTTGGTCGGCGCAAATTAATGATGTTAGCAAGCGCATTCATATGTCAGTCCACTCCCTTAAACGTTTGCAGAATTTCTTACCCTTGCGGACTAAAATCTTGCTAGCACAATCTCTTTTATTACCCCTTCTCGACTACGCCGACGTGTGCTACTTAAATGCATCTGAGGAACTACTTAATAAGTTAGAACGCCTACAAAACTTGTGTATCCGATTTGTTTTCGGATTACGCAAATTTGACCACATTACAGAATTCCGTCGTCAACTTAAGTGGCTCCCTATACGCTTACGCCGGAATATGCACATCCTTACCTTGCTATATAACGTCTTTTCTCATTTAGCCCCTTCTTATTTGCATGAGCGTTTCCAAATTTCATTACCTAGTAGCCGCCCTAAACGTTCTTGCGTCTTAGCAAAAACTTTCGATATTCCTTCCTACAAATCTAGCTTTTATTTCAAATCATTTTCCGTACAAGCAGCGAAGTTATGGAATTCCCTACCTAGCCATATTACTTCCAGTCCTTCCGTCATGGTATTTAAGCGTAGACTGAAATATTATTATATGTCACAAACATAAGTTATATTTATTATAATTATGTATGTAAGTGTATGTATTTTTTTATATTGTAATTATATGTATTTTTGTATTTATGTTGATATATATGTAAGTATTTTATTTACTATTTGTATTACTATGTTTATAAAATATAATGTCAATGTACCTTTCTCTGCCCTCTATAACTACGTCTCCAACACTCTTGGGTAGCTGGAAGAGATCTCTTTAAAGAGATAAGTTCATCCTATGTGTACGTCTTTGTTATTGCTCTTTTGTAACTGATTATGGTACATGAATAAATAAATAAATAAAAAATAAATATGAATAAACATTGAAGATTTTTTTTTTGACTTTTCATATAAACTTTTTCCCCACCCTTTAGTAAAACAGATAGTATGTAATAAATTGGTAGATTGTGCTTCAACCTAGAAAATTATTAGTTGTGTTATATTATTTTATAAATACATAAAAAATTTACATTATATAAAGGTATGAATTTGGCATCTTTTTTTCATCCGTAAAACTCTTTGTGTGTTTTATGTCAGCACGTCAAGCTAGAAGTACTAGATGAATTTATAATTTTGTGTTATACATGGAATTTAAAATGATTTTCAAAGTTTAAGGGGGTATAGTCACTTTATATGCTTTACCTGCACTAACAATATAGTTATTATTTTTGAAACATCTTATTTTTTAGACGTAACATGAATGGAAGGAATTTAAATTAAAATTTATATTAGGCTTAGTTTCATCATTATTAATTACAGCTAATTAAGTATGAATGAATGTAGCTCGGGTCTCCTATAACATAATTATTGTTGAATCAAATAATTATTCAGATTCTAAATTAAATTTTTATTTTCATTCAAGTGTCTGAAATTCTTTGTTCACAACTTTTAATGTTCCTAACTTTAAAAGCTTTTGATACTTCGGAAAGCTTATGATAGTTTACATAAGATATTTATGCAGTCGAGTTAATTTAGTACGTAATAAAACTAGTAAAATCCCATTAGTATTTGCTGGATTTTTATGGGCTGTTAATATATCTTTTAGGTGAAATAAAAGGGATCCCTTTGTTTAAATAAGTATTTGCTAAAATAAATATTATCGATAGGGCGCATTTTTAAATTGCAAGCATTAGTAAACAATAATACATTGATTTTGATAAATTTAAAGGGCAATAATACTAATAAAAAGTTGTAATTTAAAATACAGACCTAAGTAAAATGAGATAAGAGAATTCAAATGGAAAGTTTCAATTTAAGTTAAAAAGTAATGGCTGAACGTTGTCTTGATTGTGTAAACTCATGCAAATTAACAAAGTCTTCTGAACTCTCTTTAGCTTATGGAACTAGAGAGTAACGAAAACTATAATTAGAAATATGCTTTGTCTAACATATACAAAATAAATAGAGCCATGTCATAAAAATAAGTTTTGATGAATTTAAAAAACGATTAGTTTTCTAAGTACCAAATTTTTTGAAATTAGCTTAGCTTAGATACTATCAAAGTATTTGTACTTTTAGACTTTAATAAAAATGTACTTATAAATTAATCTGTATTTTCTATATTTATTTGTTGAGGTAATCATTGCAATTGATCAATCAATCAATTGTTACAAAGCAATTGAATCAAAGCAATTGTTACATGTATGATCATCTTTTTCCGTTTTTTTTTCTGATTTGGGTATTATACTATACTTTTTGATATTCTAAATATAAATATTGGAATGAAACATGTTTTTGTGTGAAACGTTGCCTTTTTATTAATAATTAAAAAATGCAAAGTATTGACATACAATTTGAAACAAATATATTTGACAGTTTTTTACTAACACCGAGCAAGGGAAGACGCTGGCAAGGTGAGTAAGAAATATTCAAGAAATATTTAAAAAGTAAGACTAGTGTTAAGTAAAATAAATAAATATAACTGAACGTAACTTATGTAACAGGTATATGCGTATACAGTAATATAACGTTGTTCTTTAGCGAGGATTTAGGTTTATCAAATCTTATGTAATGATTGGTCTTGTCTATGATATGTTCACATACTGCTGACTTCGATGTACGCCTATGCTTGATATCCGAGATGTGTTCCCTAACTCTTTTACCGATGCTCCTCTTTGTTAGGCTTATTTATAACAAGTTTCAACCACAGTCAAGATTTAAAATTAAAAAACATCCTAATTTTAATAGAGAAGATGGTTGGGGATTATCTAGCACCTGCTACCCACTCTTGAAAAATATAAAGTCGGTAAAAATATTTTTATTTCAATGTGTAGTAGTTACTCGTGAAAACCTTAGAAAACCCTAAAAGAAATTAAGATAGCAAGATTTCACCCCACAATAGTTTGAAATTGTAATGCAAATGTGGTAAAATGACGTGTTGACCCGCTTTCTTGTATACTTATCAGCGCGTTCCAAAATAAATATTTGAAATCAACAAATGACAATTCTATATTTTTATCTTCACTGAAAAAAGATAGTCTTGTACTATATAATTTATTAACATGCATTACTTTCTGTTATGTGCTAAGAGCTACTTTAATTGTGATTTTATTAAATTTAATTTGTAATTGTATATTAACTATATTGTATAATATCCGAAATAAAAAAAAACAATTTTTACATGAAAAAACAAAGAAATCGATTTTAAAAGATTTTTTCTTACATATATATATTATTTGCAAGTAAAGCTAAATAGCTCCGTTTTATTATATATTTTGTTTCACAATATTATAATTCTGGAAGTGGACAAAATAGATCTGAACTTGATATGCCTACTTTTCTGATTTTTGAAGTAGAATTACAAATCAATACTGGCATCCAGTTGATAATAGTTTTTAATAAAGTTCTTTTACGACTTTCAGAACGGTTTTCTATGATAAGATATGCGACCTTTCTTTGAGTGGAGAGTGATTCATTCTTTCAAAAAGCACGAAAGCATTTATCAATCTCTTTGTTAGATGAGTGAGCATTTCCCACAAAAGTCCATAATTTACATAAAGGATTTTTAATCATTCAAAACCCCGTACAAAAACTTACTCGATTGTAAAACACTATTCATTCAATGTTTATTGTTATTGTGACGTAACGTTCAACTCACTCCATGTCTATTGTAAAACTGTAACTCTGCTGTCGGTACAATGTAGGTATATAGGTGCATTGTATTGTATAATAGAATACAAGAAACAGTTGGCAACTCGATAACAAAAGTAAAACTTTGACAAAAGTTATTTAAATTAAATGCCCACAATAAGTTTATGAGAAATCTTTCTGTAAATCCTAACAAATAACAGAAAAAGAGAATAATAATAATAATAATAATATATCAGGACAAATTACACACATTGATCTAAGTAAGCAAATTATTTGCTTGTGTTAAGGGTGTTAGACAACGATACAAATACATAGAAATACACATATAGATACTGAGAATATATTTAATAAACGACCAAACCCAGAAACACAGACATCTATGCTCATCACATAAATGCCTGTCTCCGCCGGGAATCGAACCCGATCTCCATTGCGCCGTGACACGTTAGGCGTCTGCGCTAACCACTCGACCAACGAGACGGTTAAAGGTTAAAGGCGTTTAAAGGGGCGGAGAATGAGAGAAAGGAAAAAGGAATAGAAAATTAAATCATTACAACGGAACGTAAGTAGTTAATATAGTATTAAGAAGATCGGGAGATGGTTCAGGAAAGAAACCCAATTGTTATTGTTAAAATATAAAACTGTGCAAAATAATATAATTCCTCAGTTTTAACATTTGGAAAAACATGCTAAAGGAAATGGAACATAAAATCAACATAAGAAAAACTAACCCGGATATAATATAAGAATCATTGGTATTATAAGTACCCTATTTCGTATATTTAATAGCCACTTTAACCGTGACCTGAATGTATATAGCAACCGTTGATCCTCAGGGGTCTAATAAACTGAATGCGTACCACAAAACTCCGTCAACACGGATTATTTACAGCTCTATGTTAAATATTTATGTTTAATTATACATACTATATTAATTTAAGTAAATTGCGCTTATTAAGTTATTTCTACAAATATCAACACTTATTTCTATATTAATAAGATTTTTTAAAAACAAGATTTTATAAAGCTAAAGCAATTCAGAATAAAACACAGTGATTTTAGGAGAAAGGAAGTTTGTTAAGATGCCTATCAACATAGGACTTAGATTACAACAACATAATAGACTACTTTCATGATTTGGAAAATTTTATTATTCAAGTCAATTTTAAGATTCTGAGCCGTATATATTTAACGTTACTCATAGCAACTACAAGCTTTTAAATCAAAGTTAATATCTTTTATCCACCAGATATACCTAAAATCAGAAATTATATTGCACGATTAATTAACTTAAAATTGTTTTTGTATATAACTGAACATTTCGTTGTAAGTTGGCCGATTCATTTATTTTATCGTTTTAAGGAAATAGCTATTTGCTCTTCATACGAAACTTTAATGTTTTAACATTTACGTTTTGTTAAAAACATATTATTTACATCCTTAAATCATGGCTCAAGTGCATAATAAGCTATTTATAATTAATAAAGAATATAAGTTCTTTTATTAAACTAAAAAGTAGTTTATTTCATTGAAAATGAATCAAACATATTTAAAAAGTTTTATGAAAAAAATGGAGGCTCTGGTTTGTGTGAGAGACTGAATTATTAGAATGAAGCTATTTTGCTCTATGTGGCACGTACCATCGTGTATAATGGTGGACAAAATGGCATTTAAACTTTCGTCATTCATGATTACTATTATGTTTTTATACCTGACTGTACTTTCTAATTAATATCGGAATTGGTTCGACTAGTTTCAGTTCACGCCGCCGCGCCGTCAGCCAAATGCATTATAGGAATTCCTAATGGATATAAAACAATTGGATCAAATTCCGATATTAAATTAATCGACTACCTTATCTATATTGGTTTTAATACGTTAATTATTAAGAGGAAATATATCCTTTGAGAAGCGAAGTTATGGGTCGAGTGTTTGACGTAAACGCATAACGTATTGCAGCGCAAAGCGGCTCGGGTTCTATTCCTAACAGGGATGAATGTAACGAGCATAGATATCTGTATTTCTGGGTAAGGTTATTAAATATACTCAGTGTATCTAAATGTGTATTTCTATGTATTTGTATCGTTGTCTAACACCCTTAACAAGAGCAAAAAAAAATGGCTTACTTAGTGGTAGACCGATTTGTGTAATTGTCATGTAACATTAAAAAAATATATAAATAAAAGGTTAATAGATATTTCACACATTTAATTAAATGACATTACTTAATACAACTAAATACATACTTAATATAACTAAAAATATCTACGAATATTCGTACTATTTTTTTAGAAAATAGTAAAAATTACCTAAAAAATGACCCCCCCCAAACCAAATACTGTATCCATATATGTATATAATATAAGGATAATAAAAACATCTCCGGTCATGAATTTAAGAAATAAAATATAGTTTGAACAATATAACGACTTAAACATCAACAAAATATATTTTGACGAATTCTATTCTCATTTTGTACAAGGTGGCACATGAATGAAAAGTATTCCTTAACGTTTTGACGTTTAGTTTATCTTTGACGTTAACTTGGACTTTTAACTGACCAATATATTGTTGCTCTTTTTAAATATATATCTTTATTTATATTGTTTTTATTGGTTTATTGTGTTCTATAATTTTTTTACAATATTAATAGATAACTCAAAATTGTAATGATATTAAATAAAAATTACCATTTTTTTTTATAAACTTTATTTAATCTTTTAACATTGGACATAAAAAAAACTTTTTCAAACATTTTGATATACTGTTGATTAATTTGTATTGGTCTATTCATGTAAACTATCAGTTAATGCTTGTAGTTGTAACTATAATAAAAATACTACTTACTATAAATCACAAAAAAAATACATACAAATAGTAAATAAATAGAATTATATACAATACACATCGAATGTAAACTTATAAATAGTAATTTTATAAATCAAGTATTATTTTCTAATATTTTTTATACTTAAAGAATTTAAGCATAGTTATACACTAGAAGCATTCCATTTGGTCACTAGAACTACGAAGAAACGTTTATGAAAAGTTGAATTATTAACAGTATTTTTTATAATATAGTATGTTCGTAGTGTCTTCGAGACCTAGGAATTCAAATTATTCTTTTAGGTTATCAAGGTGTTTTTAGGTAGAAAAGTATGCAATATATAAGAAAGAATGAATAATATGAGAAATTAAAAAATATGGTAATACCGACGATATTCGAAATAACTTCAGTATTTTTACGTAATTTGGTAATGGAAATTAATTTATCTTACCCAATGATCCTTATCTATGATATTATACGGTTTTTATTTCAATCGTTGTTGTTGACTTAGCATAAAAAAATATTGCTTCGTTATTATGCTATTATAAAAAGATATACAATGTTTGTCATATTTATTTATAATGATTTAAATGGTAAATACGTTGGAATTTACGTTTTAGTTCATAAGTTTCAACAGTAGCGCCACCTACGCAATTAATTATGGAATGTTATTTAGTATTTAGGTACTGTTAAATATTTTAAGAATTAGAAGCATAGGATATTTTAACATAATGTTTAATCTTTTATTAATTAGTAGAACTTATTACAAGGTACAAATAATAGCATCTTTAAGTTGGTTATGAAATATTATAGTGTTAAAATATATTAAAACGAGTTGTAAGGGCTGCTCTTGCCCATTCTATTACAAATGGTTGGATATTAAACATTGAAGTGCAAATACTGTGTATTACTGAAACAAGTCTTAACAATAATAATTATTAAATCATTTAAATTTAAATGTGATAACCTTGTTTTTTTTTTAATAGAGATTTTTGTGGTCATAGCTACTATATGAAAAGTTTATACCTATTAAAGCATTAAACACATTGTCTGGACTATTAATTGGATAGTTTAATTGCCATTTCACGCTTATTACTATTAGGGATAAGTTTGAGGGATGTTAAGGATTGAACCTTGTAATTTAAACAATTAACTTTTATTTTAATTCAATAAAGATTTCATTATAGTTACTAAAATTGAATATCATTTACTATTGGCAAAGCTAGGCTAGGCCAGTAGTACACTCGCTGGGATGCATATTATAACACTAAGATTACAATAAAATATTTTTAAGTGAAAAATATTTAATAATGTGTTAGCCTAAGTTATGTCTACGTTCTGCGTTTATAAGTTGACAATTAAGATATAAAAATCAACATGTAATACGGGTCACCATATAATTTGGCGCCCAACAAGGGGCAATTCGAAAAGGCAACTACTATGCAGATTAATTACGTTTTCTTTCTTCAAATACATCCTATAACATATACATAAAATAAAACTATTTATTTACGGAAAGTCCCGTAAGTACGATTACTACAACGCATTCTAAACTTCGGGTTAAATATTTTATTGTAAAGTTATAATGTAAAATATAAATCCAATTGTACTCAAGTCAGACCCTTAAATTTAGGTTTTTTTATGTGTGTAATCGTGAAAATCTATAAACTGCTAAATCATTTTAAACACTGATTGATTTGATTTATTGTTTAGACGTTTGGTTACGCCATATTCATTTTTATTGTATAAGTTCTCTTTTCAGAACATGGTCTATGCTAATGTAAAATAATGTGGTAATATCCAATCGTCACATATTTCTGACTTCAGCTCCGCACAATATGAAATTTTATCTCAAAGAGGAGGTAGACGGTGGACCTGCCAATAACAAACTTACTTATATTATTTCATTACCTTCCAGATCGCAACAAAGAATATCACAATTTACCTGAAATCAATAGGAGAACCTTCAGATACTGAGGTTAGTAAGTACAATTTGGTTCCGATTAGCTGGATCGCGTGCATTCATAATATCTCAAAATTCTACCCAGTGATTCATATGTGCACTGTAAATAAAGTAATAAAAAGAAAAATAAACCTTATTACTCATATACCTTATTTATACTTTAGAGATATATATTTTTAACCCTGAACCTTGATCAGGTTCCATCGGTCATCAGTCATTATTCCAATAATTCACAACATATCAGCAATATGTCAAATATATCGCAAGCGATTTGACTAAAGTTTTAAAACCCTCCGGTCTTATGTCAAAACTTTTTGATTCACTGGATAATCTACCTTTATTAAAAGCCCTATAAATAGAAAAAATATAAGCAGAAGTATAAAAAGTTATCCAAAATTGGAAGCAAGCAGAATTGCATATCCGCTAAGCGCATTTTCTAGGATCGTGTTTGATTATATTTTATTCTATATTTTTCCTTTAATTATTTCTCATAAAACGACAATAGGAACATTTAAAGTAGAAAGGCAAATAATAACAAAATATTAAGAGACGTTAATATTAAGGTACGTTATAATACAAATGCCTACAATATGATATTTTGGTTTTAAGCAGAATCACTTGTTGCTTACTGACCTTTGAATGTACGCGTGTATCATAAATATTAAATAAACATAAAATCCTTTACAAATATTTTATTGGCTGTTACTGTTACTACACCCGTGTTGTAGGGTTCTTTCAGATAAAGCTTTGATTACAGCGGGGTTCTTTCAACTTGCCATTTTATGGAATAGCATTTAACTACCGATATAAAGTCTTATGTTATGACGCCATAAATTGTAAGTATACGAATATTGTAATATTTTTATATTTTGGCCAATTTTTTTTTATTATTTTTAAGAGTATGTTTAATGAAACCGTTCTAGTTTAGTAGGAACTTTTATAATTCCACGTATAAAATAAAAGTAATAAATTAGTTTTTTTTTTACCAGAGTACATAAAACATTTAAGAGTAAGAGTAAGTAAGAGTAAGTAACTTTCACTTTATTTAAGTATTTTTCAAATTATTTATGTTTTTACGGCCCTTAAAAATATCCTAGTTAAAGGAATGTTGGAGGGGAAAGAAGATTGCAGACATCGCGCTTTGAAGATACTGAATTCTCAAACTGAACGGCCAGTGTTATATATTATACATTTTGGGAGTATGCTTAGAAATTGCATGAATTAATTCTCCCATTCCGTTTCCATCATCGGACTGTACGACAAACGGCAAAGTTCATCCTTATGTGTTGACATCCCACCCATCCGATCGAAACGCTTTGCCTTATCTTTTTTGATTCACACAGCTAGTGACTGGAACAGCTTTTCGAATATAATGTTTTATCTCAAACGAGAGTTAATAGGCTTTAACTAAGTTCGTGTGCTTTACCACCTATGTATACATTACCACCTCCTAGATTATTGTAATAAAATAAAAACAGAAATCTTCCCAATGTAAACATTAAAAAAAAAAAAACAAATGAACTCTCAAATAAAACTTAAATATTTCCAATCTACTTGAAACTAACACAAAAGCTTCATTCCGATTGTAATTCTACTAGTACCTATTTTAGTTGTTAAATATATCTCATTCCGAGAAAGATTTCAAGCAACTTTATTAAACTGTTAAACCTGAACTGTTACTTTGTTAAACCTGTTTACTTCTAACTATTAGTATTAAACTCGAAAAAGGTAACACTTTCGTCCCTTGACAAGTAAATAAAGAGATAAAACGAGTTCATTACAATCTAACCTCCACAAAAAGAGCCAAAACTTTTGTAAGCAATAAAATGGATCAAAAAACCTTTGTTTTCATGAGTTTGGTGATAAAATATTATATTTTCTTCTCACAACTTTCTTGAACATAATTATATCGAAGTAATAAAAAACCGGGTGTACGTAAACATAAAATAGATTTATTAAAAAAAAAATGATGCAAGATAATATGAAGTAATCACATTTACTTATAATGAAAAATAAATAACGGTTTTGTACAGAAAACATTACTATTATTAATTCTACTCTTTACAATTTCTATTTGTTTGCTGTTCTCATCGGTATCCAATATTTTCGGTTCTGGAAAACAATGTTTCCACAAACCTGTTTAATCAGTATTTATTATTAATTTTAGTACACCATTAATTCTCAACACTATCTTTAGTTATATTGTTATCTAAAATAATTATTACAATATATTTCATTAAATATTAATTTTAGAGAATTATGTTTAAAAACATAATACCTGGTGTTGTTAAATATAGTACTCCCAATCCTTATAAGAAACATTTATTAATATATTCATTTACTTTCTGTACATTTACCATTATTTCTGTAATATTTTACCTTGCTTTATTTTACATACGATTTATGTCTTACATATTTAATTATATCAGTTAAATAACTAATTTGTAAATAAAAATTGACCAAATTAACATTTCTAGGCACATTAGTTATCCAGTTACATCCAATTAGTAACAAACTTTGTCCTCAAATACATTTAAAAAAAGTGCCAAGTGCGAGTCAGAGTCGCGCTTGAAAGGTTCATACCATTACATATAAAAACGGCAAAAATTACGTTGGTTCTATGGGAGTCCCACTCAAAAATGTTGATTTAATTATTTATTTTTATATATTTCTACCTATTTTTAGGGAATTGCTGATTTTGATCAGTGTATGTATCTCTGGGATGTCCTCTAAAGGCCCTGCCATCCACATTCCCTTTATATATCCCTTTTGTTATTCTTATTTTGTCCATCCGTTTTACATGACCCAAACATCTGCAACATCCTGCAAACATCTGCAGTATTCCCCACTCTGTCACTCAGTTTTATCTTACGCTTGCTCCTCAAAGACCTCATCTCAATTGCATTCATTCTACTTTCATACTTCTTCTAGCGCACCCAACCTTTGTAAACATACGTTAATGTCAATTAGTTAGTGGATAGCCAATCGAGCTTTTTCGCACGTCTTACCAATCTTACCAATTATAAGCTTGCTCACGGTTCCATTCACTTTCTTCATCATGTCCCCATCAAACATTCCATTTCTTGTAAAAAAACTATTTAGGTACACAAACTCATCTACCAGTCCAACATTCACACTTTGTACCGCTATTTTACATTCTCATCTCTTTCAAACACAATCACTTTTATCTTTACTGCATTCATCTGCATACTTCTGCAAGCACCTCCACCCTCTCCACTCAATCATAAGCCTTGTGTCAATCTATAAAGGCACAGTACACTCTCTGGTGTTTTAACAGAAATTTCTCTAAAACAAACTTTAGTGAGAAGACTTGATGATCCGTACATCCCATTCCCTTTTTATATACCGCTTGCACAACTCACACCTCATCATTCGTCTTTTTCACAACTTTATATATCAAGATCTTTGAATAGACTTTTTAAACAATACTCATTAAACTGGTACATCGGCATTTTTTAGGTTCCTAGTAGTGTGATTTTTCACCTTTATATAGCGCTTTAATGACGCCTTTGCAACAGTCTTGTGGTATCAAACCGTCAGAAAAGCATTTATTGAATAACATATACAACCAGGAAGATACTAATCCTTTTCCAAATCTAATCACTTCCACACTCTCTCTATCATACCCCGGTGACTTGCCTTTTTTCAAGCTTGCTTGCCTTTTATCGCACTTTTAACTTCATCTATAATAATCCCTTTCTTCTTGATCACTGCTTAATTCTTGGAACTCTATTTGAGGAAAGGAGTCATTGCATTTAATTCACAAAATAGTCCTTCCATGTAACTAGCACCTTCAATTAATGATATGAGGTTGAATGAACTTCTCACCGAGTCACCATCCTCACCTCTCACAACGTTCATTCTAGTGTTAAGCGATCCATAACGGAACACACAGACTCGTTTCTAAAATAATATTTGGTTTTGATAATATTTATAACCATGTATAGCCATGTTAAGCATATTTAAATTTATATAAATATAGAATGAAAAATAAACAGATACGGGCAGGGACTCGAAACCGGGACTACTGGGAAACCGTCGCGTCGCTCTACCAAATGAGCTCCCGTATTGCTGTCCGCCTCGGTGAGTTAAGCATTCTATATGTGATCGTCTTTATCGGGATGGTGGTGACATCTATTAAGCTTCTTTCGAAAATCCTAACCAATATTTCTAACTTTGCAGATAGATAAACATCGAAAAGATGCCACTTCCGAAATTAATGTTTGAAAATATCTATAAACATCTATAGCCATGTTAAGCTTATTTAAATTTATATAAATATAGAATGAAAAATTAATCGGGCAAGGAATCGAACCCGCGACTGCTGGGAAACCATGGTATAGCCATGTTAAGTTTATTTATTTATACATGTTTATAGATATTTTCAAACATAACTTATAGTGTCGAGACGATTCATATCCTTTGACCGATTTAAAATCTAGCGGACTTTATTTCACTCACGCAAACACACCACTCGTTGATGATTACATATTGAGATTGTTTCATGTACTTTAAAGTTTAAATACTTATATAAAATATCTTTCTATTTACTTTTTCTAGCATTATATATCACATAATCCTAATATTAACAATTAGACTTTTAAATTTACAGAAACAGAGAAAATAAAAAAAACCGTTTAATATCCCAAAAAAAAATCAATATTGTCAATTTACAAGAATGTAATTTTTTTATTATAATATAATATGTTTTGATTTGCGAATGACGATAATTTTTATTAAATATTTTATATAATAATATTTACCATTGCATCTCAATAATAATGTAGGTACTAAGTTACATGTTATGAATTATCTCTTCTAACGCAATTTGCATGTTCAGCAGATAGATCTTGCAAGAAGTCGAAATGCATTTCCTGAGGCACTGAAGTGTGAAGCGTTTTCTCTCGTATTACTTTATTAAATAAGACAATATAGTCAGAAATAGTACGTAATTTTATAATCAAAATAATATAAAATACAAAATAAACGTTTTATTTGTTATCTGGGTAAAAAATCAAGAGAATCAACAAGAAACAAGACAAGAAGAAACAATCAAGAGAATCAAAAATCAACAAGAAACAAGTTGACATTCTTTAAATTAAAACTCATTTCATTTATATCTATAACTTTAATAATACCTTTGACTTAAATTTTTACACCTAACGAGTCAAATTAAATTAGGTTTTTTTTTTTTAGACGCTCTGACTAATATATTATTATACACAAAAAAATATACATATTCGGTAACTGATTAAAAACTTTGTATTTATTTATAAATGTACCAGGAAATATAATAATACATATATTTGAGTTATAAAACAGTTTTTTTTTATAATTTATTATTAACAATTCAAGGTCAGTAAAAGTTAATAATTTTATTATTATAGTAATATTATTACTAATTACATTTATATTATAACAAGATCTTAGTAAGTATATATCGGTAGAATTAATATTACAAAATTCTATGTCTTCTCAAGAATGGGAATAGAAATGTAGGATTATAATCAACATTAATCGTCAAGCATAAATATTTAGAGCAAGCAAAATTTTTGCAAGCAAACTAATGCTTCTTATTCAGAATGAATGCTTAATTGGTAATTCATAATTTTTATTTCATATATTGTAGAGTATCAATAACACGTGGAATAGTATTGGAATGTTAGCAAAATGTTTAAATTGTCAAAACATATTTTTTTATTTTATCTTAATTAGTACAGTCAGGTAAATAAATTTATAATAGTCAGTATGGCTTATAAAAGTTACAATATATATTTTTTTAAAGGGTACGAGGTGCAATGTAATGATTTCAAGTTACAGCTTATTAAGGGTACATCGCTGCATCCGAATCATATGCCTAGCCCGCCGAGGACTTAAAGGTCCGGTCGTATGTGAACCTTTCTAAAAAAAGATCGGTCTAATTGGATATTACCAAAGTTTACCAGCACAATAACTTCTTATCCAATAAATTGAAGACCAAATTATGTGTACGTATAACATTGTATAATGTATACTAAGAAATTATATCGTTCCGTCAGAAATATACTGCGACGCAGTCATAGAATAGCGCCCTCATTTTGATTAGGTTCATAAAAAATAAATTAAATGTATGTTAAAAGAAATGCTCTTTATAACGCCTCTGATATCATTATCGGTGTGTGGGTACTAGCACTCGAAGTAAATGGCGTTGTATTGAGATAAATAAAGAAACATAAATATTTTAACAACAAAAAAACATAAATGTAACTATTCCATGAAAAAAAAATGTAGTTGGATAAAGAAAATGATCACTTCACTGATGAGAAGACATACCCATATAAAAATGTGTAAAAAATACCTTTCCAGCAACTAAGATAATAAATTAGATTGTTTCCGTTTTTATTTTCTATTTTGCTTTAAAAAAAAAACGAAGATCAAAGTAATCTTTGTTAGGCTGATAACTTGACAACATTTGGTGTGTTGTTGAAGCAGTATTTTTATTGAAACTTTCTTGATATTTAAGTAATAAACAAAAATTAACTCTCAAAAAATACAAATAAGTAGCTTTGATTAAAACCTTAAAGACTTAGTCTTTTAATAAACCTAAATAAGTAAAACCAAATCAAACGTCTTCTATATTTACAAAGACAAAATCCGTGGACTTTTCATATCTTCAAACGCTTTGTTCAGTATTCTTGTCTTTTTATTTGTTCGACAAAGTAAACTTGGAAGTCTTATTTCAATATTTCGTTCTATATTTTAAAGATATAGCCTATTGCTAAATGAACATAAGGAATAAATTGTTGACTGTGGAATTGATATCTGATTTAAATTCCACTAACCAGAAACAGTCAGTCAACAACTGTAGCTCCAACAGTTATTAAGCTCGGTTGAATAGACAGTTGACATGGAGGATAGCATTTAAATATTATGCTTCGTATAAAGTGTGTTTATTTTACGTAGATTTAAAATAACGCCATAAGCAACCACGATAAGTTCTGCTAATAATATGAATAAAATTTTATCACCGAAGACCATGATGAAATAATTATTATTATAACTGCTTTTCATACAGTGGGTCTCAATCCGTCATACTTGCCCTCCTACATGGTTTTTTATTATTTCCGGGTAGTATTCTTTCTAAATTAACTACTTACGATGGCAACCTTATCTGCTTTTGTGTCCTAAAGACAAAGAAATAGTAATTATTGACTTACCGTGAATAAAATACCTATATGTTTCTAAGAATATAAAATACTATATAATAATAATAAAATAAAATAATAAATAATTTTTTAGAAATCTCTACAATGTTGAGCTGAGTTTGTATTTAAAAATTTATGTCATAGGTAGACTATTGATAAATCTATGTTAGATTGTATATACATATAATCTTCCTTGGTTTAACGAACTTGCATTAATTCTTCAAAACGATTTGTCATGGAAGCAGCGTTTATGAAGTTATCAAACACCAACGAATGATATTGTTTCCGTCAATTCGGTCTACGGTCAAATAAGTGCTCATATTGACACAAGTCAAATTGTATCAATGATAATATAATATATATTTGACCTAATATTAGTATTAAATTACATCAAACAAGGGCATAAATAATAATACTGGTAGTTTACGTTAAATACAAATTGATAAATGTTTATGTAAATAAAATATTTAGTGAACTACTTCGAAGTAATAAATTTTCTTAGCTTGTTTCAAAATACTATTTCTTCTTAACTTACAATTGCAAGATTATAATTAATAATAATTAGTTTTCGAACTTCCATAACTAAATTTTTGTACATTCTCGTGTCAAACTAACTCTTTAATTAAAAACTAAAAGGAAGACATTTCTCCACCGTGTGATAAAAGTCTTTTAGTTTTGTCAAACGTCTTTGTACACTCCTAAAACCTTAGATACGCTTATAATTTTCCTATCCGTTTAAAATATGAATGCTGTGTTTATTTGCTAGTCATTGCCAGCGTTGTTGCTAAGTTGCCGGGTTAATCTGCTCCTCTCTCTCTTTTTCTCTCACCTTTTTAGAATAATATCTCGGGCTTATGATATTAGGTACTCTAAATGTAGGTATTTAAGCCCATATATTTTTAGATTTAATGTTATTATATCCGAAACAATTATATTTGATTTTTTCCATAATAATTGAGTGATCATATCCTTTATATTGATTGGGGCTATTGCTATATACCTATATCAAAATTCACTAAAATCCGTTCAATAGTTTCTCCGTGAAATCCGACCAGAAAAAATATATTTAAAAAAAACCTCTTTTTTGAGTTCTTTGTCATGCTTTCTATACTTAGCAATTAGTTTTTTTTAAATATTCATTTTAAAGATATTTTCTCATTTTTTTCATTATACTGTTATTTGTTTATAGTATTTTTGTATCTCGAATAAAATAAAAAATAATAACGGATGAGCTTTAGAAGCTTTTGCTAGCTTGTATTTATTTGCTACGATTATGTTTTTATAATTGTACAAAATTTTACTTTTAAAAGTTAGTTCAATGTATTTACTTAAGACAACCCAACTAAGCCCGACAAATAGAAAAAAAACATTATTTCTATTATAGTAAATAGTTAGTTATATATAGTTTATACTCATAACGTCTAAACGAATATAATCTGTTTCTTAGCTGGCACTTGGCTGATAATGGATAATGATATTTAAACGGTATTTATGTAATTTATAAAATAAGCTAACAAGTTAGACTTAATCTTAAGGCAATGTTATTTTAAATAAGTAATTAAGATGAGCCCTAGGCATGCTTATAACACGCTTGCTGGCTTACATTCGAATAAGAATAAATCTCTTATCTGAGGTTTTTATTTTTAAAAGCTTTTTCTTTGCGGATAATATGATTTATCAAAAGATATATTTAATAAAATGTTATTAAGTAAATTCACTTAAAAAGAAATTATCGAAGGTTTTTATTTTTAAAAGCTTTATCTTTGTGGACAATGCGTTTATCAAAAAAAAATGTATTTAATAAAATATTATTAAGTAAAATATAGTAAAGTATAGTATATTTTATACATAAAATATCTTATATTTTATTTAATATTTTAGATCTAGAAATCTTTGTTTTAAAATAATTTACGATTTATATGATATAAAACAAATGAATAACTTTAAAACACATTAAAATGTTTACATTAAAAAAAAAGCCAACTACAAATGCTACAGGCAGGCTACTATTTATAGACATATAGTGTATATGTTGCTCTTGTTATATCTTTTATCACAGACCTATTGCCAGGAATTTTAAAAATATATGTAACAATTCAAGAGCAATTAAGAGTAGGCCTAACCTGTAGGTTAGGTTCACTTAAAAAGGAGTTAGAAGTTTGAAGGCAGAAGTTCCTTTTATTTGTGTAAGGTAATAAATAGCCATTGGTCCAGATCCATTCGTTGTCATTTTTTTCTTCAAAGAGAACCAACAATTTTGTGATGTACAGACAAACATCCATATACACAAATTATTATATTTGTATAAAATGTTTAAAAAAGATGAATACAACATAATTTATTTATTTTAAAAGACACTAAAACTAAAAATCCTGTTGTATCCTTTTGTTTTACTTGTTGAGTAAAATATGTAAAAAAAATATTATTAGTGAACAATTTTAAATCAATTTCGACTATTGCTATATGCAAGTTTTAACATTTATTAAAAATAATTCAAATTTAAAATAGCTACAAGAACAGGTAAAAGTAGCCTTTCCAAGAATATAATAAAATCAAAGTTAACCAATTTTGGTTATACCAATAATATAAGAAAAATATCAAATTTCAAAATTAACACTATATTTTACTTAATGTTTTATTATATTTAATTATGTTTTATACATCAAGAATTTTACAAAATATAAAAATAAATAATATCATTTACAAATCAATTTAATGTTTTAGCAAAACCAAAGCTTTATAATATTAAACATTTAAAAAACAAAGAACCTTCTTGCAAATCAGGCGCTTCGTCACAAATTAATTTTAAAGGAAAATAATATTATAATGTCATTTAATGAAGTTATATTATTTTATTAAACTCATGCTTCTCGTCTTACTGGACTTCGATAATTTGAAAATTATAACTTTACACTTACTTTGACTTACACAACAAATATTACAATAGAGAAAAGAAAAAAAAAATTAATACTTATTAGTATAAAAAATGCTATAAATTTAATTTCTTTTTAATTTAAATCAATTTTAAAAACACCATCCCTTATTTTCGAAAAATATTTTATTTCTAAGATAAAATCAGTCTAATATTTTCTGATTCAAATCTGATTAGGGTAATGCTGTCTGACAGCTTCATGCCATAATGAGAAAAACGTTTTATACAGGATTTTTCTCCTACTACTTAAGTGGTGGATATCTTGATACGATTATTATAAAAAAGAATTCATGACAAGGATCGGTTTGATAGTCAAGGCATGAATCTTTTGTTGTTGGGCAATAATCGGGCTATTCTCCTCGACCAACTGTAACTGCTTTAAATGGTTTGCTATCAGATTTGGATAAATTAACTTTACTACACTTTTAAATTAGTGACGTCACCAAACAAGGACACGTTAGACCTGGGTCTGATGCTAATCAAACGATGGCGTTTATTCTATTTATCTCATTTTATTCTTTTCTTTTCATGGAAGGTTCAATTTAATGCAACTGTATTTAGTTCCAAGGTAGTGAAGTGGATTAATGACATGTATTATATAATAGGGTGAGTGGTACAGAGGAACCATGGTGATTTCAATTTAAGTTCTGGTAACCTGAATAGTTCTGATGTTCTTATCTAGTTGCGCAGAAAAAGAACTGCAAATTTTTGATGACGTCATCAACGCGATTAGCACGTGAGGTGACTCTTCGCATATTTGATTGACTGCGACGAACTAAGTGCTCCTCGGCAGCGTAGATTGTAAATAATCTAAGTGATAAAAGTTCTTGCGCATTTAGCTGTAAAGTGTCAATATCACAAAAGATCACCGAAGTAAAGAAAGTTCTCGCGCATGTAGCGGCAAACGTTACTAAGAACCGTCGTCATTATCACATAATAAATATAGAAGGATGCACTCTTTGTCATTAGAGGAATCGATAGATATAGAGACTAGACCTATTTTTTGGTTGTTAAATGTCAAATATTATGGGTTCAGAAATTTAATTTGTGCCAAAACTTAAGATTTATCGAGCTACATAAAAACAATTTAAATTTCTCCCAAACAATACTTAGCTTTTAATATATATACAAAGTATCCTCGGCTCTGTCATATTTACAAAGACAAAATCAGTATGGCTGCAGTGTTTCCAAATTTTCTTTGTGTCGTATTCTTGTCATGTTATTTGTTTGACAAAGTAAACTCCGAAGTCGTGTTTCTTTCTTTTATCAAACCAGAGACTCGCCTTGCTACCTACGGGTACACTTCACAATAGTTTAAAACATCATCATGTGTACACAAATATCGGATTTATTCAGTAAATATTTGATTATATAGAGTTGTAAGTGTCATTATTTGTTGTTCATTTGTAAAGTTGCAAGATATTGACAGTTATTAAACAAATAAACATAATTAGGAAATCTTTTTAGGTTTAAATATTTATTATTATCATTTAGTGTTACATACTTCTAAGCCATTACATTTGATACACTTTTGTTAGATTCAGATGTATCTATTTATCTTGCAACGGAAACTGAATGTTATTTTGACCAACTTTAAGATGTGGGAATAATTTTAAATTTTGGTGAATCGAGGACCGATGACAAAGTAATAATTTAAATATTTCACCTCGTTATCTTTTTAAGGATTTCTCCAGGATAAGCGATCTTTGAGTAATAAATTATAGTAAAAACGTTCATTTAACTTCAAATATATAATTTGTGTCCTCAACCAGAATAGCATAATATAGATTTTATAAAAAATATTAAAAAAAAATATTAATGGCTATTGTGTTTTTATTAAATCTAAGAATTTGACGGCGCTTTTCGAGAGAGATATTTTCAACTATACTGCAAAAATAGTTTATTACGTGTAGCTTGCTGAAAAAATGCTGAAAGAAATACTTGAATTCTGAGTAGTTCAAATCAGTTACATACATCATTATCAATTCAGTCGAAAGGAGAGATCTTATCTGATAATAAAAATAGAACAACATGGACACCAGATATAAATTTTAGGCTTCGTGTCTGACCTTTACGGCCTTGTTTATTACATCGTAAACATGGAGCTAGAATTATTTATTTGAGCAATAACTTGTCATTTAAAATTAAATTTAAAACTACACGCCTTTCTTATTGATTGTGTGGGTGTAGTGTATTTTTATTGATTTAAGGTATAGTAGTCAGTTTCACTTTAATTCAACTGTTTCAACAATATATTTTATTACGTAGAAAATAGTAAAAAAACATGAAGCTGAAGTAGTAAATTATAATTTTAAAATACAACATGCTATAAAAAGAGTTGTAACAAATTATCAGATAAGTTAGGTTAAAATTATCTAAACCAATAATTCTTTTTTTAAGTCATATTTTTTTATTAAATAATATATTTTTACTATGTCTGTATATTTTTGTAGAATAAAGTGACTATATACAATACTTCATATAGACATATAGACAATACTTCATTCATTCATATAGACAATACTTCAAATAGATTAAAGAAATATTTAAATGATTCAAATATGAAGTGATGATCGTGTAATAAGAAGCCCTAAGCCCGATTTCAATATACAATTTTGAGAAAAAAATGTACAGAAGCAATGTATAATACAAAAAATAGCATCAATACTTGTACATACCAATTTTGTCACACATATAACTTTGATATACAAGAATTTATTTCAATGACTAAAACTGGAAACAAGCAATGAGCATTTGTATGAAATACTTGGGTACTAATATAACCTCAGGGTAATAAGCGTCATAGGTTATTTTAATGCCTGTTTCGAACTTAGAAATAACAATAATACCAAAATATTTTGTAATTTATAATATATAATTTAGGTAAATTTGATAGCAATGTTGGAAATATTTATTGAATTTCTATTTATGTGAATTATAAATATATTCTCAAATAATAAAATAATTATTAAAATAACAAATTCATTTGATAAATAATTTGTTGGAAAATTTTCGAAATTAGTTGCGGTTAACTAAATTACTCAGTTTACTGAATGTGTTATATTATTGTAGTATTGCTACATATAAGATTGTTAGTAATTTGGTATGTAGGTAATATAAAGATGTAATTATTTATTTAACTACATAATAACGTTGTCGATAAATATTGTTGTTATATCTTATTAGGTAAGCCATAAATGTATGAAAGATATAAGACTGTTATAAATATGCTTAGCCATTTAAAATGGTTATGTACTATTATATTGTTATTATGATATATTTAATGATGTTGAAGTTGTGAATATGACTTATCTCCAGAAGCTGCCGTTGGCGCTTCTGTCGATGTTGTTATGTTATAAATATGGCTGTAAGCCTCTATTAAAGGTAATCTTTATTGGACAACTGGCAAGATAAGTGATTCTTATACTTACATTGTTTATAATATGTTTAATAACTATTATGGGTATTTCACCGTATTGAGTTATTGGTAATCGTGTCTAAATAATTACACAGTAATAACTATATTACTGTATTTATTATATTCATGTACCGAGAGTCATTTTGTTATATTAAATGATATATTTGTTTAGTTCTTTCTTTTCTTTAAACTTATCCAGATAATGCATTGAAATATATTATCATATTAATAGTGTGAAGTAGCTTGATTAAATATTTTATACTATATTAATTCAGTGGTTTTTAATTGTAGAATCTTATAATATCTAACAAATGCATAAGTTTTTTAAATTTCGCTTTGAAGCTTTTTATTAACATTGGAAGGGAAAAAAATTTTAAATTTAAATTTTTTTTTTTTGGTTGTGTTTTGATGTTTGTCTGTCAATATTGCAAAAAATAAATAGATATGAATTTGTATCAAATTTTCTTCACTTAAAAACTATGAACCAGAAGAAGACAAACTACTTTTTATCCATTAATAATAAATGGTTCCTGTTATGAAAAAGATTGGAAATCATTCGTTACCCAAGTACGTGAAAGCGGTACCACAATCTGTTACTTTAGTTATTAGTTTTCAGACACGTTTGCAGTTAGGCCAAATTATTTTTATCAGTATCAATAGTATTACAAAATTAAATAGCTTATGATGAGACTGATAATTGCCACGGATATAAAGAATGTTTCTTTGTTCTTAAATGGAAACCCCATTGAGTTGTAATATTTGAAACTATTGTTTTGAGTAAAACAATAGTTTCAAATATTACAACACAATTTTTTGTTAGTCATCGGGAGAAGCTCTAGGACTTTTTTCTTAATTATTTATATATTTTTTAAATAAAAATATACCTTTCTTACTTATTTTCAATGCTGAAGTACAAAATCTTCAAAAAGAGTGACAAAAAGAAAATACCGAAATACGAATACGAAATACAAAAATACTTCTTAATCACACTTTCTGGTTATTGGTGCGTTACAATCTTATTACCAAGCAAATCTGAAAACATATATGTATACTAGTTGTGCCTGCGACTTCGTACGCATCGATTCCAACTTCGTTAAAGATGCCTGTTTAAAGTTTCATCAAATTCCGCCAAGTAGTTTTTGCGTGTTTTTCGTGTAGTTGGAGTTTATTTATATATATATATATATATATAAATACATATATTTATATATAAATATATATATATATATATATATATATATATATATATATATATATATATATATATATATATATATATAAATATATATATATATATATATATATATATATATATAAATAATATAATATATATATGACCATGGAGCGTGTAACCGCTTCGAAATATCATGAAATTTGAAATTTGAATTTTGAATTTGTTAATACACAGATATTTTTTTCGTGAGTAGATCTGTATAAGAACTGAGTACTGAGGCGTAAATTTATGTATTTTTTTTATTGAAAAGTACTATCTATATTTACTATCCATAAGTATTATCAATACGTACTATCAATATGTACTTTCAATGTATACGATCAACACGTACTATCAATATCTACTATCAATTTGGACTATCAATATTTACTATCAATACGTACTATCAATATTTCCTATCCATAAGTATTATCAATACGTACTATCAATATAGTACTTTCAATGTATACTATCAATACGTACTATTAATATTTACTATCAATGTATACTATCAATACGTACTATCATTACATACAATCAAATATATACTATCAATACGTACTACCAAAACGTACTATCAATATGTACCATCAACATGTACTATCAATATTTACTATCAATACGTACTATCAATACGTATTATCAATTTGTACTATCAATACGTACTATCAATACGTACAATATTTACTATCAATATGTACTATCAATACGTACTATCAATATTTACTATCAATATGTACTATCAATACGTACTATCAATACGTACTATCAACACGTACTATCAATATTTACTATCAATATGTACTATCGATACGTACCATCAATATGTACTATCAATATAAACTCCAACTACACGAAAAACACGCAAAAACTACTTGGCGGAATTTGATGAAATTTTAAACAGGCATCTTTATCGAAGTTGGAATCGATGCGTACGAAGTCGCAGGCACAACTAGTATACACATATGTTTTCAGATTTGCTTGGTAATAAGATTGTAACGCACCAATAACCAGAAAGTGTGATTAAGAAGTATTTTTGTATTTCGTATTCGTATTTCGGTATTTTCTTTTTGTCACTCTTTTTGAAGATTTTGTACTTCAGCATTGAAAATAAGTAAGAAAGGTATATTTTTATTTAAAAAATATATAAATAATTAAGAAAAAAGTCCTAGAGCTTCTCCCGATGACTAACAAAAAATTGTAAAAATCACTCGTGAAAATCTAATAAAGTATTAAATTTAGAAGTACTGATAGCTAACATAAAATAAAATATACTATATTTCTACCGTATAAAAAAGAGAAAAATGCAAATCGAAACTACCTTAATTTACTTTAAGGGATCATTAAAACACAGAGTTAGGATTTAATTAACTTTTTCAGAAAATTGGGAGTGACTTGAGTAAACGCGTTTTCTTGTTCATGACGCAAAGACATTTATAACTAGTCAAATTATTTTTTTCAGTTAGTTTTATATTTTTTTGTTAGTTTTAAAATTATAGTTGTAATAGTATTTGATTTTCAAAAATATATTTTATATATTTATACAATGAGAATACATTCTTTTCTACCACCGTTGAAATAATTATCTCAGATATAGGAATAACTTTCATATAAATATTTGTTACAACTGAGACCTGTGTAGAATAGTCAACATTGACCAGGGGTAGACCCCAGAGGTCAATGTTTACTAGAGTAAACCTGACTTGAGTAAAGTACATTCAGTTTACTAGAGTAAACTGTACTAGAGTAAACTACATTCAGTTTACTAGAGTAAACTACATTCTGTTTATTAGAGTAAACTGAATGCTCTCGAAAGTATATAATTCCGCCAACACGTTACACTGACGTCTCGTTGAAATACCTTTATTTGCCTTATTAATTCAGTCGTAATAAACATTAATCATAAAAATATTAGACTCATAGTTCTTATGTAAAAGAAAACATATTCTTATGCAGTCATACAGATACATTCATTAAAAAATAATATTACTGAATTAAATATTAATATTCAGTAATATTATTATTTAATGAATGTATCGGTATGACAGAACGCGTCCGTTCCATTAGTATTAATTACTATTTATATACCGTTAATACTTAACATGTAAATCGAATTTAACATAATATGATAGAAATAGGTTTAATTGAATGCTAGGATGTATATTGTTTGTGTTTTGAACGAGCTTTTTGAAAGAGCTCTTTGCCTGTATTGATTGATACATTCAAGTTATTTATTTTAATTTAATTTGAGTATCTTTAATTTAAATATTTTTAATAATTTTAATTTAAATTATTTTAATTTAAATATTTTTAATAATTTAATTTTTAATAATTTTTTAATAAGTGCTTACAAATAGTTTATCGGTGGACGGTGGTAGAGCTTACTATTTAACGGCCGCTCAAAAAAGGAGCTCTAAGTTATAAATAAATTACTTACCAATACGTCCATAAAAATAATAAAATAAGATCTTATTTATAAAAAAAAATCTTTCAGATGCTAGCGTGATTATTAAGATGAATAATTGAATTAATTCAAATGTAATTAAGGTAGAGAAAAACAAAAAAGATTTTCTATGAAAAAAGATCAATTAAACAATACTTTTAGTTTAGTTCAAAGAAAATAAAATACACAAAAATATATTTTAACTTTATTGACATAAAAAGATTGCCTTTGAAGCTGGTAATGTAAAGCAATTAACCTGGTTTATTACAATCTAAAGAATTATGCAGAAAAAGGCAAAAGTTTTCAAAAGATCAAAGGTTATTCAAGTTGTGAAATAAGGTCGTCAAATAAATTAAAACACTTTGATGAAGTTCCAAAAGAAATATTTTCCAGCAAACTACTTATATGATACTATGATATGTTTATACACTATAAGTGTTTACATATATATCATATATAATATCTTGTAATATAATAATTATTATTTAATATTTATCACAGGAAAATGTCAATAATGAAGGACTGTTTAAGCCAATTAAACTTTTTAATACATTTTAAATATCAATAACATAATTATTATTCGAATTATTATTTTAGTTATGTAAGTTTTATATGTGACTTAAAGTTTGTTTAAAAATAAAACAATAGTAGTATAAGTATAGTTAATTCAGAAAGAAAATTACTTACAACAATGGCCATAAAACGCCGCGTATTTTAAGTCGCAGCGCCACACATCTCCTGGAGAGCAGACTCTCTATCATGAGTATAGTAATAATAAAAAGAACAGAAACATGATTGATATTTGAAAATTAAAATGTTATATTTGGTAATTGCAATTTTAATATCCATTATTTTCCCCTTTCACACTATTTACTATTTATAATGAGTAATAATAAAATAAAAATAAATAAATAAAGTCTAGTATTCAAATATATCTCTCTAGTTGTATTTACGAATATTAATCGAAATTTGCCCTAACGTATTTAAAACTAGTCAGGCATATTCCAATTAATACAAGTACTTACGTACGTATTCCAATTAATACGACGGGGTAAATATATATTTCATAATCATCATGATTCACAAAAGTTTGATGACAAAATATATTGTCAAGGTAGATAATCAAGTTAAATAATATATATACATATCATCCTTTCTCATAGTTGTTAAATAAAATTCATTGTTTAATAATATTTCGCAATACTAAAATCATATTATTTCGTAACTAATTTTATACTGAGCTTATTCATAGCTACAGTTTTCATAACTTTGTAGCCCTAACAACTTGAAGTTGAGAAAATATTACCAATTTGTACAAGTTTGTACTAACTGTACAAACAAATAAAGTAAGATAATAAAATTAGTTGTAACAATTATCATTGTCATGTTTGCGCTGTGTAATTTTCAAAGTACGTAATTATAGTTATTCAATAGGAATTCATTTTATTTGAATAATTTTGATTTAGTTATTCAATCTCTACATATTTGTAAATCTTTAGAAATCATGATTGGAGATTGCTTTTGGATTACAAAACTAATTACATTATGGTTTCTGATCTCTTTTGTTATTATATGGTATGTCTAGAGTTTATAATAATAATATACTCTATGCATAACTGTGTATGAAAATATTCAAAAACAAAATTAAATAATATAAAAAATGATGGATATTTGATTACATAGGTAAAGTTTTGTATTTTTCATTATCATTTGGCTTTTGTAATACCGAATTACCTTACAAGTTTTTATTTTTACTTTAATTTTTTACTATATTTTGTATCACAGTAGGTAATATGAACAGGCTTATAAAAATGAAATAATTACAGCAAAAACTACATCATTTTATATTTTTATACAAATAAAAAAACTGTTTTATTGTTGGTGTACTTAATTACTAAACATAACTCTTAATAAACCTATATACTTTAAACAATATCAAATATTTAAAATGTTGTCATTTGTTATTTGTAAACAATATACAGTTTCAGCATTTCAGCTCTTGATGTTTATAGTTCTTTGTAAAAAAAACATATTTTTTTTCAATTATATGTAGACAATATAATGCAATATAAGACAATGTATATGAGAATTTGGTCTTGGATCTGCACTGAAATAAAACTAATTTTGCGGGTTTTAATTATTCTCTACTTTATTATTAAAGATTGACGCAAGAGTGAGTTGGCGTTTTTAATACAATTTGCAAAATTATAAAACTCATCTCTCTCAGTCTAATTTTAATAAAAAGATGATATTAAATATAATATAACTTTGATATACAAGAATTTATTTCAATGACTAAAACTGGAAACAAGCAATGAGCATTTGTATGAAATACTTGGGTACTAATATGACCTCAGGGTAATAAGCGTCATAGGTTATTTTAATGCCTGTTTCGAACTTAGAAATAACAATAATACCAAAATATTTTGTAATTTATAATATATAATTTAGGTAAATTTGATAGCAATGTTGGAAATATTTATTGAATTTCTATTTATGTGAATTATAAATATATTCTCAAATAATAAAATAATTATTAAAATAACAAATTCATTTGATAAATAATTTGTTGGAAAATTTTCGAAATTAGTTGCGGTTAACTAAATTACTCAGTTTACTGAATGTGTTATATTATTGTAGTATTGCTACATATAAGATTGTTAGTAATTTGGTATGTAGGTAATATAAAGATGTAATTATTTATTTAACTACATAATAACGTTGTCGATAAATATTGTTGTTATATCTTATTAGGTAAGCCATAAATGTATGAAAGATATAAGACTGTTATAAATATGCTTAGCCATTTAAAATGGTTATGTACTATTATATTGTTATTATGATATATTTAATGATGTTGAAGTTGTGAATATGACTTATCTCCAGAAGCTGCCGTTGGCGCTTCTGTCGATGTTGTTATGTTATAAATATGGCTGTAAGCCTCTATTAAAGGTAATCTTTATTGGACAACTGGCAAGATAAGTGATTCTTATACTTACATTGTTTATAATATGTTTAATAACTATTATGGGTATTTCACCGTATTGAGTTATTGGTAATCGTGTCTAAATAATTACACAGTAATAACTATATTACTGTATTTATTATATTCATGTACCGAGAGTCATTTTGTTATATTAAATGATATATTTGTTTAGTTCTTTCTTTTCTTTAAACTTATCCAGATAATGCATTGAAATATATTATCATATTAATAGTGTGAAGTAGCTTGATTAAATATTTTATACTATATTAATTCAGTGGTTTTTAATTGTAGAATCTTATAATATCTAACAAATGCATAAGTTTTTTAAATTTCGCTTTGAAGCTTTTTATTAACATTGGAAGGGAAAAAAATTTTAAATTTAAATTTTTTTTTTTTGGTTGTGTTTTGATGTTTGTCTGTCAATATTGCAAAAAATAAATAGATATGAATTTGTATCAAATTTTCTTCACTTAAAAACTATGAACCAGAAGAAGACAAACTACTTTTTATCCATTAATAATAAATGGTTCCTGTTATGAAAAAGATTGGAAATCATTCGTTACCCAAGTACGTGAAAGCGGTACCACAATCTGTTACTTTAGTTATTAGTTTTCAGACACGTTTGCAGTTAGGCCAAATTATTTTTATCAGTATCAATAGTATTACAAAATTAAATAGCTTATGATGAGACTGATAATTGCCACGGATATAAAGAATGTTTCTTTGTTCTTAAATGGAAACCCTATTGAGTTGTAATATTTGAAACTATTGTTTTGAGTAAAACAATAGTTTCAAATATTACAACACAATTTTTTGTTAGTCATCGGGAGAAGCTCTAGGACTTTTTTCTTAATTATTTATATATTTTTTAAATAAAAATATACCTTTCTTACTTATTTTCAATGCTGAAGTACAAAATCTTCAAAAAGAGTGACAAAAAGAAAATACCGAAATACGAATACGAAATACAAAAATACTTCTTAATCACACTTTCTGGTTATTGGTGCGTTACAATCTTATTACCAAGCAAATCTGAAAGCATATATGTATACTAGTTGTGCCTGCGACTTCGTACGCATCGATTCCAACTTCGTTAAAGATGCCTGTTTAAAGTTTCATCAAATTCCGCCAAGTAGTTTTTGCGTGTTTTTCGTGTAGTTGGAGTTTATTTATATATATATATATATATATATAAATACATATATTTATATATAAATATATATATATATATATATATATATATATATATATAAATATATATATATATATATATATAAATAATATAATATATATATGACCATGGAGCGTGTAACCGCTTCGAAATATCATGAAATTTGAAATTTGAATTTTGAATTTGTTAATACACAGATATTTTTTTCGTGAGTAGATCTGTATAAGAACTGAGTACTGAGGCGTAAATTTATGTATTTTTTTTATTGAAAAGTACTATCTATATTTACTATCCATAAGTATTATCAATACGTACTATCAATATGTACTTTCAATGTATACGATCAACACGTACTATCAATATCTACTATCAATTTGGACTATCAATATTTACTATCAATACGTACTATCAATATTTCCTATCCATAAGTATTATCAATACGTACTATCAATATAGTACTTTCAATGTATACTATCAATACGTACTATTAATATTTACTATCAATGTATACTATCAATACGTACTATCATTACATACAATCAAATATATACTATCAATACGTACTACCAAAACGTACTATCAATATGTACCATCAACATGTACTATCAATATTTACTATCAATACGTACTATCAATACGTATTATCAATTTGTACTATCAATACGTACTATCAATACGTACAATATTTACTATCAATATGTACTATCAATACGTACTATCAATATTTACTATCAATATGTACTATCAATACGTACTATCAATACGTACTATCAACACGTACTATCAATATTTACTATCAATATGTACTATCGATACGTACCATCAATATGTACTATCAATATAAACTCCAACTACACGAAAAACACGCAAAAACTACTTGGCGGAATTTGATGAAATTTTAAACAGGCATCTTTATCGAAGTTGGAATCGATGCGTACGAAGTCGCAGGCACAACTAGTATACACATATGTTTTCAGATTTGCTTGGTAATAAGATTGTAACGCACCAATAACCAGAAAGTGTGATTAAGAAGTATTTTTGTATTTCGTATTCGTATTTCGGTATTTTCTTTTTGTCACTCTTTTTGAAGATTTTGTACTTCAGCATTGAAAATAAGTAAGAAAGGTATATTTTTATTTAAAAAATATATAAATAATTAAGAAAAAAGTCCTAGAGCTTCTCCCGATGACTAACAAAAAATTGTAAAAATCACTCGTGAAAATCTAATAAAGTATTAAATTTAGAAGTACTGATAGCTAACATAAAATAAAATATACTATATTTCTACCGTATAAAAAAGAGAAAAATGCAAATCGAAACTACCTTAATTTACTTTAAGGGATCATTAAAACACAGAGTTAGGATTTAATTAACTTTTTCAGAAAATTGGGAGTGACTTGAGTAAACGCGTTTTCTTGTTCATGACGCAAAGACATTTATAACTAGTCAAATTATTTTTTTCAGTTAGTTTTATATTTTTTTGTTAGTTTTAAAATTATAGTTGTAATAGTATTTGATTTTCAAAAATATATTTTATATATTTATACAATGAGAATACATTCTTTTCTACCACCGTTGAAATAATTATCTCAGATATAGGAATAACTTTCATATAAATATTTGTTACAACTGAGACCTGTGTAGAATAGTCAACATTGACCAGGGGTAGACCCCAGAGGTCAATGTTTACTAGAGTAAACCTGACTTGAGTAAAGTACATTCAGTTTACTAGAGTAAACTGTACTAGAGTAAACTACATTCAGTTTACTAGAGTAAACTACATTCTGTTTATTAGAGTAAACTGAATGCTCTCGAAAGTATATAATTCCGCCAACACGTTACACTGACGTCTCGTTGAAATACCTTTATTTGCCTTATTAATTCAGTCGTAATAAACATTAATCATAAAAATATTAGACTCATAGTTCTTATGTAAAAGAAAACATATTCTTATGCAGTCATACAGATACATTCATTAAAAAATAATATTACTGAATTAAATATTAATATTCAGTAATATTATTATTTAATGAATGTATCGGTATGACAGAACGCGTCCGTTCCATTAGTATTAATTACTATTTATATACCGTTAATACTTAACATGTAAATCGAATTTAACATAATATGATAGAAATAGGTTTAATTGAATGCTAGGATGTATATTGTTTGTGTTTTGAACGAGCTTTTTGAAAGAGCTCTTTGCCTGTATTGATTGATACATTCAAGTTATTTATTTTAATTTAATTTGAGTATCTTTAATTTAAATATTTTTAATAATTTTAATTTAAATTATTTTAATTTAAATATTTTTAATAATTTAATTTTTAATAATTTTTTAATAAGTGCTTACAAATAGTTTATCGGTGGACGGTGGTAGAGCTTACTATTTAACGGCCGCTCAAAAAAGGAGCTCTAAGTTATAAATAAATTACTTACCAATACGTCCATAAAAATAATAAAATAAGATCTTATTTATAAAAAAAAATCTTTCAGATGCTAGCGTGATTATTAAGATGAATAATTGAATTAATTCAAATGTAATTAAGGTAGAGAAAAACAAAAAAGATTTTCTATGAAAAAAGATCAATTAAACAATACTTTTAGTTTAGTTCAAAGAAAATAAAATACACAAAAATATATTTTAACTTTATTGACATAAAAAGATTGCCTTTGAAGCTGGTAATGTAAAGCAATTAACCTGGTTTATTACAATCTAAAGAATTATGCAGAAAAAGGCAAAAGTTTTCAAAAGATCAAAGGTTATTCAAGTTGTGAAATAAGGTCGTCAAATAAATTAAAACACTTTGATGAAGTTCCAAAAGAAATATTTTCCAGCAAACTACTTATATGATACTATGATATGTTTATACACTATAAGTGTTTACATATATATCATATATAATATCTTGTAATATAATAATTATTATTTAATATTTATCACAGGAAAATGTCAATAATGAAGGACTGTTTAAGCCAATTAAACTTTTTAATACATTTTAAATATCAATAACATAATTATTATTCGAATTATTATTTTAGTTATGTAAGTTTTATATGTGACTTAAAGTTTGTTTAAAAATAAAACAATAGTAGTATAAGTATAGTTAATTCAGAAAGAAAATTACTTACAACAATGGCCATAAAACGCCGCGTATTTTAAGTCGCAGCGCCACACATCTCCTGGAGAGCAGACTCTCTATCATGAGTATAGTAATAATAAAAAGAACAGAAACATGATTGATATTTGAAAATTAAAATGTTATATTTGGTAATTGCAATTTTAATATCCATTATTTTCCCCTTTCACACTATCTACTATTTATAATGAGTAATAATAAAATAAAAATAAATAAATAAAGTCTAGTATTCAAATATATCTCTCTAGTTGTATTTACGAATATTAATCGAAATTTGCCCTAACGTATTTAAAACTAGTCAGGCATATTCCAATTAATACAAGTACTTACGTACGTATTCCAATTAATACGACGGGGTAAATATATATTTCATAATCATCATGATTCACAAAAGTTTGATGACAAAATATATTGTCAAGGTAGATAATCAAGTTAAATAATATATATACATATCATCCTTTCTCATAGTTGTTAAATAAAATTCATTGTTTAATAATATTTCGCAATACTAAAATCATATTATTTCGTAACTAATTTTATACTGAGCTTATTCATAGCTACAGTTTTCATAACTTTGTAGCCCTAACAACTTGAAGTTGAGAAAATATTACCAATTTGTACAAGTTTGTACTAACTGTACAAACAAATAAAGTAAGATAATAAAATTAGTTGTAACAATTATCATTGTCATGTTTGCGCTGTGTAATTTTCAAAGTACGTAATTATAGTTATTCAATAGGAATTCATTTTATTTGAATAATTTTGATTTAGTTATTCAATCTCTACATATTTGTAAATCTTTAGAAATCATGATTGGAGATTGCTTTTGGATTACAAAACTAATTACATTATGGTTTCTGATCTCTTTTGTTATTATATGGTATGTCTAGAGTTTATAATAATAATATACTCTATGCATAACTGTGTATGAAAATATTCAAAAACAAAATTAAATAATATAAAAAATGATGGATATTTGATTACATAGGTAAAGTTTTGTATTTTTCATTATCATTTGGCTTTTGTAATACCGAATTACCTTACAAGTTTTTATTTTTACTTTAATTTTTTACTATATTTTGTATCACAGTAGGTAATATGAACAGGCTTATAAAAATGAAATAATTACAGCAAAAACTACATCATTTTATATTTTTATACAAATAAAAAAACTGTTTTATTGTTGGTGTACTTAATTACTAAACATAACTCTTAATAAACCTATATACTTTAAACAATATCAAATATTTAAAATGTTGTCATTTGTTATTTGTAAACAATATACAGTTTCAGCATTTCAGCTCTTGATGTTTATAGTTCTTTGTAAAAAAAACATATTTTTTTTCAATTATATGTAGACAATATAATGCAATATAAGACAATGTATATGAGAATTTGGTCTTGGATCTGCACTGAAATAAAACTAATTTTGCGGGTTTTAATTATTCTCTACTTTATTATTAAAGATTGACGCAAGAGTGAGTTGGCGTTTTTAATACAATTTGCAAAATTATAAAACTCATCTCTCTCAGTCTAATTTTAATAAAAAGATGATATTAAATACATAAAATATTTTAACAAATTCTATAAGATTCTTACGCGTAATCTGTGTTTAATATATAAAGTAAATAAGTAAATCTATTTATTTTAAAATAATGAGGTACATTTATTTTATACAATATTTATATTCTAAAACTAAGAAAAATAAAAATGAGCATATTTAATGTTGAAATTCCTGTTTGTCCGTTATTGTCAAATCGGTAAATATTAGAATGATAAATTATCTTATGACATCTAATTTCAAAGACGAATTAAGAGCTGACATTTCTTTGTTTTAGGAATTAAATTTCATCAGCTTGAGGTTCGTTAGAATATATGCTCTCTTGTATGTATTTTTAGTTTTGTACTTACTTAAAATAATTTCGGAGTAGCTGTTCATCATATCATATCAGTCTACGTTGTTTTATTATTACGTTTAGTAATGTGCCAATACGAAATCAAAGTAATACCTTTGTTCGTTTTCCAAGACGTTAAGTGTATTATTTTTAGAAATAATTAATTTATTTCCTTTGATCAAAATATCCAATTTACCCACGTTTATTTCGCTGATCTATGGACGTAGCAAAACAGTTTAGCAGAAGACTTTCATTTTATAATTATGATTCGAGCCGATTAAGTATTATACAACAGTCGTAGTTTTTATTATCGGTGCAGTGTCAATGTTTGTTGGAATAATCAAGTCAAATAGATTCAGCGGATAAAAAAATATATTTGTCATCGTATATAAATCTTGGATTCGTCGTCCTAGTAGCTTCAGTTTCCTGTATCCTCACTGGTATTATTGAACACCCCCAATCCTCATATCGCTACACTAGATTGTAGCCAGCACTACATATTAACGTTTAATGATTAATTTCACTTGTAAGTGCTACGATAGATTATAATTTTAGCAGTAATATTATTTTACAGAAATGTACCTCCAGTGACTTACCCCGCTCATTGTATTTGTCACATTTCTTCTTATTGTTCTAGAAATTAATAGAAAACTTATTTTAGAACAATTTATTTTTTTAACTCATTATCTCTCATTCATCCACAGTAATTGGAATGGTGGCAAGAATTATATTTAATGACAAGTTTTACAAAAAAAAATCTGGTACATTTCTGTAAAATAATATTACTGCTAAAATTATAATCTATCGTAGCACTTACAAGTGAAATTAATCATTAAACGTTAGTATGTAGTGCTGGCTACAATCTAGTGTAGCGATATGAGGATTGGGGGTGTTCAATAATACCAGTGAGGATACAGGAAACTGAAGCTACTAGGACGACGAATCCAAGATTTATATACGATGACAAATATATTTTTTTATCCGCTGAATCTATTTGACTTGATTATTCCAACAAACATTGACACTGCACCGATAATAAAAACTACGACTGTTGTATAATACTTAATCGGCTCGAATCATAATTATAAAATGAAAGTCTTCTGCTAAACTGTTTTGCTACGTCCATAGATCAGCGAAATAAACGTGGGTAAATTGGATATTTTGATCAAAGGAAATAAATTAATTATTTCTAAAAATAATACACTTAACGTCTTGGAAAACGAACAAAGGTATTACTTTGATTTCGTATTGGCACATTACTAAACGTAATAATAAAACAACGTAGACTGATATGATATGATGAACAGCTACTCCGAAATTATTTTAAGTAAGTACAAAACTAAAAATACATACAAGAGAGCATATATTCTAACGAACCTCAAGCTGATGAAATTTAATTCCTAAAACAAAGAAATGTCAGCTCTTAATTCGTCTTTGAAATTAGATGTCATAAGATAATTTATCATTCTAATATTTACCGATTTGACAATAACGGACAAACAGGAATTTCAACATTAAATATGCTCATTTTTATTTTTCTTAGTTTTAGAATATAAATATTGTATAAAATAAATGTACCTCATTATTTTAAAATAAATAGATTTACTTATTTACTTTATATATTAAACACAGATTACGCGTAAGAATCTTATAGAATTTGTTAAAATATTTTATGTATTTAATATCATCTTTTTATTAAAATTAGACTGAGAGAGATGAGTTTTATAATTTTGCAAATTGTATTAAAAACGCCAACTCACTCTTGCGTCAATCTTTAATAATAAAGTAGAGAATAATTAAAACCCGCAAAATTAGTTTTATTTCAGTGCAGATCCAAGACCAAATTCTCATATACATTGTCTTATATTGCATTATATTGTCTACATATAATTGAAAAAAAATATGTTTTTTTTACAAAGAACTATAAACATCAAGAGCTGAAATGCTGAAACTGTATATTGTTTACAAATAACAAATGACAACATTTTAAATATTTGATATTGTTTAAAGTATATAGGTTTATTAAGAGTTATGTTTAGTAATTAAGTACACCAACAATAAAACAGTTTTTTTATTTGTATAAAAATATAAAATGATGTAGTTTTTGCTGTAATTATTTCATTTTTATAAGCCTGTTCATATTACCTACTGTGATACAAAATATAGTAAAAAATTAAAGTAAAAATAAAAACTTGTAAGGTAATTCGGTATTACAAAAGCCAAATGATAATGAAAAATACAAAACTTTACCTATGTAATCAAATATCCATCATTTTTTATATTATTTAATTTTGTTTTTGAATATTTTCATACACAGTTATGCATAGAGTATATTATTATTATAAACTCTAGACATACCATATAATAACAAAAGAGATCAGAAACCATAATGTAATTAGTTTTGTAATCCAAAAGCAATCTCCAATCATGATTTCTAAAGATTTACAAATATGTAGAGATTGAATAACTAAATCAAAATTATTCAAATAAAATGAATTCCTATTGAATAACTATAATTACGTACTTTGAAAATTACACAGCGCAAACATGACAATGATAATTGTTACAACTAATTTTATTATCTTACTTTATTTGTTTGTACAGTTAGTACAAACTTGTACAAATTGGTAATATTTTCTCAACTTCAAGTTGTTAGGGCTACAAAGTTATGAAAACTGTAGCTATGAATAAGCTCAGTATAAAATTAGTTACGAAATAATATGATTTTAGTATTGCGAAATATTATTAAACAATGAATTTTATTTAACAACTATGAGAAAGGATGATATGTATATATATTATTTAACTTGATTATCTACCTTGACAATATATTTTGTCATCAAACTTTTGTGAATCATGATGATTATGAAATATATATTTACCCCGTCGTATTAATTGGAATACGTACGTAAGTACTTGTATTAATTGGAATATGCCTGACTAGTTTTAAATACGTTAGGGCAAATTTCGATTAATATTCGTAAATACAACTAGAGAGATATATTTGAATACTAGACTTTATTTATTTATTTTTATTTTATTATTACTCATTATAAATAGTAGATAGTGTGAAAGGGGAAAATAATGGATATTAAAATTGCAATTACCAAATATAACATTTTAATTTTCAAATATCAATCATGTTTCTGTTCTTTTTATTATTACTATACTCATGATAGAGAGTCTGCTCTCCAGGAGATGTGTGGCGCTGCGACTTAAAATACGCGGCGTTTTATGGCCATTGTTGTAAGTAATTTTCTTTCTGAATTAACTATACTTATACTACTATTGTTTTATTTTTAAACAAACTTTAAGTCACATATAAAACTTACATAACTAAAATAATAATTCGAATAATAATTATGTTATTGATATTTAAAATGTATTAAAAAGTTTAATTGGCTTAAACAGTCCTTCATTATTGACATTTTCCTGTGATAAATATTAAATAATAATTATTATATTACAAGATATTATATATGATATATATGTAAACACTTATAGTGTATAAACATATCATAGTATCATATAAGTAGTTTGCTGGAAAATATTTCTTTTGGAACTTCATCAAAGTGTTTTAATTTATTTGACGACCTTATTTCACAACTTGAATAACCTTTGATCTTTTGAAAACTTTTGCCTTTTTCTGCATAATTCTTTAGATTGTAATAAACCAGGTTAATTGCTTTACATTACCAGCTTCAAAGGCAATCTTTTTATGTCAATAAAGTTAAAATATATTTTTGTGTATTTTATTTTCTTTGAACTAAACTAAAAGTATTGTTTAATTGATCTTTTTTCATAGAAAATCTTTTTTGTTTTTCTCTACCTTAATTACATTTGAATTAATTCAATTATTCATCTTAATAATCACGCTAGCATCTGAAAGATTTTTTTTTATAAATAAGATCTTATTTTATTATTTTTATGGACGTATTGGTAAGTAATTTATTTATAACTTAGAGCTCCTTTTTTGAGCGGCCGTTAAATAGTAAGCTCTACCACCGTCCACCGATAAACTATTTGTAAGCACTTATTAAAAAATTATTAAAAATTAAATTATTAAAAATATTTAAATTAAAATAATTTAAATTAAAATTATTAAAAATATTTAAATTAAAGATACTCAAATTAAATTAAAATAAATAACTTGAATGTATCAATCAATACAGGCAAAGAGCTCTTACAGTAATTGGAATGGTGGCAAGAATTATATTTAATGACAAGTTTTACAAAAAAAAAATACATTTTGTATTTTTTTTTATTTTATTCTTATTTTGACTTTCAATTGATTACTTAGATGTGTTACTGTTTAAAAATCATTAAGACAATAGACAATAGAAGTTGGATTTGTAGTACTGAGTACAATAAGAGTAATGCTTGAAACAAAACGAATTTATTCAATGTTTTATGAGCTTTATAGAAAACTTGGTTAGAAGGTCCTACATAGAACTTGCAAAAAGGTCAATTTGTAATTTTAAGCTCTACGGGCAAAATGCATCTCTCTGTGTAAAATTAATACCGTCAAAACCAATATACCAATATATCATTTTTTTTTTTTTTTTTTTTTTTTTTTCTTTTCTTTTTTTTTTTTTTTTGCTTGCGGGTAGTTGTAAGTACAACATTGAAATTTTTGTTCTCCGTATTTATGAAGTTAATAAACGTTTTTACTTACCTAAATAAAATTTATACGCAATATTATTAAATATTAGTATTTTCTACATTACCTGGCAATAAAACACAAATTCTTAACAACATCTTTTTTAATAAATGGATCTACAAAGCCAAGTCACAAAGAACATGGAGGACATAATCAAAATGTTTGAGTCCCGAATGGATAATTTTGATAAGGCACTGCACCAATCTATTTCCACTACTAAACATCAACAACAAAATAACACTTTTAGTGACATTCCTGCACTGGCTAATGATTATGCAATGTTTAAAGATCTTGTGTGGAAAACTCTTTCCTTGCTTCAACAACAGTTACAGCTTCTTTCTGCTGGTTTTGATAAGCACGAGGTACTCTCTCGTAGAAAGGTTCTTCTATTTCATGGCATAACTGAAGTTACTAATGAGCAGCCAGAGGTCTCAATTAATAATATCTTCAGTAAAATGAAAATAAGTAATGTGGACCTATCACATATTGATGTCTGTCACCGTTTGGGTGTAAATAAGGACAAAACTAGGCCAATATTAGTTTGCTTTACCACATTGAAAATGAGATCTGAAGTTTGGAATGCTAAGACTGCCTTAAAAGGCTCTGGAGTCATCATATCGGAGTTTTTAACAAAACCTAGGCAGGCAGTATTTATTGAGACAACGGAGGGTGCTATCGTTATTGCTCTGCCTGATAAAACCCGGCAGAAAGTTGAATCCATGAGGGAACTGCTAGTTTTAATAAAAGCATTTCCTTCACTCCAAAATACTGAAGAGCAAAGATCCACAAGACTTCGGCGCGTTCCCAAAACTGTAGCTAAGTGATTATTTATTTGATATTATTCTCTGTAATCACCATACATTCTTGGCTATTCTATTTAAATTAGTTTTTTTGTCCGGTTTTCAGTTATATTATTAGTCGTGTTTTCTTATTATTTTCACTTTTAACTTTACCCATTATTGTGTAATATCTATGCATTGCTAAATAATTTGTGTGTACTTTATATTTTATTTAGAAATGTAATTGTCATTTTGACAATTGACAACACTATTTAACTTTGCTTGACTAGTGAATGGTAAGAGTCACGAACATTAACTGTCAATCGATATGCGTTCAAAAACCGGATCAGTTATATTTGTTATAATTTCTAATGTCATTGTGTTAATTTTCTGTAATTATTTTCCATTCATTTGTAAAGATGCTTTCCCACTACGTCAGTGAGTGTAGAATAATATATATATTTTGTATTTTACATAGTTATTTTTAAAAAAGTTATTTCATATTTATTCATTTATTTTTAGTGATAATATATTTATATATCTTATTTAACATTTCCATTATGTCTAACTCAGATTTAGATTTTGATAATAGTGGCTTATCTTCTCCTTCCTCTAACGGCTTTATGAGCTGTACTAGTGACCCTCTGTCAGATAATGATTTTAATTTACTTGATTCCAGGCTTAAATCTATTTTCTCTAATCAATCTGACACCTTTAACATCGCTCATATAAACGTACAAAGTATTCCGGCCCACTATTCTGATATCTTAGCAACTTTTAGTAGCGTGCAAGTCGACTGTATTCTTGTTTCCGAATCGTGGCTTAAGCCGTCTCTGCCTTCCTCTCTTTACTGCCTGCCTAATTTTACCTTGATACGAAATGATCGTCTTGAAAAAAGGGGCGGTGGGGTGTGTATCTATCTGAAAGACAACATATCCTTCCAGACCGTCAGTCTATCTCCTTCTACAAATTACGGCAACTTGGAATATCTTTTCCTTGAGGTCGTACTTCAACATAATAAAGTGCTCCTTGGCGTTTTATACAGCCCCTCTCCCACAGTTGATTATTTTAATAATTTTGATATTCTCCTTGATTCTTTTTCTCCCTCTTATGATCATATTATTATCATGGGCGACCTTAATACGTGTCTAATCAAAAACAATTATAGATCTAAGAAACTAACATCTTTACTTGATTCTTATAATGTTTCTATTCTCCCTCTTTCTGAAACTCATTTTTCACCCAATGCTGAACCGTCTCTAATCGACCTAATTATGGTATCAAACCCCCAAAACGCACTAGCACATGGGCAGCTTACTGCACCGTTTTCCTATCACGATCTTTTATTTCTTCAGTACAATCTTTCTATCCCTAAACGCAAGGGTAAGGTAATTCTGCGACGCAACTTTAAAGCTATTAATTGGGAGCTCTTGCGCCACGATGCTGCACTAATTGATTGGTCTAAATCATTTATAGCTTTAAATGTAGACACCAAGATTGATATTTTTAACACTTCTATTATTAAATTGTATGACACTTACGCACCTTTCAAAAAAATTAAAGTCAAACATTTTCCTGCACCCTGGCTTACTGCTGAAATAAAAAGAATGATGACAAAACGTAATAAAGCCAAGTCAGGTTTTAAGAAGAACCCTTCTGATGAACGTTTTGCCTTATATAAGAAGTTACGAAATCGTTGTAATAGAATGTGTAGAGATGCTAAACGCCGCTATATTTACTCCTGTGCTAATAATTCTACGCCTCCACAATTGTGGAGTCTATTCAAGTCACTAGGTGTAGGCAAGTCTCAGCCCACTTCTAACCATTTATTAGACTTGAACGCACTCAATAAATTTTTCTCATCTTCATCATCTAACCTCCCAGATTCGTTAAAAACCTCAATCTTAAATAAATTAAATACGACCACCTCACCTATCTGTGACAGCTTTTCTTTTACAAAAATCACGGAGTGTGATGTTAAGGCAGCAATTTCGAACATAAGTTCTAAAGCAATGGGTAGCGATAATGTTAGCCGTGACATGTTAGTTCCTATTCTCGACATTTTATTGGTTGTTATAACACATATCCTTAATTTCTCATTAACATCCAATTCCTTTCCATCAATCTGGAAATATGCACATGTCATGCCACTACCTAAAATAAGTAATCCTAGTTCTCCCTCACAGTTTCGTCCAATTTCTATTTTACCTTTCCTATCTAAAGTCCTTGAAAAAGCAGTATTTAAACAATTATCAAGTTTCCTAAATCATAATAACCTCCTTAGTCCTTTTCATTCGGGTTTCCGCACCGCTCATAGTACAACAACAGCTTTGCTGAAAGTCACAGAAGACATTAGGTTTGCTATGGATAATCATAGACTAACCGTTCTTGTCCTTCTTGACTTCAGCAATGCTTTTAATTCAGTAGATTTCGACATATTGCTTGGTGTTCTTCGCAGTCTTAACATATTTCCACCCGTGATTAACTGGTTTCATAGTTACCTGTACGGTCGTCGTCCGATAACATGCTCTGATGACTCACAATCTGATTGGGCTGTTCTCTCTGCCGGCGTCCCTCAGGGCGGCGTTTTATCTCCCTTACTCTTTTCCATTTTTATTAATGAATTGACCAAAATAATATCTTCTCACTTCCATCTCTACGCAGACGATTTACAACTTTACAGACATACCTCTTTAAAAGACATCGATGTTACCATTAAGGATATAAACAAGGACCTTAATTTAATTAAAGAATGGACTGAGTCATTTGGCCTAATAGTTAATCCTAAAAAATCTCAAGCCATTCTTATTGGTAGTAAATATTTTCGTAATAAAGTAGATCTTAACCAGCTCTCTCACGTGATGTATAATAATTCTGTTATTCCTTTTTCTGATGATGTAAAAAATTTGGGACTGACGATAGATAAACACTTATCGTGGACTACGCAAGTCAATGAATTGAGTCGTCGAGTGCATTTTTCAATCCACTCGCTCAAGCGTCTGCAGAATTTCCTTCCCTTGAAATGCAAAATTTTGTTAGCCAACTCCCTCTTACTTCCTCTTCTCGACTATGCCGACGTTTGCTACCTGGATGTTAATGAGGAGCTGCTCAATAAATTAGACCGCCTTCAAAACTTGTGCATTCGCTTTATTTTCGGATTGCGCAAGTTTGATCACATTACAGACTTTAGACGTCAACTTAAGTGGCTCCCAATTCGCCTTCGCCGGAATATGCATGTTTTAACCACGCTGTACAACATCCTTGCAAATTTAGCTCCCTCTTACTTGTATGAAAGATTCCATTTATCATTACCAAGCAGCCGTCCTAAACGTTCCTGTGTTACAGCTAAAACCTTCAATGTGCCTTACTATAATCCCTCTTTATTTTCTAAATCGTTTACCAAACATGCAGCACGTTTATGGAATACTCTACCAAATCATATTCAAAATAGCCCATCTACATTATCTTTCAAACAAAGATTAAAGCTTTATTACCTCTCCCAATTATAAACATATATATTTATATATTTATTTGTATGTATGTATATATATTTATATATATATATATATATATATATGGGAATATGTATTTATATATTTATTTTATGTTCTTTAAAATCTATATTTGTATCCAATTTTATCATATATGTAGTGTGTACCTATTTCTGCCCATTAAAATTAACTGTGTCACTCTCACGGGTAGCTGGTAGAGATCTCTTATTAGAGAGGAGTTTATCCCATGTATTTTTAGTTTTCCTTTTGCATTGTTTTTTATCACTTAACCTGGTACATAAATAAATAAATAAATAAAATAAATAAATAAAGTTAAATTTTGGTATCATATAAAGTTAGATATTACGAGGCAAATATATTATGCAAACATATCCCAGGAAGCCAACTATGTCCACTATCATTATGCAACTTATAATAAAATATTACCCAAATGGGTATATTATTATATTGTTGAGAATAATTTTATTAATTAACAACCTGTATTAATAAATAAAAGAACATTAATTATATGAATAGAGGGCGCTGCGGTCGCTATACTGTCAGCTGTGTTTTTTGTGAGCTCCGTTAAAAGTATATTTAAAAAATAGTAAAAAGTGTAAAAAGTGCCAAAAGAACTTTAAACATGGCAACCTAATAAAGAAGCTATCGGAACATATTATGGTCAAAGTATAAAAAATAATAATTAACAAATAATAGAAGTGTACAACAGTGTAGTGAATAAGACCTCAAAAAATATAATAATAGTGACATTAACGGCAACAAGGTACCAATAGTGATTTATAATACATATAGGAAGAGCAAGATACGAAAATCTACATAATCAAGTGCAAAACTTCCAAAAAACGATAAAATTGTTGCATGATTTTGCAATTTTGATCGGAAAATAGCGCCATCTAGTAAAAACTATTGAAACTATATCAACTAGTAAACACCAAACATCGGACATATAGACTTACCTAGCTAGACTAACAGAGGGCAGGACAAGTACCATATCTAACATTAGATTCTATCAATACAACAACTATTGTACTACTATATTGTAAAATATAACCGATAATCATGGAGGAAGTTATGAATGTGCTCAGAAAAATACAAAAGGAGCTGAACGAACAAAAAGCTACTATTGTACAATCAGCTGATAAAGTCACGGAACAAGTTACGCAAAATATAAACTACTCATTGGAGGAAAAGTTCAAAGCAATAGATGACAATTATGGAAATCTCAAAGCGAAGCTGGAAATCCAAGAAAAAAGATTAAACTTTCTAGAAAAACAATCAAGACAGAGGAACATCGTAATCTTTGGTCTAGCGGAAAATGAAACCGAAACATCGTATGCAAACCTAGAAAAAACCTTATTAAACTTCATTAACCAACATTTCCCTGTAGAGATAGAATGCCGAGACTTACAAGAAATTAGGAGAATAGGGAAAAAAGGAGGAAACCCCCGGCCAATCACCGTTACATTTATCTCTTTGGGCACAAAAATAGAAATATTAAAACAAAAAAGAGTACTAAAACGTACCACATAATATATTAAAGAAGACTTTCCGCCACATATCTTAGAAAAAAGAAAAGAGCTCCAGGAGCAGGTAAAAATAGAGTTAGAGAAAGGAAACTTCGCCAGTATTAAGTACGATAAGTTAATAATACATCATAAAAAATCAGTTAAACCAGGCAACAAAAAAATAACTCTACCATTATCACCAAGTAACAACGATCCTATGCAATCAGTAACAAAGACACAAGCTAATAAAAAGAACAAAACCCAGACAGCACAAAGAAGAACATCGAGTTTGACAGAAAATGTTATCAAACCAGGAAAATGTTATCAAATACTTAGTTTCCTGACACCTAAAAACACAAATCAAACCAACTCGCCGAACATACGAACAAACGAAAATACAAAACAATAGCAATTACTGCCCTCCCACACAAACAACGCATTACAAATAAAAACGAACAGCAAACCACATCTTTCAACCCGGCTGGTCACCGTGGAAGATTACGACCAAAACCCTCCACGAGATGCAACAACCCCACGAGAAAAAAAACTGTACACAAAGCAATCAATTATATATTCTCACGTACAACGTAAGAACTCTGTCATCTTACGAGCGCTCATTGGAACTGGAAGAAGCGACAAGGAAAATAAAATATGATGTTTTAGGTATTTCGGAAATGAGACGACTTGGTAACAAAATAAAGGAGTATGACAGTTTTATACTCTATAATTATGGACAAACACCAGGTCAAAGCGGAGTAGGTTTTATAGTAAATATTACTCTAAAATGTTATATAGAGAGCTTTACAGCAACTACAGAACGCGTTGCCACATTAAATTTAAATATGGAAGGTTATAAACTACCTATAATACAAGTATATGCGCCAACGAGCACAGCGGATACGAACGAAATAGAACTATTCTATAGGTCAATTGAAGAAGCGATGGAAATGTCTCATAAAAACATTATACTGATGGGAGATTTCAACGCAAAAGTTGGAGATCCCAAGCAAGACGACTACTTAATTATGAAACAACATGGATACGGTGTAAGGAACGAAAGAGGTCAAAGACTGGTAGACTTCGCAATAGAACACAAGCTAACAATATTAAATACCTGCTTCAAGAAAAAACCAAACAGACGATGGACTTGGAGATCACCAGACGGCCGACACAAAAATGAGATAGACTACATCCTATCAAGCCAACCAAAAGCATTTCAAGACATTGGAACTATTAACATTAATTACCCATCAGACCATAGACCTGTCAGGGCAAAAATAATACTAGAAAGACAAAAGATACAAAGAACAAAGATAAAAAACAACCAAAAAAGCTCATTAAAAACTAGAGAAGAAGAATTAAAATATATAAACCACCTAACAACTATAATACCGAAATTACTTATTGCAAAAGAAAATACCTCAATACAACTATTCTATGATAACATAATTAAAGCTATAAGGGAAAGTCTTGAACATGCCAAATCAAACAAGTCAACAGAAAAGAAACAAAAAATTCTAACAATAAGAACTCTAACATTATTGCAACGAAGGGCAGAACTACAAAAAACAAAGAATAAAACAAGATCAATGAAAAACGAGCTCTCAGCATTATATAAATTAGTAAATAAATACATAAAACAAGATTATGCTAAATACAAACAAGACATAATAGAAAGATATATAAGTCTCGCGGGAAGCACCAAAAAAGCTTTTAAGACACTAAGATCAGGAAAAATTTGGATAGAGAGCTTACAAAATAATGGTATAGACATAAGAAAAAGAAGCGATATAATCACTGAGGCTACTGAATTCTATAAAATTCTATATAGCAGTACGAGCCAGCCAACTTCAGGCTTTCAGTCAAACAAAGGATCGAAAGACAACCAGAAGAGTTCTGTCATACCAATAGACGAAACTGAAGTCAGAGAGATGATAAAGAGATTAAAGATAGATAAATCCCCAGGATCGGACGGCATTACAAACGAAGCGGTAAAAACGGCAAATGTACTTCTAGCTAGACCTCTGTCCGAGCTATTTAACATGATACTGCGACAATCAAAGACACCCTTGCAATGGTCTGAATCGAATATTATATTATTATATAAAAAAGGCGACCCTAAAAATATCGGTAACTATAGACCAATAAGTTTACTGCCGTGTCTCTACAAACTCTTCTCTTCTTTATTGAATGCGAGAATAAGTGTAACACTACAGGCAAAACAGCCTATTGAACAAGCTGGCTTCCGGAAGGGATACTCTACAATCGATCATATCCACGTGCTGGAATTGTTAGTAGAAAAATACCAAGAACAACAGAGGCCTCTGTACCTGGCTTTTATCGATTACCAAAAAGCTTTCGATACAGTCTACCACACACATATATGGGAAAGCTTGGAAGAGCAAGGAGTAGATCAAACATATATAAACGTAATTAAAAGTATTTATGAAAGAAACACTGGTAGAGTAAAATTAGAAAGCTTAGGTCCATCCTTTCCCATAGAAAGGGGAGTTAGGCAGGGAGACCCTCTCTCTCCAAAAATATTCATAGCCACTCTTGAATCGATTATCAACAAACTCGATTGGAGTAAATCAGGAATAAATATACAAGGTAAATACCTGAGCCACTTAAGATTCGTAGACGACCTACTATTATTATCAGAAACAAGCTCAGAATTACAGTCCAAGATAAGCGCCTTACATCAAGCATATCGTAAAAGTTGGTCTAGAAATGAACCAAACAAAAACAAAGACAATGACAAACAGCACCAAGAGACAGATCTATGTTAGTAACAAACCACTGGAATATATTGAAAGCTATATCTATTTAGGAAAGAGAATTAGTTTTGATAAGAGGAATAATGAGCTTGAAATAGAGAGAAGAGTGCAACATACATGGAATAAATATTGGAATCTGGTGTCAATTTTCAAAAGTAATATGCCAACAAAAATAAAAGCTAAAGTGATGAACACAAGTCTTCTCCCATGCCTAACATACGGCTGCCAAACGTGGAAGTTTAATAACAAAGCTAAAAACAAAATAACCACCTGTCAAAGAGGAATGGAGCGCAGTATGCTCAAAATAAAAAGAATAGATAAAATAAAAAACACTAAAATAAGAGCAGTAACCAAAGCAACAGATGCTTTAAAATATGCACAAAAACTAAAATGGAAATGAGCTGGGCATGTTGCAAGACTCCAGGATAAAAGATGGACTAAAAGAATTACTACATGGCATGGACCGCAAGGCAAAAGAAGCAGAGGGAGACCAGTGGCACGTTGGGAAGACGAGATAAAAAAAGTTGCTGGCTCAAATTGGAGCCAAATAGCTCAAGACAGGGACAAATGGGGAACGTTGGAGGAGGCCTTTACCCAATATGGGGTTCTGGCAAATACCTAAATATAAGTAAAAATAAAACTGTACTGTATGCTAAGATAGAATATAAAAATAATTATAAAAATAATGTTAGCATTCAAACCAAATAATTGTACTACCAAACTATATACTAACAAGTAATAAAAATAAGTATCGCATAAATATTAATTGTAGTAGTATTTGCTAGAAATAAAAGGCTTTTTTATTTTTATTTTTATTTATTAATTATTTGAATTATCCCTGTATTTTTAGCAAAAGATAAAAGCGTTTTAATGTAACAATATTATTTTTAATAATATCTTTTTATTTCAACTAAATTTCTCTATTCAACTATTTTATTAAAAACTTTTACGCTAGTTTATTACTAAATAATAAGGAAAATATCTAACTTTGCAGAATCATCTACAATACTAACTATATTTGTTTGTTTGTAACCATCAAAATTTTAAATTTAAATTCCGGTTTAGACGTAGTTATAATTTTTTCGAGTTTCTAACTTCGAAAGTCTTTCACAAGTCAGTCGAAGTAAAAAGTTAATTGTTATAATTACTACCTACTACTATTATATAAGACGTGTTATATATATATATATATATATATATATATATATATATATATATATATATATATATATATATATATATATATATATATATGGAATCTTTCTTTTGGAACCACATTAAATGTTTAAACAAATATAGAAGAGATACATAAATAAGTATGTAAAATAAGTATTTAAAATGTAAAAAAGATTTAAGAACTTATTGTATACTGCATACTATCTTACGGTTGAAGATTAAGTCGACAACTACGTAATATTCAACTCTCGTACGAAAGAGCTTCTTAATTACTCGGTCCATTGACACTAATTAAATAATGTTCCCGACATTTAAATAAGTCAAATATTTATTGCTCTTTTTCTTAATTGCCGAATATTTTGTAAAGATTAAATTTAAAAATGTTTAAAAAAAATCTAACAAACATATTGAAGTTCTTTAATTAAAAGATACAATTTCTTGTAACCTCTAACCTTCTAACTCAAAACTCTTTGTATTTATTATAATTTGTGCTATATTATATTTCATTAGTGAGGTCTGAGGCACGCTCATGAAACTTAATACAACCAAATAACTAAATTCTCTCTTGTGCAATTTTAACAAAAAAATAAAAATAAAAAGTTGACGGATACATAAAAATAACGTTTTTTTATAGTTTGTCTTATCTTTGAAAAAGCTTTAAATATGTTATTTTTGTAGATAAAAGATTTCACTTTTGTACTCTGCTATATTTTAATGGAATATTCAAACCAATCACTTTTAAAACTCATTCAATATGTGTACAGGCTAACCACATTTTTTCAAACTACCCGTTGTTCAGTAGAGATGTCAAAGGACAATAAACAAAATACTGTCAGAAATCATGAAGAAGTCAATTAAAAAAATCATAATAAAAAGTTAAAGTAATTGTCAAATTTATAAATTTCACGTAATTAAATACCACGAAAGCCAAATTACGACGCAATAACTAATTTAGTAATAAAACTGACATAATAAGACAAATCTACCACAGTAATAAAAAGCTAGATAAGCTACTCAAAAATCACATCGACAATCACTATTCACACCTGCAGAGCTTCCGCTCTCAAACGACACGATAAAACATAAACCTAACACTTGTTTACTTATTTATAGGAGTTGATGCTTGCTAATTATTTAGAAATACCCTCGACTCTTAACAATATATTTATAAATAAAACACATTTTATTGAATGCATTTTTTTTTCGTCGTAAAATTATCTGAATTATCGTTCTATATTTTCATTCTAAATCACATATTTTGTTTCTGGATAATTGAATTGAATTTTACAATACAAGCTTAAAAATAAAATACAAAATTTAAAAAAGACCAGCTTTCAACTGATTAATGTTTCAAAATCTTTATAAAACAATTCTCCGTTAACGAAGGGTATGGCAATATTCATATGATATTCCGCTTGGGTGGCTTCTTTCTATCCATACTTGAAGGTATTAAATCTGAATCAAATTAGTTATTGAAATTCTCGATGTAAATGTAAGAACAACGTAGACTAAGTACTTGTATGGCCTAAAACTTATTTAATTCTTTTTTTATTTATTCTTTGTTGACAGGTAAGGTACAGTAGGTTGATTTAGTGTAAGAAAGTTTTGAATTAGGAATTGAGAGGTTATTTTTTTAACAAGAGATTATTATTTCTGAAAAAGAAAAAAGTTTTCTCTAAAAACTATTGAATTCCACATAAAACAAATACTTTCTGTTCCACTTTAAATTACATAACAAAAATATTAACAAAACCGACGGTGTCAAAAGTATTAACAAAGTAACTGGAGACTGATTTTATTCCATTTTTCAATTTTAGTTTTCTTTATATGAAAAATCAATAAGTTAAATGTAGTTTACATTGAATATTATATGAAACATATCTCACATTATATATATCGGATAAAAAAGCCTCCGAAAGTGTTTTTAAAAAAGTGTGACGTCAGCATTTTTGCCGTCACTTTCGTAGTCTTCGTGATAGTTCTTCATAATTAAGTTTTCAAAATAAAACTTCACAAATAATTATAGCTTCGTTTATTCAACGGACAGAGTAATAGTATTCTCATAGAGATCCGCACAGTCCGACGACTCGAGCAAGAATAATGTCTAAGACTGTCGACCGCTCGTATTTATATTAAAATAACAAGTAACATAAACAAATCAATTGACATCATAATTGTTGTTTTAACCATGTTTTAAATCACTTCTCACGATAAGTTGATACTGTTAAGTTATTTTAAGCAATAACCAGGTAATAAATTACAGATTAATGTTCCTATTTCGACGATCATGATGTTGTTTTATAAAGCCTTCGCGCCGATACGGCCATTCTGACAGGCGGTGCGCGCTCTGCAGCAGCCTGATAAGTTCTGTAATAATGTTCGTCACACCAGGCTGCTAAAGATTCTTGGTAATTTTTTTGTACAATGTGTCCAGTTTTAGTGTAAAGCAGAAACGGCAAGATAAGGCCTACTACACAATTAAGGATTATAAAAATGATAATGAGGTCTGGGACTATTGAAAACTGAGCTCATAATAAATTCTGTAATTGGTAGTTGAAAAGAGTGGCCATGTGTTTCTTTGCCTGGATCTTTTCATGAGCTCAACTAAATAAACGGGTTTGTTTTTACAAGTCAAAATGTTAAATTAATATAAAAGTATTTTTTTATTTTATTTTGATTGATTATAATATATTTTTTGCAGTATTTTTTTATCTTGACGTGTCCAAATTAATGTAAAACATTTTCATGAAATAAAGAATTTTTGACTTCGAATGAAAATATTTTTCATTGGGCCAAACCCAATGCCAACCCAGATGCCAAAACATCTCTTAGCAACGCAGGTTGCTATTATTTTAATTTATTATTATCGCCCGTTATTGTGTTTAGAAAAATAGTAGGTTATGTATTAGTAAGATATCGTAGGATCTCGAAGGTTCTCGAAGGTTCTTGTAGGTTTTTGAAGGTTCGTGTCCTGGATGTTCTCGTAGCATTCTAGAAGATTGATAGATTTAAGAGAGTCACTTACGTTTTTTGGATGATTTGTCGTTACTTTGTCGTTTAGTCCATTGCATTTCGAATTTTTCTCGTGAAATTGAACAAATAAGTTCTGTTGGTGCTGTATCACAATCTCATGGAAAAGGTGGTTAATTTTTCGCCTATACGGTCATGATGCCAGATGAGCCCCCATGGGGAACGACGTCCCGAGGGCGTCTCAGATTGAGACACGGACCTCGGCTCGGGGCGTCGTTAGTCAGGAGGGAAGCTAGGAAATTTGGACACTAGCGTCCTCCGACGGCAGAACGCCGGAGCAACGGAGCACTTACTCAGTTGGGACCTCGTCTATACCGGTACAGACGGTGTGTGTCTGTGTGTTGTGTGGTGTCACTTATGCCTACGCGTACACGTTATTACCTACTGTGAACGCGTCGTCGGGGTCAACGAGTACCGACTTGGGTCTTCTTTTTCTGACTAAAGTAGTCTTACGTGGTCTATACTCTGCGGCGTCAGCCACCAGTGGGTTCGGGTGTCGCTCAGCACGTTCAAAGTACTTTTGGGAAAGCCCCTTGAAGTACTGAGCGATGGTCGGAAGGTTCAAGGCTCTATGGAGATCGATGTTGCGTACGAACCACGGCGCCCCGGTTGCAATCCGTGTAAACCTGTTCTGAATCACCTGAAGGGGTTTCAGATTAGCGTGCGCAAAAACGGGACTCGCATAGGACATGACGGAACGTATGCAAGCTTTGTAAAGTGTCACCTTATTGCGAAGGGACATTTTACTCCGCTTGCCTAACAGCGGATATAAACGACCTAATATGTAGGCCGCTCTACTACGAACGGTCCTAATATGCGCAGTGAAAACTAACTCTCTATCTAACGTTACTCCTAGGTATTTTGCCTCGTCTTTGCAAGGTATCGGTTTATCAAAGAGTTTGATTCGCGGGAGGATCCTTGGGGGGCCCCGTTCGAAGAGCACCGAAACGGTCTTCTCAGGGTTTACCTCAATCCGCCATTTCCGCAGCCAACTCTCTAGGGAGTCGACTGCGGATTGGAGACGTTGGTATATCTCCTAATGATCCTTAGAGGACGTGTAAAGCGCGGTATCGTCCGCGTACATGGCAAGGTGCACTTTAGATCGCGGTCTAGGAATATCGCTAGCGTAGATGGAGTAGAGGATGGGCGAGAGAACTGAATCCTGGGGAACACCCGCCCTGATGGGGCGGGGGGTTGACAAAACGCCTTCCACTCTGCAGCAAAAGGAGCGATTCGTCAGGTAGTCCCGTATGATGAGTACGAGTCTGTCCGACACCTTGAACTGGTATAACTTGTACACCAGTCCATTGTGCCAGACCCTGTCGAACGCCTTAGCTACATCGAGGAAGAGCGCTCCTGTCCTATGCTTCTTGGCCCTCACAGTGGCCCCTTTCAGTATGTGCTCCGTGAGGCGTTGCACCTGATGGGAACATGAATGGTTGGCTCTAAAGCCAAACTGCTCATTTGAGATGATTTTGAGTCTCTCGACTTCCGATCTAAGTCTACAGAGGATGATTCTCTCATATACTTTCCCTAAGGAACTAAGAAGACTAATGGGATGGTAACTACTAGGCAGATACCGGGGTTTGCCCGGCTTATGGAACCCTATCACTATGGCCTCTTTCCACTGGGCCGGAAACGAGCAACCGGCCAGTAGAGCATTAAAAATGGTAACCAATAGGTAAATTAAAGGAGGCGGAAGAAGCTTTATCACTTTGTTAGTGATCCTATCGGGACCTGGCGATTTCTTGGCGTGAAGCGCCCTAACTATGGACGTCACCTCGTCTAGGTTCGTTTCCTTGATTGGCGGACCGACCGGTGGTTGAGAACACATTATATTGACCGATTTGTCGACTATTTCGACATGATCGCGATCAACCGATTGAGCAGACAGACGGCACTGGCTCTCTAGACTGTCGGCTAAGCACTCAGCTTTGTCAGGGTCGTCAAACGCGATGGCGGAGTTAGGTCCAACCAAGGGAGGCATATCTGAGACAGTGTCCGCCTTCAACGCTCTCTGCAACCGCCAGAATGCCTGGTGTGTTGAAGAGAGCATCGCAAGCGTCCTATCCCAGCCGCTATCTCTGAAGTCGTCGAGAGCTTGTCTCGACTCCCTCTGGAGACGGCGCAGCCTCCGTCGGTTGTCATCTGTCGGGTATCGGTCATGGGCTCTAATCGCGGCGTTTTTCCGGGTGATGAGAAGTGTAATGTCCGGAGGGAGTGCTCGGTAACCCTCGAAGTTCACTCGGACCTCCCTCGAGGACTTTCTTATGCTGTCTACCAAATGTTCTGTGAAGTTAGTCGCGGCTGAGACAGCGTCCTCGACCGATGTAAGCTGGTCAGGAATTTTGTCGAGGTGCGCTGATACGGGGAAATGGAGTTGCTCTCGAAGCTTCGTCCAGTTAATAATTGTTTTTGTCGCGGGTTCCCTAAGGGGAGGAAGTCCTAGCTGAAATAGGACCGGTCGATGGTCAGAGTCTAGCTCGGATAGCGTCTCGATAGAACGTAACTGGAGTGTCACGCCCTTCAAGAGTACTTAACGAGCACGTCGGGTCTGTCATGTCGGAAGTCTGTGTCGCAGTATCGCGTGGGACTCAAAGGCGCGGTGATCTCGAAGTCGAGACCAGCCTTGTAAAGCCCGACCTAAGTGACCGAACCAGTCTAAGTCTAACCTTTTAAAAAGTGTGAGGTCAGCATTGCTGCCGTAGTCTGATAGTTGTTCATAATAAAGTTTTCAAAATAAACCTTCACAAATAATTATAGCTTCGTTTTTTCAACGGACAGAGTAAGAGTATCCGTATAGTGATCCGCACAGTACGACGACTCGACCAAGATAATGTTCGGGCGGTCGGCCGCCCGTATTTATACTAAATTGACAACTGACATAAACAAGTCTAGTGACAGTCAATTCTAGTAGTTAAATATAACTGTCTTTCTTTTACAGTTCATACGTCGACGTAGCCGTCACGAATATTGCAACTTATTTCAAGTACTTATATTGGACTAGTTTACTGAGGACTGTTATTTTTTGACTATTAAGATAAACATAAACAAAAAATGTGCTCTATTACAAAAACTACGTATTACTGAATGAGAAAATAATTTTTGAATCCGCTGACGGGTAAAAAGTATATAAATCGTCAACACAGCTTCTATTTATTTTTCATTATTCAGCTTTTAACATATTTCATAGACTACGGGAATAAAATAAAAGTTTCTTTTATTAAACATAGGAGATATTAGATACCAGAAAAATATATGACATTAAATTTTAAGTTTTATTGTAGACAAATTCTAATAGACGTTGATTACGTTATTCATGAGTCACATATAAGAAAATCATTTTAATTTGACCGTGAATTTTTAAAGTAGGTACAAAATGGTATTTTTAAGCGTATAAATACCAACCCTGAGCTAGTGTTCAATATTATAGAAACAAACTAAACTAAGAAATAGTGACGTTGTTTTATGTGTAAAACATAGTGGTCATATGTCGACAGAAACGTTATAATATCTACTATGTATATTTAAAATAAATTTTTTTATATTTGTCTAAAGTACTCGTACAAACATCAAAATTATATTACATTATTATGTACATGACGTAAGCAGATATTATAAATTTGAAATGTGGCCGCGACTGACACTACTAAGTGTAATATTTTATTAATGGATTTTGATACAACAATAAGCACAAAAGCTCAATTGTAAGGTGTATAGTACTAATGAAAAGAAGGGCAGACGAGCCTTCAGATTTTCTGATGGTAAGTGATCAACTCTACCCAAGGATCTTGCAACATCAGAGAATGAACATGGATTGATTATCATTTCCCATTTTGTTGGTTTGTGTTAGAAACTTTTTTGAGAATCGCGCTGTACAAGAACGCCATACATTAAAATGTTATGGCAGTATAGGTACCTACAAATCTCATCGAAACACTGCCTGTGATAAAAGCGGTAAAAGGAAAAGATGCAACATTTCTATGTTTAAGAAATAAATAAATTACATTAAGTGCAAAAAAAAAATATTTATAAACAATTAAATTACCAAATAGGCTACGTAAATGTACCTACAATAATTTTGTTTTATTTTTGAATACTTGAAAAAGGTGCATATAAGTATGAAATGGCTTTTGACACAAATACTAAAAAAGTCAATAATTCACAGACTAATACCAGCAATATAAAAACTAAATAAAAAAAGTTCTAAATAAAAAAAAATACTTCTACCTCTTATTTCTATAACTTAGTTTTGGGCAACTAGATGCTGCAAATCAATAATCCTTGTAAGGTGTATAGTACTATTGAAAAAAAGGGCAGACTAGCCTTCAGATAAATGAAGGAAAAATTAAAAAATATAAATTTACAACTATAAGTACTGCACAAAATAATATAATACTAATATTGTAATCCCTCATATTATCTATAGTGGTAATATATCATCTAGCAGTGCTAGACATTTTAATAAAACTAATGCAGAACAGACTCCAGACAAGGATCATGTCATGGATTAAAGTAATCATGTCTGCTCGCTCCAAGTTCGCAACGAGCCAAGTTCTCTGAGGCGTTTAGTGGATAGTGTCAATTTATTTAAATTTTCACATTCTTATAAGGTTAAGTGACAATGTACAATATTAAGACTAAGTGACAATTTGCTAAATACCTAATCTATAATTTCTGAAATGATGGTGAAATAACGAGCAAAATAGGGTCCAACAAAAAATTTTAAAACTCAAGTTTACTTAAGTTAAGTCGTAACTCGAAAACGATAAATTAAAAAAAAACTGAAAGTATATTTTTTATATTATAAATATCGGAGAAATTACATCAATACTGTTTTACGACTGCAATATAAAACTTTACAACTAATTGTAGATTAGTTTATTCAAAAGGCTACGTTACAACTTTTAAAAGAGGTTCAAACTGTTCAGTGACTCGGGTAAGATTTTTGTAACATAATATTATCTCATTATATTTGCTAAATCGCCTTCCCGTCGAATCATTTAATAACATCAAGTTGTCTTATTGCAAATGCAAGATTAAATAATTCATAGTTTCTTAAATTATTAAACATAATATATATACCCGGCCTTTTCCATATAAATTAATTGAAATGTTGCCCAATTTAAATATATAAATATAAAATATAAAAAGCCTTTTATTTTCCAAAAACCATAAACATACTAATTGCGTAAAATAAGTTTAAAGTAAAGTAAATTAAAAAATAATTAATACTATTTGGATTATGTTTAATCCTTGGAAACTCCTAATTTGAAGGCCTCTTCCAGAGAATGCTAGCTCTCCCTGTCTAGCGCTACTTCTAGCCAACGAATTCCAGCTTTACGTACTATCTCGTCCTCCCATCGTGTAAATGGTCTTCCTCGTTTACGTTTGCCGATCGGCCCTTGCCAGGATGATATCTTTTTGCTCCATCTGTTGTCTTTCAATCGTGCAACGTGACCTGCCCATTTCCACTTAAGCTTTTGTGCGTGGGTGAGGGCATCAATAGCGTTAGTCTTAGTCCTTATTATTGAGTGACGAATTCTATTTTGTTTCTTTATATTTAACATGCTACGCTCCATTGCTCTCTGGCAAGTGTTTATTTTGTTTTTAATAATATTGTTAAATTTCCACGTTTGCATTTTAAGCTCATTATATTGGTCAGTATCTCTGATTCATCTATTTCTAATCAGGTTTTATTTCAGGATGGTGAATTTCATTTGTGTCGTCTTCAGCCATTCTACACGGTACATTGGGTGGTATTTGAGTATTATATAAGTTCTTATAAAATTCAGTAGCTATGATTATAATATCTTTTCTGTTTATAGCTGTTTCCACTCCATTATCTAATCCTTCATTCCAGGTTACATGTGTTTATAGTACTTTGCGTGCCTCACATCACATCACACGAGATCTTTTATCGTCGTGGGTTTCAGAATGAATTTCCGGTGATTTGGAGAGGTATCTCTTTTTGTTGTTACTATCGTTTTTGTCTTTCGGTATATTCTTCAGAATGACGAGTTTGTCGTACTTGATTATGGCTAGATTTCCATTTGCTCTTTCATTTTGCACTTTTTCCTTTTTTGTAAAACTGCCTGAGGATAGTCTTCTTGTATGTAATATGCAGTGTTTCTTAAAGCGTTTTTATTTTTGAGAACATCATTTTTTTTACCAAGTGTCGTGAATGTAACAACAATAGGTCGTGGTTTCTCACTTTTTTTTCCTATTCTTTTAATGCTTGTATGTCTCTGCCCTCTATGTCCACAGATAAGTAATTACAAACGAATTCCAATATCTTATTTACCAGGTTAGAGTACGATTTTTCTTGCTTCTCTAAGCCAAAAAACACTAGGTTACATTGTCGAGCTTGTTTTTCCAGATAGTTTAATCTATGCTCTTGATTATCTACTCTAGATTGGAGCGCATCATGCTTTTGTTCTAAAATTTGAAATTTCTCGCTTAATATTTGGTTAATATTTGCTGTTACCTCTTTTCCGCTATTGGAAATCATTATTTTCTACTCGTCCAACTCATTTTGGATTGAACGGAGTATGGCCAAAATATTTTCCTCCATTTTAAGTTAAAAGAGAAAATATTATATTGTATTAAGTGACAAGTGTTTGTTTACAATACCAGTAGTGCCCTCTTGTGGAAAATTTAAATATAAGAGGTATTAAATACAAATATCGTGGTCGTTCGAAATTCGAACGAAATCCTAAGATTAAATATATATCAAGATTTGGACTATTACGTCAAGCGGCCATTATCTATTTGATATCAGACTAATATACATATTTGTCATTTACAGTGTCAACTTAATGGACAAAGTAGACCGTGTAATGTTCATAGAGTTAATGTTTCACATTGTGGCGTGTGTTATGTTTGTATCATAAATTTTATATATTAAAAGCATTTTTATCATTATATAAACATTGTAATGCAAGTACTGTGTATTACTAAAACAAGTCTTAACAATAATTAAATATCTGTATCCTGGAACTTCAACCCTTTTGTAGCAAATCTTTACTCAGTGTTAACTTTAAAAGATAGAAATGTATTAAATAAAACTTCAATAAGATGAAACAGTTAACATCATTCAAAACAATCTTATATATTTTTTTATTGAAATAAATAGAATTACTGATTTTATAAAGGATATAAATGCATATTTAACTTTAAAAGTAAAAAGTGCCACCCACCAGCAATAAATCCATATATTGTTCACTTTCCTTTACACTTTTCACTTTGGTCACTTCCAATGGAGTCCCTCAAAGAATCTCTATCCTCAATGGCAGACCTCTTCAACGCCAGGATGAATGATTTCCAACAAAATCTGCAGAAGAGTTCTTCACCATCAACAGTGTCATCTTTGACCACGGAATTCAACTCGTTTAAGAATTTTATTTTAATTGCTCTGAATAGCTTACAAAAACAAGTGGAGTTTTTAAGCCGAGAACTGGATCGCCAAGATATGCGGACGCGTCGGAAGATGTTACTAATTCATGGAGTTCCAGAAGATAAAGGTGAAATTGTAACTGCTCGGGTAACTTCTATTATAGGGGAGCACCTTAATCTGCCTAACTTCTCAAGTGCCAGCATTAAGTGTTCACACCGCCTCGGTCGTCTGTCTGAGAGGCCTCGGCCCATTGTTGTAAAATTCTCCGGCATTGATGTGCGTGATAAAGTTTGGTTTGCAAAAACCAAGCTTAAGGGATCTGGATTCACACAGTCAGAATTTTTAACAAAGACACGGCATGATGCTTTTCTGGCGGCAAGACAGCGTTTTGGCATTCACAAATGCTGGACGCGCGACGGCTGTATCTTTGTTATTGGGCCAGATGGAAAGCGTCACAGTGCTGTATGCTTGGCGGATATTGAAGGTATTGCAACCGTAGTTCCAACTGATCCGCAATTAAAGACAATAAGCCCAACAGCACCAATTACAGCGGAAAAGCTTGGGACTATTCCTCGTACAAAGAGAATTATAAGAAAGTAAGTTTTGCTATCACTGTTTTATCACCGTCATCGTCGATATACATAGTCTATTGGAGAGGTAATTTTAAAAAATGTAAACTTCGTTTCTTTTATTTGTTCTTGCGTCTTTATTTTACTCAATTTGATTTATATTTAACACTTTAAGTTATAAGGAAATAGGTACAGAAATTTTGTTAGTATTGACAATTTTTATCTGTTATACTGACATCTGACAGTGATACAATTCTTTTTTAGTCAGCTTTGGATGCCAGGTCGTTTGAGTTGATTACTATTATTTTATACAATATTTAGATTTAATATTAGTGTTTTTGAATTGTTATTTTTTATTTTTACTTTTTTATTAATTAGTCTTTATCTATTGTTCTTAAGTGCATGTGGTATCCACTAATATTTTATTGTATATTTTGCTATATGCTGCTGGCGGGTAAAAGGCATTTAAAAATTGAAAACGTTCATAGTTTTTGTGTATACTATTTTACACATAATTTAATTTTATTTTTTTTTTACTTTTTTTGGTTATTATAAGTATTTATTATTTAAATATTTTATTTAAATATAATATTATATTGCATATTATTGTATACTTCAATATTATTATATTTATTTATTTGTATTACAAATTACTATTTATCTATATATATATAAAGAGGCAGTAATAAATAATAGAGTAGTGTATTAATTAGAATACAAGATCGTATGATATTTGCAATTCAAAAGCGATTCGTCACAAGCGTGGAGCACAAGAGCCGTCTTGAAAACCAAAAATGTGTCAAGATGGCTGCCTTCACTACCATCGACCATGACGCTTCGCTAGGTTGACAGCTAAAATTCAACCTGATGTATGACATTAACGGATGCGCCGTCACGGCCGGACTGACATTCGACCGTCCTCGGGCGATTCTCTGAAGTAAAGAGTTACAATCACACATAGTCCGTTCGTGCATCCTGACGAAGGACTAATTATCTCAATTGTGACAATGCGCAGCAATTATACACTTAAATAAGGTGAGTGTCTCGCTACATCTAAGCCGGACGACACAGCCTCCCAATTAAACAGCTTAACAATTAACTAGTCACATACTGCTACTATTAGACAAGTCAATCCTTTGTTGGATGTGACCCGGACGACAAAATTCGTCTTAACAGAATCAGCAAAACATCGAAAACAAGTCAGCCAACTTAAATGGCTCTGACTCGGACGACATAATTCGTCTTAACAGAATCAGCAAAACATCGAAAACAAGTCAGCCAACTTAAATGGCTCTGACTCGGACGACATACTTCGTCTAATAGAACAAGAAAATACAGGGACAAGCCAGTCTGATATCTGACTCGGACGACATCTTTCGTCTGACAAATTTGAAGGAAAAGTATTCTACGGGGTCGCTACACTTACCTACGACTATGAATCGTCCTGTTCTGTATTAATATCAGCTTCATGTAAAATTTTACAGGTCTCAGGATCCAAGCATATACCGAGTGTAACTGAGCCTGCTGTGAGCGTCCTCGAATCAGCGGAAATAGTATTTGAGCATGCGGTCAAGTTGTGAGAACTATCATTATCATGATTTGAATTATTTATGCTATCTTCATCTTCCGATGCCGTCTCGGCCTCTTCACAGTTCAAAATATTAGTTGCTATTTCGATCAATCCAAAATGTCCCTGAGGCACTGCGCGCAAATTCTCGTGAGAGTATTAATAGGTTCTATGAGAATCACCTATACTTTTAAGTTCGCATCGGTAATTTTTAAGAACTTTTACTATTACAAATAGACCTTTAAACCTCCCATCTAATTTCGTTTGATTTCGTTCACAACTTTTAAATAAATACGAAATCTCCTTTAGTACTTACTTACTTACTTACATTTGGCGGTTGCTGAGCTGCGAGAACACGAGATAAGAACAATTCCATGTTATTCAATAACTTCTCTGTATCCGATTTAGTTGTCTTTCGCTCAATTCTAGCACCATCCGATCCCACTTCTGATAAAGAGGCAGTAATAAATAATAGAGTAGTGTATTAATTAGAATACAAGATCGTATGATATTTGCAATTCAAAAGCGATTCGTCACAAGCGTGGAGCACAAGAGCCGTCTTGAAAACCAAAAATGTGTACAGATGGCTGCCTTCACTACCATCGACCATGACGCTTCGCTAGGTTGACAGCTAAAATTCAACCTGATGTATGACATTAACGGATGCGCCGTCATATATATATATATATATATATATATATATATATATATATATATATATATATATATATATATATATATATATATATATATATATATATATATATATATATATATTAATATATGTCTTTAAACCAAGGCGATTTACTATTATCCTCGTCTGATGAATTGAGCAGCGATGACAGTTTTCATAGTATTCCCTCTTTAGCCGACAATCTCTCAATCTCTATTCTAAATTCTCAGATGTCCCACAAAATTTTAATATTACTCATATAAACGCTCAGAGCATTCCTGCACATTATCCAGAACTACTGTCCACCGTTGAGAACAAAAATATTCATTCCATACTAATCTCTGAATCTTGGCTTAAGCCTTGTCTTCCTTCTATTTCTTACTCTATACCCGGATTCCACCTTATTCGTAACGACCGCTTAGATCGGACTGGGGGTGGAGTTGCAATCTATCTTCGTTCTCACATTTCTTTCTCTATCATCAGATCTTCAGTCTCCCAGACTAGTGGTAAAGCTGAGTATATTTTTGTTGAAGTTATGCTCTCTCACAATAAATTACTTCTCGGTGTGTTTTATAGCCCAAGTGTTGCTGTTGACTATTTTACGGAGTTTGAATGCATACTTCAACAGTTAACACCATCATATAGTCACACAGTAATAATGGGCGATTTTAACACATGTTTAATTAAAAATGATCACCGATCATCTCGTCTTAAATCTATAGCCAGTGGAGCAAATTTGCATATCCTTCCATCACTCGCTACTCATTTCTTTCCAAATAGTAATCCTTCACTCCTTGATTTGTCAATTGTCTCTTCTATCGATTACATCGAAAAGCACGGACAATGCTATGCTTTTGAATTTTCCTGTCACCACCTTCTCTATCTCTCTTACAAAATAAAGCCTCCCAAGGCCAAATCTAGAATACTTCTGCAGCGCAATTTTGGTGGGATAGATTTGGCGCGGTTGCATGAGGATGCATCTAAGATCGACTGGTCCAATGTTTTAAACTCTTCCTGTGTAGATGAGCAAGTACACCAACTAAATAATTCTTTAACTACTCTCTACGATGCACACGCTCCTATACGCCCAGTTCGTTTTAAACATCTACCTGCTTCTTGGCTTACACCTGATATTAAAAAAATCCAAAAAAAGAAGCACAGGGCAAAAAGAAAATATGTGCATGACCCGAGTGATAGCAATTGGGAGAAATACGTTGCAATTCGGAATCGATGTAACAAATTGTGTAGAGACAAACAACGCCGCCATATTTATAAATCCGTCATAGAAGAAAAAGACTCCGGAAAAGTGTGGCATTTTCTTCAATCATTGGGAGTTGGCAAAACACATCAAGATGTAAATATCGATAATTTAGATTTAAATTGCATGAATCAGCATTTTTCAAATTCTGTTGCTATTGATGACGCAACCAAGGTAAAAACGATAAATCATATTTCTGCTAGCCAAATTCCTAATATTCCTGTTTTATTTCTAGGTCAGTTCTCCGAAAGTGATGTTAAGAGAAACATTATGGCGATTAAATCTGATGCTGTTGGTTCTGACTGTATTAGTCGTAAGATGATCATTCCCATTCTTCCTTTTATTATTCCCGTTATTACCTCCATTTTTAATAATTCCGTTACTTCCAACACCTTTCCCAACTTGTGGAAAGGCGCTCATATTATACCACTGCCGAAAAAACGAAATGCATCTTCCTTTACCGAATATCGTCCAATATCCATTCTCCCTTTCCTATCTAAAGTACTGGAGCGCCTTGTCCACCAACAACTGAGTAGTTTTCTCACTAAACATAATATTTTAAATCCTTTCCAATCCGGCTTCCGTCCTGGTCATAGCACTACTACTACATTAGTCAAGATAACAGATGATATTCGGAAAAGCATGGATAATCAACAGGTTACAGTATTGGTGTTACTTGATTTTAGTAATGCATTTAATGCTGTGGACTTTGATATACTGCTGGCTATTCTAAGTTCTCTTAACATATCTCCTGCGGTAACTGACTGGTTTCGTAGTTATTTGTATGGACGCCGGCAAAGAATTTCTGCAAGCAATTCGTATTCGAAGTGCTTGGAAGTCAATGCCGGTGTTCCGCAAGGTGGCGTATTATCTCCTTTGCTATTTTCCTTGTTTATAAATACAATAAATCAAAAGTTATCCTCTCTTTACCATTTGTATGCAGACGATCTCCAGATATATAAACATGTTAGTGTTAAAGAACTTCCACTTGCTATCACTCGAATTAATTCGGATCTGCAGATCATAGCCAGTTGGTGTAAAAATCATGGTCTGAGTATCAATCCAGCTAAAACCCAAGCAATAATTATTGGTAGCTCTAAGTTGTTAAATAAGATCGATCTTTCTGAATTGCCCAATTTAGTATTAAACAATGTTAATATTCCATATAGTAACTCTGTTGTAAGTTTGGGTGTCACATTGGACCGGTATCTTCGATGGGGTCCTCATATAACCGAGGTCAGTAGGAGAATTTTTGCATCTGCGGCGTCGTTGCGCAGATTGCGGAACTTTTTTCCAATCTCAACCAAAATTTCTCTGACACAAACTCTTCTCTTACCTATTATCGATTATGCCGACATATGCTATCTTGATTTAAGCGAGGAACTTTTAAACAAACTGGAGAGCTTACAGAACTTTTGTATCAGATTTATATTTGGCCTGCGCAAATATGATCATGTTTCCCATTTTCGAGCTAAACTCAAGTGGCTCCCAATTCGTCTTCGCAGGAGTGCTCATATTCTTAACACTCTTTATTCCGTTCTGTTCAATCCCGCTACCCCTTCTTACCTCAAAGAATGATTCATTTTTTTGGGTTCCTCACATGAACGTTCTCTTCGCTCCGAGGATAACCTTACTTTAGAAATTCCTTCCCACTCTTCCTCCTTTTACACAAATTCCTTCACGGTTCAAGCTGTTCGTCTATGGAACTTCTTGCCTCTTTTTGTAAGATGTGCAAAATCTCAGACAACATTTAAAATGAAAGTTAAGGATTTTTTCCTTAATTCGCTTTACTCTTCCTAAAACCCCCATTTCTTTTGTCAATGTTTATTTCCTAGTCGTCATTGCCATAAACTTTTATTTTTTTTATAGTAATAATATTTTCATGTACTTATTAAATTGCGTATATATTATGTATGAACATATGTATGTATAATATATATTATATGGTATATTTTAGTGCATATATATTATTATTTAGTACTATGTTATTTATGTATGTATATTCATTATTTGTTTAAAAACTTATTCCACATTCCACTACTTGTCCTGTACCCAAAGGTTGCCTGGAAGAGATTACTCTTTAGCAATAAGGCCGCCTATTGTACTTTTGCTTTTTATTTTTATTTGTGTTTATCTTTTTGTTCATGTTTTTTTATGTATTTGTACAATAAAGAATATCATATCATATCATATCATATCATATCATATCATAAGTCCAACACCTAGAAACTTACATACAAACCGCACTCTATGTAGGTAATTAAACTGCTTAAAGCCAAAAAAAATTAAAACATTTATCAGAAAACTGCTATTTTACAAACAACTTTATTGAACTAAAAACTAATTTCGTTCAGAGATGAAATAAAAAAAATAAAAAGACCAATATTTGATGAAAAGGTAAGTTTTGTGATTTTTCTGCGATTAAATGTAATTTGTTTAATGTTGACAGAACCCTTCAAAAATTTTTAAATATATTAAATTTAATTATAATTACTTTTTTTAATACAAACTAACCGATATGAAAGTTTGCAAAATTTTTCAAAGCATTTCAATGCAGCAATTTTTTAGTACAACGTATATAAACACCTTAATCGTCAAATAATTATTCCCTACTCTAAATATACGTATTATATGTAAACTAAATTTTAATGCTCTTTAATGTAACAGCTCCTAAAAGATATAAAAAAAATAACCATTTATTAAAGTCGTGATATTTTCAATGTTTGTTTCGTAGAAGAAAGTAAGCTGTACATTTATCCCACTCTACAGGTTTTTTAATGTTTCTGTTTGGATTATAAGTAGATCATCAGTATTTGTTATTTTTAGTTATTGAAAACAAAGATTACAACAATTTCGTTTTATTTGGTAAATAATTATTACTTAAAATGCCATAAGTTTTATCAACTTTGACTATTATAACTTTCAGGGTTTTCCTACTGGCGTTCTTAGTACAAAAAGCTAAGGTGTTTAATTAGTAATTACTAATGTTAGGAATGTTTAATGCTAAATTTAGAATACTTTGAGGCATTGTAAATGTTGGTTCGTTATTGGTGACTATTATTTTGATTGGTGGTTATTTTTTTTCGGTACTACGTTTTGCCTACTTGATTTCTTATTTATTCTCACATAATGATTATGAATATGCTTTAAATGCTAATAGAATGGAAAATCGTAATTTTAAGCTAAGTGGATTTTCTTGCTGTTTCTCCATGGACAGTCTTATATTTCTTTTAACACGGTCTTTTGGAGATGTGCAAGTAGGGTTTGACGTTTCATTAGTGCAATGTATAACTATTTGAAATTAAAAAAAATACTTTGACTTTGATATTCAAATATCATTATCATATTTAATCTAATATAAACATTTATCTAGAAAGTACTACTACTATTATTAAAAACTAAGTCGACATAGGAAAATTTAAGAATGAATCTTCTGTAAAATATATTATGTGATATATTTAGCTAATATTAGCCTTTCCAATATAAGAACTATAGGGATTTACTTACACATTTTGGATAACATTTAACGTTAGTCTGTAAAACAGTAGAAGTGAGTGAAAAAAATCACTATTTCACTCGTATAACGGAGCTTTGTTACATGATATCAATTTTATGCAGTAAAATTCGATATTTTTCTGGCCATCGGACGAGACCTACACATAAACAAAAAAAACGAACACCCACTAGTATACTAAGTTTTATTCTTTTTTAGATATAAATATACATTTGCACTATAGACAAAGGCTGTTGTGTAAATCTATAACATATGGTCAAGAGAATCGTTAAGTAGTAATTTCAAAGAAATTAATATAATGACTGTATAAAATAAAAAAAAATATAATAAAACATTTAACACCAAAACCGAGATAAACTTACTATGCCCGCCACTGGACTTAAAAGATAAATAGGTAATTCCTTCAGGGCTAATTGTGTTTAAACAAGTGTGTGTTTATTGTTAAGATTCATTTTTACCATAAGCTACCCAATGAAGTATTAAATAAAAAAAAAAACTTCTGGAATGTTTTTTGATTGCATTTATAATTACCTAATGAGTGATAATGATAATGTTAATACCTATTAACATCGAATAGATTACGATAATTCTATTTGCTGTATTTTTTTCTCTAAATATTTTCATATGTGAAACAGTGATTACAATAAAGTAATACTCAACTGAGTTTGTGGTTTGATATTAAAAATTGTATGCAGAGAACATATTTGCTATGATCATACGGATGCGTTACGAACCGCATTACGATAAAATCGTGGAATAGTATTCAATATGCAATGTCAAATACTAAAACACGTTGGTGTTTATTAACTCTATGGTGTCTATAGGGCTATTCCGTATCTTTTTTGACAGTTAAAATGAAAAGCACTATCAGTAAGTGCGGACATAATGGTTGTCAAACAACTAATTTCCTATAGTAACAAACTATGTAACTATAGTAACAAACTGCCATGACGTCACAGCTGATGGTCATTAGAAAAGTCAAAGTTAGCGAATAGCCCTGCTGGACTTGTTTTCAAATGTCAAAATAACATGCTTTGAGCTTCCGCGTTTATAATAACGTTAGTACGTTTTGGTACTTTTCTATTAAAATCAATTTATTAGGTATTTAATTTAAAAAAGTTAAATTAAAGTTGTATCCGTTGCTTTCTAAAACTTTTCTGACGTGATTAATTTCGTCATACATATATTTAGGGTCTCATAGTTGTAAGGCTCTATTGATTAAGGTACGGGGTAACGCTGATGGGCCGGATGGTGGTGTGACTGTGCATGTATGTAACGGCCGGTGTGTGTAGGCTGTCTGTACACCTTAGTAACTAAACGGCATTCATTAGTTCTTTTTACCATCTCGTCTAGGAATGCTAATCCATCATCGGATTCTTTTTCACCGTGAACTTAAACTTTTTATGACAATTGTTAAGGTAATATTCTAAGTTTTGAAGTCGATCTTTAGGTACAATTTCGAAAACGTCGCCTACATAGCGCCACCACTATTGAGGTCTGAGAGGATGGATAAATAAAAAGGTTTTCTCAAACCACTCCAAAATGTTTGATAGGAGAACCCATATAAAGGTCAATACTGTTCATGATTATAGCCGGGTAAATATATATATTTAATGATCATCATGATTCACGAAAGTTTAAATACAAAAATGTAAATTTTAATTATGATAAATGATATAAGTTATATTTTAAATTTAATAATACTTTTTAAAATTTAATATCTAATAAATTTATTTTAATAGAAACGTGCCAAGTCTTACCACGGCTTTTGTAAACGCTCGAGCTCAAAACATGTTATTTTGACATTTAAAACAAGCCCATAACACACGACAACACTGGCGTAGAGAATACGATCCCATAAAGACTTCACAAATTTATCGTAACGCGGTTCGTAACGCGTCTATTTGCTCATAGCGAATAAGGGCCCAGGCCACGCTTTAAACTCTTTTTTTGAAGCTTTAAATTTAAGTAGGAGACTGTATTTACAGGCTTAGGTACCAAGCTGTGTATCAAATGATATGAAATTCAGATGGAATATAATGAAGAGATTATTTTGAAAATTCAACAGATATTACTTTCTATTTTTTTAATTACATTTTCATAAATAGAAAGAAAACTTAGTGTTTGCTTGTGAATTTAACTCTTATAATTAAGTTTGAATGATATCGTGAGAGGTGTGTAGTGTTGTAGTTACTAACTCGTATAAACTTGTTGAGTGTACTATAGTACTTATACGGCACTGGCAGAACCGAAGTTTAAAACTGTTGGGTCCGAACATTACTCAACTACTTTTAAGAGTAAATATCTATGAAACACAAACCACTTCTAATTCTACCTACTAAATGAATCATTGTTATTTGGTATACGTATTGATATGTTTTTATATAGTGTATAATATTTAACATTAAAATATTTAGAAATTCATACAGCAATTTTTTGATAAATATAATTTTCATTTATTATAATATAACGATTAGTATTAATTTATATTGATATTAATCCTTTTTCTTAAAATAAACAAGTATCGCACAAACGGTCTTGTTTGCACAAAAAAAAAATGTAAGAAGTGATTCTCAACGTGAGCGATGTTTAGCAATAAGCAGTAAATTTTTCTTATTTATATAACTGCTTATTTCGTTTAACTTATAATTCTAATAATCATGTGAAATATTTATTATACTTAATCAAAAGATAAAAAATATTTTTGTGTTTTATTTTTTACAAACATTATAGCAGTAATTTTATATAAAAAGTATAAATGGTAAAACACGTCAAAATACGCGGAGACATGTATGGATAAACCACACTAAAGATGTAGGACAATTTAATAAAGCGACTTGAGGTTACATTCTCGTGACACACTGCCTTCCTTGTAGGGCACCATCTGGATGTAGACATAAGCGTTTGAATAGCTTTTGTTTTTATATCATTAATGAAAATATAGAAGTGTTGTTCGTGTATGTTATAGTATCTGTGTATTTACGATTGCTCAATTATTTCTAATATAACTCTACTAAATAACCATAATCTCAAAACAGTATTCAGTTTGATGAAAGCCGTTTGAGGATTCGGCACTCGGTAAATGGTTAGGAATTGTTCACTAAAGCGACACTACAGGATCAAAGCGAATAGCTCCATCTTGGTCCTAGATATGTTGGTCCTAAATACATTTCAAATTTTATTAAAAGTTGTCCAAATTGCGAAATAACAATCAATTTGTTCAATGTCTGGCTAAGACGGTGATTGACGGGGAATTTCCTGTCAGAAGCTCCTGTAACTTAAAGCAATTATATTCACGAAACAGAATGAAGACACTGTAAAACATGACAATAATTAATTACCTAAGAACAGTCATTGTTTTGAAGAAGAAGTGAATTAAAGCAAATGACAAGTCGGTTATTTAAAAGTCGAGTTTAACCCTATTTTTTTTAAATTTAAATACAGAAGTTCTTAAAATTGTACTTTAGAAATACCTTCAAAAATAAAAATGTGTAAAGCAATCTATACTAGAACTATACAATACATAGAACGAAAAGGACCTGAAGTAATAAAAATAAATATAAAAATACTCTCGTAAAAAGTAGGTATGTTATGTATGAAACGACTCAATTTACAAGTTTATTCCATTCCATCCAACAGATTTTCGCAATCCGAAGATTTTTTTTTTTTTTTTTTTTTTTTTTATATAAGATAAATGAAGGACTACAATCACTACTTTAGTTTCTTCTTTCAAACGAAACCCAACATGCATAGAGATTGATTTACAGATCTTATAGAAATATATTTAAACAAAATAATTGTTCTATCAGCTTAAAGCTTAAGAACTTCAAAAATAAAATATATTGGGTAGGTTGTTAAAGATAAAAACGGAAATATTAAATACAAAAATCACATCTCTGCTCATATTTTTTGTTATAAAATTCAGTTATAAAATATGATATCACACTTATAATATAATTGTTTTTGATAAAATATACATGAGTTAATATTATATTTTATTCCTAAAATAATATTATACAAAGTTTATACCTATATACAGTTTTCATTACTTTGTAGCCACAGAAACTTGGGAGTTGAGAAGACATTACCTGTTTTCACAAGTTTATACGAGTAAAATCTGGAACAACATTGATTCATTTAAACTATTTGGCAATAATTTTAACTTTAAACATAGAATAATTACATTTAACAGTTTTAGTTAGGTATTACTTTTCTTGGTGGTAGACCATAACATCGGGTCACCGGCAAAGTTACCATCCATCGGGCAAAGTCGTGCCGCAAAGCGACCTAGTCGTGTTCCGGCACGTTGCTCGATGAAGCCGTATATGGGAAATGGGTCTGAACAGCTGCGGTACGTTGGCGAACCGGTTGACGTCGAGTTGGTGTTTGTTTTGTCGGGTGTCTAGTCGAGGAGGGTAGCGGGATCCGAAGCGACGGCTTTCCGCTGGCCGCCCGCAGATAGTTGGGGGCCCAATTAGTGGGTTAGCCACCCACGAAAGGCTGCCCCGCCAGCTGCGATAAATCCCAAGGTGGCTCCATCGTGCTGGTTGGCGACCAGGCGAGGAGGCCCGATGGCGATCCCTGGGGGGGTTCGGGCGTCCCCGCAGTCTCCAGGCTAGCCTCCCAGCGGCAAGACATCACCAATTTCGAAGTCGGGTTTGATACGTACCGCCTCGTTCAACTCCCATTTCCCATCCCTATTCACTTTTATTTATTTTTATCATGAAGAAAAACCAAAAAAGGAAAAAGTTTGTACAGCGGTTGCACTCCTCCTCATTTAAAGTGCACCTGAGTAATATTAGGGGTTTGCACTCTAATATCTTACCTGTCCATCACCACCTGGAGACAGAACAACCGCACCTGTTCTTTTTGACGGAGACGCAGATACAATGTCCCTTAAGCGCTGCGCACCTGGATTATCCCGGATACACGTTAGAGCACAACTTTTGCTCACGTGCCGGAGTCTGCGTGTATGCGCGGAACGACCTCTGTATCCAGCGTCTCCGTCACCTTGAAGACCCCACTTTTTCTTCTTTATGGGTTTTAGTAGACACAGGAAACGAAAAAATCCTGTATTCCTGTGTTTACCGTTCGCACAGCGGTGACCAGGAGACAACTAGATTATTTGAGTATCTCGGTGAGGCTGCTGATATGGCTCTGCATCAGTTCCTTTCAGCGCAGCTCGTCTTTCTGGGGGATTTTAATGCCTGTCATCAGGACTGGCTGTTCCCGTACCAGAAGACCGACCATGCTGGAAGAGAAGCGCGGAACTTTGCGTTGTCCTTGGACCTCTTTCAGCTGGTGAAGCAAGCGACAAGGGTACCAGATGTGGTAGGCCATACAGCCAATTGCCTGGACCTTCTGCTGACAACTGGTCTGGTGAAATCTGTGTTTACATATTCCCCACCAGCTTTCGAACCTCCTGGTGTTAGGCGAGTATGGAAATACAAGTCAGCAGATTGGGATGAGATGCGGCACTTTTTTGCGTCTTATCCTTGGCGGCAGGTCTGCTTCTCTTCTTTGGATCCGTCGAGTTGCGCGGATGCTATAACCGATGTGGTGCATCAGGCAATTGAGTATTTTATTCCTTTTGCTGACGTACCCATCGGTGGCAAAGCTCGCCCATGGTTTAATGCCGAATGTGGTCATGCTCAAGACCGAAAACATTCGGCATATCTCATTTGGGCTGATGCTCGAAGCCGCAAAACTCCGGATGTAAGTTCGAAGAAGAGAGCCTTTAACCAAGCTGCCAAGTCCTACAAAAAGGCATTGCGGAAGGCTCGTCTCGATCGAATCGCTAAGAATGGCGAAAAGCTCTCTGTCAGACCAACTGGCAGTCGAGCTTTCTGGTCTCTTGCGAAAGCGATCGAGTCGAATTTCTGCCAACCCTCACTGCCTGATCTGCTGAAGCCGGATGGATCCCTGGCCCACACAGCAACAGAGAAAGCGAACGTACTTGCTTCTCTGTTTGCTGATAATTCGCATCTAGACACTGGCAATGCTTCTCCAGCACATCTTCCTCATTGCGGTGTTTCGATGCCTGAAATCCGCATCACTAACAAAGAGGTATGGAGAACATTGTGTCGTTTAGATGTGAATAAAGCCAGTGGTCCTGATGGTATACCAGCCATTCTGCTCAAGACATGCGCAGCTGAGTTGTCTCCTGTACTGACACGTCTGTATCGTCTCTCTTTCATGACTGGAATAGTGCCGAAATCCTGGAAGCTTGCTAATGTGCAACCCGTGCCCAAAAAAGGCAGCCGTGCCGACCCTGTCAATTACAGACCGATTTCAATCACCTCCATACTCTGCAAGATTATGGAGCGTGTATTGAACTCGCGCCTACTAGCATACCTAGAAGGTAACGATCTCCTCAGTGACCGACAGTACGGGTTTCGCCGTGATAGGTCTACTGGGGACCTCCTAGTGTATGCTACTCACATTTTAGGCGAGGCCATCGAGAAGAACGGAGAAGCGGTCGCCGTCTCTCTCGACGTCTCGAGGGCATTTGACAGGGTCTGGCATGCGAGCCTTATAAGCAAGCTTTCAGCGTATGGTATATCTCCCGGTCTGATCGGCTGGGTAACGGACTTTCTGAGCCACAGATCTCTCCGAGTAGTTGTCGACGGGTGTTCCTCGGAACCCTTGACAATAAATGCCGGAGTGCCTCGGGGGTCCGTTCTTACTGCAACTCTGTTTCTGCTGCACATTAATGATCTGTTGAAGCCCGGTATCTATGGGTATGCAGACGACAGCACAGTTGTAGAAAGATATCTGCCGAGTAGTCGGGCTAGTCGAGATCAAGTACAGTCTGAAAGAGAAGCCATGGTGCAACGTTTGAATGACAAACTTCAGGCAGTCTCCGCATGGAGCAATGCCAATCTTATCAAGTTCAACGCCACCAAAACGCAGACGTGTCTATTCACCGCTAAAAGGAGCCCTTTCACCTTGGCTCCTACTTTCCAGAATGTATCCTTGGAATACAGTGACCGGCTTCAGTTGTTAGGCTTAGAGATTTCCTCGAACCTCAACTTTGGTCGGTTCATTGAGTCCAGAGCAAGAGCAGCAGCAGCAAAGCTTGCCGTTCTGGCGAAGGTTCGGCAGTACACAGTTCGGTTTACACCGGGACAGCTTCTTGTTTTATACAAAGCACAGATCCGGTCGTGTGTAGAGTACTGTGGTCACATATTTGCTGGTGCCGCAAAGTCTCATCTTGCGGTTCTGGACTCAATTGAGAGGCGAGCAAAGAGGCTTATAGGCGATCCCGAATTGGTCGGAGCCGACCTCCAAAGCCTTGAGCACAGGCGTAGAATTGCTAGCCTCTCAGTATTCTATAGGATACATTTTGGTGAGTGTGCGCTGGAATTACACAATTTAATACCCCCGTCCCCCTTCCATCACCGGACGTCCCGACGCACGGCAGGTTTTCATCCTTTTGTTGTGGACATTCCACCTGTCCGAACGAAGCGCTTTGCTTCCTCATTTTTACTGCGTACAGCAGTACAGTACAGCAAAGGATTGGAACAGCTTGACTGCGTCGGTATTTCCGACCGAATACAATGTGGGTGTCTTCAAGCGAAGAGTGAATAGGTTGCTAGGGTAATGCGCCTTACCACCTAAGACTACATTCCACTTACCATCAGGTGGAATGTAGTCAAGCATTGCCCTAGATCATATAAAAAAAAAAAATACTATTGGGACTTTTAATATTTTAATAAATTCTCTAATCATTTATTTACCCCATTATTTTACAGAGCAGTTTTTAAATAAATAATTTTCAAATATTTTCAAATGTTTGCAATATTAATTTAAACGATGCGTGGTCCAGTTGCGACGTCAAAGGACAAATAATAGAATAATAGAACGTCGCTCCATAAACATCTTTTAAATATATTCGGTAAAATCTGGTCAAGAAAGCAAATACCGGTATCGTTCGGAAAAGCCCTTTTTGTCCTCATTCCGAAAAACGACAATGTCAATAATCCCAAGGATACTAGACCGATAGCCCTAACAAATACAATTTCCAAAATATTTTTCTCTTTTTTACAAACTAAAATGACGCAATTCATGATTAACAATAGATATTTCAGGCCTAATCACCAGAAAGGGTTTTTGCCCGGAATTTCTGGATGCCAGGAACATAATACGTTAATATCGGAAAGCCTTAAAGATGCTAGAACTAGCGAGAGACAAATTACGGTTTGTTGGATAGACTTAGAAAACGCCTTTGGGTCGGTACGACATGAACTAATGATGTTCGCGCTTAAATGGTATAACTTTCCTATGGTAGTTCGCGACATTATTGCATCATATTATTCAAAATTAAAATTCTCAATAATTTTTAATGAAAACCATTCAAAACCACTTAATTATAACGTTGGTTTATTTCAGGGCTGTTGTATTTCTCCTATTATATTTAATATAGTTATTAATATTTTAATAGACAAATTAATTAGAAATGAAAAAAAGTGGGGCTATCGGTTTAAGTTCAACAACAAATACACAGAATCCATACTAGCTTTTGCAGATGATCTCGCGATACTGACACGTAATCCGAAACAATGTCAGGTACTTTTAAATGTAGTTGAGGATTTCTGTACGTGGACGGGCGGATTGAGGACAAAACCAAGTAAATGTTTTAGTCTGTGTCTGGGTAGACGGAATACCAAATATACCTCTTACGATCCGGGTCTTATAATAGGCGGTCAGTGCGTTAGTACGGTTACGGAAGCAGCTCCGTTTAAATTTTTAGGTAAAAAAATCGATTACCAAGGCCGTACTCCATCGTTGGATGTAATAGTCGATAGCTTTTTAAACGATCTCAAAAAGGTAGACAACCAACCAATAAGTAACGTCAAAAAAGCTTGGATTTACGATAATTATTTAACATCACGTCTAAATTGGCCTTTCCTCGTGTATGATATAAATAAAACCCTTTTGTTAAAGTTAGATGCAAGCGTCATAAAGACATTGAAGTTATGGCTCGGGTTAGCGCACTCAGCGGACTCTTCAACCTTATTTAGAGACCGTAACAACTTTGGATTAAAATTAAAGAAACCATCGGAGCTCTACAAACATCTAAGAGTTACCAAAAGACATATCATCGGAAAATCTAAAGATGATACTGTAACTTCTCTCCCAAAAGACAAAGTTGCCTCAGAGCTCGAGTCACGACTTCAATTCCATAAAAAGTTTATGATAGGTGCTCAAACAAATAAAGTAGGGCTAGGATCAAGTAGGAAAGTTCAAGACATAGACATAACAAAATCTTTTATTCGACAAGATGAAAACGATAATTACCGACTCCACGCGATGAGCCTAGAAATTCAAAACGAATGGGTGACCATAGGAGATTTTTGTATTCCACTAGCTTTGAAGTGGCGCACCTTAATTTATGATTGGTCCCCAGCATTATTAAAATTCTATCTTAATGCATTCCAAATGACTCTCCCAGATCAAAGTAATTTAGTAAGATGGGGCAAAGCCACCGAAAAGTCTTGCAACATCTGTGGGGAGGCAATAGGAACCGCGAAACACCTATTAGTAGGGTGTAGGGTGCTTCTAGATAAAGGTCAATACTCGCGTCGCCACGACAAGGTATTAGAAATTATACGGGAAGCGGTTAGTCTTTCAGTAGCAAGAGCGCGGAAGGGTATAACAACCACCGAACGATCTATAGAATTCGTAAAAGAAGGCTCCTCCAAAAAATCAAAAGCGAAGCCTTATTCAATATTAGGCGCGGCTCCTGATTGGATTCTCATGATGGACACGTATGAAAAGCATTACAAAATCCCTGGGGATGTTGGTGTTTCGTCATCCAGACCGGACTTATTCCTGTATTCGAAACATCTGAGGCGCGTGATACTTGTGGAGCTTACTGTTCCTTGGGAAACAAACATCCCAAGGGATCACACATTCAAGCTCAATAAGTATTACGAACTAACCAACGAACTGATCAGGAATAAATTTATAGTTAGTTTGTACGCGGTAGAAGTGGGAGCGAGAGGTATAACAGCAAAATCTCTCTATAGCCTACTTAAAGATCTTGGCCTTTCTAGAACAAGCATCGGTTCATTTCTAGAACGTACTTCGAAGGCGGCATTAGTAGGTTCTTTCCAAATTTGGTTAGGTAGGGAGAGGAGTGTGGAGGGTGAAGGTGAGCGTTTTTGCGCATAATAAAGGGGCCCCTTAAACCTACTCCTGGGTAGCAAGTCCCAGGCACTGCTTGCACTCCTCTCCTTGCAACGCGATGGGCCCGGCACCCGCACGGTGAATCCATGGATTGCTAAGAAGCTTCGTCTCGTCCGTCTAATCAATGTTACATACTACACATTTTTTATTATTTCACCTTGATTTAAGAGATACTTTTTAATTACTAAACGAACTATAATGTTTCGGGTACTTAGTCGTTAATTTTACGATTACCCTTACAATCAATTACTGAACTAAGAAAAGATCTTAAGTCCTTAAATTCGTTCTTATTTCAAAAACTGAATGAAAAAAGTCTCTTATTAGGACGCCATATTTTTTCTGGGTTTTGTTATTTAACAGAAGGAATGGCTGAAATCATATATTCATAATAAAACTTGCAAGGTTATTGCCTATTAAACCTTCATCAAAATTATTTGTTGAAATACTACAAATAAATTTAAACACAATGTGTAATAAAATGATAAATTAATTAGAATAACAATCGCAATAGACATAGACATAGGCAGACGCCTAAATAAAATAAAAACTTTGCCTTTGAAGACAGTCAAATACCTCATTTATATAAGGGCCGTAGAATACCGGAAAATGTGGGGCAACCATTATACACAGCCGCCACCACACTATTGAAGCGTTTCTCTTGTTATATTAAATGAATATTAAGACTTTACATTGTATCTATATAATATTCGAGCAAATTTATTTTTCTTTGTCATCTTAAATATTTTGTTAATTAATGTTTTAGTGGGATAAGGTTTGGGGATATGTGAGTCCATATAAACAAGGTAAAAACTGCAAATAGAACTGTGTATTATATACTATTTGAATTATTTTAACATTTTCTATTTTCATTTCATTTTCTTCTTGTCTAGTGTGAGATGTTAATAAACATCAGTAGACTATATTTCATGTTACTTATTTTAAGTGCTATTTGAGTGCGTGTAATATGTACTATAACTGAGGTACTAATGTACCTCATTAAAGTACCAGTCTTAATGAAAACTGTAATATATAATGAAAATACTGAAATGTAAATATTTCATAAGAAGAGGTGAGTTGTATTTTTATACATACATTATTATACATTTAAATATACATTTAGATAATTGGTATATATGAATATACAAGTAAATTCAATATCTTCTAGAAAACTTTAAAAATATATAGATGCATAATATGGCATAATTTGTAACACTAATGTAATGTTGTTTGTGGCATTTCTACAAAGTTTGGGCTTGTTCAGATAGTTATTATTATGATTATTCTTGTGAATCTGTGAGTCTGCGTAGATTTAATGATTTAGAAGTGACAGTTTTAATTTTAATTTACAACAATTAAATTTTTGTTATATTTTTAATGTGATTGAAATTAAAATAAAGCACTACATGTAGATTTTGTGGTATTCTTAAAACGATCTAAATTTCTCGTAATGTTGAGTTACATCTTGTTATAATTCTTATAATCATTTTATATATTAAAAAAAATTACATTTGAATTTGGAATCTGTCATTTTTATACGATGGTTCATTGTGTTTTCTCATTTTGGCGTATGGACATTGTACAATATTTAGCGATATTAAAATGAAGTGGGGTGATAAAAAGAAAAGAATCGCTGTGATTGCATTACACAAAGTAGGTATGGAGCCAAATGCAATATTTAAAACACTTGTTTATAGTCAAATGTTTGTGTACCGGGCTATTAATAGGTACAATAAGACTTCCTCTGTTTGTGACAGAAAAAGATATGGCCATCCACGTAGTGTTCGTACGAAAAAGGTGGTCAAAGAAGTAAGGGAAAAAATTCGAAGAAACCCTGTCCGAAAGCAAAAAAATTTATCTCGGGAAATTTAGATATCACCTAGACCTATGTCGCGTATTTTAAGAGATGAGTTAGAACTTGCAGCCCATAAAAGACTCACTGGTAATTTCTTAACTGATAAATTAAAGATGAATAGGGTGGTAAAATAGAAACAAATACTAAAGCGGTACGCAAAGGGAGATCACAGGGAAGCTGGAAACCTTTGCTAATATCTTGTTTTTTTTTGCTATTGTCTTGAAATATATTGTCTTAATTGAATTGTCTTGAATAAAAAAATACGATCTTCTTGATATTAACACGACAAGATCTTTTTGTAAATAGTTTAGCTCAAAAAAACTTGATCTGGTTTTAAGCAATAAACAAGTATTAAGAAATATATCTAATAGGTAATAAAAACGCTATGGTTTCAAAGAATAAATTGGTACGTGAAGTAAAACATTAGTTAAGCGATATAAGACTTGAACCGAATCACATTAGCTGTACCTGTTACTTCTACGAAAATCTTGCAGATAATACTGGGAATATTGTGATAATTATAGATATAATCTTTATAAAAATTAAATAAAAGCAATAAATCTCTTGTGAAATAAATTTGATAATATAGTTACTTAAATAATTTAGGGATATGCTCATAATGAGCAATTGGATTTTCTGGTATTGAACATAACATTTATTCTTATTTCGATACATTTTAATATTAGTCATAAAAGACAGAAGTAAGGTGAAAAGCATTTCAGTCGTATAACGCTGCTTTGTTATACGATGCCAAAATTTTAGCACTAAAACTCGGTATTTGTTCTCGCCCGCGGACACACATATAAACAAGAATCACAAACAACTACTGAACCACAAAAATAAGTTACTTTATTTATTATTTAGGTTTTGTTTTTATTTATATATTGTTAGAATAACTTCAATTAGTTAAATAATATTAAAATAAAATTATTGAATGATTTATCATCAGAATATCAATCGATCATTTGGGAATTATTTCCTTTTATCTGATATTTATTTAGTATATAATTTTTAAGAATTATTGTGTGCTTATTAGACTAGTCTTAAAACGTTTGATATATTGTAAATGTCTTTTGATCTATGATTTATGGCATTTTGTCCTAAATAGTAGCTGTAATCTCTCAAAGCACATATTATATCTTTTTGATTTGATTTTATTATACAGCCCTTAATCAATATTAGCTTAAACATTAATTCTATATATTTTTAAACTGACATTAGCAATCCATAATAACATAAACAAGCACTCTTATAATACATTCAAGATATTACAGAAAGTATAAAGTTTTATAAATTAACGTACATTATAATACATAAAAAAAAACTTCTGTAGAAATAAATAGTGTTTAACATTTATTCATACCCTGTTATGTATATTATATTAGAACAAAAAGCAGAATTTTAGACAAATTCAGTTTTATTTATATATTCAGTTTTATTTTTTTCGATATATTATCGATAATGGATTATAAATAGAATTATAAATATTTGTTATTATTTTTATTATACCAATAAAAAAATACCTTTGTCTATTAAAGAATTTAAAACACATATTAAATCAAATACATTTTAACAAATCATTTTTAAGAACCTTTCTAATTTAAAATAGAGTATGATGAGGAACTTATGATCGAAATACAACAATTATATTAATATATTATGTTTGAACATACATTTTATTGGAGACCAAAAAAAAACTTGGCATATTATTGAGAAAATAAGTATGATAGTTAAGTTTGACGATAATGCCAGTAGTGCTTACTTTTGTAGCTATTAACTCGTACAAACTCCTTTAGTGTATTTAGTGTTAGGTGTACTACAGTGCTTATGATGCATGGCAGAGTAGAAGTACACAACTGTCGGCTCCTTGCATTATACAACTATAAGTAGAAGTATACACTCTTAAGAACTATATTTTATTCTACCTACTATGTAAATCAATGATTTGTCTCATATATACATTGATATGTTTTTATGTAGAGTATATACTAAGTATTCAATATATAAAGGCATACATCAATTGTTACGTAAATAAACACAATTAATGTTCTAAAATGTAACAACATTATTACTATTCGAATTTGAATATTTGTTTTGTTCCAAAAATATACAAAAAGTATACAAACGATATTCTTCGCTGGAATAAACGACGCTCAACAAATATTCATAATATGTGAAATATAAATATTACTGTTTATAATTTTATTAAACATATTTAAAAATATCTTGTTAAAATATTAAAAACATGATGTCTATTAAAAAGGTTTTCTCTACCATTTCTAATATAGCCATCTAAATACCCATAATCCTGGAAGAGTTTCCAGACTGATGTAAGTCGTTTGAGGTACGTGAGCTCTCTCAGATGGGAAGTGCAGTGTAGCACTCGGCTGTACTCATTGCGACTTGACTCTTGAGACTCGGGCTTAAACCGATTCAATTGATGTGGGTATTAAAGTATTTTTATATATAAAATAGAAATTACATTTTTTAAATTGATGTCTTTTGAAACCGGAAAACGGGACTGCTGATCAGCTGTCCCGTTTTTCGGTTTGTCAAATCATCTAAATTTCGAAAATATATTAGTATGAATAAGGAGTAGAGCAATTTTTCAACTAGAGTATTTAAAATATATATATAAATTGGTAAATAACTAATTATTTGGTTTATTTAAAAATAAATCCAAATTAGGTGTGCTTTATCGTAGTAAAATGATTCATCAGTCAATATGAACGACTATAAATTATGGTGGAGTTATAAATTGAATAATGTAAAATAAATAGAATTCTCATTTTACCGAAACTTCCTAATATATTATTCCAATATATATATAACTTATAGGATTGAGTTCTGCTCGTGTCGTTTTAAAATAAATAACCAATTTAGATTACTATTATATTTATAAAGTTTTTTATACCAATGATTGTTTTTATAAAATAAACTTATAGTTTTTTTATGCAACTATAAAAGTGTCAATAATATAGAACAAAAATTTTTTTAGAAATTTTCTCTTTAGAACCCAAATTGCATGTTAAGCCAATTTCAGAGGAAGTTGACAAATGCACTTCCTAACGCACTGAAGCATGAAGGACTTCCTGTGTTACTTCTTATTTAGTAAGACTGTATATACACAGAAATAATTTGACTTTCTTAAAGATTTGGCTAATTTCAATAACAATCATAAGAGGTTTGAAAGACCCCTTTTATTAAGAATAAATACATAATGAAAGTTTGTTTACAAGATAATACAAAAATATAAAAAATAATAGTATGTAACAATTTCAGCAGCCTCCCTGTTCCTATGGTTACGACCTGTTCAAGTTGGATTGAATCAAAATGCTATGTCACTTTTATTAAAATTTATATTTGTGTAAGTAATTAACATTTTGTTACAGGAATCATACACTAAGCTGTTCATTATAAGTTGTTTGTTATGATTAGTTAAAAGCCAATTCCCGATACTAAATTAGTTGATTTCAATCATTACAGCATAGAAAATATTTATTTCAAATATTTACCGTTTTATTGAAAGCTATAACATAGTGTCTGCACAAATAAAAATGTGCAATCATCTCCATTAAAATAAAATATTATTTTCAAGCTTTAAATGTTACTCTACTTTATAATAAAAGCCTTTAAGCACGACGTGAGATAGCTTAATACAGTTTGTAAAGTTTTAGAAAGTCATCTCTCTCCGCCTCAATGAAAGGATGGTATTATATAGCCATCCAAAATACCTTAATATACTCGAAGCATCTAAGAGAAGTAGAAGTTATTATTAATTCTATTACATATTCTTAGCAATATTTAATTATAATAATTTAAATGGTAAATACATCGGAATTTACATTTTTCATAAGTTTCGAATAGTATAGAACAGTAGCACCTTTTTTTTTACCGTCAGGAATCCTCATGGATACACTCCTCCATCCAGGGGAGGATGGAGGTGGTTATGTGAGACTCCTACTCACAAAACCTGACGGTTGCCGCCGCCGTCATAATGGGACACCACGGGATCGCTTTCGCACTCACCGCGATGCCTCGACGTGATCCACGGAGAGGGCACCCCGCAACGAGGAGCGCCCATCCCTTTTTCGCAGGCTTGAAAGATTGTGGAGGTATCCCCTTTCCCCCACCCAAGCCTGCTGCCTCTGAAGGGGGCCGAGACCCCCTTCTGGCCGGACTCGGACAACAGTAGCACCTACACAACGCCTACCCAACAAAACTAATTTATTCAATGTTATTACAACTTTAGAGAAACTTGGTTGAAAGGTTTTATAAACAAAGTGAAATGGTAAATTTGTAATATCAAGCTCTAGAGCAAAATGCACCGCTCTATGGAAAACTAACAAAAGAAATACCGATGAGTCATTCATGTCCTAGGTTTACGTTTAAGAATATTTTAAGAAATTTTTGTTAAATTAAACTTAAATATTACAAAGAATTATACAGACATACATGTAAATCACGAGAAAATAAAAGAATAATATCTCCGTTTTTAGAAATTTAAAGTTTGCGTCCAGCCAGTGTTGATGAATTTTCAATGTGTTAAAAATACATACACGACTCTTTTTATAAAAACATAAAAAATCCATTCTACTTATATAAAATGAAATCATAAATTATATTATATTCCTCGCAAAGGTCGGTTCTTTTAAACTAATCATGTCCTTTTTTACCACATTTTATTTTATCGTTAAAGTAAATATATTAATAAATAAATGCTTTTACATAATATAACATAATAAAATCTAGACATATTCTTATAATTAGTTATATTAGTGACATATTTTACTTAGAAATTAACTTTCTTTAATAAAAAGAACTATAAATAATTAACTCATCGCTGTATGACTTCACATATAATTTTTTTTTTCATTCATCCTTTATTTCCTTTTTTCATTTTTTTACTTTATGTAGTTCATATAAAACTAATTAGATATCTGTAGAAATTAGAAAGTAATATCTTGGATAATACAGATAAAATTTAAGTACATAAAACTTTAATAGGATATATTATACCATATACGAAAAAGACCCACAACTCAAATGTTGTCAGAATGATCGTCGTCCCTTGGAACAAATGTAGAATTTTCTTCTATTATATGTTTTTGTTTACACAAAACATAGAATAGAATAGAATAGCTTTCGAACCTCATGGTGTTAGGCGAGTATGGAAATACAAGTCAGCAGATTGGGATGAGATGCGGCACTTTTTTGCGTCTTATCCTTGGCGGCAGGTCTGCTTCTCTTCTTTGGATCCGTCGAGTTGCGCGGATGCTATAACCGATGTGGTGCATCAGGCAATGGAGTATTTTATTCCTTTTGCTGACGTACCCATCGGTGGCAAAGCTCGCCCATGGTTTAATGCCGAATGTGGTCATGCTCAAGACCGAAAACATTCGGCATATCTCATTTGGGCTGATGCTCGAAGCCGCAAAACTCCGGATGTAAGTTCGAAGAAGAGAGCCTTTAACCAAGCTGCCAAGTCCTACAAAAAGGCATTGCGGAAGGCTCGTCTCGATCGAATCGCTAAGAATGGCGAAAAGCTCTCTGTCAGACCAACTGGCAGTCGAGCTTTCTGGTCTCTTGCGAAAGCGATCGAGTCGAATTTCTGCCAACCCTCACTGCCTGCTCTGCTGAAGCCGGATGGATCCCTGGCCCACACAGCAACAGAGAAAGCGAACGTACTTGCTTCTCTGTTTGCTGATAATTCGCATCTAGACACTGGCAATGCTTCTCCAGCACATCTTCCTCATTGCGGTGTTTCGATGCCTGAAATCCGCATCACTAACAAAGAGGTATGGAGAACATTGTGTCGTTTAGATGTGAATAAAGCCAGTGGTCCTGATGGTATACCAGCCATTCTGCTCAAGACATGCGCAGCTGAGTTGTCTCCTGTACTGACACGTCTGTATCGTCTCTCTTTCATGACTGGAATAGTGCCGAAATCCTGGAAGCTTGCTAATGTGCAACCCGTGCCCAAAAAAGGCAGCCGTGCCGACCCTGTCAATTACAGACCGATTTCAATCACCTCCATACTCTGCAAGATTATGGAGTGTGTATTGAACTCGCGCCTACTAGCATACCTAGAAGGTAACGATCTCCTCAGTGACCGACAGTACGGGTTTCGCCGTAATAGGTCTACTGGGGACCTCCTAGTGTATGCTACACACATTCTAGGCGAGGCCATCGAGAAGAACGGAGAAGCGGTCGCCGTCTCTCTGGACGTCTCGAGGGCATTTGACAGGGTCTGGCATGCGAGCCTTATAAGCAAGCTTTCAGCGTATGGTATATCTCCCGGTCTGATCGGCTGGGTAACGGACTTTCTGAGCCACAGATCTCTCCGAGTAGTTGTCGACGGGTGTTCCTCGGAACCCTTGACAATAAATGCCGGAGTGCCTCAGGGGTCCGTTCTTTCTGCAACTCTGTTTCTGCTGCACATTAATGATCTGTTGAAGCCCGGTATCTATGGGTATGCAGACGACAGCACAGTTGTAGAAAGATATCTGCCGAGTAGTCGGGCTAGTCGAGATCAAGTACAGTCTGAAAGAGAAGCCATGGTGCAACGTTTGAATGACAAACTTCAGGCAGTCTCCGCATGGAGCAATGCCAATCTTGTCAAGTTCAACGCCACCAAAACGCAGACGTGTCTATTCACTGCCAAAAGGAGCCCTTTCACCTTAGCTCCTACTTTCCAGAATGTATCCTTGGAATACAGTGACCGGCTTCAGTTGTTAGGCTTAGAGATTTCCTCGAACCTCAACTTTGGTCGGTTCATTGAGTCCAGAGCAAGAGCAGCAGCAGCAAAGCTTGCCGTTCTGGCGAAGGTTCGGCAGTACTTTACACCGGGACAGCTTCTTGTTTTATACAAAGCACAGATCCGGTCGTGTGTAGAGTACTGTGGTCACATATTTGCTGGTGCCGCAAAGTCTCATCTTGCGGTTTTGGACTCAATTGAGAGGCGAGCAAAGAGGCTTATAGGCGATCCCGAATTGGTCGGAGCCGACCTCCAAAGCCTTGAGCACAGGCGTAGAATTGCTAGCCTCTCAGTATTCTATAGGATACATTTTGGTGAGTGTGCGCTGGAATTACACAATTTAATTCCCCCGTCCCCCTTCCATCACCGGACGTCCCGACGCACGGCAGGTTTTCATCCTTTTGTTGTGGACATTCCACCTGTCCGAACGAAGCGCTTTGCTTCCTCATTTTTACTGCGTACAGCAAAGGATTGGAACAGCTTGCCTGCGTCGGTATTTCCGACCGAATACAATGTGGGTGTCTTCAAGCGAAGAGTGAATAGGTTGCTAGGGTAATGCGCCTTACCACCTAAGACTACATTCCACTTACCATCAGGTGGAATGTAGTCAAGCATTGCCCTAGTTCATATAAAAAAAAAAAAAAAAAAAAAACTAATATTTTTAAAAGAAATTACTACTACGTCACGTTAATTTCATTAACCCTTAAAATTTATTGTTATAATTTTACATACATTGCAAATATTCAGATTCAAAAATAAGTGAACACAAAATCCAATACATAAATCATTAAATCTTATTAATATTAAACTGAAGTGTTTACTAAAATAACTTATATAATTCGGAAATATATTATATATCGTCTAAATAAACACATCATGACAAACAGTAACCTGTCTGCTTTGTAAGCAATTCTCACTATTGTTAAACATAGGATGACCATACATACATACGCATTTACATTATTTCATTTATGTTTCGCATTTAACTTTTTTATAAATTAGAAGACTGATTTACACCAATAATTTGATTTAACTTCGTTATCCATTATTACATGTTAAATACCTTTTAAACATACTATTACACTTGTATGTAAGTTTGTATATATGCGAATCGTCGGAGGTGAAATTAACTAAGATAGCGTTTAAAACACATTCCAATACGATTCGAAGCTCTCACCTATAACGTATCGTATCATAAGATACCAACCTATGATAGGTAGGTACTACGTTCAGTCATCACAACTCAAAAACTTAATAAATATAGTAGTTTACATGAAATACTTTGACAAATAGGCGTAACATTATGAAATAGCTGTGACATTTAACATATCATAGTGTCAGCAATAAATTTACAGGTACTCAAGCTCGTTGCGCGGATCATGATGGATCATCGTATCATTGAAAACTGAGCCGCTTATGGAAGCGATCAAGATTGATAGTTCCACAGTCGATTGTTCATGGATTAAGGCCAAATCATTTGTTACGTATTATACAAATAATATGTCGAGAAGTTATTGCTAGAGACGGTTTCCCAGAGGATTCGAATCCCTGCCCGTATCAGTTTATTTTTCATTCTATATTTATATAAATTTAAAGAAGCTTAACATAGGGCTATACATGTTTATAGATATTTTCAAAAACTTTAAAATTTATTTTATTGTAGGGTCTAATAATACGACTAGCTTCCCATAATGTTACTCGACGTAACTTTCAAGATTGATATGTTATTACCTTTTAATAACCTGTAAATGTTTAATGTACAAAACCTGGTACAACAAATACATTTGTAGTTATTTATATAAAATATTTAAATTAAGAGAAGTATTAGCATAATATGAGTTCTATGGCTTAATGAATATAGAAAGAAACGTTTCATTTTTGCAATGTTTTTCCCATGTTGGGTGCTATTAAATACTTTGACTTGGTTAGTTTTACTTTAAAATGTTATATACTTTTTTACAAATTATCAAAGACTAATAATCACAGACATACAAATTATATTATTATTGGTTGAAATTTCGAAACAATCTTATGAAGGTACAGTGTCATTTATAATGCTGATATTATAATTAGCAATGATAATAACTAATAGAAACCAAAAGAAATCTTAATAACCGTAATACTAAATAAAGATATACCTAGTTTACATTGTAAAATTTACCTCATTAAATAATTTATCAAGTTTATAAAAAAGAACGATCTAACGAGAATAATCCAACTATTAGAACTTTAGAATAGTAAATTATTTTTTAATATTATATTTAAGATACTAATAGACATTACACACTAACTGACTGGTCTATCAAAGCATAAAAGAGTCTGCTGGTTATAAAACTGGCCTAATTTTACAAAAAAAAAATCTTAAAGGTCAATAAAAAGTAGTCCAATGTTTTACTAATGGTCAACATTTAGAACGTTGAATGGCCCTAATTATAGGGTAACCATTTTACACAGCCGCTGACCGCAGTCGTTTTGTTTGAGTTTAGTTTTAAATTCGCTCTGGTATATGATTGTTTAAAACACAAATAGTAAATACTCAGGTTAGGTGTCGTTCTAACTTTATTGTCAACATTATGTTTTTAATAGCCAGTAAATGTTTATTAAACAATCATTGTAAAATATTGTAAGAACATGGTCTACAAAGCTACGAAACACATCGATTTGTAAAATGACGGCAGATTAGATGAATTTAATTTGTTAACATTTGGAGTATTACATTATTATTACTAAAAAATTACAGACAAAATAAAAAAAATATTAAACTTTATCAAGTTTTCTATAGTTTATTATTATTTATATTTATTGTTATGACTATTATAATAACTTGATTAATATTTGAAGGTATGATAAATGATATCTATAAAGATTCAGAAAAAAAGAAATATGACAAGAGAGGAGAGAAGTGAATTTACAGATGACAATTTACTTGAAGGTGTGCAAACTGAGGAGAAGCAACAATCAGATAACAAAGTTAGGTTTAAAAAACTCCTTAATAAATTAAAAAATATCATATTTCATAAAGATATATCTATTCAGTAAAAAATATTCATGTCGGTGAAATATTTTTTTGGAATGGTTCATATTACTAACAACCGAATTTATATCTGAAAGGTATCTATTTAAGTTAGTTTTGGATTTTTTGTTAATAAAAATGGATAAAAGTAATAGCAATTTAAAGCTGAACATCATACAATGGAATGCTCAAAGCATTAAAAATAAATTATTGTCGTTTTAGAAAACACTTTCTCAAGAAAGAGTACACATTGCTGCTATAAGTGAAACATGGCTTGATTCAAATACAATTTTGAAACTTAAAGATTATTGTATCTTTCGAGCTGATAGGTCTGATTTTTATGGGGGCGTTGTAATATTTGTACACAAGTCAATTAGAGCAGAACAAATGATTATCAATGATCTTGGACCTGCTATAGAGGTTGTCGGTATAAATTTGTTTAATTGTTTGATAATTAATATAATTATATCATTATATTGTCCTCCTTTGGTTCTCATTCTTTGTGTTGTATAAACAACCCAAAGAATGTGGGAGAGTCTGTTTAGCAAATTGAGTAATAAGTCACTTATTTTAAGAGACTTTAAAGGTCATCATACGAATTGGTCAAATAAGATCGATACAAGAGGGTCCCAAATTTTTGACGCACTTATTGACCATTAATTTACTTCTTTAAACGACGGTACCCCAACTCGGATAGGTTTAGTCAATGGCGTTCTCCAACAGTCTGTTCCAGATATATCTCTAGCTTCAAGTGACGTATTTTCAAAACTTAATTGGAAACCTCTAAACGAAGCGTTAGGCAGTGACCACTTAATGATAAAAAATTCTTCAGAGACAAATATTTTGCCCAGTATATATAATCGTCGTAATTTAAAAAAAGCGGATTGGGAGTCATGTACCAATTTTATTGAAACCTTATTTACAGACTTTAATTTCAATGATATGTACAAAGAAGTTATGATAATTTTACTAAAAATATCAATACAGCAGCCGATCAATTTATACCTTACATTAAAACGAATTCAAATCCAATTAGTAACTTTCGGCCCTTACCATACTGGAATGCGGCCCTTTCAAAAAAGGTTGCAGAACGTAGATTGGCTTTAGCCAAGTTGAAACGAAATCCTATACCGCAAAATTTGGATGATTTTCGAGCCAAAGTTTGCGAAGTGCAAAAATCTTTTCGGACGTATTAAAGTTGATTGTATAAAATATTTAGGATTATAGTTGAATCGTTCATTAAATTGGAATAGGCATATAAAAGAGTTAAAAGACAAATGTTGCAATATATTGAAAATGTTAAGGGTTCTGGCGGGTACTGGTTGGGGGGGGTACATCATATATATTTGGGATGACTTTATATATCCCTGGTACGTAGTCGATTGGATTATGGTAGTTTCCTATATGCAAGCAGTAGCAATACTCAGTTGAACAAATTACACCGTAAACAAATTCAATACATGAGGATTATTGGGTGTTTTATAAAGACAACACCCATTCATGTAATGGAATATGAGCTGTGTCTGCAACCCTTAAGTATTAGAAGACTTTATATTTCTTGCTGGAAAATATTGGTTTAAAAACATGTCAATTATACAAAACAGTATATCAATACAGTTAAATGAGTTAAGCCATGTTTGTCACACTAGATCTTTGAGACGTAAAAATATACCATTGTTGGCTGTTACACACAATCAAAATAAATCTAATATTTTCTATAGAAGTCCAAAGTTTGAATCTTTCTCGTTAGATACTTGGGTTAACAATGTAAATCTAGCTAGTATAATTGATATTGATATTAATGAAGTGGATAATTGTAAGAAAAATTATAGCCAGTCAGTGTTAAAAGATATATGTATAAATTATGTTAGTATTAAATATATAAATTATTACAAAATTTACACTGACGGTTGTAAAGAAAAAAAAATATCGGGAAGGGCATTTTATGACTTTCTAACGGAGATGTCAGCGAAATTTCAAATTAATTCGGCATTTGTATCGATCATGCATATCGAGTTGGCAGCAATAGCAGAAGCAATTTCATATTTTGAGTCATTAGAGCCGAAAAATTGTGTAATTTTGACTGATTCAAAAAGTGCCCATCAGCATATTTTAAAATGTACAACTGTAAGTCGAGGCGTACCAATTGCTTATGAAATTATTAAATCTATTTAAATTATCCGTTCGTCAGGCAAAAATTTAAAACTTCAATGGATTCTGTCACATATAGTAATGATGATAACAACCAGGAAATGAGGAAATAGACCGGCTTGCAAATGAAGCATGTTCAGATGGCATAATTCATTCAGTTCTTCCATATTTCAGTGAAATATTTAGTTTTGTTAAGAGAAGATGCTCTAATATATGGAAGGAACATTTTCTTGCTAGGTCACCTACTAAAGACATATGGTATAAAACTATTCAACCGTTACTTCCTCATACACTATGGTTTTCAGGCATTAAAATTAATAGAAACAATATTGTAGTGGCTCTCCGACTCCGATATGGACACATTCCTCTAAATGGTTTTGCATATTTGGTTGGCAAGTCTCCAACCCCAAAATGTTCAGAGTTGTCGAAGACGTATACCATGTTCTTATCGAATGTGTTCAGGTTGAGCCGGAGAGGCATATTTTTTTATTAAAAATAATATTAATTTATTAGATTTGGGTTTATGTGATGTCATTTTGAGCAAACCGTTATCAGCAAAGGTTTTATCATTATATAGTTTATATAAACTAGTAGTTAAGCATAGAATATAGTAACATAAGCCCTTATAAAGGTGACATGTTCAATGTTTTAATAAACCCTCAATAATTAAATAATGATTGAAAAAAAAAATGTTAACTACCTTCAATTTAAATTAAATATAGTTCATTTTATGTCCTAGAGTCGCTGATCCTTGATTTGTTACGTAAGCTTCCACTTTTATCCTTTTAGAACGGCCTTAACAACCTAACCTAACCTTATACTGCGAAGTACGATCCATTTGTTACAATTTTCTAAAGAAACCTTACAAATATCACCAGCATCCTGATAAAGGCAATCATATGATCATATATATAAATTCTTCGAAGCCGGAAGCGATATGGTGGCTCAAATAATAGAGTGACGGACGATTTTGGTTAGCTGGGTCGAATACTCTGTGGAAAAATCGATTTTTTTAATTTTTCATTTCTTTATTTAAAATTTAAATAATTTATTTTATTATTTCATTATGACTTTTTAAAGAATTTCATTATGCACCAAACAGCCCTGACCTGGTTACATCTTCACGAGAGACGATGTTCTGACTAAACTATTTAACGATAGATGTTTCATTCCTTTAATTAACGTTTTTAGATTTAAATAAATGAATTTAACGTTCTTTTAGACTGACAATATCACAATTAGATTTTACTTCTATTTAATAACTTCATCATTGTACCGATATAATGACCGGATTTTAATAATTAAAACAGCAATTGTAGGGAGCGCGACACATTGGGCTTTAGGATTTTGGGTTTTGTGAATAACAAATAAATTTATTTTTAATATCTAACTCCATTTACAATACACAGCTTTTTATACGAAATGTATATTTTTTTCATGCATGTAAATAAAATCCTATAACTAATTAATAAGTAGGTAAGTAATGTCGAAAATATATTTTTAATAATGTAGAATTGGTAGAATGCTACCAATATTAAAACTAATTCTTTTAGCAAATTTGTTCTAGTTGTCATAAAAAAACAAGTTATCTGATGTATCAAATTATATATAGTTCCATGTATTAGTGGCTATTTTTTGGAAATATCAATAATCAATAATCTTGGAGTCGAATGTGAAACAGGCGCGTAATAAGAATGTCTAAAGCTAATCTCAATAAACATTACTCTCAGATTAAATTCAAGTTCTTAGTTTATACAGATTAATTAAATTATTTTAATTAGACAAGTCGCTAAGAAATAATTAAAGTACTCATTTATAAGGTTTACTTTCAAGATGTTTATTAAGAGTTAAAATTACTGAACTAAAATCGATGTACACATATTGCTAAAAAGGATATTCTAGAGTGATATGTATCTGTGTGTGTTTATTTGTAACTTTTTGTTTTTGTACAAAATACTTTTGAAAGTTTTTCTTATTAAAAATAATATAATGTAACGATAAATCTTAATTAATTTAAAGTGATTAATATAACATGCTATAAACTGATTCTCGAGCTCTAAGCAACTACAGGAAACTACATTATGTACGAGATTTCAACGTTAAGTGAATGAATACGTTTATGCTTGTACGACTGTATATTTGTGTAGTCTAAGTGAACGAGTACATAGCGTCGTGTTTGTGAAAACGTGTGTAAAGATGGAACACAGACCATATTAAATATTACTGAAAATTTCTCTTTATAATAGAATAAACTAACATTATTATGTTATTTTTATTCATTTTATATTTATTTCAATTTGCTTTACGTTTGCAAATGCAATAAATATTTTACTATTTAATATTTTTAACTAGTTTGATTTATTTTGTTTCATTACTATTACAAGAATTATATCATCCTTGTCATAATTATTTTAACTGTTACAATTTCAATTTGCTTCACATAATAAATAGCACTCAATATATAAAAGATAGAAATGACGAAATTATATATAATATACAATATTTCTGCACTTTTGACAAAACTCGTGTAAAATAACAATAAACTGTATATAATGGACCTAATGTTCTTTTAAAGTTGTACATAATATATAGGTATATAGGTATTTCAAATAAAACTCTAAATAAGTATAGCTGTTGTCATTTTACAAAGAGATTAAAACAGCATTGCAAAGAAAATCTCAACTTGAATTAAAACGCACAAGCTGTTGTAGTTAAAAACTAATATTTAATAATCTTTTTATACCAAAAAGCAGTTATAGTTTTTGGAAAAAAAATTATGATAAATGCTGAAACAAAATGTTGTTGGATACATTTATAGTCTTATCTGAAACACAGCAAGGTATATGTAATCGTCTTTATCGGGACGGTGGTGACATCTATTAGGTTTCTTTCGAAAATCCTAACCAATGTTTCTAACTTTGCAGTATAGATAAACATTGAAAAGATGCCACTACCGAAATTAATGTTTGAAAATATCTTTAAACATGTATAGCCATGTTAAGCTTATTTAAATTTATATAAATAAAGAATGAAAAATAAATTGATACGGGCAGGGATTCGAACCCGCGACTACTGGGAAACCGTCCCGTCGCTCTACCAACTGAGCTACCGTATCGCTGTCCGTCTCGGTGAATTAAGCATTCTATATGTAATCGTCTTGATCGGGACGGTGGTGACATCTATTAGGTTTCTTTCGAAAATCCTAACCAATGTTTCTAACTTTGCAGTATAGATAAACATTGAAAAGATGCCACTACCAAAATTAATGTTTGAAAATATCTTTAAACATGTATAGCCATGTTAAGCTTTTTTAAATTTATATAAATAAAGAATGAAAAATAAACTGATACGGGCAGGGATTCGAACCCGCGACTACTGGGAAACCGTCCCGTCGCTCTACCAACTGAGCTACCGTATCGCTGTCCGTCTCGGTGAATTAAGCATTCTATATGTAATCGTCTTTATCGGGACGGTGGTGACATCTATTAGGTTTCTTTCGAAAATCCTAATAATCCTAATAAGCTTAACATGGCTATACATGTTTACAGATATTTTCAAACATTAATTTCGGTAGTGGCATCTTTTCCATGTTTATCTATACTGCAAAGTTAGAAACATTGGTTAGGATTTTCGAAAGAAACAAGATTATTAACAAATATAAACAAAAGACCGGTTACATTAAGAGAGATGAGAGTTGTACTTATAGAATGAAGTTCCATCTATTGTTCATATTAAGATCTATTTGAAAAGGTAAAATGAAATAAGTTTGACTAAGTAAGTTTAAGTCATTTAATATATATTTCTAACCAAACCGTAAATCCAGTACAATAAATTTACTTAACGAACGATATCATACTTACACCTTCAAATATCAATCAAGTTATTGTTCATAATATATGTATAAATATATATGGAGAATAATAATAAATTATAGAAAACCTGACAAAGTTTAATTTATTATTTATTTCCTATCCGTATTTTTTTTTGTAATAACATTTTTACGATAACATTTTTACGATAATTATTTAACATCACGTCTAAATTGGCCTTTCCTCGTGTATGATATAAATAAAACCCTTTGTCAAAGTTAGATGCAAGCGTCATAGAGACATTGAAGTTATGGCTCGGGTTAGCGCACTCAGCGGACTCTTCAACCTTATTTAGAGACCGTAACAACTTTGGATTAAAATTAAAGAAACCATCGGAGCTCTACAAACATCTAAGAGTTACCAAAAGACATATCATCGGAAAATCTAAAGATGATACTGTAACTTCTCTCCCAAAAGACAAAGTTGCCTCAGAGCTCGAGTCACGACTTCAATTCCATAAAAAGTTTATGATAGGTGCTCAAACAAATAAAGTAGGGCTAGGATCAAGTAGGAAAGTTCAAGACATAGACATAACAAAATCTTTTATTCGACAAGACGAAAACGATAATTACCGACTCCACGCGATGAGCCTAGAAATTCAAAACGAATGGGTGACCATAGGAGATTTTTGTATTCCACTAGCTTTGAAGTGGCGCACCTTAATTTATGATTGGTCCCCAGCATTATTAAAATTCTATCTTAATGCATTCCAAATGACTCTCCCAGATCAAAGTAATTTAGTAAGATGGGGCAAAGCCACCGAAAAGTCTTGCAACATCTGTGGGGAGGCAATAGGAACCGCGAAACACCTATTAGTAGGGTGTAGGGTACTTCTAGATAAAGGTCAATACTCGCGTCGCCACGACAAGGTATTAGAAATTATACGGGAAGCGGTTAGTCTTTCAGTAGCAAGAGCGCGGAAGGGTATAACAACCACCGAACGATCTATAGAATTCGTAAAAGAAGGCTCCTCCAAAAAATCAAAAGCGAAGCCTTATTCAATATTAGGCGCGGCTCCTGATTGGATTCTCATGATGGACACGTATGAAAAGCATTACAGAATCCCTGGGGATGTTGGTGTTTCGTCATCCAGACCGGACTTATTCCTGTATTCGAAACATCTGAGGCGCGTGATACTTGTGGAGCTTACTGTTCCTTGGGAAACAAACATCCCAAGGGATCACACATTCAAGCTCAATAAGTATTACGAACTAACCAACGAACTGATCAGGAATAAATTTATAGTTAGTTTGTACGCGGTAGAAGTGGGAGCGAGAGGTATAACAGCAAAATCTCTCTATAGCCTACTTAAAGATCTTGGCCTTTCTAGAACAAGCATCGGTTCATTTCTAGAACGTACTTCAAAGGCGGCATTAGTAGGTTCTTTCCAAATTTGGTTAGGTAGGGAGAGGAGTGTGGAGGGTGAAGGTGAGCGTTTTTGCGCATAATAAAGGGGCCCCTTAAACCTACTCCTGGGTCGCAAGTCCCAGGCACTGCTTGCACTCCTCTCCTTGCAACGCGATGGGCCCGGCACCCGCACGGTGAATCCATGGATTGCTAAGAAGCTTCGTCTTAATACTGCAGATGTCAACAAAAGCAATTAATCAAATCTGTCTTCATTTTACAAATCGATGTGTTTTGTAGCTTTGTAGACTATGTTCTTACAATATTTTACAATGCTTAATGTTAACTTAATATTTCCTAGATAATAAAAAAACAGAATGTTGATAACAGACTTGGAACGACACCGAAACTGTGAATTTTAACATTTGTATTTTAAACAATCATATACCAGAGCGAATTTGAATCTAAACTCAAACGGCAGCAAAACGACTGCGGTCAGCGGCTAGTTGTAATGTTGACCTTATAATTAGGACCATTCAACGTTTTGAATCTTTACCATGAGTAAAACATTGGATTACTTTTTATTGAATTTTATGATCTTCAACATGTGTTGTTGTGTGTCTAGGTGTTTTAAATAGGAATTGATCCGCATTTTAAAACAAGATTTATATTTATACGTTACTAGTCGTGTTAAATGCATTAAAGAAATAGTTCATGATATAGATTATGCATTTTATAAGCAAATATTATAAGCAAACCGGCCCGTCCAGCAAGACTCTGCGCCGGGTCACAAAGCTCGGTCCACGCAGTGTTGGTTGGAAGCGAACATCTCGAACTTCATCAGAGCTGAAGGCTGACCGTCATCTAGTCCCAAGCTTATTCCGCTGGATTATGATTCATAGTCAGTTTTAGAGAGTACAGCTTGCTCTAAACTCCATGATAATTTGGAGTCCCTAAAACAATCCATACGATTGGCAGTGAAGAATTTCCCCATGGAGAGAGCGCGTGCTTCTATTGATAACTGGCCTCAACGTTTAAAGGACTGTATTGCAGCCAATGGACACCACTTCGAATAAGCTTTTTATATTTTGTATTGATTTATATTTTTTTGTATTAAACTAATAAACTTTAAAAGTAATAAATGGTATTTGCAATTAAAAAAAAAAAATTTTTTGTTACAATATTTATGGCAAGACTAGGTATATATGATCGCCTTTATCAGGACGATGGCATTATATGTAAGGTTTCTTTAGAAAATTTTAACCAATGTACCAGTATAGGTTAAGGTTTGGTTCTTAAGTTGTCACAAAAGTTAACATTATTTTTGTTTAACATTAACATTCAGCAAAAAGTATTTTTTTTATATTAAGCAGCATTCAACAGCAAACAAGACTTAAGACTTTACTAAGTCTGAAAGCCTCTATAGGCTATGAACATTTGTCTGATTTTATATGGACAAATACAAGTCAAGTTTTTAAACAAACTGTAGATAAGTATTTCACTTCTGTTATACCTAATTTAATTCAATTCAGTTTAGTTCAGTTCAGTTTAATTCAATTTAATTTAATTCAACTAACCTAATTTAAGACTACCCAAGAAATATATTAATTTATAAAAGACTCCCAAAAAATAATAAATAAATATAAAACTTTTACAAACATTACAGCACATTTGTTTTTCAAACAATAGTTTCTAACAATAGTTGGTATTACGGAGTATTAACTAAAACGAAAAATCTCGGCGGTCGAATGAATGAGACGGATTTTACATTTAACTTATTCCTAGGGTAATTTAAATATTTAATCTCATTATTTCTTATAATAGAATTTTCCATATTTTATTAGCAAAAAAATAACTTAAAATAGAAAATTAAGTTTCTTTTTTTTTTTTTGAAAATATCTTTAAACATGTATAGCCATGTTAAGCTTTATTTAAATTTATATAAATATAGAATGTAAAAAACCGATACGGGCAGGGATTCGAACCCGCGACTACTGGAAAAACCGTCCCGTCGCTCTACCAACTGAGCTACCGTATCGCTGTCCGTCTCGGTGAATTAAGCATTCTATATGTGATCGTCTTTATCGGGACGGTGGTGACATCTATTAGGTTTCTTTCGAAAATCCTAACCAACGTTTCTAACTTTGCAGTATAGATAAACATTGAAAAGATGCCACTACCGAAATCAATTTTGAAAATATCTTTAAACATGTATAGCCATGTTAAGCTTTATTTAAATTTATATAAATATAGAATGTAAAAAACCGATACGGGCAGGGATTCGAACCCGCGACTACTGGAAAAACCGTCCCGTCGCTCTACCAACTGAGCTACCGTATCGCTGTCCGTCTCGGTGAATTAAGCATTCTATATGTGATCGTCTTTATCGGGACGGTGGTGACATCTATTAGGTTTCTTTCGAAAATCCTAACCAACGTTTCTAACTTTGCAGTATAGATAAACATTGAAAAGATGCCACTACCGAAATCAATTTTGAAAATATCTTTAAACATGTATAGCCATGTTAAGCTTTATTTAAATTTATATAAATATAGAATGTAAAAAACCGATACGGGCAGGGATTCGAACCCGCGACTACTGGAAAAACCGTCCCGTCGCTCTACCAACTGAGCTACCGTATCGCTGTCCGTCTTGGTGAATTAAGCATTCTATATGTGATCGTCTTTATCGGGACGGTAAGTTTCTTTTTTGTTAAACTCCATTATTTATGAAATGTTCTTGGTTCATATTGCCGTGGTATGATATATAACATATAAGGTTTATACGATTTTTTTCTTACATAAAACATTAATAATTAAATAGGATAATGATTAATATTATTTGTATTTTCGAATAGTAAATAGTAAATATTTGGATGTTGCGAATGCAACGATTAATTATTATTTATCTTGTTGAATTTTGAAACAAATGTATAAATTTCATGCATATATATATTTTTTAGTTGTTTAAAAACACATTATTTCTTAAGTTTTCCATTAATTTAACTCTTCTTGTTAATGCGTCGATGTAACTTGCGGAAGTAAATACTGCATTACATTTGTCTTTCTCATATTTAGTAACTTATCTAAGATGTATTTTAAGTTTGGTGTATAACATTAAGAGATTTAATATTTTATTAGGAAAAGCAACACCACATTATTTTTAATATCCCTGTTTATATTACCTATCAACACTGGCCACACTTGTTTAAACTTTAAATAATTACTCAATAAAAAAAATGGCTGTGTTGATGCATTTTTTATTTTACATTTTTATTATTTATTTAAATAATCTCAACACAGCTAAACATATTTATAGACAATTACAAATAACAGTTTATATACTTCCTAAAACTTAAAGTCGTGCAAAAAAAAATCACACAAAAAAGGCATATCTACTATAGATTGGATATATACGAGTATGTCCCATGTTGGGCACCATTTGATACCGCTTCGTTTATTTAGGCGAACAATAAAAAACAATTACTTAAATATAAATATTGTTAGTCTTGTTACATTTTACAATCATAATTTTATTTATTTATGAAATAAATTATATATGAACTGGCGAATTAAAAAAATTATGCTTATTGTATAACGCTTTTACAGTTATGCCGAAACTTATCAAGTTACTGGTATAAAGTGCTAGAGTAATTCCAAAAAAAATGTTATTTATATAAAATTAAGTTTTACCTAAATCCAAATCGATAAATCGATTTGATAGTTTCTAATGTTTAATAAAGCAAGTTCATGGAACAATCTGAAAATCAGATAGATACATTTGATGTTCTATAAAAGTATAGAAGAGTCTAGAGTATGGAGTAAAGAATAGTAAACATTTCTAAAATCCTCTAAAAAAGATAGAAATATATTATTATGTACTTATTGAAACCGTTGTGCCAGAGGACCGTTAACGTATGTTGACGTTTCGTTAAATACGATACGTCAAACTTATAGCAACCCTCTTTTTGGGTCGGGAGTTAAAAATGTTGCGCAATTCATCGAAAACTGTAACAAATTATTTTGATAGGACGAACCAAGCTTTATCAATATTTATTTTAACCTACAATGATATTAGTTTTACATTTAGCTTTCAAAAGCATTTGTATATTGTTAAAGTTGATGAAACTTTATCAAAGTACTTGATACGTGTGGGGTGTGTTACTAACTCTAATATTATTATATTTGTAGAGGAAAATATAATATTTGCTATATCGCCTTTATATTTATTTATTTGTATTACAATAATCAAAAATAATAATTACAATAAACAAACATTTTAATAAAGAAATTGTTGTGAAGTTTGTTACGTTGCATTGTAGCGTTTCAACTCACATATACCGCTCATTTGAAAATTTTTCAAAATATTTACTACGTAAAGCGTTGACGTTGCCGAGATGTTGGAATAAAAATAAAATAAATTACCTTCGCCACAGTCTAAAATCATAAAGAATATAATTTAAATATAGAAAAAAAAAACAAATTTAAGAATTTATTATCATCGTTCGCTGCGACCGTATATAAATAGTCTTGCAAACACTTCTTTTATAAATATGAATTTAAAATTTATGTTCACTCTGGTGTAATATTCTTTATTTTTTTTTAATTGGTTGGGTTCAAAACTATTTACTTTTAATCGGTTTACTGTTTTCATTTAACGATAAAATGTTTATATTTATTTACGATTTATAAGATCTAAAAATGTAGGCGAAGCATTAAAATTTATTAACATAGTAGAATCAAAAATATTTAATATCTATGAGAACAATAAAGTAAGTAATTAAAACATGTAATAAATGGCTTTAAACAAAGGTATTGTTTTCTGTAAGAACAGATATATTGAAAATACTACTATTGAATAAACGGACCGTTTTAATTAAAAATAATTTGCATATATTGACACCGGATGATATTGTTCGTAGCATCAAAAACGTTTACTCTATTGGATTCTAAAGTAAACAGTTCAATTTAATCTCATTCATAACCCAATATTATATTTTTTAAACCAGCTTTGCAATATTCAGAAGATTTAACAATTAAATAATGTTGTTGCTAGTTTTTCTTCAGTTGGATCCGATATGGGGAAATGTGATAAAATTTTCTCAGCCTAAATATAAATCTTATAATTATATTTTGCAGACGTTCAAGCTTATTTATATGATTTGCGATATATCGGAGTAGCATGTATCTGCATAATGTAGTAAAGGTAGTAGAAAAGCTTGAGTAAAAGATATTTTAGTTCGAGTTGGTAAGAATTTATTCTATCTTCTCAATCTACCAGTCGCAGCAAATATCTTACGACTAATTTCAGATATTTGAGGTGTCCAGAAGAAGGAATTATCCATAATAAATCTCAGATTTTGACAGAACTTCGATATTCTAAATGTGTTCCATCAAATACTACAGCTGAAAGACATAGTAGGTTAATATTTAATAACTGATGACGGGAACCAAATAAAGAAAATATCTAGAATAGCATCTTTTCACAAAAAATATTGCTAAATCATTAATTGATAGGTAGCAAATCTTAAATGCGTACAGTGGGTGAAAGAGTAAGGGGTACGGTAAAATTAGAAAATATGAATATCTACAATTAAAAGTACTTAGATTTATATTTGTAAATATATATATGTAAATATAAATCGAAAAGCAATGATCGATATTTATTCAGTCAGTTTTTAATCATACTTTGTTTGCTTATCGTTGCAGAAAACATTCCTTTCTAAATTAAAAATAAATAAAAGTTAATAGATATATGTCCGAATGATGTTTTATGCATGTGTGAGCTGGACGGTCATTGAACGTGACACAAACTGGTATATATTCTATTTTGCACGATTTAGTCAATAGAGGAATTTATAAATTTAATCTAGCAATAATAGCTACTACTACTACTACTACTGTATTTTTATTTTAAAAATATGAAAAGGTTATACTTTTATTCTAATGATTACGTTTCAACGATGAAACGTTCTTCATTTTGACATTAAATAAGTCTTACCAAAAGCGCTAGAGTTCGTTTTTTATGCTATATTGCCAATAAAATAATTGTACATTCATTTAATTAAAATGAAAGGGAGCTGAAATACTCTGTAATTTAAAGCGTATAATGTTGTAACCCTTTACCTCTCTTCCTCTTACTTCTTCTATACTGACTGAATCTTCATCTATGCTCATGTCAAACCAGGTCGTATTTTCTGCTGACATTAACAAGAGTTTGAAACAGACAAATTCATTCTTGAATGGTGTTAGAAATTCGGTATTAATTATCAATCCTAAAAAGTGTAAAGCAACAATGAAAAATCTTGATTCTACAATCAGCGGAAACATCCATATAGTTAATTAAATTGTCCCATTAAGTGACGTTTTCATTATAAATTAATAAAGATTTTAGTGAAAAAATAAATCGTTACATATTAAAACGAAAAGTTTCTTGTTTAAAATATTGATATCTCTAATAACTTCTTAAAATGAATTACATTTATATATTTTTTTTTTATCCTCATAATATTACTGAAATCGGATAATAACTAAAAACTAAGATAATATAAGAAACAAAATAGTACTAAATAACTTATCATGTAATTAAAGGTGAAGTTATTTCCCATCAAGTAACTAAATACATCGTTATTTCTCCAATAACAAGACAATAAAGACAATAGATGTTTGGACACTTAATCACAAATAAAAAATCCGTAAGACAAACATGACGTTTTATGATAAATATACATAAAAATAGATTCATCAAAAAAAGTTATCTAGATATAGATTCAAATTCTATATTTATTACAAATATAAATAAGTTTTACATTACTATACGTCTTTATAGAGGATTTAATATACCTATTACTAATTTGGTCCTGTGTCTCCATATCAAATTAAATATTACTAGGCTTATAATAATAACTATAACATGATATTGTTATTCAGAAGACATTACATACATTATGATGTAATAAAAGTAAATTTATGTAAGTTCCAATCAAATATAACTGCTAACTACTAAGCAACCTTGTATCATTAAGAATATCATCACAGTCATAAATATTATCACAGTCATAAATTAATGTTTGAAAATCTCTATGAACATGTATAGCAATGTTAGGTTTATTTAAATCTAAGAGATTTGTCAAGTTGAGGGATAAGTTGAGTTGAGTTGAGTTTGGAGACAAGTTGAGTTGAGTTGAGTTTGAGGACAATTTGAGTTGAGTTGAGTTTGAGGACAAGTTGAGTTGAGTTGAGTTGAGTTTGGGGACAAGTTGAGTTGAGTTGAGTTTGAGGACAAGTTCAGTTGAGTTGAGTTTGGGGACAAGTTGAAGTCTTTATTATCCCTCTAATCGTCTCCATCAGGGTAATTATTCCAAAACCCTTTACTAGAGTTAGTACTAGGATTGCCATTCACAGTCCCAAAACTTCGCTCAGAACGCTGCTTTCGTCCACAAGATAGCTATTGTCCATTTAACATCCTTAAAAATAACATCTTGCATTTATAGGATGTTATTTTTATAAATATCATTAAAGTAAAAAAAAAACTTTAAAAAAATAAATTGGTCGAAGCCGACCTCAAAAGCCTTGAACACAGGCGTAAAATTGCTAGCCTCTCAGTATTCTATAGAATACATTTTGGTGAGTGTGCGCTGGAATTACACAAGTTAATTCCCCAATCCCCCTTCCATCACCGGAAGTCACGACTCACGGCAGATTTTCATACTTTTGAAGAATGAAGAAAGAATGCTTCCTCATTTTTACTCCGTACAGCGAAGCATTGGAACATCTTGCCTGCGTCGGTATTTCCGGCTGAATACAATATGTGGGTGTCTTCAAGAGAAGAGTGAATAGGTTGCTAGGGCAATGCGCCTTACCACCTAATTCCACTTACCATCAGGTGGAATGTAGTCAAGCATTGCACTAGATCATATAAAAAAATATATATATATAATAATTGATTGTGTATCTGCCATTTTGGTACCAAGATACCTGTGTTAGCAGACTGCGCTATTCTATAGATAAATACATTAAAAATAGATTCTACAAGATCTCCACAATTTTTTAATCTATTGTATTGCTTTTAGCCGAGGCTTTGAGCGCGGCTACCGAATTAAGAAGAGTATCGTGTAGCTATCATTTAAAAATAACGTAATAACGCCAGGTTGATAATATGTTTTATAAATTTAATTGCTTACACGTTAAGATTTAGTTTATAATAAATGTTTTACTTGTACAAAGGTACTTTTTTTTCTACAAGCCTTTTCATTTTATTGATTTTCTGTTATCATGTTACAAAAAACCCTAAGTAAAAGTTCTTAACAAACATAATTGAACTTTGCTTATGAGACAGGTTGAAAATATTTTTACCTGATTATATTATTAACATTTTTATGATATTTCATAGCAATCATAGGTAATTTCTCATTTTAAATAAGACTGTTAACAAAATATCTATTATTCAAAAAAAAACAATATTCGTACTTGAAAATATCGATATTTGCTACTATTACATTTTTGAACGATATATGAATAGTTTGACATTGAAATGCATACTCGTATATCGTGATCGTTATTAATTTCAAATAAGTTTTCGTTTTTTTTTCTTGGTAAATTATTTAATCTATACAAAATCAACAATCGTAAACTTAGTACGTTATGACCTACTTACGTTACCTACGTTATTTACATTACACTATGTTTTTTTCTCTATTCCTAGTTTACTTCTTATCTTAAAACGAAATGTATTTTTGTATAGATATAATATACCTCTAAAGTGTAAGGTATAAAAATTACGCTATGGAAAACCTACTTTATAGGAGTGGGTAATATCATCTTTATATATTGAGATCACTTTTAACAGTGATAGCGGTAAAAGCTAATCTATTCACATTAAATTATTCAACATCTAGTTTCATAGAGATAGTTTACTGACAAAATATATCCTCTTCGATATATTTTATAAAATATACCAATAACGGGATTTGACATTTAAAAAAAATATGGATATTTCGATATATCGTCTTTATTTTAAAAAAATAATCAACAGCGAGTAGGGCTTTAAAATAGTAGGGCTTTAGTAGGGCAATAAAAGACTAAAAAATGTTTCCTATCGGCCACCACGCTCTAAAAGTGTAACTTGTATTAATATAAAAGAAAAAAAAATACTGTATAAATAAATAAATAATTGTTATTACATAAGTTGGTAAAAAATGTTATGCAATAGCTTTACCGCGGCAGTGTAAGTTTATTAATATATATAATTATAATAAAATAAATATGATTACGTGTAATTTATTGTGTTATTGTGTGTGATACTTTAACGTGAAATTCAACGTCTGTTTAACGTCATGATGCTGCGCTAATACATCTTTTATTATATAATATACACGAGTATATAATGATTTGGTTTTGATATCAATTATCAATATTAAACATTATACGTTATCAGTATCCTTATCAGGATGGAGACGTCTATAACAATAGAATACAGAAATAAAATTGTTAGCTTGTCGGCGGTTTAGTTGGTTGTTTTGCTTTTTAAAAATTTCAAAAAAAATGCAATACAGAGCCATATCTGCAGCCTCACTGAGATACTCAAATAAACGAGTTGTCTCCTGGTCACCGCTGTGCGAACGGTAGACACAGGAATACAGGATTTTTTCGTTTCCTATGTCCACTAAAACCCATAGGGAAGAAAAAGTGGGGTCTTCAAGGTGACGGAGACGCTGAATACAGAGGTCGTTCCGCGCGTACACACTGACTCCGGCCCGTGAGCGAAAGTTGTGCTCTAACGAGTAACCGGGATAATCCAAGTATGTAGCGCTCAAAGGACATTGAATCTGCGTCTCCGTCAAAAAGAGCAAGTGCAGCTGCTCTGTCTCCAGGTGGTGGTGGACAGCTAAAAGATTTGAGTGCAAACCCCTTATATTAGTTAGGTGCACTTTATGTGAGGAGGAGTTCAACCGCTGTGTTAACTTGTTCCTTTTTTTTAACTTTCTCATAATAAAAAAAATAAAAGTGAATAGGGATGGGAAATGGCAGTTGAACGAGGCGGTACGTATCGAACCCGACGTCGAAGTTGGTTAAGTTATGCCACTGGGAGGCTAGCCTAAAGACTGCGGGGACGCCCGAACCCCCCCAGGGATCGCCATCGGGCCTCCTCGTCTGGTCGCCAACCAGCACGATGAAGCCACCCTGGGATTTTTCGCAGCTGGCGGGGCAGCCTTTCGTGGGTGGCTAACCCACTAATTGGGCCCCCAACTGTCTGCGGGCGGCCAGCGGAAAACCGTCGCTTCGGATCCCGCTACCCTCCTCGACTAGACACCCGACAAAACAAACACCAACTCGACGTCAACCGGTTCGCCAACGTACCGCAGCTGTTCAAACCCATTTCCCATAAACGGCTTCATCGAGCAACGTGCCGGAACACGACTAGGTCGCTTTGCGGCACGACTTTGCCCGATGGGTGGTAACTTTGCCGGCGACCCGATGTTATGGTCTACCACCAAGGGACCACATATACACTTGCTGAGGCACTGAGCAAAATTATTTTGATCTATATTCAATTATAAATTAATTATCATCACCAAACTTACTCGAATATTTAGGTATGTACTTCTATTTACATATGTTTTGAAATTGAATATTGGAAATTCCTATAAATTGTTGGTTAATAACACCGAACAAAATAACATCAATTGTTATTTAAATTGAATATTTTGACAATACAAACCCAGTTTGTTTCATTTAATGGTATAATACGTCATGAGATTTGTTATTATACGGGAGTTATAAAATAATTCGCGATGAATAATACAGGTAAAATGCTTTAACATTCGCTTTTTTTAAAAATACAAGATTGATGAATACCTTCGCTATATAAAGGCTCTCTTAGTAAAGCCCATCTGCAGCTTTTTATCTGCATCTTGTATGCGGACTGGATAAACAAAGTTTGTACAATTTTCTCATGAAAGATCAGCGTGGAGTATCTGCGTTTGTAACCCCCGACTAAAAACAGGGGTGTTATAAGTTTGACCTGTCGATCTGTGTATCTGTGTGTCTGTCTGTGGCAATGTAGCGGCCAAACACGTAGACGGATTTGAATACGGTTAACTTTAATCAAAAGCTATGTTCGTCAAGATGGTTCTTATCTATGTTTGGTCAAAATAGAAACAGTTGTCTCCAAGATATTGACGTTTTATTGGTGAAAGGTTCTTATGCAATAATTAGTTGATCCTAGCGGCTTCTCCCGTGCTATATAGGAAAAAAGACTTTTTATGTAGGCCAAAAGGTTTTTACACTTATTTACTCAGATAAAGTACTTTATTAAGGATACCTGTTGCCCGTGACTGCGTCCACGTACACTGTTAACTATATATTTATACGGCTTATGATCTTAGTCATAAAGAGTCACGGGTAACAGCTAGGGATAATATAAATCCCTTCATCATCGTGTTATTAGTGATGTCAATCATTTTAACTCTAAAAAAAGATAACTCTATATAAAAAAGTCTTGAATCATGTTACTTAATATATTTATAATTTATTACATTGTCCAAATTTTCACGAGGATCCTTATTTTTCCTCGTATTAAATTTAACCTATGTTCATCAGAGGGTTAATGTATTTAATTTTAATTGTTAATGTAATGTAATGTAGGATTCTAAAAGAAAAATATTTTATTAAATCGGTCCAGTAGTTTCGGAGCCTATTCCCTTCAAACAAATCAATTTAAAATTAAAAAAAAACCCGATACAAAAAGACCTCTAAAAAGAATACAAATAATATTATTATGTACTTATTGAAGTCATTGCATCGGGGGACCGTTTAATAAAGGAAGAAATTAAAATGCAAGTAAGTTACCAAGGCAAATAAGGAAATTACAGTATCAAATCGTATAGTCTAAATCGTGAACAATTAGTCCGCAATGATTAACTTTGTAAAAAAGACACCATCGTAAACGTACTTACAACGGTTCCCCGGTTTGTAATTTATTTTTTTTATAATAAGTGTCACAGCAGCCCAAGACCTTATTTTGCTTCCATGTCAATGGTTTATTAGGATAACAGTTGTGATTTTAAATTAATTAATAAAATAAAGTGAAGAAATTAAATATATTCTACGAATTTAGGATCGGATATCGTAGTCTAAAGTAAAAGTATTACCGTCTGTCACACAGCGAGGGGAAAAAAAGCAAAAAAGGCTAACAGATCACCCTACCGAATCTACCCTTAATCGAAGTAGTGTAGAAAAGTATTCCACCTAAAACCGAAAAATGATAAAATTATTTTACATTTTATTTTTTAGTTAATATTGGTATGACAACTAATCAAACAATGGTAATCCATTTTTTAGTAATCTAAACACTTCTACCCTTGGATTATTGCCCACCAACAACAGGTTAATGCCCCAACTATCAAAATAGCACGTAATACAGAACTCGTGATTCTCCTCATAAAGTCCTTTTCACAATAATTGTTTCAAGATATCCTGCACTAAAATAGTAGGAGAGGAGGTTTGTTTAAAACGTTTACCTCATTATGGCATAAAGCTTTCAGTCGGCGTTACCCTAGTTCTAGTAGATCTGAATCAAAAACTGTTACTTTTATCCTAGAAATACTTTTTTCTAAATAAGAATGCTTTTATTACTAATAATTATTTAAGAATTAACAATTAAATTAAATTAAAAAAATAGATTTATAATTTTTTTTGTAGTCATAAGAACTAATTAAATAAATAATTTCTTTTTGTTTTCCCTATTGTAATTGTTTTTGTGTAAATATAAGTAAGTTATTATTTTTAGGTCATCGAAGTTCAGTAAGACGAGATGTCATAAAAAAATTTTTTAGCGTATTAAGCAAACAATAATTAAATTTATCTGACATTAAAATTTAAATATATTACTAATTTTAATTAGACACTATCTTACTATCCTAATTTTAGTAGTAATTATTACCACAGTTTTCCTATTAACGTTTGTTTATGGTCTATTATAATATCATTTTCCTTCATAATTAATTTAGTTTTAACATCGTGGTTTTTTTCAAAGGTCTAAAGATGAATTTGTGTTTTTGGTGAAACATTCAATTTAAGTGATATATTTTGGTTATATTTTGTTAAAAAATAATGATATCTTTGAATTTACTTTTAATTATAATCATAGTGGATTGTTAAGTAAATAATATTTTTCTTATATATTTCACTCGACAAGTAAAATAAAAGAAAATTATTGGTTAATATTTTTAGTTTTAAAAATCAATTAAACAATCTTCAATCATTATAATATATTTTTAAGAAAAAGAAACGGATTATTCAAAAGAAACACACAAAACTCAATTAAATTATTAGTATTACTTACTTTATAACTCAAAAGAATCACAATGAACTTATTCAATATTTATCTCAAATTTTACACTTACACAATAATCAACTAAACAATTTAAATAATGTATTTAATAACCAAAACAATGAACCAAGCAAAATAATCACCAATTTGTAATGAATTTAACAATAATCTGTTATCGAAATATACAAACAACACTATCATTACATAGTATAAGCAAAGTCGCTTTTCGCGTCTGTCCATATGTTTGTATGTATGTATGCTTAGATCTTTAAAACTACTCTTAAACAATCGTAAAACAAATGTTTTTGGGTTTGTTGCAGAGAAGCTGCCTGCAAAGATGGTCAACTGATTAAAAATAACCCTGTATAACTTAGAATGGAACATGGAACATGGAACTGTATTAAGAGCTGCTCAAATTGTTTCATACATTTTTATAATTAGAGGCAGTTTGTGGTATAAGACATGATTTTACAGTTTTGTTTCACTTTATTATAACCATTTTAATGTGTTTTTTTAATTAATTCGTTTTTTTTATAACATGTAGTTCGTAAAGTAAAATATGTTATGTATAATGTATTTTAAAAATACATTCCGTTAAAATTATTTAAAAAAATAATATTTGCACTTTTTAAAGGGATGTTTTTTAACAATATTTTATAAAATATATCTTTCAATAAAATGCTTTTTTAACAAAAATAAATCTTATTAAATTATTCTACTTTTTACGTATCTGAAGTGCATAAGCAAAGAGAAGTAAAAAGAATTATTCCAATTCGAATGTAATCGGGTGAGCGTGTAATAAGCACGCCTAGGGCTCAACTTAAGTACTTGTTTAAAATAAAATTGCCTTAAGATAAGTCTATCCTCTTAGCTTATCTTATAAATTATATGAATAAAGTTTAAATAAAGTTATTATTAGCCTAGTGATAACTAAGAAACAGATTATATCTGTTTGAGGTGTCATGACTATATATGACAAAATCATGATGATAAAAATAATGTTTTTTCCTTTTTCTCGGGCTTAACTCGGGTTGTCACAGAGAAAAAATAAAATAATGAAACAGTGAACATCAGTCGTTAAACTATTTTGGATAAAAGTTAACCGAATTCTCTATATATGATTTGAAAATAAAAAAGAAGTCAAAAGAAATCTGTTTATAAAATAAAATATTCAATTCTAGATCTTATTAACGAAAATTTCAAATTTGTAATTTACTACTACATTCTGTTCAGTTTTTAGCGTACATTCTAAAGTTACGCGATATTTTATAGATATTATACAGACTCGGCTAGGATCCTTATTACACCGAGACATTTAATTAAAAGACGTTATTTTAGGCTAAATATTCCCTTACTAATATTTTTTTGTCAGAATTCAGAAAATGAATAGGTGTATTTCAGTTTTTGTAAAACTTACTATATTACATATATTAAAGGTCTTATTATATGCTAAGGTAACACTTTTTTTAAATTTATTTCTAATTCTTATTTTATTAAATGAATAAAATAGATTTCGTTTAAAGAATTGTGATAAACGTATTTCATACTACGGATGAGTTGATAATGGATAACTTGTTTTTAATAAATATCAAAATCACTCTAATATTTTTTTCGCGATGCGAACAAAAAACGAACAACTACTGTTTTCAGTTCATATCAAAATTTAGCTCAACTAAACTGAGACTTTACAACTAAAATAAATCGAGTTGTGCTTTTATAATTGTGGGTAAACCTCATCCTTTATTATTATTTTTTTCGTATTATTATACAAAAATATATTAAGCAAATAAAAATATAATAAAATAGTAAAGTAAAGATTAATTTCTAAGTGTTTTTAAAGGATGATAAAGAACTTAAAATAATTTTATCATCTACTTGTTTGACGGCACATCACGGTGAATCTATAAAATGATATTGGCTGTAATTATATTAAAACTTAAACTAGGTTTGTTTACATTCAATATAAGGCCAAAGGGAAAATGAGGGAGGAGAGCAGGTTAAGTCGCTGGAAAAAACTAGTAATAAATAAGTAACAGTCACAGTTAAATGAACCCACCATTTATATTTTTACCTAAACGGATAGGAAAATTAATAGCGTAAGGTCTTAAATCGACAAAACTAAAACACGTTTATCACACGGTGGGGAAAAGTCGTTCTTTTAGTTTTTGATCAAGGAGTTTGTTTGATACAAATTGAATTATGGAAGTTCAAAAACTAATTATGATTCATTAGAATTTTAGAAGTTAAGAAGAAATAGTATTTCAAAACAAGCAAAAAACATTTATTACTTCGAAGTAGTTAGTTAACTGTGTTTGATGTATTATAATACTGATATTAGATCAAATATACATGACCATCATTAATAGTATCTTGTATCAATATGACCACTTATTCTACCGTCGACCGTAAATATCGTACTATTGTAGGTCGTAGACTACATTGATCTTTGATAACTTCATGATATGCTGATTACATGACGATATATTTTAAAGAATTGATGCAAGTTACTTAGCAAAGGAGATTATATTTATACACAATTTAACATAGTTTTTACCCCATCGATTTCGTTATTAAATCCGTACTAATATTAAAAGTAACTCTGTCTCTCAGTTACACTTTTACGGTTAAACCACTAAACCGATTTATAATATTTGGCATATATATAGATAAGATGATGGGAAAGGACAAAGGCTACTTTTTCATTATCATAGTAAGTGAAACGGTGAAATGTTGATACTTGATCTCCTTTGGTAGATCTTAAAAAAGTCCAGGAGACCATATATCTACTTGTCACTCGCCAAAACATGGCATTAAAGAAAAATACAAAAGAATTATTTTTAAACAATATAATTTAGTAAGGCATATTGACTCTTATGAAAACTAGTAACTTTATCATCAAAATCATTGTACGAAGATAAACTTTGCCTTTTCTGATTTTAGATGCATAGTTTAAGGAATACAGGAAAACAAATATCAACGCAGACTTCACGCGCCATGAGCCTCAAACTTGGGCGGAAACTGTAGTATTTGTAATATGAGTGCTGTAACTTAGACCTACTTATGATATACCTACAAATCAGACATAGACTATTTTCTATCGAAAACAATGTGATTAAAATAGTAAAAAATAGAAAGCAATATAGTTAAATCGTTAGAATTCATATACCAATTTTTAAATTGATACGACCAATAAAAACGCTTTTACCCCTTTACCATCAGAAATGAGCAAGCAATCTTCAAATTGAGAATCTAAGAACTGTTTTAATATCCAGTTTACACACAAAAGAAAAAATAAAATGATACTTACTAGTTACTATGCAAGTATTTGACGTAAAAACCCAAAGAAACCCAAAGAAACTATCTAACGAGGACAAAGTCGTGGGTAAAAGCTAATTTTAAAATTAATACATTTTATTTATTTATTCAATCATGTTATGTTATGTTTAATTCGCAATAACTTTTTTTTGGCATTATGTGACGAACTAGCAGACAGACCTCCTAAATCTGGGAATTGGTTGCCATCGTAGCTAGACAGTTCTAAACAAAATACTACTCTGAAGAAATATGAAACGATGAAGCAGCGGAAGTAAGACGGATTGAGCCCACTATATAAATAGCAGTTATAATAATATTTACTTCCTCATGGTCTTCTATGAGATAATTTTATCATCATTAGAACTTATCGTGGCTGCTTATGGCGTTATTTTAAATCTACGCGAAATAAACACACTTTATACGAATTATAATAGTACATTATTACAAAGGCAGCGAAATAGGCAATTGTAGGCCGAGTATGAGTTTGAAGGCCGAGCCGCAGGCGAGGATTACAATGATACGAGACAGCCAATTGCCATTTCGGCCGAGGCAAGTAGTATGTTTCTTAAAAAAAATGCAAGGAAATAAAAAAGAGCCTTTTACGTAATAAATTAAATTAATATTAAAAGTTATATTGCTCATGTTAGGACAATTATTGAATGAAAATGTTATCGATTTACCAGGCAAATTTATGTTCGTTTATAATACTTCTGCCTTTGTTTTTAGTTTATGCCGAAAGGTTAACGCATCTGTGGCTATTCAGCCATGAGAACGCAATGTGTACGATAAATGAAAGAGTTTTAAATTCAAACAGCACAGCGTTTCATACAACATTGCCGGCGCGCTCTTCGTTCCAAATTCAAAGAACGCGCCGGGAAGTGATTTTGGTTTTTCAGTTTACGTAAATATGATACTTCGCATTTTCTTTATTCAAAGGTGACAATGACATGTCATTATTTCCGCACATGTTTAAGAAATATCTATTTAAATGCTACCCGCCATGTAAGCTAAGTGTTATTCAAACGAGCTTAATAACTGCTGTGAGCTACAGTTGTTTACTGACTGATTCTGGTTAATAGGATTTAAATCAGATAGCTCAATAAAGACTAGGATTAATAACTGATAGTTCTTTCAGCTCTGTAGTGTATTATCTCACTATAATTTATAAAACTTCTTTGTACCTGAAATTTCTGAAATCTCAAATACAAAAATATAATTAACTACCGACTTATCAAATTAATAACAATTCCAAAGTAAACAATTTATTGCTTATTTCTGTCTACTTATAGGTTTTATCTTTAATATCTTAAATGAAATATTGAAATAAGACTTATTTATTTATTTATTTCTTTATTTATTTAATATTTGGAAAACCAACAGCACAAAAAACAATACATAACAATATTGATAAGGCAACATTTGGCTAATAATAGGTTTTCACGTATAAAAAAATAGTTTATAAATAACAAAAATCACGCGGACAGAGTGATTGCACGTCAACACTTTACATAGCATTTTTTAAAAAATTAAATAAAACAAATCAACAATACAGTGAAAAGAAATCTTGGTTCAAGCTAATTTGTCGAATAAATAAGAAGACAAGAGTACTAAACAAAGCGTTTGGAAATATGAAAATTAGACGGATTTTGTCTTTGTAAATATAGAAGATAATTGATTTGGTTCCACTTAATTAGGTTTAGAGTCTAATATGTAACTCAGTAGTATAATATAATATTATATATTATATTGTGTTGGCAACACTGGTTGTTGACACTTAATGTTGGTAGCGCCGTGTCAAATAATCAACGTTGAGCGAACATGACGTCACATCTTAGGTTTAAAGAATATTTATTTCTCACTAAAAAGATACAGTCACATGAGAAATTAATAAAAAAATAATGAAAATGATGAGGGGTAATATACAAAAAGTCTGCAGCGGCTCGCATATACCTTATAAATAGATTGTTTTGTGTGTTATATTGCAGTTACATCAGTTTTTATAATTAACATTTTACATACTAAATTTGATTAACATCATGTTAGGTTACATTATTGTTAAACGACTATTTCATAACAATTCGTAATGTTTTGATTCGTTTCAATGTTTTGATGGTCCCTATATTGATCCATATAAATTAATGAATTACTAATTTAACTGTAATAAGAAGAACCAATAAGGTGTAATTATTTAAATTGTTGTTTTATTAACTTAAATAGTAATATTTAGAATTGTTATGTCAAGTAATGGTTATTTTCGTATGCTTAAAGTAGTTTATTTGACTAAGACTATCATTTATGTGAGGTCGGACATTTGCTTAATTAGTAAATACTTGAATAAGCTAGAAAAGTGAGAACCATTAAGACTTCATATTTAAATCCAGTATTTAATACCGTGTTTACCGATACTTACAATTGTTAATTTACGAGTAGTTGTTATTTTTGTACGTTTAAAGTAGATGATTTGACTATGATTATTACTTATGTAAAGAGGGAGTTAATAAAGAAGGGTATATAAACTGCGGTTAGAACGATATTCGGGACAGACACTGCTGGATAGTACCAAGGAAGGATTAAATACAAGTATATAAAAGTGAAGTGTGATTAGTAAAATCCATGAAACTATACAATTGGACGTGGCCCTTATAATTCAGAAGTGGGATACCCAGAAAAAACTGTCTTTTTCTGGCTCCGCGCCCATTATTGGAAATAATGTAAGTGTTACTGGCTTATTTATTATATTATATCTTATATTTTTGTTTTATGTGAAGTGAAATTTGCATAAAATTTTGTGAGGGTAGTAAATATACCAATATATATATATATTTTTAGAGTATTTACAGGAGGTTATTGCGCCATATCCGATATTGCGATATATTACGTGACGAACTATAGATGTGATTTATCTTGGTGAGGGTAGACATGGTGTAAATAAATGTAAAACTTTTTTTTTTTTTCAGACGAGAATAGTTTCATTTATAGCAAATTTGATCTGTTACGTAAGTTCCCGGCTGACATACTAGGTAGGCGGATGACTAATAGAAGGGTTTATATTGTTTTGTTTTTTGTAGATATTTTACGTTAAGTTTTTATTCGAATTACTTGTTGAATATAATATTTGTGTTATTGTTGTTGGAGTGCTGTTATGCTGTTGAGGAGCTAACCATTGCTGATGGTTGGTGGTTTCATTTATTGTGATCTGCCGTAAAATAGCATTGTAATATCCACCACTTATAGCTTAATTTATTGTAGTTAATTTACAGTTTACTAAGATATTGGTGAAAGCAAATGGCAGTAATAAATACAGCGTGCAATCCCAATAGCGATAAAACTTTGTTGAACTGGTGCAACTACATCGGTGTGCAGAAGGACTACTTATTTTACAGTTTATATATATTTGGCAGAACCGAATGCAAAGGCTTTGAATATTAGTGGCAGAAAGATAAACGGCAGAAAGGATAATTGATCTGTTGGTTGAGCTTGATTTTAGAGTTTGATTGTTCCTGGAACCGACATCGGAAATATCGGTGGCCTACCGCGCTGCAGATGCCTGCAGTGAAGTCCCAGGCGTCGATGGCCGGGATACGCCCGTGTTGTAGGGACATATCTTACTTGAAGCTAAGGTATCTTAAGGGATCCTGAAAATGTAAGTTGTTCTTCCGTAATTTCTTTATCTTATGTTTTGAGATGACTTGTCCCATAAATTTGTTCCTCCTAAAAACGAGTTCATATGACGAGACAGAGTTAATTTGTCCCACTGACGTTAACTTTTGAGTGCGCGGTGTAGTGGAGTTGTATCAGTTGAGGAAAAGAACTGTTACGCAATATGAACACCTGGGGTCTCAGGTGTTTATTATAGTCTAATCAGCCAAAAGGACTAATGCCAATTACGGACGAGAGTAAGCCTAGCACGCTATGTAGCTCGAGTAGCTATATGGATGGAATACCAAACCGAAGCCTCGTCATACGGTGTCAAAATGGAAAATGAGGAAAGAAAGGACGTACAAACCTTAAAGGCGGGAAAAGGACAGCGCGTCCTAGAAACTTCAGATTTAAGTGACGTTTCTCAACCGCTTTAGAAAAAACGAATAATTATCGATTGTTTTCGTTATTTACATTTTATAAGCAAAGGGACTTGCTTAGAGCAGGACGGCCGAGCTGTTAGGTTACATTATTGTTAAACGACTATTTCATAACAATTCGTAATGTTTTGATTCCATTCAATGTTTTGATGGTCTCTATATTGATTCATATAAATTAATGAATTACTAATTTAACTGTAATAAGAAGAACCAATAAGGTGTAATTATTTAAATTGTTGTTTTATTAACTTAAATAGTAATATTTAGAATTATTATGTCAAGTAATGGTTATTTTCGTATGCTTAAAGTAGTTTATTTGACTAAGACTATCATTTATGTGAGGTCGGACATTTGCTTAATTAGTAAATACTTAAATAAGCTAGAAAAGTGAGAACCATTAAGACTTCATATTTAAATCCAGTATTTAAAACCGTGTTTACCGATACTTACAATTGTTAATTTACGAGTAGTTGTTATTTTTGTACGTTTAAAGTAGATGATTTGACTATGATTATTATTTATGTGAAGAGGGAGTTAATAAAGAAGGGTATATAAACTACGGTTAGGACGATATTCAGGACAGACACTGCTGGATAGTACCAAGGAAGGATTAAATACAAGTATATAAAAGTGAAGTGTGATTAGTAAAATCTATGAAACTATACATTTGGACGTGGCCCTTATAATCCATTATCTACTATACATTTTGCTTTTAAAATAACTCTTATCGACGCTTCGTGTTTAAGACCTGATGTTAGAGGGTCACTTCACATTTGGTTTCTAGAAAGCGAACAGTACACCGGTCTTGAAGAATATAATTAACTTTTGTCTATAATTCTGTTACTAATAAGTACTTATATTTATCACGTTTACATACTTTTATTTTATGTGAAGTTAACAATTGTAAGAAATAATATCATTATATCATTTACTTAATAAATATATTTCTCTTTACGGTAAAGTAAAATGAGGTTGCAAATTAATGTTCCTATTAATTGAAAAGAACCGACGACCTCCAGTGGGAATGTAATGTAATTTCATCGAAAAAGCGTACAAATAATCATTTGATAAAAGAATTTTGAATGTGTATGTATATTTTATATAGATGTAAAATAAATTTCTTAATTTTGATTTTAGTATAGGTACATCTATTCTTGTATACTTAACCGTGTATTTAGTATGCATGTGAGGTTGAGTGTATAATATTATAATACTTGATTAATAATAAACATCTAAGTTAATTTAAAAAAAAAACAATCTAAACAGAATAGCTGTAAAGATTTTCGCGTTCAGTCGAAAATTTTTAAGAATGTATATATGCAGGTATTTACCTTACCTATAGTATAAGCATGTATATATCTTATCTATAGTACTCGTATATTTTGTCAGAAATAGCTCTGAGTCTTAAATTATATTTCAATGATATACTTATATATATCAGGTTTAATGGAGGCTTTAACTTGCCTTATTTACAACCTAGTATAGTAACTTGTGCTCGCAATAAATAACATTCGAGTATAAAAGTAGCTGTCTCTTTCCGGCTTCCCATTTTTATTGATAAAAATACTATAGAAATTTAAGAAGGAAAAATTCAAGAGCATTATTACTTGAGAATTGAAATTAATTCTATACTAAAAATATACTTCAAATTTTAATTAATATCTGTATACAACTGCGTATGACATATACAGCTGTGTACACTATTTTTAATATTTATAGTATTTTTATTTTAATACAATCTCATAACGTAGGCTTTTGTTTTGATTTGGTCATTGGTTTTATTATATTGTACAATGTTATCACGCTATTGTTAATATAGAAGCAACACGACCCCAGGCTATATGAAATCTGAACCAGTCTACATTTTTATATACTCTGTCATATGTATACAAATTAGTAAAATGTTATTAAATTAATTTGCAATTTCTAAAATAAAAACTTACCGTTTATAATTCTAATTTGTTAGTCATTGAACTCCCCTAAACGTCTGAAAGTTTGTATTGTTTGTGTTTTTATCTAGAGAGATTTTCAAATACTTGGTATAAATATTAGTTGCGAAAAATATTAAGGTATTAAGTGTTTCAAAATAATTTTGTCAAAAATAAATATTTTGAATATTTGAGGACTTTCTATTAATTTGTATAATACTTTGAAAAACATAACATATAATCTTACAATATTTAATCTCCTTTGGAGTTCTTTATCTAATTTGAAATCTTCATTTAAACTGTATTAAACCACAGAACAAGCAAATGATTATTTAGCAATTAAGGATATTAATCCTTATCTTTATTAAGATTTATCTTAATAAGATGCATAAGGATTTGCATAAGCTTGCAAACATTATGCATACTCTAAATATTTATCCTTGACTAGCTTATAGTGATCTTTTTATAATAAAAATGTAATTAGTAATAATATATCAATTTAATTATTTACATTTAATTTAATTTAACATTGGAAGATTTATATCAAGATGTAAAAAAAAACTGTTCAAGAATTCAAATCTGTGTACATATTTTTTCCTGGTACATAAATAATTAAATACAAAGTTTTGAATAACTTACTAAATACGCATAACTTTTTTCTCTTGCGGAGAATAATATATTAATCGGTAAGGCAAAATTGAATAATTAAATTTGATTTATATGGTGTAAAAAAAACTTTGGCATGTAGTTAAAAAGCTATGTAAGTCACAAGTGTTATTAAACTGACTGACTGATATACATCAGTCAGTCAGATATGTGATACTATGTTGATTTTTGTACAACTCCCGGATAATAAATAAGACTTTTATTATTTTGAGAAGTACCGATTTCTCATAAAACATTTTATATTATTTAGAGTATAAAATTTAAGTACTATTTCTGACTGTACATAGTCTTACTTAGTAAAGTGTAACAAGAGAAGACGCTTCACACTTCGGTGCTTCAGGAAATGCATTTGTCGACTTCCTGCAAGATTTATCTGCTGAACATGCAAATTGCGATTGAAGAGATAGTTCATAAATGTAACTTAGTACCTACATTATTATTGGGACATAATGTTATACAAATAAGTATACATTATAAAAAAATTATGATCCTCAATATATATCATCGAAACATATACTATTATAAAAAAATTACATCCATGTAAATTGACAATATTTAAACAATGTTTTTTGAGATTTCTAACTGTATTTTTCGATCTCTTTTTTTCTATAAATTTTAAATTCTAATATAAAGAAATATAGTATATAATGCTAGAAAAAGTAAATAGAAAAATATTGTATATTTATAGCACGAAATATTAGATATTTATTAATACTTAAAAGTGCGTCAAACATAGTCTTAATGTTCTCAAATGTTCTCAAATGTTCTCAAATGTTCTCAAATGTTCTATGTATTTTAGTAAAAAAGATATTGATTTATGACTTTTAAAATGCATTTATAAAGGTAAAAGATTGGAACCGTTTCGATGAACGCGTTCTTATATATATTTATCTCAATAAATCGTGGAAAAAAAATGCCAAAAATATGAAAGTATTCGTACACTTACAATTTATGGCGTCATAACATAAAACCGTAGTTAAGTGCAAGTACATTAAAATGGCAAGATTAAAGAACCTTTCTGTAATCAAAGCTTTATCTGAAAGAACCCTACAACATACGGGTGTAGTAATAGCCAATTTTGATGTAAAAGATTTTATGTTTATTTAATACTTGTGACACAAGTTAACATACAAACGGCAGTAAGCAACAAGTCATTCTGTTTACAACCAACATGAATTGTGTAATTCTACCATTTGCTTGAAATAGGCTTTCACGGGAGTAGGCTGTATTGTTGTATTTGTGTAAGTTCAGTTCACCAAAGCTTGGTGTATAGGTATTGTAAATTACTTTTTAATTTCTGTTGTTATTTCTTATCTTTTTGTTAATTATTGGATTATTAAACTATTTTTAGAAAATAGTTTTTAAAGAATTCGTATGACTATTCGTAGCTTTATCTTAATTTATATCAAGTATGGAAGTGGTTTAATTTCATGTTTGAAAATATCTATAAACATGTTAAGCTTAACATATTAAGCTCATTTAGATTTTAAATAAACAAACCGATACTGGCAAGGATTCTGCGTAATTATCTTTTCACTATTCCTGTATTGATTGGAGAGGGTATAAACTTATTATTTTGTATAGTTTATTGTAAATAGAGAAGAAAAGATATTCCTCATGCCGTTTAAATAGTACACTAAGACAAATTAACACTTCCACATGTTCCCTAAGGCCCCAGAGCGATAAGCTATTGACTTATTGTTTACGAAATGTAAAGTATTTATTTATTTACTTTATTGGATAATCCAAAATAAACTAATTATAAGCCCAGGTTAAGAATACAAGCAAGCGCATTAACATGTTAGTTCACTTTAAATATTTGCATTATAATTTCCAACCAATCAATGCGAACTACAATCTTGCTACTTCAATCACCTTTGTTAACTCCTTGTCCACTACGCTAACGTTTGCTGTCTGGATGTATTAAAGCTGCTTCTGGACACTAAAAACCTTGTGTATCCGCTTTATTTTCGAAATAAACAAGTTTGATCATAACAAAATTAATATTAACTAACAGTTGCTTTCATTGACCATATTATTGACCACATAAATGTATTTAAATATAAACTCAAATATTATGCACAACGCAATTACTTAACATGAATTTAAAGTTATAGCACTGAGTGAAATAAGACCCGAAGCCCTATTACTCCGGAAACTTCAAGATAGAATGAGGTTTAAACTTCTAAATGTTTATAGCATAATTAATACTAATTCTACAAATCAACATATGAAAATCTAAACAAGTTACAAACTTTGAAAGTTTGATTAATTTATATTTTTTATTTTATTTTGAAAAGTGTAGATTTCATTGCCGCGACTAAATTTATCTTATTGTGACTAAACAACTACTACTCACTGTAAAAAAGTTTCTGCAAGTACAATACCTTTTTTTTTTTTTTTTTTTTTTTTTGTTTTTTTTTTTTCGTTGGAAAAATGCGTTTCCGCATCGTCACCCAGGCCAGGAAGGCGATGGCCGGGCGGTATGTGCGGCACCCGGCGACTGCCATTTTTAAGGCACTCCACTAAAAAACCAACGACTGCCCACGACGCTGCCATGGGACGCCACGGGATCGCTTTCGCACTCACCGTGACGCCCCGGCGTAACTCCTCAATATAGGGGTACCCCGGGCAACCAGTGTACCCCTACCTCATAGACCTAGTGCAATGGCGAGAGAGGTCGCCCCCCCTCTCACCTAGGCCTACGGCTGGGAAGGAACGGGCTGGACCCTTCTCCTTCGCAGCCTCTCGAAGCCTCTCGAAGCCTCTCTCTGAAGCTCGATGTGACTATGTTGCCATAGCCACAGCAACAACAGGCGCTGCTGGGAGTCGTGTATCCACCGGAGGCACACGCCGAGTCACCGACGGCACGGACCCAGTCTGCAAGACCGGCGCTGGGCGCCCTTGCAGACGATCCGTGGCCGTGGGAGCGGCCGCCTCTCTCCGTCTTTCCGCCGCTAACGACGGTCGAAGACGCTTCTCCGGGAGAAGCCGATCTTCAATCCCCCTCAGGCGCGCGTTCACCATAACCCCGACTGAGGTTATGATTGAGCTTTTCAGCTCCTCTAAGGAGTCCGCCTCCAGTGAGGATGCCGAAACCGCGGCTGTGGCCGCCGACGCTCTCACTTCAGCGATCTCCTTCCTCGCTGCCCTAATCTCCGCCCTCATGGCGGTCACCTCGCATTGGAGACGGGCGTTGTCTGCCCGAACGCGGGTCACCTCCTCCTGTTCCGTCCGACTGGTCAAGGCCGACATGACTTCCAACAAATTGTTGGTAGCCTCCCTCAGAGCCTTGACCATCGTACCTTTAAGGTTCTTGGACTTCGCGGTCACCTCGAAAATCGAGGCGGCGTGACGTCCAGCGACGGCCCGGAGTTCCTCCGTACCTAGGCTGGACAGGTCCGGCACGGGCTGCACCTCCGACGAAAGGTCTTCGTCGGATACCGGCGCGCGCCCGTCCAAACCTGCCCTCCTCCTCCAGCGGAGGGCCCGAGCGCTCAGTACGCGCTCAAACTCGGCCTTCTCCGCCTCCTCCTCCATGGCTCGCAACTCGGCCCTGGCCTGGGCGAGCCCACTTCCTCGTCCTTTAGGCGCTACTCTTCCACGCCGAGCCGTGTTGACCTTAGCCACGCCAACAAACGACTCGGGATCGGAATCCGTAGCACTACCCGGGGACCGGATCACCCCATGGATACGCTTCCTGCTGGATGCAGGACGCGGATCCGTCAGGTCGTCGGAGTCTGTGAGCTCAACGACGACCTCATCCACTACGCCACCACGCCTCACACTATTTTTGTTTAGCCTGGTCGGTGTGGTACCGACCAGGGCAGGGACTCCTGCACGCGAGCGGTTCTTGCCCCCCCCCCCCCCCCAGAGTACGAGGGGCAGACGGCAACAGCGGCCGTGCGGGATTCAGCATCCGCCTGGGGACTCTTTTTGGAATCGCTCATATTTCATGTGAATTGGGCGCCCTCGTCTTTACACGGCCCTTCGGCAGACGCCGCACCTCCGGACCGACACAAAACAAAGAAAAGAAAAGACGCAGAAATACGAAGAAGAAAAGACAACACGACGACGACACAACGAAAAAAGGGTGATTTTTTATAGAGGTTGCCTCCTCGCAGCCAGAAGATCAGAGCAAGCTCCGTCCGTCCAGCCCTCGTTACCGCTCCGTGCGGGCTTCCGAGATCTTGTGGCTGTGCAATGCTCGCTCCGAAAAGCAAGCAGCCACATTTGCTAGTAGCTGTCCGCGCCGGCCGAAGCCGGTGCCCCCCATATCTGGGGGGACCTCCCCTATCCGCAACCCGGGGGACGCGCCAGATGGCGGCACTAGCGACCGCACACTGGGCAAGTACAATACCTACCAACTAAATTAATAATAATTCTCTAATAGTTAACGGTAAATTTTACTCAATAGAATGATCATACTTGATGATTTTAATAACTGTAGAATTTAATGGTCCAAAAATATATATTTTTATCAAAAGGTCTATCTGGACACATTTTTACAAGCATTATACGCACTTACGCAATTACTAAGACCTACACAAATATAAATTTGTACAAGCATAACACGTACATACTGATAAACCCAGACTACACAGTATTCTGCAGTTGCTCAAACTGCGAGAACTAGTACTCCTAGAACACTGTCAACTTTTCGTAACGTCAAAACTTGTACTAGGGATACAGTTGGTTCAAGTGATGACGTGATAAACATCCAAAGAGATTAATTCCTGAAATAGACCGCTACTTTATTGAAATTTGAAATTTGAAACCATTTCATTTATTTCATTTCATATTTGTATCGTTGTCTAACACCTTAATACAAGCAAATAATTTGCTTATTTAGGGGTTAGATCAAATGTGTGTAATTTATCCTGTGATATTAATATTGTTACTATTAAGAATCGTTAAAAATTTAAATTTGGTTTATTGTAATAAACTAACTAGTAATAATAATAACTTTACCATATTTTTTTTTTTATAAATTATTTAACTTCCTAAAAAAAATGTTTAAAAAAAAAGTATAAAGAAATATGTTTTTCATTAAATTCATTTATTTACAAAATTGTTTTTGTAGATCCGTGTAGATACTATCTCTCAAAATTCGATAATTTTTACTTCGATTTTTTTATAACTTGCCGATAAGAAATAATTAATCTTGATGTAGATATGATTTCATATGATTAATTCGAAGTACCTAAACCTCAATACCTTTTGAATTTGAATACTTTTCTATCATCAAGAAAAATATACCTAAAACCTTACAAACCTTCGAATATAAATAATGGAATCTGAAAATATTGAAAATAGAACTTAATAACGTCTTTGAGTACGATTATAGTTGTAACCGATAAATATAACAAAGATTTTATACTAAATATATAGTTTGTTAGAATAGTATTGCTGCGTGACAGGTGTCAAACGTGAAACTCACGTCACACACGTCAAGTATCCTTAAAAGAGGAAGTGTCAAACGCGTGACGAGTCTCATTCGCTCTCCAGCGCTAGCACGACTAGGATGTTCTGTTATTAATTGTGATTCGGTGTACAATTGACGGCAATCTGTGTTATAGATTAATAATTTGTTTATTAAAATTGTGACAGTTTATTTCGAGGTTATGTATTTGTTTATTTTTTTAGAAATTCCTACTTCTAGTTGCTAAAAATATATGTATATGGGGTTATTTCTAATTAATTGGCCACCACTTGCAGGCATCCTCTCTACATCAATCCCAACAACATTTGGTTTTTTTTTTTTTTTTTTTTTATACGATCTAGGGCAATGCTTGACTACATTCCACCTGATGGTAAGTGGAATGTAGTCTTAGATGGTAAGGCGCATTGCCCTAGCAACCTATTCACTCTTATCTTGAAGACACCCACATTATATTTGGCCGGAAATACCGACGCAGGCAAATTGTTCCAGTCCTTCACTGTACGCACTAAAAATGAGGAAGCAAAGCGCTTCGTTCGGACAGGTGGAATGTCCACAACAAAAGGATGGATACCTGCCGTGCGTCGGGACGTCCGGTGATGGAAGGGGGACGGGGGAACTAAGTCGTGTAGTTCCTGCGCACACTCACCAAAATGTATCCTATAGAATACTGAGAGGCTAGCAATTTTACGCCTGTGTTCAAGACTTTGGAGGTCGGCTTCGACCAATTCGGGATCGCCGATAAGCCTCTTTGCTCGCCTCTCAATTGAGTCCAGAACCGCAAGATGAGACTTTGCGGCACCAGCAAATATGTGACCACAGTACTCTACACACGACCGGATCTGTGCTTTGTATAGAACAAGAAGCTGTCCCGGTGTAAAGTACTGCCGAACCTTTGCAAGAACGGCAAGCTTTGCTACGGCTGCTCTTGCTCTGGACTCAATGAACCGACCAAAGTTGAGGTTTGAGGAAATCTCTAAACCTAACAACTGAAGCCGGTCACTGTATTTCAAGGATACATTCTGGAAAGTAGGAGCCAAGGTGAAAGGGGTCTTTTTGGCGGTGAACAGACACGTCTGCGTTTTGGTGGCGTTGAACTTGACAAGATTGGCATTGCTCCATGCGGAGACTGCCTGAAGTTTGTCATTCAAACGTTGCACCATGGCTTCTCTTTCAGACTGTATTTGATCTCGACTAGCCCGAGTACTCGGCAGATATCTTTCTGCAACTGTGCTGTCGTCTGCATACCCATAGATACCGGGCTTCAACAGATCATTAATGTGCAGCAAAAAAAGAGTTGCAGAAAGAACGGACCCCTGAGGCACTCCGGCATTTATTGTCAAGGGTTCCGAGGAACACCCGTCAACAACTACTCGGAGAGATCTCTGGCTCAAAAAGTCCGTTACCCAGCCGATCAGACCAGGAGATATACCGTACGCTGAAAGCTTGCTTATAAGGCTCGCAAGCCAGACCCTGTCAAATGCCCTCGAGACGTCCAGAGAGATGGCGACCGCTTCTCCGTTCTTCTCGATGGCCTCGCCTAAAATGTGTGTAGCATACACTAGGAGGTCCCCAGTAGACCTATTACGGCGAAACCCGTATTTTCGGTCACTGAGGAGATCGTTACCTTCTAGGTATGCTAGTAGGCGCGAGTTCAATACACGCTCCATAATCTTGCAGAGTATGGAGGTGATTGAAATCGGTCTGTAATTGACAGGGTCGGCACGGCTGCCTTTTTTGGGCACGGGTTGTACATTAGCAAGCTTCCAGGATTTCGGCAATATTCCAGTCATGAAAGAAAGACGATACAGACGTGTCAGTACAGGAGACAACTCAGCTGCACATGTCTTGAGCAGAATGGCTGGTATACCATCAGGACCACTGGCTTTATTCACATCTAAACGACACAATGTTCTCCATACCTCTTTGTTAGTGATGCGGGTTTCAGGCATCGAAATACCGCAGTGAGGAAGATGTGCTGGAGAAGCATTGCCAGTGTCTAGATGCGAATTATCAGCAAACAGAGAAGCAAATACATTTGCTTTCTCTGTTGCTGTGTGGGTCAGGGAACCATCCGGCTCCAGCAGAGCAGGCAGTGAGGGTTGGCAGAAATTCGACTCGATCGCTTTCGCAAGAGACCAGAAAGCTCGACTGCCAGTTGGTCTGGCAGAGAGCTTTTCGCCATTCTTAGCGATTCGATCGAGACGAGCCTTCCGCAATACCTTTTTGTAGGACTTGGCAGCTTGGTTAAAGGCTCTCTCTTTTTTATACTTACATCCGGAGTTTTGCGGCTTCGAGCATCAGCCCAAATAAGGTATGCCGAATGTTTTCGGTCATGTGCATGACGACATTCGGCATTAAACCATGGGCGAGCTTTGCCACCGATGGGTACGTCAGCAAAAGGAATAAAATACTCCATTGCCTGATGCACCACATCAGTTATAGCATCCGCGCAACTCGACGGATCCAAAGAAGAGAAGCAGACCTGCCGCCAAGGATAAGATGCAAAAAAGTGCCGCATCTCATTGCAATCTGCTGACTTGTATTTCCATACTCGCCTAACACCATGTGATTCGAAAGCTGGTGGGGAATATGTAAATACAGATTTCACCAGACAGTGATCGGAGGTTCCCAAGGGGGACGTGACCTCTACACGATACCTGTCCGGATCAGTTGTCAGCAGAAGGTCCAGGCAATTGGCTGTATGGCCTACCACATCTGGTACCCTTGTCGCTTGCCTCACCAGCTGAAAGAGGTCCAAGGACAACGCAAAGTTCCGCGCTTCTCTTCCAGCATGGTCGGTCTTCTGGTACGGGAACAGCCAGTCCTGATGACAAGCATTAAAGTCCCCCAGAAAGACGAGCTGCGCCGAAGGGTACTGATACAGAGCCATATCTGCAGCCTCACTGAGATACTCAAATAAACGAGTTGTCTCCTGGTCACCGCTGTGCGAACGGTAGACACAGGAATACAGGATTTTTTCGTTTCCTGTGTCCACTAAAACCCATAGGGAAGAAAAAGTGGGGTCTTCAAGGTGACGGAGACGCTGAATACAGAGGTCGTTCCGCGCATACACACTGACTCCGGCCCGTGAGCGAAAGTTGTGCTCTAACGAGTAACCGGGATAATCCAAGTATGCAGCGCTCAAAGGACATTGTATCTGCGTCTCCGTCAAAAAGAGCAAGTGCGGCTGCTCTCTGTCTCCAGGTGGTGGTGGACAGCTAAAAGATTTGAGTGCAAACCCCTTATATTAGTGAGGTGCACTTTATATGAGGAGGAGTGCAACCGCTGCTTTAACTTGTTTCCTTTTTTAAACTTTTCATAAAAAAATAAATATAAAAGTGAATAGGGATGGGAAATGGCAGTTGAACGAGGCGGTACATATCGAACCCGACGTCGAAATTGGTGATGTCTTGCCACTGGGAGGCTAGTCTGGAGACTGCGGGGACGCCCGAACCCCCCCAGGGATCGCCATCGGGCCTCCTCGACAGGTCGCCAACCAGCACGATGGAGCCACCCTGGGATTTTTCGCAGCTGGCGGGGCAGCCTTTCGTGGGTGGCTAACCCACTAATTGGGACCCCAACTATCTGCGGGCGGCCAGCGGAAAGCCGTCGCTTCGGATCCCGCTACCCTCTTCGACTAGACACCCGACAAAACAAACACCAACCCGACGTCAAACCGGTTCGCCAACGCACCGCAACTGTTCAGACCCATTTCCCATAAACGGCTTCATCGAGCAACGTGCCGGAATACGACTAGGTCGCTTTGCGGCACGACTCTGCCCGATGGGTGGTAACTTTGCCGGCGACCGGATGTTATGGTCTACCACCAAGAAGTTGGTTTTGGTCTACGAGTTTTTACAAATCTTGATAAACAATATAGAAAAAAACGAATCAAAAAAAGATTTGCTTACTCTGTTACGTACTACTCTGTAATGTGTAAGAATTTCCTAAAAGGAAAAGATTTTTTTTTATACCATTTTTTTTTAAATTCGTAGAACAAATGTTGTTGGTATTATAAATACTAATGTTATAAATTCGAAAGTAACTCTGTCTGTCTTTCTGTTAGGCTTTCCCGTTATTTTCTCTTTATACATATATATATGTCGTAGATCACGAGAATTTAATGATTATTAGTAACTTAATTGATATCATTGTAACAGTGGGGTGTGAACATCGTGACGTAACAAGTCATGTGATCGGAATCGTTTGGAGTGGCACCGGAGACATTTTAAATATTCAAGAGCTAATCAGTAATTAATTGATTAGTGAGAGCCTTACAGTTCGGACCCCTCAACGGGACCGGTGGTTCACGGAACTCTGATAATTGTATACCTGCTAAGTAATTTTTGATAATTGATTACCTCCATTTAATACAAGAATTGTCATATTTTGATTGTGTGGTTTAATTGCCTGAGACCTACGCCTCGGATCTTGTACGAGAATACTCCATCAACAACGAGCAAGCCACTAATATGCCTCTATCCCCGAAATATTTCCTCAAAGTTATTATTTATACCTATATAATATACTAAATTTTTGAAAATATCTTTAAACATGTATAGCCACGCCAAGCTTATTTAAATTTATATAAATATAGAATGTAAAAAAAAAACCGATACGGGCAGGGATTCGAACCCGCGACTACTGGGAAACCGTCCCGTCGCTCCACCAACTGAGCTACCGTATCGCTGTCCGCCTCGGTGAATTAAGCATTCTATATGTGATCGTCTTTATCGGGACGGTGGTGACATCTATTAGGTTTCTTTCGAAAATCCTAACCAATGTTTCTAACTTTGCAGTATAGATAAACATTGAAAAGATGCCACTACCGAAATAAATTTTTGAAAATATCTTTAAACATGTATAGCCACGCCAAGCTTATTTAAATTTATATAAATATAGAATGTAAAAAACCGATACGGGCAGGGATTCGAACCCGCGACTACTGGGAAACCGTCCCGTCGCTCCACCAATGCTCCCTGTCCGTATCGGTTTTTTACATTCTATATTTATATAAATTTAAATAAGCTTGGCGTGGCTATACATGTTTAAAGATATTTTCAAAAATTTATTTCGGTAGTGGCTTCTTTTACACCTCCACATTTTCTGTTACACCGGAGAGTCAAAAGGGCTATATGGAGTCGGATTCCTCATCAAGAAACAATACAAACATAATATAATGAATTACATAGGCATATCTGAAAGAGTGTGTTTGCTAAACCTAATCTTTGGTTCAATGAAGATATCATTAATTCAAGTTTACGCCCCCACCTCCGAAGCAACTGAAGAAGAGGTAGATAATTTCTACCAAGTATTAGAAAGCGCCCGGAGCCTATCAACAGGCAGAGTTATAATATTAGGAGATTTAAATGCAAAAATAGGACAAAGAAATCCAGTAGAAAACTCAATAATAGGACCATTCTGCTGCGGCAGAAGAAACCAAAGAGGAGAAAAACTTGTACAATATGCTCTTAAACACAAATTCTCAATAATTAACACAATTTTCAAGAAAAACAAAAATAATCTATGGACATGGATTTCACCGGACCAACAGAACAAAAATCAAATAGATTACATTTTATGTAACAACCCAAAACTATTCACCAACATAGAAGTCATAAACAAAATGTCCTTCCCTAGTGACCACAGACTCCTAAGAGGAACAATTACATTAGCCAAAATAAAGAAAACCAGAAGTACATTTGATCAATTCCCAGTAAACAATCTCAATAACACGAAATCGCAAGAAATATACACAACTACCCTTACTACGAAATTAGAGCAGCTGTGTTGGGAAGATGATGAGAACTTAGAGTCCTATTATTGCAAGATAGAGTCTGCCATACATGAAAGCTTAAATAGTCTAACACCCATAAAAACCAAGAAGGAAATACTAACTGAAGAAACTAAGAAACTAATTAGAAAGCGTAGCATGCTACAGCAGAAATCCTCAAAAAATAAAAATGAAAAAAGAGAGCTCTCACAACTGTACAAAACCACAAACAAACTACTTAAAAGAGACTATAAAAACCACAGATTGGCAATAATTGAAAAACATCTATTAACTACAGGGAGCCAAAAGAGAGCATTTAAACAGTTAAAAACAGAAAAAACATGGATACCTACTTTAAAGTCACAAAAAAAGGGACAGAAACAACTAACAAGAAAAGACTTAGTAAAAATTGCTACTGAATTTTACAAGAAACTGTACGAATATAAATCTATTAATAACAATTGTTACAAAAAGTTATCAGAGTCAAATACGAATACAAAAATTCAACCCTTCAATAGTGACGAAATAATGTCAAAAATTAAAAAACTAAAGAAAGAAAAGAGTCCAGGCGAAGATAATATCCCAAACGAAGCTTTGATATTTGGAAGCCGCATACTGATCGAAACTTTAACTAACTTATTCAATAAAATACTAGAAAAGCAGGAAGTGCCTTCAAAATGGACGAAGTCACGAATTATACTTATTTATAAAAAAGGAGATCCAGAAGATATAAATAACTACCGACCAATTAGTTTATTGCCAACCATTTATAAATTGTTTGCAATGTGTTTAGAAAAAAAGGATAGAGTACTCTAGAAAAATGTCAACCAGTGGAACAGGCTGGCTTTCGGCAAGGTTACTCAACTATCGACCAAATTTACACCTTAGAACTAGTAATAGAAAAATACGAGGAATTTAAGAAGGATCTCTACCTCGCATATGTAGACTACGCGAAAGCGTTCGACTCCATCTCACATAAGAGTATATGGGAAGCACTGGAACATCAGAATATACCACACACATACATAAATATAATTAAAAACATTTACAAGAACATCACAAGCCGCGTAAAATTAGACAGACTAGGCACAGAATTTAATATTCGTAGAGGCGTAAAACAAGGAGACCCTCTATCACCTAGACTTTTCATATCTGTACTACAATATATAATGAAAAATTTAAACTGGGACAGAAAAGGAATATGTGTTAATGGAAAATACCTCAGCAACCTCAGATTCGCCGATGATATTGTTCTTTTTGCTACAACATCAAAGCAACTAGAAATTATGCTAACCGAACTAAACGATGTTAGTAAAAATATAGGCTTACAACTTAACACCTCAAAAACAAAATTATCCACCAACGGAAAGAAAACTCCTGTTACAATAAATGATACACCTGTTGAATATGTGGAGAGCTATATATATCTTGGCAAACAAATTTCATTTAAAAAGTCCAGGCATACCGAAGAACTAGACAGACGAATTAACATGACCTGGAAGAAATACTGGAGCTTCAAAGAAATTCTGAAGTCAAAGCTTTCTCTACCACTAAAGAAAATAGTAATGGATTCCAGCCTATTACCCTGTAATACGTTCCAGCCTATTACCCTGTAATCTATCCTACGGAGCTCAAACATGGATTTTTAATAATAAAAACATGTCTAAAAACCGTTCGTGTCAGCGCGCTATGGAAAGGAGCATCCTTGGTGTAAAACTCTCGGATAAAATTAACAGCACTAAGATTCGTCAGAAAACCCAAGTACTAGACGCATTGCAACACACACAACGCCTGAAGTGGAGATGGGCTGAACATATGGCCCGTTACAGTGAGGACAGATGGCCAAATCGCGTCACCAACTGGCAAGGTCCTGGAGGGACCAGACAACAGGGTAGACCAAGAGCTCGCTGGGACGACGATCTGAATAAATATGTAGGAAGAGACTGGACGAAAAGTGCAAAGGATAGACAAATATGGAGACAGCTGGAGGAGGCCTATACCCGAAAGGGGCCATAACATATTAGGATTTTTTATTTTATTTAAATGTTTACATTTAAATATTTATTATTATTTTTTTCCTTTATAACAAATAGCTAAGTTAGTAAGTAAGCAACTGTAACTGAATATGTCGTGGAAATAAAGTGGCTTATTATTATTATTATTTGTGTATTGCTTTACAATAAAACGTGTTTTTGGGTACTTTTTTTTATTTTTATAAAAAAAATAGATGATATAAAGTAAAATAAGATATTTTGAAAATCTCCATTTCTTTTTTATTTTGATTCCTTTTTTATTAAAGTAGATACCTACATTTTTGAAAATCTCCATTTCTTTTTTATTTTGATTCCTTTTTTATTAAAGTAGATACCTGCATTTTGTTATTTGGATGCATAGTTTTAAAAATACGGGAAATTTAATATGAAATTATTATAAATCAATAAAAATACGGGCTTCGCGCATTAAGCACCTCAACATTATGAAAACTATAGTTCCTAATAATATGTGTGTAGACCTGCATGGTACCTTCTATCGTAAATAAAAATTTGTATTTTACATTAACAAATAAAACCAATTAAGTTTTAAAAAATTAAGGTTTAGAAATGATTTCTCAGGAAGGTTAGTCAAGGATGAGAAAAGTGGCGTTTCAGTTCTTATAGATCTATTATAGTTAGATAGTTTGTATTACAAACAAATACAATTCTCTAGTAAAACTTTTAGCAAACACTTTACAGTCTAAAATCTTCATTAAGAGTGAGATTCGGCAAAAACAAATCACCAGCGTTTGCTCTTTCATTGTTAAACCATTGCCAGAAAATTAAAATTACAGCTAAAAATTACAAAAATTTATTAAAGAAATCTGGTTTGCCTCCCCCTAGCACAGAATCTGGGTACGCCTATGTAGACTTGGTTATGATATTCCTACAAAACATTAAAATATACCTAGACTATCTTTTGTAGCAAAAAAGTCGATAAAATGGTAAAAAATAAAACAAATAGTTCTTAAATCTTATCAATTCAACTACTTAATTTTAAATTGATTCGACCAATAAAAATGCTTCTTATCTCTTTACCATAGCAAACGAGCAGGTTATCTTCAAACACAAGAGATAACAACTATTCTCTCATCCAGTTCACATTTCACACTCGAAAAAAAAAATGTACTTACTATGTAAGTACTTGACGAAAAAAAAAAATTTCTGTCCAAAAAAACTAAGGAACACAGACGAAGTCGCGGGAAAAAGCTAATTCTAGATATATATTTTTTTGCTCTATGCTAACAAGCCTCCCCTGTTATCCTATCCCGTGTTTTTATTTTACAGTAAAATTATTTTGTACTGTATATATTTTACATAATATTAGTTTCGTGTGGTTTACTGTAAAGGATTCCTAATAATATATATTTAAATTATTATGAAATAATTTTGAACATACTTTTGGTTTTCGATGAATTTAAATTTTATTCTATGCGGTGATCCACCCTTTTCAATTTAAATCGACAGTTATTTACGACCGCAAACACGTATATTTTATAAATGTATAATAATTTATAATTCATTATTTATTAGGTAAATAGGTTTGTACATGAATAAGAATAATATAAAAATAATTAAGTAACCATGTTGGCTATTGTGAGTATATTAATTTATTTTATTAGTCATTAATTGCACATTAAATGTAGGTACAACAATATTAATTTCAGATATATATTCGAATTCATGTAAAACAAATTAAATATATATGAGACATTTTTGTCAATATTACTTTTCAGTTGTACTACCATTTGTATCCGTAATTCGTCTCAGTAATGATAACGTTGCCATTGAAAATCAGCACTGGATTTCCTAACCCCAAGCTAGTCCGCCAAGCTTTGAGCTCATGAATACTACTCCGAATTGGTTCGAAACTAGTCGAGGAAGTTCCGATTATATTACGTGATCATAGCCGGGTAATTATATATTAATTAATACACACTTACCTAGTACCTCAAATAGTAATCTCCCAGAAAGTGGGCTTTTATGAAAACGGGATATCATAAACTAAATGATAGTAATAGATGAATAATGTCTTTCGCTGTATCTTCATCTCTTTCCCTTCCCTATCTTCTTAGTTTTGAAGATAAATTTAAACACCATTAAGATACATTATCATTTTTTACCATCAAAGGGAAACAAAAATACAACTTTGATTGTTTAAACAGAATTAAAATAAAATAAGAGATTATAATCTATCGAAAATAACGATCATAATAAAACAATAACGAAACTGTTAAACTTGATATATTTCGTAAACATTTTGCGATAAAAAAAATAAACTATTTTAATATACAGGGTTATTTGTAATTCATTGGCCACCTCTTGCAGGCAGCCTCATTTGTTCTACGTGTTTTTAAAATTAATAGTTTTAAAAATTAAACTGTTTCCATACAAAATTAATTAGTTGCCTCTGTACTGGCATTAATTCTGAGCGTAGGTATTGCGCCCGAGCGTTCACCTTTTAAGTACTTATTACAAAATATAGAGTAATAATTAAAAAGGCAGCAAATATATTTTTGTATCGTATTTTCGTGTTGTTTATCAAGATTTGTAAAAAATCTTTGTAAAATACTATGTAACAGATTTTTTTTATTCAATAGATGCTATAAAAACTTATTTACACCCAAATACCTTGTATCGACTGATAAAATCAGTAGATTTTTTTGAAACAAAAATTATCACTATTTTCAAACAATAAATATGTATGTCCGAAAGGAAATTAACTATTATGAATACATTTTTACTAATAACTCAATTCCATGTCAAGGTGACGAGATTTTTTCATGAAAAAAAGGTTATCTGACGGAAAAAATGTCACTCTATCTCATTTTTATTCTTAAGCATATATTTTTCTTATTCTTGTATGACTGTAATAAAATAAAAACATTTTTTTGTATCTATTTCTTATGTATTATATACAGTTGGGTGTATGTATTATTTAGCTGACACTAGTACAGTCTTTACTTTGTTTTAAATGTATTTTACACTTGTATGTTGATTTATTTTATCTCTCATTGCATACATACAGAAAGATTTATCCTGATTGAGGATGACTGATGAGGGTTAGATATTTAAAATGCACATTGTAAGTTCCAGCTAAAATGTAGGCGCTCGTGAAGATGAAAATGATGTAAGCCACAAAAAGCATAAGATACAAATTTAATTGTACTGAAGGTTACTTTTAAGTTTTAATATTGTATTAACTTATCTCGATCACGATTTTTTTGCTCGCCCGTCGTCCTGCTAGCTGTTGGTTTTTTATAATCTCTGCCTAATTAAGTAAGACATATTTAATTACAATTAATAAATAGATTAAGGCACGAGTTATTAAAATGATACCATGACGTATTGTATTGACAGTTGTGGACTTTGTCATTCTATTTTGTTCATTTTTTCTCGTACTTATAAGAAAAAAAAATAAGTGGAATAAAATATATGTTAGGAAGAAGTAAAGATATTGCGATATAGTATCGACGGTCAGTTCCATCTATAGGATTGTAGGTTCAGTATGATTTTATAACCGTTTGTATTCTAAAGTATAAAACATTTCATTCAAAATTGTGTCTTATGAAATACAACACTCATCTATTCATTGTATTATAATATAATTGTATTATAGTATAATTTAGTTGTTAAAATGAATTCAGTATATGTGTTAAGTTTGTTTAGATTATCTCATTTAGAATTTTCAATGCTCGCTATTATTTTATTTGTCATCGCTGGTACACCGCAGTAAGTGTAGAGTTTAATAGTAAGTATTTAATAAAAATAGTAAGTTTTGCCTCTTCCTTTAATACTATTGTAGTTTTTAATATTAATGTTAACACTGTATTACTATTACATACCTTATTTTATTATTATTATAGTGTTATAATATACTAGTATTAAAATTGTATATAATAACTATGACAGCGTCACTGGGCGAGACAGATCTTATTCGCACAATCCACAGTGAACGTCCTAAATAATATTGTATAATGTGTAAGTTATTCGAAGTTCAAATAAGTTAACTTATTTCCAACAACAGAGAAGTAGATAAATATCACCATGTTTATTATATATTATATATAAATTCACATTGAGTGGTCAAACAATATAAATCGGTTATATATGTTATCATCATACTATACTAAATATTCTTGTTAATTCCCCGGGTTAGCTAGTGAAAAATGTCTATTATCTTTAAGACCGCTTGTTGTACTGTTTTATTTTAAGGTATATTATGGAATAAGGAATAAATAAATAAACCATTCTGAACAGATTAAATTCTCAATTAATGATAGTAATGTTAGTTTTTTATCTTAATCTGTATAAAGCAAAACCTCCTTATTTTATTTAGTTGCATACTAGCTGCAACTGCCAACTGAAATGTACCATCTATACAAATCAATACATTTTTATTTTTAATAATAATTATATACCCAATATAAGTGGTGTGTTTTCCTTTAAAAATTGACAATCATAACCAAAAAATAACCTAATAATCTAACTATTATCAATAGTTAACAAAAACTATTTGGCCTATACTTACGATATATTTATTGTAGGCAAAGCCTATTTTTTTAATTTCCTATTAAAAAAAAGAGTTTTAACAAATGAGAAATCCTAGAAAGTACGTTGTGCGCCTCAAACAATAAGTTAAACACATGAATAAAAAGTCATTATTATAAACACAATACTTATTCAAACATAAACGAACGAAAATGTTTTTTTTTTATAAAGCTGACAATATTTTTTAATTTTACAAACGACATTGTGGTATATCTTAATTAACCGCAAAATTGCCGAAAGCCAAGGTAAGTCTAGTCATCGTGTGCAATATACGTACACTCATCAAAAAGATCTAAAAAGATGCTATTACAGTTCAAAACGGAAAAAATAAAAATAAACAAATAGTATAGAAATTTATTTTTTACTATTTATAATAGAAGCACCGGTAGACAAATTGTACACATACAGTCGTAAAGACTAATCTTCTTATAATTAATAAAGGTTATAGTCGTCCATGACCCTTCAAACGGAAAGAAGTTTATGATCGACAGAAATACACATTATTATAACGTCCCGATATTTAATAATAATAGTAAATATTGGGACATAATAATTGGAAGGATTATAAGGACTTTGGAGGATGTCACACTCATTGTACGAAATGCAGATAGTTCACTCTGATATTCTATGAAAAGATGGTACAAACTCAGTCAATCCAGTCCGCATACAAAATGCAGTCAACAAACTACAGATGGGCTTCACCAATCAAGGCCTTATTTTACAATGATATTTCTCAACTTTTGTATTTATAAAGCAAACGTTAAAACATTTTATCCGTATCATTCATCGCGAATTATTTTATTAATCCGTTACAATAAAAAAAATCTCCAGCCGTTTTTTACCATTAAATGAAACATAATGGGATTGTATTGTCACAATATCCAATTTAAATAACAATTGATGTTATTTGGTACCTTGTTGGTAAATAATTTATAGGAATTTCCAATACCCGATTTAAAAGCATTGGTAAATAGCAGTTTATATCTAAATAAAAGAGTAAGTTTGCTGATTACAATTTATAAAAAAATACAGGGGAAATTAGTACCTACTGCTAAGTACCTTCTCAGTGCGTGTGTCACTTATCTTAAAGATTAGAAAAAAAAATAAAAATTATAAGGATTTTCGGGGTCGGAGCAATATGTTTTTTTCATTCCATTCTTCCCTGTCTCTTTCAAACAAAAGTTTTTTTTTTTATTTTTTTATTTTACTTATTTTCAAACCAACGCCCTCCAGATTTTTTGCCATTTTCCCAGTCTGCTCTGCACCTTTAGTTCATCCTAGCCGATAAAAACAATGTATGCCGCTAGAGATGATAAATATCTTTACTTATCAATATATAATCTTTAATTTGTCCCCAAACTTGCCAAATTTCTTCGATTTAATTTTCATAAACATTTCCAAACATTAATTTATGACGGAGTCCTTATTAATACGATATAAGGCTGCTTGGTAGTTAGCAGTTATATTACATTAGCACTTACATAAATTTAGTTTAATTATGTCATAACAAGTTAATTTCACTATAATGCCTTTGAATAACAATGTCGTTTTGTAGTATCATAGTTATTATTATAAGGCTAGTAATATTCAATTTAATATAAAGATATAGGACCAAACTAGTAATATATTGTTTAAAATCAAATAAACGTGTAAAGTTATGTAATAGTTATTTGTAATAAATATAGAATTTGTAGTTGTCTATACCTAGATAACTTATTTTTTCTGTTTCTACTTTTATGTGAATTTAACAAAAAACGTCCAAAAAGAGACCATCCCATCAAATTTGTGATAAAATAACAAAAGTATCTAATATTTTCTTGTTATTGGAGAAACAGCGATGAAGTATTCAATTTCTTGATGGGAAATAACTTTTCCTTTAGCTACATAATGAGTAACTAAAAACTTCATAGTGAGTTCAGTACTAATTGTTTTCTAACTTTGTCTTTGCTTGTAGTTTTTATCAGATTTTACCACTTTTATAAGGATAAAATAAATCTATTTAGGTACATTATTTTCGTTTTAATATGTAACAATATCAAAATATAAAAGATAAGATTTCCCAGAAATACTGTCATTATGTCGGTTACTTATTTTATGAGTTATGATTTTTATGAGTTATGAGTATTTGGCACCAAAACAATAATGATACTGTCCTTGTAGCCTTGTAAGTACTTCTCTATATTTTTTTATTTAAAATCATTCTTTTTCCTGAGTAATAAATAGGTCTATATTATAATAGGTCTATATTACTATAAATATAACTATTTGGATGTTCCAGCGACGTGCGGAATCTATGTGAAGTCCAAAATTTTTCATTATTGCATTACATTTTTGAGGGTTGACATTATTACCAAATTTGTAACTTTCAAAGGTGTGCTGCAAGTATACAATGTCTGCAATTGCGGAATTAATGCAATCTGGTTTGTTAATCAGACAAAGATCGTCAGTATAGAGATGGTAAGAAGAAAAGAGATAAAAAATTGTAAAAAAAAAAATATTTTAAATATAAAAATGGGAAGTTGCTTATTGATTACAGATTTAAACATTTAGGAGAGGTACGGTAATAAAAAAAAAAGTTAATCATTACAGGTTGCAGTTTAAGAAACTTTTGGTAAAGGAAGGATTGAGTAGGGGCTCATCGACAATATTTAGGAAAACATCCAGAGGATAAAGAAGGATTTAAAAGAAGATAGTATAACAAAAACTAATTGCACAATCATAAAGAATTACACTTACTTACTTACATTGTCATCATCATTAGCATTCGATCTAATACAGCACACGGCGACAGAACAGTTCTTTTTATTTCTTCCCCCGATACTAAAGAAACAGTAAACGAGTCATTGTTGATGATTGGCAGGGAAGATATAAAAAAAAAAAAAAAATAATAATAATAACGATCCATCTGAAAACCGAGGGTACTGCCGAAGAATAATTTAGTAATCAATTGTGAATATATCGGCGTTTAGCAGCTCTTAACAACTGATTACAACGATAATGAACAGCTTTATAATGGTGTCAGTTACCTTCACAACAGTCAAGCTTATTTCCTAAATCCACGATAGCATAGCTATCCTCATAGTTGTCCGCATATTATAATTGATCCATAGATTTGGAGTATGATTTACAACTTTTATTGTTGAATGCTTATTATTTATACCAAATTTTTTTTTTTATTAAAAACATTTAATTGTTTAAATTTATATAAATATAGAATGAAAAATAAACCGATACGGGGAAGGAATTCGAACCCGCGACTGCTGGGAAACCGTCCCGTCGCTCTGCCAAGTGAGCTACCGTATCGCTGTCCGTCTCGGTGAATTAAGCATTCCATATGTGATCGTCTTTATCACCACCGTCCCCAGTAGTCGCGGGTTCAAATCCCTGCCCGTATCGGTTTATTTTTCATTCTATATTTATATAAATTTAAATAAGCTTAACATGGCTATACATGTTTAAAGATATTTTCAAACATTAATTTCGGTAGTTTCATCTTTTCAATGTGTATCTATACTGCAAAGTAAGAAACATTGGTTAGGATTTTCGAAAGAAACCTAATAGATGTCACCACCGTCCCGATAAAGACGATCACATATAGAATGCTTAATTCACCGAGGCGGACAGCGATACGGTAGCTCAGTTGGTAGAGCGACGGGACGGTTTCCCAGCAGTCGCGGGTTCGAATCCCTGCCCGTATCGGTTATCGGTTGCCGCCGCCATCATAATGGGACACCACGGGATCGCTTTCGCACTCACCGCAATGCCCCGACGTGATCCACGGAGAGGGCTCCCCACAACGAGGAGCACCCATCCCTTTTTCGCAGGCTTGAAAGATTGTGTAGGGATCCCCTGCCCCTTACCCAAGCCTGCTGCTTCTGAAGGGGGCCGAGACCCCCTTCTGGCCGGACTCGGTCTGAGGGAATCAGATGGATAATCCGACTCTCCCATAATCGATCTGGTCCAGCCCTGCTGACGCCACACCTACCCTCAGAGTTAATACCAGTGCAGAGGCAACAAATAAATTTTGTATGGGAAAACTTAAATTTTAGAAAGTATTTATTTTAAAAAGTCGTAGAACAAATGTTGTTGCGATTAATGTAGAGAGGCTGCCTGCAAGAGGTGGTTAACTAATTATATATAACCCTAAATATATATATATATATATATCTAAAAGCAAAGATTTATAGTTATGCAGTCGTTTCTGCCGGGATCATACTTTATTTGCTTATCGTTGCAGAATACAGTTCATTTCAAATTAAAAGTAAATAAAAGTTAATAGATATATGTCCGAATGATGTTTTATGCATGTGTGAGTTGGACGGTCATTGAACGTGACACAAACGCGTATTTATTTTATTTTGCACCACTTAAACGATTTACTGAATAGAGGAATTTATAAATTCAATCGAGCAATAATGTGATTTGATATATTTTTATTACAAATTAAATGACGAAGTTATATGTTTATTCTAATATTACAATACAATATAACATTTCCATTGTAATACTTCTCTGTATGTTTTCTTTCATTGTAATTCTAGTAGTAGTAGTAGTCGATCAGTACGTAGCCACGCACATACATAGGTACTTTAAATTATTGTTGTTTATTTTTACTGTGATTGATAATTTATATAATCCATTCTTCTTGGTTTATATTCTAATAAACTGGTCTAATTTCTATACTTAAAATAATAATAATGGCTTTTTAAATATCTAGTCTTGATTATTGTCACTCAAGCAAACGCAGCGGCCATTTGTTCCTCAACAAATGTATTACCAAACAAAGAAATTGATGAAATAGTAATGCTACAAAATACAAAGATTTAAGTATATTTTAAAGTATTATTATACTTCTATAGTAATAATTGTAATATAATAAAGTAGGTATATTTTTTTTTCAAAAAATCAGCGTAATGTTAATTATCTGTTGTAAAAAAAAAATTAACAACATGTTATAAAAACACGGCGATCCAGTCATGTCTGTAATATGATTAATTCTCGGATATAGTCACTTCAACTTATACCTGTAACTTCAAAAGTAAATGAATTTGAATGATAAAGATTTTATTAATACGTTGTATTTAAATAACATAAGTCTTGACAACAAAGCTGTTACTCTGATATTATAAATTAACACATAAATAGTGTTCATAAGTATATATTGACATATATAGTACCAATAGTGATGGAGGGCTCAGATTTATTATCCAGTTACATTATCCTTTATTTTATTCATCACGTTGATCGACGAGAAGGCAAGGACCTTTTAAAGGTCCAATCGAGTTGAATCTGATTTATACAGACTTCAAGGAAGAGATTTAAAAAGGTTAAGGTTAACACACACTACTAGCGAACGAACACCTCAACTAGTAAATGTAATTAACTGTAATTGTCTGTGTAACCGTTGTAATGGTAAATAATTTGGTATTCTTTTTTATTAATCATTCAATTCAATCTACACAATTCATTAATATAAGAATGTTAAATAATAAATTATTTTTCCAAAATGACCTGAATTAAATTCAGACCATAGTCACGAGCGAAACAATAACTAAATGTTTGAAAATATCTTTAAACACGTATAGCCATGTTAAGCTTATTTAAATTTTTATAAATATAGAATGTAAAAATAAACCGATACGGGCAGGGATTCGAACCCGCGACTGCTGGGAAACCGTCCCGTCGCTCTACCAACTGAGCTACCGTATCGCTGTCCGCCTCGGTGAATTAAGCATTCTATATGTGATCGTCTTTATCGGGACGGTGGTGACATCTATTAGGTTTCTTTCGAAAATCCTAACCAATGTTTCTTACTTTGCAGTATAGATACACATTGAAAAGATGAAACTACCGAAATTAATGTTTGAAAATATCTTTAAACATGTATAGCCATGTTAAGCTTATTTAAATTTATATAAATAAAGAATGAAAAATAAACCGATACGGGGAAGGAATTCGAACCCGCGACTGCTGGGAAACCGTCCCGTCGCTCTGCCAAGTGAGCTACCGTATCGCTGTCCGTCTCGGTGAATTAAGCATTCTATATGTGATCGTCTTTATCGGGACGGTGGTGACATTTATTAGGTTTCTTTCGAAAATCCTAACCAATGTTTCTTACTTTGCAGTATAGATACACATTGAAAAGATGAAACTACCGAAATTAATGTTTGAAAATATCTTTAAACATGTATAGCCATGTTAAGCTTATTTAAATTTATATAAATATAGAATGAAAAATAAACCGATACGGGGAAGGAATTCGAACCCGCGACTGCTGGGAAACCGTCCCGTCGCTCTGCCAAGTGAGCTACGGTATCGCTGTCCGTCTCGGTGAATTAAGCATTCCATATGTGATCGTCTTTATCACCACCGTCCCCAGTAGTCGCGGGTTCAAATCCCTGCCCGTATCGGTTTATTTTTCATTCTATATTTATATAAATTTAAATAAGCTTAACATGGCTATACATGTTTAAAGATATTTTCAAACATTAATTTCGGTAGTTTCATCTTTTCAATGTGTATCTATACTGCAAAGTAAGAAACATTGGTTAGGATTTTCGAAAGAAACCTAATAGATGTCACCACCGTCCCGATAAAGACGATCACATATAGAATGCTTAATTCACCGAGGCGGACAGCGATACGGTAGCTCAGTTGGTAGAGCGACGGGACGGTTTCCCAGCAGTCGCGGGTTCGAATCCCTGCCCGTATCGGTTTATTTTTACATTCTATATTTATATAAATTTAAATAAGCTTAACATGGCTATACGTGTTTAAAGATATTTTCAAACATTTAGTTATTGTTTCGCTCGTGACTATGGTCTGAATTTAATTCAGGTCATTTTGGAAAAATAATTTATTATTTAACATTCTTATATTAATGAATTGTGTAGATTGAATTGAATGATTAATAAAAAAAAATACCAAATTATTTACCATTACAACGGTTACACAGACAATTACAGTTAATTACATTTACTAGTTGAGGTGTTCGTTCGCTAATAGTGTGTGTTAACCTTAACCTTTTTAAATCTCTTCCTTGAAGTCTGTATAAATCAGATTCAACTCGATTGGACCTTTAAAAGGTCCTTGCCTTCTCATCGATCAACGTGATGAATAAAATAAAGGATAATGTAACTGGATAATAAATCTGAGCCCTCCATCACTATTGGTACTATATATGTCAATATATACTTATGAACACTATTTATGTGTTAATTTATAATATCAGAGTAACAGCTTTGTTGTCAAGACTTATGTTATTTAAATACAACGTATTAATAAAATCTTTATCATTCAAATTCATTAACTTTTGAAGTTACAGGTATAAGTTGAAGTGACTATATCCGAGAATTAATCATATTACAGACATGACTGGATCGCCGTGTTTTTATAACATGTTGTTAATTTTTTTTTTACAACAGATAATTAACATTACGCTGATTTATTGAAAAAAAAATATACCTACTTTATTATATTACAATTATTACTATAGAAGTATAATAATACTTTAAAATATACTTAAATCTTTGTATTTTGTAGCATTACTATTTCATCAATTTCTTTGTTTGGTAATACATTTGTTGAGGAACAAATGGCCGCTGCGTTTGCTTGAGTGACAATAATCAAGACTAGATATTTAAAAAGCCATTATTATTATTTTAAGTATAGAAATTAGACCAGTTTATTAGAATATAAACCAAGAAGAATGGATTATATAAATTATCAATCACAGTAAAAATAAACAACAATAATTTAAAGTACCTATGTATGTGCGTGGCTACGTACTGATCGACTACTACTACTACTAGAATTACAATGAAAGAAAACATACAAAGAAGTATTACAATGGAAATTTAATATTGTATTGTAATATTAGAATAAACATATAACTTCGTCATTTAATTTGTAATAAAAATATATCAAATCACATTATTGCTCGATTAAATTTATAAATTCCTCTATTCAATAAATCGTTTAAGTGGTGCAAAATAAAATAAATACGCGTTTGTGTCACGTTCAATGACCGTCCAACTCACACATGCATAAAACATCATTCGGACATATATCTATTAACTTTTATTTACTTTTAATTTGAAATGAACTGTATTCTGCAACGATAAGCAAATAAAGTATGATCCCGGCAGAAACGACTGCATAACTATAAATCTTTGCTTTTAGATATATATATATATATATATATATATATATATATTCAGGGTTATATATAATTAGTTAACCACCTCTTGCAGGCAGCCTCTCTACATTAATCGCAACAACATTTGTTCTACGACTTTTTAAAATAAATACTTTCTAAAATTTAAGTTTTCTCATACAAAATTTATTTGTTGCCTCTGCACTGGTATTAACTCTGAGGGTAGGTGTGGCGTCAGCAGGGCTGGACCAGATCGATTATGGGAGAGTCGGATTATCCATCTGATTCCCTCAGACCGAGTCCGGCCAGAAGGGGGTCTCGGCCCCCTTCAGAAGCAGCAGGCTTGGGTAAGGGGCAGGGGATCCCTACACAATCTTTCAAGCCTGCGAAAAAGGGATGGGTGCTCCTCTCCGTGGATCACGTCGGGGCATTGCGGTGAGTGCGAAAGCGATCCCGTGGTGTCCCATTATGATGGCGGCGGCAACCGTCAGGTTTAGTGAGTAGGAGTCTCACATAACCACCTCCATTATCCCCTGGATGGAGACGTGTATTCATGAGAATTCCTGAGGTTAAAAAAAAAAAAAAAAAAAATGGTCTTATCTTTTATCTAATATACTACAGTTAACTCTTATAACTATCCTATCTAAATCTGTCTTTTGGCTTTATTGAGGTACTTAAATTTTTATTTATCTATTGATAGCAGTAACAAAAAGCTTTGATTTTTTGGCAAGCTTTAAAGAATTTTACAAATTCAACAAAAATCATTGTCAATCATTGTTTATACTAAAACAGGCTACTTACTTAGTTTTTGAAAAGTCAATTTGATTTTATGTAGCGAATTTATAAGATTCCAGTTCACTTTAAGGGTTTTTTCCTTATGAATTTATCTGCTTTATTCTTTTTATATATTAATCCCAATAGTCTTTTTATTATTTTTTCTATAAAATTAATATATACCGTCTTTATGTCATTGTAGTAATTTAATGTTTTTCGAGAAACAGAACTTCAAAAAAAACTTTTTATTGAATAGATTTTCCCTATAACAACTATGTACCACTAGCAAAAATAACATAAAAGAACTCAAGTAAATAGATGCAATTTAATTAAAGAGAGAGTGGTTGAATGTTGTCTTGATTGTTGAAACTGGTACAAACTCGTAATGTCTCCTGAACTTTCCTAAGTTTATGGTGCTAGGGTACTCTCTAATGAAAGCTGTTGTTATGTAGGAACTTTGTTAAATATATAAAACGTTGGTAAATACGCAAATGTATATAAGTATTTTATTAGTGACATCACGAAACAAAATGATGTGGTGTATTTTGTAAACAATTCGTTTAAAACATTATTAAAACATATATAAGGTTTACTTCACTTATATATATATATATATATATATATATATATATATATATATATATATATATATATATATATTTGAGTGCCTTATTTTTTAGTAATTGTGTTAAAGAGTACTGTTAAGATATAGTTTAAAAAATCTACTATTTTTATTCTTTTCACAGTATATTTATTTGTTGTTGTGAAAAATGATTTCTAAACATAATAATCTAAATAAAAAGCAATTGCTATCAAAAATCACCAATTGAGAATGTGTCGTTCAATTCAAGTGCATTTATTTGTATAAAACAAAATTTTAATTGTATTTTTTAAATAAAAATCACAAAGGTGAAAAATATAGGTTTACGGCTAGTAGATAAACAACGCAATGTATAAAATTAAAAGACTTGTTATAAAATAAATATATTATTTAGGAACTGTTAAAGCTTTAAAAAAAGTCAATGAATTATTTAAAAGTTACTCTGAAGGGTATATTTTTAGTTAAATTTGAATATTTAGATTTTAGTTAAATTTGAATATTCATTGTCAAAAACCCTTTTAGAATTTATCTAATGGCAACATTTTCCGTAACAGAATATTACATTGCTTTATAAGGTGTAATTTACACAAGTTACCAGACGATAATAATTTAGTACAAAACATAATATAAAATATTATAGACCACTCATTAACAAATAAATCTTTGGCTTCAAATTACTAACCAAAAAACTGTTAGTTATTTTACTTTAATTTCATCTTTTAATATTTAGTCGTCATAAATTTTGTTTATTACATACTATTTTTAGTACTACATATATAAAGCTTCACTTTGGTATATGATAGCATTCTATAGTGTCATTGTGTTTCGTTAAAATAATGTAGGTACTCAATTTTACAGTCAAGTATCGAGGTGCCTTAATTTACTAAAGGAATTGATGCGCCTTGGTAACTCTAAACTTTGCACTTTTAGTCCTTCCTCGTCCTTTTGTTCAAAAGCAGGGTGTTTGAATCGTAGAAAATTTTATACAATATTCAAGTGAAGCTATCTTTCTTTGTAATAAAATACTAATCTTCACTAGAAAACAATATACAAAAATTAAGTGCGTTTGAGTATAAAATTAGGTGCTTTCACTTCATTACATTACAAACTTCATTACATTACAAACTAGGTCTTTACCTAATTACATTACAAACTTCATTTATTTTTATAAAAATATTCGTTTATATAAAATCAGGTAAATGTTTGCATCCAATTTAGGTATAAAACTTATAATTTTAATTTTGATAAACCAGAAAGCATTCGCATCCGTAAATTCGAAATACAGTATCTTATAAACTATTCGCGGAGTCATCAGGTAGTTTGTCAACAGCATCGTTAAATTTTTACGAGTAGCAAATACACTTTTTAATAAAACTGGTTCTAACGAATTTAACTTGTGTATTATAAATTACATTTACATTTTTAAACTTTAAATTTAACCAGTGTTCTGGTTGCTTTGCAGTAGGTAAAATTTGAAGTTTAAAATGTAAACCCAATTACACGCTGGTTATATTCGTTCAAAATCTTTTTATTTTAATGGAGTTAGTAATTGAAAAAGTAATTGAAACTACATGTTAAATAAACTGACTAGGTATAACTTTATAGAGCTGCCAGTGATAAAAACTAATATTTTCTCCAAATATTAGCGAAACAAGTATCACGTTTTATTCTTTTTTATTTTTGTGGATGAAATTAAAAACATATTAAATTATTAACACAGCATTTTGATTCAAATATGGCTGACTTTTATGTCATTTTCGTGTCTTTGTTTTGCTTGTTCTTTTTGTATAATTATCTCTCTTATTCTATTTTGTTTTTAACTTTTTTTAATAAAGATATTTCATACTTCTTTTATCTATATTTATTTATTTATTTATTTAATTCTTTATTGCACAAATAAAAAAAAAATGTACAAAAGGCGGGCTTAATGCCACTTAGACATTCTCTACCAGCCAACCTTAGGAAGTACAGGAGAGGTTGTGGTAGGCGTGCAAAAACAATAATTATAATAAAAAAACAGAAAAGCACAACAAAATTCTTAAGAATAAAAAAATATATATATAAACAAAATTCTTAAGAATAAAAAAATATATATATACATAATATATATATATATATATATTAATAATAAAATATATAATTATTATAAAAATACGGATACAAATAAATATATTAATGCGTAAGAATAATTAATACGATACTTTTTTTCTAGCTATAATGGGATATATACTATATACGATTATAATACATATGATATATAGTACTTATATTGATACATAAATATAAATTATATTAATTATTTGAGATAAAGTTCTTTCACTCGGCGCTTGAACGACTCACGAGTTGGGGCTTTTCTTACATGCTCCGGTAATTCGTTCCACAGTCTGACAGCAGATACAGTAAATGAGTTGGACAAGAAACCAGTACGATGAAGAGGTGTATGAAGCAATAAATTTTTGGAAGAACGAAGCAATCTGTCATGTGTATCCGTTAAAAAGGAGAAATTACTTTTTAAATAAACAGGAGTGGAAGGATTAAACAAAATAGAGTATAGTAGACACAGGGTTCTTAGATTTCTCCGTTTACGAATGGGCAACCATTTTAGTTTTGACCTAAAGTCAGAGATATGGTCAAACTTACGAAGTCCGAAAATAAAGCGGATACAAGTGTTAAGCAGGCGGTCTAATTTATTTAGAAGTACTTCATTGGCGTCGACATAGCACACATCAGCATAGTCAAGGATAGGCAGCAATAACAAATTAACTAACTGTAATTTAGCGCGAAGGGATAGGAAGTTTTTGAGCCTTAACAATGGGTGAAATGTGCTATAAAATTTACGTGACAGTTCTTTGACTTGATGCTGCCAACCAAGAGAGCTGTCTAAAAATATTCCTAAATTTTTAACTTGCGAAGAAAAGGGTATTACATTGTTGTCATATATTAAATTTGGTAAGGAATGTTGGTCAATATGGGCCAACTGACGGTAGCTACCAATAATAATTTCTTGACATTTACTAGGGTTAACTTCCATTCCAAAGTCATTAGACCAATGCAATATTCGCTGAAGAGCAGCGTTTACGGAGTGAATAGCTTGGTCTACTAAATTTATTTCGGTATGCGTATAAAGCTGCAAGTCATCGGCGTAAAGGTGGTAATGACAATTTAAGTCAGAAGTGATGGAATTTATAAAAAGAGAAAATAATAAGGGAGATAAAATACCGCCTTGAGGGACTCCAGCAACCACATTACACCAATCAGAGAGACCCTCCTCAGTGCGAATGGCCTGCTGGCGCTCCCGAAGATATGAAGAGAACCACCTGATAGAAGAAGCCGAGATGTTGTAACTGGACAGCAACGCAAGCAAGAGGTCATGATCAACAGTACTAAAAGCGTTACTAAAGTCAATCAGTACAAGAATGGTAACACATTTGTTTTCCATTCCTAGACGAATGTCCTCGGTAACCCTTAATAGAGCTGTACTTGTGCTGTGTCCAGTGCGGAAGCCTGATTGCAACGGGTCCAGCAGGTTATACTTTAAAAGGAATCGGGAGAGTTGGGAGTGAACAATGGATTCAATTATCTTGGATAAAAAAGGTAATATTGAAATGGGACGGTAGTGAGAAGATAATGAAGGATTAGAAATCTTTGGAAGTGGGAGAATGTGCGCTTTGCGCCACAGATGTGGAAAACTACCACAGGAAAAGGAAAAGTTAATTATTTTGGACAAGGGATCAATAAGCGCGTCTATGATGAACAATATCATAGTCCGGTTAATACCGTCACAACCAGTAGCCTTTGATGTTATGGCTAGAAGGTGCTTCTTAACCTCGACTTCATCAACAAGCGCGAAGGAAAATGGTGGAATGTCAGGCCTGGGTAAACAGTGAATAGCTGAAAGGGTTTCAGATCTTTTTTGGTAGTCAAGAGTTTTGGTGATAGAAAAGTGGCGGTTAAGACAGTTGATGTCCACAAAAGAACTTTCAAAATTTCGAGTTTTGCTTACACCCAGGGTCTTAAGGAATTTTAAAGTTTCAGCTGCAGATGAGCAGGTTTTCTTGAGAAAATATTGGCGTTTAAGTTTACGACATAGTTGGTTACACCGATTTCTAGCAGCCTTATACGCAGACCAGTTGATTGATGAGCGGTCATTTTTAAATTTACGAAATGCACGATCCCTACTTGTCATAGCTTTTTTCACATCATCATTGAACCACGGTGCTGAACGATGACTGACTTTCGTTTTACGTAGAGGGGCATGTCGGTCAAAGAGATCTAAAATATTATTGTTTAAAAGTTGAACCTTCTCTTCGACTGTTCCCAAAGACTCCATCGCATCCCAATTCATAACAGATGCCTCTAATACAATGGCATGCTTGTCAATGTTGCAATAATTACGAAGCAGTATGTATTTAGGTTTGCTTTTAGGCACTCTAACTTGGTACGAAATAAAGATCAAGTCGTGGTGTGAGAAAGCAGGAGCAGGTATCTGACCAAAGTTACAAACACTTTGGGTGTCCGAGCACATTATAAGGTCTAACAAGGTTGACGAGGAACTAGTGTGATGTGTCGGACCAAGTGGTAAGATTTTAAGGTTAAGAGAGTCAGTTAATTGCTGTAGTTGATTTGACCTTGAGTCTTGCCTAAGCAGGCACGTATTAAAGTCACCCATGACTATGAGATGTATGGTGTAGGAAAGTAAATCTTCAAGAATAGCCTCAAGTTTAGAAAAGAATGTTATATTTGGAGGAGAGTAGACAACGCCAATGACTACTTTTTTGTCAATATTCACCTCAATGAAAAGATACTCAGGTGAATCAAGGAGAGAAGCTGGAGATTGTAGAATGATTTTGTAATTAAAATGGTTGCGAAGGTAGATGCAGACTCCACCACCGGCTTTACCGATACGGTCATTTCTGATAAGGGTGAAACCAGGGAGTGGGAAATTAGTAGAAGAAAGAGATGGCTTAAGCCAAGATTCGGATACTAGAACCGCATGAACAGAATTAAGGTTAAAAGTATTGACAAGATCTAAATGATGAGAAGGTATGCTTTGAGCATTGATGTGAGAGATATTAAGGTTACTGTGGAACGGCTCTAACTCATTTGAAATAAAATTTTGAATAGATATGAAATCATTATCTAAACTGACAAAAGAATTATCCTCATCGGGCGTAAGATAGGATTCAGAACTATACTCCATACTCAAACTAATACAAATAAAAAATTAATAACAATAATAAATAAGCAATATAACAACTATAACAAAAACAAAACCGTACAACAAAAATAAATAAAATATAATTAATTATAAATATAAGTTAATTATGAATAAAATATATATCTATATATATCAAAAAAAAAAATTAAGACAAATAAAAACTTAATCTAATAAATATAGTAAAAAAAAAACGTGCTTACTTGCACATCCTGCTAGCTTATAAATGAGGTAACATAAGAATAAAAAAAAATATCACAATAAAAATCTACAAAAAATGCGGATAACATTGGGCCAAAAACTAGTTAACACAAATTATAACCAATATTACAGCTGCAGTCTGACTGCATATATAGTAGTACATACTTAACACAATTAATATTAACAATTATTTAGTATGACATGTAAACAACTAACTGACAACTTATTTATAACTATGTTAAATTATCGTAGTAGATAAACACATAATAAACAACCATTTTCAAAGTCTCAGAAATTGTGAAGCTGTGAACATTGACATAACATAAGTCATAACATGCTTGTCAACTTGACAGTTGTCACTTGTCGGATACATTTCATACCAATGTTTTGTTTATAAAACTGGTGAAATATTAGAATACGACATTCTTAATTCTTATATGTACTTATATTAAAACAAAAGTGCTACTGAGACGTACGATAATATTAAGAATACAAAAAAATATATATAATATATTTATGACAAAAAGAAAAAGATGACTGAGCTGTAATATTGACAATAATTATACAAACAGAGAATATTTAAGGTTTTTTATGACCTGTTTGCGAGTGACTGGGCGAGTGTTGAGCCTCGATGAGGATGTTGGGGTCGCCTTGCGCTGCAGCATCGCAGAATCATCCGTGTTGGACTGATGTGCAATTGGGATGGGAGGAGAATGCGACAGAATGTTCGGATGTTTCAATGTCAAGGCTTCAAGATGTGTCGAATCGACGACACGCTGCACTTCGTTGTTTGGCAATTTAATAAACACAGCACCGTAACGTGTCCAACATTTAATTAAACCAAAATGTTTTTTGGCCCTTGCAAATAGATCCTGACGTGGTTTGGTCAGGAACTCACTTATTACCACTGGCGATGCCTTGAGAGCCTTTTTGTGGTTGAAAATGATGTTTCTGACCATGATGTTATTAAACCGAACAAGTATGGGACGATGTCGTTTGTCAGATCGCGCTCCGAGCCTATGGCAATGTTGAATGGCAGTGGATTGGACATCTGACAGACCCATAAGTACCTGGACAGTACTCAGAATGGTTGAAATTAAATTTTCACCCTCCTTTTCTTCAATGCCGTTGAACAACAAGGCGTTTCTACGCATCTGGTTATCCACATCATCAACTTGAGCGGCTACATTCTGTATTAGTGATTTAAGTAATTCTAATATATTCCACACTGATGATTTAAAATCGTTGTAATCTTTTTGCAAGTTCTCCAAATTGGGTTTACCGATGTCACTAGGTGATGTTGATTTCAATTTTTCCTCGAAGTCTGTCATTCGCTTACCCAATGATTCAGCAATGTTTTTGTGCATTTCAACAATATCTTGAACCTTTGCCATAATAACTTGTTGTGTATTGTGAAGTGATGTGATGGGATATAAGAACGTGGGGCCAGCAGGTTGGTGCAATTTTTAAAATAGACTACAAATCCAAATGTAAACTTAGAAAATTAAAACTTTGGAAGTTTGTAAATAGAAAATGAACACTAATTACACTTAAAAATGATAATTACTATTTTATTTCTTGAAAATAAAGGAGGAGATAACTGATGTCTACAGTTTTTGCACCTACCGCCGAAAAAAAAGGTATTAATGTTATTGTGTCTCTGTGGTCGCAACCTTATGTCTGATGATTGATATTATGTCTAACTTCACATATTTATCGTAATTAACTTTTCTCTATGAGTGAAGCAAACTTTTAGCTTAATTATTATGTATTTGCACAGTTTTTTTAAAAACTAATATCTTTGTTTCAATAAAACATTTTACTTTTAAAGAAGCCAAATATGGTTTAATTACTACACACATATATGATCCACAATAATTAGAGTGACGTCTGACTTAAGATTCTTTTAAGCTCAGACAACTTTAAATATAAAATATATGTTAATATTCTACAATATATATTTAAATATATATCAATTTAACTGCATTGCACAAAGGTACCTGTTTTTTGATATTCTGTTTGCATGAAATGACCAAGCATCTGAAAGTAACCTTGCATTACGACGAACGAGACATCGGTTCTGAGTGAATACTATAGGTGTAATGACTGAGTGTGTACGTATTATGTTTTAAAAACAACTATAGAGGTAAACAATCTAAAATATTTATAAATAAATTCACTACAACTGATCTCAAATCCTTGTGTAATTCAACGTGAATTGAATTGATATTTATTTCAATATATTATTATGTCATATTTCATTGTAATAGCTATTTCCATTGTATTGTACCTACTTAAGTAGCTCTGCTGCGCATGAAACGAACGACTTACGTTTTTCCGTTCATGTAACGTAAATACCTTAACAGCATTTTTAAATACGCGTAAAGCCAAAGCATTTATTTTGTCTTTTTTTTAGTAAATATACGTTTTACTTGTCAAATCAGTCCTCTTTGGATATGTTTTAGTGTATAACTACAATATTTTCACTTGTATGCTATTTAATAAAAATATTAATCCATAGTTAGTTTTTATAAGATTTACTCAATCGCCAGAATAATGAATATGGGAAAAAGAAATAATGCTAGATTATTCGCATAATTATAATAAATCTTAATGCATTTAATAATGTCATTAATATAATATATTTCATTCGACGTATAAATATTATTTCATTCATTATATGTAAAACATTTTGTTTTGATTTTATAAAATACAATTAAAATAACATATTATTATATAATTGTACCTCTAAGGTAATATTTACTTCTTATATTTTATTTTATATAATGCAATGCAAATAAAATACATCAAGCTCAATAAAATTTATTAAATATATCATAGTGTTTATGACTAGTTCAAAATATTCATGAAATTTAAACTAAAATAATCCTGGTTTGGTTATTTGGTTTGGTTACACGTTAATTCAGCTCATTCGACGGATTCAATCTATTTTCAGGCTTGTAGTAGTAGTAATTATTAGTATTTTCTAAGGTTTACCCTAGTACTACACATTGAAATAAAACTATTTTTATGGATTTTACTCGCGTTTATTGAATTAAATTTTAAATTTACATTTTAAATCTAACCCGACGTTTCGAATGCTTTGCAGCAATCGTGTTCACGGTAAGACACCTCCATCTCGTTTTGTAACTGTAACTTACCCTGTAACTGATAATATTGTTTCAAAATAACTTGTCCTTAGTGTGATATCATTGGTATTATTTTTACACAGTTAAAATAATAGCAAATTGCCATTTACTTGTTGATTTTGTAAACATAAAGTTTTTATTGTGTATTCAACAACACCACAAAAATACTCAGCCATTATCTGCAACAGTTGGCAGCTAAATATTTATTATTAATGAACGCGTGGTGGTCTTTTAACTATTCATACAGATATTTTCAAACCAGAGTTGTAGAAAAATTGGTACTGTAATAATTTTCCAGCCAATATAAAAAAAAATTAAGATTTTCTTTAAAATTAACTGAACATTTGCTATTGTTCTTACAATTGCACATTTTAGTTTCCTTATGATGAAAAATATTTTTCATAACTTTCAAGATTACATTATAATTTACAAAACAACATTATACACTATATGAACGCTCTTTGCTTTTTCAATTTACACGCTGAACAGACTTTACATGAAGTCGTAAATGCGCTTCTTATCCAGCGTAGCGTGAAAAGTTCCATTCTGCGTAACTTGTAACACTGAAAGTAATTTTATAAAGAATTTCAAATAGAATAGAGTATCGCAACAGTTTCATATTTACTATAAAAATATTTACGAGTTCTTAATATACAATACAAAATTTCGCCAACACCTCGTTCTTTCCTCGGGGCTATGTGGTGATCAAAAAGATAAAACAAAGCCAATGTGTTTTTGTCGTTAAAATCTATACTAATATTATATGTGCGAAAGTTTGGATGAATAGATGTTTGTTACTCAATCACGCCAAAACTAATAAACAGCTTTTGATAAAACTTGGCAATATTGTAGCTTATGTACCAGAATAAAACTTGAGACTAAAAAAATTACACTTTTGCTCGTGTATTTGTCTGTGATATAAGTTGTAACGTCATAACGTAATTGCCACGGTAAATTACATTTTAAATTGAGTTTTTTTTTATTACCTTATTTAATACAAAATTGTAATTAATTGTATAATTACCCAACTTATTATTGTAACTTTATTGTTTCTTATATTTATTATACTATTTTATATATATCACACAAATTAAGCCAACGTTTTTAAGGACAATGTTCATTTATTGCAATTATTTTTAACTCAATATGTATGTGTTAAAATCAAATACGTGTGAATTTAATCGGCATCGGTCAGTTGTGACTTGTGGGGATTAACACTAAATGTTAGAAACAGAATCAACAACTGGATTGCCTAGCGCCTTTTTTTTTTAACGTTGGAAAAATGCGTTACGCATCATCCCTGCGGCCAGGAAGGTGATGACCGAGGGGGTATGTGGGACTACCCGGCAGCATAGAGGACGCTGCCATTTTTAGGGCTACCCACTAAAAAACCAACGGTTGACCTCATCGCCTTAGTGGGACGTCACGGGATCGCTAGGATTGACTTGCGCCTGATACAACTCCATTTCACAGATTAAAAATCGTTACAAATAACGGACACGATCACAATTCTCGACTGTAAGCTACAATCCGTATACTGTGGCCAACCGGCTCGGGAATCAATTTTTTCCTATAATTTTATTTCTGCTAAGTATATATTTAATATATATATACATAATAATATTTTATTTATTGATTTTTTTTTATTTATTTAGAAAATATATTATATTATTATTTTAATGACGCCTTACAATATCTGATAGCGAGTCTTATTACTCAGCTTGCGACTCTGGTTCTTATCTCTCACTAGATTCCACAGATGCTTCCACCCTTAGTCTAAGCGATGAACTCTCTTCCAATCTATCATTAAATATAAATTCTTTTAATTGTTGTCACCTTAACGCACAAAGCATTCCTCAACATTATTCTGAATTAATAAATACCTTTCGTGATAGTAAGTTACATGCAATACTGATTTCTGAAAGTTGGCTAAAACCTAACTTATGCTCCACCACTTTCTCGTTACCTGGTTTTGTGCTAATTCGATGTGACCGTATTGGTAGACGAGGAGGCGGAGTGGCAATATACTTACAAAATGAAATTCCCTTTACTATATTAAACATTTCACAGTCTCCTTATTCTGCTTCTGCGGAATTTCTTTTCCTGCAAATTTCCCTGAGAGGAGTTAAGGCTGTTCTTGGTGTCGTGTACTATCCTCCTTCCACTGACTATTTTTTTGACTTAGAGACTGCTCTTGAAAGCATTAGTTCGGAGTACATACATCAGATAGTTATGGGTGATTTTAACACTAACCTTCTTTTAGATTCTCCTTCTTCTCAAAAATTAAAGTCTATTCTTAGTTCTATCAGTTTAAACATCTTACCTTTGAATCCAACTCACCTTAACTTTAACGTCCCTGACACCTGGATTGACTTGATTCTTACCGCATCTTCCGAGAAGGTAATAAATCATGGTCAGTTACTTGCTCCAAATTTTTCCAGACACGACCTTTTATTCCTCTCCTATGACCTTAAGCCTCCTAAACTTAAGCCTTCACTGCTGCACTTACGGAGTTTTTTAAAATTAAATATTGATAGCATCTTAAACGACGCTAATAATATAAATTGGAGTGCGATTTGGAACGTGGGAAACATTGACGAAAAAGTTTATCTCTTAAACAATAATATCTTGAGCCTTTTTGATAAACATTCGCCAATAAAAATAGTTAACCCGGCGTTCGCACAGTTGGGTCTATTTGACCCGGGCTATTTTCAAATGCGCGTATTTCTAATGTTTTTGGTGCCACACTGCCATAATTCTCAATAGCTGGAGCTAAGGGTCGTATATTTCCACGGAATATCGATATTTAGTCGTATTGCAATCGCAGCGGTGTATAAACGCTTCTAAACATGACAAAGGGTAAATTTGACCCAACCATACACTTCGTGTAGTAATTTCGCGCCATTATAAAAAAGTATATTTATTTATTTTAATTGCATGACTTTTGAAATAACGGTTCTCGAAGAACGCGAACGACAGCGAATATTGAGTATCTTGGAGAAATCAGACTCCGATCATGAAAATTCAGAAACTGAAGATGTAGAGGTTCATTTGAGCATTGCAGCCGAACTAGTAATACCGACGAAAACGCATGTGAAATGAATAGTGATAATGAACCCCTGATTAAATTACAGAACAGAATCACAGTAGAATTTTGTCAGCACTTACGACAGCTAGGTACAATCTATTAATTTTGTTGGAAGAGATACAATAAAGTGGCCATAGATGCCTTTAGGCCTAAACATTTGATTTGGGGTTGATAATTTTATAATATAAATATGGCTTCAATAAATGCACATATATTTCTTAAGATAAATAACAACATTATTACAAAGTGTTACAGATTCTCAATTTACGCATTACTCTTGTTCGTGAGCATTTGCGCGACCGTAAAGGCATCCTGCAGTTGCTAAGACTAATGTGCCAAACAATACGCGATTTTTTTAGGAAACCCTGTTAGGGACCCGTCTGCAAAGATACTGAATGTCAGAAAAAGGTTGCAAGACTGTCCTGCCAAAAAAGACTGAAAAAGTTATTGATCTTGACGGAACTGAAACAAATATATCTGCACTGAGTTTGCAATATTGTACTGTAGAGACTGCGCATATGTAAGCAATGATATGACTGATTCATAAAACTAATTTGTAATTTTATTTGTAGTCTTAATAAATGTGATTTACATGTATCCTAATTATTAATATTTTAGAAAAAAAGTTTATATTTGGTTCAAGTTTTGTGACTTTAAAACAAAGGTTGTTATTTTTGTTAATATTTTTCTCCACTATCATAAAAAAAATATTAAAAAGAAAGTTTTACTTCAAGTTCTTTTTACTCATACATGACCACTTAAACTATAGTCGTTTTATCCAATTACAGCCATATATTAGTAAATTTCTTGTAATTATTGAAATTATGACGATTTTCTTCACGGGTCTCCTGGACCCAACCGTACTATCGTTGTAACATATTTTAACTGTGCTGACGCCGTTTTAAGATAAAACATCCACCTGCCCCATGGATTACCGATGATGTGCGAGCAGCCATGCGTAGACGGGATCGAGCTTTTCGAAAATTCAAACTAGATCGTAGCGTGGGTAATTGGGAGCATTACAAAACTGTTAGAAATCGTTGTAATCAGATGGTAAGGGATGCCAAACGGCTACAAATTCATAATAAACTATTAAATTCGTCTTCGGCAGTTACATGGAAGTTTCTTGAAACTTTAGGTGCTGTGCCATCTAGAAGAGGCACTCATCCAACTACATTTTCTTCTAATGAATTGAACATTCATTTTTCTAAAACTCCTATTCTTAATAATAACATTAAATTAAAAACAATTTCATATATATCTTCCTTGCCAAACCTTGTCAATGTTCCATTTACTTTTACTTTAGTCTCTGAGGAAGAAACTAAAAAAGTGCTGCTCTCCATTAAATCTAATGCTGTTGGTGATGATGACGTTAGCCGGTTCATGATTGTCACATTACTTGATTTTATCTTACCTTTTTTTTTTTTTTTTTTTTTATCGTTGGAAAAATGCGTTACGCATCATCCCTGCGGCCAGGAAGGTGATGACCGAGGGGGTATGTGGGACTACCCGGCAGCATAGAGGACGCTGCCATTTTTAAGGCTACCCACTAAAAAACCAACGGTTGACCTCATCGCCTTAGTGGGGCGCCACGGGATCGCTTTCGCACTCACCGTGACGCCCCGGCGGAACCCCCTGCGAGGGGCCCCGATCAACTTTGGGACACCCTCACCTCGTAGGCCTATAACGGGCGGGAGAGGTCACCCCCCTCTCGGATTTTATCTTACCTACTCTAACTCATATTATCAACATGTCCTTATCCAATTACTATTTTCTTAAACTTTGGAGGAACGCTCGTGTTCTTCCTTTACCAAAAGTTCCAAATCCTACCACTTGTAATGAATTCCGTCCTATATCCATATTGCCATACCTTTCTAAAGTCCTTGAAGCAATTGTTCACAAACAATTTTCTAGCTACATACTAAAGAACAATCTTCTAAGTAGTTATCAGTCTGGCTTTCGTCCGGGACACAGCACTGCCACAGCTCTTCTTAAAGTCACCGGAGATGTTCGGGAAGCGATGGAGCATGGTCAATTAACTGTATTAGTTCTTATTGATTTTTCTAACGCTTTTAATACAGTTAATCATGACTTATTGCTTGCGCTTTTAGGACATCTTAATGTTTCTTCTAAGGAGCTAAACTGGTTTTCCTCCTACCTTCAGGGTCGCCAATTGCATTGACAAAACTTTGTCTATGTGGTGCAGCTTGGTATCTGGTGTTCCCCAAGGTGGTATTCTCTCCCCTCTTCTTTTTTCTTTGTTTATAAATTTAATTACTATTAATCTTACTTCCCCTTACCATCTGTATGCCGACGACCTACAATTGTATTCTCATGCCTCACCTAATGACATTAATTCTGCTATTGAGAGTATTAATAGTGATCTGATACACATCCAGGAATGGTGCAACGATTTTGGTATTAATGTAAACCCACAAAAGTGTCAAGCCATAATTATCGGCAGCATGCACGGTTTAACTAAAATTAATAATTGTAATGTGGCACCAATCATATACAATGGCGTTAAAATACCTCTTACGTCATCAGTAAAAAATCTGGGTCTTCGTATGGACAGCACACTTAGTTTTAATCCCCATATAACTGAGTTATGCCGCAGAGTTACATACTCATTGCGTTTACTTTATCGGCATAAAAACTTTCTACCCATTCGGACCAAAACTCTGTTAGTGCAGTCTCTTATTCTTCCTCTTATAGACTATGCTGATGTATGTTACTCTAACATCTCTGAAGGCAATCTAAACAAATTGGATCGCCTCCTCAATAGTTGCATTCGCTTCATTTTTAATTTACGCAAATTCGATCACATTTCAGAATATCGTTCTAAGCTTAAATGGCTTTCTATCCGTAAAAGAAGAATTTTAAGAACTTTGTGTCAGTTATTTTCCATTTTAAACAATCCATGTTCTCCTCATTATCTGAAGTCCAAGTTTCAACTTCTGCGGTCAACTCACGACTTTCATCTCCGTTCTTCAACAAACCTAAGTTTATTCATCCCTTCACACCATACTGGTTTTATGTCTAATTCCTTCACAGTACACGCCATAAAACTATGGAATAGCCTTCCTGACATACTTCGACGTGCTCCGAACAGACAAGTTTTTAAGAAGCGCATCATAAAATATCTACATGAGAGATCATAACATTTGTTTATTTCGTTCATATCCTATCATTACCTATATTTATAATTACCTGTATAATTATTGTTTAAGGTGAAATATTAATTTATATACTTTAATTATTTTTTGTTATGTATATATATATATATATATATATGTGTATATGTATGTGTATATATGTATATATATATATATATATATATATATATGTATGTATGTGTATATGTATATATATATATATATATATATATATATATATATATATTTAGGTACATATTGTTAATATATATTTAGTTTATATTATTGTTGTATATGGATATATTTATTATATATTACCTATAGTATAGTTTATTATAGCACCTTTGTTATTCTTAGCTTTAAGTGTTTAAATTTTGTTCATTAATTTTGTACCCTCATCGTTTTATTTTCTGTTAGCTGTGTTGGTTGACTGGTAGAAAATGCTTTAGCATTAAGTCCGCCCATTGTATTTTATGTTGTACAATAAAGTATAAAGTATAAATAAATATTTAAAACGAATGGCATATTTTCTAAAAACTTTAATTAAAACTACAAAATTTACTTAATTACTAATAGTAATAATTGCCACTGAAATCAGTACTTCAGTGTTTGCCATCTATCATTCAGTAATTGCTCGTATAAATAAAAGAATTATAGGGAATGAAAAGCAACCTACACGACACAGACCGAAATATAATTAAATTTAATAAGCTTTAAGGTTATTCTAAAAAATTAAAAAAAACAGGATTTTTGTAACAAACTACATAGATGTGGCCACCATTTCGAAATCAACTATTAAATACAGAATTCAAAAATGGTAGGATTCGGGAGTTATGAAGAATATTTTTATAAAACAGAGGTATTCTTAACCATACTTCGAAATATCAGTTGTATTAAATTGTTCAGTATACTTGTCGTGTTATTCGTTTGACAAAGTAAACTTGAAAATTTTATTTCAGTGTTTCATTATAAATATAAGGTAATAAATACACTATCAAAATTACTCTTATTACCTCATTGTCTCATTGCCTCATTGCCACATTGCATTTTTTAAACAAATAGTTACATATAGTACGTACGTAGGTACTTCTCCCTCGTCCCCGATCACTTCCCGAGAAAGATTATGTAGGTATATATAGCACAAATCTATTATGTCTGGCTACTCTTCTTTCGTTCCTAATGGTTAGGATCTTAATGGTAATTAACATTAACAATGACTGTACAGTTTTTTATTGTAAACTTTAAGAGTTTCAAACATTTATTAGTATTGTTCCAACATGTAATGAAATTCTGAAACTGAGACTAGGAAACTAAAATGCTTACCGAAACCGTTGAACATCTCTTTGGTTTTTATATTAATAGTGATCCTGCCTTATGTTATGAAAGGTTTCTATATAATTTGTTTACTTTACCTGGTACCCATTAGTATCAATGGATCTATTCAAAATTTTATGTTTAGAACTGTTCAATCCTCTTTTCTTCTTTTAAAACTTTTGATTCATATCTATTACAAAAGATCACTTGAATAATAAATAATTTATGCTGTTTTGTATTACAGAATGAGAGAAAGATACTTTATAGTATCTTATAGCTACTATAAGATCTTAAATATTAGCTACTATTATTAGTAGCTAAAATTTAAATATCATTAAAAGTAAAAAGACGATTAGATCGGAAACGGCTCCAATTTTCGAACAAATTTACCGATTTTTCGGATGCAAGTGAATTTGAATAATTGCAACACTACAGTACTGGATCTATCTAGGTGACTTTGTTATGACGTATAGAAAACTGTATAGCAAATTCATCATTATATATAAATATAATTATCGTTTTACTTTATTTAAAAATATTAATTGATTTTTGTGATTTCAAATTGTCCAAATGCGATAATATAAAATCTGTTTTATAATTCCATATATTTGTACAAAATTTTATTAAATTTATGTAAGTGACGCCTGTACAAAATTGTATCGACGTAAAAAATATGAAAATAATGGAATATATTTCTAATTCATCCCGTAAGTCACATTAGTATCTACTTTTAAATCTAAATGTCCAAAGTAATTAAGAATACATGCTTATATCATGCCATATAGAAAAAAAACATACAAGTATAAAATATAACATATAAGTATAAAATATGTAAGAAATATATACAAAGAACTTATTGTATACTGTTAAATGTTTATTATATTATAATGAATGTATGCATATCGCACCTCCGCTCAAATAGTGTCATAAGTCAAAAAATCAAACTTTCGAGTAAATAGCGTTTGAAAATTATACTAAGCAAAAATTTCAATTTTCGGGTCATAACTCAAAAACTAACAAAATTAGCGCTTTACCTTTTTAAGTTAGTTTAAATGGTTTATGAAGATCTACCAAATGGTCGGGTAGGTAGCTTTAAAAGATATTATTTTTTTAATTTTTTTTTGACTTGTGACACTTTAGAGATAATAAAAGTAAATAATTTACAAAATATTGTATTATTAAAGAGTTTTAAAATTACAAATTTTGGAAAATACAACTGTAAATATAAAACTAGTGGTTGTCACTAACTCAGCATTATATTATACCTAATATAAACATACTTTTTAACTCTAGACGAGTTAAAAACTAATCGAATTTAGTTTATGTATTTCACGACTGCATACGTATGTAACTCGACTGTAAATTTATTTTTGTTCTGCCCGCAACAACTGTCCGAAAAGAAACTTAAATAAGTTGGTTCATGGTTGGTATGACAATGCAATTTTATTTTGATAAATTTAAAGAAGCTGCTACCAATTTCATCTGTACCTCGGTAGCCTTTATCCTCCTGCCAAAAGTAGCATTCAGTAATAGTTTGATTTACAATAGGTTTACAAAAATAACATTAGTAATGTTATTCTTTTTTCGTCCTGTATTTTCTGCCTTCAACTTGCTTATCGTGAAATTCATGTTCTTTAATTTGCTGTTAGAGTAAAAAACTGAAACATCATTCCGAGGTAACTGCAACACAAAACATTTTGTTCCCGGAGTTGATTTCGGAATTTGATACTTGTAAAATTGATGGACAGACTTCGTGAATCGTGTATATCTTACTTGGTTTGCAGTATCTAACAAAATGGATAAGCTGGATAAGGATACACTTGTTCTGTAAAAAGATGAACTTAAACTGGATAATCAAGAACTTGAAGTACATGATGATGGTGAGCGGCGATGAGGAAGGACCTTTTTCTTACTTTTTTACGTTCTATATTGCGATATGGATCTTAAACTGAATCATCTGTTTCTACCTCCCCAGTTCGTTGTTATAAACATTATGTTATAAACAATACTGTTGCCAAAATAAAAAGTACTTTTAGCTTTTCCTTATCATATATAATGTCCAAACTCATTTCAATATGAAAAATATAATAACTTTTGACTTACCTTAATTAAATAAACTGTCATATGTCGACAAAGTTCACTATAATTTAATAAAAAGTCAGATTATTTAAAGTTTTGTCCACACATGTACCGACATAAATCGACAACCAACATTCTATACAATATCCAGACAGACGAAAACAAAAGAGCCAAGAGAGCCGCTTCATTCCTCGGTCCGTTGACACTAATTAAATATTCTTCGCAACAATTATAAAGGTCAAATATTTATTGCTTTTTTTTTAATTGCCCACTGCTGCCTACAGATTATATACATAAGTCCTGTTTAAAAAATATAAAGTAAGTATTTTGTAACTATAAAATTGTATGCACCTGAAATAAAATGTAATACTTAAAGTTATATAATGTTGCTGTCCAAAAACACACGAAATATATAATAGGAAAATTTCAATTTAATTTTAAAGTTGAGCAAATTAATTTAGTAAACTTTGATTTTATGAAAGTTTAAAATTTAATGTAGTAGAAGTTATATATATATATAATTTTGTATATTATTTTGGATCAACGCCTTTTTATATAAATAACAATGTTATTATAAGATAATACATGCGAGATACTTTACCTTTATTTATTCCAAACTATGAAAGCTTATATTTCAAAAGTGGGGTAGTTGCATAAAGTCTTCATATTAAATTACTTACAACAGGTATCCCAATGACTGGTCAAAAACAAAATTTTAATAAATTGATACATTCTATTAAAAGGTAAATATTACAGCAATGTATTTTCTGGGTTTTTTAAACACAGCCTAGTACTGTACGCTTTATAAAAACTTAGTATTACAAATCATATTTCGTATTTTAAACAGCTTACTTTTGTACTTTGATATTTTACAATGCAATTTACCGAAACTCATGCAAAATGTGCACAATTCAACCACTTTTCAATTCATCCTTGGTTCAGTTGCGACGTCAAAGCTACAAATAAATTCAAATTTATAAATAGCAAATGTTAAACACATTTTACCTTGCCTCAACAATCATTTCAATGTACATTTCCCAATTATTAAGTCACTAAATAACAATATGTTATTTCGAGACAATGACGTTCAATTTATAACTAAACTTATTAACCATGTATTGTGAATTGAGATAAAAAAGTTCTAATCAATTCTTATTTTAAAAGCTCAATGTATTATGTCACGTAATGAACTGAATGGCTGGCTATAATATATTCATAATTAATTCCACACATGTGGTTTCCTTGTAACAATACTCACAAAGTTATTGTCTATTAAATCTGAATCATAATTAGATGAAATGTAAATGTATACATATTGTGTTCGTGTAAATGTTAGAACAGCGTAGATTTACTACAGGCTTTTATGGTAATTAAAGTATTATAATGATGAATTATTATAAAGATGATTTTGTAAGTTTTTGTTCTATGTTTCAACAGTTCAGTCTATAATAGAGTTGGTATACCGTATTCTTAGACAATTTTTCCTGTATATTTTTCAGATGTATATTATGAAATAATATGCATCTGAAAAACAGTACCTATTTTACTTTCAACAATAATTACAAAACACTGTACAATTGAATCGTTAGATTACATTTTAAATATTTTTTAATAGACACACAGGTTTCAGTGCTGGGCACGAAACTCCTTTTAATTTTTTTAAAGAGCACGAAGGTTAATGAACCACATTCCCATGCAGGTTGACGGGTTATAAATCATAGAATTTCTTAACGTTGCAAAGCGATACACATGAATATTATAAAAAAAATATTTTAATTCATCCGGGAATCGAATCTAGAATCCAGAAGTCCGTCGTAGTCCATCCGAAGAGTCCGTCGAATCTAGAATCTAGGCTATTTGTCACACTTTTTACAACCCTTTAATGAATTGGAAAGTCTAGAAGAGTTCAAGAAATCATGAAAAATAACTACGTTAAAAAAAACCGATTTCAAAACTAAAAAGTAAAAAATAATGAAGATTTAATATATTCTACCTATTATTTATATGTCCTATTTACTAATAGGTTTGAACTCGGTGCCAAGCCATTTAGTATAAATATAGGAATTCGTTTGAATAGATTTTCGTAATTATTTATTTTTTTCTCTTTCTTTGTATCGATTCAAGCTAGTAATAATATTAAGATTTAATTGTTTTTTTATATCGTTATTTACGTATTTTACTTTTTGAAGTAGAATAAAATTAGCTTTATGAATATTATTTATGTTTATGTTATGTAATTATTATTTTTTTATTATGTCAAGATAAAATTATACTAGCTTCATATTAATCATTGATATTAAACTTTAGCCTTTGGTGACTTTTTATTTTTAACATACCTTAACCGTATCTTCTCTGTTCATCGGAAAACACTATTTGTCACTCAAATGTAAGAAGCGTTTATGAATAAGTGTCTAATGACAAGATATACGGTTCCATAGAATTATTATATGTACAGTTCACTTTAGGTAAGACAGTTAGATAAATTAGTAACTAAACAGAGAGACATTATTCGCACGTCAAAACGAAATGTGTGATGGACATGACAGGTTAATTTATTTAACGTCTGTATAGCCCGTCTGCAAAAATGGGACGCTATGGCTTCACACGTCGATAAATTTTCTTTAAACAATAATCTTTATCGGGGCAGAGACTTCAACTATAACAAATAATGCAACAATAACAAAATATATATTATTTTAAAACGTGAGTAGGTAAGTTAATCTTATTAGTTATAAATAGAATAGATTTAGAAATAGAATGTATTAAATAAATATAGAATGAAATAAAACAAATAAATACAAGCAGGATTAGAACCTCGTATTGCGGGAAACCGCCCCGTCCGTCCAAGGCTCTTCCAATTATAATATTAATCAACCCTACTCCAAATTAATATCGAGACTGAGATTTGATTCTGGATAATATTTACTTTACTAATTAAACATTCAGTACTAATATGATTAGGTATCACGTAGAATACAATATAATTAGGCATAACTAATTAAAGTGTATTGTTTCTTTATCTACATAATAAAGTTTTTGTGAAATAGATAATAGACTAATAGAAATATAATTTAGAATTTTAGAATAGAAAGATAATTTACTATGACAACATAAATGACCAGCGTTGGCATTGCATTTTAGTGCAATACGCTTATAGATACTATAGTTTTTCAGGCTGTCTGTCATCTAACAAGGCAGGTGGTATACATAAGGGTATATGCATTCTATAAAAATACTTTTTGTACATTTTTTAAACATAAACATTTAACATTTTTTAGGATTACTAACAAAAACATGTTATGACACTAGTTACGTACACATACTCCAGGAGGATTGCTGATATTCACATTCCCTCCGTGTGAATAAAATGTGTATTGTGTCCTCGCGACGGAATGCATAGTTGCAGTTTAATTATAATATAAGTCTTAATTATTAACATAATTTTGTCATTATTGTTTGTACTTACATCAAGTAGGTAATAAGTACATAGTTGTAATTCTTTTAATTAAAGTTAGTTTAAATCAGTTTCGGTTTTTTTCAACTCTCCGTCTGTAGCTAACGTAATTCACTTAAACAAACCTGAATCAAAAGATTTTTGTGACATAAGAAATGTTTTAGTTTCTGAATCCCGAACAAAATTTTCAAGTTTGAAAAATAGTTATTAAAGTTTCCGATGTCTATACAACACATCTGAAAGCGTCCACACGCAGTTGGTATCTTGCAAACGGCGGCGCCACGCCGCAGTCATCAAGATTATGTCTAATCTCTATGTTGTGGGACTTGTTTACTGACAGGTAACATTATTTACTAGCTACTAAAAAGACATCAAGATTTTATAATACACTAGAATAACGATCTAATTTGAATTCTAAGTTTGCTGAGAATGAGATTTTAATCCTGACGTTCTGAAAGAGAATATATATATACACATAATATAATACATATGTATAGTCTTTTTTAATTCTTCTTTAAATAGAAGTATTACTCATAGATCTATATTTACAAGTACATATACTAAGATTGGGATTGTATGTGCAAGTAATAAACTACAACAAATGCAACTTCTATATTAAATACAAACCAGTTAGTTTAGTCATTTAGTATTTAGTGTAATATTATTATTTAAATACTTTAGTGTGCTTTAAAAATGAATAAATATGTGTGTGTATATTTTTTTATAACGATCAACTTCGTGTTCATCATTTGCACTTCATGAGTATAAAATATATTTCCTTGTACTGTAGGGTTTGATAACAATTAATAGAAGCCTCAACTTGCTAAGACCGTACTCCTTAGTTAAAAAAAAAATCCTTCCTTAATCTCACCAGAAGTGTTTGAATTCGTTTAAGTCATTAATTTTAACATTTTTCATAAAAAAACGTTTATAATATAATCTTTAGTTTTACTTAAATAACCTTGAGACTAGAAGAATATTAAATAAGCTAAGTAAATTTGTTAAGTTTCCAATTTTCTCGTCAAACATTTACGTAATAGTGTTGATTAGAAACTCTGATTACTCCGGAGGTATATTAAAATACTTTAACCTCAATTTATATCGGTTTTTATGAGAACAGAATAGTACAAAATAGTACAATTACTGGGGGAAAATCACGAGTCTGATATTAAATAGAACGACAGATCTTGCTAATACTTAATATTCTTTACTTAAGCGTTACATACTTTCCATTTTATGTTTATTTAAATTTTAAATAATCTTGACATGGGTACACAAGTTTTAAGATATTTTCAAACTTAACACAATGATATTTGTAATTTATGAAATAAGAAAAGTTTAATTTTCTCTTATTATTTCGTTCATTTCCTAATACAAAATAATAAATGTTTTAATTTTGCACTTTATTTTTGGTATTCGGCAAAAACTAGTAGTTTGGAGCTTTTGCATAGTGTTAAATATTTTGGAACTAAAGTAAACTCGAAACAATTTGTAGCGCGAATTAGAGTGAAGTGCATAACACCATAGAGTGTAAAACATAGTATATAATGACAGAAACATGTTAATATCTACTTAACATATTTCCACTTAAAATTTAAATTTCTAAACTTCACTTTACGCTTAAAAGACAATGCATTTGTTGGTTTGTCTTAATGCTTGTTGAACATCTAAATAGCGTTGTAGAGAGCCTGTTATGACTAATAATAAGTTTGTAATGATATATTGCTTTTTAAATTAATAAGACAGCATTAAGCAAAAGCAGCAGCAGCAGCAGCAGCAACATAAGATATTTTCTAAAATAATAATAAAGATAAGCTCAAAATGTTAGGTTTCAGATACAAAAAAAAAATGATTTAATTATAATCCCATCATTGCTATATTTATCTTATAATTTTTTTTTATCTTCAAAAATATTATTTTGATGTTAAAATATTAATTACTTGTAAGAAAAAACATATTTTTTTTACGACGTTAAAAGTAAAGCTTCGTCTCAAGAGAGTTCTCTCTCGCTACTATATTTAAAGAGTGCAGTATAATTCCTTCTCTAGACCTATTTACGACTTTGTGCTTTGAATTTTGGAAGCTGGCAATGCGTTTTAATGTTTCATTTCCTTTTAGAGTTAATTAAAAACACAAATTTACTAGTGTATGACTTTTATAATTTTATAAACATGGTATTTTTTTATTCACCTGCTGATAATAAGACGACAATACATGCATCGATAAAATCTACCATTAGATCATGACGTGAGTAGATTACTTTGAATTTGAAATGTCTCAATGCACCTTGAGTCTAACAATAATATTTGCCTTCTTGAATTAATATGTTTTTGCTTTAATTTGAAAGTGCTTGGGCTAGACGGATCTGCAAACTTTTATTGATTTACAGTAGTGTACAAATTCATATATTAATATTTTTATACTAATAGTGTAAGTTAATTTAAAAATAAAAAAAGTGTAACAAACCTTGAAGTACTTGTTCCGTAATTTTTCGAGAGTATTCCGCATGGGGCAATGCCAATGTTGTCGAATTCAACGCCACCAAAACGCAGACGTGTTTGTTCACCGCCAAAAGGAGCCCTTTCACCTTGGCTCCTACTTTCCGGAATGTATCCTTGGAATACAGTGACTGGCTTCAGTTGTTAGGCTTAGAGATCTCCTCGAACCTCAACTTTGGTCGGTACATTGAGTCCAGAGCAAGAACAGCTGCAGGAAAGCTTGCCATACTTGCGAAGGTGCGACAGTACTTTACACCGGGGCAGCTTCTTGTACTATACAAAGCACAGATTCGGTCGTGTGTAGAGTACTGTGGCCACATATTTGCTGGTGCCGCAAAGACTCATCTTGAGGTTCTGGACTCAATTGAGAGGCGAGCAAAGAGGCTTACGAGGCGACCCTAAATTGGTTGACGCCAAACTCCACAGCCTTGAACATAGGCGTAGAATTGCTAGCCTCTCAGTATTCTATAGGATACATTTTGGTGAGTGTGCGCAGGAATTACACGATTTAATTCCCCCATCCCCGTTCCATTACCGGACGTTCCGTCGCACGGCAGGTATCCATCCCTACGTTGTGGACATTCCACCTGTCCGAACGAAGCGCTATGCTTCGTCTTTTTTAGTGCGTACAGCGAAGGATTGGAACAATCTGCCTGCGTCGGTATTTCCGGCCAAATATAATGTGGGTGTCTTCAAGAGAAGAGTGAATAGGCTGCTAGGTTAATGCGCGTTACCACCAATGACTACATTTCACTTACCATCAGGTGGAATGTAGTCAAGCATTAACCTAGTTTTGTATAAAAAAAAATAAATAAAAAAATCTTAAAAAAAATTTCGCCGTTCTGACCCTAAAGGACTAATGTCAAAATTGTAAAGGCTGTTTGAATGTTGACTTTTCGTTTTAATCAAATAGAACCAAATTAATACAGATATGCGTAGGTGTTTTTAAAGAAAGGTTTTTAACGTAGATTTCTGAAAAAGGAAATAAAAATTTTAGGATATCTTACTTGACTTTCAAAGTAAGTATTTTAGACAATTTTTTTCAATGTAGCGTAAGGCTAATTTGTTTCTTCATATGCAGATAATTTTATGACAAATACTTGTTTATTATTATGTATTTAAAGCATAAATAACTATAAAATGAAACTTTAAGCACACAGATTACAATAATAAACGGTCTATGAGCGTTTAAAAACAATAGGAAAAATGTTAAGCCACAGAGAGTTCTCAATTGCTTGATCTAATAATAGAATAATAAAATATTCCTACTTTCATTTTGATATAAGTAAAAAAAAACCGAAAATAAGTAGTATATTAACTGTATTGGAAACTTAAAAAGTTTGTCTTTATGTTACATGTTAGATACTAATGGTCTCAATATTCCATCCGAGAATTTAAATAAATATAATAATTTTAATAAATATAGAGTTATCGTTTAAAAAGATAAATATATAAAGTGTAAGAAAGGTATTATGAACTTAGTGTATGATGTATATAGAGTGTATATTGTTCCATTTATAAAGTAAACTAAATGTATGCAATATGGAAATTATTTTTCACTTCCCTATTTAACCGTTAACTCGACAGTCACTAAATATTCTACTCTCGTAGAAATAGTCACTTTATTACCCAGTCAGTTAGCACTTAGTTATGCTACAAGAGAAAAACAATTTGGTATAGGGTAGTTTTTTGATAAATATAACACAACAACAAAGGAACAAATCAGTAAACATTCGAATAAAATAATATTTATAATATTTGACATTTAGTCTAAATTAATAAATCCTTAAAGATTCGTATCTCAAAGGATTTCAAGATTTCGACTCCTTAAGTCAGAATCAATAAATCATTATGCTTGTGCAACTCATTAACCTTTACACTTAATTGAGTTGATATTGCAGTTTGTATATAAGTTGTATGTATATAGTGATAAATGCAACTATACGTTTGTTGGTGCTAGTAACTGGTCCTCAACAATTTGCGGTCATTGAACTATACATAACACATAGCTTGAACACAGTCAAATTATCTGATTATGTTGATTTATATTTTTAAAGTGAATCTGTTATTAAGAGTACTCTTAACGGATTGATTATCTTTTACATATTTTCCGCTAATTGAGTTTCAGTTACAACTTTTTTTATCTCTTTTTTTAAATAAATTCAGGCTGTCTTAAGAACAAGCATGCACAGTTAAATGTTTTAGTTTATATACTCGTACATCATACATTTGATGTTATTGGAAAAGCGTGGAAATCTGATGATCAAAACTCTTTTAAGAACCATTTATACATGCTATAATAAATAATTTTAGAAATTTATGTTTCAGGTATTTTGTCATTATTTATACATAAGTATAATTAAAAAATATATAAACTTGAAGCAAGGAATTGTCCTGGGACATTAAAGGTTTTTTATAGTTTAATAATATGAAATATCTCAAACCAAAAATCGACATACCTGAAAGAAAAAAATACATTGCACGAGCAATAAATGCAAAAAAAGTTTTTCCACAAACAAAAATGAGTATCTGGAGTAGTTATAACTCATAATCAGATAAACAGATAACGAGTACGGTCGAAACCGCAAATGCAACAGCTACGACTTTTGCGGTCTTCCGCGTTCAGAATTTGTGAGAGCAAAGAAAAAATTATAAATATTCATATGAGAACTTTTATAACTACCCTCGTTCTCTCATCTGCTTTTTAAACAGTATTACATATTTATCTTTATAAATAGACATTGAGATTCTAACTTTTCACTTTCTTTGTAATACTATTGTAGTCTAGAGTATTTTAACTCTTAACATATTTTAGACACAATATTTTGAGATGATACATAAAATGTATAGCTTCGAAATAAGTAAACACTATGTAAATACCTAATCTTTATACAATCTCAAGAGGATAAAAAACATTTAATATAAAAATCTTAACATCAAGTTACAAAAAAAAAACAATAAATAAAAATAAATAAATAATCACGAAAGGTGAGTAAGTAGAAGTTGCAATCCGTGTTGACAGAATGATGAAATTTTGTACGTATTCAGTTTAGTGACCCCCGAGGACTACATATTATGTCGTGTATCTTAAATAGGTCACTCTTAGAGATGAGCTTAGGGAAAAATCTCGTATATGAAGAGACGAAAAGTTTAAGATTCGACATTATTAATGAAAGATAAAAACGAACAAAATAAAATAAGAAATATCATATGTTGTAGGATTTCTAACCACACTGCATACGGCATAAAAAAATAGTCGGAGCAACTTTTATTAAAACTCGTTAAAACTTGCTTCTTAAGTAATATTAAAATTATATTAATCTTTATTAGATAACACAAATCTAATTTAAATATGGGAAGGATATAACTGTGCATGTAAAGAGACAGACAGACAGACAGAGATCTAGGCGCTTCTTAGATTATGGAGATTGCTATATATAGTATAAGTAACCACTTACTATAAAGTGTTAAGTATATTCTGATAAAAATGTATCAATTTGCTTATATATTTTATTATTTTTAAGTTCATGTACTTTTAATAAAGATAAGATCTGTTTTGGTAAACATATTCTTGATATAAAATGTGTCCATCAATCATAGCGAAGACTGTTAAAATTATAAACATTCATTTACTTACTTAAGGGGAAGGTCACAAAAACGGTAAATTGAAAAACTTAATCTTAACACAGCCATTTCTAAAAAAAACCCTATAAATATATAAGTATGATTTATGCTGTGACCTGAAAATACACACTTCAGTGGCTACTACAAGTATCAGCCACTGAAGTGTATATTTTCAGAAATCAAGATCCCCTAGATGGAAAAAGCGATACCATCCGTGCTTAACATTATTAATATTATATTTACATATTTTTTTTTTTAATACAAGTACGTATCCTATGTAACATTAAAATTGACGGTTTTAAATACTAAAGCATAACATTACAAAAGTAAACACATCTCTTTCTTTTTAAAAAGTTACTACTGCTATTATTTATATCTAACACTGAAAAAACGCATTAATATTGAATTCCAGAAAGCATTTCCTTCGATATACATACGAATAAGTGTAAGCGACGCGTGATCGACACAGATGTACTTCACTCGTTTAATACCCTAGACGTCTCTGCGAGTATAAGTCCCTCTCGAGACTACTCGCCCAGCCTTGACAGTAGTTATAAATATTCAAAGTTAGTAACTATAATAAAAGTTTGATATATTTGTATTAAAAATACAAGGTATAAATCCTTAACATCCCTAAACTTAACCTCAATACTTACTTTTATTAAACTTTTATCTTTTATACAATATTTTAAGTTTGAGACGTATTACGGATTGATCTATGGAGTTTATTCCTTCAAACATTGACATATATGTAAGAAAATAGTTGAACTAACCATGTTTGAAAATATCTGTAATCAATGTTTCTAACTTGCAGTATATTAGTGTATTAGAGATAAACCTCTGGGACTCTAGTAGTGCAGATACTACAAAGTTAGAAACATTTCTTAGGATAATCGAAAGAAGCCTAATAAATGTTACTACCATCCCAATAAAGACGATCAGATTCACCGAGACGGGTAGCGATACCGTAGTGCGGTCAATTGGTAGTGCGACGGGACGGTTTCCCAAAGGTCACGGGTTCGAATTCCTGCCCGTGTAGGTTTATTTTTCATTTAGTATTTATTAAAAAAAATAATCAAACCATTTTAGGATTATATGCTTCATTTTACTAAAGAATATTTAATGTAATGAATATTATTGTTATAACAACCATCACCATTTTGTTACCAAATATTATTCATACTATTTAAATTTGAATATTAATATTCATTACGTTATATATTAACAATTGTATATTAATACATATATACTATCTTATTTCATCAGCAAAATTATACGTTAAATATAAAGGAACATTAAACAAAACATAAAGTAGATCTACCTTAAAGAACCAATCAAAGTGTGTAACCAATCATATCATAAAATCATATTATAATAATAAAAATAAAATCAAGATTTCGTAAATTTAACATCTAGAAAAATATTCAAGAAAGTCGTATTTAAGACTTACCCTTTATTATTTTTTTTTCAGTTATCCTCATAACTGATATAACGTTAACCGTTATTAAATTTTTATACCAATGGCTTTAGCTCAACCAAAAATGCATTCCGACGTAAGGCTATTCTCTATAAATTGCATAGCACAATTCTCTTGTAAAATATTGTACATTGTTCAGTTTTATATTTTTTCCAAAATGCGGAGATATGGTAGGAGAAAAAAAAACTAACAAAGGTAGATATTTTTTCTTTCGAAAAATTTAAAAATTTTAACCAGTTTTTTTTTACGGTTAAATTTGTTTTGGAGACTTTTTTATATACGATTAATTTGAAATATAAGGGTACGGGATGAAAATAATGGTAATATCTTGACACATGTAATCGAGATCTAGAATTAAATAAAACTACTAGTATAATGACAAAAATAATTAACTTTGAACCAAAAGATAGCTTTCAACATAGATTATAAAATAAATAATTACTCGACTTTACTTCAGTCCAGCGCACCGATGGAAAACTTTGACCATGCCGAAAAGAAGTAATAAAGAAAAAAATATCATAACTTCAGTTTTTTTTTAAAACAAAAAAGTATTATGAATACCTACTTTTCGTCGGGTGATCTCATCAACCGACAAAAAGTTATTTTTTTTTAAGTTGAAGTCATTTTGAATGTATTATATAGTTATCTTGAGTCTATAGTCACAATTAGTTTAAGTTAAGGAATGACCCACGAGTCACTTCGACGTATTAAAAAAATAAACAAACTAATTTTATTTGCATCGGGATTAACCGTGACTCTATGTCGACGACGAGCTATCAAAAAGGAACTTTACTCTGTTAATATCAAAAAGGTATTGTTTCTAATATATCCATGTTGTAATATATTATTTCTAATTGTTATAAATTATTTTTATATTGCATTAAGCATACAATCAAATACAATACAATTTTGTATTTTTTTTTAAATGTACCACATCAAAAACAAACAGTTTTACTGTGAAGCTGTTAATTTTTTGGTTGTTAGTTAGTTAGTTAGCTGTTAGTTTTTCCACGTAAGCTACAAAAATATTAGTTAAATTAATTAAATCATTTCACTTCAATTAAAAAGAAAACACATATCCGGCGCTTCACAAGTTAGTTGAATAAAAACCTGTTTTATCACAAACCAACAAACACACAAATGTAATTGAAAATATAAAAATGTATACCTGTTTTGTTATAATAAGTAACTATTTCCAATTTCTTTTCAGTATAAACGCCTTTAATTTCAGTGGATAAAGGACCTTTAATAGAGCTGTTATACTAAATTACAATTCATTTATTACTTTTACTTCATGGGCAAAAAAAAATTAAAAGATTTTTATAAAGTTTCGTTTATTTTTCAAAGCAATTATCTATTTAGATACTGATTTGGTTAGGACTATCTTATAATAAATTGAAAAACTTAAAAGTCCCCATCAATCACATTGAAGCGACCATTTGCAGGTGGTATATAAAATAGTTAATAGTTTAACCATCTTCAACATAAACTCGCAAATTCTTCATCTTGACATAAATAAATAGATAAATTATTGTGTATCTAGTTAACAAACTTTGGCTTGTATATGAATAAAATAGTCTTCTGAAATTTAACTGATGTACCCTAACAAAATGTATCTGCTAAATATTCAGTACATTTTATTGTTTTTATCTGATTACATCCTAACAGGAACTAGAGTAATTATCAAAGTAAACATACTGAATCAAATCTAAAGAAATGAAGAAATACTTATTTTTACGAAAAACAGTTTGTGCTAATGGTACAGTAACTGACACACTGATAACAACGTGTCAGTAAAGCTATTTTTTCTAACAAAATTAAATTAAATACATCAAAAATGCATTCTATTTTAATGTGATTGATAAAGTACATTGCCTGTGAAGTTAAGAGAGTAAAGTCATAAAAATCTTTTATCACATTTGTTGTGATTTAAATTTGTGTGCTAAATTTACTCCTACAGACGCGCGTGCGTATGTATGAGTTGAATTATTGCAATATCTATAATTGCTACAGACAAACAAAGTCGCTTTGTTATTTTGGAAATGTAACTAATTTATACATATAATAATATTGCACTTTTGAGAGTATTTGTTCGCTTTATCTGTTTTTATTTATTTTATATGATGGATGTATGTATGCATGTATGTATGTATGTAGTATGTATGTATGTATGTATGTGTTAATGTATCATACATATTATTATATATACAAGACAATACCCATCTATTGATTGTCTTTTGTTGTTGTGTTGTTTTAAATATCACCTCAATAATTACTACAAAATGCTGTGTTGTTTTTATAAATAACAATATTTAGGTAATATTAAAGTAGAAGTTATGTGATAATACAATTTTTAATACTTATATTATTTATTTAAAATTTATTTCTTACTTTAATAAAAACAGTTTTAAATTATTTTTTTGTTGTTTTCATAATGATTTATCATAAAATATACCTGCCTGTTAGAATATCGACTGGAAAAAAACCTATTTCCAACTAACCAACCAACCTATCAACAATTTTCCGTCGGTTAGTATATCATTATTTCTATAGACATCAAAGCCTGAGTGAATTTGGTTGAGAAGGTGACAGCTATTTAAAAATATTACATAAAATATCCTAATAGTTAAACTAATTTATAATATGGACTCTGTATTCTATCTCTGTAGGGCATATTTTCCGTATTATTTTTAAAATTAAAATAATTTTATTATTATGTAATGCAATCTACACGTTGAAATTGACGCCAAAATTTGTAATAAATATTTTGTCTTACTTAATAAACTTACTTAATAAAGTAAGTAAGACATGTGGTTGGCAAATCACTCCCTGCATTTGAAAAAATACAGTTTGAAATTTGAAATATTCATCTGTGTTCTAAACGATCTTTAATTATTTTATCACAAATAAGATGAATTACAAGCAATTCAGATCAGCCATCAGTTATGTACTTATGCCATACAAACTCCTAAATCTAAGATTTTTTCGCTAAATATATTATTATCTATAAAGCTGCATATTATGTGATTTTTGTATTATAAATATTTTATCTACTCTGATACTATATTACAAAGATTATAAAACTAAAAACAAAAATCTTATGACAAACATTTCGTACAGGCCAAAAAAAAAATAAAAAGTTTTATTACTGTTATAATAAGACACCTGTATCATAATATAACTTTTTAATCATAACGATACACCTATACAACCTCCAGCTGGACCAAGGAGGTTGAACCTCTATTAAAAAAAAAGGTTTTAATAAGAGTCCGCGGCGCATAGAATTAATATAATCTCTATGCCGCGGCGACGCAACACGCATGCGCAATCGATGTTTGCGGCTTGGCACCAACATTTGACATTTAAAAAATCTTTTCAATATTTAAACAAAGTTTTGTTTTTTGCAATATTGTTTTTCGTATTATAGTATGAGAGTAGATAATGTAGTGTATGTACATAACTTGGTCTTATAACACTCGTGTGATACCATAAAAAACTCGCCTGTGGCTCCTTTTTTTAAAACACACTCCTGTGGCCCTTAATATGCAACAGTATCATAATCTACTATAAGTATTTCAACAATCGATGTCAATAATAACATTAGAAGAACATTTAAGTTTTCGTAGCACGTTTGTTCCCAAGCCGCAAAATTTATTACGATCTAAAAGAACGAACTTTCTCGACCGTGTGAGTAAGAATGATTTTACATTTAATTACTCCCCATCACTGATTTAGGGCCTTCTTGGCATATTTATGTACATATAAGAAATAAAATTAAACATATAATGCTTGTTTATAACTATGACAATATACGAGTATACATTTATATTTAAACTAATTATAACTTTAAAAAGGTGTCACGGTCGAAATTGATAACATATTAAATAAATTATAATTACACTTATAGTATGATATACATTATGTACTATAAATAAGTTGATCTTAACACAATCCTAGTAACAAACTAGGCTGATAACAATATTGTGAAACTTCGTACTTTATGTTAGTATAAATCTATTAAAAGTTAATATGAAACGGTTTTGATAATCTATTTTACCTAAAACAAATAGTCTTTTGTCTGTCAGTATAACAAGTATGTATAACGTAAAATAGAAGTCTTCACGCTACACTGGACGAGAAGAGCATTTGCGACTTCCTGTAAAGTCTGTTCAGCGTGCAAATTGCACCGCAGACAGCGTGCGTGCTTTGTAAAATGATGCTTAGTAAATAACAATGACAGTCAATGTATAGTACATTGTCCTTTAGTAGAATATAAAATATTTTTTTCATCAGGAATCTAAAATGTATAAGTGAAACAACAATATAATGTGTAATTTTATACGAAATTGCTTATTTGTAATATTATCAGGAAAATTATTTTTCAATAGAGTTTTGGTGTTTTTAAAGTTATTTTTATGTTTTTTATGGTATTTTTAAATTTTTCAATAAATTGCTTGTTCTGCAACTTTTTGGTTATAAATAATATCTATGTACAAGTTAAAGACAAATACGCGTCCAATAAAAAAATATATATTTAGTCGCTTCCTGTTGCGAAAAATGACTGAGTGTATATTGTAGTGTAATTTGAAGTACAATCTGAACGTTTAAAGAGTATAATAAATAAATGACCATTTATACTATTTACCTTAAAGTGTTACAAAATTAAAATATCTCATATAACAAATGTTACTTTAAAGATATCTATTTATTTTATATCTTTGGATATGGGAAAACACCAAAACTAATTTTAACTAAAATTACAAACTAACGAAACTATACTTAATGTAAATCAGAAGGTAAGTGGTAAGGTAAGTGTCTTATATAAGTCGTAAAACTCCAGATGAACCAGCTTGCATACTGTTTTAAGGTTAAGCGGTAATTTCAATCAGGTCTTCTACTGCCAAAAACAATACTGTATAATTTATAAAAAGAATTCTTAACATCTGTTCTCTATATTTGGTACTAGTATTGTACTTTTGTTTTATGTGGGATTAAAAACCTATATAAAGAAATAAATCACTTAGAAGGCATAATACACTTTATAATTATGAAACCGTTAGGTTCATATCCCTGCATCATAAGAAATTACAAAAAAGGGACCCAAAAATGCACTTGGTTTTAAGCACCTGCCTAATGACTTGTAAAATATTAATACAGATGGTAAGTTTTAAATTCAGTACAGTAAAAAATACAGTCCATTATTTCATGGTCTAAGTTATGTGAAGTGAATATACGTTAATTACGATAAGTAAACTATTATCATCGAGTTTTAGGAAAATTATTTCACTATGAAAAATAAGGTTTGAGTCTCCAATTAGTAAGCTGACCTTGGCTGGATACGAAGATGGGCAAGTTTTATTTAAGTTAGACGATGCTTCTTAGCATTCCATGGATTCACCGTGCGGGTGCCGGCCCCATCGCGTTGTAAGGATCGTTTAAGGGGCCTCTTTATGATGCGGACACACGCTCGCCTTCACTATCTACACTCCTCTCCCTACCTAAGCAAATTTGGAAAGAACGTACTAATGCCGCCTTTGAAATATGTTTTAGAAATTAACCGATGCTAGTTCTAGAAAGGCCAAGGTCAAGGTGCATACGTAGTGGGGCTTTGGGAACCTCCTCGTGTGCCTGTTTGCTACCCTTGACATTCGAATTCATTCGATAGCATGAGAAGCGCTACAGGCGGGTGCTCCCTGAAAAGAATGGTTATTGAGTTCTTTCTGGTTCTCGTTAAACGTTGGCTAAGAACAGGCGTAAAAAAGGTCGCCCATGAGGGTTCGTACCCGGTCCGTGGCTGATAGGAGGTGAAAAACGGGTCACCTTGTATTGTTAAGAGTTGAAGGTATTTCTAAGCAATTGATGGGCATCTATTGTTATAAATCGAGTTACAAGTTTATGAATTATTGTGTCATACTTATTCGAGAGCGGAAGCTTTATGGGTGTGAATAGTGATTGACGGCGTGAGCTTTCATTACCTTGGCTTGATAACTGTGTTAGATTTGTCCTCGTTTTTAAATTATGTGCTATTATTAAAAGTAAGAAATAAAATATTTAAAACCTTTTAAAGTTTATAAATTTATCAGGAATTGAAACAATTTAATTATTACTACTAAGTAGGTATATGAGGCAACTGAATGTACTAATTTAATTATATTGTTCCGCACTAGCACGTAAATAAACAAATTTGTTTAATTGCTTGTTGTGTTAATACAATAAAATCCATTTAATGAATCACTTAAGAATATTTTATAATACATACAATATTTTTAAAGGTATTTACTTTTGAAAAATTAAATTAATTGCCGAAAAACTTTTATGATATAATAATTCTGACGTAAATTGAAGTCAATTTAATTTCAATTTAATTAGTGGTCCATATAAATATAACAGGGTATTGAGCTTCTCTGGATCCTGTTTTTTCGGAGAGACTACTTTTCCTCATTCAAAACACAGACAGATAATAAAAATTATTCGTACAAAATCTTTACAACTCTGTTATTTCGTTTAAATTTGACTTACTATTTATTTTACTAAGACTATGTTAAATGTAGACACCGAATAATAAAATTTATATAACATTATTTAAAACGTTCAAATTAAAAATAATAAAAACATCTGACAATAATCGTTTTTGCATCTATGAGCTCACTTTTGAAAACTAATACGGAAGTAATAAAATGTAATATGTTACCTACGTTAATTTTTCAATATTTAATATTTCAACATTTATATTTTAATAAGTTATTAGTTTAGTATATCTTTTCACAATTATATGCATTGTATTATAAAAAATTGTGACCAATCTTTCCGAAGAACGAAACCACCATCTTTTTCCCTAAAAACCTTTACTTCGGTTGACAACTCGTCGGAGAGAAACACCCTCTGATCTGACCGTCAATTGGTTGCCGGATCATAACAGTAAATCCAGATTCCATCACCCGTAAGTACGTTGAACACAGCATTTGAGTCACCTCCATTAAATCTTTGAAGCATTTCACGGCACCAATCATCAAGACGGGATTTTTGGGCTACGATTAAAATAACCGTATCCACCGGTCGCTAGTGGTAACCATATCCACCGGTCACTAAGTTTCCTGATCGCTAAATAAGGGACTATATTGTGCACTTTACTCATAACGATATCTATCATAGAATTCATGAATATTGTACAGAAATTTTCTCGCGTTAAATTCATACTGACGTGACACAGACAATATTAAATTTTCCGGAAAATTTTAAAAAGTATAAAATACGTACGTATGGGAAGAGTTCCATTTTAAAAATTCAAACTTCTTTTTTCATTAAATTGTTTACAAGTGGCCAGTTCTAAAAACTTTCAGTTTGTCCCTCCTAAAACACCAGCAGTGACTTAAATTTATTTGCAAGTGAATAAGATTGTGTGTGTGTGAAAGTGTTATTATTGAAATAAGTTCTTTTAATAATCAATTTAGCAAATCGCTATAGTACTAAAGAATGAACCTGAAAAGAAACGTTATCTGCATTTGCAAAATGGTTAGAGGGCATTTCCTATATCTTACTAAATTGAATTTTATTGTATTAGACCAGCTTTTCTTATATTTGTTGTATTGATCACGTTGCAGTTATAAAAGTATTGATGGATAAATAATTTTTGTGATATGAGAATTAACTAATAAAATGTTTTCGTTCTGTACCATAATAAATTAATAAATATATGATATATAACATTATGATTTGGAATTTTTTAAAGTGATGTTTACATTGCCTTTAATTCAAATTAATGTCATTAATTCGCTGAAGCTATATTGGTTAGAAGTTACCACGTATTTTAAATCTTATCGACTTAACGTCTCTCAAACGTCTTACATCGTATCAGAGTCTGGACAACAGCCAGGATTGCGAGAAGGATAAGCTTCTACAAATTAATTATTAATCATAACATATATAAAACAAGGTACTTTGCTAATGGAAGCCATTATGTTTAATGCTAAATAAAACATATTTATGAAAACATATAATTGGACAATTTTATTTTAAATAGCATAATAAATATACATCCGATTTAGAATTTTTTATTCATACAAAATAGTATATTACTGAATTTGAATTCATATAACTATTAACAAAGGTACACGCTAAGTTTTGAAAGAGAGTAACAGAGACGACTAGGGAATTGAGTGAATGAGTAAACTGAGTGAAGGATATCCTTGTCAATCTCCTGTCGTTTACCGTCGGTGCTTATCAATGTACAAACATAGAATTCACAATAAATGCTTTTCTACAATAATGAGTGACAAGTAGTCATGATAAAAAATGTGTTTTATGTTACTATTTTCCACAATATAGTATTTTAAATATATAACCATAATACTTATTTTCATATTAAGAAACGACGATAACTTTTGTGACCGCTAACACCTTTCTAGACCTTGCACACAAATAAAACACTTTAGTAAAATACCTAAGCATGCTAAAATGCCTTAAAACATATTAAAAAATATGGAGACGACTCCTGTCATAACATAATAGCAAATCATTAGAAACGCTAATAAATGTAACAAAACATCAGGATATTTAATTGATTAATTAAAACGTCAAGATAGGGTCTCGAGTCACTAAATATGTCTTAAGTTTGTATCCATGAGCTACATACACGTTTAAATGGAAACTAACTTATATACCTCGAACGTTATGTTTATTTGGGTCAACGGTACAGTAAGGATTATACATTATAGTAAGAATTATAGATTATAGTATGTATAGTAAAGTGACGGGTAATAAAGGTCGCGATATAAAATAGCACCCAAAATGAGGTAACACAAATCTGCACAGCAAAGCACAGCTCTTCTCCGCATTGCTTGTTTTATTTTATGAATAACTGAACCTATAATACTTTGACACATACTTTATACGTTTAATTAAACTTGTGGGTAAAAGTAATTAAAGTATAAAACGCGGTATTTACAACATAGGATTAAAGTTAAGGGGTGGGTCTAATGGATCTTTAAACACATGTCAGAAGACGACCAAACACTAACAATTATTTTATATGAACTGTATATGGAGTGAATTGTTAATAAAAAAAACACTTTTTATAATATAAAATATTTTTTATTGTTTAGCTTTAATACAATTTGAAAGGAGAAACAGAATAAAGGCATATATTTTATACACATATCTCATACTAATACATAGGTATCTCAAATAAATTAGTTTGGAATAAATTTTCAATTAAAACATTAATTAAGTACAAAAATTTTGAACGCTTAACAGTCTTTTACTTTAAATTAATTTATTGTTCATTTTTATTTTGTACATAATTGTTTCAAATATGCGGATAACTATATACTTCTTAAAAAAAAATTACATCTAAAATCCAATAAAAAGAACAAAATTGTAGCTATAGTCAAGATTGAACACATTGAATGGTAAGTACCTATGGTTTCGTCATTACACGTAGATGCTGACCTCATTCGTTTTACCGACGTTTATATATCATTTTGAATTCGCTCTGAAACAGACTTTTCTTTAAAACATTCATGTAGATATTTACAGGGTTTTATTACGTATCGATATGAATACATGCTTTTAGCACTTTGTTCCAGAACGATAAATAATTGATTTTTTTTTAAAACCTTAAATTATTATTTTGGTTAAATAGAATACTAAACAAATTTATTTATCGATACGCTCTACTGAGCTGAAAAAAAACGTCGTTCGAAAAGTGACGATCAATTTGAATCAACGATACGCTCCTGTTGTTGTGTTTTTTTGTAACATAAAATTATTAAAACAAACAAAATACTAACAGAATCATAATTCTTTGTAATTAAACTCTCGTAAACCATGATGTTACTAAGTATATATACCCGGCTATACACATTATTTAATCGGATTTTTGCTCGACTAGTTTCGAATAACCGAAACTAGTAGAATCTAGTCGCCATTAATTCCGGTTAAATAAGATGCTTATAGTCGATTTATAAATTACTCTTTTATAAGTCACTTTCATTTGTAGTAAATAAATAAATATAGTAAATAAAGTTATATAAATAAAACAATATTGATACGACCTGTTCAACACACTTTTTGTAGTTTATTTTAGAAAAAGAATGTGATAATTTTAAAATGAAGTTAACAGAAAACAATTATTTTATGTTTAAAAAGAAAATACGTTTATTTCCTAAGGAATCTAAAAAAATATGTCATATTACTGGACCTGTTTTTTTATCTCAGACATTTTATTAATGAAACCATCAATTCATTAAAAAAATATTTCTGTAATGTAAGTGTAGTTTTAAGGATACCCTGAATGTCAAATTATAGAAAATAAGAAAAACCCAAACTTATTTATATTTTTGTATTATAATTAAGGAATGTCCAATACATTCGGTTATTTCGGTTATTTTGAAAAAACTTACAAATATTTTTAACTAACAAGACCAATCTCCTAGGTCACTTGAATAAGAATGATTTTATATTAAATTAATCCCTAACCGTGATTAGGGACTGCAGCAGTAAGTATCGTAAGACATAAGTTGTAATTCATAAAGAATTAGGAACCTACTAATAATAATAAATTAAAAATTATAACAGTTTTCTAATTGCATTTCTATGTTTATATTCTTAAACCTAATTTTTAGCATTACTCTCAAACTCATTAAAGTAACTAGAGTTGCATAGACATACAAGTTTGTATGTGTTTGCAAGAGTATACACAGTTAAGACAACTTTTAGCCACACTCTCCCAAGTCTCAAGACTATTTTAAGTCTAATTTGTTACTTAATTTGCATCTTTCAACTCGATTTTTTAACATTAAATCAGGTTTATTTTATCATTGCTATTTAAATCCATTGAAGTAGTTTTATTACAGTTTATCCATGTGTGCAGATAAAAAAGGTATTTTTGAAAATATTTATTATAATGACCACACAGTAAAAAAAAATATATTATTATTTTTGAAACAATATCCAACATATTAGACATAAGACCAAAACTCTGAACACTATCCTTAATTTAGCAGCGATGTGGTCATCTCGTCACGTGCATCTATCAACCTAGAAATATAAACGATATATACTAAAAAGAAGAAACAATGAGCTGAGCCAACCTGTTGAATAAAATCTTTAACTCATTGTAAGTTTTTAAATTATCGCGTTGCATTTAAAATATTTAAAATAAAACGGGGCTTAACGCGTTATTTACCTTTAACTTTATTTTACCCGACGTTTCGGCTGGGTTACACCAGCCGTGGTCACGGGGAGACTAGCGGTGTGCGGCGCCGTCGACTGCGAGCGGAGGTATCTTTTTCAGGTACCCTCACTTGTGGATTATATTTATAAAAGTCACTACACACGACACTAACATTGTCCTCGGGTTTACTTGACGAAATATTGCGATTATTAAATTTTCCTATAACTGGACTCCATGCAGTAGACAGTTTATATCCATCCTCACGATTAAAATTTTTATGTTTTTTAATTTCAATCGCTTCGCGAACCATTCTGCGGTAATATTGGCGATCGGTGGATAAAACTTTGGGTTGATGGAGCTCAATCCAGTGGTTGGTGTTGGTGGTCATAAGATGTTCCGCTATTGCTGATTTCGTCGTCTGGCGATTCTTAACAGCTGCAATGTGTTCTTTTACTCGCTCTGCAATGGTGCGTTTCGTCTGGCCTATATAAGAACTTCCGCAGCTGCAATCGATCTTGTAAACACCTGGTGTTTGGTACGGTATTACATCCTTTGGCGTGCGTACATGCTTTGCAATTTTGGTGAACGGAACATATACAGTCTTAATGGAGAATTTTCTGAGAACTGATCCAATTTTATCCGTTATGCCTTTGACATAAGGCAAGAACGCTGGCTGGCGCTCAACCTCTGGATGTTTCGTACGTGTGCCACGACGACCTGGACCTCTTTTACTTGCTTTGTACCCGTTTCTCTTTAGTGCTTCCTGAACGTGTGCGAGCTCACTATTCAAATGTTCAGGATCACAAAGTTCATAGGCTCGATTCGTCAGAGATGTCACAACAAATTGTAAGTGACGCGGGTGATGGTGCGAAGAGGCATTCAGGTATCTATCGGTGTGTGTCGGTTTTCGATACACAGTGTGTCCCAGAGAACCATCTTCTCGCACATTTAACTTAACATCTAAGAATGCTAATGATCGCTCACTCTCTATTTCGCATGTAAAGCGGATTTTATTGTGAATAGAGTTGAGATGATCGAGGTATTCTTCAGCTTCCTGCTTACTTCCTTTGATTAGGCAGAATACGTCATCAACATATCTCTTCCAAAATCGTATATGAAAAGGTCCTGAGTTCAACGCTTTTTCTTCAAAATGTTCCATCCAGATGTTGGATGGAACATTTTGAAGAAAAGGTAAAAGGTAAGGCAAGAACGCCAGCCAGCGTTCTTGCCTTATGTCAAAGGCATAACGGATAAAATTGGATCAGTTCTCAGAAAATTCTCCATTAAGACTGTATATGTTCCGTTCACCAAAATTGCAAAGCATGTACGCACGCCAAAGGATGTAATACCGTACCAAACACCAGGTGTTTACAAGATCGATTGCAGCTGCGGAAGTTCTTATATAGGTCAGACGAAACGCACCATTGCAGAGCGAGTAAAAGAACACATTGCAGCTGTTAAGAATCGCCAGACGACGAAATCAGCAATAGCGGAACATCTTATGACCACCAACACCAACCACTGGATTGAGCTCCATCAACCCAAAGTTTTATCCACCGATCGCCAATATTACCGCAGAATGGTTCGCGAAGCGATTGAAATTAAAAAACATAAAAATTTTAATCGTGAGGATGGATATAAACTGTCTACTGCATGGAGTCCAGTTATAGGAAAATTTAATAATCGCAATATTTCGTCAAGTAAACCCGAGGACAATGTTAGTGTCGTGTGTAGTGACTTTTATAAATATAATCCACAAGTGAGGGTACCTGAAAAAGATACCTCCGCTCGCAGTCGACGGCGCCGCACACCGCTAGTCTCCCCGTGACCACGGCTGGTGTAACCCAGCCGAAACGTCGGGTAAAATAAAGTTAAAGGTAAATAACGCGTTAAGCCCCGTTTTATTTTAAATATCTTTAACTCATATCATAATTGATTAAATTTATGTTCAAAGTGGTTAGTCCAAAGTAGATAACCTAGCTGTTAGTACTATAAAGAAACTACTAGAAGACTAGAAGCATTTTTCTATATTATTGTCCTTTTTTTTTACTGTGGTGGAATCTTGAAAGTGAAAATATTAGCGGTTTGTTGACATTTATATGTATGTCCGCAAATTTTATTGTTCTATGTAAATAGTCCTATATTTTTTTAGATATAAATATTTAAGAGGAACAAATTTACGTACGGCCTTAATAATTAGATATCGTCTGTTCATCCGGTCTATCTGTCTGTATTTTTTCCTACTATTATTATTATCTATCTTTATTTATTATATTTTAAAAAGAAGACTCTATATACTCTAGCTATAGTGTTTATTCACTTTTCATTCACTTTACACGTCTACTTCCTGAAACAAAAGATTATATTCAATAAATTTACCTTTTAACTTTACTGCATTTTCAAGCTTTTGGGATTGGAGGTTGCTAAAGAATTCTCCAGTCTAGAATGTAATTAGTGGAGTAACCGTGGCAGTCTTTTTTCCTTACCCACATGTGTTACCTTCTATAGGTATTAAGTATTATAAAAGAATTATACTACAGAATACAAGATAAAATGAATTTGTTACTTATAAGTTATAACTACCTTGAAATAGGGAATATTTTGATGAATAATAAAGTAAGCCTGAATGAAGTAGTAATATAAAAAAGATAAAGTTACCCACCAATCCTATACCGAAAATTTGGGATTTCTTAACATCATGTGATAAAAACACTGTGGCCCAGACGATAGTTCGGTATAAGATAGATTCTGAGTCGGACGGACTTGTATGATTTGTTTCTGAACTTCAATAAGTTTAACAAATAGTCTTCTAAGTTAGTTGCAACGGTCTTCTATAGTAGTATGTAGGGTTTTAAAACATGATATTTTTAGTATATTAGAGGTTAATTGTGTTAGTTAACAAAAACAATACATAAATTAAGTACCTCTCCACTATATAGTTATAACTAAAATATGAAAAATATTTATTTCTCTGTTTCGCAGATGAAAAGAAAGTTGAAAAGTCAAAAAGATTTCTTAATATACTGTAATTTCATAACAAGAAAAGTCTGCAAAAACCACTAATTCCGTTATTACAGAAAAACACATAAACTGTGATATGTATAAGTTCAGATATATACATACAGTGATAAAGAACTTACATATATTATCCTTTCTTTTATGAATCACTTTGATGAATGAGACGGCAAAGGTCATGACCCTTAAAGCGCCCATTCGGGCTCAATCTCATTTGTGCAGCCTCCATAGAGAGTTTAAATGTCTGAATGTATCTCACTTGTTTTTGGTATTGCAATGCATTATGCGTATTTGCAAAGGCATTGTTTAAAAATATGTAATATAAATTAGTGCTATTCAGAGCAAACACTGAATTAACAATAATAATTTACAAACCTATTGAATAAAAAAAATAAAACTTATCTCAACTGACAAAAATAATTAATTGTAATATATTTTCCAGTACCGTCTCGAGGACAGTATAAAGATGTGTGTAACTAATGAAATTGGCAATTTTATTTTACTATTTTTGTTCAATCATTTAAATTCAGTAAAACAATTATTAAATTTCACTCCATAGAATTATCAATAATAGTCATTTGTCATAGCTCTGATCTTTTCTCTTACCTCTTTCTGCCTCCAACGGTTTTTTTTTGTGAGGCCAGAATGACTTGAATAAGTACAAAAGCTATAAATGCACTCTCATTATTATTTTATTCCCAAATATATCGCTTATAAAGTAAAGATCAGATATTTTGTCACATATATATGATGAATACCAACTGAAGTTACTCTATTCCCGTAGATTACAGATATGCGTTACTTATTTCGCAAATTACTATAGAACTGCCTTTCCTAAAGTACGGGGTCTCACTTTAGGACCTGAGATTGATTACAAACAGTGAAGATGTATTGCAACAAGATTGATGCTATCTTAAACAAACTTGCAGTCCTTTTGTTACTCTGACTATCCTGCTACAATTTGACTGTGGTCTGTGTATGCATTTATAAATAATTTTGATTTAATAAAAAGTTACTTTTTGTTCTTTGTACCTAAGGTACATAAGTAAAATCCAGAGCTGGTATTTTTTTTATTTTGCATGCGAACAGTATATTTAGAGCTTTTCTTTCTTCTAAAATTATTTTATTCTATACTAATGATTTATATCATTTTTAAACTATGACTCAACAATAAAGCTATTTATTTAATGTCAGAGTCCTTAGAATATAAAAAAACATTAAAAAAAAATTGGGACAAAAGATATAGGGACATCGCGTTTGCGGCGTTGCAGTCGGGCCGGTGCACTCTGGTATGGAACCGTGAAAATCGTTTAAAAAATGGCTTTTGTGAATGTTCAATATTGAACATTTTGTTAATACATACAGCTAACTGAATGTCTAATACATATTATTTGGCATTCAAAATAGTTTTTTTTTTAATAAAACCAGACCTGCAAGTTGATGGTCAAAATAACGTCGATTGTGTAGCTCAGAATTCCTCAAGTTTACATGGTCACATTTTGATTATATTCAATGAAAATCTATAAGTGTGAAATATGGTTATTAAGTACTCTGTTTAAAAAGTATTTGAATGGACGTTTAAGTAACAAATTACAGTATCTAATTTTGTATCTAGATTGTATTGGAATTAGAGTTTAAACTTTTTTTAAGTGTGATTTAAGTAGTTTAAAATATAGACATTTATTGGTGGTTTATATTATATACATAACGTTAATATAATTTACACTTCTACTAAAGTTACCTACATTTGTTTTATTTAACATTGAAATATGCCAATAAGTTTGTTTTTATGTGAGATTATTAAAATAATTAGCCATTACAGATTCAGGTAAAACGCTTTGAAGTTTACTTAAATAAACAAAGAAATTTTGTAGGCAGGTAGCCTACCAACTTATGCAGGCATATTAAGGATAAAAACTCGTAGGCACTCGGAATAACCTCTTATCAAAATTTGTATTTTATAAGAATCCAAGTTAAATAAGTTGATTGTTTGAGATTTAATTCATACACCAATAATCAATTATTAATTTATTACAATCTGAGATTATATTAAATATATTGTTACTATTTTTATTATTATAAATTCAATATATAAACGTACACACTGCAGCTTTACTCGCAATATTGGTGATTGAGGATTTCTGCTTTAGCCTAACTGTACAGACTTCTTTAAAAAAAATTCACAATGCCCGGTTAATAAAGGAACCCTTATTCAGAGGTGAAATTTTATTTTTTGAAGGCCCTATTTTGAATCACTATCAGAAGCATATTTTTTTTTAACTTCGGAGGAGTATATTCATTGCCCATCTCGATGTTTCTTTGTTTCGTAATAAGTCAAAGAAAACTGATCTAGGATTGAAATAACTTTATTCAGAAATGTATTTTTCCAAAGTACAACCCTATACTACTATTGCTATTGTTAATGCATCATCTCACATTTGAATACTACTGAAACTAATAAAAATTTAATATTTTTTTTTTTTTTTTTTATATAATCTAGGGCAATGCTTGACTACATTCCACCTGATGGTAAGTGGAATGTAGTCTTAGGTGGTAAGGCGCATTACCCTAGCAACCTATTCACTCTTCTCTTGAATGTGACCACATTGTATTCGGTCGGAAATACCGACGCAGGCAAGCTGTTCCAATCCTTTGCTGTGCGCAGTAAAAATGAGGAAGCAAAGCGCTTCGTTCGGACAGGTGGAATATCCACAACAAAAGGATGAAAACCTGCCGTGCGTCGGGACGTCCGGTGATGGAAGGGGGACGGGGGAATTAAATTGTGTAATTCCTGCGCACACTCACCAAAATGTATCCTATAGAATACTGAGAGGCTAGCAATTCTACGCCTGTGCTCAAGGCTTTGGAGGTCGGCTCCGACCAATTCGGGATCGCCTATAAGCCTCTTTGCTCGCCTCTCAATTGAGTCCAGAACCGCAAGATGAGACTTTGCGGCACCAGCAAATATGTGACCACAGTACTCTACACACGACCAGATCTGTGCTTTGTATAAAACAAGAAGCTGTCCCGGTGTAAAGTACTGCCGAACCTTCGCAAGAACGGCAAGCTTTGCTGCTGCTGCTCTTGCTCTGGACTCAATGAACCGACCAAAGTTGAGGTTCGAGGAAATCTCTAAGCCTAACAACTGAAGCCGGTCACTGTATTCCAACGATACATTCTGGAAAGTAGGAGCCAAGGTGAAAGGGCTCCTTTTGGCGGTGAATAGACACGTCTGCGTTTTGGTGGCGTTGAACTTGACAAGATTGGCATTGCTCCATGCGGAGACTGCCTGAAGTTTGTCATTCAAACGTTGCACCATGGCTTCTCTTTCAGACTGTACTTGATCTCGACTAACCCGAGTACTCGGCAGATATCTTTCTACAACTGTGCTGTCGTCTGCATACCCATAGATACCGGGCTTCAACAGATCATTAATGTGCAGCAGAAACAGAGTTGCAGAAAGAACGGACCCCTGAGGCACTCCGGCATTTATTGTCAACGGTTCCGAGGAACACCCGTCGACAACTACTCGGAGAGATCTGTGGCTCAGAAAGTCCGTTACCCAGCCGATCAGACCAGGAGATATACCGTACGCTGAAAGCTTGCTTATAAGGCTCGCATGCCAGACCCTGTCAAATGCCCTCGAGACGTCCAGAGAGACGGCGACCGCTTCTCCGTTCTTCTCGATGGCCTCGCCTAAAATGTGAGTAGCATACACTAGGAGGTCCCCAGTAGACCTATTACGGCGAAACCCGTACTGTCGGTCACTGAGGAGATCGTTACCTTCTAGGTATGCTAGTAGGCGCGAGTTAAATACACGCTCCATTATCTTGCAGAGTATGGAGGTGATTGAAATCGGTCTGTAATTGACAAGGTCGGCACGGCTGCCTTTTTTGGGCACGGGTTGCACATTAGCAAGCTTCCAGGATTTCGGCACTATTCCAGTCATGAAAGAGAGACGATACAGACGTGTCACTACAGGAGACAACTCAGCTGCGCATGTCTTGAGCAGAATGGCTGGTATACCATCAGGACCACTGGCTTTATTCACATCTAAACGACACAATGTTCTCCATACCTCTTTGTTAGTGATGCGGATTTCAGGCATCGAAATACCGCAGTGAGGAAGATGTGCTGGAGAAGCATTGCCAGTGTCTAGATGCGAATTATCAGCAAACAGAGAAGCAAGTACATTCGCTTTCTTTGTTGCTGTGTGGGCCAGGGATCCATCCGGCTTCAGCAGAGCAGGCAGTGAGGGTTGGCAGAAATTCGACTCGATCGCTTTCGCAAGAGACCAGAAAGCTCGACTGCCAGTTGGTCTGACAGAGAGCTTTTCGCCATTCTTAGCGATTCGCTCGAGACGAGCCTTCCGCAATGCCTTTTTGTAGGACTTGGCAGCTTGGTTAAAGGCTCTCTTCTTCGAACTTACATCCGGAGTTTTGCGGCTTCGAGCATCAGCCCAAATGAGATATGCCGAATGTTTTCGGTCTTGAGCATGACCACATTCGGCATTAAACCATGGGCGAGCTTTGCCACCGATGGGTACGTCAGCAAAAGGAATAAAATACTCCATTGCCTGATGCACCACCTCGGTTATAGCATACGCGCAACTCGATGGATCCAAAGAAGAGAAGCAGACCTGCCCCCAAGGATAAGACGCAAAAAAGTGCCACATCTCATCCCAATCTGCTGACTTGTATTTCCTTACTCGCCTAACACCATGAGGTTTGAGAGCTGGTGGGGAAAATGTAAACACAGATTTCACCAGACAGTGATCGGAGGTTCCCAAGGGAGAGGTAACCTCTACACGATACCTGTCCGGATCAGTAGTCAGCAGAAGGTCCAGGCAATTGGCTGTATGGCCTACCACATCTGGTACCCTTGTCGCTTGCTTCACCAGCTGAAAGAGGTCCAAGGACAATGCAAAGTTCCGCGCTTCTCTTCCAGCATGGTCGGTTTTCTGGTACGGGAACAGCCAGTCCTGATGACAGGCATTAAAATCCCCCAGAAAGACGAGCTGCGCTGAAGGGAACTGATGCAGAGCCATATCAGCAGCCTCACCGAGATACTCGAATAATCTAGTTGTCTCCTGGTCACCGCTGTGCGAACGGTAAACACAGGAATACAGGATTTTTTCGTTTCCTGTGTCTACTAAAACCCATAAAGAAGAAAAGGTGGGGTCTTCAAGGTGACGGAGACGCTGGATACAGAGGTCGTTCCTCGCATACACGCTGACTCCGGCACGTGAGCGAAAGTTGTGCTCTAAGGTGTATCCGGGATAATCCAGGTGCGCAGCGCTTAAGGGACATTGTATCTGCGTCTCCGTCAAAAAGAACAGGTGCGGTTGTTCTGTCTCCAGGTGGTGATGGACAGGTAAGATATTAGAGTGCAAACCCCTAATATTACTGAGGTGCACTTTAAATGAGGAGGAGTGCAACCGCTGTACAAACTTTTTCCTTTTTTGGTTTTTCTTCATGATAAAAAAAAATTAAAGTGAATAGGCATGGGAAATGGCAGTTGAACGAGGCGGTACGTATCGAACCCAACGTCGAAGTTGGTTAAGTCATGCCACTGGGAGGCTAGCCTGGAGACTGCGGGGACGCCCGAACCCCCCCAGGGATCGCCATCGGGCCTCCTCGTCTGGTCGCCAACCAGCACGATGGAGCCACCCTGGGATTTTTCGCAGCTGGCGGGGCAGCCTTTCATGGGTGGCTAACCCACTAATTGGGCCCCCAACTATCTGCGGGCGGCCAGCGGAAAGCCGTCTCTTCGGATCCCGCTACCCTCCTCGACTAGACACCCGACCAAACAAATACCAACTTGACGTCAACCGGTTCGCCAACGTACCGCAGCTGTTCAGACCCATTTCCCATAAACGGCTTCATCGAGCAACGTGCCGGAACACGACTAGGTCGCTTTGCGGCACGACTTTGCCCGATGGGTGGTAACTTTGCCGGCGACCCGATGTTATGGTCTACCACCATTTAATAAAACATATTAAATACGGAAATGTATAGGTATAATATGTTGTGTTAAATTTTCATTAGGTACATTATATTAATATTCAACTATTAATTTTGGAAAAAAACTTCAAAAGCCGAATATTTTTTTATAATTACTTTCAATAAATACCTATTACTTCATATAAAAAGATATCTTTTAAAATTGTAATTACGTTCTTATACTACGTAATTGAAAGATGTTATCTGTATCATAAAACAATATTTGTTAATAGTATATACCAACAATAGACAAATAATACTAACAATTAATTATTATGTATATTAATTAATAATATAATTTATTAGAATTTAGAATTAATTAATTATATAATTTATTAGAATTTAGAATGTGTAACATGCAAACCTCATATAATATATACCAGAGTAATCACTATTGAAGATAAAAGATAGATTGTAACAGTTAATTAATCAGTCCATTCATTTAAACTAGAGTACTGCAGTCACTAGACACTAGACATAATAAATTGTCGTCTTCGTGTCTGCGGCGCCCGACGGGGCTTTGGAAGAACCTTGTGATGCTTTTAGTTTGTTATTTGTAAGTTTCTTCAATGTTTTACAGAAGAGTTACCAACTTTGTCAATTAACACTTCAAATTAATGTAGCACTTTTAGGATTGTACATATTTAACTATAAAGTTATTTAAATAAGACTGAAGGCAAAGGAGTAAAATTCAATTTTACTTTAGTTTATTTAGTAGAATTCCAACATTATCAGTTTGTTTAGAAATGAATTCTAGTGATTGCCAACCCTTGTCAGACTGTTTGTTAATATAATTTTTTTTTTAAATTTTGAAACTTTATTAAATTTCTTGTAGTCTTTAAAATTTTATAATAAATTAAACTTAATAATACTTTAGTTATATTTACAATACTTTTTTTTAAATACAATTAAAAATTCCTTTCCTAAAAATTAAAATTCCTTTTAAACTAATGGCTTTGCCTCTTTTTATATAGTAAGAAAATGATTAGTAATTATTTTTCAGGATGAGTATTACTCTCAGAATAATAACTAAAGCATAGAAGGAGCTTCCGATTTTTAAAGCGTACACTGTCGTAGATAACAGAATTTTTTCTAGTGATGTGAAATTGTGTTAACTTATCCGCGATATCGATAGTGATCCTTATCTCTATGGTAGTACCTACCGGTTTTAAAAGGCTGGTTAGGTTTTCTCTATCATTTGCTAGAACGAGGTACACCGAAAAGTGCTATCTCCTAACCGATGATTTCACGTGCGATAACAATTAGCTGTTTTGATCCCAGGCAACAAAAATTTTACTTATTACATTCTCGCCCACGTCATTCGTGGAGCGACATTTATTGTCCTTTGAATATTGCAGTTTTAGTAAAAAAAGACCTATTTTTTTCTGCATGAACGATTTGAACATATTGCGCTTACATACATACATCACACAATATTTAAAAATTAAACTGTCTTACGATAGTAGGTCTTTCGTTGTGAAGATATAATGAAGGTACTGCAACTATTTTCAATCTACGCCATTTGCAATCGATCTTTTTAAAGCATTGAGAACTAAAGTGTTTGGAACAAATTCTGTGATGCTTCTTCCATTTAAAGTTTTTTTTTGTGCAATTTTGTTAATCCATAACTGTCGTCTGTTGACATCCGTGGGAAATCTGGTACAATAATCCATGGATATATTACATAGATGTTGCAGAATTTACTAGAATAACACTGGATTAAATTATCGATAACAATAGTTTTTGCAACACTATTACAATAATATATAGAAAACTTAAAAATGTTCAAATATCATATTTAATATTGCATATAGCAGTCTTATAATTGAACTATAGGACAACACTTTCTTAAGAATATATAAACCAGTTAAAAAAGCACAAATAGTTATTTTGTAACTAAGCAAAACATAAAATAATACCATGTTAGATCACTTACCGGTGAAAAGATACCGTTTCAACTTGATTTTCTTTACGAGATGAATGGGATTTACATCCCCTTATAACACACGACATTCTTTATACGATTAACTTATGTTTTCTCTCAGCGAAACGGAGAAAATATGTGAATAACTAGATGAATTCGTTAATAAAACTAAACATGAACACACCACTGACAGCCGACATCAAACACAACCAAAATGTGTAAACATTGTCCATACCCAATAAGTCAAATATGAATTGTACTTTCCAATTTACCATCATAATGGTGAAATTGGACTCCAAAATGGGCTCCAAAGTGACATTCAAAAGTGTAAATTTTCCTGTTTTGACAGCGTTACATTTGTTTCACTCATTACTATATATTTTTACAGTATGAAAAAAGAGGACAACTATTACGCACAATTTAAGTCTTCAAATTTATGCTACTTCTATGCTTAAGTTATTGTTCTGAGGTATTACTCTTTTAAGAATGAAAGTAAATTGACATAAACTTGACACGGTACATAGTCTTTAGTCTGTGACCTAGTAAGTCGCCATCACCTACAATGTGGCTTATCTACACTCTATTCATTAAAGTGGAAAATGTAGTTGCTTAATTTAATTTCGTTGATCTCTTATAATTGTTGTTCTAATAATTTAAACCCAGGCATGTATTAAGGAATTTAAAAGAAATCAAAGTCTAACAAGGCAGAATGTAGGAGTTACTCAAATAGCTATATAAGAATATTGACACGACCAAACATCGTAAAATTTACCAAAATAAATATCAATTACAGAATAATGAATCATTACAATTTTCAATAAATATCTAATTATCCTAATTTTCATAGTAATTACTAACACAATTTAGGTATTAACAGTTGTTTGTTGATAATAATGTAATATTTATATTTCATTAATTTACGTATAACAGTGTGGTTTGCTAAAAGTATAGCTATATTTACGTTTTATAATGAATATTTAGTTTTCTAAAACATTATATCCAAAATGATATTTCATTAATATTATAATACTAATATTTCAGGGAATTCGATGATTTACTGATGTTATTCTTATAAAATTCAATATAGTAATAACCTTTTACGCTGTTCTTGTTACATAAATCTAATCATTGTTAAAATAACAATGATCTAACCATATTTAAACGATTAGTAAATAGGTTATTTTTTTGTCTATAAACTTAACATACAAAAATATGTAACAATACTAAAAATATATACGTAATGACAGTTTAATTTATTAATAATACTATGAATTATTAAGTTTCAAAAACATATTGAACAGATATATTAAATGTTATCAACTGAAAAAAAATATATATTTTACCAATTTAAAATCACTCTCTTATTTACAATTCTAACGTGTAGAATTATATATTTAAGTACCTACCTACATAAGATTTATTAGATATTTTACAAATTGAAATAAACTCTAGTAAAATAAAAAAAAAGAACTTTAATGCTCATAGTAACATTCATACAAGCATGCATTTCAAATGTGTGGTACAAATGTATAATTTAATACTATTAGTAACTTTATTATTATTCAATTACACTTACAATAAGCGATGTGAATTTGAGTGATGTGTAATGTGTATGATGTGTAATGTGTATGTGTAATATGTATGTGTAATGTGTATGTGTAATATGTATGTGTAATGTGTATGTGTAATGTGCGAGCAAAACCTGTGTCATGAAACATTAAGGTTAATGTCATAAACTTGACTTAGTTTAATTTCTATTTTTGTTGCAGATAATTTTATGATATATGTATCCGTAATCAAAGCTGATATAAAACCAAATAAAAACGCACACATACATATAAGAATATATTTGTTAATGAGGCTACTTATATTTGTACCATTCTTTCATGAATACTGCTGAAAAACCATCATTTAGCAAGTTAATTTCGAACAAAGAACAAATTTCGAAATTAATTGCCGTAGCTAACGGGAAGTATGCGGAAGTTTTATTAATATTTACTTTCAAGCAATTGTTTAACACTTGGATTAAACTTGTAAAATTTAAATAAATAAAACTGCTTTTATCCAACTCTATTATATTAATATTATAGAGTTATTCGAATTGTTAGCATAAACACTAAATATAGGCTGTAGGTTTCGTAAGCATTGGTAGTTATGTTATATTGTCAGCATTTTATTGTATTTAATTTTTTCGCAAATAGCCTTAAATATTTTTTTTTATCTTATTACCTCTAATGTTTATACATATTATAATTTTTATTCAAGTTTCGGCATTTGAAACCGATGAATACTATTTTTAACTACCTCGTAGATTATATTTATATATGATATAAAATAAATTTGAAAAAAAATCACTAAAAAAAATTTTGTAAAAAAAATAAAAAGATAGGTGAATGAAAATTATTAGCTTAAAGTGAAATTAATTATCGAAAAACATAAACACTAGGTGGTAATTGTTATTAGAGTCAGAAATTATGATTTTGAAGCTAATTACAATTTAAATACTTTGTGAGATTGTTAGATAAAATTGGAATATTTACAACAATAATTAATTTTAATCCGATTTCTGCAACCGATTTCCGATATCGCACTGAACGCTACAACCTACATTATCTCTTCTACCTTCATGTGTTTTTTTATTGTAATATTGCTACATATAGGATTGTTATCATATAGTAATTTGGTGTGTAGGTAAAATAAAGATATTATTTATGTAACTAAATAATTCCCTTGACAATAATTATGCGAAATATTATTGTTACAATTAGATTTCATAATTTAGAGAAATTTAGAACTATATACAATTGTTATTACTGATATATTATTAAAATAGTAAAAGATATTGATTTGACAAACTATCAGAAGATATCCTTAAGATATTCAATTATTATATTTACATATTTTTTTTATATTCTTCATTGTATACCACAAAAACAAATTAAACAATTACAAATAAAAACAGGGTAAATACAAAAGGCGATTTCTTCATTAATACACTTTCTTGATAAATACAATTTAATACATAAACGTAATATACATATAATTATATACATTACATATTAATTATTAAACTAAACAATAAAAATTAAAATTTATACAGTGCTTATACATAATAGAGAATTAATTATACACATAAGTAATAAACTTAATAATAACATTAAATAATAATAATAAAAAAAATAAGTCGTCTTAGTTTTTTCCTGATAAAGAATATTCCTTTACAGATTTTTAAATATAGGCAATGATTTAGATTTTTTAATAAAGAGAGAGAGAGAGATGGACCGTAAAAGAGTGTTTGAAAAGTTTTGAGTTATGAGCTGGCATTCGTATAATTAAAAGTTTTGATGATCGTTCATCAGCCGGATCGTACATCATCTAATTCTGTAAACCATAAATGTGTGAAATAAGATTGTTTCAAATATATTTAGGAATTTAAAAATGTTTTGTACTACTACATGGTTATTATCCGAGATTTAATGATGTTTAAATTTGTGAATATAACCAAACTCCAAAGGCTACTGTTGGCGCTTCTGTCGCTTTTATTTTGTTGTAAATATAGTTTTAAGCTACTATTTAAGGTAATCTGTGTTGGAGAGTTGGGAAGATAAGTGATTTTTATATTTATAGTGTTCATAATATACATGTGTATTAAATGTTATATCTTTTGTGGGTATTTTATCACGTTGAGTTATTAGTAGTTGTGATTAGACAAGTAGACGGTAATAAATATATTACCTAGTATTTTTATTATATTCATGTACCAACATGTATTATAGTTATTTTGTCCAATTAAATATATAATTTATTTAATTCTTTCTTTTCTTTAAACTTATCCTGACATTTAATTAATATATTGAAGTAGCTTTATTAAATACCTTAGACTGTAATACTTTAGTATTCTTTATTTGTAGAATCTTATTAAATCTTACACATACATAACGTTCCTCAATACTACGGATCTATAAAGAACTACCAAGATGAAAAATAAACGATATAATATGTAACAATTACATATTTCTATTTAATTTATATGACTAATTGTTATATTAATTCAAGTGAATTTTAAAATAGTTAACCTGAACCATTCATCGCGAATTACTTAATTAATCCCATGTAACACCAAAGCTGTAGCCGTATTTCACCATTACACAAAACAAAATGGGTTTTTGTTGTCACGATATCCTGTTTAAATAATAATTCATGTTATTTCATATTTTATTTATTTATTTATTTATTTATTCTTGCACCATAAAATATTAACAGAATCATAGTATAGACAGTTGTCACAAAGGATGACTTATCTCTTACAAGAGATCTCTACCAGAAACCCTAGGTTAAAGGACATATTATTATAAGTTATGAAGGGTATGGTACAAAGTACACAATATTAAGAAACTTAACTAAAAATAATAATATACACATACATATAAATATACATAAATACACGAAAATACATACATACACAGAAATATATATACATACACCCATACATACACATGTAATATAATGTATTTTGATAAATGATGCTGATTATTCTATAGAAAGTGTAAGAAAGTATCTCTTTAGTCTTGATTTAAATAAAGTTATATTAGGGAAATCTTTATAAATGAAAGAAGGAAGTGAGTTCCATAGCTGAGCAGCACCAACAGAAAATGACTTGCGATAAAAAGTTGTATTGTACTTTGGCACCTCAAGATATTTTGACGTCACACAAGAGCGCTCAGGTAAACTTCTAGAGGCACATAATTTAAATCGTTCCTGAAGGTAAAATGGACATTTATTCTGTAATACCTTGTATAAAAGTGTTAGAACATGCATATTCCGGCGAAAGCGAATGGGGAGCCACTGTAATTCCCGACGGAATTCGGAGACGTGGTCGAATTTGCGCAAGCCGAAGATGAAGCGGATGCACACATTTTGTAGGCGATCTAATTTATCCAGTAGCTCATCAGTTGCATCTATATAGCAAATGTCGGCGTAGTCAAGGAGGGGAAGAAGGAGAGATTGTGCTAGTAAAGTTTTAGTTTTAAAGGGAAGAAAATTTTGCAGTCGCTTAAGCGAGTGTAAAGAATGGTGAAGCCGCTTATTTACTTCACTAATATGAGCTGACCAGGTCAAATTGCAGTCAAAAATTAAACCTAAGTTTTTTGCTTTGTCAAGGTATGGTAATGCAGTTCCGTCATATAATAGCCGAGGTAGGGTCCTAAAATTAATTCGGTTATAAAATTGTCTGCTACCTAGTTTAGTTGGTTCATAAAAAAATGTATGTCCATACTTGAACCTTAGAATTCGTAAAATATACCAAAATATAGGATTAAATTTTGTTTATAATAAACTAATAAATATCACAAATATATCAAACATGTAAGTTTATACTACTCGGCACCACAGCGAGCTTATATGAACGACTGATCTTGTAGATGCGAATCTAAACAGGGATATCAGCACTGGCACTCTGCTGTCTCAGTTAAGCCCGTAGAGTGTACGAAATGTATTTTTGTAGGTAAATATATATACGAGTACTACCTTTGCCATGTATTTATGAATGCACACAAAATGTAAAGTAGTATCTATGTGGTAAAGAGTGTAACTTCTGCCGAGTTATACTCTTTCAGAATTCAGTTTTTGTACATCAAACAAAAATATTAAATTTAATCAGATTATTGTAATCTAAGAAAATAAACATTGTATCTGAAATCAATTCGATGGGAATATCTAATGAGCAATGAAAATACAATAATGACAAATTTTGAAAAAAACAAAAAAGCGTGCGAACGATAAGTCACCGCAAGTAGCGCCCCATTCTTCAATCTCCATATTTGAGTAAGCCACCAGTCAACAACGTCCGTCCGTAGTAGTATATTTATTATTTTCGTGGTGCGTGAAATAAATGTTTCTTGAAAACCGCACTGTAATTAATCACCACAAAACAAATGGTGGTGCTGGGAATGTAGATGTTGAATCGCAGAGAGAGCATATCAGGCAACAGAAATCATATCAGCTCTCAGCTCAGCATTTCGCAACTCTACATAACGCCTAAGCATCAGAGTTTATAACTGAAGCAATCTGGAAAAGAAACGATAACAGCACAAAAAGACCTGAAAATTAAACTGACAATCACTTCAAATGTCCAGGATCAGTATTTTGATACTTGGCAAGTCATTCAAGGGAGTGTCCTCATATAATATGATGGATTATGTTTATTTAGTGGTAAACGTACATACATGTATATTTTGGGGATTACAAGAACAAGACTCATTTTACCCTATTCTAAAATCTTCCATTATGGAGTCTCATTTTTTGTTTGGTAAACGTCTATTTTTTCCTGAAAGAGTCCTGCACGGCCGAAGTTCATGTCATCCCTATAGTTGTCATCCGCATATCCTCAAGACTGCATGCTGTTCTGAAAACTGTTTTTTTTTTTTAATGTCGGATACCCTAACATCGGCTCTTTTTCTAAGCCCAAGAATAACGTTTAAGGATATATTAAACAGATTTCTAAAACATATATTTTAGAAAGTTCTAGATCTCCCTAACAATAATATTTTTATAAAACTAGTTATATCTGAATAATTGTCTACACTTCACTAATTTATCCTATTTGTAGAATATGGAGATTAAGCGAATCTACCGATAAAACCTCAATAAATTCATTCAGTAGTTACAATTTGTCCAACATAAGCAAACATCAAAGTCAAAGAACTAATTAAACATTAGAATGTTAGCTTTTATACATGTGGTAGTTTGGTTTTGACTAAAAATAAAGATATAAGTTGGTGATTTGACTAAAACAATTGAATCTCTGTATAGAAGTTTAATTGATAAAATAAATGTAATATTGGATACTGATTTGACTAAGAATAAAGATATATATAAATCGCAGTTCGGTTAACAGAAGGCATTGTGAAATTAGGAGTACAAGTTGTGTGGTGGTGCTATTGTGATAAAAGTGTAACAGATACTATAAAACGCTGATTGTGTGATTGAGAGACTAAGTTGTGTAACAGAAATAGTATAATCAAGTGTTACACTGATAGTAAAAAGTTTAAATAGTAAACAGTTTAGTGTATTTGTGAGCAGTGCCGGTAAAGTATTTTAAATAATAGAACTACTGTCATTGCTGATTCTTTGCGGTAAGAGAGCTCTAATAAGAGTATAATTGAACGTGCCAAAGAGTAGGTCCATGGAGAATAACCGGCAAGAAAGTCCATAGATATTCCTTTAACTTACCGAAAAGAAAACTTGAATTCTATTTTGCTCCTACATTTAGAAGGGCTTAAAGTATTCGTATTTTAAGCATTCAAAATATTGCTTCTTATATAATGCCTAAACTTTGAACCAAAAGTGGCAACAGACAACACCCTGAAAGTAAGACAGTAAAGCAATATATCAAAATTGTGAACAAGTTAACAATTGCCAGATATCCCTGTCTTCGACGTGGTTCTCAGTACTATATTAATCTTTAGCTATAATTATTTAGTATATTTTAATAATAAATTTTAGCAACCAAATGTAAAAAAGCCATAATTATTATTTTGTTGTGTTAGTGAGTTTAAACTTCGAAATTATTTTTTTAAGATTATATCTAGTCTTTACTTTATACTAGCTGTTGCCCGTGATTACATCCATGTAGACTATGTATGTACTTGACTGTATAAATATTATTTTTACAGTCTAACAGCTAGTAAATAATAAATCATTTCATAAAAGTAGCCTAAATTACTCCTTATTAAATCAGATGTTTGCAACTGGAAGTCACGTTTCAAATATTAGCATGTACAATCAGACAGACAGTCAGATCGACAAAAATTGATAAAAAAATAATTTTGGTATATGTACCGTGTACACATCTATATGCAGTTACTCAAAAGCGATTATTTCAATATTACAAACAGACATTTCAATTTTATTTATTTGTATTTAACAAGTCGTTTGAATAAATGCAAAATTTTTAGAAACGTACGTTATATTTTCTAAAATATAGATTAAGGAAAGAATAAGTATCGCAGAGTCTTTAAAAACAATTTAAGTAACACCCGAGGGTTATGTTATGGCCCAAACAGCTCGAACTGATCTCTTTTGTAAAATAAATATTGATTCAACGTCTATCTCTGAACCCCAGAGCAGAATACCGCAAGACATAATACTATAGAAGTACGCAAAGTAAACCAACCTAGTGGCGATATCGGGTAGCACTCTAATTTTCCTAGCAACATTTGCTAAGAAACTAAAACGATTAGTTAATGTATAACATATATGTTTATAATAATTTCTAGGCAAAACAATCAGAATTTTTTAAGCCAGTAGGTTAATTTAAATAACACAGATATACGATTCCCTTTAGGAATCTAACAATGTGTTCTAAATTAAAAATATATACATATTTCAAATTGAACGGCAAGTAAATTATTTAATTAACATTTGAAATAAAATAATAATATATCTACAAAGTTTCGTGTTTACCTTATAGGACTATTGCCTAACCTATTATTGCCTAGAATAGTATTTCATGAAGTTAAGCTTTCTGTTCGATAGATGGCGCTGTGTGAAATTACACCGCGATATGTTTGTCCGCCTAAAAATACCTACTTGATTGTATCTATACAGGGTTATTTGTAATTAGTTGAGCACCTTTTGCAGGTAGCCTCTCTACATCAATCCTAACAACATTTGTTCTACGACTTTTTAAAATTAATAGTTTTAAAAATTTAGTTTTTCCCATACAAAATTTATTTATTGCCTCTGAACGTGCATTAAACTTGAGCAAAGAGAGGCCACGCAACTTGTCAAAATATGTGCCAAGGCCACGTGCAACGGGGCGCGGGGTGGCGGGGTGACGCAGCGGCGGCTATGCACGTTAGAACTTGATCATTTTCTAAGGTTTAATAATAAATAGCATTGTTTTCCACTTTTATTTATAAAAATATTTTCTACAATAGTCGAAACACATATTGTCTAACTGTTTAAGAATCTAATGAAAAAACAAAATCTCCAATAGAAGTTGTCCACAAGTTGAATGTCTCAATATTTTTATTTGGTTTATGAAATAAGGGCACTGTAACGAAACCAAATAAATATTATTTTTACAAAACAATAACTTCTCTTTAACTTACTTTATACATATCATATTATCTCGTTTGTTAATATTTATATCATGACAATAAAACAATAAGTTACTTACGAATTTCTTTAAGATGGCGCGTAACAGAAAAACGTCATAATTTTCATTAATATTATTTAATTAAAACGTAAGAAGTGAATCGAGTGTTCCTGACGTATAATATTCTCATAGAAAAAACACATAAGTACCATAAAAACAGACAAATGTACACAATCCACTTTAAAAATAATAACTTTAGGCTTCTTAACATGTTGGATCGTCACTATATCACAAATAAAATTATTCTTCATCATGGTTTCTGCTGTTTCGAGTTGTTGTTCGTTCTAGGTATAGCAAAACAGACCTTGTAAAGATCAGGACCCCAATGCTCCATTTCTCATCCAAAATTCGTATTTCTTTTCATTCTTACTTCTTCTATTTCAGACAATCAATGTATTTTAAAAATATTATAAATTACATTTCATAATTTCTTCTTCATGTTATAATCTTGAATTTATTTATTAGTTTTAATAGCAAGTCCATAAAATCGTATTGTCCAGTATGTAATTACAATTCATTATTTAATTATAAAACTCTAATCCGATAATTTTATTTTTGGTTAATGTAAATTGTGTTTTGTAATCCACATACTTGTCATTTTGATTATTTAGTATTTCCATAGCAACATGGTGTAAAAGAGATGAAGCTATACGAAAAAAGCTGGCGCGCGCGTTTAACAGTTTCTGACTTTCGCTAGCCTGCCGCGACCTATACTTTAAACTGCTTTCAAAATACAGAGTAATAAATAATCGAGGGAGCAACAATTTTTTTTGTTCGTTTATTCTGAGTTATTTATCAAGATTTTTTAAAAGTCGTAGAACAAATGTTGTTGGGATTGATGTAGAGAGGCTGCCTGCAAAAGGTGCTCAACTAATTAAAAATAACCCTGTATACTATTTCTCTACAAAAAGAGGGCATACAGCACCTGTAGTCTGTATCCTTTCCATTATTGGCTATTTAATCAGAGCCATACATAGATATATTTTACGGAAAGATTGTAAAGAAAGTTATAAGCATTAATTTTGTAGTGTCTTTAGGATCAAAGAGATGGCGTTGGTTTATTGTTACATCGCGCTATCATTCTAGCGACTCAAAATGATATACGTCATTGAGTGGATATTGCAGATCGTGCCTCAATCTATTGAGTAAGGAAATTATTGGGCCTTGGTAATTCTCGGCTATGTCCTAATAGGGCGATTGTATTTTTGAAGGGCACAGGTCGTCCCTTCGAGTCGTGGGCCTACTTTGCACATGATTCGGGTGAAGCGATCTACCCTCGTAAAATTGTTACACTCGTTGCAAGTACGTAAGAACGTATGCAAGCTTTGTAAAGTGTCACCTTATTGCGAAGGGACATTTTACTCCGCTTGCCTAGCAGCGGATATAAACGACCTAATATGTAGGCCGCTCTGCTACGAACGGTCCTAATATGCGCAGTGAAAACTAACTTTCTATCTAACGTTACTCCTAGGTATTTTGCCTCGTCTTTCCAAGGTATCGGTCTATCAAAGAGTTTGATCCGCGGGAGGATCCTTGGGGGGCCCCGTTCGAAGAGCACCGAAACGATCTTCTCAGGGTTTATCTCGATCCGCCATTTCCGCAGCCAACTCTCGAGGGAGTCGACTGCGGATTGGAGACGTTGGTATATCTCCCAGTGATCCTTAGAGGACGTGTAAAGCGCGGTATCGTCGGTGTACATGGCAAGGTGCACTTTAGATCGCGGTCTAGGAATATCGCTAGCGTAGATGGAGTAGAGGATGGGCGAGAGAACTGAACCCTGAGGTACTCCCGCCCTGATGGGGCGGGGGGTTGACAAAACGCCTTCCACTCTGTAGCGAAAGGAGCGATTCGACAGGTAGTCCCGTATGATGAGTACGAGTCTGTCGGACACCTTGAACTGGTATAACTTGTGCACCAGTCCATTGTGCCAGACCCTGTCGAACGCCTTAGCTACATCGAGAAAGAGCGCTCCTGTCCTATGCTTCTTGGCCCTCACAGTAGCCCCTATTAGTATGTGCTCCATGAGGCGTTGCACCTGATGGGAACATGAATGGTTGGCTCTAAAGACGAACTGCTCATTTGGGATGATTTTGAGTCTCTCGACTTCCGATCTAAGTCTACAGAGGATGATTCTCTCATATACTTTCCCTAAGGAACTAAGAAGACTAATGCCCGGCTTATGGAACCCTATCACTATGGCCTCTTTCCACTGGGCCGGAAACGAGCAACCGGCCAGTAGAGCGTTAAAAATGGTAACCAATAGGTAAATTAAAAGAGGCGGAAGAAGCTTTATCACTTTGTTAGTGATCCTATCGGGACCTGGCGATTTCTTGGCGTGAAGCGCCCTAACTATGGACGTGACCTCGTCTAGGTTCGTTTCCTTGATTGGCGGACCGACCGGTGGCTGAGAACACATTATATTGACCGATTTGTCGACTATTTCGACATGATCGCGATCAACCGATTGAGCAGACAGACGGCACTGGCTCTCTAGACTGTCGGCTAAGCACTCAGCTTTGTCAGGGTCGTCAAACGCGATGGCGGAGTTAGGTCCAACCAAGGGAGGCATATCTGAGACAGTGTCCGCCTTCAACGCTCTCTGCAACCGCCAGAATGCCTGGTGTGTTGGAGAGAGCGTCGCAAGCGTCCTATCCCAGCCGCTATCTCTGAAGTCGTCGAGAGCTTGTCTCAACTCCCTCTGGAGACGTCGCAGAAATATATTTGAGGTGGACTCCCATACAACAAAAGTGATTTTTATGCTCAATATCAATAACTGCAACAGGTAGACGCTTGAAGTATTAGTTTGAAGTACAGAAAATTTAGTTATTTATTTATTTTAAAGATAAATAATTAAAATAAACTAATATTAATATTTAAGAGGGCTCTCATAGAAAAAACGGTTCTTTTTGCTGTTTTTATATACGAACGGAACTTTTCGTGCGCAAGTCTGGCTTGCACTTGACCGGATTACTTAGAATTGCAACATAATATTGCACAATCATATATGCTAGTTCACGAAAAATTTAAAAATACTTCCTATTCCATGAATTTGAGTATATTTATGTGAAGCTTACAAGATGTAAATGCTACCGTTGTAATTTTTAAATTAAAAAAAATACAAAAAATAGGTAAATAAATTTAAATTATTACCATCTTCCATGTTAAATTAAAATCAGGAATACTTAAATGATTGTACCTTGTCATTTATTTAGTTAGTGGTATCCAATTTGACACGGAGAGCTTTAGCCATGTGAATAGAATTCGGGTACGATCTTTGAAAGACACATGAATGTCGTATTCTAGAAAATATATAGTTTCCCTATCAGCCGATACCGGATTTTGGATTTCACTACGATTTATAGTTTCAATAAATATAAACAATATAAATGGTTAGCGCAGATGCCTAACGTATAGCGACGCAATAGGGTTCGGGTACGATTTCCGACAGAGATAGGCATGTAAGTGATGAGCATAGAGGTCTGTATTTCTGGGTTTGGTCGTTTAATAAATATATTCTCAGTATTTATATGTGTATTTCTATGTATTTGTATCGTTGTCTAACACCCTCAACACAAGCAAATAATTTGCTTACTTAGAGGTTAGATCAATGTGTGTAATTTGTCCTGTGATATTATTATCATATTTTTAAGCGCTCAGTGGCAATTCATACCAGTTTTTTTAAATAAACTTAAATAACTTAAATAAACTAGAACTTTGAAATCCATTTTTGAAGCATTTTTATAGAATTTGATATTGAAACCAAGTAAATTATGATATTATAAAAAATGGTGCATTTGTAGGCAAGTATAATTAGAAAGACCTAGTTAAACCATGACTATCGTAAGCATTTCTAAGGCTTTATTTATGGAGATAGGTAAGTACTAATGAAGACTGTAGGTACGTCTGAGCCAGAAACAATCTAATGAACAATTTCACTAATCATGAGATCTTCGCAAATTATGGAAAGAGTACTTTAAAGTTAAATCAATGGATTAATATATTTGATATTTCATTAATAGTTACATTTAAATGAAATTAATTATGTTATCACATTGTTTATCTTTATTTATTTCTGCTTGAATCAGATTTTTTTTATTATTTTATAAATTTATAAAAGAATGAATAATTATTGAGTTCCTTATAAAGTGATTTAATTTTATTGCGAATACTTAATAAATATATTTCTTTATGCATTTAATAAATAATAATAAATAATGTCCATATTAATTGAAAAGAACCGACCTCCGCTGAGGATACAATGTTATTTTATGAGAAAAACAAACGATGGATTTGATAACGGAATATGTATGTATAAGTTTAAAAATACATACAATAAAAATTAATTAACATCTGTACGGCTCAAAACTCTTGAATATCGTCCCGTAGCTGTTTAGTCAATACACATTATATAAATATTATTAAGCAATAAATTGAAGATTAAAATATATGTACATATATATTATAATCAATATTCTATTTTCTATAACACTTTTACAAGCTTTTATTTTTTATTGAGTAATAGAATAAAAGTTGCACTTTATTACCTTATAGATAAGATGTATTTTAAGGTGTTTAAGTACATAATATCATCCTGTAATTAAGATGAGGATTCTTCCCCTGAGTTATACTCATTTCTTTCCTGGCAGTGTTCCCTCTCTTCTTGACCTTATTGTAGTTTCTTCGCCTAGTTCTGTTTTAAAGCACGGCCAGTACTCTGCTGATGCATTTTCCTACCATGATCTGATTTATCTCTCTTATAACATTCGTCCTCCGAAACCCAAGTCTAGTATAATTCTGCAGCGTAGTTTTGGGGGAATTGATAATACCCAGCTTTGTGAGGATGCGCGTCGGTTAGATTGGTCTGCTGTCCTAAATTCCGATTCAGCGGATACTAAAGTTGAGGTCTTTAATCGCTTGTTGACCCAACTGTACGACAGGCACGCTCCTGTGCGTCCAATTAAAATAAAACACCTTCCTGCACCTTGGTTAACAGATGATTTGAAGGCCTTAATGAAGAAAAAAAACCAAGCAAAGTACAAATTTAAATTAAAAAACTCTGAGGCGAACCGCATTAAATATCAGAAAGCACGAAATCGTTGCAATACATCGTGTAGAGATGCCCACCGACGTCACATCCACAAGTCCATAGAACATGGTAATACTTCAAAAACATGGAAATTTCTCGAATCGCTTGGAGTTGGAAAACATCCAAATACTGCTATCATTCCTGACATTGAACTTCTTAACAAACACTTTGCTTCTTCAAAAATCATTGACAATGTTGATAAGAATTGCATAATTAATTATCTTTCATCCCTGCCAACTCCAGATTTTTCCTATTTCTCTTTTTGTGCTATCACTGAATGTGATGTTAAGAAGGGCGTACAATCCATTTCTTCGAATGCCGTTGGTGCTGACAGTGTAGATATTGTTTCTCCTATAATATGTGACATTCTAAACCATTCCATTTCCAGTAGTAAATTTCCTGATGCTTGGAAGCATGCCCACGTTATTCTAATCCCAAAAAAATCCAAACCTACAAGTTTTTGTGATTTCCGTCCTATCTCTATTTTGCCCTTCCTTTCTAAAATCCTAGAAAAAATAGTTTATGAGCAGTTAAGCACATTCATTAACAAACATCAGCTGCTAAGTCCTTTACAATCTGGATTTCGTCCTGGTCATAGTACGGTTTCTGCACTTGTCAAGGTCACCGATGATATACGGTCAGCTATGGACAAAAAACAGCTTACAGTATTGACACTATTAGATTTCAGCAATGCATTTAATGCTGTTGACTTTGATATTTTGCTGAGTCTGTTACGTACCCTTAACATATCTCCATCAGTGTTAGATTGGTTTCGGAGTTATCTCACTGGCCGGAGACAGCGCATTAGGAAGGACGATAAGTCCCTTTCGTTGTGGTGTGATGTCTCCGCTGGGGTACCTCAAGGTGGCGTATTATCTCCCTTACTTTTCGCAATTTATATTAACTCTATCACTCAATATATATCTTCTCTCTATCACATGTATGCTGATGATGTTCAAATTTATCGCCATTCAAATCCTGAGAATCTTAACGTCTCCATTTCTGCCATTAATGATGACCTGAACTCAATTTTAAGATGGAGTAGCCTCTATGGTTTGAAAATTAATCCTGGTAAATCACAGGCTATTATTATTGGCAGCCCTGGCATAATTGCAAGGGTCGATAGACAAAACCTCCCACCAATAGTATATGATGGGGTAATTATACCCTTTTATGATCACGTTAAAGATCTTGGTCTATACTTGGATCAGACATTATGTTGATCTATGCACCTTAAGGACCTAAGCAGAAAGACATTCGTCGCAATGAATTCGCTCCAACGTTTGAGGTATTTTCTTCCAATTCCCACCAAAATTATGTTAGTACATTCTCTTCTTCTCTTTATTCTCGATTATGCCGATGCAAGCTGCGTAAATTTAACCGAGGACCAATTAAATAAGCTTGAGCGACTTCAAAACATAGCTGTACGGTTCATATTTGGCTTGCGCAAATATGACCACATATCTCAATTTCGACAACAGCTCAAATGGCTTACTATTCGTCGTCGCCGGGACTTACATTTGCTTTCTCTGCTGTAGTGCATATTATTCCACCCAAATACACCCTCGTACCTAAAGGAAAGATTTGAACTTTTAGGGTCTTCTTCCAATTTAAGATCATCACAACTACTTATTATCAAAATGCCTGTCCACAATTCCAAATTTTATAAACACTCTTTCACCGTACATGCCACTAAATTATGGAATGCTTTGCCTTTGTCTCTTCGGAAATCAAAAACTTTAAATTTATTTAAAAGATCTGTGAAAGAGCACTTTTTATCTCAAGATAGCTAAGACTTCAGTATAATAATTATCATTGTATAAGTATATTATATATATCATTTTTTTATAACTGTTTACTTTATATAAATTCATGTTTATAGATATAATCCCAATATTACTTATCTATTTATTTATTTCTATTATTATTTTCCAATTCCCCCTGTATTTATTATATAATATATAGTTTAGTCTATTATAGCTTATTTATTGTATTAGTATTTAATTTATTTACAAATCTACGTATTAGTGTTTAGTTTTTTTATAAGCTTGTTTATTATTTGTACCTACGCCACCTACCCATATTAATGACTGTTTTATATACTATAAACCCCAGGGTTGCCTGGAAGAAATCGCCGTTAGGCGATAAGGCCGCCTGTTGTACTTCTTTTGTGTTACTTGTTTGTGTTTTACTTTTTTTTAATATTTTGTGGTGTACAATAAAGAATATATGAATGAATGAGGCAGATATCACTTTCATCTTTACAAATTGGATTAAAATTAGTCATCTCACTTCGTTGGCAAAAGTCTTTTACTCTATAGAGAATATTTAAAAGCCGGCTAAGAATATTGAAAACCGGTGTAGATAAGTGCAAATGCACCTTTTTAAATATAATTTGACCTTGCAATAATTATAATTTTATTTACATTATAACGGAATATGTTTAAAAAACATATTTTCTTACTAAATGTCGTAAACAACGATAAATTATTTAGTACAAACCCCGCTCACTGAAATTCAGATCGGTTTTGGTAGAGCGTAAACGAAAAAAAACCACGCTCTACCAAAAAGTCTACTTTCTCGAGAAGAATTGTAGATGAATGCTACGCATCCAGATAATGAAAGTAGCTTCGTAGACGTAGCGAACGATGCGAATGTTGAAAGTGGGGCGAAATCAATCAAGAGAAAAAAAAGTTTTTCGGAACTTTTTATGTATCTTTCTTTTAATGCTTTGTCTAAATTAAAAAATCTTTGTTTAAAATAAAAACTCATCCCTTTATTTCATTATATGTTGTAGCAGAAATGATATATGTATAAAATTAAATCATCCTTCCTGACGACTGATGACTGATAATTTAAAGATTGTGATTTCTCAAATATTGTATTCCCAACGACAACACACTAAGTTAATTTTTTAACATAATTAAATGACATTCACCTTGGCATATATTCGTTATAAACTGTAGTTAACTTTAACTACAGTTTAACCTTAACTACTGAAGAAAAAAGGATAAACCAACAAATTAATTATGTTTGCATGATAGTCTTAACTTACAGTCTTAACATTTCTATTTAACTTTCTTATTTAATTTCGTATAGGTGTAAGATTTCTTTAAGCTCTTTTATCTTTACAAAACACCAAAACTTGTAAATATTTCTAAAACAATTTTTACAATAAATGTCTACAACCAATAAGATGTCCTGAATTCTAATATAAGGCATATTACTTAAACTAGACAACTTTAAACATTGGACATTCCTCACTCCTCAGTTTCACTGCAGTAAGTACGAACTTAAGACTTCTATACATTGAGAATGCTGTATTGACGTTCCCATAAACCGCTTGTGTCCCTTGAGTATGTATGTGCGAGATGAACGCAGTATACAGATGTTACATTTAACCAAAATAAACAAAGATATTTTGCCTTGCAGCATGTATTTTATTAAATTTATTACTTGTCCCTACTTTTAAATATTATTTTCTCTTCTATTTTTTTTGTTAAATATGTAAATTTAAACTTAAATGGTAAACATACAAAGCTTAATATAGGTAACTTCTTTTGTTGTTAAAGTCTAGCTGATAATAGTATTACTATTAAGATGAATAGTTCTTAGGCAACATGCCTTAAACATTCATGTTTCAAATCTAAACATTATTTTAAAATAAATATTTTAGGAAAGTTATTAAAAATATAAACCAGAGTTAATATTTTTATTCAAATAAGATAAAACATAAAAACTTTATTGACATAAAATTACAAGGGTTTTGAAGGCGGAATAGTAAAATATTTAAAGTGGTTAATCACAAACTAGTTAAATTACACAGAATAAGAACAAAACTTAACACTTGAATACATTTCAAAAATAAAAAAATCTGATCGGTTCTATTATATATTGAATATTTTTTTACATTTTAGTTACTACCTTATGTTAGACTTTGGAGCTAAGAAACTTATATTAAAAGGTTAAATGTGTCTCAATTTCATCGACGTCGGTGTGTTGTGAGAAGCAATACTAAATATTAAAATTAGGATCAACAACTGAATTGAGTTACACCAGTCATAAGTGCTCTCCACATATCGTCACCCATCATACCAAATTGTTCTACACTAAGTAATCTTTTTTATTTCGCTATCTGAGTGATGAATATTGCCTGTTCGTAAAATGAAACACGTATTTTTTTAGTTTCAGCTGAACCTACATCAAATTTATGAAATACTTGAAAAATAAATTAGTTTTAGGCAAACTTTTAAAAGGTTAAAACGCCCACAATATGCCATAAGTATTATTAAAAAGGGAAACTTAACTTAAAATTTCATATTCTTAAGTTTAAAAGTTTGGGCTCAGAAACTTTTAAAGTGACTTTTGATAATTCAGTAAGTCAAGAATTGTCAATTTATGTAAATAGACTAAGCCGCGTAAAGGACGTCTAAATAAAATTGTTCTAAAAGCCTTGTAGCTAAGAGCACAGACAAGAACATATAAAGAAAATTATGAGAAAACAGAATCCTCTTCTGAATTGCAGATGCAGATATCTATCTATTAACCCTTGTATCGTAGAGTTTCACAAATACAAATAAGGGACAGAAACACATTCAAATTGTGAACTGCCATCCATGTATCACTGAACTGTCAGTGAGGGAATCGAACCTCAAAAGTTCATCTTAGTAGTTACGGTTACTAAATATTTTACCAAACTGTCTATTCTTATAAATACTTTATATATTCATATTCATCTAGTGGACATCTTGTGTAATCTTATATTATTAATAACCATAAAACCAATAAGATCATTTAAACTTCTATTGTCACAGCACATTTGTTCCTAAAACGGAGAATTTTCTACGATCTAAAAGGACGGACTTTCTTAACCGTGTGAATAAGAATGATTTTACATTTAATTAGTAAGGCCCTAAATCAAAGTCGACAGTTATTTAGGGCTGTACTAATATCTCTAAAACGAATGTTATTTATGAAATGTAGAAGGAAATATTTTCAATTAAAATAATAGTATATGTTTATTTTATTTATTTTTATTATAAATATTACAGCGGTTACTTAGTTCGTGAATATAATAACAATAAGCACCAAGTTGCCAGCAGCTTCATCAGCCATCTAATGATCTATCATCATAAAAATGTATACAATACATTCATATCTATATATTATTGAGTTGTATTGAATTTATAAACTAAATAATTTTATCGTTTTAAATAGAAATAATAATCTATCTTCAGGGGTTATAAACATGCTATATTTTGACTTAGACAATATGCTAAAACAATTATATAAAAATCCACTAGTGATGTCAGGTTTTAGATTTTTACACCTGAAAAAGCTTGCGCTAGGCAAAGAATACTACGTACCTCGGGCAATAAAATAAGAACAAAGATTTTTTTTTTCAATTCCATTAGTTTTACCGTGATCAACACAGACAAGCAAACAAACAGACGAAAAGATTAGGACTCCAAAAAATATGAACTTTTCGTAATATTTTTTGAGCACCTTCAATGTATATACCTAAATGTTAACTTTACATTTTTTATTGCTGTTTTTATAGATACAGCTGTATTATTTGTTAATTATATAATTATATAATATTATTACTATATTATATATTCACTTCAGAATTATTAGTAATGCAGCTTGCATAATGTATGACCTAGAGCTGAATTTATAAGCTGGGAGTATATAATTATATGATATTTTTTACCTGAAACTATCAAGCCACTGATTTCATTCATTTACAAATTCGTGTGTCCAGTGTCTCTTACTTTATAGCATATCTGAAGGCACTTTGTGTACCTCAAGAACACTTAATACGCTTGAAGATTTAATTGAACTGGCCTCGGTACAATTAGAGTAATTCATTATTGTGAGGTTTATAGGCCACTCTAACTTGGAATAATTAACTCGGTCTTTTATATTTGCTGATGCATTAGTATTCAGTGAGTTGGCTCGAGAAACAAAAATTATGATAGAGTAAAACCAACATTGATAATAATTTCAGAGAAATGACACTCAATTAAATATAGACAATATGTTACGTGAGACATATGCTCTTGTGGGTGCACCTATTTTAAAACTTCATTTGTGATAATCCAACTATCAAAATTAAATATTTAAAACTACTCAACCACGGCCGCTCCTACATTTCTTGAGGGCAATGAAGATTACTTTTTAACTTCAAAATGATTTTAAGATCCAAGTATATTTTTAAATGAAACAATGTTAAGAAGAGTGATCGTTTACGTAATTAGGTCAGTAATAATAAATGTTTAAATCGTGGTACATTTCCTGATGTTATGAAGTAAAAAACAACATGAATTTACCACCACATTAACTATAAATTCTAGTGTTACCATCATGTAGAACTATTAAAAAAAACCCTAATCAACTAGTTGTTCATTTTAATAAATATTCACATGAAACATTTGATAAATTAATATTTAAACGCAGAATTTTGAAAGATGTTTGATGTTTGATTTGAACATCAAGCTGCATCCCGAGTCTTTCTTAGAAGTAATTACTTGCTGTTGTTTTGGTCTCCAGAACCTCCCTGGCGTAAATATAGCAAAAAAGTAACGAAAACTGTGAAACGAAAAAGTTTACTAAATCGTCCAATCAAAACATAGAATTATTATACACCCTATGAATTAAATTCTATTGACATATTTTAATTGATCTATTGAAAAAAATATTTTTGTTTTCAGTAATTACGGATACAATAAATAATTAAAGATAAATATAATTTTGAACGCGAGAGAATAATAACTTTTACTTGAGCGTCCGGTATTATAGTGTCTGTTTATCTAGTTATACGGTGAGGGAGAAACCAAAATAAGATAAGATAATTAGGTAATCAATAATTTAATTAAATATAAAATGATTGACGCTTATATTTACACAAATTTTTAATATAATTTAATTTTTGAATTTAATGAAATCGTTACTTGTATAATATATATTTATATTTTTATTTTAGATTAATATTTGAAATAAAGTTCGTACATTACTATAGTTTTCATTACTGTAGCCCTAAAAACTTAACAGAACTACAGGAGTCAGGAACAGTTTGCACAAGCTTAAACAATCTGAGACAACATTAAGTCACCTTCACTACACTTACAAAAACAAATGAAACTTTACACGTAAGCTCATTTAACTTAAGCGATAACAACAATTATTTTAATTCAAACCTAGGTAATCATATTAGAAGTCGTCTTTAAATTATTTTGTTTGTTATATTATGATTATGTTATTTTTACTTGTGTTTTCATATAATGTGTAAATAACTATTTTACAATAGATGTAATAGTGGTATTGCAGTGCGGGTGTTGCTACCTGCTTCTGTCGATCTCCTTGGTACCTTAATTTTTTAATCGTATTCTAGATATTCTCTGACTGATTAGTCAAACTGGTCTATCTAAGAAAAGGGATGGTACTATTTTGACTAATTCAGCTAGACTTAGTCAAAATAGTACCATCCCTTTTCTTAGTCTATACTTTCTACGCTCGTTTAGACAAGTTCTATTGGGTGGTAGTATAACTTTATTCGATTGTTAAGGAATTAAGGAAGTTGTTGAGAAATGAAAAGCTACAGGTTTGCACGTTTATCATCAATCAAATTAGTCGTATCACCGCTCATCCAGAACATTCCCCTCAATGCTTCGCCAAGTATCAGAATACAGCCAACCCATATCGAGCGACTGTCAGTTTCGCGGTTATCTGGAGAGCAAGGCCAAGTTGATAGATTAATAAGTTAATCGGTATAAATATATAGCTATACTACTTTTGAATAGTTCTACTACTACGATATTAGTTCTTTTAAGATTAGTGTAAATTGTAAATTCTTCTAAACGTAATAAAAATGATAACACGTGTATTGACTTGAAATTGAGTTTTTTTTATTAATCCAAATTATTTTATTACGAAGTAAAAAAAATACTCTACTTCCTTACTTTCTTTATATTAAGCCCATGCCTACTTATATACCTAAGTAGATAAATTAACATATTATTTAAACAATATAACCAACTGGAAAAAAATGTAATTTGAAAATCCGATATGTTTTACAAATAGGTGCATTTGAAACAGCGGAACTGGGTCACATCTAACATATCATAGTTTCAACAATAAATCTACAGGTGCTATTTACGCTCGTTGTAAGGATCAAGATGGATTATTGTATCGTTGAAAACTGCTGTGTATGGACGCGATCAAGATTGATTGATCCACAGCTTATTGTTCGGGGATTAAGGTCAAAAGTATTTGTTACGCATGATACAATAAATCTGTTGAGAAGTGATTACCCCGGAGATAATACAATGAAGGCAGGTACATAGTACAACCTTAAATAGTACATACATAATATTAATAGTAAATACATTTTAAAATGAAGTGCCTAAAAATATTATGTATTAGGTAAAAAAAAACTTAAATGACTTCTATTTTCTCAATAATGTCATAAATATAAAAGATATAACTCACAATATTAATAACTACCATCAAAATTTTACTTTAAGGTGAACCACATGTGAATGTCAGTAATAAATTGCTTTATTAAATTTTCCTCTTTATTGTGGATTGTTCCTGCATGTCTCTGCTCATTTTGCCGTATTATGAGACAACATTTAATTAAGATTTATATATTTATATTTTTGCTCTCCACATACAACATATTTTAAATTCTATCCTGAGACCTAATTAAATTGGATGTTAGTTAATATTAATGCTGTTTACGAGAAACTAAATAACAGAATAATGTTGCCCCACATCGGGCGCCAGGTTTTGTTGCATCACAACAAGGTAAAAAATAATATTCGTTTTTCAGACTTAGTGAAAAACTTGTATATAGTAAATGGATTTTTTCAAGACCATTTCGAATGGATACATCGCAACCTCACATTGCAGATATTTTAGTTAGTTATTTAAAAAACCAGTTCGTATACCTTCCTGAGGTACAAGACAGTTCCTACCTTTCCTTTATGTTAAACATTATGACAATAAACAAATGTAGAAAAAATAATTGGAAATAAGAATTAAGAGATGATATTCTTGTTCATGTATATTGTATGTGGAGTGACCGCAGGCCGAACAAAATACGGATTTTTTCTCTAAAAAACTGCTATGACCTAGCATACCAAAGTTATACGACTGGAATATTTTGTGTATTTTTAGGTTTTTATGTTTTTGTTTCTATTTTTTAGAGTAATGTTAAATGTTATTCAAAATATCAACAAATGTGTAATTGAAATGAAATCCCACTAAACTTATAAAGCTTATAAGAATAAGTTTAGTTATATTACTTAAGAATGTCATAGAAATTCTTTTACAAAAGCTTAATTCTTACCTTTTTCTTTCACAACTCAACAACGATAAATATTATATTAAATTTGAAATGTTATTTGGAGAATCAGCAGTAAGCTTATTGTGTTAATTTAATGTATTTGATTAGTATTATATTTTCCTTGTGATTGCCTCATAAGTAATAGGTGTAGAAACTTTTTATAATTAACAAAAAAGGGTTAACAAAAAAACAAAAAAACATACTTGCAAATTTTTTGCTTCTAATGACATCACGTAATTATTATTTGTACTAAATAGATTTAAGGTCATTCATAGAAATAAAAATAAAAATCTTTTATTTAGTGTTGGTATTGTACTTTTATATAAGTTTTATTTTATTTAATTCTTATTTATTTATAAATCGCACCAACAAGGTAAATACTATTGCAAAAAAACATTAAAACAAGCGTACATTAAAAAGGTAAGTGTCACCTCGATTATAGGAGCAAACCACATTGATATGAGCAATATACCATTATAACGTAAATATTATTTGTAACTATTATTAAACATATTAATTAATTAGTTAAAAACCATAAAAATAAATAACATTTCTAGATACAATATGTCAAATTATGTCAGATGTTTAAAAGCAAATAGGAAATTAATATATAACAAATCTATAAGAAATTCTTGTATCACTTGTCTAAGGCCTTGCCACTACGCAGAACCATCATGTTATTATCATTATCTATCGTCTATTATAAGACGTATATTGTTTGAATTTTGTTTTTAAATTCTGAGACACGGTAATAATAAATAATAATAAATATTCTTTATTGTACACCCAGAAAAAACAATAACAAAAAAAAAATATATAACAGAGAAAATGTACAAATTTGGCGGCCTTATCGCTAAAGAGCAATCTCTTCCAGGCAACCAATTAATTAGAGGAATAATGAGACGTAGTGTGGGTGTTGTTTGAATAGTAAAAATATAAAAAACAAAAAAAAAGCATTACATACACATAATTATATATATACATACATACGAATATACATACAAACAAATATATACATACATACGAATATACATACAAACAAATATATACATACTCATGCAAATAAACAAATAACAATACAGACGACAAACGCTATAAATTTAGAAAGTGAACTTTAAGGCAGCGCTTAAACGAATCGCATGACTGTGCACGTTTAATGTCAAGTGGAAGATCATTCCACAGTCTTATGGTCTGCACAGTGAAGGAATCGGAGTAAAAAGAAGATGAATGGGAAGGAACTTTAAGGATAAGGTTTTGATTGGAACGGAGAGATCGGTTGTGTGTGCTACTCAAAAACTCAAAACGTTCTTTTAAGTAGGACGGAGTGGAAGAATTGAACAGTAGACAGTATAGAAGGCTAAGCATATGAATATTCCTGCGAAAACGAATCGGAAGCCACTTGAGTTTTTTACGAAAGTGAGAAATATGGTCATATTTGCGAAGACCAAATATGAACCTTATGCAGAGGTTTTGAAGACGCTCAAGTTTATTTAACTGATCCTCTCTTAAATCAGGATAACAGGCATCAGCATAGTCTAAAATTGGAAAGAGTAAAGATTGAGCTAAAACAACTTTGGTAGTGATTGGGAGAAAATTACGTAATCTTCTCATGGATCCCACGGCCGCTAACATCTTTCTGCTCACCTCACTGCTCATCTGCGAATTCCAAGATAAAGTTTGGTCGAATATGATCCCAAGATTTTTAACTTTAGTGTTATACGGAATAACTTCGCCTTCAAAACTAATATGAGGTAGCTGATAATCGGGAATACGTGCGATCAGCCTAGAACTACCAATGATAATGACCTGCGTTTTAGATGTATTTACTTTAAGGCCAAAACACTTGCTCCAATTTGAGATACGCGCCAGATCTTGATTTACTTTCAATATGGTATTAGAAAGGTCATCAAGACTTGACTGGCGGTAAATTTGAAAATCGTCTGCATACAGGTGGTAGAAAGAATTGATATGAGAGCAAATAGTGTTTATAAACACTGAAAATAATAAAGGACAGCACTGACCGCGCTCCAGTCAGAGTACATGTCATTTAACCGTACACGTTGCCGACGCCCACGCAAGTAACAATGAAACCAGTCAATTGCCGATGGAGATATGTTAAGGCTACCCAATACCGTGAGTAAGATATCAAAGTCCACAGTATTAAACGCATTGCTGAAGTCCAGCAACGTCAATACTGTGACTTGACGGTTTTCCATGCCTGACCTGACATCCTCGGTAATTTTAACCAAGGCCGTAGTTGACTATGACCAGGACGGAAACCGGACTGCAATTTACTAAGGAGACTATTTTTGGTTAAAAAGGTGCTCAGTTGGAAGTGTACTAGTCTCTCAAGGATTTTTGATAGAAAGGGAAGGATGGAAATAGGAAGAAAATCTGAGGAACAAGACGGGTTAGCTTTTTTTGGAAGAGGAACAATAAAGGCATCTTTCCAACAGGAAGGGAATTCACACATTGTAATGGAATTATTAAATAAGGAAGTAATAGTAGGGATCAATATATCTAGGATAGGAATGATCATTTTACGACTAATGGCATCAGATCCGACTGCATCAGAACTCACGGTAGTAGGTAATTGAGAATTTTTATATTTGTAATATGTAGAAGATAATATTTTAAAACAATTTTCACGTTTAGGATTAAACTTGGAACCTTTGTTTTCGTTCAAACATTTTATATTCTACGGCAATGTTTTACTGGTTTTTTGTCCTTTATAATTTATAAAAGTTTATAAATCTCGGTGTACGTTTAGAAAATACGAGATAGTACTACAATAAACGAGGTAAATAGCGTTGCTACTTTTAGTTTATAAAAAAAATAATGGTGAGCTTTTTATCGGAAAATGCCGGCTTCAAATTGTTTAAATAGGACAAACTGACCTCTATGAGTAGGTATTTAATTCAATCTACAGTGATGTTAGTTATGTATCCTGTTATTAAAATTGTCCATTTTGTATATTGTCTATTGTACAATGTGTTAAAATGATATCGAAGTACTCGGTAGGTGGTGGGTGTATGTCTAGCTCTAATATAAGAATTCTAGATTACTTTGGACTTACCAATTTCCAAATATAATATTCAAGTTAACGTCAAAAGTTTGATTATTTGTCATTTGTGTTACAATACAGGGAAATTGTTTTACTTATGAAATTACAATAGATTATGACCATTTGTATTGGGCCTAGCGTCGGAGTGTTTAATAATTACTTAGAATGTAATTTAATTTCAATTAAATTAATTTTAAATTTTCTATTTTCTTTTACATCCTCCGTCTCGACCGTGATGTATTTTTCTTAATAATTATTTCATTTGCTTAATAATTTTACTTATAGATAATAAAAGAAAACGTAAGGGGGTGTGTAATTGTTTGTTTAATAAAATCTCTATTATTAGTTAAACAGCACTCTTGTAACATTTGTTTCAGAAGAACGAAAATATTAAATTTGGGCGAGAACCAATCAACAAGCAATTAAAAATCGTAAAGACTGGAATTAAATAAAAGTATTATTTTCTGTACGAAACAGACATTTTGCAAATATTACTGATGAAATATGTATATAGATACGTTTGATTAAAAATTATTTCCTTTAATTAAAAACCGATATCTTTTTATTTTGTTAAAAATAAGAATATATCATTTTGATAAAACAGCATAAAAGATAATAACTTAAAGATTATCTTATTGATTTATTCTTAATGTATCTTATCTTGTATCTTAATGTATAGTAAACACAACAATATGATTCATTATTTCTATATTGAGGAGGATCCAAGACAATTAATATAGCAAAGTATTGGATATGTCTCTCCTGTTGCTATTTCCATCCCAGGGTAGTCAGTAGTCATAATTAGTTGTTAGTCAGTCATAATCAGTAGTTTTGAACTTATGTTTTAAGCATGTAACGCCCTTTTGTGGTTTACGAAGATAGAGTCGCGGGGAAGAGCTAATTAGTTACATAATTAATGTTTGTTTACTGTATTAACATCAAACGCTGTTAAATGTTGTCGTAACTTTTGGTAAAATAACAATATTATCGTGATAATATGATCGTGACACACAACACTAAACTAACTATTTTAATCAAGTTTAATAATAACCTATAAGTTTCTTTACGAAATTAAAACTAATGAGACAATTTATGAGCAAATACTATTCTCTTTTAATATAATTATAACTAATTGACTATGCAAAAAAATATATATTTTTATTACAAACACCATAGGAGCCAAAACACCATAGGACATTTAACTTTGTGTCCACAAGCTCAATAACTAATTTTCGTGTTATAATGTTAATGTGATCTTGAAATAAATTTAAGCACCAACATAGTACGGCTTCAAAAACACAATTTACAGCACAAGGTGTGCATTTGTATGTTAATATTTGACAAGCAAGTTGGGCCGCGTTGACGAAATTACGTAATTCCGCTGACATACAATTTATTATACATATACTTACGTGTATAGTTTGAGCCATTTCTAAAGAACATTAAATGTACTTTTTATGTTTATTTATTTATTACATTATTTTATGTATTCATCCTCTATACTTTCCTCAATTTAAAAAATAAAGTATTCCTTATACCAATAAATCTTTGTCATTTACAAGTAGTTGTTCTATTTTTCCAATTTATTTTGTTTTTGAAGCAATTTTTTTAAATCTGATTAGCCGTTTTTATTTTTCAAAATGACTAAATGATGAATGCAGTCAGTATTTTTAAAGTAGTGGCATGCAAAACAGGTCTAAGGAAGACCCGGTTGTAATCGCGGACACCATTTATTTGTTTGTTAGTCTGTGTCCCTTGTTGAAAATTTACCCTAATAATGCATTTAACATGGTAATATTATTAATGTAATACAGGATCATATTGCTCAATAATTATTATGAATTATTATTATATTATAAATAGGGCTATTTTTGATTAGTTGACCACCTCTTGCAGGCAGCCTCTCTACATTTATCCCAACAACATTTGTTCAACAACTTTTATAAATCTTAATAACAACACAAAAAAAGAACAGAAACATTTTGCTCCCTCTTTTATTTATTACTCTGTATTTTAAAAGAAGTACTTAAAAGGTCAACGCTCGGGCGCCAAACCGACGCGACACTCAGAATTAATGCCAGTTCAGAGACAACAAATAAATTTTGTATGGGTAAATTAAAATTTTAAAAAGTCAAGAACAAATGTTGTTGGGATTGATGTAAAGAAGCCGCCTGCAAGAGGTGGTCAACTAATTAAAAATAAACCAGTATAATTATTAATTATTAATAATCTTTTCAATCTTAAAAAAGTCATGGTGACCAGTAATTTAATAATACTCTTATATTAAATATTTGTTTGGACAATTAAGTACACCGTGAAAAAAAAGGTTAGGTTAATGGAACTTTTGATTGATCCATGTAATCTATTATTTCAAGATTTTAACTGAACTCTACCAAGCTTTTATTAGTTACTGAATCTATAACTATTGTCAAAGGCGAGTTATCTTGAGAATAGTACAAAGACGACTAAGAGATTACCTGAGTGTAGTATACCCCTGCATATGTAGTCTACACTATTGTCTACACTATTGTATACCGATTTCAAATTTACATATTATACGTTTGGATTTCTATAAATGCTTTATTTATTTACCCACTTATATGCATATTATCAGTAGGTACTGACAAAAACGAACATGGGCAAATCAGAAACGTTTCAATTATATGAATAAACTCTGCAATACAAGCGATAATATATACATTCTTTAAATTAGATTTCTATATATATACATATACATATATATATATATATATATATATATATTATTGGGGAGGGGGCTAGGTATTGAGTACTATTTTTCGGTTCGTTTTTATTCCGAAAGTATTTAATGAACCGGAGGTACAACTCAGTGATGTCTTCTCTTCGAGTCCTGTCTCTCGTTGCATTTCTTGTAATGTCTGCTCGAAGGAACAACTCCGCGTCGCTGCCAATGCTGAAACCGAAGTTAGCAATTGTGAATGGGGCGCTTTCCGTTTCATCACATAACACCGGATGCGTCATATTTTTTTAGGTGAACAGTACGAAACAAAGTTGCAATCACGTATGTTGGCGAAGCCCCTTTGTCCTTCTAAATAATTTTATTTATTCTTTGATTTCATTTATTATAAAAATCTTTCATCCCGCAGGTTTACATTAGATTTATTTCATGATTTGATTTTCAGGGACTTATAATGTTAACTGACTTATTATTATCAGATATCAATATATGTCTTCAGTAATATGGTATTCCAGTTGTTTTAAAAAAAGGTAACACAATTTTGCGTCAATAGAAAATATTATTTTGTTTGAAATAATAAATAATTGGTAATTTTATATTCTAAAATGCTTTTATTTAAGTCGATAAGTTTTTTATTAATTTATCTATTATACCTATTAATAAAACTGTCATATAATGTTAGACACGTGCTAACCTAAATTTTATACTGAAAATGTCACTGACATACCTACGTCTGTAAATAAAACTGGTAAGTTAAAAAAAGTCATATATAATCTAATAAGGTATTCCAATAAACTGAGACCGAATGAAATGAGATCGTATAAAATATTTAGATACTAATGTGACTCCAGAGTAATCAGCGTTGATTAGAATTTGTGTAAATGTCTGCCATGAAACTTAAACTATATGTCATAAATCTTTCTAGTATTTCTTATAGGTATATATTCAAACTATAAATAAATGTAATATTATTATTTAAAACATTTAGTGCCATTGCCATAGTTGTCATTCATTTTAATTTATCAAAAGTGTTACAGAAAAACAAATAGAGTATTATATACATTTGCTAGTTTAGTAAATCATACACAGGGTATTAATTGGTTATTCTTATAAATATGTAGCTGGCAGAAACTTTGTTTTGACTGCGAAAATTTTAGCTAGCGTCGTGTGACTTCAAGAAAATGTAAATAGTTAAGGAAACTTTGCTTACTTCTTAACAAATTAGAGTAAGTTGAATTATATATGTTATGTAAATTGTGGTTAAACCTGAGTCTGAGATAAACGTACTAATGAATAAACATAAATATAGTTTTATAAGCAGATGTTACTGCGAAGTTAGATGTTTTACTAATAACGTGATCGTCATAATATTGGAGTATAAATAACTGTGAATGAATATAAACTAATGTACTTATCACATATTTTTTTAATAATATAGTTAAGAATTAAATAAAATAATGTTATTATAACAAATTTTATTTTACAAATTACTGCTGCTTGTTAAAAAAATAATTTTACATAATTTAAATACATTCAGTGAAGAATTTATTAATTAATTGGCATTGCTGTTGTTAGTTTTCCATAAGGAGGTGCATTTCACCTGTTCAAAAATGCTTAATTTCATAAAAATGTTTCACATGTTTGTAACTTCAGTATGGAACGGTCCGTTCCCGTAACACGTTTATTTTACTATAATATCTTTTGAATAATATCGTCGTATTGTACTACTGGAGGCAATAATATTAGTTTAGGAATATCTAGTTTCATTGTAAGTCTATCAAGACTATAAAGACTGTATAATATTGAATATTGGTTGCGGTTAAACAAGACACTGTTACTTTTACATCTCAAGTGGAAATAAATAAGGCTCCAGACTAGATGGAACAAAACATTTTAACATTTAAAAATTATTCTATATATCACCTAAAACGAATGCTTGAATTACTCGATAAATAGATACAGTATTCATTTAAACTTTTATTAAAATGACATATTGTTTTACTAAGTAAATATTACAAGATGAGTTTGATAATGTGACACAAGCATCTATTGTATTATTAGTTGAGAAGAGACGACGATGTAGTCAGTTACTAGATAGCATAACTTAAGGATAACTTGTCGTAATTAGTTTTGTTGTTTATTTGTTTGTTTGTTTAAAGTCTTTATTGTACATAATTACAAGAGGTAAATTACAGTATAAGGTAGAAACAATTATTAAAAGTATACAAAGGCAGACTTATCCCTTGAAGTGATCTCTTTCAGTCAATCCTTGATTTCCTATAAAAAACTTAAGAAAAAAGAAAAGAACATAACAAGGTAAAAAATTAAAAAAGATAAAATAAAGTAAAAGAAATAATATCTATGTACAAAAATTAAAACGATAATAAAAAAATATAAACTAAAAAAAAATAAATTACACTAATAAAACTAATTAATTACATCTAATCATGCGTTCACTGTACGTGGAAATAAATTTTAAAATAATACATGTGTTCACACTCATATAACCTGTGGTGGAAGGTAATAAATTTCAAGTAATAATAACTGCATATAGCTTTATATATTTCTATAAAGGGTTATACTTTATGTTCTATTTCTCTTAATATTATCGTTATATTTCATTCCACAAAGGATTACGAAAACAATTTCAGCCATTCAGTAAGAGTAGTCGCTTATTTGGTAGTAAATACTCATATCGTATCTACCTGTAGACGCCACCTGGAAGGAAATTGGTTCGGTACTATAAATGGATGGGTTTAGTTATTGAAAACAACACATGGAATAAATCTATTAATCCGTGATAAATACTTTACTGTGATAAGTACTTTACTACCTTACAATCATTGTTTGTGTATACTTGAATCAAAGAGTTCAGACGGTTGATGTAAATAATTGTAAATCAGTTGGATCTCACCTATAAATGGGTGTTCCACAAGGATCTATTCTAGGCCCTTTCTTATTTTTACTCTATATTAATGATTTGCCCTTTTACGTAAAAGGACTATGTGACATTGTACTTTTTGCTGATGATACCTCACTTATTTTTAAAGTTGATCGTAATAAACCTAATTTTGACAAAGTTAACTGTGCTCTGTCACGTGTTCTTCATTGGTTTAAAATTAATAATTTGGTATTAAATACTAAGAAAACTAAATGCATGGAATTTACACTTCCTAATGTAAAAAGTCAAGATTGTAGTTTATTCCTTAACAATGAAGTGTTAGAACTGACTGACTCGACAACTTTCTTAGGTTTAACTTTAGATAAAAAGCTCCAGTGGAACCCCCATCTCTCGACACTCGCAAGCAAACTTAGCTCAGCCGTCTTTGCAATTAAAAAAGTAAGACAATTAACAGACGTAATACGGCTCGACTCGTTTATTTTAGTTATTTTCACAGTATATTGTCTTACGGTATCTTACTGTGGGGCAGCGCTGCCGAAATTAATTCTATATTTATTTTACAAAAACGAGCTATACGGGCTATTTGTAACTTAAAAGCTAGAGACTCCCTAAGAGAAGTTTTTAAAGAAATCGCTATTCTTACGGTCGCTTCTCAATACATTTTTAATAACCTACTGTATATACGCCAAAATTTAAATGACTATAAAAAAAACAGCGACAGACATACTATCAATACAAGAAATAAAAATAGGCTCGTAACGCCTAAATTTAGACTTCAAAAAGTTAAGAAATCCTTCATGGGCTTGAGTATACGCATATATAATAAGGTTCCACAAGATATCTTAGATCTTCCTTTTCTTGGTTTCAAATCTAAAATTAAAGGTATATTATTAAATAAATCTTACTATAACATTCAAGAGTTTTTGGTTGATCGAAATGTGTGGAACTTGGGTCATTGACTCATTTGCAGGGTTGATGTTATAATGTATAAGTCAAACATTGTTAAATTTCATTTAAAAAGAGCAACTGTTGAGTTTCTGGCCAGCTCTTCTCAGCAGAACAGCATTCCGAGCTGGTGGTAGCTTACTCACAGACTGACTATACTGACCAAATTAATGTAATTGACGATTCAAAAGTGCGTGTAAATGCCTACTTGAATAAAGATATTTTGAATTTGAATTTGAATTTCTTTCTGTCCCAAATGTAAAAAGCAAGGTCATTCTTTAGCAGACTGTTATTTCAATACCCATTCTGGATCTAGTTCTTCTCATTATTCTCGCTCTAGGTCCAATAATGAATCTGTGAAACCCATTGGCTCCTATTGTTCTACAACGGGGCATACCGTTTACAAATGCTTCAAACGGAATAAAGCCCTTTCCTCTAAGCAAGTAAACAATATAGGTAGACCCAAGTTAACTACTATGGTTATTAAGATTAACAATTTGACTCTAGATGCTTTGTTCGATAGTGGGGCCGATTGTTCCGTTATAAGGGAATCCGTTGCCGCTAAAATTCCGGGTCGCCGAAAACATGTTGTGACCTACTTGAAAGGTGTTGGGACAGTTTCTGTGATGTCCATTCAAACCGTGCAAAGTACTTGTCTCATAGATAACATTTATGTTGAAATTGAATTTTGTATTTTGCCTGACCAAGAGCTTTCATTTGACGTATTGTTAGGAACCAATTTATTAGAACAAACTGGGCTCTCTGTGATAGTTACCCACGGTGGTGCTAAATTGATTCGGTTACCAAATGTTATGCACTTAAAAACATCGCTCCCATTATTTGAAATAATGGACTGTGACCTTACAGACCAAACTCAGATCAAACGACTACTTGCCCTTCTCGATAAGTTTTCACATATGTTTACACAAGGCTTTGGCAAGACTCGTGTTAAAACAGGTGAACTAGAAATTCGATTGAAAAATCCTGAAAAATTTGTTGAACGACGACCCTACCGTTTGAATACAGTTGAGAGGGTTAAAGTTAAAAACATTTTAAAAGAGTTACTAGATCATAAAATAATTCAAGAAAGCAAATCCCCTTTTTCAAGTCCTGTAATCTTAGTAAAGAAGAAAAATGGTACAGACCGAATGTGTGTGGATTACCGCGAACTTAATACCAACACTATACGTGATCACTATCCGTTACCTTTGATTGCAGATCAAATCGATCAATTGTCTAAGAGTCGTTTTTTCACAACCCTTGATATGGCCTCAGGTTTTTACCAGATACCCGTGTCACAGGATTCAATTGAAAAAACTGCATTTATTACACCTGATGGCTTATATGAATTTTTAACAATGCCTTTTGGCTTATGTAATGCCCCTGCTGTATATCAACGATGTATTAATCGAGCTTTGGATGGTCTTATCGGGGATGCCGCGCAGGTTTATATTGATGATGTATTGTGTAAAAGCACTAATTTTGAGGAAGGTTTAATTAACTTGGAAAAAAATTTAGTCGCGCTACATAAAAGTGGATTTTCAATTAACGTAAATAAATGCTCTTTTTTCAAAAAATCTGTTGAATATCTGGGAAATGTCATTTCTGAAGGACAAGTCCGTCCTAGTCCTCGAAAAGTAGAAGCATTAATAAAATCTCCAATTCCCACCACAATAAGGCAAGTCAGGCAATTCAACGGTCTTGCAGGGTATTTTCGGAAATTTATTCCCAATTTTTCTCGCATAATGATACCTCTCTATGCTTTAACCAAAAAATGTGCTAAGTGGAATTGGACTCGGGAACACGAGAGTGCCCGTAACACCATAATTGACTTCTTAACAGCTGAGCCTGTTCTAACCATATTTAGGGAAGATGCTCCTATAGAGCTCTATACTGATGCAAGCTCTCTTGGGTACGGGGCAGTATTCGTTCAAGTTATAAATAAACGGCAACATGCAGTTGCTTACATGAGTATGCGCACCACCGATGCTGAAAGCAGATGTCATTCATACGAGCTCGAAACCCTTGCAGTAGTTCGTGCTATTAAACATTTTCGTCATTTCCTGTATGGTAGGAAATTCAAATTAATAACTGATTGCAATTCCCTTAAAGCGTCTAAACATAAACAAGATCTTCTTCCACGCATTCACCGTTGGTGGGCTTTTCTTCAACATTTTGACTTTGAAGTTGAATATAGAAAAGGTAATAGAATACAACACGCGGACTTCTTTAGTCGGAATCCTATTCCTACTAAGAGCAATATTAACTTGATGACTAGAGATTTAGACTGATTAAAAGTGGAACAGAGGCGAGACCCTGGTTTGAAACCCATTTTTGACCAACTTAATGAGGGTAAATCCATCCCTGATTTTTTTGTAGAAAAAGAAGTTCTCAAAAAATGCATCATAGATCCTATTGTAGGTCGTCAAAATTTAACAGTTGTACCAACTGCATTCCAGTACAGCCTCATAAATGCTTATCACATCTCTCTTAAACATGTTGGGTGGGAGAAAACTTTACAGAAAGTTAAAGAATCCTATTGGTTCCAAAATATGAATGGCATCATTCGCACATTTGTTGACAATTGTATTATTTGCAAAACGTCAAAAAGCTTTTCGGGACCCATTCAAGTTCGTTTGCACCCTATACCAAAACCCACAACGGCTTTTGAAGTTATTCACATGGACATAACGGGGAAACTTGGTAAATCTACTGAGCAACAATACGTAATTGTAACTATTGATGCATTTTCCAAATACGTTCTGCTATATCATGCTAATAATAAAAGCCCTCATAGTACATTGGCAGCTCTGAAGCAAGTGGTTCATTTATTTGGTGCTCCAAAACAGATTATAGTTGACGGTGGTCGTGAATTCTTGGGCGAGTACAAATCATATTGTGACAGTTTTGGAATAAACATTCATTCTATATCGCCAGGTGTTAGCCGAGCCAACGGACAGGTTGAGCGTGTCATGTCCATTCTTAAAAACGGATTGGTCATGATCAAAAATTATGACACTCCTAAATGGCATACTGCGTTAGGAGGATTACAACTTGCATTTAATTGTACAGTTGACAAGATAACTGGTATTTCGCCACTAACTTTACTTACCCGGCGTCAACACTGTGTTCCGTCGGAGTTGATAAACTTGGTAAACGTCGATGAAAATAGCATGAATTTTGAAAAGCTTGAGCAACATGTTCTAAAACGAACAACTGAATTGGCTAGTAAAGCTAAACAACGATTTGACCAAGGTAAGGCTAAAGTTAAACATTTCAACCGGGGCGACTACGTAATGATTAAAAACAATCCGAGGAACCAAACCTCGTTAGATTTAAAATTTAGCGAACCTTACGAGATTTACAAAATCTTAGATAAGGACCGCTATCTTGTTAAGCGTGTTTCAGTAAAAGGAAGACCTCGAAAGGCTGCCCACGATCAACTGCGAAGAGCACCTAGTCCAGGCGAACAGATGGCAGTGTCGCCGATGAATGGCTGCGATGATAACATGGTAACAAACAATGATTCAGTTGTTTTGCCTGTTTCAGATGACCACTTATAAGCTTGTTCTTCATACGATAAGAGTGTAATTGCAACGGGTATCTACAAACCTCTACAAACTTTCTCCAAACATCTACAAACCCATAACATTGCACATGGAGTGCATTTTATTGCGACGAGTTATCTTCAAAGCTCTACAAACCAGAGACACGTGGAGTGTATGCACTTCACAATTGAGACGACTTTCGAATTTCTACAAACCTGTGACATAACACGTGGAGTGTATGCACATTTCATTGAGACAATCTAAAACCTGTGACACTAAAAATGTCATATGCAATTAAATTTTAGATATAACGAATATTTTACAGTATTTTGCAGATCGACTTTCTACAACAAAAACAATCTTAAGACTACAACAACTTTCAAATGTTGGCGCAGAGCACGCCCCAACCATCAGTATGGCCGTGTCGCCGTGAGAACAACCGGATGTCAAAATGTTAAAGGTATAGCATAAAGTTATTTATTATAAAATTGAAGAAGTCTAATAATTAAGTTTCAATTATTAATGTTTTTACGAATAATAATTAATTTATTTTGAAGTAGTCTTTTTAATAAGTTATGTGATTGAATGTTTTTGTTAAAGTACCTACAACTGTGTAGTAGATCCCCACCATATTCAAAGAGTATAAAAGTTAATGTTCAAACCGAGGACCGGAGTTCTATACTTGTAGCTCGAAGGAGTAACATGTTATAGAATTACTGCTACACAGTTGTAAGCTGTTGAAGCAATAAATAAAGTGTAACTTTGACTGAAGACTATTTTTCATTCAAATGGATGACCGCCCTTCATCACCTATCATCAGTGCTGATACTCGAAAGCCACATCAGAGACCAGGCTCGGAAGCTCGGCACTCGGAAGAGCACCTCGCTCTCACATATACAAAATAGGTAATTTCTCTTTTTGTAATATATGTCTGTAATATACAGACCAAACCCACTATACCTACTAAATCTGTGATCTCTCAGCAAACACATTACATAAAAAGTCGGTTCATCTAAACCGCCAAATGTGGAAACATCTTCGCTTATTTGTGTTTTCTCATCATTAAATTACAAAAACTTATAAAAAAAAAGTTCTATCCCACATTGCAATATTTAAATGCTTTTAATTTTGTTAAGCAAAAAAGTTTTTTACAATTGATATTGTTTAAATTGTTTTGGAATTATTTGTAAGGAGTTAAATTACGTAGTTGAATTTCAAGTAAATTCACGTTTTGTTAATGTTTCCTACATGTGGCTGTATCAGATACAAATTTGAGATTTAGAAATGTGTTTTATAATACGAATATTTTTTCAAATACTCTTTCATCCTTCGACTAATGTTTTCAATATAATAGCTATTTAAAACAAGACAATATAGAGGAACAACTCCAACATATTTATATACTGTTTGTATTGTTTTAAAGTAAAGTGTTTTGCAAATTAATGTACTAAGCTTTAAGCTAATGATTTGTAAATGTCTGAACCATAAAAAATATCAGATTAGTAATAAAATATTTCATGCAATGGCGATAAAATCTTGAAGTTATAAAATTACAACGTAATGGACGAGGTATGTAAATATTTCATAAGTCAAGGTCAGTAAATCTAATTCCTTTTGGCGGAATGATGCAGCTTTGTATGAATTCAGTTTAGTGACCCGCTGAGAATTAGTCGTTTCTCGAATATAGGTTAATAGTACAGAGGAGCTTAGGCCCACATTTATACATTTAAATTGTCTTATAGTTTTTATACCGTGAAAATATTACCTATTTAATAGAAATTCCTGAATAAATGTATTTTAGGATATCGGTAAGAATGTTAGTTATTTATTGTTGTTTAAATTGACGCAGTTATATTTCAATTTTCGTTTTAAAATGAGAGGTAAGAAAAATAAGAAATATGTGTTATCATTATATTTAATTATTATGATTATTGTTTTTATTATATTGATTCGGTAGAGAACTTCCTCACCATGTAACAAGTACAATATAAAAGAATAACGGAAACATATTGTATTATGAGAAGTAATATAAAGTTATATAAAAAAAGTTTTCATTCAAAGGAATTTCGTGTAAATTATAATTGTGAGAATATATAATCTATTTTTATCCTAGTCAAATACCAGTTTTAATACAAATGAACCAATGATGTAACTATAAAAGTGAGAATTGGAAACCCAAGCTCTCCAATCTCCTTTCTCCTCATTCTCTTCTGTAAGTATCTCCATTTTTTAAGGATGGCGATCTTCCAAAATATTTGAAGATGTCCATAAATTAATAATAAACATTTATTATCAATTGAATAATTTGTTCTCGTAAAATAATCTTTTGGTATTAATTTGCGACTTTTGTTTCAAGAGTAATTCATTCAAAAAATCTATAAAAATACTTTAGGTACATATATTTTTTTATTGAAATTTATAATAAAGTCAATAATATAAAAATATATAAGTATTCGTTTACTTACAATTTATGACGTAATAACTTAAGATTATGTATCGGCAGTTAAGTACCAGTCTATAAAAAGGGCAAGTTGAGAGAACCTTGTTGTAATCACGGTCTTATCTAAAGAACCCTACAATACATGGGTTAGGTAATAGCCAATAAATGTCATGTAAAGGAGTTTATGTTTATTTTATATTTATTATACATGTGTACAGACAGAATTCAACAAGTGATTCTGATTAAAACCGTAAGACTTTGGTAAATACTTAAATAATAAAATATAGTGTTTCACTATTATTTTGATATAGCTAAATACTTAGTCTGGCCATAAATACTGTTACAATCAAAAAGAAAAAAAATATTATATTTGAAATCAGTAATTTTGATACGATTGTTCATTGTGTTTTCTCATTTTGGCGCCAATACATTGTACAATATTTTGCGATATTAAAATGATAAAGAATGATAAAGAGTGGGGTGGTAAGGAGAAAAGATCGCTGTGTTAGCATTACACAAAGTAGGTATTGAGCCAAATGCAATTTTTAAAACTCTCCATACTCTTGGTACTAGTCAAATGTTTGTATACCGGGCTATTAATAGGTACAATGAGACTTCCTCTGTTTGTGACAAAGGATGATCTGGCCGTCCACGTAGTGTTCGTACGAAAAAGATGGTCAAAACAGTAAGGGAAGAAATCCTGCACGAAAGCAAAAGATTTTATCTCGGGAAATGAAGATAGCTCCTTTCTAGGTGCTATGTTGTATTTTAAGATATAACTTAGGACTTGCAACCTATAATAGACGCACTGACCATTTCTTAACTGATAAATTAAAGATGAATAGGGTGGTTTAATAAAAAAAAACTACTGTAGCGGTACGCAAAGAGAGGTCACAGAAAAATTTTGTTTACGGATGAGAATTATTTTACAATTGAGCAAAATTTAAACAAACAAAATGACAATATTTATGCTCAAAGCTCTAAGGAAGCTTCCCAATAAGTCAACAGAGCGCAACGTGGGCATTATCCGACTTCAGCGATGGTTTGGTGGGGTGTTAGGTATGAAGGAGTGACTGAGCCATATTTTTGTGAAAAAGATATCAAAACATAGACACAAGTGTTTCGAGGTACCTTTCTTGAGAAGGTAGTTAAGGCCCGTAATAACTCCATGTTCAATAATCAATTATGGTCCTTCCAGCAAGACTCGGCGCCGGGTCATAATGCTCGGTCCACGCAGTCTTGGTTGGAAGCGGATGTCTCTGACTTCATCAGAGCTGAAGACTGGCCGTCGTCTAGTCCCGGTCTTAACTCGCTGGATTATGTTTTATGGTCAGTTCTAGAGAGTACAGCTTGCTCTAAACGCCATGATAATTTGGAGTCCCTAAAACAACCCATACGATTGGCAATGAAGAATTTTCCAATGGAAAGAGCGGGTGCTTCTATTGATAACTGGCCTCAGCGTTTAAAGGACTGTATTGCATCCAATGGACACCATTTCGAATAAACTTTTTATATTTTTAATTGTAAAAGCAATAAATGTTATTTGCAATTAAAAAAATATTATTTTTTGTTACAATATTTATAGCAAGACTAGGTAGGTATATGTGTGTACAAATTGTAGTTTCAGTGGGTTATAGGATCGAAGTCTATAACATAAATATATATTTTGCTGTATCTATCTCATAGATGATCACAATTAGTGACGGTACATCGCATCTGAGGCTACTCAGATCGCAATATATTTATTAAAGATCTTTTTTTTTATTCCGTAAAATATTGTACTTTTTCAAATATGAATAATAGATTTTTAGGAAGAATTGAATATCGCTCTAAATATACGTGATCTCTCAAGTGTTAAGGCTTATATAAAGGTATTTGAGAATACCCGTAAACAAACAACGACATATAGATTGAAAAATATTATATTTTTATAAACAAAATATTTATTACGTTTCATTATATATTATTATTTAAGAAATCGGGAATTAACGCGTCAGGAAGTCTTTTCCGAACGCGTTAATTCTCAAAATATTTATTAATAAAGGAAATCTGTGTTACTACTAAAAAATATAATTACGTATATACTAATATAATTTTCTATTATAAATATAAATATAATTATGATATTTGATATAATATTATTATAATTATATATTTGATATAATATTATTATAATTATAATTATAAATACAATTATAATAATATAGACGAAGCTTCTTAGCAATCCATGGATTCACCGTGCGGGTGCCGGGCCCATCGCGTTGCAAGGAGAGGAGTGCAAGCAGTGCCTGGGACTTGCGACCCAGGAGTAGGTTTAAGGGGCCCCTTTATTATGCGCAAAAACGCTCACCTTCACCCTCCACACTCCTCTCCCTACCTAACCAAATTTGGAAAGAACCTACTAATGCCGCCTTTGAAGTACGTTCTAGAAATGAACCGATGCTTGTTCTAGAAAGGCCAATATCTTTAAGTAGACTATAGAGAGATTTTGCTGTTATACCTCTCGCTCCCACTTCTACCGCGTACAAACTAACTATAAATTTATTCCTGATCAGTTCGTTGGTTAGTTCGTAATATTTATTGAGCTTGAATGTGTGATCCCTTGGGATGTTTGTTTCCCAAGGAACAGTAAGCTCCACAAGTATCACGCGCCTCAGATGTTTCGAATACAGGAATAAGTCCGGTCTGGATGACGAAACACCAACATCCCCAGGGATATTGTAATGCTTTTCATACGTGTCCATCATGAGAATCCAATCAGGAGCCGCGCCTAATATTGAATAAGGCTTCGCTTTTGATTTTTTGGAGGAGCCTTCTTTTACGAATTCTATAGATCGTTCGGTGGTTGTTATACCCTTCCGCGCTCTTGCTACTGAAAGACTAACCGCTTCCCGTATAATTTCTAATACCTTGTCGTGGCGACGCGAGTATTGACCTTTATCTAGAAGTACCCTACACCCTACTAATAGGTGTTTCGCGGTTCCTATTGCCTCCCCACAGATGTTGCAAGACTTTTCGGTGGCTTTGCCCCATCTTACTAAATTACTTTGATCTGGGAGAGTCATTTGGAATGCATTAAGATAGAATTTTAATAATGCTGGGGACCAATCATAAATTAAGGTGCGCCACTTCAAAGCTAGTGGAATACAAAAATCTCCTATGGTCACCCATTCGTTTTGAATTTCTAGGCTCATCGCGTGGAGTCGGTAATTATCGTTTTCGTCTTGTCGAATAAAAGATTTTGTTATGTCTATGTCTTGAACTTTCCTACTTGATCCTAGCCCTACTTTATTTGTTTGAGCACCTATCATAAACTTTTTATGGAATTGAAGTCGTGACTCGAGCTCTGAGGCAACTTTGTCTTTTGGGAGAGAAGTTACAGTATCATCTTTAGATTTTCCGATGATATGTCTTTTGGTAACTCTTAGATGTTTGTAGAGCTCCGATGGTTTCTTTAATTTTAATCCAAAGTTGTTACGGTCTCTAAATAAGGTTGAAGAGTCCGCTGAGTGCGCTAACCCGAGCCATAACTTCAATGTCTTTATGACGCTTGCATCTAACTTTGACAAAAGGGTTTTATTTATATCATACACGAGGAAAGGCCAATTTAGACGTGATGTTAAATAATTATCGTAAATCCAAGCTTTTTTGACGTTACTTATTGGTTGGTTGTCTACCTTTTTGAGATCGTTTAAAAAGCTATCGACTATTACATCCAACGATGGAGTACGGCCTTGGTAATCGATTTTTTTACCTAAAAATTTAAACGGAGCTGCTTCCGTAACCGTACTAACGCACTGACCGCCTATTATAAGACCCGGATCGTAAGAGGTATATTTGGTATTCCGTCTACCCAGACACAGACTAAAACATTTACTTGGTTTTGTCCTCAATCCGCCCGTCCACGTACAGAAATCCTCAACTACATTTAAAAGTACCTGACATTGTTTCGGATTACGTGTCAGTATCGCGAGATCATCTGCAAAAGCTAGTATGGATTCTGTGTATTTGTTGTTGAACTTAAACCGATAGCCCCACTTTTTTTCATTTCTAATTAATTTGTCTATTAAAATATTAATAACTATATTAAATATAATAGGAGAAATACAACAGCCCTGAAATAAACCAACGTTATAATTAAGTGGTTTTGAGTGGTTTTCATTAAAAATTATTGAGAATTTTAATTTTGAATAATATGATGCAATAATGTCGCGAACTACCATAGGAAAGTTATACCATTTAAGCGCGAACATCATTAGTTCATGTCGTACCGACCCAAAGGCGTTTTCTAAGTCAATCCAACAAACCGTAATTTGTCTCTCGCTAGTTCTAGCATCTTTAAGGCTTTCCGATATTAACGTATTATGTTCCAGGCATCCAGAAATTCCGGGCAAAAACCCTTTCTGGTGATTAGGCCTGAAATATCTATTGTTAATCATGAATTGCGTCATTTTAGTTTGTAAAAAAGAGAAAAATATTTTGGAAATTGTATTTGTTAGGGCTATCGGTCTAGTATCCTTGGGATTATTGACATTGTCGTTTTTCGGAATGAGGACAAAAAGGGCTTTTCCGAACGATACCGGTATTTGCTTTCTTGACCAGATTTTACCGAATATATTTAAAAGATGTTTATGGAGCGACGGACATTTTTTGTAAACTATATAAGGGATACCATCCGGACCTGGTGCTGACTTAGATGGTTTCATTTTAATTATTTTATTGATTTCCTCCAAAGTTGGTGGGTTGGCTTGAAAATCTTCAGTAGGAGTCTCAGGTTTGTGTTCGTTTGGATCCCCATATAGTCTTTGGTTTTCTGGCACTTCGTATGTGCTTTTATAATGGTCGAAAATTTGCTCGTTGGTCAAGAGAAGCTTACCTTTTTGATCTTTGAAAATGTTTTTTGAGTATTTAAAAGGATTTTTATCAAAGTCTACTTCATGTTTTGCCCGATCAAAGCTATCACGATTTTTCGTTATTTGATTTGTTATACCTTGGATAAGTTTAAGAATTGATCGCAATGCCCTAGACAGTTGGTGACTAAGTTGATTATCGCCTAAGGCTTTGGCTATACGAAGTTTCTTTATAAGATCTCTTTTTTTCCTCCTCATTTTCAATTTAAAACCGTTTTCTTTATTTTTGTGAGCATAACGATTCGTAGGTGGATAGTGCTCATTAAAGTAGTCGTAAATAGTATTTTGGAAAGTCTCTACTTGCGCATCGAGTACCTGATTTGAGCCCGGGTGCTCTAACAGGGCCGCTATATTTTGGTCATGTACTTTCCAGGTCGATTGTTTAGTATTTGGAATGCTAAGACGCGTCCGGATGGTCATGGACTCCTGGTAGTTTTCATTCAATGGCTCACCATGAGATATATGAGGGTAAACTCTATCCGCAGTGAAAACTGAAGATCTTACCGACGGTTGCCGCACTTCAGCACCATTGTGTGTTTTAAGATGTTTAATAAACCAGGCTCGTCTTTTGTAATTTTTCCCGCACGTAGGGCATTTCAGTTCCGTTATCGCGCCGTTTTCGCCGTAATTGTCAACCGGTGGACAGTTCTTCCGCCCCCCCTCTCGGACTGTCCTAGGGGTATTTTTCTTATTTGGACTTTTAGCGTTTATCGACGTTCCCGGGCTTGGCTTGCTAGGCCATCGCCCTCGGCTGTCTTTCCAGCAGTCTGCTGTCTTCCCAGCTGCCAGCTGTCTTTCCAGCGTCAACTGTCTTTCCAGCGTCATCCCGTCTCTCCGGGCTGTCAATTTAGATAAGACGAAGCTTCTTAGCAATCCATCAATCAAATATAATTATATCATGTAAATAATTATATTAATTTTAACTCAATTAAAGTGCTAATAAATAGCATCTTCATTATTATTATGAGAACAAAGATTAAGTTCAGTACTTCGAGTAATTAAAAGCTGTATGATAATACATCAAGAGCTATTCATCCATATATAAAAAAAAAATCGTGAACTTAAATGGTTTACTGTTCACTGATAGTGAAGCCATGGTGCAACGTTTGAATGACAAACTTCAGGCAGTCTCCGCATGGAGCAATGCCAATCTTGTCAAGTTCAACGCCACCAAAACGCAGACGTGTCTATTCACCGCCAAAAGGAGCCCTTTCACCTTGGCTCCTACTTTCCAGAATGTATCCTTGGAATACAGTGACCGGCTTCAGTTGTTAGGCTTAGAGATTTCCTCGAACCTCAACTTTGGTCGGTTCATTGAGTCCAGAGCAAGAGCAGCAGCAGCAAAGCTTGCCGTTCTTGCGAAGGTTCGGCAGTACTTTACACCGGGACAGCTTCTTGTTTTATACAAAGCACAGATCTGGTCGTGTGTAGAGTACTGTGGTCACATATTTGCTGGTGCCGCAAAGTCTCATCTTGCGGTTCTGGACTCAATTGAGAGGCGAGCAAAGAGGCTTATAGGCGATCCCGAATTGGTCGGAGCCGACCTCCAAAGCCTTGAGCACAGGCGTAGAATTGCTAGCCTCTCAGTATTCTATAGGATACATTTTGGTGAGTGTGCGCAGGAATTACACAATTTAATTCCCCCGTCCCCCTTCCATCACCGGACGTCCCGACGCACGGCAGGTTTTCATCCTTTTGTTGTGGATATTCCACCTGTCCGAACGAAGCGCTTTGCTTCCTCATTTTTACTGCGCACAGCAAAGGATTGGAACAGCTTGCCTGCGTCGGTATTTCCGACCGAATACAATGTGGTCACATTCAAGAGAAGAGTGAATAGGTTGCTAGGGTAATGCGCCTTACCACCTAAGACTACATTCCACTTACCATCAGGTGGAATGTAGTCAAGCATTGCCCTAGATCATATAAATAAAAAAAAAAAAAAAAAAAAAAAAAAGTACATTCGATCCGATAATCGATAATTGGCCGAGCGAATCGAATTCGGGAGCGAAGAGGTTCGGTCTCTTCAGCGGGCTAATGCTTTGATATGTCTGTCCGGCGAATGTAATGATAATATGAATTTAAATTTAAATTCAAATTCAAATTCAAATTCAAAATATCTTTATTCAAGTAGGCATTTACACGCACTTTTGAATCGTCAATTACATTAAATTGGTCAGTATAGTCAGTCTGTGAGTAAGCTACCACCAGCTCGGAATGCTATTCTGCTGAGAAGAGCTGGCCAGAAACTCAACAGTTGCTCTTTTTAAATAAAATTTAACAATGTTTGACTTATAAATTATAACATCAACCCTGCAAATGAGTCAATTTTATTTATTTTATAAACTTAAATGCAATTTTGGAACAACTAGAACCGTCGCAATCAATCGGAAAAGAAGCCCAATGATTTCAGGCAACGAAAATTAAATAATAATAACAGTAAATATATATATATATATATATACATATATATATACAAATCTTCGGCCTGCCATACAACCAGTCACCGCCAGCAGCACCCGTTCACGAGCATAACACAAGAGCCAGCCATCACCCCCTTCGCACATATTTGAGGGAGGGAGGTAACCCGACTCCCGATGCTACCGCAAGTAGTGACTTCTAAGGAATCGGTGTGATGCAGAAGGTCGATAAAGCAAAAATTAATTTACAACAAAAAACAAATTGCGGAGATTACTAGCTATTCGCAATACAATACAGATTTATGACCCAAGATTTATGATACAATGACCCAAGTTCCACACATTTCGATCAACCAAAAACTCTTGAATGTTATAGTAAGATTTATTTAATAATATACTTTTAATTTTAGATTTGAAACCAAGAAAAAGAAGATCTAAGATATCTTGTGGAACCTTATTATATATGCGTATACTCAAGCCCATGAAGGATTTCTTAACTTTTTGAAGTCTAAATTTAGGCGTTACAAGCCTATTTTTATTTCTTGTATTGATAGTATGTCTGTCGCTGTTTTTTATATAGTCATTTAAATTTTGGCGTATATATAGTAAGTTATTAAAAATGTATTGAGAAGCGACCGTAAGAATACCGATTTCTTTAAAAACTTCTCTTAGGGAGTCTCTAGCTTTTAAGTTACAAATAGCCCGTATAGCTCGTTTTTGTAAAATAAATATAGAATTAATTTCGGCAGCGCTGCCCCATAGTAAGATACCGTAAGACAATATACTGTGAAAATAACTAAAATAAACGAGTCGAGCCGTATTAGCGTCTGTTAATTGTCTTACTTTTTTAATTGCAAAGACGGCTGAGCTAAGTTTGCTTGCGAGTGTCGAGAGATGGGGGTTCCACTGGAGCTTTTTATCTAAAGTTATACCTAAGAAAGTTGTCGAGTCAGTCAGTTCTAACACTTCATTGTTAAGGAAAAAACTACAATCCCGACTTTTTACATTAGGAAGTGTAAATTCCATGCATTTAGTTTTCTTAGTATTTAATACCAAATTATTAATTTCAAACCAATGAAGAACACGTGACAGAGCACAGTTAACTTTGTCAAAATTAGGTTTATTACGATCAACTTTAAAAATAAGTGAGGTATCATCAGCAAAAATTACAATGTCACATAGTCCTTTTACGTAAAAGGGCAAATCATTAATATAGAGTAAAAATAAGAAAGGGCCTAGAATAGATCCTTGTGGAACACCCATTTTTAGGTGAGATCCAACTGATTTACAATTATTTACATCAACCGTCTGTACTCTTTGATTCAAGTAAGAGGCAATAAGATCAAGCGCAGCATTACGCACGCCATAGTGATTAAGTTTGCAAAGTAATGTTTGATGGTCCACGCAATCAAAGGCTTTAGATAAATCACAAAACACTCCGATTGCATTCTGTGACTTTTCCCATGCGTCGTAAATGTGCTTAAGAAGCGCGGCACCCGCATCAGTTGTTGATTTGCCTTTGGTGAAACCATATTGTTCACTATGCATGATTTCATTTCTATAAACAAATTTTGACATTTGGTTTAGTATAATTTTTTCGAAAATTTTACTTAAAGTGGGTAAAATAGAGATAGGTCTATAATTTCCGGGAATTAGTCTATCGCCACTTTTGAACAAAGGAATTACTTTACTATTTTTCATTAAGTCTGGGAAAGTACCGGTTTCAATACATTTGTTAAAAATTAAGGATAATTGTGGAGCAATATCATTTATAATACTTATTAGTAATTTTACTGACATACCCCAAAGATCACCGGTTTTTTTCATATTTAGATTTCTAAAAGTTTTAACAATTTCATATGATGTAACAGGTTTAAAAACAAAACATTTATTACTGACTCTTACGTTATTCGTCAATTCGACGATTGCATCACATGGTGAAGAATTTAAATTACCCGTGACTGTTAAAGGAATTTCGTTAAAAAAAGTCTCAAAAATAGCCGCCACAGTTGAATTTGAATTTATTTCAATATTATCAATTTTTAACTTAATAGGTCCATTAGCAGCCCTATTTTTCCCAGAAACACTAGATAAAACATCCCAAGTTGCCTTTATTTTATTTTCTGAGTTTAAGATTTTATTTCTTATGTAAATCGACTTAGCTTGTATGCAAACGGTCTTAAATATTTTAGAAAAAATCCTAACTTTATTCAAGAATACCGGATCTTGATTCCATTGCCTCTCACTATATAAATCATATAACTTATCTCTACTTTTATATATTCCCACGGTAGCCCAATCACTAAATTTAAGTTTTAGGTATTTAGTCATAGTTTTTGGCTTAAAAACATTATTAAATTCTTGTAACAAAAAACCGAAAATGTTATTATATAAATTATTTGGATTATCATCGCTCATGTTTAGTTTACCCACTTTTTGCTGAACATTATTCTTAAATGTTAGGACCCGGTTTTTTGTAATTGGTCTACAAGTAAACTTTTGGGGCTTTTCACTTTCGTGATTAATTAATAGAGAAAATTTTAGACCACAGTGGTCTGAACTTAAATTTGTCATTACTGTTTCTTCATAAATGTTACAGCGACAGAACACATTATCAATACAAGTCGCGGAAATACTAGTAATACGAGTAGGTTCAAAAAAGACGTTCAGTAAGTTAAAAGATTTAAACAAATTTAATAAACGTACACTAGACGAATTTTCTTGTAATATATCTACATTGAAATCACCGCAAACAATCACGGACTTGTTTTTATGACAAAGCTTAGTTAAAATATCCTCCATTTTGTTTTCAAATTCATCAAAGTCACTAGAGGGGGGTCGGTACACGCACAAAATAATATGTTCATTGAGCTCAATGCAGGATAGTTCAATAATTCGCTCGACAGAGAGCGCCACTATATCTGATCGAGACTTTAACACTACATCGTTACGAGCTAAGATAAGTGAGCCACCGCGAATAGCTTTCTCTCTACAGAACGAACTTGACAATTTATAATTTTCTACATTTATAATATTGTTATTCTTTGATAACCAGTGCTCTGTAATGCACAATAAACTTATGTCATATTTTTGAACAAAGAGTTCCACTTCCAATTCCTTGCCACCTAAGCCTTGTATATTTTGATGGACAATATTAAACAACTTAGGCTTTGTCTTATCCATTAGTTTAAAGTGGAACGCTTATGTTCTGTCAGTAATATATTATTTAAAGTACATTTATTTTTCGTTATATCTGTTATAACGAAGTTTTTTAAATTAAATGCTACTAAAGTAGCAATTTGTTTTTTATAATATAAAGGCAGATACATTGTACCTTTTGTCATCCTAAACCTATTATAAATAAATTTATTTACATCAAAGTAAAAGAATGCATCACTATGACGGTATGTCAAATTATATAATGTCAAATTTAAATTATATATATATTTATTTTGTTTGTCTGAATAAGAAGATGAATATGGAAATGCACAAATTACAATTTTACAATTATTCTTATTATGTAATTTCAATAATTTTTCAATATTACTAACTATTTCAATTTTCTTAACCGACAAACCATCTCCATGTAATAGTACAATAGTACTGTTTTCAGTCAACTTTGAGTCAAAATTAATTATTTTATCTATATTGTGCTGGTAACTAGCACCAGGTGAGCATATATTATGTACATTATTTAATTCCCTACTTAAAAGAGACCCAAAGCCCTGACCTAATTGGTCAGAAAAAACAAAGTAATTATGGTTGTGCACAACAGAGGACCTATTATTAATTTGATTTTTATTCATTATATTTATGTTTTTATTACTACTTTTAGTATGTATAGCCGAATCACCCAACACCTCAGAGTTTAGTTTAGAAACAACATTTAATTTTTCACTTAAACAATTACAGTTAACATAATTATTAGTTAATGACTCAAACCGCTCTAAGTTATAACTACATAGGTCAACTAAATTAATTAATTAATGAAAAGCTGGGCAGTATGTAGTTAGTAACACGTAAAAATATGTAACTTTTACCACAATTTTAAACTTCTGCGCCGTCAACGGGAGAAGAATAAAACTGTAGGGCCACATTTAATTTTACCAAGTATATTAATAAATTATATCTCTGTAATATGCATATTTAAATTATTTTATAAGTAAATAAGTAACAACATTAATAATATTTTTATATCATTATCTGCGTTGTTCGAAAAGTAAACAAACGAATTGTTAATAAAGAAAACTTTGACCTAAGAAAATTTAAAAAAATCTGTTCTTCTTGTTAATTGTTTCTATCTGTGACTTTGTAAATTTTTTAAAACTTTACATTTTGTCTATAAAAACTTTAAATATTCTTAAGAAAGCGTTAGGAGTTTTAAGCATTTCTTTTAAAAAATTAAATGGAAAATGGTATAAGTACTTTCTTTTATTTTTAATTTTGGCTAGTTTTTGGAGTACGCTCGAGGTGTGAGACCATCCTATTTAAAGCCAGGACTTATATCCGTAGATAGATCTTATAGGCCTCTATCTGTAGAGAGATCGGATAAACCTCTTAGGAAAATGAACCGTTCTTGAGACTCGGCTTTTGACCCTACAGTAAAAGTTCCTTGTCATTTTTATTACTTATATTATTTATGTTAATAATATTCTAAAAATATATATTTTCCATACAAAACATACTTGTAACAACAGCCCTTTTTATTTCCACCAATCGTTGTATTTAGTATTGAAAGCTTAGTTGAATTCACTAATGTAACTTAAGCTTAGTTGAATTCACTAATGTAACTTAAGATTAGTTGAATTCACTAATGTAAATGTTCACTAACTGTGAATCTCAGTTAATAAATGTAAAAATAATTTTATTGATGTATTCTTTAATAACTATTACACTTATAGGAAATATAATTCATATATGAATTGAAAGTATACTGTATGCTATAGATAGAAAAGCATGACGTATACTATATATATATTTACTTGAGAGTTAACCTGTATACACTGCATACATTTTGCATTAAATTTAACTCAAGAGACCCGAGCAGGTTATGCAAACATCGATACAGCCTCCTGAAATATATTCAAGGCTAGAAGTTCGTACTTACTGCGGTGAGAGGTGAGGAAAGGGTTAAAATAATATTAAATGAGGTACGATATATTTATATATATATATATTTTTTTTTGATGCTATCTTATAATATCATCTAGGAATAATTGTTATTGATGATAAGTTTACTCTATTTTACTTTAGGTAATGAAATATGATTTGGCAATACTGACAAGACTGTAGCTGCCAAGTAATCAACCAGATATTTTTTATCAATTGGCTTCTGAGTAGGTGTTAATTATTTAAAATATATTTTTTTAATTTTTCCCAATGGAGGTCGTTTTTATATAACACTTTCTCACAAAAGAGAAAAGTACTGTAGATAAGGTATTCCATTAAAAAGCTCGGAAATTCTCGATCGAATCCGAGAATCTTGACTTTTTAATTTAAAGCAAATTCCTTTTGTGTAATAAATTTGCATTTTAATAATATATATGCATATCATTATAAATGTATATTTAAATTAATAACGTGCTTTTATTTTTAGACAAATATTAAATAATATACCAAAATATTTTTTATAATTAAATACTTATCACAATTCTAAACTTACGCTAGATATTTAAATCTCTTAAAATCTACAGCAAAATAAATATAAAATATTTAATAACGAAGATATGAATGAAAGAAAAAAGATATAAATTTCAAAAGAAAGGAAGATACAGTTATTTAATACAGAAAATCATCAACTATCTTAATTCAAAACATTACAAATTAATCTATGCAGTCAACTACGATCTATGATCAAGATTTAAATAATGATTAAATACTTAGATGTCATATAATTTGACAATTGTATACAACTTGAAGTCTGAATCGATGAGGACCACAAATTTCTGTTTTTTTTATATATAAATAATTTATACTTACATATAATCAGACTTTGTTTTAGCTTCCCGAAAGTAGTATACAAATTTAAATTATAGTAAACCCGTATACAAGAGCTGAGAAAACATCTCCGACTATATACAGCTGTTGGTTACGACTTAAATCCTATTAATCAGCACTGGTCTGTCGGTCAACAACTGTAGCGCTAACAGACCACGTTAATTTGAATAACACTGCGCTTACATGGAGTCATGTATTTATATTTTTAAATATTTTATAATCATTTTAAACTAAGTTATTATTACTAAATAGAATCATAATGCTTAATTGTAACTGTTATTACAAATAAATGTAACTATTAATAGGTCGTTTTTTACCCATACTTCCTACTCCAGACATTATTATTTGTTTACATACTTTGTTAAAATATGTAAGTATATTATTAACTTTATATGTGGTTCATGGATGAATTAGAAAAACAAATTATGAGTAACTAAAAATCTACTTAGGGATTTTTTCTTTTCTTTCTTGCTTGTTGATAACTGTTTTGAGTCGTCACATTTTTGAAGAATCTTTGCTAACTTTATATGAAGTATGCATGATTTCTTTTGGTTAAATTTTTTTTTTATTCCTTATAATGTTTGAATAACTTTAGTTTTATTTTATTTTAGCCTATTAGGTATGATTAATTTTCAAGTGCTTGAACATTTGATTCTAATATATAAAAAAGACATTTGTTAGAACTTTCAACGTTTTCATATTTACACTGTCTAATTATCTAAAATTTATATTTGTTTTACATATTAGAAACGGATATATAGAATAGTGATCTTTAATCTCTTATATAAATTAACTTTTTAAGTTATTTACTTTAATACTTTATGGTAGCCTCCATGAAAGCCGAGTTTTATAAAGTTATCAAACACAAATATCCGAGTATGGGTTACGGATCAAATGAGAAGTGATATTGACACAAGTCGTAATAATTACATTCGACCTAATGACAATAACATTATATTACATCAAAAGCTTTATATTATATCCTTGACAAGAGTCAAAAGAAATCAAGTATTATATCCTAAACAAACAAATAGGTAAATATTTCCCAATAAATTGAATAGAAGAGAAAATTAGGTACTTTGTGATTTTGTACTAATCAATTAGGTTTTTATGTATAAAATACTACATTATAAATTTATGTAATTATACCTGCATAGGTATGTTTTTAAATTTGTGATAGATTATAACTCGTTTTCATACTTCTTTAATTCAATGCACACTTTAGACAGTAAAAGGACATTTATTTATTATGACAGTAGACGCCGCTTATTGTGATCACTTTCAGCCAGCCCGTTGTGATAACAATAACCGAATGATAACATTACGCGGATGGTACTTTTTCATGCCTGTTGGGGGATTTTAGTGCACATAATAAATGATCATAATGATAAAATATGAATTGTAATAATTTACAATTGATTTAAGTACAAATTAAGTTTCATAATAAGAAATTCTGTTGTTTGCTCAAATTTTTTATTTATTTACACTATTAAAAATATTCTAACATAAGATTCATTTGAAATATCGATCTATTGTTGTTTGACACTTGTTTTCATTCATAATCATTTGAATATAATCCTCAAAATCGTATAATTTTTCGAAGTTTGTTGCTCGGTGTTGAACACCACGACGGATAATGTTCCAAGCTTCTTGCATCTGAGCAATAGACGGCGGATCTTCGGGCATTTCTTCGTCTTCTTCACCTTCTAATGATTCTGGATCATCATGTCCAGGCTCCGATTTGACCTTGGCAGCAGCAGCTGGCCTATCATCACTTTTTTCTTCACCGTGAAGATTTTTGTAAACAATATTCTCGCGCTTCTTCCATCGCGAAAACCATCCATCTGTCGCTTTGAAGCCTTCTTTTCCCATAGTCTGTGCAATTTGTTTTGCTTTTTCACGCAATAGAGGTCCATCAACTGAAGCATTTTTTTGACGAACATTCGTGAACCATAATTTTAGGGCCGCTTCGACTTGTTTATCTTTTCCGGATCGATTCCTTTTTCGTTTCAAATTTTCGTTTAACCGTTCAGAAGTTTCGATGTCAGATCTGTTTTTCAGAAATTTACACAGGAGTGGTTGAGAAATTCCAAGTTGAATCGCAGCATCACGTTGACTTATTTTCGGTAATTGATCGTACTTTTTGAGAATTTGTTGTTTTTCTTCATTCGTATAATCTCGGCGTTTACGCATGACTACAATTTAAGTTAACCACTTCGAACGATGAAACTCAAAAAATGTTTCAAAAACTGTCTCAGATACGATCCCTTCAACTCTATCGGTAGTTTGAGGAGAACTGAGGGAAATTTGACTTTTCAAGCCTTTTATAGACAAATGCAGGACCGTCGCTTAATTATTTTCGAAAAGGTAATTAACGGAAGGGACCAGGTGTTCTTTTCCTTTTGAAAAGTGAGAAACTTTTAATCGGAAGGTCGGAATTTGGACAATAGGTAAAGATTGTAAACTCAAACAAAAGGATTTTTGAATGGGGATTATCTTACTAATAAATATTTCTATAAATAGCATTTCTAAAAATAGTATTTTCTAATCCTTAAACTTGAGAATTTAAAATTGTACCCTTCTAAATCGATAACAATAAGCGGCTTTTTTCAAATGTATTGCTAAGGAGAAATTTAGGGCCGACCATTTTCGATAACAATAGCCGGCTAAAAACATTAACCGTGATCACAATAAGCGGCGTCCTCTGTAAATTGGTATATAACCAATTAATCATAAAAATAATATGAAGTCTTCTTTATTGATATTTCATTAAAACATGCTTTCTGAGTTGAACAAATCTTATAAATGTGAAGTGCTCTTACTTGTAGGCGTTAGAAAGGTCTTACGCTTCTTCTTACATTGTAACGTAAACGTAACTCTCGGTACACTTAATTCGGAAAGGAGGCGGATACTTTTTCATACATTATTGGGCCCAGACTGCAATACGATGAAAGTTGTCAATTAATACTTAATTTTATATTATACTATCACTAAAAATTTTGCGGATTTTGGTAACCTGAGAACGGAGATAAGACACTCAGTAAAAAGAAGGTTATGTAACTACTTAGCGTTACAGGTAACTTTTATACAATCCACTGATATTTTTTAAATAGGCTTTATGTTTCATGTTTATAGAAGTGAGCAGTACTACCGGCCTGTAGGAGTCCCAATGCTGGGGAAAGATCTCTTCTGATACGGAGAAGAAACGAGAATCGACCACTACGATAATTCACTGCGAATTGGATATTTGAGACAGTTTTTAAAGTCACATTGGTAACAGGTTAGAGTTTGAACCTTCGCCTTTTATTCATGAGGTCGCATCCTTTACCTCGACTTCAGCACAAGTCGAGAAACGTGGGTCAGATAATACTAAAATCATAGATTTAAGGATGCCATAAATTAATGGATGCTTTTGACGGTCCCTTGCCGTGGTAGATTAAAAAACAGAGTAGAGTTCGACTGTCACTCGAATGTGAAATCGACTAATTAAACGTAAATCGATAATTTATTTTCTTTTAATGTTTATAATATTTTTACTTATTGAACTAATCATTTGCAATCAACACATACTTTAGACAGTACCTAGAAACTATTTTTTTTATCTCAAAAATAGATTAAAGTTTTATCGATACATTTTTATTGCGCAGCAAAACTTATTTTTGTGATATCTGTTTTTTTATATTGCGGTTAGAGCTCATATTTTGAAATTTAAGTCATGGAAATTTTTATTTTTTTTAAACATATTTTAACCTTTTACAAACTAGGCCCAACCATCCCCGTCTCTTTTAGACACAAAACTAAAAAACAAGACATTAAACTAATTTATACCACTGAATATTGACAATCAATTAAAATGAAAATAATTTAAAAATTTTGCGTGATTGAAAGCATTTCCAAGCGGAATAAGTAAAACACTCTATTAATATGTTTAATTGTTAACTATATTTCATATTCTTTGTTTAGTTTCAGCGTCTTAAAAATAATATTATTTTGTGCTTATTGAAGACGGTGCGTCAGGGGACCGTTGTACGTACGTTGACGATCGTGTCTATATTTACGAAGTTACGAGGACTTAGACTAAACGATTCCATATCCTATTTCTTTATTTGCCTTCGTAACTTACTTGAATTTTAATTTCTTTTTTTACTAAGCATAAACACATAATAATATTATTTTAATTCTTTTTAGAGGGCTTTTTGTATCGGAGGTTTTTAACATTTGTAATTTTTTTTTCTGCTATTTAAAGTGATGTTACTGGTTTTAGTATTGTATTAAATGAGCCTACGGACACACAAATATTCACTTGCTTAAGTATTGCTATCAATATACTCGTAGCATAAGAAAGCTCCTTTGAACCGCACCGATAAAACCTCAATAACTTGGAGACGACTGTTTCGAAGTATAGCTAAGAACCATCTCGACAAATCATCCGTCTACGCGATTAACTGCTTATTCCCACATAGACACACGGATACACAGATCGACAGGTCAAACTTATAATCCTCCTTTTGAGTCGTCTTTAAAAAATACAAAACTAAAAAAATATTTAAAGGTTCGTTATTTCAAAAGACTTATAAAACACAAGTCACCTTTAACGAAGGGAACGGCTGGCAATAATATATTCATAATTAATTCCGCATATGTGGCTTCCTTGTTACGATACTTGTAAGGTTATTGTCTATTATAACAACCCAAAATTAGTTTGTGAAACACTTCATGTAAATGTAAGATTAATTTTAAATAGTAGCCGTATGGTTTAATGCTTATTAATGTAATGTACATTATTGTATTCTCGAACTATTATAAGTGAACTTAAAACTAGTAGACTAGACTTAAAATTAAACTGAAATGTTTCATGTGCGAAATGGTATGTATTTTAAAATACACATAGGTATGTAACGTTTGCGTGTGTATATGTATATCAGACAGATATATGGTTTTATAGTAAGGGTAGACTTATTAAAATAATATATTAAAAATTAAGGTAAGTTTTAGATAGTCTCTATTAATTTCTAAAATTGATTATAGAAAATGCGACAAAAAATGTTTAGCTTCAAATATTATTTCAAAAATATTGATGATACTTTATACTATGAAGAAATAGATACTTTGCTGTTAACTTTGTTTATAAAACACTGAACAATTAAATTATGACTACTTTTTATAATAAGATATTTCTTATACTGGTGGCTTGTTCACAAGCCTCATTTCCAATTATAAGATAAGAATAAAAGAGTAATATTAAAATGAACCCTATTGTAAAAAAAAAAAAATAAGAAAGTTGGTTCTAGATCTAAATTATTTTACTTGCGAAATATTTATCAATAAAAATAAAGATGTATCTAACTTGGTATTAGAAAGTGTTTATCATTCCTCTACAAAAACATTAATCTTCTTCAAAAACATTGATAATACTAATATACTTTTTAAATTTATATAAATATAGAATGAAAAATAAACCGACACCGATACCGAGCAGGGATTATAAGCTTAATATGGCTATATGTGTTTAAAGATATTTTCAAACTACTAATATACTTACAAAAACATATTTCATAACTTAAATTAACAGTAATGGTAGTATTATTTAAGAAATCGGGAATTAGCGCGTAAGAATAGGTATCACATACCTTTTCAAAAGTTTGTAATGATAGTTTTCTCAAAGCACTTTTTGAAATGTTACTTTTAAAGTTTTTGATGTCTGTTCAATACATTTGAATGCATCCCAAGTCAGTTGGGATGTAACAGACACTGCTGGATCCGCGGTCATGAAGATAACAATTTATGTCTAGTGTCTATATTGGACTAGTTTAACTGACAGATAGAGTTAGGTATTTACTGTCAAGATGTAATATTTATATCGGCGTAAAGACGAAGATTATTCAGACGAAGAAATAATTGTATTGACTTTTGTGTGTATTCTAATGTAATCGTTTTAGTGTTACTTTAAATTTCTGTTGTGTTTACTAAAACAATTATAAATGAAAATGCTTGAATAATTAGTGATCAATTAATTATTAATTATAGTCTTACATTAACTAAAATGTGAGTAACTATTTATTATTAGGACCTGCAATTGTAATGTTAGGACAACTTCATGTTATTGTGTGATTGGCGGGAGATAATCTAAGGATTATAATGAAGTAATACTGGAAGCTCAATAGAATTAGTGCTTTAGTAGACGAACAGTAAGTAACGCTGTCTGTTAATTAACGAAGCTACAATTAGTTGAGAGGATTTATTTTGAAGATGTAATAATGAACCACCAACGAAGAATCCCGGTAGCAATGCTGACTTAACACTTATTAAAAACAGCACCGGAGGTCTTTTTTCAACAAATGTAATAAATTAACACTAGCTATTATGAAAAATTAAGAAGTAAGTAATAGCCGAATGAATTTATAATTTCCAATTGAGTTGACGGTTTTAAATATGGTATTTCCGATGTAATATCTTGAATTAATCTTGAGATATTCTTCAGGTATTTCAAACAAAATTGCTATTCAGGGATTCATGTTTGCGAGTGCATATACTAAGATAAAGATCGTCTTCGGAGTGTATATAACACACATCTAAACACCTACACATCTACCTTCTTCATATATACCAGTAAGTTTAGATGTCTAGTAGTTTTATATGATTATAAAATTTGATAATGTAACATAAGTTGATGTATTTTTTACAGAAAATCTGTAATCTTTGGCCATCATTTAAAACAATCATTTATATTTCATCTATAATTCAGTGTATTCGAATTATTTCTAACTAGCTGTCGCTCGTGGCTCAGCCCGCGTGTAGGTCGCTTTTCGCGTAATCTGTGGAAACTACAATTATCCAGACCTATAATAGACTTATAGTATCCAATTCCCATGGCAATTTGATACAAATAGGCATTACATTGCTACGATATCAAACTGAAAACGTATATATAAGATATACTTAATAAAGTATATGAATACGAAATATTTTTGCCAGATATTATGTTTTTGAGTAATGCTCTATTAAATATTTTTTTTTTTAATTTCAAACTGCTATACCATATACCATATGCGAAAACATTCACCGTTGAGCAGTCGACCGGGACACATGTCCCTTTTACCTGCTCCGCCTATTCGCGCCACCTACCTGGGCCGTCACGCTGACCGCCCAGCCACCTGCACCGACCACCTGCACCGACCGTTCGTACACCTGCGCCAGACAAGATAACGACCTCCATTGTGTGCAAGCCAGCGGTGTGATTGTGTTTGTGTGTGAGTCATCGCCGCAAGCATGCGGGCCGGCGAGCCTGCATAGGGGTCCAACAAGTCCGACGTCGGCCTAGTTAGGGTACGAAACGGAATTCAAAGACTTCGTCGTAATAGCCTGCGTCGTGTAAGTACACAGTCGTTAGGGTATTAGGCACACCTCTGTCACCTACTGACAGAGATTCGATAGGGTTCACGTTAGGCACTCGCCTCCCTGCTCACGCAGGGAGGACGGCTCATATCTACGGGCTCCACACCATGAACCCCACATCCGCGGCGGAACCCGAAGATCTGTCCAAGTCGCAGTTTTTTGGTTGGGTCCACGGAATTGCGCCTGAATTATGCCTGCGCTACTCTGTCTTGTTAGGCACCGAGTCTCCGCCCTCGACCTCGCGCGCCGCGATCGCGACCGAGAGCACGTCCGATATGGAGGTCGAGGCCGCCACTCCTACGGAGCAGACGGCCTCGGATTCCGAGTCGGGGAGTTCGTCCCCTTCCTCGGACGCTGACGAGGACGACGGTTTCACGACCGTGCAGGCCAAATCGTCCAAGAGGAAGGCGACGAAAGCGCTCTCCTCGAACGTCCCGCGAAAATGGGCCTCAAAACCCGCTAGTAGCGAACCTGCGTCGCCCGACCGTTCTTCGGGCCCGGGCCCGACTCGCGAACGCGCGCCGATCGCGCCCGAAGCGCCCGCGTCCGCGTCGCCTTCGTCTGCGCCGTCAGCGCCCGCGGAGGCTACTTCAGCGCCACAGAAGTCCTCCGCGCCGCCGCCGCTTTACATAAGGGACAAGTCTAAGTGGGACACTCTGTCCGCACTTATGACGGAGCACAAGCTCCATTTCACGTCCGCCCGAAATACCGCCGACGGTATCCGCGTTCAAACCGCGTCTTCGTCGGACCACCGTGGTCTGACTCGTCTCCTCCGTGAACGTGGTTACGGATACCACACCTACGCGCTAGAGGATGAACGCCGCTTAACGGTGGTCATCCGAGGGCTCCCCGTGGAGCTCACTACTGAGCGGATTTTCGAGGACCTTAAGTCCCAATCGTTCCCCGTCGTCTCGGTGCACCGCATGTACCGAGCGACCACTAAGGCCCCGTTCGATCTCGTTCTCGTCCATCTCGAGCTTTCCCCGGAAGGAAAGCAAATTTTTAACGTCAAGGCAGTCTACCAACTCTCCGGCCTTAGGGTCGAACCTCCAAGCGGTCGCGGTTTTCCTGGTCAGTGTCATCACTGCCAGCTCTATGGGCATTCCCAAGGTTTTTGTCACGCGCGTCCAAGGTGCGTCAAGTGCCTGGACGACCACGCGACAGCCGACTGCTCGCGGAAGGGACCGGTCCCTGAGGATCCTCCCAGCTGCGTCCTGTGCGGACAGAAGGGCCATCCTGCGAATTACCGCGGGTGCCCCAAAGCGCCGCGCAGGACACAGCCGGCAAGGCATCCTCCTCGGTTCGCCCAGCCTCCATGGGCTCCTCTAGCCCCTAGGAGGCCCGCGGCCCCTCGGGCATCCCAGGCCCCTCAGGCACCCGCGAACGCGGTCGCGAACGCTTGGGTGAAGCCTCCGAGGATTATCCCACAGCCCGTCCCCCAGTCGTTGCCGCCGCCGCCGGTTTGAAACTCCACCGACGGAGTTGCGAGTTCACTCGCTTGCGTCACGAGCTCCTAGTCTTTTCGAATGAAATGAGGGATACCGCGCGGAACTCTCCCGCGAGGATGGAAGTGCTCCTCAAGCACGCCGTCCTTATCAAATCGATATACGAACACATGATGTCAACATGATGACATCGCGTGGAAAGGCAAAACCTCGCTCTCTGACTGTCGCTACATTCAACGCGAACGGGCTACTTAAGCAGATAGATCTAGTGCGCGACTTCGTGGTCACGTACCAGATAGACGTCCTGTTAGTACAAGAGACCTTTCTGAAGCCGTGAAATCGTGATCCGCGCATCGCGAATTACCGTCTCGTTAGGAACGATAGGGCAACTGCGAAGGGGGGAACCATCATCTACTACAGAAGGTCTCTTCATTGCACTCCGCTCGATCCGCCCCAACTAGTTAACGTAGAAGCGTCATTATGTCAGGTGGGTATGACCGGCCATCAGTCGATCGTACTAGCATCCGTCTATCTTTCTCCCAATAAAGCCTTAGTTGAGAGGGACCTTAAGTCCTTACTCCAATTAGGTAACGCAACCATTCTGGCCGGCGACCTAAATTGCAAACATTCCCGCTGGAACTCTACTGTCGCAAACAGTAGAGGAAATCTCCTTGATAGGCTAAGTTACAAGGCTGGTCTCGACTTCGAGATCACCACGCCTTTGAGTCCCACGCGATACTGCGACATAGACTTCCGACATGACAGACCCGACGTGCTCGACATAGTACTCTTGAAGGGCGTGACACTCCAGTTACGTTCTATCGAGACGCTATCCGAGCTAGACTCTGACCATCGACCGGTCCTATTTCAGCTAGGACTTCCCCCCCTTAGGGAACCCGCGACAAAAACAATTATTAACTGGACGAAGCTTTGAGAGCAACTCCATTCCCCCGTATCAGCGCACCTCGACAAAATTCCTAACCAGCTTACATCGGTCGAGGACGCTGTCTCAGCCGCGACTAACTTCAAGAACATTTGGTAGACAGCATAGGAAAGTCCTCGAGGGAGGTCCGAGCGAACTTCGAGGGTTACCGAGCACTCCCTCCGGACATTAGACTTCTCATCACCCGTAAAAACGCCGCGATTAGAGCCCATGACCGATACCCGACAGATGACAACCGACGGAGATGCGCCGTCTCCAGAGGGAGTCGAGACAGGCTCTCGATGACTTCAGAGATAGCGGCCGGGATAGGACGCTTGCGACGCTCTCTCCAACACACCAGGCATTCTGGCGGTTGCAGAGAGCGTTGAAGGCGGATACTGTCTCAGATATAGCTCCCTTGGTTGGACCTAACTCCGCCATCGCGTTTGACGACCCTGACAAAGCTGAGTGCTTAGCCGACAGTCTAGAGAGCCAGTGCCGTCTGTTTGCTCAATCGGTTGATCGCGATCATGTCGAAATAGTCGACAAATCGGTCCATATAATGTGTTCTCAGCCACCGGTCGGTCCGCCAATCAAGGAAACGAACCTAGACGAGGTGACGTCCATAGTTAGGGCGCTTCACGCCAAGAAATCGCCAGGTCCCGATAGGATCACTAACAAAGTGATAAAGCTTCTTCCGCCTCCTTTAATTTACCTATTGGTTACCATTTTTAACGCTCTACTGGCCGGTTGCTCGTTTCTGGCCCAGTGGAAAGAGGCCATAGTGATAGGGTTCCATAAGCCGGGCAAACCCCGGCATCTGCCTAGTAGTTACCATCCCATTAGTCTTAGTTCCTTAGGGAAAGTATATGAGAGAATCATCCTCTGTAGACTTAGATCGGAAGTCGAGAGACTCAAAATCATCCCAAATGAGCAGTTTGGCTTTAGAGCCAACCATTCATGTTCCCATCAGGTGCAACGCCTCACGGAGCACATACTGATAGGGGCCACTGTGAGGGCCAAGAAGCATAGGACAGGAGCGCTCTTCCTTGATGTAGCTAAGGCGTTCGACAGGGTCTGGCACAATGGACTGGTGTACAAGCTATACCAGTTCAAGGTGTCAGACAGACTCGTACTCATCATACGGGACTACCTGTCGAATCGCTCCTTTCGCTACAGAGTGGAAGGCGTTCTGTCAACTCCCCGCCCCATCGGGGCGGGAGTTCCTCAGGGTTCAGTTCTCTCGCCCATCCTCTACTCCATCTACGCTAGCGATATTACTAGGCAGCGATCTAAAGTGCACCTTGCCATGTACGCGGACGATACCGCGCTTTACACGTCCTCTAAGGATCACTGGGAGATATACCAACGTCTCCAATCCGCAGTCGACTCCCTTGAGAGTTGGCTGCGGCAATGGCGGATCGAGGTAAACCCTGAGAAGAGCGTTTCGGTGCTCTTCGAACGGGGCCCCCCAAGGATCCTCCCGCGAATCAAACTCTTTGATAAACCGATACCTTGGAAAGACGAGGCAAAATACTTAGAAGTAACGTTAGATAGAAAGTTAGTCATCGCTCAGTACTTCAAGGGGCTTTCTCAAAAGTACTTTGAATGTGCTGAACGACACCCGAACCCACTGGTGGCTGACGCCGCTGAGTATAGACCACGTAAGACTACTTTAGTCAGAAAAAGAAGACCCAAGTCGGTACTCGTTGACCCCGACGACGCGTTCACAGTAGGTAATAACTTGTACGCGTAGGCATAAGTGACACCACACAACATACAGACACACCGTCTATACCGGTATAGACGAGGCCCCAACTGAGTAAGTGCTCCGTTGCTCCGGCGTTCTGCCGTCGGAGGATGCTAATGTCCAAAAGTCCTTAGCTTCCCTCCTGACTAACGACGCCCCGAGCCGAGGTCCGTGTCTCAATCTGAGACGCCCTCGGGACGTCGTTCCCCATGGGGGCCCATCTGGCCCCCCCTTTTTAAGGTTGGGTCTCCTGACCCACCCGCTCCCCCGGTGACGCTGTAATGGCCAACAGGGCTAACAGCATAGGCAGACAAAAAAAAAAATATGCGAAAACATAATCATAGCGAGTTAAAAAAATAGTCAGCGCCATCTATTGAGATATTATGTAACTAAATTTGAAATGGGCATATGCTCATATTCAATTTGTTATTCTATTAAAATTCAGATAAAACAAAGTAGAAATTCTAGCTTTATCTAAATTAAATACGTTTATGTAAACCGCATTCAGCTCTGTTTAAAAGTCTTGAAACAGTGCTTGAAGTAAATTTTCAATTGACCATAACTTCTTTTTCCCTTAAAAGATTTTGACGAAACAAAGTTTTGATAATACTTTAGATTATATATAATCCACTTGTGAAAACCGCGTTCAAATCTATTAGGAAGTTTCGACGTTAAAACGTACCAGACAAAAAATCAATTTTTTTTTTTTTGGTTTCTGTTACTCATCTTTAATCCCCCTATTAGTTTTTTGGAAAAATATCTAATGTACAGACAATCGATTTTTACTGTCTTATTATATATTTGAGATTTGCTGCAGATTTTCATAACTATTTGTATAAACCGTAATTTTCTAGTACCCCGAAGAGATTTACAGATTCTCTCTAATTATTAAAATTACTCAGTTTTTAAAAATATTTTCTGCAGGTTTAATAATATTTTTTCTACTTACCAGTTATAGTTACTTACGAGGAGTATATAGAATTATTAAGAGAAATATCATTAATTGTTACGATAGTAGAAAAGAAGTCAACACCTCATATCTGGTATTTTTTCTCGTCTAGAAAAACAGTTGATAATTACTGAATCTGTTAACTCTAACATACAACCTTGGCATTTACTTGGACAGTGGTTATCCTGGACTAGCAATTGCATCCAATTTCATGCTGGGGAAACTTTTCTTCTTCCAATAATTGACGAAATCGACGCAAGTCTTAATTTATAATATTAAGTATAAAGGCTCAACTGAAAATCAGTGCTGCGATATTTTTTTTATATTATATATTTTACATATCGTAGCGTCAGTGAGCTGACTTTACCTTTTCGGCTCAAAATGACATTTACATAGCATTTAGTAGTCACTTAATTCTGTTTTAACTTTTTTATCGCCTTTTTGTATGTAAGTGTTGTGTAGAAACTACGAATAAACATGTTTTCTTTCTCCTTTCTTTCTAATTTATAAATGTTTATAGACATAGACTTCTTTTATTTGAAATCCCTTAAAATTGTATTCTAAGACTGCTTACTGGTTCTCTGACAAGAAAACATAGCTTACCGATAGTGAATTAATGTTTTTTTCACATTATATAAATATAAGAACTATCAACTTATATTAACATAAACCCTTGACAAGTTAAGAACTCGATAACTTGAAGTAATTTGTGATTTTTGTACTATACTGTACTATATATACTTTATCGAGTTTCAAATATGTTACCCCTTATACTTCATAGTCACATTCTCTTATAATGATGTGTTATTGGTAACGCTATATTTAAAAATATGTGTTTAAAAACACATTTTCCATATAAGAAGAAAGACTACGTATCTATATAATTATTTTATTTACATCGTTACTTCGTCGCAAGAGAGAGCGCGCTTCTATATTTACTAAGTTCAGTAGATATAGTTCTTCTGCTAGACCTACTTACAACTTGCTGCTTTGAATTTTGGAAGCATGCTAATTACGATGTTTAATGACGATGTATATTTTAAACAGAGCATGCCTTATATAATTAAGATATAGGTATAAAAAACTTTATGAGGCACATAAAATATATAACATATTTTATAAAGTTTATGTTTACGCTTACTATATTTTCAAAATCTATGACACCTTATAATACAGATTTTATAATAAAATTCATAACTACTCAATAGTCAGATTTCACTATGGTGGGATAAATTCGCGTCTATAATTAGTATATTTTTTGAGTTGAAACTGATATTCTTTTTAACTCGAACAATTTCGGATCTCTACCATATATATAGATATATGTAGTACTCAGTATATATAGCTTCATTTATTTATTTTAGATTGACAGTTTGATTGATTGTAAAATAATAAATAATTGTTACGAACTACAATGAACTTATTTCGAAAATGTCTAGTATAAAAGATAGTATTTTATGAGACTTTGATCATAACCCTTTTGCTGTATTGAGAAAGAACCACCTACCGTCATTTAACATTAATAATAGGAACTAAATTTCATAATGAAATATTAAATGTATTGAACAAAAAACTGATACAGTAAATTTAACTTAAGAGACACAAAGAAACGTCAAACGACCACGAAGTCAGCTGTTTTTGGAATTAAGCTCCGTTGAGTTTTATGAGCACATTCCGCTTCCCAACTCTGTAAAGATCAGAGTAAAATTTCAAAAGACCTTTTGAACGTTGCTCTTTCGTTATAGCATATAGCAAAGAAACAATAATAAAGTAATATTTAAACATTTATCTATAGATAATATGTGGGTAAATAAACAGCTGATAAAAATAAAATAAAAATATATTCGAATTTTAGATATACGTATAAATTTAAAATTAGTTTATTAATATTCATAATTTGTACAGTTTTATGTAAATTATATTGTAATAAATAAATAAATAAATCTTTTATGATTAATAAACTATAAGGGCCACGTCCAATTATATTGTTTCACAGATTTTACTTCTCACTCTTCACTTTTATATGCTTGTATTTAATCCTTCCTTGGTACTATCCAGCAATGTCTGTCCCGAATATCGTCCTAACCGCAGTTTATATACCCTTCTTTATTAACTCCCTCTTCACATGAATAATAATCATAGTCAAATCATCTACTTTAAACGTACAAAAATAACAACTACTCGTAAATGAACAATTGTAAGTATCGGTAAACACGGTATTAAATACTGGATTTAATTATAGAGTCTTAATGGTTCCCACTTTTGTAGCTTATTCAAGTATTTACTAATTAAGCAAATGTCCCTCCTCACATAAATAATAATCTTAGTCAAATAAACTACTTTAAGCATACGAAAATAACCATTACTTGATATAACAATTCTAAATGTTACTATTTAAGTTAATAAAATAACGATTTAAATAATTACACCTTATTGGTTCTTCTTATTACAGTTAAATTAGTAATTCATTAATTTATATGGATCAATACAGGGACCATCAAAACATTGAAACGAATCAAAACATTACGGATTATTATAATATAGTCGTTTAACAATAATGTAACCTTACAGCTCGGCCGTCCTGCTCTAAGCAAGTCTCTTTGCTTATAAAATGTAAATAACGAAAACAATCGATAATTATTCGTATTTTCTAAAGCGGTTGTGAAAGCATCACTTAAATCTGAAGTTTCTAGGACGGGCTGTCTTTTCCCTGCCTTAAAGGTTTTCCCTGACTTAAAGGTAGGTCCTTTCTCTCCTCATTTTCCATTTTGACACCGTATGACGAGGCTTCTTTTTGGGATTCCATCCATATAGCTACCCAAACTACACAGCGTGCTAGGCTTACTCTCGTCCGTAATTAAAATTAGTCTTTCTTTTCGGCTGATTAAACTATAATAAACACCTGAGATCCCAGGTGTTCACATTGAGTAACAGTCCTTTCCCTCAACTGATACAACTATAGCTAAATGCCTCCGTTTTCGGTTCAGTCAGTTCAGTCGGTCCTTTGGTTATCCAGACCCTTATCCTTGGGTTTACATTAACCTTTATCCTTGGGTTTCCTTAACCCTTATCCTTGGGCTTCCTTAACCCTTATCCGTGAGTTTCCCTTAACCCTTATCCTTGGGTTTCCCTTAATCCTTATCCTTGGGTTTCCCTTAACCCTTATCCTTGGGTTTCCCTCAACCCTTATCCTTGGGTTTCCCTCAACCCTTATCCTTGGGTTTCCCTCAACCCTTATCCTTGGGTTTCCCTCAACCCTTATCCTTGGGTTTCCCTCAACCCTTATCCTTGGGTTTCCCTCAACACTTACCCTTGGGTTTCCCTTAACATTTACCCTTGGGTTTCCCTTAACACTTACCCTTGGGTTTTTCCTTAAAACTTTGCCTTGAGTTTTCACCGTTACATTAAGTGTAATGTGATGGTGGTGTTTGTCTCATCATTTACTGTAGTATGATCTGTAATTCAAGTTATATATTAGTGATGATTTTACAAGCAATGAAATCTAAATTTTAAGTGTTATAACTCCAAAAGAATAAAAAATTCAAATTATAATCCGAGTAAGTTTCCAACAAAATAACAAATTGACTCTGTACTCTTTCTAAGCCATTATGTCAAAGTCATATTTTTTTGCTTTCGTAAAATTAACCATACGCCATGAATAAAATTTTATGTTATAAGATAATCTTAATATACGATAAGTCAAAACTTCTATAAGCACACGTTTCCACTCGCATACACACCATCTGTTCACATAATAAAGTACAACATTTGATAGTTACAAAATCGCTACAAAGTCATAGTCTTTATGTATGTTCACCTATATCGTATCTCATCTGCTATATCAATGCTAATAACTCAAAACGTCCCTTTCATAAATACCAAATAACTCCATGTATTTACCGATGATTCCTAACATTGTTTCGTAAAACTTTAGTTTTAAATGTAAAGAACGTTATAACCTCTTACCCCATCACTAAATATGGCTCAAAGGACGACTTTCGCAAAATAAGATCCCTCGCCCTCGTTAATGACTCCCAATCTTCTTATCATCTGTATAATATTATTAAGGACCTGCAACACATATGATTGGTGCCTCCAGTTTAGCATAAAGATCAATCCTTTAAAATGTCAGACAATAATTCTAGGCAGTCAACGACAGCTGTACACATTGGCATCAATCGATCTCTCAATTCTTGATTATAATAGTGTACCCATTCCCCTTGACAAAAATCTTGATCTACATAGCTCATTAAGCTGAATGCTCATGTTATGTAGTCAAGCCGTCTAGTAACAGGCTCACTAAGTGCATTATATAGACATATAAAACGTATTACCGATTTGAACCAAGACTTTGTTAGTGCAATCACTTATCTTACCCTCCTTTTATCTATCTCGCTCTACGTCTATCTCGCTCTACGTCTATCTCGCTCTACGTCTATCTCGCTCTACGTCTATCTCGCTCTACGTCTATCTCGCTCTACGTCTATCTCGCTCTACGTCTATCTCGCTCTACGTCTATCTCGCTCTACGTCTATCTCGCTCTACGTCTATCTCGCTCTACGTCTATCTCGCTCTACGTCTATCTCGCTCTACGTCTATCTCGCTCTACGTCTATCTCGCTCTACGTCTATCTCGCTCTACGTCTATCTCGCTCTACGTCTATCTCGCTCTACGTCTATCTCGCTCTACGTCTATCTCGCTCTACGTCTATCTCGCTCTACGTCTATCTCGCTCTACGTCTATCTCGCTCTACGTCTATCTCGCTCTACGTCTATCTCGCTCTACGTCTATCTCGCTCTATCCCTCTATCTACCTATCCCTCTATCTACCTATCCCTCTATCTACCTATCCCTCTATCTACCTATCCCTCTATCTACCTATCCCTCTATCTACCTATCCCTCTATCTATCTATCCTTCTATCTATCTATCCTTCTATCCATCTATCCTTCTATCCATCTATCTCTCCCTCTCTCTATCTATCTATCTATCTCTCGCCCATTCTATATGTTGATGTATGTTGCTCTAAAATCTCCGAATGCAACATAAGTAAATGGCATCGTCTTTTCAACAGTTGCATTCGTTTTATTTCGGTCTTCGTAAATATGTTCGTATATCTCTCAATATCGTTCAAAGCTTAAATAGTTACCTATATGCGAACGAAGACCTTCTAGATATTTGTGCTAGTCGTTCTCTATATTTAGCGATCCTCTCTCAACAGTATTTAAAATGTATGTTTCAATTACTAGGAAGTACTCACGACCTTCATCTTTGCTCTTCCTCCAATCATAATTGTTTTATTCCTTCGCATTATACGAGGTCCCTCTGAAGTTCTTTCACAATGCAACGCTACCAAACTCATATATATGACTTGCTGAAATTGAGGTCAATCTAGGTTGCGGGGATTTCTTCTAATAAACACAGTTCCTCTTTTGAATCGTAGTATTCCTCGTTCGCTATGATGAATCAATTCATAATGTACCTGTTAAGTTAGCGAGTCAATATAAATGGTTCTACTGTCACTTTATTTCGCATTTGCATGTATCAGTTTTCATTAAGGTCATTAACAAGATGGATCTAAAATAACAGAGCAAAGAGTAACGAATGACAGAAGATAAATAATAGACAAGTCGACATGAAAGTTATGGCTTTCAACCTTTAAAAGCAACATGATCATCGAATGTTTGTCAGGTAATGCACCTAGATAAAATTTTCTATTAACTTCTAGATTTCCGACTGCTAATTTTATAAAACATTTATTCAATTATAAGAACGCAACTAATCTGAACATCGCTAAGTATGTACATAACGTAGCCGTACCTTTTAATTTAATATAGTTCACTATATGATTACGATAATTTTTCATGTCTACATTACAATTTGCACGGTCTAATCCGACCTTGCTTGACAACATTCTGTGTGGGTATTTTGAAATATTTACTTAAGCAATATAAAATTCTATATACAATAAAACGAAACTTCACAAATAAAATGTGGCCATTATTATTTTTTTTTAATATGTAGGTACCCAAATAATAGTTTACGGAAGTTTTAAAATGTATGTAAATTACCTTGTTTTATTTATACTTTTCGATTGTAACAAACAACTAGACAAATCGAATCGACTTAGTCCATAATTCATACCGAGGTCCACTAAACCGCGCACTCAAAAGTTAACGTCAGTGGGACTAATTAACTCTGTCTCGTCATATGAACTCGTTTTTAAGAGGAACAAATTTATGGGACAAGTCATCTCAAAACATAAGATAAAGAAATTACGGAAGAACAACTTACATTTTCAGGATCCCTTAAGATACCCTAGCTTCAAGTAAGATATGTCCCTACACCACGGGCGTATCCCGGCCATCGACGCCTGGGACTTCACTGCAGGCATCTGCAGCGCGGTAGGCCACCGATATTTCCGATGTCAGTTCCAGGAACAATCAAACTCTAAAATCAAGCTCAACCAACAGATCAATTATCCTTTCTGCCGTTTATCTTTCTGCCACTAATATTCAAAGCCTTTGCATTCGGGTCTGCCAAATATATATAAACTGTAAAATGAGTAGTCCTTCTGCACACCGATGTAGTTGCACTTGCACGCAGTATTTATTACTGCCATTTGCTTTTACCAATATCTTAGTAAACTGTAAATTAACTACAATAAATTATGCTATAAGTGGTGGATATTACAATAATATTTTACGGCAGATCCCAATAAATGAAATCACCAACCATCAGTAATCGTAAAAGTAATCTTCACAACAGCATAACAGCACTCCCAACAACCGTAACACAAATAGTAAGATTATATTCAATAAGTAATTCGAATAAAAAACTTAACGTAAAATATCTACAAAAACCATTGTAAAATTAAGTTTTAACAAAATCATAAACAATATAAACCCTTTATATTAGTCATCCGCCTACTTTGTATGTCAGCCGGGAACTTACAGAACAGATCAAATTTGCTATAAACAATGATACCACTACAAAGGATTTGAGAGACAACTATTCTCGTCTGAAAAAAGTTTTGCATTTATTTGCACCATGTCTACCCTCACCAAGATAAGTCACATCTATAGTTCGTCACATAACACCAAATAAACTTTACCACAAACGATGATTTAATTGCGAGGGATGGATAAACCATATCGTAGAGTATAGACGATCGAACTCGTATATCCTGATTAGTATTGGTTAGAACTACAACATTGAAAACGTACAAATCCAACAAAATCCTAAACAAAATGAATTTTTCGTCTATAAGTGAAATAGCCAATTTCAAGGGGTAGTGAATTGAAAAACAAACAATAATTTGCTTAAGCTTAAGTAAAGAGATATAGCACAATAACGTCCTGTAAATTCTCTAAAAAAAAATTATATTGGTATATTTACTACCCTCACAATGTTTTATGCAAATTTCACTTCATATAAAACACAAATATAAATAGTAATATAATAAATAAGCCAGTAACACTTACATTATTCCCAATAATGGGCGCGGAGCCAGAAAAAGACAGTTATTATCTGGGTATCCCACTTCTGAATTATAAGGGCCACGTCCAATTATATTGTTTCACAGATTTTACTTCTCACTCTTCACTTTTATATGCTTGTATTTAATCCTTCCTTGGTACTATCCAGCAATGTCTGTCCCGAATATCGTCCTAACCGCAGTTTATATACCCTTCTTTATTAACTCCCTCTTCACATGAATAATAATCATAGTCAAATCATCTACTTTAAACGTACAAAAATAACAACTACTCGTAAATGAACAATTGTAAGTATCGGTAAACACGGTATTAAATACTGGATTTAATTATAGAGTCTTAATGGTTCCCACTTTTGTAGCTTATTCAAGTATTTACTAATTAAGCAAATGTCCCTCCTCACATAAATAATAATCTTAGTCAAATAAACTACTTTAAGCATACGAAAATAACCATTACTTGATATAACAATTCTAAATGTTACTATTTAAGTTAATAAAATAACGATTTAAATAATTACACCTTATTGGTTCTTCTTATTACAGTTAAATTAGTAATTCATTAATTTATATGGATCAATACAGGGACCATCAAAACATTGAAACGAATCAAAACATTACGGATTATTATAATATAGTCGTTTAACAATAATGTAACCTTACAAAACGTAAACATAGGTCCGTAAATCTAATTTATGTCAACCCATTACATGAAACTCCTATAATTAGGATAGAGGCAGGCAGTTGATGTGATTTTAACAGCGTTATCATTATTAGCCAAAAATAAATCAATAAAACATGATCTTTTTTCTTTTTATAAATTGCATGAAAGCATTTTTATAAAATTTAAACATTTCTAGGAATAACGTCGTTAAAATAAATTAAATGAACAAATACTCGTAAGTAGAATAATTTAAAGAAACTAAAAAGATTATATAATTTAATATTTATTTAAGCAAACATTTATTTTTCTCACAGTTTTTTTTTTAATTTAAAATTTTCAGCAATGCTACATGTTTTAACTCATAAAATACTATATATAAGAGAGTGAAAATAATGTTAATGTTAATTAATAATGAATTCCTGTGACTATTAACTACATTCTAGAGTCTCTGAGAGTTTAAGTCCATCTCAAGACTGCTCATCTAGCCTTAACAACATTAATTATATATTATTATCATAAATATACAAAGTTAAGTAGTTAGTAAGGAGATAATGACAGAGTAACCATAAACAGTATGGAATTGAATAGAAGTATAGTATGATATAAATCATTTCCCAAAATTAGTATCTCATTTCGTGTTAAACATTTACATATTTTTGCACATCTTCTGTAGTAAATTGTATTTCTGTAGTCAATTTAAATACACACCAAGTTTGTGCTCAAGTTTTAAGGAATAATTTACTGTTTCATGTTTTTATGTCTTTAAAACAAAAGTTTTTCTTCTAAAAAACAAAAAAACAAGCAACAACATTATTTAATTGTTCAAAATTCTGAATTCTGCAACACTGATTTAAATTTATAGTCGTGGGTTATGTATGAGATTCAATTATTAAAACAAAGCTTATTATACTGTTTATAATTACTATAGTTTAGATTCAAATATGTGGAGCAAAAGCTTTTGATGTTACGAATGATTTTATCCGGTATGAATATATGCAAATTATTTTAAATTAGGAATATCAGTTTATTCAAATAGCAATATTTTCAATACGTCGGTTTCGTACAGAAAACAATACCTCTACTTAAATCCAGTTATTACTTGTTTTAATTGTCTCCTGTTCCCTTTCATAAATATGAAATATTTTTGATCACGGAAACAAATATAACACTTGTTTTAATAAGTTTGAATGCTAGCTCAGTTATCGCGAATTTATAAAAAAAAAATGTAACCGTTTTATCGTTAAATTGAACTACTAAACAAATTGGGAGTGGAGAGTTTCAGTGAGTTTAAATCTAACCAATTGAAATAAAATTAAAAAAACTGGCCAAGTGAGAATCGAACTTGCGTACGAATAGTTCCGTACCATTACATATAAAAAAAACTGCAAAAATTCAACGCTTGTTGTACGGAAACCCCCTTAAATATTTATTTAATTTAAGTTACTTATCTATTTAACTAAATAGTATGTGAGTATTGAAAGCCTCTAATTGTATCCCTTGTTAAAACCAAGCTGTTAAATTACTTTTGTTGTATGGGAGCCCCCTCAAAAATGTAAACAGAAAAGTTTAACGGTTTTGTAAAACGGTTCATGAGATAGAGCCTGGAGTGAGATAGACGAATAAACGGATACACGGACAGATGGAGAAGTCTTTATAATAGGGTTCCTTGTTTACCCTTTAGGAAGTTTTAACAAGTTAAATAATATACATAAGATGCTTTTATGGCCGAACGGAATACCAATATCATTGTAGGTTGAAATAAATATTGAAATACCTTGAATATCAAAATAATTTGTAACATTTTCCGATGTAACGCTTTTCATTTTTTATTGTAAGTTCTGATCTTTACTATTCTTGTATAAAGCATCAAATGTTTTTATTTCGTTCAGATTGTTCCATGAACTTGCTTTATTTAACGTTGAGAATTATAAAATTAATTAAACATTAAATAATAAGTAATTGTATTTAGATTAATCTTATGTTTTTTTTTTAAATTACCTTAGCACTGAATGCCAGCAACTTGATAATTTTCGGAATAGCTGTAACACGTCGTACAGTCAACATTTTATTTTGAATTCAACCGTTCATATAATATTTGTTTGATAAATAAATCAAATTATGATTCTAAAATGTAACAACAGAAACAATATTTATATTTCAATATTTGTCTTATTGTTTAAATAAACTAAAACTGAACATGCGGCATCGTTCGCCTAAATAAACGAAGCGGTATCAAATGGCGCCCAACGTGGGCCATATGTCAAATATAGGAGATTTGCCTATTTGTGTGAGCTTGTTCGTTTTGCATAATTTCAATTATAGAAAGTATATAGACTACTATGCTACACTACAAATAATTTTATTTGTTTGAAGTTGTTTATAAATAGCTGTGTGGAAATTATTTAAATAGAAATATACTAAGTAATTATTTAAAATTTAAACAAGGTTATATGGGCCCTAGGGCTTATATCAATATAAAGGCATTGAAAATAACTACGTTAAAAAAAACCAACTTCAAAACTAAAAAGTAAAAAATAAAAAATAATGAAGATTTAATATTAATTATACACTACCTATTATTTATATGAGTTATTTACTAAAAGGTTTGAAGTCGGTGCCAAGGCAATTTAATACTTACGTAGTAACTAGTAGATATTCTGTGTAATGCACACTCGCCGCTCGCGTGACTTGAGTTGAGTGGAATGGTTTCGTCTCGAACAATAGCTACCCAAACGGGCAGACACTTGCGGGCAGACGTCGTTGACGCACGTCTTGAATTCATAAAAATTTTGATGTGTTTTTGCGAATTGATAATTCTACATTAATTCACGTGACTATTTAGTTTTGGAATTCTGTTGAATATATTTTCGTATTACATTTTCCACTATTCTTCGTATTGATTAAAGTTGCTTATAACATTATTATTAAGTTTCAATCGCTCTTTATTAGGCTTATTAACGTATTTTATTTAACTTTGAAATAGGCATTTTATGATTTACATGACTATTTAGTATAGGTATTTGGTTGAATACATTTTGGTAATTATTTAGTTTTTCGTTTTCTTCGTAGCGATTGAAGCTGCTAATAATATTAAGATTTAATTGCTCTTTAATAGGTTTAGCCTTATTAGGTTTAGGTTTAGTTTTAATAGGTTTAATTACGTATCTTAATTTTTGAAGTGGGCATTTCATAATTCACATGACCATTTTTTAAGAATTCTGTTGAATATATTGAATATATTTTCATAATTTAGTTTTTTTTTTCATTTTTCTTTGTATTGATTGAGCTGCTTATAATATTAAGATTTAATTGCTCTTTATTAGGTTTATTACTACTTTAATGATTAAGATACGTAAATCTTTTTATTGTATTAAGGCATTTTATTGTATTAATTTGCTCGTATTCGTTTAAATGATTAATATATAATTATTTGTTTAAGGCTTGGCACCGACTTCAAACCTTTTAGTAGCTCATATAAATAACACTGGTTAACAAAAAAAATAAAGTTGGTTGTTTCCTATGATATTTTTTTTGTTTCTGTTTTAAATTGACGCGTATTTATCAGATACGGCAGCCATTTTTCTCTAAAAGCTTTTGTTTTTGAGTTATAGCTAACTACCCTTATTTAATATTTTTATTTAGATTTTCGTTTTTTTTCGGGTACTAGAACACATTTTGTTGTCGGTTTCGATATGGCTTCCTCAAGAAGATGTTTTCTGCTTAATCCAGATTGTTTTTGCTATATTTGTGGTGAATATGTATTTAAAAAATATCGAAAACCTATATCAGACTTTGTGAAAACTGCGTATGATCAGTATTTTACAATAAAATTGTGTAATCAGGACAAGCCATGGGTTCCTCATATTGTTTGCCAGAAGTGTGTAGTATGCCTACGGTTGTGGTTCAGTGGAAAAAGAGATTGAACAATGTTCGAAACACCAATGATTTGGCGAGAACCTCAAAACCATCATAACGACTGCTACTTTTGCGTTGTGAAAATAAACGGAATCAATCCTGGAAATCGAAGTAAGTGTCCTTATCCCAACTTAGCTTCTGCTCAACGACCTCAATTAAGATCACGAGAGGTACAACCCAGCACATCTAAATCTTCTGATGATCCAAATATTTGTGAATCTGAACGAAATACATCAAGTGAAGTTCTGATCCAGACTACAAATTCAACCTTTCAGAACCTCAACAATTCAATCAGAAAGAATTAAATGACCTAGTAAGAGATCTGAACTTACCGAAAGAAGCTTCTGAAATTTTAGCTACTCGTTTAAAAGAAAAAAATTTGCTTACTCCGGAAACCAAAATCACATTTTATCGTACGCGAGAAATAAATCTGTTACCGTATTTTTCTCAAGAAAAGGATTTAGTTTTTTGTAAGGATGTTAGCGGTATTTTGAAACAGATAGGTTTAACAAAGTACCAACCTAGCGATTGGCGTCTTTTCATAGACAGCAGCAAAAGAAGTTTAAAGTGTGTTTTGCTACATAACGACAACAAGTACGGTTCTATACCAATTGCACATTCGACGACTTTAAAAGAAGAATACGCAAATATTTCTAAGGTTATGGATAAAATTACGTATAAGGACCACAAGTGGGTCATTTGTGTTGATCTAAAAATGGTTAATTTTCTATTAGGTCAACAAGGGGGGTACACAAAGTTCCCTTGTTTCATGTGTCTCTGGGATAGTCGTGACAAACAAGATCATTGGTCACAAAAAAGTTGGCCAGTGCGAGAAGAGCTGGTGGTTAGTACAAAAAATGTAATAAACGTGCCTTTAGTTAGTCAAGACTGCATCATATTTCCACCTCTTCACATCAAACTTGGCATAATGAAACAATTTGTGAAGGCACTTGACAAAAATGGAGAATGTTTTAATTTTCTTTCTCGCAAGTTTCCAGGATTAAGCAAAGAAAAATTGAAAGCAGGTATTTTTGATGGGCCACAGATTAGGCAAGTCGTAAAAGACCCCAATTTTGTCGAATCAATGACTGAAGTGGAATCCAAAGCTTGGAATTCATTTGTTTTGGTTATGAGTAATTTCCTACGCAACAAGAAATCTGACGACCATGTTAAGCTTGTTGAGAGCATGCTATCAAACTTTCAAGAGCTGGGGTGCAACATGAGCATAAAAATCCACTACCTGCACTCGCATTTAGACCAATTTCCTGAAAATTTGGGTGATTTTAGTGAGGAGCAGGGTGAAACATTTCACCAAGATCTTCGGACAATGGAAGAGCGATATCAGGGAAGATGGGACTCACATATGATGGCGGACTACTGCTGGAGTTTGAAACGAGATCTACCTAACGTCGTTCATGCAAGAAAATCATATAAAAGATCTTTTGGTAGTGTTTAATAGATATTTTGTTGAAATATGTATTAGTTTTTTGTCTTTATTTGGTCGAAATTATGAAACTGTATATTTCAAAAAGTAAAGCTGTTGGCAATCACACAGTATTTTTTTCATAGTCAGGACCATAGAAATAACCAATAAGAGAGAAAAAAATGGAGGAAACCAGAATCGTGTTGACCAGTGTAATAGGTAGTGTATAATTAATATTAAATCTTCATTATTTTTTACTTTTTAGTTTTGAAGTCGGTTTTTTTAACGTAGTTATTTTTATTTAATACTTTTTAGTTTATTGCAACATTGACAATTAGCCATGGGTAGACCTACAAAAGGTGCTGCGTGCCTTAAAAAATACAGATCTCAAGAAACGGGAACGGATAAAAGTAGTCGTCTCCGTAAAAATGCTCTTCGAAACACAATTTCACGTTCTTGTGAGAATATTAAAGACCATGAAAAACGTTTGTTGACCATGAAGGCATATATGAAATCATGATTACGTCAAGAAACTCTTGAACAGCATAATTCTAGACTCGGTAAGATCCAAGAGCGTCTGGCCAACGAGTCAGTTGAGCAGAGGGTTCATAGAATTGTTCACATTAATGAGCGTCATGCAAACGAGTCAGCTGAGCAGAGGGCTCATAGAATTTGCCTTATTAATGACTGTCTGGCCAACGAATCAGCTGATCAAAGGACTCATAGACTTGATCTCATTAATGAACGTTTAGAGAATGAGTCGGCTGAGCAGAGGGCTCATAGATTAGAAATGATACGAAACCGTATAGCAACCGAGTCTGCTCAGCAACGTGAGCACCGGCTATCACCGACTTCACAAAGACTTCGTTCAATGACTGAGCGTAATCTTATAACCACCATAAATCAATATACTGAAGTACCATGTACAGTCTGTAAGAAATGATTATATTTAAAACAACAGATGTCATTAGTAGCAGCTCATTTTGATTTCCTTCCCAAGGAGCTAGTGCAAAATTTGGACAAAATTATCACATGTTCAAGTTGCTCGACTACCATAAAAAAAAGAGAAGTTCCTTCTCAAGCGTACTGGAATAACATGGAAGTTATGTCTTTACCTCCTGGACTAGTCGACTTGACAGACGTAGAACAAAGATTTTTGTCAAGAGTAGTCCCATTTATAAAAATTGTTAAGCTACAAAATCGGTTCAGTCAGACTTGGTGCCGCGAACTAGTGATTCTGTTTGCACAAGACGTCGTTGAAGTAGCGGAGCAGTTATTTTTTACTCTAGCAAGTATTGTGTTTGTTATTGAAACACGTGAAAATTTACCAAAGCCCAGGCAGTTTCAAGTCGGCATAACAAAAATTAAATCTACACTTAATTGGTTACTAAAATACAATCATTTATATCGCGACGTCAGGCCCAGTTTTACAAATGTAATAAATAGTGATATTTCACAAATTATAGAAGTATCGGCGAATAATCAGGACGAAATAAATAACATTGTTAACATTGTAGACGCAAATCAAATTAATGTTGTTAATGAGCAGCATAATAGTAAATATATAAAGCTTCGTTATAATACATTTATATTACGCGGATCTTTCCATCAGGGCAGTGACAGATTGGGATCTTCTGGTAGACAGTGTACTGCTATAGCAGCTATAGCTTGAATCGCTTGTTACAAATCTAATCTTTGTGCATGGACTGCTAGTGATTTGGATTATATATTAATAGTGGGCGATAATTTTTACCGACAATGTTTGTCAGTAAGGTTTGTGCTCTTGTGCCAAGTAACATTCCAGGGCTCCTGTGTAAATTTGAATGTTGCACATGATTTAGCAATTAATGGCCACTTTTCAAGAAATGAAGAGGGATTTCCTAATTTAGAAAATAGTATTGCAACATTTTTTGATAATTATGCTAGTGGAATCCTGACAGCCAATTTCGTTTCTGTTCGTATAGTATTTGAAAATCGGTCATATTGGCTTGTCGATTCTCATGCTATCAAAGGGACATAAAGGTAGAACCGGTGGTGTTTCTTGTTGTATGAGATTTGAAAATTCACGACAAATTGCTACATTATTACGTAGCAATTTAAAGTCTACAGGAGTACCGGAATATATGTTAAATATATATTCTATAACACCAGTTTTTGTAGTCGAAAGTGGGGGCCATTCAAGTATAGAATCTCTACATTGCGAGAGAAATACAAGTGTAAAGGACTTGTTAACTAATAGTTTTTTAACATCCAATTTAAGAGCGGAAAATCCATATAATTTTCAGGAAAGTTCTTCAAACTCACCTTCAATTATAAACATTACTGAAATTGTTAACAATCTCGGTGAAGACATGCGACTAATATTGTCAACCAGTTTATTACATAAAATTGACGAAAACATACCCAACTTAAATAGCATAATAGAATCAGATATAAGAAATCCTAAAATAAATGCAAATAGAGTCACAGATATTCGTCAAAAAATAGCCCCACCCGTAAATATAGAACGAAAAAGAAGAATGGAAGAATTATGTTAGTATACTACGTACCCAAATGCTAAAAATGGTTTTGGTGAAACTAGAAATACATTTAACCATGAAAAATATAAGAGGTTCTGCTTCATACTGGAAGTGTTGTTGTGCAGAGTTAATAGCCATGGTACGTTCACTTGGTGCACCAACCAGGTTAGCAACGTTTTCATGCAATGACCTTGATTGGCCAGACATGCTAAAGGCATTGCTCATAGGTAATGGTCGTAAAGAATTCGATATTGAAGCCTTGACTTGCCAAGAACGACTAGAACTAGTACAAAAGTATCCCGTTGTGATTGCACGGCAATTTACACTTCGCGTAAATGCATTAATTGCATTTATTTAAAAAATCATGAATGCTTTGGCGGACCTGTACTGGATTTCCGAAATAGGTAGAGTTCCAAAATAGAGGAAGTCCTCATTTACGGTGCGGTGCATTTTATGGTGCGACGCTGTCCCAAATTTCCATTTCATGGAAGGGTTGAGAGTTATCAACAAAGTTGTGTCTTGTTCTGTGGAAGGCGAACTAGGTGACTTAGTGTCAAGATTACAGACACATCGGCATTCAGCAACATGCTATAAAGATCGCGATAATAGTTCTTGTCGATTTGAATTCCCTCGACCTATTAGTGATGAAACTAAGTGTTTAGGACCAGATAAAACACTAGCAAACCAAGGGCGATTTTGTGTTTTGAAACGAAATGAATGAAGTACTGATTAATAATTACAATTCATTGTTGCTTGAATTGTGGCAGGCTAATATGGACGTGCAACCGTATGGTAATGTGACAGCTATGGCGTATTACATTGCCAAATATGCCAGCAAATGTGAGCCTAGTGATTGTGGCGATGTGGATCGAGAAGCTGTACAGAAAGCCAAAAAGTATAGGAATGATGTGTGGAAGCAGTTGTTTACAGTCTCAATGGCTTAAATCAAAGATTAGTTAGTGCGTTTGAAGCTGCTTATCGCCTCTGCCATTTACCGCTTAAATTCTGTACAACAAATGCGGTGTTCGTAAATAGCTGCATACCAAACCAACGATACCGTTTACTGAGATTTGATAGCGACGAGACGTAGACGTAGACGTCTTAATAATATTTTTAATAGTTACCAACTCAGGCCTGACAGCCTCGAAGAATTAAGTTTAGCAGAGTTTGCTGTGCGGTATGAGAATGTTTCCAGTTCTACCTGGATAGACGACGACGATGGTGACTGTGATCTACGTGAGCAAGAGCCTGAAGTAGTAAGATATATCACTTTACGCAATAATAATCAAATGCGCATTAGAAATAAAGTAGCGGTTCTACGTCACAGATATTTCACATGGAACAGCGATCGCAACGGTTTTTATTATAATTTAATAGTATTGCACATACCATTCCGGGATGAACATAATTTTTCAAGACCATATGAAACGCTCGAAGCGTGTTTCTTACGGCGCCAATCGGACTTGAGGCCTCTTAATCTAAACCAATCTGCAAAACAATTTGCTCATGCTGAAAAAGTTATACAACAGGCTCTCGCTCAAGCCGTAGCTTCAATGTGGTTAATTCTTCCACTGGTGAAAGACCAACAACGACGCGACCTTTGGATATTTATGACAATGAGCAATTTGACTTTCAGAATTATAGTGATGACTTCGAGGATGTAAATAATCATGCGGAAACGCCAGATGATGTTTTTTTCGACGGTATTTTTAAACTGAATACACAACAAAAAGATTTGATGAAACGAGTAACTGACTTCATAAAAAACTATTTACAAAATGATGAAAATTTTCAACCTTACTGTTATTCATAACGGAGAGCGGGAAGTGGCAAATCTTTTTTGATAAAATTAATCGTTGAGCATGTGCATCGCTGCTATTCCCCTACTGTAGATCCGCTACTTCAACTTAATTTTGTTGAAGTAGCGTCTCTCACAGGGGTAGCGGCAAAACAAATACGTGGTCGCACATTACACTCTGTTTTTTCATTACCCATTGAAAAGGGTAATATGGTTACTTTTATAAAAATGACAGGAGAAAGATTGGAAAAGGATAGACGAAGATGGCGTCTTATTCAATGGTTGATTATAGATGAAATATCGATGGTCTCATAGTTTCCGTCATATACACATGAGGCAAGAATATAAAAACAATAATCTCTTATTTGGCGGTATCAACGTTCTTTTATTCGGGGATATCATGCAATTGCCACCAGTAAAAGGGAATTGGTGTTTCGAGCAGCCGCCATGGCTGAGTGCTGAGGTAATTTAGGGCACCAGTTTTCATTTTGTGAGCTATCCATAAATATGTGCCAAAGATCAGATACCGAGTTTGTTGATCTTTTAAATAATTTACGGTTTGGGGAACTTATTGCACCGCAATTACATATATTATGTGAAAAATGCCGGCTACCTCTTACGTGTAATTTTGCGGATGCCGCTGCTGTAAGAATATTCCCTACTGTGAAATTAGTAGAAAATTACAATACCCGAATGACAGAGCTCTTAGCGGGAGAATGCCGTATGTATACAATAAATGCTTTAGATGAGTCTGGAGAAGCTGCGACGTATGGTAAGCGACCTCCGCATAATGTCATTCCTGTAGATGTTAACAACTGCGGAGGCTTGTTACACAGTATAAAAATAGGCGTAGGCTCCAGGGTAATGTTTAGAAGAAATATGGCGGTCTCAGACGGACTAGTAAATGGGGCAATAGGCATTATTAAGAAAATAAAACTAACTGACTGACTAGACTAGACGTGACAAACTAGAAGCAGGAGAGCTACCCCAAGCAGTGTTAATTAAATTTGATGACCAAACTGTGGGCGCTAGGATAAAAGATTCGGAGGGTCTAGTATCGATCACACCAGCATCTGCAACTTTCCAAACTAATAGAGGTTACGGTGATGTTGAAAGGTTAATGCTTCCGCTAATATTAAGTTGGGCTGTCACCTTTCACAAGCTGTAAGGTACAACATTAGAGAGGGCGGTGATAGATCTTGGGAAAAAAAAATTCGCAAAAGGTCAGATATATGTAGCCTTAAGTCGAGTGAAGAATTTAAAGGGTATCGCATTAAGTGATTTAGAGCCATCTAAGTTATAAAATAGGCCACATGACGGTAAAGCACTACAGGAAATGCAATGATTGTGAACGTTAAATTAAATAATTATTAATTCCATTTTTCAAAATTTCAGCTTAATCGGTAACCGGAAATCAAATTAATTTGCTATTTTAGATGTCAGACCAGGTGGAAGCAAAAAAAATAAAAATGCTCATAAAAAAAATAAAGGCCCTACCTGTATCAAAATTTTATGGGACCAATTCGAAACTATTCCGCAGCGAACAAAAAAAGAATTACGTAAATCGGATTAGAAATCTCGGAGTAATCGGTATACATACGTAACTAGTTCAAAACTTGGACAAAAATGCTCATAAAACAAAAACTAATGGATATTTCAGGCCTAATCACCAGAAAGGGTTTTTGCCCGGAATTTCTGGATGCCTGGAACATAATACGTTAATATCGGAAAGCCTTAAAGATGCTAGAACTAGCGAGAGACAAATTACGGTTTGTTGGATAGACTTAGAAAACGCCTTTGGGTCGGTACGACATGAACTAATGATGTTCGCGCTTAAATGGTATAACAAAAAATCGATTACCAAGGCCGTACCCCATCGTTGGATGTAATAGTCGATAGCTTTTTAAATGATCTCAAAAAGGTAGACAACCAACCAATAAGTAACGTCAAAAAAGCTTGGATTTACGATAATTTTTTAACATCACGTCTAAATTGGCCTTTCCTCGTTTATGATATTAATAAAACCCTTTTGTCAAAGTTAGATGCAAGCGTCATAAAGACATTGAAGTTATGGCTCGGGTTAGCGCACTCAGCGGACTCTTCAACCTTATTTAGAGACCGAGACAATTTTGGATTAAAATTAAAGAAACCATCGGAGCTCTACAGACATTTAAGAGTTACCAAAAGACATATCATCGGAAAATCTAAAGATGATACTGTAACTTCCCTCCCAAAAGACAAAGTTGCCTCAGAGCTCGAGTCACGACTTCAATTCCATAAAAAAATTATGATAGGTGCTCAAACAAATAAAGTAGAGCTAGGATCAAGTAGGAAAGTTCAAGACATAGACATAACAAAATCTTTTATTCGACAAGACGAAAACGATAATTACCGACTCCACGCGATGAGCCTGGAAATTCTAAACGAATGGGTGACCATAGGAGATTTTTGTATTCCACTAGCTTTGAAGTGGCGCACCTTAATTTATGATTGGTCCCCAGCATTATTAAAATTCTATCTTAATGCATTCCAAATGACTCTCCCAGATCAAAGTAATTTAGTAAGATGGGGCAAAGCCACCGAAAAGTCTTGCAACATCTGTGGGGAGGCAATGGAAACCGCGAAACACCTATTAGTAGGGTGTAGGGTACTTCTTGATAAAGGTCAATACTCGCGTCGCCACGACAAGGTATTAGAAATTATACCGGAAGCGGTTAGTCTTTCAGTAGCAAGAGCGCGGAAGGGTATAACAACCACCAAACGATCTATAGAATTCGTAAAAGAAGTCTCCTCCAAAAAATCAAAAGCGAAGCCTTATTCAATATTAGGCGCGGCTCCTGATTGGATTCTCATGATGGACACGTATGAAAAGCATTACAAAATCCCTGGGGATGTTGGTGTTTCGTCATCCAGACCGGACTTATTCCTGTATTCGAAACATCTGAGGCGCGTGATACTTGTGGAGCTTACTGTTCCTTGGGAAACAAACATCCCAAGGGATCACACATTCAAGCTCAATAAGTATTAAGAACTAACCAACGAACTGATCAGGAATAAATTTATAGTTAGTTTGTACGCGGTAGAAGTGGGAGGGAGAAGTATAACAGCAAAATCTCTCTATAGCCTACTTAAAGACCTTGGCCTTTTTAGAACAAGCATCGGTTCATTTCTAGAACGTATTTCAAAGGCGGCATTAGTAGGTTCTTTCCAAATTTGGTTAGGTAGGGAGAGGAGTGTTGAGGGTGAAGGTGAGCGTTTTTGCGCATAATAAAGGGGCCCCTTAAACCTACTCCTGGGTCGCAAGTCCATGGCACTGCTTGCACTCCTCTCCTTGCAACGCGATGGGCCCGGCACCCGCACGGTGAATCCACGGATTGCTAAGAAGCTTCATCTTCTGTCTGAATCAAATTTTTATGGAACCAATTCGAAATTATTTCGCATGAAACAAAAAAAGAATTACGTAAATCGGTTCTGAAACCGCGGAGAAATCGTTGTACATACATAAAAAAAATAAAAAATACCGGCCGAATTGAGAACCTCCTCCTTTTTGAAGAAGTCGGTTAATAAAAATAATGTGTTGTTTTAGTTTTACTAATATTAAATCACTTAAATTTTGATACCAAACTTTAACACATCTTAAATAAGTAAATGTTAGAAAGATAAATGTAATGCAGTATCTACTTCTGTAAGTTACATCAATACAATAACAATAAGAGTTAAATTAATGGAAACCTTAAGGAATAATGTATTTTTGAACAACTAAATATATTTATATAATATAAATGAAATGTATACATTTATTTAAAAATTTGCTACATGGAAATATTTGTACATGTACTATTCGAAAATACAAATAATAATTATTAATTTCGTATTTAATAGGGCCTGAGGTTATATTTTAATAATATGTTCTATGTGGATAAAGAAATATTACTAATATTTAATGTTGCTAACCAAAAATATTGCTATCATTTCACGTATTTCCATTTGATCTAACCATAAACAAATATTATATGCCATGACGCGGCAATATGAACACAGAACTTTTTGAAAAAATCCACAGTAAAGAGGTGGGAGAATTTAATGAAGTAATTTATCTACTGGTACACTACATTCTTGTGATACACCTTACAGTAAAATATTTGTTTGCAGCTAATATTATAAGGAGAAAGCGAATTTGTTTATTTGTAAGGCTTTCGCGTCTCAGCTGCAGCATCATAAAACGTTCTGCATACATTGCGGTTTTCTACTTCTTATAATAATACGGGTACAGAAAAGCATATAAAACACATTTCAACTCGTAACCATTCGTGAGTGATAGAATAGGAACCTCAGACGGCCGACAGGCATAACAGAGCTGCTTTTTACCTTCAGCGCAAGTGAAACTGTTGGAAAAAATTAGTAATAAATTATTATTGCAAGTCGATGCAGATGTAGTAGATCGGATTTAATGTTAGTGTGTTGGTATATGTTTACTAATTAATTCCAATTTGTATATTTTATATGATGTTACAATGATATTTACGGATTAGCAACTTTTACTGAAAGATTTTCATGTAACAATCTAAAAAATAAAAAACAAACCGGCCAAATTGAGAACCTCCTCCTTTTTGAAGAAGTCGGTTAAAAACTAAATTACAATATTTTAACATTATTCAGTCGTCTCTTTCAATAATTTTACAACGTTGATTTTTAAATTAAATATGTTACATATTTATTACATTACAGCCAGTCCTCTATTATAGATGTAATTCGAGCCAGCAGCCTATGCTAAGGATTATACAGCACTTAGAAAATCCGGCTCTCGTCACTCGTGTAAGTGGCTCTCAAAGCGATTTGTGCAGACTTACGAAACGATGGCAGGTGCTATGTGTATGAATAAAATATGTTATATCCATCTACTTGATTATTTATCATGAGATCTGAAACATTAATACAACACAAAAATATTGTGAACCAGATTCATGTTTAGTTTCTATGGTCTGTGTTAACGGGTTTTGGACAAATTCTACCCATAAGTTTAAAGAGTAGAGCAAAATAAAACCAAATACCAAAGGCAAGGTACAACCCGTGGATTCAACCGCCGGTCGAAAGGGACAGGCAGGGTTTTAGTGGTATTTTACATAACTTGAACATTTTTGAGAGCAAGTGAAGTGTTTTTACTTACTTTAACAATTTCTTTTATCATCAGACATTTCTTTTTGTGTTTTAAAATACATATGGACGTGTATAGCCATGTTAAACTTGTTTAAATTTATACAAATATAAAATAAAAAATAAACCGACTCTGGCAGGAACTCGATCCCGCGACCTCTGCAAAACCGTCTCATCGCTCTACCACTTGAGCCACCTTATCGCTACCTGTCTTGGTGAATTAAGCATTCTATATCTGAACGTCTTTATTGGGACAGTGGTGACATCTATTAGGCTTCCTTATAAAATACTAACCAATGAAATAAACATTGAAAAGATGCCACAGCCGAAATTATGTTTAAAAATATGTACATTTATGTTAAGCTTATTTAAATGTAAATAATATGAAATAAAAAATAAACGGATACGGCCAGGAAGTCGAACCCGCGACCTCTGGAATACCCTCCCGTCGTTCTACCAATTGAGATACCCGTCTCGGTGAATTAAGCATTCTATATCTGATTGTCATTATCGGGACAGTGCAGTGTTTTATATAAGCTTAACATAGCTATACATATTTATATACGCTACACGTCACTTAAATAAAAAAAAACGAATTATAAATTACACATTACTTTGCATATCTTTAACACAGGATTTTGGTTAACATAGATAATCAGGTTTATGTTAAGTTTTTTTTTATAATTTTATTGTTTAGTAATGTGAGTGTAAGGTTGTTTTGGTAAGTTAGAGTCTAGTTCAAAATTATAATAATTACATTCATACGAATGTAATTATTGTCATAAAGTTTTATAGACGAAATATAATAGTGAAAATAATTTCTTGTTTTTAATGTTAAAATCACAATGTTCATGTTAAAACAAATGGAAAAAACAATGTTCCTAATTTTGATAAAGTTATAATATATGTTTGTAAAATAGTTATGTATGTGAGAACGTACAGTTCAACTAATACAAATATAGCTCTATAAATTACCCATTAATCTCGGAACAGTATCTAAACTGATGGAAGTCACTTTAGGGACATGAGCCCGCTCGGATTATACCACACTCGGTAAATCATTGCAACTTCACTCTTCAGACGACGGTACGGATTTAGAAAAACTCAACTAATGTACCTTCTAAATATGTGTTTTCAGATTTATTATATAAATAACAAATATGAAAAAATATATAATTATTATATTTCATAGTTCTGTAAATATAATTTCATGTATATATATGACTTTACTAGACCGGTTTATTGTAAAAATTCTTATTGTTGTGCTAGCGAGGGTTTCTTAATCGTGGCTTTTGTAAACAGACATAACGAAACTGTCAATAGAACCATTATCATCATTCAGCCCTTTTGATGATGAACTCAATTGATGCCTTGTATTCTCATAAATTAACGTGAAGCCTAAAATAAAGGAAAATATAAATTGCAAATAAATTTCATATTACATTGAGTATCCTTTATCCTTTTATTCATAACATAAAAGCATAAAGGCTAAATAAATAACATAAATAAAACGTAAAAGGATTATTTTCTTAAATTAAAAAATGTTAGGTATTTAGTACTAAACATTTAAAAAATATGACTTTACCGATAGCTAATGTCATTACCTTTAATTTAAATTAAATATAGATAATTTTATTTTCTAGTGTCTCTGACCCTTCATTTCTCATGGAAATTATTTGTCTTTAGTAACTTTCACTTTTAGCCTTTTTAGAACGACCTTTTATTGAAGAGCAGGGCTTTGAACTATGGACCTACATAAAGAAGGTAGGATTTGATAGAAGCCGACGAAGGGCAGATAGCCCTACTTAATCACTAAAAAGCAATAAATCATGGAATGGAACAAATGAATCAAGCATGAAATGCGTTGAGTTATAACATAACTGGAAGACACATCTACAATTTTGACATTTATTTTACCATCTTCACTTGTTTTTTTTTAAATTTAAAATAGACGAACTTTCTTATAGAGGCTTTACACTTAACCTTTAAGTATGAACGTGGAGTCTCATGGACATCAAGTAATGTTTTCGTTTTCTTAGTTTTACCTAATTCCCCCTACTTCTTGGGTTTGAGCGGCTCAGTAGCTTTTGTTTTAGTTATAAAACTACCAACAAGGGAGGTGGTTGCGTCTTTCGATGAATATGACGTATAATGACCATCAAAATATTGACTAGAACCTACCAGGCTACACGTCTTTTGTTGCTTTATGATGTATTTTATAATAGCGATTATGTTTACTTCAGATTTTGTAGCACAAAATGATTAAAAACTATAAAGCCTGTATTTCGCCGTAGGCACTAAATCGGCCTTGCAAAAAACACTTTTCTAGCAGAATCCATGAACAAAAAGAGTGTGAGTTGCGATCAGTCTGAAAATAAAGAGAGTATTGAGTCCATTTTAAATAGGACTCCGAACTCATACAACAGTACAAAATGAAGATGATCAGGACCAAGATGAAACAAGAGTTGCTCGTTTGCTTGCCCATGGTGTTGCTGTATCGGGTTCTAAACTTGAGTACCATGAATACATGTTAATGTTAATTAGATATTATATACATACAATACATCAATGAAATGTTGCGATGAGAGAAGATGTCCTAAAATAACTAGCACGCATGCTTGTGGTGTGCAAAGACGGCGGTGGCGGGTTCGAATCCCTGCAAATTTATATAAATTTAAATAAGTTTAACATGTATAATGTTTATAGATATTTTTAAACATGATTACAGAAGATGTTCAGGATTAAGAAACCAGTCAAGGAGTCAGAAGAGCATTTAGAATCTGTCCCGCGAAAAAACATAGGATTACTACCCATGTTTGAGTTGGGTACAACAGAATTGTGTGTCTCCAAAGTTTCCCCTATCCCTATCCCTATCCCTAAGTTCTCCCTATTTGAACTGACAGTCAATAGATTTACGTTTTTAGACAACTATGAAAAAAATATGAAGAAAAAGGACTTATTTTGTTATAATATAAGGTTAATATTCAATCAGCTTTAAAATAGTCAATTTAAAAAAAAATATACATGCATACAGGAGCCTATGAGACTTTACGTCGCTAGTAATGTGGTTAATATATACTGCAAAATTAGATCATTTGGTTAAGATTTGCTAAAAAAATAATAATAATAAATAAATAAAAAAAAAAACCTAATAACCTTATGGATGGTCAGGTCATCATATATAAAATCTTAAATTGCATGCTAGTACCAATAAAAAAAAACAAGTCAGGTGTGCTTTAAAATAAATATAGTTCAATGTATTATTTATTGGCTATTGATTTGTAAATGTATTTACTATTTGTTGTTTACTACTTGGATAAGAATCAACAATCCTGGAGTTGAATGTGAAACAAGCGTGTAATAGGAATGCCTAAAGCCGATCTAAACCCACTTATCTGAGATAAGTTGAAGGGAAATATTAACACTACTTTTAGATTACTTTCAAGCTCTCATTTTTTAAAGTAAATTGAAATTTAATACTAATTAGAGGAGACGTTAAGGAATAATTAAAGCATCTATTTATTGTGTTTATATTCAAAGTGTTTACTAAGAGTTACAATTACTGAACCAAAGTCGATGTATCCATGTTGTTAAATTGGATATTATAGATTGATTTGTGATTTTCTTTGTTACGACGTGTGACCACGACGTACGAGACTTCAACGTTAAGTGAATGAATACGAGTTACGGTTATACGGTCTACATTTTTGTGTAGTCTAAATGAAGGAGTACATGGCGTCACGTTTTTTTTAAAACGCGCTTGAAGATGGAATACAGACAACGTATAATAAATATGGCTCAACTTTCCTCTTTATAATAAAATAACCAACATTATTATGTTTTCATTATCAACAGTATTACTTTTATATTTATTTAAATTAGATCTACGTTTGCTAATGTAATAAAAATTTCACTATTTAATATAATGTTAAAATATTTTTACAATATTTAAACATTTGTGATTTAATATATTAGAGCGAATTTGAAACTAAACTCAAATGGCAGCAAAACGACTGCGGTCAGCGGCTGTGTGTAATGATGACCCTACAGTTAGGGCCATTCAACGTTTTGAATCTTTACCATAAGTAAAAAATTAGACTACTTTTAATTGACCTCTAAGATCCCTATCTACTGAGACACCCGGCGGTAGATAGTTTGCAGCTGAACTACGGGTCAGCTGCTAAGATCAGGGTACTACGGGACCCCGGTACCTAAGCCCTCCGGCAGCGATGCATGCGCTTGCGTGTGTAAACTGCCGGGTTACCGGTTTTGGTGTTGGATTCGTAGTGGTAATGTGGTTAGCTGCAGAGATTCGGCGCTGTTCGTCTGGGTCCCCACAGTTGTCGGGGGCTCGTCGGATCTTGTGCGCAGCGAGAGGTGATTGACCAGCCTAAGGCGAAGGGCTGCTGCGGTCTTTTACTTCGGGGCTTGGAACGGTCCTTAAGCAGAGATCCTTTCGGGGGCCACTGCAGTTCGGGTAGTCCCCTGCTTAGAGGTTAGATGGATGTGCTAGCATCTATCCGGTCACCCGACTGTCACGTAGGGTAGGCTTGCGGCCTGACTGCCTGTCGGGAAGTGAGCGTGCCTTACAGCTCCGGCACCAGCTGGACACTGGTAGTTAGCCTCTCTGACGTTCTTAGCAAGTGAATTGCAAGTGTCTTACTAGTCTTATTGTGCCATTGTCGGATGACTTCGGAGGTCAGACCTACCGTATAAGGGTCCATGTGACAGGGGTAAACCTTGACCACATGAATAGCGGCTCAATCCCTTATAACCGGAGGGTTGACAAGGTTGAGATGCTATATACATAAGTATTAGGACTGAAGGAGGCGAGGGCGGTGACCTCTAAGAATAATATTTTTTGCTATGCTTTTGCTTTTGGAATTTATTTACATTTTTAAACTGGATTATTATTTTAACACGTTACTATTATTATTATATGTAATATACATTTTTTCAAGTAATAAGAAACATCTATCCAGTTTTCATTTCAAAAGAATAAAAATGTCACGTTTTTTATTTGAAATGTGTTAAAACGTCTTTTATCTATGGTATTATATTATTTGTTGCCTGCTGATAAATTAAATATTCTTGACAAGTTGAAGACTATTACAATGTTTATGTGGAGTGAAATCGGTACAGTAACATCTGGAATAAAAAGTTTTGGTTTTCTAAAATGTAATTACTAAAAGTAGCGTATCATTGTATCTACTGACTTACAAGCTTAAGTAAATGTATAAAATAAATGTAATATTTATTGCTAGGTTACGTTATTCATGAAATGTAAACGAAGCCATCCGGATGAGAGTATTTGAGCTGCCCCATTTTGGGCGCCAATTTATGTTGCGACCTACTTACATTACATTGTTACTTAACTATTGCTTGATATTTTAAAATTTTCACATTGAGGCATGAAATATATATAGATTATACATTTTATATTTAATTAATTTAAGTTACAGCTTGTATAAGGCATTTATATCATAAGAGACATGTGGTCGACAATGGTATTCTTCACTCAGTTAATCAATCCCATTACTGCAGTCTTTGAAGAAAGTAAGTTTTCTCTCGAGATTATACACTTAACCTTGTCTTTAATTATATGTATTCAAATTTAAAAATAATAAAGGATTCTTTATGTATAAATATAACAAAAATTGTTTATGTATTAAAAAATGCAATTTCTGGTGCAATAATAATTTAGTTCTTTCTTCGGTAATAAAAACACTTGAAAAATACCTCTTCCCTAACTAATGGAAACAAACGTAAGACAAAAAATAAATGTCTGATCGCAACAATTCAAATTATTGATATTGATTAAATAATGCGAATGGTTAATTATTTTTAAACTTTTGCTTTTGAAAAAAATCTGTTTCTTAGTATTAAGAATAAAACAATTTTTAATACATACGTTGATACATCATGTTGTAATAAATAATACATAACGGCTCTGTTTAGCAAGATAAGTGGTCTATAATTAAAGTAAAAGTTGCTTTATATTTAACTATTTCTTATAGAGGTTTATCCTACCCGTCACTGTTGGTGTCCAGATTCCAGCAAGATTTAAGACATTTGAGAGATCTTAAGCCAACAAGATTAAGATTCATTAATTGATTCAGATTGTAAAACATGGAAGTAAATTATATGAATAAAGATTAATTTAAGGTAGGCCAAAATGCCTCTCAAATAAATAAATTTTAAAATTGTATTCTATTCATAATTATAAACATATATGATTTATATATTTTGAACCTGAGCTGGGAATATTCTTAAAGTAAGTACTTAACTTATATCGATGGTATGAATGATATTTTGTCATAAAACCATTTTTGAAGCATTTAATACGTAGTTACATTGATATTTCTACATGTGACATCGTATGAGGTCGTTAAATGCACTTCCTGCATTAGTGTAGCGTAATGCGTTTTCTGCTTTACAATCTTTATACTAAGCATGGGATAGAATATACGTATTCATATTATTTGGTTTATTCGTATATATAATAGCGTTAATTATATTTATAATTAGCAGTTGTGATGTTGTTTTTAATAGAATAATAAGAATGAATTAGTCTATTAAAATTTCAAATCCACAATATTTTGTAGAAATATAAATACTTATTTGATTAAATTTAATAAATATATTTCAGAATCTTTTAAATTTTCTAGGATTATTAACACCCTGCCTTTTGTGTATCTAAAAGATCATCAGTTGGTCAATAATTAAATTATTTTTATTTATTTAATTGAAGTACTAGTCTCGCGAGCCAACAAAAGGATTACGTCACTGTTGCCGGCGACATGATCTATTCTATATTCTATATTTTAGAACTACACTTATAACATCGCCTGTGTTATTCGCCTAATTCTGATATTAGGTTACTGAACCTGAGTGGAGATTTTATTAAAGAAAATATTAATTAAGAAAAATAAAAAAAATAAGAGGTGTCAAGGGACACCCGGATGGAACGAAGTTCCTTTCGATTAATTAGTGAGGGAATTGTAATAAAGAAATTTACCTTAAAAGCTTTTAATATTTTTTATAAACATAAAAGAAAAATAACTAAATTAAAAAGTGGTAATCAATAAACCCGCGAGTTATTGTCGCGCCACCTAGCAGTTTCACTATGTTTATAACAGTTGTTATATAACAGATGTAGTTATGTTTCGCTATAAATAGATGGCGTTGTTATAAATTGCAACAAACTCCAATATCAAATAAATAATAAATAACTACTAAGCAATGTAATAAAATACAAAAAATAATATGAAAATTAATAATTTAAACCTAAAATATTTATTATTTGTAATGTAGGTAAGTAAAGACTTATATTTCCATGTAGCGAACGATACATTTCTAATTTTTATAGTATTCAATTATGAATATAAGCTAATATGCCAATGAATAATATTTGTATACTATTTTTGTATGATATTTCGCCGATAATTTATAAAAAATGAAAAAAAAATGAATAACTAAATTAAAAAGTGTTAATCAATAAACCCATGAGTTATTGTCCCGCCACCTAGCGGTTTCACTTTGTACAGATATTTTTATATAACAGATGTAGTTATGTTTCCCTAAGGTATAAAAAGATGGCGTTGTTACAAAACATTACGAGTATATTTGATCACAAATTTGTATTATTATTTATATTTAAACTGTCTTATTTGCAAATTGATTCTAAAAGAACAAACTACAATATCAAATAAATTATAAAGAACTACTAAGCAATTTAATATAATACAAAATATAATAATGATAGAAATGAAAATATCTCGCTTGCTTTCTATAAGAGAGAGAGAAATAGCAAACATGTCGTGCAAACTTTTGGTAAGATTTTTTACCGTCTAGCCCCCTTTCACAACGCGCGATAAGGAACTACGTTCCAATATTTGGAATTGTACATAAACACAAATAAAATAATCCAGAAAATAAACAAACGAAACAAAAGATTATAAAATCATAAGTCTTGCACCAAGTCCATCGGGACTTCTGACCATTACAACTGAAGACGTGATTAATAATGATTAATAATGGTAAAAATAGTTTTTAAAATATTATGAGCTATAGTAGAGTCAAGAAATACTATATTTAGTCTGGCCATAAATACTGTTACAATTAAAATTACTCCCCCGGTGACGCTGTAATAGCCAACAGGGCTAACAGCATAGACAAAAAAAAAAAAAAAAAAAAAATACAATTAAAAATAAAAAAATATTACATTTCAATTTGAAATCTGTCATTTTTGTATAAAAATTACAGATTTCAAATTCAAATGTAATATTTTTTATTCGATGATGATAAACACGATGAATACGATGAACAATGGTATGATTGTTCATCGTGTTTTCACATTTTGGCGCCATTACATTGTACAATATTTTGCGATATTAAAATGGAGTGGGGTGATAAAGAGAACAGAATCGCTCTGATCGCGTTACACAAAATAGGTATGGAGCCAAATGCAATTTTAAAAATTCTAGATATACTGGATATTCGTCAAATGTTTGTGTACCGGGCTATTAATAGGTACAATGAGACTTCCTCTGTTTGTGACAGAGAAAGATCTGGCCGTTCACGTAGTGTTTATACTATAAAGGTGGTCAAAGCAGTATGGGAAATAATTCGAAGAAATTCTAAGAAAACAAAAATTTTACCTCGGGAAATGAAGACAGCACCCAGAGCCATGTCACGTATCTTAAAAGATGACTTAGGACTTGCAGCCTATAAGAGACGGACTGGTTATTTATTAACTGTTAGATTAAAGATGAATAATCACACAGCCACAGAAAAATATTGTTTCCGAATGAGAATTTTTATACAATTGAGCAACATTTTAACGAACAAAATGACCGTATTTTTGCTCAAAGCTCTAAGGAAGCTTCGCAATTAGTCGACAGAATGCAACCTGGGCATTATCCGACTTCAGGATGGTTTAGTGGAGTTTTAGCTATGAAGAAGTGACTGAGCCATATTTTTGTGAAAAAGGTATCAAAGGATCGGCACAAGTGTATCAAGATACCATTCTTGAGAAGGTAGTTAAGCACCTTAATAACACAATGTTCAATAACCAAGAATGGTCCTTCCAGTAAGACTTGGAAGCGAACGACTCGGACTTCATCAGAGCAGAAAACTGGCCGTGGTCTAGTCCCTTCTAAAAACGCTGGATTATGATTTATGATCAGTTTTAGAGAGTCCAGTTTGCTCTAAACGCCATAATAATTTGGAGTTCCTAAAACAATCCATACGATTGGCAATGGAGAATTTCCCCATGGAGAGAGCGTGTGCCTCTATTGATAACTGGCCTCAAGGTTTAAAAGACTGTATTGCATCCAACTGACACTACTTCGAATAAGCTTTTTATACATTTAATTGTTTTATAAACTTACACACTTTAAAAGTAATAAATGTTAAAAAAATTTAAAAAATATTTTTTTTAGTTACAATACTTATGGCAGGCAAGACTAGGTATACAAAAACTGAAACGAACAGTAGATTCCACTCCCCCGGTGACGCTGTAATAGCCAACAGGGATAACAGTATAGACAGACAAAAAAGAACAGTAGATTGTAATATAGTCTAATAATCTAAACATAACTAATTTGCAGCTTATATCCTACAAATTATTAACAGCAAAAATTTTAACAAAGTACGTGATATTTAATAAAGGTACTTGTATGATGCAGAACTTACTGCAGCAATTTCGAAAATTTAATAACAAGCGTCGACATGGAGCGCATCAACGATTCTCTCAAACTTCCTTCATTCATTTAGGAGTTATAATGTTATGCAAGTATAATAAAGTTTATGAGTCGTCGAAAGTAATTAACTTTATTCTCAGCAACTTTCAAAACTCTTATCATAATACTTTTTAAATATATTTTATCACTTGTTTTTCTATAAAACAGAAAGACTTTATATACACTTTTTAAATATGAACATTATTTAATATGATCATTTGTCTACTTTTTACTAAAGTTCCCTAAAAATAAACAAACTGTAATTTAAATTTACTCATAAGAAAAGGCCTCTTGCATACAAATAAAAAAAAGTTACTAATATTTTGTTACTTTTAGGAAATGTTGCACCTTATTATATTTGTTATATACTGCACTGCACTTGTTATAGTTTTAAGGGAATAACTATTCACATTTATTAAAAACCCCACATTTATTAAAGTAATTATCGGGACGGCAGCAAAAGTTTTCAGCCTAATGTTTTAAAAATACTGATAGAATTGTAAAAAAAAATATATAATATAGTCTCATGTTATTTCAATACCTCTTACATTTACTATAAACGGCTTTATCCCCGTGAAAAAATATCGACCGTTATTCTCTTGGAAAAGTTCGTTTACGGCCGCCTTCATTTTATAATCAATGGTTCATAAACTCCGTCTTAAAGATCTTTTTTCAAATTTGGAAATAAGAAATAATCTATACTAGCAAGATCTGGAATGTATGTTGATTTCTTGGTATCCTATCACAGCAAGGGCGCATCGTCTTGCAAAAACAGGATTCCTTTCATAAGTTTGCTTCTCCTTTTCTCAAGAAGCATTTACCCCACTTTTTTCAAAATGTGGTGTAATATTCTCCGCTTATTGTAGTATTTTTAAAAAGGTAATTGATAAACCGAATTCCTTCACAATCTCCAAAAACAGTGTTCCTACCTTTCGTAAACTTGGACAGGGTTAACTATAAATTAGCTTTAACATTTCCAGGCTTAAAACTTACACAAAATTCAAATTGTTCGTTAGATAATCGATATCAGAAACCGAAAATATTATATCTTCAGAAAAATATTCCGCATATCTTAGAGAATTTTCTTGAATCAAGAAAGAATAGGTCATTTCATTGTTGAATCTTCTGCATAATTACAAAATGAAATGCGCAAAAAAAAATATTAATGGTTCGGGATTGGAATTTTGTTTGAGATTTTATGATTAAATTTATGTACATAATCATCACTTACATAAATACATCGTGTACATGTATGCGTCTGTAAAGTTATTTGTTATTATAATTTGGAAACCAGGAACGAAATCTTTTTACAAAATTAAGTATATTTTTAATAATATTTACAAATTTGCAAACTCTATAACACAATATACATGTAATTACTTTTCTAAATTATTCATTAATTGTTGTCAAATTATAAAAAAAAATCTCACTTAATGATGATTTTTTTTATATTAACAATTTATCCCTATTTACATACTATTAAAAATGAAATTTAATCAAATCAACTTTGGGTAGTTCATAAAAAAATACCAATAGTCAGTTTCATTCCAGATCTCAGATTCTTCTTCGCGTTGATACACCAGTCAGTTTAAATATAATGTTAAATAAACATAAATAAACATACTATTCTGAAGTCTGAAGAATAGTTGGATTATTCTTATTAGATCGTTCTTTTTTTATTAATTATTTAATGATGTAAATTTTATATTGTAAACTATATCTTTATTTAGTACTACCTTTTGCCCGCGGCTTCGCACGCCTTAAATTCGTAGTAAAACAATTCCCACTTCCCTTTTTCATGTATTGGCTTCTTTATGACTTATTTTAAGTGATACAATCAAAATTACGACATCGGCAAACAACGCTCACTGTCAAAAGTATATTTAATATTTTTAATAAAGATACAATATTAGGTACTGTAATTATTTTTTATACCTCTCTTGTTTTTACTTAAACGTACATTAAATACTTCTTAAACAGAGTACTTAATAACAATTCTAACCATATATCACACTTACAGATTTTCATTGAACATAATCAAAATATTACCATGTAAACTTGAGGAATTCTGAGCTACAAAATCTACATTATTTTCACCATCAATCAGATCTAGTTTCATTTAAAAAAAAAAACTATTTTAAATGATAAACATTCACTTACCCCTAAAAAACCCCTAAACTACAAATTTAACAAATAAAATATGTGGATTCTTTACTATAATTTAAATTTTACATATTAACCTTAACTTATACCATTCTTCTTGAAATTAACATGATGTTTTTGAAATTTTTATTTCAATTTAATGTCACTAGTCAAATGTCAATAAACAAAATACGGGTCAGCAGTTACAACCTTGTTTGAAAATTATACCGATAATACGGTTTTTTTCTAATATTTGTCGAAACATAAAAACCCCTAAACAAAACCCCTAAACATTGTGTCCCCCTAAAAAAACCCCGGAGCGCTTAATTTCCTCCTAAATTTAGGGGGAAAACCCCTAAGTTGGCTACACTGGAACATTCACAAAAGCCGTTTTGGAGACGGTTTGCACGGTTCCATACAAGAGTGCGCCGGTAGACCATACCACGCGAAGACCCTATATTTTAAATCTGTAATATCTTCGAAAATATTTAATTAAATTACATGGTGTAAAGGGCTATATCATTCCATATTAAATGTAAAATGTAAGTTACTTAATTAGATAAGGATTAAAGTTGTATTTCTTAAAATCGCTTAGTAAATAGCCTATTATTTTTCGTAATAAGTAAAGGATAAAAATTTGCTATTGTGGGTTATCCCTAAGAGATAAACATATACCATAGCGGACTTTTTGTAGAACTTTTTAAGGTATACAATACTTAGTACATTATTTTGATCTATCTCGTAGACTTCAGCCAGCGTTTGCATTGTAATCGCAAAACAATGTGTTTGTTTACGACTTCGCATTAGAAATCTTGAAATTATCAGTGGTTTTCTGATATATTAAGCATGTTATTATTCATATAAACCTTCCTCTTATATCACTCTATCTATTTAAAAAAACTGCACCCAAATCCGTTGAGAAGTTTTAAAGATCTAAGCATACATACATACAGACATAGACGCGAAAAGCGACTATGCTTTACAGTATGTAACTTGCTGTGCGTGCGAAGCAATGGTACGACAATAAGAGATTATTAACTTCTTTATTTGTTAACAGATTAAAAAAAAACAAAATATAAAGCAAATCCCTTGACTATATATTCCCGAAAACTGCATCCAAATTGACTAATCCGTTTCTGAGATTAGCGTGCACAAACATACAGACGAACAGACAAAAAGAAAAAACCATTGTTTTGGGTTGTCTTGCTTATATAAAGGTTATATGCTGTATGAATTTTTCAAAATATTTTTTTTTTCGTGTTGTGTGCACAATTAAAAGACAAACAGATAAATAGACTTAGATTATAAAGATTTTAGAAATGCTGTAAATGAATTCTGTTAGGTATCACTTCACATCCTGTTAATTTTTTTTTAATATTTTTACTGTACAAAGACTACTCCGATACAGATTTATTAGATGTATAGAATAAGATTTGCATGGTACCTATTACGTGATTGACATAAATTGTCATAACTTTTTTATTTCTTAACCGATTTGAATAAAATAAACACTCAATGTTAAGTGAAGACTGTGACACATTCAAATTGGTTCAGCCATTTCGGAGATTAGGGTGCATAAACATACAGACATACTGACATACAGACAAACAGACAAACTGTAAAACCATCGTTTTGGGTTCTCTTGCTCTTTCTTATAAAGCCCCCCTATGATGTTTTTTTTTTAATTCCATGTACATGAATGGATCAGTGACAATTTTATTATATGTATAGATTACGGTTGTTTAGTTTCTATGAGTTATTATCATTGCTAATTATGGTATCAGATTTCTTCAGTTTTATGTTACAAAAGTCGAACTGCCAGATTGTTTCCAAACTTCAACCAATAATAATACAATCTATATTTCTGTGATTATTGGTCTTTAATAATTTGTAAGAAAGTATATAACACTTTAAAGTAAAACTAACAAAGGTTATTTAATTGGTAATAACATATCAATCTTCATAGATACGTCGAGTAACATTATGTTAAGCTAGTCGTATTATTAGACCCTTCAATAAAATATCTTTAAAAGTCATTAAAATCACATTTTCAAAAAGAAGCATTATAAAATTATTAACAGAAAATAAATGTTATCTCCTAATATGACATTATGAGCGAAGACATGCAGGAACAATACACGGTAAAGAGGTAGGACAATTTAATAAAGCGGTTTTGAGGTGACATTCTTATGATACAATGCCTTACATTGAGACATATGAAATTTACTGATATTTACCTATTAAAAAATTGACAAAATGGTTTTATAAAATTATAATATTGATGATGTAGAGATTATTAATATATTTGATAAATTATTTTTTAACTTTATTATATAGGACATTTATGAAATATAGGAGTTTAATTAATTTGCTATCTTATAAGAATCTTATGTGCGAAATTGTACTTTTTGTTCTTATTTCATTCTATATCTGGAATCTCAAACAAAGACAAAACATACTAAGTTTGTACTGTGTATTGTTAACATGTAGGCAATCGCTTCTCGACATCTGTATAAAAAGTAACAAATAATTTGGCCCTAATCCACGAACAATCGACTGTGGAACTATCAATCTTGATCGCTTCCATAAGTGACTTAGTTTTCAATGTTACAATGATCCATCATAAGCCGCTCAACGAGCTTGACTAGCATCTGTAGATGTATTGCTGGAACTATGATATTTTAAATGCCACCTGGTTCCGTCGTTTCAAAACACTACGCCTATTTGTCAAAGTGTTTTATTTAAACTAATATATATATATATATAACCGTTATCAGTTATGCCTTTTACGTTTCACTTGTTATTCACCCGTATATTTCATTAAAAACATTGGTTATTATCACAAATCTCAAATCAAAAAAGTTTTAATAAAATTGTATATATTTGTGTCATGACATCGCTGCAAAATATGTACTATTACATATATATTTTAAATTATATTCATTTTCCGCTATTTATTATGCAAATTTTTTTTTTTTTTGTGATTTATTTCTGTTACCATATAACAATCTCAAATCAATTATTAAAATTAGATTTTAACCAGTATGGTGTAAGGACTTTATTCCGTTTGATAATTGCAAATAAAATATATCATATTAAAAATATATATAATTTGCCTTTCAACTTGGAAGGTCATACTAACAATATAAAAAAAGTTAAGATCGGAGTGAAATACATACCTATTACAGATACGTATCTTACGATACGATTCGTTATGGGTGAGAGATTATAACAGTATTAGATTGTATTTTAGTAATATTTTTTAACAGTTATAAATCACTACAAAAGTTCTTTTTTTAAACACTTTGTTTACATACAAATAAGGCATATAAAAGTATGGTTAAAAAAGTATCTAATATTCGATAAAAGGTAAGGTAATAAGAAATATATAACAAATATATTGCTATTGTTTACAATGGTTGTATAATATGTAAAAATAATTCCATCATTTTTAAAAAATAAGGCATGAAACGTAACTGAAAATAATCTGAAGGTGTTTGTATGATGGCCGTCTTTGAACAATAGTGTATATTGTCTGTACAATAGGAGTTTATGTTCATTATATTATGATATAGAATATATTGACGAAGTATATAAGTTATTTTATAAAACAACTCAGGTTAATTTCAATAAAATTTAGTGATTAGTGTAAATATGTGAACAAAACATATTTTTAAATTTTTGAAAATATCTTTAAACATGTATAGCCATGTTAAGCTTATTTAAATTTATATAAATATAGAATGTAAAAAACCGATACGGGCAGGGATTCGAACCCGCGACTACTGGAAAACCGTCCCGTCGCTCTACCAACTGAGCCACCGTATCGCTGTCCGTCTCGGTGAATTAAGCATTCTATATGTGATCGTCTTTATCGTGTCGGTGGTGACACCTATTAGGTTTCTTTCGAAAATCCTAACCAATGTTTCTAACTTTGCAGTATAGATAAACATTGAAAAGATGCCACTACCGAAATCAATTTTTGAAAATATCTTTAAACATGTATAGCCATGTTAAGCTTATTTAAATTTATATAAATATAGAATGTAAAAAACCAATACGGGCAGGGATTCGAACCCGCGACTACTGGGAAACCGTCCCGTCGCTCTACCAACTGAGCCACCGTATCGCTGTCCGTCTCGGTGAATTAAGCATTCTATATGTGATCGTCTTTATCGGGACGGTGGTGACACCTATTAGGTTTCTTTCGAAAATCCTAACCAATGTTTCTAACTTTGCAGTATAGATAAACATTGAAAAAATGCCACTACCGAAATCAATTTTTGAAAATATCTTTAAACATGTATAGCCATGTTAAGCTTATTTAAATTTATATAAATATAGAATGTAAAAAACCGATACGGGCAGGGATTCGAACCCGCGACTACTGGGAAACCGTCCCATTGCTCTACCAACTGAGCCACCGTATCGCTGTCCGTCTCGGTGAATTAAGCATTCTATATGTGATCGTCTTTATCGGGACGGTATTTTTCAATCTTTTAAATTGTATTATACGATTTTTATGCGTTAGTGATATTAACGTGTTTGACCTATATTTATTGAAAATCATAGAAAATATAGGCTTACACACCTTATTGGAATATTATATAGTCATCTCTTTCCTTATTATTCATTATGATACCAGTCCTGTTGTAGATGAAGATCGAGCGAGCAATCTATGGTAAGGATTATACTGCGATTTGTGTTCACTTACGAAACAATTGTATGTGCCATGTGTTGAACAAAGCAATATGCATGAAAGCGAAATATAACTACTATCTGTCTGTAAATCATATAAAATCAGAATATATTATATGTTATTGATGTGGTTCACTAGCGAAATATTTTCTATCAAATGGTAATGTAAACCTTTTGGCTTAAGAATATATTGAAATTAATGGATCCACGATAAGAACAAATCCTTTTGATGACTGAAGTATGAACTTTACATTTTGGACATGGTTTGCATTCAAAGGATATTTCCGCAAAATGGACTACTATTGGTAATTGTTTTTAAAATTATTTTATATTTTCGGTTATAATTTTATTTACAATTTGTTATAATTATGACCTTTATTGAGATATAAAATATGCATAGCATAAGAATATCAAATATTAAAATTATAAGATTTTTAGTCATAATATATAGTTCATAGAAAATAAGGATAGCCAAAATATACTTATATTTTAACATAAAAATACATTGCTTTTGAAGCTGGAAAGGTAAAGCCATTAACCTGGTTTATCACAAGCTTGATGAAATATTAAAAAAAGCACACGTTTTCAAAACATCAAAGGTTTTTCAGGCTGCGAACAAAGGCGGTCATATGAATTAAGACACCTTGATGATGTTCAAAAAGAAATATTTCACACTAAACTAGTTATGTGCTGCAATATTTCAGGAAATTCAGAGCTACTTTGTTATCTGAAATTTACGACGTACATCGCGGTTCATGTAATTTCCACATGAGAACGGATGAGTTTACCTGATCATCGGCTCGACTTTTGTCATCTTGACTTTTTATAGTATTTACAGTATATGGAGTAGGTATAACTTTATATTGAGGTAGTGTCGAACCAAAAATATTTTGATGCTTTGAAAATAAAAACTTTATACCTGATGATTAATCTTTTAATAGTTAAAATGTTTTCACCGATACTATATAAGATATTCCATAATAAATTATATTTATCTATACATATAATAAAATTGTCAATGATGGATTTCTGTACATGGAGAATAATAAAAAAAAATAATGGGTGCTTTTATACGAGCGAGAGAACTTAAAACAATAGTTTTTCATTTGGTCTGTTTGTCTGTATGTCTGTTTGTTCGTGCACGCTAATCTCAGAAACGGCTAAACCAATTTGAATGTTTTTAGGAATATATTGTAACAGTCTTCATTTATCATTTAGTGTTTATTTCATTTGAATTGGTTAAGAAATAAAAAAGTTATGTCCATTTATGTCAACCAAGTAATAAATACGATGCAAATCATCTTATATACATATAATAAATCTGTAGAGGAGTAGTCTCTGTATATTGTTAATATTAAAAAATATATAGCCAGGATGTAAAGGGATAACTAACCGAATACATTTCTCTCATTTTTGAAATGTTTGTCTGTTTATCTGTTTTTCTTTTAGTTGTGTACGCAACATGACAAAAATATATGGCTAATTTAAATTTATATAAATATAAAATGAAAAAAACAGATACGGGCAGGGATTTGAACCCACAACTACTGGAAAACCGTCCCGTATATTTCATTCTATATTTATATAAATTTAAATAAGCTTAACATGGCTATACATGTTTATAAATATTTTAAAACATATCGCTAATGTAAATAATTTTTATAAATAGACATTGAGCGTCAGTCAGTCAGTAAGATTTCGTTTTTAACTTTCATTCCACTCTTCGCTCTTTAAAAATATATATTATGTATTTAAATTTTAAAGTGTTCAAGAAATTTATCTTTAATTATACATATAATAGAACTGTAACTGATCGATGTCTGTACATGAATTTTTTTTTCAAAAATTCTTAATGGGGACCTTTATGCAATAGCGTATATAGCAAGATAACCCAAAACAATGTTTTTTCATTTTGTCTGTTCGTCTGTATGTTTATATGTTTGTGCATGCTTATCTCAGAAAGGGATTAACCGATTTGGATGAAGTTTTCGGAAATATAATCATTCACTTTACATGTAGTGTTTTTTTTTATTTTAATCTAATGATAAAAATACACAATTGGTCTACCTACTCATTAAAAAATATCTGTGATTAAAAATAAACTAGAAATACTCCTACATGCGAGTTTGACGAAACTTTGAACGGGTACTTTATATCATAAGCGAAATCTATGCGTACGAATTCGCAGGCACGGCTATGGTAAATAAAATCCTATTTAAATTTATATAAATATAGAATGTAAAAAACCGATACGGGCAGGGATTCGAACCCGCGACTACTGGGAAACCGTCCCGTCGCTCTACCAACTGAGCTACCGTATCGCTGTGATATAGAATGCTTAATTCACCGAGACGGACAGCGATACGGTAGCTCAGTTGCTAGAGCGACGGGACGGTTTCCCAGTAGTCGCGGGTTCGAATCCCTGCCCGTATCGGTTTTTTACATTCTATATTTATATAAATTTAAATAAGCTTAACATGGCTATACATGTTTAAAGATATTTTCAAAAATCCTATTTATTTTATTAATAAATACATTTTCTTCCAAATGAATACAAAACAATTTATTAGGTTATGAATTTAAAATTTAGATTGATAAGGGAGAGAAACTAAATGTTTCGAAACTGGATAAATGAAGGCAGACTTAGAAATATTTCTCCATCTGTGAATGTTCCTTTTATATTGACTGACTTTTAAAGTCAACTGCTATAACTTCGTCAACCCTAATTTCCAACACATGACACCGTAACCTAATTTCCACAAATAAGGAAGTTTTGTGGAAACCCTAATTCTTTTCTATATTGTTTGTTAGATATAGCTTGCTTTTTCTTTGTGCTGTTCCTATAATTACTTTGTAACGCAATTGAATGTAAGGTTATTTTGTAACTGATAAATATTGAACACGCTTTTTTAAGAAGCAGAAAATAGCACATGACATTTTTCATTCTGACAAATAACTAATGTTACCGATTGGTAGCAAAATAGCTTTTAGACTGATAGAATTATTATACAAACTTTATGTTTAGACCGTCTTAATACCTTTTTTTCACATACAACACTGACAAAAACTATTTTTGCTATTTAAGTTTATCTAGTTAAGTATGAGATAGGTTCTTATTAGTTTTGTGGTGTCCGTGAAAGATAATAAATTATTAATTCTTCAATTATAAATAACGCCATCTATATAAAGTTGATATTTTTTTTGAAAATATATACTTAATTATTTTATTTTCTATACTTAAAAACGGGTTACAGAATTTTTACGATAATAGAGCAGGTACATCTGTAATATATAATACATAACAAAAAACATATAATAGAAGAGAATTGTACATTCGTACCAAGAGAGGGTTCTATTCTTTGACTGCATCGCGATATCATTTCGACTATGTTCGAGTTGTAGATCTTATTTGTATATGATGCAATATACTTTTAAAGTTTTATATATTTAATTTGTATCCGTATTCTCTAAAATGAGAGAGGGCGCTACAGTGCAAACGTTTAGTTCGACTCCGTATTAATAATGATCTAAAAATTAAAATAAGTGCATTTACTTAGTGAATTAGACAAAAGTGAAGAAATAAATAGGTGATCTACATCATACATTGTGGACAACGTCTAACTTTCGGCGAAAATTGTGCAATCAGTGTAAATGACATGACAAAGACATGATCGTGAACAAATAGTAATTATATACGTGTGTGATATATCCCCTTTACTTTATACATCTGAAATGAAAGGCAAACTTAAACTGAAGAAATTGTGAGCTTTTATATCCCCAGCAATTGTTTTTCAAACATATAAGTGATTTCATAACCGTAATTTTTTCATATCAAAAAGTGACTTGCAATAACAGCGAATTGCACATAGTGACATCTGTGGGCAAATTATCCGTAACTCTAATACAAATTCAAACTATCTTCGATCTACGATCGGTACGTCAGAGAGCTAGCTATTATTTTAACAAGTCGGAACAAGAGGGCGTTAGTAGTACTTAAACAACCACTCCAATATTATAATACAGTATTAAAACTGCCTGGAAATTTAAAAATGGAGGAAATTATATACGAGCTCCAAAAAATTCGAAGAGATTTAGACGATCAGAAATCTGCAATTGAAAAAAGTGGAGAAAAAGTGACCGAAAAAGTTACACAAAATATAAATTATATTTTAGAAGATAAGCTTAAAATATTTAAGGAAAAATACGAACATCTAAAGGAAAAATGTGAAATTCAAGAAAAACGACTGTATTTTTTAGAAAAACAGGCAAGAAAAAATAGCATTGTCTTTTTCGGAATAACAGAAACGGAAACATCATACTCTAACCTAGAAAATTTAGTAGTGCACTTCATCAAAGAACATTTCTCTCAAGAACTGGATTGCTGGAATATCCAAGAAGTTAGAAGAATAGGCAAGAAAGGGGAAAGACCTAGACCAATAGTTGTCACTTTTTGTACACTAGGAACAAAAATTAATTTGTTTAAAAATAGAAGTGCACTAAAAAATACCCCTTACTACATAACGGAAGATTTTCCAGATTTTCCACAAAAAGGTGCCGAAACCAAAATAAATATACGGGCAAAAAAAATAAATAAATCGCAAAAACATTTAAGAAAAACTTCAAGCATAACAGAAGCTAATATAAAACCGGACATGCTGAATTATTTGATTAATAAGAATACGAACCACCCATTAGATCGGCAGCAAAGTATTAACGGAAACGAATAGCAATTATCAACCCCCTCTCGCAGCGTCAACATACATCAACCACTATCAGTACTCCAAACTCATCTTCCAAGCCGGCTGGTCACCGTGGAAGATCACGACCAAAACCCTCCAAACAACCCTCCGAACAACCCTCCGATAAATGTAACAACTCCACAAAAAACTTTATACATTCTGACATACAACGTAAAAACACTCTCTTCATACGAACGTTTGATAGAACTATACGAAGCTCTCAAGGATATTAAATATGATATATTAGGATTAGTTGTAACAAGACGTACGGGAAATAAAATCGAAGAGCACAAAAATTTTATTTTCTGCCATACAGGCCACACACCGGGAAGACATGGCATAGGTTTCATAGTTAAATACTATCTTAAAACTAATATAGAGAGCTACGTCGGCCTTTCTGAAAGAGTAGCCATATTGAACCTGAAATTCGAGAGTACTAGCCTATCTATTATTCAAGTCTACGCTCTTACTGCACAAGCAAGCAATGATGAAACCGATACCTTTTATTCGAAAATAGATAAAGCGATTGAACTAGCATACAAAGACTTTATATTGATGGGTGATCTTAATGCTAAAATTGGAAAACCAAAAAACGAGGAACATTTAATCATGAAAGCACACGGGTATGGCATTCGAAATGAGAGAGGTCAAAGATTAATCGAATACGCTAGTGAGAAAAAATTGTCAATTCTAAACACTTTCTTCAAAAAAAAAACAAAAAACAAATGGACCTGGCGATCGCCAGATGGAGCCCACAAAAATGAGATTGACTTTGTGCTGTCAAATAGACCGCGACTATTTAAAAACATAGAATTGTTGAACATCAACTATCCTTCAGATCATAGGCTAGTAAGAGCTACGATATTATATAATGCACATTTCAAAAGAAGCAGAACCAACTTTTCTAACTCTTTACATAGCACAATAACAAGCGAAGAAGAAACCACCAAATACAAAGAATACCTCCACTCGTACCTATCGAAAGATCCATCATTTGTCGAGAGTTCCATCCCAGTCCAGAAATACTACGACAACTTAATCAGAGCCATTACCACAAGCTTGCAAAACGCACGACTAATACATAATCCAAAGAGAACCCACAAAATATTCTCAGAACGCACATTACAACTTTTTAAAAGAAGACAAGAGCTGCAAAAAAGTCCACATAAAGATAAAGCAATAAAAAATAAAATATCAGCACTTTACAAGCTTGTCAACAAATATATTAAAAAAGACTACGCCGATTACAGATATAGAACTATCAAAAAACACCTGCAACGAACAGGAAGCACGAAAAAGGCATACAAAGAACTGAAACCAAATAAAACATGGATAGAAGGGCTTAAAAAAGGCGAAACAACGAAGATCAACCGCCGCGACATCATTAGCACAGCAACAGTTTTCTACAGGGATCTCTACAGCACAAAAGAGTTAGAATTCACCTGTCATGAGAACCAAAATATCAGTAACATTCAAATAAGTCCCCACTTTGAAGAAAAAGACATCATCGAGGCATTAAACAAACTAAAGCTAGATAAAAGCCCAGGCTCGGACAATCTAGCAAACGAGTCTGTAAAGATAGCCGCCCCAATACTAGCTGCACCTTTTACAAAGTTATTTAACTCTATCCTCAAATCTGGAGAGACACCCACTCAGTGGTCTGAATCCAACATAATTCTATTATATAAAAAAGGCAACCCGAACGAGATCGAGAACTATAGACCTATTAGTCTGCTTCCGAGTACATACAAACTATTTTCTACAATTCTGACCAAAAAAATTTGCTCTACTTTAGAAACAAAACAGCCAGTCGAACAGGCAGAAAAGGCTTCTCTACCATCGATCATATTCACACTCTCGAACTTCTCATCGAGAAATATTATGAGAGAAGTAGACCATTGTACTTGGCATACATTGATTATAAAAAAGCATTCGATTCGGTGTCACACAGCTATATTTGGGAAACTCTGAAATCACAAAATGTGGAAAACGAATATATAAGAGTAATTAAAAGCATATACAGAAACAGCAAAAGCAGAGTAAAACTAGAAACAGCCGGTTCTTGGTTCCCTATAAATAGAGGTGTAAAACAGGGGGACCCCCTGTCACCTTTACTATTTATAGCCATACTAGAGTCTATAATAAGCAAACTTGGCTGGAATGAAATGGGTATAAAAGTAAAAACTAAGCATTTGAGTCACTTACGTTTTGCGGATGATTTGGTGCTTATATCAGAGACAGGGAAAGAACTACAACACATGGTAGAGTCACTAAACACAGCTAGCAAGCTTGCTGGACTAGAAATGAACCTCTCTAAAACTATGGTAATGACCAACAGCACTAAGACACAAATATACGTCGAAAATAAACCTCTTCAATATACCGAAAATTATATTTATCTTGGCAAGCTAATAAGCTTCAACAGACGTAACAACTACCAGGAGATTGAGCGCTTAGCCCAGCTGACATGGAATAAGTACTGGAGCTTAAAAGAAATATTTAAGAGCAATATGCCAGTCAAATTGAAGACTAAGGTTATGAATTCTTGCCTTATTTATACCATGCCTGACCTATGATTGTCAGACATGGAAGTTTAACAAAAATATTAAAAATAAAATTATAACGTGCCAACGCGGAATGGAGCGGAGTATGCTTAACATTAAAAGAATTAACAAAATAAGACACACAAAAATACGCAACATTACAAATGCAACAGACGGTTTATCACAAGCACTTGCATTAAAATGGAAGTGGGCCGGACACATAGCACGCTTGCAGGACCAAAGGTGGACAAAAATATTGACAGAGTGGGGGGGGCCAGTGGGCAAAAGAAAGATAGGGAGACCTTGCAACAGATGGGAGGACGAAATCAAGCGCACAGCAGGTCCAAACTGGATGCAAACAGCGCAATCCAGAGAAAACTGGTTCAATTTGGAGGAGGACTTTACCTGTACAGGGGTTCCTTCAGAATAATTAAGTGCCCAAAATTATTTTTAAATGTATCTAACACATTTATAATTCTACTTCAAAACGTTACTAACTATTATAAAATAAACTATAGATTATATATATTTTTTAAGATACTAACTATATTAATAAATTTGTAAACTAGTAATTCTGTAAGAAATAAAAGGCTTTTTTATTTTATTTATTTATTCTCTAAGATATAACTCTTTAGTTTCTACTGATATCTAATTAGTTTTATGTAAACTACATATAAGTTAAGAAAGTTTTAATATTTTAATATTTCTGTCAAACATTATTTAAGAAATAATAGGAATAATGAATTGAAAAAAAAATATAGATCAACACGTAAAAAAGGAAATAAATAATATATCAAATAAAAAAAACATATCATGTAAAGTGATACAGGGATGACTTAATTAATTATTGTCCTTTTTAATAAAGAATAAAGTTAATAACTTAATAACATCTGACTAAAATATATAATTATATAAATGTTTAGACATTTTAAAATGTAATATTATGGTCCCCGGGAGCCAGTGACAGATTTTCATGACCAATTTCCTCTCAAGTGAAAATTCGTAAAATTCAATAGGAAGTTGTGTTATGAAGCTTCGCGATCGTCAGCTGCCTACTCCGGCAGTGGGGTAGCCAGTAGCAGCCTCCCAAGCACGAAGAAAAAAAAAAAGATTTTTTAATCATTTCAACCCATTTAAAAAATTCTTGAATAATAGTTTATCTAATATCTTGAACGGAAAATAAAGTCAGTTGACCATAACATGGCGGATTATATGTCAGCTGGCTACTCGAATATGAGAAAAAAATATATAATAATAATAATACAGGACCAGTTACACACATTGATCTAACCCCTAAGTAAGCAAATTATTTGCTTGTGTTAAGGGACAACAACACAAATACATAGAAATAATCATTATAAATATTAATATATATTTAATAAACGACCAAACCCAGAAACACAGACATCTATGCTCATCACATGTATGCATGTCCCTGTCGGGTATCGAACTCTGAATATATAAGTAGAATTTTATATATGTATAAAGTCGTGTATGTTTTTTTAAATCAATGAATATTCATCAACACTACTCATTCTTTGACTGTCTCTGACATGTATATTTGTCTGTACGATATACCCTTGTAATATTTAACTTTAATTAATACCAATTCATCTTAGAGAATATTTAAACATAGACCAAGGACATTAATGACTCATCGTCGTTGCCTTTGTTAGTTTTCCACATAGAAGTACATTTTGCTCGTAGAGCTTGATATTACAAATTTACCATTTCGCGTTATTTATAAAACCTTTCAACCAAGTTTCTATAAAGCTGTTACAACACTGAATAAATTAGTTTTATTGTAACAAAATGTTATTATGCTGTTATTTTGAAATATAAATCAAATGTTTTAATGGTTTATGTCCAATAACACAGTTCGGGAATAAATTGACAGTTAACATAAAAATACAATATTGTGATTTTCCTTGATTTTTTTTTCTTTAAATATAATGCTGAATATTCTTTTATCTGAATATAAATAATATGTAAAAGAAATTTCTCTAATTAGCATCAAAATAATAGAATTAACAATTACTTGTGCTTCTTCTTACACACTTTGAGTGTGTCAAGGTATTTTAGGTACATATTATATTTCCTTTCATTAAGATGATTTGCCATAACCTATCAAACGGTATTAAGCCATCTCACGTCTTTGTCTCAGCTCGAAAGGCTTTCACAATAAAGTAGAGTAAGATTCAAAGCCGGCAAATAATATTTTAATCCGATGGAGATAAGTGCAAATTTTTTACGAAGCAGACATTATTGGATTTTAATTAAATAAAACTAGAGCTTTACTCTAAATATTTAATTATATTCTATGTAACTTTTAGATTTTTTATAGTTTTAAAGAAAATATTGTAATTTAATATCAGTCAATTATGACTATCAGGCTATACTGATTAAAATCAACCAATTCAAAGTCATGCAATGCAAAGACGTTTATTTCAACCATCTCTCGCGTTTTACAGTGACGATAATTGATTTTTAATATTCTTCGAGATAGATATTTTAATTCATATTACATACTTTATACTTCTCTATACATCAATTTGTATTCAAATATAATTAAAAGTTTTCCAATTAATATTATCAACACAGCTAACTAGAAACACAATATATGTATTTTTTCAATATTTCATAATTGACTGATATTAAATTACAATATTTTCTTTAAAACTATAAAAAATCTAAAAGTTACATAGAATATAATTAAATATTTAGAGTAAAGCTCTAGTTTTATTTAATTAAAATCCAATAATGTCTGCTTCGTATAAAATTTGCACTTATCTCCATCGGATTAAAATATTATTTGCCGGCTTTGAATCTTACTCTACTTTATTATGAAAGCCTTTCGAGCTGAGACAAAGACGTGAGATGGCTTAATACCGTTTGATAGGTTATGGCAAATCATCTTAATGAAAGGAAATATAATATGTACCTAAAATACCTTGACACACTCAAAGTGTGTAAGAAGAAGCACAAGTAATTGTTAATTCTATTATTTTGATGCTAATTAGAGAAATTTCTTTTACATATTATTTATATTCAGATAAAAGAATATTCAGCATTATATTTAAAGAAAAAAAAATCAAGGAAAATCACAATATTGTATTTTTATGTTAACTGTCAATTTATTCCCGAACTGTGTTATTGGACATAAACCATTAAAACATTTGATTTATATTTCAAAATAACAGCATAATAACATTTTGTTACAATAAAACTAATTTATTCAGTGTTGTAACAGCTTTATAGAAACTTGGTTGAAAGGTTTTATAAATAACGCGAAATGGTAAATTTGTAATATCAAGCTCTACGAGCAAAATGTACTTCTATGTGGAAAACTAACAAAGGCAACGACGATGAGTCATTAATGTCCTTGGTCTATGTTTAAATATTCTCTAAGATGAATTGGTATTAATTAAAGTTAAATATTACAAGGGTATATCGTACAGACAAATATACATGTCAGAGACAGTCAAAGAATGAGTAGTGTTGATGAATATTCATTGATTTAAAAAAACATACACGACTTTATACATATATAAAATTCTACTTATATATTCAGAGTTCGATACCCGACAGGGACATGCATACATGTGATGAGCATAGATGTCTGTGTTTCTGGGTTTGGTCGTTTATTAAATATATATTAATATTTATAATGATTATTTCTATGTATTTGTGTTGTTGTCCCTTAACACAAGCAAATAATTTGCTTACTTAGGGGTTAGATCAATGTGTGTAACTGGTCCTGTATTATTATTATTATATATTTTTTTCTCATATTCGAGTAGCCAGCTGACATATAATCCGCCATGTTATGGTCAACTGACTTTATTTTCCGTTCAAGATATTAGATAAACTATTATTCAAGAAATTTTTAAATGGGTTGAAATGATTAAAAAAATCTTTTTTTTTTTTCTTCGTGCTTGGGAGGCTGCTACTGGCTACCCCACTACCGGAGTAGGCAGCTGACGATCGCGAAGCTTCATAACACAACTTCCTATTGAATTTTACGAATTTTCACTTGAGAGGAAATTGGTCATGAAAATCTGTCACTGGCTCCCGGGGACCATAATATTACATTTTAAAATGTCTAAACATTTATATAATTATATATTTTAGTCAGATGTTATTAAGTTATTAACTTTATTCTTTATTAAAAAGGACAATAATTAATTAAATCATCCCTGTATCACTTTACATGATATGTTTTTTTTATTTGATATATTATTTATTTCCTTTTTTACGTGTTGATCTATATTTTTTTTTCAATTCATTATTCCTATTATTTCTTAAATAATGTTTGACAGAAATATTAAAATATTAAAACTTTCTTAACTTATATGTAGTTTACATAAAACTAATTAGATATCAGTAGAAACTAAAGAGTTATATCTTAGAGAATAAATAAATAAAATAAAAAAGCCTTTTATTTCTTACAGAATTACTAGTTTACAAATTTATTAATATAGTTAGTATCTTAAAAAATATATATAATCTATAGTTTATTTTATAATAGTTAGTAACGTTTTGAAGTAGAATTATAAATGTGTTAGATACATTTAAAAATAATTTTGGGCACTTAATTATTCTGAAGGAACCCCTGTACAGGTAAAGTCCTCCTCCAAATTGAACCAGTTTTCTCTGGATTGCGCTGTTTGCATCCAGTTTGGACCTGCTGTGCGCTTGATTTCGTCCTCCCATCTGTTGCAAGGTCTCCCTATCTTTCTTTTGCCCACTGGCCCCCCCCACTCTGTCAATATTTTTGTCCACCTTTGGTCCTGCAAGCGTGCTATGTGTCCGGCCCACTTCCATTTTAATGCAAGTGCTTGTGATAAACCGTCTGTTGCATTTGTAATGTTGCGTATTTTTGTGTGTCTTATTTTGTTAATTCTTTTAATGTTAAGCATACTCCGCTCCATTCCGCGTTGGCACGTTATAATTTTATTTTTAATATTTTTGTTAAACTTCCATGTCTGACAATCATAGGTCAGGCATGGTATAAATAAGGCAAGAATTCATAACCTTAGTCTTCAATTTGACTGGCATATTGCTCTTAAATATTTCTTTTAAGCTCCAGTACTTATTCCATGTCAGCTGGGCTAAGCGCTCAATCTCCTGGTAGTTGTTACGTCTGTTGAAGCTTATTAGCTTGCCAAGATAAATATAATTTTCGGTATATTGAAGAGGTTTATTTTCGACGTATATTTGTGTCTTAGTGCTGTTGGTCATTACCATAGTTTTAGAGAGGTTCATTTCTAGTCCAGCAAGCTTGCTAGCTGTGTTTAGTGACTCTACCATGTGTTGTAGTTCTTTCCCTGTCTCTGATATAAGCACCAAATCATCCGCAAAACGTAAGTGACTCAAATGCTTAGTTTTTACTTTTATACCCATTTCATTCCAGCCAAGTTTGCTTATTATAGACTCTAGTATGGCTATAAATAGTAAAGGTGACAGGGGGTCCCCCTGTTTTACACCTCTATTTATAGGGAACCAAGAACCGGCTGTTTCTAGTTTTACTCTGCTTTTGCTGTTTCTGTATATGCTTTTAATTACTCTTATATATTCGTTTTCCACATTTTGTGATTTCAGAGTTTCCCAAATATAGCTGTGTGACACCGAATCGAATGCTTTTTTATAATCAATGTATGCCAAGTACAATGGTCTACTTCTCTCATAATATTTCTCGATGAGAAGTTCGAGAGTGTGAATATGATCGATGGTAGAGAAGCCTTTTCTGCCTGTTCGACTGGCTGTTTTGTTTCTAAAGTAGAGCAAATTTTTTTGGTCAGAATTGTAGAAAATAGTTTGTATGTACTCGGAAGCAGACTAATAGGTCTATAGTTCTCGATCTCGTTCGGGTTGCCTTTTTTATATAATAGAATTATGTTGGATTCAGACCACTGAGTGGGTGTCTCTCCAGATTTGAGGATAGAGTTAAATAACTTTGTAAAAGGTGCAGCTAGTATTGGGGCGGCTATCTTTACAGACTCGTTTGCTAGATTGTCCGAGCCTGGGCTTTTATCTAGCTTTAGTTTGTTTAATGCCTCGATGATGTCTTTTTCTTCAAAGTGGGGACTTATTTGAATGTTACTGATATTTTGGTTCTCATGACAGGTGAATTCTAACTCTTTTGTGCTGTAGAGATCCCTGTAGAAAACTGTTGCTGTGCTAATGATGTCGCGGCGGTTGATCTTCGTTGTTTCGCCTTTTTTAAGCCCTTCTATCCATGTTTTATTTGGTTTCAGTTCTTTGTATGCCTTTTTCGTGCTTCCTGTTCGTTGCAGGTGTTTTTTGATAGTTCTATATCTGTAATCGGCGTAGTCTTTTTTAATATATTTGTTGACAAGCTAGTCAAGTTCCCTACACAGCGAATGGCTTTTTAAAAAAAGATTTTATTTTAATTAAGATGGTATTTAATTAACAAGTTACCACTTAGACTACCTTAAACAGACTAAACTTAATATTAATATTATAAGCTAATACGGGTGGGAGCAGACCACCTAGTAGAGTTATTCGCATTGTCCAGTTACTTAGAATATTGGCTTCCCATGGGTGGTAGACGCTAACTCAGCGGAGCCACCTGGCTGGCGACTAATGGAATGTGTCAGCTCAGCGCTTTGGGGCGACGTAACTCCTCCCTCCTTAAGATCGAAGTTATCCGGTAAAACAGGAGAACTTCGGAGACACACTTTTAATATAAATTTACGTTTTTTGAAAATTAGAATACACATAATCACTGAAACTATAATATACAGTCCAATTGTCCATACACTGATATTTTTCAATATTCGGTTATTTTCAGCACTTTCACTTATTTCAGGTTTCTTCAAAGTGTAGGCCAGAAGTTTCAGGTCCGTAAGGTCAATACCTTTTATATTTATTGCTTTCAAACTTGAAGTTTCAGGAACGTATATTGAAGGCAAATTAACTATTGGTAGCATAGAATAAGTTTCGTTTTCTAAAATGGTCTGATGCTTTTTCAGGGTTATAGATCCAATCTTTACTTGGCAGGGGTCATCTAGGGTGACTATGTAAGTTCCTTTAATCTTCTGTCGGTAAATTTCATCAAAACATATTCTAGTAAGTATTTCTTCTTTTCTTGCAAATAGGGTCCATGTATTAGATTGCAGCGGTTGCAGCACGATGTCCTCCGTGATTACAGGAACAGGGTTGCAAATTGATGTATTTTCAGCATAGCTCATTAATTCAGTAATACAGGGATCAGTATTGAATTGAATAACTTCACTCTCGTAGCACAGGAAACTCGCCTTTTCAATCTCCTTGCAGGGTTTATCTAAAGACCTAGTTTTCAACCCTTTTGCTATTAGGTAAGGATATTTAGGAACAATAATGAAAGTGGAGTCATGGGACAACACAGGTAAAGGAAGTAATTTATAATAGATATAAGTGTCATTTTCAATTATAGGTATTTCTAAAAGGTAGTTAATGTAGTTTCCTTTGAGGTATGCTTTTATTGAAATAGTTTGTTCAATTTTCATTAAATTATTCAATACAGGACTATATGCTAGCTTTTCTAACTTACTTATATTTTCTAATGTATTTAAAAGCATGTTAGAGTTAATAATTGATTGGTGTAATATTCCTAATCTACTTAATGCAAAACTGGTTTCTATTTCATTTAATTTTATATAAATAGTTTGAAAATTATGTATTAACAAATTGTATGTACTAATAATTTGGGTTTCTATATGATTAAGGGCATCTTTCTTAATTATTTCTGATAAATTATGTCTTAATTCTTGAATTTCTAAATTAATTGATATAATATTATCATTTAACTGGAATGTAGAATTCGTAATTGTCTGTATCATTTCAGTGATCAACGTCATTTTATTTTTATATTTACTTTGTTCTAATTTAATTTCATTAATTAGTTTTTCATATTTAATAGCGTCATTATTATCTAGATTTCCTGTAATTATTTTAATAATAGATCCTAAGGGGTTAATAAGTCCACGTTTAACTCTAACAGTTGGATAAATCTGTTCTAATTTCATCATGGTTAAATTTTTAACATAGGTAGCTTGTATCTTAACATCTATAAAATTTTCAATAAAATCATTTTCAAAATTATTAACTAACTTATCTAACTGGGTACATTTATAAAAATTGTCTTTTAAATCATCTATAATAGGTTTTAAATCTAATGTTTTGACAATAGTCCATTTATCGTTACTTACTATAGCTAGACCATTTCTTAATGGCAGCACTCCAGGGTTTTTATTTAACTCCTGAAGTTGAAGGGCCTGGGACCACGTCACCAGCATCATGACCAGCAGGTGGTACCTGTGGAGGTCGTTTAACATTCCTTATTGGAATTTTGGTACTGTGATCGTTATTTCTTAAAACAGGGACTGTGCTTCTATATATTTCATTAGTTACTTGAGCTTTTACATAGCGAGGTTTATCTTTACTTTTTCTTTTATTAGTGCTTTTTACAAATATTGTATCTCCTGGCTTTATTCTAAATTCAGTTTCACCACCTCTCTTTTCAATATATTTTTCTTTAGATTTAATAGTTTTATCAATTATATATTTATACAAGAATTTAGTTCGTTTAACATTTTCTTTAACGAGTTGTTGAAAATACTGTTTTTCAAAATCTATATCAAATGTATTTCTAGATTCCGTCTGTCCAAATAAGACTTCAAAGGGGGTAAAACCAGTAGTTGAATGTATTGAATGATTATAGGCCATTATAGCGTACGTCATTACGGAAGCGGCATCAGTATATTTATGTTCATATTTAGCTATCCTATATATTTCTAAAATGGTTGAATGGAACCTTTCTATGAGTCCCATGGAATTAGGATTATTAGCCGTTCCTATGTGAATTTCAATTTTATACATTGTTAAAAGCTCTTTAAATAAAGCGTTATTAAATTCAGTACCTGGATCAGCACTAATTTTGAGAGGCTTAATATATTCCTTTAAAAATTGCTTAACTAAATCTGGTCTATTTTTAGGTAAATGAACTTCTAAAATACGCTGTTTTGGTTTGGATATATCCTTTACCGTAAGTCTATCTATGAACCATGTATATACTAAAATTTGATTGGGTTTCGTATCTATCGCTTCCTGTAATATAGGAATACCTTCTGATTCTGTGTCACGTGCAGAATGAATCGTGTCACTTTCAGAAGCCGTTAAAGTAGAACTGGAAGGACATGGTATAGAATAAGGTGAACCATTCCTAGATCTAACTGAAAGGGTTGTTTCTGAATCTGTATCTTGGATATTTATGGATTTTTCCTTTTCAGTTTCAAATATATTAGATGGTCGGGTTTCGGGAAAAGTAGCTTTTTTTGACTTTTCTAAATCTTTCAATTGTTCAGTAACTATTCTAATTTCTTCAAGGGGATCTACATTTACCATGGTTGAAACATTATCGTCTTTATCTATAGCGTTCAAACGGATTCGTGATAGTGCATCAGCGTTACAATTGCTCTTACCACTCTTGTGTATGATTTCGAAATCATGGTAAGGGATATCTATGTAAAAATTTTCAAGTTGTTCAACGGTTTCGTCATGATTTGTCATCTCATTCGTATTTTCAATAGTCGGGTCACTATGGTCATCGTAATAGTCTCTACTGTCATAACTTTCAATTTCAGGTTCGATTTGCTGAACTAAGTGTTCGTTCAGGCGGAAACCTTGTGGTTTCATAAGTGGAGCTGTTCTCATGCTAACATCCGTATTATGTGTTGGTCGTTGGTTACCAAAAGGGTGTTGGCCTTGATTTTGATTAAATGTAGGTCTATATCCATTTTGATTAAATTGGGGTTTATATCCAATTTGATTTTGAGTAAATTGAGGCCTATATCCTTTTTGATTTTGAGTAAAATGGTTTTGTAAGGGTAGCTTAATTTGGTTACTAGGGGTGATACCAAATTTAAATTTAGATGATTGCTGTGGTATAGTTCTTTGGAATGGAAGAGGTTTAAACGGGGGTTGTTGCTGATTTTTAAAATGTGAAGGATAATTATTTGATTTCATAGTATTGAAAAATGGTTTCATCATATTCCTTTCTAGATAAGGGTTAGATGATATTGCAGAATTAGATTGGGGGTGCTTCATCATTTTATTTCTTGAGTTATATTGGTGGATGAAATTAACTTCCTCTAATACTATACTTAACGCTTTTTCTAGTGAGTTGCATGATTTTAAGCGTACTATCCTTAATAAATCTTCAGGTAAATTATATAAAAATACATTCATAGCTAAATTATCGTATATCGTGATTTTACTTTCTCGTAAGCTTATATTTGTTAATAAATTTACTTTAGCAATTAATGTGCTTTTGGTATGCTGAATTCTATTACAAAAATCTAGATAAGATTCGCTATTTTTAATTTTTAAAGTTTCTAATTCTATAGCTATACATTCTTCTTCTGAACGCGGATCACCGAAATGTTGTTCTAATGCTGATTTAAGACTGTTCCACGTAATTAAATCTTGTCGTTCGCTAATTAAACTAGCCGCTCGACCTATTAATTTAGAAGTTATTATGTGAAAAAGATATAAATCTTGTGCTGGATTATTTTCTACTACACAAGTTTGAATTACGTATTCACATTTACGAATAAAAAGGGATAATAATTTTTCAACTCCATCAAACTTAGGGATAATGTTGCTGATTTCTACGGGAATTTTCACTATATTTTCCATTGTCACTAATTATAGTACACACAATTTAATATAATAAAATATTTTAATATAATTAATATATTTTTACAAATTATATTTATTCGAATTAATTTTTTTTTTATATATTCAATTATAATTATTAATTAAATTATAATATTGATTCAAATATGAATTATAACTTTATTTCACTTCGATATTATTTCATTACTTTATAAAAACACTTAAAACAAACGTCAAAGAAATATCTAAGAACCTTTTTAATTTTTAAAAGGAATCTACAATTAAATTAACACATATATCTAGGGTTGATTAGGAAATGAATAGATAGGAATAGCTTTAGGGTCTACTCACCAAATCATTTCCCTCGTGAGCCTGAAGGTAGCAGTGTCTTCAACAGCCAGACGCTCGTTCACGTAATATGACAAATTTATTTATCTGGTTCGGATTCCGAAAATTACGCTTGAAAACGTACGTCGCGGTAATTTTCTTTTATTTTCCGGACGCGGAATCCTACCGGCTGCGCCAGTCAAGTTCCCTACGCAGCGAATGGCTTTTTAAAAAAAGATTTTATTTTAATTAAGATGGTATTTAATTAACAAGTTACCACTTAGACTACCTTAAACAGACTAAACTTAATATTAATATTATAAGCTAATACGGGTGGGAGCAGACCACCTAGTAGAGTTATTCGCATTGTCCAGTTACTTAGAATATTGGCTTCCCATGGGTGGTAGACGCTAACTCAGCGGAGCCACCTGGCTGGCGACTAATGGAATGTGTCAGCTCAGCGCTTTGGGGCGACGTAACTAGCTTGTAAAGTGCTGATATTTTATTTTTTATTGCTTTATCTTTATGTGGACTTTTTTGCAGCTCTTGTCTTCTTTTAAAAAGTTGTAATGTGCGTTCTGAGAATATTTTGTGGGTTCTCTTTGGATTATGTATTAGTCGTGCGTTTTGCAAGCTTGTGGTAATGGCTCTGATTAAGTTGTCATAGTATTTCTGGACTGGGATGGAACTCTCGACAAATGATGGATCTTTCGATAGGTACCTATGTAACTTTTAGATTTTTTATAGTTTTAAAGAAAATATTGTAATTTAATATCAGTCAATTATGAAATATTGAAAAAATACATATATTGTGTTTCTAGTTAGCTGTGTTGATAATATTAATTGGAAAACTTTTAATTATATTTGAATACAAATTGATGTATAGAGAAGTATAAAGTATGTAATATGAATTAAAATATCTATCTCGAAGAATATTAAAAATCAATTATCGTCACTGTAAAACGCGAGAGATGGTTGAAATAAACGTCTTTGCATTGCATGACTTTGAATTGGTTGATTTTAATCAGTATAGCCTGATTGAAATCAACCAATTCAAAGTCATCGATTCACCTCTAATGAAGCCTTAATTGAATTAAAACCTGCTGGGTAAACTGATTTAGCAATATCGGCTATTAAAAGACTTTTACTCATCATAACAAAATTTATTTTTTTAGGATACTATGTTAAATATTACTCCCCTATTTTTGTTTAACCCATGGATAATAAGTCAAACTTTTATTATGTTTAGAGTTAAAGAGATGGCATGAACCTCTAAAATCCTCTTTCCAGCTGTAGATAGCCTAATTTAGTATTGTCTAAAGCAAGAAGTCGCTTTAGTGCGTCGGGAAGTGCATTTGTGGTCTTCCTGCAAAATCTGCGTAACGTGTAAATTGCGCATTAAAGAGAAAAGTTGTGAATATTGCTTTGTACTTTATAACAATCATAGGTATAAAGAAATTTATAAACGTAATAATAATATAAATTTATTATTAATTTTTAAACGACACGAGTACCATTGGACCTTAGATGTTACGATACTGAAATAATATGCTTAAAAAAAAAATTTGAGTATAAAAAAAAACAAAAAAAAATATAGACGTTCGCATTACAACACTACAACACACAATATTACAACATAAAAAAATAAAAAATACATTTTATTTTGGATTTGCTTTTAGGTAAACGAAATAATGTATTACTTACTAATTTAGACTGTAGAAGGTTCTGAAATATAAGCATATTTTAAAACACTAGTTGAGGCTTTCTTACATGGGTCTTATTAAAGCTTTAACAAATCCGGAAATCCATATTTTAAAACATTAAAAAGAAGTAAGAATCTTATCGAGTTTTATTTATTAGCTATATAATAAAATAGATAATAGATTACAAATCTGTCAGCCAGCTGTCAGTTAAGTTTACACAATATAAAGATTTTTTTACCTACCATACCATGCTCAGACGTCGTAGGTTTGAGGTCGGGGGTTAATTAATTTTTCATACCTAAAACTAAAAATAGTAACAAAGCTATCTACAACGTACCGTCTTATTTCCGAGTTTTACAAGAGCAATGAACACTTTCAGATTTTTGAAGTGAAACTTCTTTATCGGGGTTGGAAAAAAATTTTGTGTAACATTTTTTCGTTACGCGTCACATTTTTCTGTTACGCGCCGTCTTTATTTCTAAGTCACATTTTTCCGTTACGCGCCATATTTGAAGTGAAAATGTTTAAATGTACACTAATACACACACACATATTTTTTTTCATATGAGATTTCTACATTCATAGTTTCGCTATTTTTGTATTACTATTTGTTATTGTATCTCTATAGTTATGTGTAGACGAAAATTGACGGTAAAAAATATAAATATTTAGCTGCCAACTAATGGGTCTTTTTCCTGAGTTTTTATTGTGATGTTGGATAAACTTCATGGTCAAGAATTGAAACAAAAAGCAAACGAAGAATTAAAATAATGTTTTATAAGCTCGCTGCCTAATAATCTAATAAAGAACTGAACCACTCCTTCTTCATAAAAATTAATTATATTTTATTAAGACAAGAAGAAGAATTGTATTTTATTACTGAAAAACGGGAAAACCGATTGAAATGAAGCTATGAAAATATATAAAATAAAAACCGTATAATTTGTAATTTATATATAAAACCAACTTTAATACCCACATCAATTGAATCGGTTTAAGCCCGAGTCTCAAGAGTCAAGTCGCAATGAGTACAGCCGAGTGCTACACTGCACTTCCCATCTGAGAGAGCTCACGTACCTCAAACGACTTACATCAGTCTGGAAATTCTTCCGGGGCTATGGGTATTTAGATGGCTATAGGCTAAATGGTAGAGTAAAACTTTTGAATATACATCACATTTTTAACATGTTACCAAAATATTTTAAATATGTTTATTAAAATTATAGATAGTAACATTTATATAATATTTGTTGAACCATTTGTAGAGCCCTTGGGCTCCATTTGTTGAGCTACGCTTATTTAGGCGAACAATGTCGTTTTGTATAATTTTTGTTTTATTTTAGAACAACGCAAATATTGAAAGATAAATAGTATTAATGTTGTTACATTTTATAATATTAATTACGTTTATTTATGTAACAATTTATGTATGCCTTTTTATACTCTACTCTACATAAAAAAAATATCAATAAATATGCTAGATATATCATTGATTCTCATAGTAGGTAGAATAAAATGTGGTTCTTAAGAGTTTATACTTCAATTTATAGTTGAATAATGACTTGTTGACAGTTTTAAACTTCTATACTTAATAAAATTAGTACACTAAATACTAAACGAGTTTGTACGAGTTAATAGCTACAAAACTTTAATTTAAAAAGTTTTTTTAAATAATTCGTTTAAATGTATTTGATTTCAAATATGAATAAATATATATTTGTTTTGTATAATTTATAATATTATGCTAGTTGACACTTACATAGATAGAGATTTTTTAATACTGTAATAATAATAATAACGCAACGTAGTCTAAAATACTAAAATTATTGGTTTAAGTTTATTTTTATTACTATAGGATAGGACATTTTTTTGATAAAAGAAGAGATGTAATTTAAAATACATTTTGCTTATTTGTATCAGTATCTAGCATCGATAACGTTCAAAATTGTCTCTAAGGTATTATCTTTGAATTTGGTTTTGACCACACCATACGATTTGCAAAAAAAAATGTTCTGTAAATAAGAAGGTATAATATTTTTACATTTTATATTTTACTACTTTCTTTGTATTCCTTATTTAAGTAATTATTACTTACAGGTAACGAAAGAAACTTAAAATAGTATTGGGAATTATTTGTATACTAAAAACATTACTGTAGGTGTATTGAAATATTTGTGTCCGTGGATCGAAAATAATATTCAATACTGACAAGAAACAAATAGCAGACAATTAAAGTTTGTAAAGAGAGTAATTATATAAGGGTATTGTATTATGTTCTGAACGCAAAACTTATTAAAAATATCACCAATTGAATAAATACTTTTAATTAAAAATACTTGCACGTGAACTGATTGCTGAATGTATCTTATATATTCACGATGAATTTTAATTCAAAATGATGTTATGTTTTCTTTAAACTAACTTTTTCATTATTTTGATATATTTATGTAACAATATACAAGATTCACATTCTGAATAAATTTCTTCATCACTATCTCACCTATAAAATATAATATCCAATAAAAAAATATTATACTATATACAACCATGTATACTAAAATATTAAAATGTATATAAAGTGTCACATTGTCGGAGGTTATCTATAGAGTACAATGCAAATAGGAAAAATAAGCGGCATATAAACTTGTATTTTATATACTACCGTAACTTGTATTTTATAAACAATTTTGCATTTTAAATCTGTATGTAGAAAAGGGAATGAGGGCAAGTCTGCTATTTTTTATAGATTACGTTTTAAATATACAAACTAAATACATAGCAACAACTACTGTTAATATAATTGACGTAAAATCGATTATTTATTATTTTGTCAGTTACGCTACCAAACTAAAGTGTGTTGAGTATCAATGTAAAATATGACAGTTAACGTTGCTCCTAATTTGCCAAAGTTTTAATAATATAATAATTCTATTGCAGCACATAATAGATATACTAGGATTGGAATAGATTGCGGTTATATAGTGTGTGACCACGGCTAAAATATTAGTGGCATCAAAAGCTGTTGTTGTATTGGAATGCTTTTAAAAGTTTGTGCTTTTTTTATGAAGTTCGGTCAGAGATAAAAACCGATTTGTTTTTATACTTGTCGAGGGATAGAGCGTTTTTCTATTTGTTTTTATTTCATATATTTAGTTAAAAGTTTAAAGCAATTAAATAATTAATTATAAAATACCTATCTTAGTTTTTGAAGCAGTTTTTTTTTGTTTTTTTTATAGATATATAAATAATAACAAGTAAAATTGTATTTACATAATATGTCTCATGGTTATTTATTAACATTAAGCCAGAGTTATAAATAGACAGGTTTTTTTGTTAATTATTAAATCTCATGCTTTACTTTGATCTTTATTTTCCCCCCAAATATTTCCGTGACCAGAAGTTTCAAATATAAAATAACTATTCTTTTTTTTAATAAACTTGATTAAAAAAAATTTTTTTTTCTCCGATTGGGTTTTTTTTCAAACTTAAATAATGGAATGCAGTGTAGTACAGCAATCAAAAGCAGTGTGAAGCTTTTGTGTAAGTTTTTAGCTGAGTTTAACTATTGCACTCTTAAATGTGTAAGGATTAACACAATTTATTTATTGAGTATAGTTATATTTAAACTACAATACAATAACACTACTATTATAGAAGTTATAATAATAACTCTTTAAAAATAACAGCGAAATATTGAAGTTTCAATCAGTATTAACGAAATTACATTCAAAATGTGTGACTTTTTTCTTTGGTTTACTGAGTCGGAGACGCAAAAAGTAACAAGTTATCTAAAATAACATTTTTTAGTTGTATTTACATTGCTGACTAAAATACTTATGATTCTTGCTAGTTAAAAAAAAAATACAAAACAAACATACATATGGCAGATATAAGATTCTCATTTATTTATAATGGTATAATAATTATGAAAAGTTATATCGTTTCATTCGCAAAAAATATTGGAGAGTTTTGAGCAAACATCAAATGATTTAATAATAATCACGTATATAATGTATTCTTAGTACCTATGCCTCTAATTATATAAGTATTAATAGTAAGCCTCTAGATACTTATATAATATCGGTTTTGAAACAATGAATATAGAAAAGACCTGAATAAACAGTAATTTTTTAGGTAGTTTTCGTATTGAAATATTTTTGGTCAACTCTACTATTATGATTATGCTTTAATAATCACACATAAATACTGAATTCTGTACACTTTCCAGATAGATATACAGAATTGTAAGCGAAATGTGATAGGCAAGGCTATACTTCACTCAGTTAATCTCCAAGACGTTTCTGAGAGTGTTATTCCATCTCGACACAATTTGCCTAGTTTTGTTGACAGTTATATATATTAAAAGTAATTTACTGTAATAAAAGCTTAATAGAATTACTTTAAGAAGATGAACAAATAATTTACATGGACAAATCTTTAACACCCCTTAAACTTATTTCATAGCCGTTACACTTTATTCTAAATTAATATCGGAATACACAATCAAACAACGAAAAGACAAAGATAAATCCTTTTAGGATGTATACTAAAATTTTGTTAAAATCTTGTTTTAAGTTTTCAAAATGATTTTCAATTAACCCCCAACCCAAAGAGGTTATATGTTATAAGTTGACCTGTTTATCTATGTATCTGTGTGTGTGTCTGTGGCATCGTAGCATTCAAATGAGAGGACGGTTTTGATTGCGGTTTTTTTTATAGTATGCCTGGTCCATCGAGATGGTTCTTAGCTACGTTTTTTTTTTTTTTTTTTTTTTTTATACAATCTAGGGCAATGCTTGACTACATTCCACCTGATGGTAAGTGGAATGTAGTCTTAGATGGTAAGGCGCATTGCCCTAGCAACCTATTCACTCTTCTCTTGAAGACACCCACATTATATTTGGCCGGAAATACCGACGCAGGCAAATTGTTCCAGTCCTTCGCTGTACGCACTAAAAATGAGGAAGCAAAGCGCTTCGTTCGGACAGGTGGAATGTCCACAACAAAAGGATGGATACCTGCCGTGCGTCGGGACGTCCGGTGATGGAAGGGGGACGGGGGAACTAAGTCGTGTAGTTCCTGAGCACACTCACCAAAATGTATCCTATAGAATACTGAGAGGCTAGCAATTTTACGCCTGTGTTCAAGGCTATGGAGGTCGGCTTCGACCAATTCGGTATCGCCGATAAGCCTCTTTGCTCGCCTCTCAATTGAGTCCAGAACCGCAAGATGAGAATTTGCGGCACCAGCAAATATGTGTCCACAGTACTCTACACACGACCGGATCTGTGCTTTGTATAAAACAAGAAGCTGTCCCGGTGTAAAGTACTGCCGAACCTTCGCAAGAACGGCAAGCTTTGCTGCTGCTGCTCTTGCTCTGGACTCAATGAACCGACCAAAGTTGAGGTTCGAGGAAATCTCTAAGCCTAACAACTGAAGCCTGTCACTGTATTCCAAGGATACATTCTGGAAAGTAGGAGCCAAGGTGAAAGGGCTCTTTTTGGCAGTGAACAGACACGTCTGCGTTTTGGTGGCGTTGAACTTGACAAGATTGGCATTGCTCCATGCGGAGACTGCCTGAAGTTTGTCATTCAAACGTTGCACCATGGCTTCTCTTTCAGACTGTACTTGATCTCGACTAGCCCGAGTACTCGGCAGATATCTTTCTACAACTGTGCTGTCGTCTGCATACCCATAGATACCGGGCTTCAACAGATCATTAATGTGCAGCAGAAACAGAGTTGCAGAAAGAACGGACCCCTGAGGCACTCCGGCATTTATTGTCAAGGGTTCCGAGGAACACCCGTCGACAACTACTCGGAGAGATCTGTGGCTCAGAAAGTCCGTTACCCAGCCGATCAGACCAGGAGATATACCGTACGCTGAAAGCTTGCATATAAGGCTCGCATGCCAGACCCTGTCAAATGCCCTCGAGACGTCCAGAGAGACGGCGACCGCTTCTCCGTTCTTCTCGATGGCCTCGCCTAAAATGTGTGTAGCATACACTAGGAGGTCCCCAGTAGACCTATTACGGCGAAACCCGTATTGTCGGTCACTGAGGAGATCGTTACCTTCTAGGTATGCTAGTAGGCGCGAGTTCAATACACGCTCCATAATCTTGCAGAGTATGGAGGTGATTGATATCGGTCTGTAATTGACAGGGTCGGCACGGCTGCCTTTTTTGGGCACGGGTTGCACATTAGCAAGCTTCCAGGATTTCGGCACTATTCCAGTCATGAAAGAGAGACGATACAGACGTGTCAGTACAGGAGACAACTCAGCTGCGCATGTCTTGAGCAGAATGGCTGGTATACCATCAGGACCACTGGCTTTATTCACATCTAAACGACACAATGTTCTCCATACCTCTTTGTTAGTGATGCGGATTTCAGGCATCGAAATACCGCAGTGAGGAAGATGTGCTGGAGAAGCATTGCCAGTGTCTAGATGCGAATTATCAGCAAACAGAGAAGCAAATACATTCGCTTTCTCTGTTGCTGTGTGGGCCAGGGATCCATCCGGCTTCAGCAGAGCAGGCAGTGAGGGCTGGCAGAAATTCGACTCGATCGCTTTCGCAAGAGACCAGAAAGCTCGACTGCCAGTTGGTCTGGCAGAGAGCTTTTCGCCATTCTTAGCGATTCGATCGAGACGAGCCTTCCGCAATGCCTTTTTGTGGGACTTGGCAGCTTGGTTAAAGGCTCTCTTCTTTATACTTACATCCGGAGTTTTGCGGCTTCGAGCATCAGCCCAAATAAGGTATGCCGAATGTTTTCGGTCATGTGCATGACGACATTCGGCATTAAACCATGGGCGAGCTTTGCCACCGATGGGTACGTCAGCAAAAGGAATAAAATACTCCATTGCCTGATGCACCACATCAGTTATAGCATCCGCGCAACTCGACGGATCCAAAGAAGAGAAGCAGACCTGCCGCCAAGGATAAGACGCAAAAAAGTGCCGCATCTCATCCCATTCTGCTGACTTGTATTTCCATACTCGCCTAACACCATGTGGTTCGAAAGCTGGTGGGGAATATGTAAATACAGATTTCACCAGACAGTGATCGGAGGTTCCCAAGGGGGACGTGACCTCTACACGATACCTGTCCGGATCAGTTGTCAGCAGAAGGTCCAGGCAATTGGCTGTATGGCCTACCACATCTGGTACCCTTGTCGCTTGCCTCACCAGCTGAAAGAGGTCCAAGGACAACGCAAAGTTCCGCGCTTCTCTTCCAGCATGGTCGGTCTTCTGGTACGGGAACAGCCAGTCCTGATGACAGGCATTAAAGTCCCCCAGAAAGACGAGCTGCGCCGAAGGGTACTGATACAGAGCAATATCTGCAGCCTCACTGAGATACTCAAATAAACGAGTTGTCTCCTGGTCACCGCTGTGCGAACGGTAGACACAGGAATACAGGATTTTTTCGTTTCCTGTGTCCACTAAAACCCATAGGGAAGAAAAAGTGGGGTCTTCAAGGTGACGGAGACGCTGAATACAGAGGTCGTTCCGCGCATACACACTGACTCCGGCCCGTGAGCGAAAGTTGTGCTCTAACGAGTAACCGGGATAATCCAAGTATGCAGCGCTCAAAGGACATTGTATCTGCGTCTCCGTCAAAAAGAGCAAGTGCGGCTGCTCTGTCTCCAGGTGGTGGTGGACAGCTAAAAGATTTGAGTGCAAACCCCTTATATTAGTGAGGTGCACTTTATATGAGGAGGAGTGCAACCGCTGCTTTAACTTGTTCCCTTTTTTAAACTTTTTCATAAAAAAAAATAAATATAAAAGTGAATAGGGATGGGAAATGGCAGTTGAACGAGGCGGTACATATCGAACCCGACGTCGAAATTGGTGATGTCTTGCCACTGGGAGGCTAGTCTGGAGACTGCGGGGACGCCCGAACCCCCCCAGGGATCGCCATCGGGCCTCCTCGTCTGGTCGCCAACCAGCACGATGGAGCCACCCTGGGATTTTTCGCAGCTGGCGGGGCAGCCTTTCGTGGGTGGCTAACCCACTAATTGGGCCCCCAACTATCTGCGGGCGGCCAGCGGAAAGCCGTCGCTTCGGATCCCGCTACCCTCCTCGACTAGACACCCGACAAAACAAACACCAACCCGACGTCAAACCGGTTCGCCAACGCACCGCAACTATTCAGACCCATTTCCCATAAACGGCTTCATCGAGCAACGTGCCGGAACACGACTAGGTCGCTTTGCGGCACGACTCTGCCCGATGGGTGGTAACTTTGCCGGCGACCGGATGTTATGGTCTACCACCAAGAAGATTGCTGTTATTTGGTCGAAATAACAGTTTTTATTACAGGGGAAAGGTTCTTATGCAATATTGATAGTAAACACCTTCACAAATAAAAAATGTGTGTTCGTAGGTTTATTTAATATAGTATAAAAACAAGTAACATTATTTTAAAAAGCAGAAAAAAAACCTCTTAAAAATTTTATAAACCCACCACACAAAAATACATCTAAAAAGGATAAAAATAATATTATTATGTACTTATTGAAGTCGTTTGCTTTAGGCTTTTTTTTCTACTTACAATTTAATGACTCAATTATAATAATACTATATTATTACATCATCAATATAAAATTGCAATTAAATTATTAAGGAAAGTTTTTATAAGATGATCCATAGCTTCAAAAGATAAAAAATCCGGTTCCCGCCGTACATGTATAACCTTATACAAACTTTCGGATAACCGCCTAGTATGGTGGTATCTTTACTAAGCTACCTAAGAGTAGATAGTATAATAAACTCGAAGATTGTTTTAATAACGGAAATTAAAAACGGCATCGAGATTAGTTTACAACGAGGCTCTACTATATAATAATTATAATGAGAGGATGTTACTCAATATTTTCAGTAATAAGGAATTTTCAAGGATACCTCAAAATATTTTTAAAGTAGGTTTGTTATTTGAATTTATAATACCAGAAATAAATTAAATACAATCACACATACACAGAGACACGATAAAATAAAAGATTAAAGTCTTTTGAATTCATAGCACTCAGAACAATTAACTTAAAATAAAGTCAACTCTACTTATTTTTAACATATTTTTTTCTAATAATACATAATAAATATTGCTTAAGGCAGTTTTTCACTTCTTTGAATTAATATATCCCCCCCAAGTCCTTCACCAAACAAAAATTAACGAAAAATAAGAGACGATAAAGAAAAAATCATTTGCACGAATATTATATTCAAAGTAATGTAAAGTCTTAATATTCATTTAAAATAGCAAAAGGTATGATGCAATAGTGTGGCGACGGCTGCGTATAATGGTTGCCCCACATTTTGCGATATTATACGTCCCTTATATAAATGAGGTATTTGACTGTCTTCAAAGTCAAAGTTTTTTATTTTTATTAGCAGAAATTGTGATTGCCATTTTAATTAAATTGTTATTCTATTTTTATTGAAATTTTACAATGTAAAACACATTGTAAAATGTGTTTAAAATAATTTGTAGTAAGAAATTTTGCTTAATATTTAATACTTAAAAATGGTGCTAGTTTTCTTTTATTATTAATATATTATTTTAGATATTTCTATTGTTAATAACACAACCCAGAAAAAAAGCCTTCCTAATAAAATACTTATTTTATTCAGTTTTTGAAATAAAAACTAGTTTAAGGGCTTTAAATTTTTTCTCAATTCTGTATTTGATTATTAAGCCATTGTAAAATTAACGGCTAATGAACTGAAACCATATATTTCGTTTAGTGAATTTAAATTTAATCTATACATGTAATAAAATTGTCACTGATCCATTCATGTACATGGAATTAAAAAAAAACATCATAGGGGCCTTTATAAGAGCAAGAGAACCCAAAACAAAGGTTTTTCAGTTTGTCTGTATGTGTGTATGTTTGTGCACGCTAATCTCAAAAACGGCTCAACCAATTTGAATGCGGTTTTCAGAAATATATTATAAACAATAAAGTCTTCACTTAACATTTAGTGTTTATTTGATCTAAATCGGTTAAGAAATAAAAAAGTTATGACAATTTATGTCAATGACGTATTAAGTACCATGAAAATCTTATTCCATACATGTAATAAATCTTTAGAGGAGCAGTCTTTGTACATTTAAGTGTAGTTAGCTAGTATTATAATATAATTCGTTAAAAAACTACACTGTAAAAAATAGGGTAAAGAAATATATTTTCTTTTACTAAGAGTACCAATAGCTTGCTTTTCGTATTAAACCATCTCAAACTGCCACTGTCCCAATTATTTTTACTTTCTCTTAGTGTGTTTCAATTAAGATGATTGTACATTTAATCAGCTTTCAAATAATATGTTGTTCGTATTGTAATGTAAGGCTTTTATGCGAGTTCTTACTCTGTGTAATATATTAGGTTAATAATGTGTCAAAAAATCAAATAAAAGTGAGATGCAGTGGCAGAGTTACAAGAATTAGTAAGTATGTTTTTTTTCACTGAAAGCCTATTATAATTATATTATAGAAAAACATTATTTTTATTTTTTTGTGCGTATTATTTATTAGTTTTGTTACTGATATATTCTTTAATTATAATTGATTGATTTGAAATCTAATCAATCATTATATAATGGTTTTAACATTTACTAATCTTAAAATGAAACTTACACAAAACCTGAAGACGAAATGTTAATAAAAACATATTTTTCATTTTCGTATTTTAAAATTTGGGGGTAAAATATTGAGAGTAAAAATATATGAAGCTTATAAAACCATACACAACGGACAATGTCCTTTTTTAAGTGTGACTAAAATATAAAATGTATATCCCTTAATCTTAAATCTGAATTCGAAGTAATAGGCACAGTAATAAATATTACACCTTTTAAACGATACAAACGTTATTTAATTAGTGTCAAAGGACCGAGAAATTAAGAAGCTTTTTTGTACGAGAGTAGAATATTAAGCGACTGTCGACTTAATCGTTAATAAGGGGTGGTAATAAAAAATATCTCTTTCCCTACACTCATTACCTGGACAATATAAATTGTACTCAATAAGTTACAAATATCGTTATTGTGTTTTAATGCTTAGACTTTTATATGTTAAATCTAGATTTATATACACACGTTTAATTATTTCTAAGGTACAGAAATGGAATTTCTATTAGTTCATATATATGTGACTTAATCTTAGAATATATAACTTCTTCATATATATGATATGATATGATATTCTTTATTGTACAAATACATAAAAAAACATGAACAAAAAGATAAACACAAATAAAAATAAAAAGCAAAAGTACAATAGGCGGCCTTATTGCTAAAGAGCAATCTCTTCCAGGCAACTTTTGGGTACAGGACAAGTAGTGGAATGTGGAATAAGTTTTTAAAGAAATAATGAATATACATACATAAATAACATAGTACTAAATAATAATATATATGCACTAAAATATACCATATAATATATATTATACATACATATGTTCATACATAATATATACGTAATTTAATAAGTACATGAAAATATTATTACTATAAAAAAAAAATAAAAAAAAGTTTATGGCAATGACGACTAGGAAATAAACATTGACAAAAGAAAAGGGGGTTTTAGGAAGAGTTAAGCGAATTAAGGTAAAATTCCTTCACTTTCATTTTGAATGTTGTCTGAGATTTTGCACATCTTACAAAAAGAGGCAAGGAGTTCCATAGACGAACAGCTTGAACCGTGAAGGAATTTGTGTAAAAGGAGGAAGAGTGGGAAGGAATTTCTAAAGTAAAGTTATCCTCGGAGCGAAGAGAACGTTCATGTGAGGAACCCAAAAAAATGAATCGTTCTTTGAGGTAAGAAGGGGTAGCGGGATTGAACAGAACGGAATAAAGAGTGTTAAGGATATGAGCACTCCTGCGAAGACGAATTGGGAGCCACTTGAGTTTAGCTCGAAAATGGGAAACATGATCATATTTGCGCAGACCAAATATAAATCTGATACAAAAGTTCTGTAAGCTCTCCAGTTTGTTTAAAAGTTCCTCGCTTAAATCAAGATAGGATATGTCGGCATAATCGATAATAGGTAAGAGAAGAGTTTGTGTCAGAGCAATTTTGGTTGAGATTGGAAGAAAGTTCCGCAATCTGCGCAACGACGCCGCAGACGCAAAAATTCTCCTACTGACCTCGGTTATATGAGGACCCCATCGAAGATACCGGGTCCAATGTGACACCCAAACTTACAACAGAGTTACTATATGGAATATTAACATTGTTTAATACTAAATTGGGCAATTCAGAAAGATCGATTTTATTTAACAACTTAGAGCTACCAATAATTATTGCTTGGGTTTTAGCTGGATTGATACTCAGACCATGATTTTTACACCAACTGGCTATGATCTGCAGATCCGAATTAATTCGAGTGATAGCAAGTGGAAGTTCTTTAACACTAACATGTTTATATATCTGGAGATCGTCTGCATACAAATGGTAAAGAGAGGATAACTTTTGATTTATTGTATTTATAAACAAGGAAAATAGCAAAGGAGATAATACGCCACCTTGCGGAACACCGGCATTGACTTCCAACCACTTCGAGTACGAATTCCTTGCAGAAATTCTTTGCCGGCGTCCATACAAATAACTACGAAACCAGTCAGTTACCGCAGGAGATATGTTAAGAGAACTTAAAATAGCCAGCAGTATATCAAAGTCCACAGCATTAAATGCATTACTAAAATCAAGTAACACCAATACTGTAACCTGTTGCTTATCCATGCTATCCATCCACGAATATCATCTGTTATCCTGACTAATGTAGTAGTAGTGCTATGACCAGGACAGAAGCCGGATTGGAAAGGATTTAAAATATTATGTTTAGTGAGAAAACTACTCAGTTGTTGGTGGACAAGGCGCTCCAGTACTTTAGATAGGAAAGGGAGAATGGATATTGGACGATATTCGGTAAAGGAAGATGCATTTCGTTTTTTCGGTAGTGGTATAATATGAGCGCCTTTCCACAAGTTGGGATAGGTGTTGGAAGTAACGGAATTATTAAAAATGGAGGTAATATCGAGCATAATAAAAGGAAGAATGGGAATGATCATCTTACGACTAATACAGTCAGAACCAACAGCATCAGATTTAATCGCCATAATGTTTCTCTTAACATCACTTTCGGAGAACTGACCTAGAAACAAAACAGGAATATTAGGAATTTGGCTAGCAGAAATATGATTTATCGTTTTTACCTTGGTTGCGTCATCAATAGCAACAGAATTTGAAAAATGCTGATTCATGCAATTTAAATCTAAATTATCTATATTTACATCTTGATGTGTTTTGCCAACTCCCAATGATTGAAGAAAATGCCACACTTTTCCGGAGTCTTTTTCTTCTATGACGGATTTATAAATATGGCGGCGTTGTTTGTCTCTACACAATTTGTTACATCGATTCCGAATTGCAACGTATTTCTCCCAATTGCTATCACTCGGATCATGCACATACTTTCTTTTTGCCCTGTGCTTCTTTTTTTGGATTTTTTTAATATCAAGTGTGAGCCAAGGAGCAGGTAGATGTTTAAAACGAACTGGGCGTATAGGAGCGTGTGCATCGTAGAGAGTAGTTCAAAAATCCATCCCACCAAAATTGCGCTGCAGAAGTATTCTAGATTTGGCCTTGGGAGGCTTTATTTTGTAAGAGAGATAGAGAAGGTGGTGACAGAAAAATTCAAAAGCATAGCATTGTCCGTGCTTTTCGATGTGATCGATAGAAGAGACAATTGACAAATCAAGGAGTGAAGGATTACTATTTGGAAAGAAATGAGTAGCGAGTGATGGAAGGATATGCAAATTTGCTCCACTGGCTATAGACTTAAGACGAGATGATCGGTAATCATTTTTAATTAAACATGTGTTAAAATCGCCCATTATTACTGTGTGACTATATGATGGTGTTAACTGTTGAAGTATGCATTCAAACTCCGTAAAATAGTCAACAGCAACACTTGGGCTATAAAATACACCGAGAAGTAATTTATTGTGAGAGAGCATAACTTCAACAAAAATATACTCAGCTTTACCACTAGTCTGGGAGACCGAAGATCTGATGATAGAGAAAGAAATGTGAGAACGAAGATAGATTGCAACTCCACCCCCAGTCCGATCTAAGCGGTCGTTACGAATAAGGTGGAATCCGGGTATAGAGTAAGAAATAGAAGGAAGACAAGGCTTAAGCCAAGATTCAGAGATTAGTATGGAATGAATATTTTTGTTCTCAAAGGTGGACAGTAGTTCTGGATAATGTGCAGGAATGCTCTGAGCGTTTATATGAGTAATATTAAAATTTTGTGGGACATCCGAGAATTTAGAATAGAGATTGTCGGCTAAAGAGGGAATACTATGGAAACTGTCATCACTGCTCAATTCATCAGACGAGGATAATAGTAAATCGCCATGGTTTAAAGACATATATTAAAAATATATATATATAGATAAATAGTAATTTGTAATACAAATAAATAAATATAATAATATTGAAGTATGCAATAATATGCAATATAATATTATATTTAAATAAAATATTTAAATAATAAATACTTACAATAACCAAAAAAAGTAAAAAAAAAAAAAATTATAATAATAAATTATGTGTAAAATAGTATACACAAAAACTATGAACGTTTTCAATTTTTAAATGCCTTTTACCCGCCAGCAGCATATAGCAAAATATACAATAAAATATTAGTGGATACCACATGCACTTAAGAACAGTAGATAAAGACTAATTAATAAAAAAGTAAAAATAAAAAGTAAAAAATAACAATTCAAAAACACTAATATTAAATCTAAATATTGTATAAAATAACAGTAATCAACTCAAACGACCTGGCATCCAAAGCTGACTAAAAAAGAATTGTACCACTGTCAGATGTCAGTATAACAGATAAAAATTGTCAATAGTAACAAAATTTCTATACCTATTTTCTTATAACTTAAAGTGTTAAATATAAATCAAATTGAGTAAATACGCAAGAACAAATAAAAGAAACGAAGTTTACATTTTTAAAATTACTTCTCCAATAACTATGTATATCGACGATGACGGTGATAAAACAGTGATAGCAAAACTTACTTTCTTATCATTCTCTTTGTACGAGGAATAGTCCCAAGCTTTTCCGCTGTAATTGGTGCTGTTGGGCTTATTGTCTTTAATTGCGGATCAGTTGGAACTAAGGTTGCAATACCTTCAATATCCGCCAAGCATACAGCACTGTGACGCTTTCCATCTGGCCCAATAACAAAGATACAGCCGTCGCGCGTCCAGCATTTGTGAATGCCAAAACGCTGTCTTGCCGCCAGAAAAGCATCAGGCTAGCCTTTCCATTTGAGTTGTAAGAGTTTTGGTTTGAAAATGGTATCATTTGAAAGGGGTTGGTCTCCCCTTTCTTTTAATACTATTCCCAGCCTGAGAAAATGCGTAGTTTCTTTTTTATATGTTTTTTGTGTGAAATAAACTTACCGTGTTTTCACCAATATTAGCACAAAAACACAATGTTTAACACAAGAACACTTCACATCTATGCAATATGTTTATCAATTATTTATATGATATTATAAATTTTTCATTTTAATTTAACAAGAAAAAACAATTCATAACAACTTTGTTGTTTTAAATTTCCTAATGTTAAATGGCGGCAACTTGACATATGACGTTTGTGATTTAAAATGCTTTTTGAAATAATTAATATTTATGTTACTTTTTTTGTCAAAACTGACTCTGTTAACCCCGACTCCACGTAGTCTTGTCTGTCCTACCCCTAGAGTGTTTTTGTAAATCCGGAGGCGCGGAAGGAGGGCAGCCCCCACCCGCCGTAACACTGAGTTGAAACCCAATCGAGCCGTAGCTACTGAGGCTGGTCGCCAAAGGCGACCAACAGGCCGAAGTGGCGAAGGCGAGCTTGGGTTTCAGTTCAGTGTTACGCAAGGGTGAAGGGGCTGGCCATCCTGAAGCGCCGGAGACGTCACAGAAGTCTTAATTACTTACATTTTAGGTTAGTTTTTACGAAACTTCAAATCGAAATATCTCCAAAACTAAACATTTTCTCACAATAAAAATGGTATCAGGGGATAGGGCTTCAACCCCTCTTTTCTCCCTATCCCCCTCTCCCTTCTATTCTGACAACTCAATTGGAAAGTGTTACCAAGCATCATGCCGTGTCTTTGTTAAAAATTCTGACTGTGTGAATCCAGATCCCTTAAGCTTGGTTTTTGCAAACCAAACTTTATCATGCACATCAATGCCGGAGAATTTTACAACAATGGGCCGAGGCCTCTCAGACAGACGACCGAGGCGGTGTGAACACTTAATACTGGCACTTGAGAAGTTAGGCAGATTAAGGTGCTCCCCTATAATAGAAGTTACCCGAGCAGTTACAATTTCACCTTTATCTTCTGGAACTCCATGAATTAGTAACATCTTCCGACGCGTCCGCATATCTTGGCGATCCAGTTCTCGGCTTAAAAACTCCACTTGTTTTTGTAAGCTATTCAGAGCTATTAAAATAAAATTCTTAAACGAGTTGAATTCCGTTGTCAAAGATGACACTGTTGATGGTGAAGAACTCTTATGCAGATTTTGTTGGAAATCATTCATCCTGGCGTTGAAGAGGTCTGCCATTGAGGATAGAGATTCTTTGAGGGACTCCATTGGAAGTGAACAAAGTGAAAAGTGTAAAGGAAAGTGAACAATATATGGATTTAATGCTGGTGGGTGGCACTTTTTACTTGTAAAGTTAAATATGCATTTATATCCTTTATAAAATCAGTAATTCTATTTATTTCAATAAAAAAATATATAAGATCGTTTTGAATGATGTTAACTGTAGTAGTATAGTATAGTATAGTATAGTATAGTATAGTATAGTATAGTATAGTATAGTATAGTATAGTATAGTATAGTATAGTATAGTATAGTATAGTATAGTATAGTATAGTATAGTATAGTATAGTATAGTATAGTATAGTATAGTATAGTATAGTATAGTATAGTATAGTATAGTATAGTATAGTATAGTATAGTATAGTATAGTATAGTATAGTATAGTATAGTATAGTATAGTATAGTATAGTATAGTATAGTATAGTATAGTATAGTATAGTATAGTATAGTATAGTATAGTATAGTATAGTATAGTATAGTATAGTATAGTATAGTATAGTATAGTATAGTATAGTATAGTATAGTATAGTATAGTATAGTATAGTATAGTATAGTATAGTATAGTATAGTATAGTATAGTATAGTATAGTATAGTATAGTATAGTATAGTATAGTATAGTATAGTATAGTATAGTATAGTATAGTATAGTATAGTATAGTATAGTATAGTATAGTATAGTATAGTATAGTATAGTATAGTATAGTATAGTATAGTATAGTATAGTATAGTATAGTATAGTATAGTATAGTATAGTATAGTATAGTATAGTATAGTATAGTATAGTATAGTATAGTATAGTATAGTATAGTATAGTATAGTATAGTATAGTATAGTATAGTATAGTATAGTATAGTATAGTATAGTATAGTATAGTATAGTATAGTATACTATACTATATACTATACTATATTATACTAATTAGTAACATTAAATAAAATATTTATTAAAAGCTGCAGCGAGCAATAACATTATGTAAAATGTGTTTATATGTCCCCAGGGCAATAAACAGCCTAGATTTGAATTAAAATAAATGTCAATGATGTAATGTATTAAATTAAAGTTAAAACCTTTTTAAGTCTCACTATAAGTTTTCGTTATCGATATCGATATCGATGACGAATCTAGGTTTGTGTTGAAAAAAAAAATGTGACTACTTGAAGAGTGTACGGTAATGAATAAGGTTGCATTTTAAGTTACGATCTTGACATTTCTATATACTTAAAATTAGTTACCTTTTTTTTTGCTAAGCAAGGGCTACATTTTAATGTTTTGTTATTGAATCAGGTCGGAATCATTCGTCGTTCATGTAAAGGTTTTGCAGTGTTTTATAATTATCTAACAATTTTTTTTTACATTTTTTTTTTTGGGATTAGAGCGCCTAAAGATCTTAAATGCTAATCTTGGCAGAAAGAGCAAAACTTTCATTACCGATAACACTCTGTGAGGATATTGTGTAATTTTAGCTCAGGAGCTTAATCGACTTGGCTAGAGACCAAATTATTTTACTATCCGGTGGATAAAAGCTAGTTTATTCCCTAATAATCGGCCTTATGTATCCATATCCATTATTTTCCGTACAAAATTATTTATATTTATTATTTATTTATTTCCTGTTGCTTTTTTACATTACTTTGCTCATACCATTTTCATAAGTTTTTTTTAGTAAGTTTGAAATTATTTGGCTTAAGCCTGTTATTTCGTATTTAAAATTATGATTATGGTGGTCCTCTAATTGTTTTATTATTAAATCTTAGGAAAAATAGTACATAGTATTTTTAATAAATGTAAAAATAATATATATTTTAATTAAAATACGGAATTCTCTTTCTAGAATGGCCAAGATTCTCGGGTTCCAGCGGCAAGTGCATGGCGTGTTAAACTAATACCTCATACAGTATTTGTTTCTATTGTTCTTAGTTTTTGCCAAAATTACAAATTATGTAACTTAATTCCGTAAGTTGTGGACGTGACAATTATAATTTCGACATGAAAAATTTTTGAACTTGTCTCGAATAATATATTCTTCATAAACTATATATATGATGGAATAGAATTTCTTAAACAAACTCTATTTGATAAAATATCTGTAATTAATGTTAATGATATATCAATTAGTTTATCAATGTTTTATGACTTTTTATTTATTTTTATTGTTTTTTATTCAAAGCTTTTCAGACGCTCACTCCCAGAACAATTAGTATTTAAAGGACCTATTTATTAATATTTTCTCAGTAAAATGATGATAGAGCGAAATATAAATTTTATTTTTTTCCACAATATATTTGTATGTTAAAGATGACATACACATGCACGATGATTCCACATCTAAGAATCATCGTTCGTGCTAGGATCTGGGAAATGAATGACATGGTTACTCAGAATGAATATTTTTATTTGTTTGTATACAAAGATAGATAAGAAAAAAAACTGAATTAGATAAGAAATTAAACGTTTATTATGTTAGGATTAAGGAATGTGGTATGATCGAAATTAATTTACTTAGTTAAGCCGAAACCGTACAAAATTAAAAATTATTTACAACTATACTCTAAGCTTTAGTAAAAGACCACAGAAGAAAGAAGTCGCTTTCATTACAACAGAAAGTGCATTTTCAAAATCCGTTTAACATGGAATTAGCATTTCAAAAAGAAAATTCATAAAATGTTGCTAACTTCAATATAATAAAGACTAATTAAGATCAATGTTACCTTTAATAATTGTGTATTAGTATTTTTAAACAAATATTTACAAATAATGTTAATGGAAAGATAACGAAAAAGACATTGAAATTAGTAGATCCATGTTTAAAAAAATATATCACATTATTACAGTTTCGTTTGGTTTAAATAATTTAATCAATAGTGTAACAAAGAGATATCAAGAACTTCATCTTCAACAAAATAATACTCACTTTACGGCCTCTAAAGAAGCCTGATTTTTATTTGTAATTAATTTGTAATTAAATCTTAATCGATAGTCAAGACATAAAAAACATCTTACTTTGAAAATAAAGAAACTGTCCTCAAGATACATTTTTTTTTATTCTATTATGAGTATAATTTTTCAAATTCTATTCTATAATCGCTAGACTATGGAATAACTTAATCCTACGTAATATTTCAGTGTCCTTGAAGTTTTTGATTATTTATGAAAAATTACCAAATAATGGTAGGTAGGTGCTTTGTAATTCGTCTGGACAAATCGAGAGACACTTACACGAGTGACGAGAGCCGGATGATCTAAGTGCTGTATAATCCTTAGCTCACGTTCGCTTGCTCGGGATATATTTACGACAGGCCACTGACGTGCTGCAATACATTATATCATATGGCATTGTACTTTATTTCAAGGTAAATAATTATATTTAAAATAAATTTCTGTATAAGATTGAAGCTATGTGTGTGTGTGTGTTACACATAACATAGTATTTTTTTTGAGTTTTAAATGTTTGTAACATTTAGATAAGGGCATTTATCTAAATGTTACAAACCGTGAATTATAATATACAATATATTGACTTTAACTGCCCTGTTGGTCCATTGATTAGCGCAGACTGCTCACGTATAACGACGCAATGTGGCTGGGGTCGATTCCCGACAGGGACAGTCATGTATGTAATGAGCATAGATCATAGATGAGTAATGATGTAATGAGCATAGATGAGTATCTGTATCTGGGTGGTTTATTAAATATATTCTCAGTATTTATAATGTGTATTTCTATATTTTTGTATCGTTGTCCAACACCCTTAACACAAGCAAATAATTTTCTTACTTAGGGGTTAGTTCAATGTGTGTAATTTATCCTGTATTATTATTATTGAAATAAATAAATAAACACATAAACCGATACAAAAACCATAAACCCTAGTTAAATTAAATTCGATGTCCCACACACAATTCTATTAAAGCATAATAGATTATTTCAAGAAGCTAGTACATAATTTTAGATTTTTCCGATAGACGACAAGCTACAACATGACATTCATCCATTTTGTGCAAATCAATATGCTTCTATGCTCAAAAATAACTTGCTACTATTTATTATTAATATGAATAGGACAAAACTACCATGGCTGTCTATTGAAGATGAAGAAATCTACGGACTTTTTGTCTATAATTCTTAATTGAAATAAGTGTTTAAGTATATCAACCACTTTCACGAAACTTTTCCTTTTATAAGACACGGGTTGCCTGGAAGAGATCAACTTAAGTATACAATTAAAATTGACTTATTCCTGTATTCTAAACATTTGAGGCGCGTGATACTTGTGGAGCTTACTGTTCCTTGGGAAACAAACATCCCAAGGGATCATACATTCAAGCTCAATAAGTATTACGAACTGACCAACGAACTGATCAGGAATAAATTTATAGTTAGTTTGTACGCGGTAGAAGTGGGAGCGAGAGGTATAACAGCAAAATCTCTCTATAGGCTACTTAAAGACTTCTAGAACAAGCATCGGTTCATTTCTAGAACGTATTTCAAAGGCGCATTAGTAGGTTCTTTCCAAATTTGGTTAGGTAGGGAGAGGAGTGTGGAGGGTGAAGGTGAGGGTTTTTGCGCATACTAAAGGGACCCCTTAAACCTACTCCTGGGTCGCAAGTCCCAGGAATCCATGGAATGCTAAGAAGCTTCGTCTTCTTTGTATATATTTTTTTCTTTACCGTTTTTTTTTGGTGAGTATAATAAATAATTTTACTACTACTACTATTATGTTTAATTCTTCAGACCCGTTTATTTAATTTACAATTTCTCGTTTTATCAGATGTGGACAACATATAAATTCGTTTTTCCGGCACTTTATTGCTTCATACAGCCCTTTATCGTACTGTTTTCTTGTTTACTCATTTACTTAAAATGCTGTCAGATTGTGGGACAAATTCCCGGAATATCTAAAAAAAATTCCAACTTGTAAGATTTTCAAACGACAAGTTAAGAAATGTATCTCAAATAATAAAGTATTTAGTTGTATACTTTATAATTTATACATATAATAAATATTTTAATACATATCATATATACTATATAGTGTTATATTAATGTGTACTATATAGTGTTATATTAAAACCTATCTTTACGCACAATTATTTGTATTTTTGCTTTTGTATGTAGTTAAATTTGACTTTCAATTTTTTTTTGCTCTCCTACCATCGTCCCCTTGTGCATCCTAAGGTTGGCTGGAATATAAAATATTTGTGCGTTAAGGTAAATAAATATTAAATAAATAATACTACATCAATAATAACATAATCAATTTTATCTAAAAGGACATTTCACACATTGATGACAATTTAGAAAATCATAATTATCAATATAAATCAATACATTACAAATCATACAAATATCAAAAAGAAGTTCTTTATTCATTATATGTAGCACAATAATTGGATCCACTTAGACCGGAAATAAACATGTACTATAAATATAAAACACATGGACAAGACTTCTATATTTTCATTAATGTTATAAAAACAAAAGCTATTCAAATGCTTATGTCTACATCCAGATGTTGCCCTACAAGGAAGGCAGTGTGTCACGAGAATGTAACCTCAAGTCGCTTTATTAAATTGTTCATCCTACATCTTTATTGTGGTTTATCCAGACATGTTTTCGCTCAATGACGTGTTTATTTTATTAGAAAAATACACTTAGTTTATACTTCTATACCTATACCTTAATTAAGGATAATCATATTTCACGTACTCAATATAATTTCAGGTTAAACGAAATAAATAATTATATAATGGTTGTCATATTTATTTATAATAATTTAAATGGCAAATAGATTGGAATTTACATGTTTTAGTTTTAGCGCCTCTTACGCAATTAGTTATGGAATGTTATGTAGTATTTACTACACTCGGCGTCAGAAAAATCATACCTTTTAAAAAAGCAACTTCAAAATAATTTTACTCAAACTTTGTGAATTGTAAGGATATGATTGTAGGATATCATTGGAAAGGTAATTCAATTGCCTATTAGAAAATAAAAAAAACATGTGTATGCATTTTAATTCTTTAATAACAAAAAACTTAAAACATGACAAAGTGACAAAAAATAAAATTAATAACATCATAAAAAATTACAAATAAGGCCTTAAAATCTAGTGTTTCCACCCCTTGCTGTGATGGTAGCTTCCAGCCGATCCTTCATGGAGCTCACGAGGGTCACCACTCTTGCTTGGGGTATGTTGTCCCATTCGTCTTTCACGGCATCCTGGAGCTCTTGTAGAGTGGTGGAAGCAGGATCTCGTGCTCGTACGTGCCTCTTTACATAGTCCCAGAGATGCTCGATCGGGTTCAGGTCTGGACTTCGTGCTGGCCACTGCATAACAGGGATCTCAACCTCTTCCAAATAGTCCCGCACAGCAAACGCAGTGTGGCAACGGGCGTTATCATGCATTAACATGAACCCATCGCCAACAAAACCAGCATACGGAACCACATGGTCTTGTAAGATCTCCGTTATGTACCGCCGAGCATTCAGCGACCCTTGCCCGCGACCACCACCAGTCCGAGAGACGCACACAAGCTCCGTTTTCCCTTCGACGGATATGCCACCCCAGAACATACAGGAACCACCTTGGTATTCGCCGCCTCCTCTCTCGCCTCCTCGTCTTCGGTATACTCTTTTGCGTCTGTCGTTGCAGAAAAGACATACTCGTGTCTCATCGGTGAAGAGAACGGCTTTCCACTGTTCACTCGTCCAGTTGACATGCTCCTGGGCAAATCGTAACCGCTCTCTTCGATGCTGCACGGTCAATTTTGGGCCCCTAGCAGGTCTGTGAGCTCTCAATTCCTTTTCTTTCAGTCTTCTTCTAATCGTAGAAACACTTACAGACGTTCTGCAAGCTGATCGGAGCTCTTGTTGCAACTCAACAGCATTGCTGAAGCGGTGCCGCAAGGATGTGGAAACAACGAAGCGGTCGTCTCTTTCTGACGTGCAGCGTTTTCTTCCGAATCCACGTCTTCGAGTATAGCCACTAGTCTCAAGGAACCGTTGGTATATTCGTCGAACTGAGAATCGGCAACGTCAACCTGTCGCAGTCCTGATTGCAATAGCGCAATGATTTGAGCGGCTTTATCAGGGGTTGTATCCATCTTCAGGTACTGTTCTCTTGCGTATGTTGTTCCGGTGTGTTCACTCTGAAGTCTGAGTTGCGACTGACCCATTTTTTACCTTTACATGAGCTTTTATACCCTTACAAGTAGTGCTCCTTAAGTGAGCATTTTTTTAAACATTTTTTTGATTGGTCCCTGGTTAGAAATGGTAATTGTTTTTTTAATGATACAGGTAATTAATATAAAGGTATTGAAGTGCACTTTAGAATGTTATATTTTTTTCATACGTAGTACTTATGTGCTAGATTCTAGGAGCGATTTACTAAAAAAACCTTGAGGTGCGATTTTTGTGACGCCGAGTTTATTAAATGTTTTAAGAATTAGAAGCATAGGATATTTTAACATAATGTTTAATCTTTTATTAATTATTAGAACTTATTATAAGGTATAAATAATAGCATCTGTAAGTTGGTTATGAAATTGTAAATTACCCTCACCTAAATATAGTGTTAAAATAGTTAATAAACGAGTTGTAAGGGCTGCTCTCGCCCATTCTAATACAAATGCTTGAATATTAAACATTGAAGTGCAAGTACTGTGTATTACTGAAACAAGTCTTAACAATAAATAAGCAAATCTACTTCATAATACATTGTTCATGTTGAGCATCACATATTACATCTTCGATTTTTTATTCAAACAAAAGCGTTAGCAATTTTTGTATATTTTTGGAAACAAAAATTTTAAAATATTAATGAAGTATATTTATGAAATAATTGATGTATGAACTCTATATAAATATAATCTAATAAATAATAGTGATTGATATAGTGTAAGGTTACATTATTGTTAAACGACTATTTTATAATAATTCGTAATGTTTTGATTCGTTTCAATGTTTTGATTCGTTTCAATGTTTTGATGGTCCCTGTATTGATCCATATAAATTAATGAATAACTAATTTAAATGTAATAAGAAGAACCAATAAGGTATAATTATTTAAATCGTTGTTTTATTAACTTAAATAGTAATATTTAGAATTGTTATGTCGAGTAATGGTTATTTTCGTATGCTTAAAGTAGTTTATTTGACGAAGATTAATATTTATGTGAGGAGGGACATTTGCTTGATTAGTAAATCCTTGAATAAGCTAGAAAAGTGGGAACCATTAAGACTTCATAATTAAATCCAGTATTTAATACCGTGTTTACCTATACTTACAATTGTTCATATACGAGTACTTGTTATTTTTGTACGTTTAAAGTTTAAAGATGATTTGACTATGATTATTATTTATGTGAAGAGGGAGTTAATAAAGAAGGGTATATAAACTGCGGTTAGGACGATATTCGGGACAGACACTGCTGGATAGTACCAAGGAAGGATTAAATACAAGTATATAAAAGTGAAGAGTGAGAAGTAAAATCTGTGAAACAATATAATTGGACGTGGCCCTTATAATTCAGAAGTGGGATACCCAGAAAAAAACTGTCTTTTTCTGGCTCCGCGCCCATTATTGGGAATAATGTAAGTGTTACTGGCTTATTTATTATATTACTATTTATATTTGTGTTTTATATGAAGTGAAATTTGCATAAAATATTGTGAGGGTAGTAAATATACCAATATAAATTTTTTTAGAGAATTTACAGGACGTTATTGTGCTATATCTCTTTACTTAAGCGGTGGGTGATGCAATATTGTTTGTTTTTCAATACACTACCTCTTGAAATTGGCTATTTCACTTATAGACGAAAAATTCATTTTGTTTAGGATTTTGTTGGATTTGTACGTTTTCAATGTGGTAGTTCTAACCTGCTGACCAGGATATACGAGTTCGATCGTCTATACTCTACGATATGGTTTATCCATCCCTCGCAATTAAATCATCGTTTGTGGTAAAGTTTATTTGGTGTTATGTGACGAACTATAGATGTGACTTATCTTGGTGAGGGTAGACATGGTGCAAATAAATGCAAAACTTTTTTTCAGACGAGAATAGTTGTCTCTCAAATCCTTTGTAGTGGTATCATTGTTTATAGCAAATTTGATCTGTTCTGTAAGTTCCCGGCTGACATACAAAGTAGGCGGATGACTAATAGAAAGGGTTTATATTGTTTATGATTTTGTTAAAACTTAATTTTACAATGGTTTTTGTAGATATTTTACGTTAAGTTTTTTATTCGAATTACTTATTGAATATAATGTTATTATTTGTGTTACGGTTGTTGGGAGTGCTGTTATGCTGTTGTGAAGATTACTTTTACGATTACTGATGGTTGGTGATTTCATTTATTGGGATCTGCCGTAAAATATTATTGTAATATCCACCACTTATAGCTTAATTTATTGTAGTTAATTTACAGTTTACTAAGATATTGGTGAAAGCAAATGGCAGTAATAAATACAGCGTGCAATCCCAATAGCGATAAAACTTTGTTGAACTGGTGCAACTACATCGGTGTGCAGAAGGACTACTTATTTTACAGTTTATATATATTTGGCAGAACCGAATGCAAAGGCTTTGAATATTAGTGGCAGAAAGATAAACGGCAGAAAGGATAATTGATCTGTTGGTTGAGCTTGATTTTAGAGTTTGATTGTTCCTGGAACCGACATCGGAAATATCGGTGGCCTACCGCGCTGCAGATGCCTGCAGTGAAGTCCCAGGCGTCGATGGCCGGGATACGCCCGTGTTGTAGGGACATATCTTACTTGAAGCTAAGGTATCTTAAGGGATCCTGAAAATGTAAGTTGTTCTTCCGTAATTTCTTTATCTTATGTTTTGAGATGACTTGTCCCATAAATTTGTTCCTCCTAAAAACGAGTTCATATGACGAGACAGAGTTAATTTGTCCCACTGACGTTAACTTTTGAGTGCGCGGTGTAGTGGACCTCGGTATGAATTATGGACTAAGTCGATTCGATTTATCTAGTTGTTTATTACAATCGAAAAGTATAAAAAGTATAAATAAAACAAGGTAATTTACATACATTTTAAAACTTCCGTAAACTATTATTTGGGTACCTACATATTTAAAAAAAAAAATAATGGCCACATTTTATTTGTGACGTTTCGTTTTATTGTATATAGAATTTTATATTGCTTAAGTAAATATTTCAAAATACCCACACAGAATGTTGTCAAGCAAGGTCGGATTAGACCTTGCAAATTGTAATGTAGACATGAAAAATTATCGTAATCTTATAGTGAACTATATTAAATTAAAAGGTACAGCTACGTTATGTACATACTTAGCAATATTCAGATTAGTTGCGTTCTTATAATTTAATAAATGTTTTATAAAATTAGCAGTCGGAAATCTAGAAGTTAATAGAAAATTTTATTTAGGTGCATTACCTGACAAACATTCGATGTGTTATTTTTAAAGGTTGAAAGCCATAACTTTCATGTCGACTTGTCTATTATTTATCTTCTGTCATTCGTTACTCTTTGCTCTATTATTTTAGATCCATCTCGTTAATGATCTTAATGAAAAATGAGACATGCAAATGCGAAATAAAGTGACAGTAGAACCATTTATATTGACTCGCTAACTTAACAGGTACATTATGAATTGATTCATCATAGCGAACGAGGAATACTACGATTCAAAAGAGGAACTGTGTTTATTAGAAGAAATCCCCGCAACCTAGATTGACCTCAATTTCAGCAAGTCATATATATGAGTTTGGTAGCGTGCATTGTGAAAGAACTTGAGAGGGACCTCGTATAATGCGAAGGAATAAAACAATTATGATTGGAGGAAGAGCAAAGATGAAGGTCGTGAGTACTTCCTAGTAATTGAAACATACATTTTAAATACTGATGAGACAGGATCGCTAAATATAGAGAACGACTTGCACAAATATCTAGAAGGTCTTCGCTCGCGTATAGGTAACTATTTAAGCTTTGAACGATATTGAGAGATATACGAACATATTTACGAAGACCGAAATAAAACGAATGCAACTGTTAAAAAGACGCCATTTACTTATGCTGCATTCGGAGATTTTAGAGCAACATACATCAGCATATATAATGGGCGAGAGATAGATAGATAGATAGAGGGAGGGAGAGATAGATAGATAGAGGGAGGGAGAGATAGAAGGATAGATAGAAAGAGGGATAGATAGATAGATAGATAGATAGATAGATAGATAGATAGATAGATAGATAGATAGATAGATAGATAGATAGATAGATAGATAGATAGATAGATAGATAGATAGATAGATAGATAGATAGATAGATAGATAGATAGATAGATAGATAGATAGATAGATAGATAGATAGATAGATAGATAGATAGATAGATAGATAGATAGATAGATAGATAGATAGATAGATAGATAGATAGATAGATAGATAGATAGATAGATAGATAGATGGAGAGACAGAGAGATAGATAGATGTAGAGATAGATAGATGGATGTAGAGCGAGATAGATGTAGAGCGAGATAGATAAAAGGAGGGGAAGATAAGTGATTGCACTAACAAAGTCTTGGTTCAAATCGGTAATACGTAATACTAGACGGCTTGACTACATAACATGAGCATTCAGCTTAATGAGCTGTGTAGGTCAAGATTTTTGTCAAGGGGAATGGGTACACTATTATAATCAAGAATTGAGAGATCGACTGATGCCAATGTGTACAGCTGTCGTTGACTGCCTAGAATTATTGTCTGACATTTTAAAGGATTGGTCTTTATGCTAAACTGGAGGCACCAATCATATGTGTTGCAGGTCCTTAATAATATTATACAGATGATAAGAAGATTGGGAGTCATTGACGAGCGCGAGGGATCTTATTTTGCGAAAGCCAAGCCAAGCCATATTTAGTGATGGGGTAAGAGGTTATAACGTTCTTTACATTTAAAACTAAAGTTTTACGAGACAATGTTAGGAATCATCGGCAAATATATGGAGTTATTTGGTATTTATGAAAGGGACGTTTTGAGTTATTAGCATTTATATAGCAGATGAGATATGATATAGGTGAACATATATAAAGACTATGACTTTGTAGCGATTTTGTAACTATCAAATGTTGTACTTTATTATGTGAACAGATGGTGTGTATGCAAGTGGAAACGTGTGCTTATAGAAGTTTTGACTTATCGCATATTAAGATTATCTTATAACATAAAATTTTATTCATGGCGTATGGTTAATTTTACGAAAGCAAAAAAATATGACTTTGACATAATGGCTAAGAAAGAGTACAGAGTCAATTTGTTATTTTGTTGGAAACTTACTCGGATTATAATTAGGATTTTTTATTCTTTTGGAGTTATAACACTTATAATTTAGATTTCATTGCTTGTAACATCATCACTAATATATAACTTGAATTACAGATCATACTAAAGTATGATGAAACAAACACCACCATCACATTACACTTAATGTAATGGTAAAAACCCAAGGCAAAGTTTTAAGAGGGAAACCCAAGGATAAGGGTTAAGGGAAACCCAAGGATAAGGGTTAAGGGAAACCCAATTAACCCAAGGATAAGGGTTAAGGAAACCCAAGGATAAGGGTTAAGGAAACCCAAGGATAAGGGTTAAGGAAACCCAAGGATAAGGGTTAAGGAAACCCAAGGATAAGGATTAAGGAAACCCAAGGATAAGGGTTAAGGAAACCCAAGGATAAGGGTTAAGGAAACCCAAGGATAAGGGTTAAGGAAACCCAAGGATAAGGGTCTGGATAACCAAAGGACCGACTGAACTGACTGAACCGAAAACGGAGGCTTTTAGTTATAGTTGTATCAGTTGAGGGAAAGGACTGTTACTCAATGTGGACACCTGGGATCTCGGGTGTTTATTATAGTTTAATCAGCCGAAAAGAAGGACTAATTCTAATTACGGACGAGAGTAAGCCTAGCACGCTATGTAGTTTGGGTAGCTATATGGATGGAATCCCAAAAAGAAGCCTCGTCATACGGTGTCAAAATGGAAAATGAGGAGAGAAAGGACCTACCTGTAAGTCAGGGAAAACCTTTAAGGCAATGAAAAGACAGTCCGTCCTAGAAACTTCAGATTTAAGTGATGCTTCTCAACCGCTTTAGAAAATACGAATAATTATCGATTGTTTTCGTTATTTACATTTTATAAGCAAAGGGAATTGCTTAGAGCAGGGCGGCCGAGCTGTAAGGTTACATTATTGTTAAACGACTATTTTATAATAATCCGTAATGTTTTGATTCGTTTCAATGTTTTGATGGTCCCTGTATTGATCCATATAAATTAATGAATAACTAATTTAACTGTAATAAGAAGAACCAATAAGGTATAATTATTTAAATCGTTGTTTTATTAACTTAAATAGTAATATTTAGAATTGTTATGTCGAGTAATGGTTATTTTCGTATGCTTAAAGTAGTTTATTTGACGAAGATTAATATTTATGTGAGGAGGGACATTTGCTTGATTAGTAAATACTTGAATAAGCTAGAAAAGTGGGAACCATTAAGACTTCATAATTAAATCCAGTATTTAATACCGTGTTTACCTATACTTACAATTGTTCATATACGAGTACTTGTTATTTTTGTACGTTTAAAGTAGATGATTTGACTATGATTATTATTTATGTGAAGAGGGAGTTAATAAAGAAGGGTATATAAACTGCGGTTAGGACGATATTCGGGACAGACACTGCTGGATAGTACCAAGGAAGGATTAAATACAAGTATATAAAAGTGATGAGTGAGAAGTAAAATCTGTGAAACAATATAATTTGACGTGGCCCTTATAATAGTAGGTAGAATTAGATATGGTTTATAAGTATTTATATTAAAGTAGTTGAGTAATGTTCGGACCCAACAGTTTTAAACTTCTGTTCTGCCAGTGCCGTATAAGTACTATAGTACACTAAACAAGTTTATACGAGTTAGTAACTACAACACTACACACCTCGCGGTATCATTGAAACTTAATTATTATAGTTAGGTACACAAATAAACATTAAGTTTTCTTTTTTTCTTGGCCTTATGTTATAGATTTATGCAACAGACCTCTTCTGATGTACCTACAAGTATAATATTTATATCCAAAAAATAAAAAAGATAGTTTACTAGCTGCTGTTCGATCTTCTTGTTTATGTGTAAATGTTGTCCGAAGGCTAAAACAAAATAACGATTTTATATAGCAAAAGCGACGTTATAGGAGTGGAAAATTTATAGGTTTTATGTTTTTTTTCACCCATTTCTACTGTTTTACTAACTAATGTTGATTGTTATTCAAAATATGTAAGGAATATCTTTACTTTTAATCTTTAGCTTACCCTTATTTACATAGGTATATATCCTACATTTTAGATACTAACCAGTGTTTGTGTTTTTTTTTTCTTTTTAATGTTGATTTTGTTTAAGTAAAGTATCACTTATTTGAGGCTGATTATATTGCTCCGCGCCACAACGAAGTTCCTTTGTGTCATTACCTCAATTCAGTTCACAGCAGTTACCAAGAGTTCATGTCTGGATAATATTCAGGAGATCATATTTCAAAAGGATTTAGACGTTTACGTTGAAGTGTAGGATGTTATTGTGTTATTTATGTTCAACTAGAAAAGCATTTACCATGTGTTGTATATGTTGTTACTTACTTATTGGTTGTTGACTTACTGAAATATAAGATTTCTTATGAAACTATTCAAATCTAGAATTTACAACTATAATATTTAGTATAACAACGGCATATTTGATTATGTTTTTATATATGTTTGTTACATAGGAATTAGTTTGAAGTTTGTTTCTTTGTAGCGCTCCACAACATCTTACCGCTCATTAGAATCGACGTCAAGTTTACCAAAACTTCCGGAAGCCAATCACCAACACTGATGAGGGGACGAAATTATAATAATCTTCAATAATTCGTATCGCGTCTTAGGATTGAGTTTGAAACTACTTAGAATTCAAATTTATTTGAAATATTTTTTTTTTATATCTCTGCTTTAATTTTTAACCGGCTTCTTCAAAAAAGAAGAGGTTTTCAATTCGGCCAGTATATATGTTTTTTTTATGTATGTACACCGATTTCTTCGAGGTTTCTGAACCGATTTACGTAATTCTTTTTTGTTTGATGCGGATTAGTTTCGCCATGGATGGGTGGGTTTGGTGCGGAAGTTTGTACGCTTTTGGATCTTACCAAGTCTAGAATTATGCTGATCAAGAGTTTCTTGACGTAATCGTGATTTCATATATGCCTTCACGGCCAACGAACGTTTTTCACGATCTTTAATAGTCTCACAAGAACGTGAAATTGTTTTGCGAAAAGCATTTTTACGGAGACGATTACTTTTATCCGTTCCCGTTTCTTGAGATCTGTATTTTTTAAGGCGCGCTGCACCTTTTGTAGGTCTACCCATGGCTAATTGACAATGTAGCAATAAACTTAAAAGTATTAAATAAAAATGACTACATAAAAATAAACCGACTTTAAAACTAAAAAGTAAAAAATAATGAAGATTTAATATTTATTATACGCTACCTATTATGTATATGTCTTATTTACTAATAGGTTTGAAGTCGGTGCCAAGCCTTAAACAAATAATTATATTTAACCACTTAAAGGAATACGAGGAAATTAATACAATGAAATGCCAATTTCAAAAATGAAGATATGTAAATAAAGCTGTAAAAGAACAATTAAATCTTATTATGATTACTTCTGGAATCGATACGAAGAAAAACAAAAAAATAAATAATTTCGAAAATGTATTCAACCGAATTCCTATACTAAATGGCTTGACATGGCAAATTTATATGTAATTGTTTCTGAAAAACTTATTTTCTTAATGTAAATGAAAATACGTTATCCCTTCTTGTATTTTAGTTATTTCTACTTTTGAATTACTTCAAAACTTTCCAATAGGTTTTTGTATATTGGTTTAGTACTTTACACTTTCAGTTAACGATAAAACTCTTTTGGAGTGCTGAGAAATAATTATTTACTAAAATTACTATCACTAATAAAACGAGTCTGTTGTAATATTTGGTTCCAATACTGAAAATATTTATTAGCGATGTTTGCATTGCTCTTAAATATTTTCAATATTGCCAAATAGAAAATTAAATTTAAATTAAATAATTTTTAAAAATTAAAATTAAATAATTTTTATTTTTTCGAAAGATTTTACATATACACGGTTACAATCATATATCAAAATGTTATACGTTTCCATTAAAACCAACGAATGAAGTTATAGTATATGTATTTGGATATCCAAATACATATACTATATAGCAAAACAACAATGTTGCCACTATTACCACTATTAGTATTAGTGTTATTAAAACTATAAGCACTGATAGATATTTTTTTATTTTATGTATGATCTAGGGCAATGCTTGACTACATTCCACCTTATAGTAAGTGGAATTTTGTCAATATGTAATATGTTACTACTATAAATAATGTAAGTGATTACAATATTGTATCATTTTGTGTACTATTTCTGATTGTAGATTTATATTTATAGGAATTCCAAAATATGGAAGAGTTGATTCCTAAGTTCCAAGAGTTCCAAGTTCCAAGAAAAATGATTCGTAAGTTTTGCACAGAATTAGAATAATTGATCAGAGTGTCGTGAATCCTCCTTTAGAGCAAGAGAAGCTAAGGAACTGATGTCACGAACATAAAATTAACGCCTGAGTTTTTACCATATTCAGTTAATAATGCGTTACATTTTACACATAACATACACAACCTCACTTTAATCCGAACAGCTAATTAACTTAGGACTAGTTTACTTCTAAAATATTTAACACTACGTCACGGTTTTGTACTTAATTACATATTTAACGTGCAAATTAAAATGTTATTAAGAGGGAAAAGGAAGAAATCAATAAGGAAAATTAAATGTTTGTTTTTAACGTATATAGCGAATATGGTTTAAAGGACACAAAATTTATCAATTCTTTACACTAGGAAAACATACTAAGTATTAGTAGGCGCTTTTCCCTAATTCTACTCTATATGTGTTGTGAGTAAATACAACTGGTAAATAAAAAAAAGAATAACGAACCTAGAATAGGTATTGTGAAAAACCTAAACAACGAAATGAATTTGTTTGAATTATTTTGACGCGAATGTGACTCCAGGGTAATCAGCGTTGATTAAAATTTGCGTGAATGTCTGCCACTTCAAACTTAATGTCATATAATTTTCTAATATCTCCCATTTTTTAAATAAAAACAAAGTTTTATATCCCGTACCTACTCTACAAATACATCAATAAAGCAAATACAATATTTACATTCCGCAGTTTCAAAGATTCTTTTCTATATAGTGTTTTTGGATTATTAAAAAATATTACGAAATTATTTTATTTATTGTATATTTATCTTGATAAAATAAAAAAATAATACTCCTCAGTAAACTAGTCCAAACACTATATGTATGTTGTAATCTTCATGACGGCTAGATGCATCGTTCTCGACGTGTCAACTGTTAAAAAAGATAGTTATTACTGGACTTGACAACTTTAAGTAAGTACTGGAATTGACATCGCCATCTTTAAGTTTTTTGCGCTAAAACCTAAGGCTCTTATTATATCGTAAGCGATCTTTTTTTAAAACATATCGATTTTTCATTCAGGTTGAAAATATAAACAATATCTAATTTTAAATTACTTCACTTATGGTATTTCACGAAATCTTTATGGAATTTTCATAACAAATAGACTAAAATAAAAAAAATATATATATTTTTGAAAAAAAATTAACTTATCTTTCTAAATATGTGCAAATTCAAGAATAATTTATATGACATTTGTCGAATGTAAATAGAGTTTTGTTTTGAAATGTGAAGTGCAAGTGAATGTATCTATTTTTTTTAATTCAAGACTATATCTCGTATTATCTTACTTATCAATATTTGTCAAAGGTATTGTTAGAACACAATTAAAGTTAGAATATTATATAGTATTATCTATGTTTAGCTAAATGAATCATATTCAGAAAATTAATTTGCGTTTTATTATAACTATATGCCAACTAGGCAGAAATTAGCGTATTGTCACTTCAAGGTTGATTTCTTTTTTTTTTCAAATGTAACAATGTCTTGTTGAAAAAAAATCCAACAATTTCCTAAGGGGTAGGATGCAAAGGAAGTCCACTCCCCAACAAAGTCTGATGTCTGGTAGTGCTAGACGCGTTCGATCACAGATATTATAAGACACCGGCGTTTTATGAACACTATACTTCGTAACAAGCGATGGTCAGACGACTCTAGGAGACGATTGCTGGTACCTGGTAGTTCTCTGAATGTGGAGTCAGCGTAAGTTTCATAAAAAAAAATAAAGGCTATCCACATCCGGAAAACAGTTTTTAGATCTTTTTCTTAAACTTTTTTTATCAATTAATTATAGTCCAGTCATTTGGTCGAAAAAAGGGGGTTACCTGGAAAGTTTTCCGGGAGTTTTGAAAATTAGTTATTTTATAGATTTCGGTATGCTCTTTTCGAATTTCAATTTTGCCACCTCGTATCTCCGCCGCTCGCGCCGCCATTTTGAAAAAATGGCGGCTAAAACCAGTTTTTTCGAAATATCTCCTTTCCAATGCATTTTTTGAAAAAAATACTTATGTACAAAATTAAAGTAGAATAAATTTCCTACAATTTATGTGCTTATATTTTTTTTCATAATATCAATAGTTTTTGGCGTACGAGCGTCACAAAGTATCTTCATCTACACCACCACGTGTTTTAGGTATATTTTTTCTAAAATATTCTACTATTGCCACAGGTATTGAAGAAGCAGTGTAGGTCTCTGTGTTGGGTCCCTTTCTTTCGACTATGGAGACTATAGACATTGTAGAGCCTCCATACTCTCGACTTTCAACGAAACATCTGTCGGTAGAAGTTACGAGAAGTATTTAGTTTAGGCGGAGTCATCAGTATACGTTTATATGTATGTACGTCGTACAGTGTTGTTTGTGTTCTTAGAGCCATGGCTTCTAATACAGAAAATTGTTTTATTTAAGACAATTTAGCCTTATTGGCAGTGACGGTAATGAAAATATCATCAACGTATTTTTTGAGCAGTTGCGTTTTTTTTTATGTGGGGACGGTAATCACCTTCAATTTTGTCCATTAATTCGTCCAAGGAAAACTGACACTCATTGAAATTCTGTTTAAGGTTAGAATTAATGCATTGCACTATCTATCTCATTGATATAAATTTGTTCATGCAGGAATTGAGGTACTATGCATCTGCTGCGGCAAAATCATTCACGTCATGTTTAAGACGCTCAATAATTGCTCGACACCAATCGTCATTACGAGCTCTAGTAAGATTTGAAATACTGTCTTTCATTGACAATTACCACACACTATACTATATACTATACTATATTACGCTTACACAGCCGGATCTGTTTTTGTTTAGCTATAATTTCCGCTGTTATGTCATCAGCACATAAAAACAATGATATTTAAAAGATAATGCTGGGTGCGAGGATCACAGTAGTGGCTGAAGTTTCGTGGCATCACTTCTTCTACGCAATGATGTAGCAATTAACTTCTCATTATTATGTCGTTTTCGACACAGATCATGAACCATTATCAATTTTCGGCCCGCCAAAAGATTTACTTTATTATCCTTGTTTTTGACACTCAATTAAAAAGTCTCTAATCCTTTTTCTTTTACTTTAATTGTTTCATTTTCTAATAATGAAGTAAAACAATTTTCTGTATTAGAAGCCATGGCTCTAAGAACACAAACAACACTTTACGACGTACATACATATAAACGTATACTGATGACTCCGCCTAAACTAAATACTTCTCATAACTTCTACCGACAGATATTTCGTTGAAAGTCGAGAGTATGGAGGCTATACAATGTCTATAGTCTCCATAGTCGAAAGAAAGGGACCCAACACAGAGACCCACACTGCTTCTTCAATACCTGTGGCAATAGTAGAATATTTTAGAAAAAATATACCTAAAACACGTGGTGGTGTAGATGAAGATACTTTGTGACGCTCGTACGCCAAAAACTATTGATATTATGAAAAAAAACATAAGTACATAAATTGTAGGAAATTTATTCTACTTTAATTTTGTACATAAGTATTTTTTTCAAAAAATGCATTGGAAAGGAGATATTTCGAAAAAACTGGTTTTAGCCGCCATTTTTTCAAAATGGCGGCGCGAGCGGCGGAGATACGAGGTGGCAAAATTGAAATTCGAAAAGAGCATACCGAAATCTATAAAATAACTAATCTTCAAAACTCCCGGAAAACTTTCCAGGTAAAACTACCAAATGACTGGACTATTAAGACTTTTAAAATATATGTTGAACCTTGACATGTCAGTTGAATACAAAATATAAATCAATACATATGAACGCAGACAATCATCTAATATATAAATATATACGAATGCACACATGTCTATGTAAATTTAAACATAAATTTCTCCGTGCAGAAATCATTTAAGTTTAATTTTATTTCGTTTTAGTACATGACATTTAAACATTAAGTCAATCTATTGTAGCTTATCGGTCAATAAAGTTAATATAAATAAAAAAATACATTAATTAGCTTTAAGATATGTAGCTGCATAATCTACACTGTTTAATCTTCCTTCCATAAAGTATTTTAATATCTATTTTGCTTAAGATTTAATTGCTTCAAGTATGGATACAGGAAAGCCACATATGCGGAATATTTTAAGAATATTGCCATACCTTTGGCTAACTGAAATTTGTTTTATAAGAATTATGAAATATAAATAAGTTATATAAATCTTTTTTTCGTTTTGCGTTTGATCTTTAGCTTTTACTGTAAAATTAAAATGAAATGTCCTTAAACAATATATGTGATTTAGAGAATTAAAATATAAAACTATAATTCTGATAATTACACAGCGTAAAAGGAATCCATCAAATTTATCTAACATTTTCTATTTATAAATGTGTTTCTTTTGTTTATTTGTCCTTTGACATTTCAACTGAACAACGAATAGTTTGAAAGAACGGGTTTTCCAAAGTGATTGGTTTTGAATATTCCATTGTAAATAGCAGAGTACAAACGTAAACTCTTTCATATTCAAAAATAACGAAGCAAGCCCTTCACTAATACAAGATAATCCAGAAAAAACGTTATTTTTATGTAACCATCTTTTTAAATTTATTTTTTAATTAGAGTTACACATAAGATAATTTAATTATTTGCTTCTATCAGCTTTCATGAACGTACTTCACCTATAAAACATAATATAGATGAAATTATAAATGCCTTAGAAATTATAATAAATGCAGAGAGATTTGAGTTACAAGATAAAATTAAAAATATGATCTTTTAATTAAAGATCTTCAATATGTTTGTTTGAATGTTTTCAATATTTATATTTATAATCTTTACAATATTTACAGCAATTAAAAAAAAACAATAATTATTTGACTTCTATTAATCTTGCGAACATTATTTAATTAGTTTCAAAGGACCGATTAATTAAGAAGCTCTTTTGTACGAGATTAGAATTTAGAATATTAAGTAATTGTCGACATAATTTTCAAAAAGATTAAAAGGAGTGTCTACTTTGCATACATTCCGTATACAATATACATGGGATAGTATAATATGTACAAAAAGTTTCCCAAATCTTTCTTAAAATATAAGTATATATAATATATATAGGTGCTTATATTTTTATATATAAGTATACATTTTATATTTATTATTTTTAAGAGAAAATCTCTACAGATGTATATTTTGATTTTTGATGACTATACAGTCATTTTATTCATTTAATTGATATTTAAACTTATATAAATATAGACTGAAAAATAAACCGATACGGGTAGGGATTCGAATCCGCGACTACTGTGAGACCGTCCTGTCGCTCTACCAATTGGGCTACCGTATCGCTCGCGCCCGTATCGCGTTTTCAAACATTAATTAATATTCTTAAAATAATGTGTTTTGTGAGGTACGACATTACTATATCCCTAATAGAGCATTTGTAACCGCCACTTCTTTCTTGAAATAAATATTTTTTTTTTCAAAGTTGGTATGTTGATATATTCGAAATCATATTAATTATTTTATTTAAATAAGTAAAAGATACCGTGTATAGCGATACAAACAATTGTTCATCTACAAGTAGTTGTTATTTTTGTATGTTTGAAGTAGTTGATTTGACTATTGAGTTTGATTGTAGAGAAGGGTATATAAACTGCCTTTAGGGCGATAATTAGAAGAGAAGCTTTTGTATAGTGCCAAAGAAGGATTAAGTACAAGCAATTAAAGGTAAGTGTTAATAGTAAAATCCGTGAAACAATTCAATTCGACGTGGCCCTTATACAATGCAGTCAAAACTTAATCGTAAAAAAAATAATATGTAGTGTTGATTTAATTTACCAAGTCCTCTCTTGTAACGATTAGAAGAGTGGGGATATTCAACAATACAATCCAGGAAAAAGGAAACTGAGAGAACCAGGACGACGAATAAAAGATTTATGATAAATAAAAATATTTTTAGCCGCTTTTTCTATAAGAAACCTCTTTATGAAGTAAAATGTCCTCGCAAACATGTGTTCACAATAGTCTGTGTGGAATTTTATTGTGGAAATAGCACAAATTGCAATAATATTCCAACATACTTTAGATGGAAAGTGCGACTACAGAAATTATGACTGTTGTATGACTACAGAAATTATGACTCTTATACTTTTAATCGGCTCGTATAATAATAATAAAATGAAACTTGAAAATGTTTTCGACAAAAAAGGCTCGAACGACAACAAATTGAATATTCAAACATGCAAATAGAAAAACCGTTTGGCTACGCATATATATCATGAAAATAAAGGTAGATTAATTAGAAAATTTTGACCAAAGGCTAAATAAATAAATTAGTTCTTGGAGAACGAACAAGTGTATTACTCTGATTTCGCATTGTTACATTATTAAACATAACTATAAAACAGCGTAGGTTACTTCTATACTTATGATATGATGAACAGCTGAAATGTGTGAAAAGGAAAGATAGTGGATATTATAATTGCGATCATTAAATATAACATTTTAATTTTCAAATATCACACATGTTTCTGTTCGACACTACTCTATTATTTCTATAAGCATGATTGAGGGTCCGCTCTCTGGAAGACGTGTGGCGCGGTGACGTCAAATGCTTGTATTGTATGATCATTATTATAAGCAGTTTTCTCTTTAAATAAACTGTACTTATGTTTTATTTTTAAATAATTTTTACATCAATAAAAATAAATATATATTGCAGTAAAATTATTAATTAAATAGTACATTTCTTAAAATACTGTTTGCTGTTTAGTTTTTAATTTCATTAAAGAGAAGCCAACCTAAAATAATGAATGCACTAATAATTATTATGGATATTTAAAAAAAAAGTAATTATTGAAATTGTAAATATTCTTAATTAGCGCCTACAGTGAAGGAACGTGGGTAATGTTAATCTATCTGGTCATTGTTCAGAAAATATACATTAGTTGACGTTTTACTTGTAATAAATATTTAGTCAGAATTAGTAGTTTATAATAAATATAAAGATGATCTGATCATTTGTTACGTATTTGAAAAAAAAATTGAAAAGGAACAAAAAAAAGACAAGTTTTTAGTTACAAACCTTATGACCCCGATAAACGCTAATAATTATCCTAAGAAAGTAATAATTACCCTGAAATATTGCATCATATAATTAGTTTGTTGGAAAATATTTCTTTTTGAACTTCATCAAAGTGTCTTAATTTATTTGACGAACTTTTTTCACAACTTGACTAACCTTTGATCTTTTAAAAACTTTTACCTTCTCTGCATAATTCTTTAGCTTGTAATAAACCAGGTTAATGGCTTTAGCTTACCAGCTTCAAAGGCAATCTTTATTATGTCAATGAAGTTAAAATATATTTTTGTGTATTTTATTTTCTTTGAACTAAACTGCTTAACTAAAGACATTTTTTGAACTAGAAATACACAATAATGTAATTAAGTAACTGTGTCAATTATTGTGAATGACATACATTTTAAAAATTTGTAAAAATAATTTTTTTCTTATTTTCAGACAGGTGCAAAATATCTTCGAGGAAGAAGTTTCCTATAACCATTCCAGGTTGAAGGAAACTGAAAAGAGAAGAAAATAGTATGGGTCTTTGCGTCTCTTGTGCAACGTAAGAAATGTAGTTGTAGTTATTGGTAATGGATATCATAACTATTAGTTTGGGGATTGGTATTGCGTTAATAAATGTTAATGCTGATTATGTTTCTATTTTTTTATCATTTACTTATTAGCAACTAATATAAACTATGAAAGCACTACGATAGGAACAATTCAACATTGTCTTTTAGTGGAGCACGTAAATACATTGCAGTAGATATACAAACTTTCGTCATGACGTCATAAATTTTAAATGCAGAAATAATATATTTTATATATATTGATCATTTCTATGAGAAGAGAGATAAATAATAATCTTTGCAAATTTCATAAGCAAGCAAAAAATTCATTCGGCAAATAGAATTCATAGCAGTAAAAATAAGATTTTCAAGTATAATATAGTCGTTTTTTTAAGGTTAATTCAATGACTCTGTGAAATTACTAAACAAAAAGAATAACTGATTTAATAAAATAAAGTGGTAAAAAGTCACAGCAAATAAATATTGTGGCTGTAAATATATTTTAAAAAGTCATAAAATCTTTTGGGTTACCTTAAAGGAAAATTTTATTAAAATAAAAATTTTAAGATAAAAAATTAATTAAAATTTAAATTTAAAGGTCTGTAAAGTCAATCATGTTCTGATTCGTTCATTCGATTGTATTTGAACAAATACTTGAAATTTGGTTAGAACTGAGTTGTTTTATTACGACGAAAATGCTTATTACAAATGGAGTTATAAATTAAATAATTTATTTTCATACTTATTTAAAGTATGAAAATATCTACAAACATGTATAGCCACGTTAAGCTTATTTAAATTTATATTTCGTCTCGGTGAAAAAAGCATTATATATGTGATCGTCTTACGTCGTACCTAATTCACCGAGATGGACAGCGATACGGTAGCGCAATTAGTAGAGCGACGGGATGGTTTCCCAGAGGTCGCGGGTTCGAGTCCCTGGCCTTATCCGTTTATTTTTCATTCTATATTTATATACAATTATTTAAAGTAGTTACTTTAAATAAATATGAAAATAAATTATTTAAAAAATTAATACATTTGGATTATTCTTGTAATTATAATAATAATTCTAAATAGAATACAGGCTGAAAATAATAATTACTGAACTTTACTGTTTATTTATGCTGTGTATAAATAACACATGTTTTTATAAACATTCTATCTACTAAATAATTCAGACGTATACACACATAACATATTAACACACATATAACATACCAGTTTTGCTAAAATCTTATTCTAAATAAATTAATTAAGATTATTTTTAATCTTAAAATAAATGTAAATATACTTAAAATATACTTTCATTTATCTTATGATTATTCTATAATCCTCTAATAAATGAAATATATTTTATATTTCTAACTTAAAGCAAAAAATCTTACAAAGTATTCTGTAGTATAACATGCACTTACAATAAATAAAACAAAGCACTAATAAGTCTAGGAAATCTTTATTAACTACACATGATAATGTAACTCTTAATAAACAACTTGAAAATAAACATAAATAACGAATGCTTTATCTATTCCTTAAGATCTTTTCTTATTAGTACTAAATTTAATTATCTATATATATATAGAAGGATGTTTGTATATATGAAATCGATGAACTCAGAAACTATTGGACCGATGATTATGAAAATTGGTATGTATATATATTTTTCCAAGGAGAAGGTTTATATGGTATGCCCATTGATGTAACTCGCCACCAGGCAGCGCTGTCAAATATAGACTTCCGCCCCGTTCAACCGATTGTCATAAAAGTTGCTATGACCATGTATGTTTCCTCGAAGAAAACGAATATGCTATGTCCATTGATGTAACTCGCCACCAGGCGGCGCTGTCAAATATCGACTTCCGCCCCGTTCAACCGATTGTCATAAAAATTGGTATGACTATGTATTTTTCCTCGAAGAAAACCAATATGCTATGCCCATTGATGTAACCAGGTAAAGTAAGAGTTAGCCCAGCGAAGCGGGCTGGGTTCGCTAGTATTTTATAAAATAAGAGTTTGAATTAAACCTGAGAGTAGATAGTGTTTTTATTTACTTCAACTTAACTCAAATAAGTGGTTTAGATCAGCTTTAGACATTTCTATTACACCCCTGTTGCACATCAACTCCAAGATTGCTGATTCTTTTTATCCAACAAGAAAACATCTAATAGTAAAAAGTTATTCAAAACTATTGGTTTGATAATCTATTAATATAATATATTTTTGGATACCTCTGATAACTTTTTTTTCCAGTCTTTTTCTAGACTATTTTTTTGAGCTATTATTAGATTCTAGCTATCCTTTTTTTTTTTTTTTTTTTTTTTTTACGTCAGGAATCCTCATGGATACACACCTCCATCAAGGGGATGATGGAGGTGGTTATGTGAGACTCCTACTCACTAAACCTGACGGTTGCCGCCGCCGTCATAATGGGACACCACGGGATCGCTTTCGCACTCACCGCGATGCCCCGACGTGATCCACGGAGAGGGCACCCCGCAACGAGGAGCACCCATCCCTTTTTCGCAGGCTTGATAGATCGTGGAGGGATCCCCTTCCCCCCACCCAAGCCTGCTGCCTCTGAAGGGGGCCGAGACCCCCTTCTAGCTGGACTCAGTCTCAGAATCGAGCCAGTTGGACAGACCGACTCGACCATTGACCGTGTCCAGCTCCGCCGCCGGTTATCTCCCCGAGAGGAGACCACCGGTCAGACCCCCTGGAAGAGCACACTCCCATAAGACCCAGTAATGCGCAGACAGCCTCACTGCAACACACTGGAGTCGAACGTGAGTCCGCTCACGTAGGGGGCCCAACGTCGAACCCGACAGGCCTTTACCGCCGGCCACGGTGATCAGCCGAGACCAGCAAGAAAAAGGCATAAGTCGGGAACCCACCACGCCCAGACCAACCATCACCAAGCGCAACCGTGGCGTCGCGCTCGGCAACGATTAATCCAGGCAACGTCTCGGACCGTCTCCCCACCAAGCACCCTCTCTAAAGTGCTTGGTGGAAAGAGGTCCAGACCCTAATCGCTGACCCCCCCACACAGCCGCGGAACCACTCCACAGTCCACTCTGCTATCAGAGAAGTACCAGGAGTAATTCCGCAGCCGACCCCGGCAAAGAGGGTCTGCGCCCTCCCACCCTCAACGCCCAGGCCAACTTTCCAACGTGATCAAACGATGGAAAGAGGCCCGAGCCCCCCCGCAGACAAACCACCCCGAAAGGCAGCCTGCCCGCCAGCCAGCCATGAACCGGGCACAAACCCCCATGGCCAACCCCCACCGCGCCGAGTATTAGCCAACGGCTAATGCAAACCCGAAGGATCACATTAACCGTTGTTGCCCAGGGAGCACCGGCCCGTACCGCTTCCGATGCCACCGGACGAATCCGAGCAACAAGGGAAACAGACGGGCACACGAGGAGGTTCTCGGCGATGACGCCCCCCAGATTCTAGCTATCCTACGCTTACAATAATTTTACAACTGGTAGTTGCACATTATTTTTAAGATGCATAAACTAATCGTGTGATAAAATATTTCAAAGGTTATATATACTGTTGTCGGAATATATGTAATAATAAGATGAGTTTATTTATTTCTGTTTCACATACGCCTTGTACATAAGCAATATTATAAGCAATCATCAAAAGCATAGACAATCTTATCTAATACAACTATGTAGAATAGAACCTCTGTCAGCGAATTTTCTATTAAATACAAAAAATATATCAAATTCTGGTACAATAATGATAAGTCCATGTACATTATAAGTTTAAGGTATTGCAATACACTTAAATGCTTCGTCATTGAAGATCGCTGTTAAATATAACAATTTTATTTTTAAAATAGAATGTTTTTTAAATATTAATGTAGGTAATAAAACGGGTGACGACTATTGATTTTTAGACTTTATTTTTGACTTTATTTTTACTCCACAAATGAAGAAGACCTCCACAAGACGATGAAGACCCGACATGAAGTCTTTTCTAGCTTTATAATTACCAAATTTAAAGTTTTAATTAATAAAATTAATAACACTTTTACTTTAAGTTTATACATCTTTTAAAGCAATGCATATTTTTTTTTATTCCTTTCTTTCGTTCATTATTATGATATGATGTTCTGAAATTAGTGTCATAAAAACTTATTAAATAGAACTTATCTTCTTTAAAAACTCAAAGTTATTCAGTAAAGAAGACTGCAATTAGAGAGTCTAAATAGTAAGATTATTTTTTTTCTTCGTTGTACAAACACATAGGAGTATAGGAGACACATTGTTTTATGTAAGTTCTTCTTATCCAGTGAGACGTAAATTGTTCCCTTCTACATTGCAAACACTTCCTAAAAAGGACAGGGTAATTTAAAGTGATTAAAAATCGCTAAATATTTAGATTTATATATAAAATTCTATGTTATGACCTATTAATAAAAGGTTCAACCAAGAACAAGGACAGGACTGAAGCTGACATAAACTAAAATGCAAAAGTAGTACGTTAAAATAAAAGTTGTGTGCATTCAATAAATGCACACAGTTACACACATACTGCCATATCACATATTCAAACTTAGTGTACAGTTGATTAATTGTGTTCTATTATATCGAAAGTAGCTTATACCAGATACCTAATATATTTCAAAGAAGGTTAAAGGTTGTTTTGTCTATCATCATTTGACATTCGGCATTTGGCAGACAATTAGTACATTTTTTACTGAGCAGCCTTCGAGAAATTGGAGATAATTAAATTTGAGTGCCCCTAAAGGCTATATTGGATGGGAATATTTACATGATTTTATATAAATTAAAGGAAGTTGTATGTTGTATTAAGATTACAATTATGAATGAGTCTTTCAGTTATGTTATTCCCTCATCATTGTTATATAGCTTTCCAGCGTTCAGATATTTGATTACAAGAACGGATAGTTTCACTTGAATCTGGTATAAGGTATGTCCTTGACTTAAATGTTCTGCTCTTCAATAAAAGGTTGTTCTACATAAAAGGACAAAGGTGAAGGTTACAAAGGCTAAATAATTTCCTTAGTAAATTGATTGACAACAAGGGCCCTTGAACTTAAATTTAAGTAGGTACACAATTTTAAGGAGAATCAAATACAGATAATGTAAAGTAATATATATTTTAAAAAAATAGCGTATAAACATTCAAAAAATCAAACATGAAACATTGACTTCTATTTTAATAAGAATAATACGTTTGCTTACAGATCAACCTGAACAAATTATGATACTTCTAGACTCAAACATATTTTTATATTTTTATATTTTTATATCATATATTTTTATAATATATTTTTATTATCATAATGTAAATAATAAAATAACCGATAAAGGTAATAGCAATTGTTTACAAAATTATTTATTTTTATGCTACTAAAACTGTTGCTGAATTATTTTCTTGCAAAAAAAATCTTTAAAAGTTTGCGTTAGTTTGCAGGATTATCCAGCTGTTATCCGTGATAATCTGGATTTTTCTCTTCTCAAGACGATTCTGGGCGTTAACCAACTTGCAGGTTGAGGTTTCGTAAAGGTACTTCATCCACTTGACTGCACAAAAGATTCTTCTCAGAGATGTGGCGACATCTATCATTGAAGTAGGAATACCAAGTATATGGTATTTGGATTTCTAAATATATCCGAATAAAACGTATCCGCCATATTTTACTAATGATTTTATTATTATATTACAAGTGTATGATTAAATCATTTTTGAGTTGTTTATTTTAAATACAATTAAAGTACAGATTTATAACGTGAAATTTTTTGAGACTGAGAAAGTCTATTTACTTAATAAATCTTTTTTCTACAAATAAATGTATACAAATTGCGGTCTTGGTGCTATAACATTCTTTTCCAGTCAACCGATTGTATTTTTTGGTATTTACATTTATGTGTGTGTATATATGTTATTTACATTTATGTGTGTGTATATATGTTATGTGTTTGATTTTATAATTTATTTATTATATCTTGTAAGAAACAGTAATTTTATCAACCATTACAAACTAGTTTCATTTAATAAAATACTAAAACACAAAACCATTGAGAGTGAATAATAATTTTATTGTAACATAACAAAACATAATTGAATATGCTATTGTGGTATTTCATAAATTTGAGCTTATTTACATTTTAAATAAATATAGAATGAAAAATAAACCGATACGGGCAGGGATCGCCCCCACGACCGCTGGAAAACCGTCCCGTCGCGCCGGTTTACCAATTAAGTATTAAGGTACAGGATGAATTATGAATGAAGGTGAATTAAGCAATATATATATATAAAGGTCCTTACAGGGACGGTGGTGATATCTATTAGGCTTCTTTCGAAATTCCTTACCGATGTTTCTAACTTCAGTACAGATAATCATTAAAAAAAGATTGAAAAGATAAGATGAAGATGAAATTAATGTTTGGAAATACCTATAAAAAATTATGGCTATTCTGAGCTTTTTAAATTTTAAATAATATATCTATTTCAATGCAAAATAAACTGATACGGGCAAGGATTCCAACCTGTATATACAGTCCACTCTTTTTTTAGCATCAGGGTAGTCAGTTTATCCTACTACATGGGAACAGGGACCTGACCCCAATATTGATGTTTATTTATATCAATTTTTCTGAAACCATATCTTTAGCAATTAAACATGTTTTGTAACTTTAATCGTCCAAAATTCTTAAACTTTATTAAAGTTCGTTATGCAAGTCCTACAATAGTTATAGATATATATTATATATGTTTTAATAACTTAGGAACTAATTAATAAAACGATTCATCGTAGTTGGATCGAAAATGCGATACTTTCCAAAACACTATATTGCTGCATCTGTCCAATAACGTGTCCGAATACAATACACGAATCAGTAATACCGAAGTATCAAATATCGGATATAATATCGATTTCTCTGTCTACCGTAACGTTATCGACTAGGTACAATATCTATTGAAGATTTATTTGTACAGTCTAACAATTTTCTTAATGTCTCTCGGAACACTTCGCGTTTCGTCAATTGTCGGATTTCTATCAGTTGCCTTTGCATTTGGCGCATATCGGTCGATCTTGGCGACCAGTGTATTATATAGATACTACTCTTTTAATTTATTAATAATAAATTTTAAAAAATACAAATTTTATAAATGGGTAGAAAGCTTCTAAAACCACAGGCATGGTAGGTAACTTCTAGAGTATACTTGTATTTTTTGCAAGAAGCCGATGCATTCAAAATCTCTTATGAATACATCGGCTTGGCTTGGCAAACAATGGTTATTTTCAAAAGGTCCAAAAACGTGTTTCTGAATATCTCACTCAGAACTGTAAGGATTATTGTTGTTCTTATGCACATCAAATGAAACGAACTACTTACTCCATCTATTTAATGTTAAATGTACTATAATAGAATTTAATTATCTGTAGCCCGGAACTGATTGTTTTATATATATTCATTCTTTTATGTTCACATTCACCGAAATAAACCTCTTCTCTCTTCGTACTTTGAATCGCAAACACAGTCGTTTTATTTATAATAGGTTATGGACCCAGACCCATAGTAGTCATCTACGTTGTGAAGTTATAAGTGCTAGTTAGTATCTATCAGTGTAAGCAATTGTGTTGTCGAGATCACGGTGAAAAACTTTTATACTTGTTGCACGCGGTGCGCCACGTGGTGTGATCAACAGACATGGCTTCTGGTTCAAATTCCTTTATTGCTAATGTGCCGAAACTAAAAGGCTGCGAGAATTATAGCGAGTGGGCTTTTGCTGCTGAAAACCTGCTAGTACTTGAAGGAAAACAAATGCATGTCAAGACTGAGGGAGTCGGCGAAGCCAGCACGGAAGACGCCATTACGAAAGCCAAGTTGATTTTAACCATAGATCCTTCATAATATGTACACGTTAAAGATGCTAAAACTACTAAGCAACTATGGCAGAAATTACAACAGATGTTTGATGACGCCGGTTTTTCGAGAAGGATTATGTTGTTGAGAAATTTAATTTCAATACGTCTCGAGACTTCGGATTCTATGACAAGTTATATTACTCAAATAATAGAAACAGGGCAGAAGTTATCTCGAACGGGTTGTGTGGTGAATGATGAGTGGATTGGCTGTTTAATGTTGGCGGGATTGCCCGAGAAATATTTTCCAATGCTGATGGCAATTGAACATTCCGGGATCGCCATTACGGCGGATGTTGTAAAATCTAAATTATTAGATTTGATCGGAAATGAGGAGTCGGCGGAAACTACTGCGTTGTACACCAGGGGGCGCAAGCATGTCAATCATAAATCAAAAGGATTCAACTCATTCAAACAAGATGGCGATACGTCAAACGTAAACAATAACAAAATGAATGTTATTAAGTGTTATCGTTGCAAGCAGATCGGGCACTACAAAAATCAGTGTACACAAATTCAAGGCACGAAGACAAAAAATTCGAATGTTCTTTTCACGCGAAATCTGCAAGAAAGATGATTGGCATTTAGATTCGGGTGCAAGTGTGCATATAACCTCAAATATAAACAATATTCGGAACCCATCAGAAAATACGAGTATAAGGAAGATTACAGCTGCTAATAATGGAGTGATGCCTGTATTATGCTCGGGTGATGTTGATATTGTTACAATCACATCGAAATGCAGATATAACATCACAGTGAAAGACGTGTTATGCGTGCCTAGTATTACAGCGAATCTGTTATCTGTTAGTAAATTAATACAGAACGGAAACAGAGTGGACTTTCAGAAAACTTGTTGCTATATTTATAACAGTAGAAATCAACTTGTTGGAGAGGCAAGATTAGTTGATGGTGCTTATAAACTTAATGTGGAAAATAAACATAACTGTTTGCTTACAACAACTAAAAATGTGAAAAGTGAAGTATGGCACAGAAGAATGGGTCACTTGAATAGTAGTGATCTTACAAAAATGAAAAATGGTGCAGTTGTGGGTATAGATTTTGAAGACAAAGCTGTTATTGATAAAAGTACATGTGCTGTGTGTTGCCAAGGGAAGCAGTCACGACTACCGTTTAACCATGAAGGTACAAGAAGTAGTGAAACACTTAAGATCATTCATGCTGATTTGTGCGGATCCATGGAGGTGACATCAATGGGAGGCTGCAGGTATTTCTTAATCTTTGTTGATGATTACACACGCATGACATTTGTCTACTTCTTGAAAGCCAAGAATGAAGCTCTTAAATATTTTAAAGACTTTAAAGCTTTAGTTGAAAATCAACAGGATAAGCGAATTAAAACATTTAGAACTGATAATGATCTAGAATTCTGTAACTCATTATTTGATAGTTACTTGGCTGAAGCTGGTATTCTCCATCAAAAAACTAATGTCTACACTCCACAACAGAATGCTATCGTTGAACGAATGAACAGAACTCTAGTCGAAAGGGCTCGTTGCATGTTGTTTGATGCCAAACTAGATAAGAGGTTCTGGGCTGAGGCGGTGAATACAGTTGTTTACCTTAGAAATAGATCACCAGCATCGGGTTTACCCAACGTGACACCAATTGAACTCTGGACTAAGAAGAAACCTGATCTTAGCCACATTCGGATTTTTGGGAGCCACGTCATGGTGCATATCCCAAAGGAAAAGCGACTTAAGTGGGATATTAAGTCAAAACCACATATATTGGTTGGTTACTCGGAAAATGTTAAAGGGTATAGGATTTATGACCCAGATAAGAAATGTGTGTCTGTCAGCAGGGATATCATAATCCAAGAAGACTTGAAGAGTAACATAGATGATACCATATCAGTTTCAGTGGGGGAAATCTCAGACACAGTGAAGGAGGAAACAGATGAATCTGTTGATAAAGAGCCTGAACAGGATAGTAATCAAATTAATAATGATAACACTATTTTGCAGAATGTAGCTGAGATTCCACCCCCAGAAGAGCCAAAGAGGAACAGGAGACCACCACAGCGTTACGGTCATTCAAACTTGTGCATGCAGTCAAATACTGATAGTCAAAGTGATCCAGTCAGTATCCAACAAGCTCTTCGAAGCCCCGATAAAGACAAGTGGATTACTGCGATGGAGGAGGAACTTCAAGCATTCAAAGAGAATGATGCATGGACAGTAGTGAGTGAAGTGCCTCAAGGTAAAACAGTGGTTCAATGTAAATGGGTCTATAAAAGAAAGTTTGACAGTGAAAACAGTGTTAGATATCGTGCTCGTCTGGTAGCAAAGGACTTCACCCAAAAACCAGGAATAGACTATGACGAGACATTCTCACCTGTTGTGCGTCACTGTACTTTACGATTGCTATTTGCACTTTCTGTGATGTCAATTAGATTTAAGAGTTACTCACCTGGATGTTAAAACAGCTTTATTGAATGGTATTTTAAAAGAAGATCTTTATATGGCTCATCCACAGGTTAATTTAGATTGTAATAATAAGAATACAATTGTTAAACTAAATAAAGCAATCTATGGCTTAAAGCAGTCGTCGAGGTCATGGTATGATAAGGTTGATCAATGTTTGACAGAATTAGGCTTTAAGAGAAGTCATATAGAACCATGCGTATTTACTAAATTTTATGGTAATGTAAAAGTTATTGTTGCTCTTTATGTGGAAGATTTCTTTGTGTATTCAAGTAGTAAAGTGGAGACAGATAATTTAATTTCAGTTTTGAATAGTAAATTTCAAATTAAAGATCTTGGACAAGTAAAACAATGTTTGGGAATGAGAGTAAATATTGATCATAGAAATAATGTTTGTACTTTAGATCAAGAACAATATATTGAAGAATTATTAATTAAATTTAACATGTTAAATTGTAAAGAGGTTAGTACACCTATGGAGTTAAAGCTAAATATAGATAAAGATAACAATGTTAATGACACTAATATTCCATATCAACAATTGATCGGTAGTCTCATGTATTTATCTGTGTTAACAAGGCCTGATATAGCTTTTAGTGTTAGTTTTTTAAGTCAATTTAATTCTTGTCATAATAACATTCATTGGAATTATGTAAAACGTATTCTTAGGTATTTAAAGAGGACTAAAAGTTATTGTTTAAGGTATGTCAAAGGTAGCTCTGAACTATTAGGTTTTGCTGATGCTGACTGGGCGAATAATGTTGTTGACCGGAAATCATATACAGGGTATTGTTTTATGATGTCAGCGGGTGTCATATCATGGGAAAGCAGAAAACAAAGAACAGTAGCTTTATCGAGTATGGAAGCAGAATACATGTCAATGTCTGAAGCTTGTAAAGAGTCCATGTATTTAAGAGTATTATTGTCTGAAGTCACTAATCAAGATGAGTGTCCTGTTACCTTATACAATGACAGTCAAAGTGCTCAAAAACTTGTTATTAATCATGCTTTACATAGAAAAAGTAAACACATAGATATTATCTAACTTTTTAAGAGATGCTGTTAGTAATAACGTTATAAATATTAAATATATTTGTACCAATGATATGCCAGCTGATGTATTCACGAAATCACTTAGTGCGAGTAAGCATTACAAATGTGTTAAAGCTTTGGGAATTATTGATTTGTGATAAATTTGATTTGGTTTCATGTGATGTAGTGGGGGTGTTGTTCTTATGCACATCAAATGAAACGAACTACTTACTCCATCTATTAAATGTTAAATGTACTATAATAGAATTTAATTATCTGTAGCCCGGAACTGATTGTTTTATATATATTCATTCTTTTATGTTCACATTCACCGAAATAAACCTCTTCTCTCTTCGTACTTTGAATCGCAAACACAGTCGTTTTATTTATAATAATTATTGTAAAGAAAAATGACCAAAAAAATCAGCTCCTTTCCTATCACTAAAAAGATTAAAAAAGAACAAACAATTCCATGTAAATTTGGATGATTTAGATTATTGTGTCTTATGTAACATGATTTCGATATTTATTTACATTTTAAGCAATTACCTTCTTTGACGACTTTAAGAGCGAAGCTGGTAGGGTCTATCCAATTCGGGAACTAAGTATTTCGTGTTATAAAGAATTTTTTTTTCGCTATTAAAAATAGAAAGCAATAGAGATAAACTAATTGAAATGCATAACATTGGGCTTAACTATATCCGAAAAATTTAAAAGATGAGGACCAACGGCAATGACGTTGTGTTCATGAATTAATCATATGTGCATACCTCGCACGCAAAAGGACAATCATGTACTAACAAAAATAAGAAAGGTGTAAAGAAGCCAATTTCTAAACGAGAAAGAATAATAGCTGTCCACGCTGGCAATTAAACAGGTTTTGTTCTCTATTACTCGTATTGATTGAGCTGCTTATAATAATAACATTTAATTGCTATTTATTATGTCTATTTACTTATCTTAATCATTAAAGTAGGCATTTCATTGTATTAATTTGCTCGTATTCATTTAAGTGGTTAAATATAATGGTTTGTTTAATGCTTGGCACCGACTTCAAACTTATTAGGAAGTAGGACATATAAATAATAGGTAGTATATAATAAATATTAAATCTTCATTATTTATTAGTTTTTAGTTTTAAAGTCGGTTTTTTTAACGTAGTTATTTTTATGATACTTTAACACAATCTCATTTTCAGTTACGTGTCTTATCATCTTCGTTGTAAGAAGGACTCAGTAAAACAGATAAAACTTTTTAAAATACTGTGGAAGTAATATTGATTAATAATTTAGATGTTATCTAGGTATAATAATAATAGATAGTTTTAACATGGGCATAGTATAGTAACCGAAAAATTGTTGTTTCGAGTCCTTAGTTTTGCACCATCCATTCCAATATTTTTCTGTTTTATCTTAAAAATTCAATCAACGGGCTACTTTATCCCAAATCCTTAATCCTCATCATTGAAAATTCTCTGATTTGAGAAGTTTTGTTTCAATAGAAAGCTATATAGCCCCCTTATAAGGTTTTTGGAAAAATATTTTATGTACAGGCACTCGATTTTTACTTATTTTAATTATATTTGAGATTGAGATTTGACATATCATTAGTATTATCTTTATTTGTATTATGCGGATCGTTATAAGTTCAGAAGCCGTAGAATACACGGATGCAGTGTGAGAAAAATTACAATGTAAAGAAGCAAGTCTGCAATGAGACGAACTAAATATAATAAAAGAGCGAAGAAGTAATTAATGTAATGCCCCAACACTAAATAATTTGGATGGGCAAGGAAATTAAACGTAAAGTATTTTCTATTTTGTCAGTCCTTTTTGAGTAGAATATGTTAAAGCAAACATTTTGAATTCCAGCAATGGATACAAGTTATAAATATATTTTTTTATTTAAAAATATACATTATTAATGGGTAAAACAATCCTGGAACTTCATCTTTATTCTAATAAAGAGCTTCAAAGTAAAAATTAATAATAATTTCCGCATTCTGTAAACTGAGTTTTTTAGTTAACCACGATAATTATGTCGAAATTTATCCAACAACAAATTAATTTACCAAATGAATTTGGAATTTGGTAATTAATTCGTATTGTTAAAATAATATTATTATTAATTTTTGCTAATACTTATTTGAGACTGTCTTTTTAATTCAAAAATCTTACATTCAATAAATTTCTACAACAGTGCCAATGTATTATGAAATCCAAAACAGGAATTAAACTAAGTAAAGTTTATGGCATTCACTTTACTGTTTCATAACACATTTACTTTAATCTTAACGTACTTTGATCTAAATGTAAGAACGTAATGTCTCGTACCTAAGTATATAATGTGTTTTTAGTTATTATTAATACGAATATGGGTACGTTTAAACTACATACATTAGAAAATAAACTAAGATGCTTTATCTAATCTTAATGTAAACTTACAAGTTACTTTACGGTAGTTTAAATTAATAATACTACCTACTTTACTTTAATGTAACTTCATGACACGTACTTTAGAAGTGACCTAGGTAGGCTATTACAGTATTATTTGAATCAGAATATTTTTTTAATCTATCTGCAATATTTCAGTATATAAAGACATAAAAGTTTGTCATTCGTTCGTGGTCGTTAATTAAATATATTCTCAGTAATTATATGTGTACTTCCATGTATTTGTATCGTTGTCTAACACCCTTAACACAAGCAAATAGTTTGCTTACTTAGGGGTTAGATCAATGTGTGCAATTTGTTCTGATATTAAAAGTCCAAAAATATCGTTTAATACAAATATCACTTAAAAAAGGATTCGTGGTTTAGCTAAATTTAATCGAAATTATTTATAAATTTTTAATAACTCATTTAATAGCTTATTGTTTTTTTAAATATTTTATACAATATAATGGTATATTAGAGTTAAGTTATTAATATAATTGCTAGTTATAAAAACATTAGTTAACAAATCATATAAAAAATGGCAATAACTCACAATCATATGTGTAAACTATGGTCATAATCAATACTTGTTCATGTAAAACTAAATAATAATATATTTAAAAGAAGTTTTCTTAAATATTAACTGTCAATATCTTACAACTCTATAAATTAATAACAAATAATGACACTTAAAACTCTATATAATCACATATTTACATGTAAACACTTGATGCTGTTTAAAACTATTGTGAAAAGCACGCATGCGCAATAAGGTGAGTCTTTAGTTTGATAAAAGAAAGAAACCCGACTTTACTTTTCCAAACAAATAACATGACAGGAATACTGAACAAAGGAAGTTGGAAAACGCGAAGTCAATACTGACTTCTTTTTTGTAAACATGACAATCGACAGCCGAAGTCTTACCTATTTATATTTTTTGAAAAATCGAAGTTATTTTACATTAAATTATTGTTATGTTTCTAACAATTGTACATATTTGAGCTTCGAATAACCTTCCTGCACACATAATTATTTATAACTTACACTGTGGATTGTGCAAATAAGATCTCTTTCGCCTAGTGATTCAGTCATAGCCAATATTTACAATACTATTAATTTATTACACAACTATTATTATATTTTATCACTATTCTAATATATAAATAAACATATAACAAAATATATAATAGCCATTGTATTAAAAAACCTAATACTATTATATACTTATACCATATTATTTTCTACAGTTAAAATATATAAAAAAATGTAGTCGAGTTAATTTTAAAATCCAATAGATGCAACCCTAAATATTATGATGTTAAGAATAATTTTCATATCTATAAACATTTATTTTATTACAATGTTAACTAAATATTATCTTATATGAAAAATGTATTGAAACTACGCATTTTACTTACGAGTGAAAGGACAAATCGATAACTTTCCATGCACTGTCATTAATACAAACTGATACCAATTTAAAACAAATATTTAACCATAATATTCCATAAATGAATATGTATTTCTAAAATTAAAACTTAATAACTAAATTAAAAATATTATGCAGGTAATTAATATGCAGTTGTGTGTATGTATTTCTAATGTATTATTTAAAAGTTCTTACTTTTTGCATTTTAATCCTTGTAAACTGTAACTATATCAAACTTCATACTCTTCCATCCGCGTATTTTGTAATAAGGGTGAAAACTATTTTGCAGACAGTAGAAGTTGTTTTAAAATTAGCCTATTATATATTTAAATAGTTATACTTGAATGGGAAAATGTTTCTGAAACTGATTCTGTTATCAATTTATTGTGCATTAAATAAGTAATTAAATAAATACACTTACAGAAGCCAACATTACTTATATTATTCTTGTTCATATACAAACCTACCTACCTGCTAAATAATATCAATAATGAATTATACATTATTACACATTTATGAAATAGACGTGTCTGCGGTCGTAAATAATTGTCGATTTAAATTGAAAAGGAACACCGCAGAGAATAAAATTTAATTTCATCGCAAACAAAAATTATTTTATAACAATGTAGATTCAATACCGAGTGTATTTTTTGTGTATGTCTTTGCTGTTAGCTTAACTGGCTATTCCAGCGTCAGTGGGAGAAACTGGCTGTATATATATTTTATAAGGACTGTTAACATCATTTCATAATTCCGATAAAAGTTACTTCTAGACTCTAACTTAGCATTATAAATTCTAGATTTTTTAATGTCACCGATGTTAATATTTAGATAGATGTAATATATTCAAACGTATTTTAACATAAACTGGATTACAAATATTCCTTGTACAACTCTGCGGGGTTCTGGAAATAAATATTTTTAAAAATGTAGGCCTGGACATATTTTATTTATTGTCTATTAAATTAATTAATAAAAGACGTCGTGAATTTTTTTAAACCGATTCCATATTTTATCCAAAGAGAGACGAGTAATTCTCGTAAGGGGTATATACCCCTTAAATATATATTTAAAAGTGTTATAAAAAAAACTATGTCATACTTATATTTAAATATTTCTTGTTAGAAAGTAAGTTTACCAGGTAAGGTTACCAGGTGTGATAAGATAATTTATATTTCATAGTTTTATTTCATCGCCTTAATAACTGAACAATGTAGACGATAAGCATCCGTATTCTTTAGGCTTTTCAGTACTTTATAGCAGTTCCTTAAAATAACAGCAATAACATACATTATGTATTTTTTATATAAATACATTTGTTGAAAATTTACTTACACCCTTTTTTTACTAACAACCGTGGAATTTATTTTGAAGGAGTCAATGTGGAAACTATCAGTATATTTATATAGCAAAATTTAAAATATCCAACAAACGCATAATTAACATTAGTAAATATAATAAATAAATTGGAAAAGGAAGGAATATCAACTCATACAAACAAAAAAGTCATGAAATGAGGGAAATTTTAAATATACCAGGACAAAAACAAAAAACTGTCGTCCTTTTAACATGTGTTTATTTGCTTTAATATATATAACTAATGACTTTTGGTTATCTATATTTGTTCTTATATCCTAGACAAAGTAAATAATTTATGTATGCGTTTCCAAAAATGAAATCCCCTTACAATGAAATGAAATGGAATGGATGGAACATTTGTAATTTTTAAATGATTTGTGATAGTAAAAAAAATATTTAAAAAAAGTGATCGAAAGAACAAGCTTTTTTAGGTTATTCGTATTTTCTTTTCTGAAAATAATATAGTCAGAGTTTTTTATTGCATCTCTTGCATTGAAATTTAATTTTGTATGTTTCCATCATTATTTATTTATGTAAATTATGTTATATACATGTTTGTATAATGTATTTCACTGTTTATATAAATAGTTTTTAATGTTTTTTTTAAATTGAAACCAAATTAAATATTTATATTCATAAGTTATAAGTTAAAATAAATGAAGCATTAACTAATATAATTAAATTTCGAAGTTATTAATGGATAATGAGTGGGTATAAACGACTTACGGGGAGTTTTTAAATACATAATATTATATTCACTGTCTCGTAATTTGTTTTTAAATACGTGATTGGTTTTTGTTTAACTCATCATACAAGTAATTATGACTGTAAATTAAAATTGTACTAAATAATGTAACTGACTGCATTAATTTTATTTCCACTGAATTTGGAATACAATTAATTTTGAATTAATTTTGAATACAATTAATTATGATCAACGTTATATCGATTATCATTTTCCTATACTAATTTAAAAATATATACTTACGAATATATTTAACCAAAGTTAAATATATTAAACCAAATAACTTGATAGTTCGTAACCGTGTCTTACCGGTAAGGATATTAGATACGTGTGTGGTTTAGTTTAATGTGTTATTTTTACACAGGACAACTTTCGTCCTTTTTGTTTGTGATTAATTAGGCTGGGTAACATATGTGCTCCGAGTATATGATCTTTGAAAGGTTTCTTTTGATCAATTTTAGTTTGGTTATTTCTCCTATTCACAAGATATTATGTCTGTATCACATTTCACATTAAAATTAAATACACAAATACTGTTACAGTTAAAAATAAAAACAAATTACATTTGAATTTGGAATTTGTCATCTGTCAGAGGGTGATGACGGGGGGTTATGGAGGTCTACCCGGCAGCATAGAGGATGCTGCCATTTTTAAATCTACCAACTAAAAAATGCTCAGTCGTTGAGACCGAAACCCTTCAGGTAAGCATTTAACAGCCGCCGGAGATAGGGCGGCACTCCATGGAACCGGAGCGCCTCGACCACAGTCTCAAACCGCAAGGTGTTGAAGGCATTGGCGACGTCCAGTCATACCGCCAGGATGACGTCCCCCTCGGACACAACCTCTCGGGTCCCGTCTCTCAGAGCCCTCAGGGAAAATGTGTGATCCTTGGGGATATTTGTTTCCCAGGGAACAGTGAACTCCACAAGTATCACGTGCCTTAGATGTTTGGAATAAAGGAATAAGTCCGGTCTGGATGACGAAACACCAACATTCTTAGGGATTTTGTAATACTTTTCATACGTATTCATCATGAAAGTCTAATCATTAGCCGCACCTAAAATTGAATAAGGCTTTGTTTTTGATTGCTTTTACGAGTTCTACAGGTCGTTTGGTGGTTGTTATATCCGTTCGCACTCTTTCTACTGAAAGACTAACTGCTTCCCGTATGATTTATACCTTATTGTGGCGACGCGAGTATTGACCTCTGTCTAGAAATACCCTACACCCTATTAATAAATGTTTCGTTATCGTTTTCGTTTTATCAAATAAAAGATTTTGTTATGTCTATGTCTTGAAATTTCCTACTTGATCATAGCCCTACTTTATTCGTTTGATCACCTATCATAATTTTTTGTATGGAATTGAAATCGTGACTCGAGCTCTGAGGCAACTTTATCTTTTGGGAGAGATGTTACATTATCATCTTTAGATTTTCCGATGATATATCTTTTGGTAGCTCATAGATGTTTATAAAGCTCCGATGGTTTCTTTAATTTTAACCTAAAATTGTTTCGGTCTCTAAATAAGGTTGAAGAGTCTGCTGAGTGCGTAACCCAAGCCATAATTTCAATGACTGTTAAAAAAATATCGTGTATACAATCTTCTTTTGACGTACAAAACTTAGTGGTTGGTTTTCTATCTTTTTGAGATCATTTAAAAAGGTATCGACTATTACATCCAACGTTGTATTAAGAATTATGTTCCTAAGCCATTATTTTCCTTTAAATAAAAGGCATTTTTGTACCTTGAGTTGTCATGTAAATATAATTAGAGTTTTAGGATGGAATGTATAAGTCAAGTGGGGCATAACAAGAAAGGATAAAGTAAAAAATAAGAATGTAAAATTTTTGATATGTATTTTTGTTCGTCATATGGTTACGTATTGCATGGGATGAAAACCATGTAACGAGAGGAGTTCTAAATATGAATTTGAATGGCAATAGGGCGATCTAATAATTATAGGGCAATCTAAGAAGAATTGAATGGGATGCCTGAAAAATTATGATATGAATGACAGAGAGGCAATATATATGTCGTAGATCACGATAATTTAGCGATAATTAGTAACTCAATTGATATCATTGTGACAGTGGGGTGTGAACATCGTGACGTAACAAGTCACGTGACCGGAATCGTTTGGAGGGGCACCGGAGACATTTTAAATATTGGGGAGCTTTGAGTCGAGGAGGATTTGATTAGTGAGAGCCTTACAGTTCGGACCCCCAAACGGGATCGGTAGTTCACGCAACTCTGATAATTGTATACCTACTAAGTAATTTGTGAGAATTGATTACCTACATTTAATACAAGAATTGTCATATTGTGTGTGTGGTTTAATTGCCTGAGACCTACGCCTCGGAGCCTGTACCAGAATACTCCATTAAGAACGATTAAGTCACTAATATGCATCTATCTCCGACATATAAATATCATAATTGGTCGGGGAAGATTCTTTTTGCAACTTTTGACTTGTAATAAAAAATATTTGTATCTACTTTTAATGATATCAAAACGGTTACATTTAAAATAAGGAAACAATTAAGTAAAATGTTGGTTCCCGCCATTTTTCATATTTTTCTTTCTATCAAAACGAGTGAATCTAATGAATAAATTTGATACATTTTAAGGTTTTATTTCAAAAAAGGAAAATTGCGACGCAAGAAACAAAAAAAAATGTAACGTTTATGGACGTCATGCAGTGTCAATAAGACTGTAATAAAGTAGGACGTTTTCAAACCAAGAATTCAGATGTCACAAATGCACCTCGCTCTGGTCGTCCTGTTACAAATAAAACAAAGCATTTTTTTAAATAGTGAAAGATATTGAACAAAATGGTACATACCTTAAATAAATATAAATAAACATTGAAGATTTTTTTTTGACTTTTCATAGAAACTTTTTCCCCACCCTTTAGTAAAACAGATAGTATGTAATAAATTGGTAGATTGTGCTTCAACCTAGAAAATTATTAGTTGTGTTATATTATTTTATAAATACATAAAAAATGTACATTATATAAAAGTATGAATATGGCATCTTTTTTACGTCCGTAAAACTCTTTGTGTGTTTTATGTCAGCACGTCAAGCTAGAAGTACGAGATGAATTTATAATTTTGTAATGTACATGGAATTTAAAATGATTTTCAAAGTCTAAGAGGGTATAGTCACTTTATATGCTTTACCTGCACTAACAATATAGTTATTATTTTTTAAACATCTTAGACGTAACATGAATGGAAGAAATTTAAATTAAAATTTATATTAAGCTTAGTTTCATCATTGCTAATTACAGCTAATTAAGTATGAATTAATGTAGCTCGGGTCTCCTATAACATAATTATTGTTGAATCAAATAATTATTGCGATTCTAAATAAAAATTTTATTTTCATTCAAGTGTCTGAATTTATTTGTTCACAATTTTTAATGTTCCTAACTTTAAAAGCTTTTGATCCTTCCGAAAGCTTATGATAGTTTTCATTAGTTATTTATGCAGTGGAGTTAATTTAGTACGTAATAAAACTAGTAAAATCCCATTAGTATTTGCTGGATTTAAATGGGCTGTTAATTTATCTTTTAAGTCAAATAAAAGGGAACCCTTTATTTAAATAAGTATTTGCTAAAATAAATATTATCTATAACGCGCATTTTTAACTTGCAAGCATTAGTAAACAATAATACATTGATTTTGATAAATTTAAAGGGCAATAATAGTAATAAAAAGTTGTAATTTAAAATACAGACCTAAGTAAAATGAGATAAGAGAATTCAAATGTTGAGAATTAAATTTAAGTTAAAAAGTAATGGCTGAACGTTGTCTTGATTGTGTAAACTCATGCAAATTAACAAAGTCTTCTGAACTCTCTTTAGCTTATGGAACTAGAGAGTAACGAAAACTAAATATAATTAGAAATATTTTTCGTCTAAATATATATATATATATATATATATATATATATATATATATATATATATATATATATATATATATATATTAAAAATAGAGCCATGTCATAAAAATGAGTTTTGATGAATTTAATAGAGATTAATTTAAATTAGTTTTCTAAATAGCTAAAATTTTTAAATTATCTTAGCTTAGCTTAGATACTCTCAAAGTTTAATACTTTCAGACTTTAATAGAAATGTACTTGTAAATTAATCTGTATTTTCTATATTTATTTGTTGGGGTAATAATGTTTTCTAAATATAAAGGACTTTAATATATACATATAAAACAATTATTACATGTATGATCATCATTTTCCGTTTTTTTTTCGATTTGGGTGCTACTAACTATACTGCACTAACTGATATTCTAAATATAAATATTAGAATGAAACATATATTTTTGTGTAAACCGCTGCCTTTTTTATTAATAATTTAAAAAACGCCTATGCAGAAAATTGACACACAATTTAAAACAAATCTCTTTGACAGTTTTTTAACAACACCGAGCAAGGGAAGACGCTGGCAAAGTAAGTATGAAATATTCAAAAATTACTCTGAAGGGAATGTTTTGTTTGATATTATTTTTTTTTTTTATAAAGAATCCCTTAAGAGCTTACCAAAAAGGCAACATTTTCTGTAAAAGAGAACTGGGATGATTTATAAGATGTATTTTATTGTAACTACTTGCCGATAATCTTGTCAGATACTGACTAAACGGATCTGCAAATATAATTTTGTAAATAAATTAATTTAATAAAATATATACTTCATACGTATATGAAGTATAATGATTTTTTAATAAATTATGGTAAGGTGTTCTAATAAACCAAATTTAAACCGATTCTTTTTAAGTTATATATAGGCATTATTAAATTAATAATATTTTTTTAAACTATAGCTTCTGTTATAGCAGTAAAAATTATGTGATAATGTAAGTTTTTAGTGTTCTATGTTTATTTTAGCTTTAACTAAAATATATCAGTCCTATTTTCATTATTAGGTAAAATACCTAGTTTTATAAGTTTAGTTTTTACCTGGTTTAATTATTGATTCTTTACACCATAGTCATATTTTTATCTAAGCAAGGTTTAATGATAACTATTCATATAACTTTATTAATTTACAGCATTCGCTAAGAGCATTCCGAGGATTATCCTCGACTTCAAATAGATAAATAACTTTTAAGCTTTCTTTTATTATCTAAATGATTATATCAATATAAATATGTATAAATATGTACATATGGGTATTATGTTTAAAAGAGCCGAAAACGGTTTGACCATTAAAAAAAAAATTTATTAATCATAAGAGAGAGAGAAACAGAGATAGAGAGAAAGTAATTCCTTATCGAATTAAAAAAAATAATAGGGGTCTTAATAATAACTATATTATTTTTAAAAACCGGCTACAATATCACGTTACCATCACATTTCATAGTGCCATTGTGTCCATATACTTTGGTACTCCATTTTTCTTTAAAATATGAACGTACCATCGTCTATCAAAGAAAATTATTCGTCTTTTGTAACATTTACATTTATCCTTTTAGAATAACTTATTAACGAGCTTCAATATGTAGATATCTTAAAAGTTTTTCAAAGGCTTCAGCTTAATTAAAAAAGTATACTGAGTTTTCTAAAAGCTCCATAAGCTCTCTGCTTTGTAATTTAAGATATTTATTTAATTTATCGAATTTAAAATTGAATTTAATTTAAACCTTTAAACCTCGTAACCATGTTTAATATTAAATGCATATCTTTATTTACTTCTACGTTTACGTAACCTCTTCATTGATTTTATTTGTTTTTTTTTATTGTACCTTCATATATAAATTATTATGAAGATAATTATAGAAATTAATTTGCTTATGTTAAGAGTGTTAGACAACGATACAAATACATAGAAATACACAATATAAATACTGAGAATATATATAATAAACGACCAAACGCAGACCAAACCTAAAATACAGACATCTATGCTTATCACACACATGCCTGTCCCTGTCGGGAATCGAACCCGAGTCCTGTTGCGCCGCTATACGTTAGGCGTCTGCGCTAACCTCTCGACCAACGGAGCGAGACTAATGAAAATGAGTATGTATAATGCTTGTCAAAACGTGCCTAGAGATAGTCATATAACTAGGACGCGTAGTCGTAAAGTAAGAGTAGTGTTAAGTAAAATAAATTAATATAACTGAACGTTACTCTTGCATTACAGTAATTAAGTTAATTGTAATAGCCTCACCAACCACTCTTGGAATATAACGTTGTTCTTTAGCGAGGATTTTAGGTTTATCTAATCTTATGTAATGATTGGGCTTATCATTGGTATGTTCACACACTGCAGACTTCGATGTACGCCTATGTTTGATATCTGAGATGTGTTCCCTAACTCTTTTACCGATGCTCCTTTTTGTTTGACTTATGTATGACAAGCCTCAACCACATTCAAGTTTTAAAATTAAAAAACATCCTAATTTAAATAGAGAAGATGGTTGGAGATTATCTAACACCTGGGACCCACTTTTGAAAAATATAAAATGCCATGTCTGTGACCGCACTATAAGACCTCAAGATACTGTTAGTGCGTTTTATGTGAATCCTGAACTCTACGCCCGGAAATTTAGATACCGTTGGAGATATTTGACTAATTAACTTACTGACAGACATCTTCATCTCGTCTTACCGTCTTACACGATTGCTGCAATGCATTCGAAACGTCGGGTTAGATTCAAAATATAAATTTAAAATTTAATTCATTGCACGTGAGTTAAATCCGTAAAAATTGTTTAATTTCAATGTATAATACTCGTGAAAACCTTAAAAAAACCCTAAAAGAAATTAAGATAGCAAGATTTTAGTCCGCAATAGTTGGAAATTGTAATGTAAATGTGGTAAAACGACATGACCCGCTTTCTTGTATAATTAACCAGCGCTTTCCAGATAAATATTATAAATCAACAAATGACAATTCTATATTTTTATCTTCATTGAAAAAAAAAAGATAGTCTTTTTTTCTTTTTTTTTTTTTTATATGATCTAGGGCAATGCTTGACTACATTCCACCTGATGGTAAGTGGAATGTAGTCTTAGATGGTAAGGCGCATTGCCCTAGCAACCTATTCACTCTTCTCTTGAAAACACCCACATTATATTTGGCCGGAAATACCGATGCAGGCAAATTGTTCCAGTCCTTCGCTGTACGCACTAAAAAGGAGGAAGCAAAGCGCTTCGTTCGGACAGGTGGAATGTCCACAACAAAAGGATGGATACCTGCCGTGCGTCGGGACGTCCGGTGATGGAAGGGGGACGGGGGAATTAACTCGTGAAATTCCTGCGCACACTCACCAAAATGTATCCTATAGAATACTGAGAGGCTAGCAATTTTACGCCTGTGTTCAAGGCTTTGGAGGTCGGCTTCGACCAATTCGGGATCGCCTATAAGCCTCTTTGCTCGCCTCTCAATTGAGTCCAGAACCGCAAGATGAGACTTTGCGGCACCAGCAAATATGTGATCACAGTACTCTACACACGACCGGATCTGTGCTTTGTATAAAACAAGAAGCTGTCCCGGTGTAAAGTACTGCCGAACCTTCGCAAGAACGGCAAGCTTTGCTGCTGCTGCTCTTGCTCTGGACTCAATGAACCGACCAAAGTTGAGGTTCGAGGAAATCTCTAAGCCTAACAACTGAAGCCGGTCACTGTATTCCAAGGATACATTATGGAAAGTAGGAGCCAAGGTGAAAGGGCTCCTTTTGGCGGTGAATAGACACGTCTGCGTTTTGGTGGCGTTGAACTTGACAAGATTGGCATTGCTCCATGCGGAGACTGCCTGAAGTTTGTCATTCAAACGTTGCACCATGGCTTCTCTTTCAGACTGTACTTGATCTCGACTAGCCCGACTACTCGGCAGATATCTTTCTACAACTGTGCTGTCGTCTGCATACCCATAGATACCGGGCTTCAATAGATCATTAATGTGCAGCAGAAACAGAGTTGCAGAAAGAACGGACCCCTGAGGCACTCCGGCATTTATTGTCAAGGGTTCCGAGGAACACCCGTCGACAACTACTCGGAGAGATCTGTGGCTCAGAAAGTCCGTTACCCAGCCGATCAGACCAGGAGATATACCGTAGTCTTGTACTATATAGTTTATTACCATGCATTACTTTCTGTTATCTGCTATGAGCTACTTTAGTTGTGATTTTATTAAATTAAATTTGTAATTGTATATTAACTATACAGGGTTATTTGTAATTAGTTGAGCACCTTTTGCAGGCAGCCCCTCTACATCAATCCTAACAACATTTGTTCTACGACTTTTTAAAATTAGTAGTTTTAAAAATTTAGTTTTTCCCATACAAAATTTATTTATTGCCTCTGAACGTGCATTAAACTTGAGCAAAGAGAAACCACGCAACTTGTCAAAATATGTGCCAAGGCCACGTGCATCGGGACGCGGGGTGGCGGGGTGACGCAGCGGCGGCTATGCACGTTAGAACTTGATCATTTTCTAAGGTGTAATAAAAAATAGCATCGTTTTCCATTTTTATTTATTAAAATATTTTCTACAATAGTCGAAACACATATTGTCTAACTGTTTAAGAATCTAATGAAAAAACAAAATCTCCAATAGAAGTTGCCCACAAGTTGAATGTCTCAATATTTTTATTTGGTTTATGAAATAAGGGCACTGTAACGAAACCAAATAAATATTATTTTTACAAAACAATAACTTCTCTTTAACTTACTTTATACATATCATATTATCTCGTTTGTTAATATTTATATCATGAAAATAAAGCAATAAGTTACTTACGAATTTCTTTAAGATGGCGCGTAACAGAAAAACGTCATAATTTTCATTAATATTAATTAATTAAAACGTAAGAAGTGAATCGACTGTTTCTGACGTATAATATTCTCTTAGAAGAAACACATAAGTACCATAAAAACAGACAAATGTACACAATCCACTTTAAAAATAATAACTTTAGGCTTCTTAACATGTTGGATCGTCACTATATCACAAATAAAATTATTCTTCATCATGGTTTCTGCTGTTTCGAGTTGCTGTTCGTTCTAGGTATAGCAAAACAGACCTTGTAAAGATCAGGACCCCAATACTCCATTTCTCAGCCAAAACTCGTATTTCTTTTCATTCTTACTTCTTCTATTTCAGACAATCAATGTATTTTAAAAATATTATAAATTACATTTCATAATTTCTTCTTCATGTTATAATCTTGAATTTATTTATTAGTTTTAATAGCAAGTTCATAAAATCGTATTGTCCAGTATGTAATTACAATTCATTATTTAATTATAAAACTCTAATCCGATAATTTTATTTTTGGTTAATGTAAATTGTGTTTTGTAATCCACATACTTGTCATTTTGATTATTTAGTATTTCCATAGCAACATGGTGTAAAAGAGATGAAGCTATACGAAAAAAGCTGGCGCGCGCATTTAACAGTTTCTGACTTTCGCTAGCCTGCCGCGACCTATACTTTAGACTGCTTACAAAATACAGAGTAATAAATAATCGAGGGAGCAAAAATTTTTTTTGTTCGTTTATTCTGAGTTATTTATCAAGATTTTTTAAAAGTCGTAGAACAAATGTTGTTGGGATGGATGTAGAGAGGCTGCCTGCAAAAGGTGCTCAACTAATTAAAAATAACCCTGTATATCCGAAATAAAAAAATAACTCAAGTATTACATGAAAAAACAAAAAAATCAAATTTAATACATTATTCCTTAAATATATAGTTTTGCAAGGGAACCAAAATAACACCGTTTTGTTATATATTTTTTTTTAGCAATTATTATCATTCTGGAAGTGGACAGAATAAATCTGAACTTGATATTCTTACTTTTCTGATTTTTGCAGTCAAATTACAAATCAAAACTGGCATCCAGTAGATAATAGTTTTTAATAAAGTTCTTTCATGACTTTCAGAACGGTTTTCTATGATAAGACATGCGACTTTTCTTGTGAAGTGTTGAAGTGGAGAGTGAAAATGCATTCATTCTTTCAAAAAGCACGAATGCATTTTCACTCTCTTTGTTAGATGAGTCACTCATCTAACACCACAGAAGTCCATAATTTAAATAAAGTTTTTTTAATCATTCGAAACCCCGTACAAAATCTTACTCGATTGTAAAACACTATTCATTCACTGTTTATTGTTATTGTGACGAGACGTTCAATTCACTCTATGTTTATTGTAAAACTGTAACGCTGCTGTCGGTACAATGTAGGTATATAGGTGCATTATATTGTATGATAGAATACAAGAAACAGTTGGTAACAAAAGTAAGCAAACGACATATCTAGACAAAAACTTTGACAAAAGTTATGTAAAGGTAAGTGCCCAAAAATAAGTTTATGAGATATCTTTCTGTAAATCCTAACAAATAACCGAAAAAGAGAATGAGAGAAAGGAAACAAAATAGAAAATTAAATCATTATAACGGAGCGTAAGTAATTAATATAGTACTCAGAAGATCGGAAGAATATTCAGAAAAGAAAATTGTTAAAACAAAACCGTGCAAAATAAGTTTCTTCAGTTTTAACATTTGGAAAAACATGCAAAAGAAAATGGAATGTTTTTAAGAACAGAAAATCAACATCAGAAAAACTAACCCGGATATAATATAAGAATCATGGGTATTATAAGTACCCTATTTCGTATATTTAATAGCCACTTTAACCGTGACCTGAATGTATATAGCAGCCGTTGATCCTCAGGGGTCTAATAAACTAAATGCGTACCACACAACTCCGTCAACACGGATTATTTACCGTTCCATGTTAAATGTTTATGTTTAATTATACATATTATATTAATTTAAGTAAATTGCGCTTTACGTTATTTGATAAGTTTGATATACAAATATCAACAATTATTTCTATATTAATAAGATTTAAAAAAAAATGCCTAACATTTTATAAAACTAAAGCAATTTAGAATAAAACAGATATAGATAGATTTTAGGAGAAAGGAAGTATAGGACTTAGATTACAACAACATAATAGACTATTTTCATATTTTGGAACTTTTTATTATTCAAGTATATATACCCTATAAGTTTCTGAGCCGTATATATTTAACGTTACTCATAGCAACTACAAGCTTTTAAATCAAATTCAATATCTTTTATCCACCAAATATACCTAAAATCAGAAATTATATTGCACGATTAATTTATTAACTTAAAATTGTATTTGCATATAGCTGAACATTTACGTTGTAAGTTGGCCGATTCATTTATTTTACCGTTTTAAGGAAATAACTATTTGCTTTTCATACGAAGCTTTAATGTTATAACATTTATGTATGTTAAAAACATATTACTTACATCCAATCATGGCATATTACATTAAATCATGGCTCAAGTGCATAATAAGCTATTTATAATTAATAAAGAATATAAGTTCCTCAATTTCCATCCGTCTGTATACTACACAGACGGGCTGAACACAGAAACTAGAAGCGTTAGTTCATAACTACTGATTATATTTACCTGAAATGATAATACCAGCATAAATGACAAAACTCTGGCGCATTGTTAGAAAGGAATAATTAATTCAAACGTATCAAATCTTCTCTAAAATGTACATCTTATAGGTCCAATACAATATTGCTTCAATATTTCCATGACAGGATGTCAACTAAAAATTTATTCAAATATTCATTCCTCCTAATTCAATATTTTTTAGACACAATATTTTTTGAACAGAAATTTTTAAGGAACTTTTATTAAACTAAAAACTAGTTTATTTCATTGAAAATGAATCAAACATACTTGAAAAGTTTTATGAAAAAAATGGAGGCTCTGGATTTTGTGAGAGACTGAATTATTAGAATGAAGCTATTTTGCTCTATGTGCACATACCATCGTGTATAATGGTGGACAAAAGGGCATTTAAACTTTCGTCATTCATGATTACTATTATGTTTTTATACCTGACTGTACTTTCTAATTAATATCGGAATTGTTTCGACTAGTTTCAGTTCACGCCGCCGTCAGCCAAATGCATTATTCCTAATGGATATAGAACAATTGGATCAAATTGCAATATTAAATTAATCGAATACCTTATCTATATTGGTTTTTTATACGTTAATTATTAAGAGGAAATATATCCTTTGAGAAGCGAAGTTATTAAAACGATGAACCTGAACTGTGACTACATAAAAAAAAGGCTAAAATCTCTTAAAAGCTTTTAAAACTACAGGCATAGAAAACTCGATCAAATAAATTAAGACTTGAATGAAGTCTGAAAATGTATAGTGATTAAGAATGAATAAATCTTTTATAATTTTGATGGGCTAATACAAATAAAGTTTGAACAACAACAACAACAAACAAAATTTGCTGTAGTATTAATGATTATGTTTATAGGTTCTTTTGGAAAAAAAAAAATAATTTGTTCACTAAAGACATGGGGGTGATTTTCAATCATTTTTAATTAAACAGAGCATATAAAATATTCTAACTCTAAGTCTCTAACGAATAGTGATTTATTTAAGTATTTTAATTTAAGAAATAATAGAAAAAAAACAATAATAAGAAACCTGCTTTAAATATTTTAAATATAACCTATCCCGGTTTTGACAACTTAATTTCAGTTACAACATCAAGTATACAAAAAAAAATATCAAGAAAACCAAATGACTAAAGCACCTAGCAACTTACCACAAAAACCACCTTTATTGCGGACACCGTATATTCTATCAAGTAGCCAGAATACAAGATACTAAGCTCTAGGCACTAAGCAAGCCACCTGTCTGTGTGGACGTAGCCTGAGACAGTTGTTTATTAGACAACTTATCTTACATATTTTACATTTAGCAAGCAATAAGGCTGTAGCTTGTCGCTCTTGGCCTTAGAAAATTATGTAAAATACAAACTTGTCATATTTTAACGGCATAAGAAATACCTTTTCTCATCCATCTACAATAAATTATACCAATTAATAAACTTATATCCTCTCCTAATACGGGTTTTGTAAAAAGAACATTAATAACTACCTAGACCAACTGATATGTTGGATAGGAGGCTTGAGCTTGAGCTGCCACATCGTATTAATTGGTTGAACGACGGGTCCGCTTCACATAGGTTACGGGTTCGAATCCATGCTCGTAGTGGTTTATTTTTCAGTCTATAATTATTTGAAATCTAAATAAGCTCTACATAGTTAAACATGTTTATTTAACCGCCCGGTAGGGTCGTTTATTAAATATACTCAGTGTATTTATAATGTGTATTTCTATGTACTTGTATCGTTATCTTACAACCTTAACAAGAGCAAAAAACTGGCTTACTTAGCGGTAGACCAATTTGTGTAACTGTCATGTAAAATAAAAAAATATATTAATAAAATGTTAATAGATACTCTAAACATTTTATTAAATGACTTTAATACTTAATATAACTAAAAATAGCTACGAATATAGCTATAATTTTTTTTAGAAATAGTAAAAATTACCTGAAAAATGACCCCCCCAAACCAAATACTGTATCCATATATGTATATAATATAAGAACGATAAATACATCTCCTGTCATGAGTTTAAGCAATAAAATATGCTTTGAACAATATAACGACTTAAAAGACATCAACAAAATAAGTTTTGACCAATTCTATTCTCATTTTATACAAGGTGGCACATAAATGAAAAGTATTCTTTAACGTTTTGACGTTTAGTTTATCTTTGACGTTAACTTGGACTTTTAGCTGAACAATATATTCTCTTTTTAAATATATATCTTTATTTATATTGTATTTATTGGTTTATTGTGTTCTATATATTTTTATCAATATTAATTGATAATTCAAAATGGTAATGGTATTAAATAAAAATTGCTTATTTTTTTATAATCTTTGTTTAATCTTTTAACGTTGGACATAAAAAATAACTAATTAAACGTCTTCATATACTGTAAATTAAATTGTAGGTTTCTATTCAGGTAAAACTATCATTGAATGTAATACTTGTAATTATAGTAAACATACTACTTACTATAAATCACAAAAAGATATTTACTAATAGTAAAAAAAAAGAATAGGGAACATGCAAAAAAATTTAAATGGTCTCAAATATTTTTTTTCGATTACTTTTTATTATCTTATTATAATAAAATCATTTTTTTTAAATTTACTAATCATTTAAGGCCATAAAATAATTTATGAAAAGTGTAACTTTAGGGAGCGAAATTCAAAATTCCAAATCGCGCCACCATTGGTCGAAAGGAAATGTGACGTCATTTGACACAGCATTCAATATATCGGCGTTTAAGTTCATACTGTGGTATCAGTGTGACTGAGAAAAATAAATAATTTAAACCTATATTTTCGTGCTTAAAGGTTTTATTAAATGATACAATTGTTTAGGTAATCTTAAAAACATTTTCTAAATACTCAAACAACTCTAACAAAACAAATACCTACAAACTCTTTTTGAATAGCAGTTAGCATGCTACTACACAATACATTTTTAAAATGTTTCTGCCTCTGAATCATTTTTCACTTCACTTGACTCAGATAAATAACTTGGTTGATAATCAGCAGATATAGAAGATATAAGATGCTATAGAAGTATTATCAGCTGTGTTTTCAGTAAACAATTTTCTTTTTAAAACAGATAGTTTTACTTTTAAAACTGTTGTGTAACAATGTTGTGTGTTAAATGAGGAAATGGTGACAATGCTACATTTTGTTTTTCAGCAGGTATATTTACATTGACAACTTTACTTCCATACTTCGGTTTAATATTAACTTGCACAGCTTAGTCACTTGGTAATTTATCTTTAATATGTGAAAAGCAAGGCTCTGCCTTATGATCATCACATTCAATAGGAGAAGTACTGAGTCTTGGCTGATTAATATCACAGACATTTGTATGGGCAGTACTAGGACTTACTACCTATATCACTTCTTCGTAAAGGTCACCAATTTTTTTAAACACTTCTTTTGAAAACTAACTCTTAAAAGGCTTCATTAACCGATGTCAATCTTTGCGTTTTGACTATGCACATTCTCATTCTATCAGCTGTTGTTTTTGCCACAAAAATATATAAGGAACAACTCCTTTCTTCAAACTTAGATTACATCTTTCTCCTTGTTGTTGCGTTACACATATTATATTCAATACAATTTGCTGTATCTTCCTTAACCTGAAATAAATCGACAGACCATAAAAATTGCGTAAAACAAAAAAAGATTACGGTTTTTATAGAAAGTTACACTGAAATTTGTAAGATAGGTTAGGTTAATTTTAAACTCAAATTTTCTAATGTTTAATACTTACTATAAATTTAAACTATTAGATTAAACTTATTATAAATAAAGTATACTTACGTTAAATTGATGTTCACAACCATATAAACACGATGTAGGACATATATTATCCCTTTTAATTACCGTACACCATTGTTTTTGTATTTTCGCATCTCTTGGAATACAAAAAACACTTTGTCGGGTGTTTTTCTAATACTATTTTTGCACTCCGGCACTATACAATACTCGTAAGATGATTTTTATCTTCTTCCATGACTTGTAAAGCAATTAAAACTTAAAATATCTATGAAATTGCTAAAAAGTTCATAGTAAACATTCACTGGATGTATCATTTGACGTCACGCAAAGCGCGCGCAAAATGGCGGTGTTTAAACGGGTCAAATTTACTCAATGTTTTAATTTTCACTTTGAAAAAAAACTAGAATCTTTTCAAGCCTATTAATATTTTTTTCTACGATATAGAGAGGTAAATGATTAATTTACGTCAAAAAAAAAATACGTGAATGTTCCCTATTACTCGTATGTACAATATACATGGAATGTGAACTTATAAATAGTAATTTTATAAATCAAGTATTATTTTCTTATATTTATTCTTATACTTTGAAAGAATTTAAGCATAGTTATACACTAGAAGTTTCGCATTCCATTTGATCACTAGAACTACGAAGGAACGTTTATGAAAAGTTAAATTATTAACAGTAATTTTTATAATATAGTATGTTCTTAGTGTCTTCGAGACCTAGGAATTCAAATTATTCTTTTAGGTTATCAAGGTGTTTTTGGGTAAAAAAGTATGCAATATATAAGAAAGAATGATTAATTTGTGAAATTAAAAAATATTATGGTAATACCGACGATATTCGAAATAACTTGAGTATTTTTACGAAATTTGGTAATGGTAATTAATTTATCTTGCCCAATGATCCTTATCTATGATATTATACGGTTTTTATTTCAATCGTTGTTGTTGACTTAGCATAAAAAAATATTGCTTCGTTATTTTGCTATTATAAAAAGATATATAATGTTAGTCATATTTATTTATAATGATTTAAATGGTAAATACATTGAAATTTACGTGTTTTAGTTCATAAGTTTCAATAGTAGAGCCACCTACGCCATTAATTATGGAATGTTATTTAGTAGGTTTATTATTTTTATTTTTATTTTATTATTTTATTATAAGGATTGACGCTTGTGATTTATACAATGAACTTTTATTGTAATTCGATGAAGATTTCATTATAGTTACTAAAATACTAAAATTGAATATCATTTACTATTGGCAAAGCTAGGCTAGGCCAGTAGTATACTCGCTGGGATGACTAATTATAACACTAAGACTACAAAAAAAATATATTTTGAAGTGAAATATATTTAATAATGTGTTAGCCTAAGTGATGTCTACGCTCAGCGTTTAAAGTTGACAGTTAAGATATAACAATCAACATGTTATACGGGTCACCATATAATTTGGCGCCCAACAAGGGGCAATTCAAAAACTACCTTGCAGATTAGTCACGTTTTCTTTCTTTGAATACATCCTATAACATATACATAAAACTATTTTTTTCGGTTCTAATTTAGCATTTTAGCAATCGTGCTCACGGAAACTCCCGTAAGTACGATTACTGTAATCGTGAAAATGTATAAACTGCTAAATCATTCTAAACACTGATTGATTTGATTTATTGTTTAGACGTATTCTACCCGGTGATTCATATGTGCACTGTAAATAAAGTAATAAAAAGAAAAATAAACCTTATTACTCATATACCTCATTTATACTTTAAAGATATATATTTTTAACGCTGAATCTTAATCAGGTCCCATCGGCTATCAGTCATTATTCCAATAATTCACAACATATCATCAATATGTCAAATATATCGCAAGCGATCTGACTAAAGTTTTCAGAACCCCCCGGTATTATGTCAACACTTCTTGGTTCATCCACCTTTATGAAAAGCCCTATAAAAAAATATAAGTAGAAGTATAAAAAGTTATCCAGAATTGGAACCTTATTTAGGATTACCGGTTTAAATGGCACAGAAATTATGTTTCACTTTGCATATAAACATATTCAAACAAGTTAAACATAATAATATTTTTCATAAATCTAGAACGGAAAATACCAGACGGTTTAACAGAATTTGCTCGTTATTGGTGAAATATTCTGGTACAGGATCCGAGACGTAGGTAATAGAAAATTTAGGTAATCAGTCACATAGTATACAATTAGGTATACAATTATCACAGTTGCGTGAACTACCGGTCCCGTTTGACTGACTTCCACCTTAACTCGATGCTGACTCGTTGTTAATGTAATCAAATTATCGTTGAATTATCGTGATCTGCGACAAATACATGAGGTGAACATTGCATACCTGCTAAGCGCATTTGCTAGGATCGTCATTGACTATATTTTATTCTATATTTTTCCTTTAATTATTTCTCATAAAACATTAAAAGTAGAAAGGCAAATAATAACAAAATATTAAGAAACGGTACGTTATCATACAAATACCTACAATATGTTATTTTGGTTTTAAACAGAATCACTTGTTGCTTACTGACCTTTGTATGTACGCTTGTATCATAAATATTAAATAAACATAAAATCCTTTACAAATATTTTATTGGTTGTTACTGTTACTACACCCGTGTTGTAGGGTTCTTTCAGATAAAGCTTTGGTTACAGCGGGGTTCTTTCAACTTGCCATTTTATGGAATAGCATTTAACTACCGATATAAAGTCTTATGTTATGACGCCATAAATTGTTAGTATACGAATACTGTAGTATTTTTATATTTTTGCCATTTTTTTAAAATTATATGTAAGGGTATGTTTAATGAAACCGTTCTAGTTTAGTAGGAACTTTAATATATAATTGCACGTTTAAAATAAAAGTAATAAATTATTTTTCTTTTTCACCAGAGTACATAGAGCATTTAAGTGTAAGAGTAAGTAACTTTTACTTCATGTAAGTATTTTTCAAATTATTTATGTTTTTGTTTATGTTTATCCTATTTAAAGGAATGTTGGAGGGGAAAGAAGATTAAAGAGTTCGCGCTTTGAAGATAATCGGTGAAACTGAATTCTCAATGTAAACGGCCTGTGTTTAATTATACCATTTTCGGGTAAGCTCAGAAATTGCACGAATTCATTCTCCAATTCGTTGTCATTTTTTTCTTGAAAGAGAACCAACAATTTTGTGATGTACAGACAAACATTCATATACACAAATTATTACATTTGTATAAAATGTATAAAAAAGATGAATACAACTTAATTTATTTATTTAAAACCAATTCGTTCTAAGTGTGCATTAAACATTATATTTATTACATGTATAATATCTCATTAATGTTTAAAACTAAACATCCTGTTGTATCCTTTTGTTTTACTTGTTGAGTAAAATATACAAAAAAATGTTAATTATTTAACAAATTTAAATCAAATTCGATTACTGCTCTATGCAAGTTTTCACAATTATAAAATATAATTCATATTTAAAATAGCAACAAGAAAAGGTAAAAGTAGCCTTTCCAAGAATATAATAAAATCAAAGTAAACCAATTTTGGTTATACCAATAATATAAGAAAAATATCAAATTTCAAAATTAACATTAAGTTTTACTTAATGTTTTATTAAATTTAATTATGTTTTATAAGTCAAGAATTATAAAAAATATAAAAATAATAAATATCATTTACAGATGAATTGAATGTTTTAGTAAAACCAAAACTTTATAATATCAAACCTTTAAAAAACAAAGACCCTTTTTGCAAATCAGGCCGTTCTTCACAAATTAATTCTAAAGGAAAATAATATTATAATGTAATTTAATAAAGTTTTTTATTTTACTAAACTCATGCATCTCCTCTTACTGGACTTCAATAACTTGAAAATTATAACTATACACTTACTTTGACTTATACAACAAATATTACAAAAGCGAAAACAAAAAAAATACAATTATTTAATTAATACTTATTAGTATAACAAAATACTATAAATTTATTTTCTTTTTAATTTAAGTTAATTTTAATAACACCATACCTTATTTTTGAAAAATATTTTATTTTTAAGATAAAACCCGTCTAATATTTTCTGATTCAGATCTGATTAGGGTAATGCTGTCTGACAGCTTCATGCCATTATGAGAAAAACGTTTTACACAGGATTTTTATCCTACTACTTAAGTGGTATCTTGATACGATTATTATAAAAAAAAAAATCATGACGAACGAAAGAGGACGTCCTGTTTGGATAGTCAAGACATGAATCTTTTGTTGTTGGGCAGTAATCGGGCTATTCTCCTCGACCATGAACGCTTACCGCTGGTAGATTTAGATTAACAAATATATTTTTTTGTATACGTAGACATACTGATTGATAATAAATTGTTTAATTAGTTATCAAACCAATATTTTCTAAAAATTGGACGTTAGAAATAAATAATTTAATATTTCCGCAATTATTGGTGTAGATGATTTTATTTTAAAAAAGTCCGCAATAGCAGCTAATTAACACTCTAGTACGCATTTAATATTCAGTTTAACTACTTTAAATGTTTCGCTTTTAGATTAAGATAGATCATCACTTTTAAATGAGAGACGTTGCTAAACAAGGACTCTGGCTTTTTTTCTATCTCATTTTATTTTTTTCTTTTCATGGAAGGTTCAATTTAATGCAACCGTGTTTAGTTCCAAGATAGTGAAGTAGATTAATGTCATGTATTTTATAATAGGGTGAGTGGTAAGGAGGAACCATGGTGATTTCAAATTAAGTTCTGGTAACCTGAATAGTTCTGATGTTCTTATCTAGTTGTGCAGAAAAAAAACTGTAAAAGTACAAAGCAGTATAAGGTAGTACCAGTAAGGTGTTTAAAGTAGTTTTTAAAATTTTTTATGACTTCATCAGTGCGATTAGCACGTGAGGTGACTCTTCGCATATTTGATTGACTGCGACGAACTAAGTGCTCCTCGGCAGCGTAGATTGTAAATAATCAAAGTGATAAAAGTTCTCGCGCATTCTGCAGTAAAGTATCACTATCACAAAAGATCACCGAAGTAAAGAAAGTTCTCGCGCATGTAGCAGTAATCGTTACTAAGCACCGTCGTTATTATCACATAATAAATATAGAAGGATGCACTCTTTGTCATTAGAGGAATCGATAGAGATAGGGAGTAGACCTATTTTTTGGTGAAAATTTGATTTGTGCCAAAACTTAAGATTTATCGAGCTGCATAAAAATAATTTGAATTTCTCCCAAACAATACTTAGCTTTTAATATCCTCGGCTGTCGATTGTCATATTTACAAAGACAAAATCAGTATTGCTTCAGTGTTTCCAAACTTCTTTTGTGTCGTATTCTTGTTATGTTATTTGTTTGACAAAGTAAACTCCGAAGTCGTGTTTCTTTCTTTTGTCAAACCAGAGACTCGCCTTGCTACCTACGGGTACACTTCACAATAGTTTAAAACATCATCATGTGTACACAAGTAAATATCGGATTTATTCAGTAAATATCTGATTAAGTTTTATTATTTGTTGTTCATTTGTAGAGTTGCAAAATATTGACTGTTATTAAACAAATAAACATAGTTAGGAAATCTTCTTTTTAGGTCTAAATATTTATTATTATTATTTAGTGTTACATACTTCAAAGCCATTCCATTTGATACGCTTTTGTTAGATTCAGATGTATCTATTTATCTTGCAACGGAAACTTTGAATGTGATTTTGACCAACTTTGAGATGTGGGAATAATTTGAATTTTTGGTGAACCGAGGACCGATGACAAAGTAATTTTTTAAATATTTCATCTCGTTATCTTTTCAAGGATTTCTCCAGGATAAGCGATCTTTGAGTAATAAATTATAGTAAAAACGTTCATTAAAACTCAAATATATAATTTGTGTCCGCAACCAGAATAGAATAATATAGATTTTACAAAAAAAAGATTAATAAACTTAATAATGACTATTGTGTTTTTATTAAACCTAAGAATTAGACGGCGCTTTCCGAGAGAGATATTTTCAAATATCCTGCAAAAATGCTGAAGTAGTAAATGTACTTGAATTCTGAGTAGTTCAAATCTGTTACATACATCATTATCAATTCAGACGAAAGAAGAGATCTTATCTGATAATAAAAATAGAACAAAATGGACACCAGATATAAATTTTAGGCTTCGTGTCTGACCTTTATGGCCTTGTTTATTACATCGTAAACATGAAACTAGATTTATATATTTGAGCAATAACTTGTCATTTAAAATTAAATTTAAAACTACACGCCTATCTTATTGATTGTGTGCGTGTAGTGTATTTTTATTGATTTAAGGTATGGAAGTCAGTTTCAGTTTAATTCTACTGTTTCAAAAAATATATTTTATTACGTAGAAAATAGTAAAAAAAACATGAAGATGAAGTAGTAAATTATAATTTTAAAATACGACATGCTATAAAAGGAGTTATAACAAATTATCAGATAAGTTCGGTTAAAATTATCTAAACCAACAATTATTTTTTTAAGTCATATTTTTATTAAATAATATATTTTTACTATGTCTATATATTTTTGTACAATGCAATACTTCAAATAGATTAAAGAAATATTTAAATGATTCAAATATGAAGTGATGATCGTATAATAAGAAGCCCTAAGCCCGATTTTAATATACAATTTTGAGAAAAAATGTACAGAAGCAATGTATAATACAAAAAATAGCATCAATACTTGTACATACCAATTTTGTCACACATATAACTTTGATATACAAGAATTTATTTTAATGACTAAAACTGGAAACAAGCAATGAGCATTTGTATGAAATACTTGGGTACTAATATGACCTCAGGGTAATAAGCGTCATAGGTTATTTTAATGCCTGTTTCGAACTTAGAAATAACAATAATACCAAAATATTTTGTAATTTATAATATATAATTTAGGTAAATTTGATAGCAATGTTGGAAATATTTATTGAATTTCTATTTATGTGAATTATAAATATATTCTCAAATAATAAAATAATTATTAAAATAACAAATTCATTTGATAAATAATTTGTTGGAAAATTTTCGAAATTAGTTGCGGTTAACTAAATTACTCAGTTTACAGAATACGGACTATTTGTAACTAAAAAGCTAGAGACTCCCTAAGGGATGTTTTTAAAGAAATCGGTATTCTTAAGGTCGCTTTTCAATACATTTTTAATAACTTACTATATGTACGCCAAAATTTAAATGACTATAATAAAAATAGCGACAGACATACGATCAATACAAGAAATAAAAATAAGCTCGTAACGCCTAAAATTCGACTTTAAAATATTAAGAAATCCTTTATGGGCTTGAGTATATATAATAAAGTTCCACAAGATATCTTAGATCTTCCTTTTCTTGGTTTTAAATCTAAAATTAAAAGTATATTATTAAATAAATCTTACTATAACATTCAAGAGTTTTTGGTTGATCGAAATTTGTGGAAGTTGGGTCATTGACTGATTTGCAGGGTTGATATTATAATGTATAAGTCAAACATGGTTAAATTTCATTTAAAAAAAGCAACTGTTGAGTTTCTGGCCAGCTCTTCTCAGCAGAACAACATTCCGAGCTGGAAGTAGACTGACTATACTGACCAATTTAATTTAATAATATAATTGGTTTGGTTTGGTTTGGTTTGGTTTGGTTTCGTTTCGTTTCGTTTCGTATCGTTTCGTTTCATTTCATTTTATTTTATTTTATTTTATTTTATTTTATTTTATTTTATTTACGATTCAAAAGTGCGTGTAAATGCCTACTTGAATAAAGATATTTTGATTTTTTTTAATTTTGAATTTTGAATTTTGAAATTTGAATTTTTAATACACACAGATATTTTTTTCGTGAGTAGATCTGTTTAAGAACTGAGTACTGAGGCATATAATTATGTATTTTTTTTTCTGAAAAGTATATTAATATTCCCTGACGGGAGGACTATGAGTATGGACTATTAATATGTACTATCAATGTGTATTATTAATGTGTACTATCTATATGTACTATCAATATAAACTACCAATACGTACTATCAATACGTACTATCAATATTTACTATCAATATGTACTATCAATACGTACTATCATTATTTACTATCAATATTTACTATCAAAACGTACTATCAATATTTACTGTCAATATGTACTATCAATACGTACTATCAATATTTACTATCAATACGTACTATCATTACTTACTATCAAATATGTAGTATCAATATAAACTACCAATAAGTACTATCAATACGTACTATCAATATGTACCATCAATATGTACTATCAATATAAACTACCAATACGTACTATCAATATGTACTATTGAATATATACTATCAATACGTACTATCAATATTTACTATCAATACTTTTATCATTACGTTTTATCATTACTTACTATCAAATATGTAGTATCAATATGTACTATCAAATATGTAGTATCAATAACATACTATCAAATATGTACTATCAATGCGTACTATCAATACCTACTATCAATTTGTACTATCAATATGTACCATCAATACGTACCATCAATACGTACTATCAATATTTACTATCAATATTTACTATCAAAACGTACTATCAATATTTGCTATCAATATGTACTATCAATACGAACTATCAATACGTACTATCAATATTTACTACCAATACGAACTATCAATACGTACTATCAATATTTACTATCAATATGTACTATCAATACGTACTATCAATATTTACTATCAATATTTACTACCAATACGAACTATCAATACGTACTATCAATATTTACTATCAATATGTACTATCAAAACGAACTATCAATACGTACTATCAATATTTACTATCAATATTTACACAACAAAAGGATGGATACCTGCCGTGCGTCGGGACGTCCGGTGATGGAAGGGGGATGGGGGAATTATGTCGTGTAATTCCTGCGCACACTCACCAAAATGTATCCTATAGAATACAGAGAGGCTAGCAATTTTACGCCTGTGTTCCAGGCTTTGGAGGTCGGCTTCGACCGATTCGGGATCGCCTATAAGCCTCTTTGCTCGCCTCTCAATTGAGTCCAGAACCGCAAGATGAGACTTTACGGCACCAGCAAATATGTAGTACTCTACACACGACCGGATCTGTGCTTTGTATAGAACAAGAAGCTGTCCCGGTGTAAAGTACTGCCGAACCTTCGCAAGAACAAGAAAAGTTCGCAAGAAAAGTTGAGGTTCGAGGAAATCTCTAAGCCTAACAACTGAAGCCGGTCACTGTATTCCAAGGATACATTCTGGAAAGTAGGAGCCAAGGTGAAAGGGCTCCTTTTGGCGGTGAACAGACACGTCTGCGTTTTGGTGGCGTTGAACTTGACAAGATTGGCATTGCTCCATGCGGAGACTGCCTGAAGTTTGTCATTCAAACGTTGCACCATGGCTTCTCTTTCAGACTGTACTTGATTTCGACTAGCCCGAGTACTCGGCAGATATCTTTCTACAACTGTGCTGTCGTCTGCATACCCATAGATACCGGGCTTTAACAGATCAAAACTTTTCTATGTTTAGAAAATTTGTAATACTTGATTACATTTATATTTATTTATATTCACTAAAACATAACTATACTATCACTGTAGTAATTTAAGAATACTTTAAAATGTATGCAACTAATTTGATCCCAATATTATTTTGAATAGTAATTAATATAGCGTATTTTCTTTGAGAATTCGATAAGAAACCAAATAAATATTATTTTTACAAAACAATAACTTCTCTTTAACTTACTTTATACATATCATTTTATCTCCATTCACCGTTGAGCAGTCGACCGGGACACATGTCCCTCTTACCTGCTCCGCCTATCCGCGCCACCTACCTGGGCCGTCACGCTGACCGCCCAGCCACCTGCACCGACCACCTGCACCGACCGTTCGTACACCTGCGCCAGTCAAGATAACGACCTCCATTGTGTGCAAGCCAGCGGTGTGATTGTGTTTGTGTGTGAGTCATCGCCGCAAGCACACCTGCGGGCCGGCGAGCCTGCATAGGGGTCCAACAAGTCCAACGTCGCCCTAGTTAGGGTACGAAACGCAATTCAAAGACTTCGTCGTAATAGCCTGCGTCGTGTAAGTACACAGTCGTTAGGGTATTAGGCACACCTCTGTCACCTACTGACAGAGTGTCGATAGGGTTCACGTTAGGCACTCGCCTCCCTGCTCACGCAGGGAGGACGGCTCATATCTCCGGGCTCCACCATGGACCCCAAATCCGCGGCGGAACCCGAAGATCTGTCCAAGTCGCAGTTCTATGGTTGGGTCCACGGAATTGCGCCTCAATTATGCCTGCGCTACTCTGTCTTGTTAGGCATCGAGTCTCCGCCCTCGACCTCGCGCGCCGCGATCGTGACCGAGAGCACCTCCGACATGGAGGTCGAGGCCGCCACTCCTACGGAGCAGACGGCCTCGGATTCCGAGTCGGGGAGTTCGTCCCCTTCCTCGGACGCTGACGAGGACGACGGTTTCACGACCGTGCAGACCAAATCGGCCAAGAGGAAGGCGACGAAAGCGCTCTCCTCGAACGTCCCGCGAAAACGGGCCTCAAAACCCGCTAGTAGCGAACCCGCGTCGCCCGACCGTTCTTCGGGCCCGGGCTCGACTCGCGAACGCGCGCCGATCGCGCCCGAAGCGCCCGCGTCCGCGTCGCCGTCGTCCGCGCCTTCAGCGCCCGCGGAGGCACCTTCAGCGCCTGCGCCTTCAGCGCCACGGATTCCCCCGCGCCGCCGCCGCTTTACATAAGGGACAAGTCTAAGTGGGACACTCTGTCCGCACTTATGACGGAGCACAAGCTCCATTTCACGTCCGCCCGAAATACCGCCGACGGTATCCGCGTTCAAACCGCGTCTTCGTCGGACCACCGTGGTCTGACTCGTCTCCTCCGCGAACGTGGTTACGGATACCACACCTACGCGCTAGAGGATGAACGCCGCTTAACGGTGGTCATCCGAGGGCTCCCCGTGGAGCTCACTACTGAGCGGATTTTCGAGGACCTTAAGTCCCAATCCTTCCCCGTCATCTCGGTGCACCGCATGTACCGAGCGACCACTAGGGTCCCGTTCGATCTTGTTCTCGTCCATCTCGAGCTTTCCCCGGAAGGAAAGCAAATTTTTAACGTTAAGGCAGTCTGCCAACTCTCCGGCCTTAGGGTCGAACGTCCACGTGGTCGCGGTTTTCCTGGTCAGTGTCATCGCTGCCAGCTCTATGGGCATTCCCAACGTTTTTGTCACGCGCGTCCAAGGTGCGTTAAGTGCCTGGACGACCACGCGACAGCCGACTGCTCGCGGAAGGGACCGGTCCCTGAGGATCCTCCCAGCTGCGTCCTGTGCGGACAGAAGGGCCATCCTGCGAACTATCGCGGGTGCCCCAAAGCGCCGCGCAGGACACAGCCGGCAAGGCATCCTCCTCGGTTCGCACAGCCTCCATGGGCTCCTCTAGCCCCTGGGAGGCCCGCGGCCCCTCAGGCATCCCAGGCCCCTCAGGCACCCGCGAACGCGATCGCAAACACTTGGGTGAAGCCTCCGAGGATTATCCTACAGCCCGTCCCCCAGTCGTTGCCGCCGCCGCCGGTTCGTAACTCCACCGACGGAGTTGCGAGTTCGCTCGCGTGCGTCACGAGCCTCTTCGGTGTAATAGACATCGAAGAGCTCCTAGTCTTTTCAAATGAAATGAGGGATTCCGCGCGGAACCCTCCCGCGAGGATGGAAGTGCTCCTCAAGCACGCCGTCCTAATCAAATCGATATACGAACACACGATGTCAACATGATGACATCGCGTGGAAGGGTAAAACCTCGCTCTCTGACTGTCGCTACATTCAACGCGAACGGGCTACTTAAGCAGATAGATCTAGTGCGCGACTTCGTGGTCACGCACCAGATAGACGTCCTGTTAGTACAAGAGACCTTTCTGAAGCCGTGTAATCGTGATCCGCGCATCGCAAATTACCGTCTCGTTAGGAACGATAGGGCAACCGCGAAGGGGGGAACCATCATCTATTACAGAAGGTCTCTTCATTGCACTCCGCTCGATCCGCCCCAACTAGTCAACGTGGAAGCGTCATTATGTCAGGTGGGTATGACCGGCCATCAGTCGATCGTACTAGCATCCGTCTATCTTTCTCCCAATAAAGCCTTAGTTGAGAGGGACCTTAAGTCCTTACTCCAATTAGGTAACGCAACCATTCTGGCCGGCGACCTAAATTGCAAACATCCCCGCTGGAACTCCACTGTCGCAAACAGTAGAGGAAATCTCCTTGATAGGCTAAGTTACAAGGCTGGTCTCGACTTCGAGATCACCGCGCCTTTGAGTCCCACGCGATACTGCGACACAGACTTCCGACATGACAGACCCGACGTGCTCGACATAGTACTCTTGAAGGGCGTGACACTCCAGTTACGTTCTATCGAGACGCTATCCGAGCTAGACTCTGACCATCGACCGGTCCTATTTCAGCTAGGACTTCCTCCCCTTAGGGAACCCGCGACCAAAACAATTATTAACTGGACGAAGCTTCGAGAGCAACTCCATTCCCCCGTACCAGCGCACCTCGACAAAATTCCTGACCAGCTTACATCGGTCGAGGACGCTGTCTCACCCGCAACTAACTTCACAGAACATTTGGTAGACAGCATAGGAAAGTCCTCGAGGGAGGTCCGAGTAAACTTCGAGGGTTACCGAGCACTCCCTCCGGACATTAGACTCCTCATCACCCGTAAAAACGCCGCGATTAGAGCCCATGACCGATACCCGACAGATGACAACCGACGGAGGCTGCGCCGTCTTCAGAGGGAGTCGAGACAAGCTCTCGACGACTTCAGAGATAGCGGCTGGGATAGGACGCTTGCGACGCTCTCTCCAACACACCAGGCATTCTGGCGGTTGCAGAGAGCGCTGAAGGCGGACACTGTCTCAGATATGCCTCCCTTGGTTGGACCTAACTCCGCCATCGCGTTTGACGACTCTGACAAAGCTGAGTGCTTAGCCAACAGTCTAGAGAGCCAGTGCCGTCTGTCTGCTCAATCCGTTGATCGCGATCATGTCGAAATAGTCGACAAATCGGTCAATATAATGTGTTCTCAGCCACCGGCCGGTCCGCCAATCGAGGAAACGAACCTAGACGAGGTGACGTCCATAGTTAGGGCGCTTCACGTCAAGAAATCGCCAGGTCCCGATAGGATCACTAACAAAGTGATAAAGCTTCTTCCGCCTCCTTTAATTTACCTATTGGTTACCATTTTTAACGCTCTACTGGCCGGTTGCTCGTTTCCGGCCCGGTGGAAAGAGACCATAGTGATAGGGTTCCATAAGCCGGGCAAACCCCGGCATCTGCCTAGTAGTTACCATTCCATTAGTCTTCTTAGTTCCTTAGGGAAAGTATATGAGAGAATCATCCTCTGTAGACTTAGATCGGAAGTCGAGAGACTCAAAATCATCCCAAATGAGCAGTTCGGCTTTAGAGCCAACCATTCATGTTCCCATCAGGTGCAACGCCTCACGGAGCACATACTGATAGGGGCCACTGTGAGGGCCAAGAAGCATAGGACAGGAGCGCTCTTCCTCGATGTAGCTAAGGCGTTCGACAGGGTCTGGCACAATGGACTGGTGTACAAGTTATACCAGTTCAAGGTGTCGGACAGACTCGTACTCATCATACGGGACTACCTGACGAATCGCTCCTTTCGCTACAGAGTGGAAGGCGTCTTGTCAACCCCCCGCCCCATCAGGGCGGGTGTTCCCCAGGGTTCAGTTCTCTCGCCCATCCTCTATTCCATCTACGCTAGCGATATTCCTAGACCGCGATCTAAAGTGCACCTTGCCATGTACGCGGACGATACCGCGCTTTACACGTCCTCTAAGGATCACTGGGAGATATACCAACGTCTCCAATCCGCAGTCGACTCCCTCGAGAGTTGGCTGCGGAAATGGCGGATCGAGGTAAATCCTGAGAAGAGCGTTTCGGTGCTCTTCGAACGGGGCCCCCCAAGGATCCTCCCGCGAATCAAACTCTTTGATAAACCGATACCTTGGAAAGACGAGGCAAAATACCTAGGAGTAACGTTAGATAGAAAGTTAGTTTTCACTGCGCATATTAGGACCGTTCGTAGCAGAGCGGCCTACATATTAGGTCGTTTATATCCGCTGTTAGGCAAGCGGAGTAAAATGTCCCTTCGCAATAAGGTGACACTTTACAAAGCTTGCATACGTTCCGTCATGTCCTATGCGAGTCCCGCTTTTGCGCACGCTAATCTGAAACCCCTTCAGGAGATTCAGAACAGGTTTACACGGATTGCAACCGGGGCGCCGTGGTTCGTACGCAACATCGATCTCCATAGAGACTTGAACCTTCCGACCATCGCTCAGTACTTCAAGGGGCTTTCCCAAAAGTACTTTGAACGTGCTGAGCGACACCCGAACCCACTGGTGGCTGACGCCGCAGAGTATAGACCACGTAAGACTACTTTAGTCAGAAAAAGAAGACCCAAGTCGGTACTCGTTGACCCCGACGACGCGTTCACAGTAGGTAATAACGTGTACGCGTAGGCATAATTGACACCACACAACATACAGACACACACCGTCTGTACCGGTATAGACGAGGTCCCAACTGAGTAAGTGCTCCGTTGCTCCGGCGTTCTGCCGTCGGAGGACGCTAGTGTCCAAATTTCCTTAGCTTCCCTCCTGACTAACGACGCCCCGAGCCGAGGTCCGTGTCTCAATCTGAGACGCCCTCGGGACGTCGTTCCCCATGGGGGCCCATCTGGCCCCCCCCTTTTTAAGGGTGGGTCTCCTGACCCACCCATTCCCCCGGTGACGCTGTAATAGCCAACAGGGCTAACAGCATAGACAGACAAAAAAAAAAAAAAAAACATTTTATCTCGTTTGTTAATATTTATATCATGACAATAAAACAATAAGTTACTTACGAATTTCTTTACGAAGTTCCTAGAAATTGCAGTCATTCACAAATAGAAGCGTCGGTATACAGAAACAATCCAGGTAGTTAATATAAAATATCAGTAATACTACACACTTTCATCACCATAAATCTCACGAGACAAATGAAATATTAATTATCAAATAACAAAGATAATAATATCAAATTACAAATTACTATAACTTTGGAGTTTGGACACTTGGTACTGACACCAACTGTTGGTGTTACCATTAATTAAAAACATCACCGTAAAATAGTAACAGTATTTAAAATGGCTCCATCTTGTGATCCCAACCATAAACTTCATTCAGATATCCGACAAAATAAAATATTAAGAAACACCAAGAGGAATAATAGGAAGTTTATTTAAATTATAAGTTTAATATTTGAGCTTATTTTTTCTAAGTTATTACACCATGCTCAGTCCATGGTGTTAAAACTTTGAATGAAGTTTTTGCTCCAAGCTCCAAAGATGGAGCTTTTTTAAATATTGTTATTTAATATTTTACAGTCATGTTTTTTAATTAATGGTAACACTAATTCTCCAAAATTATTGTAATTTGACATTATTATTTTTGACAATGTGCGCAAAGCCTGCTTTTGAATATTCCGGTGGTGGTTGGTGAACAGTTAATTTTTAGGTGTGGTCTTTGTGTTGGATGCGAAGGGGACTACTTTGAACGGTATGTGCGTGATGTCCAACGGCATCCGCGAGATTTTAATTTAAAAGGTAATTTGGTAGTAGGTTGGTATCGCGACGTTCTTTGGTGTTAGCAAACTTACATCTTTAAATTCATAAATTGAGGTGAAATGTAACAATCTGAATAAATTGTAAGATGTTATTAATTTCCTAGTAAATTTAATTTCAATTTGACCGGCTAAGAAAAAAGCGCGGGGAAGTTATAAATAAAATATAAATTACTAAATTATTTCATAATTTAGTTTTTTTTTCATTATTCTTTGAATTGATTGAGCTGCTTATAAGCAGAGGGCTCATAGATTAGAAATGATACGAAACCGTATAGTAACCGAGTTTGCTCAGCAACGTGAGCACCGGCTATCAGCAGCGCGTCAGACTTAACAAAGACTTCGTCCAATGACTGAGCGTAATCCTATAACCACCATAAATCAATATTTTGAAGTACCATGTACAGTCAGTAAGAAATGATTATATCTAAAACAACAGATGTCACTAGTAGCAGCTCATTTTGATTTCCTTCCGAAGGAGCTAGTGCAAAACCTGGACAAAATTATCACATGTTCAAGTTGCTCGACTACCATAAAAAAAAGAGAAGTTCCTTCTCAAGCGTACTGGAATAACATGGAAGTTATGTCTTTAACTCCTGAACTAGCCGACGAAACCGATACGGGCAGGGATTCGAACCCGCGACTACTGGGAAACCCTCCCGTTTCAGAACTTCGGGTTTCGGGTTTCGGGATTATTTTTCATTCTATATTTATATAAATTTAAATAAGCTTAACATGGCTATAGATGTTTGGGGGGCGTCATCGCCGAGAACCTCCTCGTGTGTGCGTCTGTTTCCCTTGTTGCTCGGATTCGTCCGGTGGCATCGGAAGCGGTACGGGCCGGTGCTCCCTGGGCAACAACGGTTAATGTGATCCTTCGGGTTTGCATTAGCCGTTGGCTAATACTCGGCGCGGTGGGGGTCGGCCATGGGGGTTTGTGCCCGGTTCATGGCTGGCTTGCGGGCAGGCTGCCTTTCGGGGTGGTCTGTCTGCGGGGGGGCTCGGGCCTCTTTCCATCGTTTGATCACGTTGGAAAGTTGGCCTGGGCGTTGAGGGTGGGAGGGCGCAGGCCCTCTTTGCCGGGGTCGGCTGCGGAATTACTCCTGGTACTTCTCTGATAGCAGAGTGGACTGTGGAGTGGTTCCGCGGCTGTGTGGGGGGGGTCCGTGGCGGTCGCTTTCTTGCTGAGGGAGAGGCTGCTGGTTAGGGTCTGGACCTCTTTCCACCAAGCACTTTAGAGAGGGTGCTTGGTGGGGAGACGGTCCGAGACGTTGCCTGGATTAATCGTTGCCGAGCGCGACGCCACGGTTGCGCTTGGTGATGGTTGGTCTGGGCGTGGTGGGTTCCCGACTTATGCCTTTTTCTTGCTGGTCGCGGCTGATCACCGTGGCCGGCGGTAAAGGCCTGTCGGGTTCGACGTTGGGCCCCCTACGTGAGCGGACTCACGTTCGACTCCAGTGTGTTGCAGTGAGGCTGTCTGGGCATCACTGGGTCTTATGGGAGTATGCTCTTCCAGGGGGTCTGACCGGTGGTCTCCTCTCGGGGAGATAACCGGCGGCGGAGCTGGACACGGTCAATGGTCGAGTCGGTCTGTCCAACTGACTCGATTCTGAGACTGAGTCCAGCTAGAAGGGGGTCTCGGCCCCCTTCAGAGGCAGCAGGCTTGGGTGGGGGGAAGGGGATCCCTCCACGATCTATCAAGCCTGCGAAAAAGGGATGGGTGCTCCTCGTTGCGGGGTGCCCTCTCCGTGGATCACGTCGGGTAGTGCGTGCGAAAGCGATCCCGTGGTGTCCCACTATGACGGCGGCGGCAACCGTCAGGTTTAGTGAGTAGGAGTCTCACATAACCACCTCCATCATCCCCTTGATGGAGGTGTGTATCCATGAGGATTCATGACGTTAAAAAAAAAAAAAAAAAAAAAAAAAAAAAAAAGCTATTGTTCATTCGGGTATAAAATTGTTTAATTGAAAATAATAAAACTATCTTAGACACAATATTATTACAATATTATTCGAAATAAAACAAAAAAAAAGTTATAATAGTATAAGGTGCGTGGTACGTTACAAATTTCGTGCAGCGCTAGACTGCCGCGACCTATACTTTAGACTGCTTACAAAATACTGAGTAATAAATAATCGAGGGAGCAAAAATTTTTTTGTTTCGTTTATTCTGAGTTATTTATCAAGATTTTTTAAAAGTCGTAGAACAAATGTTGTTGGGATTGATGTAGAGAGGCTGCCTGCAAAAGGTGCTCAACTAATTAAAAATAACCCTGTATTTACGTATTGATAGTAAATATTCATAAAACGTATTCATAGTACGTATTGATAGTACATATTGATGGTACGTATTGATAGTAAATATTAATAGTACGTATTGATCGTAAATAATTTATTGGTGGTAGACCATAGCATCCGGTCGCCGGCAAAGTTACCACCCATCGAGCAGAATCGTGCCGCAAAGCGACCTAGTCGTGTTCCGGCACGTTGCTCGATGAAGCCGTTTATGGGAAATGGGTCTGAACAGTTGCGGTGTGTTGGCGAACCGGTCTGACGTCGGGTTGGTGTTTGTTTTGTCGGGTGTCTAGTCGAGGAGGGTAGCGGGATCCGAAGCGACGGCTTTCCGCTGGCCGCCCGCAGATAGTTGGGGGCCCAATTAGTGGGATAGCCAACCACGAAAGGCTGCCCCGCCAGCTGTGAAAAATCCCAGGGTGGCTCCATCGTGCTGGTTGGCGACCAGACGAGGAGGCCCGATGGCGATCCCTGGGGGGGTTCGGGCGTCCCCGCAGTCTCCAGACTAGCCTCCCAGTGGCAAGACATCACCAATTTCGACGTCGGGTTCGATACGCGCCGTCTCGTTCAACTGCCATTTCCCATCCCTATTCACTTTTATATATATATATTTTTTATGAAAAGGTTAAGAAAAAGGAACAAGGTTACACAGCGGTTGCACTCCTCCTCATATAAAGTGCACCTCACTAATATCAGGGGTTTGCACTCAAATCTTTTAGCTGTCCACCACCACCTGGAGACAGAGCAGCCGCACTTGCTCTTTTTGACGGAGACGCAGATACAATGTCCTTTGAGCGCTGCATACTTGGATTATCCCGGTTACTCGTTAGAGCACAACTTTCGCTCACGGGCCGGAGTCAGTGTGTACGCGCGGAACGACCTCTGTGTTCAGCGTCTCCGTCACCTTGAAGACCCCACTTTTTCTTCCCTATGGGTTTTAGTGGACACAGGAAACGAAAAAATCCTGTATTCCTGTGTCTACCGTTCGCACAGCGGTGACCAGGAGACAACTCGTTTATTTGAGTATCTCAGTGAGGCTGCAGATATGGCTCTGTATCAGTACCCTTCGGCGCAGCTCGTCTTTCTGGGGGACTTTAATGCCTGTCATCAGGACTGGCTGTTCCCGTACCAGAAGACCGACCATGCTGGAAGAGAAGCGCGGAACTTTGCGTTGTCCTTGGACCTCTTTCAGCTGGTGAGGCAAGCGACAAGGGTACCAGATGTGGTAGGCCATACAGCCAATTGCCTGGACCTTCTGCTGACAACTGATCCGGACAGGTATCGTGTAGAGGTTACCTCTCCCTTGGGAACCTCCGATCACTGTCTGGTGAAATCTGTGTTTACATATTCCCCACCAGCTTTCGAACCTCATGGTGTTAGGCGAGTATGGAAATACAAGTCAGCAGATTGGGATGAGATGCGGCACTTTTTTGCGTCTTATCCTTGGCGGCAGGTCTGCTTCTCTTCTTTGGATCCGTCGAGTTGCGCGGATGCTATAACCGATGTGGTGCATCAGGCAATGGAGTATTTTATTCCTTTTGCTGACGTACCCATCGGTGGCAAAGCTCGCCCATGGTTTAATGCCGAATGTCGTCATGCACATGACCGAAAACATTCGGCATACCTCATTTGGGCTGATGCTCGAAGCCGCAAAACTCCGGATGTAAGTACAAAGAAGAGAGCCTTTAACCAAGCTGCCAAGTCCTATAAAAGGGCATTGCGGAAGGCTCGTCTTGATCGGATCGTTAAGAATGGCGAAAAGCTCTCTGCCAGACCAACTGGCAGTCGAGCTTTCTGGTCTCTTGCCAAAGCGATCGAGTCGAACTTCTGCCAACCCTCACTGCCTGCTCTGCTGAAGTCTGATGGATCCCTGGCCCACACAGCAACAGAGAAAGCGAATGTATTTGCTTCTCTGTTTGCTGAGAATTCGCATCTAGACACTGGCAATGCTTCTCCAGAACATCTTCCTCACTGCGGTATTTCGATGCCTGAAATCCGCATCACTAACAAAGAGGTATGGAGAACATTGTGTCGTTTAGATGTGAATAAAGCCAGTGGTCCTGATGGTATACCAGCCATTCTGCTCAAGACATGTGCAGCTGAGTAGTCTCCTGTATTGACACGTCTGTATCGCCTCTCTTTCAAGACTGGAAAAGTGCCGGAATCCTGGAAGCTTGCCAACGTGCAACCCGTGCCCAAAAAAGGCAGCCGTGCCGATCCTGCCAATTATAGGCCCATTTCAATCACCTCCATACTCTGCAAGATTATGGAGCGTGTATTGAACTCGCGGCTTCTAGCGTACGTAGAAGGTAACGATCTCCTCAGTGACCGACAGTACGGATTTCGCCGAAATAGGTCCACTGGGGACCTTCTAGCGTACGCAACACACATTTTAGGCGAAGCCATCGAGAGGAACGGAGAAGCGGTCGCCGTCTCTCTGGACGTCTCGAAGGCTTTTGACAGGGTCTGGCATGTGAGCCTTTTAAGCAAGCTTTCAGCGTACGGTATATCTCCTGGTCTGATTGGCTGGATAACGGACTTTTTGAGCCGGAGATCTCTCCGTGTTGTTGTCGACGGGTGTTCTTCGGAACCCTTGACAATAAATTCCGGAGTACCTCAGGGGTCCGTTCTTTCTGCAACTCTTTTTCTGCTGCACATTAACGATCTGCTGAAGCCCGGTATCTATGGGTATGCAGACGACAGCACAGTTGTAGAAAGATATCTGCCAAGTTCTCGGGCTAGTAGAGATGAAGTACAATCTGAAAGAGAAGCCATGGTGCAACGTTAGAATGACAAACTTCAGGCAGTCTCCGCATGGGGCAATGCCAATCTTGTCAAATTCAACGCCACCAAAACGCAGACGTGTTTGTTCACCGCCAAAAGGAGCCCCTTCACCTTGGCTCCTACTTTCCAGAATGTATCCTTGGAATACAGTGACTGGCTTCAGTTGTTAGGCTTAGAGATTTCCTCGAACCTCAACTTTGGTCGGTACATTGAGTCCAGAGCAAGAGCAGCTGCAGGAAAGCTTGCCGTACTTGCGAAGGTGCGACAGTACTTTACACCGGGACAGCTTCTTGTATTATACAAAGCACAGATCCGGTCGTGTGTAGAGTATTGTGGCCACATATTTGCTGGTGCCGCAAAGACTCATCTTGCGGTTCTGGACTCAATTGAGAGGCGAGCAAAGAGGCTTATTGGCGACCCTAAATTGGTTGACGCCAAACTCCACAGCCTTGAACACAGGCGTAGAATTGCCAGCCTCTCAGTATTCTATAGGATACATTTTGGTGAGTGTGCGCAGGAATTGACGCTGTAATAGCCAACAGGGCTAACAGCATAGACAGACAAAAAAAAAAAAAAAAACATTTTATCTCGTTTGTTAATATTTATATCATGACAATAAAACAATAAGTTACTTACGAATTTCTTTACGAAGTTCCTAGAAATTGCAGTCATTCACAAATAGAAGCGTCGGTATACAGAAACAATCCAGGTAGTTAATATAAAATATCAGTAATACTACACACTTTCATCACCATAAATCTCACGAGACAAATGAAATATTAATTATCAAATAACAAAGATAATAATATCAAATTACAAATTACTATAACTTTGGAGTTTGGACACTTGGTACTGACACCAACTGTTGGTGTTACCATTAATTAAAAACATCACCGGAATATTCCGGTGGTGGTTGGTGAACAGTTAATTTTTAGGTGTGGTCTTTGTGTTGGATGCGAAGGGGACTACTTTGAACGGTATGTGCGTGATGTCCAACGGCATCCGCGAGATTTTAATTTAAAAGGTAATTTGGTAGTAGGTTGGTATCGCGACGTTCTTTGGTGTTAGCAAACTTACATCTTTAAATTCATAAATTGAGGTGAAATGTAACAATCTGAATAAATTGTAAGATGTTATTAATTTCCTAGTAAATTTAATTTCAATTTGACCGGCTAAGAAAAAAGCGCGGGGAAGTTATAAATAAAATATAAATTACTAAATTATTTCATAATTTAGTTTTTTTTTCATTATTCTTTGAATTGATTGAGCTGCTTATAAGCAGAGGGCTCATAGATTAGAAATGATACGAAACCGTATAGTAACCGAGTTTGCTCAGCAACGTGAGCACCGGCTATCAGCAGCGCGTCAGACTTAACAAAGACTTCGTCCAATGACTGAGCGTAATCCTATAACCACCATAAATCAATATTTTGAAGTACCATGTACAGTCAGTAAGAAATGATTATATCTAAAACAACAGATGTCACTAGTAGCAGCTCATTTTGATTTCCTTCCGAAGGAGCTAGTGCAAAACCTGGACAAAATTATCACATGTTCAAGTTGCTCGACTACCATAAAAAAAAGAGAAGTTCCTTCTCAAGCGTACTGGAATAACATGGAAGTTATGTCTTTAACTCCTGAACTAGCCGACGAAACCGATACGGGCAGGGATTCGAACCCGCGACTACTGGGAAACCCTCCCGTTTCAGAACTTCGGGTTTCGGGTTTCGGGATTATTTTTCATTCTATATTTATATAAATTTAAATAAGCTTAACATGGCTGTAGATGTTTGGGGGGCGTCATCGCCGAGAACCTCCTCGTGTGTGCGTCTGTTTCCCTTGTTGCTCGGATTCGTCCGGTGGCATCGGAAGCGGTACGGGCCGGTGCTCCCTGGGCAACAACGGTTAATGTGATCCTTCGGGTTTGCATTAGCCGTTGGCTAATACTCGGCGCGGTGGGGGTCGGCCATGGGGGTTTGTGCCCGGTTCATGGCTGGCTTGCGGGCAGGCTGCCTTTCGGGGTGGTCTGTCTGCGGGGGGGCTCGGGCCTCTTTCCATCGTTTGATCACGTTGGAAAGTTGGCCTGGGCGTTGAGGGTGGGAGGGCGCAGGCCCTCTTTGCCGGGGTCGGCTGCGGAATTACTCCTGGTACTTCTCTGATAGCAGAGTGGACTGTGGAGTGGTTCCGCGGCTGTGTGGGGGGGGTCCGTGGCGGTCGCTTTCTTGCTGAGGGAGAGGCTGCCTGCTGTTAGGGTCTGGACCTCTTTCCACCAAGCACTTTAGAGAGGGTGCTTGGTGGGGAGACGGTCCGAGACGTTGCCTGGATTAATCGTTGCCGAGCGCGACGCCACGGTTGCGCTTGGTGATGGTTGGTCTGGGCGTGGTGGGTTCCCGACTTATGCCTTTTTCTTGCTGGTCGCGGCTGATCACCGTGGCCGGCGGTAAAGGCCTGTCGGGTTCGACGTTGGGCCCCCTACGTGAGCGGACTCACGTTCGACTCCAGTGTGTTGCAGTGAGGCTGTCTGGGCATCACTGGGTCTTATGGGAGTATGCTCTTCCAGGGGGTCTGACCGGTGGTCTCCTCTCGGGGAGATAACCGGCGGCGGAGCTGGACACGGTCAATGGTCGAGTCGGTCTGTCCAACTGACTCGATTCTGAGACTGAGTCCAGCTAGAAGGGGGTCTCGGCCCCCTTCAGAGGCAGCAGGCTTGGGTGGGGGGAAGGGGATCCCTCCACGATCTATCAAGCCTGCGAAAAAGGGATGGGTGCTCCTCGTTGCGGGGTGCCCTCTCCGTGGATCACGTCGGGTAGTGCGTGCGAAAGCGATCCCGTGGTGTCCCACTATGACGGCGGCGGCAACCGTCAGGTTTAGTGAGTAGGAGTCTCACATAACCACCTCCATCATCCCCTTGATGGAGGTGTGTATCCATGAGGATTCATGACGTTAAAAAAAAAAAAAAAAAAAAAAAAAAAAAAAAGCTATTGTTCATTCGGGTATAAAATTGTTTAATTGAAAATAATAAAACTATCTTAGACACAATATTATTACAATATTATTCGAAATAAAACAAAAAAAAAGTTATAATAGTATAAGGTGCGTGGTACGTTACAAATTTCGTGCAGCGCTAGACTGCCGCGACCTATACTTTAGACTGCTTACAAAATACTGAGTAATAAATAATCGAGGGAGCAAAAATTTTTTTGTTTCGTTTATTCTGAGTTATTTATCAAGATTTTTTAAAAGTCGTAGAACAAATGTTGTTGGGATTGATGTAGAGAGGCTGCCTGCAAAAGGTGCTCAACTAATTAAAAATAACCCTGTATTTACGTATTGATAGTAAATATTCATAAAACGTATTCATAGTACGTATTGATAGTACATATTGATGGTACGTATTGATAGTAAATATTAATAGTACGTATTGATCGTAAATAATTTATTGGTGGTAGACCATAGCATCCGGTCGCCGGCAAAGTTACCACCCATCGAGCAGAATCGTGCCGCAAAGCGACCTAGTCGTGTTCCGGCACGTTGCTCGATGAAGCCGTTTATGGGAAATGGGTCTGAACAGTTGCGGTGTGTTGGCGAACCGGTCTGACGTCGGGTTGGTGTTTGTTTTGTCGGGTGTCTAGTCGAGGAGGGTAGCGGGATCCGAAGCGACGGCTTTCCGCTGGCCGCCCGCAGATAGTTGGGGGCCCAATTAGTGGGATAGCCAACCACGAAAGGCTGCCCCGCCAGCTGTGAAAAATCCCAGGGTGGCTCCATCGTGCTGGTTGGCGACCAGACGAGGAGGCCCGATGGCGATCCCTGGGGGGGTTCGGGCGTCCCCGCAGTCTCCAGACTAGCCTCCCAGTGGCAAGACATCACCAATTTCGACGTCGGGTTCGATACGCGCCGTCTCGTTCAACTGCCATTTCCCATCCCTATTCACTTTTATATATATATATTTTTTATGAAAAGGTTAAGAAAAAGGAACAAGGTTACACAGCGGTTGCACTCCTCCTCATATAAAGTGCACCTCACTAATATCAGGGGTTTGCACTCAAATCTTTTAGCTGTCCACCACCACCTGGAGACAGAGCAGCCGCACTTGCTCTTTTTGACGGAGACGCAGATACAATGTCCTTTGAGCGCTGCATACTTGGATTATCCCGGTTACTCGTTAGAGCACAACTTTCGCTCACGGGCCGGAGTCAGTGTGTACGCGCGGAACGACCTCTGTGTTCAGCGTCTCCGTCACCTTGAAGACCCCACTTTTTCTTCCCTATGGGTTTTAGTGGACACAGGAAACGAAAAAATCCTGTATTCCTGTGTCTACCGTTCGCACAGCGGTGACCAGGAGACAACTCGTTTATTTGAGTATCTCAGTGAGGCTGCAGATATGGCTCTGTATCAGTACCCTTCGGCGCAGCTCGTCTTTCTGGGGGACTTTAATGCCTGTCATCAGGACTGGCTGTTCCCGTACCAGAAGACCGACCATGCTGGAAGAGAAGCGCGGAACTTTGCGTTGTCCTTGGACCTCTTTCAGCTGGTGAGGCAAGCGACAAGGGTACCAGATGTGGTAGGCCATACAGCCAATTGCCTGGACCTTCTGCTGACAACTGATCCGGACAGGTATCGTGTAGAGGTTACCTCTCCCTTGGGAACCTCCGATCACTGTCTGGTGAAATCTGTGTTTACATATTCCCCACCAGCTTTCGAACCTCATGGTGTTAGGCGAGTATGGAAATACAAGTCAGCAGATTGGGATGAGATGCGGCACTTTTTTGCGTCTTATCCTTGGCGGCAGGTCTGCTTCTCTTCTTTGGATCCGTCGAGTTGCGCGGATGCTATAACCGATGTGGTGCATCAGGCAATGGAGTATTTTATTCCTTTTGCTGACGTACCCATCGGTGGCAAAGCTCGCCCATGGTTTAATGCCGAATGTCGTCATGCACATGACCGAAAACATTCGGCATACCTCATTTGGGCTGATGCTCGAAGCCGCAAAACTCCGGATGTAAGTACAAAGAAGAGAGCCTTTAACCAAGCTGCCAAGTCCTATAAAAGGGCATTGCGGAAGGCTCGTCTTGATCGGATCGTTAAGAATGGCGAAAAGCTCTCTGCCAGACCAACTGGCAGTCGAGCTTTCTGGTCTCTTGCCAAAGCGATCGAGTCGAACTTCTGCCAACCCTCACTGCCTGCTCTGCTGAAGTCTGATGGATCCCTGGCCCACACAGCAACAGAGAAAGCGAATGTATTTGCTTCTCTGTTTGCTGAGAATTCGCATCTAGACACTGGCAATGCTTCTCCAGAACATCTTCCTCACTGCGGTATTTCGATGCCTGAAATCCGCATCACTAACAAAGAGGTATGGAGAACATTGTGTCGTTTAGATGTGAATAAAGCCAGTGGTCCTGATGGTATACCAGCCATTCTGCTCAAGACATGTGCAGCTGAGTTGTCTCCTGTATTGACACGTCTGTATCGCCTCTCTTTCAAGACTGGAAAAGTGCCGGAATCCTGGAAGCTTGCCAACGTGCAACCCGTGCCCAAAAAAGGCAGCCGTGCCGATCCTGCCAATTATAGGCCCATTTCAATCACCTCCATACTCTGCAAGATTATGGAGCGTGTATTGAACTCGCGGCTTCTAGCGTACGTAGAAGGTAACGATCTCCTCAGTGACCGACAGTACGGATTTCGCCGAAATAGGTCCACTGGGGACCTTCTAGCGTACGCAACACACATTTTAGGCGAAGCCATCGAGAGGAACGGAGAAGCGGTCGCCGTCTCTCTGGACGTCTCGAAGGCTTTTGACAGGGTCTGGCATGTGAGCCTTTTAAGCAAGCTTTCAGCGTACGGTATATCTCCTGGTCTGATTGGCTGGATAACGGACTTTTTGAGCCGGAGATCTCTCCGTGTTGTTGTCGACGGGTGTTCTTCGGAACCCTTGACAATAAATTCCGGAGTACCTCAGGGGTCCGTTCTTTCTGCAACTCTTTTTCTGCTGCACATTAACGATCTGCTGAAGCCCGGTATCTATGGGTATGCAGACGACAGCACAGTTGTAGAAAGATATCTGCCAAGTTCTCGGGCTAGTAGAGATGAAGTACAATCTGAAAGAGAAGCCATGGTGCAACGTTTGAATGACAAACTTCAGGCAGTCTCCGCATGGGGCAATGCCAATCTTGTCAAATTCAACGCCACCAAAACGCAGACGTGTTTGTTCACCGCCAAAAGGAGCCCCTTCACCTTGGCTCCTACTTTCCAGAATGTATCCTTGGAATACAGTGACTGGCTTCAGTTGTTAGGCTTAGAGATTTCCTCGAACCTCAACTTTGGTCGGTACATTGAGTCCAGAGCAAGAGCAGCTGCAGGAAAGCTTGCCGTACTTGCGAAGGTGCGACAGTACTTTACACCGGGACAGCTTCTTGTATTATACAAAGCACAGATCCGGTCGTGTGTAGAGTATTGTGGCCACATATTTGCTGGTGCCGCAAAGACTCATCTTGCGGTTCTGGACTCAATTGAGAGGCGAGCAAAGAGGCTTATTGGCGACCCTAAATTGGTTGACGCCAAACTCCACAGCCTTGAACACAGGCGTAGAATTGCCAGCCTCTCAGTATTCTATAGGATACATTTTGGTGAGTGTGCGCAGGAATTGACGCTGTAATAGCCAACAGGGCTAACAGCATAGACAGACAAAAAAAAAAAAAAACATTTTATCTCGTTTGTTAATATTTATATCATGACAATAAAACAATAAGTTACTTACGAATTTCTTTACGAAGTTCCTAGAAATTGCAGTCATTCACAAATAGAAGCGTCGGTATACAGAAACAATCCAGGTAGTTAATATAAAATATCAGTAATACTACACACTTTCATCACCATAAATCTCACGAGACAAATGAAATATTAATTATCAAATAACAAAGATAATAATATCAAATTACAAATTACTATAACTTTGGAGTTTGGACACTTGGTACTGACACCAACTGTTGGTGTTACCATTAATTAAAAACATCACCGGAATATTCCGGTGGTGGTTGGTGAACAGTTAATTTTTAGGTGTGGTCTTTGTGTTGGATGCGAAGGGGACTACTTTGAACGGTATGTGCGTGATGTCCAACGGCATCCGCGAGATTTTAATTTAAAAGGTAATTTGGTAGTAGGTTGGTATCGCGACGTTCTTTGGTGTTAGCAAACTTACATCTTTAAATTCATAAATTGAGGTGAAATGTAACAATCTGAATAAATTGTAAGATGTTATTAATTTCCTAGTAAATTTAATTTCAATTTGACCGGCTAAGAAAAAAGCGCGGGGAAGTTATAAATAAAATATAAATTACTAAATTATTTCATAATTTAGTTTTTTTTTCATTATTCTTTGAATTGATTGAGCTGCTTATAAGCAGAGGGCTCATAGATTAGAAATGATACGAAACCGTATAGTAACCGAGTTTGCTCAGCAACGTGAGCACCGGCTATCAGCAGCGCGTCAGACTTAACAAAGACTTCGTCCAATGACTGAGCGTAATCCTATAACCACCATAAATCAATATTTTGAAGTACCATGTACAGTCAGTAAGAAATGATTATATCTAAAACAACAGATGTCACTAGTAGCAGCTCATTTTGATTTCCTTCCGAAGGAGCTAGTGCAAAACCTGGACAAAATTATCACATGTTCAAGTTGCTCGACTACCATAAAAAAAAGAGAAGTTCCTTCTCAAGCGTACTGGAATAACATGGAAGTTATGTCTTTAACTCCTGAACTAGCCGACGAAACCGATACGGGCAGGGATTCGAACCCGCGACTACTGGGAAACCCTCCCGTTTCAGAACTTCGGGTTTCGGGTTTCGGGATTATTTTTCATTCTATATTTATATAAATTTAAATAAGCTTAACATGGCTATAGATGTTTGGGGGGCGTCATCGCCGAGAACCTCCTCGTGTGTGCGTCTGTTTCCCTTGTTGCTCGGATTCGTCCGGTGGCATCGGAAGCGGTACGGGCCGGTGCTCCCTGGGCAACAACGGTTAATGTGATCCTTCGGGTTTGCATTAGCCGTTGGCTAATACTCGGCGCGGTGGGGGTCGGCCATGGGGGTTTGTGCCCGGTTCATGGCTGGCTTGCGGGCAGGCTGCCTTTCGGGGTGGTCTGTCTGCGGGGGGGCTCGGGCCTCTTTCCATCGTTTGATCACGTTGGAAAGTTGGCCTGGGCGTTGAGGGTGGGAGGGCGCAGGCCCTCTTTGCCGGGGTCGGCTGCGGAATTACTCCTGGTACTTCTCTGATAGCAGAGTGGACTGTGGAGTGGTTCCGCGGCTGTGTGGGGGGGGTCCGTGGCGGTCGCTTTCTTGCTGAGGGAGAGGCTGCCTGCTGTTAGGGTCTGGACCTCTTTCCACCAAGCACTTTAGAGAGGGTGCTTGGTGGGGAGACGGTCCGAGACGTTGCCTGGATTAATCGTTGCCGAGCGCGACGCCACGGTTGCGCTTGGTGATGGTTGGTCTGGGCGTGGTGGGTTCCCGACTTATGCCTTTTTCTTGCTGGTCGCGGCTGATCACCGTGGCCGGCGGTAAAGGCCTGTCGGGTTCGACGTTGGGCCCCCTACGTGAGCGGACTCACGTTCGACTCCAGTGTGTTGCAGTGAGGCTGTCTGGGCATCACTGGGTCTTATGGGAGTATGCTCTTCCAGGGGGTCTGACCGGTGGTCTCCTCTCGGGGAGATAACCGGCGGCGGAGCTGGACACGGTCAATGGTCGAGTCGGTCTGTCCAACTGACTCGATTCTGAGACTGAGTCCAGCTAGAAGGGGGTCTCGGCCCCCTTCAGAGGCAGCAGGCTTGGGTGGGGGGAAGGGGATCCCTCCACGATCTATCAAGCCTGCGAAAAAGGGATGGGTGCTCCTCGTTGCGGGGTGCCCTCTCCGTGGATCACGTCGGGTAGTGCGTGCGAAAGCGATCCCGTGGTGTCCCACTATGACGGCGGCGGCAACCGTCAGGTTTAGTGAGTAGGAGTCTCACATAACCACCTCCATCATCCCCTTGATGGAGGTGTGTATCCATGAGGATTCATGACGTTAAAAAAAAAAAAAAAAAAAAAAAAAAAAAAAAGCTATTGTTCATTCGGGTATAAAATTGTTTAATTGAAAATAATAAAACTATCTTAGACACAATATTATTACAATATTATTCGAAATAAAACAAAAAAAAAGTTATAATAGTATAAGGTGCGTGGTACGTTACAAATTTCGTGCAGCGCTAGACTGCCGCGACCTATACTTTAGACTGCTTACAAAATACTGAGTAATAAATAATCGAGGGAGCAAAAATTTTTTTGTTTCGTTTATTCTGAGTTATTTATCAAGATTTTTTAAAAGTCGTAGAACAAATGTTGTTGGGATTGATGTAGAGAGGCTGCCTGCAAAAGGTGCTCAACTAATTAAAAATAACCCTGTATTTACGTATTGATAGTAAATATTCATAAAACGTATTCATAGTACGTATTGATAGTACATATTGATGGTACGTATTGATAGTAAATATTAATAGTACGTATTGATCGTAAATAATTTATTGGTGGTAGACCATAGCATCCAGTCGCCGGCAAAGTTACCACCCATCGAGCAGAATCGTGCCGCAAAGCGACCTAGTCGTGTTCCGGCACGTTGCTCGATGAAGCCGTTTATGGGAAATGGGTCTGAACAGTTGCGGTGTGTTGGCGAACCGGTCTGACGTCGGGTTGGTGTTTGTTTTGTCGGGTGTCTAGTCGAGGAGGGTAGCGGGATCCGAAGCGACGGCTTTCCGCTGGCCGCCCGCAGATAGTTGGGGGCCCAATTAGTGGGATAGCCAACCACGAAAGGCTGCCCCGCCAGCTGTGAAAAATCCCAGGGTGGCTCCATCGTGCTGGTTGGCGACCAGACGAGGAGGCCCGATGGCGATCCCTGGGGGGGTTCGGGCGTCCCCGCAGTCTCCAGACTAGCCTCCCAGTGGCAAGACATCACCAATTTCGACGTCGGGTTCGATACGCGCCGTCTCGTTCAACTGCCATTTCCCATCCCTATTCACTTTTATATATATATATTTTTTATGAAAAGGTTAAGAAAAAGGAACAAGGTTACACAGCGGTTGCACTCCTCCTCATATAAAGTGCACCTCACTAATATCAGGGGTTTGCACTCAAATCTTTTAGCTGTCCACCACCACCTGGAGACAGAGCAGCCGCACTTGCTCTTTTTGACGGAGACGCAGATACAATGTCCTTTGAGCGCTGCATACTTGGATTATCCCGGTTACTCGTTAGAGCACAACTTTCGCTCACGGGCCGGAGTCAGTGTGTACGCGCGGAACGACCTCTGTGTTCAGCGTCTCCGTCACCTTGAAGACCCCACTTTTTCTTCCCTATGGGTTTTAGTGGACACAGGAAACGAAAAAATCCTGTATTCCTGTGTCTACCGTTCGCACAGCGGTGACCAGGAGACAACTCGTTTATTTGAGTATCTCAGTGAGGCTGCAGATATGGCTCTGTATCAGTACCCTTCGGCGCAGCTCGTCTTTCTGGGGGACTTTAATGCCTGTCATCAGGACTGGCTGTTCCCGTACCAGAAGACCGACCATGCTGGAAGAGAAGCGCGGAACTTTGCGTTGTCCTTGGACCTCTTTCAGCTGGTGAGGCAAGCGACAAGGGTACCAGATGTGGTAGGCCATACAGCCAATTGCCTGGACCTTCTGCTGACAACTGATCCGGACAGGTATCGTGTAGAGGTTACCTCTCCCTTGGGAACCTCCGATCACTGTCTGGTGAAATCTGTGTTTACATATTCCCCACCAGCTTTCGAACCTCATGGTGTTAGGCGAGTATGGAAATACAAGTCAGCAGATTGGGATGAGATGCGGCACTTTTTTGCGTCTTATCCTTGGCGGCAGGTCTGCTTCTCTTCTTTGGATCCGTCGAGTTGCGCGGATGCTATAACCGATGTGGTGCATCAGGCAATGGAGTATTTTATTCCTTTTGCTGACGTACCCATCGGTGGCAAAGCTCGCCCATGGTTTAATGCCGAATGTCGTCATGCACATGACCGAAAACATTCGGCATACCTCATTTGGGCTGATGCTCGAAGCCGCAAAACTCCGGATGTAAGTACAAAGAAGAGAGCCTTTAACCAAGCTGCCAAGTCCTATAAAAGGGCATTGCGGAAGGCTCGTCTTGATCGGATCGTTAAGAATGGCGAAAAGCTCTCTGCCAGACCAACTGGCAGTCGAGCTTTCTGGTCTCTTGCCAAAGCGATCGAGTCGAACTTCTGCCAACCCTCACTGCCTGCTCTGCTGAAGTCTGATGGATCCCTGGCCCACACAGCAACAGAGAAAGCGAATGTATTTGCTTCTCTGTTTGCTGAGAATTCGCATCTAGACACTGGCAATGCTTCTCCAGAACATCTTCCTCACTGCGGTATTTCGATGCCTGAAATCCGCATCACTAACAAAGAGGTATGGAGAACATTGTGTCGTTTAGATGTGAATAAAGCCAGTGGTCCTGATGGTATACCAGCCATTCTGCTCAAGACATGTGCAGCTGAGTTGTCTCCTGTATTGACACGTCTGTATCGCCTCTCTTTCAAGACTGGAAAAGTGCCGGAATCCTGGAAGCTTGCCAACGTGCAACCCGTGCCCAAAAAAGGCAGCCGTGCCGATCCTGCCAATTATAGGCCCATTTCAATCACCTCCATACTCTGCAAGATTATGGAGCGTGTATTGAACTCGCGGCTTCTAGCGTACGTAGAAGGTAACGATCTCCTCAGTGACCGACAGTACGGATTTCGCCGAAATAGGTCCACTGGGGACCTTCTAGCGTACGCAACACACATTTTAGGCGAAGCCATCGAGAGGAACGGAGAAGCGGTCGCCGTCTCTCTGGACGTCTCGAAGGCTTTTGACAGGGTCTGGCATGTGAGCCTTTTAAGCAAGCTTTCAGCGTACGGTATATCTCCTGGTCTGATTGGCTGGATAACGGACTTTTTGAGCCGGAGATCTCTCCGTGTTGTTGTCGACGGGTGTTCTTCGGAACCCTTGACAATAAATTCCGGAGTACCTCAGGGGTCCGTTCTTTCTGCAACTCTTTTTCTGCTGCACATTAACGATCTGCTGAAGCCCGGTATCTATGGGTATGCAGACGACAGCACAGTTGTAGAAAGATATCTGCCAAGTTCTCGGGCTAGTAGAGATGAAGTACAATCTGAAAGAGAAGCCATGGTGCAACGTTTGAATGACAAACTTCAGGCAGTCTCCGCATGGGGCAATGCCAATCTTGTCAAATTCAACGCCACCAAAACGCAGACGTGTTTGTTCACCGCCAAAAGGAGCCCCTTCACCTTGGCTCCTACTTTCCAGAATGTATCCTTGGAATACAGTGACTGGCTTCAGTTGTTAGGCTTAGAGATTTCCTCGAACCTCAACTTTGGTCGGTACATTGAGTCCAGAGCAAGAGCAGCTGCAGGAAAGCTTGCCGTACTTGCGAAGGTGCGACAGTACTTTACACCGGGACAGCTTCTTGTATTATACAAAGCACAGATCCGGTCGTGTGTAGAGTATTGTGGCCACATATTTGCTGGTGCCGCAAAGACTCATCTTGCGGTTCTGGACTCAATTGAGAGGCGAGCAAAGAGGCTTATTGGCGACCCTAAATTGGTTGACGCCAAACTCCACAGCCTTGAACACAGGCGTAGAATTGCCAGCCTCTCAGTATTCTATAGGATACATTTTGGTGAGTGTGCGCAGGAATTGCACGACCTAATTCCCCCATCCCCCTTCCATCACCGGACAACCCGACGCACGGCAGGTTTTCATCCTTTTGTTGTGGACATTCCACCTGTCCGAACGAAGCGCTATGCTTCATCTTTTTTAGTGCGTACAGCGAAGGACTGGAACAATCTGCCGGCGTCGGTATTTCCGGCAAAATATAATGTGGGTGTCTTCAAGAGGAGAGTGAATAGGCTTCTAGGTTAATGCGCTTTACCACCTAAGACTACATTTCACTTTCCATCAGGTGGAATGTAGTCAAGCATTAACCTAGTTTTGTATAAAAAAAAAAAAAAAAAATATTATTTAATATTTGACATTGCCATGGTAACGCAGTCCGTCGGAACCAATGTGAAACATTCTAAAATCACCATCTACTTACTTACATTAATAATTAATCAAAAAACCATTTTCTAGTGGACCAAATTGTGAATCTAAACAATTCACAAGTCCCCTTGAACACACACAAATAATTTCATAAAAATCGGTCCAGTCGTTTAGTAGGAGTTCAGTGACATACACACGCTCATAAGAAATATATATATAAAGATACCGCCCTGTTGGTCGAGTGGTTAGCGCAGACGCCTTACGTGTCACGGCGAAATGGGGCTCTGGTTCGATTCCCGGCGGAGACAGGCATTTATGTGATGAGCATAGATGTCTGTGTTTCTGGGTTTGGTCGTTTATTAAATATATTTTCAGTATTTATATGTGTATTTCTATGTATTTGTATCGTTGTCTAACACCCTTAACACAAGCAAATAATTTGCTTACTTAGGGGTTAGATCAATGTGTGTAATTTGTCCTAATATTATTATTATTATTATTATTATTATATTAAGATATATATTATGTTCTTTATTGTGTCATTTTCGTAATCAAGAATTAATTATGTAATCTGTGATTCTGATGTTGCTTAATATAACCGTAAGCTTAAATTTTTCTTATATCTTTTACAAATGGACGTCTCATGCCGAATTAAACGTTTGCAACATTAAGTACAACATTCACCACACTATAACTAGGAATTTAAATTTACATAGCTCATTACAACGGGGTTACAAAAGTATAAAGAACATTTTTTGTAAAATCCACTAAAATTTGAAGCCATGAAGATCTTAATAATATAAATGTGACGTTCAGTTTCTAAGTTATTAGAATTAGTTTAAATATGTAAATATTAAATATCTATAGTATTTTTTCTCAAACTCCATTGCGCTTTTTTTAAAAAACTTTAACACTTTTCATTAGTGACAAATCTCTTAATACTTTAAAGTTACAAGAATTCGTTTTATTACATAATCCGGAAACGTTCCATGAATGAATAAAATACCAAGATGTATTTAAAATACATGCATGCATAATGTAAGGAAAAAAGGAGTATTAATGGAAATGTCGAATGTGGATACGACAATCCTGTAGGCAGAGTAACGAACATGGAATTCAAGAAATTGTAGTTCCAAGTATTTTTTATATAACATTGGTACAGTTAAAATTACAAGCTTAAAAATAAACTTTTTATTACACTATTACAGATACACTATTTTTCATGGAGTGAACTCGCCTATAATAAAATATTAAATTGTCTGTTGACAGACGTTTACACCGTGAACACGATTGCTGCAAAGCAGTTGAAACGTTGAGTTCAATTTAAAATGTAAATTTGATTTTTTTTTCTATAGTTTGATTTCAATGTGTAGGACTCGTGAAAATCTAATAAAGTATTAAATTTAGAACTACTGATAGCTAATATAAAATAAAATATACTACATTCCTACCGTATAAAAAAGAGAAAAATGTAAACCGAAACTACCTTAATTTACTTTAAGGGATCATTAAAACACAGAGTTAGGATTTAATTAACTATTTCAGAAAATTGGGAGTGACTTTAGAAAACGCGTTTTCTTGTTCATGACACAAAGGCATTTATAACTAGTCTGATTATTTTTTTCAGTTAGTTTTATATTTTTTTTGTTAGTTTTAGAATTATAGTTGTAATAGTATTTGATTTTCAAAAATATCTTTTATATATTTTTAAACAAGGAGAAAACATTCTTTTCCACCACCATTAGAATAATTATCTCAGATATAGGAATAACTTTCATATAAATATTTGTTACAACTGAGACCTGTGTAGAATAGTAAACATTGACCAGGGGTAGACCCCAGAGGTCAATGTTTACTAGAGTAAACTTTACTAGAGTAAACTACATTCAGTTTACTAGAGTAAACAGTACTAGAGTAAACTACATTCAGTTTACTGGAGTAAACTGTACTAGAGTAAACTACATTCAGTTTACTAGAGTAAACTGAATGCTCACGAAAGTATATAATTCCGCCAACACGTTACACTTACGTCTCATTGAAATACCTTTATATGCCCTATTAATTCAGTCGTAATAAACATTAATCATAAGAATATTAGACTCATAGTTCTTATGTAAAAGAAAACATATTCTTATACAGTCATACAGATACATTCATCAAAATATATTATTACTGAATTAAATAATAATATTCAGTAATATTATTATTTAATGAATGTATCGGTATGACAGAACGCGTCCATTCCATTATTATTAATTACTATTTATATACCGTTAATACTAAACATGTAAATCGAATTTAACATAATATGAAACAAATAGGTTTAATTGAATACTAGGATGTATATTTTTTGTATTTTGAACGAGCTTTTTGAAAGAGCTCTTTGCCTGTATTGATTGATACATTCAAGTTATTTATTTTAATTTAATTTGAGTAACGTTAATTTAAATATTTTTAATAGTTTTACATAAGTGCTTAAAAATAGTTTATCGGTGGACGGTGGTAGAGCTTACTATTTAACGGCCGCTCAAAAAAGGAGTTCTAAGTTATAAATAAATTACTTACCAATACGTCTATAAAAAAAATAAAATAAGATCTTATTTATAAAAAAAAATCTTTCAGATGCTAGTGTGATTATCAAGATTAATAATTGAATTAATTCAAATTAAATTAAGGTAGAGAAAACCTACTATACAATGTACAAAAAAACATTAGAGATTTTCTACGAAAAAAGATCAATTAAACAATATTTTTAGTTTAGTTTAAAGAAAATAAAATACACAAAAATATATTTTAACTTTATTGACATAAAAAGATTGCCTTTGAAGCTGGTAATGTAAAGCAATTAACCTGGTTTATTACAAGCTAAAGAATTATGCAGAAAAAGGCAAAAGTTTTCAAAAGATCAAAGGTTATTCAAGTTGTGGAATAAGGTCGTCAAATAAATTAAGACACTTTGATGAAGTTCCGAAAGAAATATTTTCCAGCAAACTACTTATATGACACTATGATATGTTTATACACTATAAGTTTTTACACATATATCATATATAATGTTTTGTAATTTAATAATTATTATTTAATATTTATCACAGGAAAATGTCAATAATGAATGACTGTTTAAGTCAACGAAACTTTTTAATACATTTTAAATATCAATAACAATTATTATTCGATTTATTATTTTAGTTATGTAAGTTTTACATTTTTCTTTTTTTTCTTAAAGTTTGTTTAAAAATAAAACATAAGTAGTATAAGTATATATAATTCAGAAAGAAAACTACTTATAACAATAGCCATAAAACGCCGTGTATTTTAAGTCGCAGCGCCACACATCTCCTGGAGAGCAGACTCTCTATCATGAGTATAGTAATAATAAAAATAACAGAAACATGATTGATATTTGAAAATTAAAATGTTATATTTGATAATTGCAATTTTAATATCCATTAATTTCCCCTTTCACACTATCTACTATTTATAATGAGTAATAATAAAATAAAAATAAAATATAAAGTCTAGTATTCAAATATATCTCTCTAGCTGTATTCACGAATATTAATCGAAATTTGCCCTAATGTATTTAAAACTGGTCAGGCATATTCCAATTAATACAAGTACCTACTTACATATTCCAAATAATACGACAGGGTAAATATATATTTCATAATCATCATAATTCACAAAAGTTTAATGACAAAATATATTGTCAAGATAGATATTCAAGTTAAATAATTATTATTCATAGCTACAGTTTTCATAACTTTGTAGCCCTAACAACTTGAAGTTGAGAAAATATTACCAATTTGTATAAGTTTGTACTAACTGTACCAAGAAATAAAGTAAGATTATAAAATTTGGTGTAACAATTATCATTGTCATGTTTGCGCTGTGTATTTTTTCAAGGAACGTAATTATAATTATTCAATAGGAATTCGTTTTATTTGAATAATTTTGATTTAGTTATTCAATCTCTACATATTTGTAAATCTTTAGAAATCATGATTGGAGATGGCTTTTGGATTACCAAACTAGTTACATTATGGTTTCTGATCTCTTGTGTTATTATATAGTATGTCTAGAGTTTATAATAATAATATACTCTATGCATAACTGTGTAAGAAAATATTCAAAAATAAAATAATATAAAAAATTATGGATATTTGATTATACATGTAATGTTTTGTATTTTGCATTATCATTTGGATTTTGTAATATCGAATTACCTTACAAGTTTTTATTCTTACTTTTATTTTTTACTATATTTTGTATCACAGTATATGAACAGGCTTAAAAAATAAAATAATTACAGGAAAAACTACATCATTTTATATTTTGATACAAATAAAAAAACTGTTTTTTTTGTTGCTGTACTTAATTACTAAACATAACTCTTAATAAACCTATATACTTTAAACAATCTCAAATATTTAAAATGTTGTCATTTGTAAACAATATACAGTTTAAGCATTTCAGCGCTTGATGTTTATAGTTCTTTGTAAAAAAAAATATTTGTAGACAATATAATGCAATATAAGACAATATTATATATATGAGAATTGGTCTTATTTGCATTGAAATAAAACTAATTTTGCGGGTTTTAATTATTCTCTACTTTATTATTAAAGACTGACGCAAGACGTGAGTTGGCGTTTTTATACAATTTGCAAAATTATAAAACTCATCTCTCTCAGTCTCATTTTAATAAAAAGATGATATTAAATACATAAAAGTTTTTTACAAATTCTGTAAGATTCTTACGCGTAATCTGTGTTTAATATATAAAGTAAATAAGTAAATCTATTTATTTTATAATAATGAGGTACATTTATTTTATACAATATTTCAATATTTATATTTAAAAACCAAGAAAAATAAAATTGAGCATATTTAATGTTGAAATTCCTGTTGGTCCGTTATTGTCAAAATCGGTAAATATTAGAATGATAAATTATCTTATGACATCTAATTTCAAAGACGAATTAAGAGCTGACATTTCTTTGTTTCAGGAATTAAATGTTGTCAGCTTGAGGATCGTTAGAATTATATATTCTAACGATACTCTCCTGTATATATTTAGTATTGTACTTTAAAATTGGTAGGGTACTATTTAAAATAATTTCAGAGTAGCTGTTCATCATATCATATCTGTCTACGTTGTTTTATTATTACGTTTAGTAATGTGCCAATAGGAAATCAAAGTAATACCCTTGTTCGTTTTCCAAGACGTTTAGTGTATTATTTTTAGAAATAATTAATTTATTATCTCCTTTGATCAAAATATCCAATTTACCTATGTATATTTCGATGATCTATGGACGTAGCAAAACAGTTCAGCCAAAGATTTTCATTTTATAATTATAATTCAAGACAATTAAAAATTATAGAACAGTCGTAGTTTTTACTTTCTTACACTATTTGTTGGAATATTTGTTGCAATAACATTTCAATTTGTATTATTTCGACAATTGAAATAAATAGTCAAGTCAAATAGATACAACGGATAAAAAAATATATTTGTTATCGTATATAAATCTTGGATTCGTCGTCCTAGTAGCTTCAGTTTCCGGTATCCTGACTGGTATTATTGAACACCCCCAATCCTCATATCGCTACACTATATTGTAGCCAGCACTACATATTAACGTTTAATGATTAATTTCACTTGTAGATTAATTTCACTTGTACGATAGATTATAATTTTAACAGTAATGTTATTTTACAGAAATGTACCGAGAGTGACTTACCGCTCATTGTATTTGTAACATTTCTTCTTATTGTTCTAGAAATCAATAGAAAACTTTATTTTATAACAATTTATTTTTTTAACTCATTATCTCTCATTCATCCACAGTAATTGGAATGGTGGCAAGAATTATATTTAATGACAAGTCTTACAAAAAAAAAATACAAAATATTTTATTCTTATTTTGATTTTCAATTGACTACTTAGATGTGTTATTGTTTAAAAATCATTAAGACAATAGAAGTTGGATTTGTAGTACTGAGTACAATAAGAGTAATGCTCAAAACAAAACGAATTTATTCAATGTTTTATGAGCTTTATAGGAAACTTGGTTAGAAGGTCCTATATAGAACGTGGAAAAAGGTCAATTTGTAATTTTAAGCTCTACGGGCAAAATGCATCTCTCTGTGTAAAATTAATACCGTCAAAACCAATATATCATTAAAGTTAAATTTTGGTATCATATAAAGTTAGATATTACGAGGCAAATATATTATGCAAACATATCCCAGGAAGCCAACTATGTCCACTATCATTATGTAACTTATAATAAAATATTACCCAAATGGGTATATTATTATATTGTTGAGAATAATTTTATTAATTAACAACCTGTATTAATAAATAAAAGAACATTAATTATTTGAATTATCCCTGTATTTTTAGCAAAAGATAAAAGCGTTTTAATGTAACAATATTATTTTTAATAATATCTATTTTATTTCAACTAAATTTCTCGGTCGAATATAATATAGTTTTATCTAGTTTATTAAAAACTTTGCGCTAGTTTATTACTAAATAATAAGGGAAATATGTAACTTTGCAGAATCATCTACAATACTAACTATATTTCTTTGTTTGTAACCATCTAAATTTTAAATTTAAATTCCGGTTCAGACGTAGTTATAATTTTCTCTAGTTTCTAACTTCGAAAGTCTTTCAAAGTCACAAGTCAGTCGAAGTAAAAAGTTAATTGTTATAATTACTACCTACTACTATTATATAAGACGTGGTATATAAATATGGAATCTTTCTTTTGAAACCACATTAAATGTTTAAACAAATATAGAAGAGATACATAAATAGGTATGTAAAATAAGTATTTAAAATGTAAAAAAGATTTAAGAACTTATTGTATACTATCTTACGGTTGAAGATTAAGTCGACAATGACTTAATATTCTACTCTCGTACGAAAGAGCTTCTTAATTACTCGGTCCTTTGACACTTATTAAATAATGTTCCCGACATTTATATAAGTCAAATATTTATTGCTCTCTTTCTTAATTGCCGAATATTTTGTAAATATTAAATTTAATAATCTTGAAAAAAAATCTAACAAACATATTGAAGTTCTTTAATTAAAAGATAAAATTTCTTGTAACCTCTAACCTTCTAACTCAAAACTCTTTGTATTTATTTTAATTTGTGCTATATTATATTTCATTAGTGAGGTCTGAGGCTCGCTCATGAAACTTGATACAACCAAATAACTAAATTCTCTCTTGTGCAATTTTAACAAAAAAATAAATAAAAAGTTGACGGATACATAAAAATAACGTTTTTTTATAGTTTGTCTTATCTTTGAAAAAGCTTTAAAAATGTTATTTTTGTAGATGAAAGATTTAACTTTTGTACTCTGCTATATTTCAATGGAATATTCAAACCAATCACTTTTAAAACTCATTCAATATGTGTACAGGCTAACCACATTTTTTCAAACTACCCGTTGTTCAGTAGAGATGTGAAAGGACAATAAACAAAATACTGTCAGAAATCACGAAGAAGTCAATTAAAAAAATCATAATAAAAAGTAAAAGTAATTGTCAAATTTACAAATTTCACGTAATTAAATACCACGAAAGCCAAACTACGACGTAATAACTAATTTAGTAAAAAAACTGACATAAAAAGACAAATCTACCATAGTAATAAAAAGCTAGATAAGCTACTCAAAGATCACATCGAAAATCACTATTCACACCTGCAGAACTTCCGCTCTCAAACGACACGATAAAACATAAACCTAACACTTGTTTACTTATTTATAGGAGTTGATGCTTGCTAATTATTTAGAAATACCCTCGACTCCTAACAATACATTTATAAATAAAACACATTTTATTGAATGCATCCTTTTTTTGTCGTAAAATTATCAGAATTATAGTTCTATATTTTCATTCTAAATCACATATGTTATTTCGGGACAACTGAATTCAATTTTACAATATATACAAGCTTAAAAATAAAATACAATATTGAAATGACTTACCACCTTTCAACTGATTAATGTTTCAAAATCTTTATAAAACAATTCTCCGTTAACGAAGGGTATGGCAATATTCATATGATATTCCGCTTGAGTGGCTTCCTTCTATCTATACTTGAAGCTATTAAATCTGAATCAAATTAGTAATTGAAATTCTCGATGGAACAACGTAGGATAAGTAGTTGTATAACTCAAAACTTATTTATGTCTTTTTGTATTTATTCTTTGTTGACAGGTAAGGTACATTTAGTTGATTTAGTGTAAGAAAGTAATAAATTAGGAATTGAGAGGTTATTTTTTTTTAACAAGAAATTATTATTTCTGCAGAAGAAAAAAAATTTCTCATGCCATATATTGTGCATTCAAAATACTTAAAAATTTCTGCCAGCTACAAAATTACTTCTTTTTCAAAGGTAAGAAAAGATAATAAGAATTTATAAAATTCTAATCGCCTTTTTTGTGTTCTAAAAATATCTTTGACGTGTTTTGATAAAAATAACACTGGATATTGTTAATAGTAACTATTTAATCCACAAAAAATAAATACTTACTGTTCCATTTTAAATTACATAACAAAAATATTAACAAAAAAACTTGTGTGGTTTTATGAAACCACCGTAAAAGTGAAACTTTTTTTCACATTATAGACATTTAACTAAAAATTTTCGGAATAATATTCCATTAAGGGTATAAAAATTGCTTCATCAATCTTAATTTTATACTTAGAAAATGGGAATGATAATGGGAAATGATAAAAGTAGACTAGGTCTCCAACTAATATTTTTATTGAACTCTGTGTCTTAGAGTACGACATACATAATACTTAACATTTATTTAGATGATATACACATATTAAAACACTGAAAGCAATATTTTATAATCGTTGAGTCATTTTGATCCGTTTTTCAATTATTTTCAATCATTCTATTATCAATTCCATCTTCATCATGAATTTCACAGTTTATAAATGTAACCAATATTTTATGGTAACTAAAATACGTGAACAGTGACTTACATTCGATTTTTTCAATGTATCTAGTAAAAACCGCATCGATACGAGCGCCTTTCACTTTATCCCTACGCGGCCGACCGTCACGCGACATGCAACACACAGACGAAAAAGTTTGAGACGATGTAATAAAAGTTTCACTTTAAAACCGACACTGTCAAAAGTATTACCAAGTGACTGAAGACTGATTTTATACCATTTTTCAATTTTAGTTTACTTTATATAAAAAATCAATAAGTTAAATCTAGTTTACATTGAATATTATATGAAACATATCTCACATTATATATATAGGATAAAAAAGCCTCCGAAAGTATTTTTTAAAAAGTGTGACGTCAGCATTGCTGCCGTCACTTTCGTAGTCTTCGTGATGGCTGTTCATAATTAAGTTTTCAAAATAAAACTTCACAAATAATTATAGCTTCGTTTATTCCACGGTCAGAGTAACAGTATTCTCATAGAGATCCGCACAGTCCGACGACTCGAGCAAGAATAATGCTCAGACTGTCGACCGCTCGTATTTATATTAAAATAACGACTAATATAAACAAGTCTAGTGACATCATATTATAATGTTGTTGTTTTAACCATGTTTTTAAACCACTTCTCACGATAAGTTGATACTGTTAGAAGCAATAACCAGGTAATGTAATGAATTACAGATTAATGTTCCTATTTCGACGATCATGATGTTGTTTTATAAAGCCTTCGCGCCGATACGGCCATTCTGACAGGCGGTGCGCGCTCTGCAGCAGCCTGATACGTTCTGTAATAATGTTCGTCACACCAGGCTGCCAAAGATTCTAGGTAATTTTTTTGTACAATGTGTCCATTTTTATAATAAGGTCCCTGCAGAAATTCTAAAACTTTCTTATCAAAAATTCAAGTTACATGTAAAGCAAAAACGGCAAGATAAGGCCTACTATACATGGATTAAGGATTATAAAAATGATAATGAGGTCTGGGACTATTGAAAACTGAGCTCATAATAAATTCTGTAATTGGTAGTTGAAAAGAGTGGCCATGTGTTTCTTTGCCTGGATCTTTTTATGAGCTCAACTAATTAAACGGGCTGGTTTTTACAAGTCAAAACGTTAAATTAATATAAAAGTATTTTTTTATTTTATTTTTATTGATTATAATATATTTTTTGCAGTATTTGTTTATCTTGACGTGTCCAAATTAATGTAAAACATTTTCATGAAATGAGGAATTTTTGACTTTGAATGAAAATATTTTTCATTGGGCCAAACCCAATGTCAACCCAGATGCCAAAACATCTGTTAGCAACGCAGTTTGCTCTTATTTTAATTTATTATTATTGCCTGTTATTGTATTTAGAAAAATAGTAGGTTATGTATTAGTAAGATATCGTAGGGTATCGAAGGTTCTCGAAGGTTCTTGTAGGTTTTTGAAGGTTCGTGTCCCGGATGTTCTCGTAGCATTTTAGAAGATTGATAGATTTAAGAGAGTCACTTACGTTTTTTGGATGATTTGTTACTTTGTCGTTTAGTGCATTGCATTTCCAATTTTTCTCATGAAGTTGGACAAATAAGTTTTGTTGGTGCTATATCACGATCTCATGGAAAAGGTGGTTAATTTTTCGCTGATACGGTCATTTATTGTCCATGCGGCTGGCCGAAACGATAACGTTTCAGTGCCCCTACTATTGATCTCTCTGTGACGCAGGTTCCTGTGTATAATTCTGAAACAATATTTATCACGCAGTGTCAAACGACTCGATCACTCCTGACCGGACATCGTTTACTACTTAGTGACTATCTAGAGTTTCAGTATCCCTTTAGATACACGTCACATATTGTATCGTTTTACACGCCTTTAATGATTACTGTCAATACCCCTGGTGTGTTAGGTGGCTGATACTTTAGCTCATAGTACAATGGATCTTTTGTCCTTAGCCCGACCTAAGTGACTGAACCAGTCTAAGACAGTTACTTCGCCGTTGGAATTAAACATAGCAACATAGTGTCATTAGGTTACATCCCACTTACACAACAGTATCCGTATAGAGATCCGCACAGTCCGACGACTCGACCAAGATAATGCTCGGGCTGTCGACCGCCTATATTCACACTAAAATGACGACTTACATAAACAAGTCTAGTGACGGTCAATTCTAGTAGTTAAATAGAACTGTCTTTCTTTCACAGTTCTTTCGCCGTAGCCGTGATGAATATTACAACTTATTTCAAGTGCTTATATTGGACTAGTTTACTATTATTTTTTCACTGGTAAGGTAAACATAAAAAGAATGTGCTCTATTACAAAAACTACGCATTACAGAATGAGAAAATAATTTTTGAATCAGCTGACGAGTAAAAAGTGTATAAATAGTCAACAGAGCTTCTCTTTATTTTTCATTGTTCAGCTTTTAACATTTTTTATGAAATATGTTACGGGAATAGACATATACTACGTTACGAATGTTACTGCCTAGACTACGGGAATAAAATAAAAGTTTTTTAATTGAAACATAGGAGATATTAGATATTAGATATTAGAAAAGTATATGACATTAAAATTGAAGTTTTTTGGCAGACTATCACTCAAATTCTAATCAACGTTGATTACTCTGGAGACACATTTGCCTCAATATAATTCAATAATAATTCAAAATAAATTCATTTCGATGTTGGTTTTAACAATACCTAATCCAATGTCATTATTCTTTATTTTTTACTTACCAGTTGTACTTATTCATGAGTCACATAAGAGTTGAATTATAAGAAAAACACCATTTCTACTGTAGCAACAAAACACAAAAAATACGAAGTATTAGTAAACTAGCACTTATTATTTATGTTTTCTTTTCTGCAGTTAGACTCCAGCTGCATTTGATAAGTGTAATATTTTATTAATGGATTTTAATACAACAATAAGCACAAAAGCTCAATTGTACGATGTATGATACTAATAAAAAGAAGGGCAGACGAGCCTTCAGATTTTCTGATGGTAAGTAATCAACTCTACTCACGGATCTTGTAACATCAGAGGATGAACATGGATTGAATATCATTTCCCGTCTTGGTGGTTTGTGTTAGAAACTTTTCTTAAGAATCGCATTGTTCAAGAACGCCATACATTGAGATGCTATGACAGTATAGGCACCTACATATCTCATCGGAACACTGCCTGTGATAAAAGCGGTAAAAGGAAAAGATGCAACATTTCTAGGTTTAAGAAATAAATAAATTACAATGAGCTCAAAAAAAGAAATAAATGTTTATTTATAAACAATTAAATTACCAAATATGCTACATAAATGTATTTATAATGATTTTGTTTTACTTTTGAATACTTGAAAAAGGTGCATAGAGGTATGAAATCGACTTATCACAAATCCTAAAAAAGTAAATAATTCACAGACTAATACCAGTAATACAAAAAATAAATAAATTGTAAACAGTTCTAAATAACCAAACTTAATTTACAATGATTACAGCAAAATAATTAGGTACCTTTAAACTCTCGTACACTCTCGTAGCAATTCGATTAGAAGAAAACCACAAATCTGTTTAGAAATTATCATTTATAATTAAAAAATAATTGCTTCAACCTCTTATTTCTATAATATAGTTTTGGGCAACTAGGTTCTGTAAGTCAATAATCCTTGTAAAGATAAATGAATAAAACTTGAAAATTATAAATTCACAACAATAAATACTGCACAAAATAATATAATACTAGTATTGTAATCCCTTATATTATCTATAGTGGTAATATATCATCTAGCAGTGCTAGACATTTTAATAAAACTAATGCAGAACAGACTCCAGACAAGGATCATGTCATGGATAAAAGTAATCATGTCTGCTCGCTCCAAGTCCGCAACGAGCCAAGTTCTCTGAGGCGTTTAGTGGATAGTGTCAATTTATTTAAATTTTTACATCATTATAAGGTTAAGTGACAATGTACAATATTAAGACTAAGTGACTATTTGCTAAATACCTAATCTATAATTTCTGATACGATGGTGAAATAACGAGAAAAATAGGGTCCAACAAAAAAAAATAAAAAAGTCCTAACTCAAAAACGGTCATTTTTTTTTAAATTGAACGTATATTTTATACATTTTAAATATCGGAGAAATTACATCAATGCTGTTTTACGACTGCAAAATAAAACTTTACAACTAATTGTAGATTAGTTTATTCAAAAGGCTACGTTACAACTTTTAAAAGAGGTTCATACTGTTCGGCGACTCGGGTACGATTTTTGTAAGATAATATTATCTCATTATATTTGCTAAATCGCCTTCCCGTCATTCGAATCATTTAATAACATCAAGTTGTCTTATTGCAAAAGCAAGATTAAATAATTCATAGTTTCTTAAATTATTAAACATAATATATATACCCAGCTTTTTCCACATAAATTAATTGAAATTTTGCCCAATTTAAATATAAGAGGTATTAAATACAAATATCGTGGTCGTTCGAAACTCGAACGAAATCCTAAGATTAAATATATATGAAGGTTTGGACTATTATGTCAAGCGGCCATTAACTATTTGACATCAGACTAATATATATTTGACATTTACAGTGTCAACTTAATGTACAATGTAGACCGTGTAATGTTCATAGAGTTAATCTTTCACATTGTGGAGTGTGTTATGTTTGTATCATAAATATAATTATTTATGATACAATTATATATTAAAAGCATATAAGATTATATATTAAAAGCATTTTTATCATTATATAAACATTGTAGTGCAAGTACTGTGTATTACTAAAACAAGTCTTAACAATATTTAAATACCTGTTTCCTGGAACCCTTTCGTAGCAAATCTTTACTCAGTGTTAACTTTAAAAGATAGAAATGTATTAAATAAAACTTCAATAAGTCCAACACCTAGAAACTTACATACAAACCGCACTCTATGTAATTAAACTGTTTAAAGCCGAAAAAAATAAAACATTTATCAGAAAACTGCTATTTTACAAACAACTTTATTGAACTAAAAACTAATTTCGTTCAGAGATGAAATAAAAAAAATAAAAAGACCAATATTTGATGAAAAGGTAAGTTTTGTGATTTTTCTGCGATTAAATGTAATTTGTTTAATGTTGACAGAACCCTTCAAAAAATTTTAAATACATATATTTATAAATTAAATTTTATTTAATTTTTTAATTAAAAACTAACCCATATGAATATTGCAAAATTTTTCAAAGCATTTCAATGCAGCAATTTTTTAGTACAACGTATATAAACACCTTAATCTTCAAATAATTATTCCCTACTCTAAATATACGTATTATATGTAAACTAATTTTAATGCTCTTTAATATTTTAATGCTCCTAAAAGATATAAAAAAAAAACCATTTATTAAAGTCGTGATATTTTCAATCTTTTTTTTTCCTAGAAGAAAGTAAGCTGTACATTTATCCCACTCTACAGGTCTCTTAATGTTTCTGTTTGGATTATAAGTAGATCATCAGTATTTGTTATTCTTAGTTATTGAAAACAAAGATTACAACAATTTCGTTTCATTATTGGTTTTATTTGGTAAATAATTAATACTTAAAATGCCATAAGTTTTATCAGCTTCTTAACAATTTTCCACATGTTATTTTACTATTATAACTTCCAGGGTTTATCTATTGGCGTTCTTAGTACAAAAAGCTAAGGTGTTTAATTAGTAATTACTAATGTTAGGAATGTTTAATGCTAAATTTAGAATACTTTGAGGCATTGTAAATGTTGGTTCGTTATTGGTTACTATTATTTTGGTTGGTGGTTATTATTTTGCCTACTTGATTTCTTATTTATTCTCACATATTGATTATGAATATGCTTTAAATGCCAATGGAATGGGAAACCGTAATTTTAAGTTAAGTGGAGTTTCTTGTCGTTTCTCCATGGACAGTCTTATATTTCTTTTAACACGATCTTTTGACGTGCAAGTAGGGTTTGACGTTTCATAAGTGCAATGTATAACTATTTAAAATTAATAATATACTTTGACTTTGATATTTAAATATCATTATCATATTTAATCTAATATAAACATTTATGTAGAAAGTACTACTACTACAATTATTAAAAACTAAGTCGTCAAAGAAAAATTCAAGAATGTATCTTCTGTAAAATAAATTATGTGATATATTTAACTAATATTAGTCTTTCCAATATAAGAACTATAGGAATTTACTTACACATTTTGGATAACATTTAACGTTAGTCTGTAAAACAGTAGAAGTGAGTGAAAAAATTACAAATATATGAATGTTTCCCTCGTATAACGTAGCTTTGTTACATGACATGTTATGCAGTAAAATTCGATATTTTTTTGGCCATCGGGCAAGACCTACACATAAACAAAAAAAACGAACACCCACTAGTAAACTAAATTTTATTCTTTTTTAGATATATATATATATATATATATATATATATATATATGTATATGTATATATTTGAACTATAGACAAAGGCTGTTGTATAAATCTATAACATATGGCCAAGAGAATCGTTAAGTAGTAAATTCAGAGAAATTAAAATAATGACTGTATTAAATAAATAAATTTATAATAAAACATTTAATACCAAAACCGAGATAAACTTACTATGCCCGCCACTGAACTTAAAAGAAAAATAGGTAATTCCTTCAGGGCTAATTGTGTTTAATCAAGTGTGTGTTTTTTGTTAAGATTTATTTTTACCATAAACTACCCAATGAGTATTAAATTAAAAAAAAAAACTTCTGGAATGTTTTTTGATTACATTTATAATTACCTAATGAGTGATAATGATAATGTTAATACCTATTAAAATCGAATTGATTACGATAATTCTATTTGCTGTATTTTTCTCTAAATATTTTCATATGTGAAACAGTGATTACGGTAAAGTGATACTCAGCTGAGTTTGTAGTTTTTTAGACCACTGTATGATACACGAGATTTCTTACAAATAACGCGTGATGTCACAACGCGCTGTAAACTTAAACGCGACACATAAACCCGTCATGATGTGATATTAAAAATTCTATACAGAGAACTTATTTGCACGGACGTGTTACGTACCGCATTACGATAAAATCGTGGAATAGTATTCAATATGCAATGTCAAATACTAAAACACGTTGACGCGTGTTATGCATAGAATTTTTATATTAACTCTGGGGTTATGGGCTTGTTTTCAAATGTCAAAATAACATGCTTTGAACTTGCGCGTTTATTATAACGTTAGTACCTTTTGGTACTTTTCTATTAAAATCAATTTATTAGGTATTCAATTTAACAAAGTTAAATGAAAGTTAAGAAACATATACATTATTAAAGTTAAATTTATTATTAAAGTTAAATAATAACTTACATTATTTATAATAATTTTAATCTACATTCCTTCTAAATACTGTTATTCAAATAAATGCGTCTACAACCAAAGCTTTCATAGTTCTTTCTTTATTTTTTTTATGTTCTGTGTTAAAGAGATCATTTAAAATAACTTTTTATAAAAAAAATAATTTATTATAAAATTAAAACATAATTGTGCTACAATCAATAACACAAAACACCCAAAACTTGTTGTTTAAAAATATGTTCCTCAAATTTTCATCAAAGACATAAATTGTCTTCCAATATTCTTTAACGCCGACTTTGTATTGCAACAATTATTATTATTATTAATTCTCTAATATTTATTTATTTATTTTTATTAGGACATTTGTCTGAGAGAGTACTTTCTACCTCAAAGCTATAACATTGATATTTAATGTCATTACAAGTATTTGTCAATTTATAATTTATATATCACAACGCGTTTAAAACCCAAAAATAATCTTAAAATCTTTCTAAATTAACGATTTATTTTAGAACGAAACACTTGTAATGACAATAGATTTCATTTACAATTTCCCGTACGTAACACTTACCGCAATCACAAGGAATCTTGTATACACCTGGGATGTCTAATTTCGTTTTATCTTCAGGTGACCGTAACATTGAGCGTAACTTACAATGTACACGAAAGATCTTAATGTTATATTTACGACATAATAACTACCCTATCCTATCAGTGACTCCTTTGACATATGGTAAGTAAATGGGTGAGCGTGCTGCCTCTACTGCAGAATTGTAAGTTCTTCCATTTACGAGTCTTAGGCTTTGACGCCAATTGTATTGCTTTCTAAAACTTTTCTGACGTGATTAAGTTCGTCATACACGTATTTAGGGTCGCATAGTTGTAAGGCTCTATTGATTAAGGTACGGGGTAACGCTGCTAGGTAGGCCGGATGGTGGTGTGACTGTGCATGTACGTAATGGTCGGGTGTGTAGGCTTTTTGTACACCTTAGTTACTAAACGGCATTCATTAATTCTTTTTACCATCACGTCTAGGAATGCTAAACTATCATAAGATTCTTTTTCCGGCGTGAACTTAAACTTTTCATGGCAATTGTTAAGGTAATATTCTAAGTTTTGAAGTTGATCTTTAGGTACAATTGCAAAAACGTTGTCTACATACCGAGGTCTGAAAGGATGCATCGAGGTCTGAGAGGATGGTTAAATAAAAAGGTTTTCTCAAACCACTCCAAAAAGATGTTTGATAGGAGAACCCATATAAAGGTCAATCCTGTTCACGATTATAGCCGTGTAAATATATATAAATATATATATTTAATATAAATATATATATTTAATATATATATATATATATTTAATATATATATATATATATTTAATATAAATATATATAAATATATTATTAAATAATAATCATCCTGATTCACGAAAGTTTGAATACAAAAATGTAAATTTTAATTATGATAACGTATAAAAGTTATTTTTGAAATTTATAATACTTTTTTAAATTGAATATCTAATAAATTTATTTTAATAGAAACGTGCCAAGACTTACCACGGCTTTTGTAAACGCTCGAGCTCAAAACATGTTATTTTGACATTTAAAAGCAATCCCATAACGCACGACAACACTGGCATAGAGAATACGATTCCATAAAGATTTTACAAATGTATCGTAACGCGGTTCGTAACGCAACTATTTGCTCATAGCGAATAAGGGCCCAGGAGGCTACGCTTTTAACTCTCTTTTTGAAGCTTTAAATTTAAGTAGGAGAGTGTGTTTACAGGCTTAGGTACCAAGTGGTGTATCAAATGAGATGAAATTAAGATGGAATATAATGAAGAGATTATTTTGAAAATTCAACAGATATTACTTTCTATTTTTTTTAATTACATTTTCATAAATAGAAAGAAAACTTAGTGTTTGCTTGTGAATTTAACTCTTATAATTAAGTTTGAATGATATCGTGAGAGGTGTGTAGTGTTGTAGTTACTAACTCGTACAAACTTGTTTACGGCACTGGCAGAACCGAAGTTTAAAACTGTTGGGTCCGAACATTACTCAACTACTTTTAAGAGTAAATATCTATGAAACACAAACCACTTCTAATTCTACCTACTAATTTGTTATTTGGTATACGTATTGATATGTTTTTATATAGAGTATGATATTTAACATTAAATTATGTACAAATTCATACAGAAATTTTTTGATAATTATACCTTTCATCTTTTAAAATATAACGATTATTATTAATTAATGTTGATATTACACCTTTTTCTAAAAATAAAGTATTGTTTGCACAAAAAAATGTAAGAAGTGATTCCCAACGTGAGCAATGTTTAGCAATAGATATGTAGTAAATATACTTATTTATATAACTGCTTATTTCGTTTAACTTAAAATTCTAATAATTATGTGAAATATTTATTATACTTAATCAAAAGTAAAAAAATATTTTTGTGTTTTTTTTTACAAATATTATAGCAGTACATAAAAAATATAAATGATAAAACGCGTCAAAATGAGCGGAGACATGTATGGATAAACCACAATAAAGATGTAGGAAGGACAATTTAATAAAGCGACTTGAGGTTACATTCCGTGACACACTGCCTTCCTTGTAGGGCAACATCTGGATGTAGACATAAGTATTTGAATAGCTTTTGTTTTTATAACATTAATGAAAAGATAGAAGTCTTATTCATGTATGTTATAGTAAATGTGTATTTACGGTTTAAGTGAATCAATAAGTAATATAATAATAATTAAGTGATAAAGAACTTTTTTAGACGAAATACAATTTTTACAAATAAAAATTTGTTTCTACTGATAATTTTATTTTCTTAATTGTCATCAGTGTGGAGAAAATGTTCTCGTAGATATTATTGATCATAGTATTAGTTATTTTATATTTCCTTATAGCACAGATTCATTCTTACCAGCGAGAAGGCCGTGCATTAGTAGGTTTTGCACAATTATTCCTTATATAACTCTATTAAATAACCATAATCCCAAAACAGTATTCAGTTTGATGAAAGCCGTTTTAGGAATGCGTGAAGGCTTGTATTATACTGCACTCGGTAAATGGTTAGGAATTGGTCACTAAAGTGACACTATAGGATTAAAGCGACTAGATCCATCTTGGTCCTAAATATGTATTAACAGATTTATATTTTATACTATTCGATTTGACAGACATATGGATTGATCATTTCAAATTTTGTTAAAAGTTATCCAAATTGCGAAATAACGAACAATTTGTTCAATGTCTGGCCAAGACTGTGATTGACGGGGAATTTCCTGTCAGAAGCTCCTGTAACTTAAAGCAATTATTTACTTGAAACAGAATGAAGATACTGTAATACATGACAATAATTAATTATCTAAGAGCAGTCATTGTTTTGAAGAAGAAGTGGATTAAATCAAATAACAAGTCGGTTATTTAAAAGTCGAGTTTAACCCTATTTTTTTTTTATATAAATATAGAAGTTCTTAAAATTGTACTGTAGAATTCAAAAATAAAAATGTGTAAAGCAATCTATTATTATATACTCTGAAATCCTTTGCCAGCCAATGTTAAAAACTTAGAGCTAAAAGGACATGAAGAAATAAAAATAAATGTAAAATTATTCTCGTAAAAAGTAGGTATGTTATGTATGATACGACTCAATTTACAAATTTATTCCATCCAGCAGATTTTCACAATGCGAAGATAATCAAGAAGATTATGAAATTTGATTTGGATTAAGAGATACCAAAATTAACGATAGTTCTTACATATCGCACCTCCGCTCAAATAGTGTCATAAGTCAAAAAATCAAACTTTCGAGTAAATAGCGTTTGAAAATTATACTAAGCAAAAATTTCAATTTTCGGGTCATAACTCAAAAACTAACAAAATTAGCGCTTTACGTTTTTAAGTAAGATTAAAAGGTTTATGAAGATCTACCAAATGGTCGGGTAGGTAGCTTTAAAAGATATTATTTTTTTTATTTTTTTTTGACTTGTGACACTTTAGAGATAATAAAAGTAAATAATTTACAAAATATTGTCTTATTAAAGAGTTTTAAAATTACAATTTTTTTAAAATACAATTGTAAATATAAAAATTAGTGGTTGTCACTAACCCAGCATTATAATATACCTAATATAAACATACTTTTTAACCCTAGACGAGTTAAAAACTAATCGAATTTAGTTTATGTATTTCACGATTGCATACGTATGTAACTCGACTCTAAATTTATTTTTGTTAACTGTCCGAAAAGCAACTTAAATAAGTTGGTTCATGGTTGGTATGACAATGCAATTTTATTTTGATAAATTTAAGTAAGCTGCTACCAATTTCATCTGCACCTCGGTAGCCTTTACCCTCTTGCCAAAAGTAGCATTGAGTAATAGTTTGATTTACAATAGGTTTACAAAAATAACATTGGTAATGTTATTCTTTTTTCGTCCTGTATTTTCTGCCTTCAACTTGCTTATCGTGAAATTCATGTTCTTTAATTTGCTGTTAGAGTAAAAAACTGAAACATCATTCCGAGGTAACTGCAAAACAAAACATTTTGTTCCCGGAGTTGATTTCGGCATTTGATACTTGTAAAATTTATGGACAGACAACGTGAATCGTGAATATCTTACTTGGTTTGCAGTATTTAACAAAATGGGTAAGCTAGATAAGGATACACTTGTTCTGTAAAAAGATGAACTTAAACTGGATAATCAAGAACTTGAAGTAGGTACATGATGATGGTGAGCGGCGATGAGGAAGAACTTTTTTTCTTACTTTTTTACGTTCTATATTGTGATATGGATCTTTAACTGAATCATCTGTTTCTACCTTCCCAGTTCGTTGTTATAAACATTATGTTATAAACAATACTGTTGCCAAAATAAAAAGGACTTTTAGCTTTTCCTTATCATATATAATGTCCAAACTCATTTCAATATGAAAAATATAATAACTTTTGACTTACCTTAATTAAATAAACTGTCATATGTCGACAAACTTCACTATAATTTAATAAAAAATCAGATTATTTAAAGTTTTGTCCACACATGTACCGACATAAATCGACAACCAACATTCTATACAATATCCAGAGAGACGAAACCCTTGCGCAAGCAGAGACGTGACACTGTATATGTTTGATAAGACAATACTTTTACTTATCGATATATTGTCACGAGTTCAATATGGGGATAAATAATCATCCTATTTAAATGACATTATTTGAGATAAGATTTTGAAGCTTTCTGAAACGAATAGTGCAAAAAAGAGATTTTCATTTTTTTTGAGTTGTGACACTATTTGAGCGGAGGTGCGATATATGTAAACACACTAACAAATAAGACATCAAAATCCATTATTCAGAATTTCGAAAAATATTTAGATATTTGAAATTGTTTTAGAAAGATAAATGAAGGACAACAATCACTACTTTAGTTTCTTCTTTCAAACGAAACCCAACATGCATAGAGATTGATTTAAAGATCTAATAGAAATATATTTAAACAAAATAATTGTTCTATCAGCTTAAAGCTTAAGAACTTCATAAATAAAATATATTGGGAAGGTTGTTAAAGATAAGAACGGAAATATTAAACACAAAAATCACATCTCGGCTCATATTTTTTTTATAAAATTCACTTATAAAATATGATATCACACTTATAATATAATTGTTTTTGATAAAATATACATACGAGTAAATATTATATTTTATTCCTAAAATAATATTATACAAAGTTTATACCCATATAAAGTTTTCATTACTTTGTAGCCACAGAAACTTGGGAGTTGAGAAGACATTACCTGTTTTCACAAGTTTATACGAGTAAAATCTGGAACAACATTGATTCATTTTCACTATTTGACAATAATTTTAACTTTAAACATAGAATAATTACGTTTAACAGTTTTAGTTAGGTATTACTATTGGGACTTTTAATATTTTAATAAATTCTCTAATCATTTATTTACCCCATTATTTTACAGACCAGTTTTTAAATAAATATTTTTCAAATATTTTCAAATGTTTGCAATATTAATTTAAACGATCCGTGGTCCAGTTGCGACGTCAAAGGACAAATAATAGAAATTAATCAATGTTACATACTATACATTTTTTATTATTTCACCTTGATTTAAGAGATACTTTTTAACTTGGTTATTTTGATATTTTAATACTAAATTTAAATTTACTAAACGAACTATAATGTTTCGGGTACTTAGTGGTTCATTTTACGATTACCCTCACAATCAAATACTGAACTAAGAAAACATCTAAAGCCCTTAAATTCGTTCTTATTTCAAAAACTGAATGAAAAAAGGCTCTTATTAGGACGCCAATTTTTTCTGGGTTTTATTATTTAGCATAAGGAATGGCGGAAAATCATATATTCGTAATAAAACAAAACTTGTAAAAATAATTGCCCATTAAACCTTTATCAAAATTATTTGTTGAAATACTACAAATATATTTAAACACAATGTGAAATAAAATGATAAATTAATTAGAATAGCAATCGCAATAAACATAGATATAGGCAGACGCCTAAATAAAATAAAAACTTTGCCTTTGAAGACAGTCAAATACCTCATTTATATAAGGATCGTAGAATACCGGAAAATGTGGGGCAACCATTATACACAGCCGCCACCACACTATTGAAACGTTTCTCTTGTTATATTAAATGAATATTAAGACTTTACATTATATCTATATAATATTCGAGCAAATTTATTTTTCTTTGTCATCTTAAATATTTTGTTAATTAATGTTTTAGTGGGATAAGATTTGTTGATATGTGAGTCCATATAAACAAGGGAAAAACTGCAAAAAGAACCATGCATTATGTATTATTGGAAATATTTTATAATTTTCTCTTCTCTGTGTAATGTTAGTAAACATCAGTAGACTTTATTTCATGTTACTTATTTTAAGTGCTATTTGAGTGCGTGTAATATGTACGATAACTGAGGTACTAATGTACCTCATTAAGGTTCCAGTCTCAATGAAAACTGTAATATATAATGAAAATACTGAAATTTAAATATTTCATAAGAAGAGGTGAGTTGTTTTAGCGGAATGGGATAATCTGTCAGCTATTCCATTTATATATACATTTAGATAGTTGGTATATAATATACAGGTAAAATTCAATATCTTCTAGTAAACTTTAAAAATATATAGATGCATAATAGGGCATAATTAATAACACTCATGTAATGTTGTTAGTGGCATTTCTACAAAGTTTGTTCAGATAGTTATTATTATGATTATTCTAGTGAATCTGTGAGCCTGCGTTGATTTAATGATTTAGAAGTGACAGTTTTAATTTTAATTTAAAATAATTAACATATTTATTTTTTTGTTATATTTTTAATGTAATTGAAATTAAAATAAAGCACTACATGTAGCTTTTGTGGTATACTTAAAAAAATCTAAATTTCTCGTAATGTTGAATTACATCTTATTATAATTATTATAATTAATATAAAAATTAAAAAAAATATTAAATTTGAATTTGGAATCTGTTATTTTTATACGATGGTTCGTTGTGTTTTCTCATTTTAGCGTATGGACATTGTACAATATTTAGCGATATTAAAATGGAGTGGGGTGATAAAAAGAATAGAATCGCTGTGATTGCATTATACAAAGTAGGTATGGAACCAAATTAAATTTTAAAAACTCTCCATACACTTGGTATTAGTCAAATGTTTGTGTACCAGGCTACTAATAGGTACAATGAGACTTCCTCAGTTTGTGACAGAAAAAGATATGGCCGTTCACGTAGTGTTCGTACGAAAAAGGTGTTCAAAGAAGTAAGGGAAAGAATTCGAAGAAATCCTGTCCGAAAGCAAAAGATTTTATCTCGGGAAATTTAGATATCACCTAGACCCATGTCGCGTATTTTAAGAGATGACTTAGAACTTGCAGCCTATAAAAGACGCACTGGTACTTTCTTAACTGATAAATTGAAGATGAATAGGGTGGTAAAATCGAAAAAATACTAAAGCGGTACGCAAAGGGAGATCACAGGGAAGCTGGGAACCTTTGCTAATATCTTGTTTTTTTTGTGTTATTGTCTTGAAATACTTTTAAAATACGATCTCCTTGATGTTAACACGACAAGATCTTTTTGTAAATACTTTGGCTCAAAAAACCTCGATCTGGTTTTAAGCAATAAACATGTATTAAGAAATATCTCTAATAGGTAATGAAAATGCGATGGTTTCAAGGAACAAATTGGTATGTGGAGTAAAACATTAGTTAAGCGATATAAGACTTGAACCGAATCACATTAGCTGTACCTGTTACTTCTACGAAAATCTTGCAGATAATACTGGGAATATTGTGATATTAATAAATATAATCTTTATAAAAATTAAATAAAAGCAATAAATCTCTTGTGAAATAAATTTAATAATATAGTTACTTAAATAATTTAGGGATATGCTCATAATGAGCCATTGCTCATGCAGAAAATCCCATTGGATTTTCTGGTATTAAACATTTATTCTTATTTCGATACATTTTAATATTAGTCATTAAAAACAGAAGTAAGGTGAAAAGCATTTCAGTCGTATAACCCTGCTTTGTTATACGATAGCAAAATTTTAGCACTAAAACTCGGTATTTGTTCTAGCCCGCGGACACATACATAAACAAGAATCACAAACAACTACTGAACCATAAAAATAAGTTACTTAATTTATTATTTAGATTTTGTTTTCATTTATATATTGTTAGAATAACTTCAATTAGTTAAATAATATTAAAATAAGATTACTGAATGATTTATCATCAGAATATCAATCGATCACTTGGGAATTATTTCCTTTTATCTGATATTTATTTAGAATGTAATATTTAAGAATTATTGTGTTCTTATTAGACTAGTCTTAAAACGTTTGGTATATTGTAAATGTCTTTTGATCTATAATTTATGGTATTTTTTCCTAAATAGTACCTGTTATCTCTGTCGATCTTAACATTAATAATATTCAAAGCACATTTTATATCTTTTGGTACGTTATATAACACAAACTTGATTTTATTATATATTCGCTAATCAATATTACATATAGCATAAACAAGCACTCTTTCCAGCTTATAATACATTCAAGATACGAAAGAAAGTATAAAGTTTTATAAATTAACGTACATTATAATAAATTATAAAAAAAACTGTAGAAATAAAAACATTTTTTTCTACAAAAGATTTTAACATTTAATCATACCCTTGTTATGTATATTAGATTAGAACAAAAAGCAGCATTTGAGACAAATTCAGTTTTATTTCTATATTCAGTATTATTTTTAATGATATAATATCGATAATCGATTATAAATATTTGTTATTGTTTTAATTATACTAATAAAAAATACCGCTGTCTATTAAAGAATATAAAACACATATTAAATCAAATACATTTTGACAAATCATTATTAAGAACCTTTCAAATTTAAAATAGAGTATGATGAGGAACTTATGATCAAAATACAACAATTAAATTAATATATTATTTTTAAACATACATTTTATTGGAGATAAAGAAAAACTTGGCATATTATTGAGAAAATAACTATGATAATTAAGTTACGACAATAATGCCAATAGTGCTTATTTTTGTAGCTATTAACTTGTATAAACTAGTTTAGTGTGTTTAGTGTTAAGTGTACTATAGTGCTTATGATGCACTGGCAGAGTAGAAATTTAAAACTGTCAACAAGTCATTATTCAACTATAACTTGAAGTATACACTCTTAAGAACCATATTTTATTCTACCTACTTTGTAAATCAATGCTATGTCTAATATATTTATAATATGTGAAATATAAATGTTACTGTCTATAATTTTATTAAACATATTTAAAAATATCTTGTTAACATGTTCAAAATATGATGTCTATTAAAAAGTTTTACTCTACCATTTCTAATACAGCCATCTAAATACCCATAATCCTGGAAGAGTTTCCAGACTGATGTAAGTCGTTTGAGGTACGTGAGCTCTCACAGATGGGAAGTGCAGTGTAGCACTCGGCTGTACTCATTGCGACTTGACTCTTGAGACTCGGGCTTAAATTACCGATTCAATTGATGTGGGTATTAAAGTATTTTTATATAAAAAATAGAAATTACATTTTTTAAATTTATGTATTTTGAAACCGGAAAACGGGACCGCTGATTGCTGATCAGCTGTCTCGTTTTCCGGTTTGTCAAGTCATCTAAATTTCAAAAATATCAATATGAATAAGGAGTAGAGGAATTTTTCAACTAGAGTATTTAAAATATATATATATAAATTGGTAAATCACTAATTATTTGGTTTATTTAAAAATAAATCCAAATTAGGTGAGCTTTATCTTAGTAAAATGATTCATCAGTCAATATGAACTATTAATTATGGTGTAGTTGTAAATTAAATAATATAAAATAAATTGAGTTCTCATTTTACTGAAACTTCTTAGTATATTATTCCAATATCCATAAATTTTAGGGTTGAGTTCTGCTCGTGGCGTTAAAAATAAATAACCAATTTAGATTATTATTATATTTATAAAGTTTTTTATACCAATGATTGTTATTATAAAATAAACTTATAGTTTTTTTATACAATTATTAAAGTGTTAATAATATATAACAAAGCAATTTTAACATTTTTTCTCTTTAGAACCCAAATTGCATGTTAAGCAAATTTCAGAGGAAGTCGACAAATGCATTTCCTAACGCACTGAAGCGCGAAGGTCTTCCATTGTTATTTCTTACTTAGTAAGGCTGTATAAAGACAGAAATAATTTGACTTTTTTAAAGATTTGGCTAATTTCAATAACAATCATAAGAGGTTTGAGCGACCCCTTTTATTATTAACATAATAAAAAATTGTTTACAAGATACTATTATTATTTCTATTTTTGTATTAACAAAAATAGAAATAATAATAGTATGTAACAATTTCAGCAGCCTCCCTGTTCCTGGTTGCGACCTGTTCAAGTTGAATTGAATTCAAAATGCTATGTCACTTTTATTAAAATTACTTCGTGTGTAAGAGATTAAAATTCCGTTTAATATCATAAAGGAATCATAGCTAAGCTGTTCATTATGAGTTTTTGTTATGATTAGTAAAAAGCCAACTGCCGATACTAAATTAGTTGATTTCAATCACTACAGCATAGAAAATATTTATTTCAACTATTTACCGCCTTTTTAGGGTCGGTACGTCCGGATAATTGCTTTTAAATAACAATCATTGAGAAAGATATATAAATTTGCACTTTTATATGTAACTACGAAAATGGTAAAACTTACATAATATATAAATATAATTATATTTATAATATAAAGCACTAATTTTATTGAAAGTTATAATGTAATAGTGTCTGCACAAATAAAATTTGCAATCATCTCCATCAAATTAAAATATTATTTTCAAGCTTTAAATGTTACTCTACTTTATAATAAAAGCCTTTTAAGCAAGACGTGAGATAGCTAAATACAGTTTGTAAAGTTTTAGAAAGTCATCTCTCTCCGCCTTAATGAAAACATGGTATTGTATAGCCATCCAAAATACCTTAATATACTGGAGGCGTCTAAGAGAAGTAGAAGTTATTATTAATTCTATTACATATTCTTAGTAATATTCAATTATAATAATTTAAATGGTAAATACATCGAAGTTTACATTTTTCGTAAGTTTCGAAATAGTATAGAACAGTATCACCTTTTTTTTTACCGTCAAGAATTCTCATGGACACCTCCTCCATCCAGGGGAGGATGGAGGTGGTTATGTGAGACTCCTACTCACTAAACCTGACGGTTTCCGCCGCCGTCATAATGGGATACCACGGGATCGTATTTCGCACTCACCGCGATGCCCCGACGTGATCCACGGAGAGGGCATCCCGCAACGAGGAGCACCCATCCCTTTTTCGCAGGCTTGAAAGATTGTGGGATCCCCTTCTCCCCACCCAAGCCTGCTGCCTCTGAAGGGGGCCGAGACCCCCTTCTGGTCGGACTCGGACAACAGTAGCACCTACACAACACCTACCCAGCAAAACTAATTTATTCAATGTTATTACAACTTTATAGATACTTGGTCGAAAGGTTTTATAAACAATGTGAAATGGTAAATTTGTAATATCAAGCTCTAGAGCAAAATGCACCGCTCTATGGAAAACTAACAAAGGAAATACCGATGAGTCATTCATGTCCTTGGTTTGCGTTTAAGAATGTTTTAAGAAATTTTTGGTTTAAATTAAAGTTAAATATTATAAAGACGAAGCTTCTTAGCAATCCATGGATTCACCGTGCGGGTGCCGGGCCCATCGCGTTGCAAGGAGAGGAGTGCAAGCAGTGCCTGGGACTTGCGACCCAGGAGTAGGTTTAAGGGGCCCCTTTATTATGCGCAAAAACGCTCACCTTCACCCTAAACACTCCTCTCCCTACCTAACCAAATTTGGAAAGAACCTACTAATGCCGCCTTTGAAGTACGTTCTAGAAATGAACCGATGCTTGTTCTAGAAAGGCCAAGATCTTTAAGTAGGCTATAGAGAGATTTTGCTGTTATACCTCTCGCTCCCACTTCTACCGCGTACAGACTAACTATAAATTTATTCCTGATCAGTTCGTTGGTTAGTTCGTAATACTTATTGAGCTTGAATGTGTGATCCCTTGGGATGTTTGTTTCCCAAGGAACAGTAAGCTCCACAAGTATCACGCGCCTCAGATGTTTCGAATACAGGAATAAGTCCGGTCTGGATGACGAAACACCAACATCCCCAGGGATTTTGTAATGCTTTTCATACGTGTCCATCATAAGAATCCAATCAGGAGCCGCGCCTAATATTGAATAAGGCTTCGCTTTTGATTTTTTGGAGGAGCCTTCTTTAACGAATTCTATAGATCGTTCGGTGGTTGTTATACCCTTCCGCGCTCTTGCTACTGAAAGACTAACCGCTTCCCGTATGATTTCTAATACCTTGTCGTGGCGACGCGAGTATTGACCTTTATCTAGAAGTACCCTACACCCTACTAATAGGTGTTTCGCGGTTCCTATTGCCTCCCCACAGATGTTGCAAGACTTTTCGGTGGCTTTGCCCCATCTTACTAAATTACTTTGATCTGGGAGAGTCATTTGGAATGCATTAAGATAGAATTTTAATAATGCTGGGGACCAATCATAAATTAAGGTGCGCCACTTCAAAGCTAGTGGAATACAAAAATCTCCTATGGTCACCCATTCGTTTTGAATTTCTAGGCTCATCGCGTGGAGTCGGTAATTATCGTTTTCGTCTTGTCGAATAAAAGATTTTGTTATGTCTATGTCTTGAACTTTCCTACTTGATCCTAGCCCTACTTTATTTGTTTGAGCACCTATCATAAACTTTTTATGGAATTGAAGTCGTGACTCGAGCTCTGAGGCAACTTTGTCTTTTGGGAGAGAAGTTACAGTATCATCTTTAGATTTTCCGATGATATGTCTTTTGGTAACTCTTAGATGTTTGTAGAGCTCCGATGGTTTCCTTAATTTTAATCCAAAGTTGTTACGGTCTCTAAATAAGGTTGAAGAGTCCGCTGAGTGCGCTAACCCGAGCCATAACTTCAATGTCTTTATGACGCTTGCATCTAACTTTGACAAAAGGGTTTTATTTATATCATACACGAGGAAAGGCCAATTTAGACGTGATGTTAAATAATTATCGTAAATCCAAGCTTTTTTGACGTTACTTATTGGTTGGTTGTCTACCTTTTTGAGATCGTTTAAAAAGCTATCGACTATTACATCCAACGATGGAGTACGGCCTTGGTGGCCTTGTATTATACAGACATACATGTAAATCACGAGAAAATAAAAGAATAATATCTCCGTTTTTAGAGATTTAAAGTTTGCGTCCAGCCAGTGTTGATGAATTTTCAATGTGTTAAAAATACATACACGACTCTTTTTATAAAAACATAAAAAATCCATTCTACTTATATAAAACGAAATCATAAATTATATTATATTCCTTGCAAAGGTCGGTTCTTATAAACTAATTATGTCCTTTTTTACCATATTTTATTTTACCGTTAAAGTAAAATATATTAATAAATAAATGCTTTTACATAATATAACATTATTAAATTTTTACATACCCTTATAATTATTTATATTAGTGACATATTTTACTTAAAAATTAACTTTCCTTAATAAAAAGAACAATTAATAATTAACTCATCGCTGTATAATTTCACATATTATTTTTTTTTTATTCATCCTTTATTTTATTTTTTTATTTTTTTACTCTATGTAGTTCATAAAAAACTAATTAGATGTCTTTAGAAATTAGAAAGTAATATCTTGGAAAATACAGATAAAATTTGAGTACATAAAACTTTAATAGGATATATTGATATACGAAAAAGACCCACAACTCAAATGTTTTCAGAATGATCGTCGTCCCTTGGAACGATTGTACAATTTTCTTCTATTATATGTTTTTGATTACAAAAAACATATAATAAAATAAAACATATAAAAACAAGTAAATCTGTAATAAAGACATATAGCACAAACCATCTGTTGCATTATCGTAAAAATGTAGCCCGTTTACAAGTGCAGAAAATAAAATAATGAAGTACAATTTTTAAGTAGACATAAAAATCTACCGGAAAAAATCACTTTTATGTAGTTGGAATTATTTAGAAATAAGGAATAATTCAATATCTTTTACAGGTTTTTTTTTAGGTGGTGAAATCCAATCGAATAATAAGCCGCCCCGGTGGAGACGACCTGGTTATGCCGTATTCTAACTAGCTAAAACCCCACGGTGCCTTCTCTTCGCCCTATGCCTGGGCCGCGGGAACATCCAACTGGCAATCTGACCTGGTGACGATGCGATCTCATCAGACCCCTTCTCGGTTGAAATGGAGAACAGCACAAAACTAGGTAGATAAATCGTTTTAATACGAATGCTTGGTTACCTTGGTTACATAAATAAATACTGAGTCAACCAAGAGAGACGACGACAGAGACGAAACTTCTTAGCATTCCATGGATTCACCGTGCGGGTGCCGGGCCCATCGCGTTGCAAGGAGAAGAGTGCAAGCAGTGCCTAGGACTTGCGACCCGGGAGTAGGTTTAAGGGGCCCCTTTATTATGCGCAAAAACGCTCACCTTCACCCTCCACACTCCTCTCCCTACCTAACCAAATTTGGAAAGAACCTACTAACGCCTTTGAAATACGTTCTAGAAATGAACCGATGCTTATTCTAGAAAGACCAAGGTCTTTAAGTAGGCTATATAGAGATTTTGCTGTTATTCCTCTCGCTCCCACTTCCACCGCGTACAAACTAACTATAAATTTATTCCTGATCAGTTCTAGGAGCCGCGCCTAAAAGTGAATAAGGCTTCACTTTGGATTTTTTGGAGGAGCCTTCTTTTACGTATTCTACAGATCATTTGGTGGTTGTTATACCCTTCCGCGCTCTTGCTACTGAAAGACTAACCGCTTCCTGTATAATTTCTAATACCTTATCGTGGCGTCCCGAGTATTGACCTTTATCTAGAAGTACCCTAAACCCTACTAATAGGTGTTTCGCGGTTCCTACTGCCTCCCCACAGATGTTGCAAGACTTTTTGGTTTCTTTGCCCTATCTTACGAAATTACTTTGATCTGGGAGAGTCATTTGGAATGCATTAAGATAGAATTTTAATAATGCTGGGGACCAACACCCATTCGTTTTGAATTTCTAGGCTCGTCGCGTGGAGTCGGTAATTATCGTTTTCGTCTTGTCGAATATAAGATTTTGTTATGTCTATGTCTTGAACTTTCCTACTTGATCCTAGCCCTACTTTATTTGTTTGAGCACCTATCATAATTTTTTTATGGAATTGAAGTCGTGACTCGAGCTCTGAGGCAACTTTGTCTTTTGGGAGAGAAGTTACAGTATCATCTTTAGATTTTCCGATGATATGTCTTTTGGTAACTCTTAGATGTTTGTAGAGCTCCGATGGTTTCTTTAATTTTAATCCAAAGTTGTTTCGGTCTCTAAATAAGGTTGAAGGGTCCGCTGAGTGCGCTAACCCGAGCCATAACTTCAATGTCTTTATGACGCTTGCATCTAACTTTGACAAAAGGGTTTTATTTATATCATACACGAGGAAAGGCCAATTTAGACGTGAAGTTAAAAAATTATCGTAAATCCAAGCTTTTTTGACGTTACTTATTGGTTGGTTGTCTACCTTTTTGAGATCGTTTAAAAATCTATCGACTATTACATCCAACGATGGAGTACGGCCTTGGTAATCGATTTTTTACTTAAAAATTTAAACGGAGCTGCTTCCGTAACCGTACTAACGCACTGACCGCCTATTATAAGACCCGGATCGTAAGAGGTATATTTGGTATTCCGTCTACCCAGACACAGACTAAAACATTTACTTGGTTTTGTCCTCAATCCGCCGGACCACGTACAGAAATCTTCAACTACATTTAAAAGTACCTGACATTGTTTCGGATTACGTGTCAGTATCGCGAGGTCATTTGCAAAAGCTAGTATGGATTCTGTGTATTTGTTGTTGAAATTAAACCGATAGCCCCACTGTTTTTCATTTCTAATTAATTTGTCTATTAAAATATTAATAACTATATTAAATATAATAGGAGAAATACAACAGCCCTGAAATAAACCAACGTTATAATTAAGTGATTTTGAATGGTTTTATTAAAAATTATAGAGAATTTTAATTTTGAATAATATGATGCAATAATGTCGCGAACTACCGTAGGAAAGTTATACCATTTAAGCGCGAACATCATCAGTTCATGTCGTACCGACCCATAGGCGTTCTCTAAGTCTATCCAACAATCCGTAATTTGCCTCTCGCTAGTTCTAGCATCTTTAAGACTTTCCGATATTAACGTATTATGTTCCAGGCATCCAGAAATTCCGGGCAAAAACCCTTTCTGGTGATTAGGCCTGAAATATTTATTGTTAATCATGAACTGCGTCATTTTTGTTTGTAAAATAGAGAAAAATACTTTGAAAATTGTATTTGTTAGGGCTATCGGTCTAGTATCCTTAGGATTATTGACATTGTCGTTTTTCGGAATGAGGACAAAAAGGACATTTCCGAATGATACCGGTATTTGCTTTCTTGACCAGATTTTACCGAATATATTTAAAATGTTTATGGAGCGACGGAATTTTTTTGTAAACTATATAAGTGATACCATCCGGACCTGGTGCTGACTTAGATGATTTCATTTTAATTATTTTATTGATTTTCTCGAAAGTTGGTGGGTTGCCATGAAAATCTTCTAAATAAAAGTCTACTTCATTTTTGGCCCGATCAAAGCTATCACGATTTTTTGTTATTTAATTTTTACTTATAAAAATATTTTTATTCTTTATTTTATATTTTAAAAATAAAGAAACCATAAATCCTTAGGCATAGATTTCGCAAAATCCTGTCTATATTCGATATATTACGCAAAAATTAACCTCTACTTATTATTTCAGTTGTTTTAAATCTTTCTGTCTTTCTTCTGTTATTTCGCTTTTATTTACACATGTTTCTTTCTATACATGGCACCTACAATTGTTTTGTAAGTCTGCACAAATCGCTTTGAGAGCCACTCACACGAGCGACGACAGACAGATTTTCTAAGTGCTATATAATCCCTAGCATAGGTTGCTCACTCGAACTACATCTACAGAGGATTAGCTGTTTTGTGATATATATGTGACATTATAATTAATAACGAGATAAACTAATATTTTTGAATGAAATGACTATTACGTCACGTTAATATCATTAACCCTTAAAGTTAATTGTTATAATTTTACATACATTGCAAACATTCAGATTTAAAAATAAGTGAACACAAAATCCAATACATAAATCATTAAATCTTATTAATATTAAACTGAGTTGTTTAGTAAAATAACTTAGATACTTTGGCAATATATTATATTTCGTCTGAATAATCACATCATGACAAACAGTAACCTATCTGTACAGGCAACTTTGTAAGCAATTCACACTATTGTTAAACATAGGATGATCATCATACATACATACGCATTCACATTAATTCAGTTGTGTTATGCATGAAACTTTTTTATAAATTAGAAGACTGATTTACACCTTCAATAGTTTACAATACCAATAATTTGATATATCTTCGTTTCCATTATTACATGTTAAATACCTTTTAAACATACTTTTAGCGTCACTTGTATGTAAGTTTGTATATATGGGAATCGTCGGAGGGGAAATTAACTAAGAAAGCGTTTAAAACACATTCTAATTCGATTCGAATCACTCACCTATAACGTATCGTATCGTAAGATACTAACCCATGATAGGTAGGTACTACGTTCAGCCATCACAACTGAAAAACTTAATAAAAATAGTAGTTTAGATGAAATACTTTGACAAATAGGCGTAATATTATGAAACAGCTGTGACATTTAACATATCATAGTGTCGGCAATAAATTTACAGGTACTCAAGCTCGTTGCGCGGATCATGATGGATCATCGTATCATTGAAAACTGAGCCGTTTATGGATGCGATCAAGATTGATAGTTCCACAGTCGATTGTTCATGGATTAGGGCCAAATCATTTGTTACGTATAATACAAATAATATATCGAGAAGTTATTGCTCGGGACGGTTTCCCAGAGGATCCGAATCCCTACCCGTATCAGTTTATTTTTTATTCTATATTTATATAAATTTAAATAAGCTCATCATGGCTATACATGTTTATAGATATTTTCAAAAAATTTAAATGATATTTTATTGTAGGATCTAATAATATGACTAGCTTACCATAATGTTACTTGACGTAATTTTCGAGATTGATATGTTATTACCATTTAATAATCTGTAAAACGACTGCGAAAGTACTGACTTTCTAATGTTTTGAACCTGGTACTACTTTATATGTAATATTTAAATTAAGAGAAGTATTAGCATAACATGAGTTCTATGACTTAATGAATATAGTAAGAAACGTTTCATTCACAAAATGCATTCTTTTTAATTTTTGCTATGGTTGTCCCATGTTGGGTGCCATTAAATACTTTGACTTTGTTAGTCTTACTTTAAAATGTTATATACTCTCTTACAAATTATCAAAGAATAATAATCACAGACATACAGATTATATTATTATTGGTTGAAGTTTCGAAACAATCTTATGAAAGTACAGTGTCATTTATAATGCTGATATTTTAATTAGCAATGATAAAAACTAATACAAACTAAACAAATTCTAAATAACCGTGATACTAAATAAAGATATAGTTTACATGGAAAAATTTACCTTATTAAATAATTTATTAAGTTTTTAAAAAAGAACGATCTAATGAGAATAATTCAACTATTAGAACTTTAGAATAATAAATTTATTTCTTAACATTATATTTAAAATACTTATAGATATTAAAGACTAACCGACTAGTCTATCAAAGCATAAAAGAGTCTGTTGGTTATTAAACTGGAAACTGAATATCGGTTATTTCCTATGAATTACCCAGGGTTGATTTAATTTAATTTCCTCTTTAACAGTATTTAAATAGATATACAAGTTTACAGAGATTTTTTACAAACTTGCGAGCTCAAATGTCTGAAACCGTGCTGGAGTCTGCCCACAGGCAGTCATAACGGGTGGAATAAACCTCTATAGAATATAATAATTAAACCGACCGACGCATACCGACGCAGCAAGCTGTTGCAGTCCTTCGCTGTACGCATTAAAAAAAATAAGACATAGCGTTTTTCGGACAGGTGGAGTGTCCACAACATAAGGATAAGGATACCTGCCGTGCGTCAGAACGCCCGATGATGGAACGGGGACGGGGGAATGAAATCGTGTAATTCCTGCGCACACTCACCAAAATGTATAATATTATTATTAAACTGGAAAAAATATGACGTAAAACAATTCTAGGTGAGTAGTCTCGATAGAAACTTTCCAGATGAATATGGAATTAACTGGGTGAAGTATACCACTGTCGATCACATGTCGCTTATGAAATGAAATGAATAAACGTAAATGAAATCAATTTAAAACAAAATGTATTGTCTGTCTATGTTTAATGCCTAAATGTAATTTATTAATAATACTAAGCAATACTAAAAGTAATATGTAGTGTATGTAGGTCCCAACGTAAATTGGTGCCCAAAATGGGGCAGCTCAAATACTCTCAATCGGGATGGCTTCGTTTACATTTCATGAATAACGTAACCTAGCAATAAATACTACATTTATTTTATACATTTAATTAAGCTTGTAGGTAATGTAAATCAATACAATATAGGATATATATAAAATGATACGTTTTACGTACTTTAAGCACAGGTCTACTTACATTTTATAAACTCAAAAATGTACATCTTATATGAACTTACAGACTTCTCTCCACGTAAACATTGTAACGGTCTAGATTTGACTTATTAAGTATATTTAGTTTATCAGTAGGTAACAAAGAATATAAAACCAAAGTATAAAAGATATTTTGACACAAATCAAATATTAAACATTATATTTTTATTATTTTTAAATGAAAACTAGGTAGATGTTATGTTTATTGTTGGTTGAAAATGTATATTTATGCTTTAAAATTACTTAATCTATATCGCTTATTAACTATTTATTTAATGCTTTTAATACGAATAGTAACGTGTAAAAATAATAATCTAGTTCTAAAAAACAGATAAAATCCTATAGAAAAGGAATAGCAGAAGATATTCATCTTAAAGGTCAATAAAAAGTAGTTCAATGTTTTACTCATGGTCAACATTTAGAACGTTGAATGGCCCTAACCATTGGTAACTATTTTACACAGCCGCTGACCGCAGTCGTTTTGTTTGAGTTTAGTTTTAAATTCGCTCTGGTATATGATTGTTTAAAACACAAATAGTAAAATACACAGGTTCGGTGTCGTTCCAACTTTGTTGTCAACATTATGTTCTTAATACCTAGTGAATATTTATTAAACAATCATTGCAAAATATTGTAAAAACATGGTCTACAAAGCTACGAAACACATCGATTTGTAAAATGACGGCAGATTAGATGAATTGCATTTGTTAACATTTGAAGTATTCAATTATTATTACTAAAAAAATACAGACAAAATAAAAAAAATATTAAACTTTATCAAGTTTTCTATAGTTTATTATTATTTATATTTATTGTTATGACTATTATAATAACTTGATTATTATTTGAAGGTATGATAAATGATATCTATCTATTTTAAAGTTGTATTGTTACAAATATTTATTAAATAACTTAAATTTTCTTGGTCAAACTTATTACATTTTACCTTTTCAAATAGATCTTAATATTAAACAATAGATGGAACTTCATTCTACAACTTCATTCAAGTATAACTGTCGTCTCTCTTAATATTACTGTTCTTTTGATTATATTTGGTAAAAATCTATTTGATTGACATAAGAAAAATAATTTATAAATAAAAGTAGTCAATAGAATATTCTGAGAATTTGTATCTTTTAAAATATCTTGCTGTATTTCAGATAAGACTATAAATGTATCCAACAGTTTGTTTCATCATTTATCATATATATTTTACAAAGAGTTATAACTGCTTTTAGTTCAAAAAGATTATTAAATATTCAATGATGATATCATCTTCTTAGTAATCTATCTTAATAGTAAATAATCAAGACAAAAGCAAACTAGTAAATAACTTTAAATATTAAAATATTTATTACATTAGCAATCGTAGAGCTAAGACAAAAAAAAATATTAAAGGAATACACAAATATAATAATGTTGGTTTATTCTTTTACACTCCTTTACAGTTTGTTTAAAAATTTGACTTGTTTTTGTCAACATAAAATCGGACAAACGTTCATATCCTATAGCCATGTTTCAAGAATACTGCTTAATTTAAAAACTACATTTTGCTGAATATTCAAATGTTAACTTTTGTGACAACTTAATAACCAAACCTAACCCTATACTGCAAGGTACAATCCATTGGTTACAATTTTCTAAAGAAACCATACAGATAGCACCATCGTACTGATAAAGGCGATCATATATATAATGCAAAATTCTTCGAAGCCGGAAGCGATATGGGGGCTCAAAAAGTAAGTAGAGTGACGGACGGTTTTGGTTAGCTGGTTCGATTCCTTCGTCGAAAAATCAATCCCGATTTATTTCAATTTCATTTGTTTACTTAAAATTTAAATAATTCATTTTACTATTTCATTACAACATTTTTAAGAATTTCATTATGCACCAAGCCACCCTGACCTGGTTCCATCTTCACGAGAGACGATGTTCTGACTATATAATTTAACGATAGCTGTTTCATTTCTTTAATTAACGTTTTCAAATTTGAAATAAATGAATTGTACGTTCTTTTAAACTACAATATCACAATTAGATTGTACTTCTATTGAATGACTTCATCATTTTACCGATATAATGACGAATGAATGTAACCGATGAATTTAAGGAATGAAACAACAATTGTAGAGAGCGCGATACATTTTGGTGTTTAGGATTTTGGATTTTGTTATTAAAATAAAATTATTTTTAACACCTTACGCCATTTACAATACACAGCTTTATTATTCGAAATGTATATTTTTTTCATGCATGTAAATAAAATCCTATAACTAATTAATTAGTAGCTAAGTAATGTCGAAAATATATTTTTAATAATGTAGAATAGGTATAATGCTACTAATATTAAAACTAATTATCTGATGTAACTTATATATAGTTACATATATAGGTAGCTATTTTTTGGAAATATATTTACAACTGGTTACCACTGGTTGGATAAGAATCAATAATTTTGGAGTCGAATGTGAAACAGGCGTGTAATAACAATGTCTAAAGCTGATCTCAACCACTTTTCTGAGTTAAGTTGAAAGAAAATATAAACATTACTCTCAAATTAAATTCAAGCTCTTATTTTATACAGTTTAATTAAAATGGTTTGAATTAGACAAGACGCTAAGAAATAATTAAAGTACTCATTTATTGTGTTTGCTTTCAAGATGTTTATTAGGAGTTACAATTACTGAACCAAAATCGATGTACACATTTTGCTAAAAGGATATTCTAGAGTGATATGTAACTGTGTGAGTTTATTTGTAACTTTTTGTTATGAAACAAAATACCTTTTAAAGTTTTTCTTATTAAAAATAATATAATGTACCGATAAATCTTAATTAATTTACGGTGAATAACATAACATGCTATAAACTGATTCTCGAGCTCTAAGCAACTACAGGAAACTACATTACGATGTACGAGATTTCGACGTTAAGTGAATGAATACGTTTATGCTTGTACGACTGTATATTTGTGTAGTCTAAGTGAACGAGTACATAGCGTCGTGTTTGTGAAAACGGGTGTAAAGATGGAGTACAAACCATATTAAATATGACTAAACATTTCTCTTTATAATAGAATACACTAACATTATTGTTTTTTTTATTCCTTTTATATTTATTTCAATTTGCTTTAAGATTGCAAATGTAGTACATATTTTACTAGTTAGCTTTTATTTTGTTTCATTACTATTACGAGAATTATATCATCCTTGTCATAATTATTTTGACTGTTACAATTTCAATTTGCTTCACATAATAAATAACACTCAATAAATAATAGATAGAAATGACAAAATTATATATAATATGTAATATTTTTGCACTTTTGACAACACTTGTGTAAAATAACAATAAATTGTATATAACGAACCTAATGTTCGTTTAAAGTTGTACATATATAGTATATAGGTATTTTAAATAGAACTCTAAATGAGTATAACGTTGATCATTTTACCAGATCATTGACAGATCTGCAAAGAAAATCCCGACTTGAATGAAACCGCACAAGCTGTTGTAGTTAAAAACTAATATTTAAATTTAATATTTAATATTTAATAGTCTGGTAAAATAGATACGATAAATGCTGAAACAAAATGTTGTTGGATATATTTATAGTCTTATCTGAAACACTGCAAGGTATTTTAAAAGATACAAATTTTTAAAATGTTCTTTTAACTATCTTTTCTTACAAACTATTTATCTTTTTTCAATCAAATGGATTATTAACAAATATAAACAAAAGACCGGTTACATTAAAGGAGATGAGAGTTGTACTTATAGAATGAAGTTCCATCGATTGTCTTAAGATCTATTTATTTGGAAAGGTAAAATGAAGTAAGTTTAACTAAGAAAATTTAAGTCAATTAATATATATTTCTAACCATACAGTAAATCCAATACAATACATTTACTTAAATAACGATATCATACTCATACCTTCAAATATCAATCAAGTTATTGTTCATAACAATTAATAAGTCTAAATATATATTATGGTACATAATACTAAATTACAGAAAACCTGATAAAGATTAATTTATTATTTATTTCCTGTCCGTATTTTTCTGTAATAACAATTTAATGCTGCAAATGTCAACAAATGCAATTAATCAAATCTGACTTCATTTTACAAATCGATGTATCTTGTAGCTTTGTAGACTATGTTCTTACAATATTTTACAATGCTACAATGTTCCTAGATAATAAACAGCAATGACTTAGAAATAAAGATGGCGCGTGACAGAAAACCGTCATAATTTTCATTAATATTAATTAATTAAAATGTAAGAAGTGAATCGACTGTTTCTGACGTATAATATTATCATAGAAGAAACACATAAGTACCATAAAAACAGACAAATGTACACAATCCACTTTAAAAATAATAACTTTAGGCTTCTTAACATATTGGATCGTCACTATATCACAAAAAAACTTGTGTGGTTTTATGACACCACCGTAAAAGTGAAACTTTTTTTTTCACATTATAGACATTTAACTAAAAATTTTCGGAATAATATTCCATTAAGGGTATAAAAATTGCTTCATCAATCTTAATTTTATACTTAGAAAATGGGAATGATAATGGGAAATGATAAAAGTAGACTAGGTCTCCAACTAATATTTTTATTGAACTCTGTGTCTTAGAGTACGACATACATAATACTTAACAATTATTTAGATGATATACACATATTAAAACACTGAAAACAATATTTTATAATCGTTGAGTCATTTTGATCCGTTTTTCAATTATTTTCAATCATTCTATTATCAATTCCATCTTCATCATGAATTTCACAGTTTATAAATGTAACCAATATTTTATGGTAACTAAAATACGTGAACAGTGACTTACATTCGATTTTTTCAATGTATCTAGTAAAAACCGCATCGATACGAGCGCCTTTCACTTTATCCCTACTCCGCGGCCGACCGTCACGCGACATGCAACACACAGACGAAAAAGTTTTCAGTTTTTTAAATTTATAAATGTAACCAATATTTTATGGTAACTAAAATACGTGAACAGTGACTTACATTCGATTTTTTCAATGTATCTAGTAAAAACCGCATCGATACGAGCGCCTTTCACTTTATCCCTACTCCGCGGCCGACCGTCACGCGACATGCAACACACAGACGAAAAAGTTTTCAGTTTTTTAAATTTATAAATGTAACCAATATTTTATGGTAACTAAAATACGTGAACAGTGACTTACATTCGATTTTTTCAATGTATCTAGAAAAAACCGCATCGATCGTTGTACCATATCTCGTGGTGGGTATATTTCTATCATTTATCATTTCAAGATTAAATACTTTTCTCAAGTATTCAATGAGTGGAGCAGATTCTTCTTTCTTGAAGTCTGTATTAAAATCACCAGACAAAATAACAGGCATTCGTGAATATATTTCTCGAGAACGGAAGATTTGTGCCGATGACGTAGCAAATGGAGCTAGATGAAAACCTAGAAAATCCATTACATCATCTATTTTTTGATTTACTTTAATATATATTGACGCAATTAAGAGTTTTCTGTTCTCATCTAATTGACAAATAGCTGCACAAAAATCTCCCACAGCAGATTCGGAAGCAGTTGTTTGACTTACACTCATGTTATTGATGTATGCTTGCATTTCTGAGTGAACCCTCAATGAATTATCATTGTTTTTTAGTATAGCTACTCCACCATATCGAGAAGTACTATGTTTCTGCCTACTCACACAATGAAAATTGGGAATATTTATTTGCTCATTATTTCTCAAATTAGTTTCACATAAAACAAGAGTGTTGATTGATTTTGTCAGACTTACAGAAATATCTTCCGAATGAGTTCGTAAGCTTTGTACATTGAATGATATCATCGAAAATCCCCGTCGACTCATAATAAAATTCGAGATTTCATCGGTGATAGTAATCAGTGGATTCAACGAAAGTCGCTCCAATTCTATTCTCAAGTCTTGTGTTTGTTTAGTAACTCGACAACCAGTGTGATAAAATTTTTTGTTGCCATCTTCTGACACGATGTAAAGACCGTTTAAACCAGTGACGCGGCTAAGAGCTACGTAAACTAAATCTTGAGCATGACGTTTTTCGTAATGATAAACAACTTCACTGTACGTTCCCCCTTGCGCTTTATGAATCGTTGATGCATTGAAAGCTGATAATGGAAAATGTGTTCGTTTTATTATAGTATTACGTTGATGAGCGTTGATTGGTGATGAAGTTGATAATAACTTGATTGGCACGGAGTATCTATTAATATTTAATTCCTCGATGCGATGAGCAGCTTTTTGTCGGATTTTTTTCCCCACATTCTTGTCCGGAAACAGTAACCATACTCTAATTAATTTAGTATCGTCAAATTCAAGATGTATCAATTTCCCTACATTACCGTTAGCGATTCCGTCTGAAACGTCAATATTTTTTGTTATGACGTACGGTAAATCATTAACAAAAATTATTTTATGTGGCAGCCCACCGGCATCAACGGGTGTTTTTTTTGCAAATGCATCTAAATATTTTTGAGCAAGTACCGGGTCATCACAATTCATGATTATGTCCTCAGCAATTGACTCGTATTTTGCATCATACGTCGATAGGATTGAATTGTTGTAATTTTCAACTTTCTTAACTTGAAAAAATAATCGAATTCCTGATGGACACATTTGTTTAGCTTCGTCTTCAGTGAATATTCTTGATTCGATAATATTTGTTTCCTCCTTACTTAACTGTGATCCACTACCATTTTTTGTTAAAATAGACGAAAATACTCGATCTTCTTGACGCATTACTTCATGTAACGGATAAAATTGTAGTTGTCGCCAGAGCATAGGCCCTGCGATACTCTGTTTTGGTTGCTTGTAAATTGCGATAGCGCGTACAGGTGGAAGTTGTCGCAAGTCACCAATCATTAGAATGTCTAAGCCCCCGTACGGCACGTCGTGATTGCCTGTGATTTGTTTTAACCTCTCGTCTATTTTGGTAAGCATTTGTGCGCCGATCATACTACACTCATCTATGATAACAATTTTTACGTACCGAAATAGTGATCGATACAAATTAGCTTTTTCAGAGCTGATTGCGATGAGTCCTACAGTTGAAATACTGAATGCTGTGTGAATTGTAGTTCCATCGATTGCAACTGCAGCTTTACCAGTTGATGCTGCAACAATATATGCATTGAGAGTTCCACAGGTATCTGTAAAACGGTTGTAGATTTCTTTGACCATTAAAACGGTATAACTTTTCCCACTACCGACAGGCCCAGTTAAAAATACTTGCATTGGTGGACGATTGGGCGTATGTAGATGATTAATCATATGATTGAGCAAAGATATTTGACGAGTGTTTGCTCGTTGCATTAGCTCATAAAACACCGTATTATCCATCAAATTTTTCTTCCGAGCAATGGGTCCAAGTAAATGCATGCTCGCCACAAAAAGATCTTCATTGAATCCTGAAACAAAAATCATTATGTTAGTATCTTACGTATTATTACATATTAATGCTCTACTCTAAAGCAAAACAGTACCTGAGTCTGGATTGTTGTAAAATTCAATAAATGGATTTGCATCATGTTGTATAAGCGGCAAAATTTCAAGGTCTTCCTCATTTTCATCAGGGTGACATAATTTTCTGTATGCTTCAATAATTTTGTCAATATCTAAATTTGCTTCGAACTCTCCACGACGAGCTAAAATTAGTTGTTCGTTTTCTTCATAAATTTGATTGAATCGCATTTCAGCCAAAATGTCCCTTTCTTCATTACGAAATGGAATGTACAAAGTAACCAATTCACGTTTGTAGTCTAACATTTGATTTGCCATATCGTAATGTCGATAGCGTACGATCCTATGAGTTTTCCGACGGTAATATACTTTATTACTTTGTTGATTAATGTTTTCTTCTGGTGCTAACTCTTCTTCAATGTCTACTTCATCTTCTGAATTCAAATTTTCGTCTGTAATCTCAGGTTCCGATGGGTTTTGTCCAGATTTGACTGCATACCAAGCAACAAACTGAATCAACGAAATATCTTCTAATTCTGCAGGTCGATTTTCGTATTTTTCGAAACAATTTTCTTTCCAAATATTGGTATCGTTATCAGAAAGTCTTTCTAATTCTTTTTCTGTTTTTCGAATACGATGACGTTCCTGAGGCCACATCGTAGGTATAAATTCAACCTTAAGCGTTGATTTAGAAATTGGTTCCCTAAGAAGAAACCATGCTGCTTCTTGGCTGGACATTTCTATTATATTTAAAATATTAACACTCATATGTCTTGTCATTTCAACTAAATCTAAATTTGGATTTTCTTCCAAAAGATCCAGTAGTTCCCGCTGAAGATTACTAGTGCCTCGATTCGATTTGTTTACATACTCCACAACGTATGCAGCACAGGAATACTCATCTGTTATGTATTGGATATCCATGTTCGACTGCAAATGGTGAAATATGAATGGATTAAAGAAGTTATGCCATTTTTCATTAGGGTGCCGTTTAACGAAAACCATTGGCCGTAAAATTCCAGCAGATAGGATTTGATGATAGTCCTCATCTGATGTAATGTTATTTTTATTATAAAAATCATAAATATCATCGTAGTTATTGTTTTCGAGATTTTGGTGTATTGTTTTATATCTTTTCTTATACTCATCATAAGCGTATCTTTCATCATCACTAGATTTAGCCAAAGGCTTGAGTAGTATAGTTGACCGACTAGGCATGAAAGGGGCGTTGAATCTGCATTTTCGTTGATTCCGATTATTTTTATAACATGTAAAAGTGTGATGGTGTGTGACGAGATTAATATTTCCTGACGCTTCTGTGCTAGATACTGAAATTAAATCATCAATAAGCTGAATAGTAGAATTCATATCTGCTCCAAACGAATCTTTAGGTGCCTCATTCAGCCAAAGTAAAATATGAGCATGAGGACTTCCTCTATGTTGAAATTCAATCCTCCTGAAATAATGTTGAACATAATGCTTACCGAATGGGCTAACGGTTTTATGTTGGAGAATTTTCATCATGACATTGACGAGTTTGTTGAAATAAATGGCGCATGTCACAGCATCTTCATTTATTAACTCTGCCTTGACTTTATAATGCAACTGCTCAATTTCTAAATCAGTTATCTCCGTGCCATATTTCAATGTATGCAATGTTTTTAAAAGCCATTTCCATGATATTTCATTGGCACTCATCGTCAAAAATACTGTTGGCTTACCAAGTTGCCGGATCATTGCAAAGAGGTCTTTCTTTCGACTTTGCCAATATTGTACTGAATTTGGTATCGATTTGAGAAAAGCCAAATTTGATTCCATACAGCCATTAAGATATTCAGAGGATAATATCTGGTCTTTTGTCATGTTTATGCCTTGTCCTATATGTTTCAAAGCAATACTGATGTTTTCACTCACTCGAAGTCGCATAATCTTCATGGCTAAGTAGAGCAAGTGGCGAAGAGTAACTCCTCGTCGATCAGAGCGCCGCAATTCGCTTGTTGCAACCGAATATGCCTTACAATTAACACCATCTTTGAATTTCCGAAATTGTCCATAGTAAATTGCTGGGAAAGACAATTCTTCTGCATGAGAATCAAACAGCAAGCTTATAGGTCTTTTGTTCTCTCCCGGTGCAATTTGTAAATATTTATCCTCCGACCATAAAAGAGTATACTGTTCAGCAACTAGACTATCTTCAATTTCAATTGGTTCAGCGATGTCGTCTAAAACAACAACTGGATTTTCACTCTCATCGGTTAACTCTCCCAAGAAATTCTGACTAATTTTAATGCCATAATGCTTATAAAGCGGAGTAGCTACAAGATAACTGAGCCAGTCTTTAACAATTCCTTTTTTCACTAATCCGTGCAAATAACTAGATTTGTGCATTAAACGTTTTTTTATGTGTACATTTATACAATAATCATCATCTATATTTCGAGGCAGAGTTTGGACCATGTTATCAACGTCAACGGGTACATTGATTACTTGTCCAGCGATTCCATATTGCCCTTGTACGTATCTTAGCCGTCGAATTTGCATAAAGGGTAATCTCGGTGATATTAATCGCTCGGACACTAAATCCAATTCAGGGAGATTAGGCTTAGGCGGATACTTAAATCCATTGTACACAGCCAAATTTGGTATTTTTCCAGCAGTTAACGAGGTTTTACAGGTCGCACACACAAGAATGTCTTGCAACGAGACAGTTGGGCATATTTGTTGTAAAATTGCACTGCACGATAAAGGTGGAGATTTCAAATCATTTTTGAACCATAATCTATAACAAACAGTGCACGCAAAACCAAATGGATTATCCTCAAATAAATTTTTAAAAAGATTATGAGCTCCATTATGTCTCATATATAATGTATAGATCGATGAAGGATTTTCTTCTGCGTGAGATCTTCGTGCATTGAGTCTTCGTCGATACCGGCGACAGCGTACGTCCGCAGGAGTAGTGGTGTTTGCATTGCCAGTTGTATTTTCAGGAGTCTGCGGCGAAGATTCATGGTTGAAAAATTGTTGAGCGTAATCTGACGAGTTTTGAAATTCCTCTGGATTAACAATTAATGCTCGACTTGTACTTGTACTGCTGTCACTAGTGCCTTGGTTAAAATTGGCACCCGATTTTAGCCGCTTGCATTTTTGACGATACCTGCGGCATCGTTCCGCATTGAGCTGCTTTTGATGTAAAAGTTTTGCTGTAACAATATTTTCAGATACAGGCTCACCACTTTGAACGGTACTAGTACTCGGCATGACATCTGTTAAATAAAATTAAATATATCGAATGGACCGAATATAAATATAAATAAAAAGACTTAATTTAATATTCATACAAAATAAGTTAATTAATAAATTCAAGCACTCAAAATTGAAATAAATCCATAAACGACAACATGCACCAGCAAAAAGTTCTAAAAATTCTATATAAAAACTAGGTTTACTCACCAAGATCTTTTTTCCTTTTTCTATAAGCACGTGCTCTTTCGGCGTTCTGTTTTTTACGGCGTAAAATTAATTCATCGTCATTCATTTTTGCACTATTCTTTGCTTTTTCCTCGTTGTTTTTTGGACTCACTAGCTGTGTCGTTGTTTACCAAAAGCTTGTAAATATTAAAGAAAATATATATTTATTATATTTTATACTTTAGTTTTTTACCACTGACAGCCGTCATCAAACACAACCAAAATGTGTAAACATTGTCCATACCCAATAAGTCAAATATGAATTGTACTTTCCAATTTACCATCATAATGGTGAAACTGGACTCCAACATGGACTCCAAAGTGACATTCAAAAGTGTAAATTTTCCTGTTTTGACAGCAACATTTGTTTCACTCATTACTATATATTTTTACAGTATGAAAAAAGAGGACAACTATTACACACAAATTAAGTCTTCAAATTTTTGCTACTTCTATGCTTTAGTTATTGTTCTGAGATACCTACTCCGCGGCCGACCGTCACGCGACATGCAACACACAGACGAAAAAGTTTGAGACGATGTAATAAAATTTTCACTTTAATAAAATTATTCTTCATCATGGTTTCTGCTGTTTCGAGTTGTTGTTCGTTCTAGGTATAGCAAAACAGACCTTGTAAAGATCAGGACCCTAATGCTCCATTTCTCAGCCAAAACTCGTATTTCTTTTCATTCTTACTTCTTCTATTTCAGACAATCAATGTATTTTAAAAATATTATAAATTATATTTCATAGTTTCTTCTTCATGTTATAATCTTGAATTTATTTATTAGTTTTCTAATCCGATAATTTTATTTTTGGTTAATGTAAATTGTGTTTTGTAATCCACATACTTGTCATTTAGTATTTCCATAGCAACATGGTGTAAAAGAGATGAAGCTATACGAAAAAAGCTGGGGCGTAACGTAAACATGTCACGCGTAACGAAAAAAAGTTACACTAAATTTTTTTCCAACCCCGATAAAGAAGTTTCACTTCAAAAAATAATGTTGACAACAAACATGGAACGACACCGAAACTGTGAATTTTAACATTTGTATTTTAAACAATATACCAGAGCGAATTTGAATCTAAACTCAACGGCAACAAAACGACTGCGCTCAGCGGGTTGTTGTAATGGGGACCTTATAATTAGGACCATTCAACGTTTTGAATCTTTACTATAAGTAAGACATTGTTAGTTTTATTTTCGAAAGACTAAAATTGTAAAGTTTTGTATTTGATATGTATTAAAACATATCAAATACAAAAGGTTTTATACAATATACTTGTCAAGTTAAAAGAGACTTTAACAATGATTATGTGAAGAGAAATGTAAGTACATGAGATATACATTTTTGGGTTTATAAAATGTAAATAGGTACTTTAAGTAACGTATCATTTTATATACATCCTATATGGTATCCAATGATTTACATTACATACAGGTTTAAGAAGATGTATAAAATAAATGTAATATTTATAGTTAGGTTACGTAATTCATGAAATGTGAACGAAGCCGTCCGGATTGAGAGTAATAAGCTGCACCATTTTGGGCGTCAATTTATGTCGCGACCTACGTACATTACATATTATTTTAGTACTATAAATTTTGTATAGGCATTTATAGCATAAGCGATATACGATCGACAATGGTATACTTCACTCAGTTAACCCCACATTCCTCTATGAAGAAAATAAGTTTCTACTTCTCACTACTACTACTCCTACTACTCACCTAGACTTGTCTTTTGTTGTATGTGTTTTAGTATAATAACAATAAAGTATTTTTTATGTAAAAAAAAGATAACTACCAACACCATTTTCTAAACTAATGTAAACAAAAGTATGACGCTAATTAAATGCTATTTATCACAACTATTATTATTAACATTTATATTTTTTTAATTAATGTGAATGGTTCTTGAGTTGGTAGTTAAGCCTCTTAATAACACCAGGTTTAAAAACCAAGTATGGTCCTTCCAGCAAGACTCGGCGCCGGGTCATAAAGCTCGGTCCACGCTGTCTTGATTGAAACGAACGTCTCGGATTTCATCAGAGCTGAAGACTGGCCATCATCTTGTCCCAATCTTATTTAGTTTTAGAGAGTACACTTGCTCTAAACGCCATGATAATTTACATTCCCTCATACAATCCATACCATTGCCAGTGAAAAATTTCCCAATGGAAAGAGTGCGTGCTTCTATTGATAACTCGCCTCAAATTTTAAAGGACTGTATTGCAGCCAATGGACACCACTTCGAATAAGCTTTTTATATTTTGAATTGATTTAAATTTGTGTATTAAGCTAACACACTGTAAAAGTAATAAATGGTATTTGCAATTTAAAAAATATGTTTTCTTTGTTACAATATTTATGCCAAGACTAGGTATATATGATCGCCTTTATCAGGACGATGGTGATATATGTAAGGGTTCTTTAGAAAATTGTAACCAATGCATTGTACTTTGCAGTATAGGTTAAAGTTTGGGTCTTAAAGTGTCACGAAAGTTAACATTTGAATATTCAGCAAAATGTATTTTTTTAATATAAAGCAGCTTTCAACAGCAAGCAAGACCTAAGACATTAAAGCCTCTATAAGTTATGAACATTTGTCTGCTTTTATATTGACAAAAACAAGTCAAGTTTTTAAACAAACTGTTAATGAGTCTTTCACTTCTGTTACACCTTTTTTTTTACCGTCAGGAATCCTCATGGATACACACCTCCATCCAGAGGATGATGGAGGTGGTTATGTGAGACTACTTACTAAACCTGACGGTTGCCGCCGCCGTCATAATGGGACACCACGGGATCGCTTTCGCACTCACCGCAATGCCCCGAAGTGATCCACGTAGAGGGCACTCCGCAAGTAGGAGCACCCATCCCTTTTTCGCAGGCTTGAAAGATTGTGGAGGGATCCCCTTCCCCCACCCAAGCCTATTGCCTCTGAAAGGGGCCGAGACCCCCTTCTAGTTGGACTCAGTCTCAGAATCGAACCGGTTGGACAGACCGACTCGAACATTGACCGTGTAATTTTTTTTTTAATCTACTAACGTTATTTAATACAACCTAATAAATATATTAATTCGGAATAGACTCCCAAAAAATAATAAATATAAAACTTTTACAAACATTACAGAACATTTGTTTTTCAAGCAAGAGTTGTTATTACGAGTATTAACTAAAACGAAGAACCTCGACGTTCGAATGAATTAGACGTATTTTACATTTACAATTACAATTTTCCATAATTTACTTGCAAATAAATAACTTAAAATAAAAATATTAAGTTGCCTTGTTCTTAAACTCCATTATTTATGAAATGTTCTTGGTTCATATTGTGGTGTATAAAGGTACGATTTATTTCTAACATAAAAAATATTATTCAGAAATAACCTCCAGCCTAATTAAATAGGATAATTATTAATATTATTTGTATTTTCGAATAGTACATAGTAAATATTTTGATTCAGCAAATGCAACGATAAATTATCATTTAGCTTGAAAATATCTATAAACATGTATAGCCATGTTAAACTTATTTAAATTTATATAAATATAGAATGAAAAAATTAACCGATACGGGCAGAGATTCGAACCCGCGACTACTGGGACGGTTTCCCAGTAGTTCGGGTTTCGGTTCCCGGGTTCGAATCCCTGCCCGTATCGTTTTGTTTTTCATTCTATATTTATATAAATTTATTATTTAGCTTATTGAATTTTGAAACAAATGTATAAATTTCATGCATATATATATATTTTTTAGTTGTTTAAAAACACATAACTTCTCAAATTTCCCATTTTCCAAATGTGTTGTAATATTTATTTATGAGAATCAAAAATATTTAATATCTATAAGAACCAGATAGCAATTAAAACATGTAATAACGGGCATTAAATAATGGTATTGTTTTCTGAACGAAACAATATATTGATGAAACAAAAAGATATGTTGAAAATATTACTATTGAATAAACGGACAGTTTTAATTTAAAATAATTTGCATATATTCACACAGGCTGATAATGTTCGTAGCATCAAAAGCGTTTACTCTATTGGAATCTAAAGTAAACATTAATTATAAGCAGTATAAATAGCTTTGTTTTAATAATTTAATGTCATTCATAATGTAATACTATATATTTTTTGGACCAGTTTTGCAATATGCAGAAGTTTTAATAATTAAATAATGTTGTTCCTTGTTTTTCTCCTTTATAAGTTTGACCTTTGTATAAAAAACTTTAAAAAAAACAAACGAAAACGGCCAAGTGAGAGTTGGACTCGCGCGTGAAGTGTCCGTAGCATTATTTAAAAACAATTTATTATTACTAAAACTTAAGCACCGACTTGGTATGCATTTAAATTTACTACAGAAACGCAATTCACTACAGACGGAGCGCAATTATATGTAAATATTTAAGATGAAATTAGATATCAAGTTAGCGGAATGATTTATATCATTCTCAACATCTATTTAATTCTATACTTTTATTTTTTACTCTATCATTCTCTCATCACTAACTAACTTTGTATATTTATGATAATAATATATATTAAATGTTGTTAAGGCTAGATGAGCAGTCTTGAGATGGAATTAAACTCGCAGAGACTATAGAATATAGTTAATTGTCACTGGAATTCCTTATTAATGTTTTATTTTCACTCACTTATATTATACAAAGATGCAATGCTCAAAATATACAATTTAAAAAGGAAATTATGAAAAAATAAATGTTTGCTCAAGTAATAACATAATGAGTGTTTATAAACGTTAATTAGTAGGTATATTAAATAGATACGCAAACCTCATGCGGCTTGGTCTTGTTATTATTACATGATGTATTTCTTTCATGATGTTTAATTTTATAACATGAAGTTCAACTCAACAATACAGACTATAAAATGTATGTTTTATACGTTATTTAGATGTAAAGAATATTAAATTATATATTATATAATCAAATGAATATCGTAAAGCGAAGTGGCTATCCGCGTATGTCCTTGAAGTTCCTTTAAATTATTCTAACTTTCTATTGGGTGATATAATTTATTTTAAAGACGTTAGTCCTGAAAATGTATAAATTCTATTAAAATGCTTTTATTCAGTTTATAAAAAAAAACATATTTCATTTTTGGGCCTAATAATGATAACGCTGTTAAAATCACCATTAACTTCCTGGCTCTATCCTAATTATTGGAGTTCCATGCAATAGGTTGACATAAATTCGATTTGAGGATCTAAGTTTACGTTTACAATTATTATAGATATATATTATGCAATATAATTAGTGTAAAAGTGTACAAAAACAAATTATGAATTTTATAAATCTAATTTTAAATTTATGCTTATAAGCATTAGCATAAATTTCAAGTTTTTGATATCAAAAACTTGAATTTATTCTTAAAATATTTTTTTTTATCAGCTATTTATTTACCTACACATTATCAATAGATAAATGTTTAAATATTACTTTATTTTGTGTTTCTTTGCTATATGCTATAACGAAAGAGCAACGTTCAAAAGGTCTTTTAAAATGTTACTCTGATCTTTACAGAGTTGGGAAGCGGAATGTGCTCATAAAACTCAACGGAGCTTAATTCCAAAAACAGCTGACTCCGTGGTCGTTTGACGTTTCTTTGTGTCTCTTAAGTTAAATTTACTGTATATAGTTTTTTGTTCAAATAATTTAATGTTTTACATTACGAAATTGAGTTTATATTATTATTGCGTTACATAGAATCGTAGTTTCAGTCAAAAATGAGCTGAGTCTGAGCAATCATGATAATTACAATAAATCTGTCAATCTCTGCTGAGTTCTATAAAGGTCAAGTCACACATAAGTTATTAGTTATTAGAAAGTTGCAGTTTTTACTAATTGTACAAATGTAATAGTAAGCACCAAATTCAATATAATTCATAGATGACATAAAAATTTATCATTATATATGACGGTCCAAGATTATAAATTGTCTGAAAAGATAAAGTATTATCAAAGTAATCTAATAATCATATTAAACTAAATACTTGATGTCTTAACTGAGGTGCATGTGAAGGAAGTGTATTTGTAAGTGCTTTAGAATTGTTTTATTCACTCACACACACTACCTTTATCTTAGTAAACATAGTCTATAGATTCGCAAACTTCAATATCAAAAAAAACATCTGAGGAAATAGACCCGATCCGATGTATCATCTTTTACAACTGTCAGATGATTTGGAAACTATAAATTTATTCCGTTAGTGCCTACTTAATAATACCTTATAATAGAAAATTTATTAAATAAATTACATCTTGACAGTAAAAAGCTCTATTTGTCAGTAAACTAGTCCTCTATAGATACTAGACATAACTTGTTATCTTCATGACTGCGGCGATGGCAGTGTCTGCGACGTGCCAACTGTCTTGGGATGCTTTTAAATGTATTGAACAAACGTCAGACACTTTAAAAGTCAAATTTCTATGACCACTTACTTAAAACTATCGTTAGGGTTTAGTTTTAATATATTCTTATAAATCTGTAATAAAACCATGTTTTGTAAGGGAACTGAGAACACTACTTTCTAATGCCAAGTTAAGTATATACCTAATTTTGCTGTTAAATATCTAACGCGTAAAGTAGACTACGGTCGTCACTGTGCACGGCGGGAGTTGGTAAAAAAGGGGGGCTCACTATTTTTTACAATAAATTGCGCAATAATGCGCTGCGTATTGTTTAGTGTAATAGCTAAAGAGACCAATTAGAAATCAATTTATAGATAAGTCTGCTTTTATCATCGCTATTGAATTAGTTTCAAAAGTAGAATTGAAATGAAAAATAAGCTTATATATAAACAGACAATTGAAAAAAAAATGGTAAATATGATGAATGGTAAATTGTAAATCGAATAAGAAGATAATAAAAATTTCGGCCGGAATCTTTTCTTCTAGACGAATGAGGTTTTATAGTTCCTGCTGTTCCTGAGCTGCTCGTTCGAAGTAGAAGAAGAAGTGCGAGTTCAATGCAAAGAGCGTATGGAAGAAATTTCCTTTGAATTAAAACTTTTTTCTCTGTATTATAATTAATCTGCCATCAATAGCACCCGTTTATAAATTACTAATGCAACTAATCTGCGATTTCCAGCTTAACATCATCTCGTAAAGTATTTTTTTTGTTGCTTTTTCTAGAATCCATTTTATAAATTAATAGAAACTACCTGAGATATAAGATATATTTTATTAAATATATATTATTTTAATAAAATTACCCTTGCTATATAATCTTATATCTGATATAAATACACAAACACATTACGTATACTCGTATAAAATACCTTTTCGTAAGTGAAACATTTTTTTTTAGATTATAATTCGCTTTAAAATTTCTTTCTAGTTTAAAGTCCATTTACAGTAGCTCCGGAACGAATACAAAAAATACTATAATTGGTATTAAACCACACAGCTACTATTTTACATTATTCTTAAATTAAATTGCATTGAAGTGTTTCGTCAACTAATATTGTTTAAATTATACATAACAAGAACATTACAAATAAGTAACAAGGAAGCCACATATGCGGAATTCATTATGAATATATTATTGCAAGTCGTTCCCTTCGTTAGGGAAGTCTTGTGTTTTATTTGAAATTTAAATTGAGATCGTGTTCTTAGGCTTTTAACATTTTCTCAGTTGTGTATTTTTACGGTCAAATTAAACGACATCAGACCGAATTAGTTCATCGAATTGGTCAAAAAGCAAGGTCAAATGTATCTCATTGGTTCTTATTAATTAGAAAAAATATTTGTTTGGTTTATTTAACTTTTGACGCTGCAAGTAAATATAATAATAAATATGGTCATCCATTAAACATATGGTTTCAACTTTGAAGATGTTATTTTGAGTATAGAAAAAATATTTATTTATTTATTAAAAAAAGAAAAATATATATATATGATGTAGATGTAGCGGTCTTGTAGTTTTTTGTTGGTTTATTATACGGAATTAGTTTGTGGGAAACGATCATACAGACTATAGACATCGCTTGTTTGCAGCCATGTTTCATAAAATGAAATTGTTTTTACGTTTCGTTTGTAATAGATTTATTATATTAATCTCTCATATCCAACTAGGTAGATAATCACTACTGAATAAGTTCCCTTTATTCTACCTTTCTACGTGACAATATAAAATATTTATCGTGGCCACAAAACTTTTACAGCTATTTCAATCAGCCATTTCTAATATTTTTGAAAACATGTCAGAAATCTTTCAAAGCACCGATTAGTCTGAGGGTTATTATTGCTCTTAACAATGCGTGATGTTAAATTAAAATTAATAGACGTATGTTTATAATGTAATATTTTTTATATAAAAAACGAATTAATAAGTGAAAACGTTACGTAAAAAAAAAGTTATTTGAAAAATATTTACCTATTTATTGCTTATTATGTAAGATACTTTTTTTTGCTCTCTATCTACGGATATAATTCAAAGTTTTTGATATAATAAAATTTTATTTTCATTAGGTCAAATGTAATTTATTGAGACTTTTGCAAATATCACTTCTCGTTCGATCCTTGACCCATACTCGGATATTTGTGTTTGATAACTTTATAAACCTCGGCCTACTTGCCGAGGTTTATAAAGTTATACTTACCATAAAGTGTTTAATTAAATAAATTAAAAAGATACATTATAGGATTCAGGATCACTGTTCCATCTATTTGTTTTTAATATGTAAAAGAAATATAAATATTGCAGTGTAACCTATTCATTGTATTAAATTTACAACAAATGTATTTGGAATACATTACAATCAAACATTCAAGCACTAAAAAATAAATATACCGAATTTGATAGAAGATCATTAATAAAAATTAAAGTTATTTAAATATACTAATAAACAAGTGACGAAAAAAAACATGCATGTATAAAGATGTCAAGGATTTCCCAAAATGTGACGCCGTAAAATAATACTCATCAGGCTATTGTTGACAAAAATTCCCAGAGGGGATTTTTAGTTCTACACATAATTTTTCTAACTCAACCATGTACCATATGCAATGGTCTAGTCCCACATCAATCAAGTTAACAATAGTATACTTAACCTATTTTGATAGAGTATTTATATAAATAATAACGTATGGAGTAGGCAGTATGGGTACGAAACCCAACAAATAGTTCTACTTATTTTAAATAACAGATTTTTTTTATTATAGATTCTATTTAGTAGTATACATACTTCAAAATGATTATAAAATATTTAAAAATATAAATACATGACTCCATGTAAGCGCAGTGTTATTAAAATGAACGTGGTCTGTTAGCGCTACAGTTGTTGACCGACAGACCAGTGCTGATTAATAGGATTTAAGTCTTAACCAACAGCTGCATACAGTCTGTGATATTTTTTCAGCACTTGTACACTACTTTACTATAATTAAAATTTACATTGGTTTACTTTTGGGAAGTTAAATCAAACCCTGATTAAATGTAAGTATTAATTAAAAGTCAAATATATATATTTATTAAAAACACAGTTACACAGTTTTTTTTAATTTTCTGTGTGTTCTGTGAATTTATAACAAGGGGTAGGATGATTACGAAAACTCGACAATGCACTTGGAGCTTTAACTAAAACGGTATTGTTTTCCAGCATTTTATTATTAGTATATTGCATTTTTTTATAAATGACCAATTATGAAAAGTTACAATTCTTTCAACTGTATGTGAGTTCATTACAATCAGTTAAGCAGTTTAGATTAATCATACAAATGTACATGCCCCATTTCTGATCCCCTAAGAAGGTGTACAAGTATTTTTATGCCGAATGCCTTCGAAATCTATGGAATCATCGAAAGCTATTGAATGAAAATTTTTGTAGCATTTTTCGAAATAGCTGAAATAGGCCTTTTTTCATCCTCGAACTCCATATTTTCACTTTTAGTTATGGAGTATAAAAATTAAGTAAGGTATCAGATCAGCCGAACATCCGCCGGACAGATATACGAAAGCATTTTGGCAAGCTGATAAAACGAAAACGCTTCGCTTCTAACTCTCGCTCTCTCGGCTAATTATCAGATATCGAATCGAAAGTAATATCCGCGAACATTAAACCTTATAATTTCACGACAATTGAAAAAAATATATAATTTAATGAATTTATTCCTAGACCATTCGAAAGAAATTAATAGCTTATGAAGTATTTAATTATTCAAAGTAGTGAATTTTATCCTTATGTTCCTTAATTAGAATGAAATAAAAAGGAAATAGAAAGTTCATTATCAATTCAAAGCAAATTTACACTACTACTACTACTAACACAAGCACTAACACTAACATATTCACTAACACTAACATAATGTTCTTACAGTCACTCTTTCATATATTTTGAAACAATGAGAATCATTACTTTTACTTACATTACTTAACAGACCAAAAACAATGTGTCTACATTAACTGTGTTACCTATTAGATTTCATATACATTATAGGGTGTACCATAGGGTAGTTCGTACTTTGACCTACCCTTTTTTAAAATATTTTTTAACGAACTTCCCTAAATACAAGTAAAACAAAATTGTAATTTTTTTAGTAAAACGAATGCAAGTAGTTCTAAATACATGTCAGTCCGCATTCACAACTACAATTGCAATCGTAACTCGACATCGAAACTTAATAAATGTAATCGTGTTGAACTTCAAAGAGTTGTAAATATAAAATATATTTAGAACTTACAATTGACAACAAACTAAAATGGACCGAGCACATATTGTTACTTGCCAAACGTATAAAAAAGTTAATATTTACCTTCAAATATCTTGGAATCATTTCTAACATTAAACTTATAATACAGTATAGGGCCTTAGAAAATAGCAATTTAAGATTTTGTATATGTTGTTATTTTGTTTTTGTTGTTGTATATGGAGACAGCAGTAAAATCTTATTTAGGAATTTTAGAACCTGCTTAGCATTCACTTTTAAACGATATGTTTATTTGAATGCTGTTTTAAATATAAATCAGTATAAAACATCGTAAAATCCATTACCTGCTTCCAAATTTCAAAGCGCCAAGTTGTAAGTAGGTCTAGCAGAAGAATTATACTGTACGTAGTAAATAGTAGCGAGAGAGTTCTCTCTTGAGACAAAGTTAACCACGTAAAATAAAGTTATTGTACATAAACTGTCAGGCTTCGCACATACAGTGTGTTTGTTTTTAAAAATTGCTTTTTGCAATAATATAACATACAATAATAATAATAAGGGAAATAATAAGTAACATTGTTATTAATATGCTTTTTATTTATTTTATTTTATTTATTATTAACTAAAAATTTAACAAGAAACTGATAAAACAAACGTTTCGTACATATACCGGTTCAGAGACAAATAAATAAATTTGGTATGGGAAAATTTAATTTTAAAAACTATTAATTTTAAAAAGTCGTAGCACAAATGTTGTTGGGACTGATGTAAAGAGACTGCCTGCCAGAGGTGGTCAACAAATAACCCTGTATAATTCTATGACATGAGTCGAAATTAATATTTATACTAAAAAAAAAACACCACACACGTATCCAGTTTAAGTATGATAACAAACGTGTTATAATTAGAAGCTCTCAACAATGGAATTAAGGTAAAAGTTCAAGATATCACATAAATTTGACAAATGCACTCTAATGCACTGTAACGTGTCGCGTTTCTCTTTGCGTTACATTTTACCCACCTAATAATTGTAACAACTGAAGTAAATTTTCGGCAAATGTAAACTTTAACTTCAAACAAATTAGGTAAATATTAAAATGTTTTGCAATTATATACAATGTTTTACAAATATCACAATCCCATTTCCTTCCATGCTGTCTCGAATAAGTACCTCGGGATAATCAAAGTAAGAAATAAAAAATTCTCAAACGGCAGATAAGATAGTTACTTAAAGTTTATTTTAACACTAAAAGTTATTTTGAATAAATGCTTCGATCGTATGTCTAGATCAGAAATCTCTAGATTCGTTTTTTATAAGTTCCGGATGCTATATAAATTATTCAGTTTGTTTAATCTTTTACTTTAACGTCCTTATCTTAGGTAACAATATATATATATATATATATAGATATATATATATATATATATATAAACTGTAAACCATCACCCTGATGAGACACAGGTTATGGGTGATAATCTTTTTATATTTGTCCAGCCATGAGACCTTGTATCCTATGTTCTTTAATATAAACGTAATCATGATTAATTTGTTGAACATCTTATGAATGTTGTTTATACTGACAGCAAAGTAGGTACTGTAACTTCTGAAGTATATATCATCCTTAAGAAAGACAGTTTAAATTTGTTTCTATATTAAAATCAATTTTATAAATTTACTGTACCGTAGACTGCATTCACTTTTAACAAATACGTATGAAATATATTTATTTTGTTACATTTTTTTTTAAATTTAGACATTGCATTGTCCATCAGCTGTAAAACGATAATTTTCCTTTTTTTATTTCATATTTGGAAATCATTTTTACAACCACAAATACATTTACGGTACAAAATATAGATGCTTAAATAATTTTTAAAATAGCAAAAGTTTTAAACTATATTTTAAAAAAACTCTTTAACAAAATCACAAAAAATAAGGTACTAAAATATATATAACGTTTAATTAATAATAATGTTTGAGGAAATATAGGAATAGTTTTCAAAGTATACCACGACATTTTGTGTCGTGATATTACTGATAATATATATATATATATATATATATATATATACATTTGCGTATTTACCTACATTGTATATATTTAACAAAGTTCCTACATAACAACAGCTTTCATTAGAGAGTACTTAGGAAGGTTCAAGAGACATTACGAGTTTGTACTAGTTTCAACATTCAATCACTCTATATATTTAATTAAATTGTATCTTTACACTTGAATTCTCTTATGTGACTTTTACTAGTGCCATATAGATATTATATGGAAAATTTAATTTATTCAAAAGCTTTATTTTATTCTTCTTTCTTTTGAAAAAACACAAAATTACCACAATGAAAGAAAAATGTAATATATTTCTTTTAACAGAAAAATAAAATAAACATACTAGTGGGATTATTGTATAAAAATATAAATATAAAAGTTAATATTAGAACTCTCTTACCGCAAAGAATCGCCAACGACAGTCGTTCTATTCTTTTAAGCACTTTATGACACTGTTCACAAATACACTAAACTGTTTACCATTTAAACTCTTAACTTGATAGTAACAGTGATCTGTTACACAACTTAGTCTCTCGATCTCACACTCAGCGGTTTATTATAACTGTTACACTTTTATCACAACATACCACCCCACAACTTGTACTCCCAATTTCACAATGCCTTCTCTTAACCGAGCTGCGGTTTATATACTTTTTATTCTTAGTCAAATCAATATCCAATATTACATTTATTTTATCAATTAAACTTCTATACAGACATTCAATTGTTTTAGTCACATCAACAACTTATATCTTTATTTTTAGTCAAAACCAAACTACTACATGTATAAAAGCTAACATTAAAATACCCTGATACAAAAAGACCTCCAAAAAGGATAAAAATAATATTATTATGTACTTATTGATATCTTTGCGTCAGGGAACTATTGTACGTACGTTGACTGACGATGGTGTCTATTTTACGAAGATTTTAGATTAAGACCATCTACACGATTCGATATTGTATCTTCTTTATGTGCATTGCTAACTTACTTATATTTTGATTTCTTCCTTTATTAAGCGTTCCCCCAAAGCAACGAATTTTAGTTCTGATGAAGTTTTTAATATTCGTTTATTGCGTCTGAGTAGATTGAGCTTTCATAAGTCGGTGCTAAATTTTCCTGAAGGGACCATTCTTTGTAATAAAATATCGTTTTGTTAAAAAGACTAACATCCTTGTCAAGAATAGTAGTAGTAGTTAAATTCTTACACGTCAACAAAAATATATAATACAATAAAAGGAAAAAAAAACTATACAAAGAAAATATTATTATACAATATTGGGTGTAAAGCCGGCCTTATCAAAAATTTTGTTCTCTTCCAGGCATCTCAAAACATAGACATAGATATATGTGGTCGTAGAGAATATATACCTAGATAAGATATATGTCCATAATAAATCCCAGATTTTGACAGAACTTCGATATTCTAAATGTGTGCCATTAAATACTACAGCTGAAAGAGATATTAGGTTAATATTTAATAACTGATGACGGGAACCAAATAAAGAAAATATCTAGAATAGCATCTTTTCACAAAAAATATTGCTAAATCATTAATTGATAGCTAGCACACTAGCAAATCTTGAATGTGAAAGAGTAAAGGGTACGGTAAAATTAGGAAATATGAATATCTACATTTAAAAGTACTTAGATTTATATTTGTAAATATATATATGTAAATATAAATCTAAAAGCAATGATCGATATTTATTCAGTCAGTTTTTCAATCATACTTTGTTTGCTTATCGTTGCAGAAAACCTTCCTTTTCAAATTAAAAATAAATAAAAGTTAATAGATATATGTCCGAATGATGTTTTATGCATGTGTGAGTTGGACGGTCATTGAACGTGACACAAACTGGTATATATTTTATTTTGCACGATTTAGTCAATAGAGGAATTTATAAATTTAATCTAGCAATAATAGCAACTACTACTACTTTATTTTGATTTTGAAAATATGAAAAGGATACACTTTTATTCTAATGATCACGTTTCAATGATGAAACGTTCTTCATTTTGACATTAAATAAGTCTTACCAAAAGCGCTAGAGTTCTTTTTTATGCTATATTGCCAATAAAATAATTGTACATTCATTTAATTAAAATGAAAGAGAGCTGAAATACTGTGTAATTTAAAGCGTATAAAGTAGTAATCCTTTACCTCTCCTCCTCTTACTACTTCTATACGGACAATCTTCATCTATGCTCATGTCAAACCAGGTCGTATTTTCTGCTGACATTAACAAGAGTTTGAAACAGACAAATTCATTCTTGAATGGTGTTAGAAATTCGGTATTAATTATCAATCCTAAAAAGTGTAAAGCAACAATGAAAAATCTTGATTCTACACACAGCGGAAACATCCACATAGTTAAGTGATCCCATTAAGTGACGCATTCATTATAAAGATAATTAAAGATTTTAATGAAAAAATAAATCGTTACATATTGAAACGAAAAGTTGCTTGTTTAAAATATTGATATCTCTAATAATGTACTTAATGTGAATTACATTTTTATATATTTTTTATCTTTATAATATTACTGAAATCGGATAATAACTAAAAACTAAGATAATATAAGAAATAAAATAGTACGAAATAACTTATCATGTAATTAAAGGTGAAGTTATTTCCCATCAAGTAACTAAATACATCGTTATTTCTCCAATAACAAGACAATAAAGACAATAGATGTTTTGACACTTAATCACAAATTTGCTGGGATGGTGTCTCCATACCCTGTAACAGTGACTCCGTAAGACATACATGACGTTTTATGATAAATATACATAAAAATAGATTTCATTAAAAAAGTTATCTAGATATAGATTCAAATTCTATATTTATTACAAATGTAAATAAGTTTTACATTACTATACGTCTTTAAAGAGGATTTAATATAGATACCTACTACTTTATTTGGTCCTGTATCTTCATATCAAATTAAATATTACTAGGCTTATAATAATAACTAAAACATGATATTGTTATTCAGAAGACATTACATACATTATGATGTAATAAAACTAAATTTATGTAAGTTCTAATCAAATATAACTGCTAACTACTAAGCAACCTTGTATCATTAAGAACACAGTCATAAATTAATGTTTGAAAATCTCTATGAACATGTATAGCTATGTTAGGTTTATTTGAATCTAAGAGATTTGTCAAGTTTAGGGACAAGTTGAGTTGAGTTGAGTTTGGAGACAAGTTGAGTTCAGTTGAGTTTAAGGAAAAGTTGAGTTCAGTTGAATTTGGGGACAAGTGGAGTTGAGTTGAGTTCGAGGACAAGTTCAATTGAGTTGATTTTGGGGACAAGTTGAAGTCTTTATTATCCCTCTAATCGTCTCCACCAGGGAAATTATTCCAAAACTCTTTACTAGATTTAGTACTGGGATTGCCAATCACAGTCCCAAAACTTCGCTCAGGACGCTGCTTTCGTCCATAAGATAGCTATTGTCCATTTAACACCCTTAAAATAACATCTTGTATTTATAGGATGTTATTTTGATAATTATCATTAAAGTAAAATAAAAACTTAAAAAAAAAAATTGGTCGAAGCCGACTTCCAAAGCCTTAAACACAGGCGTAGAATTGCTAGCCTCTCAGTATTCTATATAATACATTTTGGGTGAGTGTGCGCTGGAATTACCCAATTTAATTCCCCCGTCCCCCTTCCATCACCGGACGTCCCGACGCACAGCAGGTTTTCATACTTTTGAAGAATGAAGAAAGAATGCTTCCTCATTTCCGTACAGCGAAGCATTGGAACAGCTTGCCTGCGTCAGTATTTCCGGCTGAATACAATATGTGGGTGTCTTCAAGAGAAGAGTGAATAGGTTGCTAGGGCAATGTGCCTTACCACCTAAGACTACATTACACTTACCATCAGGTGGAATGTAGTCAAGCATTGCCCTAGATCATATATAAAAAATATATATAATAATTGTATGTAGTGTATTTGCCATTTTGGTATCAAGATAGGTGTTAGCAGACTGGGGGGCCGTCGCCGAGAACCTCCTCGTGTGCCCGTCTGTTTCCCTTGTTGCTCGGATTCGTCCGGTGGCATCGGAAGCGGTACGGGCCGGTGCTCCCTGGGCAACAACGGTTAATGTGATCCTTCGGGTTTGCATTAGCCGTTGGCTAATACTCGGCGCGGTGGAGGTCGGCCATGGGGGTTTGTGCCTGGTTCATGGCTGGCTGGCGGGCAGGCTGCCTTTCGGGGTGGTCTGTCTGCGGGGGGGCTCGGGCCTCTTTCCATCGTTTGATCACGTTGGAAAGTTGGCCTGGGCGTTGAGGGTGGGAGGGCGCAGGCCCTCTTTGCCGGGGTCGGCTGCGGAATTACTCCTGGTACTTCTCTGATAGCAGAGTGGACTGTGGAGTGGTTTCGCGGCTGTGTGGGCGGGTCCGCGATTAGGGTCTGGACCTCTTTCCACCAAGCACTTTAGAGAGGGTGCTTGGTGGGGAGACGGTCCGAGACGTTGCCTGGATTAATCGTTGCCGAGCGCGACGCCACGGTTGCGCTTGGTGATGATTGGTCTGGGCGAGGTGGGTTCCCGACTTATGCCTTTTTCTTGCTGGTCTCGGCTGATCACCGTGGCCGGCGGTAAAGGCCTGTCGGGTTCGACGTTGGGCCCCCTACGTGAGCGGACTCACGTTCGACTCCAGTGTGATGCAGTGAGGCTGTCTGCGCATTACTGGGTCTTATGGGAGTGTGCTCTTCCAGGGGGTCTGACCGGTGGTCTCCTCTCGGGGAGATAACCGGCGGCGGAGCTGGACACGGTCAATGGTCGAGTCGGTCTGTCCAACTGGCTCGATTCTGAGACTGAGTCCAGCTAGAAGGGGGTCTCGGCTCCCTTCAGAGGCAGCAGGCTTGGGCGGGGGGAAGGGGATCCCTCCACGATCTATCAAGCCTGCGAAAAAGGGATGGGTGCTCCTCGTTGCGGGGTGCCCTCTCCGTGGATCACGTCGGGGCATCGCGGTGAGTGCGAAAGCGATCCCGTGGTGTCCCATTATGACGGCGGCGGCAACCGTCAGGTTTAGTGAGTAGGAGTCTCACATAACCACCTCCATCATCCCCTTGATGGAGGTGTGTATCCATGAGGATTCCTGACGTTAAAATAAAAAATAAAAAAAAAAAAAAAGGTGCTAGCAGACTGCGCTATTCTATAGATAAATACATTAAAAATAGATTTTACAAGATCTCCACAATATTTTAAGCTATTGTATAGCTTTTAGCCGAGGCTTTGAGCGCGGCTACCGAATTAAGATATTCCGTAACGAAAAAACTTAACACCCCGCACTCCGCCTACTACGTAGCTCGGACAAGTATCGTGTAGCTATAATTTAAAAATAACGTAATCGCCAGGTTGATAATACGTTTTATAAATTTAATTGCATGCACATTAAGATTTAGTTTATAATAAATGTTTTACTTGTACAAAGGTATTTTTTTTCTACAGGCCTTTTCATTTTATTGATTTTCTGTTATCATGTTACAAAAAACCCTAAGTACAAGTACTTAACAAACATAATTGAACTTTGCTTATGAGACAAGGTTGAAAATATTTTTACCTGATTATATTATTAACATTTTTATGATATTTCATAGCAATCATCTTTTTAGAAATTAAAAAAATATAATAATTTTCCTAATACTAACATTAACATTTTCGAACCTTCAAGATCTGTCGATACATACACACTTGCTGAGGCACTGAGCAAAATTATTTTGATCTATATTCATTTATAAATTAATTATCATCACCAAACTTACTCGAATATTTAGGTATGTACTTCTATTTACATATGTTTTGAAATCCAATATTGGAAATTCCTATAAATTGTTGGTTAATAACACCGAACAAAATAACATCAATTGTTATTTAAATTGAATATTGTGGCAATACAAACCCAGTTTGTTTCATTTAATGGTAAAATACGGCATGAGATTTTATTTTTTTTTTTTTTATTATACGGGATTAATAAAATAATTCGCGATGAATAATACAGGTAAAATGCTTTAACATTCGCTTTTTTTTTTTTTTTTTTTTTATATAATTACAAGATTGATGAATACCTTCCCTATATAAAGCCTCTCTTAGTAAAGCCCATCTGCAGCTTTTTATCTGCATCTTATATGCGGACTGGATAGACAAAGTTTGTATAATTTTCTTATGGAAGATCAGCGTGGAGTATCTGCATTTTAACCCCCGACTAAAACAGGGGTGTTATAAGTTTGAGCTGTCGATCTGTGTATCTGTGTGTCTGTCTGTGGCAATGTAGCGGCCAAACGCGTTGACGGATTTGAATACGGTTTTTTTTAATCAAAAGCTATGTTCATCGAGATGGTTCTTATCTATGTTTGGTCAAAATAAAAACAGTTGTCTCCAAGATATTGACGTTTTATTGGTGAAAGGTTCTTATGCAATAATTGGTTGATCCCTGCGGCTTCTCCCGTGCTATATAGGAAAAAAGACTTTTTATGTAGGCCAAAAGGTTTTTACACTTATTTACTTAGATAAAGTACTTTATTAAGAATAGCTGTTGCCCGTGACTGCGTCCACGTAGACTGTTAACTAGATATTTATACGGCTTATGATCTTAGTCATAAAGAGTCACGGGCAACAGATAGTGATAATATAAATCCCTTCATCATCGTGTTATTAGTGATGTTTTTATTTTTATTATCTATTATTATTGTCCTGATATTATTATGTCAATCATTTTAACTCTAAAAAAAGATAACTCTATATAAAAAAGTCTTGAATCATGTTACTTAATATATTTATAATTTATTACATTGTCCAAATTTTCACGCGGATCCTTATTTTTTCTGATGATGATGTTTATAAAATATAGCCTATGTTCATCAGGGATAATGTACGATTCTAATACTAAAAGATTTTTTTAATTCGGTGTAGTAATTTTGGAGCCTATTCAATTTTAACAAACAAATCTTTCCTCTTTATAATATTAGGATAGACTAATAGAAATTCTTAAGCAACTGAAAAAAAAATGTGTGTCTGTAGGTTCATTTAGAACAATTAAGACACCAGTAACATAACTTTAAAATCAGATAAAAATTATGTACTTATTAAAGTCATTGCATCGGGGGACCGTTTAATAAAGCAAGAAATTAAAATGCAAGTAAGTTACCAAGGCAAATAAAGAAATTACGGTATCAAATCGTATAGTCTAAGTCCGCAATGATTAACTTCGTAAAAAAGACACCATCGTCAACGTACTTACAACGGTCCCCCGGATTGTAATTTATTTTTTGTATAATAAGTGTCACAGCAGCCCAAGACCTTATTTTGTTTCCATGTCAATGGTTTATTAGGACAACAGATGTGATTTTAAAATAGTCACTATATAAGAGAAGTGAAGAAATTAAATATATTCTACGAATTTAGGATCGGATATTGTACTCTAAAGTAAAAGTATTAATGTCTGTCACACGGCGAGGGCAAAAAAGGCAAAAAAAGCTTACAGATCACCCTACCGAATCTACCCTTAATCGAAGTAGTGTAGAAAGGTATTCCACCTAAAACCGAAAAATGATAAAATGATTTTACATTTTATTTTTTAGTTAATATTGGTATGACAACTAATCAAACAATGGATTACTAAACACTTCTACACTTGGAATACTGCCCAGTATATACGTTAATGCCCCAACTATCAAAATAGGACGTAATACAGAACTCGTGATTCTCCTCATGTAGTCCTTTTCATAATAATTGTTTCAAGATATCCTGCACTAAAATAGTAGGAGAGGAGGTTTGTTTAAAACGTTTACCTCATTATGGCATAAAGCTTTCAGTTCTAGGAGATCTGAATCAAAAACTGTTACTTTTATCTTAGAAATACTTTTTTCTAAATAAGAATGCTTTTATTACTATTAATTATTTAGGAATTAACAATTAAATTAAATAAAAAAAAATACTTTTATAATGTTTTTTGTAGTCATAAGAACTAATTAAATAAATAATTCATTTTGTTTTGTCTATTGTAATTGTTTTTGTGTAAATATAAGAAAGTTATTATTTTTAGGTTATCGAAGTTCAGTAAGACGAGATGTCATAAAAAAAATATTAGGGTATTAAGCAAACATTAATTAAATTTATCTAACATTAAAATTTAGATATATTACTAATTTTAATTAGATACTATCTTACTATCCTAATTTTAGTAGTAATTATTACCACAGTTTTCCTATTAACGTTTGTTTATGGTCTATTATAATATCATTTTCCTTCATAATTAATTTAGTTTTAACATCGTGGTTTTTTTCAAAGGTCTAAAAATGAATTTGTGTTTTTGGTGAAACATTCAATTTAAGTGACATATTTTGTTAAAACATAATGATATCTTTGAATTTACTTTTAATTATAATCGTATTGGATTGTTAAGTAAATAATATTTTTCTTATGTATTTCATTCGACAAGTAAAATAAAAGAAAATTATAGGTTTTTTAGTTTTAAAAATCTATTAAACAATCATTATAATATATTTAAAAAAAAAAGAAACAGATTATTAAAAAGAAACACACAAACCTCAATAAAATTATTAGTATTACTTACTTTATAACTCAAAAGAATCACAATGAACTTATTCAATATTTATCTCAAATTTTACACAATAATCAACTAAACAATTCAAATAATGTATTAAATAACCAAAACAATGAACCACGCAAAATAATCACCAATTTGTAATGAATTTAACGATAATATGTTATCGAAATATACAACACTATCATTACATAGTATAAAGCAAAGTCGCTTTTCGCGTCTGTCCCTATGTTTCCATGTATGTATGCTTAGATCTTTAGAACTACACAACGGGGTTTGATGCTGTTTTTTAATAGATAGAGAGATTTAAGAGGAATTTATATGTATAATAATATACTTAATATATTAAAGAACCAATGATAATATCAAGATTTCTAATGCGGAGTTGTAAACAAACACAGTGTTTTGCGCTTACATTGCAAATGCTGGCTGAGCTCTACATCAATTTCTCTACATCAATGCTAACAAAATTTGTTCTACGACTTTTTAAATTTAATAGTTTTTAAAATTTGAGTTTACCCATACAAAATTTATTTGTTGCCTCTGAACTGACATTAACTCTGAATGTAGGTATGGCGCCCGGGCGTTTACCTTTTAAGTACATCTTACAAAATACAGATTAATAAGTACAAGAGGTAGTAATTTTTTTTATCTCGTGTTTTGAGTGTTGCTTATCAAGATTTTTAAAAAGTCGTAAAACAAATGTTTTTGGGTTTGTTGAATGGAGGCTGCTACAAGAGGTGGTCAACTGATTAAAAATAACCCTGTATAACTTAAATTGGAACATGGAACAAGCTGCATTTTAATTAACCTGTATTAAGAGCTGCTCAAATTGTTTCATACATTTTTATAATTACAGACAGTTTGTGGTATACCTAAGACATGATTTTACGGTTTGGTTTCACTTTATTATAACCATTTTAATGTGTTTTTTTATTTAGTTCGTTTGTTTTATAACATGTAGTTCGTAAAGTAGAATATGTTATGTATAATGTATTTTAAAAATACATTCCGTTAAAACTATGTAAGAAAATATTTTTTGCACTTTTTTAAGGGATGTTACTTAACAATACTTTATAAAATATATCTTTTAATAAAACGCTTTTTAACAAAAATAAATCTTATTAAATTATTCTACTTTTTACTTATCTGAAGTGCATAAGCAAAGAGAAGTAAAAAGAATCATTCCAATTCGAATGTAATCAGGCGAGCGTGTAATAAGCACGCCTAGGGCCCAACTTAAGTACTTGTTTAAAATAAAATTGCCTTAAGATAAGTATCCTCTTAGCTTATCTTATAAATTATATGAATACAGTTTAAATAAAGTTATTATTAGCCTAGTGATAACTAAGAAACAGATTATATCTGTTTGAGATGTCATGACTATAAACTATATATAACAAAATCATGATAATAAAAAAAAATATTTTTCTGTTTCTCTTAACTCGGATTGTCACAGAGAAAAAATTATACTATGAAACAGTGAATTATCCACCGTTTTACTATTTCCAACTATTTTGGATAAAAGTTAACCGAATTCTCTATTTATGATATGAAAATAAAAAATAAATCAAAAGTAATCTGTTTATAAAATAAAATATTCGATTTTAGATCTTATTCACGAGTATTTCAAACTTGTAATTTGCTACTTTCTGTTCAGTTGTAGCGTACATTCTAAAGTTACGCGATATTTTATAGATATTATACAGACTTGGCTAGGATCCTTATTACACCGAGACATTTTATTAAAAGACGTTATTTTAGGCTAAATATTCCCTTACTAATATTTTTTTGCCAGAATTCAAAAAAAGAATTTAAAATTAATGTACTTTCCAGCATAAATGTATAAATAAATATAAATAATATGTATATTTAAGTTTTTGTAAAACTTGCTGAGGTATTATATATATTAAAGTTCTTATTATATGCTAAGTTAACACTTTTTTTTAATTTATTTCTAATTCTTATTTTATTAAATTAATTCAAGATATATTACGTTTAAAGAATTGTGATGGAAGTATTTCAGACTTGATAATGGATAACTTGTAATTAATAAATATCAAAATCACTCTAATATTTTTTTCGCGATGCGAACAAAAAATGAACAACTATTGTTTTCATTTCGTATCATAAGAACTTAGCTCAATTAAACTGTTTTTTTTTTCGTATTATTATACAAAAATATCGTAAGCAAATAAAAGTTTGAAAATATCTTTAAAAATATATAGCCATGTTAAGCTTATTTAATTTTATATAAATATAGAATGAAAAATATACCGATACGGGCAGGGATTCGAACCCGCGACTACTGGGAAACCGTCCCGTCGCTCTTCCAAGTGAGCTACCGTATCGTAGCGATATCATTCTATATTTATATAAAAGCAAATAAAAGTATAATAAAATAGTAAAGTAAAGATTAATTTCTAAGTGTTTTTAAAGGATGATAAAGAACTTAAAATAATCGTTTTTTTATCTACTTGATTGACGGCACATCACGGTGAATCTATAAAATGATATTGGCTGTAATTACATTAAAACTTAAAATAGGTTTGTATACATTCCATATAAGAGCAAAAGAAAATGAGGGAAGGGAGCTGGTTAAGCCGCTGGATAAAACTGCTAAATAAATAAGTAACAGTCACAATTAAATGAACCCACCATTTATATTTTTACCCAAACGGATAGGAACATTAATAGCGTAAGGTTATTGTCTTAAATCGACAAAACTAAAACACTTTTATCACACGGTGAGGAAAGGTCGTTCTTTTAATTTTTGATCAAGGAGTTTGTTTGATACAAATTGAAGTTCAAAAACTAATTATGATTCATTACAATTTTAGAAGTTAAGAAGAAATAGTACAAGCAAAGAACATTTATTACTTCGAAGTAGTTAACGAAGAAGTTAACTATGTTTGATGTATACTGATATTACTTCAAATACACATGACCATCATAAATAGTATTTTGTATCAATATGACCACTTATTCTACCGTCGACCGTAAAGATCGTACTGATGTAGGTCGTAGACCACATTGGTCTTTGATAACTTCATGAAAAGCTGCTTACATGACGACGTATTTTAAAGAATTGACGCAAGTTACTTAGCAAAGGAGATCTTATTTATATACAATTTAACATAGTTTTTACCCCATCAATTCGATATAAAATCCGTACTAATATTATAAGTAACTCTGTCTGTCTGTTACACTTTTACAGTTAAACCACTAAACCGATTTAAAATATTTGGCATAAATTTAGATAAGATGATGAGAAAGGACAAAGGCTACTTTTTCATTATCATAGTACGTGATACGGTGAAATGTTAATACATGTTCTCCTTTGGTAGATCTTAAAAAAGTCCAGGACACTGAATAATTGTATTCAAACATTATGAAAACTAGTAACTTTATTATCAAAATCATTGTACGAAGATAAACTTTGCCTTTTCTGGTATGTTCTTTGGATGCATAGTTCAAGGAATACTGGAAAACAAATATCAACGCAGGCTTCGCGCGCCACAGCCTCAAACTTGGGCGGAAATTGTGGTATTTGTAATATGAGTGCTTTAACTTAGACCTAGGTATGATATACCTACAAAACAGACATAGACTATCTTATATCGAAAACAATGTGATTAAAATAGTAAAACGTAGAAAAAAAATTGTGTGTGTCAGCTCCGACGCACGACTGGAGTTTACTCCTTAAGTATAATTGTCTAAACAGACGGAAAAAAAAAAAAAAGATTGATACCTTATAAAATATTATCTACACCCCTTTCTGCCATAGTTTATTTCGAAATACTTGCATTTCGCTTTAGCCAAATATAATGATAAAGATTATAACTTCACAATAACAATGTTAATTATTGATAAATATAACAAAATCAGCAACATAAGTAAATTGATACTGATAGAAATAAACAAGCTCAATAACATATAGATATAGTCGCTTTGCAGCATATACATTACTCTATACACACATTTAATGTTTTCATTGATTTTATCAACATTCATGAGCATATTCGCTTTTATTAATACGAAGAATATGTATGGTTCTGACTATGTTGTTAAGGCATCTTTTAATATTGATATTTTTTTATCAGTAATCATTAGGATATTAGCTTATATTAAAAATTTAATAACATAAAAATTTAAAATGTATCGTTCCTTACATGGAAATATAAGTCTTTACTTACATTACAAATAATAAATATTTTAGGTTTTAATTAATTATTTTCATTATTATTTTTTGTATTATGTTAAATTGCTTAGTAGTTCTTTATTATTTATTTCATATTGGAGTTTGTTCCCTTAGAATCAATTTACAAATAAGACAGTTTAAATGAAAACAAAACGTGCGACACTTGTTGTCTGCCGCGGTAAAGCTATTGCATAGCATTTTTATCAACTATTGCAATTATAATTATTTATGTAGTATTTTTTTTTATTGATGTTAATTCAAGTTTTTAAGCTATTGCATAGCTTCTATCGCGGGCCTTGAGTATGGAGACCGAATCCAGAAATTCCATAACGAAAATAACCTAACACACCAGTATTGTGTACTTATAATTTAAAAATAGCATAAGCGCCAAGTTGATAATATGTATTATGATCTTTATTGAATAATAATTAATATTTATTTTAAAATAAATGTTTTTCTGGTACAAATGAATTTCTTTCAAAAAGCCTTTTCATTTTAATGACTTTCTGTTATGGTTTTACAAAAGTCCAGAGTACAAGAATTTAACAATCGTAATTGAACTTTATTTAACTTATTTAACTGATTATATTTTAAATAGGAATAGAATAATTTCATAATATATAATCATGTCATAATAGGAATAGGTCTATAAAATATCGATGTATCGATATATCAATATTATTACTTAGAAATATCGATATTTATTACAAATTCATTATCATCATCATTTCTCTTATCGTAGCGGTAAAAGCTAATTCATTCACACTAAATCATTCAATATCTAGTTTTATAGAAATAGTACATTGCCAAAATATATATTCTTTAATCATTTTTACCATTTTATGGTATGTATTTTAAAAAAGTTGATACAAGAAGTGTTTCATCGAATTTATGCGGGAAAAATATAAAAGCAGCGGTAATACAACTAATTTAGCAACTCACTTAAAAAATAAATACCATCTTGCATGTCTAACATGACTTGCAATAATTATTTTAAATAAAGCCAATATGTCGAAATAACGATAATATTTTGAAATTCCAAACCCCAATATTGATGTATTTGAAAATGTCGATATATCAAGCTTTACCGCGGCAATCTCCGAGTGCCACACTTATTTTTTTTGCGTTTATATTAATTGAAGTTAGATGTTGTGACCGATAAGAAAACAATTTTTTCTGTTATTAAAAAAAATACTATTTGAAGTTGTCATTCCTATGTACTGTCATAAAAAGGTTAAGATTATCATTAGCTAAAAATATTTTCAACCTTAAATCTCACGAATAAGTTTAATTACGTTTGTTAAACTATTAAGTAATAAAGTATATAATACAAGTATCAACAAGGCGCTTAAGCTATTTTTAAATGATATGTACGCAATACTCGGCCGAGCTACATAGTAGGCGGAGTGGGGGTTTTAGGTTTTTTTGTTACGAAATTTCTTGATTCGGTCGCTGCACTCCAATCCCACGATATAAGCTATGCAATAACTTAAAAATATTTGAAATAAATATCGACCACGATACCTGAATTTCAATATCAAAGTATCGATATATCGTACAAAAATGTATTAGTAATAAATATCGATATTTCTTAGTAATAATATCGATATTTCCATACATATTTTATCAACAGTCCTATTTAAAATGAGAAGTTTAACTGCTTTGTAATATCATAAAAAGGTTCATAATATCGGCTAAAACTATTTTCAATCTTATTTCTGTGAATAAAGAACAATTACGATTGTTAAGTACTTGTACTTAGGGTCTTTTGTAACACAATAACAACAAGTTATTAAAATTAAAGGCCTTGATGAAAAAAGTATATTTGTACAAGTATTATGCAGGATTACGCATGCGCAGTAACGCTGATACAACCTATGCCCCCTAGAGGCGAGTTGGTGAACTAAAGAGACAAGCGTGATATTTCAAATCATTAAAAGTTCTGCTATTCATCGATAGATGGCAAAACTAGTTGCGCACGATAGGTTGCGCACCAAAAACGTAACGAGGTCATCGTTCAGTGGATTTTACTCCTCATATTTTTCTCATACCGGGCGCCTTATATACAAAAATCGATTCTTAAGGAGTAAACTCCAAAAATATAGTTAAATCGTTAGAGTTCATGTACCAATTTTTAAATTGATACGACCAATAAAAAAGGCTTTTACCCCTTTACCATCAGAAACGAGCAGGCAATCTTCAAATTGGGAATATAAGAACTGTTTTAATATCCAGTTTACACACAAAAGAAAAAATAAAATGATACTTACTAGTTACTATGCAAGTATTTGACGTAAACACTGTTGCCCAAAGAAACTATCTAACGACGACAAAATCACCGGGTAAAAGCTAGTTTTAAAATTAATATATTTTATTTATTTATTTATCATCTATATGTTTAATTAACAATAACTTTTTTTTTGGCATTATGAGACAAACCAGCAATCAGACCTCCTAAATCTGGGAAGTGGTTGCTGTCGTAGCTAGACAGTTCTAGACAAAATACTAGTCTGAAGAAATATGAAACGATGAAGTAGCGGAAGTAAGACGGATTGAGCCCACTATATAAATTGCAGTTACATTAATAGTCGCTTCTTCTTATATGACATAATTTTATCATCATCAGAACTTATCGTGGTTGCTTATGGCGTTATTTTAAATCTACGCGAAATAAACACACTTTATACGAATTATGATAGTACATTATTACAAAGGCAGCGAAATAGGCAATTGCAGGCCGAGTATGAGTTTGAAGGCCGAGCCGCAGGCGAGGATTTCAATGATACGAGACAGCCAAGTGCCATTTCGGGCGAGGCATATATAGTGTGCTTCTTAAAAAAATGCAAGGAAATAAAAAAGAGCCTTTTACGTAATAAATTAAATTAATATTAAAAGTTATATTGCTCATGTTAGGACAATTATTGAATGAAAATGTTATCGATTTTTCCAGGCAAATTTATGTTAGTTTATAATACTTCTGCCTTTTTTTAAGTTTTTTTCCGAAAGGTAAACGCATCTGTGGCTATACAGCCACGAGAACGCAATGTGTACGATGGATGAAAAAAGTTTTAAATTCAAACAGCACACCGTTTCATAAAACATGGCCGGCGCGCTCTTCGTTCCAAATTCAAAGAACGCGCCAGGAAGTGATTTTGGTTTTTCAGTTTACGTACATATGATACTTCGCGTGTTCTTTATTCAAAGGTAATGACATTATTTCCGCACATGTTTAAGAAATATCTATTTAAATGCTACCCGCCATGTAAGCTGAGTGTTATTCAAACGAGCTTAATAACTGTTAGAGCTACAGTTGTTTACTGACTGATTCTGGTTAATAGGATTTAAATCAGATAGCTCAATATAGACTAGGATTAATAACTGATAGTTCTTTCAGCTATATAGTGTATTATCTCACTATAATTTATAAAACTTTTATGTACCTGAAATGTCTGAAATCTCAAATACAAAAAAAAAGTAACTAACTACCGACTTATCAAATTAATAGCAGCGTTTTCCCTGAAAGAAAACGCATATTAAAATACTTACCTAATTCGAAGCTTATATATGAGATAGGCACTTCCGTTTCCCGTAGGCTTCTTCGTTTCTAGTTGTTTTTTGACTCAATTTGATTGTTTTTGACTTCAATTTGATTGTTTTTGACTTCATTTTGATGTTTCCGTTGTCTCAACAGTGGCGCTACTCGTTCCTATAATATATCGGGTATAGCGTTGTTTTACCCATTGGTTTCGATTTAACCAGGCAGATTTATAAAGTAAGCTTCGAATTAGGTAAGTATTTTAATATGCGTTTTCTTTCAGGGAAAACGCTGCTATTAAACTACTTGACCGTAATTCGAAGCTTATATATGAGAGGTGTCTCTTTTCGCCTGGTGAGACAATGGAAAAATGTAAAGAAAAAACGCCAATGTGATATTATTAAATGTTTAATAATTATAATTAATTAATTTATTTATACAAAGAATGTAAACTATAAATGAAATCGGTTAAAATATGAAAATCAATTATTGTAATGTTAATAACACAATTTAAATTTTTGCATTTAAATGTTAAAAACAAAATTAGGATGCAGATTAAATATTACACTAATTATACAAATATTAAATCAAAACCAATAAATATCAATACCAATAGTTATCGTATAGGATCAAAATATTTTGTTATATTAGTTAAATCATCTTTAGGTTTTATTTTGCGCTTATAAAACTTCTCGAACGTATTAATGGAGCGCCAATTTCCTCGAGCAAGAATTTCATCTGGCGAGTATTTAAGCCAATTTTTGGAAGCAACCGCTGATCGAATACTTCCCGGTGAAAACCCTATATTCGCTTCTTTAAATAAATGTCTAATCCATCCTGCTACAACAGCTCGTGAAGCTGGTTTTGCTGGGCCTTTTATTGTTGTAAACAATTTAAAAGTTCCTGCTTCTGCTCTTCTACGTTCTAATAATGATATTAAAGTTTTGGTCCAAAACACTGGATCAAGTTGAATTTTCTCCTTATTGGCTAATAATTTCCATCCAGACTGTCTATGGATATCGTTATCTATTTTAGATCCAAACTCTGGCCTTAAGGTTATACTGTCTTGAGATATAATACAGTGCTCAGGATCAACTTTGAGTAGAGTCAAGTCATGGATACGGCGGCCCGAACATAAGAGTAAAAGAATAGCCGTGTGTCTGGCCGTCTGGTAAAAATTACTTTTGTCTATTGTATACGTAGATAAGAATTTTTCTAAATCCTCTATATCCCAAATAGGGGGTTTTAAAGATTTGGGATTATTTAATGATATGGATTTTAAAATATGTTTAACTAAGACATGGGAATTTAACTGGCTCGACATATCTGCGTTGCAAAGCGTGGCAACAACAGATTTATGTAACAGGATAGTATTGTAAGATAAACCTTGTATCAGATGCAAGTCTGCTAAAAATTGTGCAAGTTGAGAGCCTGTAGGACTGTTAGAATTTATATTATATAATCTCGCCCAAGATAACCATCTTTCCCATGCTACTTTGTAGGTTTTTAAAGTAGATTGTCGCCAAGACTTTTTTAGTAAAGACAATTGGCCAGCATTCCAGGCTTGAACCTCCTTTGACCACCCCCACATTTCCAAACTTCCAAGGTCAGGTGTTCCACATTTGGGGGAGGGAACCCTGTTGAAATGTCTATCAGGTTCGATTTCAGATTCTTTAATACAAACGGTGCTTCGAGGGCCCTCGCTTGGAGATCTACCCGCCAAAACACCTTCTGCCAACGGGGCACTACCATCAGATACACACCTGTGGACTGGTTCAGATGTGCAAGTACCTTTGGTATTAGGAAGGGTGGGGGAAATATCAGCGCTAGTGGGTAATTCGATGGTATGCTGAAGGCATCGTGAAATAGAGCCTTGGTATCTTTCAAGTCCGACTGGCATAATTGTATACCACGTGAGCTCTTCGAGAGGCGAAAAGGTCGATGACTGGAGTCCCCCATTTCCTGAATATACCCTGGAGACATTTCGGTAACAGATGCCATTCTGGTGGACATCGATGCCTGGACAAGTGGTCGGCCTGATTGTTGTACCTGCCCGGAATGTAGTGAATAGTGAACAAAATCTGATTCTCGTCTAGTAATCTCAGCAGCCGCCGAGTTATTTCCAACAATCGTTTGGATTTTGTGCCCCCTTCTTTTCGAAGATAAGATACGACAGTTTTGTTGTCGCACTGTATCAGTATGCAGCTGCGTCTTAACTGGTTTACATGATTCTGCACAGCGTGTAAAATGGCTAGCATCTCCTTTTGATTGCAATGAAGATTTTGTTCTTCCAGAGACCAATAACCCATTAATGGAATGTTGTTTAATTGAGCACCCCAAGCTTTGTCTGATGCGTCGGTAACGAGGAAATGTACCGGGGACGGTAGATGCAGGATTGATGTTAGGCGATAGTGCTGAATCCACCATTTTAGCTCGATTTGAACTGTCTTGGGAAGAACAAATCTTTTCATGGGATAATTTAACATTCCGTTCATAAAATTTTGAAGCTGACGAAGGTTTAACCGTCCTCGAGGAACGATGAAGCTGGCGAAATTTAACAGTCCTACGAGACTCTGAATTTCGATTAGCACTGCTTGCCTCTGATTTAAAACTTGAGAGACCTGTTTCGAAAGTTTCAACATTTTGTCCTCTGGTAACGACTTTCGGTTGTCCCAGGTTTTCCACAGAACACCCAGATATTCTAAACTTTTTTGAGGTACTGTTATCGACTTTTCGAGGTTGACGCACCATCCGAGGTACTGAAGAATATCTAAAGAGGTTTGTACCTGTTTCTGAAGAACCGAGGCACTTTGATGTGTTATCAAAAAACCGTCCAAGTACACCAACACTCTTATACCTCTGTGACGTAATGTCTCGGCAACCCAATTTGTTAGAATAGAAAAAGTCTTTGGGGCTGTGCTTAAACCAAAAGGTAGGCAGGTCATTTGTAAGAGTTCGTTTTTGTAGATTAGACGAAGATATCGCCGGTGCACACTGGATATTTTTAAGTGAAAATAGGCCTGGTTTAAGTCTATTTTGCACATCCAATCCCTTGGTTGTAGGAAATTCGAAACTTTGTTCATATTTATAAGGTGAAATCTTTCGGGTTTTATAAATTTGTTCAATGCCTTCAAGTTGAAAACTGGATGGAAGGATGCGTCGCTTTTGGGCACTAGAAAGATGCTCGAGATGAAACTGGGGGTCAAAGATGCAGTTTCTAGAATCCCTTGAGTTTTCATCTTTTGTATTAATTCCGTCATTTCCTTGGATACAGGAGTTGAGTGCAGACCTTTTAAATTTGGAATAGAAAGAGGGGGTTTCTGAAAGAAAGGTATTCGATAGCCTTTTATTAATTTTAAAATTATTGCAGGCGCCCCTATTGTCTCCCACTTTTGGCAAAAATCTGCCAATTGACCGGCTCGAAATGACCTCGAGTCATTGGTTAAGACGTCTGTTGTTAAACTGACCTGCATGGGAAGAGAGACCTCGCCCCCTACTACCTCTTTGTGCACCACGGGGCCTCGAGCCTCTATTTGGAAAGGACTCCTTTCCATGATTATAGCCTTTGTTATTAAAGTAACTATTTTTGGTTGCAAGGTACATATTTCTCGAGTATGGTACAGCATTATTTATGGATCCAGATGGAACATTATTATAGTTACTAGTATGAGCATCCCTCGAGGATACCGAATATTTCTTCTTTATTACAGAACCTCTCGAAGGTTGGTTATAAGCTTTAGGTTTAGGTTTAAAGAACTTTATTTCTCAAGAACACTACAGTTCACTTATGAGCATAGTATAACATATACAACTATTTTATTAAAAAATGCAACAAATATTTCGACCTTATGTATTTAGGAAGGTAATGACTCAAAAAAAAAAGGAATGTTAGCAATAAACAATCAAGTAATTTATAATTGTAACTTTTTGGTCACGAGTATTATTAGTTTATAATGGTTTTTTATTTTATTTTATTTTTTTTTTTTTTATTAATATTGATTTTTATATTTATAAATTTACGTCATAAATTATTTTACACCTTATATTTCAAGTATATATTTTTTTAATTTAGATTTAAATATAGAAACGCTTTCACTCATTTTAATATCATTTGGTAGTTTATTGTACCTTATAACACCATCAAATAAAATGTTTCTTTTACCATACCCTGTTCTTGGCGTAATGAGTGTCAGTTTGTGTGTATTTCTTAAACTGTGTGTATATTCGCGAGTTGTAAAAGAAGTCTGCATATGAATGTGCCCCGATAATATTTTTTTTATTAATATACATACGTTTACAGTGTAAATTTGCTCCAGATTTAGTATTTTTGTGGTTTTGTAAAGTATAGAAGTAGACGTTAGTTTGGGATATTGGAACAACACTTTTATAGCTTTGTTTTGTGCACGTTGTAGTGGCATAATATTAGTTTTGGCCGCACAGCCCCAGACCTCTATTAAATAGGTAAGTTTAGATTTTATAATCGCATTGTACAACATACATCGTATCTTAGGTGGTACACAAGAGGACATTCTCCGTAGTGCTCCAATGAATTGTGTAAGTTTATTTTTCACGTTTTCTATGTGGGGTCGCCATGTCAATCTATCGTCCAAAATTAAGCCAAGGTACTTTTCCTGGTGTGATCTACGCAGTGGATTCTCGTTAACATATAGTGATATATCGTTCGGTATTTTTTTTATTTTTTGCACTAAAAATCATGTATGAACTTTTTTTTGCGTTAACAGTTAACAGATTACATTGACACCAAGTACTGTATTTAAGTAGATCTTTTTGCGCTTGTTTGACCAATTCTATTAGATTTTTTCCAAAATAAAACAGAGACGTATCGTCAGCATATAGCGTAATCTGTCCGATTAGGTTAATGTTAGTGACATTGTTTACGTAAATTAAAAATAGTAATGGTCCTATTACGGATCCCTGGGGGATACCGCAAGTAATAGGTTGGGGATTACTTGTGTAGCCTGGTGTGCCTATTTTTACAACTTGTGTTCGATTATCTAAGTATGATTGTAATAAACCATAAACAGGTCCAGACAACCCTATGTTTTTTAATTTTCTAAGCAGTAATGAGTGACTAACGGTATCAAAAGCTTTCTGAAGATCGATGAATATACCCAGACAAAAGTTTTTCTTATCGAGTTCCATGTTTATTTTAGTTAATAAGTCAATTACTGCTGATACCGTTCCGGATTTTTCACGAAATCTGTATTGTTGAGCCGAAAGAAAACCTAGGCTCTCCAAGTGTTTCATCAGACGTCTATATATGACCCTTTCAAAGACTTTTGAAAATACAGGCAACACCGAAATTGGTCGATAATTCCCCGGATCAGTTTTTTGACCAGATTTGTATATCGGTGTTATTTCAGCAATTTTTAAACTGTTAGGAAAAGTACCTATTGTCAAACATTTATTTATACAATCTGTTAAATTTTTAACTATAAGGTCGCATATACAGATAAGTGTTTTTGTGTTTATACCGTCGATACCTGTACTACACGATTTGTCTAAATTTTTTATAAAATTTTTTACTTCCTTGACAGTGCAAGGTTCAAAATTTGTTGTTGTATATTTGGGATGTTCATTTATGTAAGTCAAGGTGTTAATAGATTCGCTTGGATGGTTTTTTGGTATTTTTCGAGCTAGTTCAGAGCCAATTGATGAAAAAAATACATTAAATCTCTCGCATATATCATTGCCATTGTATATTGTTTTGCCTGATACAATTAATGTTGGGGGATGTGAATCATATTTAATTTTATTGCTGGCTAAGTTATTAATTAGATTCCAAAGCTTTTTTGAGTCATTATTACAATTTTTAAAGGAGTTATAATAAAATTCTTGTTTTGTGTTCCTAATTAATTTCTGTAAGTTCATTCTTTCGGTTAAAAACTGAAGCTTCAGTGTTTCATTTGTAGGATTGTCCTTATGTTTCTTCCATAGATCATTTCTTCTGTAAATTCCATTTATAATATTTCTGTTAATCCAATCCTTCTGTGGTAAATTTAATATTTTTTCTTTTTTTACTTTGCTTGTTTTTACTTTCTTTAGTATATAAGATTCTAAGGTGGTGTAGTTGTGCTCTTCGTTATTTAGTATATTTACTTTCATGCTTTTGTATAATGCTATGTAATTTATTGCCATGTATGATGTCCGTTGTAGGGGGTTATGTTTATACTTAAGTAGTTCCACATATATTTGTTTGTGATCTGATAGGGGTGAATTAATAATTGAAAGTTGAAACTTCTCATTATGAATATTTGAGCAAATATGATCTAATATAGTTTTGGTTGTAGTTGTCTCGCGAGTACAATATTTGATATCTATTTTATTCAGTATGTCATAGCCAGTTGTTTGTAATATGTCTTTGTAGTATAAAGTTTCTTTGGTTTCGCTTAATAAATCAATGTTAAAATCTCCAAATACAATACTTCGTTTTTTGTTTTCCAACTGTATCGTATACTTATCAAGGAAGGTGTACAGGTTTCTTCTTCCTGGATTATAAATAGCACCAACGTTTATAGAATAACTCTTTAAGAAAATCCATAAATAATGTACGTCATCGTCGCATATATCCTCCAGAATGTCATATTGCAGGCTGTTGTGAATAAAAATTGAAACGCCTCCACCTCTTTTGTCTGAGCGATAATTGTAAATATGTTTGTAGTTAGGTAAGTTGAAAGATTTGGCGTCCGATTCGTTTCTTATCCACGTTTCTGTTAAAATAATTAAATGAGTGACGCTCTGTATAGCGCTCAAAATACATTTTAATTCTTCAAACTTTCCAGATTTGCACAAACTACGTATGTTTGTATAATAAAAAGTTAAGCTGGACTTCTGTGTGGGTAAGTCTTTATAATGATTGCATAGGAAATAGGAATTTTCTTGAAATTTGAGAGACTGCTTTAATTTTACTGTTGAGCTCCGTTTTTTGGGAACTTTTTTACAATTTTTGGAATATTTTTAATATATTTTATGGTTAAATCTAATTCTCCGTTTTTTTCACGGCAATCCAGCTCTTCTTTAAGATGGTTCATATAATCTCTTTGAGCAGGTGTTTGATCCGAGTATAGACGTATACTACGGGAGTTTTTGGGTTGATTTTGCAGTAGGTGCTTAGCAGTTTCCGCATTGCAGAAACATACTTTAAGTAGACGGTGTTTTCCAGACTTGTATTTGCCCAATCTAAAAATTTTTATTGGATCTGGACATTCATTAAATATTGATTTAGTTAATTTTATTACTTCATTATAGTCGTAACTTCGTGTTTGTTCCGTGTTGTTATTTTGTAATTCATGTATACCCGCAATCACAATATTTTTTTGTCGCTCAATTCGTTGTTGGATTTCCAACACAGTGTCTTCATTCCATAAGAGGAGCGATTTTTCAGCCGGTTTATTGGTTTTGCTAGATTTTAATGCGTGTAAATCAGTTTCTAGGCAATTAATTTGTTCTTGCATAGTTTTATGAGAGCTTTTTATTTCTGATAATTCGGTGCAGAGTTTTAAATTTTCTTGGATCAAATTTTCGTTCATGATTTTAATACATCTTATTTCTTTTTTAATGTCAGATAACTCCTCCCGTATCAGCTGTGCAATTTGTATATTTTGGGTTTCGGTAGATTTTTCAAGCAAAGCAACCATATCCTGGCGGTGTTTTTGAAGTTCGCTGTCTACATTTGTTTCCATATCTGGCAACTTTCGTTTTCTTTGACTAACAAAAGCATCATACCGGGACATAGATGACAAGTCCGGTTCCGAACCGCTTCCGTTTCCGCGTATCGGTGATCGTTGTACGCTCATCCTTAATAAACAAGTTTGCTAATTAACGTACCTGCGCTTGAGTTGCGGCCGGACACTTCTTTTGTTTAGAAATAGATTGATATGTTCTTTCAAAACTTTACTTTCACAATAATCACTTAAGTTCTATTTTACTTTATTTGTATTTACACAATTTATTATAAATTTAGTTTTAAAGAATAAACTTTGCACACGTCTACTCTGGTCGACTTATTTGCATTATTCATAGGAATAGAATCTTCTTTATGAATAGGATCAGGTTTAAAAGGCCAGAAAACCTTTCTGAAACCACCAAATTTTTCTAAAGTTAAAGAAAAAGTATCGGCCTCGAAAATGTGTGTAGTTGAAGGTGGGATCTTTTTAAGAGTAAGCCTAATAACAGGGTCTTTAACATATTTAAGGATTGCATCCCTCCTAACTTCTATGATTTCCGATCTGTGACCACAAACTAATTGCAAAAGATCGGTTGAAACTTTATAAAATTCCCCGTTTTGAAAAACTTCTTCTAATTTGGCCTCTAATGTACTTAAACAACTTGTTTCATTTTTAGCCCAAGAAATCAAACTTCGAATATTATCCTGCAAGGATTCTTTTTGTTTAAGAATACAAAAGGTTAAGGCAGCATATGCTTTATCAGCTTTAGCCAAATGTGTAAAAGAATCGTAAGATTTAATTTCATTATTCGCTTCAAGATCTACAAATCCAGGGAAATGATTATAAGCTTTTTGGGCATCAGCATACCTCACTTCAGACCAATCGGAGGTGCCAAAATGCTGTACATGTTCTAACATATTCATAAAGTTGCTAGGGGTTTTAGGTACAGAGGGTTCTTTTAACTTGGTACTTATATCAAAGAAATCCGCGCCGGGAAGAACAGAATTTTGCTCATTGATGTCTATATCCTGATAAAGTTCCCCACTAACCCCCGAACAAATTGAAACATCGTCTGGAGCCATATTATTGTTATAGAAAGGTTGACTAATTAAATTTCGTAACTCACCGATTTCCTTGCTCAGTTGGCTTATCTTAGAGCGTCGACTCTTTTTATTCTTTTGACGGTGACGACGACGTGATTTCCGGGTTTTGGAATTTGAGGAGGAAGAGCTACTCAAAATAGAACTACTAGACGAGTTACTGGAGCTACAGCTACGGGAGCGTTTTCGTGAGCGCACACCACTTGGCCCAGTCACCGCCTCTCCAATATGAGATATATTATTCTCACTCATACTGTAAATATACATAACAAAAATATGATTAACTCACTCTTAAATGTAAAAAACCATTAGTAATAAGAAACTAAAATGCTTATAAAATTCCCCGTTTTCGAATCGAAAACGAAATTTGAAAACTTAGTAGAATACTAAATAAAATGTTTCAATATTTATGACAAGATATTCAATATTTCGTTCAATATTTATGACAAGAATCTTTAAAACCCAAATTTTTTATTACGTGGGTAGTTGTAAAATGTGCACAAATTAGTATCATAGTTAATTAATATGAAACCTCATATTAATTAACCAATTAATATGAAAAGTATCATAGTTAATTAATATGAAATTAATATGAGGGTACTTACGTAATTTTCACAATAGAACAACCTCAATAGAGTAAGGTTAAAAACCACAAATACTTTTTTCACACTTCTTATTTAAGCACAATTCACTTTTTAAATTCAGTTTATAATTACACAGTAACATAAACGGTGCAGACTGCGCGTTAATATGCTACGGGAATCGAAACGCCAATGGGTAAAACAACGCTATACCCGATATATTATAGGAACGAGTAGCGCCACTGTTGAGACAACGGAAACATCAAAATGAAGTCAAAAACAATCAAATTGAGTCAAAAAACAACTAGAAACGAAGAAGCCTACGGGAAACGGAAGTGCCTATCTCATATATAAGCTTCGAATTACGGTCAAGTAGTTTAATAACAATTCCAAAGTAAACAATTTATTGCTTTTTTCTATCTACTTATAGGTTTTATCTTTAATATCTTAAATGAAATATTGAAATAAGACTTTCAAGCTAATTTGTCGAATAAATAACAAGACAAGAATACAAAACAAAGCGTTTGAAAATATGAAAATTAGACGGATTTTGTCTTTGTAAATATAGAATATAATTGACTTGGTTTCACTTAATTAGGTTTAGAGTCTAATATGTAACTCAGTAGTATAATATAATAATATATATTATATTGTGTTGGCAACACTGGTTGTTGACACTTAATGTTGGTAGCGCCGTGTCAAATAATCAACGTTGAGCGAACATGACGTCACATCCTAGGAAAAGCTTCGTGTTTAAGACCTGATGTTAGAGGGTCACTTCACATTTGGTTCCAAGAAAGCGAACAGTATACCGGTCTAGAAGAATATTATTAACTTTTGTCTTTAATTCTGTGATTAATAAGTACATATATATTCGTCGTTTATATACTTTTATTGTACGTGAAGTTAACAATTGTAAGAAATAATATCATTACTTTATATCATTTACTTAATAAATACATTTATCTTTACGGTAAAGTAAAATGAGGTTGCAAATTAATGTTCCTATTAATTGAAAAGAACCGACGACCTCCAGTGGGCATGTAATGTAATTTCATCGAAAAAGCATACAAATATTCATTTGATAAAAGAATTTTGAATGTGTATGTATATTTTATGTAGATGTAAAATAAATTTCTCAATTTTGATTTTAGTATACGAGTAGGTACATCTATTCTTGTATACTAAACCGTGTATTTAGTATGCATGTGAGGTTGGGTGTATAATATAATAATACTTGATTAATAATAAACATCAAGATTTTCGCATTTAGTCGAAAATTTAAAAAAAATTATATATGCATGAATTTACCTTACCTATAGTATAAGCATGTATATATATCTCATCAATAGTACTCGTATATTTTGTCAGAAATAGCTCTGAGTCTTAAATTATATTTCAATGATATACTTATTTATATCAGGTTTAATGGAGGCTTTAACTTGCCTTATTTACAACCTAGTATCGTAATTTGTGCTCGCAATAAATAACATTCGAGTATAAAAGTAGCTGTCTCTTTCCGGCTTCCCACAGTTTTATTGATAAAAATACTATAGCAATTTAAGAAGGAAAAATTCAAGAACATTATTACTTGAGAATTGAAATTAATTCTATACTGAAAATATACTTCAAGTTGTTCTTTGAAATTAGTATCTGTATACAACTGCATATGACATATACAGCTGTGTACACTAATTTCAATATTTTTAGTATTTTTATTTTAATACAATCCAATAACGTAGGCTTTTGTGTTGACTTGGTCATTGGTTTTATTATATTGTACAATGTTATCATGCTATTGTTAATATAGAAGCAACATGACCAGGCTATATGAAATCAGAACCAGCCTACATTTTTTATATACCCTGTCATATGTATACAAATTAGTAAAATGTTATTAAATTAGCTTTTGAGGTATAATTTGCAATTTCTAAAATAAAAACATACCGTTTATAATTCTAATTTTTATTTGTCATTGAACTCCCCTAAGCGACTGAAAGTTTGTATTGTTTGTTTTTATCTAGAGAGATTTTCAAATACTTGGTATAAATATTAGTTCCGAAAATTATTAAGGTATTAAGTATTTCAAAATAATTATGACGAAAATAAATATTTCTAATATTTGAGGACTTTCTACAATGTGGTTTGCTTTGAAAAACATGAAATATAATCTTACAATATTTGATCTCCTTTGGAATTCTTTATCTAATTTGAAATCTTCATTTTAAACTGTATTAAACCTAAAGCTATTAAGAATTAATTCTTAATAAGATGCATAAGGATTTGCATGAGCTTGCAAACATTTTGCATACTCTAAATATTTATACTTGACTTGCTGATAATGATCTTGTTATAATAAAAATGTAATTAGTAATAATATATCAATTTAATTATTAACATTTAATTTAATTTAACATTGGAAGATTTATATCAAGATATAAAAAAACTGTTCAAGAATTCAAATCTGTATATATTTTTTCCTGGTACATAAATAAATAAATACAAAGTTTTGAATAACTTTCTTTATACGCATAACTTTTTTCTCTTGCGGAGAATAATATATTAATCGGTAAGACAAAATAGAATAATTAAATTTGATTTATATGGTGTAAAAAAAAACTATGACGTGTGGTTCAAAAGCTATGTAAGTCACAAGTGTTATTAAACTGACTGAATAATACGATATGTGATATTATGTTGATTTTTGTACAACCTTCGGATAATAAATAAGACTTTTATTATTTTGAGAAGTATCGATTTCTCATAAAACATTTTATATTATTTAGAGTATAAAATTTAAGTACTATTTCTGACTGTACATAGTCTTACTTAGTAAAGTGTTACAAGAGAAGACGCTTCACACTTCAGTGCTTCAGGAAATGCATTTGTCGACTTCCTGCAAGATTTATCTGCTGAACATGCAAATTGCGATTGAAGAGATAGTTCATAAATGTAACTTAGTACCTACATTATTATTAAGACACAATGTTATTACAAACAAATAATATACATTATAATCAAAATTATAATCTAATTAAATATTATAATAAAATAATAATATACTATAATAATATACTATAATAAAAAAAATTACATCCATGTAAATTGACAATATTTAAACAATGTTTTTTGAGATTTCTAACTGTTTTTGTGTTCCCTTTTTTTTCTGTAAATTTTAAGTTCTAATATAAAGAAATATAGTATACTAGAGGTCGCTCGCGACTTCGTCCGCGTTGTTTTTAGTGTTGCCGCAGAGTTCCAAACAAAATTGATATTTAAAACCCTTAAGGGTGGAATTTAAAAATATTTTCTTAGTACACCACTACGTAGAAAAACAAATGTATCCTCTAATTGTACTATCTCTACGACCTGCGGTTTGGACTGTATGCAATAACTAAGTCAGAACCTATTAGATTATATTAGATTTGCAGCATTTTTCATTGCTGCTTTACTTCTATAGCCTTCCTCAATAAACGGACTATTCAACACAAAAAGATTTTTTCAATTCGGGCCAGTAGTTCCAGAGATTAGTGCGTTCAAACAAACAAACTCTTCAGCTTTATAATATTAGTATAGATAATGCTAGAAAAAATAAATAGAAAAATATTGTATATTTAAAGCACGAAATATATAGATATTTATTAATACTTAACAGTACATCAAACATAGTCTTCAGAGGTAACAAAGCAACAAGTGCTCGGTGTAACTTTAATTATTAGAACCATGGAAAGCTAAAGCTACGTCAGCTCCCAAACAAGTAAATAATATGTATATATATAACACCAAAGTTCATTCAAACTTTTTGCTATTGTATGTGTAATTCAATTAATTGTGAGTATTTTATTATTATCCAGAAGTTCAACAATGAAATAAACAAGTTTCTAGTTCAATAAAGTTCTCTGACAAATTCGAATGTTTTTCGGAATGAAATGTATTAACGACTAAAATACGGGTAGAATTACAAACGGAATAAAACTAGTGTATAACTTTTCAGTAGAATGAATGAATTAAAGCTTTACTTGAGAGTTCATTAAATTTTTTAAAAATTTACATTGAGTAGAATCACTTTTTTATTTTCACTGGAACTTATTAAAATCCTAATAACTTTCGCTTTTAATACACGAACATTATATTTATCAAGTTGTACCATTTGTGCGAATCAAAAAAGATAAGGCTAAGAGTTTTGTTCGGACAACTGGGCTGTTTACGATATAAGGATAGATATTGGCGTGTGTAGTATCATCCGATGGGAATGGGAAAATTAATTCATGCAATTCCTGGGCATTCAATATTGTAGGCTGGCATTTGAGAAAGTAGGGATTAGAAATAACCAATTCGGGGTTGATTAACCCCTGAGCACAATCCTTCCAACATTCCTTTATCTTTGATTTCTTTGAAGGTCGCCAAAAAATTCTTAATTACTTTTTAATAAATACTTCATTCATGAATATGAATTAAAACCTACCTAACCTACTCTCAAATATTCTCAAATGTTCTATGTATTCTTGTAAAAAAGATATTGATTTATGACTTTTACTTAAAATGTATTTATGAAGTGAATAAATTGGAAGCGTTTCGATGAACGTATTTATATATATATATTTTTCTCAATAAATCGTAGAAAAAAAATTACCAAAAACATGATAGTATTTGTATACTTACAATTTATGGCGTCATAACATAAAACAGTAGTTAAGTGCAAGTACATTAAAATGGCAAGATTAAAGAACCTTTCTGTAATCAAAGCTTTATCTGAAAGAACCCTACAACATACGGGTGTAGTAACAGCCAATTTTGATGTAAAAGACTTTATGTTTATTTAATATTTGTGACACAAGTTTACATACAAACGGCAGTAAGCAACAAGTGATTCTGTTTACAACCAACATGAATTGTGTAATTCTACCATTTGCTTGAAATAGGCTTTCACGAGTGGAGGCTGTATTGTTGTATTTGTGTAAGTTCAGTTCACCACAGCATGGTGTATAGGTATTGTAAATTACTTTTTAATTTCTGTTATTTTTTCTTTTCTTTTTGTTAATTATTGGATAATTAAACTTTTAGGTAATTTAAATAGGTTTAAAGAATTCGTATGACTAATTGCAGCTATATTTTTATTTATATTAAGTATGGAAGTGATATAATTTCATGTTTGAAAATATCTATAAACATGTTAAGCTTAACATGTTAAACTCATTTAGATTTTAAATAAACTAACCGATACTGGCAAGGATTCTGCGTAATTATCTTTTCACTATTCCTGTATTGGAGAGGGTATAAGCTTATTATTTTGTATAGATTATTGTAAATAGAGAAGAAGAGTTCCTTATGCCGTATAAATTGTACACTAAGATAAATTAGCACTACCACATGTTCCCTAAGGCCCCAGAGCGACAAGCTAGTGACTTATGTTTACGAAATGTAAAGTATTTATTTATTTACTTTATTGGAAAATCCAACAGTGCATACATAGTTTTAGAGATACAATAAATAATATTTACATAAAATAGGACCAAAACTACACTAACAACAATTAATATATGAACAAAAAAAAATAAGTTAAGTATATAACATTAGTTATCCAATAAACAACAGTTTTGTATTAATCTTCAGTAGAAATGTAGGTTTCGTAGAAATGTAGGTTTCAATTTAACTTTAAGTACAGCCTAACATAACATTTTATAAAGCATCGCATTAATCTTAGGCGGATTAAATTATTGGGGATTAGTTAATGTGGCTACATATATTTAAATTTTAAATTTTTACAATGTTAAAGTTATTATGATATTTATTGATCTACATTGGAAGTTTTTAACTTGAACTCTTCTGTTTCGCTCTAAATTTATAGAAAATAATTTGTAATACACCTACAATTATCATTGTACGGTGATCTATTTTAAAATATTAATTTCTTATAAAAAGATTGAATAAATTGTTATACTCTGTTGTAGATATAAAATAAGCAAGCGACGTCTGATAAGGATTACACAGCACTTAGTAAAGCCGTCTCTCGTCACTCGTTTAGATGGCTCTCAAAGGTATTTGTTCAGACTTACAATACTTTTGTAGGTGCTTAATATTACATTTTACCATCAATTTATATGAAAGTGGAGTACGGCTATTTGATGATATATCATGAATAATCAGAAACTAGAAGACCTACCAACAACAATCAAATAATTGCTAAGTGTTCATTGTTATGTAGCGAGATCAGACGGTATTTTGCAAGATTTTATACCTAAGAGATTAATTAAGAGTTGGTAACTTGTGCACGACAGGACCTCATTTTGAAATCTTAACGTTTCATTAAAACATAGTATAGATTAAAATAGGTCGGCCTAAAATACCGTAATACAAATATATATTTTTTATTATAGTTATTAGTACTGCTAAGTTACACTGTGAACTAAAGAATAAAGAGCAAAATAAACTAATTAAAAAGTTAATCTAGTAATAAACAATCTAGAATGTATACCAATTTTTGGCAGCAGCAGCGTTTGCAAAAAAAGGACGGACAAGCTTATAGGCAGGACTTGAAATCTTTTACGAATGGAAAAAGTTCAATCTAAATCAACTTACTTTTATAAGTAAACATTTTTTTTTTAATTTATTTTTTTTTTCCGTTGGAAAAAATGCGTTTCCGCATCGTCACACCAGCCAGAAAGGCGATGGCCGCGAGGCCTCGGCGGAACCCCCCTGATAAGGGTAATCCGGGCAACCGGAGTACCCCTACGTCATAGACCTGTGCAATGATGAGAGAGGTCGCCCCCCCCTCTCACCTAGGCCTACGACTGGGCAAAACCTTTCTCCTTCCCAACCTCTCCCGCTGAATACGCACCCCCCCATAAAGCGACGGGACCCCTCATCAGACACCACACATCACACGCCCCACATCAGACAGCCACGGGGTACCCCCCGGCGATGTTGGATACCTGTGGAGGCACCCGTGACTGTCCCCGAAACCCCCGTCACCGAATGCGCCCCAGCACCGTACTCAGCAACCGAAATCCCAGGCATCGCGTGTTGCCTAGACCATCTCACCGTCGAGCAGCGTCATAACGGCTCGGCGGAAAGAAGTCCAATCCTCCCTCCTGCAGACAAGCCACCCCGAAGGGTTACCCGTCCCTGTCAGCCATGTTCCGGGCACAAACCCTCATGGCCGACCCCCACCGCGCCGGGTATTATCCAACGGGAGAACCCGAAGGTTCTCAGTAACCGTTGTTGCCCAGGGAGCACCACAAGGAGGTTCCTGGCGTTCGCCCCCCTTTATAAACAAACTGCCTCAACTACAACAACCACAATTCCTAATAGTACATAAAACTAAAAGTCAGTTTTCAAATTTAGCAGCAATTCAAATTCAGTCCCAACAAGAGTCATAAAGATGCTAATTAATGACATTGTGAACTTGTGTCGGAATTATTCTATGTAACTTCCTCAAACCAAGCTTAATACAATTATTACAATTTTTTTTCTGGTATCTGCCTGGAATACCATGTTACCCAGTATGTTTGCCAGACATTGTGTAAACTGATTTTAATTTAGTTTCGAAATTCTAATATTTTTCGGCTAAGATGACTTTTTGCTGTTTTATTTTTCTACGGGTTTCTAAAAGAAATATACAGATACATATTCTATTACAAATCTAAGAACACATACTTAATACCTTTGATTCTTTGTTTGAAGTCCGTAACGTCATCTCAAGAGCGAAGTCGCAAAAAATTACCGAGCGTTGTATAATCCGAGTGAGATCAATTCTCTCAAACAATTTCCATCGGTCTGGATACTTTTCCGGGATTATGGAAATTTGTAAGAGTTATTTTAGAATTATCTGAGAAAATATGATTTAATACACAGTAATTGACAGGTTAAGAATACAAGCAAGCAAGTTTTCTTGGTGGTAGACCATAACATCCGGTCGCCGGCAAAGTTACCACCTATCGGACAGAGTCGTGCCGCAAAGCGACCTAGTCGTGTTCCGGCACGTTGCTCGATGAAGCCGTTTATGGGAAATGGGTCTGAACAGTTGCGGTGCGTTGGCGAACCGGTTTGACGTCGGGTTGGTGTTTGTTTTGTCGGGTGTCTAGTCGAGGAGGGTAGCGGGATCCGAAGCGACGGCTTTCCGCTGGCCGCCCGCAGATAGTTGGGGGCCCAATTAGTGGGTTAGCCACCCACGAAAGGCTGCCCCGCCAGCTGCGAAAAATCCCAGGGTGGCTCCATCGTGCTGGTTGGCGACCAGTCGAGGAGGCCCGATGGCGATCCCTGGGGGGGTTCGGGCGTCCCCGCAGTCTCCAGACTAGCCTCCCAGTGCCAAGACATCACCAATTTCGACGTCGGGTTCGATATGTACCGCCTCGTTCAACTGCCATTTCCCATCCCTATTCACTTTTATATTTATTTTTTTATGAAAAAGTTTAAAAAAGGGAACAAGTTAAAGCAGCCGTTGCACTCCTCCTCATGTAAAGTGCACCTCACTAATATAAGGGGTTTGCACTCAAATCTTTTAGCTGTCCACCACCACCTGGAGACAGAGCAGCCGCACTTGCTCTTTTTGACGGAGACGCAGATACAATGTCCTTTGAGCGCTGCATACTTGGATTATCCCGGTTACTCGTTGGAGCACAACTTTCGCTCACGGGCCGGAGTCAGTGTGTATGGAACGACCTCTGTATTCAGCGTCTCCGTCATCTTGAAGACCTCACTTTTTCTTAACTATGGGTTTTAGTGGACACAGGAAACGAAAAAATCCTGTATTCCTGTGTCTACCGTTCGCACAGCGGTGACCAGGAGACAACTCGTTTATTTGAGTATCTCAGTGAGGCTGCAGATATGGCTCTGTATCAGTACCCTTCGGCGCAGCTCGTCTTTCTGGGGGACTTTAATGCCTGTCATCAGGACTGGCTGTTCCCGTACCAGAAGACCGACCATGCTGGAAGAGAAGCGCGGAACTTTGCGTTGTCCTTGGACCTCTTTCAGCTGGTGAGGCAAGCGACAAGGGTACCAGATGTGGTAGGCCATACAGCGAATTGCCTGGACCTTCTGCTGACAACTGAACCGGACAGGTATCGTGTAGAGGTCACGTCCCCCTTGGGAACCTCCGGTCACTGTCTGGTGAAATCTGTATTTACATATTCCCCACCAGCTTTCGAACCACATGGTGTTAGGCGAGTATGGAAATACAAGTCAGCAGATTGGGATGAGATGCGGCACTTTTTTGCGTCTTATCCTTGGCGGCAGGTCTGCTTCTCTTCTTTGGATCCTTCGAGTTGCGCGGATGCTATAACTGATGTGGTGCATCAGGCAATGGAGTATTTTATTCCTTTTGCTGACGTACCCATCGGTGGCAAAGCTCGCCCATGGTTTAATGCCGAATGTGGTCATGCACATGACCGAAAACATTCGGCATACCTTATTTGGGCTGATGCTTGAAGCCGCAAAACTCCGGATGTAAGTATAAAGAAGAGAGCCTTTAACCAAGCTGCCAAGTCCTACAAAAAGGCATTGCGGAGGGCTCGTCTCGATCGAATTGCTAAGAATGGCGAAAAGCTCTCTGCCAGACCAACTGGCAGTCGAGCTTTCTGGTCTCTTGCGAAAGCGATCGAGTCGAATTTCTGCCAACCCTCACTGCCTGCTCTGCTGAAGCCGGATGGTTCTCTGGCCCACACAGCAACAGAGAAACCAAATGTATTTGCTTCTCTGTTTGCTGATAATTCGCATCTAGACACTGGCAATGCTTCTCCAACACATCTTCCTCACTGCGGTATTTCGATGCCTGAAATCCGCATCACTAACAAAGAGGTATGGAGAACATTGTGTCGTTTAGATGTGAATAAAGCCAGTGGTCCTGATGGTATACCAGCCATTCTGCTCAAGACATGCGCAGCTGAGTTGTCTCCTGTACTGACACGTCTGTATCGTCTCTCTTTCATGACTGGAATAGTGCCGAAATCCTGGATGCTATTATTTGCTAATGTGCAACCCGTGCCCAAAAAAGGCAGCCGTGCCGACCTTGTCAATTACAGACCGATTTCAATCACCTCCATACTCTGCAAGATTATGGAGCGTGTATTGAACTCGCGCCTACTAGCATACCTAGAAGGTAACGATCTCCTCAGTGACCGACAATACGGGTTTCGCCGTAATAGGTCTACTGGGGACCTCCTAGTGTATGCTACACACATTTTAGGCGAGGCCATCGAGAAGAACGGAGAAGCGGTCGCCGTCTCTCTGGACGTCTCGAGGGCATTTGACAGGGTCTGGCATGCGAGCCTTATAAGCAAGCTTTCAGCGTACGGTATATCTCCTGGTCTGATCGGCTGGGTAACGGACTTTTTGAGCCAGAGATCTCTCCGAGTAGTTGTTGACGGGTGTTCCTCGGAACCCTTGAAAATAAATGCCGGAATGCCTCAGGGGTCCGTTCTTTCTACAACTCTTTTTTTGCTGCACATTAATGATCTGTTGAAGCCCGGTATCTATGGGTATGCAGACGACAGCACAGTTGTAGAAAGATATCTGCCGAGTACTCGGGCTAGTCGAGATCAAGTACAGTCTGAAAGAGAAGCCATGGTGCAACGTTTGAATGACAAACTTCAGGCAGTCTCCGCATGGAGCAATGCCAATCTTGTCAAGTTCAACGCCTCCAAATCGCAGACGTGTCTGTTCACCGCCAAAAGGAGCCCTTTCACCTTGGCTACTACTTTCCAGAATGTATCCTTGGAATACAGTGACCGGCTTCAGTTGTTAGGTTTAGAGATTTACTCTAACCTCAACTTTGGTCGGTTCTTTGAGTCCAGAGCAAGAGCAGCAGCAGCAAAGCTTGCCGTTCTTGCGAAGGTTCGGCAGTACTTTACACCGGGACAGCTTCTTGTTCTATACAAAGCACAGATCCGGTCGCGTGTAGAGTACTGTGGTCATATAGTTGCTGGTGCTGCAAAGTCTCATCTTGCGGTTTTGGACTCAATTGAGAGGCGAGCAAAGAGGCTTATCGGCGATCCCGAATTGGTCGAAGCCGACCTCCAAAGCCTTGAACACAGGCGTAAAATTGCTAGCCTCTCAGTATTCTATAGGATACATTTTGGTGAGTGTGCGCAGGAACTACACGACTTAGTTCCCCCGTCCCCCTTCCATCACCGGACGTCCCGACGCACGGCAGGTATCCATCCTTTTGTTGTGGACATTCCACCTGTCCGAACGAAGCGCTTTGCTTCCTCATTTTTAGTGCGTACAGCGAAGGACTGGAACAATTTGCCAGCGTCGGTATTTCAGGCCAAATATAATGTGGGTGTCTTCAAGAGAAAAGTTAATAGGTTGCTAGGGCAATGCGCCTTACCATCCAAGACTACATTCCACTTACCATCAGGTGGAATGTAGTCAAGCATTGTCCTAGATCGTATAAAAAAAATAAATAAATAAAAAAAGCGCATTAACATGTTAGTTCACTTTAAATATTTGCATGACATTTGCATTATAATTTCCAACCAATCAATGCGAACTACAATCTTGCTACTTCAATCACCTTAGTTAACTCTTTGTCCACTACGCTAACGTTTGCTGTCTGGATGTATTAAAGGTGCTGATAATAAATATTAACTAACAGTTGCTTTCATTGATAATATTATATTATTGACCACATAAATGTATTTAAATATAAACTCAAATATTATTCACAACGCAATTACTTAACATGAATTTAAAGTTATAGCACTGAGTGAAATAAGACCCGAAACCCTATTACTCCGGAAACTTCGAGATAGAATGAGGTTTAAACTTCTAAATGTTTATAGCATAATTAATACTAATTCTACAAATCAAGATCTGAAAATCTAGACAAGTTACAAACTTTGAAAGTTTGATTAATTTATATTTTTTATTTTATTTTGGAAAGTGTAGATTTCATTGCCGCGACTAAATTTATCTTATTGTAATCTGATAATAATCACCCAAATTTAAACCGTCATATTATGTTCTGCTTGAAATTCCTTTGCTAAACAACTACTTCTTACTGTAAAAAAGTTTCTGCAAGTACAATATCAGCTAAATTAATAATAATTCTCTAATAGCTAACGGTAAATTTTACTCAATAGAATGATCATACTTGATGATTTTAATTAAATAACTGTAGAATTTAATGGTCCAAAAATATATATTTATCAAAATATCTATCTGGACACATTTTTACAAGTATTATAGGCACTCACGCAATTACTAAGACCTACACAAATATAAATTTGTATAAGCATAATACGTACATACTGATAAACCCAGACTATACAGTATTCTGCAGTTGTTCAAACTGCGAGAACTAGTACCCCTAGAATACTGTCAACTTTTCGTAACGTCAAAACTTGTACTAGGGATACAAGTTGGTTCAAGTGATGACGTGATAAATATAGAAAGAGATTAATTCCTGAAATAGACCGCTATTTTATTAAAATCTGTATTTTGAAACCCTTTCATTTATTTCATATCAACCGTGATATGAAATAAATGAAAGGGTTTCAAATTAAGGACATACTTTCAAATAAAGAAACGCTTCAACAACATTTTACTTACATTACTGTTAAGGTTTGCCTATTACTATAAAATTAATATCTCTCCCTATGAAAAATCTCGTACAGTTACAAATGAAGATACAAAACAAAAAAAATAAATGAACACGTTACGTAAACGTAGAAGTAAATAAAGATATTTATTTATTTACATTACACGCTGATTAGGAGTTTTATTCAATTTGTAAGTTTATGAATAAAGAATTTAAATTAGATAAATTTAATAAGTTTTTAATTAAAAACCAGTCAGCTTATAGAGCTTTTAGAAAACCAAGTATATTTTTTTAATTAAGCTGCCTTTGAGAAACTTCTATAGCAGATATCTACATATTGAAGCTCGTTAATAAGTTGTTCTAAAAAGACAAAGGTGAGTGTTTCTAAAGCCGAACAATTTCCTAGATAAAAGGAGGTACGTCAATATTTTAAAGTAAAGTGGAGCACCAACATTCATGGACACAAGTTTATTAACTTTCCATAATATCAAGTTACCATCGCTTTTCATAGTGTCATTACACTATGAAAAGCGATGGTAACTTGATATTATGGAAAGTTTTAAAACTAATATGGTTATTTTTAAATTCCCTTTTTTTTTATTCAATAAAGAATCACTTTTTCTTTATCTTTATATATATATTTCTTGTGTGCGTGTGTATGTTACTGAACTCCTCCTAAACGACGGGACCGATTTTTATGAAATTCTTTGTGTGTATTCAAGGGGACTTGAGAATTGTTTAGATTCACAATTTGGTCCACTGGAAAATGGTTTTTTTAATAATTTTTAATGTGTAAGTAGGTGGTGATTTTGGAATATTTCACATTGGTTCCCACGGACTGTGTTACCATGGCAATGTCATATATTAAATAATATTATATTTTAATTATAGTCTGCCCTGACAGTTGGCGTTGCGATAGAAATAAGAAAAATATTTAAGTACTAGCAGCCCGATACGTGCTTCGCTACGTAAAAAGTGAAATTTAAAAAAAACGTTGGAACAAATTTATTTATTCAAACAAAAAATCTTTATTTACATATTCATACGGTATCGATAGGTCGAATTATGATAAATATACATGTAATGACGTTAGACATTTTGATAACTTTTTAATATTTTTTTTTAAAGTTTGAATTTTTAAAATTAAAGACGCGTGTACCAGACAACGTCTGTCGGGTCCGCTAGTGTATTTATACATATTTATAGGTAATAAAAGAGAACCTTAAAGTTATTTATTTATTTGAAGCAGAGGATAAAACTCGGCATGCTCTTAGCGAATGTTTTAAATTATTGAAGTTGTTTGATTAGTTAGTTGTAGGCTCCGGTTCGATTCCCGATAAGGACAGGCATGTGATGAGCATAGATGTCTGTATTTCTGGGTTTGGTCGTTTATTAAATATATTATAAGTATTTATGTGTATATTTCTATGGATTTGTATCATTGTCTAACACCTTAATACAAGCAAATAATTTGCTTACTTAGGGGTTAGATCAAATGTGTGTAATTTTTCCAGTGATATTAATATTGTTACTATAAAGAATCGTTTAAAATTTAAATTTGGGTTATTGTAAAAGAATAATAACTTTACCATATTTTTTTTTATAAATTATTTAACTTCATAAAAATATTTATAAAATAATTATAAAGAAATATGTTTTTCATTAAATAAATTTATTTACAAAATTGTATTCGTAGATCCGTGTAGACACTATCTCTCAAAATTATCGGCAAGTTGTTATATATATTTTACCTTATAAATCATCTCAGTTCTCTTTTACAGAAATTTTTGCCTTTTGGTAATATTTTCGGTTGTTGTTTTTGATGTTGTTGATTGTAGTTATATCCGCTGTTAGGCAAGCGGAGTAAAATCTCCCTTCGCAATAAGGTGACACTTTACAAAGCTTGCATACGTTCCGTCATGTCCTATGCGAGTCCCGCTTTTGCGCACGCTAATCTGAAACCCCTTCAGGTGATTCAGAACAGGTTTACACGGATTGTAACCGGGGCGCCGTGGTTCGTACGCAACATCGATCTCCATAGAGACTTAGACCTTCCGACCATCGCTCAGTACTTCAAGGAGCTTTCTCAAAAGTACTTTGAACGTGCTGAGCGACACCCGAACCCACTGGTGGCTGACGCCGCTGAGTATAGACCACGTAAGACTACTTTAGTCAGAAAAAGAAGACCCAAGTCGGTACTCGTTGACCCCGACGACGCATTCATAGTAGGTAATAACGTGTACGCGTAGGCATAAGTGACACCACACAACATACAGACACACACCTTCTATACCGGTATAGACGAGGTCCCAACTGAGTAAGTGCTCCGTTGCTCCGGCATTCTGCCGTCGCGTCGGAGGACGCTAGTGTCCAAATTTCCTTAGCTTCCCTCCTGACTAACGACGCCCCGAGCCGAGGACCGTGTCTCAATTTGAGACTCCCTTGGGACGTCGTTCCCCATGGGGGCCCATCTGGCCCTCCCTTTTAAGGCCGGATCTCATGACCCACCTGCTCCCCCGGTGACGCTGTAATAGCCAACAGGGCTAACAGCATAGACAGACAACAAAAAAAAAAAAAAAAAAAAAAAAAGATCGTAAGGTAAAAAGGTTGTTTTAAGAATTCTTAAAAGGTTCATTATAAGAAACGTTTAATAATTCTTATAAAACTCAAAACCTAAAAAAATATTCTCTTCTGAGAAAAAAAATGAATATTTTACACTTACTTTACCAGCGTCTTAGCTTGCTCGGTGTTAGAAAAAAAACTATCAAATAGCATTATTTTTATATTTTATGCCAATGCTTTCACATGGGTGTTTTTTACTGATTAAGAAATAAAAAGAGTTTCTCAAAAAAAATATATGATTTATTCAAACATGTATTTAGTACATTAGTTTATAAGTCGTACCCAAAAGTCGTAAAACATTTTTTTTGTTTTTTATTCAAATATATAATAAAAATATTATATAATACAAACCTTATCTAAATACTTATAAAGAGGACATAAAATCACACCCAAATCGGAAATAAAGGACAATGATGATCAATCATTCATACATGCCACAATTGGTATATATTTATGTCACTACACATTTATTTCATATTTAGAAAACAATATAGCCTCAACAATTAAATACACAAAATACAGATTTAATTACAACTACCTACATTTTAAAAATTGTAAAATTATTGATACTTTGACATTCAAATTTCAAAATTTCTACTGATACGGTTCATAAGATATAGCCTGGAGACAGACACACTGACAGACGGACAAACGGACACTAAAGTTTTAGTAATAGGGTCCTTTTTTTCCTTTCGATACGGAACCCTAAAAAAATATCGTTTTCTAAATTCATTACAACTTATTATTTTGTGACATGGCTTAGTCTGACATTATACAATATAATTTATATATTTTATATTTATATTTTTAATTATAGTATTTATTACTTTATAGTTCCTTAAGGTAACGAGAGTTCAGGAGATGTTATAAGTTTGCATGTGTTTACATAATCAAAACAATGTTCAGCGATTCCTTTGTAATTGCAACTTTAAATTTAAATTATTTTATCTCGTTTTATTAAAGTGCATATTTTATATTAAGACTGTTTTTGATACTGTTTTCCTTCAAATTTATCAAATTCAATGTATTACTGTGCACTAGTGTATGCAAGTACAAATCCATTTTATCGATAATTTCTATAATATGTTACAAATACTTATTGAAAGAAAGGGTTTTCTTTTATTTTACTTGAAGCTTAAGTTAACAATAAAAGTTATTAATAGAATTTTGCTAACGTACTAACGGAACTTCATTGCATAATTAACTTAAGTAAATTATCATAAGCTTTCCAATACATTAAAAGCTTTCAAAGCTACGAATTTAAAAATTGTGGACAAATAAATTAGGACACGTGGATGAAGTCGAAAAATACATTTAAAATCGGAATAATGATTTGATTCAACAATAATTACATTTGAGAAGATCAGAGCTACATTATCTTTAAGTAATAATGATGAAATTATTTTCATCATTGAATAAATAAATTAATGACACACTACAAAGTTGAAGCAAGTTAATCTCCCCATTCCCTACTAACAAAGTGTCAAAAAACTGTAAATAGACCAACAAATTAAGAAAAATATATTACGTTCGTAAACAAGATAGAAAGACCGTTCCGTTCCGTTCCGTTAAATTAGACTTCTTTAAATATTGTTGGCATATTGTTGCAGAATAAAATCCATTTCAAATTGAATGTAAATAATAGTTTTTCTTGGTGGTAGACCATAACATCGGGTCGCCGGCAAAATTACCACCCATCGGGCAAAGTCCTGCCGCAAAGCGACATGGTCGTGTTCCGGCACGTTGCTCGATGAAGCCGTTTATGGGAAATGGGTTTGAACAGCTGCGGTACGTTGGCGAACCGGTTGACGTCGAGTTGGTGTTTGTTTTGTCGGGTGTCTAGTCGAGGAGGGTAGCGGGATCCGAAGCGACGGCTTTCCGCTGGCCGCCCGCAGATAGTTGGGGGCCCAATTAGTGGGTTAGCCACCCACGAAAGGCGGCCCCGCCAGCTGCGAAAAATCCCAGGGTGGCTCCATCGTGCTGGTTGGCGACCAGGCGAGGAGGCCCGATGGCGATCCCTGGGGGGGTTCGGGCGTCCCCGCAGTCTCCAGGCTAGCCTCCCAGCGACAAGACATCACCAATTTCGAAGTCGGGTTTGATACGTACCGCCTCGTTCAACTGCCATTTCCCATCCCTATTCACTTTTATTTATTTTATATTATGAAAAAGGTAAAAAAAAGAAACACGTTGACACAGCGGTTGCACTCCTCCTCATACAAAGTGCACCTCACTAATATAAGGGGTTTGCACTCAAATCTTTTAGCTGTCCACCACCACCTGGAGACAGAGCAGCCGCACTTGCTCTTTTTGACGGAGACGCAGATACAATGTCCTTTGAGCGTTACATACTTGGATTATCCCGGTTACTCGTTGGAGCACAACTTTCGCTCACGGGCCGGAGTCAGTATGTACGCGCGGAACGACCTCTGTATTCAGCGTCTCCGTCACCTTGAAGACCCCACTTTTTCTTCCCTATGGGTTTTAGTGGACACAGGAAACGAAAAAATCCTGTATTCCTGTGTCTACCGTTCGCACAGCGGTGACCAGGAGACAACTCGTTTATTTGAGTATCTTAGTGAGGCTGCAGATATGGCTCTGTATCAGTACCCTTCGGCGCAGCTCGTCTTTCTGGGGGACTTTAATGCCTGTCATCAGGACTGGCTGTTCCCGTACCAGAAGACCGACCATGCTGGAAGAGAAGCGCGGAAATTTGCGTTGTCCTTGGACCTCTTTCAGCTGGTGAAGCAAGCGACAAGGGTACCAGATGTGGTAGGCCATACAGCCAATTGCCTGGACCTTCTGCTGACAACTGATCCGGACAGGTATCGTGTAGAAGTTACCTCCCCCTTGGGAACCTCCGATCACTGTCTGGTGAAATCTGTGTTTACATATTCCCCACCAGCTTTCGAACCTCATGCCGTTAGGCGAGTATGGAAATACAAGTCAGCAGATTGGGATGAGATGCGGCACTTTTTTGCGTCTTATCCTTGGCGGCAGGTCTGCTTCTCTTCTTTGGATCCGTCGAGTTGCGCGGATGCTATAACCGATGTGGTGCATCAGGCAATGGAGTATTTTATTCCTTTTGCTGACGTACCCATCGGTGGCAAAGCTCGCCCATGGTTTAATGCCGAATGTGGTCATGCTCAAGACCGAAAACATTCGGCATATCTCATTTGGGCTGATGCTCGAACCCGCAAAACTCCGGATGTAAGTTTGAAGAAGAGAGCCTTTTACCATGCTGCCAAGTCCTACAAGAAGGCATTGCGGAAGGCTCGTCTCGATCGAATCGCTAAGAATGGCGAAAAGCTCTCTGTCAGACCAACTGGCAGTCGAGCTTTCTGGTCTCTTGCCAAAGCGATCGAGTCGAACTTCTGCCAATCCTCACTGCCTGCTCTGCTAAAGCCGGATGGATCCCTGGCCCACACAGCAACAGAGAAAGCGAATGTACTTGCTTCTCTGTTTGCTGATAATTCGCATCTAGACACTGGCAATGCTTCTCCAGCACATCTTCTTCACTGCGGTATTTCGATGCCTGAAATCCGCATCACTAACAAAGAGGTATGGAGAACATTGTGTCGTTTAGATGTGAATAAAGCCAGTGGTCCTGATGGTATACCAGCCATTCTGCTCAAGACATGCGCAGCTGAGTTGTCTCCTGTACTGACACGTCTGTATCGCCTCTCTTTCATGACTGGAATAGTGCCGAAATCCTGGAAGCTTGCTAATGTGCAACCCGTGCCCAAAAAAGGCAGCCGTGCCGACCCTGTCAATTACAGACCGATTTCAATCACCTCCATACTCTGCAAGATTATGGAACGTATATTGAACTCGCGCCTACTAGCGTACCTAGAAGGTAACGATCTCCTCAGTGACCGACAGTACGGGTTTCGCCGTAATAGGTCTACTGGGGACCTCCTAGTGTATGCTACTCACATTTTAGGCGAGGCCATCGAGAAGAACGGAGAAGCGGTCGCCGTCTCTCTGGACGTCTCGAGGGCATTTGACACGGTCTGGCATGCGAGCCTTATATGCAAGCTTTCAGCGTACGGTATATCTCCTGGTCTGATCGGCTGGGTAACGGACTTTTTGAGCCACAGATCTCTCCGAGTAGTTGTCGATGGGTGTTCCTCGGAACCCTTGACAATAAATGCCGGAGTGCCTCAGGGGTCCGTTCTTTCTGCAACTCTGTTTCTGCTGCACATTAATGATCTGTTGAAGCCCGGTATCTATGGGTATGCAGACGACAGCACAGTTGTAGAAAGATATCTACCGAGTACTCGGGCTAGTCGAGATCAAGTACAGTCTGAAAGAGAAGCCATGGTGCAACGTTTGAATGACAAACTTCAGGCAGTCTCCGCATGGAGCAATGCCAATCTTGTCAAGTTCAACGCCACCAAAACGCAGACGTCGTGTCTTTTCACCGCCAAAAGGAGCCCATTCACCTCGGCTCCTACTTTCCAGAATGTATCCTTGGAATACAGTGACCGGCTTCAGTTGTTAGGCTTAGAGATTTCCTCGAACCTCAACTTTGGTCGGTTCATTGAGTCCAGAGCAAGAGCAGCAGCAGTAAAGCTTGCCGTTCTTGCGAAGGTTCGGCAGTACTTTACACCGGGACAGCTTCTTGTTTTATACAAAGCACAGATCCGGTCGTGTGAAGAGTACTGTGGACACATATTTGCTGGTGCCGCAAAGTCTCATCTTGCGGTTCTGGACTCAATTGAGAGGCGAGCAAAGAGGCTTATCGGCGATCCCGAATTGGTCGAAGCCGACCTCCAAAGCCTTGAACACAGGCGTAAAATTGCTAGCCTCTCAGTATTCTATAGGATACATTTTGGTGAGTGTGCGCAGGAATTACACGAGTTAATTCCCCCGTCCCCCTTCCATCACCGGACGTCCCGACGCAGGGCAGGTATCCATCCTTTTGTAGTGGACATTCCACCTGTCCGAACGAAGCGCTTTGCTTCCTCATTTTTAGTGCGTACAGCGAAGGACTGGAACAATTTGCCTGCGTCGGTATTTCCGGCCAAATATAATGTGGGTGTCTTCAAGAGAAGAGTGAATAGGTTGCTAGGGCAATGCGACTTACCATCTAAGACTACGTTCCACTTACCATCAGGTGGAATGTAGTCAAGCATTGCCCTAGATCATATAAAAAAAAAAAAAAAAAAAAAGTTGTTTGATGGGTGTGCAAATTATGGTTTATGCATGTGTGAGTTGGACGGTCATTGAACATTGAACGACACAAAAAGCGCCGATACATTTTATTTGCACCATTTACATGATTTAGTGTAAAAACGGATTTTGTTAATTTGACCCTGAAAGAATATTTATTTTTTCAGTACTTAATAATATACGATAATGTGGAAGTTTAATTTATATTAAGCAGTACATTATACTTATGAAGAGACTGTCATTTATGATTTTTCCAGTAATTAACTCCAACCATAATAACAATCGTACACAATAATAAATTCTTGAAAGAAATAACATGCCATTTAATCCTCATATTCTATAAAAAAATATATATTAAAATTAAAAAAAAAGATTGTTTTCAATTGCGATTAGAACGTTGAACGTTAAAGACAAAACAGGAAGAAAGCAGGGAGAAGCGTTCCGGTCTACGTTACTTGATAACTGAAGAAATAAACCTACTAAAATAGCTTCACATCATTTAGTTTTCTCATAAAATATTATTTTCTCTAATTCGTTTTCATTTCATTTAAGAATTTTGTGGTAAAACTTAACTCACATGTGATAGAACGTTTGTATGAGGGTAGTATTATAAAACAACATATTTCTTATATGCCTTATTTAATACGTCTATTTTACTCAAATTACATTATTAATATTATATACATCTTATGTAGCTTAAATGATAATATTATTAACATAAATGAAGACTGTCATATCTCACATTAATATTACGATCTCATAAAACGTTACCCCTATAAGTTTATAAGTTTATAATAATGACGTACGAAATATATTAGATAAGAAATAATTATATTGATGTAGATATGATTTCATATGATTAATTCGAAGTATCTAAACCTCAATACCTTTTGAATTTGAATACCTTTCTATCATCAAGAAAAATATACCTAAAATTTTACATACCTTCGAATATAAATAATGAAATCTGAAAGCTTTGAAAATAGTACTTAATAACGTCTTTGAGTACAATTATAGTTGTAACCGATAAATTTAAAAAAGGTTTTATACTAAATATATAGTTTGTTAGAATAGTATTGTCGCGTGACAGGTTTCAAATGTGACACTCACGTCACACACGTCAAGTATCCTTAAAAGAGGAAGTGTCAAACGCGCCACGAATCTCATTCGCTCTCCAGTGCTAGCACGACTAGGATGTTCTGTTATTTATTGTGATTCGGTGTACAATTGACGGATATCTGTGTTATAGATTAATAATATGTTTATTAAAATTGTGACAGTTTATTTCGAGGTTATGTATTTGTTTTTTTTTTTTAGAAATACCTACTTATATATACATATATATATATAGTTATTTTTAATAATGTATATCAATCCCAACAACATTTGGTCTACGAGTTTTTACAAATCTAAATAAACAATACAGAAAAAAACGAAACAAAAAAAGATTTGCTTTCTCTGTTACGTACTACTCAGTATTGTGTAAGAAGTTCCTAAAAGGAAAACAATTTTTTTATACCATTTTTTTTTTAATTCGTAGAACAAATGTTGTTGGGATTATAAATATTAATATTATAAATTCGAAAGTAACTCTGTCTATCTGTATATGTATATATATATATATATATATATATATATATATATATATATATATATATATGTCGTAGATCACGATAATTTAATGATAATTAGTAAATTAATTGATGTCATTGTAACAGTGGGGTGTGAACATCGTGACGTAACGAGTCACGTGATCGGAATCGTTTGTAGGGGCACCGAAGACATTTTAAATATTCGAGAGCATTGAGTCAAAGAGGAATTGATTAATGAGAGCGTTACAGTTCGGACCCCCCAAAGGGACCGGTGGTTCACGCAACTGTGATAATTGTATACCTGCTAAGTAATTTTTGATAATTGATTATCTACATTTGATGCAAGAAGTGTCATATTGTGATTGTGTGGTTTAATTGCCTGAGACCTACGCCTCGGATCCTGTATCAGAATACTCCATCAACAACGAACAAGCCACTAATATGCCTTTATCCCCGAAATATATATATATATATATTTCCCCAAAGTTATTTTTTATATATAATATTCCAATATTATAAATTCAAAAGTAACTCTGTCTGTCTATTACGCTTTCACGCTTAAACTACTGCACCAATTTTGATGAAATTTGGAATAAATATAGACAGGACATTGAGAAAGGATATAGTATACTTTTTACAGCGAGAAAATATCTCATTCCCAAGAGAAACGACGTAAACCGCTGGCGCAAACGCTGGCTTCATAGTAGGTGATACGTAATACAATTTTCTTCTTAAGTATTTTCTTAATATTTGTGTATTGCTTTACAATAAAACGTGTTTTTGGGTAATTTTTCTTTTTTTTATAAAAATAAATAGATGGTATAACGTAAAATAAGATATTTTGAAAATCTCCAGATCTTTTGTATTTTGATTCCTTTTAGTCTGTCATAAAAGTAAATAAGTTTTTTTAGTAAAGTAGATACCTACATTTTGTTGTCTGGATGCATAGTTTCAAAAATACGGGAAATTTAATATGAAATTATTATATATCAATAAAAATACGGGCTTCGCGCATTAAGCACCTCATCATTATGAAAACTATAGTTCCTAATAATGTGTGTGTAGACCTGCATGGTACCTTCTATCGTAAATAAAAATTTGTATTTTACATTAACAAATAAAACCAATTAAGTTTTAAAAAATTAAGGTTTAGAAATGCTTTCTTAGGAAGGTTAGTCAAGGACGAGAAAAGTGGCGTTTCAGTTGTTATAGATCCATGTATTACAAACAAATACAATTCTCTAGTAAAACTTTTAGCAAACACTTTACAGTCTAAAATCTTCATTAAGAGCGAGATTCGGATAAAACAAATCACCAGCATTTGCTCTTTCATTGTTAAACCATGCTCAGAAAATTAAAAGTACAGCTAAAAATTACAAAAATATATTAAAGAAATCTGGTTTGTCTCCCCCTAGCACAGAATGGGTACGCCTATGTAGACTTGGTTATGATATTCCTACAAAACATTAAAACATACCTAGACTATCTTTTGTCGCAAAAAAGTCGATAAAATGGTAAAAAATAAAACACAATGTTCTTAAATCTTATCAATTCAAATACTTAACTTTAAATTGATTCGACCAATAAAAATGCTTCTTGTCTCTTTACCATAGCAAACGATCAGGTTATCTTCAAACACAAGAGATAAGAACTATTCTCTCATCCAGTTCACATTTCACACACGAAAAAAATATGTACTTACTATGTAAGTACTTGACGGAAAAAAAAATATTGTTTTTATTTTACAGTAAAATTATTTTGTACTGTATATTTTTTACATAATATTAGTTTCGTGTGGTTTACTGTAACGGATTCCTAATAATATATATTTAAATTATTATGAAATAATTTTGAACATATTTTTGGTTTCCGATGCATTTAAATTTTATTCTATGCGGTGATCCACCCTTTTCAATTTAAATCGACAGTTATTTACGACCACAAACACGTATATTTTATAAAGGTATAATAATTTATAATTCATTATTTATTAGGTAAATAGGTTTGTACATGAATAAGAATAATATAACAATAATTAAGTAACCATGTTGGCTGCTTTGTGAGTATATTAATTTATTTTATTAGTCATTGATTGCACAATAAATGTAGGTACAACAATATCAATTTCAGAAATATATTCGAATTCATGTAAAACAAGCTTAATATATATATATAAGTCAATTTTTTAGTCAATATTACTTTTCAGTTGTACTACCATTTGTATCCGAATTCGTCACAGTAATGATAACATTGCTATTGAAAGTCAGCACTGGATTTCCTAACCCAAGTCGTTGATGAATGTTTTATCTATTTGGGGCACAGCACTATTGTTAGACACTGAATTATGGTGATTTTTATTTGCATACTCTTTTTTATTATTTTCTTAATAATTGTTGTTTCCCTTTTTGTATTATTTTGTTTTTCTTTTTACAATTTCTATTTTGCATTTAATAATTTAGTTACAAGTTAACTATTTTGTGTGTAACTGTGTGCTGTGTGCTAAATAAATATATTCTATTCTATCTGCAAAAGGGATCGTTTTAATAAATGAAGCAAAGACTTTATCCATTTTTCTATGAAAAATATGTGGACGGAAGATTTGAAATTTGGCTCAGTTACACTTTATGTGAACTGCAGGTGGATAAAGCAAATATTATTATATAGCACACTCTTCGCGTACAACAATAACGTTACTACAATAACACACCCATCCACGCTGCGAGTCCGCCATGCTTTGAGCTCATGAATACTACTCCGAATTGGTTCGAAACTAGTCGAGGCAATTCCGATTATATTACGTGATCATAGCCGGGTAAATATATATTAATTAATACACACTTACCTAGTACCTCAAATAGTAATCTACTCTCCCAGAAAGTGGGCCTTTATCAAAACGGGGTATCATAAACTGAATGATAGTAATAGGTGAATAATTTCTCTCGCTGTATCTTCATCTCTTTCCCTTCCCGATCTTGTTAGTTTTGAAGATAAATTTAAACACCATTAAAATATATTATCATTTTTACCCTCAAAGGGACACAAAAATACAACTTTGATTGTTTAAACAGAATAAAAATAAAATAAGAGATTATAATCTATCGAAAATAACGGTCAGAATAAAACAATAAAGAAACGGTTAAACTTGATATATTTCGTAAACATTTTGCGATAAAAAAATAAACTATTTAAATATACAGGGTTATTTGTAATTCATTGGCCACCTCTTGCAGGCATCCTCATTTGTTCTACGTGTTTTTAAAATTAATAGCTTTAAAAATTAAACTGTTTCCATACAAAATTAATTAGTTGCCTCTGTACTGGCATTAATTCTGAGCGTAGGTATTGCGCCCGAGCGTTCACCTTTTAAGTACTTATTACAAAATACAGAGTAATAATTAAAAAGGCAGCAAATATATTTTTGTATCGTATTTTCGTGTTGTTTATCAAGATTTGTAAAAAATCTTTATAAAATACTATGTAACAGATTTTTTTTATTCAATAGATGCTATAAAGACTTATTTACACCCAAATACCTTGTATCGAATAATAAAATCAGTGGATTTTTTTTAAACAAAAATTTAGCACAATTTTCAAACAATAATTATGTATGTCCGAAATGAAATCAACTATTATGAATACATTTTTACTAATAATTCAATTCCATGTCAAGGTGACTAATTCATGAAAAAAAGGTTATCTGACGGAAAAAATGTCACTCTATCTCATTTTTATTCTTAAGCATATATTTTTCTCATTCTTGTATGTCTGTAATAGAATAAAAACATTTTTTTGTATCTATTTCTTATGTATTATATACAGTTGGGTGTATGTATTTTTTATGTATTATTTAGCTGACACTCGTAGAGTCTTTACTTTGGTTTAAATGTATTTTACACTTGTATGTTGATTTATTTTATCTCTCATTGCATACATACAGAAATATTTATCCTGATTGAGGATGACTGATGAGGGTTAGATATTTATAAAGCACATTGTAAGTTCCAGCTAAGATGTAGGCGCTCGTGAAGATGAAAATGAAATAAGCCACAAAAAGCATAAGATACAAATTTAATTGTACTGAAGGTTACTTTTAAGTTTTAATATTGTATTAACTTATCTCGATCACGATTTTTTTGCTCGCCCGTCGTCCTGCTAGCTGTTGGTATTTTATAATCTCTGCCTAATTAAGTAAGACATATTTAATTACAATTAATAAATAGATTAAGGCACGAGTTATTAAAATGATACCATGACGTATTGTATTGAAAGTTGTGGACTTTGTCATTCTATTTTGTTTTGTTTTTCTCGTACTTATAAGAAAAAAAACTAAATGCAATGAAATATATGTTAAGAAGAAGTTAAGATATCGCAATATAATATCGACGGTCAGCTCCATCTATAGGATTGTAGGTTCAATGTGATTTTATAACTGTTTGTATTCTAAAGTATATAACATTTCATTCAAAATTGTGTCTTATAAAATACAACACTCATCTATTATTGTATTAGAAAATTTAGTTGTTAAAATGAATTCAGTATATGTGTTAAGTTTGTTTAGATTATCTCATTTAGAATTTTCAATGCTCGCTATTATTTTATTTGTCATCGCTGGTATACCGCAGTAAGTGTAAAATAGTAAGTTTTGCCTCCTCCTAATTTTATTTTGTTGCATACTAGCTGCAACTGCCAACTGAATGCATGTACCATCTATACAAATCAATACCTTTTTATTCTTAATTATAATTATATCCCCAATATAATTTGTCTGTTTTCCTTCAAAATTGACAATCATGACCAAAAAATTACCTAATAATCTAACTATTATCAATGAGCAACAAATAAGAAATAATAGCTATTACGTTATGAGCCTCAAACAATAAGTTAAACAGATGAATAAAAACACATTACTATAAACACATGAATTATTTAAACATAAACGAACAAAAATGTTTATTTTTTTTTATAAAGCTCACAATACTTTTTAATTTTATAAACGACATATATCTTAATTACCCGCAGAATTGCCGAAAGCCAGGGTAAGTCCAGTCATCGTGTGCAATATAGATACACGCCTCAAAGAGATCTAGAAAGATGCAATTACAGTTCAAAACGGAAAAAATAAAAATTAATAAATAGTACAGGAATTTATATTTTACTATTTATAATAGAAGTACCGGTGGACAAATTGTACACATACATTCGTAAAGACTATTTTTCTTATAATAATTTATAAAAGTTACAGTCGCCCATGACCCTTCAAACGGAAAGAAGTTTATGATGACAGAAATACTTACACATTATTATAACGTCCCAATATTTAATAATAATAGTAAATATTGGGATCATTATATTTGGAAGGATTATAAGGACTTTGGAGGATGTCACACTCATTGTACGAAATGCAGATAGTTCACTCTGATATTCTATGAAAAGATGGTACAAACTCAGTCAATCCAGTCCGCATACAAAATGCAGTCAACAAACTACAGATGGGCTTCACCAATCAAGGCCTTATTTTACAATGATATTCCTCAACTTTTGTATTTATGAAAGCAAACGTCAAAACATTTTATCCGTATCATTCATCGCGAATTATTTTATTAATCCGTTATAATAAAAAAATCTCCAGCCGTTTTTTACCATTAAATGAAACATAATGGGATTGTATTGTCACAATATCCAATTTAAATAACAATTGATGTTATTTGGTACCTTGTTGGTAAATAATTTATAGGAATTGCCAATACCCGATTTAAAAGCATTGGTAAATAGCAGTTTATATCTAAATAAACGAGTAAGTTTGCTGACTACAATTAATTTATAAAAAAATATAAGAAATTAACATTGCTAAGTGCCTTCTCAGCGAGTGTGTGTTTGTCTGTCGATCTTAAAGATTAAAAAAAAAAAATAAAAATGATAAGGATCCCCATTTTGGGGTCAGAGCAATATGTTTTTTCATTCCATTCTTCCCTGTCACTTGTCATTTCTGTCGACAATCTCTTCCGAACAGAGGTTTTTTTTTTATTGTTTTATTTTACTTATTTTCAAGCCAACGATCTCCAGATTTTTTTGCCATATTCCCAGTCTGCTTTGCACCTTTAGTTCATCCTAGCCGACAAGAACAATGTATGCCGCTAGAGATGATAAATATCTTTACTTATCAATATATAATCTTTAATTTATCCCCAAACTTGCCAAATCTCTTCGATTTAATTTTCATAAACAATTCCAAACATTAATTTATGACGGAGTCCTTATTAATACGATATAAGACTGCTTGGTAGTTAGCAGTTATATTACATTAGCGCTTACATCAATTTAGTTTAATTATGTCATAACAAGTTAATTTCACTATAATGCCTTCTGAATAACAATGTCGTTTTGTAGTATCATAGTTATTATTATTAGGCTAGTAATATTCAATTTAATATAAAGATACAAGACTAGTAAAGTACCAAACTAGTAATATATTGTTTAAAATCGAATAAACGTGTAAAGTTATGTAATAGTTATTAGTAATAAATATAGAAATTGTAGTTGTCTATACCTAGATAACTTATTTTTTCTGTTTCTACTTTTATGTGAATTTATCATAAAACGTTATATATGTCTTACAGAGCCACTCGTACTGGGTATAGATGAGGAGATACCATTCCATCAAATTTGTGATAAAATGACAAAAGCATCTAATATCTTCTTGTTATTGGAGAAACAGCGATGAAGTATTCAGTTTCTTGATGGGAAATAACTTTTCCTTTAGCTACATAATGAGTAACTAAAAACATCATAGTGAGTTCATTACTAATTGTTTTCTAAATTTGTCATTGATTGTAGTTTTTATCAGATTTTACCACTTTTACAAGGATAAAATAAATCTATTTAAGTACATTATTTATTAAGAAGTATATTAAAAAAGCCATGTTAGTAACAAGATACTTTTCGTTTTAATATGTAACAATATCAAAATATAAAAGATAAGATTTCCCAGATATACTGTCATAATGTCGGTTATTTATTTTATGAGTAATATATTTGGCACCAAAACAATAATGAAACTTTGCTTGTAGCCTTGTAAGTACTTCTCTATATTTTTTTATTTAAAATCGTTCTTTTCCCTAAGTAATAAATAGGTCTATATTACTATAACTATCTGGATGTTCCAGCGAAGAGTAGAATCTATGTGAAGTCCAAAATTTTGAAGATTGATATCAGACAAAGATCGTCAGTACAGAGATTGTAAGAGGAAACGAGATCAAAAGTTGTAAAAAAAAAAAACTTTAAATTTTAAATATAAAAATAGGAAGTTGTTTATTGATTACAGATTTAAACATTTTAGGGAGGTACATTAATAAAAAAAAGGACTCATCGACAAGATTTAGGAAACATCCATTGGATAAAGAAAAATTTAAAAGAAGATAGTATAAAAATTAATAATAGTAATAATAATAGCATTCGATCTAATACAGCACATAAGTTTTAGATTTCATTTTACTGTGAAAAATAGTAGTTGCAAAGAAATCACGATTTAATTCATCTGAAGACTAAGGGTACTGCCGAAGAATAATTTAGTAATCAATTGGGAATATATTGGCGTTTAGCAGCTCTTAACAAGTGATTACAACATAATGAACAGCTTTATAATGCTACCAGTTACCTTCACAACAGTCAAGCTTAAATTTCCTAAATCCACGATAGCATAGCTATCCTCATAGTTGTCCGCATATTATCATTGACCCATAGATTTGGAGGATGTTTTACAACTTTTATTGTTGAATGCTTATTATTTATACCAAATATTTTTTTTTATTAAAAACATTTAGTTATTGTTTCGCTCGTGATAAGAGAAGTAAAATAATGTAGTAAGTAAAATAAGTAGAGCCATGCTTCGGCATGAATGGGCCGGCTCGAGCGGTGTGATACCACAACCTCACTCTGATACCAGGATTTGTTTTTTCACTGAGTGAGTGAGGTTTCCGGTGGCCCAAACCCCCTCCCCCTCTCCATGATAGTGCAGTTGGAACAGAAACTACCCCAGGGGGATACCAACTGCCGTAGGGTTGGAGAATCCCCCTCTGGGCGTCCAAGCTCAGATCATAAAGTACCTGGGCTTGGACGCTCACATTGCCCCTCGTATTCTGGGGGGGGCACAACCGCGCTCGGAGGCGAGAGCAATAATATTAGGACAGCCCCTGCCACTCTTACCGTGGACTACTGCAAAATTAGGGGCCTACATTCCAACATCCAGGCTGTCCAGTACCACCTCGAGACAGCAAAGCCGGCCTTGCTCTTTTTGACCGAGACACAGATATCATCTCCAACAGACACGTCGTACCTCTCCTATCCGGGGTACGGTTTGGAACATACTTTTATTCCCAAGGCTGGTGTGTGTGTGTATGTTAGAGATGATATCAGTTCTCGTCGCCTCAGCAATCTTGTGGCTCCGCGTAGACAGCGACGACCACCCTCGCATCTACGCATGCCTATACAGGTCCCATAGCGGTGATGCCAACACTGATTTTCTGCTGGACCACGTCCAAATGGCCACAGACCTCGTACTGCAACAGATCCCATCCGCAGAGATCGTGATACTTGGTGATTTTAACGCCCACCACGCCGATTGGCTGGGTTCACGTAAAACCGATCATGCCTGTAGATCTGTTCACGGACTAGCCCTGGATTATGGCTTGACACAACTGGTAACAACGCATACGCGAGTCCCAGATGTGGAAAGCCATGAGCCTTCACTTTTGGACCTTCTGCTGACCTCTCATCCGGATGGCTACAAAGTCTCCGTTGTGGCCCCATTGGGTTCCTCGGACCATTGCCTGATCCGGAGTATGGTGCCATTCAACGGCTCAACGCGACTACGAGTCGCAGGTTACCGACGTGTATGGCATTATAGGTCAGCAGATTGGGATGGGATGCGGTCTTTTTTCGCATCCTACCCTTGGAGGCAGGTTTGCTTCTTGCCGGTTGATCCCAACATCGTTACCGAATCTGTCACTGATGTGGTTCTGCAGGGTATGGAACTATTTGTTCCATCCTCTGTAGTTCCCATTCGTGGCAAATCCCAGCCCTGGTTCGCTCGATTCTGTAAGGCAGCATCTAGCCGAAAACGGGATTGCTACCAAGCCTGGGCAAATGCAGCGATGGCACGGGACGTACAGACCAGCGAATTAAAAAAGAAGTACAACTTTGCCTCCAGGTCCCTCAAAAGAGACATAGCCAGGGCAAAGTCGGAGTACATCGCCAGAATTGGCAAGAGACTGACGAGCCTTCCTTCCGGAACTCGTGCGTTCTGGTCTCTTCCCAAAGCTGTCGAAGGAAATTTCTGTAGGCCATCCCTTCCCCCTCTGCGCAGGGAAGACCTTTCATTGGCTCATGACGCTAAAGAGAAAGCCGACCTCCTGGGTAAACTCTTTGCGTCCAACTCGACACTGGATGACCAGGGAAACGTACCGCCGACCATACCGCAGTGCGAGAGCTTCATGCCGGAAGTCCGGTTCTATGAACGCTCAGTGCGTAAAACACTTCTTTCCCTGGACATTCACAAGTCTTGTGGGCCTGATGGAATCTCTTCCATTGTGCTGAAAACGTGTGCTCCGGAGTTGGCACCGGTTTTGACGCGTCTTTTTCGGCTCTCATACTCTTCCGGCGTCGTCCCGAACTGCTGGAAAACAGCTTTAGTGCACCCGATCCCTAAAAAAGGTGATCGCTCGGATCCGTGCAACTATAGACCCATTGCCATTACTTCCTTTTTCTCAAAGACAATGGAATCCATTGTTAACTGCCAGCTCCTTCGGTACTTAGAAGATCACCAGCTGCTTAATGACCGACAATACGGTTTCCGTAGGGGTCGCTCAGCTGGTGACCTTTTAGTATATCTAAGTCACCGTTGGGCACAGGCGATTGAGACCCAGGGAGAGGCCTTGGCGGTTAGCTTGGACATAGCAAAAGCCTTTGATCGGGTCTGGCATAAAGCGCTTCTCTCGAAGCTGCCTTCCTATGGGCTTCCCGTGAAATTGTGCAACTGGGTCACCAGTTTCCTGGCAGACAGAAGCATGAAAGCCGTTGTTGACGGTTGCCGTTGTTGACGGTGCTTGCTCCAACTCCAATTCTGTCAATGCTGGTGTCCCTCAAGGCTGTGTGCTATCACCTACACTATTTCTTCTGCATATTAATGATATGCTGCAAAGCGGCAGCATTCATTGCTATGCGGATGATAGTACGGGTGATGCCTTTTATACCGGCCGCACTAATATTTCACGGGAAAACGTCACTGAGAGCCGAAATAAACTTGTGTCTGAAATCGAAACAACTTTAGGAAAAGTTTCAGATTGGGGCAGACTTAATCTAGTCCAATTTAACCCTACAAAGACACAAGTTTGCGCGTTCACCGCAAAAAAGACACCGTTTGCCGTATCACCTTCATTTGAGAGCACTCCTCTAACTGCCGCAGCCAGTATTGGAATCCTTGGCGTCGATATATCGAGCGAGGTCCAGTTCCGCGGTCATATTGAGGGCAAGGCCAAATTGACCTCAAAGAAGCTAGGTATACTGAACAGATCGAGACGATATTTCACTCCAGCCCATCGCCTGCAGCTTTATAAGGCGCAGGTTGGGCCGCAGATGGAATACTGTTCTCATCTTTATGCAGGTGCACCTCAGTACCAGCTTCTTCCTCTTGACCGCATACAACGGAGAGCGACTCGAATCATTGACTGTCAAGATCTTTCCGATCGGCTTGATCCCTTGGCGTTGCGTAGGGATGTAGCTTCCCTCTGCATCCTCTATCGCTTATACCATAGGGAGTGCTCTGAAGAGTTGTTCGAATTAATACCACCCACAGATTTTCGCCATCGTCCATCGCGACAGAACCACCATCCCCATTACCTGAATGGCTGGCGTTCCATCACTGTGCGCTTCTCTAGAAGTTTCTTACCTCGCACAGCCAATCTGTGGAATAAATTGTCTCCGCAGATATTTCCGGACCGATACGACATTGAAACCTTCAAAAAAAGAGCGTATTCCTTCTTAAAAGGGCGGCAACGCGTTTGTAACTCTTGAGTTGCAGACGTCCATGGGCGACGGATGTTGCTTACAAGCAGGTGACCCGTTTGCTCGTTTGCCTTCTATCAAATAAAAAAAAAAAATAAAAAATATTTAACATTGTCATATTACTGAATTGTGCAGATTCAATTGAATGATTAATAAAAAATAATACCAAATTATTTACCATTACAACTCTTACACAGACGATTACAGTTAATTACATTTACTAGTTGAGGTGTTCGTTCGCTAGCTGTGTGTATTAACCTTAACCTTTTAAATCTCTTTCTTGAAGTCTGTATAAATCAGATTCAACTCGATTGTACCTTTAAAAGGTCCTTGCCTTCTCGTCGATCAACGTGATGAATAAAATAAAGGATAATGTAACTGGATAATAAATCTGAGCCCTCCATCACTATTGGTACCTACTATATATCTCAATTTATACTTAAGAACACTATTTATGTTTTAATCTATAATATCAGAGTAACTGCTTTGTTGTCAAGATTTATGTTATTTAAATACAACGTATTAATAAAATCTTTATCATTTTCAGTAATTACGAAACAGCCAAAATCATTTCCTTTTGAAGTTACAGGTATAAGTTGAAGTTAATACAAATAAATATAATAGGAGTATAATAATACTTTAAAATATACTTAAATCTTTGTATTTTGTAGCATTACTATTTCATCAATTTCTTTGTTTGGTAATACATTTGTTAAGGAACAAATGGCCGCTGCGTTTGCTTGAGTGACAATAATAAAGACTAGATATTTAAAAAGCCATTATTATTATTTTAAGTTAAAAATTAAACTAGTTTATTAGAATACAGACCAAGAAGAATGGACCATATAAATTATCAATTACAGTAAAAATAAACAACAATAATTTAAAGTATCTATGTATGTGCGTGACTACGTACTGATCGACTACTACTACTACTAGAATTACAATGAAAGAAAACATACAAAGAAGTATTACAATGGAAATGTAATATTGTATTGTAATATTAGAATAAACATATAACTTCGTCATTTAATTTGTAATAAAAATATATCAAATCACATTATTGCTCGATTAAATTTATAAATTCCTCTATTGAATAAATCGTTTAAATGGTGCAAAATAAAATAAATACGCGTTTGTGTCACGTTCAATGACCGTCCAACTCACACATGCATAAAACATCATTCGGACATATATCTAGTAACTTTTATTTACTTTTAATTTGAAATGAACTGTATTCTGCAACGATAAGCAAATAAAGTATGATCCCGGCAGAAACGACTACATAACTATAAATCTTTGCTTTTAGATATATATATATTCAGGGTTATATGTAATTAGTTGACCACCTCTTGCAGGCAGCCTCTCTTCATAAATACCAACAACATTTGTTCTACGACTTTTTAAAATAAATATTTTCTAAAATTTAAGTTTTCCCATAAAAAAAATATTTGTTGCCTCTGAACTGGTATTAACTCTGAGCGTAGGTTTGGCGTCGGCAGGGCTGGACCAGGTCGATGATGGGAGAGTCGGATTACCCATCTGATTCCCTCAGACCGAGTCCGGCCAGAACGGGGTCTCGGCCCCCTTCAGAGGCAGCAGGCTTGGGTGAGGGGCAGGGGATCCCACAATCTTTCAAGCCTGCGAAAAAGGGATGGGTGCTTCTCGTTGCGGGGTGTCCTCTCCGTGGATAACGTCGGAGCATTGCGGTGAGTGCGAAAGCGATCCCGTGGTGTCCCATTATGATGGCGGCGGCAACCGTCAGGTTTAGTGAGTAGGAGTCTCACATAACCACCTCCATCATCCCCTGAATGGAGATGTGTATCCATGAAAATTCCTGAGGTAAAAAAAATAAATAAATTTTTTTTTTTTTTTTTTTTTTTTTTTTTTTTTTTTAACCCTTATCGTCCCACTGCTGGGCAAAGGTCTCCCCCAAACGTTTCCAGGAATCTCTGTCCCTCGCGGCCTCCCACCATCCGCTGTCAAAGGAAACTAGGTCGTCCCGCCAGCGTTTCCGTGGCCTGCCGCGGTGTCGCGCTCCTTCCGGAACCCACTGGGTGGTGATGTGGGCCCAGCGCTCGGGGTTCATCCGTGATACATGTCCCGCCCACTCCCATTTGAGCCGGGTGGTCTTGGTGCCGACATCTGTGATGCCGGTGCGTGAACGCAGCTCGGTGTTACGCACTCGGTCGACTCGCTTGAGTCCGAGGATGCTGCGTTCCATCGCCCTCTGGCAAATTTTTAGCTTGGACTTCTGTAGCTCTGTCAGTGACCATGTCTGTGCACCGTAGGTTAGGACAGGCAGGATACACATGTCGAAAAGTTTCCGTTTGAGTGACAGAGGAAGGCTGCCCTTCATGTGCGCTTTCATGGACCAGTAGCTCTTCCAGGCGTTGTCGATCCGACGACCAATCTCGGTGTCTTGCCTGTTTTCGAAGCTCGCTATCTGACCTAAATAGATGTAATTGTCGACATATTGTATGACCTGCCCATCTACCTCGACCCTGCGTTTCGTGCTATTTGACATGATTTTGGTTTTAGCCCAGTTCATTTGAAGTCCAACCTCATGACCTACTGCACTCAATTCCCTTAGCATTTCCTGGACTTCTTCTGCTGTGGTGGCGAAAAGGACAATATCGTCTGCAAAACGCAAATTGTTTAGGCGTTTGCCACCGACGTCGATGCCCTTTGTCGTCCACTTATTCGAAAGCTTTTTAAACATTTCTTGGAGCACTGCTGTAAACAGGATTGGGGAGAGGGGATCACCCTGCTTGACTCCTTTCTCTATTCTGAATGTTTCGCCAGTGGTGTTTAATTTGATATTGGCTGAACTATTACGGTAGATTAATTTTAATAAATTTATGTATGTTGGTTCTATATGTTGGTTTTTTAGAGCTTGAAATATTGCTGGGTGTTTCACTGTATCGAAAGCTTTTTGGTAATCAACAAATGCTAAATAAAGAGGTGTATGGTATTCTGTTGATTTTTCAATGAGTTGATTAAGGGTATGAAGATGATCTGTAGTGGAGAAACCGGGACGAAAACCAGCCTGTTCGGGAGGTTGGTGTTGGTCAAGTAAACCTGCAATGCGATTTTGTATGCATTTGATAAATGCTTTATAAATATGTGAAACTAAACAGATGGGCCTGTAATTGCCAATATTGGACTTGCAACCTTTTTTAAATAGAAGCGTGATATCTGAGTGACACATCTGTTTCGGAATCTGGCCGGAACTTAAAATCAAGTTGAATAAATTAGTGATGTGGGGTAGCAACGCGGGTAATCCTATTTTGAGTGCTTCTGTTGTGATGCCATCACTTCCTGGACTCCTATCGTACTTCATGGTTTTGATGGCATAATGCACCTCTTTCTCAGTGAAGTATGGGATGGAATCGGGACGGGAGTACTTCACGTCTTCACTATGGCCGGAAGCATCTGAATATAATGCTCTGTAGAAGTTTGTGCAGATGGTCATTATTTTATCTTGGCTGTTTTGTTTTTGGCCATTTTCGTCTTGCAAGCAATTTATCCAATACTTTGATCTGGTAAAGCCTTGTTGTGCGGTTCTGAGTGATGTGTGGTTTTCTATAGCAGCTTTCATCGATTCCACTTGAAATGTTCTTATGTCTGTTCTGATGCTACGTTTAACTTTTCTATCAGCGGTTCTGTATGCTTCTGTGCACATTTGTTTACTTTCCCTTTCGGCAATTAAAGTCTTCGTATTTTGTGAGAGTTTGGCCTTGCTTTTATTTTCACTTTTGATGGTTTTACAACTAACATCGATTGCTTTTTTCAATATATTGTACTGTTTTTCTACTTCTTCTGTTTCATCGATTTTAAGTATTTTAAATTGATTTTCTAATAATAAGTTAAAGTTATCTAAGTTTTTGTAAAGTGCGAGATGTGAATGCCTTTTAGGTTTTTTATTAAATTGTCTGCATCTTTGAATTTTGAAGTTAAAACGTAATCTTGCTCGCACTGGTCTATGGTCTGAACTAAAATTGATTTTGTTGATAACAGTTACGTCTTTAATTATTTGATGATCAGAAGAGAGTATAAAATCTATTTCGTTACGGGTTTGACCATTAGGTGTAATCCAGGTCCATCGTCTGTGAGCCTTCTTCTGGTAAAATGTGTTGGCAATAGACATTCGTTGCCCAAATGCGAATTGGATCAACCTGGTGCCACGATCGTTGCGTAATCCAGAGCCGAATTGTCCAATTGTAGCACCAAAGTCCATTGCTTGTCTCGCACCTACTTTGGCATTAAAGTCGCCGAGGATCTTATTCCAGGTGCCCCGATTTTCGTCAGAGGCCCTGTTTAGAAGATCGTAGAATTGTTCTACGTCTTCGTCGCAGTACGCAGATGTTGGTGCGTAGATTTGTATGAGTGTCAAAGTGGTGTTGGTTGTTAACCGGAATTTGAGCACTGCGATGCGTTCCGAGTAGCCCTTAAACTCGATTATATTATTCTTCCATTTCTTTGCCACCAGGAACCCAACTCCGTGCTTTCCGCTGGTTTCTCCGAAGTGGAAGAATATATTATCTTCTCTTTCTATGGTGCTCTCTCCCTCTCTCCTAACTTCTGCAAGACCGACGATGTCCCATTTAAGGTCTTTAAGAGCGCTTTCTAGTTCGATCAAACGATCTTCTTTCAATAACGTTCTTACATTATATGTAAGTACGTTTAGCGAATCGGAGTCCGTTAAAGCACGTGCCGTGGTCGTTTGACGGTGGGACCGCATCCGGAGATTCTTAGCACCCCTGACTCCAGGGCCGGCAAGGCGCCCGTCACCGCCCGCACAGCCACTGGGGTCGCCGGAGACTTGGGGCCTTAGTATGTTGTGTCTATCCATGTTTGAGGGGGTTTGGACCATGACCCACCACGCTGGTCCAGTGCGGGTTGGTGGGTAATATGAACGTGAAGGACAATGATATGGGAAAATAATAGGACAGGTAAAGAGGGGAACAGGTAAAGGGGGTTGGACACCACTTTCATGGATTGGATGGGGATAAGCTAGTGGCGGCTCGAGGATCCGGGGTCGCATACCCGTATGCCCAGGTACAAATATCGGACAGGTAATTGTTTGGGCACCCTCTGAATATAAATAAAAAATAAAAAATGGTCTTATCTATTATCTAATATACTACAGTTAACTCTAATAACTATTCTATCTAAATCTGTCTTTTGGCTTTTTTGAGGTACTAAAATTTTTATTTATCTATTGATAACAGTAACAAAAGGCTTTGATTTTTTGGCAAGCTTTAAAGAATTTTACAAATTCAATAAAAATCATTGTCAATCATTGTTTACACTAAAACAAGCTACTTACGTAGTTTTTGAAAAGTCAATTTGATTTTTGTAGCGAATTTATAAAATTCCAGTTCACTTTAAGGGTTTTTTCCTTATGGATTTATCTGCTTTATTTTTTTATATATTAATCCCAATAGTCTTTTTATTTTATTTTTTTTATAAAATTTAAATATATACCGTTTTTATGTCATTGTGGTAATTTAGTGTTTTTCAAGAAACAGAACTTAAAAAAAAGCTTTTTTTGAATAGAATTTCCCTGTAACAACTATGTACCACTAGCAAAAATAACATAAGAGAACTCAAGTAAATAAATGCAATTTAATTAAAGAGAGAGTGGTTGAATGTCGTCTTGATTGTTGAAACTGCTACAAACTCGTAATGTCTCCTGAACTTTCCTAAGTTTATGGTGCTAGGGTACTCTCTAATGAAAGCTGTTGTTATGTAGGAACTTTGTTAAATATATACAACGTTGGTAAATACGCAAATGTATATAAGTATTTTATTAGTGACATCACGAAACAAAATGATGTGGTGTACTTTGTAAACAATTTGTTTTAAAACATTATTAAAACATATATAAGATTTACTGAAATATATATATATATATATATATATATATATATATATATATATATATATATATATATATATATATGTATATGTATATGTATATATATATATATATATATAATAATGATAATAATATCAGGACAAATTACACACATTGATCTAACCCCTAAGTAAGCAAATTATTTGCTTGTGTTAAGGGTGTTAGACAACAATACAACTACATAGAAATACACATATAAATACTGAAAATATATTTAATAAATGACCAAACCGAAAAACACAGACATCTATGCTCATCACATAAATGCCTGTCTCCGCCGGGAATCGAACCCGAGCCCCAATGCGCCGTGACACGTTAGGCGTCTGCGCTAACCACTCGACCAACGGGGCGGTGCATATAAATATATATATTTCAGTGCCTTATTTTTTAGTAATTGTGTTAAAGAGTACTATTAAGACATAGTTTAAAACATCTACTATTTTTATTCCTTTCACAGTATATTTATTTGTTGTTGTGAAAAATGATTTCTAAACATAAAAATCGAAATAAAAAGCAATTGCTATCAAAAATCACCAATTGAGAATGTGTCGTTCATTTCAGCTGCATTGATTTGTATAAAACAAAATTTTAATGGTATTTTTTAAATAAAAATCACAAAGGTGAAAAATATAGGTTTACAGCTAGTAGATACACAACGCAATGTATAAAATTAAAAAACTTGTTATAAAATAAATATATTATTTAGGAACTGTTAAAGCTTTAAAAAAGTCAATGAATTATTTAAAAGTTACTCTGAAGGGTATATTTTTAGTTAGATTTGAATATTTAGACATTCATTGGCAAAAACCCTTTTAGAATTTATCTAATGGCAACATTTTCCGTAACAGAATACTAAATTTCTTTATAAGGAGTAATTCACACAAGTTACCAGACGATAATAATTTAGTACAAAACATAATATAAAATATTATAGACCATTCTCAAGCAATTAATAAACATTCGTTCATACTGAGAAATAAATCTTCGGCTTCAAATAACTAACCAAAAAAACTGTTAGTTGTTTTAATTTAGTTTTATATTTTAATATTTAGTCATCATAAATTTTGTTTATTACAAATTATTTTTAATACTACATATATGAAGCTTTACTTTGGAATATGATAGCTTTCTATAGTGTCATTGTGTTTCGTTAAAATGATGTACTCAATTTTACGGTCAAGTATCGAGGTGCCTTAATTTACTAAAGGAATTAATGCGCCTTGGTAACTCTCAACTTTGCCCTTTTAGAACGTCCTTTTGTTCAAAAGCAGGGTGTTTGAATCATGGAAAATTTTATACAATATTCAAGTGAAGCTATCTTTCTTTGTAATAAAATACATCTTCACTAGAAAACAATATACAAAAATGAAGTGCGTTTCAGTATAAAATGAAGTGAAAGAACTAATTACATTATAAACTTCGTTTATTTTTATAAAAATATTCGTTTATATAAAATCAGGTAAATGTTTCATCCAATTTAGGTATAAAAATTATAATTTTTATTTTGATAAACCAGAAAGCATTCGCATCCGTAAATTCGAAATACAGTATCTTATAAACTATTCCCGAAGTGATCAGGCAGTTTGTCAACAGCATCTTTAAATTTTTTACGAGTAGCAAATACACTTTTTAAGCTGGTTCTAACGAATTTAACTTGTATATTATAAATTACATTTACACTTTTAAACTTTAAATTTAACCAGTATTCTGGTTGCTTTGCAGTAGGTAAAATTTGAAGTTTAAAATGTAAACCCAATTACACGCTGGTTATATTCGTTCAAAATCTTTTTATTTTAATGGAGTTAGTAATTGGAAAAGTAATTGAAACTACATGTTAAATAAACTGACTAGGTATAACTTTATAGAGCTGCCAGTGATAAAAACTGACTTTTCTCCAAATATAAGCGAAACAAGTATCACGTTTTATTCTTTTTTATTTTTGTGGATGAAATTAAAAACATATTAAATTATTAACACAGCATTTTGATGCATATATGAGTGACTTTTATGTCATTTTCGTGTCTTTGTTTTGCTTGTTCTTTTTGTATAATTATCTCTCTTATTCTATTTTGTTTTCGACTTCTTTTAATAAAGATATTTCATACTTCTTTTATCTATATGGATAAGGTATTAATGTTATTATGTCTGATGATTAATATTATGTCTAACTTCACATATTTATCGTAATTAACTTTTCTTTATGAGAGAAGCAAACTTTTAGTTTAATTATTATGTATTTGCACAGTTTTTTTACATACTTATATCTTTGTTTCAATAAACCTTTTATTTTTAAAGAATTCAAATATGGTTTAATTACTACACACAAGTATGATTCACAATGATTTAAGTGACGTTTGACTTAAGATTTTAAATAAAAAATATAAATGTTAATATTCCACAATATATATTTAAATATATATCAACCAGCATTCCAAAAAAGTATCTTTTTTTTATATTCTGTTTACAGGAAATGACCAGTTGTCCAAGCAGCTGCAAGCAACCTTACATTACGACGTACGAGACATCGGTTCTGAGTGAATACTATAGGTGATATGACTGAGTGTGTAGGTATTATGTTTTAAAAACAACTATAGAGGTAAAGAATCTAAAATATTTATAAATAAATACACTATAACTGATCTCAAATCCTTGTGTAATTCAACGTGAGTTGAATTGATATTTATTTATACATATTTAACTGTAATAGCTATTTCCATTGTATTGTACCTACTTAAGTAACTCTGCTCCGCATGAAACGATCGACTTACGTTTTTCCGTTCATGTAACGTAAATACCTTAACGGCATTTTTAAATACGTGTAAAGCCCAATCATTTATTTTGTCTTTTTTTAGTAAACATACGTTTTACTTGTCAAATCAGTCCTCTTTGGATATGTTTTAGTGTATAACTACAATATTTTTTACTTGTATGCTATTTAATAAATATATTAATCCACAGTTAGTTTTTATAAGATTTACTTAAACGCCAGAATAATGAATATGGGAAAATTAAATAATGCTAGATTATTCGCATAATTATAATAAATCTTAATGCATTTAATAATGCAATCGTAATAAGCTTTTAGTCATTAATATAATGTATTTAATTCGACGTTTATATATTATTTCATTAATTATATGTAAAACATTTTGTTTTGATTTTATAAAATACAATTAAAATAAAATATTAATTATATAATTGTACCCCTAAGGTAATATTTACTTCTTATATTTCATTTTATACAATGCAATAAAAATAAAATGCATCAAACTCAAAAAAATGTATTAAATATATCAAAGTGTTTACGACTAGGTCAAAATATTCATGATATACAAACTAAAATATCCTGGTTTGGTTATTTGGTTTGGTTACACGTTAATTCAGCTCATTTGACGGATTCAATCTATTTTCAGGCTTGTAGTATGAATAATTAGTATTTTCTGAGGTTTTCTACTATTTAATTTTTCTACACATTGAAATAAAATTCCGACGTTTCGAATGCTTTGCAGCAATCGTGTTCACGGTAAGACACATCCATCTCGTCTTGTAAATGTAACTTACCCTGTAACTGATAATATTGTTTCAAAATAACACTTGTCCTTAGTTGGATATCATTGGTCTTATTTTTACACAGTTAAAATAATTGCCATTTACCTACTTGTTGATTTTGTAAACATGAAGTTTTTATTGTGCATTCAACAACACCACAAAAATACTCAGCCATTATCTGCAACAGTTGGCAGCTAGATATTTATTTTTATTGAACGCGTGGTGGTCTTTTAACTATTCATACAGATATTTTCAAAACCAGAGTTGTAGAAAAATTGGTACTTTAAAAATCTGTATTTATTTATTAAAAATAAAATACAAAAGTTATATATGTTATAACTTTAAAAGTTTTGTTGTGAAATAATTTTCCAGCCAATATAAAAAAAAATAGGTTTTGTTAATTTTTTTTTTATGTAAGATGAGGGCAAACGAGCTGGCGGGTCACAGATGACTTTTGATCACCGCCGCCCATGAACTCTTGCAACATTCGAGGATTTACAAGAGTGTTGCCGGCCATGTAGGTAGGAGTAAACGCCTTTTTTGAAGGTATCCATGTCGTACTGATCTGGAAATACCACCGAAGGGAGTTCGTTCCACAAGCGAGTGGAACGTGGGAAAAATGATCTGAGCTTTATTATTGTTCTTAAAATTGCACATTTTAGTTTCCTTATGATGATAAATATTTTTCATAATTTTCAAGATTACATTATAATTTACCAAAAACCATTATACACTATATGAACGCTCTTTGCTTTTCAATTTACACGCTGAGCAGACTTTACATGAAGTCGTAAATGCGCTTCTTATTCAGCGTAGCGTGAAAAGTTCCATTCTGCGTAACTTGTAACACTGAAAGTAATTTTATAAAGAATTTCAGATAGAATAGAGTATCGCAACAGTTTCATATTTACTGATAAACAGCTTTTGATAAAACTTTGCAATATTGTAGCTTATGTACCAGAATAAAACTTAGAATATAAAAATTTTCACTTTTGCTCGTGTATTTGTCTATGATATAACATAAGTTGTAACGTCAATTTAAAAATTACATTTTAAATTACGTTTTAAATTGTGATTTTTTTTATTACCTTATTTAACATAAAATTGTAATTAATTGTATAATTATCTTACTTATTATTGTAACCGTATTGTTTCTTATATTTATTATGCTATTTTATATATATCACACAAATTAAGCCAACGTATTTAAGACAATTTCATTTATTTCAATTATTTTGAACTCAATATGTATGTATTAAAATCAAATACGTGTGAATTTCATCGGCATCGGTCAGTTGTGACTTGTGGGGATTAACACTAAATTTTAGAATCTGTTTCAAGCAACAACTGGATTGACTTGCGCCTGACACAACTCCATTTCACAGCGTAAAAAGTGACAAATGACGGTCACAATCACAATTCTCCAATTCTCGACTGTAAGCTACAATGCGTGTACTGTGGCCCACCGGCTCGAAAATCGATTTTTTCCTATATTTATATTTCTGCTAAGTATATTTTTAAAACGAATAGCATATTTTCTAAAAACTTCAATTAAAACAATGTACTTAATTACTAATCTAATCTATCATTCAGTAATTTCTCGTATAAATAAAAGAATTAAAGGGAATGAAAACCAACCTAAACGACTCAGACTAAAATATAATTAAATTTTATTTAAAAGCTTATTCTACTAAACTAAAAATTTAAAAAGACAGGATTTTTGTAACAAACTTCATAGATGTCGCCACCATTTCGAAATCGACAATTAAATACAGAATTCAGGAATGGTAGGTCTCGGGAGTTACGAAAAATATTTTTATAAAACAGAGGTATTCTAATGATACTTCGAAAAATCAGTTGAATTAAATAAACAAAGTTACATATAGTACGTAGGTAAGTACTTCTCCCTCCATCCCTGATCACTTCCTGAGAAAGGTTATGTAGGTACGTATAGCACTAATCTATTATGTCTGGCTGCTCTTCTTCCGTTCCTAATGGTTAGGATCTTAATGGTAATTAACATTAACAATGACTGTACAGCTTTTTATTGTAAACTTTAAGAGTTTCAAACACTTATTAGTATTGTTCCAACATGTAATGAAATTCTGAAACTAAGACTAAAAAACTAAAACGCTTACCGAAACCGTTGCACATCTCTTTGGTTTTTATATTAATAGTGATCCTGCCTTATGCTATGAACGGTTTCTATATAATACGTTTAATTTAGCTGGTACCCATTAGTATCAATGGTTCCATACAAAATTTCATATTTAGAACTGCTCATTCCTCTTTTCTTCTTTAAAAACTTTGATCCATATCTATTAAAAAAGATCACTTAAATAATAAATAATTTATGCTATTATGTATTACAGAATGCTGGAAAGATAACTTGATACTATAATAGTAGCTAAAATTTAAATATCATTAAAAGTAAAAAGACGATTAGATCGTAAACGGCTCCAGGTTCCGAACAATTCTACTGATTTTTTGGATACAAGTGAGTTTGAATAATTGCAACACTACAGTAGTGGATCCATCCAGGTGACTTTGTTATGACGTCTAGAAAACTGTATAGCAAATTCATCATTATATATAAATATAATTATCATTTTACTTTATTTAAAAATATTAATTGATTTTTGTGATTACAATGTTTCCAAATGTGATAATATAAAATCTGTTTTATAATTCCATATATTTGCACAAAATTCTATTAAATTTATGTAAGTGACGCCTGTACAAAATTGTATCGCTTTAAAAAATATGAAAATAATGGACTATATTTCTAATTCATCCCTTCATTCATAAGTCACATTAGTATCTACTTGTAAATCTAAATGTCCAAAGTATTTAAGAATTCATGCTTATATCTATATGGCATATAGAAAAAAACAAACATAAATATAAGTATAAAATATGTAAGAAATATATACAAAGAACTTATTGTATACTGTTAAATATTTATTATATAATGAATGTATGCAATATGGTTTTTTTTACTTACTTATATATTTAACCATGAAGTCGACAGTTGCTTAATATTCTAGTCTCGCACAAAAAAGCCGCTTCATTCCTCGGTCCGTTGACACTAATTAAATATTCTTCGCAACAATTATAAAGGTCAAATATTTATTGTTTTTTTTTTTTTAATTGCCTAGTGCCGCCTACAGATTATATATATTAGTCCTGTTTAAAAATATAAAGTAAGTATTTTGTAACTTTAAAATTGTATGCACCTAAAATAAAATGTAATACTTAAAATTATATAATGTTGCTATAAAACAAACGAAATATTTAATAGGAAAATCTCAATTTAATTTTAAATTGAGCAAATTAATTTAGTAAACTTTGACTTTATGAAAGTTTAAAATTTAATGTAGTAGAAGTTAAAATATGTTATTTTCATAATTTTGTATATTATTCTGGATCAACGCCTTTTTAAATGAATAACATTGTTATTATAAGATAATACATGTGAAATCCCATCTTTATTTATTTCAAACTATAAAAGCTTATATTTCAAAAGTGGGGTACTTGCATAAAGTCTTCATATTAAATTACAATAGGCATCCCAATGTATGGTCAAAAACAAAATTTTAATAAATTGATACATTCTATTAAAAGGTAAATATTACGACAATGTATTTTTTTAAACACAGCCTAGTACTGTACGCTTGATAAAAACTTAGTATTATAAATCATATTTCGTATTTTAAACAGCTTACTTTTGTACTTTGCTATTTTACAATGCAATTTACCGAAACTCATGCAAAATGTGCACAATTCAACCACTTTTCAATTCATCCTTGGTTCAGTTGCGATGTCAAAGCTACAAATAAATTCAAATTTATAAATAGCAAATGTTAAACACATTTTACCTTGCCTCAACAATCATTTCAATGTACATTTCCCAATTATTAAGTCACTAAATGACAATATGTTATATGGAAACAATGACGTTCAATTAACTAAACTTATTAACCATGTATTGTGAAATGAGATCAAAAAGTTTTAATCAATTCTTATTTCAAAAGCTCAATGTATTATGTCAGTTAATGAACTGAATGGCTGGCTATAATATATTCATAATTAATTCCACACATGTGGTTTCCTTGTAACAATACTCACAAAGTTATTGTCTATTAAATCTGAATCATAATTAGATGAAATGTAAATGTATACATATTGTGTTCGTGTAAATGTTAGAACAGCGTAGATATACTACAGGCTTTTATGGTAATTAAAGTATTATAATGATGAATTATTATAAAGATGATTTTGTTAATGTTTCTATGTTTCAACAGTTCAGTCTATAATAGAGTTAGTATACTGTATTCCTAGTCTAAGAATCTTAGACAATTTTTCCTGTATATTTTTCAGATGTATAATATGAAATAATATTCATCTGAAAAACCGTACCTATTTTACTGTCAACAATAATTACAAAATACTGTACAATGAAATCATTAGATTACATTTTAAATAATTTTTATAGGAACACAGGTTCACTAGAACCTCTTTCTAGAATCTTTACCTCTTACCTCTGTACAAGGTAAAGATTACGAAGATTAATGGACCACACTCCCATGCAGGATGACGGGTTATAAATCATAGAATTTCTTAACATTACAAAGCGGTACACATGAATATTATAAAAAAAAATATCTTGATTCATCCGGGAATCGAATCTAGAATCCAGAAGTCCATCCGTAGAGTCCGTCGAATCTAGAATCTAGGCTATTTGTCACACTTTTTACAACCCTTTAATGAATTGGAAACTCTAAAAGAGTTCAAGAAATCATGAAAAATAACTACGTTAAAAAAAACCTATTTCAAAACTAAAACGTAAAAAATAATGAAGATTTAATATTTATTATATACTAACTATTATTTATGTGTCCTATTTACTAATAGGTTTGAAGTCGGTGTCAAGCCATTTAGTATAAGTATAGGAATTCGTTTGAATAAATTTTCTTTGTATCGACTCAAGCTAGTAATAATATTAAGATTTAATTGTTTTTTTATATCGTTATTTACGTATTTTACTTTTTGAAGTAGAATAAAATTAGCTTTATGAATATTATTTATGTTTATGTTATGTAATTATTATTTTTTTATTATGTCAAGATAAAATTATATTAGCTTCATATTAATCATTAATATTAAACTTTAGCCTTTGGTGACTTTTTATTTTTAACATATCTCTCAACCCTTAACCGTATCTTATCTTTTCATCGGAAAATACTATTTGTCACTCAAATGTAAGAAGCGTTTATAAATGTCTAATGACAAAATAAACGGTTCCATAGAATTATTATATGTATGGTTCACTTTAGGTAAGACAGTTCGATAAATTAATAACTAAACAGAGAGACATTATTCGCACGTCAAAACGAAATGTGTGATGGACATGACAGGTTAATTTATTTAACGTCTGAATAGCCCGTCTTCAGTAAAAATGGGACGCTATGGCTTTACACGTCGATAAATTTTCTTTAAACAATAATCTTTATCGGGGCAGAAACTACAACAATAACAAATAAAACAACAATAACAAAATATATATTATTTTAAAACGTTATTAGTAAGTTAATGATATTAGTTAAAAATAGAATAGATTTAGAAATAGAATATTTTATAAATATAGAATGAAATAAAACAAATAAATACAAGCGGGATTAGAACCTCGTATTGCGGGAAACCGCCTCGTCCGTCCAAGGCTCTTCCAATTATAATATTAATCAACCCTACTCCAAATAAATATCGAGACTGAGATTTGATTCTGGATAATATTTACTTTACTAATTAAACATTCAGTACTAATATGATTAGGAATCACGTACAATACAATATTATTAGGCATAACTAATTTAACTGTATGGGTTGTTTTTTTATCTACATAATATGGTTTTTATAAAATAGAGGTACTTTATCTAACAAGGGAGATGGTACACATAAAGGTATATGTATGCCCTAAAAATACTTTTTGTAAATTTTTTATACATAAACATTTAACATTTTTTTTTTTTTGGATTTCTGACTAAAACATGTAATGGTGCTTAAACAAACCTGCCTGTAACAAAAGTTTTCTATTTGTGATCAAAGAAATGTTTTAGTTTCTAAAACCCGAACAAATTTTTCAAGTTTGAAAAATAGTTATTAAAATTTCCGATGTCTATACAACACATCTGAAAGCATCCACACGCAGTTGGCATGTCGCAAACGGCGGCGCCTCGCCGCTATCATGACGATTATATTTTATGTCTAATGTCTATGTGGGACTGACACTGTTACTGACAGGTAACATTATTTACTACCTACCAAAAAGACATCAAGATTTTATAAGACATTTTAAGTTCCCTGAGAATGAGATTCTAATCTTTGAATCAATTGACGTCCTGAAAGAGGATAGATATATATATATATGTCGCATCCGGTCAACTGATATTGAACGGAAAGGCGTAAAACGACGACTACATGACTTCCGATTTGCGCCTTGATAGAGTCGTGCGCTGCACGATCGAGCGCATTAGTGATTTGTGGCTCGACGGAGCAACACACGGAACTGTCAATCCGTTTCTTAAAATTAATTATCATTAGTGCAGTGATTGTTGTGTAAATAAAAGTGTTTCTATAATAATTATATCGCGTTTTGTTTGTACGACATACTCAACAAGCCCACATAATGTCCGAAAATAACGGTCAAGAGAACGTGTACCCGACATCAGAAGTGGGATCAAATCGTGCAAATAAATCGACAGACAGTGCAGACAATAGTGATTCTCAGTGGCGGTTACTTTTTGAATTACAAAACCAACAAATGCAAGCATTGATTCAAGCACTGAAGAATCCAAGCGAGAAGAAGGAAGTTACGTTACCTGAATTCAACCCAGAGAAACGTGACTCTGATGCGCAGGCATGGTGCACGACTGCCGATGTATGCTTTGAGGGAAAAATAATTGAAGGTAGCCAACTTATCATTACCATCAGTAAGGCCCTAAAAGGGTCGGCTTCGACCTGGTTGTCTCAAGTAACCTATCCAGGTATGACGTGGCCACAGTTTAAAGAACTTTTTCTGGCTAGATTCTATAGTTATGAAACTCCTGCGGGTACCCTCATTAATTTAAGTAATGACAAGCCAAAGGAAAATGAAACTCATGCTGCATATGCGAGCCGTCTCGTCACCTACCTAATGAACCGTTGGAAGGATTTGAGCGTAGAACAGATAGCGATATCGACAGCTATTGCTCATTTAGCTCAATTTGATACCAAACTTCAAAGATTAGCGTTTACAACAGAGATTAATACGCGCCATCAGTTACAACAAGAGTTACAAGCTTTCTCATTCTTGAAACGCAAGATACCTACGGATAAAGACGCTAGTTATGAGAAGCGTCCGAAGTATTCATCACTCTCTCAGATCAAATGCCACAATTGTGGCAAACTTGGACATAAACAAGCTGATTGTCGCAAAAAGATCGTCGAGAGCAGGAAATCGTCGTCGGTGCTCAATTCATAAACTTCTGGACACCGACAACAGACCAGCAGCAGCTTGATAGTGTGCTATAAGTGCGGTACAGCCGGTCATATTGCGAGTCGTTGCACTGTTAGTGGAACCAGCTCTTCCGTGAAATCAACAGAGCGACGTGTCGACCAATGTCAGGTCGAGTCTCCATCAGGTGTTTTGACACAATCTGGTAGGTATTTCAAATTTGATTTTGATTCGGGGGCTGAATGTTCCTTAATTAAAGAGAGTGTAGCTTGTAAATTTAGAGGTAAAAGATTAAATAATGTAGTGTCATTAATAGGTATAGGCAATAGACGTGTTTATTGTAGTATGCAGATATTGTGTCAAGTAGAAATTAACGGTTTATCGACTGAAATTCTATTTCATGTTTTGCCAGACATATACCTTCGCAACAATATCATGTTAGGCCGCGAAATTTTAAATAACGGTATTCATGTAAACATGTCAGCGTCTCGGTTACACTTGTCTAGAGATATTATACTGAATACGTGTTCATCAAATTACAGTCATCCTGTGATGAATTTTGAGACTATTGATACTGACATCTCATTAGACAGGAAAAACGTGTTAGTTAATATTTTACAAAAATACTCCGACTTTTTCATAAATGGTTTTCCTACTAGTCGTGTAAATACCGGGAGCTTACAGATTAGGCTTATTGATCCAAGTCGTACAGTTCAGAGGCGTCCTTACCGGTTATCTTCAGACGAACGACAGGTCATGCGTGATAGGGTCAATGAATTATTGTGCGCAAAAATAATAAGGCCGAGTAGTTCACCGTTTGCTAGTCCCGCGATCTTGGTTAAAAAACAAAATGGGGCCGATCGTATGTGTATAGATTACAGAGAGTTAAATTCAAATACTGTGCCAGACCGATATCCGTTACCGTTAATATCAGATCAAATCTCGAGATTTTATGGAGCAAATTATTTTACAAAATTAGATTGCGCTAGCGGATTCCACTTAATAACGGTTCAGGAGGACTCCATCGAACGTACAGCATTTATAACACCTGACGGACAGTACGAATTTCTGACAATGCCTTTCGGCTTGCGAAATGCGATCTCTGTTTTTCAACGAGCAATCATGAAGGCTTTAGGTGACCTTGTACACAGGTACGTTGTAGTGTATGTTGATGATATCTCCATTATATCTAGCACAGTAGAACAAGGATTGGAGAGACTACAAGAAGTATTAGAAGTTCTGACTAAAGGTGGGTTTTCTCTTAATTTAAAAAAATGTTTCTTTCTTAAGAAACGAGTAAAGTTTCTTGGTTATGAGATAGAGGCTGGTGAGATCAAACCGAATAAACGCAAAATCGAGGCTCTGTCGTCTTTGCCATCGCCACAAACTTCTACTCAGGTAAGACAATTTATAGGTTTAGCGTCTTACTTTCGTCAGTTTGTACCAAACTTCTCTCGTATTATGTCTCCGCTCTACAGGCTGACATTAGGTAAGTGCCCATTTGAGTGGAAGAACAATTGCGAAGAAGCGCGACAGAAGATAATTGAAATTTTAACTAATGAACCGGTTCTCATGATTTTTGATCCACAATATTCAATAGAGCTCCATACAGACGCCAGCGCCGAGGGCTACGGTGCAATATTGTTTCAGGTTGCGGACGGTAAGCTTCGCCCAGTTGCCTATTTCAGCAAACGCAAAACATCACCTGAGTCCCGTTACCACTCTTATGAGTTGGAGACGCTCGCTGTTGTCAACGCGGTAAGACATTTCAGACATTATTTACATGGTCGAAAGTTCATAGTTGTGACTGATTGTAATTCACTAAAATCATCACGAAATAAAGTCGACCTCACTCCGAGAATTCATAGATGGTGGGCGTTCTTGCAGTCATTTGACTTTGACGTGAAATATCGAGTTGGTAAGCAAATGGCACATGCAGATTTCTTTTCTCGCAATCCTTTACCTAAAGAGCCACAGCAACAACTCGGAAGAATCGAACAAAAGATAGTGAACATAACTGAACTCTCTGATAACTGGCTGCTAGCTGAGCAAATGCGAGATGAAGAAATTCAGAAACTTGTCACTGCTTTGAACGAGGAACAACTCGACGAGGACGTTGCCAAGACTTATGAGGTAAGATCTGGTGTTCTTTATCGTAAGGTACAGAGGAATGGTCGAACGAGGTGTTTGCCTATCATTCCTCGGACAATGCGTTGGTCTGTCATAAACAACATCCACGAGTCCATTATTCACCTCGGGTGGGAGAAGACCTTGGAGAAGCTGTACAACCACTATTGGTTTGAGGGCATGAGCAGGTATGTACGTAAGTTTGTAGACAACTGTGTAACCTGCAAGGTTGCTAAGTCACGATCAGGTAAAGTGCAGGCGCAGCTCCATCCCATACCAAAAACGCCAATCCCTTGGCATACCGTGCACATCGACGCAACTGGTAAGTTAAGTGGCAAGAGTGACAGAAAGGAATACGTTTTCGTATTAATCGATGCGTTTACCAAATTTGTGCTCTTGTACCACACTAAAAATATCGATAGCAAGAGCAGCATCAAAGCCATTAAAGGGAGTGCAGCTTTATTTGGAGCACCTGCACGTCTAATCGCGGATCAAGGGCGGTGTTTTGCAAGTAAAGAGTTCAAAGACTACTGTGACGGTAAGAACATTGATCTTCATCTTATTGCTACAGGCTCATGTCGCTCAAATGGTCAAGTAGAGAGAGTTATGAGCGTCCTAAAGTCCATGCTAATTGCGATAGAGTTTGACAAGGATAAGTCATGGCAAGATTCGCTAGGTGACGTACAATTAGCTTTAAATTGCACAATTAATCGCGTTACTAGGGCAAGTCCTTTAGAACTTTTAATAGGTAAAGTAGCACGTCCCCTAGATTTAATGACGGTTGATAGCAATGAACTTGCGTGCCTCGACGAGGTTAGGGAAATCGCGTCCAATAGTATGGAAATATCAGCACGTTATAATAAAGAACGTTTTGACAAAACTAAGGCTAGCGTAAATAGATTTTCGGTCGGTGAATTTGTTCTCATTGAAAATGAGGAACGTAATCAGACAAAACTAGATGCTAAATATAGAGGGCCATTCCAAATAATTGAAGTATTAGAAGGCGATCGGTATGTGTTAAAGTCACTGGAAAATAAGCGTACTTACAAATACGCTCATGATCGTATTAAGAGGATGCCTGAGGGTCATGTGCCAATTGATGACATACTCAACAAGCCCACATAATGTCCGAAAATAACGGTCAAGAGAACGTGTACCCGACATATATATATATATATATATATATATATATATATATATATATATATATATATATACCTACCTACAAATGTACAATAGTTTCTAATTCTTCTTTAAATAGAAGTATTACTCATAGATCTATATTTACAAGTACTCTAAGATTGGGATTGTATGTGCAAGTAATAAACTACAACAAATGCAACTTCTATATTTAATACAAACCAGTTAGTTTAGTTATTTAGTATTTAGTTTAACATTATTATAAAAATACTTTAGTGTACTTTAAAATATGTAAATATGTATATATATATGTATATTTTCTTAAAACGATCAACTTCGTTTGTCATCGTTCATTTGCATTTCATATTTCCTTGTACTGTAGGATGTGATAACAATTAATAGAAGCCTCAGCTTGCTAAAACCGTATCCCTTAGTTAAAAATAACCTCCCTTAACCTCACCAGAAGTGTCTGAATTCATTTAAGTCATTAATATTAACATTCTTCATAAAAAACGGTAATAGTATAATCTTTAGTTTTACGTAAATAACCTGGAGACTAGAAGAATATTAAATTATTATTTATTAAAAGCTAAGTAAGTTTGTTAAGTTTCCAATTTTCTCGTCAAACATTTACGTAATAGTGTTGATTAAAAACACTGATTACTCCGGAGGTATATTAAAATATTTTAACCTCTATTTGTTTAGGTTTTTACGAGAACAGAGTCCAAAATAGTACAATTTTTGGGGGAAAATCACGAGTCTGATATTAAATAGAACGACAGATCTTGCTAATACCTAATATTCTTTACTTAAGCGTTACATACTTTCCATTTTATGTTTATTTAAATTTTAAATAATCTTGATATGGGTAAACAAGTTTTAAGATATTTTCAAACTTAACACAATGATATTTGTTATTTATGAAATAAGAAATGTTTAATTTTCTCTTATTATTCCTTTCATTTCCTAATACAAAATAATTTAAGTTTTAATTTGCACTTTATTTTTGGTATTAGGCAGAAACTAGTAGTTTGGAGCTTTTGCATAGTGTTAAATATTTTGGAACTAAAGTAAACTCGAAACAATTTGAAGCGCGAATTACTGTGAAGTGATTACACCATAGGGTGTAAAACATAGTACATAATGACAGAAACCTGTTAATATCTTCTTAACATGCTTCCACTTAAAATTTAAATTACTAAACTTCACTTCACGCTTAAAAGACAATGCATTTGTTGGATTGTCTTAATGGTCGTTGAACATCTAAATAGCATTGTAGAGAGCCTGTTATGACTAATAATATGTTTGTAATCATATGTTGCTTTTTTAAATTAATAAAACAGCATTCTTATTTCCTAAAATAATAATAAAGATAAGCTCAAAATGTTAGGTTTCAGATACATTAAAAAAAAATGATTTAATTATAATCCCATAATTGCTATACTTATCTTATAATTTTCTTTTTTATCTTCAAAAACATTATTTTGATGTTAAAATTTTAATTACTTGTAAAAAAAACATAATTATTTTACGCCGTTAAAAGTAAACTTCGTCTCAAGAGAGTTCTCTCTCGCTACTATATTTAAAGAGTGCAGTATAATTCCTTCTCTAGACCTATTTACGACTTTGTGCTTTGAATTTTGGAAGCTGGCAATACGTTTTACGATGTTTCATTTCCTTTTAGAGTTAATTAGAAATACAAATTTACTAGTGTATGAGTTTTATAATTTTATAAACATGGTATTTTTTTATTCACCTGCTGATAATAAGACGCCTATACAGGCATCGAAAAAATCTACCATTACGTACGAGCAGACGTGAGCAGACTTTTGAATTTGAGATGTCGCAGTACACCTTGAGTCTAACAATAATATTTGCCTTCTTGAATTAATATGTTTTGATTTACTTTAAAAGTGTTTGGGCTAGACGGGTCTGCAAACTTTTATTGATAAATGTACAAATTCATATAAAAATATTTTTATACTAATAGTGTAAGGAAATTTATAAATAAAAAATGTTACAAACCTTGAAGTAATTATTCTGTAACTTTTCGAGAGTATTCTAAAAATATTCCGCCGTTCTGACCCTTAAGGACTAATGTCAAAATTGCAAAGGCTGTTTGAATGTTGACTTTTCGTTTTAATCAAATAGAACCAAATTAATATAGAAATGAGTAGGTGTTTTTAAAAGAAGGTTTTTAACGTAGATTTCTGAAAAAGGAAATAAATAATTTAGGATATTTTACATGACTTTCAAAGTAAGTATTTTAGTAAGTATTTTTCTTTGAATGTAGCGTAAGGCCAATTTGTTTCTTCATATGCAGATAATTGAATGACAAATACTTGTTTATTATTATATATAGCAATTTAAAGCATAAATAACTATAAAATGAACACTTAAAGCACACAGATTACAATAATAAACGGTCTATGAGCTTTGAAAAACAAAAGGAAAAATGTTAAGCCACAGAGAGTTCTCAATTGCTTGATCTAATACTAGAATAATAAAATTCCTACTTTCATTTTGATATAGGTAAAAAATCACCGAAAATAAGTAGTATATTAACTGTATTGGAAACTTAAGAAATATATATATATATATATATATATATATATATATATATATATATATATATATATATATATATATATATATATATATATATATAATAAATATAATAATTTTAATAAATATAGAGTTATCGTTTAAAAAGATAAATATATAAAGTGTAAGAAAGGTATTATGAACTTAGTGCATGATGTATATACAGTGTATACTGTGCAATTTATAAATTAAACTAAATGTATGCAATATGGAAATTATTTTTCACTTCCCTATTTACCCGTTAACTCGACAGTCACTAAATATTCTACTCTCGTAGAAAAGAGTCACTTAATTACCCAGTCAGTTAACACTTAGTTATGCTACAAAAGAAGAACATTTAGGTAAAGGGTAGTTTTTTGATAAATATAACACAACAACAAAAGAACAAATCAGTAAACATTTAAATAAAATAAGTAATTAGAAATAATAAAATAATATTTTAAATTTTGACTAAATTAATAAATCCTTAATGATTCGTATCTCAAAAGTTTTAATGATTCCGACTCCTTAAGTTAGAATCAATAAATCATTACGCTTGTGCAACTAAATTGAGTTGATATTGCATATAAATAGATATTGCATATAAGTTGTATGTGTATAGTGATAACTGCAACTATACGTTTAGTGGTGCTAGTAATTGGTCCTCAACAATTTGCGGTCATTGAACTATACATAACACATAGCTTGAACACAAATTATCTGATTTTGTTGATTTATATTTTTAAAGTGAATCTGTTATTAAGAGTACTCTTAACGGATTAATTATCTTTTACATATTTTCCGCTAATTGAGTTTCAGTTACAACTTTTTTTATCTCTTTTTTTAAATAAATTCAGGTTATCTTAAAAACAAGCATACACAGTTAAAAGTTTATATATTCATATATCATACATTTGATGTTACTGGAAAAGTGTGGAAATCTGATGACCAAAACTCTATTAAGAACCATTTAGTTGCTGTTATATATAATTTTAGAATATATTGTTTCAGGTATTTTGACAAAATTTATATAAAAGTATAATTAAAAAATATATAAACTTCAAACAAGGAATCGTTCTGAAATATTAAAGGTTTTTTGAAGTTTGAGTATTTCATATTATTAATATGAAATATCTCAAAACGAAAATCGACACAACTGAAAAAACAATGTATTGCACGATCAATAAATTTAAAGAAAGTTTTTTCACCAACAAAAATGAGTATCTGGAGTAGTTATAACTCATAATCAGATAAATAGATAACGAGTACGGTCGAAACCGCAAATGCAAGCTACGACTTTTGCGGTCTTCCAAGTTCAGGATTTGTGAGAGCAAAGAAAAAATTACAAATATTCATATGATAAATTTTATAACTACCCTCGTTCTCTCATCTGCTTTTTAAATAGTATTACATACATCACTATAGTATAGGTGTTTTAAATAAATAATCCTACTACACACTCCCTGATCTTTGCACCTATTTATTTGTATAAATAGGCATTGAAATTCCTACTTTTCACTTACTTGGAATACTGTTGTACTCCAGAGTATTTTTACTCTTAATATATTTCAAGACACAATATTTTGAGATGATACATAAAATGTATAGCTTGGAAATAAGTTAACACTATGTATATACTTAAACTTTATACAATCTCAAGGGGATAAAAAAAATATATAAAAATCTTAACATCAAGTTACAAAAAAAAAAACAATAAATAAAAATAAATAAATAATCACGAAAGGTGAGTAAGTAGAAGTTGCAATCCGTGTTGACAGAATGATGCAATTTTGTACGTATTCAGTTTAGTGACCCCCGAGGACTACATATTATGTCGTGTATCGTATATAGGTCACTCTTAGAGATGAGCTTAGGGAAATCTCGTATATGAAGTGTATGTTTAAGATTCGACATTATTAATGAAAGGTAAAAACAAACAAAATAAAATAAGAAATATCACATGCTGTAGGATTTCTAACCACACTGCATATATGCCATAAAAAAATTGTCGGAGCAACTTTTATTAAAACTTGTTAAAACTTGCTTCTTAAGTAATATTAAAATTATATTAATCTTTATTAGATAACACAAATCTAATTCAAATATGGGAAGGATATAACTGTGAAGGTAAAGGACAGAGATCTAGGCGCTTCTTAGATTATGGAGATTGCTATAATAATAATAATAATAATAATAATAATAATAATAATATCGGGACAAATTACACATATTGATCTAACCCCTAAGTAAGCAAATTATTTGCTTGTGTTAAGGGTGTTAGACAACGATACTAATACATAGAAATACACATATAAATACTGAGAATATATTTAATAAACGACCAAACCCAGAAACACAGACATCTATGCTCATCACATAAATGCCTGTGCTCTGCCGGGAATCGAACCCGAGCCCCGTTGCGCCGTGACACGTTAGGCGTCTGCGCTAACCACTCGACCAACGGGGCGCTATATCTTTATATATATATATTTCTTGTGTGCGTGTGTATGTCACTGAACTCCTCCCAAACGACTGGACCGATTTTTATAAAATTCTTTGTGTGTGTTCAAGGGGACTTGAGAACTGTTTAGATTAACAATTTGGCCCACTGGAAAATGATTTTTTTGATTAATTTTTAATGTGTAAGTAGGTGGTGATTTTGGAATGTTTCACATTGGTTCCGACGGACTGCGTTACCATGGCAATGTCAAATATTAAATAATATTATATTTTAATTATAGTCTGCCCTGACAGTTGGCGTTGCGATAGAAATAAGAAAAATATTTTAGTACTAGCGGCCCGATACGTGCTTCGCTACGTAAAAAGTGAAATTTAAAAAATTATATTGGAACATCAAATTCATTTATTCAAACAAAAAATCTTTATTTACATATTCATACGGTATCGATTGGTCGAATTATGATAAATTTACATGTAATGACGTTAGATATTGTGATAACTTTTTAATATATATTTTTTTAAAGTTTGATGTTTTTAAATTAAAGACGCGTGTACAAGACAACGTCTGTCGGGTCCGCTAGTATAGTATAAGTAACCACTGTGTTAAGTATATTCTGATAAAAAATGTATCAATTTGCTTATATATTTTATTATTTTTAAGTTCATGTACTTGTAATAAAGATAAGATCCGTTTTGATAAACATATTCTTGATATAAAATGTGTCCATCAATCATAGAGAAGATTGTTAAAATTATAAACATTCATTTACTTACTTAAGGGGAAGTCCAGAAAAACGGTAAACTGAAAAACTTAATCTAAACACAGCCATTACTAAAAAACCCTATAAATATATATAAGTATGATTTATTCTGTGACCTGAAAATATACACTTCAGTGGTTGATACAAGTATCAGCCACTGAAGTGTATATTTTCAGAAATCAAGATCCCCTAGATGAAAAAAGCGATATCATCCATGCTTAATATTATTAATATAATATGTTACCTATTAACATACAATTTTTTTTAAAACACATGTACCTATACCTATGCAACATTAGTAACATTTAAGTTGACGGTTTTAAATACTGAATCCTAACATTACAAGAATAAACACACATTTGTTTCGTCTCTTTTGTTTTAAAAAGTTACTACTGCTATTATTTATATCTACCACTGAAGAAACCCATAAATATTGAATTCCAGAAAGCATTCCGATCGATATACATACGAGTAAATGTAAGCGACGCGTGATCGACACAGATGTACTTCACTCGTTTAATCCCCTAGACGTCTCTGCGAGTATAAGTCCCTCTCGAGACTACTCGCCCAGCCTTGACAGTAGTTATAAATATTCAAAGTTAGTAACTATAATAAAAGTTTAATATATTTGCATTAAAAATATAAGGTATAAATCCTTAACATCCCTAAAGTTAACCTTAATGCTTACTTTTATTAAACTATTATAAGGGCCACGTCCAATTTTATTGTTTCACAGATTTTACTATTCACACTTCACTTTTATATACTTGTATTTAACCCTTCCTTGGTACTATACAGCAGCGTCTGTCCCGTATATCGTCCTAACCGCAGTTTATATACCCTTCTTTATTAACTCCCTCTTCACATAAACAATAATCATAGTCAAATCATCTACTTTAAACGTGGAAAAATAACAACTACTCGTAAAAGAACAATTGAAAGTATCGGTAAAAGCGGTATTAAATACTGGTTTTAATTATGAAGTCTTAATGGTTCCCACTTTTCTAGCTTATTCAAGTATTTACTAATTAAGCAAATGTCCCTCCTCACATAAATAATAATCTTAGTCAAATAAACTTCTTTAAGCATACGAAAATAAACAATACTTGACATAGCAATTCTAGATATTACTATTTAAGTTAATAAAACAACGATTTAAATAATTACACCTTATTGGATCTTCTTATTACGGTTAAATTAGTAATTCATTAATTTATATGGATCAATACAGGGACCAACAAAACATTGAAATGAATCAAAACATTACGGATTATTATAAAATAGTCGTTTAACAATAATGTAACCTTACACTATTATGTTTTAAACAATATTTTAAGATTGAGACGTATTACGGCTTGATCTATGGAGTTTATTCCTTCAAACATTGACATATATGTAAGAAAATAGTTGAACTAACCATGTTTGAAAATGTCTGTAATCAATGTTTCTAACTTGCAGTATTTTGCAGATAAATCCGCGACCTCTGGGACTTCTAGTAGATGCAGATACTACAAAGTTAGAATCATTTCTTAGGATTATCGAAAGAAGCCTAATAGATGTTACCACCATCCCAATAAAGACGATCAGATTCACCGACACGGGTAGCGATACCGTAATGCGGTCAATTGATAGTGCGACGGGACGATTTCCCAAAGGTCACAGGTTCGAATTCCTGCCCGTGTCGGTTTATTTTTCATTTAGTATTTATAAAAAAAAATAAACAAACCATTTTAGAATTACTAACGAATATTAAATATAATAAATATTATTGTTATAGTAACCATCACCATTTAGTTACCAAATATTATTCATACTATTATATATATATATATATATATATATATATATATATATATATATATATATATATATATATATATATATATATATATAAATATAGTATCTTATTTTATCAGCAAAATTATACTTTAAATGTTTAGGAACATTAAACAAAACTTAAAGTAGATCTACCTTAAAGAACCATCGAATTGTGTAACCAATCATATCATAAAATCATATTATAATAATAAAAATAAAATCAGGATTTCGTAAATTTAATATCTAGAAAAATATTCAAGAAAGTCGTATTGAAGACTTACCCTTTATTAAAGTTTTTTCAAATTGTCATCATAACTGGGATAACGTTAACCGTTATTAAATTTTTATACCCAGAACTTTAGCTCAACCAAAAATGCATTCCGACGTAAGGCTATTCTCTATAAATTGCATAGCACAATTCTCTTGTGAAATATTGTACATTGTTCAGTTTTGTATTTTTTTCAAAATGAGGATATGGGAGGAGTTAAAAAAGTAAAAAAATATATATTTTTTTTTTCGAAAAATGTTTTAAAATTTCGAACCACTTTTATGTTACAGTTAAATTTGTTTTGGAGACTTTTTTATATCCGACTAATTTGAAATATAAGGGTACGGGATGAAAATAATGGTAATATCTTGACACATGTAATCGAGATCTAGAATTAAATAAAACTACTAGTAAAATGACAAAACTAATTAACTTTGAACCAAAAGATAACTTTCAACATAGATTATAAAATAAATCATTGCTCGAGCTTACTTCAGTCCAGCGCACCGAACGAGTATTTTCATCATGCCGAAAATAAGTAATAAGGAAAATATATCATAATTTCATTTAAAAAAAAAAACAAAGATGTATTATGGATACTTTTCGTCAGGTGATCTCATCAACCGACGAAAAAGATCAGTTTTTTAAGTTGAAGTTATTTTGAATGTTTTATAGTTATCTTGAGTCACAAGTTAAGGAATGACCCACGAGTCACTTCGACACCGTGAGTCTATATCGACGACGAGCTGTCAGAGAGTAACTTTACTCTTTTAATATCAAAATATTGTTAATAATCTATTATTGTTGTAATATGTTGTTTCTAATTGTTTTAAGTTATTTATGTATTGTATTAAGCATACAATCAAATACAATACAATTTTGTTTTTTTTTAAATGTGCCACATCAAAATATAATAAACAGTTTTTATTGTGAAGCTGTTAATTTTTTGGTTCTGATTTATCCCCGTGAGCTACAAAAAAAATTGTTTAATCATTTAGATTATTTAACTTCAATTAAAAAGAAAACACTTATCCGGCGTTTCACAAGTTAGTTAGAATAAAAACCTGTTTTATTACAAACCTTTAATGTCTTTTAACAAATTATTTTTTAAGACTTTAAAATTTAAAATAGAAGATACAACTATTCTAATATTATTTCATGTTGTTAACAACTTTTTTTGAGATAGGAAAATATATTTTATTATTATTATTATTAAATAAAATTAAGTAAATTTAAACGATAACCCAAGAAGTATGTAGTGTTGGAATTAGTAAATCACAAATACTTGTATAATGTATGTACTTTTACAGCATTTGAAAAGATACAGTTTAAAACTGTTCGAACGTTGCTCAAGAACTTTTAGATAGGTGGTGAAAGATGGTATTAATTTTATTATGGTCCCTTACCAAAATCTTAAAAGTAATAATAAATCTTTTGAAATATTTTGAATAACAAAATATTTTAAATATATATGGTCTAAGTCCTAAATACATTTTATGTCACAACACAACAATATGAGCTGAAACATCTAGAAACAATCCACAATAAAGAGATAGAACAATTTAATATAACGACTTACCGGTGACATTTTTGTAGTATAGTGCTTTACTGTCAGACATCGGGGTAGTTAGAGATATTTGAATAGCTTGTTTATTTATAATGTAATTGAAAATATAAAAATGTTAGCCTGTGAAGTTGTAATAAGTAACTATTTCCAATTTCTTTGCAATATAAACGCCTTTAATAGAAAATAATGTTTAGAAGCAAAAATTCGGGTAGTAGGTAGTTACTAATAGCCGATATCATACAGAGCATGGTTGCTCTGATTAGCTTTAAGTATACAGGACTCGTTGTATGATATATCGTGCTGTTATCTTTCACTGGTGTGCGTTTAACTGGAGTTTGTTCAGATATTCTGGAATTAAATGAATTAAGTTTTTGAAGATTTATTGAATTTAATGTTACAGAAGAAATATTTGTTTATTCTTGATCTTCAAGATTAGGTAATTCTATTATCCTCAAAGCGTATCCTTTTATGTAGTCGTTTGAATTGACAACAGAATGAAGATGTCTTGACATAACAGTTAATAGGGATTGGTACTAGGAAGCTCCCTTGAAGTGTCTTTTATATTTCTTGAACACAAGGAGTGGGGAAACTTAAGATGTAGTGTTTTTCATTCAATTGCTCCAGTGCTTCATTCTTTAGGATAACAGATGTTAATTTACAGGTTGAATCAAATTCTTGCTTTTCGATCAGGTTACGGATGCAGTCAGGTTCATCTCGGGTTATATAGTTAGTTTTCTTCACAAAGGTACAGAGAGTCTATCTTCTTACTCGAATTTGCTACAAAGGGAAGTTTGTGTAAAAGGACCTGATTAAATTTATTAGGGGCGATTGATAATAGGTAGAGGTATAGGATAATAGCTTTTAAAATTTCAAATTATAAAACAAAGAATGTAATAACGCCTTTGAACCAACGACTGTTCGTTTTTAGAACAAATTTATTGCAAAGTTGCGACGTTTCGACCGTCAATTTCGGTCATTTTCAAGCTACAAAAGATAATATACATTGATAAGTTTCCTTTCTTTACAATACACAATTTCAACGAAACAAATTAAAAACAAAAATTATACCTTAAATTCTAGTATTGCTCATTATCACGGTCGACTAGTATCAGTTTCGTCTGACAACAATCTCTTTCTTTCTTTAACCTCACTTTCGTTGAGAAGTATACACAAGTTTTTACACGTGTTATCTTGTTGTCAGATTTTATCATAATAACTTAAAAAGTAACAATTAATATAATAATAACAATCAATGCGTGTCGGTGTTGACAGACGACAAGCCACTATGTTTCGTTCTAATGTTGGTAACACGTACTATGTGTCATTTGATGAGCGGTAAATACACATTATTCAACTTGTCGGTGTCAGTTTGTTCATTGATACAATTTTTATTTTTCTTAATATGCATCATCTCTGAGATCAGTCTTTTTTTCCCATTTGGTTCTTTTTCTAAAATTTTAATATGGTTCCACTTAAAATCATGTTTGTTATTTTTCCTACGGTCTGTTACAACTGTGTGTCTTTCTGATTTGCAATTGATATTGTTTTTATGTTCATTGATACGTGTTTGTAATCTTCTATACGTTTGTCCAATATAAATACTGTTACAATTACTATCCGCACATTCAATTTGATAGATAACGTGTGTCTGGTGTTCTTTGATTGTCTTATCTTTGCCTTTTACTATGATGTTATTAAGTTTATTGTGTACTGAATTTACAACATTAAAGTCTAAGTTTTTAAGTGTTCTGGAAATTTTGACAGTTGAGTTGTTGATATGAGGAACAATTACCATCGGTTTTTTCTCTTGTGAAGATGTTGTTTCACTAATATTACTAGACTCGTTATTAATACTTCGAAGTCTTTTTCCGATATACTTGTTAACAAATTTTTTTGGGTAACTGTTTGCTGACAAAATGTCTCTGACTTTTTTAATGTTATTAGTATGGTAAAATTTTTCAGACAATTTGATTGCTTTGTCCACCAGATTGTAAACCATTGCTATTTTCTGGTGTGTGGGGTGGTAAGAATTATAGTTAAGCACGCGGCCAGAAAAAGTAGGTTTCTGGTACCAATTCGTTATCAATTTGCCATTTCTTCTTTCAACTTCCACATCCAAAAAACAAAGTTTCTGGTCTACCTCCCGTTCATGTGTGAACCCTAAATGCTCATCAACATTGTTGAACATGTCTAACACGGTATCAACGTTAGAGATTGGTAGCACCATGAAACTGTCGTCTACGTACCTAAAGTATGTAGGATCTTTAATATCAAGTTTTGAAAAACAATGCTTCTCCAGGTCATTCATAACAATTTCAGCAAGTATCGGGCTAAGAGGAAATTGACAACTGCATACTCGAGTATATTAAATACCAAATAAATATCAACCATCCCAATAAAGAAATTTATTTAATTTTCTACTCGGACAATTGTGGGGGTCAACAAAAAAATAAGTTTTTGTTATCTACATATGCCTACGCTGTCAACAAGTTGAAAATTAGATCTATTACACACAAATTTTTAATACGTGGACATTCCCAAAATGAAGGGGATAATGTTCATAGTGTAATTGAGAAACAAATTAAAAGATATTTGCAATCTGGTCCAATCTACATACCAGAGCAATATAAAACTTTGATTGGCACGGCGAAAAAGAGTGGAAAACCTTACAAAGTTACAGAAATGACTCATACTAAGTTTTATAACGTAAAAGCGTTGCAAGAATCATGGGGCACTAATTTTAATATAGACGAGGAGAAAAATCAAATTAAATGGCATGACATAAAGGTTCTTAAAGTCGAAAAAGAACATCCTGAAGCTTTTTTCTACAAAACTTCTTTTACTGAGGAACTTTATAGGAAAGCTTGTGTCCGAAATAGAGTTTTTCGCGCTAGGGGCGCTAGAACAGTCATAGAACCACCGGTCTTTTCAATTGGCTTAACACAGGCATACACTGCAAAAATTCCATTGTCGAGCGCAAAAAAAAAAGACATACGAGAGTTAATTGATAAGAACGTGATACCAAAATCGTACTATGAGGTTTATTTTAAAGACGTTCTAGGCGATAACTAACTGATTTATTATTATTACCTTTAAATTTATAATTTTAATTTTTTTATATTTTATAAGTTAGTACTTTAAAAGTAGGTATCACAATTAATAAACGATGATCTCAAAGTGCCATTGTATTTAAGTTTTATTCTTTATAGTATTAAAGTAATTATTACTCTCCATACCTACTGGCTGACTGTATTAATATAAGCTAAATGTGATTTTTTTGAGCATAATAACTATTTTTTTATGGAACGGTGGATTTGTTTGAACATTGTGTTAAACTTTATAATTATGACGATCTTATTTTTTATACTTTTATAATATAAAAATTAATAAAAAATTCATATTTGTTATACATCCAGTATTTAATTACCCAATATACCCTTACTGTTGGTCACTAATCGTTCTATGATTGGACTAATTATAATTAATATTAATACTATAACATTTAAAATTGATGTTGCTGCTTCAAAAGGGAGCCAACTAAACACCTAATTCATCAACACAGGTACAATTCAAAATAATGAAATAAATATATAAAGATAGTTAAGCTAAAGGGAGGTAATAAAGAAAAAACGATTTTGATCTCTAAAACTTGATTGAAATACAAAAATACTAATAGACTTCTCTTCTCGTTAAATACAAAATGCATAAATCTATACAGAAAAAAGCTACAGCACACACAGACACAGAAATCAGTTTTTCGCGTTTCCTGAAAAAAGTGTTTTTTGAGTTATTACCTGTTTAGATCTAGGTGTGCGATATAATAAACGTAATCGTATAATAAACGTCTCAGTTAAGCGGTTTTTTATAACAAAATTAAATTAAATCCATCAAAAACGCATTCTATTTTAATGTGATTGATAAAATACATTGCCTGTGAAGTTAGGAGAGTAAAGTCATAAAAAACTTTTAGCACGTTTGTTGTGATTCAAATTTGGGTGCTAAATTTACTCCTCCAGACGTGTGTCTACAGGCATGTGTATGTATGCGTTGAATTATCGCAATATCTATAATTGTTACAGACAAACAAAGTCGCTTCATTATTTTGAAGATGTAACTAATTCATACATATAATCATATTGCACTTTTGAGAGTATTTGTTCGCTTTATCTGTATTTTTTTTTATATGTATGTATGTATGTATGTATGTATGTATGTATGTATGTATGTATGTATGTATGTATGTATGTATGTATGTATGTATGTATGTATGTATGTATGTATGTATGTATGTATGTATGTATGTATGTATGTATGTATGTATGTATGTATGTATGTTTTTTTTTTTTTTTTTTTTTTTTTTTTCTGAGGGGAAAGATACAATTACGTATGTTAGGGTCGAGATTTTTATTGACCCCCGTATGTCGGACTCGGTCTGGGATGACCTATACCGACTAAAAAACCGCCTCTTTCTTCCTTCCTTCACACCCCCCCGGTATCGCCGCAAGGCATTACATCGCGGGGAAGGACAGCTGTACTTAGCTATTTCCTATTGTATTACATTTTTACGCGCTCTCTCTTCACTGCGTAACTCTTTTAACACTTTCGTTACGTAGGTGTTCGTAGCTTCCCACGCCTCTTGTGATTTAAGCATGAGGTTAATTATATTCTCCGGCTCGACTCTACCTTTAATCGCAGTTTCCCACTCCACTCGGTCGGCAACGTAGCGGGGACATATAAAAAATACGTGTTCCGCATCTTCATTACTTCCAGTGCAGATTGGACACTCTGGCGAATCATCGTGCTTGAAACGGAACAAGTATTCGCGGAAGCATCCGTGTCCTGTGAGCATCTGAGTGAGATAGTAGTTTATCTCTCCGTGTTTTCGGTTCAACCACACTTCGACGTTGGGTATAAACCGGTGAGTCCATCTCCCTTTTTTAGACGATTGCCACTGTGCCTGCCAGCGGCTTGTGCTATTTTCTTTTTCTTTTTCCCATAGTTCAGCTGTTGTTAGGGACGAGTTTTCTTTTCTCAGGTGGTAGAGAGACTTTCTTTCTTCACACAGTATTTCTATGGGCTTCATACCAGCAATGACACACACCGCGTCTTCAGAGACGGTCCGGAACGCACTGGCTACGCGCAAAGCACTTATCCTGTACACAGAAGCGACTTTCCGCCGAGTATCGAGAGTGGTAAGTGCATCTGCCCAAACGGCGCAACCATACATCAGTACTGACGTGACCACAGATGTCAGTAGTAGCCTCCTTGCCTGTTTAGGTCCTCCAACGTTCGGCATCAGTCGAGACAGCTTAGCAACCACGGTCGTTGCTTTTGACGAAGCACATTCTACGTGTTCCTTGAAGTTGAGACGTGTGTCTATCATCACTCCGAGATAGCGTATAAATGGCGGCGTTGTGAGTGTATGTTGTCCAACTCTTAGTGTTATTGTCTCGGTCTGTTTCCTACTGGTGATAAGGACGGCCTCCGTCTTGTATTCTGCAAGTTGAAGCCCAACTTGTTGCATCCAGCTTCGAATGACTTCATAACTTTGATCGAAAGCCCAGTTGATCTCCTCCGTATATTTAGCCACTATTACGATAGCCACATCATCTGCGAATGCAACAAGTCGTGCCTCCGTTGGAAATATTTGTTTCAGCAAAGAGTCATACATTATATTCCAGAGTAAAGGGCCTAGTACTGATCCCTGCGGAACTCCTCCAGTGACCTTGTAAGTCTTAGGTCCGACATCAGTATCATAGCTAAGGACTCGGTCTGTAAAGTAGCTCGCTATTATGTTTTGTAGGTAACCAGGAACGTTAAACTTGACCAGGGCTTTCATAATGACATCCCATCTGGCAGAGTTGAAAGCATTTTTAATGTCAAGTGCTGCGACCAGGCAATACTTTTTAGCGCCTCCTTTCCACCTTGTTCCAGCGATTGCTCGCTTTGCTGTGTTGACAACTTGATCTATAGCGTCTAGGGTAGATCGTCTTTTCCGGAATCCATATTGATTATCGGCCAATTGAGGTTCGACAACAGCTTCAATTCTGCTGTGGATGATACGCTCTAGTATTTTGCCAGCCGTATCCAACATGCATAAAGGCCGGTAAGACGATGGCGCTCCTTTTGGTTTATTTTCCTTATGAAGAAGTACTAGCCTTTGCAATTTCCATCTCTTCGGAAAGGTACCCTCCTGTAAGCAGGAGTCATAAGTGTCCAAGAAGATTTCTGGAGCACTTTTGATGGCAGTTTTTATTGCCACATTTGGAATAGCATCTGGTCCAGGGGCTTTATTGTTTCCTATTTTAGAACAGGCTCTTAGGAGTTCGTCCAGAGTGACAGGTGGTATTATTTCAGTTTCGTCCTTCTTGACTATGTAGTTCAGTTCTGTTTGCTGAGGAAAGAGCACTGTTATTATCGTTTTTAGTAGTTTCGGGTCGGTTATTGAACATGATGGGCGTCTTTTTAGTCGTAGCATGACTGTCTGGTAAGGCCTTCCCCAAGGGTCTTCTTCTACCTCTTCTAGAAGATCAGTCCAACATTTTTTCTTGCTGTCCCGCATAGCATGTTTAAGCAAGCGATGTGCTTTTTTGTATGTCAGTACCGCTGTTTCAAAGCAGCTGCGAGATTTCTTTCGGGCGCGTTGTACTAATCTTTTTGTCCGTATACACTCTTTGCGGAGCGTGGCTATTGTATCATTCCACCAGAAAACTGGCGGGAACTTATTTGGACATCGCTTCCGTGGCATCGTGGCATCGCAAGCCAACACAACTGTCTTGGTGATAATGTTTGCTTTTTCATCAGCCTTGCATCCTTGTTGCATAGGCTGGACGTCCAAAGCTATTTGGAATGTTTCCCGGTTAAACGCACTAGTCTTCCATCCGGCTGTAATAGGTTTCCAATCTTGTAGTTTGGGTTGTGCGCTTAAGAGTTCCCAATATATAGCTTGGTGGTCATTGGCCGTATATATATCGGTGACTTCCCAGGAATTGTTAGCTTTTGCTAAGTTGGTACTCACGAAAGTTAGGTCTATGATGGAACTTGCATCCCCTTTTGTGAAGGTTGGTTTGTGGCCACTATTTAGTAGGACTACATCAATTGTTGTCATAATTTCCAGTAGTGCCAGACCTCTGGCATTTGTCCGCTTGCTGCCCCAGTCCGTTGCCCATGCATTGAAATCTCCTGCTACAGCCACAGGGAAGTGTTTCTTGATGTCGTCTGCGAGAGTTTCAAGAAAACTCGTATACTCCTCCAGTGTAAGACTAGGAGACGCATAACAGCTATAAAAGTAGATATTATCTACCTTAACTCTTACGAACCCGTTATATGCAGCCACTTCCTGGTAATCCTGCAAGTTGCAGGCCCATATGGCAGCCTTGTCACTTATATCATTAACCCATGTTCGGTTTTTAATTAACTTATACGGTTCCGAAATTAAAACCAGATCCAATCGAAGCTCTCTTGCCGTCTGAGTAAGTAGGTCTTGTGCGGCTTCGCAGTGATTTAGATTTAGCTGGAGAATCTTCACCATCACGGTTTCTTGCGGACCATCTGGGATGCTGCTCGGAATACTGGGCATTTCGCACAACCTGCTATGTGGGCCCTATCTTTTTCTCCGTCTTCAGTGCAGAGCACACATGTAGCGTCGTTCTTACAGGCCGCGATTTTATGATCTTTGTCTCCACATTTCACGCACAGTTGATATCGGTCAATTAAGCTCGCGCATTTAGTTGATTAATGTCCGTACCGCCAGCATCTGTAGCATTTTGTGGGTTTTTCCACTCTTCTCACTCTACAATTTACCCAGCCTATTTTAATTTTGGCACGGTCGCCTATGATTTTTATGGTAGTCTTCGCATCCACTTTAACAGTAGCAGTCTGTGTTCCACCATACGATTGTCGTAGTTTAATTGCGTCTAGCGTAATAGTACTGTCCTTGTTGACAGCCTTTACCAGAGCATCTAGAACATCTTGTTTAGTGGTTGTTAGGTCTAGGTCTTTAATTTCAATAATTTCCTCTGGTACTTTGCTCACAACTTCAGCTTCACCTCCAAGTATGCCCGCTATGGTTTTCTTTATGTCAGCTGCTTTATCATTGCTACTCTTAGTGAGGACAAGAAGCATGTCTCCAGCAGTGGTTCTCCGTATTTTGTCCACATACTGTCCGACATTTTCTGTTGATGCGTCTTGTTTAACCCGCTTCAAGATGTCCGCGTAGTTCTCTTTTTGCTTTGGTCGTATAAGCACTGCATCAGGTTTAATTTTGGGCAAGTGTTTACTTGGGTTTTTCTTCCTCACAGTTTTCCATTCCGACTCCTGCAATGTTGACTTTACTACATTATCCGTGCCCAATGTTTGGGGGTTAGACTCATTATTTTTCCTCTTTTTCCAAGCCTTGTACACTTCTTCGGGTGAAGTTCGTTCTTGCCGTTTCACCTTACGAGTCTCACGCGGTTTTGGTGTTTCCATTTCCGTGACATCATATGTTTTGGAGTCTTCCACCCTAGTCTCTGAATGTGATATTTCTTGCATTGGAGTAGTCTGCGTCTCTGCAACTGAGGTAGGAGGATATCCGACCTCTGGAATACTCTTCTCCATCGTAAGCATCAGCGTCTTAATTGAGCTGTTCAGTGAAGCAGTGATCTTTCTGATTTCTCCATGGACATTCATTTTCCCTTTTATGAAGTCCGCTAGAGACGTTATCAGCCGCTCGTGGCTCTGTAATGCTTTCTTCAGCTCAGTTTCGTTCGTTTGCGGTATTGTAGTATCACTATTCTCCTTGTTTATTTGTATTTGTTTTTTGTTTGAATTACTTTCCATGTTGTTCCCACGAATACCTAGGGAAATATAGGTCCGCTCCGGCAGAGCCCCGGTTGCCGAAGTAAGGCCACTAATTACGCCTGAGGTGGGACCTGGTCCCTCAGGGAAGCGCTTGAGACGACAATACCCGGTCGCCTTACAGTCCTGGGCACGCTAGACCACTGACATCGGGACATACATATGTATGTATGTATGTATGTATGTATGTATGTATGTATGTGCGTGCGTTTTTTTTTTTTTTTTTTTTATATTTGAGGGGAAAAATACTATTACGTATCATGCGGTCTAGGTGTTAGTGACCCCGTATGTCGGACTCGGCCAAGACTGGCCTATACCGACTAAAAAACCGCCTCTTCTTCCTTTCCTTCTTTATCCCCATGGTGTCACCGTTAAGTATTTCTTCACGGGGGAAGGGCTTAGCTATTTTCTAACTATCTCATAATTGTGCTTGGCTGCCGCTCATTCGTGCTCTTTCTCTTTCCTGGATGCGTAGTTCTATTAGCACTTCCGTCGCGTATGTATTTGTTGCGTCCCATGCCTCCTTTCTCTGTAGCATTACAGATACAACATTGTCTGGTAGAACACTGCAATTTAACATTGATTCCCACTTCAGCCGAGCCACTGAAAATCGGGGACAAACAAAGAACACGTGCTCTGCGTTTTCGTTACTGCCTTCGCAGATGGGATATTCTGGGGAATGATCATGCTTGAACCGATGAAGATATTCTCGGAAGCATCCGTGCCCTGAGAGCATCTGCGTAAGGTAGTAATTTACCTCTCCATGTTCGCGGTTAATCCATTTATCCACTTCGGGTATGAGCCGATGAGTCCATCTCCCTTTACTTGAGGCGTCCCAGCGGGTCTGCCAGTGACGTATACTGCTTTTTCTTTCCTGACTCCTCAGCTTAGCCAGCGTCAAGTACGGACTTTCTTTTCGAAGGTAGTATAGAGACTTACGTTCCTCAGCTAGTATATCTATTGGCATCATCCCAGCAATTACACCCACCGCGTCTTCAGAGACGGTACGGAAAGCACTAGCTGTTCGTAGTGCGCTTAGCCTGTAGACCGATGCGACTTTACGCCGGTTATCCTGTTTGGCAAGGGCCAATGACCAGATCGAAACTCCATACATTAGTACTGATGTAACTACAGATGTCAGCAACAACCTCCTATTTTGCTTGGGTCCTCCAAAGTTTGGCATTAACCGAGATAAATTTGTCACCACTCTCGTTGCCTTTGCTGCAGTGCATTCTACATGTTTTTTGAAACTAAGACGATTGTCTATCATCACTCCAAGATAGCGAATGTATGGTTGCGTCGTGAGTGTATGCTGGCCAACCCTCAGTGTCATTTTCTCAATTTGCTTCCTGCTAGTAATGAGGACAGCCTCCGTTTTATGCTCTGCAAGATTGAGTCCGACTTGGTCCATCCAGTTTTGTATGACTGCGTAGGTTTGATCAAAAGCCCAGTTAATTTCTTCTACGTGTTTGGCGACTATCACAACCGCAATATCATCTCATCTCATCATCGCAAATGCGACAAGACGTGCTTCTGTAGGAAAGGATTGTTTCAGTAATGTGTCATACATGATATTCCAAAGCAAGGGCCCCAGCACTGATCCTTGAGGTACTCCTCCAGTGACTTTGTACAGTTTTGACCCAGTATCAGTATCGTACTTAAGGACATGATCTGTGAAGTAGCTCGCCACTATGTTCTGTAGGTAGTTAGGTACATGGAATTTGGCAAGAGCTTTCATAATCACATCCCATCTGGCTGAGTTGAAGGCATTTTTAATATCTAATGCTGCGACCAGGCAATACTTCTTTGCCCCTCCTTTCCATCTGTTTCCAGAGATTGCCCGCTTTGCAGTATTGACTACCAAGTCGATTGCATCTAGCGTAGATCGGCCCTTTCGAAAACCATACTGGTCCTCGGCCAGTTGCGGGTCAACAAAATTCTCAATTCGTCTGTGGACAATACGCTCCAGTACTTTTCCAGCGCTATCTAGCATGCATAATGGGCGGTATGAAGATGGCTCCTCTTTTGGTTTTTTCTCTTTTTGTAGAAGCACTAATCTTTGCAACTTCCATCTTTTTGGAAGGTACCTTCTCGGAGACAGGTGTTATAGGTATCTAGGAAGAGTTCCGGAGCTGTATTAATGGCAGCTTTTAATGCAATGTTTGGAATGCCGTCCAAACCAGGAGCTTTAGTGATTCCTATTCTTGAACAAGCTTCTAGGAGTTCCTCATTTGTAATTGGTGGTATTATGTCATCTATTTCCTTCTGCACAGTGTAGGTTTGCTCTATTTGTTTAGGGAATAGCGCCGTAACTATAGATTCAGGGTCAGTCGGTGAGCATGATGGTTGTCTCTTAAGTCGCAACATAACTGTTTTATACGGCCTTCCCCACGGGTCATTCTCAACCTCCTCTAGAAGTTCATTCCAGCACTTCTTTTTACTATCTCGGATAGCATTTTTGAGCATTCGACGTGCTTCTTTGCGTGCGTGCGTGCGTGCGTGTGTGCGTGCGTGTGTGTGTGTGTGTGTGTGTGTGTGTGTGTATGTATGTATGTGTTAATGTATCATACATATTATTGTATATACAAGACAATACCCATCTATTGATTGTCTTTATTGGTATTATCTTGATAGGACGGTTATTGTTAACGGTTGCCGTTGAGTTGTTTTCATAATATTTTAGTTGGATACTAGTTAGGTAATATTAAAATAGAAGTTATGTGATAGTACAATTTTTAATACTAATGTTATTTATTCAGAATTTATGTCTTACTTACTTAATAAAGTAAGTAATACATGTGGTTGTCAAAGCATTCCGTGCATTTTAAAAAATACAGTTTTAAATTTAAAACATTCATCTGTGTTCTAAACGATCTTAAATTATTTTATCACAAATAAGATGAATAGCAAACAATTCTGATCAGCCTAGTCATATACTTATGCCATGCAAATTCCTAAATCTAAGATTTTTACGCTAAATATATTATTATCTATAAATTGGACGTCTAAGGTGATTTTTATATTATAAATATTTAAGTATTTCAACAATCAATGTCAGCAATAACATTAGAAGAACATTCAAGCTTTCATAGTCGTAGCACGTTTGTTCCCAAGCCGCAAAATTTATTACGATCTAAAAGAACGAACTTTCTCGACCGTGTGAATAAGAATGATTTTACATTTAATTACTCCCCACAACTGATTTAGGGCCTTCCTGACATATTTATATATAAGAAATAAAATTGAACATATTATAATGCTTTATTTATAACTATGACAATATACGAGTATACATTTATATTTAAACTAATTATACAACTATAAATAGGTTGATCTTAACACAATCCTACTAACGAACTAGGTTGATAACAATGTTGTGAAACTTTGTGCTCTCTGTTAATATAAATCTATTAAAAGTTAATATGAAACGGTTTTGATAATCTATTTTAACTAAAACAAATAGTCTTTTGTCTTTCAGTATAACAAGTATGTATAACGTAAAATAGAACTTTTCACGCTACACTGGACGAGAAGCGCATTTGCGACTTCCTGTAAAGTCTGTTCAGCGTGCAAATTGCACCGCAGACAGCGTGCGTGCCTTGTAAAATGATGCTTAGTAAATAACAATGACAGTCGACGTACAGTACATTGTCCTTTAGTAGAATATAAAATATTTTTTCATAAGGAATCTAAAATGTATAAGTGAAGCAACCATATAATGTGTATTTTCTACGAAATTGCTTATTTGTAATATTATCTGGTAAATTATTTCTCAATATATTTTTGGTGTTTCGAAAGTTATTATTAATTTTTTTTTGGTATTTTTAAGTTTTTCAATAAATCGCTTGTTCTGTAACTTTTTGATTTTAAATAATATCTTTATAAAAGTCAAAGACAAATACGCGTCCGATAAAAAATATATATTTAGTCGCTTCCTGTTGCGGAAAATGACTGAGTGTATATTGTGGTGTTATTTGAAGTACAATCTGAACTTCACGTTTACAAAGTATAATAAATAAATGATCATTTATACTATTTGCCTTAAACTGTTGCAAAATTTTATTATCTCATATAACAAATGTTACTTTAATGATATCTATTTTTTTTGAGCTTTGGATATGGGAAAACACCAAAACTAATTTTAACTAAAATTACAAACTAACGAAACTACACTTAATGTAAATCAGAAGGTAAGTGGTAAGGTCTTATATAAGTCGTAAAACTCGAAACAAACCAGCTTGTATACGGTCTGAAGGTAAAGCGGTAATTTCAATCAGGTCTACTACTGCCAAAAATAATATTGTATTTTTTACATATATGTAATATTTATCTGTTATCTATATTTGTGTACTTGTATTGAACTTTTATTTTATGTGGTATTAAGAACTTACTTATATAGAGCAATAAATCACTTAGAAAGCATAAGCTTTTGGGAACCTCCCCTCGTGTGCCTGGTAGCTACCCTTGACATTCGAATTCATTCGATAGCATGGGAAGCGCTACGAGCGGGTGCTCCCTGAAAAGAATAGTTAATGACTTCTTTCGGGTTTTCGTTAAACGTTGGCTAATAACAGGCATAACAAAGGTCGCCCATGAGGGTTCGTGCCCGGTCCATGGCTGACAGGAGGTGAAAAACGGGTCACCTTGCATTGTTAAGAGTTGAAGGTATTTCTAAGCAATTGATGGGCATCTATTGCTATAATTTAGTAAATGAGTTTCAAGTTTATGAATTATTGCGTCATACTCATTCGAGAGCGGAAGCTTTATGAGTGTGAATGGTGATTGACGGTGCGAGCTTTCATTACCTTAGCTAGATAACTTTGTTAGATTTGTCCTCGTTATTAAATTATGTGCTATTATTAAAAGTCGCAATTGATTTGAATGCTTATTATTTTATTAAGTAAATTTCTACATGACTCTTAAAAATATTATAATTTACTACTGCTTTAGGTACCGTATCGGTTGTTTAATTATTTTTGTTAGTATAGTTAGTATATCTGAAATATCTTAAGTTAGGCCCTGTTAGTACATCGTATTGACGTTACAATGTTGTATTGTAATGATTACCTTCAAAGCATTTAAATAAGTTTTTTTTAATACCTTCAAAAAAAGTAACCAAAAAAAGTAAGAAATAGGGACGACCGACAGAATTGTAAAATTATTTCATAATTGTAAAATTATGAACAAATGAACCTAACAAAATTTTATTATAAAAAAAATCTATTATTGAAACTATTTGAAGAACCAGCTTTAAAAGATATATATACTTTGTGATTTTTAAAATATTTTTTAAAATATTTTTCAAAAACCAAAAAAATATCTCAATTTTTATTTAAAAAAAATATGATTTAATGTTAAAAGGTATAACCTTTATGTATAAATCAATAAGGGCCATTAAATTAACTATATTATAAAGTAGGCTAAACTCAAACAAGACAAGAGAAAAGCAAGATATTTAAACGTCTACGGCCTAAAAAAAACAGATATACTAATATCTGTTTTTTACCTAAAAATACTTAATAAAAATAAGTTTGTATTATCTAATTTAAAAAATCAAAGTAAGAAAAAAAAATGTTTAAAACCTTTTACAGTTTATAAATTTATCGGGAATTGAAACAATTTAATTGTTACCACTAAGTATATGAGGCAACTGAATTCACTAATTTAATTATATTGTTTCGCACTAGCACGTAAATAAACCAAATTTGTTTAAATGCTTGTTGTATTAATACAATAAAGTTCATTTAATGAATCACTTAACAATATTTTATAATACATACAATATTCTTAAAAATATTTCCTTTTTAAAAATTTAAATTAATTTCCGAAAAACTTTTATGATATAATAATTCTGACGTAAATTCAAGTCAATTTAATTTCAATTTAATTAGTGGTACATATATATATAACAGGGTATTGTGCTTCTCAGGATCCTGTTTTATCGGAGAGACTACTTTTTATCATTCAAAACAACGACAGATAATAAAAAAATTGGTACAAAATGTTTACAGCTCTGTTATTTCATTTTAACTTGACTTAACTATTTATTTTACTACGACTATGTAAAATGTAGACACCGAATAATAAAGTTGATGATAACTAAACTTGTATTGACAAAACAATTCATATAATATTATTTAAAACGTTAAAAATTAAGAATAATGAAAACATCTACAGTAATTGTTTTTGCATCAATGAGCTCACTTTTGAATACTAATACGGAAGTAATAATATGTAATGTATGTATTTTTATTTATAAGATAATATTATTATTATTTTTTTAGGCAGAGGTGATCATTTCGAGTCAGTACCACAACTTGTGACCTGTTTAGGATCTCCATACTAAAGTGACTTAAACTTAAGGAGGTTTTAAATCCATCTGCTACGTCATCATGAGCTACAATTTGAATTAACTATACAATTCTATTAAAACTTTAGTTTGTCCCTCGTAAAACACCAGTAGTGACTTTGATTTATTTGCAAGTGATATTATATCGTTTATTTTATACATCACGTTTATAGATGAGAACGGTAATGCATGTATGAAGCCTCCAAGAAAGAGATCACAAGGGGAAGTGTGTTACATTACATTGAACGTTGAATGGGTTGAATGAACGTTGAACGTTGAATGGAAAATATAATGGACGCCCCTACTAACACATTTATTTAACTGTCTGTACCATTGAAATTATACATATTTTTTCACTTTATTTTGTTGAATCATTCAATAGGTATCAATTCATAGATATCACAGCGTCCAATTGTCAATAAATTTTGGCTCTGATATTTATTTCTTTCCTCTTACCATTTCCTGCTTCTACAGGGTTTTGTGAGGATGAATACGTAGAAACCTATAGATACGGTCCAATTATTATTTTAGTTCCAACTGTTTCACCCATAAGGATCAGGGCTGTGACATTATTACTTTGTCACAGTTATATTATGACTAAAAGCTGTAGCGAGTTTATATTCGTGGATTATTGAAATGAGTCATTTATTTAGCAAATCGCTTTAACATTCAAGATTAAACCCGAAAAAAAAAAATTACATCTACATTTCCAAAATTTTTAGAGGGCATTTCCTATACCTTGCTAAATGTAAAATTATTAAATTAGACAAAACTTTCTTATGTTTGTTGTACTGATCACGTTGTATAGTAATAAAAATATTAATAGTAATTTTTTGGTCTGTGGCAACACTGAGGTCAACAGCTGGTTTGAATTGTTCCTAATAGTTTTATTAAGTAAAATTATTTATAGTGTATAATTTTAGCTAAATTCCCAATCAATTATTCAATTAAAGTGTATTGATACTAGTGTAATAAGAATTATAGTGTTTAAGTTATTCTTCAGTATTGTAAATCTCTAAGAAAGTGAAAAGTGACAGTTGATTGGTAACGTACAAACTTTAAATTTTCTAAAATAGATATATATTCTAGTTTTTAAGTGTTTTTAGTTCTTCTTTATAATATAACAACTGTCTCATTCAATTTCATATTAGTTTTGTTTCTGCAAATCTCAGTTTCTTTGTTTTGTCTCATTTATTGCAGAAACAAAGCAATATAGGCCCTTTGTTTGGTTTTGCACATTGGTACCTTATTTAATATTAAAATGATGACTCGTTCACGTGCCCTTTCATGCCAAGAGGAGAACAAACTCCAACTGGCATTACAAGAATTAAAAGTGAGTAAGGACTTGTGTGCCCAGCTAAACAATGAAAGAGATGCTAATGAGAGGGAACTATTAGATGTTTTAAAGAATAATGACAAATTAAAAATAGAACTTTCTAAGTTACATGTAAAATATAATGATGTTGAAGAGGAGCGTAACAGACTACAGTTATTAGTGGCTAGGTTTGATGAGTGTGGTCTTGAGTATGAGCAGGCCCTTCGGCGTACCGACACCCTGGAGCTTGAGCTGAGAGATGCCCACCAACAAATCTTGGAACTGGAGGAGGCCGCTCAAAACTCAACTAACATTCACACTCACAGCTTGTATGAAGAGTTAATTGGCAACGCTTCTCAGTTGGTCAACTCCCCTAAAAACCCCTGTGTCACTATAGATTTAACAAATGACACATTGAACTCAGAAAGGCTAGGTAGCTGTAGCAATAAGAAATTAAAAAAATATATTAGAATTAATAGATATATTAAGAAAATCCAAAAATTAACTAAAAAGAACAAGTTTTTTACAAAATCAATTATTAATAAAAATATATTGTTAAAAAAAATTAACTTTTGTAATATAGAATTAGAAAATAGAAATAGGAGATATGAATCTGACACACAATTATTAGAAACACATTTAGCCCGTTTGCAGACTACTTTAAGAAGTGTTACAAAAAAATATGAAAACACACAAAACTTGCTAAGCGAACAAAAGTCAAAAGTAGATGAACTTTTAAAAAAATCACAAAATAGTTTGGAATGTATGAACTCACAGACTAACAGTTGTTCATGTGAGTGTAATAATAAGTTATTTTCTGTAAAACCAACATTGTCCTCCCCCGCTAAAATATTGTGTGACAAGGTTGATATCCCTGTTTCTAATAATAGTGGCTCCCTCAAATTAACTCCTGTATATGACACTTATATGTTTAGCGATAATATTGGAAAAGGAATGGGATCTGTACTAAATTCTTATTTTGTAAAACAAAAAGTATTCAACAGCTGTTCACCTGACAATAATTTAATGAATATTACTAGACAAATAAAAAATTCAAGTAAACAATTTACTAAGTCAACAAATATAATAATTTTTGTAGGAAATAGAGATAATGTAAATCATTTGGAATTTAAAAAATGTTTTGAAACTATAAGTAACTTATATGTCAATAAAATTGTCTGGTTTTCATTACCCTATAATCAAGGTTTGCCACAGGCCGAAAATAAAATTAGATATAAGATGAATTTACTGATATATAATTTATGTTTGTATAATGACAAATTTCATGTGATTGACACTAACACTAATGTTAGTAACTTTTATAATTTGACTAATGGTAGGTATTACCTATCTCCATATATTAAAAGACAGGTAGCTTCATCGCTATTATATTATTTTACTATGACAGCCAATAATTTTGGCTAAAATTGTTTCTATTGAACAACATTCAGTTACTTGTATAAGTAAAAACAGCTTGGAAATAAATCCAACTAGTAATAGTAGTATTAGTAGTAGTTTAAACTAGACATTAAGACAGTAGAGATATCCTCTAGCCAAATAATTAAGATATCAAATAATGATATTAATGATCATTATAGAAATACAAAAATTGTCAAAATAAATAATAAAAAACATAATATAAACTGTATCAACCTGGTGCATCAGAACATTCAGTGTATTAGAAATAAGGAATTAGAAATTGAATTGTTTTTAAATACTTTTAATATTAGTGTTTTTTGTGTCACTGAGCATTGGCTTAAGAATGATGAATTAATATTTAATTTCAATAACCACCAGGTTGGTAGTTCGTTCAACAGAGTTAATTCCATACATGGTGGCTCTTTAATTATTTTAAATAAACAGCTAAAATTCAAAGAACGCAAGGACATAGTGAGCCACTCTGTTGAGCGGACAACTGAACTTGCTTCAGTTGAATTAGAAGAGTTCATAATTGTAAATGTTTATAGGCCACCGTCATCTAACTTTGAACATTTTGAAAAGATTATGGATGAGGTATTGTATAAACTATCACATTCTAGTAAAAAGGTAATCATTTGTGGAGACTTCAATATTAATATTCTTGAACATAATTCAATAAGTATAAAGTTTTTAAATTTGTTCAAATCTTATAATCTTTTACACATGTTTATGGAGCCTACTAGAGTCACAACCACTAGTGCCACTTGTATTGATAACATTTTTACAAGTGTTATTCCAAATTTTAAATGTTTATTCAATACATTAGATTCTGACCACTATGGCCAATTTATTAAATTCAGTTGTAGCAAGAGAGAAAAATCAAAACAGAAAATAAGTTTTATACCAGTGACTGTAGAACGTATCGAACAAATTAAAAATGGGTTAGTACGCTATTTGCCTTTGATGAAAAATTCAAACCCCAATATTATGTATAATGACTTTTTTAGTACTTTCACTAAATTATTTAACTTTATATTTACTCCTAAAACAGTGGTTGTTAATGATAAATTAGTGTTTAGTGATTGGGCATCTGCTGAGTTACACAAAAATAGAGAAAAATTATATAATATGTATGCGGAATTGATGTTTAATACTAGTAATGAGTTTAGGGATGAGGTAAAATTATTTTCCAAATCTTTTAAAAAACAATATAAAATCAACATATTCAAAATAAAATAGGAAATAGCATTAATAAAATAAAAACAACTTGGAAAATAATTAATGAGGAAACTGGAAGAGCTAAATCCCAGAGGATCGACTTTAAATTAAATATAGATAATAAATATGTCACGTCTGACCTCGAGGTTGCTACTGCTTTTGAAACCTTTTTTACTAATATTCCAGTGACTACAACGTTATCTTTAAATTCTTCTACCGCTGCAGCTATGGGTTTACTTAGAGAGAATGTAGATCAATGTGTTAGTAGTTTTAAGTTTGAAAAAGTTAATGCTCAAGAAGTAATCAAAGTATTTAGATCAATTTGCGTTAAAAAGACTAGTGATCTTTGGGGGTTTTCTGTTGACATACTTAAGTCCATAATTGACATTGTAGCGCCAGACTTAGCATTAATATTTAATAATTGTTTAGAATATGGTATATTTCCTGATCTAATGAAACAAAGTAAAATAACTCCATTATTCAAATCCGGCTGTTCATTAGATCCTAGTAACTATAGACCTATTTCAGTCTTACCCACTTTTAGTAAGATTTTTGAGAAAATAATTCTTAATCAACTTGTGGCATATTTCAGTAAAAACAATCTCTTACACAAAAACCAGTTTGGTTTCACTGCCGGTCGCTCTACAACAGATGCTGGTGTTGAGCTATTACTAAACATATTTGAAGCCTGGGAAGGATCACAGGATGCACTTGGCATTTTCTGTGATCTATCTAAGGCGTTTGACTGCGTTCAACATGAAATCCTTATAAAAAAGTTAGAACATTATGGAGTTAAAAATAAGTCCCTAGATTTAATTAGTTCATATCTTAATGATAGAATTCAAAAAGTTGATGTAAATGGAAAACGTTCCCCTGGTTCTTTGGTAAAAATAGGTGTGCCACAGGGCTCTATCTTAGGGCCTTTCTTGTTCCTCATTTACATAAATGACTTACCTCACCTAGTGAGGGAAAAACATGGGATAGTGTTGTTTGCTGATGATACTTCTCTTACTTTTAAAATTAATAGACGGCAATCTGTTATTGACGATGTAAACAATGCTCTCTCAGATGTTGTACAATGGTTTAACGCCAATAATTTGTTGCTTAATAAAAAAAAGACAAAATGTGTCAAATTTAGTTTACCAAATGTTAAAAATGTTAGAACTAATGTACAATTAAATAATGAGGACTTGGACTTGGTCAAATCTACTACTTTCTTGGGCATTACTTTAGATGAAAAATTGCAATGGGTTCCTCATATATTCGATTTGTCAAGCAGACTAAGTTCTGCTGCATACGCGGTTAAAAAAATACGTCGATTAACAAATATGGAAACTGCTCGATTAGTATACTTTAGTTACTTTCATAGCTTAATGTCATACGGTATACTCTTATGGGGCAATGCGACTGACATTGATACCATATTTACATTGCAGAAGAGGGCTGTTCGCGCAATATATAATATGAGACCAAGAGACTCTTTAAGAAACAAATTTAAAGAATTTAAAATTATGACTGTTTACAATCAATATATTTATGAAAATTTAATTTACGTTCATAAAAATATTTCAAAATTCAAGAAAAATTGTGATTTACATAAAATTAATACAAGACAAAAAAATAAACTCGCTATGCCCGGCACTAGGCTCCATAAAATAGGTAAATCCTTTAAGGGTAATTGTATACGTTTTTATAATAAGCTCCCAAATGAAGCCTTAAGCCTATCATTAAATAAATTTAAATTATATGTTAAAAATAATTTAATAAAAAAATCCTACTATAGTGTAAAGGATTACATCGACGAGAGGATGGTATGGCCTGGGAATGAATCTGTATTGTATTGCGAATAGCTAGTAATCTCCGCAATTTGTTTTTTTGTTGTAAATTATTTTGCTTTATCGACCTTCTGCATCACACCGATTCCTTAGAAGTCACTACTTGCGGTAGCATCGGGAGTCGGGTTGCCTCCCTCCCTCAAATATGTGCGAAGGGGGTGATGGCTGGCTCTTGTGTTATGCTCGTGAACGGGTGCTGCTTGCGGTGACTGGTTGTGTGGCAGGCCGAAGATTTATATATATAGGTTTTTTCTGTTATTATTATTTAATTTTCGTTGCCTGAAATCATTAGGCTTCTTTTCCTATTGATTGCGACGGTTCTAGTTGTTCCAAATTTGCATTTAAGTTTGACGTTTGTGAAACAGTGATCACAATAACAAAAAATATATCCGGCTGAGTTTGTTGTGTGGTTCTTCTCAGACCAGGACGCGTTTGGAACCCTCATAGCTTTAACATTAAGATGGAAAGTGCTTTCTCAGAAGGGCTTATTACGATAAATCTAGTATCGTAATAGGCCCTCCTGACACTTCCATGTTGACGTACACAAGTGATCACTGATTATGATTCTAAGTGGAAAAGATATAAATAAATAAATAAATAAATGGATAAATATTTGTTGTAATATGGGACTAATAAAATGTTTTCGTTCTAAATTAATAAATATATGATATATAACATGATGATTTGGCATTTATTAAAGTGATGTTTACATTGCCTTTGTTTCAAATTAATGTCATTAATTCACTGTAGGTATATTGGTATAGAAGTTGCCACGTATTTAAAATCTTGGCGACTTAACGTCTCTCAAACGTCTTACATCGTATCAGAGTCTGGACAACGGCCAGGATTGCGAATAGGATAAGCTTCTACAAATTAATTATTAATCATAACATATATAAAACAAGGTACTTTGCTAAACGAAGCCATTATGTTTAATGCTAAATAAAACATATTTATGAAAACATATTATTGGCAATTTTATTTTAAATAGCATAATAAATATACATTCGATTTAGAATTTTTTATTCATACAAATTAGTATATTATTACTGATTTTGAATTCATACAACTGTTAACAAAGGTAGGCGCTTAGTTTTGAAAAAGACTAGAGTCGACTAGGGGATTGAGTGAATGAGTAAACTGAGTGAAGGATATCCTTGTCAATCACCTGTCGTTTACCGTCGGTGCTTATCAATGTATAAACAAAGAATTCACTATGCGTTTCTACAATAATAAGCAGTAGCGGATTTAGGTTTGAGGACGCCCTAGGCCCGAGACGATATGGCGCCCTTTATTTTTTCTTTATTCTTTATCTTTTGTATATATATATATATATATATATATATATATATATATATATATATATATATATATATATATATATATATATAAACATATATGTACATATATGTACATACATGTGTGTGTGTATAAAATAATTAAAATAATAATAAGGAATCTAATTCAGGTGTAGGGGAAAGGTGTACGAGATGATTCACTTAAGGGAAAATGCTTGTAGTTTATATAATATTCTACTTAGCGCGGATATAAAAACGTATATACATAGTAAATTTATCTGGCTTAATGTTGTCATACTCAAAATTTTAGTTTTATAAGATATTATATTATTTTTGATTACATTTTTAAAACGTTAGAAAAGGATCATCTTGTACACCCCGGTGTCCAAGATGATTCTTGCGGTGGTGGCAAGATGATCCCAGGATCATGTTGCCCCACTCCTATGTCGGAATCTTCATAGGTTCTGGTAGAATTATCAAAATAAAACCATAATCAGAGTTTAGTATATCTTTAATTAAATAAAATCAAAATCCAAAATCCTATTGCAGATAATGAACCAGTCTTATTAATTAATAATCAGTCCCAACTATAATTCATCAGTCAAATAGTATATATATCAGTAGTGTATAGTATAAATATCAGTCGTATAGTCGTAAGTAAAGTTTTAACATAGTTAAACATTCTTCTAAAGTAACTAAACTTATCTTTTAAAAATAATCCAGTAAAATAAATGTCACTACCCAAAATCAACATTTAAGAAAAACAAAAAACAAATAATATGACTACTACCTTTAACAAAGAACCAAATCTAGATTAAACTAAAAAAAAAAAAAATTATAATTCTAAGCATCTTTTTCCTGGCGTTTTATTTCTACACCAATCGCATGTAAACTCATCGTCATCGCTATCTATCCCTGCACAAGCTTCGTGGCCCCATCTTTGGCATCCACAACATTTAATCCATCCCTCGCCCCTATCGTCTTTGGAAAATGTTTCCGTACAAAAAAGACATTCTGCGTCTTCTTCTTCAGACGACTCTAACACAATATTCTTCCTTTTGTTTGACATTCCTTTGCCTACTCCCTTCCCTTTCTTTTTAGGATGATTTTTTTTTACATTTTGTTGTTTTTTATTTGTTTTTCTATTTTCTTTTGCAGTCTTTTTATTTCTTTCTTCCTCTAAATAATTTTTGTATGGCGTACTAGTTAATATTGACGTGTCTATTCGTTTTCTCTTAAGATGGCTTCTTTTACCCACAATTTTTGGCAATTTTTGAATTTGGGCTGGCGTTACATTAAAATGATCATATTGACTATCTTCAAGAATGGATGGCGATACACTTGAGTTGCGTGCGTAGCTCGTAGATGGTAACGGGGACAAAGGACTGCGAAATGAAATATTCTTATTATTTACAGGAGTTGGTGACGGTGTTTTATTCTGCAAATCTACACAGTCCTGTGATGTGAGGGTTTGTAGTGAAGGATCAGTGGCCGGTAGTTGACCTGTGTTTGAACCCGTTGTTGGCACTTCTACTACACTGGAATCTTCATTAAATTCCATTTCTGTCGTTGCAGCAGCAATAAAGTCAGCTTCGGTGAATACATCTGGGTTGAAAGGAAATATGCCGGTTTTGGCAAACCCATTGATGGCATTTATTGGGACTGCTGCTTTTAAATAAGCCTCTCCAAAAATCTTTGCAATCTGAAATACAGTCACTGGTCTGCCAGGATTGTTGTTCATCCATTTTTCGAGTGACTGATTGTGATAAATGCTCAAGGGATACATCAAGCTGACGTCTAAAGGTTGCAGTCTATGGGTGCAGTGTGGAGGCAGACAGACAATAGTGACGTGGTTTTCTCGAGCTTTTAAAATCAATTCCAAATTTTTTGTGTGTGAAAGATGGCCATCCAAAACCAACAGCACTGGATCTTCCGCAGAAGGTTTCGTGTGGCTTAAAAAATGGTCAAACCATTTGGTAAAAACTTCCAGATTCATCCAACCAGATGAATTACAGGCCCAGGCGGAGCCTGGCGGTGCGCCATCTAGTAGTTCTATCTTCATACGAACCCTTCGAAAGATGAACATGGGTGGAATAAAGGCTCCAGAAGCAGACATACAAATTACAGCTGTTGTAGTCTCCCCCCTTTCAGCTGATGTAACTCGTGCTACTTGTTTACGTCCAGTTGTTGCAAACACCTTTGTATTTTTGGTAGGCACTGTAGAAATGCTAGTCTCGTCAACTGGTTTATTAAAGGCCCGTGCTCGAGCAGTTGAAGTGGATTCAGGCGCCCGAAGCGCTATATCTGGATGCCGTTGACGGAATCCTCTTAGCCAATCATATCCTGCTTTTTCGTTCTGGAAAGGATGGGCGATATTATTTTTTACAGCAAGTTGATATGCTAACGATACAACATCTTGTCGTGTTAATCCATACATTCTCGTCTCCATATCTTTAGAGTGCTGCACGAGCTCAATTTCCTGTCCTGCCGTAAAAACTGTTTTTTTTCCACCTAAATATTTTATTGCACCGACAGCCACTTTGTTTTTGCCTTTAGTTCGCCTCTTCAATGACATTATAGGCACTCCAAACTGCTTACTTGCTGTTCTAAATGGCATGCCGTTTTGAACAGCATCCAGCGCTTTGAGCATCGACTCTTCCGACCACAACCCGCGGTTTGTTTTCCTTATATAATTACGAGGCATGGTCTAAAACAAAAGAAGGTATTTTTAAACTTTTTTTTATAATAATGCAGGCAGGTCATATTAATTAGATAAGTTATATTTATTAGAAAAAATACATAAACTGAAAGGTAATAACATACCTACAACAGGTTAAAAAATATCCCCGTAATAGTAGGATGATTATGCTACCGGTGTACAAGATGATCCGTGGGGATCATCTTGTACATCGTTAACATAATCATCTTGCCCCAACATAAACTTTTTTATTCAATGTTCGATAACATAACCTATGCGGTCTCAACTGTTACCATGCTGCTAAAAAAACAAAATAGAGCAGTATCCAAAGCTAACTAATACAACAGCCTCAACAATTAAGTACCTAGAACACATTAGACATGAACTTAAAGTGAACCTTACCTTAGATCGACGTCACTCAATTTTTGTTTTCTTCTACAGAAACTTTGACTGTCACTCATGACGCCATTACGTTTGACTGAGGCGGGGGGACATCGGGGTCTACATTTTACCAATAAAAGCAACTAGATGACGCTACTAGTTTCGTTGCAATCTAAAAGGATCATCTTCCCTCGAGGGATCGTCTCGTACACCTTTCCCCTAAATTAAACATTTTTTTTTTTAACATAACAATTAAATATAGAATTAATAATAAATTGCTTGTAATGTAATTTTTTAAATCTTTTTGTTAGATATTTCAAATTTTAGGACTTGCCTGATTAATTATTTTAACAAAGAAATTCTACCCTCAAAATGGTACTATGTTTCGATAGTAAGAGCGCAATAAAATAAACTTTAAAATTTGGTCTTGCAGTTTACAGAAAACCCAATAGATTTTAAATTTTAGTCATCTTAAAAATTTTGGCGCCCCTTAAAATTTGCCGCCCTAGGCCCGGGCCTCACGGGCCTAAGCCTAAATACGCTACTATTAATAAGTGACAAGTAGTTGTGATATTGAGGCTGCAATTTAAACTGATAAAAAATGTGTTTTATGTTAATATTTTCCGTAATATAATATTTAAAATATATAACCATGACACTTCTTTTTATATTAAGAAACGAATTGCTTGTTTGTTTTATTTTATGAATAACTAACACTAGACATAAATACTTTGACACATATTTTATACGTTTAATTAAACTTGTGTGTAAAAGTAATTAAAGTATAAAACGCGGTATTTACAACATAGGATTAAAGTTAAGGGATGGGTCTAATGGATCTTTAAACACATGTAATAAGACGACCAACCAACAGACCAACCACTAATAATTATTTTATATGAACTGTATATGGAGTGAATTATTAATAAAAAAAACACATTTCATAATATAAAATATCTTTTATTGTTTAGCTTTAATACAATTTGAATAAAAGAGAAAAAAAATAAAGTCATATATTATATACATATATCTTATGCCAACACATAGGTATCTCTAGTAAATTAGTTTGGAATAAATTTTCAGTTAGAACATTAATTAAATACAAATAATTTTGAACGCTTAACAGTCTTTTACTCTACGTTAATTTATTGTTAAAATTATTTTGTACATAATTGTGTCAAATATGCTGATAACTTTATACTTCTTTCAAATTAAATTCATCTAAATTGCAATAAAAAAACAAAATTGTAGCTATGGTCAAGATTGAACACATTGAATAGTAAGTACCTACTATGGTTTCGCCATTACACATAGCTGCTGAATTCATTCGTTTTACCGACGTTTAAATATCATTGAATTCGTTCTGAAACCGGCCTTTTCTTTAAAACATTAATGTAAGTTATTTACAGGGTTTTATTACGTATTCGATATGAATACATGCTTTTTGCACTTTGTTCCAGAACGATAAATAGTTGTAATGTTTTTTTAAATTATTATTTTCGTTGTATAGAATACTAAACAAATTTATTTATCGATACCCTCTACTGAGCTGAACAAAAACGTCGGTTCGAAAAGTGACGACCAATTTGAATCATCGATACGCTCCTGTAGTTGTGTTTATTTGTAACATAAAATTATTACAACAAACAAAATGGTAACAGAATCATAATTCTTTGTAATTAAACTCTCGTAAACCATGATGTTACTAAGTATATACCCGGCTATACACATTATTTAATCGGATTTTTGTCCGACTAGTTTCGAATAACCGAAATTAGTAGAATCTAGTCGCCATTAATTCCGGTTAAATAAGATGCTTATAGTCGGTTAATACACTTTTAATAAAATTATAAGTCACTTTCATTTGTAGTAAATAAAGTAAATAAATCACTTTCATTCAATATAGTAAATAAAGTTATATAAATAGAACTATATTGATACGACCTGTTCAACACACTTTTTGTAGTTTATTTTAGAAAAAATAATGTGATAATTTTAAAATGAATTTAACAGAATACAATTATTTTATGTTTAAAAAGAAAATACGTTTATTTCCTAAGGAATCTAAAAAAATATGTCATTACTGGACCTGTTTTTTATCTCAGACATTTTATTAATGAAACCATCAATTCATTAAAAAAATATTTCTGTAATGTAAGTGTAGTTTTAAGGATACTGAATGTCAAATTATAGAAAATAAGAAAAACCCAAACTTATTTATATTTTTGTATTATAATGAATGAATGTCCAATACATTCGGTTATTTCGGTTATTTTGAAAAAACTTACAAATATTTTTAACTAAGAAGACCAATCTCCTAGGTCACATGAATAAGAATGATTTTATATTAAATTAATCCCTAAACGTGATTTAGGACTGCAGCAGTAAGTATCGTAAGACATAAGTTGTAATTCATAAAGAATTCATTCATGAAGAATTAGGAACCTACTAATAATAATAAATCAAAAAATATAACAATTTTCTAATCGGATTTCTGTGTTTAACCAACGTCAATCCTTATCTTACATCTTTTCATAATTTATTTGTAAAGATTTTATCCCAAATAAACTGTTCTGGATATTAGAAAACCATTTAAATGTGTGATTAATTAGAAGTGTTTATAATAATATATTATATATTATAATAGTATTTCCCCACTTTTAATCCTTGCGAATAAATCAGTATCTACCCGTTATCGTCAAGTAACTAAAACAAAACACACTTTATAAATCAACTTTAATACAGAAAATGTTGCCTTTGGGTAAACTCCAAAAGTTTCGTTGCTATAAATATTGAAGTATTCTAGTTAAACTTGAAACCTAAAGAAATATACCTACTCTTAAGAATACCTTTAAAATATTTTATGTAACGGTTTTTAAAATTATAATTGTTTATTTTCTTTTTGTTCATCATCAATATAAAGAATAAAATACATTTAATACTCGTAACCAAAAGAAAAAAATCAGCTTTTAGAAAACAAATATTTAATATATTTATTTTATAACGAATCTTTCTAAAAGTTAAGTGGTGTCTGTTATTGTCTTCTGTCTCTCTTCTTATGTCAGTTGTTTTGTGTGCCTACCACCTGTAAAACGACATGTTGTTGCAATGATCATTCAAACATCCTAATTTTCTTTCATACAAACCTGTTTGAACAATTATGAACAGAACTAAGCAAGTGAAACTTGGTGCTATAAATTTATATACCATTTCCTTCGTACTTATTAAATATTAATAAATAAATAAACAAATTGATAAATAAATTAACAAATTGATTTCTTAACGGAATCTATATATAAAAATAAGGCAATTAAAGAAACTATCAGTTTTTTAAATTCTTCGCATCTCATTATGTGACATGATTCTTTTTATTAAAAACATGTAGATAAAGTATATTCTTAAACCTAATTTTTAGCATTACTTTCAAACTCATTAAAGAAACTAGAGTTGCATAGACATACAAGTTTGTATGAGTTTGAAGAATATACACAGTTAAGACAACTTTTAGCCACACTCTCCCAAGTCTCAAGACTATTTTAAGTCTAATTAATTTGTTACTTAATTTCCTTTTAACTCGAATTTTTAACTTTAACTCAAATATTTAACATTAAATCAGGTTTATTTTATCATTGCTATTTAAGTCCATTGAAGTAGTTTTATTACAGTTTATTCATGTCACACAGTAAAGGAAATGTTATTATTATTTTTGAAACAATATCCAACACATTAAGACATAAGACCAAAACTCTGAACATTATCCTTAATTTAGCAGCGATGTGGTCATCTCGTCACGTGCATCTGACAACCGTGAAATATAAACGATATATATATATATCGTTTATATTTCACGTTTATATAACGACTAAAAAGAAGAAACAATGAGCTCAGCCAACCTGTTGAATAAAATCTTTAACTCATATCATAATTGACTTCGTATTAAATTCATGTTCAAAGTGGTTAGTCCAAAGTAGATAACCTAGCTGTTATTACTATAAAGAACTAAAGTAATTGTAAACTAATTGTTCAGCAACTATAAAAAATGTAGAATTTAGTAATTTTGAGAACTATCAATACAACGACTAGAAGCATTTTTTGATATTATTGTCCTTTTTTTTACTGTGGTGGAATGTTGAAAGTGAAAATATTAGCGGTTTGTTGACATTTATATATATGTCCGCAAATTTTATTGTTATATGTAAATAGTCCATTATTTTTTTTGGTATAAATATTTAAGAGGAACAAATCTACGTACGGCTTTAATAATTAGATATCGTCTGTTCATTCAGTTTATCTGTCTGTATTTTTTCCTACTATTATTATTATCTATCTTTATTTATTATATTTTACAAAGAAGACTCTATATACTCTAGCTACAGTGTTTATTCACTTTTCATTCATTCTACACGACCACTTCATGAAACAAAAGATTATATTCAATAAATTTACCTTTTACCTTTACTGCATTTCCAAGCTTTTGGGATTGGAGGTTGCTAAAGAATTCTCCCGTCTAGAATGTAATTAGTGGAGTAACCGTGGCAGTCTTTTTTCATTACCCACATGTGTTACCTTCTATAGATAAAGAGAAAAGAATTATACTACAGAATACAAGATAAAATGAATTTGTTACTTATAAGTTATAACTACCTTGAAATAGGGAATATTTTGATGAATAATAAAGTAAGCCTGAATGAAGTAGTAATATAAAAAAGATAAAGTTACCCACCAATCCTATATCGAAAATTTGGGAATTCTTAACATCATGTGATAAAAACGCTGTGGCCCAGACGATAGTTCGGTATAAGATAGATTCTGAGTCGGGCGGACTTGTATGATTTGATTCTGAACCTCAATAAGTTTAACAATTAGTCTTCTAAGTTAGTTGCAACGGTCTTCTATAGTAGTATGTAGGGTTTTAAAACATGGTATTTTTAGTATATTAGAGGTTAATTGTGTTAGTTAACAAAAACAGTAAATAAATTAAGTACCTCTCCTCTATATAGTTATAACTACAATATGAAAAATATTTATTTCTCTGTTTCGCAGATGAAAAGAAAGTTGAAAAGTCAAAAAGATTTCTTAATATACTGTAATTTCATAACAAGAAAAGCCTGCAAAACCATTAATTCTGTTTTTACAGAAAAACACATAAACTTGATATGTATAAGTTCAGATATACACATACAGTGATAAAGAACTTACATATATTATCCTTTCTTTTATGAATCACTTTGATGAATGAGACGGCAAAGGTCATGACCCTTAAAGCGCCCATTCAGGCTCAATCTCATTTGTGCACCCTCCAAAGAGAGTTTAAATGTCTGAATGATACATTCACTTGTTTTTGGTATTGCAATGCATTATGCGTATTTGGAAAGGCATTGTTTAAAAATATGTAATGTAAATTAGTGTTATTCTGAGCAAATACTTAACTAACAACAAAAAACTACAAATCTTTTGAATAAACCAAAATAAAACTAATCTCAACGAACAAAAATAATTAACTGTTATATATTTTCTAGTACCGACTCGAGGACAGTATAAAAATGTGTGTAACTAATGAAACTATCAATTTGTTGCATAGAATTATCAATAATAGTCATTTGTAATGGCTCTGATATTTGAATCCTTTCTCTTACCTCTTTCTGCCTCCTACGGCTTTTTTTTGTGAGGCCAGAAAGACTTGGATAAGTACAAAAGCTATAAATACAGTCTCATTATTATTTTATTCCCAAATATATCGCTTATAAAGTAAAGATCAGGGCTGTGACCCGAATATTTTGTCACATATATATGATGAATACCAGCTGAAGTGACTCTATTCCCGTAGATTACAGAAATGCGTTACTTATTTCGCAAATTACTATAGAACTGCCTTTCCTAAAGTACCGGATCTCACTTTAGGACCTGAGATTGATTACAAACAGTGAAGATGTATTGCATTCTTAAACAAACTTCCAGTCCTTTTTTTACTCTGACTATCCTGCTGCAATCCCCCGGTGATGCTGTAATAGCCAACAGGGCTAACAGCATAGATAGACAAAAAAAAAAGTATCCTGCTGCAGTTTGGCTGTGGCCTACTATTGATTTATGAATAATTTTGATTTAATGAAAAGTGAGTTTTTGTTCTTTGTACCTAACATACATAAATAAAATCCAGAGTTGGTAATTTTATTGATTTTAGATAGTTATTATTCTATTGTCGAATGCGAACAGAATATTTAGGGCTTTTCTTTCTTCTCAAATTATTATATTTTATACTAATGATTTACAACATTTTTAAACTGTGACTAATCAATAAAGCTTTTTATTTAATTTCAGAATTCCTTAGAATATAAAAAAACATTAAAAAAAAATTGGGACAAAAGATATATACATCGCGTTTGCGATATTGCAATCGGCCGGCGTAAAAGATGGCTTTTGTGAATGTTCAGTATTGAAAATTTTGTTAATGCATATAGTTAACTTAATGTCTAATACATATTATTTAGCATTCAAAATAGATTTTTTTATTTTAATAAAACCAGACCTGCAAGTTGATGGTCAAAATAACGTCGATTGTATAGCTCAGAATTCCTCAAGTTTACATGGTCACATTTTGATTATGTTCAATGAAAATCTGTAAGTGTGATACATATATGGTTAGAATGGTTATTAAGTACTCTGTTTAAAAAGTATTTAAATAGACGTTTAAGTAACAACAAGAGAAATATAAAAAAATATCTAATTTTTTATCCTTATTAAAAACTTTAAATAGATTTTTGACAGTGAGCGATGTCTGCCGATGTCGTAATTATGATTGTATCACTTAAAATGAGTCATATAAAAGCCAATACTAAAAAAAGGGAAAGAGGAATTGTATTACTACGAATTTAAGGCTTGCGAAGCCGCGGGAAAAAGCTAGTTATATGTAAATTACAGTTTAAACTTTTAAGGTGTGATTTAAGTAATTTAAAATATAGATATTTATTGGTGGTTTATATTATATATATAACGTTAATATAATTTACACTTCTACAAACGTTACCTACGTTTGTTTTATTTAACATTGAAATACGCCAACAAGTTTGTAGTTATATGAGATTATTAAAATAATTAGCCTTTACAGATTCAGGTAAAACGCTTTGAAGTTTGCTTAAATAAATACTTAAATAATAATACCAATAAACAAAGAAATTTGGAGGCAGGTAGCATTCTAACTTTTGCAGACATATTAAGAATAAAAACTCGTAGGCACTCGGAATAACCACTCATCAAAATTTGTATTTTATAAGAGTCGAAGTTAATTAAGTTAATTGTTCGAGATTTAATAAATATACCAATAGTTAATTATTATTTTATTACAATTTAAGATTATATTAAATAATATGTTACTATTTTTATTATTATAATTTCAATATATGAACGTACACCCTGCAGCTTTAGTCGCAATATTGGCGGTTGAAGATTTCCGCTTTAGCCTAACTGAACAGACTTCTATTAAGAAATTTCACAAGGCCCGGTTAATAAAGGAACCCTTATTTATAGGTGAGGTTTTGTTTTTTGAAGGCCTTTTAATGAATCACTATCAGAAGCATATATTTTTTTTAACTACGGAGGAGTATATTCATTGTCCATCTCGGTGTTTCTTTATAGAAAGTAGCAGATGGTAGAAATGTATGTGTAATACTGGTGTAGTATTTGTGGTGTGACGTTCGGTGGAAATTGACTGTCGAATTCAGATCAAATAACTCTCCTTAACACTCCACATGATACCTACCATCCGTAGAAGAGGAAGCATGGGTTTCTCAACAATTCGAATAACTAGTCCGTGCACATTTATTTATTTATTTATCTATACTTACAACTATCTTTACAGGTTTTACCCCAATACAATAGTGAAGCAAATATTTAACACATAACATAACTTATAATATCTAGTGCCACCTTAGTGAATTCAGTCAGTGTACAGCAAAATATATCTATTTCTTCCGCGATAAGGTTTAGGGAACGAATAGCACGCGACAGCGGCGCCTCTCTGAGGAGGTTGGTGAGCCCACTTGGTACCGCAAACAGCCGTGGTTGGCGACGTCGCCACACATAGCTATCCGGTGCATTTAAGTGTAACATGGCCAATATATAAGGGTTGTATATTTTGCCCCTGAGTAATTTGAAGATATATAGTGTAAGCGTGAGCTCTCTTCTGACTCGCAACTCATGATATCCAACCATGCCTAGTACAAACAAGGTTGGATACATGAGTGGGTAGTAGGGGTACACTCCGTATAACCGTAGGTATAAAAATCTTACAAATTTATTTTGTACTCGCTCCATCATGAGTACATATTTATGCTCATGAGGGGCCCAGATGACTGCATTGCATTCTAATTGACTCCTCACCAGGGTGTTATATAAAGCGCAGATCGCTGATATGTTTGTAAAATTGCGAGCCGTACGCAACATAAATCCTAAAATTCTATACGCTTTTTTACAGCATTTCACTACATAATTACGAAACGTTAGCTCCGTGTTAAGAGTCACACCTAGGTCCCTCACTTCCGCGACTCTGGCTATTTGCGTACCATTTATACAGTAGTTATGTACAATTGGACAGTATTTGCGCGAGAAGGTGATGGTAATACTTTTCACTTTTCAGAATTAAATTCTAAATAATTTTCCTTGCTCCATGTTAATACGCTATTTATATCTTTTTGCAGTCGTTTACAGTCATCTTCAGTATTTATGGTAAGCGATAACTTAAGATCATCGGCAAATAGCAAGCACTTCGCATATTTAACTGCCTCAGGCAAATCATTCACCATGATCAAAAACTGAAGAGGTCCTAGGTTACTGCCCTGACTCACGCCCGACCATGTATAATATGGCGCCGACACACGTCCTGCATATTCGACGTACTGCTGTCTGTCCCTCATGTAACTGGCAAAGAATCGGAGTAAATGCGGGGTGAAACCAGACGCTGCTAACTTTTTCAATAGTATATCATTATCGACTAAGTCAAACGCCTTTTTAAAGTCAAAGTAAGCAGCATCCGATTGCCCCCCAGCATCCACTGTGGGCACCACTTGAGCCATATAGGTAATCAGATTGCTTGTAGTGCCTCGCCCTGGACGAAACCCGTGTTGAGCCTCAGAGAGTTGCGTTTCTACCTGTGAAAATACGCTGCTGTAAATAGCTGACTCTAGGACCTTAGCAAAATGAACGATGAAAGTACTGCAACAGGTCTGTGTCCATCAATTTCATGATCAAATGGTGTTAGCTGATATTGAATGATCCTGCCCAGATATGAAAGAATATCCATAGTAATATTTTATGTTTATGTTACTCTTTCACAGCTAAATAACCAGTTCAATTTGGATGGATTTCGGTATAGAAATAGTTGAATACCTAAGGTAAAACATAAGCTACTATATTTTCAAAAAACAACCTTAAATGGTTCAAATATGCTAGGAAAATTTGTATTATCAATGTAAACCACTTGACCGTTTTAATTCTTTATAAGGAAGATAGCTGAAAAGAGCTAGATGACGCAAAGTGTAATAAATAAATTAACTACTATTTTTCTCAAAAACCAATCTCTGAGGGGCCGAAATACTGAATGAAATTTGCCATGATAAAATCTAAACCGCTTGAACGATTGTAATGAATGTTGTCATAGATATAGTTGATAACCCAGGATTATAATGACAAAATATCAAAATTCATGATAGAATACACTTTCATCCAACAAAGACTGTTTTTTTCAGTTATAAAAGCTAGGGCTAGTATTTAATAGATTAGTTCCAATTTTGTAAAAAATAACTTGAGCTTTCCTGTTGATCGTGCAACTGACTATCGCTAGAAAAGTTCTGGCGTAAACAGCCACAAATCTGTTTTCAACGACTGCCACCCTCGATGTATTAGGTACACTAGAAGATTGAATCTAACATCAAGTTAATTCAGAAGCAGTTGCAGTTTATGCTCTTCGTTATTTTGCAATGACAATGGTTATTAACTGGTTAAGATTTATTTATTATCGATCAAATGGACAAGGACCGCCAATCATAAATGAGGACTACACTTTTAAAAAATACTGTCGAAATAACGTATAAGCCCTAGATTCGGGAGTACGGTCGATTAGTGAAATGACATCCGGCCGGACGGACCATCGAGAGCGATTTATGAACGTCTAACTAAAGCAGGTTGTCAGGTTCAGAAAATCGGTTTTTCTTTTTATCCATATTAGCCAGAGAATTATTCCATATTTGCAAGGATAAGACGGAAGGCCGGGTGAAGTTGACAAGATCAGCTTTTAAGAACATCCCAAAACTCTTGGCTCCAGGGCGGATTGGCGTCTTGCCACACAATGGACACACTTGGACTAACTTTAGCGAATGATTAAAGAAATCATATTAACTTGCGATCAGACAACTAATTAATGTAGCTGCTTAGATACTCCGAACAACTCTATTATATTAAGAATATTTGAAAAAAAAACATATTTAGAAATGATCTAATGTTGAATGAAAACCAGAAGCCGTTTTCAATAACCTTTTTTATATACGTATTTTAGTATACCTACATTTATTTTTACCTAAAAGTATTTGATACATTATTAGAAAGATGTGTATATTATCTAATTTAAGTAATCAAATAAAGAAGAAAAGGAAAAAAGCTTCTAGAGTTCCTAAAATTATCGGGTTTTAAAGCAATTAAATTATAGCCACTATGTGAATGAGACAACTGACTTTACTAATTTAATTATATAATTCGCACCAGTATGTAAGTACACCAATTTTTTTAGTCACTTCTTGTAATAATACAATAAAATGCCTATCATTATTAAATAAACAAGGTTTAATAATACATACAACATTTTTAACGGAAAATAATAAATCCGTTTATTATTTATTATAAGTAAATTATATTTCCAGAACATAAATAATGTACTCATAAATATAACAGGGTATTGTTATTCTCTGAATCCTGTTTTATTATTGGAGCGATTACTTTTCCTCATTCAAAGTCCAAACATTCAGAACATAAATATTAATGATATAAAATGTGTTTTACGACTCTGTTTTTTAATTTAAACTAGATATACACATTTATTAAGACTATAGAAACTACAGTCACAGATTACCATAAGTCAAAGAAAACTAATCTAGGATTGAAATAACTTTATTCAGAAATGTATTTTTTTCCAAAGTACAACCCTATACTACTACTACTTTTGCATAATCTCACATTTAAATACTACTGAAAGTAATAAAAATTAAACAAAACATATTAAATACGGAAATGTATAGATATAATGTTGTGTTAAATTTTTATTAGGTACATTATATTAATATTCAACTATTAATTTAGGAAAAAACTTCAAAAGCCGAATATTTTTTTATAATTACTTCCAATAAATACCTATTACTTCATGTAAAAATATATCTATTAAAATTGTAATTACGTCCTTGCACTACGTAATTGAAATATGTTATCTCTTTCATATAATACCATTTGTCAATAGTAGATACCAATAATAGACAAATGACACTAACAATTAATTATTATGTATATTAATTAATAATATAATTTATTAATTATATGAGGTTTGAATGTGTAACATACAAACCTTATATAATATATACCAGAGTAATCACTATTGAAGATAAAAGGTAGATTGTAACAGTTAATTAATCAGTCTATTCATTTAAACTAGAGCACTGCAGTCACTAGACACTAGACATAATAAATTGTCGTCTTCGTGTTTGCGGCGCCCGACGCGGCGTTGGAAGAACCTTGTGATGCTTTTAGTTTGTTATTTGTAAGTTTCTTCAATGTTTTACAGAAGAGTTACTAACTTTGTCAATTAACACTTCAAATTAATGTAGCACTTTCAGGATTGTACATATTTAACTATAAAGTTATTTAAATAAGACTGAAGGCTAAGGAGTAAAATTAAATTTTACTTTAGTTTATTTAGTAGAAGGCCAACATTATCAGTTAGTATAGAAATGAATTCTAGTGATTGTCAACCCTTGTAAGAAAGTTTGTTAATGTAACAAATCATTAAAAATTTGAAACTTTATTAAAGTTCTTGTAGTCTTTAAAATTTTATAATAAATTAAACTTTAGTTATATATACAAAACTTTTTTTTAAATATATAAAAATTCCTTTCCTAATTAAAATTCCTTTTAAACTAATGGCTTTGCCTCTTTTTATATAATAAGAAAATGATTAGTAATTATTTTTCAGGATGAGTATTACACTTTTAAGAATGAAACTAAATTGACATAAGCTTGAGACGATACACAGTCTTTAGTCTGTGACCTGTTAAGTCGTCATCAACTACAATGTGACTTATCTACACTCTATTCATTAAAGTGGAAAATGTAGTTGCTTCATTTAATTTCGTGGATGTCTTATAATTGTTGTTTTAATAATTTAAATCAAGGCATTACTAAGGAACTTAAAAGAAATCAAAGTCTAGCTAGGCGGAATGTAGGAGTTAGTGAAATAGCCATATAAAAATACTGACACGAACAAAACATCGTCAAATTTACCAGTAATTTAAAATAAATATCAGTTACAGAATAATGAAAGTCATTACAATTTTCAATAAATATCTAATTATCCTAATTTTCATAGTAATTACTAACACAGTTGAAGTATTAACAGCTGTTTGTTGATAATAATGTAATATTTCTATTTAAATGATTTATCTAGAACAGTGTGGTTTACTAAAAGGATAGTTATATTTACGTTTTATAATGAATATTTGATTTTTTTAAACCATTATAGGTACCTAAAATGATATTTCATTAATATTATAATACTAATATTTCAGGGAATTCGATGGTTTACTGATGTTATTCTTATAAAATTCAATATAGTAATAACCTTTTACGATGTTCTTGTTACATAAATCTAATCATTGTTAAAATAACAATGATTTAAACCATATTGAGTCGATTAGTAAATAGATATTTTTTTGTCTATTAACTTAACATACAAAAATATGTAACAATACTAAAAATATATATCTAATGACAGTTTAATTTATTAATAATACTAAGAATTATTAAGTTTCAAAAACATATTGAACATTTGAAGATATATTAAAATTTTATCAAAGAATAAAACTAAAGTATTACCAATTTAAAATCACTTTCTTATTTACAATTCTAACGTGTAGAATTATATATTTAAGTACCTACCTACATAAGATTTATTAGATATTGTACAAATTTAAATAGACACTAGTAAAATGAAAAAGGAACTTTAAGTTTGATAGTAACATTCAAACAAGCATGCATTTGAAATTTGTAGCACAAATATATAATTTAATACTATAAGTAATTTTATTATTACCTAATTACACTGACAACAAGCGAAGTGAATTTGTGTGATGTGTAACAGCGAGCAAAGTCTATGTCATAAAACAGTAAGGTCAATGTCATAAACTTGATTAGTTTAATTTATCTTTTGTTGCAGATAGTTCTATGATATAGGTACTCGTAATCACGGGGGGCGAACGCCGGGAACCTCCTCGTGGTGCTTCCTGGGCAACAACGGTTACTGAGAACCTTCGGGTTCTTCCGTTGGTTAATACCCGGCGCGGTGGGGGTCGGCCATGGGGGTTTGTGCCCGGTCCATGGCTGGCCAGGGCAGGTAACCTTTCGGGGTGGCCTGCTTCGGGCCTCTTTCCAACGTTTGATCGCGTTGGAAAGTTGGCCTGGACGTCGAGGGTGAGAGGGCGCAGGCCCTCTTTGCCGGAGTCGGCTGCGGAATCGCTCCGTGGAGTGGTTTCGTGGCTGTTTGGGGAGGGTCCGCGGCGGTCCCTTTCTTGCTGAGGGAGAGGCTGTTTGCGGCGGTTAGGGTTTGGACCTCTTTCCACCAAGCACTTTAGAGAGGGTGCTTGGTGGGGGGACGGTCTGAGACGTTGCCTGGATTGATCGTTGCCGAGTGCGACGCCACGGTTGCGCTTGGTGATGGTTAGTCTGGGCGTGGTGGGTTCCCGACTCATGCCTTTTTCTTGCTGGTCTCGGCTGATCACCTTGGCCGGCGGTAAAGGCCTGTCGGGTTCGACGTTGGGCCCACTACGTGAGCGGACTCATGTTCGATTCCAGTGTGTTGCAGTGAGGCTGTCTGCGCATCACTGGGTCTTATGGGAATGAGCTCTTCCAGGGGGTCTGATCGATGGTCTCCTCTCGGGGAGATAACCGGTGGCGGAGCTGGACACGGTCAATGTTCGAGTCGGTCTGTCCAACCGGTTCGATTCTGAGACTGAGTCCAGCTAGAAGGAGGTCTCGGCCGCCTTCAGAGGCAGCAGGCTTGGGCGAGGGGAAGAGGATCCCTCCACAATCTATCAAGGATGCGAAAAAGGGATGGGTGCTTCTCGTTGCGGGGTGCCCTCTCCGTGGATCACGTCGGGGCATCGCGGTGAGTGCGAAAGCGATCCCGTGGTGTCCCATTATGACGGCGGCGGCAACCGTCAGGTTTAGTGAGTAGGAGTCTCACATAACCATCTCCATCATCCTCTGGATTGAGGTGAGTATCCATAAGGATTCCTGACATTAAAAAAAAAAAAAGAAAAGAAGTACTCGTGATCAAAGCGGATATAAAACCAAATAAAAACGCACACATATATAAGAATATCTTTGTTAATGAGTTTACTTATATTTATTTGTACCATTCTTTCATGAATACTGCTGAAAAACCGTCATTTAGGATGTTAATTTCGAACAAAGAACAAATTTCGAAATTAATTGCCGTAGCTAACGGGAAGTATGCGGAAGTTTTATTAATATTTACTTCAAGCAATTGTTTAACACTTGGATTAAACTTGTAAAATTTAAATAAATAAAACTGCTTTTATCCAACTCTATTATATTATTATTATAGAGTAATTCGCATTGCTAGCAATATAAACACTAAATATAATAGGTTTCGTAAGCATTGGTATTTATGTTATATTGTAAACATTTTATTGTTTCTTGTATTTATTTTTTTCGCAAATATCTTTTAAAAATATATTTTAATTACCTTTAATTTTTATCTTATTACCTTTAATGTTTATACATATTATAATTTTTATTCAAGACTCGGCATTTGTAACCGATGAATATTATTTTTCGAGGTAGTTATATTATATTTATATATATATATATATATATATATGAAAAAAAATCTCGTAAAAGTAATCTCGTAAAAAAAATAGGTGAAATAAAATAATTAGCTTAAAGTAATAATATCCCTTTCAAGCCAGCAGTTGTCGGTTTTGAAATTAATTATCGAAAAACATAAACCCTAGGTGGTCATTGTTATTAAAGTCAGAAATTATGATATTGAAGCTAATTACAATTTAAATACTTTGTCAGATTGTTAGATAAAATTGGAATATTTACAACAATAATTAATTTTAATCCGATTTCTGCAACCGATTTCCGATATCGCACTGAACGCTACAACCTACATTATCTCTTCTACCTGAATGTGTTATTTTATTGTAATATTGCTACATATAGGATTGTTATCATATAGTAATTTGGGATGTAGGTAAAATAAAGCTATTATTTATTTTACTAAATAATTCCCATGACAATAATTATGCGAAATATTGTTGTTACAATTAGATTTCATAATTTAGAGAAATTTAGAACTATATACAATTGTTATTACTGGTATATTATTAAAATAGTAAAAGATATTGATTTGACAAACTATCAGAAGATATCCTTAAGATATTCAATTATTATATTTACATATTTATTTATATTCTTTATTGTATACCACAAAAAAATATATACAATTACAAATAAAAACAGGGTAAATACAAAAGGCGATTTCTTCATTAATACACTTTCTTAATAAATACACATTAATACATAAACGTAATATACATATAATTATATACATTACATATTAATTAATAAACTAAACAATAAAAATTAAAATTTATACAGTGCTTATACATAATAGAGAATTAATTATACACATAAGTAATAAACTTAATAATAACATTAAATAATAATAATAATAAAAATAAGTCCTCTTAGTTTTTTCATGATAAATAATATTCCTTTACAGATTTTTAAATATAGGCAATGATTTAGATTTATTTTTCTAATAAAGAGAGAGAGAGAGAGATGGACCGTAAAAGAGTGTTTGAAAAGTTTTGAGTTATGAGCTGGCATTCGTATAATTAAAAGTTTTGATGATCGTTCATCAGCCGGATCGTACATCATCTAATTCTGTAAACCATAAATGTGTGAAATAAGATTGTTTCAAATATATTTAGGAATTTAAAAATGTTTTGTACTACTACATGGTTATTAAGCGAGATTTAATGATGTTTAAATTTGTGAATATAACCAAACTCCAAAAGCTACTGTTGGCGCTTCTGTCGCTTTTATTTTGTTATAAATATGGCTTTAAGCTACTATTTAAGGTAATCTGTGTTGGAGAGTTGGGAAGATAAGTGATTTTAATACTTATAGTGTTTATAATATACATGTGTATTAAATGTTATATTTTTTTGTGTTATCGTTTTGAGTTATTTAGTAGTTGTGATTAGACAAGTACATGGTACATACTATTTTTGTTATATTCATGTACATGTATTATAGTCATTTTGTCATATTAAATATATTATTTAATACTTTCTTTTCTTTAATCTTATCCTGATATTTAATTAATATATTGAAGTAGCTTAATTCAATACCTTATACTGTAATACTTTAGTATTCTTTATTTGTAGAATCTTGTAACATCCAACACATACATAACGTTCCTCACCACTGCGGATCTATAAAGAACTATCAAGATGAAAAATAAACGATATAATATGTAACAATTACATATTTCTATTTAATTTATATGACTAATAATTATATTAATTCAAGTGAATTTTAAAATAGTTAACCTGAACCATTCATCGCGAATTACTTAATTAATCCCATGTAACACCAAAGCTGTAGCCGTATTTCACCATTACACAAAACAAAATGGGTTTTTGTTGTCACGATATCCTGTTTAAATAATAATTCATGTTATTTCATATTTTGGTTGGTTCATAAAAAAATGTATGTCCATACTTGAACCTTAGAATTCGTAAAATATACCAAAATATAGGATTAATTTTGTTTATAATAAACTAATAAATATCACAAATATATCAAACATGTAAGTTTATACTACTCGGCACCACAGCGAGCTTATATGGACGACGGATCTTGTAGATGCGAATCTAAACAGGGATATCAGCACTGGCACTCTGCTATCTCAGATAAGCCCGTAGAGTGTACGAAATGTATTTTTGTAGGTAAATATATATACGAGTACTACCTTTGCCATGTATTACTGAATACACACAAAATGTAAAGTAGTATCTATGTGGTAAAGAGTGTAACTTCTACCGAGTTATACTATTTCAGAATTCAGTTTTTGTACATCAAACAAAAATATTAAATTTAATCAGATTATTGTAATCTAAGAAAATAAAGATTGTATCTGAAATCAATTCGATGGGAATATCTAATGAGCAATGAAAATACAATAATGACAAATTTTGAAAAAAACAAAAAAGCGTGCGAACGATAAGTCACCGCAAGTAGCGCCCCATTCTTCATTCTCCATATTTGAGTAAGCCACCAGTCAACAACGTCCATCCGTCCGAAATACCCCTTTCAAGGTAAAATACAGATACCTACAAAAAAAAAAAGAGCCTCTGTCTACCTCAAAGGTCTACAAAGCTTTTTTTATTTACTTCGTTTGCCATTAGGTGACCTCGTTTGCGACTCTATTAGAAATTGTTACTTGCGGTATCGTTGAGCAGTGTTAGGTATCACTGTCCGACCTGGAAATACCCCTTAAAGTAGTATATTTATTATTTTGGTGGTGCGTGAAATAAATGTTTCTTGAAAACCGCATTGTAATTAATCACCACAAAACAAATGGTGGTGCTGGGAATGTAGCTGTTGAATCGCAGAGAGAGCATATCAGGCAACAGAAATCATATCAGCTCTCAGCTCAGCATTTCGCAACTCTACACAACGCCTAAGCATCAGAGTTTATAACTGAAGCAATCTGGAAAAGAAACGATAACAGCACAAAATGTGTGGCCAACCTTAAAATCTAAAAACCTTAAAATTAAACTGACAATCACTTCAAATGTCCAGGATCAGTATTTTGATACTTGGCAAGTCATTCAAGGGAGTGTCCTCATATAATATGATGGATTATGTTTATTTAGTGGTAAACGTACATACGTCATGTATATTTTGGGGATTACAAGAACAAGACTCATTTTACCCTATTCTAAAACCTTCCATTATGGAGTCTCAATTTTTGTTTGGTAAACGTCTATTTTTTCCTGAAATAGTCCTGCACGGCCGAAGTTCATGTCATCCCTATAGTTGTCATCCGCATATCCTCAAGACTGCATGCTGTTCTGAAAACTGTTTTTTTTTTTAATGTCGGATACCCTAACATCGGCTCTTTTTCTAAGCCCAAGAATAACGTTTAAGGATATATTAAACAGATTTTTAAAACATATATTTTAGAAAGTTCTAGATCTCCCTAACAATAATATTTTTTTTTTTTTTTTTTTTTTTTTTTTTTTTATACGATCTAGGGCAATGCTTGACTACATTCCACCTGATGGTAAGTGGAATGTAGTCTTAGATGGTAAGGCGCATTGCCCTAGCAACCTATTCACTCTTCTCTTGAAGACACCCACATTATATTTGGCCGGAAATACCGACGCAGGCAAATTGTTCCAGTCCTTCGCTGTGCGCACTAAAAATGAGGAAGCAAAGCGCTTCGTTCGGACAGGTGGAATGTCCACAACAAAAGGATGGATACCTGCCGTGCGTCGGGACGTCCGGTGATGGAAGGGGGACGGGGGAACTAAGTCGTATAGTTCCTGCGCACACTCACCAAAATGTATCCTATAGAATACTGAGAGGCTAGCAATTTTACGTGTGTGTTCAAGGCTTTGGAGGTCGGCTTCGACCAATTCGGGATCGCCGATAAGCCTCTTTGCTCGCCTCTCAATTGAGTCCAGAACTGCAAGATGAGACTTTGCGGCACCAGCAAATATGTGACCACAGTACTCCACACACGACCGGATCTGTGCTTTGTATAGAACAAGAAGCTGTCCCGGTGTAAAGTACTGCCGAACCTTCGCAAGAACGGCAAGTTTTGCTGCTGCTGCTCTTGCTCTGGACTCAATGAACCGACCAAAGTTGAGGTTCGAGGAAATCTCTAAGCCTAACAACTGAAGCCGGTCACTGTATTCCAAGGATACATTCTGGAAAGTAGGAGCCAAGGTGAAAGGGCTCTTTTTGGCGGTGAACAGACACGTCTGCGTTTTGGTGGCGTTGAACTTGACAAGATTGGCATTGCTCCATGTGGAGACTGCCTGAAGTTTGTCATTCAAACGTTGCACCATGGCTTCTCTTTCAGACTGTATTTGATCTCGACTAGTCCGAGTACTCGGCAGATATCTTTCTACAACTGTGCTGTCGTCTGCATACCCATAGATACCGGGCTTCAACAGATCATTAATGTGCAGCAAAAAAAGAGTTGCAGAAAGAACGGACCCCTGAGGCACTCCGGCATTTATTTTCAAGGGTTCCGAGGAACACCCGTCAACAACTACTCGGAGAGATCTCTGGCTCAAAAAGTCCGTTACCCAGCCGATCCGAATGTCCTCGAGACGTCCAGAGAGACGGCGACCGCTTCTCCGTTCTTCTCGATGGCCTCGCCTAAAATGTGAGTAGCATACACTAGGAGGTCCCCAGTAGACCTATTACGGCGAAACCCGTACTGTCGGTCACTGAGGAGATCGTTACCTTCTAGGTATGCTAGTAGGCGCGAGTTCAATACACGCTCCATAATCTTGCAGAGTATGGAGGTGATTGAAATCGGTCTGTAATTGACAGGGTCGGCACGGCTGCCTTTTTTGGGCACGGGTTGCACATTAGCAAGCTTCCAGGATTTCGGCACTATTCCAGTCATGAAAGAGAGACGATACAGACGTGTCAGTACAGGAGACAACTCAGCTGCGCATGTCTTGAGCAGAATGGCTGGTATACCATCAGGACCACTGGCTTTATTCACATCTAAACGACACAATGTTCTCCATACCTCTTTGTTAGTGATGCGGATTTCAGGCATCGAAATACCGCAGTGAGGAAGATGTGCTGGAGAAGCATTGCCAGTGTCTAGATGTGAATTATCAGCAAACAGAGAAGCAAATACATTTGCTTTCTCTGTGGCTGTGTGGGCCAGGGAACCATCCGGCTTCAGCAGAGCAGGCAGTGAGGGTTGGCAGAAATTCGACTCGATCGCTTTCGCAAGAGACCAGAAAGCTCGGCTGCCAGTTGGTCTGGCAGAGAGCTTTTCGCCATTCTTAGCGATTCGACCGAGACGAGCCTTCCGCAATGCCTTTTTGTAGGACTTGGCAGCTTGGTTAAAGGCTCTCTTCTTTATACTTACATCCGGAGTTTTGCGGCTTCGAGCATCAGCCCAAATAAGGTATGCCGAATGTTTTCGGTCATGTGCATGACGACATTCGGCATTAAACCATGGGCGAGCTTTGCCACCAATGGGTACGTCAGCAAAAGGAATAAAATACTCCATTGCCTGATGCACCAAATCAGTTATAGCATCCGCGCAACTCGACGGATCCAAAGAAGAGAAGCAGACCTGCCGCCAAGGATAAGACGCAAAAAAGTGCCGCATCTCATCCCAATCTGCTGACTTGTATTTCCATACTCGCCTAACACCATGTGGTTCGAAAGCTGGTGGGGAATATGTAAATACAGATTTCACCAGACAGTGATCGGAGGTTCCCAAGGGGGACGTGACCTCTACACGATACCTGTCCGGATCAGTTGTCAGCAGAAGGTCCAGGCAATTGGCTGTATGGCCTACCACATCTGGTACCCTTGTCGCTTGCCTCACCAGCTGAAAGAGGTCCAAGGACAACGCAAAGTTCCGCGCTTCTCTTCCAGCATGGTCGGTCTTCTGGTACGGGAACAGCCAGTCCTGATGACAGGCATTAAAGTCCCCCAGAAAGACGAGCTGCGCCGAAGGGTACTGATACAGAGCCATATCTGCAGCCTCACTGAGATACTCAAATAAACGAGTTGTCTCCTGGTCACCGCTGTGCGAACGGTAGACACAGGAATACAGGATTTTTTCGTTTCCTGTGTCCACTAAAACCCATAGGGAAGAAAAAGTGGGGTCTTCAAGGTAACGGAGACGCTGAATACAGAGGTCGTTCCGCGCATACACACTGACTCCGGCCCGTGAGCGAAAGTTGTGCTCTAACGAGTAACCGGGATAATCCAAGTATGCAGCGCTCAAAGGACATTGTATCTGCGTCTCCGTCAAAAAGAGCAAGTGCGGCTGCTCTGTCTCCAGGTGGTGGTGGACAGCTAAAAGATTTGAGTGCAAACCCCTTATATTAGTGAGGTGCACTTTATATGAGGAGGAGTGCAACCGCTGCTTTAACTTGTTCCCTTTTTTAAACTTTTTCATAAAAAAAATAAATATAAAAGTGAATAGGGATGGGAAATGGCAGTTGAACGAGGCGGTACATATCGAACCCGACGTCGAAATTGGTGATGTCTTGCCACTGGGAGGCCAGTCTGGAGACTGCGGGGACGCCCGAACCCCCCCAGGGATCGCCATCGGGCCTCCTCGACTGGTCGCCAACCAGCACGATGGAGCCACCCTGGGATTTTTCGCAGCTGGCGGGGCAGCCTTTCGTGGGTGGCTAACCCACTAATTGGGCCCCCAACTATCTGCGGGCGGCCAGCGGAAAGCCGTCGCTTCGGATCCCGCTACCCTCCTCGACTGGACACCCGACAAAACAAACACCAACCCGACGTCAAACCGGTTCGCCAACGCACCGCAACTGTTCAGACCCATTTCCCATAAACGGCTTCATCGAGCAACGTGCCGGAACACGACTAGGTCGCTTTGCGGCACGACTCTGCCCGATGGGTGGTAACTTTGCCGGCGACCGGATGTTATGGTCTACCACCAAGAAATATTTTTATAAAACTAGTTATATCTGAATAATTGTCTACACTTCACTAATTTATCCTATTTGTATAAGCAAACATCAAAGTCAAAGAACTAATTAAACATTAGAATGTTAGCTTTTATACATGTGGTAGTTTGGTTTTGACTAAAAATAAAGATATAAGTTGGTGATTTGACTAAAACAATTGAATCTCTGTATAGAAGTTTAATTGATAAGATAAATGTAATATTGGATACTGATTTGACTAAGAATAAAGATATATATAAATCGCAGCTCGGTTAAGAGAAGGCATTGTGAAATTAGGAGTACAAGTTGTGTGGTGGTGCTATTGTGATAAAAGTGTAACAGATACTATAAAACGCTGATTGTGTGATTGAGAGACTAAGTTTGTAACAGAAATAATATAATCAAGTGTTACACTGATAGTAAAAAGTTTAAATAGTAAACAGTTTAGTGTATTTGTGAGCAGTGCTGGTAAAGTATTTTAAATAATAGAACTACTGTCATTGCAGATTCTTTGTGGTAAGAAAGCTCTAATAAGAGTATAATTGAACGTGCTAAAAAGTAGGTCCATGGAGAATAGGTATCCGGCAAGAAAGTCCATAGATATTCCTTGAACTTACCGAAAAGAAAACTTGAATTCTATTTTGCCCCTAGGTACATTTAGAAGGGCTTAAAGTATTCGTATTTTAAGTATTCAAAATATTGCTTATTATATGATGCCTAAACTTTGAACCAAAAGTGGCAACAGACAACACCCCGAAAATAAGACAGTAAAGCAATATATCAAAATTGTGAACAAGTTAACAATTGCCAGATATCCATATGTATCATGTCTTCGACGTGGTTCTCAATACTATATTAATCTTTAGCTATAATTATTTAGTATATTTTAGTAATAAATTTTAGCAACCAAATGTAAAAAAGCCATAATTATTATTTTGTTGTGTTAGCGAGTTTAAACTTCGAAGTTTTTTTTTTAAGATTATGTCTAGTCTTTACTTTATACTAGCTGTTGCCCGTGATTACATCCATGTAGACTATGTATGTACTTGACTGTATAAATATTATTTTTACAGTCTACGTGGACGTAGTCACGGGCAACAGCTAGTAAATAATAAATCATTTAATAAAAGTAGCCTAAATTACTCCTTATTAAATCAGATGTTTGCAACTGGAAGTCACGTCAAAATTAGTTCAGCCGTTTCAAATATTAGCATGTACAATCAGACAGACAGTCAGATCGACAAAAATTGATAAAAAAATAATTTTGGTATATGTACCGTGTACACATCTATATGCAGTTACTCAAAAGCGATTATTTCAATATTACAAACAGACATTTCTATTTTATTTATTTGTATTTAACAAGTCGTTTGAATAAATGCAATATTTTTAGAGACGTACGTTATATTTTCTAAAATATAGATTAAGGAAAGAATAAGTATCGCAGAGTCTTTAAAAACAATTTAAGTAACACCCGAGGGTTATGTTATGGCCCAAACAGCTCGAACTGATCTCTTTTGTAAAATAAATATTGATTCGACGTCTATCTCTGAACCCCAGAGCAGAATACCGCAAGACATAATACTATAGAAGTATGCAAAGTAAACCGACCTAGTGGCGATATCGGGTAGCACTCTAATTTTCCTAGCAACATTTGCTAAGAAACTAAAACGATTAGTTAATGTATAACATATATGTTTATAATAATTTCTAGGCAAAACAAGCACATTTTTTTAAGCAAGTAGGTTAATTTAAATAACACAGATATACGATTCCCTTTAGGAATCTAACAATGTGTTCAAAATTTAAAATATATACATATTCCAAATTGAATGGCAAATAAAATATTTAATTAACATTTAAAATAAACTAATAATATATCTACAAAGTTTCGTGTTTACCTTATAAGACTATTGCCTAGCCTATTATTGCCTAGAATAGTATATCATGAAGTTGAACTTTCTGGTCGATAGATGGCGCTGTGTGAAATTACACCGCGATATGTTTATGTCTGCCTGAAAATACCTACTTGATTGTTCCTATATGCTATTTCTCTACAAAAAAGGGGGATACAGCACCTGTAGTCTGTACTCTTTCCATTATTGGCGATTTAATCAAGGCCATACATAGATATATTTTACAAAAAGATTGTAAACAAAGTTATAAGCATTAATTTTGTAGTGTCGTTAGGATCAAAGAGATGGCGTTGGTATATTGTTACATCGCGCTATCATTCTAGCGACGCAAAATGATATACGTCATTGAGTGAATATTTCAATTCGTGCCTCAATCTATTGAGTAAGGAAATTATTGGGCCTTGGTAACTCTCGGCTATGTCCTAATAGGGCGATTGTATTTTTGAAGGGCACAGGTCGTCCCTTCGAGTCGTGGGCCTACTTTGCACATGATTCGGGTGAAGCGATCTACCCTCGTAAAATTGTTACACTCGGGTTCTTAAAGACTCTACCTTTCGGTAGGACTGTTGATATTTTTTAAAATATCGGGTTTTCGATATATCGATATTTATAAATATATCAATATCGGGGTTTGATATTTTTTTTAAAATATCGATATTTCGATATATTGGTTATAATTTAAATAATTATTGTAAGTCAGCAAGAAAATTATTATCTATACAATTTAGAGGCCTGTATATTTATAAAACAAATTGGGCATATACATGATGATGATTAACTGTTAAGTGAATTGCAAAATTAGTTGTATTTCCGCTGCTTTAATATTTTTTCTCGCATAAGTTGTAGATAACTCTTCTTTTATCAATGTTTAATTTAATTTATATATTATTAATACACTGAACTATTTCTATCAAACTAGATATTCAATTAAATCATTATCTTCATATCAATATACTTGCTTTTACCGCTACAATAAAACAATAAATTTTCATAACCTCTTTTTTTAACTTTGCTCAATGTTAACAGTGACATCAATATATAATTTCAATTCGATACGCAACAAAGACGATAGTTCCTACTCCTATAAAGTAGGTACTCCATCTCATAATTTTTATAGCTTACACTTTAGAGATATATCCATACAATATTACTTTTCGTCTTAAGATAAGAAGTAAACTAGGAATATAGAAAAGTATTAGTAATAAATATCGATATTTCCAAGTAAAAATATCGATATTTCGATATATCGATATTTTATCAACAGTCCTACCTTTCGGTAGAGACGATGGTGTATGATAGTTGTACAATAAATAATAATATAATGTAGTCTTACGAATGGGTAAATTATCGTTATCTTGAGTCAAAATTAAACTACATTTTGGTATCGGATTTTAAAAATGTCTTTATTAAAACTATGTTTTAGAATTCATACCCTAAAGGTTGACATGAAACTTTATTAGTAAGACCTCGCTGACCATCTGTCTAAATAGTTGAAGTTGAGTTTATAGCTAAATAGTTGATATTATTACACATATATTTCTATTGCCGATATAATAAGAGATACTAAAAAAATATATTTGAGGTGGACTCCCATACAACAAAAGTGATTTTTATGCTCAAAATCAACAGGTAGACGCTTGAAGTATTCACAGAAAATTTAGTTATTTATTTATTTTAAAGATAAATAATTAAAATAAACTAATATTAATATTTAAGAGGGCTCTCATAGAAAAAACGTTTTTTTTTTTGCTGTTTTTATATACGAACGGAACTTTTCGTGCGCAAGTCTGGCTCGCACTTGACCGGATTACTTAGAATTGCAACATAATAATACATAATTTTATATGCTAGTTCACGAAAAATTTCAAAATACTTCCTATTCCTTGAATTTGAGTATATTTATGTCAAGCTTACAAGATGTAAATGTTACTTTTGTAATTTTTAAATTAAAAATAAAACAAAAAATAGGTAAATGAATTTTGATTATTACCATCTTCCATGTTAAATTAAAATCAGGAATTCTTAAATGATTGTACCTTGTCATTTATTTAGTTGTTTAGTGGTATCCAATTTGACACGGAGAGCTTTAGCCATGTGAATAGAATTCGGGTACGATCTTTGAAAGACGCATCAATGTCGTATTCTAGAAAATATATAGTTTCCCTATCAGCCGATACCGGATTTTGGATTTCACTACGATTTATAGTTTTAATAAATATAAACAATTTCTATCGTTTATCGATAAGTAAAATTAAGCCAACAATTTCATAAAATTCTTTTACTCATATTAACCGGTTTGTGGTCGAGTGGTTAGCGCAGATGCCTAACGTATAGCGACGCAATAGGGTTCGGGTACGATTTCCGACAGACATAGGCATGTAAGTGATGAGCATAGAGGTCTGTATTTCTGGGTTTGGTCGTTTATTAAATATATTCTCAGTATTTATAATGTGTTTTTCTATGTATTTGTATCGTTGTCTAACACCCTCAACACAAGCAAATAATTTGCTTACTTAGAGGTTAGATCAATGTGTGTAATTTGTCCTGTGATATCATTATCATATTTCTAAGCGCTCAATGGCAATTCATACCAGTTTTTTTAAATAAACTTAAATAACTTAAATAAACTAGAACTTTGAAATCCATTTTTGAAGCATTTTTATAGAATTTGATATTGAAACCAAGTAAATTATGATATTATAAAAAATGATGCATTTGTAGGCAAGTATAATTAGAAAGACCTAGTTAAACCATGACTATCGTAAGCATTTCTAAGGCTTTACTTATGGAGATAGGTAAGTACTAATGAAGACTGTAGGTACGTCTGAGCCAGAAACAATCTAATGAACAATTTCACTAATCATGAGATCGTCGCAAATTATGGAAAGAGTACTTTAAAGTTAAATTAATGGATTAATATATTTGATATTTCATTAATAGTTACATTTAAATGAAATAAATTATGTTATCACATTGTTTATCTTTATTTATTTCTGCTTGAATCAGATTTTTTTTTATTATTTTATAAATTTATAAAAGAATGAATAATTATTGAGTTCCTTATAAAGTGATTTAATTTTATTGCGAATACTTAATAAATATATTTCTTTGTGCATTTAGTTACAAAAGGTAATTAAATAATGTCCATATTAATTGAAAAGAACCGACCTCCACTGAGGATACAATGTTATTTTATGGGAAAAACATACGATGGATTTGATAACGGAATATGTATGTATAAGTTTAAAAATACATACAATAAAAATTAATTAACATCTGTACGGCTCAAAAATCTTGAATATCGTCCCGTAGCTCTTTAGTCAATACACATTATATAAATATTATTAAGCAATAAATTGAAGATTAAAATATATGTACATATATATTATAATCAATATTCTATTTTCTATAACACTTTTACTTTTTTTAATTTTTTATTGAGTAATAGAATAAAAGTTGCACTTTATTGCCTTATAGATAAGATGTATTTTAAGGTGTTTAAGTACATAATATCATCCTGTAATTAAGATGAGGCAGGATGATGATCACTTTCATCTTTACAAATTGGATTAAAATTAGTCATCTCACTTCGTTGGCAAAAGTCTTTTACTCTATAGAGAATATTTATAAGCCGGCTAAGAATATTGAAAACCGGTGTAGATAAGTGCAAATGCACCTTTTTAAATATAATTTGACCTTGCAATAATTATAATTTTATTTACATTATAACGGAATATGTTTAAAAAACATATTTTTTTACGAAATGTCGTAAACAACGATAAATTATTTAGTAACCCCGCTCACTGAAATTCAGATCGGTTTTGGTAGAGCATAAACGAAAAAAAAACCACGCTCTACCAAAAAGTCTACTTTCTCGAGAAGAATTGTAGATGAATGCAAACGCATCCAGATAATGAAAGTAGCTTCGTAGACGTAGCAGACGGTGCGAATGTTGAAAGTGGGGCGAAATCAATCAAGAGAAAAAAACTTCGCTTTTCGCACCACTGCCAAATGTCTTTAGCTAAGTCATTGAGATGAGTATGCTGAATCCCGCCCATTTTATTCACATAGCTTATCGCTGTGGTATTGTCAATTCGCAACAGTATAGTACAATCAGATCTGTGACTGGCAAAACATTTTAGCCCAAAAAATACTGCTAATAGTTCAAGATAATTAATATGATACATTTCTTCATTTTCCTTCCATCCACCATTAGCGCGTTCGTTATTACAGTAAGCGCCCCAGCCTATATTTGACGCGTCAGTGAAAATCTCTATATCAAACTGAAATGTACCAACAGTATTTGACGTACATTTTATGTTGTCTAACCACCACTGTAAGTCAGGTAAAACTTTGTTTGACGGTTTAAATTTAGCTTCATAAGATCCATACTGTTGGAGTGCAATGTATTTTTCTCTCTCCAGCTGCTTTGTGTATAGCCAGCCGTAACGCACAGCTGGACAAGCAACAGTAAGCTGACCTATCAAACGTGAAAAATCTCGTATTGAACAAGCTGGTAATGATATAAATTTATGGACTGTCTGTGCTATACTGTTGCGTTTTTCTATAGGTAGCAATAAGCGCATATTTACAGAATTGAACATAAACCCTAGAAAGCGACAAACTTGTTGAGGTTCTAGACAGCTTTTTTCATAATTAATTATGAAACCTAGACATTCCAATAAATTCGTAGTTTCTCTTACGTTTTGCAAGCATTCCTCATAATTTTTGTATTAATTAAGTATTTTCTATCATCTGGAGCAATCGGGACCAATAAATATGCTTCTTTTAGATCTATTGTGGCCATAAAACCGTTTTTAAACATTAATTTCGCGGCAGTTCGGTAATCTTCCATTTTAAAATGAAAATGTGGAATAAACTTATTTAAGGATTTTAAGTTCAAAATGAACCTCTTACCTCCATTAGATTTCGACGCTAAGAATATTTTAGAAATAAATTGATCTTTGCGCGGAACACATACTGTAATTGCACCTAAATCTAGCAGATTTTGAATAGCTTTTGACATTTCATATTTTTCTGAAGAGGAAAAAACATTATTTGGGACAAAATTCTGTTGTACGTCTCTTGCAAAAGGTATAGAGAAACCATGTTCAATCCAGTTTAAAATGATAGGGTTTTTAGTCACAATACGCCAATTATAATAGAAAGTCTTTAAACGACCGGCATGTACCTTATTCATTGTCGCGTCGGAGCACGCGGTTGTTTGTGGTAGCTCGAAGATTTGGTCATCTGTGTTGGCACAGAAAGGTTTTTGCGAGCGGCCGCTTGAGATTTCTGTGCTCCTCTCACCCTGTTGGCGGTCTGATAGGGGCGCGAGGAGCTCGTCCAGTTTCCCTGAAACCGTGACCTGAAAGACGTCGAATTCGACGTAGATGGTGTTGGAGTTTTTGGATTTGTTGAAGGTTTCTTAATTTGCAATCCTTGCTTTTCGATAGTTTTCGAAGCTTTAATTTTTTCAGATATCTTGCTTCCAAAGAGTGTTTCGTCCCTTTCAACATATTGTATTATATTAACAAAGGATTTATCCAATGCCGGAGTTAACAATTTGATCCTAGTTTGTGTTTGATTGTAATGTAAATCTGACAAAATACGACAACTATCAGATAAAATCTTGATTGCGCGTATTTTATTTGCTTTCTCGTCATCAGAGACGGTAAGGAGCAGCGACATCGCTCTATTGATATCTGTAATATCCAGCCCAAGCTGTTGTTGAGCAGCTTCTGTTTTCTTATCGCGTGCCCTGGCGGCGTCAGTCATAGCAGCAGAGATTTCTGGATTCAAAATAGGGGCCCGTAATAATTTACAATTTTCGGGTACAACATATTCTTTCAAAAGCTTTTCTTTAGTTTCTTTTTCTTGTATCCCTTTACTTAACAAAGGAAGCCAATGCTTAGCCAAATCAGGATGATTTTTTTCACCATAATTAGGTGACTCATCAATAGAGTCGCCTAAAGCGAATAAAATTTCAGCCTCAAGTTCCGGGACACTCTTCTCAGTTTTATTGTCTTGATTAGGATCAGACGTCGGAATATCGCACATCAATTCATTTGTTTGGGCGACTTTTTCTAAGGATTCATTAGTTTCGTTTGCCGGACATTGGTTGTCTGGAAAAAACAAAATAACTACAATAATAAAGTAAATTTACAATAATAAAGTAAATTTACAATAATAAGATAAATTTACAATAGTAAATTTGAGGGTACTTAAGAAAAACATAATAATAAATTAATATGAATAACTACGAAATACACAATAAATTAATTGCGAAATGTTAATATTTTTAATAGCAATTATTATATTATGTAGATTTGCCACAGGGTTGACTCGTGGTCAGCCTTCTGGTTAAAAATTCCTTCGTATTGACTCGCGGCCAACCTCCCAGCTTTTAGATTTCCTTCGTGTTGACTCGCGGCCAACCTCCAGGATATGTTTTTGAAATCACTTCACTGCACTTCATAAACACAAAAATAAAATAAACTCACCTGAATTTTGTTCAGACTCGGATGAATCTGAGTATATAACATTTGATCGTAGACGACGCTTGTACTGCCTTTTTTGTAATGTATTAATTTTTTCTGCATAATAATCAATTTTCTCTTGTGATTTTCTTTTAGACATTATTAATTTAACACTTTATTTGAAATTAACAGATTTTTCAAAGAAATGTGCACTCGTTGCCTCGCACGGTAAAAGAATGATGTCTCGTCCTAATGGGAGGTAGTATGTAATTGTGTCAGGCGGAAATTACGTTTCATTTCACTCGGTCAATTGACCTTTTTTGAATCTATTTTAAAGTGTGCGAAGTTGCCTTGTAGGTTAAAGTACTACATTGTTAATTTATATCTTCGAATGAAGCTTACTCATATAATAATGATCGAACTTCATTTGTGAAGTTTATTTGATCATCTATAATATATAATAATAATCGTTTTTATCTTAAATACTTGTTCTCTTTGCACCGGACAAACCAGGCTGCTTACAAAAAGCCAGATCAACGGACATGCCGTTATGATCTGGTGCCCATGGACACACATCATCAACATGGGATATATCTCAATTTTACTACTACCACCGGAACACACACAGATGGTATTTCTTATACTTTTACTACTACCACCGGAACACACACAGATGGTAGTTTATTCCTATTATTTTTTTTTATACCACGGGACGCACCCATTGATGGTATTTCTTATACTTTTACTACTACCAGCGGAACACACCAACATGGCATCAATTTCTTATTTTTACTACGGGACACACAAACATGTTATTACGTTATCATTTTTACACCAACATGGTACTTTACATTTATTTTTACCACGTAACACACCAACTTGGTACACAACACATTATTCAATAATTTACTTATTTATATTATTGTTATGAACATATATTTAATTTTAACTTTTTAAAACTCATTCTAAGCAAATAAATCTAACTAATAAAAGCAAACCAAGCTCATTTTGTTAGGCTATATTAATGACCAGACTACATAGATATATGACTTTGAAATTCATACTATGCATGGGTTTTGTTGGAAGTAGCAGGTTGTTTTTACTTTGTATTACGTTTGTATTGTTATATTTGTTTAGTTTCTTTTTATTTTTTTTAAAGAAAAATGAATTTTAAATGATGTCGTATTTTATCGAAACAGTTTTAAATCTTACATCTTAAGAAAATGTTCATTCACCCGAATTTAGAAAATTTAAATACTTTAAAGGTAGTTAATAAAGAAGCTACATTTAGTTATTGACCATAACACGATCAAGATCAAGATTCACGACAATTGTAATATTTATATATATTTCTCTATATTACTCTGGAATGACCTACCGTTAGAAATTCAAACTTCTAAATCACTGTCAATTTTCAAAAATCGTTTGAAGCAATATTATTTATCTACGCAATATATATTTTTATCATAAGTATGTATACCATATATTATATAGGTTATCTATTTTATTCTATTTATATATACGGATATATGTATGTATATGTATGTGCGTATGTGTATATTTATATATAATCATTATTATTTAATTACTTTTATAATTAAAAACAATAGTTTTTATTTTTATTGTGTCTTTAGTATAAATTCTTATTCTCGTTGTAGTATGCTTGCACTATCCTATGACCTTGCAAATATTCATTACTCATCAAGGGTTGTCTGTAAGAGATCGCTTTTAAGCGATAAGACCGCACAAAAATTTCTTACTGTATCAACATCCTACTACTGTAATTTCCTGTAATAATTGTATGTGCAATAAGTTTTTAAAATAAAATATTTTTTTTCTTTTTATTTAAGAAATTGTAAAGAGTTAGGGGTCGAGGGTACTTCTAGATAATTAGTAGGCATCAAGTGCATTAAGTCCGTTAATTGTATAAATTTCTTTGTATAATAAAGATTTTATAAATAAATATAAATAAAATTTTTACATTTTTACATTATTTACTCTGTCCGTATCAATATTGAAAATATTCTTAACTAAAAAAAATAATAATCATTAGTGGGAATAGCATATTTTTGTAGTCCTCTTTTTTATTTTGAAGATGTAACGATACTTTTCATACAATTGGAGAACATTATAAAACCAAACATATTTCTTTAGAAGTTTACTATTTATATTATTATTTCCAATTGTTCTAATTTACACTAAATCAATAACTAATGATTAACTATTTTATTTATAAAGCATTAAAACGTAAGTCAATAAAATTTTCAATCACTTGTTATAAAAGTGTTATTAATTTTATTCCGAGTTTGAAATCGTAATTTTGTACATTGTATACCTACATCTAGTTTACTATATAATCGAAACAATGAATGATACAATTATTCAAAACGTATTTTATTTTTTGGTTTTATTATTATCTACAGTATAAATTATTTAATAGAACTCAACTGCATTAAATTTTACAAACGTTTTACTGAAAATAATACGATTCTTGGAAATTTAGAGGGTTGGGGCTTGGGGTTTTATAAGGCCATGCCATATATAATATTACTTCTTATACCCTAAGAAACGACAATATATATTCGTTGCTAATTTTCTTATGTTTCTCTTGTCTAGAGTTCAAGTTACCAGAGTCTTTAAGTCTAACGTGTTTATGTTTCATATTGCTATTAAGAATATTTAGGAGGCATGTTTTATAATAATTCTATTTTTAAGTAATAAACAGTCATAATCTAGAAAATTATATATATTTTTTAAAGTTCATCAATTTGAAATACCTAATTTGAACTGTCTCAACTGTCAATTATGGTATGTTTTTTAGGCATGCAATTATTTCTTGTTTAGTAAAACTTTTACTGTGGATTTATATAATTCCTCGATCTGACAGTTCAAAAACGCGTGTAAGATAATTCATCGTAGTTATTTCTTTTCTTCTTTAACATACTATCGGAAATTAAATAATTGAGTGCCACGAATATGGTTTAAAGTTTCTTTTAATAGGGATTTAGAACACCTAATTGCTTGCTTTATTTTTTTTTTTTACAATTTAATACGAAATGTACGCGTTTACTGGTTTAGTTTAAAATCGATCTAAATGTTAAACCTATATTATCATCATTCTGAAATAATTTATCGATTCTAATGAATTTATTTCGGAATACCTATTGCGTTTTACTTTTTCAATAATCGATTGAAATTTAAGATCATAAATTCGTACAGATACCTACTACTGAGAACTTAAGACGCAGTAAATAATTTAAACGGTCAAATAAAAGATAATAGAAATATGTTTTAGTAATAAATACCAGTATGAATATGAAGCAATGCTTCATATTCATACGCGCGATATATTGTTTTATTGAATTAGTCTGTTTAGTTCGGGATTATATTTAGACAGTACCGATTCAGATTTTAAACGTTTTTAAACTTTATTTTTACCCACCTAAAAATGGTTTTTCAAAGCAAATTTGATTTATGAAAGTAACCAATGAAACTTCTCAAAACAAATATTATTGGGTTCCATAAAATTTAATTTCTCCACATAACCCTATCCTCGTGGATAACCAAGTATCCAACTTGGTTTTAAAAACGAACGTCTATCGCAACCCGATGCTAAACTTACAAATTCAAAATTAAATATAAATATTTTAAGATCTATGGAGTAGTTTTAGCAAAACAAAATAAAATATAGTTGTAGAAGTAATAAAATAATATCGTGAATTCAAATCTTTACCTATTTAATAAATGTAAACATATCTAAATCTACCCCCTATAGCGTCAAAGCATTGGCTTATTATTTCCATACGGTCCTCAAGGCCATTTAGATCTGATCCTACCAAATTTATAGAGTTTAATATTTACCGAGTCATATTCATTTAAGTCTATCTATAAGAAATTCTAGAATTTTAATTACTCTGAAAGGAGACAAGTCTACATTTTAATGTGTATAAATTAAAATTATACTTCATCTATTCATATTGTGTATACTATAAGCAACTACTTACTATCTTAAACAAAAGGATCATTACGATTTGAAAATGGTTTTATGATGTTAAGTGCTTTTACTTAAAAAAAATATATAATATATATAAAATATCTAACGTTATTCCTTTTCTTTTTGTTTAATATTGGGTTTTATATTTTAATCATTTACGACTGATATATACTCTTTTTTTTAAGAAATCGTTCTTTAAATAATTTACATACATTTTGTAAACCGAATATTACCCCTTCATTGAGAGTGTTCACTTCTATGTCATATATAAAGACATTAAAGCCTAAATCGTAATCTAAAATACTAACATTACTTTTATATTGCAAGTCTCAAAGTCTCAACTACCGCGTCAGTTATATAACTTAATAAAAGCAAAGAGAAAAAAAAAAAAAATCGCGTATCTAACCTACAACTGGGTCTTAAAAGCTTTGAACGTTGGTATACGTAGTAAAAATAATATTATAAATCACATGGTCACTTAATTATGCAAAATTTTTCTAGGGCTAGTTTCTTATAATAAAGTTTATCTGTCACCTTCTCGTTGTATTCAGGTCCATCGTTGTATAGTGCCGCTTGCTTGCACTGCCATCCCGCGATCAGGAAGAAAGTACTTGGTTGACCGCTTCTTCCAGTAGCTGTAGGTGATGTTGATATGTTGTTGATTTTCATAACACAGCAACGAATTCCCTTCCAGATTAGCAGTCAAGTAGTAGTTTAGAGTTTTCCATCTCCGACGTATGTCTTCACCAAAGATTCCAAGCGATGTAAACATGTATGGAGAGATATTGTATTAATAACACTAAAGTTTTGGTATTCAGGCTCTTATTGTATTTCGCATATGATTGAACTTTAACAGGATATGGTTAACAGTGAATATGATATATATCATGAATAGAATTTAATAGTAGTGCTATTAACTTCAAGCTACAAAGTTATTAATATTCTATATTGAGCATGCTGCCGAATAACCAGCTAGATAATTAGCCTGCTAAGCAGATGGCAAAACGTGGGTATTAAGAAAAAAAAAAAAAAAAAAAAAAAAAACTTACGCACTTGCAATATCATTTTAATTCTACGACTCGTTGTCGCTTGAGGTTACTACAGCAGCACTCGGAGAAGGCCCAAATAGTAACTTTAACGTCGTCTCTTATTTTCGTGGCTTTTCAACAGCATTGGCAGCAGCACTCCATCTTCATCAGCATTCTTAGACGTAACTTTAACGTCGTCTCTTATTTTCGTGGCTTTTCAACGGTAGTGGCAGCACTCCATCTTCATCAGCATTCTTGGACAGGATATCTTGCGAACGGTGTATATAGACACGTGGCGCGTAATACTACAGCGGTCGAACACTTCTGACTTGTTAAGACTTGTTTCAGTAATACACAGTACTTGCACTTCAATGTTTAATATCCAACCATTTGTAATAGAATGGGCGAGAACAGCCCTTACAACTCGTTTTATAATATTTTGACACTATAATATTTAGGTGAGGGTAATTTACAATTTCATAACCAACTTACAGATGATATTATTTATACCGATATTATTATATATATAATAAGTTCTAATAATTAATAAAAGATTAAACATTATGTTAAAATATTCTATGCTTCTAATTCTTAAAACATTTAACAGTAAATACTAAATAATATTCCATAATTAATTATGTAGGTGGCGCTACTGTTGAAACTTATGATCTAAAACATGTAAATTTCAATGTATTTACCATTTAAATTATTATAAATATATATGACTAACAATTCATATTCATCTAGTGGACATCTTGTGTAATCTTATATTATTAATAACCGTAAAATCAATAATATCATTTAAACTTCTATTGTCACAGCACATTTGTTCCTAAAACGGAGAATTTTCTACGATCTAAAAGGACGGACTTTCTTAACCGTGTGAATAAGAATGATTTTACATTTAATTAGTAAGGCCCTAAATCAAAGTCGACAGTTATTTAGGGCTGTACTAATATCTTTAAAACGAATGTTATTTATAAAATGTAGAAGGAAATATTTTCAATTAAAATAATAGTATATATTTATTTTATTTATTTTTATTATAAATATTACAGCGGTTACTTAGTTCGTGAATATAATAACAATAAGCATCAAGTTGCCAGCAGCTTCATCAGCCATCTAATGATCTATCATCATAAAAATGTATACAAATTCATATCTGTATATTATTGAGTTGTATTGAATTTATAAACTAAATAATTTTATCGTTTAAAATAGAAATAATAATCTATCTTCAGGGGTTATAACACATGCTATATTTTGACTTAGACAATATGCTAAAACAATTATATAAAAATCCACTAGTGATGTCAGGTTTTAGATTTTTACACCTGAAAAAGCTTGCGCTAGGCAAAGAATACTACGTACCTCGGGCAATAAAATAAGAACAAAGATTTTTTTTTTCAATTCCATTAGTTTTACCGTGATCAACACAGACAAGTAAACAAACAGACGAAAAGATTAGGACTCCAAAAAATATGAACTTTTCGTAATATTTTTTGAGCACCTTCAATGTATATACCTAAATGTTAACTTTACATTTTTTATTACTGTTTTTATAGATACAGCTGTATTCTTTGTTAATTATATAATATTATATATTCACTTCAGAATTATTAGTAATGCAGCTTGCATAATGTATGACCTAGAGCTGAATTTATAAGCTGGGAGTATATAATTATATGATATATTTTACCTGAAACTATCAAGCCACTGATTTCATTCATTTACAAATTCGTGTGTCCAGTGTCTCTTACTTTATAGCATATCTGAAGGCACTTTGTGTACCTCAAGAACACTTAATACGCTTGAAGATTTAATTGAACTGGCCTCGGTACAATTAGAGTAATTCATTATTGTGAGGTTTATAGGCTACTTTAACTTGGAATAATTAACTCGGTCTTTTATAATTGCTGATGCATAAGTATTCAGTGAGTTGGCTCGAGAAACAAAAATTATGATAGAGTAAAACCAACATAGATAATAATTTCAGAGAAATGACACTCAATTAAATATAGACAATATGTTACGTGAGACATATGCTCTTGTGGGTGCACCTATTTTAAAACTTCATTTGGGATAATCCAACTATCAAAATTAAATATTTAAAACTACTCAACCACTGCCGCTCCAACATTTCTTGAGGGCAATGAAGATTACTTTTTAACTTCAAAATGATTTTAAGATCCAAGTATATTTTTAAGTAATACAATGTTAAGAAGAGTGATCTATGAGTAATACCCGTTTACGTAATTAGGTCAGTAATAATTAATGTTTAAATCGCGGTACATACATTTCCTGATTTTATGAAGTAAAAAAACAACATTAGTTTACCACCACATTAACCATTTTTCAGTGTTACCAACATGTAGAACTATTTAAAAAAAACCCTAATCCACTAGTAGTTCATTTTAATAAATATAACCATTCTTATGAAACATTTGCTAAATTAATATTTAAACGCAGAATTTTAAAAGATGTTTTTTTTACTATTATTTGAACATCAGGCTGCATCCCGAGTCTTTCTTAGAAGTAATTACTTGCTGTTGCTTTGGTCTCCAGAACCTCCCTGGCGTAAATATAGCAAAAAAGTAACGAAAACTGTGACAGTTTACTAAATCGTCAAATCAAAACATAGAATTATTATACACCCTATGAATTAAATTCTATTGACATATTTTAATTGATCTATTGAAAAAATTATTTTTGTTTTCAGTAATTACGGATACAATAAATAACTAAAGATAAATATAATTTTGAACGCGAGAGAATAATAACTTTTACATGAGCGTCCGGTATTATAGTGTCTGTTTATCTAGTTTAATACGGTGAGGGAGAAACCAAAATAAGATAAGATAATTAGGTAATCAATAATTTAATTAAATATAAAATGATTGACGCTTATATTTACACATATTTTTAATATAATTTAATTTTTGAATTTAATGAAATCGTTACTTGTATAATATAAATTTATATTTTTATTTTAGATTAATATTTGAAATAAAGTTCGTACATTACTATAGTTTTCATTACTGTAGCCCTAAAAACTTAACAGAACTACAGGAGTCAGGAACAGTTTGCACTAGCTTAAACAATCTGAGACAACATTGAGTCACCTTCACTACACTTACAAAAACAAATGAAACTTTACACGTAAGCTCATTTAACTTAAGCGATAACAACAATTATTTTAATTCAAACCTAGGTAATCATATTAGAAGTCGTCTTTAAATTATTTTGTTTGTTATATTATGATTATGTTGTTTTTACTTGTGTTTTCATATAATGTGTAAATAACTATTTTACAATAAATGTAATAGTGGTATTGCAGTGCGGGTGTTGCTACCTGCTTCAGTCCCTCTCCTTAGTACCTTAATTTTTTAATCGTATTCTAGATATTCTCTGACTGATTAGTCAAACTGGTCTATCTAAGAAAAGGGATGGTACTATTTTGACTAATTCAGCTAGACTTAGTCAAAATAGTACCATCCCTTTTCTTAGTCTATACTTTCTACGTTCGTTTAGACAAGTTCTATTGGATGGTAGTATAACTTTATTCGATTGTTAAGGAATTAAGGAAGTTGTTGAGAAATGAAAAGCTACAGGTTTGTACGTTTATCATCAATCAAATTAGTCGTATCACCGCTCATCCAGAACATTCCCCTCAATGCTTCGCCAAGTATCAGAATATAACCAACCTATATCGAGCGACTGTCAGTTTCGCGGTTATCTGGAGAGCAAGGCCAAGTTGATAGATTAATTAGTTAATCGGTATAAATATATAGCTATACTACTTTTGAATAGTTCTATTACTACGATATTATGTTCTTTTAAGATTAGTGTAAATTGTAAATTCTTCTAAACGTAATAAAAATGATAACACGTGTATTGACTTGAAATTGAGTTTTTTTTATTAATCCAAATTATTTTATTTCGAAGTAAAAAAAATACTCTACTTCCTTACTCTCTTTATATTAAGCCCATGCCTACTTATATACCTAAGTAGATAAATTAACATATTATTTAAACAATATAACCAACTGGAAACAAATGTAATTTGAAAATCCGGTATGTTTTACAAATAGGTGCATTCGAAACAGTGGAACTGGGTCACATCTAACATATCATAGTTTCAACAATAAATCTACAGGTGCTATTTACGCTCGTTGCAAGGATCAAGATGGATTATTGTATCGTTGAAAACTGCTGTGTATGGACGCGATCAAGATTGATTGATCCACAGCTTATTGTTCGGGGATTAAGGTCAAAAGTATTTGTTACGCATGATACAATAAATCTGTTGAGAAGTGATTACCCCGGAGATAATACAATGAAGGCAGGTACATAGTACAACCTTAAATAGTACATACATAATATTAATAGTAAATACATTTTAAAATGAAGTGCCTAAAAATATTATGTATTAGGTATATACAAACTTAAATGACTTCTATTTTCTCAATAATGTCATAAATATAAAAGATATAACTCACAATATTAATAACTACCATCAAAATTTTACTTTAAGGTGAACCACATGTGAATGTCAGTAATAAATTGCTTTATTAAATTTTCCTCTTTATTGTGGATTGTTCCTGCATGTCTCTGCTCATTTTGTCGTATTATGAGACAACATTTAATTAAGATTTATATATTTATATTTTTGCTCTCCACATACAACATATTTTAAATTCTACCCTGAGACCTAATTAAATTGGATGTTAGTTAATATTAATGCTGTTTACGAGAAACTAAATAACAGAATAATGTTGCCCCACATCGGGCGCCAGGTTTTGTTGCATCACAACAAGGTAAAAAATAATATTCGTTTTTCAGACTTAGTGAAAAACTTGTATATAGTAAATGGATTTTTTCAAGACCATTTCGAATGGATACATCGCAACCTCACATTGCAGATATTTTAGTTAGTTATTTAAAAAACCAGTTCATTTACCTTCCTGAGGTACAAGACAGTTCCTACCTTTCCTTTATATTAAACATTATGACAATAAACAAATGTAGAAAAAATAATTGGAAATAAGAATTAAGAGATGATATTCTTGTTCATGTATATTGTATGTGGAGTGACCGCGGGCCGAACAAAATACCGATTTTTTCTCTAAAAAACTGCTATGACCTAGCATACCAAAGTTATACGACTGAAATATTTTGTGTATTTTTAGATTTTTATGTTTTTGTTTATATTTTTTACAGTAATGTTAAATGTTATTCAAAATATCAACAAATGTGTAATCGAAATGAAAACCCACTAAGCTTATAAAGCTTATAAGAATAAGCTTAGTTATATTACTTAAGAATGTCATAGAAATTCTTTTACAAAAGCTTAATTCTTACCTTTTTCTTTCACAACTCAACAACGATAAATATTATATTAAAATTGAAATGTTATTTGGAGAATCAGCAGTTAGCTTATTGTGTTAATTTAAAGTATTTTATTAGTATTATATATTCCTTGTGATTGCCTCATAAGTAATAGGTGTAGCAACTTTTTATAATTAACAAAAAGGGTGAAGAACATACTTACAAATTATTTGCTTCTAATGACATCACGTAATTATTATTTGTACTAAATAGATTTAAGATCATTCATAGAAATAGAAATAAAAATATTTTATTTAGTGTTGGTATTGTACTTTTATATAAGTTTTATTTTATTTAATTCTTATTTATTTATAAATCGCACCAACAAGGTAAATACTATTGCAAAAAAACATTAAAACAAGCTTACATTAAAAAGGTAAGTGTCACCTCGATTATAGGAGCAAACCACATTGATATGAGCAATATACCATTATAACGTAAATATTATTTGTAACTATTATTAAACATATTAATTAATTAGTTAAAAACCATAAAAATAAATAACATTTCTAGATACAATATGTCAAATTATGTCAGATGTTTAAAAGCAAATAGGAAATTAATATATAACAAATTTATAAGAAATTCTTGTATCACTTGTCTAAGGCCTTGCCACTACGCAGAACCATCATGTTATTATAAGACGTATATTGTTTTTAAATTCTGAGACGGTAGACGTTAGTAGGTAATTGAGAATTTTTGTATTTGTAATATGTAGAAGATAATATTTTAAAACAATTTTGACGTTTAGGATTAAACTTGGAACCTTTGTTTTCGTTCAAACATTTTATATTCTACGGCAATGTTTTACTGGTTTTTTGTCCTTTATAACTTATAAAAGTTTATAAATCTCGGTGTACTTTTAGAAAATACGAGATAGTACTACAATAAACGAGGTAAATAGCGTTGCTACTTTAAGTTTATAAAAAAAATAATGGTGTGCTTTTTATCGGAAAATGCCGGCTTCAAATTGTTTAAATAGGACAAACTGACCTCTATGAGTAGGTATTTAATTCAACCTACAATGATGTTAGTTATGTACCCTGTTATTAAAATCGTCCATTTTGTATATTGTCTATTGTACAATGTGTTAAAATGATATCTAAGTACTCGGTAGGTGGTGGGTGTGTGTCTAGCTCTAATATAAGAATTCTAGATTACTTTGGACTTACCAATTTCCAAATATAATATTCAAGTCTTAACGTTTAATATAACGTCAAAAGTTTGATTATTTGTCATTTGTGTTACAATACAGGGAAATTGTTTTACTTATGAAATTACAATAGATTATGACCATTTGTATTGGGCCTAGCGTCGGAGTGTTTTTTAATTACTTAGAATGTAATTTAATTTCAATTAAATTAATTTTAAATTTTCTATTTTCTTTTACATCCTCCGTCTCGACCGTGATGTATTTTTCTATTTTTCTTAATAATTATTTCATTTGCTTAATAATTTTACTTACAGATAATAAAACAAAACGTAAGATGGTGTGTAATTGTTTGTTTAATAAAATCTCCATTATTAGTTAAACAGCACTCTTGTAATATTTATTTCAGAAGAACGAAAATATTAAATTTGGGCGAGAACCAATCAACAAGCAATTAAAAAGCGTAAAGACTGGAATTAAATCAAAGTATTATTTTCTGTACGAAACAGACGTATTGCAAATATTACTGATGAAATATGTATATGGATACCTTTGATTATTTTTTTTTCCTTTTATTAATAACCGATATCTTTTTATTTTTTTAAATATACGAATATATCATTTCGATAAAAATAAAAGATAATAACTTAAAGATTATCTTATTGATTTATTCTTAATATATCTTATCTTGTATGTGGATATAGTAAACACAAAAATATGATTCATTATTTCTATATTGAGGAGGATCCAAGACAATTAATATAGCAAAGTATTGGATATGTCTCTCCTGTTGCTATTTCCATCCCAGGGTAGTCAGTAGTCATAATTAGTTGTTAGTCAGTCATAATCAGTAGTTTTGAACTTATGTTTTAAGCATGTAACGACCTTTTGTGGTTTACGAGGATAAAGTCGCGGAGAAAAGCTAATTAGTTATACAATTAATGTTTGTTTACTGTATTAACATCCAACGCTGTTAAATGTTGTCGTAACTTTTGCTAAAATAACAATAATATCGTGATATGATACACACAACACAAAACTAACTATTTTAATCAAGTTTCATAATAACTTATAAGTTTCTTTTCGAAACAAAACTAATGTGACAATTTATGAGCAAATACTATTCTCTTTTAATATAATTATAACTAATTGACTATGCAACAAAAGAAAATATTTTTATTACAAACACCATAGGAGCCAAAACACCATAGGACATTTAACTTTATGTCCACAAGCTCAAGAACTAATTTTCGTGTTATAATGTTAATGTGATCTCGGAATAAATTTAAGCGCCGACATAGTACGGCTTCAAAAACACAATTTACAGCACAAGGTGTGCATTTGTAAGTTAATATTTGACAAGCAAGTTGGGCCGCGTTGACGAAATTACGTAATTCCGCTGACATACAATTTATTATATAAATACGTGTGTAGTTTGAGCCATTTCTAAAGAACATTAAATGTACTTTTTATGTTTATTTATTTATTACATTATTTTACGTATTCATCCTCTATACTTTCCTCAATTTAAAAAATAAAGTATTCCTTATACTAATCAATCTTTGTTATTTACAAGTAGCTATTCTATTTTTACAATTTATTTTGTTTTTGAAGCAATTTTTTTTAAATCTGATTATTAGCCGTTTTATTTTTAAAAATGACTAAATGCTGAATGCAGTCAGTATTTTTAAAGTAGTGACATGCAAAACAGGTCTAAGGTAGACCCGGTTGTTATCGCCGACATCTTTTATTTGTTTTTTAGTCTGTGTCCCTTGTTGAAAATTTACCCTAATAATGCATTTAGCATGGTAATATTATTAATATAGAACAGGATAATATTGCTCAATAATTATTATAAATTGTTATTGTATTATATACAGGGTTATTTTTAATTAATTGACCACCTCTTGCAGGCAGCCTCTCTACATCAATCCCAACAGCATTTGTTCTACAACTTTTTATAAATCTTAATAACAGCACAAAAAAAGAACTGAAACATTTTTGCTGCCTCTTTTACTTATTACTCTGTATTTTAAAAGAAGTACTTGAAAGGTCAGCGCTCCGGCGCCATACCGACGCTCAGAGTTAATGCCAGTTCAGAGACAACAAATAAATTTAGTGGGAAAATTTAATTTTTAAAAAGTTGTAGAAAAAATGTTGTTGGGATTGATGTAAAGAGGCTGCCTGCAGAAGGTGGTCACCTAATTAAAAATAACTTAGTATAATTATTAATTATTAACAATCTTTTCAATCTTAAAAAAGTCATGGTGACCAGTAATTTAATAATATTCTTATATTAAATATTTGTTTGGACAATTAAGTACACCGTGAAAAAAAAGGTTAGGTTAATGGAACTTTTGATTGATCCATGTAATCTATTATTTCAAGATTTTAACTGAACTCTATCTACCAAGCTTTTATTAGTTACTGAATCTATAACTATTGTCAAAGCTAGGCGAGTTATCTTGAGAATAGTACAAAGACGACTAAGAGATTACCTGAGCGCAGTATACCCTTGCATATGTAGTCTACACTATTGTCTACACTATTGTATACCGATTTCAAATTTACATATTATATGTTTGGATTTCTGTATAAATGCTTTATTTATTTACCCACTTATATGCATATTATCAGTAGGTACTGACAAAAACGAACATGGGCAAATCAGAAACGTTTTAATTATATGAATAAACTCTGCAATACAAGCGATAATATATACATTCTTTAAATTAGATTTCTATATATATACATATTATACATATATATGTATATTATTGGGGAGGGGGCTAGGTATTGAGTACTATTTTTCTTCAACATTGTATTGGGTTTTATTCCGAAAGTATTTAATGAACCGGAGGTACAATTCAGTGATGTCTTCTCTTCGAGTCCCGTCTCTCGTTGCATTTTTTGTAATGTCTGCTCGAAAGAACAACTCCGCGTCGCTGCCAATGCTGAAACCGAAGTTAGCAATTGCGAATGAGGCGCTTTCCGTTTCATCACAAAAGACCGGATGCGTCATATTTTTTAGATGAACAGTACGAAACAAAGTTGCTACCCACTTATGTTGGCGAAGCCCCTTTGTTCTTCGAAGTTATTCTATATATTTTTGATTTCATTTATTATAAATATGTTTCATCCCGCAGGTTTACATTAGATTTATTTTTATGATTTGATTTTCTGGAACTTATAATGTTAACTGACTTATTATTATCAGATATCAATATATGATCGTCTTCAGTAACATGGTGTTCCAATTGTTTTATAAAAAGGTAACACAATTTTGCGTCAATAGAAAATATTATTTTGTTTGAAATAATAAATAATGTTAATTTGATATTCTAAAATGATTTTATTTAAGTCGATCAGTTTTTTATTAATTTATCTACCTATTATATTACTAAAACTATCATATAATATTAGATACGTGCTAACCTAAATTTTATACTGAAAATGTCACTGATATACCTACGTCTTTAAATAAAACTGGTAAGTTAAAAAAAAAGTCATATATAATCTAATAAGGTATTCCAATAAACTGAGACCGACTGAAATGAGATCGTATAAAATATTTAGATACTAATGTGACTCCAGAGTAATCAGCGTTGATTAGAATTTGTGTAAATGTCTGCCACGAAACTTGAAACTAAATGTCATAAATCTTTCTAGTATTTCTTATAGGTATATATTGAAACTATAAATAAAGGTAAAATTATTATTGGAAACATTTAGTGCCATTCATTTTAACATATCAAAAAAATTACAGAGAAACAGATAGAGTATTATATACATTTGCTAGTTTAGTAAATCATACACAGGGTATTAATTGGTTATTCTTATAAATATGTAGCTGGCAGAAACTTTGTTTTATTTGACTGCGAAAATTTTAGCTAGCGTCGTGTGACTTCTAGAAAATGTAAATAGTTAAGGAAACTTTGCTTACTTCTTAACAAATTAGAGTAAGTTGAGTTAAATATGTTATGTAAATTGTTGTTAAACCTGAGTCTGAGATAAACGTACTAATGAATAAACATATATACCTATATAGAGTTATAAGTAGATGTTACTGCGAAGTTAGATGTTTTACTAATAACGTGATCGTCATAATATTGGAATAAATATCTTAATATATAAATAACTGTGACTGAATATAAACTAATGTACTTATCACATATTTTTCTAACCATATAGTTAAGAACTATATTAAATAACGTTTTTATATAACCTTTTTTTTTAAATTATTGCTGCTCGTTAAAAAAGTAATTTTAAATAATGTAAATACATTCACAGTGAAGAATTTATTAATTCATTGGCGTTGTCATTGTTAGTTTTCCATAAGGAGGTGCATTTCGCCTGTTCAAAAATGCTTAATTTCATAAAAATGTTTCACATTTAAATTAAATTAAATTTTTATGTGTTCAAAACACGTCAAAATTAAACAATTATTGTTTTAATAAATTAAACCCCGTTTAATTAGTTAAGTAAAGTCTGTTAGTGTACATCTCGGACTTACAAATGTACCGTTACCTATTAACACACTTAAGAAATTAATCTAAACATGTCATATTGACACAATATTTTGTTTAATTTGTTTTCTTCCTTATAACTTAATTTCTCATTTAATGAACTTCTACAACGCTTAAGCTCTAAAGTCCTGGTCTTAGGAATAAAACTAAAAGTCTACAAAGTTTTTTAGGTGATGTAGATTAGTTTAAAATGGTTAAAAAAAGACATTAATCAATTTTAATCTATAGTAAATCTAGTGCACCGCAGACACTAGACACTAGACGGCGTCATATGTCGCCTTCCTTTCGTGCCAACGATTTCATAACGCTTTTAGTATGTTATGTTTGTAAGCGTAAGTGTTGCAGCGTTCTTGAAAACAGTTTTTAGTGACTCGTGATGTATAACTTATTATGATCTCTATTGCAAAATGTAAATAATACTCTACATATATTCTTGATTCCTAGAGCAAAATGCTTTAAGTTATATTATAGAAGTAGATGTAAAGGTAACCAACCCAGCAGTGGTGACATCAGTTCGTTGCCTCTATTTCTAATCCCATATGCAGCTAAACCTAAATTTAACTAGTCTTTCAATTTATAATTAAATTCTATAATTACATTATAAAATTCAAAAGTTTTGGTGTGGTACTGGGGCTGGTAACTCGTTTGCGGGTTTGATGCTAATGTATTTTAAAATTTCATTCAAAGAGAGCAACTGTTGTTTTTCTGCACAAATTTTCTCAGCAGAGCAGCATTGAACTGGTGGTAGGTTAATCACACTGAATATACTCACTGACCTTTTTACCTTTTGTAATAAGTGACGATTCAAAAGTGCGGGTAAATGACTACTTGAATTAAAATATTTTTAAATTTTGAATTTGCTTATATAAAATTTAAAATAATATTAATTTTATCCCAACACTACCAAACTATTTTAGTATTGGTTTGCTAGTTATTTACATATCTGCTAACAGTCTGTGGACATTGTAGGTGATAACACCTCTAGAAACTATTCTGAATGTGTGGCTGTGAATATAAAAGTCTCCCGAGGATATTAAATTCCATATTATTATTTGTGCTGACTTAATAAAAAAAATATAAAACACATTTATTGGAATGACACACAAATTGATATTATTTTCTAGTCATCTAATGCGAGGAGGGCTTTTAAGAATCTGGCCGACGGTCTTAAGGTGGAGTACCGAGCAGGACTTCTTCAATTTTAGCCGAATACGTCGTATCTACCCTCAAACATATTAATTAATTAATTTAAATTTATTTATTTTTACTTTATTGCTAAAACGTGGTCGAACTTAATGCTAGAAAGCCACGTATGAGAGACAAGTGAGGTAAGAGTAAGCTGAGTTGATTTTTATAAGGAATGTGTATAAGTTTTTAAATGTTGGTATGTGGGCTGGTTTAATTTTGTATGTATTCTATGATTAATGATTGAAAGGGATTCTATAATGATGATTGTAAATTGTAATCGAATCTGGATATTTCCCTTCTAGACATGTAATTCACGCGTTTATTCATAATTTGCTTAAATGTTTAATATGCTTTGAAAGTAAAATTAAATAAGTAACATTTAAATTATTTATATTGCATAACTTCAAGTATCCATATGATCATTCCTTCTTATTTTGTTATTATTTACTAACGTTGAAACTCTATCCTAGCCGGATACATATTTGGCCGGCTCACCATATTACGTTATAGTCATTTGAAGTATTCTTACTCTTCATTTATAAATTAGTCTTTATTGAAACTAGATAAGGTTCATTTTAGATTACAATTTGGTTATATTGCAAGGATGCAATTGTAACTTCAGTATGGAACGGTCCGTTCCCGTAACACGTTTATTTTACTATAATATCTTTTGAATAATATTGTCGTATTGTACTACTGGAGGTAATAATATTAGTTTAGGAATATCTAGTTTCATTGTAAGTCTATCAAGACTATAAAGACTGTATGATATTGAATATTGGTTGCGGTTAAGCAAGACACTGTTACATCTCAAGTGGAAATAAATAAGGCTCCTGACTAGATGGAACAAAACATTTAAACATATAAAAATTATTCTATATATCACCTAAAACGAATGCTTGAATTATTTGATAAATAAATACAGTATTCATTTAAACTTTTATTAAAATGACATATTGTTGTACTAAGTAAATATTACAAGATGAGTTTGATAATGTGACACAAGCATCTATTGTATTGTTAGTTGAGAAGAGACGATGATGTAGTCAGTTACTAAGTAAATATTACAAGATGAGTTTGATAATGTGACACAAGCATCTATTGTATTATTAGTGGAGAAGAGACGATGATGTAGTCAGTTACTAAGTAAATATTACAAGATGAGTTTGATAATGTGACACAAGCATCTATTGTATTATTAGTGGAGAAGAGACGATGATGTAGTCAGTTACTAAGTAAATATTACAAGATGAGTTTGATAATGTGACACAAGCATCTATTGTATTGTTAGTTGAGAAGAGACGATGATGTAGTCAGTTACTAAGTAAATATTACAAGATGAGTTTGATAATGTGACACAAGCATCTATTGTATTATTAGTGGAGAAGAGACGATGATGTAGTCAGTTACTAAGTAAATATTACAAGATGAGTTTGATAATGTGACACAAGCATCTATTGTATTATTAGTGGAGAAGAGACGATGATGTAGTCAGTTACTAAGTAAATATTACAAGATGAGTTTGATAATGTGACACAAGCATCTATTGTATTGTTAGTTGAGAAGAGACGATGATGTAGTCAGTTACTAAGTAAATATTACAAGATGAGTTTGATAATGTGACACAAGCATCTATTGTATTATTAGTGGAGAAGAGACGATGATGTAGTCAGTTACTAAGTAAATATTACAAGATGAGTTTGATAATGTGACACAAGCATCTATTGTATTGTTAGTTGAGAAGAGACGATGATGTAGTCAGTTACTAAGTAAATATTACAAGATGAGTTTGATAATGTGACACAAGCATCTATTGTATTATTAGTGGAGAAGAGACGATGATGTAGTCAGTTACTAAGTAAATATTACAAGATGAGTTTGATAATGTGACACAAGCATCTATTGTATTGTTAGTTGAGAAGAGACGATGATGTAGTCAGTTACTAAGTAAATATTACAAGATGAGTTTGATAATGTGACACAAGCATCTATTGTATTGTTAGTTGAGAAGAGACGATGATGTAGTCAGTTACTAAGTAAATATTACAAGATGAGTTTGATAATATGACACAAGCATCTATTGTATTATTAGTGGAGAAGAGACGATGATGTAGTCAGTTACTAAGTAAATATTACAAGATGAGTTTGATAATGTGACACAAGCATCTATTGTATTGTTAGTTGAGAAGAGACGATGATGTAGTCAGTTACTAAGTAAATATTACAAGATGAGTTTGATAATGTGACACAAGCATCTATTGTATTATTAGTGGAGAAGAGACGATGATGTAGTCAGTTACTAAGTAAATATTACAAGATGAGTTTGATAATGTGACACAAGCATCTATTGTATTGTTAGTTGAGAAGAGACGATGATGTAGTCAGTTACTAAGTAAATATTACAAGATGAGTTTGATAATGTGACACAAGCATCTATTGTATTGTTAGTTGAGAAGAGACGATGATGTAGTCAGTTACTAGATAGAAAAACTTAAGGATAACTTGTCGTAATTAGTTTTGTTGTTTATTTGTTTGTTTGTTTAAACTCTTTATTATACACAATAATACGAGGTAAATTACAGTATAAGGTAGAAACAATTATTAAAAGTATACAAAGGCAGACTTATCCCTTGAAGTGATCTCTTTCAGTCAATCCTTGATTTGCTATAAAAAACTTAAGAAAAAAGAAAAGAACATAACAAGGGAAAAAATTAAAAAAGATAAAATAAAGTAAAAGAAATAATATCTGTGTACAAAAATTAAAATGATATAAAAAAAAACGAATAAAAACTAAATTACACTAATAAAACTAATTAATTACATCTAATCATGCGTTCACTGTACGTGGAAATAAATTTTAAAATATTACAAAATGTTCACACTCATATAACCTGTGGTGGAAGGTAATAAATTTCAAGTAATAATAACTGCATATAGCTTTATATTTTTATAAAGGGTTATACTTTATGTTCTATTTCTCTTAATATTATCGTTATATTTCATTCCACAAAGGATTACGAAAACAATTTCAACTATTCAGTAAGAGTAGTCGCTTATTTGGTAGTAAATACTCATATCGTATCTACCTGTAGACACCACCTGGAAGGAAATTGGTTCCGTACTATAAATGGATGGGTTTAGTTATTGAAAACAACACATGGAATAAATCTATTAACCCGTGATAAATACTTTACTGTTACTACCTTACAACATTATTATGCATCTTTGATATTGCATTAAAGCGTTTGAGGCAGTGAACATTTGCCATCAATGGACAAAATAAAACTGTTAAAAAAATAAAAAATAAATAAAACAGTTAAATTTAAAAGGTATATTATTAGTCTTTAAACCCGTTCGATATAGTTATAGTTAACCAGTAAATTCAATTTTCATTGATTTCGTAAAATATAACCTAACTTTTCCTAACTATCTTCATTTTGTTAAAGTTTCACGAAGCTGGTTAAAATTTTCTCCAAGCATATTCTGTATTCAAAATAAATTATTAAATTTTCTTAAATCTTTAACCTTTTTAAAAAAATTATGTGTCTAATAAATATAAGCACTCTGATATTATTTATCATTCCGCATCTCTGCCAATGGAACTACACTACCAGCGTCGATGAATTTTACGTTCTATATATGGTGGTTTCTTTTAGGCTTCTTTCAAACATCTTAACCAATGTTTCTAACTTTGCTGAAGAGATAAATATTGATAAAAAATCACAGGGGAAATACTTTTTTAAAATTAAGTATATATTAATTATTAACATACATGAAAATTTTAATCCTTTTTGTTAATCGGTACTTTCTCAATTTCATCCGAGAATTTTGATATTGCAAAATTTGCAGTTTTGGGAAAAGATTTGAACACAAATATATAATATCTATATCCTTTACAGGTGTATCCTATTAGTTTTGTTGAGGCAGGATCTATACTTTTCTCTTAAGAAAAATATTATCTCTAAACTATCTATCTAAACTATATCTTTCTCTTAAAAAAAATATAGTGTAAAAAAACTAAAGTTTTCTATTAGCACTCAAAGAAAAAATACTTTTAAGGTTTCTGATGTTTGTTCAATACTTGAAGCCATCCCAGGACAGTTGGCACGTCGCAAACACTGTCGGCTTCTCTGTGATGAAGATAACAACATATGTCTAATGTCTATATTAGACTAGTTTACTGACAGAATTATTTACTGATGTGATATATACAATTTAGATGATAACTTTTCACTAATATCTACTAGGCACCGCAAAATGAGATTTTAATATAAAGCTGACGGTTTGAATGTAGATAAATGTTCTATAAAGATTTTATTACTTAATATATAAAGGAATTAATCAAATATAATTAATTATATTTGATATATAAAGGAACTTCAAACATAAATATTCAACAATACATATTTGTATGTACCTAAATATACTAAGTTTAAATATTTGTATGTGCAGGAAACAAAATACAACAAATATACCTTACATTTAATATACTTACCTCAATTAGTTTACACACTGTAATTATTCAATTATTATTGAATACTATGATAAATAGTTTGTAGTAGTGTTGGTGAATTAAACATAACCTTCAACCTATATGTCATCGTCATAATCTTATTATTAATTGTCGTTATCTTATATTATAATTATTTTAGCTAAAGAATGCGATTACAATTAACAATTTAAATATAAAAAATGCAACTTTCTCATCCAAATTATTCGTTACCAGAAAATAGCAGATAGATTACAGATTCATTGTAATTATTATTATCATGCAGGTATTTATATATTTCAAAGAACACAATGATATAAAATATACTTTAATTCTAAAATAGAAGATACTAGAAAGATTTATGACATTTAGTTTCAAGTTTCGTGGCATATCTTTACACAAATTCAAATCAACTCTGATTACCCTGGAGTCTCATTAGTATCAAAATAATTCACACAAATTCATCTCATTTGGGCTCAGTTGTTAAGAAACTACCTATTTAAAAATATTTTTTCCTTTTCTCTACTCACTGTTATACTTGCTCCCAAGGCGAATGAGAGTAAAATTGGCGGGAAAAAAATAACGAGTTCAAGAATGGAAGGAATACAGACTTATTAATTCAATATTCTATTTTGTTCTTACAAAAGAGACGCTAATAAATTAGTCTCCGAAATTATATTAGAAATATTCATATGGAATTAATATTATTGTTGTTCTATTAAAACAATTTAATTCTTATCCATTTTATATTACTATTTTATGATCATTTTCAGTTCAAGTGAAGTGTTATTGTTACAATTAACTGTCACTTGTTAATTAATTAATGTCTCAGTTAGAAATATCTTATTCTTTTTTTAGGCTCATATATGAATTTCAAATTAAATGAAAGTAATACTATTATGTTCTACTACTAATTGTATGTTCTAATACTATTATGTTATTAAGGTCTCCTGTCTCAAAAATAAGTCCTATTACTAATAGACTTATTATATTAAGACTTCAAACTATATATAGCTTCTATAGGACATCATCATTACATCATTTTATTTATATTTTACTGCTGTTTTAGATTTAATTTTATACATAGATATAAATCAATTAAAGATATTTGTAAATATTAAAGGCTTATCACCATGGTGAATTATTTTGTAATTGATAAGGATACCACTTTAAACTTAATATTTATACAAAATGGGTAATTTCTCTTTTTGTAATATATGTCTGTGATCTCTCAGCAAACACATTACATAAAAAGTCGGTTCATCTAAACCGCCAATTATGGAAACATCTTCCATTGTTTGTGTTTTCTCATCATTGAATTACAAAAACTTATAAAAAAAAATGTTCTATCCCACATTGCAATATTTAAACGCTGTTAATATTGTTAAGCAAAAAAGTTTTTCACAATTGATGCCATTGTTTAAATTGTTTTGGGATTATTTGTAAGGAATTAAATTACGTAGATTAATTTCAAGTAAATTCACGTTTTGTTCTTTATACATAAGGCTGTATCAGATACAAATTTGATTTTTAGAAATGTGTTTTAAATTTAAAAGGAATATATTTCCAAATAATCTTTCATCCTTCGACTAATGGTTTCAATATAATAGCTATTTAAAACAAGACAATATAGAAGAACAACTCCAACATATTTATATACTGTTTGTATTGTTTTAAAGTAAAGTGTTTTGCAAATTAATGTACTAAGCGTTAAGCTAATGATATGTAAATGTCTGAACCATAAAAAATATCAGATTAGTAATAAAAATATTTCATGCAATGGCGATAAAATTTTGAGGTTATAAAATTACAACTTAATGGACGAGGTATCTAAATATTTCATAAGTAAAGATCAGTTAATCTAACCCGTTTTGGCGAAGTGTTGCTTTGTATGAATTCAGTTTAGTGACCCGCTGAGAATTAGTCGTTTCTCGAATATAGGTTAATAGTACAAAGGAGCTTAGGCTCACATTTGTACATTTAAATTGTCACATAGTTTTTATGCCGTGAAAATATTACTTCTGAAACCTATTTAATAGAAATTCCTGAAAAATGTATTTTAGGATATCGGTAAGTATGTTAGTTATTTATTGTTATTTAAATTGACGCAGTTATATTTCAATTTTCATTTTAAAATGAGAGGTAAGAAAAATTAGAACTATGTGTTATCATTATATTTAAAAAGAATATAAATATATCTATACTAATATTATAAAGAGGAATGGTTTGATTATTTTTTTGTATGTTTGAAATGAATAGGCTCGGAAACTACTGGACCGATTTCAAAAATTCTTTCACCGTTGGCAAGCTACACTATTCCCGAGTGACATAGGTTATGTTTCATTTTCAAAAAATTAGGGATGATTACTAAAACTTGAATATTCTAACGCAAGGTGTAAAAATAATAAACAAAAAACTGCGTGCACTGCGAAAACGGTGAAAGTTACGCAAAAATGATGTTCTATGAAATTGTTTCTCTTTAAAAGTTTTAAAAAGAAGTCCGCGACAAGATATATCTAGCTTTTAAGGTTGACTCACTATAACTTTTTCTATGGTTATGAAATTAGTTCTAAAATAATATCGTCTATTATATAATATAATATAGTCTATTATAGGTCTGGATAATTGTAGTTTCCACAGATTACGCGAAAAGTGACCTACATGCGTGCGGAGCCGCGGGCAACAGCTAGTATAATATAAAAGAATTATGGAAGCATATTGTATTATGAGAAGTAATATAAAGTTATAAAAAAAAAGTTTGGCATTCAAAGGAATTTCGTGTAAATTATAATTGTGAAAATATGTAATCTATTTTTATCCTAGTCAGATAACAGTTTTAATACAAATGAATCAATGATGTAACTTTAAATGTGAGGATGGCAACCCAAGCTCTTCAATCTTCTTTCTTCTCATTCTCTTCTATAAGTATCTCCGTTCTTTTACGATGGCGATCTTCAAAATTTTTGAAGATGTCCATAAATTAATAACAACCATTTATTATCAATTGAATAATCTGTTCTCATAAAATAATCTTTTGGTATTAATTTGCGACTTTTATTTTTAGAGTAATTCATTTAAAAAAATCGATAAAAATACACTTTAGGTACATATATTTTTTATTAAATTATAAAATAAAGTCAATAATATAAAAATATATCAGTATTCGTTTACTTACAATTTATGACGTAATAACTTAAGATTGTGTATCGGCAGTTAAGTACCAGTCTATAAAAAGGGCAAGTTGAGAGAACCTTGCTGTAATCACAGTCTTATCTAAAGAACCCTACAATACATGGGTTAGGTAATAGCCAATAAATGTCATGTAAAGGAGTTTATGTCTATTTTATATTTATTATACATGTGTACATACAGACAGAATTCAACAAGTGATTCTGATTAAAACCGTAAGACTTTGGTAAATACTTAAATAATAAAATATAGTGTTTCACTATTATTTTGATATAGCTAAATACTTAGTCTGGCCATAAATACTGTTACAATTAAAAAGAAAAAAATATTACATTTGAATTTGAAATCAGTAATTTTGATACGATTGTTCATTGTGTTTTCTCATTTTGGCGCCAATACATTGTACAATATTTTGCAAAATTACAATGGAGTGGGGTGGTAAAGAGAATAGAATCGCTGTGATTGCATTACACAAAGTAGGTATGGCGCCAAATGCAATTTTTAGAACTCTCCATACACTTGGTATTAGTCAAATGTTTGTGTACCGGGCTATTAATAGGTACAATGAGACTTCCTCTGTTTGTGACAAAGGAAGATCTGGCCATCCACGTAGTGTTCGTACGAAAAAGATGGTCAAAGTAGTAAGGGAAGAAATCCTGTCCGAAAGCAAAAGATTTTCTCTCGGGAAATGAAGATAGCACCTAGAAAGGTTGTATTTTAAGATATAACTTAGGACTTGCAACCTATAAGAGACGCACTGACCATTTCTTAACTGATAAATTAAAGATGAATAGGGTGGTAAAATAAATAAAAAAACTACTATAGCGGTACGCAAAGAGAGGTCAAAGAAAAAAATTGTTTACGGATGAGATTTTTTTTACAATTGAGCAATATTTTAACAAACAAAATGAAAGTATTTATGCTCAAAGCTCTAAGGAAGCTTCCCAATTAGTCGACAGAGTGCAACGTGGGCATTATCCGACTTCAGCGATGGTTTGGCGGGGTGTTAGGTATGGAGGAGTGTCTGAGCCATATTTTTGTGAAAAAGATATCAAAACATCGACACAAGTGTATCGAGGTACCATTCTTGAGAAGGTAGTTAAGCCCCTTAATAACTCCATGTTCAATAATCAAGTATGGTCCTTCCAGAAAGACTCGGCGCCGGGTCATAATGCTCGGTCCTCGCAGTCTTGGTTGGAAGCGAATGCCTCTGACTTCATCAGAGCTGAAAACTGGCCGTCGTCTAGTCCCGATCTTAACTCGCTGGATTATGTTTTTAAAGAACTGACCAGTTCTAGAGAGTACAGTTTACTCTAAACGTCATGATAATTTGGAGTCCCTAAAACAATCCATACGATTGACAGTGAGGAATTTACCCATGGAAAGAGCGCGTGCTTCTATTGATAACTGGCCTCAGCGTTTAAAGGACTGTATTGCAGCCAATGGACACCACTTCGAATAATTTTTTTATATTTTTAATTGTAAAAGTAATAAATGTTATTTACAGTTGGACACCACTTCGACTAACCTTTTTATATTTTTAATTGTAAAAGTAATAAATGTTATTTGCAATTAAAAAAAAAATTTTTTTGTTTCAATATTTATAGCAAGACTAGGTAGGTATATGTGTGTACAAATTGTAGTTTCAGTGGGTTATAGGATCGAAGTCTATAACATATATATATATATTTTGCTGTTTCTATCTCATAGATGATCACAATTAGTGACGGTAAATCACATCCGAGGCTACTCAGATCGCAATATATTTATTAAAGATCTTTTTTTTTATGCCGCAAAATATTGTATTTTTTCAAATATTAATAATAAATTTTTAGGAAGAATTGAATATCGCTCTAAATATACGTGATCTCTCAAGTGTTAAGGCTTATATAAAGGTATTTGAGAATACCCGTAAACAAAGAACGACATATAGATTGAAAAATATTATATTTTTATAAACAAAATATTTATTACGTTTCATTATATATTATTATTTAAGAAATCGGGAATTAACGCGTCCAGAAGTCGTTTCCGAACGCGTTAATTCCCAAAATATTTATTAATAAAGGAAATCTGTGTTACTACTAAAAAATATAATTAGGTATATACAAATATAATTTTCTATTATAATTACAAAAATATAATTATAATAATATTATATCAAATATAATTATAACATGTAAATAATTATATTAATTTTAACTCAATTAAACAGCTAATAAATAGCTAGCTAATAATAATAATGAAGATTCATTATTATTATGAGAACAAAGATTAAGTTCAGTACTTCGAGTAATTAAAAGCTGTATAATAATACATCAAGAGCTATTCATCCATATATAACAGGTTAAACTTGGTCAACTTAAAAGGTTTACTGTTCACTGATATTACATTCGATCCGATAATCGATAATTGGCCGAGCGAACCGAATTCGGGAGCGAAGAGGCTTGGTCTTATCAGCGGGCTAACTTTTTGGTATGTCTGTCCAGCGAATGTAATGTAATGTTATGAATTTAAACAACCTTAACATGGCTATGCATGTTCTTAGATATTTCAAGCTTAACATTTTAAGTAATTATATTGAAAAAAAATTGAGTTAGTATGATGAAGAATTTTAGTTAAAAAATAACCCGTATTTTTTTGAACTTTAACTTGTAAGATAAAAAGAAAATTTTGTATATTATACTAGAACTATCTATGATAAATGTGATATTTATGATATAGCTTTAATGAAAAGCTGGGCAGTATGTAGTAGTTAGTAACACGTAAAAATATATAACTTTTACCACAATTTTAAACTTCTGCGCCGTCAACGGGAGAAGAATAAAACTGTAGGGCCACATTTAATTTTAACAAGTATATTAATAAATTATATCTCTGTAATATGCATATTTAAATTATTTTATAAGTAAATAAGTAACAACATTAATAATATTTTTATATCATTATCTGCGTTGTTCCAAAAGTAAACAAACGAATTGTTAATAAAGAAAACTTTGACATAAGAAAATTTAAAAAAATCTGTACTTCTTGTTAATTGTTCTACCGTGACTTTGTAATTTTTTTAAGACTTTACATTTTGTCTATAAAAACTTTAAATATTCTTAAGAAAGCGTTAGGAGTTTTAAGGAATGTTATGGCATTTCTTTTTAAAAATAAAATGGAAAATAGAATAAGTACTCTCTTTTATTTTTGATTTTGGCTAGTTTTTGGAGTACGCTCGAGAAGGTGTGAGACCATCCTATTTAAAGCCAGGACTTAAATCCGTAGATAGATTTTATAGACCTCTATCTGTAGAGAGATCGGATAAACCTCTTAGGAAAGTGAACCGTTCTTGGGCTTTTGACCCTACAGTAAAAGTTCCTTGTCATTTTTATTACTTATATTATTTATGTTAATAATATTCTAAAAAAATATATTTTCCATACAAAACATACTTGTAACGACAGCCCTTTTTATTTCCACCAATCGTTGTATTTAGTATTGAAAGCTTAGTGAATTCATACTGTGAATCTCAGTTAATAAATGTAAAAATAATTTTATTGATGTATTCTTTAATAACTATTACACTTATATGAAATATAATTAATATGTCGTAGATCACGATAATTTAACGATAATTAGTAACTCAATTGATATCATAGTAACAGTGGGGTGTGAACATCGTGACGTAACGAGTCACGTGACCGGAATCGTTTGGAGGGGCACCGGAGACATTTTAAATATTGGGGAGCTTTGAGTCGAGGAGGAATTGATTAGTGAGAGCCTTACAGTTCGGACCCCAAACGGGATCGGTAGTTCACGCAACTCTGATAATTGTATACCTACTAGGTAATTTGTGAGAATTGATTACCTACATTTAATACAAGAATTGTCATATTGTGTGTGTGGTTTAATTGCCTGAGACCTACGCCTCGGATCCTGTACCAGAATATTCCATCAAGAACGAGCAAGTCACTAATATGCATCTATCTCCGACATCAGAAGTGGGATTCACTCGGGCATTACAACCACCAACTACCCGCGAGATAAGTTTATTGAAACTACAAATCAAGTCAAGCAAGAAATGAAGTGATTTTATTATTTGAAACGCACACTACAAGATAATAACAATGAAGTTCCAGAATCAATACAATGAATCAATAGTTGATAATCAATGGTTGTAAATCAATCAATCAATCAAAATAAATTTATGTTATCTCGAAACTTCAACATTGAAATCTACCCACATATCAAAAAATCTAGTGAAGTTTTTATGAAAGAAGAAATCGATGCTGATGAACAAAGAAAAGAAATAAGAAATTATGGCGGTAATGGCGCGGCGCGGATGGCGGTAATGGCGCGGCGCGGATGGCGGTAACGGCGCGGCGCAGCTGGCGGTGACCGCACTGCGCGGCTGGCGGTGACGGCACTGCGCGGCTGGCGGTGACGGCACTGCGCGGCTGGCGATGACGGCGTGGCGCTGCTGGTGGTGACGGCACTGCGGGGACGGTGGTGACGCCGCAGCGCTGATGTTGCTGATGGTCGTAATGGCGGTCGTGGCGATGGCAGCTATGGCAGCGGTACTGGTAAAGTACGGTGCGAGCAACGCGTTGAGGTCTGAGCAATTTATCCACCATCGGATACGTCACATCATAAAGGTGAATTCGTTTCGATTTGCTTCCAATTTTTGGGCTAAATACTCGCTAGTTAAAGAAAATTAAGCTATCAAATATAGTGGTAAGCACTTCATTATTGTTATTGCGATGACTGGTATTGAGATTAGCGATCAAACCCATCTTGTTTTTGTTAAATTTTACTGAAAATTATTTTACTTTAACTTAACGTCCCTCTGCTACGTGTTATGATAAGATAACTAATTTTTAGTGCTACGGATGTTTCATTTGACAAAGATCTTTGTTTTAAATTCGGTTAACAATGGTAATGCGATAGGTCTAAAGATTCAACCTGTAAAAACAAAAAAAATGTAATTAGATTTTTGGAATATTTTATTTCTTGTCTACCTACATGTGTAGTAATCATGGGCGAACTTACAATTATTAATTAGTCGTTTATTGCAAATGCGTATTATTGCGGATCAAGGCCCGTTAATGCTGTAAAATGAAGCGGTTAGTTCATTTAGCAAAAGTAAGAACGTATTAATTACGTCTTGTAAATGTTTTCCGCAACAGAGACTAGTAATATTCGATCGGGGCAAGATGCCATAGATAAAGTTCCCCCAAGGCAAATTGTACAATAACCAGGGTTGCAAATGTTTCATTTTTAGAGCTTATGATGGAGAAAGTTAAAAAAACATTTGTTTTGATATATAGCGATGCCAGAGGGTTAAGTACCACTTGAAATAGAGATTGTAGTAAAAGCGATTGAGTAAAAGTGATAGTAGTGAATCTTAGTTCAATTGGGAGTCCGTGGGACTCGGAATTAAAAGCAATGCCATGAAACAAACGGGAGGTTTGTTGGTAGGGCTTAGTGAAAAGCCATATGTGACGAATAAGATTCATGCTTTGTGTTTTATGATGTTTTTAGAATACATTTTTGGTTTAAAATGTAATGAAAAGTGGTGCTTAGTTGCTTTAGACTTTAGTTGAGTGGGCATTTATTTTCAATAATGATGTTCAACTTTATAACTGATTTTTCCTTTTTCAATAAGTTGTAAAGGCACAGGTGCAACAGGGGTTCGAGTAGTTTCGATACAGTGCCAGCGGCAGGCAGCCACAGAGAAAGAAGGGTTGAAGTGGTCACGTAAGCTACCTTAATGGTACTATAGGACTTAGGTGAGTCATTTTCATATTGTTTTGGTTCTTGTGCTGAGAGTTCTCTGATCACAGAATGTGTAGCAAACAATTTTTGTGGCTAACGTTTAAATAACTGAGTAATTCTAACTGGCAACGATCATAGTGTCCAGAGTACGTTATAGATCTTATCAGAGGTTATGATTAATAATTTTCTATTGGAAAGTCTATTTCAAATCATTCCGATCACAAGATCCCTCAGGAACTAAATGTTTTAGTTGAGCAAAGTGATATTGAATTCACTACAGATAACAGCTTGCCTACTCATATTTGTTGACCGCACCTCACGTGTGGTGTAACACGTGTAGGCGATGGGTCTGTTTTGTGTTCTACATGACCGAAGGACTGGTTCATGGTAGTTGTTTGTATATGATCGATGGACTGTATCATATTGCAAAAGTATTGAGTTGGCTGAGTTGAGTACGCAAGTCTGGTAAAATTATGATTGATTTTGTAAAGTAAAGTGATGGATCTAATGATCAGAGTAGCTTTTAACTGTTGTAAATAAGGTGTAGTGCACACCTTGTGTTAAGAATGTATATAGAGTAAAAACCTGAGATGTGACATTCACTGGTTTTGTCAGAATAGCCAAGCAAGTTATCCTTGGAGTTATTTGTTTTATTTCAGACCCTACATCCCAGGACAACCGCGAATCCTAAAGCTACTCGATGGAGGTGGCATGGTTATCGTCACTCGATGGAGGTGGCGTGGTTATCGTCACTCGACGGAGGTGGCAAGATACGTGCACACGAGGGCGTGTGACTTGTCAGAATGGCCGTGTCGTAGATCACGATAATTTAACGATAATTAGTAACTCAATTGATATCATAGTAACAGTGGGGTGTGAACATCGTGACGTAACGAGTCACGTGACCGGAATCGTTTGGAGGGGCACCGGAGACATTTTAAATATTGGGGAGCTTTGAGTCGAGGAGGAATTGATTAGTGAGAGCCTTACAGTTCGGACCCCAAACGGGATCGGTAGTTCACGCAACTCTGATAATTGTATACCTACTAAGTAATTTGTGAGAATTGATTACCTACATTTAATACAAGAATTGTCATATTGTGTGTGTGGTTTAATTGCCTGAGACCTACGCCTCGGATCCTGTACCAGAATATTCCATCAAGAACGAGCAAGTCACTAATATGCATCTATCTCCGACAAATATATGAATTGAAAGTGTACTGTAAGCTATAGATAGAAAAGCATGACGTATACTATAGATATATATATTTACTTGAGAGTTAACCTGTATACACTGCATGCATTTTGCATTAAATTTAACTCAAGAGACCCGAGCAGGTTATGCAAACATCAATACAGCCTTCTGAAATATATTCAAGGCTAGAAGTTCGTACTTACTGCAGTAAGGGGTGAGGAAAGGGTTAAAATAATATTAAATTAGGTGCGATATATACAGGGGGGCGTCATCGCCGAGAACCTCCTCGTGTGCCCGTCTGTTTCCCTTGTTGCTCGGATTCGTTCGGTGGCATCGGAAGCGGTACGGGCCGGTGCTCCCTGGGCAACAACGGTTAATGTGATCCTTCGGGTTTGCATTAGCCGTTGGCTAATACTCGGCGCGAGGTGGGTCGGCCATGGGGGTTTGTGCCCGGTTCATGGCTGGCCGGCGGGCAGGCTGCCTTTCGGGGTGGTCTGTCTGCAAGAGGGAGGCTTGGACCTGGAGATGGTCTGGGCATTTGGCGGTGCCTGGGATTTCCGTTGCCGTTTGCGGTGCTGGGGCGCATTCGGTGGCGGAGGTTTCGGGGGCAGTCTCGGGTGCCTCCTCAGGTATCCAGCATCGCCGGGAGGTATCCCGTGGCTGTCTGATGATGGGAGTGTGGGGTAGAGTGGGCCGAACTTCTTGCTCCAGGTGCGGTGCTGGGGCGCACTTGGTTGCGGGGGGTTCGGAAACAGTGATGGATTCCTCCTCAGGTATCCAGCATCGCCGGGAGGAATTCCGTTGCTGTCGTGGGAGGAGTGCGCTGGAGCGCGTGTGGTGTAGGGTCGCGGGATCGCTCCTGGTACTTCTCTGATAGCAGAGTTGACTGTGGAGTGGTTCCGTTGCTGTATTTACAGCGCTGGAGGTTGGGAAGGAGAAGGGTTCAGCCCCCATTCCTTCCCAGTCGTAGGCCTAGGTGAGAGGGGGGGGCGACCTCTCTCGCCATTGCACTAGGTCTATGAGGTAGGGGTACACTGGTTGCCCGGGGTACCCCTATATAGAGGAGTTCCGCCGGGGCGCCACGGTGAGTGCGAAAGCGATCCCGTGGCGTCCCATTGTAGCGTCGTGGGCAGCCGTTGGTTTTTTAGTGGGGTGCCTTAAAAATGGCAGTCGCCGATATTTTTTATCAATTGGCTTCTGAGTAATAATGGTGTTAATTTTTTAATATATATATTTTTTAATTTTCCCATTGGAGGTCAGTTTTATATAACACTTTCTTACAAAAGAGAAAAGTACTGTAGATAAGGTATTCCATTAAAAAGCTCGGAAATTCTAGATCGAATCCGAGAATCTTGACTTTTTAATTTAAAGCAAATTCCTTTTGTGTAATAAATTTGCATTTTAATATATATATGCATATCATTATAAATGTATATTTAAATTAATAACGTGCTTTTATTTTTAGACAAATATAAAATAATATACCAAAATATTTTTTATAATTAAATACTTATCACAATTCTAAACTTACGCTAGATATTTAAATCTCTTAAAATGTACAGCAAAATAAATATAAAATATTTAATAAAGAAGATATGAATGAAAGAAAGAAAGAAGATATAAATTTCAAAAGAAATGAAGATACAGTTATTTAATACAGAAAATCATTAACTATCTTAATTAAAAACAGTACAAATTAATCTATACAACTGTAACACTGTATACAACTTGAAGTCTGAATCGGTGACAACCACGAAGTTTCTGTTTTTTATTTTAATATAAGTAATTTTTACTTACATATAATCAGACTTAGTTTTAGCTTTCCAAAAGTAGTATACAAATTTAAATTATAGTAAAGTAGTATACAAGTGCTGAAAAAATATCACAGACTGTTTGTAGCTGTTGGTTACGACTTAAATCCTATTAATCAGCACTGGTCTGTCGGTCAACAACTGTAGCGCTAACAGACCACGTTCATTTGAATAACACTGCGCTTACATGGAGTCATGTATTTATATTTTTAAATATTTTATAATCATTTTAAACTAATTTTATTATTACTAAATAGATATTGTTTATTATTACAAATAAATTTAACTATTTATAAGTCGTTTTTTACCGTTACCGTTAGTCGTTTTTAACAAATAATAATGTATGGAGCCTACTCCAAGGCTCCATACATTATTATTTGTTTACACACTCTATCAACATATGTAAGGTATATTATTAACTCTATATGTGGTTCATGGACAAAATAGAAAAACAAATTAGGTATAACTAAAAACCCACTTTAGGAATTTTTCTCAACAACAGCTTGATGATTACTATTTTACGGCGTCATGTTTTTGAGGAATCCTTGCTAACTTTATATGAAGTATGCATGATTTTTTTTGGATTTAAATATTTTTTTATTTATTAATATAAATAAAAAAATAACACTGTCTAATATTTATATTTGTTTTACATATTGGAAACGGATATATAGAATAGTGATCTTTAATCGCTTAGATAAATTTTCTTTTTAACGTATTTACATTAATACTTTATGGTAGAAAGCCATGAAAGCCGAGTTTTATAGAGTTATCAAACAAATATCCGAGTATGGGTTACGGATCAGATGAGAAGTGATGTTGACACAAGTCGTAATAATTACATTCGACCTTATGACAATAACATTACATTACATCAAAAACTTTATATTATATCCTTGACAAGAGTCAAAAGAAATCTAGTATTATATCCTAAACAAACAAAGAGGTAAATATTTCCCAATAAATTGAATAGAAGAGAAAATTAGGTACTCTGTGATTTTGTACTAATCAATTAGGTTTTTATGTATAAAATACTACATTATAAATTTATGTAATTATACCTGCATAGGTATGTTTTTAAATTCGTGATAGATTATAACTTGTTTTCATACTTCTTTAATTCAATGCACACTTTAGACAGTAAAAGGACATTTATTTATTATTACAGTAGACGCCGCTTATTGTGATCACTTTCAGCCAGCCCGTTGTGATAACAATAAAATTTACAATTGATTTAAGTAGAAATTAAGTTTCATAATAAGAAATTCTGTTGTTTGCTCAATTTTTTTTATTTATTTACACTATTAAAAATATTCTAATATAAGATTTATTTGAAATATCAATCTATCGTTGTTTGACCCTTGTTTTCATTCATAATCATTTGAATATAATCCTCAAAATCGTATAATTTTTCGAAGTTTGTTGTTCGGTGTTGAACACCACGTCGGATAATGTTCCAAGTTTCTTGCATTTGAGCAATAGACGGCGGATCTTCGGGCATTTCTTCGTCTTCTTCACCTTCTAATGATTCTGGATCATAATCTCCAGGCTCCGATTTGACCTTGGCAGCAGCAGCTGGCCTATCAGCACTTTTTTCTTCACCGTGAAGATTTTTGTAAACAATATTCTCGCGCTTCTTCCATCGCGAAAACCATCCATCTGTCGGTTTGAAGCCTTCTTTTCCCATAGTATGTGCAATTTGTTCTGCTTTTTCACGCAATAGAGGTCCATCAACTGAAGCATTTTTTTGACGAACATTCGTGAACCATAATTTTAAGGCCGCTTCGACTTGTTTATCTTTTCCGGATCGATTCCTTTTTCGCTTCAAATTTTCGTTTAACCGTGCAGAAGTTTCGATGTCAGATCTGTTTTTCAGAAATTTACACAGGAGTGGTTGAGAAATTCCCAGTTGAATCGCAGCATCACGTTGACTTATTTTCGGTAATTGATCGTACTTTTCGAGAATTTGTTGTTTTTCTTCATTCGTATAATCTCGGCGTTTACGCATGACTACAATTTAAGTTAACCACTTCGAACGATGAAACTCAAAAAATGTTTCAAAAACTATCTCAGATACGATCCCTTCAACTCTATCGGTAGTTTGAGGAGAACTGAGGGAAATTTGACTTTTCAAGCCTTTTATAGACAAATGCAGGACCGTCGCTTAATTGTTTTCGAAAAGGTAATTAACGAAAGGGACCAGGTGTTCTTTTCTTTTGAAAAGTAAGAAACTTTTAATCGGAAGGTCGGAATTTGGACAATAGGTAAAGATTGTAAACTCAAACAAAAGGATTTTTGAATGTGGATTATCTTACTAATAAATATTTCTATAAATAGCATTTCTAAAAATAGTATTTTCTAATCCTTAAACTTGAGAATTTAAAATTGTACCCTTCTAAATCGATAACAATACGCGACTTTAGATCACAATAAGCGGCTTTTTTTCAAATGTATTGCTAAAGAGAAATTTGGGACCGACCATTTTCGATAACAATAGCCGGCTAAAAACATTAACCGTGATCACAATAAGCGGCGTCCACTGTATATTGGTTATATTCATAAAAATAATATGAAGTCTCCTTTATTGATATTTCATTAAAACATGGTTTCTGAGTTGAACAAATCTTATAAATGTGAAGTGCTCTTACTTGTAGGCGTTAGAAAGGTCTTACGCTTCTTCTTACATTGTAACGTAAACGTAACTCACGGTACACTTAATTCGGAAAGGAGACGTACTTTTTCATACATTATTGGGCCAAGACTGCAATAAGATGAAAGTTGTCAATTAATACTTAATTTTATATTATACTATCACTAAAAATTTTGCGGATTTTGGTAATCTGAGAACGGAGATAAGACACTCAGTAAAAAGAAGGTTATGTTACTACTTAGCGTTACAGGTAACTTTTATACAATCAACTGATATTTTTAAATAGGCTTTATGTTTCATGTTTATAGAAGTGAGCAGTACTACCGGCCTGTAGGAGTCCCAATGCTGGGGAAAGATCTCTTCTGATACGGAGAAGAAACGAAAATCGACCACTACGATAATTCACTGCGAATTGGATATTTGAGACAGTTTTTAAAGTCACATTGATAACAGGTTAGGGTTTGAACCTGTGCCTTTTATTCATGAGGTCGCATCCTTTACCTCGACTTCAGCACAAGTCGAGGAACGTGGGTCAGATAATACTAAAATCATAGATTTAAGGATGCCATAAATTAATGGATGCTTTTGACGGTCCCTTGCCGTGGTAAATTAAAAAACAGAGTAGAGTTCGACTGTCACTCGAATGTGAAATCGACTAATTAAACGTAAATCGATAATTTATTTTCTTTTAATGTTTATAATATTTTTACTTATTGAATTAATCATTTGCAATCAACACATACTTTAGACAGTACCTAGAAACTATTTTTTTTATCTCAAAAATAGATTAAAGTTTTATCGATACATTTTTATTGCGCAGCAAAACTTATTTTTGTGATATCTGTTTTTTTATATTGCGGTTAGAGCTCATAATTCGAAATTTAAGTCATGGATTTTTTTTTAACATATCTTAACCTTTTACAAACTAGGCCCAACCATCCCCGTCTCTTTTAGACACAAAACTAAAAACAAGACATATTAAATATTTCTGTTTCTTAATTAAATAAATATATTATTAAGATTTCCAAAATTAAATTAACATCGGAAAATGCAGAATAAGGTTACGGATGCTCTTTTATAATAGCATTATAACCTTAGAAATCTATATTTGACAACAATATAAACGTAAGTCAACAAATTGAAATGGGGCTTAAAAGTTTCAGCCATTAACTTAAAAAGATTAATTAGCATACATTTATCGTAATTCTAATCAACACCTCTGATTACCCCGGGGTCATATTAGTCTCAAAATGTTTTATACAGTCAATATAGCTCTATGCGGCTGTATAAAACCTGTACGTTATGTAGGGTCCTTTATAATTTTAATGTACACTTTTGAAACTTCATGTAAATAGAAGTTCTTTAGCTACACATTCTAAAGTGACGTCACAAATATGTCTCCGAATATTGTTGTAATTACTATACATGTATAAAGCCGTTCAATAAAACTAAATTAAATGTTTAAACAAATATAGTTCACACATATAAATATACCTAAGGAAGATTATGGGTACTTATTGGAATCTGTATATTGTCCCATGTATATTGTATACGGAATATATGCAAAGTCATTATTTTTCACTCTGCTTTTTAAATATTAAGTCGACAGTGACTTAATATTCTACTCTCGTACAAAAGAGCCTCTTAATTACTCAGTCCATTGACACTAATTAAATAATGTTCCCGACATTTATATAAGTCAAATATTTATTGCCCTCTTTCTTAATTACTGAATATAGCCGAAAGATTATATTACGATTATAGTCACAATTAAAATCGGTTTTCTTTTAAAATTTCAAATTGAATTGTTTGTATCTACCTAGAACAAAAATACACAAAAATGATTACTTTAGAGTCAGTCTCTGAAAAACCACATGTCTTTTAATAATTAGATATAGAATAGAATCAGCATCTTTCTATATAATAAAAAAATATAATTTCAATTTTTTATTAATCGCGTGTTTTTGTTTAAAAGGTCAACGGATAGTCACTTTTTAAACCGGTGACCAAAAGTACTCAAGAAATACTAGGTTTTCTTAAAGATTGAATACTTAAAAAAATCCTAGAGATATCCTTCTCCACACGTGCAACGTGGTATATGATACTACATATAATAATGAACGTTTGATTAATACTTTACTAATTTATACAACTGAATATTGACAATCAATTAAAATAAAAATCATTTAAAAAATTTGCGTGATTGATAGCATTTCCAAGCGGAATAAGTAAAACACTCTATTAATATGTTTAATTGTTAACTATATTTTATATTCTTTGTTTAGTTTCAGCGTCATAAAAATAATATTATTATGTATTTGTTGAAGACGTTGCGTCGGGGGACCGTTGTACGTACGTTGACGATGATGTCTATATTTACGAAGTTACGAGGTCTTAGACTATAGGATTCGATATCGTAATTTCTTTATTTGTTATGTTACTGGTTTCAGTACTAAATGAACCTACGAACACACAAATTTTCACTTGCTTAATTTTTGCTATCAATATAGCATAAGAACCTTTAAACCGCACCAATAAAACCTCAATAACTTGGAGACGACTGTTTCTATTTCGACCAAGCATAGCTAAGAACCATCTCGACAAATGCTTATGATTAGAAAAAAACGCTATCAAATTCGTCTACGCGTTTGGCTGCTTATTCCTACATAGACACACAAATACACAGACGGACAGGTCAAACTTATAACACCCCTCTTTTTAAGTCGGGGGTTAAAAAAAACAAAACTAAAAAAATATTTAAAGGTTCGATCTTATTTCAAAAGCCTTATAAAACACAAGTCACCTTTAACGAAGGTAACGGCTGGTTATAATATATTCATAATTAATTCCGCATATGTGGCTTCCTTGTTACGACACTTGTAAGGTTATTGTCTATTATAATAACCAAAATTAGTTTGTGAAACACTTCATGTAAATGTAAGAATAATTTTAAATAGTAGCTGTATGGTTTAATGATAATTAATGTAATGTACATAACAGTATTCTCGAACTATTATAAGTGAACTTAAAACTAGTAGACTAGACTTAAAATTAAACTGAAATGTTTCATGTACGAAATGGTATGTATTTTAAATACACATAGGTATGTAACGTTTGCGTGTGTATATGTATATCAGACAGATATATGGTTTTATAGTAAGGGTAGACTTATTAAAATAATATATTAAAAATTAAGGTAAGTTTTAGATAGTCTCTATTAATTTCTAAAATTGATTATAGAAAATGCGACAAAAAATGTTTAGCTTCAAATATTATTTCAAAAATATTGATGATACTTTATACTATGAAGAAATAGATACTTTGCTGTTAACTTTGTTTATAAAACACTGAACAATTAAATTATGACTACTTTTTATAATAAGATATTTCTTATACTGGTGGCTTGTTCACAAGCCTCGTTTCCAATTCTAAGATAAGAATAAAAGGGTAATATTAAAATGAACCCTATTGTAAAAATAAAATTAAAAAATAAGAAAGTTGGTTCTAGATCTAAATTATTTTACTTGCGAAATATTTATCAATAAAAATAAAGATATATCTAACTTGGTATTAGAAAGTGTTTATCGTTCCTCTACAAAATCATTAATCTTCTCCAAAAACATTGGTAATACTAATATACTTTTTAAATTTATATAAATATAGAATAAAAAAAAACCTATACGAGCAGGGATTATAAGCTTAACATGGCTATACGTGTTAAAAGATATTTTCAAACTACTAATATACTTTCAAAAACATATTTCATAACTTAAACAAACAGTAATGATAGTTTACTCAAAGCACTCTTTGAAATGTTACTTTTAAGTTTCTTGATGTCTGTTCAATACATTTGAATGCATCCCAAGTCAGTTGGGATGTAACAGACACTGCTGGCTCCGCAGTCATGAAGATAACAATTTATGTCTAGTGTCTATATTGGACTAGTTTCACTGACAGATAGAGTTATTTACTGTCATGATGTAATATTTATATCGGAGTAAAGACGAAGATCATTCAATAGATACTTTATTTATGATTTTTAATGTTTAAAATGATTATTAAGTATTTAAAATCTCTTTCAAAGTTATCATGTAACTATTAAAAGAAGTAATTGACTTGTGTGTGTGTGTGATTGGCTAATGTAATCATTTTAGTGTTACTTTAATTTTCTGTTGTGTTTACTAAAACAATTATAAATGAAAATGCTTGAATAATTAGTGATCAATTAATTATTAATTATAGTCTTACATTAACTGAAATGTGAGTAACTATTTATTATTAGGACCTGCAATTGTAATGTTAGGACAACTTCATGTTATTGTGTGATTGCTATGGCGGGAGATGATCTAAGGATTATAATGAGGTAATACTGGAAGCTCAATAGAATTGGTGCTTTAGTAGACGAACAGTAAGTAACGCTGCCTGTTAATTAACGAAGCTACAATTAGTTGAGAGGATTTATTTTGAAGATGTAATAATGAACCACCAACGAAGAATACAACTGTGCGGCAGCAATGCTGACGTTACACTTTTTAAAAACAGTACCGGAGGTCTTTTCTCCGACATATATAATAAATTAACACTAGGTATTATGAAATATTAAGAAGTAGGTAATAGCCGAACGAATTTTTAATTTTCATATGATGGTTTTAAATATGGTAATTCCAATGTAATATCTTGAAATTTTCTTTAGATATTCTTCAGGTATTTCTAACAAAATTGCTACTCAGGGATTCTTGTTTGCGAGTGCATATACTAAGATAAAGATCATCTTCGGAGTGTATATAACACACATCTAAACACCTACACATCTACCTTCTTCATATATACCAGTAAGTTTAGATGTCTAGTTTTATTTGATTATTAAATTTGATAATGTAACATAAGTTGATGTATTCTTTACAGAAAATCTGTAATCCTTGGCCATCACTTAAAAACAATCATTTATATTTCATCTATAATTCACAGTGTATTCGAATTATTTCTAACTAGCTGTCGCCCGGGGCTCAGCCCGCGTGTAGGTCGCTTTTCGCGTAATCTGTGGAAACTACAATTATCCAGACCTATAATAGACTTATAGTATCCCATTCCCGTGGCAATTTGATACAAATAGGCATTACATTGCTACGATATCAAACTGAAAACGTATATATCAGATATACTTAATAAAGAATAATAGAATAAATAAATAAAAATAAATATGAATACGAAATATTTTTGCGAAATATTATGTTTTTGAGTAAAGCTCTATTAAAGAATTTTTTTTTAGAATTTCAAACTGCTAAACTTATGCGAAAACATAATCATAGGGAGTTGAAAAAAAAGTCAGCGCCATCTATTGAGATTTTATGTAACTAAATTTGAAATGGGCATATGCTCATATTCAATTTGTTATTCTATTAAAATTCAGATAAAACAAAGTAGAAATTCTAGCTTTATCTAAATTAAATACGTTTATGTAAACCGCATTCAGCTCTGTTTGAAAGTCTTGAAACAGTGCTTGAAGTAAATTTTCAATTGACCATAACTTATTTTTCCCTTACCCGATTTTGACGAAATTTGTTTCGTTTCGTTTTGACAATACTTTAGATTATATATAATCCACTTGTGAAAACCGCGTTCAAATCTATTGGGAAGTTTCGACGTTTAAAACGTACCAGACAAAAAATCCAAAAATTGTTTTTTTATGTGTCTGTTACTCGTCTTTAATCCCCCTATGGGTTTTTCGAAAGAATATCTAATGTACAGACAATGGATTTTTACTGTCTTATTATATATTTGAGATTTGCTTCAGATTTTCATAACTATTTGTAAAAACCGTAATTTTCTATTACTCCGAAGAGATTTACACATTCTCTCTAATTATTAAAATTACTCAGTTTTTAAAAATATTTTCTCCAGGTTCAATAATATTTTTTCTACTTACCACTTATAGTTACTTACGAGGAGTATAAAGAATTATTAAAAGAAATATCATTAATTGTTACGATAATAGAAAAGAAGTTAACACCTCATACCTGGTATTTTTTCTCGTCTAGAAAAACAGTTGATAATTACTGAATCTGATAACTCTAACATACAACCTTGGCATTTACTTGGACAGTACGTTATCCTGGACTAGCAATTGCATCCAATTTCATGCTGGGGAAACTTTTCTTCTTCCAATAATTGACGAAATCGACGCAAGTCTTAATTTAAAATATTAAGTATAAAGGCGCAACTGAAAATCAGTGCTGCGATATTTTTTTTATATTATATATTTTACATATCGTAGCGTAAGCGAGCTGACTTTACCTTTTCGGCTCAAAATGACATTTACATAGCATTTAGTAGTCACTTAATTCTGTTTTAACTTTTTTATCGCCTTTTTGTATGTAAGTGTTGTGTAGAGACTACGAATAAACATGTTTTCTTTCTTTCTTTCTAATTTATAAATGTTTATAGACATAGACTTCTTTTATTTGAAATCCCTTAAAACTGTATTCTAAGACTGCTTACGGTGGTTTTCTGTCAAGAAAACAGCTTAACGATAGTGAATTAAGGTTTTTTGTACGAAACATCACATTATATAAAAATAAGAACTATTAACTTATATTAACATAAGCCCTTGACAAGTTAAGAACTCGATAACTTGAAGTAATTTGTGATTTTTGTACTATATATACTTTATCGAGTTTCAAACATGTTACCCCTTATACTCCATCGTCATACTTCTCTTATAATGATGTGTTATTGGGAACGCTATATTTAAAAATATGTGTTTAAAAACACATTTTCCATATAAGAAGAAAGACTACGTATCTATATAATTATTTTATTTACACCGTTACTTCGTCTCAAGAGAGAGCTCGCTTCTATATTTACTAAGTTCAGTAGATTTAGTTCTGCTAGACCTACTTACAACTTGCTGTTCTGAATTTTGGAAGCATGCTAATTACGATGTTTAATGACGCTGTATATTTTAAACAGAGCATACCTTATATAATTAAGATATAGGTATAAAAAACTTTATGAGGCACATAAATATTTTATAAAGTTTATGTTTACGTTTACTATATTTTCAAAATCTATGACACCTTATAATACAGATTTTATTATAAAATTCATAAATACTCAATAGTCAGATTTCACTATGGTGGGATAATTACGCATCTATAATTAGTATATTTTTTGAGTTAAAACTGGTATTCTTTTTAACGCAAACAATTTCGGATCTCTACCAGTTATATAGATATATATATATATATATATATATATATATATATATATATATATAGTACTCAGTATAGCTACATATATTTATTTTAGATTGACGGTTTGATTGATTGTAAAATAATAAATAATTGTTACGAACTACAATGAACTTATTTTGAAAATGTCTAGTGTAAAAGATAGTATTTTATGAGACTTTGATTATAACCCTTTTGCTGTATTGAGAAAGAACCATCTACCGTCATTTAACATGAATAATAGGAACTAAATTTCATAATGTGAACAATAAATTATTTGAACAAAAAACTGATACAGTAAATTTAACTTAAGAGACACAAAGAAACGTCAAACGACCACTGAGTCAGCTGTTTTTGGAATTAAGCTCCGTTGAGTTTTATGAGTACATTCCGCTTCCCAACTCTGTAAAGACCAGAGTAAAATTTCAAAAGACCTTTTGAACGTTGCTCTTTCGTTATAGCATATGGCAAAGAAACACAATAATAAAGTAATATTTAAACAATTATCTATAGATAATATGTAGGTAAATAAACAGCTGATAAAAATAAAATAAAAATATATTCTAATTTTAGATGTAAGTATAAATTTAAAATGAGTTTTTTAATATTCATAATTTGTAGAGTTTTATGTAAATGTATATTGTAATAAATAAATAAATAAATCTGTGATAATTGTCAACGTAAACTTAAGTCCGTAAATCGACCCATTACATGGAACTCCTATAATTAGGGTGGAGCCAGGAAGTTGATGTGATTTTAACAGCGTTATCATTATTAGCCAAAAATAAATTAATAAAACATGATCTTTTTTCTTTTTATAAATTGCATAAAAGCATTTTTATAAAATTTATACATTTCTAGGAATAACGTCGTTAAAATAAATTAAATGAACAAATACTCGTAAGTTGAATAATTTAAAGAAACCAAAAAGACATGCGCGGATAGCGACTTTGCCTTATGATATTCATATGATTATATAATTTAATATTCTTTACATCTAAATAACTTATAAAATATAAATGTTATAGTTGACATTATTAAGTTTTCATCATATAATAAAATTAAACATCATGATAGAAATACATCATGTAATAATAACGAGACCAATCCGCATGAGGTTTGCGTACTTATATAATATCCTAATTAACGGTTTTTAAACAGTCATTATACTAATAACTTGAGTAAACATTTATTTTTCTCATAGTTTCTTTTAAAAATTAAAATTTTCAGCAATGCTACATGTTTTAACTCAAAAAATGTACTATATATAAGAGAGTGAAAATAATGTTAATGTTAATTAATAATGAATTCCAGTGACTATTAACTACATTCTATAGTCTCTGCGAGTTCAAGTCCATTTCAAGAATACTCATCTAGCCTTAACAACATTTAATATATATTATTATCATAAATATACAAAGTTGATTAGTAATGGGATAATGACAGAGTAACCATAAAAAGTATGGAATTGAATAGAAGTATCGTATGATATAAATCATTTCGCAACATTAGTATCTCATTTCGTGTTAAATATTTACATATACTTGCACATCTTCTGTAGTAAATTGTATTTCTGTAGTCAATTTAAATGCACACCAAGTTTGTGCTTAAGTTTTAAGGAATCATTTATTGTTTCATGTTTTTAATGTCTTAAAAACAAAAGTTCTTCTAAAAAACAAAAACAAGCAACAACATTATTTAATTGTTCAAACTTCTGAATGCTGCAACATTGATTTCAATTTATAGTCGTGGGTTATGAATGAGATTAAATGATTAAAATAAACCTTATTATACTGCTTATAATTACTATAGTTTTTTTTAGTAAAAGTTTTTGATGTTACGAATTATTTTATCCGGTGTGAATATATGCAAATTATTTTAAATTAGGAGTATCCGTTTATTCAAATAGCAATATTTACAATACGTCTGTTTCATACAGAAAACAATACCTCTATTTAAATCCAGTTATTATATGTTTTAATTGTATCCTATTTCCTTTCATAAATATTAAATATTTTTGATTCTCGGAAACAAATATTACACCTGTTTTAATAAGTTTGAATGCTAGCTCAGTTATCGCGAATTTATAAAAAAAATGTAATAGTTTTATTGTTAAATTGAACTACTAAACAAATTGAGAATGGATAGTTTTAAATCTAACCAATTCAAATAAAATTAATAAAAAACTGGCCAAGTGAGAATCGAACTTGCGCCCGAATAGTTCCGTACCATTACATATAAAAAACTGTAAAAATTTAACGCTTGCTGTATGGAAACCCCCTGAAATATTTATTTAATTTAAGTTAGTTATTTATTTAGCTAAATAGTCTGTGAGTATTGTAAGCCTCTAATTGTATTCCTTGTTAAAACCAAGCTGTTAAATTACTTTTGTTGTATGGGAGCCCCCTTAAAAATGTAAACAGAAAAGTTTAACGGTTTTGTATAACGGTTCATGAGGTACAGCCTGGAGTGAGATAGACGAATAAACGGATACACGGACAGATGAAGACTTCGTTGTAATTGATCCGTGTTTACCTTTTAGGAACCCTTAAAAATATCATGGCACTTGACATATATTTTACACTCATATTTATATAAGATTTTTTTGCAGTGCTCTAGTAAAAAAATCTTAATACGGCCGTAGCGGGTGATGGAAAAGAAATATTTAAAATTGAATTAAATTTTAATAATATTCTTCATTTTTTTTAAGAAGCGGTGAATGTGAATTATTTTATTTGCGTTATATATTTTAGCAGCGTCACCGTTTAACCCAGTAAATATTACGAAATCTTTTCAAATGAGTGGAAAATTGTGAACTGGAACTCTGCAACGTCAGAAAATTCAAAACAATTTCTGTTAGTTGTAATAAAAATAAACGTAAACAAACCCATTTTGTGGCCCATATTCTAAAAAATATATTTGGTACTTTCATTGTTATAGAGGGAATCATATATTTATGTTAGTAACACACCCCCAAACGTACCGAGTACTTTGATAAAGTTTTAACAAGTTAAACAATATACAAAAGATGCTTTTATGGCCGAACGGAATACCAATATCATTGTAGGTTGAAATAAATATTGAAATACTTTGACTATCAAAATAATTTGTAACATTTTCCGATGAAACGCTCTTCGTTTTTCTTGTAAGTTCTGACCTTTACTATTCTTGTATAGAGCATTAAATGTATTTATTTCGTTCAGATTGTTCCATGAATTTGCTTTATTAAACGTTTAGAATGATAAAATTAATTAAACATTAAATAATAAGTAATTGTATTTAGATTAATCTATTTTTTTTAATTACCTTAGCACTATATGCCAGCAACTTGATAATTTCGGAATCGGAATAGCTGTAACACGTCGTACAGTCAACATTTAACGTTGAATTCAACCGTTCATATAAGATTTGTTTGATAAATAAATCAAATTATGATTCTAAAATGTAACAACTGAAACAATATTTATATTTCAATATTTGTCTTATTGTTTAAATAAACTAAAACTGAACATGCGGTATCGTTCGCCTAAATAAACGAAGCGGTATCAAATGGCGCCCAACGTGGGCCACATGTCAAATATAGGAGATTTGCCTATTTGTGGAAGCTTGTTCGTTTTGCTTAAATTATACTTAAACTTAAATTATAGAAAGTATATAAACTACTATACTACACTACAAATAATTTTATTTGGTTGAAAATGTCTATAAACAGCTGTGTGGAAATTATTTAAATAGAAATATACTAGTGAGTAATTATTTACAATTTAAACAAGGCAATCTGGGCCCTAGGGTTTATATCAATATAGAGGCATTCAAAATAATGTGTTGTTTTGTTTTTACTAATATTAAATCATTTAAATTTTTATACCAAACTTTAACACATCTTAAATAAGCATATAGAATACATTTCAACTCGTAACTATTCGTGAGGGACAGAATAGGAACCTCAAACGGCCGACAAGCATAACAGAGCTGCTTTTTACCTTCTGCGCAAGTGAAACTGTTGGAAAAATTTAGTGATAAATTATTATTGCAAGTCGATGCAGATGTAGTGGATCGGATTTAAAATTAGTGTGTTGGTATATGTTTACTAATTAATTCCAATTTGTATATTTTATATGATGTTACAATGATATTTACGGATTAGCAACTTTTACTGAAAGTTTTCATGTAACAATCTAAAAAATTAAAACAAAAAACTAAATTACATTATTTTAACATTATTCAGTCGTCTCTTTCAATAATTTTACAACGTTGATTTTTAAATTAAATATGTTATATATTTATTACATTACAGCCAGTCCTCTATTGTAGATGTAATTCGAGCCAGCAACCTATGCTAAGGATTATACAGCACTTAGAAAATCCGTCTCTCGTCACTCATGTAAGTGGCTCTCAAAGCGATTTGTGCAGACTTACGAAACGATTGCAGGTGCTATGTGTATGAATAAAATATATTATATCCATCTACCTGATTATTTATCATGAGATCTGAAACATTAATTCATCACAAAAATATTGTGAACAGATTCATGTTTAGTTGCTATAGTCAGTGTTAACGGGTTATGGGCAAATTCTACCCATAAGTTTAAAGAATAGAGCAAAATAAAACCAAATACCAAAGGCTAGCTAAATTTTCCGTGGATTCAGTCGCCGGTCAAAAGGGACAGGCAGGGTTTTAGTGGTATTTTACATAAATTAAACATTTTTGAAAGCAAGTGAAGTGTTTTTACTTACTTTAACAATTTCTTTTATTATCAGACATTTTTTTTTGTGTTAACATATGATCAACATATCTATAAAGTATAAACATGTCACACTCCCCCGTCTCTTAACCTGGTGGTAGACCTGGTGGATACCAGGGAATGAAAATAACAAAAGTTGAGAAAGTTAATTATATATTTTAAGTAAATAGAGGGTCGTGGGTTCGTCCGATGACCGAGGATGTGCAGAACTCCTTATAGACAACAACCACTGGCCTTGTATTTGTTGAATGCAGTGAAGTACGATGCCGTGGTAATTTTGGTGGTGAGACAGCAATTGTCCAGCACTCTAGTAGGTAGAGAAGAAAAGGAAGCGCCAACGGTCCTTAACCCGCCGTTAGGCCTAAGCCAGAAACCCCGAAATGGGGTTTTATACTTAATAAAAATATTCAAAAACAATAGAAAACGTCGCAACGTTTTAAGACCTCTAATGATCTTAGCAATTGTATAAGAGGACGATAATAGCTAATAGCCGTCGCTTTAGTAGGTCCTCTGACTGCTGTAGGTCAGGTTGAGGTGCGCGGTGGCACGGCGGTGCACCCCGCGAAGCCCCCTTGTCGGCCAGACCGGTTACAAGCGCGTACGCACTCAACGCAGCACCCGCTATGCTAACTATTGCTCTGTTATGTCTCCGTAACGGCTATAAAACCGTTACAAATATGTATGGCCATATTAAGCTTATTCAAATTTGAACAAATATACAATGAAAATAAACCGATGCAAGCAGGGATTCCAACCCGCAATCTCTGGGAAACAATCCCGTCACTCTACCAATTGAGCTGCCATATCGCTATCCGTCTCGGTAAATTAAGCATTCTATATCAGATCGTCTTTATCGGGACAGTAGTGATATCTATTAGCCGTCCTCAAAATTCTAACCAATGTTTCTAGCATTGTAGTATAGGTAAACATTGAAAAGATGCCACAGCCGAAATTAAGGTTTGAATAAATATGCATAGCCATGTTAAGCTTATTTAAATTTATATAAATATAAAATGAAAAATAAACCTATATTTATTGCTTTGTAATGTGAATGTAAGGTAGTTTTGGTAAGTTGGAGTCTAGCTCAAAATATAACATAATGAGCATGAATGTATTTATTGTCATAAAGTGTATTGTGATAAATAAAATATAATAGTGAAAATTTGTTTCCAATATTGAAACCACAAAGTTCATGTTAAAACTTTATTTATTTTATTTTTTTTATGTAAGAGGAGGGCAAACGAGCTGGCGGGTCACAGATGACTTGTGATCACCGCCGCCCATGAACTCCTGCAACATCCGAAAAAAAACTAATGGAAAAATGAAAAAATATGTTCCTAATTTTAATAAAGTTATAATATATGTTTGTAGAATAGTTATATATGTGAGAACCTACAGTTCAACTAATACAAATATAGCTCTATAAATTACCCATTAATCTCGGAACAGTATCTAAACTGATGGAAGTCACTTTAGGGACATGAGCCCGCTCGGATTATACCGCACTCGGTAAATCATTGCAACTTCACTCTTCAGACGACGGTACGGATTTAGAAAAACTCAACTAATGTACCTTTTAAATATGTGTTTTCATATTTGTTATATAAATAACAAATATGAAAAAATATATAATTATAATTTCATAGTTCTGTAAATATAATTTCATATATCCTTTTGATGATGAACTCAATTGATGCCTTGTATTCTCATAAATTAACGTGAAACCTAAAATAAAGGAAAATATAAATTGCAAATAAATTTCATATTTCGTTGAGTATCCTTTATTCTTTTATTCATAACATAAAAGTAAAAGTTAAGTTAAAAGTTAAATAAATTACATGAATTAAACGTAAAAGGATTATTTTCTTAAATTAAAAAATGTTAGGTATTTATTACTAAACATTTAAACAATATGACTATACCAATAGCTAATGTCATTACCTTTAAATTAAATTAAATATAGATTATTTTATTTTCTAGTGTCTCTGACCCTTCATTTCTCATGGAAATTATTTGTCTTTAGTAACTTTCACTTTTGGCCTTTTTAGAACGACCTTTTATTGACGAGCAGGGCTTTGAATTATGGACCTACATAAAGAAGATAGGATTTGATAGAAGCCGACAAAGGGCAGATACTTAATCACTAAAAAGCAATAAATCATGGAATGGAACATATGAATCAAGCATGAAATGCGTTGAGTTATAACATAAGTAGAAGACAAATCTACAATTTTGACATTTATTTTACGATCTTCATTTCACTAAATTTAAATCAGACAAATTTACCTATAGACACTTAACCTTTAAGTATGAACGTGGAGTCTCATAGACATCAAGTAATGTTTTCGTTTTCTCAGTTTTACCTATTTCCCCTTACTTCTTGGGATTGAGCGGCTCAGTAGCTTTTGTTTTAGTTATAAAACTACCAACGAAGGAAGTGGTTGCGTCTTTCGATGAATATGACGTATAATGACCATCAAAATATTGACTAGAACCTATCAGGCTACATGTCCTTTGTTGCCTTATGATGTATTTTATAATAGTGATTATGTTTACTTCAGATTTTGTAGCACAAAATGATTAAAAACTACAAAAGCCTGTATTTCGCCGTAGGCACTAAATCGGAGAAAAACTAGAAAAACTTTCGAATCGGAGCAAAACGAGAAAAACTTTCGTGCAGGATCTATGAACAAGAAGAGTGTGAGTTCCGATCAGTCTGACAATAAAGAGAGTATTGGGCCCATTTTAAATAGGACTCCAAACTCATACGAAATGTTGAAAGTCACACAACAGTACAAAATAAAAATGATCAGGGCCAAGAGGAAACAAGAGTTACTCGTTTGCTTGCCCATGGTGTTGCTGTATCGGGTTCTAAACTTGAGTACCATGAATATTTGTTAATGTTAATTAGATATAATGTACACCAATAAAATGTTGTGAAGAGAGAAGATGTCCTGAAAAAACTAGCACGCGTGCTTGTGATGTGCAAAGACGTGTTATAAATATACCACCATGGCTTGAAATTTAGGTCATGATATGACTACCGAAAATTCGGAACGGTTTCCCAGAGGTCGCGGGTTCGAATCCCTGCGAATTTATATAAATTTAAATAAGATTAACATGGCTATACATGTTTATAGATATTTTCAAACTAGATTTCAGAAGATGTTCAGGATCAAGAAACCAGTCAAGGAGTCAGAAGAGCATTTAGAATCTGTCCCACGAAAAAACATAGGATTACTACCCACGTTTATGTTGGGTACAATAGAATTATGTGTCTCCAAAGTTCTAGACATATGTGCACTGACAGTCAATAGATTTACGTTATACGTATTTTAGACAAATATGAAAAAAAAGACTTATTTTGTTATAACATAAGTTTAATATTCAATCAGCTTTAAAACAGTCTTATATCAAATTTTCCAAAAAATGTATATGCCATATAGGTGCCTATAAGAAGGAGCCTATATAAAATTTACATCCATACCATTTGTTGTAAATCTGTACTGCAAAGTAAGATCTATTGGTTAAGATTTGATAAAAAAAACCTTATAGATAGTCACCATAGCCCAGATAAAGGCGATCATATATAAAATGCTAAAATTGCATGCTTGTAGTAATAAGAAAAACAAGTCAGGTGTGCTTTAAAATAAATATAGTTCCATGTATTATTGGCTATTGATTTGTAAATCTATTTACTATTTGTTGTTTACTCCTTGGATAAGAATCAACAATCTTGGAGTTGAATGTGAAACAGGCGTGTAATAGGAATGTCTAAAGCTGATCCACTATCCACTTATCTGAGTTAAGTTAAAGGGAAATACTAGCACTACTTTTGGATTAAATTCAAGATCTTATTTTATAAGGTATAATGAAATTTAATACTAATTAGAGGAGACGTTAAGAAATAATTAAAGCATCCATTTATTGTGTTTATTTTCAAAGTGTTTACTAAGAGTTACAATTACGGAAACAAGTCGATGTATCCATGTTGTTAAATTGGATATTATTGAGTAATTTGTGATTTTGTTTGTTACGACGTGTGATTACGACCTACGAGACTTCAACGTTAAGTGAATGAATACGTATTATGCTTGTACGTCTGTATATTTGAGTAGTCTAAGTGAACGAGTACATAGCGTCATGTTTTTTTAAACGGGTGTAGAAATGGAATACAGACTATATAATAAATATGACTCAACTTTCCTCTTTATAATAAAATAACCAACATTATTATGTTTTCATTATCAACAGTATTACTTTTATATTTATTTAAATTAGATCTACGTTTGCTAATGTAATAAAAATTTCACTATTTAATATAATAATAAAATATTTTTAGAACATTTAAACATTTGTGATTTAATATACTAAAGCGAATTTGAAACTTAAGTAAATATATAAAATAAATGTAGTATTTATTGCTAGGTTACGTTATTCATGAAATGTAAACGAAGCCATCCGGATGAGAGTATTTGAGCTGCCCCATTTTGGGCGCCAATTTATGTTGCGACCTACTTACATTACATTGTTACTTAACTATTGCTTGATATTTTAAAATTTTCACATTGAGGCATGAAATATATATTTTACATTTTTTTTATTAATTTAAGTAACAGCTTGTATAAGGCATTTATATCATAAGAGACATGTGATCGACAATGGTATTCTTCATTCAGTTAGTCCCATTATTGCAGTCTTCGAAGAAAGTAAGATTTCTCTCTAGATTATAAACCTAGCCTTGTCTTTAATTAAATGTGTTCAAATTTAAAAAGAATAAAGTATTCTTTATATATAAATATAACAAAAATAGCTTTTGTATTAAAATATGCAATTATAAACATATATGATTTATATATTTTGAATCTAAATTATCGAGCCTGTAAATATTCTTAAAATATGTACTTAGCTTATCAATGTTATTAATGATATTTTTCAAAGTACGATTTTTGAAGTAATTAATACGTAGTTACTTTGATATTTCTACATATGACATCGTATGAGGTCGTTAAATGCACTTCCTGAATTAGTGTAGCGTAATGCGTTCTCTGCTTTACAATCTTTATACCAAGCATGGGATAGAATATATGTATTCATATTATTTGGTTTATTAATAGCGTTAATTATATTTACATTTAGCAGTTGTGATGTTGTTTTTAATAGAATAATAAGAATGAATTAGTCTATTAAAATTTCAAATCCACAATTTCAATTTCAATATTTTGTAGAAATGTGAATACTTATTTGATTAAATATAATAAATATCTTTCAGAATCTTTACATTTTCGAGGATTATTAACGCCCTGCCTTTTGTGTATCTAAAAGATAATAATTTAATTATTTTTATTTATTTAATTGAAGTACTAGTCTCGCGAGCCATCAGAAGGATTACGTCACTGTTGCCGGCGAAATGATCTATTCTATATTCTATATTTTAGAACTACACTTATAACATCGCCTGTTTTATTCGCCTAATTCTTATATTAGGTTACTGAACCTGAGTGGAGATTTTATTAAAGAAAATATTAATTAAGAATAAAAATAAATAAAAAATACCACCCGGATGGAACGAAGTTCCTTTCGATTAATTATTAAAGGAATTGTAATAAAGAAATTTACCTTAAAAGCTTTTAATATTTTTTATAAACATAAAAGAAAAATAACTAAATTTAAAAGTGGTAATCATTAAACCGGCGAGTTATTGTCGCGCCACCTAGCGGTTGCACTATGTTTATATAACAGATGTAGTTATGTTTCGCTAAGGTACAAATAGACGGCGTTGTTATTAATTGCATAAAACTCCAATATCAAATAAATAATAAAGAACTACTAAGCAATTTAATAAAATACAAAAAATAATATTGAAAATAATTAATTTTAACCTAAAATATTTATTCTTTGTAATGTAGGTAAGTAAAGACTTATATTTCCATGTAGGGATACATTACGAATTTTTAAGGTATTAAATTATTAATATAAGCTAATATGCTAATGAATAATATTTGTATACTATTTTTATATGATATTTCGCTGATAATTTATAAAAAAATAAAAATAAAATGAATAACTGAATTAAAAAGTGTTAATCAATAAACTCATGACTTATTGTCCCGCCACTTAGCGGTTTCACTTTGTACTGATATGTTTATATATAACAGATGTAGTTATGTTTCCCTAAGGTATAAATAGATGGTGTTGTTACAAAATATTACGAGTATATTTGATCACAAATTTGTATTATTATTTTCATTTAAACTGTCTTATTTGCAAATTGATTCTAAAAAAACAAACTCCAATATCAAATAAATAATAAAGAACTACTAAGCAATTTAACATAATACAAAAAATAATAATGATAGAAAAATATTTTACTTGCTTTCTAAAAGAGAGAGAAATAGCAAAACATGTAGTTCCAACTTTTGGTAAAATTTTTTACCGTCTAGCCTCCTTTCACAACGCGCGATAAAGTGTGTGTGTTATGTGTGTTTATGTACAATTCCAATATTTGGAATTGTACATAAACACAAATAAAATAATCCAGAAAACAAACAAACCAAACAAAAAAAATATATTATTTTATTATTTTTTAACCGGCAGTAAAAAAAATAGAAACAAAAACATTGTTTGTCAATAAACACGTGGACGGAGTCCCGAGCAACAGCTAGTTATTTTATAATAATAATAATTTTGTTTACATTAACAAACATCAATAAAGGATTATATGAATAAAATACAAAGATCATAATTCTTGCACCAAGTCCATCGGGACCTTTAACCATTACAACTGAAGACGTGATTAATAATGATAAATAATGGTTAAAATAGTTTTTAAAATATTATGGGCTATAGTAGAGTCAAGCAATACTATATTTAGTCTGGCCATAAATACTGTTACAATTAAAAATAAAAAAAAAATTGTTTGTATTAATGTACACACGTAAAAAGTGTAACTTCTTTATGACATCATTTTTCGAAAAATGATCCACTATTTACAACTTTACAACTATTGGTTAAATAAAGCTAAATTAGAAAAAGCAAGCAAAAAGAAATATTTGGTATTAAATTAACGTTTTATTATCATAGACATGCATAAAAATAATATAATAATTTAACCTTATTATAAATATTAAGATTATTATAGTATTTCATTAATTATCATAGAATTATTATATTTGTCAATCACTTTAAGAATTTTTTTCCGTCAATCACTTTAGTGGAATATGAGTTTTAGAAATAAAGAAGGCACGTAACAGAAAACCGTGATCCGCTAAGCGCTAAAAACACTCACGCTACTTGTATTTATTTATATAGAATTTTGATCACCGTAAGCGTACCCTTAGGAATAAATATGGCGCGTAACGAAAAAATGTGACGCGTAACGAAAAAATGTTACACGTAATTTTTTTCCTACCCCGATAAAGAAGTTTCACTTCAAATATTACATTTGAATTTGAAATCTGTCATTTTTATACGATTGTTCATCTTGTTTTCACATTTTGGCGCCATTACATTGTACAATATTTTGCGATATTAAAATGAAGTGGGGTGATAAAGAGAACAGAATCGTTGTGATCGCACTACACAAAATAGTTATGGAGCCAAATGAAATTTTAAAAAGCTCTAGATACACTTGATATTCTTCAAATGTTTGTGTCCCGGGCTATTAATATGTACAATGAGACTTCCTCTGTTTGTGACAGAGAAAGATCTGGCCGTTCACGTAGTGTTTAGACTAAAAATGTGGTCAAAGCAGTATGGGAAATAATTCGAAGAAATTCTAAGAAATCAAAAATTTTACCTCGGGTAATGAAGACGGCACCTAGAGCCATGTCACGTATTTTAAGAGATGACTTAGGACTTGCAGCCTATAAGAGACGGACTGGTTATTTATTAACTGTTAGATTAAAGATGAATAATCACACAGTCACAGAAAAATATTGTTTCCGAATGAGAATTTTTATACAATTGAGCAACATTTTAACGAACAAAATGACCGTATTTATGCTCAAAGCTCTAAAGGAAGTTTCGCAATTAGTCGACAGAATGCAACCTGGGCATTATCCGACTTCAGGATGGTTTGGTGGAGTTTTAGCTATGAAGAAGTGACTGAGACATATTTTTGTGAAAAAGATATCAAAGCATCGGCACAAGTGTATCAAGATATCATTCTTGAGAAGGTAGTAAGTAGCATCTTAATAAAACAATGTTCAATAACCAAGTATGGTCCTTCCAGCAAGACTGGGAAGCGAACGACCCGGACTTCATCAGAGCAGAAGACCGCCGTCTAGTCCCTTCTAAAAACGGTGGATTATGATTTATGATCAGTTTTAGAGAGTCCAGTTTGCTTTAAACGCCATAATAATTTGGAGTTCCTAAAACAATCCATACGATTGGCAGTGGAGAATTTCCCCATGGAGAGAGCGCGTACTTCTATAGATAACTGGCCTCAACGTTTAAAAGACTGTATTGCAGCCAACTGACACCACTTCGAATAAGCTTTTTATATATTTAATTGTTTTATAAAGTAACACACTGTAAAAGTAATAAATGTTTAAAAAATTTTTTTTTTTTGTTACATTATTTATGGCAAGACTAGGTGTACAAAAACTGAAACGAACAGTAGATTCTACTCCCCCGGTGACGCTGTAATTGCCAACAGGGATAACAGTATAGACAAACAAAAAAGAAATTTGCAGCTTATATTCTACAAATTATTAACAGCAAAAATGTTAACAAAGTACGTGATATTTAATAAAGGTACTTGTATGATGCAGAACTTAGTGCAGCAATTTCGGAAAGTTAATAATAAGCGTCGACATGGAGCGCATCAACGATTCTCTCAAACTTCCTTCATTCAATTAGGAGTTATAATGTTATGCAAGTATAATAAAGTTTATGAGTCGTCGAAAGTAATTAACCTTATTCTTAGCAACTTTGAAAACTCTTATCATAATAATTTTTAAATATATTTTATCACTTGTTTTTCTGTAAAATAGAAAGACTTTATATACCTACACTATAAACATTATTTAATATGATCATTTGTCTACTTTTTACTAAAGTTCCCTAAAAATAAACAAACTGTAATTTAAATTTACTCATAGCTTTCTCTTGCATACAAATAAAAAAAAGTTACTAATATTTTGTTACTTTTAGGAAATGTTGCACCTTATATTTGTGTTATAGTTTTAAGGGAATAACTATTCACGTTTATTAAAAAGCTCTTTCCTTCAGTAGTTACCGGAACGGCTGCAAAAGTTTTTAGCCTAATGTATTAAAAAAACTGATAGAATTGTAAAAAAATATATAATATAATCTCAAGTTATTTCAATATCTCTTACATTTACTATAAATGGCTTTATCCCCGTGAAAAAATATCGACCATTTTTCTCTTGGAAAAGTTCGTTTACGGCCGCCTTCATTTCATAATCACTGGTTCATAAACTCCGTCTTAAAGGTCTTTTTTCAAATTTGGAAATAAGAAATAATCTATACTAGCCAGATCTGGAATGCATGTTGATTTCTTGGTATCCTATCACAGCAAGGGCGCATCGTCTTGCAAAAACAGGATTCCTTTCGTTAGTTTGCTTCTCCTTTTCTCAAGAGCATTTGACGTACTTTTATCAAAAATGCGATGTAATAGTCTCCTTTTATTGTAGTATTTTTAAAAAGGTAATTGATAAACCGAATTCCTTCACAATCTATTCTTCACAATACTAAATGATAATCGATATTAGCAAACGAAAATATTATATATTCAGAAAAATATTCCGCATATTTTAGAGAATTTTCTTGAATCAAGAAATAACATTTCATTGTTGAATCTTCTGCATAATTACAAAGTGCAAAAAAAATAATAAAAAGTTCTGGATTGAAATTTTGTTTGAGATATTATGATTAAATTTATGTACACAATCATCGCTTACATTAATACATCGTGTAAATGTATGCATTTGGAAATGTATTTATTATTATAATTTGGAAACCAGGAACGAAATCTTTTTACAAAATTAAGTATATTTTTTCATAATATTTACAAGTTTCCAAACTCTATAACACAATATACATCTCTAACTACTTTTCTAATTATTTCATTAATTGTTGTCAAATTATAAAAAAAATCTCACTTAATGATGATTTTTTTATATGAACCCTTTATCCCTATTTAAATACTGTTAAAGATGAAATTAAATCAATTCAAATCTTTGGGTAATTCATAAGGAATGCCAGTTTTCAGTTTTATTCAGATTCCAGATTCTTCTCCGCGTTGATAGACCAGTCAGTTAGTACGTCTATCAGTATTTTAAATATAATGTTAAAAAATAAACATTCTATTCTGAAGTCTAATAGTTGGATTATTTTCAATAGATCGTTCGTTTTTGATTGATTATTTAATGATGTTGATAATTAGTACTACGGTTGTTTAGAATTTGTTTAGTTTCTATTAGTTATTATCATTGCTTATTATTATATCAAATTTCTTCAGTTTTTATGTTACAAAAATCGAACCTATTGCGAGTTTGTTTCCAAACTTTAACCAATAATAATACAATCTTTATTTCTGTAATGATTGGTCTTTAACAATTTGTAAAATAATATATAACATTTTAAAGTAAAACTAACAAAGTCCAATGGCGCCCAACGTGGGACATCCATAAAAAAAAATAAAAAATGCATTTTGTAAATTAAACGTTTCTTACTATATTCATTTAGTCATAGAACTCATGTAATGCTATTACTTCTCTTGATTTAAATATTATATATAAATAACGACAAGTGTATTTGCAATACCAGGTCCAATACATTAAAATGTGTTGCGTTAAATAGGTTATTAAATTGGTAATAACATATCAATCTTGATAGGTACGTCGAGTAACATTATGGTAAGCTAGTCGTATTATTAGACCCTTCAATAAAATATCTTTAAAAGTCTGTAAAATCACATTTTCAAAAAGAAGCATTATAAAATTATAAACAAAAAAAAAATTTTGTTTCATGTCATGACATTATGAGCGAAGACACGCAGGAACAATACACGATAAAGAGGAAGGACAATTTAATAAAGCGGTTTTCCGGTGACATTCTTATGATAATAATAATAATAATAATAATAATAATTTATTTGCGTAGTAAAAACAGGTACATTGATTAATCATAACAATACAAGGGCATTTAAAAAATTCACTAACAATTATGGTAACTCTAGCGCCTTTGCTAAGTTGACAAGACAACTTGTATTAAGGGCGCTAGGCCCCGACCCTTTAAGGATATCTTGTAAAGAAAGTGTAATTTTTACATTGGTTGGTACACTGACAGACAAATAAATTATTTAAAGAAACATGAAATCAAAAAATTTTAATGTTAAAAAGATGTAGAGTGTGTGAGTGTGTATGAATGGGTTTGTGTAAGTGAGTGTGTGTAAGTATATTTGTATGAGAGTGTATGTACTAGTAAATTGACGTGTTGTCGTAGAATTTACCTAGTTTGTGTCGATAATAAGAGCTCTGTGTTATTGTAGCTAAGCGTCTGCAGCCATGCCAGAAGTCTCTTTTTAAGCGATAGCATTGGAAGTGAGTAAATATTTAGTATTTTATTGATTTTATTGTATAGATGTGGTCCTTGGAAACATGGGAACCTTTTTGTAAAGGAGTAATGGGAACAGTAGGGTTTGCATACTTTGTCTTTATGTCTTGTAGTGATTATCTTATAAGGAGTTTTATGGTGTTGTAGCAATATAGTGTTTAGTACAAATAATTGTCTGACTGTGAGGACTTCACAGTGTTGATATAATTCCTCTGTTGAAAATAGGATCGATCGGAAGGTACTGACTTTAAGTACGGCTCTCTGAGCACGTTCTAGTTTTACTAGAAGGGTTTTGGGAGCACCACCCCAGACAGATACACAGTAAGAGAGAAGAGATTGACATAAAGCAAAATAAGTACATCTCATAACTTGTGGATCTGCAACGTGGCGAAGTGTCTTAACTACAAAAATTAGCTTTTTAACTCTTTTAGTTAGAGAGTCAACATCTGATACAAAGTTCAGGCCATTATCTAGTATCACTCCGAGGTATTTAATAGTTTGACATCTCTCTAATATTGGGCAGGTACAAGCTGTAATACCAGGCAGAAAGCATGAGTGTGCAAGTAGGGTGTACGTTTCAGGAGCTTCGGTGGCGTTGCCCATAGAGAAAGTAAGAATTTTGGTTTTGTCAGTATTGAGAGTTAAGGTGTGTGATCGAAGCCACTGGAGAACAGTGTTAAGTCCTATTTGTGCGGAGTGAAAGGTGTCCTGCCAAGAATCGCCATAAAAGGTAAGGACGGTGTCATCGGCGAACGCTATTATTTTTCCATTATGCAGGTTTAGATTACACATCTGGTTTACATAAATAAGAAAAAGTGTTGGTCCAATCACGCTGCCTTGAGGGACACCAAAGGTCACAAACATGTCATTGCTATAGTGGTTCTGTATTTTAACGCACTGGGTTCGGTTTTGTAGGTAGTCCTTCATGATGTCGTGTGATTTATCACGAATCCTAAGTTCTTCCAGCTTTAAAAGTAGGTTAGAAAAAGAGACTGTATCGAATGCCTTTTTTAGGTCCAAAAAGATTGCCAATACTCTTTTCTTCTTGTCAATGTTTCTGACTACATTGTCAACAAGCTCCGTGACGGCATTACTCGTTGACTTACCGCGCCTAAATCCGAACTGATTGGGAGAGAAAAGCGCTTTATCTTCCAAATACTTCACTAGCCTTTTATTAATAATGCGTTCTAGAATTTTTCAAATGGATGGTAGGACTGCAATAGGACGGTAATTATTTACATGATGTATTTCTCCAGCTTTATGTATAGGATGAATGATGGCCTTATTGAAGTGCAAAGGAAAGATACCCGTATTAAGACATAGGTTAAAAATATGTGTGAGTAGAGGAACAAGTATTCGTGTGTAGCGCTTAAGAAACTTGGTCGATATATTGTCCCAGCCAACTGCCGAATCTGTTTTGAGTGACATTATTACCTGTTCAACCTCAGCCTCATCGGTGTTCAACATTACAAATGATTGTAAAGTCGGAGGTGAGGTGACAGCGGCAGGAGACGATTCTGAATTATCAGAAAGAACTGGAATTTTCTTTGCAAGATTCCGACCTACGTTAGCAAAAAATTCATTGACTTTATTCACCGCGAGTTGGGATGAGCTATAAAAAGACAACAAGTCAGTATTGGGTGTATTTGGCTTGTCGGTGTGAGTTACTCTTTTTATTATTTCCCAAATCTTTTTACTATCTTTAGAGGCCTCTCGCAATTCTCTCCTGTCAAAGTCTCTTTTCATTTTTTTTAAGATTTTAGTGCAAAAATTTCTGTACCTTTTGTAGGTAATAGATAATACATTATTGTTTGGAGTTTGCTTGAGTTTAATGTGCTATTACGAATACAACGGAGCATACCGACAGTCATCCATGGTTTGATTAAGCGTTTGTTGCTTGGGAGTTTTACAATAGAAGTATGGTTGTTTATTAGTCTAATGAGAGAAGTAATTAAGTTGTTTGTGGCTTCATTAGCATCAGTAATTTGGTATATAGGTTGGAAGTTTGTAGTACTCATCTCAACGTCTAAAGTATTGAAGTTCGTTTTAGAGGTGGTACGGGAAAGTGGTCTGGCGCGATTTATTAACTTAAGACATAGAAGAACAGGGTTATGGTCAGTGATAGAAGATTGTAAGACTATGGTAATAGCGGAGAGGTTGGTTTTGAGCATAACGTGATCTAGGGAGGAGTTTTCGCGTGTAGGAAGAGTGTGAGCTGGTAGCAGGCCGTGAGAAGCTATGAGATCTAGATAGTCTGAAGTTGAATTGGAAGACGGAGTACACGCAATGTCTATGTTTATATCTCCTACAATTATACAAAGCCAGGTTGGCTAGGAGGGAGTCAAGGGATTGTAGAAATTTAGTTATGTCTCTGAAGGACGGTGAACGGTAAATACAAATTATTGCTTTGTCAGTGCCAATTTTTAAAAGTAGACAATTGGCATCCTGTAGAAAAGGTTCTTCGACTGTGTAGTTTTCTATGTTTTTAACATAAAGCACTACCCCATCATTCTGGTTAAAGAGTTTTTAGTATGATAAGACGTATAGTGATCAATAGAAGGGATAAAACCATTATAATAATTTAGCCAACCTTCTGTAAGAACCAAAATTGCGCAATCAATATTTATTCTATAAAGAAGTGTTAAAAAAGAGTCAAGGTTTGCATGTACAGAACGAATGTTCTGCGTAATTATTTTCAACTGTTGCGACGGGTATGTGATATAGCTAGAACATTCTTCGGGTTTACATTTTATCATAGCAGAGACTGAGAGCTGGTCAATATTGTTGATTATTTCATTAACGTTATTCACCATAAGTGTGATTAAATTTTTTTTGTTCTTTTATATTGAGGGGGCAGTCTATAAAATATGTAATAGTTAGGCACGATGTTTTTTGATACAATATAGGTAAAGTGATGGCTTTGACTAGGGGAGTTGTATTCGAATATATGAGTGTTGAGTTATGTATACATATGAATGTTGAGTCTGCTTATTAGGTATTGTCGTGTAGGTGTGTTGTAGGTGTGTCGTGGTTGTAGGTTGAAAGTGAGTATAGTGTTTCGTTACAATATGATTAATTATTATAAAGTAATACAAGTATAACATGCAAATGCTGGGTGAAAACGAGGTTGTTGTTAATGTCCATGCGAAATCTAGTCATTCTTGCCGAAGTTTTCCAATCTGAGCCTCGTTTCTTATGAGTATTGCTGGTTGGCCTTCTATCTTACGTATAAGTACTTTACCGTGAGCAATCCAACAAAACTTGTAATGCATTTCCTTGCACAGCTCACGTGCCAAAAAGAAAAGTTTCCTAGTGGTACTAGTCAAGTCATCCCCTATGTAGACTGTATTGGCAGCACCACTTATCCCAAAATGATTGGTGTTGAGTTTTTGAGACGGATTTGAGTTATTGTAACATCTGACAGAGTTAAGGATTTCTTGTTTGGTCGCAATAGTATTGAGTTCCATGAGAATTGGTCTATTTGAACCCTTCTTTCCGGGCACGCGGTATATATGACGTATATCGCTTGATTGCAGTCCATAGTTAAGTGCACCTGTCAGTTTATGTATCATCTGAATTAAGTCTGTAGTGGTTTCTTTGTCTTTACAAGGCAGGTTGCGTATCTCTACATTATTTTTCTTGATGTTGTATTGTAGATCTTCCACTTTTTTTTCTAAAGATGATATATACAAACAGCTATCTTTGCTTTGCTTCTCAAGGTTAGTTATTTTGTTTTGCATATCGTCATATTGCTGAGAGATGAACTGCAGAGATTTTTCAAAATCAGCTGTGACTTTTTGAAGTTGTATCAGTGAATTTTCCACTTTTTTAAATTTACTTTCCTGTTCGGTATTCCAAGAACATAACATTTGCTTGATTTCTTTCTTAAAAGCAAGAAAATCCTCTTTGGTAATAGTTACATCGTCGTGCTTGCGTTTGGACCTAGAGGTCACGTAAGTGGGTTGCGCCGGCGACTCAGGTTTCGATAGGTCAGAGTCGGAGACAGCTTTGGTAGGTGATCGCAACATCGTCGGAACTTATTTATATGTATTAGTACAATGTGTTTAAGCAAAAGTTTGCTAATTAGTTTATAGTAGGCACTTTGGCAAGTTTGCTTTATGACGTGTGATGGGCGTGACGATATCGGTAATGAGAGGTGGAGCTTACCGGACGAACTTTGTTGGTGAGCTACCGCTACTATTGCTATGCGCTCCTGGTACTTGCGTTGATTTTCGTGTACAGATTTTTTGGAGTAATTAAATAATCTATTTAAATTTAAAAGAAATAAGTTAAATCGTCGCAGAGAACACGTCTACTCGCTATCGCGGTCCAAGGGGAAGGGGGATGATACGCTGCCTTACATTGAGACATATGAAATTTACTGATATTAACCTATTAAAAAATGATATTACCCTATTAAAAAATTGACAAAATGGTTTCATAAAATTATAATATTGATAATGTAGAGATTATTAATATATTTAATAAATTATTTTTTTAACTTTATTATGTATGATTTTTCTCAAATATAGGAGTTTAATTAGTTTGCTATCTTATGAGAATCTTATGTGCGAAATTGAACTTTTTGTACTTATTTCATTCTATTTCTGGAATCTCAAACAAAGACAAAACATATTAAGTTTGTACTGTGTATTGTTAACATCTAGGCAATCGCTTCTCGACATCTGTATAAAAAGTAACAAATAATTTGGCCCTAATCCACGAACAATCGACTGTGGAACTATCAATCTTGATCGCTTCCATATTAAGTGACTTAGTTTTCAATGATACAATGATCCATCATAAGCCGCTCAACGAGATTGAGTAGTATCTGTAGATGTATTGCTGGAACTATGATATGTTAAATGCCACCTGGTTCCGTCGTTTCAAAATACTACGCCTATTTGTCAAAATATTTTATTTAAACTACTATATTTATTACCGTTATCAGTTATGCCTGAACGTTGCACTTGTTATTAACACGTATATTTCATTAAAAACATTGTTTTTTATCACCAATCTCAAATCAAAAAGGTTTTAATAACATTGTATATATTTGTCATGACATCGCGGCTAAATATGTAGTATTACATCTATATTTTAAATTATACCTATTTTACATCTCCGCTATTTATTATGCTTATAATATTTCTTAAATATTTTTTTGTGATTTATTCCTGTCACCATATAACAATCTCAAATCAATTATTAAAATTAGATTTTAACCAGTATGGTGTAAGGACTTTATTCCGTTTGATAATTGCAAATAAAATATGTCATATTAAAATATATATAAAATTTCTTTCAAGTTGGAAGGTCACACTAACAATATAACAAAAAAAGTTAAGATCGGAGTGAAATACATACCTATTACAGATACATATCTTACGATACGATTCGTTATGGGTGAGAGATTATAACAGTATTAGATTGTATTTTTAGCCATATTTTTTAACCACAGTTTGAAACCGCGACTAATTTTTTTGTTGTTGAACAATTTGTTTACATACAAATAAGGCATATAAAAGTATCTAATATTCAATAAAAGGTAATAAGAAATATATAACAAATATATTGGTATTGTTTATATCTTTATATCCTATGTAAAAATAATTCATTCATTTTTAAAATATAAGGAATGAAACGTAAATGAAAATAATCTGAAGGTATTTGTATGATGGTCGTCTTTGGACAATAGTGTATATTGCCTGTACAATAGGTGTTTATGTTTAATATATTATTATATAGAATATATTGACGAAGTATATAAGTTATTTTATAAAACAACTCAGGTTAATTTCAATAAAATTTAATGATTAGTGTAAATATGTGAACAAAACATATTTTTCAATTTTATAATTTGTATTATAACGATTTTTACGGGTTAATGATATTAACGTGTTTGATCTATATTTATTGAAAATGATAGAAAATATAGGCTTACCTACACACCTAATAGGAATATTATGTAGTCATCTCTTTCAAGAATATTAGTTTAACTTGTTATTCATTATGATGCCAGTCTGTTGTAAATGAAGATCGAGCGAGCAATCTATGGTAAGGATTATACAGCGATTTGTGTTCACTTACGAAACAATTGTAGCCATGTTTTGAAGGAAACAATATGCATGAAAGCGAATACAATATACAATATGCATAACTATCTGACTGTAAATCATATAAAATCAGAATATATTATATGTTATTGCTGTGGTTCACTAGCGAATTTTTCCTAACAAATGGTAATGTAAACCTTTTGGCTTAAGAATATATTGAAATTTATGGATCCACGATAAGAACAAATCCCTTTGATGACTGAAATATGAACTTTACATTTTGGACATGGTTTGCATTCAAAGAATACTAAAAAAAATTTTTCCGCAAATTGAACTACTATTAGTAATTGTTTTTAAAATCGGGTAAGAACTGAAACTAATGTCAAAAGATAACGACAAAACACAACCTATGTTATATACTATCAATAATTTTATGTATATAACATAAATTAAATATCTTTTTTCTTTTTAATCATCTCTTCTAGTTTTTATAGCCTTTATTTAAGGTTAAAAATCAAAAATTTTAATTGTTTTTTTTTTTTTTTATTTCGTTTAGTGTTATTTATAATTTATTATAATTATGACCTTTATTGAGATATAAAATATGCGAAGCATAAGAATATCAAATATTAAAATTATAAGATTTTTAGTCATAATATATAGTTCATAGAAAATAAGGATAGCCAAAATATACTTATATTTTAACATAAAAATACATTGCTTTTGAAGCTGGGAAGGTAAAGCCATTAACCTGGTTTATCACAAGCTTGATGAAATATTAAAAAAAGCACACGTTTTCAAAACATCAAAGGTTTTTCAGGTTGCGAACAAAGGCGGTCATATGAATTAAGACACCTTGATGATGTTCAAAAAGAAATATTGCACACTAAACTAGTTATGTGCTGCAATATTTCAGGAAATTCAGAGCTACTTTGTTATCTGAAATTTACGACGTACATCGCGGTTCATGTAATTTCCACATGAGAACGGATGAGTTTACCTGATCATCGGCTCGACTTTTCTCATCTTGACTTTTTATAGTATTTACAGTATATGGAGTATAACTTTATAATGAGGTAGTGTCGAACCAAAAATATTTTGATGCTTTGAAAATAAAAACATTATACCTGATGATTAATCTCTTATTAATTAAAATGTTTTCACCGATACTATATAAGATATTCCATAATAAATTATATTTATCTATACATTAAATAAAATTGTCACTGATCCATTTCTGTGCATGGAGAATAATAAAAAAAAAAACATAAGGGGGTGCTTTTATAAGAGCAAAAGAACCCAAAACAATAGTTTTTCATTTTGTCTGTTTGTCTGTATATCTGTATGTCTGTATATTTGTGCACGCTAATCTCAGAAACGGCTAAACCAATTTGAATGTTTTCAGGAATATATTGTAACAGTCTTCATTTATCATTTAGTGTTTATTTCATTTGAATTGGTTAAGAAATAAAAATGTTATGTCAATTTATGTCAACCAAGTAATAAATACGATGCAAATCATCTTATATACATGTAATAAATCTGTAGAGGAATAGTCTCTGTACATTGAAAATATAAAAAAATATATATAGCCAGGTTGAAAATTAATAACTAACAGAATCCATTTCTATCATTTTTGAAATGTTTATCTGTTTATCTGTTTTTCTTTTAGTTGTGTATGCAACACGACAAAAAATATATATCAAATGTAGATAACTTTTATACATAGAAATTGAGCGTCAGTTAGTTAGTAATATTTCGTTTTTAACTTTCATTGCACTCTTCTCTCTATAAAAAGATATATTATGTATTTAAAGTTTTTTTCATTTTGTCTGTTCGTCTGTAATTTTGTATATCTATGTCTGTTGGTGCATGCTTATCTTAGAAAGGGATTAACCGATTTGGATGAAGTTTCCGGAAATATATTCATGGGCTTCACTTTACATTTCGTGTTTTTTTTTTTATTTTAATCGGTTAATAAATAAAGTTAATAATCTCTTATTTTCGTACCATTGCGGTAAGACATTTTTTCAAAACCATTATATTTTTTTTATATTTCAGGTAAGGACAGGTTTCATACTTAGTAGTAGTAGGAAGGAAGAAGTAATTTATAATGTATTTTATTTTATATATATGGATTGAAAGTACATACTGGTTGGTACATATTCATAGTATATAATGATAGTACGTATTGATAGTATATAACGATAGTACATATTGATAGTATATATTGATAGTACATATTGTTACAAAAAAATTAATAAAAGTGGGTTTAGGTTTAAATTATTTATTTATTTAATTTACAAATACTCAAAAAAACATTAAACCTCAATATTCATACAATTATACAAATACAGGAATGTCTTAAATAATGACATAATAATGTCAAAATAAATGTTACAAAAAATGCCAGCTAGACTCAGCGGTGGGTTACTTGAGATAACACTTTTAATTAAATTATATATATAAAAATTCTAAAATAGAAATCCTAGGCGCCACTGACAAATAATAAGCGAAGACATATGCATGATCCTCCTGCTTGTCAGTACTGGAGAATCACAGTCAAGCACTTGTTCTTTATAAAACTTTCAAAAATGGAAGTGTTGATTATTGGTATAAATAAATTTTGTACATCACCATAAATTCGGGATTACAATAAAGACGAGCTCCTTAAACTCAGCTAGTCAGGAAGCAGGATACAGGTCAAACAGGACGACGCTCCGAAGATTCACGTCTACCCCCGCGAACCAATTATGAATTTACCCGTATCTTCTAGGGTACTAAAAAAACAACCTCCTTATGGAGGAAAAAGGCCTCGCAAGCACTAATATTAGCCTATGTCGACTCACAGGGTCGAATCAGGACAAATACTGAAATATTACCACGTAATAACATTAAATAAAGTCTCATAACCTATAAAACATCTCCTAATATAGAGTAAAGATTCAAATTACTTACGAAATATTGTTCCAACAAACTTTGAAACTGCCCGGGAATGCCGGCAATAGGAATTATAATTATTCCATATTAAATTATTAGCCCTGCAATTAAACATGCTAATGAATTTAAGAAACAACGTTTCAAATGCGTTAATAAGATCACAAATAACTAAAACACTCACCGAAGGCTAATAAGATATTGAATTCGGAAGTGCTTCCGAAAGAAAAGACTCTAAAGGTCACGTCAAGTCAAGTCACGTCAGGTCAAGTGTCACATTGAATTTTATAGTAAAAATATGCATAATAAGCAAACAATGTGGCTATGCACACGCCGCGTTACACGAAATGTGGGTAAAATTGATATTAATCGGAAGAAGACCAATATTTAAACAATTTAAGAACAATGCACTAATTATCTAAAGAATGAAACGAGTGTAATAAATTTATAACAAATTGTTATACTAATAAATATAACAATAAAACAACGTTGGCTGCTATTAAACTATATATATATATATATATATATATATATATATATATATATATATATATACATATATATATATATATATATATATATATATATATATATATATATATATATATATATATATATATATAAATAAATTAGAAATACTCCTACATGTAAAAACTACTTACCGGAGTTTGATGAAACTTAACTGATACGTATTCTTACAAATAAATACAAACAATTTATTAGTTCATTAATTTAAAATTTAGATTGATAAGGCCAATTGATAAGGGGAAAACTAAATGTTACTAAATGTAAGTTAAATGTTAATTAATGTTACTAAATGTAAGTGAAGCAGATTTAGAAATATTTCTCCATCGGTAAATGTTCCTTTTATATTGACTGACTTTTACAGTCAACTGCCACAGCTTCGTCTTACATAATTACCAACACATGTCACCGTAATCGAATTTTCACAAATAAGGAAGTTTCGTGGAAACCTTAATTCTTTTCTATATTGTTTGTTAGATATAGCTTGCTTCTTCTTTGTGCTGTTCCTGTAATTACTTTGTAACGCAATTGAATGTAAGGTTATTTTGTAACTGATCAATATTGAACACGCTTTTTCTTCTGACAAATAATTAATGTTACCGATTGGTAGCAAAATAGCTTTTAGACTGATAGAATGATTATACAAACTCTATGTTGAGACTGTCTTGATAAGTTTTTTTTCACATACAATACTGACAAGAACTATTTTTACTATTACTTTTATTTTAATAAGTGTAAATTGTTTTTTTTTTTAAATGATTTACACCATTTATAAGGACCTAAATATACGACATTAAAACCGTCTTATTTAATCTATAACTTCCACTTTATCGTCAAGCGAACACCTAAAAAGTCCCGACTTTAAAGCTACCAACCGCGGACACTCTAAATTTAGCGAGGTTGATAATAAATTGATATATAAAATTATTTTTCTAATCAAATATTAAACGAGGTACGAACCGAGTTTTGAAAACAGTAAAGACATTGTATTTAATTATCATTTTAAATGTTGATTATAAATATCATGTCAATTTAATGTCTCGAACCAACAAGTGTCCAAAAGTTACAGTACGAAAGAAATTATCATAATATCTAAGTCTATGTATTCATAGACATAGACGTATTAACCGCCAATAAAGGAATTATAGAATTTTGAATGTTAAGGTCGTAATATTATAATAGTTAAGTATAAAATATGTTCTTATTTTAAATATATTTTTAGCTTACCTCGCTGTCTATTCATGTATTCATGTTAAATGAAATTATTCAGCAAATTTTGTGGGTGCCGTGAAGATAAAAAATGATTAGTTCTTTAATACTAAATAACGCCATCTAGATAAAGTTGTCATTTTTTCTGATAGATTTCTATGTTTACTTAAAATATATACTTCATTATTTTATTTTCTTAACTTAAAAACGGGTTACAATTTTTTTACGATAATGGAGCAAATAAATCTGTAATAAACACATATGACAAATTACAAAAAACATATAATAGAACAAAATTATACATTCGTTTCAAGGTAGGATTTTATTTTTTGACTGCGTCGCGATATTATTCTGACTACGTTCGAGTTGTGGATCTTTTTTGTACATGACGCAACATACTTTTAAAGTTTTATATATTTAAATTGTATCTATTTTCTCTTAGATATAGATATCGTTTCTACCGATATCTAATTAGTTTTATGTAAACTACATATAAGTTAAAAAAGTTTTAATATTTTAATATTTCTGTCTAATATTATTTAAGAAAGAGTAGAAATAATGAATTGCAAAAAAATGATTTAGAAATACCTAAAAAGGGAAATAAATGATGTATCAAATAAAAAAAATTGTCATGTAAAGTTATACAGGGATTATTTAATTAATTATAGTCCTTTTTATTAAAGAATAAAGTTAATTACTCTATAAAATATCTGACTAACATATAAATATTTAGAAATCTTATAATGCACTATTATGTTAAAGCGTATATTTATTAATATATTTATTTTAACGGTAACGTAAAAAATGGTAAAAAAGTCATAATTATTTTAAGAAAACTGGCCTTTGCAAATATAATACACTTATAATTTTATTTATATGTACGCAGTCTTGTAGGTTTTTTTAAAACATTGAATATTCATCAACACTACTCATTCTTTGACTGTCTCTGATATGTATGTTTGTCTGTATGATATACCCTTGTAATATTTAACTTTAATTAATACCAAATTCATCTTAGAGAATATTTAAACATAGACCAAGGACATTAATGACTCATCGTCGTTGCCTTTGTTAGTTTTCCACAGAGAAGTACATTTTGCTCCAGAGCTTGATATTACAAATTTACCATTTCGCGTTGTTTATAAAACCTTACAAACAAGTTTCTATAAAGCTGTTACAACATTGAATAAATTAGTTTTATTGTAACAAAATGTTATTATGCTGTTATTTTGAAATATAAATCCAATGTTTTAATGGTTTTGTCCAATAATACAGTTCGGGAATAAATTGACAGTTATCATAAAAATACAATATTGTGTTTTTCCTTGATTTTTTTATTTTTTAAAAATAATGCTGAATATTCTTTTATTTGAATATAAATAATATGTAAAATATTTTTCTCTAATTAGCATCAAAATAATAGAATTAACAATTACTTCTGCTTCTTCTTACACACTTTGAGTATTTTAGGTACATACTATATTTCCTTTCATTAAGATGATTTGCCACAACCTATCAAACGGTATTAAGCCATCTCACGTCTTTGTCTCAGCTCGAAAGGCTTTCATAATAAAGTAGAGTAAGATTCAAAGCCGGCAAATAATATTTTAATCCGATGGAGATAAGTGCAAATTTTTTACGAAGCAGACATTATTAGATTTTAATTAAATAAAACTAGAGCTTAACTGTAAATATTTAATTGTATTCTATGTAACTTTTAGTTTTTTTTTTAATAATTTTAAACATATTGTAACTTAATATTAATCAATTATGAAATATTGAAAAAATACATATATTGTGTTTCTAGTTAGCTGTGTTGATAATATTAATTGGAAAACTTTTAATTATATTTGAATACAAAATGATGTATAAAGAAGTATAAAGTATCTAGTATGAATTAAAATATCTATCTCGAAGAATATTAAAAAATAATTATGGTCACAAACTCTAAAACGCGAGAGATGGTTGAAATAAACGTCTTTGCAGTCTATAGTGATTGAAATTAACCAATTCAGTCATCGATTCACCTCTAATGAAGCCTTACTTGAATTAAAACCTGCTGGGTAAACTGATCTTGCAATATCGGCTACTAAAAGACTTTTACTAATCATAACAAATTTTATTTTTTTAGGATATTATGTTAAATATTACTTCCTTATTTTTGTGTAACCCATGGATAATAAGCAAAACTTTTATTATGTTTCGAGTTAAAGAGATGGCATGATCCTCTAAAATCCTCTTTCCAGCTGTAGATAGCCTTATTAAGTATGGTCTAAAGCAAAAAGTCGCTTTAGTGCGTCGGAAAGTTCATTTGTGGTCTTCCTGCGAAATCTGCATACCATGTAAATTGCGCATTAAAGAAAAAAGTTGTGAATATTGCTTTGTACTTCATCATTAAGATTGTCATAGTTATAGGAAGAAACTATGAGTTTACGTCATAATAACAATCATAGGTATAAAGAAATCTATAAACATAATAATAATCTAAATTTATTATTCATTTTTAAACGACATGAGTACAATTTGACCTTCGTAGTTACGATATTGAAATAATATGCTAAAAAAAATATTAAGCATAAAAAAAAACAAAAAAAAAATTATAGACGTTCGCATTGACGATAAAAATACATTTTATTTTGGATTTGCTTTTAGGTGAACGAAATAATGTATTACTTACTAATTTAGATTGTAGAAGGTTGTGAAACCTAAGCATATTTTAAAACACTAGTTGAGACTTTCTTACATTGGTCTTATTAAAGTTTTAACAAATCCGGAAATCCATATTTTAACACATTAAAAAGAAGTAAGAATCTCATCGAGTTTTTATTTATTAGCTATATCATAAAATAGATAAGATATTACAAATCTGTCAGCCAGCTGTCAGTTAAGATTACACAATATAAAGATTATTTTACCTACCATACCATGCTCAGAGGTCGCAGGTTTGAGGTCGGCGGTTAATTAATTTTTCATACCTAAAACTAAAAATAGTAAAAAACAACACAACGTACCATCTTATAATAAATAATCCATTTTACGTCAATTATATTAACAGCAGTTGTTACTATTTAATTTATATATTTAAAACGTAATTTATAAAAAATAGCAGACTTGCCCTCATTCCCTTTTCTACATGCAGATTTAAAATCCAAAATTGTGTATAAAAAACAAGTTACGTTAGTATAAAAAATACAAGTTTATATGCCGATTATTTTTCCTATTTGCATTGTACTCTATAGATAACCTTCAACAATGTGACACTTTACATTGTTGTATACGTTTTAATATTTTAGTATACATGGTTGTATATAGTATAATATTTTTTTATTGGATATTATATTTTATAGATGAGATAGTGATGATGAAATTTATTTAGAATGTGAATCTTGCATATTGACACACAAATATATCAAAATAATGCAAAAGTTCGTTTAAAGAAAACATAACATCATTTTGAATTAAAATTCATCGTGAATATATAAAATACTTATAGCAATCAGTTCACATGCAAGTATTTTTTAATTTAAAGTATCCATTTTTAAATTCAGTGTTATTTTTAATAAGTTTTGCGTACATAAATTAATACAATACTCTTACATAGTTACTTTCTTTACAAGCTTTAATTGCCGGCTATTTGTTTCTTGTCAGTATTGAATACTTTCGATCCACGGTAACAAATATTACAATACACCTAATAATGCAGTAAATATGCAGTAATAATGTCTTTAGTATACAAATAATTCCCAATACTATCTTAAGTTTATTTCGTTACCTGTAAGTAATAATTACTTAAATAAGGAATACAAAGAAGGTAGTAAAATATAAAACGTGTTATACCTTCTTATTTACAGAATATTGTTTTGCAAATCGTATGGTTTGGTCAAAACCGCCCCGTTCGTCGAGTTATTCGCCGGGGTACATCTGGAGCCGATGCTGGATGTCACAGCATACGAACCATCGGTGGCGAAGAGTTGAACAGGCGGGCTCCTCCCAAGAAAAATGCTATAGCCGGTCGTCGTGTTCTGAGCAGGCGGGGTCACGACGGTAATGCTACAGCCGATGCACCGATAAATTCATCAAATACATTAGTTAATCCTAACATAACATTACCAAATACTTGTAGCACCACTGATCCACCAATCCCGAAATTGGATGTTGCGCAGAAGGCAAACGCCTTTTTATCTGCGCCCACCAAGGCTGGCAAACCGAGAGTACGCATGTCATGGAGTAAAGAAGTTAACATATTTATTATGCGTACTTACTACTATATCACCAAACTAGAGACAGATATGACGCTATACAGAATAAGGCTTCATGAGATTTTCAAGCAAAAGTATCCGGATATTAATGTAAGTCAACAAAGAGTTTCAGACCAAATGAGAACAATATTAAGAAACAATTTATTAACATTAGAAGTATTAAAGCAAATAAAGGAAGAAGTAAAAACAAAGTTAAGCAAAGAAGAGGCAAATACTGAAAGTTCTGTGCCATACTCTGACACTGAAATCAGTACACATCCTTTTTATGTGCCACACTCTGACACAGAAATCATCACAGAACCTGTCACATTCAATCAATCTAGCAGTTCAACATCAGGCAATAATAATATCAGCACACAAATATCACAATCATTGACAAATGAAATTGAGATCGGGGCTCTTACTAACATTACTCCTATCACAGACAGTTTTACTCAAGAAATATTTGTAAAATTTAAAACAACTTTCAATCAATTCGATAAAATTGACGCAATAGTAAGACCTAAGCTTCCCAAAATTATTTATAATCGAAAACTTACTGAACTGATTCATATATTTAATACGCGTATAATACCAAACTTTGTAACAGACAACATGAAACTAACTGATATACATACATTAATCTACTGTACAGCTCACATTATATCCGAAGAATTAAACTACAAAATAATAGCGAACACAAATGTTACAAAACGAAAACATAACATTAAACCACCATGGCAAGTCAGATTAGAGAAAGATATAGAAAAATTAAGACAAGATATCGGTCGACTTACACAATACATTAACGGTAACACATCAAACAAGCTAGTTAAAAAAGTAGAACAGATCTTTAAACACACAACCACTCATACTAAACATGAAGAAAATAATAAAAAACCAAACGAATATCTAGATACACTAAAACAAAAATTAGCACTCAAAGTCAACAGACTTAAAAGATATAAAAAAGCAGATTTACGCAAAACAAACAACGTACTATTTAGCAATAATGAAAAACTATTTTATAGGCAACTTACTCAACCTAAAACACATGACAGCAAACAAAAAACAGATATACCTTCAAAAGAACAAATTGAAACTTTTTGGTCGGGAATATGGAAAGATGATATACAACATAGTTATAATGCAGAATGGATCAAAAAAGAAGAAAGCAGATGGAACGGTTTAGAAGATATTATATAGATATTATTATAGTATAAAAACAAGAAACATTATTTTATAAAGCAGAAAAAAACTTTTTAAAAATTTTATAAACGCACCACACTAAATACCTCTAAAAAGGATAAAAATAATATTATTATGTACTTATTGAAGTCGTTGCGTCAGGCTTTTTTTCTACTTACAATTTAATGACTTAATTATAATAATAATATATATACCCCCCAAGTCCTTCATGAAACAAAAATTAACGAAAAATAAGAGACGACAATTAAAAATTTCTTTTGCACGAATATTATATACAATGTGATGTAATGTCTTAATATTCATTTAAAATAGCAAAAAGTATGTTGCAATAGTATGGTGGCGGCTGTGTATAATGGTTGCCCCACATTTTGCGATATTATATACGTCCCTTATATAAATGAGGTATTGGACTGTCTTCAAAGTCAAAGTTTTTTATTTTTATTAGCAGAAATTGTGATTGCCATTTTAATTAAATTGTTATTCTATTTTTATTGAAATTTTACAATGTGTTTTACATTTTACAATGTGTTTAAAATAATTTGTAGTAAGAAATTTTGATTAATATGTAGTACTTAATAATGTTGCTGGTTTTCTTTTATTATTAATATATTAGTTTCAGCACTTTCTAATATTAAATAACACAACCCAGAAAAAATGCCTTCCTAATAAAATACTTATTTTATTCAGTTTTTCAAATAAAAATGAGGTTAAGGGCTTTAGATTTTTACTCAATTCTGCATTTGATTGTTAAGCCATTGTAAAATTAACGGCTAATGAACTGAAACCATACATTTCGTTTAGTGAATTTATATTAAGTATTATAATATAATTCGTTATATTCGTTAAAAAAACTGCACTGTAAAAAATAGGGTAAAGAAATATATTTTCTTTTACTAAGAGTACCAATAGCTTGCTTTTCGTATTAAACCATCTCAAACTGCCATTGTCTCAATTATTTTTACTTTCTATTAGTGTGTTTCAATTAAGATGATTGTACACTTAATCAGCTTTCAAATAATATGTTGTTCGTATTGTAATGTAAGGCTTTTATGCGAGTTCTTACTCTGTGTAATATATTAGGTTAAAAATGTGTCAAAAAATCAAATAAAAGTGAGATGCAGTGGCAGAGTTACAAGAATTAGTAAACTATGTTTGTTTTTCACTGAAAGCCTATTATAATTATATTATAGAAAAACATTAATTATATTTTTTTTGTGCATTTTATTTATTAGTTTTGTTACTGATATATTCTTTAATAGTAATTAATTGATTTGAAATCTAATCAATAATTATATAACGGTTTTAACATTTACTAATCTTAAAATAAAACTTTCACAAAACCTGAAGATGAAATATTAATAAAACCATATTTTTCATTTTCGTATTTTAATATTTCGGGGTAAAATATTGAGAGTAAAAATATATGAAGCTTATAAAACCATACATAACGGACAATGTCTTTTTTTAAGCGCGACTAAAGTATAAAATGTATAATAGCCTTTAATCTTAAATCTTAATTCGAAGTAAGAGACACAGTAATAAATATTACACCTTTATAAACGACACAAACGTTATTTAATTAGTGTCAAAAGACCGAGAAATTAGGAAGCTCTTTTGTACGAGAATAGAATATTAAGCGGCTGTCGACTTAATCGTTAAAAAGGGGTGGTAATAAAAAATATCTCTTTCCCTACACTCAGTACCTGGACAATATAATTTGTACTCAATAAGTTACAAATATCGTTATTACGTTTTAGGCTTAGACCTTTATATGTTAAATCTAGATTTATATACACTCGTTTAATTATTTCTAATGTACAGAAATGGTATTTCTTTTAGTTCATATATGTGTGACTTAATCTTAGAATATATAACTTCTTCATACATTGCTATTTAATTTTATTTTCCTTAAAATAAACAGTATAATGAAAAAGTTTACATTATACTAATAAGTAATATTAAATAAAATATTTATTAAAAGCTGCAGCGAGCGATAACATTATGTAAAATGTGTTTATATGTCCAGAGGGCAATAAACAGCATAGATTGGAATTAAAATAAATGTCTATGATGCAATGTATTAAATTAATGTTAAAACCTTTTTAAGTCTCACTATAAGTTTTCTTTATCGATATCGATGACGAATCTAGGTTGGTGTTGAAAAAAAGAATGTGACTATTTGAAGAGTGTATGGTAATGAATAAGGTTGTATTTTAAGTTACGATCTTGACATAATTGCTATATACTTAAAATTAGTAACCTTTGTTATTTTTGCTAAGCAAGGGATACATTTTAATGTTTGTTATTGAATCAGGTCGGAATCATTCGTTGTTCATGTAAAGGTCTTGCAGTGTTTTATAATTATCTAACAAATTAAAATTTCTTACATCATGGGATTAGAGCGCCTAAAGATCTTAAATGGCTACTCTTGGCAAAAAGAGCAAAATTTTCATTACCTTTAACTTTCTGTGAGGATATTGTATAATTTTAGCTCAGGAGCTTAATCGACTTGGCTAGAGACCAAATTATTTTACTAAAAACTAGTTTATTCCTTATTAATCACCCTTATGTATTTAGATCCATTATTTTCTGTACAAAATTATTTATATTTATTATTTATTTATTTCCTGTTGCTATTTTACACTTTTTTGCTCATACTATTTTCATAAGTTTTTTTTTTGTAAGTTTTAAGAGATGAAATTATTTGGCTTAAACCTGTTATTTCGTATTTAAAATTATGATTATGGTGGTCCTCTAATTGTTTTATTATTAAATCTTAGGAAAAATAGTACATAGTATTTTTAATAAATTTAAAAATAATATATATTTTAATTAAAATACGGAATTCTTTTTCTAGAATGGCCAAGATTCTCGGGTTCCAGCGACAAGTGCATGGCGTGTTAAACTAATACCTCATACAGTACTTGTTTCTATTGTTCTTAGTTTTTGCCAAAATTACAAATTATAGAACTTAATCTCGTAAGTTGTGGTCGTAAAAATTATAATTACGAGATGATTTTTTTTTGACTTAGTCTCGAATACAATATTCTTCATAAACTATATATGTGATGGAATAGAATTTATTTAACAAACTCTATTTGATAAAAAAACTATTATTAATGTTAATGATACCTCAATTAGTTTATCTATGTTTTAGGACTTTTTTTTTTTATTGTTTTTTATTTAAAGCTTTTTTATTAATGTTAATGATACCTCAATTAGTTTATCTATGTTTTAGGACTTTTTTTTTTATTGTTTTTTATTTAAAGCTTTTCAGATGATCACTCCATGAGCAGTTAGTATTCAAAGGACCTATATATTAATATTTTCTCACTAAAAATGATGATAGAGCGACTTATAAATTACATTTTTTCCACAATATATTTGTATGTTAAAGATGACACACACATGCACGATGATTCCACGTCTAGGAATCATCGTTCGTGCTAGGATTTGGGAAGTGAATGACATAGTTACTCAGAATGAATATTTTTATTTGTTTATATACAAAGGTCGATAAGAAAAAAAACTGACTTAGATAAGAAATAAAACGTTTATTTTGTTTAGATTAATGAATGTGGTATGATCGAAATTAAATTACTTAGTTAAGCCGAAACCGTATAAAATCAAAATTATTTACAACTATACTCTCAGCTATAGTAAAAGACGACAGAAGAAAGAAGTCGCTTTCATTACAACAGGAAGTGCATTTGCAAAATCCGTTTAACATGGAATTAGCATTTCAAAGAGAAAATTCATTAAATGTTGCTAACTTTAATATAATAAAGACTAATTAAGATCAATGTTACCTTTAATAATTGTGTATTAGTATTTTTAAACAAATATTTACAAATAATGATAATGGAAAATGAAGAAGAAAAAATGAAGAAGATTCCATGTTTAAAAAAATGTATCACATTATTACAGTTTCGTTTGGTTTAAATAATTTAATCAATAGTGTAACAAAGAGATATCAAGAACTTCATCTTCAACAAAAAATACTCACTTTTCGGCATCTAAAGAAGCCTGATTTTTTTTTGTAATTATATCTTAATCAATAGTCAAGACATAAAAAACATCTTACTTTGAAAATAAAGAAACTGTCCTCAAGATACATTTTTTTAAATTCTTTTATGAGTATAATTTTTCAAATTCTATTCTATAATCGCTATACTATGGAATAACTTAATCCTACGTAATATTTCAGTGTCATAGTTCTTGAAGTTTTTGATTATTTATGAAAAATTACCAAATAATAGTAGGTAAGTACTTTGTAATTCGTCTGGACAAATCGCTTTGAGAGACACTTACACGAGTGACGAGAGCCGGATATTCTAAGTGCTGTATAATCCTTAGCTCACGTCGCTTGCTCGGGATATATTTACGACAGGCCACTGACGTACTGCAATACATTATATCATATGGCATTATACTTTATTTCAAGGTAAACAATTATATTTTAAATAGATTTCTGTATAAGATTGGAGCTAGGTGTGTGTGTGTGTGTGTTACACATAACATAGTACCTACTTTTTTTTTGAGTTTTAAATGTTTGTAAGATTTAGATAAGGGCATTTATCTAAATGTTACAAACCGTGAATTATAATTCACAATACATTGACTTTAACTGCCCTGTTGGTCCATTGATTAGCGCCGACTGCTCACGTATAAGGACGCAATGTGGCTGGGGTCGATTCCCGACAGGGGCAGGAAAGTATGTAATGAGCATAGATGTCTGTATCTATATCGGGTTTGGTAGTTTATTAAATATATTCTCAGTATTTATAATGTGTATTTCTATATTTTTGTATCGTTGTCTAACACCCTTAACACAAGCAAATAATTTGCTTACTTAGGGGTTAGTTCAATGTGTGTAATTTATCCTGTATTATTATTATTGAAATAAATAAATGAACACATAAACCGATACAAGAACCATAAACCCTAGTTAAATTAAAGCGATGTCCCACACACAATTCTATTAAAGCATAAAAGATTATTTCAAGAAGCTTGTATATAATTTTAGATTTTTCCGATAGACGATAAGCTACAACACTATGACATTCAATTATATTTTGTGCAAATCAATATGCTTCTATGCTTAAAAACGACTTGCTACTACTTGTTACTAATATGAATAGGTCAAAACTACAATGGCTGTCTATTGAAGATGAAGAAATCTTCGGACTTTTTGTCTATACTTCTTAATTGAAAAAAGTATTTAAGTATATTAACCACTTTCACGGAACTTTTCCTTTTATAAGATACGGGTTGCCTGGAAGAGATCAACTTAAATATACAATCAAAATTGTATACTAATACTTTCTTTGTATATTTTTTTTCTTTACCGTTTTTTTTGTTGAGTATAATAAATATTTTTACTACTACTACTAGTACTACTACTACTCGTACTACTACTACTACTACTATTATGTTTAATTCTTTCACCCCGTTTATTTAATTTACAATTTCTCGTTTTATCAGATGTGAACAACATATAAATTCGTTTTTCCGGCAATTTATTGCTCTATACAGCCCTTCATCGTACTGTTTTCTTGTTAACTCATTTACTTTAACTTCTGTCAGACTGTGGAACAAATTCCCAGAATATATAAAAAAAGACTCAACATTTTCAAACGATAAGTGAAGAAATGTATCTCGAATAATAAAGTATTTAACTGTATATTTCATAATTTATATATATAATAAATGTTTTTATACATATCATATACACTATATAGTGTTATATTAATGTATATTGTAAAACCTATCTTTATGCACAATTATTTGTATCTTTGCTTTTATACGTAGATAAATTTGACTTTTTCATTTTTTTTTGCACTCCTACCATTGTCCCCTCCAGTGCATCCTAAGGTTGGCTGGAATATTAAAGTATTTGTGCGTTAAGAAAATATTAAATAAATAAGACTACATCAATAATAACATAATCAATTTTATCTAAAAGGACATTTCACACATTTATGACAATTTAGAAAATCATAATTATCAATATAAATCAATACAATACAAATCATACAAATATCAAAAAGAAGTTCTTTATTCATTATATGTAGCACAAAAATTGGATCCACTTAGACCGGAAATAAACATGTACTATAAAACACATGGACAAGACTTCTATATTTTCATTAATGTTATAAAAACAAAAGCTATTCAAATGCTTACGTCTACATCCAGATGTTGCCCTACAAGGAAGGCAGTGTATCACGGAATGTAACCTCAAGTCGCTTTATTAAATTGTTCATCTTACATCTTTATTGTGGTTTATCCAGACATGTTTTCGCTCAATGACGTGTTTATTTTATTAGAAAAATACACTTAGTTTATTCTTCTATACCTATACCTTAATTAAGGATAATCATATTTCACGTACTCAATAGAATTTCAGGTTAAACGAAATAAATAATTATATAATGGTTGTCATATTTATTTATAATAATTTTAATGGCAAATAGATTGGAATTTACATGTTTTAGTTTATAAGTTGCGCCACCTACGCAATTCATTATGGAATGTTATTTAGTATTTTCTATTAAATGTTTTAAGTATTAGAAGAATAGGATATTTTAACATAATGTTTAATCTTAACATAAATTATTAGAACTTATTATAAGGTATAAATAATAGCATCTGTAAGTTGGTTATAAAATTGTAAATTACCCTCACCTAAATATAGTGTTAAAATATTATAAAACGAGTTGTAAGGGCTGCTCTCGCCCATTCTATTACAAATGGTTGGATATTAAACATTGAAGTGCAAGTACTGTGTCTTACTGAAACAAGTCTTAACAATAAATAAGCAAATCTACTTCATAATACTAAACATTGTTCATGTTGAGCATCACCTATTACATCTTCGATTTTTTATTCAAACAATAGCGTTAGCAATTCTTGTATATTTTTGGAAACAAAAATTTTAATATCAATACTAATAATGCTGTTATATTTTACAATATTAATGAAGCATATTTATGAAATAATTGATGTATGAACTCTATATAAATATAATCTAATAAATAATAGTGATTGATATAGTAGGTAGAATTAGATGTGGTTAGTAATTCATAGATATTTACTCTTAAAAGTAGTTGAGTAATGTTTTAACCCAACCCCAACAGTTTTAAACTTCTGTTCTGCCAGTGCCGTATAAGTACTATAGTACACTGAACAAGTTTATACGAGTTAGTAACTACAACACTACACACCTCACGGTATCATTGAAACTTAATTATTATAGTTAGGTTCACAAATAAACATTAAGTTTTTTTGTTCTTGGACTTATGTTATAGATTTATGCAACAGACCTCTTCTGATGTACCTACAAGTATAATATTTATATCCAAAAAATAAAAAAGATAGTTTACTAGCTGCTGTTCGTTCTTCTTGTTTATGTGTAAATGTTGTCCGAAGGCTAAAACAAAATAACGATTTTATATAGCAAAAGCGACGTTATAGGAGTGGAAAATTTATAGGTTTTATGTTTTTTTTCACCCATTTCTACTGTTTTACTAACTAATGTTGATTGTTATTCAAAATATGTAAGGAATATCTTTAGTTTTAATATATAGCTTACCCTTATTTACATAGATATATATCCTAAATTTTAGATACTAACCAGTGTTTGTGTTTATTTTTTTTTTAATGTTGATTTTATTTAAGTAAAGTATCACTTATTTGAGGCTGATTATATTGCTCCGCGCCACAACGAAGTTCCTTTGTGTCATTACCTCAATTCAGTTCACAGCAGTTACCAAGAGTTCATGTCTGGATAATATTCAGGAGATTCTATTTCAAAAGGATTTAGACATTTACGTTGAAGTGTAGGATGTTATTGTGTTATTTATGTTCAACTAGAAAAACATTTACCATGTGTTGTATATGTTTACTTATGTTCAGAGGGTGATTCAGGCAACAATCTGTCCGATTGTTGCCTACCTCATAGAATCACTACGGGTATGCGACCCCGGACTGCTCTAGCTATTCCTGTCACACTCCTCTCTTCCGTGGCAGTAGTATCCCTTCCTTTATCTCTATGAGCGGATGCCTCCCGCTAAGACCGACTGGTGATCCCGGCCAGCCACTAGACCTAGCACTACAGATAAGGTCAGCATCAGAGGCCTTGCTGATGCTCAGGGACGTTTCTGCCTCTAACCAATTGTAGCGGTCCCCCCGTTCCATTGGATCCACGGAGGCAGGGATAAGAGTGCACCTGTGTTTGCGCGGACACTGTCGTTTTTAACGTTTCGTGCACTTTAATATCTCCTGCGTAACTGACTTGGCTACTGACTATCGGACTCCGATTAAGAAAAGTCCTACGGCGATGGGCAGAGGTAGAGAGGTCTGGTTGTGATGCCAACCAGGCTTTGTCTGATGCCTGCACGTAGGCGGCTCAAGGTAGATGGTCGCTTTGCACTGCACTGGGTTAACAGTGTGATCCGGCAGCTCCTTGGGTGATGAAGCAGCTCTATTTAGAGGGGCCCTGCTTCCCCCAATATGGGGAGGGGACTAGAAAAGGTGTCCTAAAAAAGGTTTAACCCATCACACTCGGAGATAGTAGCCACGGTTGTCTCTGCATCATCACTAACGTGGTCGCAAATACAGAAATAAAAGCCGTAACAACACACACAAATACCGGAATATGACTTTTGCAACGTGGAATGTTCGCACCCTCCTTGATAGCGAAGCCAACCAAGGCCCTCCTCGTAAAACTGCTATTGTGTCCCGAGAACTTCGACGCTATGGTGTAGATATCGCTGCTCTCAGTGAGACACACTTGGCTGACGAGGGGGAGAGAGTTGAGCGAGGAGGCGGTTATACTTTCTTTTGGAAGGGTACCCCATCTTCGGAGCCTAGGAGATCTGGTGTTGGTTTTGCCATTAAAAATAACATTGCCTCCATTTTAATGGAGGAGTGTCCTGTCCACATCTCGGACCGCGTCACCACGTTGCGACTACACCTAGATAAGGGCAATTACATTAATGTCATCAGCGTATATGCGCCAACGATGGATAAGGATGATGACATTAAGGCCAAGTTTTACGAAGAAGTCACTCAAGTCCTCTCCAAGATCCCGTCTAGGGAGCAGATACTCCTGATGGGGGACTTTAATGCGAGAGTGGGACGTGACTTTGAAGCTTGGCCTCGGGTCTTGGGAAGACATGGTGTCGGAAACATGAACAGCAACGGGCAACTCCTTCTGTCCCTATGCGCTCAGTTTGAACTGGCTATCACCAGCACCATGTTCAGACTCCCGGCAAAGTATAAGACCACATGGATGCATCCTAGGTCAAAACACTGGCATCTGATTGACTATGTAATTGTCCGACAAAGAGATATTTCCCAAGTGCATATCACTCGCGTTAGGCGGGATGCTAATGCGGTCTGCTCCTCGGATCACCGACTTGTCGTCACAAAGCTGAGGCTCCGCCTAAACCCTCCCCGCAGATCCCAGGGAGTGAATCCTAAGCGTATGGACCTTGAAAAGTTACAGAGTCTTGGTACTCGGGAGACCTACGCACAGGAAATTAGTGGTGCACTCCAGGCGATAGATGTTGAGAACGGTGATGTGGTGGATAACTGGCAAATTCTCTCGTCCAAGTTGGTCGTCGCCGCCTCGCAGACACTGGGCGTTACACCCAGGAGACACGAGGATTGGTTTGATGACAATGACGACATTTTGACCAAAGCCATTCAGAAACACCGTTCTCTCCTACGTCATAAACGAGATGACCAACAGGCGCTAGAAGTCAAGCGTAGTGGAGCAGAACTGCGAAAATATGTACGGGGAATAAAAGACAAGTGGTGGTGCGACAAAGCCGAGCGCTTGCAGTGGCTTGCTGACACCAAACAGCTTGGTACATTTTACGAAGAGGTCCGCAAACTTGTGGGTACAGCAACTCGAACTAGAGTGCCCCTGAAATCTATCGATGGCACACAGTTGCTTATCCATAGGAAAGATGTTCTAGATAGATGGGAAGAGCATTTCAACACCTTGTTCAATGTTGATCGAGCTGCTGATATCGTACACATTAGCTCGATGGCAGCACTCCCCACAATCAACAAACTGGATGAGCCACTGACTTTGCGCGAGGTTAGTGTCGCTATTCAACAACAGCGAAATAAGAAAGCGGTGGGCATTGACAATGTACCTGGAGAACTGCTCAAGTATGGAGGTGTAGAATTGCACCAGACTATCTGGAAGCTATTCGTTAAAATGTGGGATCAGGAGCGAGTACCTGATGATTTCCGAGTCTCACGTATTCGTTCACTGTACAAAAACAAAGGCGACAGATCAGACTGCAATTCCTACAGAGGCATCTCTCTACTGACTGCTCCGGGGAAAGTATTTGCCCGGATACTTTTAAACCGCCTGCTACCCTTGTCTGAAGACATACTGCCGGAAACCCAATTCGGCTTCCGACCGAACCGAAGCACGTGTGAGGCTATCTTCTCCATACGACTGCTTCAAGAAAAGAGTCGAGAGCAAGGTCAACCACTGTATGCATGCTTTGTTGACCTTGAGAAAGCCTTCGATAGTGTACCTCGAGAAGCCTTATGGGTGGTGCTGGCAAAACTAGGATGCACAGAAAAGTTCGTGAGAATGATCCGACTCCTCCATGATGACATGCGTTGCTGTGTCAATGTGCAAGGCGAAGATTCAGAGTTCTTTGCGGTGAGCTGCGGCGTGAAACAAGGCTGCGTGCTTGCTCCAACTCTGTTCGCCTTGTACTTTGCGGTTGTAGTGAGGGAGGTCTTGCAAACTTTGTCTGACGGTATTCGTATTCGTTTCCGCACCGATGGTGGTGGTGTCTTCAACCTATCGAGACTTAAAGCTCGGACCAAGGTGTCATGCGCGACAATTACGGAGATGATGTACGCGGATGATTTATGTTTTGTGGCGGAATCCCCAGATAGTCTGCAAATGCTTATGTCGAGACTTGATGAGTCGTGTCGCAGATTTGGCCTTAAAATCAACGTTAATAAGACCGAAGTGATGGCCCAAACGTTGAATAGTGCCCCAGCTGACATTAAACTCGGTAACGTCTCACTAAAGCGGGTAGACAAATTCAGGTATCTGGGGAGCACCGTAACATCGAGGTGCCACCTTGATAACGAAGTCAACAGCAGAATAGGTGCAGCTGCTGCAGCCTTTGGCAGACTACGTTCCAGGGTGTTTCGCTCTCATGACGTAAAGCTCGCTACAAAAGTAGCCGTGTACAAGGCGATTGTTATGCCGAACCTCCTATATGCGTCCGAAACGTGGTGCCTCTACCCCAAGCATATCTGCACATTAGATAGATTTCACCTCAAATGCCTCCGCGACATTTTGAACATTCACTGGTCGGACCGTGTTCGTAACACGGAAGTTCTACGGCGGGCAAATGTTGGTGGAATCGAATCCTGTTTAATGAAGCGGCAGCTGCAGTGGTGCGGCCATATCTCTAGAATGTCTGATGACAGAATAGCTAAACGCATCTTTTACTCTGAACTTCAGGATGGCAAGCGGAAACAAGGCGGCCAATTCCTACGCTACAAAGATGTGCTTAAACGACACATGAAAAGATGTGGCACAGATCCGTCACAGTGGGAGATGATGGCTGCGGACCGACCACAGTGGAGGCACACAATACACACCAAAGTGTCAGAGTTTGGAAGTAAACGGAGGGAAGAGCTCGATGCTAAACGCGACAAGCTCAAGGCTCGACCATCTGCGGCCTTTCTTTATAATTACGTCGGAGGGGTACTGACCTGCGGCGTATGTGGTCGTACATGCGCTGCAAAAATAGGATACGTCAGTCACATGAGAGCACACCAACGTAGCTCTCAATAGTGAGTAGTTAGTCGCTGTGGCCGAAAACGGTCGAGAGAGTAGTAGTAGTAGTAGTAGTAGTATGTTGTTACTTACTTATTTGTTGTTGACTTACTGAAATATAACATTTCTTATGAAACTACTCAAATCTAGAATTTACAAATATAATATTTAGTATAACAACGGCATATTTGATTATGTTTTTATATATGTTTGTTACATAGGAATTAGTTTGAAGTTTGTTTCTTTGTAGCGCTCCACAACATCTTACCGCTCATTAGAATCGATGTCAAGTTTACAAAAACTTCCGGAAGCCAATAACTGACGCTGATGAGGGAACGAAATTATAATAATCTTCAATAATTCGTATCGCGTCTTAGGATTGAGTTTGAAACTATGTACTTAGAATTCAAATTTATTTGAAATAACTTTTTTTGAAACTTTTGCTGTAATTTTTAACCGACTTCATCAAAAAGGAGGAGGTTCTCAATTCGGCCTGTATATTTTTTTATGTATGTACATCGATTTCTCCGAGGTTTCTAAACCAATTTACGTAATTCTTTTTTGTTTGATGCGGATTAGTTTCGCCATGGATGGGTGGGTTTGGTGCGGAAGTTTGTACGCTTTTGGATCTTACCAAGTCTAGAATTATGCTGATCAAGAGTTTCTTGACGTAATCGTGATTTCATATATGCCTTCACGGCCAACGAACGTTTTTCACGATCTTTAATAGTCTCACAAGAACGTGAAATTGTTTTGCGAAAAGCATTTTTACGGAGACGATTACTTTTATCCGTACCCGTTTCTTGAGATCTTTATTTTTTAAGGCGCGCAGCACCTTTTGTAGGTCTACTCATGGCTAATTGACAATGTAGCAATAAACTTAAAAGTATTAAATAAAAATGACTTCATTAAAAAAATCCAACTTTAAAACTAAAAAGTAAAAAATAATGAAGATTTAATATTTATTATATACTACCCATTATTTATATGTCCTATTTACTAATAGGTTTGAAGTCGGTGCCAAGCCTTAAACAAATAATTATATTTAACCACTTAAAGGAATACGAGCAAATTAATACAATGAAATGCCTACTTCAAAAATGAAGATATGTAAATAAAGCTGTAAAAGAACAATTATATCTTAATATGATTACTAGCTGGAATCGATACGAAGAAAAACAAAAAAAAAATATTTTCGAAAATGTATTCAACCAAATTCCTATACTAAATGGCTTGGCATGGCAAATTTATATGTAATCGTTTCTGAAAAACTTATTTTCTTAATGTAAATGAAAATACGTTATACCTTCTTGTTTATTTTAGTTATTTTAGTTATTTCTACTTTTTAATTACTTAGGGTTCAAAACTTTCCAATAGGCTTTTGTATATTGGTTTAGTACTCTACACTTTCAGTTAACGATAAAACTTTTGGAGTGCTGAGAATTAATTATTTACTAAAATTACTATCACTAATGAAACGAATCTGTTGTAATATTTGGTTCCAATACTGAAAATATTTAATAGCGGTGTTTGCATCGCTAATAAATATTTTCAATATATCCAAATGGAAAACCATTAAAACTTGCTTAGTATAACTAAATAAATGTGTTGTTTACTATCACGAATTAAATAATTGTTATTTTTTTGAAGGTTTTACATATACACTGTTACAATCATATATCAAAATGTTATACGTTTTCATGAAAACGAACGTTTAGATTCTTTGATATTATGTAGAGGAGGCAAAATTGAATAAAGTTCCCTAATGACTATCCTATTTTTATGTATTACAGTAAAATACATTTAATATATAGCAAAAACTACAATGTGGCACACTATTACAAAATTGTAAAATGTCAAATATGACAGCTATAGTTCACTCTTGCTTTGCCGAAGTTATTATAATATTATTTCCTACATATACGACATATATTAAGAGTAGGAATCCGGAAGTGATATAAAAATGACTGAGTTTTTATATTGTACTAAACATTTTACTGCATTGGATTACTTTAAAAAAACCGAGACAAGTACGGTAGCTCAATTGGTAGAGCGACGGGACGGTTTCCCAGAGGTCGCGGGTTCGAGTCCCTGCACGTATCAGTTTATTTTTCATTCTATATTTATTTAAATTTAAATAGGTGATTTTTATTTGACAGTATAAAATAAAAAAAATAAATAAATAAATGCAAAATTAATGCATAGATTTCTTAATCTAAATCCACATATATATTTAACTTTAGGTTACGGTCAAATTTCAGACGACTACTATTTAATATAATATACTCAATCAAATATGATAAATAGAGAGTAGAGAAGATTTAAGCGCTAAAAAATTATAATTCAACTTGCTGGTTCCTTATATCGCAGCTTGGTTAGGGAATTTCCTTCAAAGTAATATTACAAATAGTTTTAATTTATCCCGTTTATAGTTTTTAAGCAAAGATTGTAACGTCACTGCTTATATAATATAAATAATAATGTATTTTTATTTATTTATGTATACAATATAAATAAACATTTAGTATTTTGTATAAGCAAGAAAAAAAACAAGTTTTAACAAAATTTGTTGAGAAATGCGATCTCTAAGTATACCCATATAACAAAATGGAATACTTATTTTTTCAATGACTTACATATTTAGCAAATTGTCATTTAGTCTTAAGATATTACTTTCTTGCAACTTAGCCTTATATCAATGTAAAAATTTAAAGTAATTGAGACTATCTGCTAAACGCCTTATAGAACATTTGGCTCGTTGGCGCCTCGCAGCGTAGCAGACATGAATACTTTTATCTACAACATGGATTTTGTCTGGAGTTTATAGTGTATTAGTATTATTAAAACGATAAGCACTGATAGATAATATGTTACTAACTATAGAGAATGTAAGGGATTATAATGTTGTATCATTTTGTGTACTATTTCTGTTTGTAATTTATATTTATGGGAATTCCAAGATATGGAAGAGTTGATTCGTAAGTTCCAAGAAAAATAATTCGTAAGTTTTGGACAGAATAAGAGTAATTGATCAAGAGAAGGTAAGGAACTGATGTCACGAACATAAAAGTTACGGCTGAGTTTTTACCGTATTCAGTTAATAATGCGTTACATTTTAAATACTAAATAACTGAGGATAATGAGAAAAAAAAATTCTTGGGACTAGTTTACTTCTAAAATATTTAACACTACCTCACGGTTTTGTACTTAATTACATATTTAACGTGCAAATGAAAATATTATTGTAAGGAAAAGGAAGAAATCTTTAAAGAAAATTAAATGTTTGTTTTTAACGTATATAACGAATATGTTTTAAAAGACACAATTCTTTACACTAGAAAATCATACTAAGTATTAGTAGGCGCTTTTCCCTAGTTCTTACTCTATGTGTCTTGTGAGTAAATACAACTGGTAAATAAAAAAAAAGAATAACGAACCTGGATTAGGTATTGTGAAAAACCTAAACAACGAAATGAATTTGTTTGAATTATTTTGACGCGAATGTGACTCCAGGGTAATCAGCGTTGATTAAAATTTGCGTGAATGTCTGCCACTTTAAACTTAATGTCATATAAAATTCTAATATCTAATATCTCCTATTTTTAAAATAAAAGTAAGTTTTATCTACCGTACTCTAAAAATATATTAATAACTAAATAAATTTAACCGCTCCGCTGGTCGAGTGGTTAGCGCAGACGCCTAAAGTGTCACGGCGCAATGGATCTCGGGTTCGATTCCCGGCAGAGACAGGCGTTTATGTGATGAGCATAGATGTCTTTGTTTCTGGGTTTGGTCGTTAATAAATATATTCTCAGTATTTATACGTGTATTTCTATGTATTAGTATCGTTGTCTAACACCCTTAACACAAGCAAATAATTTGCTTACTTAGGGGTTAGATCAATGTATATAATCTGTCCTGATATTATTATTATTATTATTATTATTATTATTATTATTATTAACTGCTTAATAAAAAAGGAAATAGGAGCTCTGTGAGGATTTATTTTCTTTTTACACGTCAGCGGTTTCAAAGATTCTATTCTTAATAGTGTTTTTTTAATAGTGAGAAATTATTTTATTTATTGCATATTTATCTTGTTAAAATAAAAAATAATACTCCTCAGTAAACTAGTCCAATATAAACACTAGACGTATGTTGTAATCTTCATGACGGCTAGACGCATCGTTCTCGACGTGTCAACTGTTAAAAGAAGATAGTTATTACTGGACTTGACAACTTTAAGTAACTACTGGAATGGAACATCGCCATCTTTAGGTTTTTTGCGCTAAAACTCAACGCTCTTATTATATCGTAGACTACCATTGGATAGCTTGCGGATTTAACTTTCGAAAATTTCATGTCCTTTTTATATGATATTTTTTTTTAAATACCTGACCTTTATATGTTATTTACAAAGATTATTAAAACTAAACGAGAATGATCTTTTAAGCGATCTTTTTTTAAAACATATCGATTTTTCATTCAGGTTGAAAATATAATCAATATGAATAATATAATCAAACAATCTCTTATTTTAAATTACTTAATTAAAATCTTTCATAAAAAAGGGATCTAGCTATAGCTTGGTAAATGACCTTCAAGAGGGTTAAATAAAAAGCCTGATGTAATAGTCCGGGAGCCAGTGACAGATTTTCATGACCAATTTCCTCCCAAGTGAAAATTTGTAAAATGCAATAGGAAGTTGTGTTATGAAGCTTCGCGATCGTCAGCTGCGACTCCGGTGGTGGAGAAGGCAGTGGCAGCCTCCCACACACGAAGAAAAAAAATTTTTTTTAATCATTTCCTCTCATTCTAAAATGTCTTGAATAATAGTTTATCTAATATCTTGAAGGGAAAATAAAGTCAGCTGACCATAACATGGTGGATTATACGTCAGCTGGCCGCCCGAATATGAAAAAAAATAAAAAAAATTCAATGATTTCCTCTCAACTAAAAATTTATCTGGTGATAGTTTATATGTTAATATTTCATATAGTAACTCTGTTGTAAGTTTGGGTGTCACATTGGACCGGTATCTTCGATGGGGTCCTCATATAACCGAGGTCAGTAGGAGAATTTTTGCGTCTGCGGTGTCGTTGCGCAGATTGCGGAACTTTCTTCCAATCTCAACCAAAATTGCTCTGACACTAACTCTTCTCTTACCTATTATCGATTATGCCGACATATGCTATCTTGATTTAAGCGAGGAACTTTTAAACAAACTGGAGAGCTTACAGAACTTTTGTATCAGATTTATATTTGGTCTGCGCAAATATGATCATGTTTCCCATTTTCGAGCTAAACTCAAGTGGCTCCCAATTCGTCTTTGCAGGAGTGCTCATATCCTTAACACTCTTTATTCCGTTCTGTTCAATCCCGCTACCCCTTCTTACCTCAAAGAACGATTCATTTTTTGGGTTCCTCACATGAACGTTCTCTTCGCTCCGAGGATAACCTTACTTTAGAAATTCCTTCCCACTCTTCCTCCTTTTACACAAATTCCTTCACGGTTCAAGCTGTTCGTCTATGGAACTCCTTGCCTCTTTTTGTAAGATGTGCAAAATCTCAGACAACATTTAAAATGAAAGTGAAGGAATTTTACCTTAATTCGCTTAACTCTTCCTAAAACCCCCTTTTCTTTTGTCAATGTTTATTTCCTAGTCGTCATAGCCATAAACTTTTATTTTTTTTATAGTAATAATATTTTCATGTACTTATTAAATTGCGTATATATTATGTATGAACATATGTATGTATAATATATATTATATGGTATATTTTAGTGCATATATATTATTATTTAGTACTATGTTATTTATGTATGTATATTCATTATTTGTTTAAAAACTTATTCCACATTCCACTACTTGTCCTGTACCCAAAGGTTGCCTGGAAGAGATTGCTCTTTAGCAATAAGGCCGCCTATTGTACTTTTGCTTTTTATTTTTATTTGTGTTTATCTTTTTGTTCATGTTTTTTATGTATTTGTACAATAAAGAATATCATATCATGTTACTGTGAATGAAAATTAACACCAGCTTGCTGTATCTCAGTGGAAAGTTCATCAGCTGGTTACTTGAAATTTGTAATGTAGCAGCATTTATCACCTACTGAATCTTATCAGCTGACGACTTTTCCCTTTACTTACAGCTAGCTGATTAGTTTTATTATTTACTAGAGTATAGTAACTATTCTCTTATAAATTTTCATCCAGAAGGAAATCACTTTTCTCTGGTTGTTTGGCAGTATATTTAATTTGAGTATTTTGAAAATAAATATGCAGTTTAATAATGAAGGAAATATAGTTTTAAGTAAAGTTTAATTAATCAATAATTTATTGAAGCATAATTTTATAAAGTAATGAAATTTTATTTTAATATAATGAATAAAAATACTAACAACGGTTATTCATTTTCGCTCTCGCTTTGGCTTGAGTCGCATCGGCGCAGTTTTAGAATCATATAGAATGTAATTTAATTATAAAATACATTAATTATAAATATGTCTTATTTCCTTTTGCACCCTCCGCTGCGACCATATATAATTAGTGTAATTTATATTATTATTACTTTTGATAACAGCGCACATATACACTTATTGCTTAAGTAAATTTGTATATATAATGTATATGCTTACTGTAGCAGTTCTCTATAGTGTAATTCCCTAGTTGGAATACATGAGGCAAATAATGCATTACACTAAATTATACTTTTTTTTACATTGAATTGTTACAAAATTATAATCGAAATAGTAGAAAGAAATAACATTCTATGCATATATTTACGTTAATGTTGAAGGTGTCTTCTGATATCGTTCTTATTTGCCGATATTTTTGCGGCAAAGCAGTATAACGTCGATAACACTCACTGTGATACAACTGAAAATGGTTAGGCTGTGTAGGAAGCACAGTATTTTGACCGGTTAGATTATTAACTTTTCGTATTATTAATATAGATCTACACTTATTTAAATTATATTCACTAAATAATTTTAAATGAACATTAATTTTTTTTACAAAAGAGGCAATAAGGTACCACGTTAGACATTTTATTTTTAATTATCCGTTACTATAATAACACTATGTTCGACTGACCAACTTAAACATGGAATCTTTCACTTTCTATTCGAGTCACATTATAATTTCAACTTACCCTCTCGTTAGTGTGTTTTACGCTCTGCTATAGCATAAAATCTGGAGAGGGAATTTTGAATCTACAATCTACTTACAATGTAAAAAGGGCTCATGTATTACTTTAATTTGTGTAAGAAAAGGAGATAAATAGAGAAAAGTGATTTCCTCCTGGATAAAAATTTATAAGAGAATAGTTAATATACTCTAGTAAATAATAAAACAAATCAGCTAGCTGTAAGTAAAGGGAAAAGTCGTCAGCTAATAAGATTCAGTAGGTGATAAATGCTGCTACATTATACATTTCAAGTAACCAGCTGACGAACTTTCCACTGAGATACAGCAAGCTGATGTTAATTTTCATTCACAGTAACATATAAACGATCACCAGATTAATTTTTAGTTGAGAGGAAATCATTGAAATTTTTTTATTTTTTTTCATATTCGAGCGGCCAGCTGACGTATAATCCACCATAGTCAGCTGACTTTATTTTCCCTTCAAGATATTAGATAAACTATTATTCAAGAAATTTTAGAATGGGAGGAAATGATTAAAAAAACTTTTTTCTTATTCGTGCATGGGAGGCTGCCACTGCCTTCTCCACCACCAGAGCCGCAGCTGACGACCGCAAAGCTTCATAACACAACTTTCTATTGCAGTTTACAAATTTTCACTCGGGAGGAAATTCGTGATGAAAATTGGTCACTGGCTCCCGGACCATGAGTTCTAAAACTATAAACGCTTTGGGAACCTTATGAGGTATATAATGTTACAGCTGTATATTATTATTATTTATCTCTAGAATGGATTCTTTTGTTTTAGAACTTTATAACTCTATCTTAATATCAGCTAATAGGTTCGATGTTGTAAATAAACCTTAAAATTTATTTTTTTTAAGGAATTTAAATTTACTACAGTTTTATTTCGTTTTATTACATGACATTTAAACATTAAGTCAATCTATTGTAGCTTATCGGTCAATAAAGTTAATATAAATAAAAAATACATTAATTAGCTTTAAGATATGTAGCTGCATAATCTACACTGTTTAATCTTCCTTCCATCAAGCATTTTAATATCTACTTTGCTTCAGATTTAATAGCTTCAAGTATGGATACAGGAAAGCCACATATGCGGAATATTTTAAGAATATTGCCATACCTTTTGCTAACGGAAATTTGTTTTATAAGGATTATGAAATATAAATAAGTTATATAAATCTTTTTTTCGTTTTGCGTTTGATCTTTAGCTTTTACTGTAAAATTGAAATCAAATGTCCTTAAACAATATATGTGATTTAGAGAATTAAAATATAAAACTATAATTCTGATAATTGCACTGCGTAAAAGGAATACATCAAATGTATCTAACATTTTCTATTTATAAATGTGTTTGTTTTGTTTGTTTGTCCTTTGACATCTCAACTGAACAACGAATAGTTTGAAAGAACGGCTTTTCCAAAGTAATTGGTTTTGAATATTCCATTGTAAAAAGCAGAGTACAAACGTAAACTCTTTCATATTCAAAAATAACGAAGCAAGCCTTTCACTAATATAAGATAATCCAGGAAAAACGTTATTTTTATAAAACCTTTTTTTTTAAATTATTTCTTAATTAGAGTTACACATAAGATAGTTTAATTATTTGCTTGTATCAGCTTTCATGAACGTATTTCACATATAAAACATAATATAGATGAAATTATAAATGCATCAGAAATTATAATAAATGCAGAGAGATTTGAGTTACAAGATAAAATTAAAAATATGACCTCTTAATTAAATAACTTCATTATGTGTGTTAGAATGTTTTCAATATTTATTTTTATAATCTTTACAATATTTGCGTTTAGGACGATAATCGAAATAGAAACGGCTGTATAGTGCCAAGGAAGGATAAAATACAAGCAATTAAAAGTAAGTGTTAATAGTAAAATCCATGGAACAATTCAATTCGACGTGGCCCTTATACGATGCAGTCAAAACTTAATGTTAAAAAAAATAATATGTAGTGTTGCTTTAATTTACCAAGTCCTCTCTCGTAACGATTAGAAGAGTGGGGATATTCAACAATACAATCTAGAAAATAGGAAATTGAGACAACCAGGACGTCGAATCCAAGATTTATGTTAGAAAATATATTTTTATCCGCTGTTTCTATAAGAAACCTCCTTATGAAGTAAAATGTCCTCGCAAACAGTTCACAATAGTCTGTGTGGAATTGAATTGTGGAAATAGCACAAATTGCAATAATATTCCAATAAACTTTAGACGGAAAGTGCGACTACAGAAATTATGACTGTTGTATGACTACAGAAATTATGACTCTTATACTTTTGATCGGCTCGTATAATAATAATAAAATGAAACTTGAATGTTTTCGACAAAAAAGGCTCGAACGACAACAAATTGAATATTCAAACATGCAAATAGACAAACCGTTTTGCTACTCATATATATCATGAAAATAAAGGTAAATTGTTTAGAAAATTTTGACGAAAGGCTAAATAAATAAATTAGTTCTTGGAGAACGAACAAGTGTATTACTCTGATTTCGCATTGTTACGTTATTAAACATAACTATAAAACAGCGTAGGTTGCGTCAATACTTATGTATGATGAACATCTGAAATTTGTGAAAAGGAAAAATAGTGGATATTAAAATTGCGATTATTAAATTTAACATTAATTTTCAAATATTACACATGTTTCTGTTCCACACTACTCTATTATTCCTATAAGCATGATTGACGGTCCGCTCTCTGGAAGACGTGTGGCGCGGTGTCTTCAAATGCTTGTATTGTATGATTATTATTATAAGCAGTTTTCTCTTTAAATAAACTGTACTTGTTTTATTTTTAAATAATTTTTACATCAATAAAAATAAATATATATTGCAGTAAAATTAATAATTAAACAGTACATTTCTTAAAATACTGTTTGCTGTTTAGTTTTTAATGTCATTCAAGAGAAGCCAACCTAAAAATAATGAATCCACTAATAATTATTATGGATATTTAAAACTAAGTAATTATTGAAATTGTAAGTATACTTCTTAATTAGCGCCTACAGTGAAGGAACATGGGTAATGTTAATCTATCTGATCATAATTCAGAAAATATACATTAATTGACGTTTTACTTGTAATGAATATTTAGTCAGAATTAGTAGTTTACAATAAATATAAAGATGATCTGCTGATTTGTTACGTATTTGAAAAAAAAATTGAAAAGGAACAAAAAAAAAGAAGACAAGTTTTTAGTTACAAGCCTTATGACCCCGATAAACGCTAATAATTATTCTAGGAAAGTAGAACTATACTTCCTAAAATATTGCATCATATAATTAGTTTGTTGGAAAATATTTCTTTTTGATCTTCATCAAAGTGTCTTAATTTTTTGGCGAACTTTTTTCACAACTTGATTAATCTTTGATTTTTTGAAAACTTTTACCTTCTCTGCATAATTCTTTAGCTTGTAATAAACCAGGTTAATGGCTTTACCTTACCAGCTTCAAAGGCAATCTTTATTATGTCAATGAAGTTAAAATATATTTTTGTGTATTTTATTTTCTTTGAACTAAACTGCTTAACTAAAGACATTTTTTGAACTAGAAATACACAATAATGTAATTAAGTAACTGTGTCAATTATTGTGAATGACATACATTTTAAAAATTTGTATAAATAATTATTTTCTTATTTTCAGACAGGTGCAAAATATCAATTGATGAACTTAAAGAAATTGAGACTTGAGGAAGAAGTTCCCTATAACCATTCCAGGTTGAAGGAAACTGAAAAGAGAAGAAAATAATATGGGCCTTTGCGTCTCTTGTGTAACGTAAGAAATGTAGTGGTAGTTATTGGTAATTGATATTATAATTATTGGTTTGGGGAGTGGTATTGCGTTAATAAATGTTAATGCTGATTATGTTTCTATTTTTTTATCACCTATTTATTACCAACTAATATAAACTATGAAAGTACTACGAGAGGAACAATTCAACATTGTCTTTTTGTGGAGCACGTTAATACATTACAGTAGATATACAAACTTTCGTCATGACGTCATAAATTTTAAATGCAGAAATAATATATTTTATATATATTGATCATTTCTATGAGAAGAGAGATAAATAATAATCTATGCAAATTTCATAAGCAAGCAAAAAATTCATTCATCAAAGAAATCGTAGCAGTAAAAATAAGTTTTACAAGTATAATATAGTCGTTTTTTTTAAGATTAATTCAATGACTCTGTGAAATTACTAAATAAAAAGAATAACTGATTTAATAAAATAAAGTGGTTAAAATGTCACAAACACAAAACAAATGTAAACAAATGTGGCTGAAAATATATTTTAAAGAGTCGTAAAAGCTTTAGAATTACTTTTAATGAAAAAAATAATTAAAATTAAAATTTAAAGATTAAATAAATTATTAAAATTAAAAATTTCAATGTCTGTAAAGTGAATCATATTCTGATTCGTTCATTCGAACCTATTTGAACAAATACTTGAAATTTGGTTAGAACTGAGTTGTTTTATTACGACGAAAACGCTTATTACAATTGGAGTTATAAATTAAATTATTTATTTACATAGATATTTTAATTATGATAATATCTACAAACATGTATAGCCACGTTAAGCTTATTTAAATTTATATAAATTAACCCTTGAACCCGCGACCTTTGGGAAACCGTCCCGTCGCTCTACCTATTGAGCTACCGTATCGCTGTCCGTCTCGGTGAATTAAGCATTCTATAAGTGATCGTCTTACGGCGTACCTAATTCACCGAGATGGACAGCGATACGGTAGCACAATTGGTAGAGCGACGGGATGGTTTCCCAGAGCTCGCGGGTTCGAGTCCCTGCCTTTATCCGTTTATTTTTCATTCTGAAAATAAATTGTTTAAAAAAATAATACATTTGGATAATTCTTGTAATTATAATAATAATTATAAATATGTACTAAATAATTATAAATATGTACTAAATAATTTTAAAAATGTACTAAATAATTCAGAATATTACATATACACACATAACATGTTAACACACATATAACATAACAGTTTTGATAAAATCTTATTCGAAATAAATTAATTAAGATTATTTATAATCTTTAAATAAATGTAAATTTACTTAAAATATACTTTCATATATTACAAGATTATTTAAATCCTCTTAAAAATGAAAGTATATTTTATATTTCTAACTTAAAGCAAAAAATTCTTACAAAGTATTCTGTAGTATAACATTTACTTACAAAAAATAAAACAAAGCATTTATAAGTCTAGCAAATCCTTATTAACTACACATGTTAATGTAACTCTTAATTAACAACTTGAAAATAATCATAAATAACGAATGGTTTATCTATTCCTTAAGATCTTTTCTTATTAGTACTAAATTTAATTATATTTTATAAAACAAGAGTTTGAATTAAACCTGAGAGTAGGTAGTGTTTTTATTTACTTCAACTTAACTCAAATAAGTGGTTTAGATCAGCTTTAGACATTCCTATTACACGCCTGTTGCACATCAACTCCAAGATTGCTGATTCTTTTTATCCAACAAGAAAACAGCTAATAGTAAGAAGTTATTCAAAACTATTGGTTTGATAATCTATTAATATAATATATTTTTGGATACATCTGATAACTTTTTTTTTCCAGTCTTATTCTGGACTAATTTTTTAAGCTATTGTTAGATTCTAGCTATCCTACGCTCACAATACTTTTACAACTGGTAGTAGTACATTATTTCTAAGATGCGTAAATTAATCTTGTGATAAAATGTTTCGAAGACAATACTGCTGACGGAATATATGTAATAGTAACATAAGTTTAATTAATTCTGTTTCACATACGCCTTGTTGTACATAAGCAATATTATAAGCAATCATCAAAAGCATACACAATTTTATCTAATACAACTACGTAGACTAGAACCTCTGTCAGCGAATTTTCTATTAAATATAAAAATATATATCAAATTCTGGTATAATAATGGTAAGTCCATGTACATCATAAGTAAAGGTTTAAGGTATTGCAATACACTTAAATGCTTCGTCATTGCAGATCGCTGTTAAATATAACAATGCTATTTTTAAAATATAATGTTTTTTAAATATTAATGTAGGTACATTGTATAACACGCGTGACGACTATTAATTATTAGACTTAATTTTTGAACCTCCACAAATAACGACGAGAAGACCCGACATGAAGTCTTTTCTAGCTTTATAACTAACAAATTTAAAGTTTTAATTAATAAGACTTTTACTTTAAGTTTATACATCTTTTAAAGCAATGCATATTTTTTTTATTCCTTCCTTTCGTTATTATTATAATATGCTGTTCTGAAATTAGTGTCATAAAAACTTATTAAATAGAACTTATCTTCTTTAAAAACTCAAAGTTATTCAGTAAAGAAGACTGCAATTAGAGAGTCTAAATAGTAAGATTTTTTTTTTCTTCGTTGTACAAACACATAGGAGTATAGGAGACACATTGTTTTATGTAAGTTCTTCTTATCCAGTGTGACGTAAATTGTTCCCTTCTACATTGCAAACACTTCCTAAAAAGGACAGGGTAATTTAAAGTGATTAAAAATTGCTAAATATTTAGATTTATATATTAAATTCCATCTATGTTATGAACTATTAATAAAAGGTTCAACCAAAAACAAGAACAGGACTGAAGCTGTACATAAACTTAAATGCAAAAGTAGTACGTTAAAGTAAAAGTTGTGTGCAATTAATAAATACACACAGTTACACACATACTGCCATATCACATAGTCAAACTTAGTGTAGAGTTGAATAATTGTGTCCTATTATATCGAAAGTAGCTTATACCAGGTACCTAATATATTTCAAAGAAGGGTGAAGGTTGTTATGTCTATCATCATTTGACATTCGGAATTTGGTAGACAATTAGTACATTTTTTACTGAGCACCCTTCGAGAAATTGGTTATAAAATTTGAGTGCCCCTAAAGGCTATATTGAATGGGAATATTTACATGATTTTATATAAATTAAAAGAAGTTGCATGTTGTATTAAGATTACAATTATGAATGAGTCTTTCAGTTATTTTATACCCTCATCATTGTTATTTAGCTTTCCAGCGTTCAGATATTTGATTACAAGGACGGATAGTTTCACTTGAATCTGGTATAAAGTATGGTCCTTGACTTAAATGTTCTGCTCTTCAATAAAAGGTCGTTCTACATAAAAGGACAAAGGTGAAGGTTTCAAAGACCAAATAATTTCCTTAATAAATTGAGGGACAACGGCCCTTGAACTTAAATTTAAGTACACAGTTTTAAGGAGAATCAAATACAGATAATGTAAAGTAATATATATTTTTTTTAAATAGCGTATAAACATTCAAAAAATCAAACATGAAACATTTACTTCCGTTTTAATAAGAATAATACGTTTACTTACAGATCAAACTGAACAAATTATGATACTTCTAGACTCATACATACTTATATTTTTATTATCATAATGTAAATTTTAAAATAATCGATAAAGGTAAATAGCAATTGTTTACAAAAATATATATTTTTATGCTAAAAGGTGTGCTACTAAAACTGTTGCTGAATTCTTTCCTTGCAAAAAATCTTTAAAAGTTTGCGTTAGTTTGCAGAATTTAACCAGCTGTTATCCGTGATAATCTGGCTTTTTCTCTTCTCAAGACGATCCTGGGTTTTAACCAACTTGCAGGTTGAGGTTTCGTAAATGTACTTCATCCACTTGACTGGACAAAAGATTCTTCTCAGAGATGTGGCGACATCTATCATTGAAGTAGGAATACCAAGTATATGGTATTTGGATTTCTAAATATATCCGAATAAAACGTATCCGACATATTATGCTAATGATTTTATTATTATATTACAAGTCTATAATTAAATCTGTTTTGAGTAGTTTATTTTAAATACAAATAAACTACAGACTTATAACCTGAAATATTTTAAAGCTAAATATACGTTAAGAGAAACCGAAGATAAGCGTCGTGTGACTTTGAGAAAATTTATTTACTTAATAAATCTTTTTTCTACAAATAAATGTATACAAATTGCGGATTTGGTGCTAAAGCACTCTATATATAATAAACAAAACATAATTGAATATGCTATAGTAGTATTTAATAAATTTGAGCTTATTTACATTTTAAATAAATATAGTATGAAAATTAAACCGATACGGGCAGGGATTCGCCCTCACGACCGCTGGGAAACCGTCCCGTCGCGCCGGTTTACCAATTAAGCTACCGTATAGTGATACGGTACCTTAATTAAGGTACAGCGTCCCGGTGAATTAAGCAATATTTATATGAAGGTCCTTACCGGGACGGTGGTGATATCTATTAGGTTTCTTTCGAAACTCCTAACCGTTGTTTCTAACATTTCAGTACAGATAATCATTGAAAAGATTGAAAAGATAAGATGAAGATGAAATTAATATTTGGAAACCTATAAAAAATTATGGCTATTTTGAGCTTTTTAAAATTTAAATATTATATCTATTTCAATGCAAAATAAACTAATACGGGCAAGGATTCCAACCTGTATATACAGTCCACTCTTTTTTTAACCGGCATCAGTTTATCCTACCACATGGGAACAGGGCAATGACCCCAATATTGATGTTTATTTATCTCAATTTTTCTGAAACCATCTCTTTAGCAATTAAACATGTTTTGTAACTTTAATCGTCCAAAATTCTTAAACTTTATAAAAGTTCGTTATGCAAGTCCTACAATAGTTATAGATATACATTATATATGTTTTAATAACTTAGGAACTTAGTTAATAAGACGATGCATCGTAGTTGGATCGAAAAAGTGATATTTTCCAAAACACTATATTGCTGCATCTGTCAAATAACGTGTCCGAATACAATTCACGAATCAGTAACACTGAAGCGCTCTCTGTCATATATCTTGCATGATGCATGCTTGATGCATTCAAAATCTTTCATGAATCGTAAATAATGGATATTTTCAAAGGGTCCAAAAACGTGTTTCTGAATATCTCAATGAGAACTTTAAGGATTATTGTAAAGAAAAATGACAAAAAAAATCGGCTCCTTTCCTATCACCAAAAAGATTAAAAAAGAACAAGCAATTCTAAGTAAATTTTGGATAATTTAGACTATTGTGTCTTCTGTAACATGATGTACGATATTTATTTATTCTTAAAGCGATTACCTTCTTTGACGAATTTAAGAGCAAAGTTGGTTGGGTCTTTCCAATTCGGGAGCTGTCATTAAGGTTTTTTTTTTAAATATAGGTTTTCGCTATTAAAAATAGAAAGCAATAGAGATAAATTAATTGAAATGCATAACATTGGGCTTAACTATCTCCGAGAAATTTAAAAGATAAGGACCAACGGCAATGACTTTGTGTTCATGAATTAATCATATGTGCATACCTCGCACGTAAAAGGGCAATCATCATCATCCTCCTACCCTGTTCCCATTATTTGGGGTCGGTGCAGTATGTATTTTTCTTCCATTCATCTCTATCAAACGTCAACTCCTCACCCACGCCTTTCAAACACATGTCATTCATCACACAATCCATCCATCTCTTTTTGGGCCGTCCTCTACCTTTGTATCCTTCCACACGCAGATCTAATACTCTTTTCACAACCTGTCTTTCGTCCCTCCGCATTACATGGCCATACCATGCTAATCGTCTTCCTCTCATCTTATCGGTCACTGCTGCTACTTTCATGCTTCCTCTTATATACTCATTTCGTATCTTGTCCATTCTCTTAACTCCACACATCCATCGCAACATCCGCATTTCATTAGCATGCAATCTCCTTTCGTCCTTCTTCTTAACAGGCCAGCATTCCGATCCATACATGACGACAGGTCTGATAATTGTTTTGTATATTTTCCCCTTCAATTTGATGGGCATTCGGGGATCACAAGTTATGCCTGTGACCTGTCGCCATTTCATCCATCCTGAGCTGATCCTGTGTTCCACAGCGCGGTCTATATCTCCATTACCCTGCAAGAGTGAACCGAGGTACTTAAAATCCGAGCAAGTAGGCAGTGCTACGCCATCTAGCATGATAGCAACAGGACCGGATAATCCGCCAAAGTCACAGAACAAATACTCTGTTTTTGTTCTGCTGATCCTTAGGCCAACATTCTCCAGTTTCTGTTGCCATAACGCTAGTCTGCTCTGTACCTCGAGTCCATCTTCACCAACGAGAACGATGTCGTCGGCGAATAGCATGCACCAGGGTGCCTCTTCCTGGATGTCTGACGTCAAGGCGTCCATAATCAACAGGAAAAGGTAGGGGCTTAGAGCTGACCCTTGGTGCAAGCCTACAGCCACACCGAATTCATCGGTATTGCCAGCGGACGACCGAACGTGTGTACATGATGAAATGTACATAGCACGAATCAGCTCCACATACTTACCTGGCACTCTTTTCTCTTTCAAGGTCCACCACAAAACCTCTCGGGGTACACGGTCGTATGCCTTTTCTAGGTCTATGAACACCATATGCAAGTTTTTGTGAACGCGTCTGTATTTTTCGCATAATTGGCGAAGAGCGAAAATGGCATCCATAGTCCCTCGGCCCGGCATGAACCCGAATTGGTTTTGGGTAATTTCACTCTCTTCTCTTATTCTTTTCTCAAGTATTTTTTCCCACACTTTCATCGTATGTGACATAAGCTTTATGCCTCGGTAGTTATTACAATCCTGAACATCACCCTTGTTTTTAAAGATGGGCACTAGCGTACTACTGCACCATTCATCCGGTATCGTGTTCTCGTGCAGCAACTTACCAAAGAATAAAGTCAGCCACCTCCTTCCATCCGCATCACACAATTTCCACACTTCGACTGGTATTTCATCTGGTCCCACCGCTCTTCCATTCTTCATACTCTTTACGGCCATTTTCACCTCTTCCTCACAAATTTCCCTCACCAGACCTATGTTTAACGGCAGATCTTCTAATACTCTGTCCCAATCATTTTCTTCATTCATCAGCCTTTCGAAGTATCCCTTTCAGCGATCTTTTATCTCCTCCCCATTCATCAATACCCTTCCACTATCGTCTTTTATGCACTTAATATGTGAAATATCTCTCGCATTCTTCTGTCGTGCTTTAGCTAATTTAAAGAGTCGTTTTTGGCCTTCAGGGCACTCTAGCGACTTGTAAATGTCGTCTTGGTTCGCAGCCTTTGAGGTCGCAACAACTCTTCTAGCTATTTTCTTGCATTCTTTATACTTCTTTTTCTTATCTTCTTTTAATCTTTCGTCTCCTACTTCCACACTCTGCCACTCTTTAAATGCTTTCTTCTTCTCTTTCAATGCTTCTTGGACGTCTTCATTCCACCACCATGTATCTTTATCTATGGTTCCTTTACCCTTAGACTGTCCTAGAACTTCCTTCGCTACACTTCGGATACACTTTGCCATTTCATTCCAACACTCATTCACACTTTTTCCTTTCATATCCTTCATTTCCACCATATTGTCCACTACTTGCTTCCTAAACTCACATGCATACTGATCCTTTCCTAGCAAATGCCACTTTATTTTGGGTGGGGGGCGGTTCTGGTGTTTACTGGCAAGGACTCTGACTAGTATGTCCATTAGCAATAACCGGTGTTGTGAGACTAGTGTTTCTCCTGGCAATATTTTACAGTCCTTGACACAGTTGATTCTATTCCTTTTTACCAGAAAATAATCAATCTGCGTCTTGTTCAGGCCGCTTTTGTACGTAACGAGGTGTTGTTCTCGTTTCTGGAACCATGTATTTGTTATTGCCAGGTCGAATGCAGTAGCCGCTTGTAGGAGGGCCTCTCCTTCCTTGTTACGTGTTCCATACCCCCAGCCTCCGTGACCTCTTTCATACCCTCCATTCATTCTTCCTACATGGCCATTAAAGTCACCACCGATATATATCTCTTCACTGTTTGGTATACTTATTACTAGGGCATCAAAGTCCTCCCAAAACTTCTCTTTCATACTTTCCTCACAGCCTGCTTGAGGGGCATACACACTTACAATATTCATAACCACATTCTCTAGCATCAGTCTGACAACGATCATTCTATCATTTTTCCTTACAACCTCTGTAACTCTTTCTTTCATCTCTCTATCCAATACAATCCCTACCCCATTTTGCTTCCCATCGCTTCCACAATAATAGAACTTATATCCTTCTCCAATCTCTCTCGCCCTAGCACCTTTCCATTTCGTTTCCTGCAAGCACGCTACATTTATTCTTCGTCTTTTCAAAACATCCGCTAACTCTCTTCCTCTTCCATTCATCGTACCTACGTTCCAACTGGCAAACCTCAACTTAACATTCTTCACACTTCGGGCTCGCTTCTTACGTCGTACCCGCTCCGAGTGGTACGACAACCCTTGTCCATTTCTCACAGGGGCCGGGTGCTGCTCCTGCGCGTCGCCTGGGGGGGACGCCCTAACCCTATCGCGCATCATATTAACCTTTGCCATACTGCATGTGTTTTGGCTTTTTCTTTTACAGTCGGCCGCCTGCCTGACACCAACCCTCCTTGGGAATGTGTTCGTTATTTGAATAGAAAGGAAAAGGGTGAGGACGTAGGGCAAGGAAGGTAGAGTTTAGATAGGGATAATAGGTTTAAGGGATACTACTTACTTGGAAGATTAGGTATAAGTCAGTAGTAGCTCGGGGGGCCGGGATCGCATACCCGTATATCATAGCATGGTCACCGAAGTAGTAGATCAGTATGATATCCCCTGGCCTGGTAAAAGGGCAATCATGTACTAACAAAAATAAGAAAGGTGTAAAGAAACCAATTTCTAAACGAGAAAGAATAATAGTCGTCCAAGCTGGCAATTAAAAACGTTTTGTTCCCTATTCTTCGTATTGATTGAGCTGCTTATAATAATAACATTTAATTGCTATTTATTATGTTTATTTACGTATCTTAATCATTATAGTAGACATTTCATTGTTTTAATTTGCTCGTATTCATTTAAGTGGTTAAATATAATGGTTTGTTTAATGCTTGGCACCGACTTCAAACTTATTAGTAAGTAGGACATATAAATAATAGGTAGTATATAATAAATATTAAATCTTCATTATTTATTACTTTTTAGTTTTAAAGTCGGTTTTTTTTAACGTAGTTATTTTTATGATACTTTAACACAATCTCATTTTCAGTTACGTGTCTTAACTCTTATCATCTTCGTTGTAAGAAGGACTCAGTAAAACAGATATAACGTTTTAAAATACTATGGAAGTAATATTGATTAATAATTTAGATGTAAGCTAGGTATAATAATAATAATAAATAGTTTTTACATGGGATAGATAATACCTAGTATCCGAAAAATCGTTGTTTCGAGTTCTTAGTTTTGCACTATCCTTTCCAATATTTTTCTGTATTATCTTGAAAATTCAATCAAAGGACTACTTTCTCGAAAATCCTTAAACCTCATCATTAAAAATTCTCTGATTTGAGAAGTTTTGTTTCAATCTAAAGCTATATCTCTTTTTTTATTTTAAACTTCCCAAAGTGTTTCGAGTTGGGAATATGTGACTTGACGGTGTAAAGGTCCACTGATTAAAAAAACACTTTAATTTTTTTGATCACTGAATTGAGTGACGAGGTTTAAATATTTAATATAATCTTTACGGTATGAAATTCTTTAAATATTTATAACATTTAAAACAGAAATATATACTTCAAAACATAACTCACGCCTTTATAATCGTTTGTTTTATTATTAATTGAACTTCAAATAACACTAGTTAAACTATTCTACCATCAAAACAACCGCGCTTAAAGCTGTCCTTCGAGCTGTCAACCTCAACTGGAAACAAAACCGGACCAGAGATATTTTCGTTAATTCTAAGTTATTATTTTTTTTCCTTTTTTTAGTAATTATGGTACAAAAACAAAAACGATTCAGTTTTTGAACCGAAATTGAACTGAGTCGGATCTTAATCGCAATATAGAAAATAAAGTATATATATATCTAATGTAAAATACAAAAATGATATCTATATATATATATAGAAGGATGTTTGTATATATGAAATCGATGAACTCAGAAACTATTGGACCGATGATTATGAAAATTGGTATGTATATGTATTTTTCCACGGAGAAGGTTTATATGGTATGCCCATTGATGTAACTCGCCACCAGGCGGCGCTGTCAAATATCGACTTCCGCCCCGTTCAACCGATTGTCATAAAAGTTGGTATGACCATGTATGTTTCCTCGAAGAAAACGAATATGCTATGTCCATTGATGTAACTCGCCACCAGGCAGCGCTGTCAAATATCGACTTCCGCCCCGTTCAACCGATTGTCATAAAAATCGGTATGACCATGTATTTTTCCTCGAAGAAAACGAATATGCTATGCCCATTGATGTTACTCGCCACCAGGTAAAGTAAGGGTTAGCCCAGCGACGCGGGCTGGGTTCGCTAGTAGTATATAAAAATACAACCAGCCTTGATGTCTGTAGGGTTTATAAAAGGCGTTTATGTGTGTTGATGTGACGGACGCATCATAGTACATTGACACATAAAAGACGTCTGTGTGTGTTGATGTGACGGACGCATCATAGTACATTGACACATAAAAGACGTCTGTGTGTGTTGATGTGACGGACTCATCATAGTACACTGACACAGCACGGCGTGAAGCGCTCCCACTATGTTTCGCATATCATGTGTATCAAGTACATGCGCTCAACCATCAATAACTTCACTGATATCATCCAGTAGCATCACAAGACGACCTATCTGGATTTGAACGGTGACAACGTGTAAAAACATTTCATTATATCTTACGCCAGAGTGCCATGTTTGTAAGAGATGGTTATTCTGCACTCACCATGGCAATTTACCAGAATGTTATTATGTATCTATCAACATTCTGAGTAATCATTGATGCTCAGGTCAGAATTTATGGATGCCTCGTTCAGTCCCAGGCCCTACCGTCTTTAATGTAATCTCTTACTATATAATACGATTTCTCTATTAAGTTCTTTTATATTGCATATTATGTTTTAAATTTTAAACTTATTTAATGACCAATTAAAGGCTTTATTTAGAAGTTTATGAAGGAATTATCGATTATGGAACCTATTGGTAGGGATAGCAAGTTTATTTTTAATTGTAGTATTAATTGTGTGTAAATCACAACAACCACAAAACATCTCATAGGATATTAATACATTAATTTAATTGTGATAAATGTTTAAATGCAGTTAAAATTAATAATTGAAGAGAATAGTTTAAGAATTAAACGATTTTCTTGATATATACTTATAGATAATCTAGGTAGAGTGTTTCAAATTGTTGTCGAAGTCTAAAGTCTCTTGAGATCTAACGTCCGGTTGATATCGCGATGATTCGTATTTATTTAATAACTAGTTGTTGCCCGCGGCTCCGCCCGCGTGTAGCCCGGTTTTCGGGTAATCTGTGGAAACTACAATAGTTATTTCTATAGAATCCTATTCCCGTGGCAATTTTATACATATAGGCATTACATTGGCTACGATTCAAACTGAAAATAATAACATACATATACATCACACACACAACCAGACGTTATTCAGATATACGTAATAAAGCATATGAATACGAAATATTTTTTACCAAATATTATGTTTTTGAGTAATGTCCAATTAAAGAATTTCTTTGTAGAATTTTAAACTGATATTATACCTTTTAACGTTATTTTATTAAAATTCAGATAAAACAAGGTAGAAATTCTAGCTTTATCTAAATTAAATACGTTTATGGAAACCGCATTCAATTCTGTTTAAAAGTTTTGAAACAGTGCTTGAAGTAAATTTTCAATTGACCATAACTTGTTTTTCCCTTAATAGATTTTGACGAAATAAAGTTTAGAAAGACAACGCACCAGGTTATATATAATCCACTTGCGAAAACCGCGTTCAAATCCGTTGAGTAGTTTCGAAGTTATAACGTACCAGATATATAGACAGACAGACAAAAATTCTAAAAAAAGTTTTTTTGGTTTCTGTTACTCGTCTTTAATCGCCCTTTATCAGTTTTTTGAAAAAATATTTTATGTATAGACACTCGATTTTTACTGTCTTATTATATATTTGAGATTGAGATTTGACATATCATAAGTATTATCTTCATCTTGAAGATTTTGTTGTTATAATATGTTAATTACTCGCTTAGAAAATGCAAGGGAATTGACCATTTCAGATGGTTTAATAATCAATTTAAGATAAGTAATTACGAATAAAATTAAGAAAAAACAATACTACATGAGATATTATAAATATTATGGCAATATCATTTCATAATACTGTTTATTAATTATAATATGCTTTAATATTTAATTGTCTTACTATAAATGTGTATGATAATTACATAAAATATATAAAGCAGCTGAAAGCCCAAGCTTAGGAACTGAAGGGTTTACTGTATGGTAACTTTCCCCTTAGACTTAAGGAGAGACTTCTAGAGAGAATTTATTCTAGGTTATGAAAGGAATAGATTAAAAGCAAGTGCAAGGTGCTGTAATGTAGATGATGATGTAAGTGTTGTACGAGAAAAGATGAGGAAGGAAATGTGTATTTGTGCAGTAGTTTTAAAGTAGAAGTGGTTAATAGACAAAATGAGATGTGAGATTTTGTTGTAGTATTATAATGAAGAGTGATGAAACAGATATAACAAAAAAATTAAAAAACTCCCGATACAAAAAGACCTCTAAAAAGAATAAAAATAATATTATTGTGAGTACACAACGCAACGATTTCCAAAAGTATTGAAATCGTTGTGTCGGGGGACCGTTGTAAGTACGTTGACGATGGTGTCTATTTTACGAAGTTAATCATTGAGGACTTAGACTATACGATTCCATATCGTAATTTATTTATTTGCCTTGTTAACTTACTTGCATTTTAATTTCTTCCTTTATTAAACGGTCCCCCGACCAATAATATTATTTTTATTCTTTTTAGACGTCTTTTTGTATCAGGGGTTTTTTAAATTTTTTTTTTTTGCTTTTTAAAGTTATGTTACTGGTTGTTGAATTGTACTAAATGAACCTACAGACATATAAAATTTTCAATTGTTTAAGTATTTCTAGTAATCTTTCGTAATATTATAAAGAGGAAAGATTTGTTTGTTTGTTTGAATTGAATAGGCTCCGAAACTACGGGACCGATTTTTAAATAAATCTTTTAGCATTGGAATCCTATATTACGATGTATAAAGGTTATATTTATAAGGATCCCGTGAAAGTTTCGACAATGTAATAAATTATAAATGTATTAAGTAACATGATTCAAGACTCTTTCATATGGGTAGGTAGATAGGTAGGTTTCATATATACGGATATTAATAAATATAAACATTTAGATTTAAAATGATTTACAATCACTTATAACACTATGATGAAGGGATTTATATTATCACTAGCTGTTGCCCGTGATTCTTTATGACTACGATCATAAGCCATATAAATATATTTTTACAGTCTAGGTGGACGCAGTCATGCAACAGCTATTCCTAATAAAGTACTTTACCTCAGTAAGTAAGTGTGAAAACCTTTTGGCCTTCATAACAAGGCTTTTTTTCCTATATAGTGCGGGCGAAGCCACTGGGAACAGCGAAATATTGCATAAGAACCTCTCCCCTGCACGAATAAAACGTCAATATATTGGAGACGACTATTTCTACTTCAATCAAACATAAATAAGAACCATTTCGACGAGCATAGCTTTCGATTATAAATAACCGCATTCAAATCCGTCCACGCGTTTGGCCGCAAACAGGTAATAATTGTATAAGAACCTCTCCCCTGCACGAATAAAAAGTCAATATCTTAGAGACGACTTTTTCTATTTCAATCAAACATAAATAAGTACCATCTCGACGAGCATATCTTTCGATTAAAAATAACCGCATTAAAATCCGTCCACGCGTTTGGCCGCAAACAGATAATTATTGTATAAGAACCTCTTCCCCGCCCGAATAAAACGTCAATATCTTGGAGACGACTATTTCTATTTCAATCCAAAATAGATAAGAACCATCTCGACGAGCATGGCTTTCGATTATAAAAAACCGCATTCAAATCCGTCCACGCGTTTGGCCGCAAACAGCTAATTATTGTATAAGAACCTCTTCCCCGCCCGAATAAAACGTCAATATCTTGGAGACGACTATTTCTATTTCAATCAAACATAGATATGAACCATCTCGACGAGCATGGCTTTCGATTATAAAAAACCGCATTCAAATCCGTCCACGCGTTTGGCCGCAAACAGCTAATTATTGTATAAGAACCACTTCCCCGCCCGAATAAAACGTCAATATCTTGGAGACGACTATTTCTATTTCAATCAAACATAGATAAGAACCATCTGACAATCTAAAGAAGCAAGTCTGCAATGAGTCTGTATTTTCGATTTTGTCAGCCCTTTTCGAGTAGAATACGTTAAAGCAAACATTTTGAATTACAGCTTCGGATATAAGTTATAAAGATATTTTTTTATTTAAAAATATACATTGTTAATGGGAAAAACAACTGAAACTTCATCTTTATTCTAATAAAGAGCTTTAATGTACAAGTTAATAATAATTTCCGCATTCTGTAAACTAAGTTTTTTAGTTAATCACGGTAAGTTTTGGTTGGTTAAAATAATATTACTATTGATTTTTGATAAAACTTATTTGAGACTATATTTTTAATTCAATAAACCAAAATTGAATAAATTTCTCCAACAGTACCAATACAATTTGAAATTCAAAACAGGAATTAAACTAAGTAAAGTTTATGGCATTCACTTTACTGTTTCATAACACATTTACTTTAATCTTAACGTACTTTTATCTAAATGTAAGAACGTAATGTCTCGTACCCACGTATATAATGTGTTTTTTAGTTATTAATACGATTATGGGTACGTTTAAACTACATAAATTAGAAAATCAACTAAGATGCTTTATTTAATCTTAATGTAAACTTACAAGTTACATTACGGTAGTTGACATTAATAATACTACCTACTTTACTTAATGTAGCTTCATGACCCGTACTTTAGAAGTGACCTAGGTAGGCTATTACAGTATTATTTGAATCAGAATATTTTTTATTCTATGTGCAATATTTCAGTATATAAAAAGATATAAATGTTAAATTATTTATCCTATAATTAAATAGATACTCGAATTCTGGTGCGATAGGGTAAAACCGGGATAGATGCCGCAGTGGGATAGGTGCCTCGTTTTCTAAAACTTATATTTCCGAAATAGCTACCTACGTTTAAATAGGTTAAAACGGGACCTCAGACGCCACACACCTCAGCCCCCGCAAGTGTATCGTTCAAAGTGTTTGTGTTTCGATCGTGTGTGCAATAATCTCCGCGGCAAACGTGTCAAACAGCTCAGACTTTTTTATATCAGTATTTACAGCTTCATAACTTTACAAGTAGTAATTAGTACCATACAATTTTTGTTATATCAGTACACAGGTTATTAAATTACACATCCATATTCATATAGTTGTTGTTTTGTGTATATTTTAGTAAAAATATATAAGGGCATCTATCCATATCAAAAAGCATAGTCGCCTTTATTTTTTCGCGGTATAGGTGCCCCTAAGAGCGTCTATCCCTCATATCCTTATACATTATAAATTAACATATTTTTTTCATGTTTTATAATTTTCATTGCATTAAATTATTATATTTATTAGCATCTTACTGATAAATTTTGTGGCTTCTTTAGAGCATCTATCCTACTAACTTGTTACCTTTTGATTGATCCAGACATTATAGAGAATATAAGTATTGTCGATATTGGTGACCATACAATTGCACAGTTTTTAGATAGCATACAAGAAAAAGAAACACCTTCAAAATTTTTGGTTGAAGCATCACCAATACCACAACCTGCACACTATTTAAAAATTATTGCTAATGATGTAGAAAAGAGAGACTATAAGTACATGTTGATTTTTTAAAATTTTATTACTTACTTGATTATGCCAATTAAAAATTGTTCATTATTTTTGTTACATTCTTTATGATTATTTTACTTGAAGATGATTTACATAACATGTTGATTGATATGCCTCAATAAAACAAATTTTAATTATGCATATTTCTATTATTTGATTCCATACGGCATCTATCCCACACCATGGGCATCTAACCTCCTTAATATTGTAATGGCGGGGCATCTATCCATATAGGTTAGGCACCTATCCTCAAAAAATGGGTCTGCAGAAACTAATTTTTTGCCCAATCAGTAATTGCTAAGCCATCTAAAATAAGCCGTAAAGTAAGAAAAAAGACCAAATAAGCAATATTGAAAGTTTTTTTTAACGATATATTATTAGATTTGAAATGAAGAAACAATTTCAAAAAGTGAGGCATCTATCCTGACTTTACCTTATCCTTAATGTACTGCACCATCCTTAAATCAGCTTTTCCGTCAGCGATCCCACGATATTAGATATATAAACCGCCCCGTTGGTCGAGTGGTTAGCACAGACGCCTAACATATATCGCCGCAATGGGGCTCGGGTTCGATCCCTGACAGTAACAGGCATGTATGTGATGAGCATAGATGTCTGTATTTCTGGGTTTGGTAGTTTAATAAATATATTTTCAGTAATTATATATATGTATTTGTATGTATTTGTATCGTCTAATACACTTAGAGGTTAGATCAATGTGTGTAACTTGTCCTGTATTATTATTATTATAAATCAGAAATACTTTATACAATATAATGGTATATTAGAGTTAAGTTATTATATAATTGTTAGTTACATCATGTAATTAAATTTAATATCGTAAAAAACATTAGTTAACAAATCATTTAAAAATGGCAATACCTCACAAGTATGGTCATAATCAATACTTGTTCAATATAAAACTAAATAATAATATATTTAAAAGAAGTTTTCTTAAATATTAACTGTCAATATCTTACAACTCTATAAATAAATAACAAAAAATGACACTCACAACTCTATATAATCAGCTATTTACTGATCAAATCCGATATTTACATGTATACACTTGATGCTGTTTTAAACTATTGTGAAAAGCACGCATGCGCAGCAAGGTGAGTCTTTAGTTTGATAAAAGAAAGAAACCCGACTTTACTTTGCCAAACAAATAACATGACAAGAATACTGAACAAAGGAAGTTGGGAAACGCGAAGTCAATACTGATTTCTTCTTTGTAAACATGACAATCGACAGCCGAGGTCTTACCTATATATATTTTTTGAAGAATCGAAGTAATTTTACATTAAATTATTATTATGTTTCTAACAATTGTACATATTTGAACTTCGAATAACTTTCTTATACACATAATTATTTATAACTTACACTGTGGATTGTGCAAATAAGATCTCTTTCGCCTAGTGATCCAGTCATCGTCAATATTTACAATACTATTAATTTATTACGCAACTACTATTATATTTTACCACCATTTTAATACATAAATAAATACATAACAAAATATATAATAGCTTTAGTATTAAAATACTAATACTATTATATACTCATACCATATTTTTTTTACAGTTAATATATGTAAAACAAAGCATTCGAGTAAATTTTAAAATCCAATAGATGCAACCCTAAATATTATGATGTTAAGAATAATCTTCATTTCTATAAACGTGTATTTTATTACAATGTTAACTAAATATTGTCTTATATACAAAATATATTTAAACTACGCGTTTCACTTACGAGTGAAAGGACAAATCGAGAACTTTCCTTTCACTGTCATTTATACAAACTGATACCCTGAATCGAATTTAAAACCAATATTTAACCATAATATTCCATAAATGAATATGTATTTCTAAAATTAAATCAACTATTATGCAGGTAATTAATATGTAGTTGTGTGTATGTATTTCTAATGTATTATTTAAAAATACTTACGTTTCGCATTTCTACTCCTTGTAAACTGTAACTATATCCGTCCGTGTATTTTCGTAAAAAGGGCAAAAGTTTTTGCTTCATATATTAATATGGTCTATTTTGCAGATAGTAGAAGTTGTTTAAAAATTAGCCTTATATATGTAAAAATTGTAATACTTGAATTGGAAAAAGTTACTGAAATTGATTCTGTTGTAAATTTGTTGTGTAATAAATAAATAATAATATAAATTAATACACTTATAGAAGCCAACATCACTAATATTATTCTTGTACATACACAAACTTATCTACCTGCTAAATAATATCAATAATGAATCATACATTATTACACATTTATGAAATAGACATGATTGTGGTCGTAAATAATTGTCAATTTAAATTGAAAAGGACGGAACACCGCAGAGAATAAAATTTAATTTCATCGCAAACAAAAAGTATGTTCAAAATTATTAAATAACAATGTAGATTCAATACCGAGTGTATTTTTGTGTATGTCTTTGCTGTTAGTTTAACTGGCTATTCCAGCGTCACTGGGAGGAAACTGGTGATATTTTTATAAGGACTGTTAACATCATTTCATTATTAGTATAAAAGTTACTTCTAGACTCAGACTTACCATTATAAATTATAGACTTTTACTGTCACCGATGTTAATATTTAGTTAGATGTAATATATGTTTGAAAATATCTGACGGACAGCGATACGGTAGGGCGACGGGACGATTTCCCAGTAGTCGCGGGTTCGAATCTCAGCCCGTATCGGTTTATTTTTCATTCTATATTTATATAAATTTAAATAAGCTTAACATGGCTATACATGTTTATAGATATTTTTAAATAGTAGTCACGGGTTCGAATCCCTGCCCGTATCGGTTTATTTTTCATTCTATATTTATATAATTTTAAAATAAGCTTAACATGGCTACTATACATGTTTATAGATATTTTCAAAAGTAGTCGCGGGTTCGAATCCCTGCCCGTATCGGTTTATTTTTCATTCTATATTTATATAAATTTAAAATAAGCTTAACATGTTTGTAGATATTTTCCAACATTAATTGCGGTAGTGGCATCTTTTCGATGTTTATACTGCAAAGTTAGAAACATTGGTTAGGATTTTCGAAAGAAACCTAATCGATGTCACCACCGTCCCAATAAAGACGATCACATATAGCATGCTTAATTCACCTTTTTTTTTTTTTTTTTTTTTTTACGTCTGGAATCCTCCTAGGATTTCACCTCAATCTAGGGGAAGATGGAGGTGGGTATGTGAGACTTCTACTCACTAAACCAGACGGTTGCCGCCGCCGTCATAATGGGACACCACGGGATCGCTTTCGCACTCACCGCGATGCCCCGACGTGATCCACGGAGAGGGCACCCCGCAACGAGGAGCACCCATCCCTTTTTCGCAGGCTTGATAGATCGTGGAGGGATCCCCTTCCCCCCACCCAAGCCTGCTGCCTCTGAAGGGGGCCGAGACCCCCTTCTAGCTGGACTCAGTCTCAGAATCGAGCCAGTTGGACAGACCGACTCGACCATTGACCGTGTCCAGCTCCGCCGCCGGTTATCTCCCCGAGAGGAGACCACCGGTCAGACCCCCTGGAAGAGCACACTCCCATAAGACCCAGTGATGCGCAGACAGCCTCACTGCAACACACTGGAGTCGAACGTGAGTCCGCTCACATAGGGGGCCCAACGTCGAACCCGACAGGCCTTTACCGCCGGCCACGGTGATCAGCCGAGACCAGCAAGAAAAAGGCATAAGTCGGGAACCCACCACGCCCAGACCAACCATCACCAAGCGCAACCGTGGCGTCGCGCTCGGCAACGATTAATCCAGGCAACGTCTCGGACCGTCTCCCCACCAAGCACCCTCTCTAAAGTGCTTGGTGGAAAGAGGTCCAGACCCTAATCGCGGACCCCCCCACACAGCCGCGGAACCACTCCACAGTCCACTCTGCTATCAGAGAAGTACCAGGAGTAATTCCGCAGCCGACCCCGGCAAAGAGGGCCTGCGCCCTCCCACCCTCAACGCCCAGGCCAACTTTCCAACGTGATCAAACGATGGAAAGAGGCCCGAGCCCCCCCGCAGACAGACCACCCCGAAAGGCAGCCTGCCCGCCAGCCAGCCATAAACCGGGCACAAACCCCCATGGCCGACCCCCACCGCGCCGAGTATTAGCCAACGGCTAATGCAAACCCGAAGGATCACATTAACCGTTGTTGCCCAGGGAGCACCGGCCCGTACCGCTTCCGATGCCACCGGACGAATCCGAGCAACAAGGGAAACAGACAGGCACACGAGGAGGTTCTCGGCGACGGCCCCCCATGCTTAATTCACCTAGGCGAACAGCGATACGGTAGCTCAGTGTCAATAAGACTGTAATCAAGTTGGACGTTTTCAAACCAAGAATTCAGATGTCACAAATGCACCTCGCTATTCGCCTGTTACAAATAAAATAAAAGCATTTTTTATATAGTGAAAGATATTGAAAAAAATAGTACATACCTTAAATAAATATAAATAAACATTGAAGATTTTTTTTTTTGACTTTTCATATAAACTTTTTCCCCACCCTTTAGTAAAACAGATAGTATGTAATAAATTGGTAGATTGTGCTTCAACCTAGAAAATTACTTGTTGTGTTATATTATTTTATAAATACATAAAAAATTTACATTATATAAAAGTATGAATTTGGCATCTTTTTTTCGTCCGTAAAACTCTTTGTGTGTTTTATGTCAGCACGTCAAGCTAGAAGTACTAGATGAATTTATAATTTTGTGTTATACATGAAATTTAAAATGATTTTCAAAGTTTAAGAGGGTATAGTCACTTTATATGCTTTACTAACAATATAGTTATTATTTTTTAAACATCTTATTTTTTTGACGTAACATGAATGGGAGGAATTTAAATTTAAATTTATATTAGGCTTAGTTTCATCATTATTAATTACAGCTAATTAAGTATGAATTAATGTAGCTCGGGCCTCCTATAACATAATTATTGTTGAATCAAATAATTATTCCGATTCTTAATTATTTTTTTTATTTTCATTCAAGTGTCTGAATTTATTTGTTCACAACTTTTAATGTTCCTAACTTTAAAAGCTTTTGATCCTTCGGAAATCTTATGATAGTTTACATAAGATATTTATGCAGTGGTGTTAATTTAGTAAGTAATAAAACTAGTAAAATCCCATTAGTATTTGCTGGATTTTTATGGGCTGTTAATATATCTTTTAGGTGAAATAAAAGGGATCCCTTTGTTTAAATAAGTATTTGCTAAAATAAATATTATCGATAGCGCGCATTTTTAACTTGCAAGCATTAGTACACAATAATACATTGATTTTGATAAATTTAAAGGGCAATAATACTAATAAAAAGTTGTAATTTAAAATACAGATCTAAGTAAGATGAGATAAGAGAATTCAAATGTTGAGAACTAAATTTAAGTTAAAAAGTAATGGCTGAACGTTGTCTTGATTGTGTAAACTCATGCAAATTAACAAAGTCTTCTGAACTCTGTTTAGCTTATGGAACTAGAGAGTAACGAAAACTATAATTAGAAATATTATTTGTCTAACATATACAAAATAAATAGAGCCATGTCATAAAAATGGGTATTGATGAATTTAAAAGACGATTAGTTTTCTAAGTACCTAAAGTTTTTAAAATTATCTTAGTTAAGCTTAGATACTATCAAAGTATTTATTATATATTGTACTTTTAGACTTTAATAAAAATGTACTTATAAATTACTCTGTATTTTCTATATTTATTTGTTGAGGTAATCATGTTTTCTAAATATAAAGGAATTTAATATATAAATATAAGCCAATTGTTACATGTATGATCATCTTTTTTCCGTTTTTTTCCGATTTGGGTATTATACTATACTTTCTGATATTCTAAATATAAATATTGGAATGAAACATATATTTTTGTGTGAAACGTTGCCTTTTTATTAATAATTAAAAAATGCAAAGTATTGACATACAATTTGAAACAAATATCTTTGACAGTTTTTTACTAACACCGAGTAAGGGAAGACGCTGGCAAGGTGAGTAAGAAATATTCAAAAATTATTCTGAAGGCAATGTTTTGTTAAGAGGAGAGAACCCTGTAAAAGAGAACTGAGATGATTTATAAGGTATATTTTATTGTAACTACTTGCCGATAGTCTTGTCAGATACTGCCTAAACGGATCTGCAAATATAATTGTGTAAATAAATGAATTTAACAAAATATATACTTCCTTATATGTATATGAAGTAAAATGATTTTTAAATAAATTATGGTAAGGAGTTATAACAAACCAAATTTAAAACGATTCTTTTTAACATATATATAGGCATTATTAAATTAAGACCAATTTTTTAAACTATAGTATAGTAATAATGTATGTTTTTAGTGTTTCATGTTTATTTAAGCTTTAATTAAAATATATCAGTCTTATTTTTATTATTCGTTAAGATAACCAAGTTCTCTAAGTTAGTTTTTACCTGGTTTATTTATTCTTTACACCATAGTCATATTTTTTATCTAAGCAACGTTTAATAACTGTATTATTTTATAAAACTGGCGGTGACTGTAACGTGATATTGTTTTATTTTTATAAAATAAAATCACTTTTCATAATGCCATTGTGTCCATATATTTTGGTAACGTATTTTTCTTTAAAATATGGACATACCTTCGTTTATCAAAGAAAATTATTCGTCTTTTGTAACATTTACATTTATCCTGTAAGGTTACATTATTGTTAAACGACTATTTTATAATAATTCGTAATGTTTTGAATCGTTTCAATGTTTTGATGGTCCCTGTATTGATCCATATAAATTAATGAATTACTAATTTACCTGTAATAAGAAGAACCAATAAGGTGTAATAATTTAAATCGTTGTTTTATTAACTTAAATAGTAATATTTAGAATTGTTATGTCAAGTAATGGTTATTTTCGTATGCTTAAAGTAGTTTATTTGACTAAGATTATTATTTATGTGAGGAGGGACATTTGCTTGATTATTAAATACTTGAATAAGCTAGAAAAGTGAGAACCATTAAGACTTCATAATTAAAACCAGTATTTAATACCGCTTTTACCGATACTTACAATTGTTCATTTACAAGTAGTTGTTATTTTTCCATATTTAAAGTAGATGATTTGACTATGATTATTATTTATGAGAAGAGGGAGTTAATAAAGAAGGGTATATAAACTGCGGTTAGGACGATATACGGGACAGACACTGCTGGATAGTACCAAGGAAGGATTAAATACAAGTATATAAAAGTGAAGAGTGAGAAGTAAAATCTATGAAACAATATAATTGGACGTGGCCCTTATAATCCTTTTAGAATAACTTATTAACGAGCTTCAATATGTAGATATCTGCTATAAAAGTTTCTCAAAGGCAGCTTAATTAAAAAAATATACTGAGTTTTCTAAAAGCTCCATAAGCTGTCTGCTTTTTAATTTAAGATATTTTTTTAATTTATCGAATTTAAAATTGAATTGAATTTACTTACAAATTGAGTAAACCTCATAACCGTGTTTACTATTAATTAAATATATTTATTTACTTCTACGTTTACCTAACCTCTTCATTGACTTTATTTGTTTTTTTTATTGTACCTTCATATAGAAATTATAATTAAGATAATTATAGAAATTAATTTGCTTATTTTAAGTGTATTAGACAACGATACAAATACATAGAAATACAGAATATAAATACTGAGTATATATATATATATATATATATATATATATATATATATATATATATATATTAAACGACCAAACCCAGAAATACAGACTATGCTCATAATATCTATGCTCATCACATTCATGCCTGTCCCTTTCGGGAATCGAACCCGAGCTCTGTTGCGCTGCTATACGTTAGGCGTCTGCGCTAAGCACTAGACCAACGAGGCGGGACCAATGAAAGAGTATGTATAATGCTTGTCAAAACATGCCTCTCTAGGCATGTTAAGGCCTATTAAGGCATGTGCAATTACTACAATTCTTTCAAGTTATATGACTTTCTCTGAAGAATTGTAGTAAAGTAAGACTAGTGTTAAGTAAAATAAATAAATATAACTGAACGTTACTCATGCATTACAGTAGGTAATTAAGTTAATTTCAATGGCCTCACGAACCGCTCTTGGAATATAACGTTGTTCTTTAGCGAGGATTTTAGGTTTATCAAATCTTATATAATGATTGGGCTTGTCTATGGTATGTTCACACACTGCTAACTTCGATGTACGCCTATGCTTGATATCCGAGATGTGTTCCCTAACTCTTTTACCGATGCTCCTTTTTGTTTGACTTATGTATGACAAGCCTCAACCACAGTCAAGTTTTAGAATTAAAAAACATCCTAATTTTAATAGAGAAGGTGGTTGGGGATTATCTAGCACCTGGTACCCACTCTTGAAAAATATAAAGTCCGTATAAAATAGTTTTATTTCAATGTGGTTCTCGTGAAAACCTTAGAAAACCCTAAAAGAAATTAAGATAGCAAGATTTTACCCCACAATAGTTGGAAATTGTAATGCAAATGTGGTAAAATGACATGACCCGCTTACTTGTATACTTAACCAGCGCTTTTAAGATAAATATTTGAAATCAACAAATGACAATTCTATATTTTTATCTTCATTGAAAAAAGATAGTCTTGTACTATATAGTTTATTAACATGCATTACTTTCTGTTATGTGCTAAGAGCTACTTTAATTGTGATTTTATTAAATTTAATTTGTAATTGTATATTAACTATATAGTATAATATCCGAAATAAAAAAAAAAAAACAATTATTACATGAAAAAACAAAGAAATCGATTTTAAAAGATTGTTTCTTACATATATATTATTTGTAAGTAAAGCAAAATAAACTCGTTGTATTATATTTTTTTTTACACATTATTATAATTCTGAAAGTGAACAAAATAAATCTGAACTTGATATTCCTACTTTTCTGATTTTTGAAGTCGAATTACAAATCAATACTGGCATCCAGTTGATAAAAGTTTTTAATAAAGTGCTTTCACGACTTTCAGAACGGTTTTCTATGATAAGATATGCGACTTTTCTTTGAGTGTAGTGTAAAAAGGCATTCCTTCTTTCAAAAAGCACGAAAGCATTTATCAATCTCTTTGTTAGATGAGTGAGCATTTCCCACAAAAGTCCACAATTTACATAAAGGATTTTTAATCGTTCAAAACCCCGTACAAAAACTTACTCGATTGTAAAACACTATTCATTAAATGTTTATTGTTATTGTGACGTAACGTTCAATTCACTCCATGTTTATTGTAAAACACTGAACTCTGCTGTCGGTACAATGTAGGTATATAGGTGCATTGTATTGTATGATAGAATACAAGAAACAGTTAGCAACTCGATAACAAAAGTAAGCAAACGACATATCTAGACTAAAACTTTGACAAAAGTTATGTAAAATTAAGTGCCTACAATAAGTTTATGAGAAATCTTTCTGTAAATCCCAACAAATAACAGAAAAAGAGAATGAGATAAAGGAAAAAAAATACAAAATTAAATCATTATAACGGAACGTAATTAATTAATATAGTACTCAGAAGATCGGGAGAAGATTCAGGAAAGAAAATTGTTAAAACATAAAACCGTGCAAAATAAGTTTTAACATTTGGAAAAACATGCTAAAGAAAATGGAATGTTTTTAGGAACATAAAATCAACATCAGAAAAACTAACCCGGATATAATATAAGAATCATTGGTATTATAAGTACCCTATTTCGTATATTTAATAGCCACTTTAACCGTGACCTGAATGTATATAGCAGCCGTTGATCCTCAGGGGTCTAATAAACTGAATGCGTGCCACACAACTCCGTCAACACGGATTATTTACCGCTCCATGTTAAATATTTATGTTTAATTACACATATTATATTAATTTAAGTAAATTGCGCTTACTTTATTTGATAAGTTTGTTCCACAAATATCAACATTTATTTCTATATTAATTAGATTTTTTTAAAAATGCATAACATATTATAAAGCTAAAGCAATTTAGAAAAAAACACAGTGATTTTAGGTGAAAGGAAGTATAGGACTTAGATTACAATAACATAATAGACTACTTTCATGTTTTGGAAGTTTTTATTATACAAGTATACCCTATAAGTTTCTGAGCCGTATATATTTAACGTTACTCATAGCAACTACAAGCTTTTAAATCAAAGTCAATATCTTTTATCCACCAGATATACCTAATATCAGAAATGATATTGCACGATTAATTAACTTAAAATTGTTTTTGTATATAACTGAACATTTCGTTGTAAGTTGGGCGATTCATTTATTTTATCGTTTTAAGGAAATAACTATTTGCTCTTCATATGAAGCTTTAATGTTTTAACATTTACGTTTTGTTAAAAACATATTATTTACATCCTTAAATCATGGCTCAAGTGCGTAATAAGCTATTTATAATTAATAAAGAATATAAGTTCCTCAATTTCCATCCGTTTGTATACTACACAGACGGACTGAACACAGAAAATAGAAGCGTTAGTTCATAACTACTGATTATATTAACCTGAAATGATAATACCAGCATAATTGACAAAACTCTGGCGCATTGTTAGAAAGGAATAATTAATTCAAATGTGTCAAATCTTCTCTAAAATGTACATCTTATAGGTCCAATACAATATTGCTTCAATATTTCCATGACAGGATGTCAACTAAAAACTTATTCAAATATTCACTCCTCCTAATTCAATATTTTTTAGACACATTATTTTTTGAACAGAATTTTTTAAGGAACTTTTATTAAACTAAAAACTAGTTTATTTCATTGAAAATGAATCAAACATATTTGAAAAGTTTTATGAAAAAAATGGAGGTTCTGGATTGTGTGAGAGACTGAATTATTAGAATGAAGCTATTTTGCTCTATTTAACTACACCTTCTATGTGCACATACCATCGTGCATAATGGTGGACAAAATGGCATTTAAACTTTAGTCATTCATGATTACTATTATGTTTTTATACCTGACTGTACTTTCTAATTAATATCGGAATTGGTTCGACTAGTTTCAGTTCACGTCGCAGTCAGCCAAACGCATTATAGGAATTCCTAATGGATATAGAACAATTGGATCAAATTGCAATATTAAATTAATCGACTACCTTATCTATATTGGTTTAAATACGTTAATTATTAAGAGGAAATATATCCTTTGAGAAGCGAAGTTATTAAAACGATGAACCTGAACTGTGATTACATGAAAAAAAGGCTAAAAACTCTTAAAAGCTTTTAAAACTACAGGCATAGAAAACTTGATCAAATAAATTAAGACTTGAATGAAGTCTGAAAATGTATAGTTATTCAGAATAAATAAATCTTTCATAATATTGATGGGTATTACATAATCATTAATACTACAACAAATACAGTTATTTGCTGTAGTATTAATGATTATGTGTATAGGTTCTTGTGGGAAAAAAATATAATTTGTTCACTAAAGATATGGGGGTGAGTTTCAATCATTTTTAATTAAATAGAGCATATAAAATATTTTAACGCTAAGTCTCGAACGAATAGTGATACATTTAAGTATTTTAATTTAAGAAAAATAGAAAAAAAAACAATAACAAGAAACCTGCTTTAAATATTTTAAATATAACCTATCCTGGTTTTGACAACTTAATTTCATTTACAATATCAAGTATACAAAAAAATATATCAAGAAAAACAAATGACCAAAGCACCTAGCAACTTACCACAAAAACCACCTTTATTGCGGACACCGTATATTGTATCAAGTAGCCAGAATACAAGACACTAGGCTCTAGGCACTAAGCAAGCCACCTGCCTGTGTGGACGTAGCCTTAGACAGTTGTTTATTAGACAACTTAACTTACATATTTTTCATTTAGCAAGCAATAAGGCTGTAGCTTGTCGTTCTTGGCCTTAGAAGAATATGTGAAATACCAACTTTTCATATTGCATTATTTTAACGGCATAAGAAATACCTTTTCTCCTCGATCTGCAATAAATTATATCAATTAATATCTTATATCCTCTCCTATGCGGAAATTGTAAAAAGAACATTAATAACTACCTAGAGCAACTCTGATATGTTGGATCGGAGGCTTGAGCTTGAGCTACCACGTCGTATTTATTGATTGAGAAACGCGTTGGCTTCACACAGGATGCGGGTTCGAATCCCTGGTCGTATCGGTTGGTTTTTCAATCTATATTTATTAAAAATCTAAATACAGTTATACATATTTATTTAACCGTCCCCTGGGTCGAGTGTTTGACGTAAACGCATAACGTATTGCAGCACAAAGGGGTTCGGGTTCGATTCCTAACAGGGATGAATGTAACGAGCATAGATATCTGTATTTCTGTAGGGTAGGGTTATTAAATATACTCAGTGTATTTATAATGTGTATTTCTATGTATTTGTATCGTTGTCTTACACCCTTAAAAAGAGCAAAAAAATGGCTTACTTAGCGGTAGACCGATTTGTGTAATTGTCATGTAACATTAAAAAAATATAAATAAAAGGTTAATAGATATTTCACACATTTAATTAAATGACATTAATACTTAATATAACTAAAAATATCTACGAATATTCGTACTATTTTTTTAGAAAATAGTAAAAATTACCTAAAAAATTACCCCCCCCCCAAACCAAATACTGTATCCATATATGTATATAATATAAGAATAATAAAAACATCTCCGGTCATGAATTTAAGAGACATCAACAAAATATATTTTGACGAATTCTATTTTCATTTTGTACAAGGTGGCACATGAATGAAAAGTATTCCTTAACGTTTTGACGTTTAGTTTATCTTTGACGTTAACTTGGACTTTTAACTGACCAATATATTGTTGCTCTTTTTAAATATATATCTTTATTTATATTGTTTTTATTGGTTTATTGTGTTCTATATATTTTTTACAATATTAATAGATAACTCAAAATGGTAATGATATTAAATAAAAATTACAATTTTTTTATAAACTTTATTTAATCTTTTAAATTTGGACATAAAAAAAACTTTTTTAAACATTTTGATATACTGTAGATTAATTTGTATTGGTTTATTCAGGTAAACTATCAGTTAATGCTTGTAGTTGTAACTATAATAAAAATACTACTTACTATATATAAATCACAAGAAAGTACTTACAAATAGTAAATAAATAGAATTATGTACAATACACAACGAATGTAAACTTATAAATAGTAATTTTATAAATCAAGTATTATTTTCTAATATTTTTTATACTTTAAAAGAATTTAGGCATAGTTATACACTAGAAGTTTCGCATTCCATTTGGTCACTAGAACTACGAAGAAACGTTTATGAAAAGTTGAATTATTAACAGTATTTTTTATAATATAGTATGTTCGTAGTGTCTTCGAGACCTAGGAATTCAAATTATTCTTTTAGGTTATAAAGGTGTTTTTAGGTAGAAAAGTATGCAATATATAAGAAAGAATGAATAATATGTGAAATTAAAAAATATTATGGTAATACCGACGATATTCGAAGTAACTTGAGTATTTTTACGAAATTTGGTAATGGAAATAAATTTATCTTGCCCAATGATCCCTATCTATGATATTATACGGTTTTTATTTCAATCGTTGTTGTTGACTTAACATAAAAAAATATTGCTTCGTTATTATGCTATTATAAAAAGATATATAATGTAAGTCATATTTATTTTAATGATCTAAATGGTAAATACATTGGAATTTACATGTTTTAGTTCATAAGTTTCTACAGTAGCGCCACCTACGCAATGAATTATGGAATGTTATTTAGTAGGTATTTACTGTTAAATGTTTTAAGAATAAGAAGCATAGGATATTTTAACATAATGTTTAATCTTTTATTAATTATTAGAACTTATTATAAGGTATCTGTAAGTTGGTTATGAAATATTATAGTGTTAAAATATTATTAAACGAGTTGTCAGGGCTGCTCTCGCCCATTCTATTACAAATGGTTGGATATTAAACATTGAAGTGCAAGTACTGTGTATTACAGAAACAAGTCTTAACAATAATAATTATTAAATCATTTAAATTTAAATGTGATAACCTTGTTTTTTTTTTAAATAGAGATTTTTGTTGTCATAGCTACTATATGATAAGTTTATACGTATTACAACACTTAAACACATTGTCTGGACTATTAATTGGATAGTTTAATTGCCCTTTTACGCTTAGTATTATTAGGGAGAAGTTTAAGGGATGTTAAGGATTGACGCTTGTGATTTATACAATGAACTTTTATTGTAATTCGATGAAGATTTCATTATAGTTACTAAAATTGAATATCATTTACTATTGGCAAAGCTAGGCTAGGCCAGTAGTACACTCGCTGGGATGCATATTATAACACTAAGATTAGAATAAAATATTTTCAAGTGAAAAATATTTAATAATGTGTTAGCATAAGTGATGTCTACGCTCTGCGTTTATAAGTTGACAATAAAGATATAACAATCAACATGTAATAGAGGTCACCATATAATTTGGCGCCCAAATAGGGGCAATTCGAAAAGGCAACTACTATGCAGATTAGTTACGTTTTCTTTCTTCGAATACATCCTATAACATATACATAAAATAAAACTATTTATTTACGGAAAGTCCCGTAAGTACAATTACTACAACGCATTCTAAACTTCGGGTTAAATATTTTATTGTAAAGTTATAATGTAAAATATAAATCCAATTGTACGCAAGTCAGACCCTTAAATATAGGTTTATTTGAGTGTGTAATCATGAAAATGTATAAACTGCTAAATCATTCTAAACACTGATTGATTTGATTTATTGTTTAGACGTTTGGTTACGCCATATTCATTTTTATTGTATAAGTTCTCTTTTCAGAACATGGTCTATGCTAATGTAAAATAATGTGGTAATATCCAATCGTCACATATTTCTTACTTCAGCTCCGCACAATATGAAATTTTATCTCAAAGAGGAGGTAGACGGTGGACCTGCCAATAACAAACTTACTTATATTTTTTCATTACCTTCCAGATCGCAACAAAGAATATCACAAATTACCTGAAATCAATAGGAGAACCTCCAGATACTGAGGTTAGTAAGTACAATTTGGTTCCGATTAGCTGGATCGCGTGCATTCATAATATCTCAAAATTCTACCCGGTGATTCATATGTGCACTGTAAATAAAGTAATAAAAAGAAAAATATACCTTATTACTCATATACCTTATTTATACTTTAGAGATATATATTTTTAATCCTGAACCTTGATCAGGTTCCATCGGTCATCAGTCATTATTCCAATAATTCACAACATATCAGCAATATGTCAAATATATCGCAAGCGATTTGACTAAAGTTTTAGAACCCTCCGGTCTTATGTCAAAACTTCTTGATTCACTGGATGATCTACCTTTATTAAAAGCCCTATAAATAGAAAAAATATAAGCAGAAGTATAAAAAGTTTTCCAAAATTGGAAGCAAGCAGAATTGCATATCCGCTAAGCGCATTTTCTAGGATCGTGTTTGATTATATTTTATTCTATATTTTTAAGAAAGGCAAATAATAACAAAATATTAATAGACGTTAATATTAAGGTACGTTATAATACAAATAACTACAATATGATATTTTGGTTTTAAGCAGAATCACTTGTTGCTTACTGACCTTTGAATGTACGCGTGTATCATAAATATTAAATAAACATAAAATCCTTTACAAATATTTTATTGGCTGTTACTGTTACTACACCCGTGTTGTAGGGTTCTTTCAGATAAAGCTCTGATCACAGCGGGGTTCTTTCAACTTGCCATTTTATGGAATAGCATTTAACTACCGATATAAAGTCTTATGTTATGACGCCATAAATTGTAAGTATACGAATATTGTAATATTTTTATATTTTGGCCAATTTTTTTTTTATTATATTTAAAAGTTTGTTTAATGAAACCGTTCTAGTTTAGTAGGAACTTTTATAATTCCACGTATAAAATAAAAGTAATAAATTAGTTTTTTTTTTACCAGAGTACATAGAACATTTAAGAGTAAGAGTAAGTAAGAGTAAGTAACTTTCACTTTTAGTATTTTTCAAATTATTTATGTTTTTTACGGCCCTTAAAAAATATCCTAGTTAAAGAAATGTTGGAGGTTTTAGGGGAAAGAAGATTGCAGACATCGCGCTTTGAAGATAATTGGTGAAACTGAATTCTCAAACTGAACGGCCAGTGTTATATATTATACATTTTGGGAGTATGCTTAGAAATTGCATGAATTAATTCTCCCATTCCGTTTCCATCATCGGACTGTACGACAAACGGCAAAGTTCATCCTTATGTGTTGACATCCCACCTATCCGATCGAAACGCTTTGCCTTATCTTTTTTGATTCACACAGCTAGTGACTTTAACAGCTTTTCGAATATAATGTTTTATCTCAAACGAGAGTTAATGTTCGTGTGCTTTACCACCTATGTCTACATTACCACCTCCTAGATTATTACTTGTAATAAAATAAAAACAAGAAGTCTTCTCAATGTAAACATTAAAAAAAAACAAATGAACTCTCAAATAAAACTTAAATATTTCCAATCTACTTGAAACTCACACAAAAGCTTCATTCCGATTGTAATTCTACTAGTACCTATTTTAGTTGTTAAATATATCTCATTCCGAGAAAGATTTCAAGCAACTTTATTAAACTGTTAAACCTGAACTGTTACTTTGTTAAACCTGTTTACTTCTAACTCTTAGTATTAAACTCGAAAAAGGTAACACTTTCGTCCCTTGACAAGTAAATAAAGAGATAAAACGAGTTCATTACAAGCTAACCTCCACAAAAAGAGCCAAAACTTTTGTAAGCAATAAAATCGATCAAAAAACCTTTGTTTTCATGAGTTTGGTGATAAAATATTATATTTTCTTCTCACAACTTTCTTGAACACAATTATATCGAAGTAATAAAAAATCGGGTGTACGTAAACATAAAATAGATTTATTAAAAAAAAATGATGCAAGATAATATGAAGTAATCACATTTACTTATAATAAAAAATAAATAACGGTTTTGTACAGAAAACATTACTATTATTAATTCTACTCTTTACAATTTCTATTTGTTTGCTGTTCTCATCGGTATCCAATATTTTCGGTTCTGGAAAACAATGTTTCCACAAACCTGTTTAATCAGTATTTATTATTAATTTTAGTACACCATTAATTCTCAACACTATCTTTAGTTATATTGTTATCTAAAATAATTATTACAATAATAATAATAATAATAATAGCCTTTATTTCTGATAAGAACAACAATTTTTAAACAAAAATTTTAAACAATACACATATATATTTTCTTTTAATCTTGATCATTGCCTTGCGGCATAGGCCTCCCCCAGCTTCTTCCATCTAGCTCTATCTAATGCAGTGCGCCTCCAGGTAACTCCTGCATGCTTTCTTATTTCATCTTTCTATCTTTTAATTTGCCTACCCCTTCTTCTTACCCCGTCTCGAGGATACCAAACTGTTACCTTCTTCCCCCATTTCTCTTTATTGTTTCTAATAAGGTGTCCAGTCCATCTCCATTTTAATTTCTGTATTGTGTAGGTAACATCAGTAACTTTTGTTTGATGCCTGATTTCCTTTAATTTCACCTTATCCTTTAATTTAATGTTTAACATGCTTCTTTCCATACTATTCTGGCAAACTTTTAGTGCTTCTTTGCATCTTTGTGTTAGAGCCCAGGTTTGGCAGCCATAGGTCATGCATGGAATAACACAAGTGTCAAACACTTTCTTTTTGTCCTTTAGTGGTATTTGTGGATTTTTAAACACTTCTTTTAGTGACCAATATCTTTTCCAAGAATTGCTGATTCTAGTGTCAATTTCTTTTTGTGTTTGATCACTTGTTGATATTATCTGTCCCAGGTATGTGTAATGGTCCACGTAATGTATAATTGAGTTATGTAATTTTAAAATGTACTTTTCATGATTGGTCATTATCTTCGTTTTCTCCATGTTCATGGTCAGACCCACTGCCAGACTTTGGTTGCCGAGTTCTGTTAACATAATTTGTAAACTTGATGCAGATTCGCAAAGCAAGATTAGGTCGTCGGCAAATCGTAGATGATTCAGTTTTTCGCCGTTGATATTAATTCCTTCTTTTTTCCAATCTAAGTTTCTGAATAGATGTTCTAATACGGCTGTAAATATTTTTGGGGATAATGGGTCACCTTGTCTAACACCTCTTGAAATTGGAAATTCTTTATCTCTGTCATCACTCTCGCTGTTGAGTTTTTATAAATTTCTTTAATAATTCGTATGTATTTAAAATCCACACCTTGTGACTTTAAAGCTTCCCATATAGCGTTGTGCTCCAGAGAGTCGAATGCCTTGTTGTAATCTATAAAGGCCAAATAGTAAGGCTTTCCATATTCATTACATTTTTCGATTACTTGCTTTATGGTGTGTATGTGGTCAGTTGTAGAGTAGTCTTTGCGGAAGCCCGCTTGTTCAATTGGCTGGTTCTCTTCCAAGACTTTACTGATTCGGTTTAAGATGACTTTTGAAAAAACTTTATATAGGTTAGACATCAGGTTAATCGGCCGGTAGTTGTTTATTTCACCTCTATCTCCCTTCTTATGAAGTAAAATTATTTTTGATTTCGTCCATTGGTTAGGTATTTCCTCTTTCTTGATAATGTCGTTGAACAGATCAGTAAGTGAAGTAATAATCGAGTCAGCGCTACCCTTAAGGAGTTCGTTCGAAATGTTGTCTTCCCCTGGTGACTTGAATTTTTTTATGGATTTTATAGCCTGTTCTACTTCAGCTTTAAGGATCACAGGAATTTCGTAACGTCCAGTGGTATTATCTTTTAGAACGGTTTCTTTGTAACTGCATGATTTGCTGTATAGATTGCGAAAGAAGTTTGTTGCTAGCTCAGATATACATGTTCTTTTGGTGGCTTTTTTTCCGGAACCTTTATCTTTAATATTTGTTATCCACTGTTTACCCTCTGTTAGTTCCTTTAGCGCTCGTTTTATTCCACCAGAGCTTTCTATATGTTTCTGGATCGTTTTCTGGATCGTGCCTCTGTCCTGTGTTTTCTTATTTCTTTGTTAATTTCTTTACTAATACTCGCTATCTTTCCTCTGTTTTTTTTTCTGTCCCCGAAAAGTAACCTTCTTTCTTTTATCAGTTCTCTGGATCTTGTTCCTATTTTATCTTTATTTAGGTTAATTTTCAAAAGTCGGTTATTGAACTGTTTTAATTTCTCCTCCAAAAGGTCATACTTTTCTTGGACTGTACCATCCATATCATCTTTCTCCTGGAGATCCTGTTCAAGTTGTTGTAGCATATCTTTTGGGATAGGCAATGCTATATCTTTACTATACATTGGTGCTTGTCTTTTTTTTTTTACTTTTTGTATGTATAGCTTCGCTCTCACCATTCGATGGTTCGTGTTGAAGTTCAAGCTGCTTACGGTATCAACATCTTGAAATATTTCGGGTGTGGTACTCAGTATGAAATCAATTTCATTCTTAACTTCCCCATTCGGCTATATCCAAGTCCATTTCTTTTTATTTTTTTTCTTGAAGAAGCTGTTCATTATTTTCAAGCTGTAAGTATTGGCCAGGTTAATAAGTCTCTGTCCATTATCATTCCTTCTTCCTGTACTATGCGGTCCTAATATTTGGTTTTCGTGTGCTTTTCTTTCCCCAATTTGGCTGTTAAAATCTCCTAGAACAATCATGTTTTTGTGTGAATTTTCAATTGTATCCTGCAAGTCATTATAGAAGGAGTTCTTAATGTCTTTTGTAGCAGCTTCAGTGGGGGCGTATATTTGAATTATGGACATTACATCTTGTTGAGGGAGTGAAATGTTTATTTTTATAATTCGATCAGAGACTGCGATAAATTCGTCGATGTATTTGTTGTAAGGCTTCTTCACCAAAAATCCAACTCCGTAAATTCCAGAAATATTTCCTTTATAGTACAGTATGTGATTTTCATACTGCTGTATTGTTTCACCAACTCTCCGTACTTCACTTAAGCCAACAATGTGCCATTTCACATGTAATAAGGCATTTTCCAACTCCATCATTGAGGCATCAGTTCTTAATGTTCTAGTGTTGAGTGTAGCAATATAGAAATCCTTTATATTTCTTTTTTCTTCTCCTTCATCTTCATTTTGAGTATCACTGCTTGTGCTTTTTGGCGCTCTAATAGTTCTGACGGGTTATGGTCGTACTCCCCCACGGGGACCAGCCGGATTGGGGAAGGATTGTTTTTACTTTTTGATGTTGTTTCGCTTTTGTTCGTTCTTCCGGGGGCGCTTGTTTGTTGCTATTGTTTGTTAGGGTTGGGGAGTGAGTTGGTTCGTGTACGTTGCATGAAGTCGAAAGCGTTTGTTTTATTTATTTTATGTGGTGCCTTTTGTATTATTGTATCTTCATTTTGGTTTGATTTTGTTGGAGTGTCAGACGGAGTTCTCTTTCTTTTTTCGTTTATGTTAGAGTTGGTTTGCCCTTCTATTATGAGTTTATCGTAACGAATCTTTGCCTTGTTTCCTTTTTTGATTTCTTCTTGTAACTTAATTTTTAAATCTTTTCTAGTATTTAGGACATCTTTTGGGAAGTCTTCCGTTACGTAAATACCTGTGGGAAACCTTTTATTATTTTTTAGCATTTCTATTTATCTCCACGCCAGTGTTAGTTTTATTAGTATAGGTCTGTGTTTCTTGTCCTGTTTTTTTCCTAATCTATAGGCGTCGCTGATTTCCCATTTATCAAATTTTTCCAATTCTGCAGTCGTGCACACAGTATTAAATGTCTCCATAACCAAGTTCTGAAGATTGTAGCTGTTATTTTCAGTTTCTTTTATTCCATGTAGTATAATATTATTTTTCCTTGTATCCCTTTCCAAATGTCGTAGTTTTGTTTTCAGTACTGTAATTTCCTCTTTCATTAACTTATTCTCCTCCAGTAATGGTTTAAGCTTGTTGTCCAATGTTGAAGCCAATTCATTAGCAAGTTTTTCTGTTTGCGCATTCACTTGAAATTTAAAGTCTTCTTTCATCTCATTCATCTTCATATCAATCTTATCCATTTTTTCAAGTAATAGTTCCATTTGTTTATCTGTTGACATTTTCTCACTACTTGGTAGGTTTTCAATTACTGGCAACACTGTACTTCAAGGGGTAACACTTTTTTTTTGTCTATTGTAGTTATTTACTGTCATCAACTTTATTGTTTACTAACTGTCATCAACTTAATGTGTCAGTTTCCGGAAATTGGTCACATATGATGTGCAGATTTATGTTTACCTATATATATTCCGTATTTTGTTCTTTCACTTTTCAAGTTTATTATTCACTATTTTATACAAATATCACACGTAATTCCACTGCCACTGATGTGATTCACAGTTTTAAACCGATTTTAGAAGAAAACTGTTATTATTTCGCCTGATTTCGTATTTAAAAGTTCAGGAGTTCTGATAACGCAAGTGTCGCTTGACAGGTCCACCGGAAGAATCCAATTATTACAATATATTTCATTAAATATTAATTTTAGAGAATTATGTTTAAAAACATAATTCCTGGTGTTGTTAAATATAGTACTCGCAATCCTTATAAGAAACATTTATTAATATATTCATTTACTTTCTGTACATTTACCATTATTTCTGTAATATTTTTCCTTGCTTTATTTTACATACGATTTATGTCTTACATATTTAATTATACCAGCTAAGTAACTAATTTGTAAATAAAAATTGACCAAATTAACATTCCTAGGTACATTAATTATCCAGTTACATCCAATTAGTAACAAACTTTGTGCTCAAATACATTTAAAAAAAGTGCCAAGTGCGAGTCAGAGTCGCGCTCGAAAGGTTCCTACCATTACATATAAAAACGGCAAAAATTACGTTGTTTCTATGGGAGTCCCACTCAAAAATTTTGATTTAATTATTTATTTTTATATATTTCTACCTATTTTTAGGGGATTGCTGATTTTGATCACTGTATGTATCTCTGGGATGTCCTCTAAAGGCCCTGCCATCCACATTCCCTTTATATATCCCTTTTGTTATTCTTATTTTGTCCATCCGTTTTACATGACCCAAACATCTGCAACATCCTGCAAACATCTGCAGTATTTCCCACTCTGTCACTCAGTTTTATCTTACGCTTGCTCCTCAAAGACCTCATCTCAATTGCATTCATTCTACTTTCATACTTCTTCTAGCGCACCCAACCTTTGTAAACATACGTTAATGTCAATTAGTTAGTGGATAGCCAATCGAGCTTTTTCGGACGTCTTACCAATCTTACCAATAATAAGCTTGCTCACTGTTCCATTCATTTCCTTCTTCATGTTCCCATCAAACATTCCATTTCTTGTAAAAAAAACTATTTAGGTACACAAACTCATCTACTAGTTCAACATTCATACTTTGTACCGCTATTTTACATTCTCATCTCTTTCAAACACAATCACTTTTATCTTTACTGCATTCCATCTGCATACTTCTGCAAGCACCTCTATCCTCTCCACTCAATCATAAGCCTTGTGTCAATCTATAAAGGCACAGTACACTCTCTGGTGTTTTAACACAAAATTTCTCTGAAACAAACTTTAGTGAGAAGACTTGATGATCCGTACATCCCATTTCCTTTCTATATACCGCTTGCACAACTCACACCTCATCATTCGTCTTTTTCACAACTTTATATATCAAGATCTTTGAATAGACTTTCTAAACAATACTCATTAAACTGGTACATCGGCATTTTTTAGGTTCCTAGTAGTGTGATTTTTCACCTTTATGTAGCGCTTTAATGACGCCTTTGCAACAGTCTTGTGGTATCAAACCGTCAGAAAAGCATTTATTGAATAACATATACAACCAGGAAGATACTAATCCTTTTCCAGATCTAATCACTTCCACACTCTCTCTATCATACTCCGCTGCCTTGCCTTTTTTTAAGCTTGCTTGCCTTTTATCGCACTTTTAACTTCATGTATAATAATCCCTTTCTTCTTGATCACTGCTTAATTCTTGAAACTCTATTTGAGGAAAGGAGTCACTGCATTTAATTCACAAAATAGTCCTTCCATGTAAGTAGCACCTTCAATTAATGATATGAGGTTGAATGAACTTCTCACCGAGTCACCATCCTCACCTCTCACAACGTTCATTCTAGTGTTAAGCGATCCATAAAGGAACACAGACTCGTTTCTAAAATAATATTTGGTTTTGATAATATTTATAACCATGTATAGCCATGTTAAGCATATTTAAATTTATATAAATATAGAATGAAAAATAAACAGATACGGGCAGGGACTCGTACCCGCAACTACTGGGAAACCGTCCCGTCGCTCTACCAAATGAGCTACCGTATTGCTGTCCGCCTCGGTGAATTAAGCATTCTATAGGTGATCGTCTTTATCGGGACGGTCGTGAAATTTATTAGGCTTCTTTCGAAAGTCCTAACCAATGTTTCTAACTTTGCAGTATAGATAAATATTGAAAAGATGCCACTACCGAAATTAATGTTTGAAAATATTTATAAACATGTATAGCCATGTTAAGCTTATTTAAATTTATATAAATATAGAATGAAAAATAAATCGATACGGGCAAGGACTCGAACCTGCGACTACTGGGAAACCATGGTATAGCCATGTTAAGCGTATTTATTTATACATGTTTATAGATATTTTCAAACATAACTTATAGTGTCGAGACGATTCATGTTCTTTGACCGATTTAAAATCTAGCGGACTTTATTTCACTCAGGCAAACACACCGCTCATTGATGATTAAGTACATCTTGAGACTGTTTAACGTACTTTTAAGTTTAAATATATAAAATATCTTTCTATTTAATTTTCTAGCATTAAATATCACATAATCCTAATATTAACAATTAGACTTTTAAATTTACAGAAAGAGATAAAATAAACAAAACCGTTTAATATCCCAAAAAAAATCAATATTGTCAATTTACAAAAATGTATGACGATAATTTTTATTAAATATTTTATATTATATTTACCATTGCATCTCAATAATAATGTAGGTACTAAGTTACATTTTATGAATTATCTCTTCAAACGCAATTTGCATGTTCAGCAGATAGATCTTGCAGGAAGTCGAAATGCATTTCCTGAGGTACTGAAGTGTGAAGCGTTTTCTCTCGTTTTTCTTTATTAAGTAAGACTATAAAATACAAAATAAAAGATTTATTATCTGGGGTTATAAAAAATCAACATACTGTGACAAATCAGCCACTTCTTGATTCTAGCATGGATGATGGTAGAAATGAACTGTGCTAGTAGTTCCGAATAAACGTATAATATATTATTTCAATGTAACTTATTCTCTTACCTTTACCTATTAGATGTTAAAAGATAACATTGATTAGTATTTATTCTTATTGATTATTATTTCAATATAATAAAGAGGTACTATAGGATTTGGATCCATTTTGTTTTGGATGACATAACATGTATATTGTTCTTAACATGGAGTACACAAGGAACAAGTTGACAATCTTTAAATTAAAACTTAGTTTATTTATTTCTATAACTTTTACATTTACTTACACCTAATGAGTCAAATTCAGTTAGCTTTTAATTTTTTTAGACGCTCTGACTAATATGTTATTATACACAAAAAAAATATACATATTCGGTAACTGATTAAAAACTTTGTATTTATTTATTGATGTACCAGGAAATATAATAATACATATATTTGAATTCTTAAACAGTTTTTTTTTATAATTTATTATTAATAATTCAAGGTCATTAAATGTTAATAATTTTATTATTATAGTAATATTATTACTAATTATATTTATATTATAACAAGATCACTAATAGCGGTTATATTAGTAAGTACATATTTAATATAAACTTTGAAGTTCTGACGGGAACTGGAAGAGGTCCAGGTAAATAACTCGTTTGAAATATAATTAAATTAAATATATACTCCCATACAGCAAAAATTTATTAATGTCAAAACCTATTTTTTTATTTTATCTTAATTAGTACAGCCAGGTAAATAAATTTATAAAAGTCAGTATGGTTCACGAAAGTTACAATATATATTTTTTAATATTGTACGAGGTGCAATGTAATGATTTTAAGTTACAGCTTTTTAAGGGTACATCGCTGCATCCGAATCATATGCCTAGCCCGCCGAAGACTTAAAGGTCCGGTCGTATGTGAACCTTTCTAAAATAAGATCGGTCTAATTGTATATTACCGAAGTTTACCAGCACAATAACTTCTTATCCAATAAATTGAAGACCAAATAATGTGTATGTATAACATTGTATAATGTATACTAAGAAATTATATCGTTCCGTCAGAAATATACTGCGACGCAGTCATAGAACAGCGCCCTCATTTTGATTATGTTCATAAAAAAATAAATTAAATGTACTTAAAAGAAATGCTCTTAATATTTTTTTCTGTATTCTGTATGATTCTGTTAGATCCCTTTATAGCGCCTCTGATATCATTATCGGTGTGGGTACTAGCACTCCAAGTAAATGGCGTTGTATTGATATCAATAAAGAAACATAAATATTTTAACAATAAAAAACATAAATGTAACTATTCCTTGAAAAAAAAATGTAGTTGGTTAAAGAAAATGATCACTTCACTGATGAGAAGACATACCCATATAAAAATGTGTAAAAAAATACCTTTCTAGCAACTAAGATAATAAATTAGATTGTTTCCGTTTTTATTTTCTATTTTGCTTTAAAAAAAAAAACGAACATCAAAGTAATGTTTGTTAGGCTGATAACTTGACAACATCTGGTGTGTTGTTGAAGCAGTATTTTTATTGAAACTTTCTTGATATTTAAGTAATAAACAAAAATTAACTCCCAAAAAATACAAATAAGTAGCTTTGATTAAAACCTTAAAGACTTAAAGTCTTTTAATAAACCTAAATAAGTAAAACCAAATCAAACGTCTTCTATATTTACAAAGACAAAATCCGTGGACTTTTCATATCTTCAAACGCTTTGTTCAGTATTCTTGTCTTTTTATTTGTTCGACAAAGTAAACTTGGAAGTCTTATTTCAATATTTCGTTTTATATTTTAAAGATATAGCCTATTGCTAAATGAACATAAGGAATAAATTGTTGACTTTGGAATTGATATCTGATTTAAATTCCACTAACCTGAAACAGTCAGTCAACAACCGTAGCTCCAACAGTTATTAAGCTCCAACAGTTATTAAGTTATTGAATAACAGCCAGTTGACATGGAGGATAGCCTTTAAATAAATATTATAATTCGTATAAAGTGTGTTTATTTTACATAGATTTAAAATAACGCCATAAGCAACCACGATAAGTTCTGCTAATAATATGAATAAAATTTTATCACCGAAGACCATGATGAAATAGCTATTATTATAACTGCTTTTCATACAGTGGGTCTGAATCCGTCATACTTGCCCTCCTACATGGTGTTTTATTACTTCCGGTTAGTATTCTTTCTTAATTACCTATTTACGACGGCAACGTTATCTGCTTTTTTGTCCTAAAGACAAAGAAATGGTAATTTGTGACTTATCGTGAATAAAATACCTATATGTTTCTAAGAATAAAAATACGATAACTTTTTCTAGAAATCTCTACAATGTTGAGCTGAGTTTGTATTTATGACATAGGTAGACTAGAGATAAATCTATGTTAGATTATATATACATATAATCTTCCTTGGTTTAACGAACTTGCATTAATTCTTCAAAACGATTTGTCATGGAAGCAGCGTTTATGAAGTTATCAAAAACGAATGATATTGTTTCCGTCAATTCGGTCTACGGTCAAATAAGTGCTCATATTGACACAAGTCAAATTGTATCAATGATAATATAATATATATTTGACCTAATATCAGTATTAAATTACATCAAACATAGGCATAAATAATAATACTGGTAGTTTACGTTAAATACAAATTGATAAATGTTTATGTAAATAAAATATTTAGTGAACTACTTCGAAGTAATAAATTTTCTTGGCTTGTTTCAAAATACTATTTCTTCTTAACTTGCAATTGCAAAATTATAATTAATAATAATTAGTTTTCGAACTTCCATAACTAAATTTTTGTACATTCTCGCGTCAAACTAACTCTTTAATTAAAAACTAAAAGGAAGACCTCTCCCCACCGTGTGATAAAAGTCTTTTACTTTTGTCAAACGTCTTTGTACACTCCTAATAACCTTAGATACGCTTATAATTTTCCTATCCGTTTAAAATATGAATGCTGTGTTTATTTGCTAGTTATTGCCAGCGTTGTTGCTAAGTTGCCGGGTTAATCTGCTCCTCTCTCTCTTTTTCTCTCACCTTTTTAGAATAATATCTCGGGCTTATGATATTAGGTACTCTAAATGTAGGTATTTAAGCCCATATATTTTTAGATTTAATGTTATTATAGCCGAAACAATTATATTTGATTTTCTCCATAATAATTGAGTGATAATATCCTTTACGTTGATTGGGGCTATTGCTATATACCTATATCAAAATTCACCAAAATCCGTTCAATAGTTTTTCCGTGAAATCCGACCAGAAAAAATATATTTAAAAAAAAACCTCTTTTTTGAGTTCTTTGTCATGCTTTCAATACTTAGCAATTAGTTTTTTTTAATATTTATTTTAAAGATTTTGTCTCAATTTTTTCATTCTACTGTTATTTATATATAGTATTTTTGTATCCCGAATAAAATAAAAAATAATAACGGATGAGCTTTAGAAGCTTTTGCTAGCTTGTATTTATTTGCTACGATTATGTTTTAGTAATTGTATAAAATTTTACTTTTAAAAGTTACTTCAATGTACTAACTTAAGACAACCCAACTAAGCCAGACAAATAGAAAAAAAAACATTATTTCTATTATAGTATATAGTTAGTTATATATAGTTTATACTCATAACGTCTAAACGAATATAATCTGTTTCTTAGCTAGCACTTGGCTGATAATGGGTTTATTTAAATGGTATTTATGTAATTTATAAGATAAGCTAACAAGCTAGACTTAATCTAAAGGCAATGTTATTTTAAATAAGTAATTAAGATGAGCCCTAGGCGTGCTTATAACACACTCGCTAGCTTACATTCGAATAAGAATAAATCTTTTTACTTATCTGAGGTTTTTATTTTTAAAAGCTTTTTCTTTGCGGATAGTGTGATTTATCAAAAGAATTAATAAAATATAATTAATAAAATATTATTAAGTAAATCCACTTAAAAAGAAATTATCTAAGGTTTTTATTTTTAAAAACTTTATCTTTGTGGACAATGCGTTTTGTCAAAAAGATGTATTTAATAAAATATTATTAAGTAAAATCACTTAAAAAGGATCATTTTTTTAGTTAATTTTAATCGAATGTATTGTATAATATATAAATGTATTGTATAGTATATATTATACTTAAAATATCTTATACTTTATTTAATATTTTAGATCTAGAAATTTTTGTTTTAAAATAATTTACGATTTATATGATATAAAACAAATGAATAACTTTAAAACACATTAAAATGTTTACATTAAAAAAAAGCCAACTACAAATGCTACAGGCAGGCTACTATTTATAGACATATAGTGCGTATGTTGCTCTTGTTATATCTTTTATCACATATCAATTTTTAAAATTCAAGAACAATTAAGAGTGGGCCTAACCTGTAGGTTAGGTTCACCTAAAAAGGAGTTAGAAGTTTGAAGGCAGAAGTTCCTTTTATTTGTGTAAGGTAATAAATAGCCATTGGTCCAGATCCATTCGTTGTCATTTTTTTCTTTAAAGAGAACCAACAATTTTGTGATGTACAGACAAACATCCATATACACAAATTATTACATTTGTATAAAATGTTTAAAAAAGATGAATACAACTTTATTTATTTTAAAAGACACTAAAACTAAAAATCCTGTTGTATCCTTTTGTTTTACTTGTTGAGTAAAATATATAAAAAAAATATTATTACTGAACAATTTTAAATCAATTTCGACTATTGCTATAGTTTTAACATTTATTAAAAATAATTCAAATTTAAAATAGCTACAAGAACAGGTAAAAGTAGCCTTGCCAAGAATATAATAAAATCAAAGTTAACCAATTTTGGTTATACCAATAATATAAGAAAAATATCAAATTTCAAAATTAACACTATGTTTTACTTGATGTTTTATTATATTTAATTATGTTTTATACATCAAGAATTAAAAAAAATATAAAAATAAATATATATATATATATATATATATATATATATATATATATATATATATATGTACACATATAAATATTACTTTCAAATACTATAAAGAAACTGAGAATTTGAAATTTCAATTATTAACTAGAAATACATAGTAATGACAAAATAATTTAACTATCAACTGAAAATAATTCATTTAATGAGTAAAAATAATTATTAACTAAATTATACTTCATTAAGCAATTAAGAATTTTTTAATTTCTATTTAAGCAACCCTTGCAAACAATTTGTTTATACCATATTAATTATCATTAAATAATTTTTTAATACTTACTACAGATAAACATGGTGATTGTACTTCGTTTTCATTAGAATTTAATTCATTTGAAGAGGTCGTAGTCATGAAAGTAGATATTTTGGGAATTTTCTTCAACAAATAATCTCTTTCTGCTGATTTTTTGCTTTTTTTTTACGATTTTCAGCACCACTCGTTTTCTTTCGGAAAGAACTCATGTTTTCCCTTTTTTCTCAATAATATATTAACAATTGAATAATAGAATAGAATGGAATAAAATTAAACAACACAATATTATGTCAAGATCTGCACTCACTAAGAACGTCGAAAAGACTGAACAAGACTAAAAATATCACAGCTCAATACTCGGTAAAAAAAATAAATTTATAAATAAATAAATAAAACGTTAAACGAAAACATTATACAACACATCGTTGCTTCATGCTTGAACAAGTTAATGCCTGTAAACGAGAGCTGTCTAGCTCTAGTCCCGAGTTTTAGTGTCCGATAAAACATGATGCTCGTAACTAACTCAAGCTATTGAGATTAACATCGAGAGAAATATACAAACAAAATTAATAAAATAATATACAGTTTTAATCTACCTTTAAATGAATAAATAAATCCGTCTTTCTATTATATGACTGATGGCTTTGGAATAATTTCTTTTGCCGTTTCTTCATTAAAAAATTAAATTTTAAATACCATTCAAGAATGTTCTTAGCAATGTTGCTACAAATGTTTTTAATGTTATTAAAAACAATTATAACATTTATATTATTTGATCAGTTTTATAGATTTGATCTTAAAATTATTTAGAATTATCAAACTCTCAAGATTTATTGAATACAATGCTAAAAAATTCAAAAATCTTAAAAATATAAAAAAAATAGATTATTTTCGCTCAAAATGTTATTTTTATTACGTCAATCGATTGAAAAAAATTCCGATTGATCAAATTATCTATAAATCGAAATATAACGATATAAATATATTTGACTCACAGTAATTTTTTTTTAAAGTTTAATTTTTTTTCGTAATTTGTATTAATTTCTATATATTTGTATGACTTTTCAAATTCATTCTGCGATAATATAAAACTGATCAATCATGCTTATCGTTATGGGCTTCACATTACGTAAAACTATAATTTTTTTACGAAAAATTGAAAAATAAAAAATTTATTGCAGGAGTCAACTGACACTTGTATAATTTATCAGGCAAAACACGATTTTGTTCAACAAAATTGTTTAAACGAATTATGAAAAATGGAGAAGTTCAACCTCGTGGGTGGTTAATTTACTCAGAAACTAAAGGATCGGTATTTTGTGCCCCGCGTCTTTTATTTGGAGATAATAATGAGACAAATGCTTTTACTGGTAAAGGTTTTCGTGATTGGAAAAATTCAAAAACCCGTGTTGAAGGTCATGAAAATTCTAGTTTTCATAGAACTTGTGTGAGTCAATTGAAAACTCGAGGAACAGCTCGAGGACGAGTCGATCAGTTTCTTGTACAACAGCTCGACGAAGAAATTTCGTATTGGAAAAAAAAATTTACAACGGGTAGTTGCAATTGTCAAATCGCTTTCAATGAGAGGACTGCCATTCCGAGGACATTCGGAACAATTGGGGAATCCTCATAACGGTAATTTTTTAGGAACAGTGGAGCTTCTTGCTGAGTTTGATCCATTTTTAGCTGATCACTTAAAATCACTTGCGCATCCAGGAAGTGGTGGTACATCATATTTATCAAAAACAATGTATGAAGAAATTATATTGTTAATCCATGATCAAGTATTGAAACAAATTTCTACTGAAGTGCGAAATGCTAAATACTTTGGAATTATTGTAGATTCTACGCCTGACATCGCCCACGTCGATCAGCTTACTATTATTCTTAGATTCTTCTTATGTACTTAACAATGGAGAAATAGTAGAGCAATTTTTAGGATTTGTACCAAATGCAGGTCATAAAGCTGAAGATATTGAGGATGCTATCTTAAATGTTTTGTCACAGAATGATCTCGACGTAATGAACTGTCGTGGTCAGTCTTACGACAATGCAAGTAATATGTCTGGTGTATATTCAGGTGTTCAGGCACGAATTAAAACACTCAATCCTTTAGCTGAGTATGCTCCTTGTGCTGTACATTCATTGAATTTAGTAGGAACTTGCGCAGCTGAATCAGTGCCTGAAGCAGTCGATTTTTTTTCGACTGTGCAAGAATTATATAATTTTTTCACGATTTCTACACATCGCTGGGAGATTTTGATTCTGCGGACAAATCAAAGTCTCAAAAGTCTTTCTAAGACTCGTTGGTCTGCTCGACATGATGCATGCTATGCATTAGAAAAGGAATGGTCTGGTATACTTGATGCATTGAATTTTATTGCAACAAGTACAAATGAAAAAAGTTAAGACGTTTAGAAACAGCGATTCTAGTCATTGTTTGGAACACAATTTTAGAACGTTTTAATGCTGTTAGTAAGAAACTTCAACAATCGCAAATTGATTTATCAACCGTTGTCGAACTTTATGATTCACTTGTTTCGTTTCTTCAAGATATGAGAAATAAACAATTTTTCCAATATGAAGAAAAAGCAAAATCGCTTTCAGGAGTTGAAACTTATTATGCACATGATACTAGACGTAAAAAAATTCGAAAGCTCCAATCAGATGAGTCAAGAGTAAATGAAAGGGAACCTTACTCTGGCCATGAAAATTTTCGTACCAATATTTACTACCGCATTCTTGATATTTTAAGTTTAGAACTAACTAAACGTAAAGGAGTGTACAAACAGCTTCACGATAATTTCAGTTTCTTCGATAATTTACCTGACATTAATATAAATAAATTAACGGAGCTAACAGTAAAGACAGTCGCAAAGTATTCGAACGACTTAGAAGAAGCATTAAGTAATGAGTGCATTCATCTGCAGTGTTACTTAAAACAACTATTAGGCAAGGTTGAAGATACACGTTCTGCATCAAATATAAGTGCATTTTTACATTCACGTGAACTCTACGATATCTATCCAAATATAGATATTGCGTTGCGTATATATCTGAGTGTTCCTGCAACGAATTGTTCTGGAGAAAGATCATTTTCCACTCTGAAAAGAGTGAAAAGTTATTTGCGTGCAAGTATGAAACAAAACAGACTAAATGCACTTGCATTACTAACCATTGAAGCACAATTGATTCAAGAAATTAAGTATGAGGAGGTCATTGATATTTTCGCACGGACGAAAGCAAGAAAAAAAAAATATTAAATGATGATTCAGATAAAAATAATTTATATTTTAATTACAAGCAATTTATTATTAATTCTATATTTAATTGTTTTGTTAAAAAAATAAATGTTTAATTTATACCTGAATTAGATTTCTTATTATTATTATTATTATTTTAATTATTTTATACACACACACATATATGTACATATATGTTTATATATATATATATACTGTTACAAAAGATAAAGGGCGCCATACCGTCTCGGGCCTAGGGCGTCCTCAAACCTAAATCCGCTACTGGTTCGCGGGGGTAGACGTGAATCTTCGGAGCGTCGTCCTGTTTGACCTGTATCCTGCTTCCTGACTAGCTGAGTTTAAGGAGCTCGTCTTTATTGTAATCCCGAATTTATGGTGATGTACAAAATTTATTTATATCAATAATCAACACTTCCATTTTTGAAAGTTTTATAAAGAACAAGTGTTTGACTGTGGTTCTCCAGTACTGACAAGCAGGAGGATCATATATATGTCTTCGCTTGTTATTTGTCAGTGGCGCCTAGGATATTATTATTTTAGTAATGAATATATATATAATTTAAAATAAAGTATTATCTCAAGTAACCCACCGCTGAGTCTAGCTGGCATTTTTTGTAACATTATCTTGGCATTATTGTCATTATTTAAGACATTCTCCTTATCTGTATTAATTTATCAATTATAAGGTTTAATGTATTTTGTGTATTATGAACCAATAAATTTAATTTAAACTCAAACCCACTTTTATTTTTTTGTAACAAAACTTAAGATTTATCGAGCTACATAAAAACAATTTAAATTTCTCCCAAACAATACTTAGCTTTTAATATATATACAAAGTATCCTCGGCTTTGTCATATTTACAAAGACAAAATCAGTATTGCTGCAGTGTTTCCAAATTTTCTTTGTTCCGTATTCTTGTCATGTTATTTGTTTGACAAAGTAAACTCCGAAGTCGTGTTTCTTTCTTTTGTCAAACCAGATACTCATCCTGCTACCTACGGGTACACTTCACAATAGTTTAAAACATCATCATGTGTACACAAATATCGGATTTATTCAGTAAATATTTGATTATATAGAGTTGTAAGTGTTATTATTTGTTGTTCATTTGTAAAGTTGCAAGATATTGACAGTTATTAATCAAATAAACATAGTTAGGAAATCTTTTTAGGTCTAAATATTTATTATTATCATTTAGTGTTACATACTTCTAAGCCATTCCATTTGATACGCTTTTGTTACATTCAGATGTATCTATTTATTTTGCAACGGAAACTTTGAATGTTATTTTGACCAACTTTAAGATGTGGGAATTAAAATTTTGGTAAATCGAGGACCGATGACAAAGTAATAATTTAAATATTTCACCTCGTTATCCTTTTAAGGATTTCTCCAGGATAAGCGATCTTTGAGTAATAAATTATAATAAAAACGTTAATTAAACTTCAAATATATAATTTGTGTCCTCAACCAGAATAGAATAATATAGATTTTATAAAAAATATTAAAAAAATATATTAATGGCTATTGTGTTTTTATTAAATCTAAGAATTTGACGGCGCTTTTCGAGAGAGATCTTTTCAACTATACTGCAAAAATAGTTTATTACGTGTAGCTTGCTGAAAAAATGCTGAAAAAAATACTTGAATTCTGAGTAGTTCAAATCAGTTACATACATCATTATCAATTCAGTCGAAAGGAGAGATCTTATCTGATAATAAAAATAGAACAACATGGACACCAGATATAAATTTTAGGCTTCGTTTCTGACCTTTATGGCCTTGTTTATTACATCGTAAACATGGAGCTAGATTTATTTATTTGAGCAATAACTTGTCATTTAAAATTAAATTCAAAACTACACGCCTTTCTTATTGATTGTGTGCGTGTAGTGTATTTTTATTGATTTAAGGTATGGAAGTCAGTTTCACTTTAATTCAACTGTTTCAACAATATATTTTATTACGTAGAAAATAGTAAAAAAAACATGAAGCTGAAGTAGTAAATTATAATTTTAAAATACAACATGCTATAAAAGGAGTTATAACAAATTATCAGATCAGTTCGGTTAATTATCTAAACCAACAATTCTTTTTTTAAGTCATATTTTTATTAAATAATATAAATTTATATAAATAATATAAACATGTATAAAAAAAAATAATATTATAATTTATATAAATTTAAATAAGCTTAACATGGCTATACATGTTTAAAGATATTTTCAAACATTAATTTCGGTAGTGGCATCTTTTTAATGTTTATCTATACTGCAAAGTTAGAAACATTGGTTAGGATTTTCGAAAGAAACCTAATAGATGTCACCACCGTCCCGATAAAGACGATTACATAGAGAATGCTTAATTCACCGAGGCGGACAGCGATACGGTAGCTCAGTTGGTAGAGCGACGGGACGGTTTCCCAGTAGTCGCGGGTTCGAATCCCTGCCCGTATCGGTTTATTTTTCATTCTTTATTTATATAAATTTAAATAAGCTTAACATGGCTATACATGTTTAAAGATATTTTCAAACATTAAATAATATATTTTTACTATGTCTATATATTTTTGTAGAATGCAATACTTCAAATAGATTAAAGTAATATTTAAATGATTCAAATATGAAGTGATGATTGTGTAATAAGAAGCCCTGAGCCCGATTTCAATATACAATTTTGAGAAAAAATGTACAGAAGCAATGAATAATACAAAAAATAGCATCAATACTTGTACATACCAATTTTGTCACTCAAATAACTTTAATATACACGAATTTATTTTAATGACTAAAACTGGAAACAAGCAATGAGCATTTGTATGAAATACTTGGGTACTAATATGACCTCAGGGTAGTAATAAGCATCATAGGTATTATGAAACAGTAAAGTGAATGCCATAAACTTAATTTAGTTTAATTCCTGTTTCGAACTTAGAAATAACAATAATACCAAAATATTTTGTAATATGTAATATATATTTAGGTATATTTGATAGCACTGTTGGTTAAATTTCACTTTTAAGCTTTTTATGAACATTGGAAAATACATTTGAAAAAAATTATTATATTTTTTTTGTTTGTGTTTCGATGTTTGCTTGTCAATCTTGCAAAAAATAGATGGATATGAATTTGTATCCAATTTTTTTCCCTTAAAAACTATGAATCAGAAGAAGACATAAACTACTTTTTATCCATTAATAATAAATGGTTCCTGTTATGAAAAAGATTGGAAATCATTCGTTACCCAAGTACGTGAAAGCGCTACCACAATCTGTTACTTTAGTTATTAGTTTTCGGACATGTTTGCATTTATGCCAAATTCTTTTTATCAGTAAATAGTATTACAAAATAAAACAGCTTATGATGAGATTGATAATTGCCACGGATATAAAGAATAATTCTTTGTTCTTAAATGGGGTTTCGTTTTGAAATATTACAACACAATTTTTTGTTAGTCATCGCGAGAAGCTCTAGGACTTTTTTCCTAATTATTTATACAAATTTTTAAATAAAAATATACCTTTCTTACTTATTTTCGATGCTGAAGTTCAAAATGTTTAAAAAGAGTGACAAAAAGAAAATACCGAAATACGAATACGAAATACAAAAATACTTCTTTTTTTTTATATGATCTAGGGCAATGCTTGACTACATTCCACCTGATGGTAAGTGGAATGTAGTCTTAGATGGTAAGGCGCATTGCCCTAGCAACCTATTCACTCTTCTCTTGAAGACACCCACCTTATATTTGGCCGGCAATACCGACGCAGGCAAATTGTTCTAGTCCTTCGCTGTACGCACTAAAAATAAGGAAGCAAAGCGCTTCGTTCGGACAGGTGGAATGTCCACAACAAAACGTATCCTATACCAAAATGTATCCTATAGAATACTGAGAGGCTAACAATTTTACGCCTGTGTTCTAGGCTTTGGAGGTCGGCTTCGACCAATTCGGGATCGCCTATAAGCCTCTTTGCTTGCCTCTCAATTGAGTCCAGAACCGCAAAATGAGACTTTGCGGCACCAGCAAATATGTGACCACAGAACTCTACACACGACCGGATCTGTGCTTTGTATAGAACAAGAACCGGTGTAAACACCGGGACAGCTTTAGTACTGCCGAACCTTCGCAAGAACGACAAGCTTTGCTGTTGCTGCTCTTGATCTGGACTCAATGAACCGTCCAAAGTTGAGGTTCGAGGAAATCTCTAAACCTAACAACTGAAGCCGGTCACTGTATTCCAAGGATACATTCTGGAAAGTAGGAGCCAAGGTGAAAGGGCTCTTTTTGGCGGTGAACAGACACGTCTGCGTTTTGGTGGCGTTGAACTTGACAAGATTGGCATTGCTCCATGCGGAGACTGCCTGAAGTTTGTCATTCAAACGTTGCACCATGGCTTCTCTTTCAGACTGTACTTGATCTCGACTAGCCCGACTACTCGGCAGATATCTTTCTACAACTGTGCTGTCGTCTGCATACCCATAGATACCGGGCTTCAACAGATCATTAATGTGCAGCAAAAAAAGAGTTGCAGAAAGAACGGACCCCTGAGGCACTCCGGCATTTATTTTCAAGGGTTCCGAGGAACATTCGTTAACAACTACTCGGAGAGATCTTTGGCTCAGAAAGTCCGTTACCCAGCCGATCAGACCAGGAGATATACCGTACGCTGAAAGCTTGCTTATAAGGCTCGCATGCCAGACCCTGTCAAATGCCCTCGAGACGTCCAGAGAGACGGCGACCGCTTCTCCGTTCTTCTCGATGGCCTCGCCTAAAATGTGTGTAGCATACACTAGGAGGTCCCCAGTAGACCTATTACGGCGAAACCCGTATTGTCGGTCACTGAGGAGATCGTTACCTTCTAGGTATGCTAGTAGGTGCGAGTTCAATACACGCTCCATAATCTTGCAGAGTATGGAGGTGATTGAAATCGGTCTGTTATTGACAGGGTCAGCACGGCTGCCTTTTTTGGGCACGGGTTGCACATTAGCAAGCTTCCAGGATTTCGGCACTATTCCAGTCATGAAAGAGAGACGATACAGACGTGTCAGTACAGGAGACAACTCAGCTGCGCATGTCTTGAGCAGAATGGCTGGTATACCATCAGGACCACTGGCTTTATTCACATCTAAACGACACAATGTTCTCCAAACCTCTTTGTTAGTGATGCGGATTTCAGGCATCGAAATACCGCAGTGAGGAAGATGTGCTGGAGAAGCATTGCCAGTGTCCAGATGCGAATTATAAGCAAACAGAAAAGCAAATACATTTGCCTTCTCTCTTGCCGTGTGGGCTAGGGATCCATCCGGCTTCAGCAGAGCAGGCAGTGAGGGTTGACAGAAATTCGACTCGATCGCTTTCGCAAGAGACCAGAAAGCTAGACTGCCAGTTGGTTTGACAGAGAGCTTTTCGCCATTCTTAGCGATTCGATCGAGACGAGCCTTCCGCAATGCCTTTTTATAAGACTTGGCAGCTTGGTTAAAGGCTCTCTTCTTCGAACTTACATCCGGAGTTTTGCGGGTTCGAGCAACAGCCCAAATGAGGTATGCCGAATGTTTTCGGTCTTGAGCATGACCACATTCGGCATTAAACCATCGGCGAGCTTTGCCACCGATGGGTACTTCAGCAAAAGGAATAAAATACTCCATTGCCTGGTGCACCACATCGGTTATAGCATCCGCGCAACTCGACGGATCCAAAGAAGAGAAGTAGACCTGCCGCCAAGGATAAAACGCAAAAAAGTGTCGCATCTCGTCCCAATCTGCTGACTTATATTTTCATACTCGCCTAATACCATGAGGTTCGAAAGCTGGTGGGGAATATGTAAACACAGATTTTACCAGACAGTGATCGGAGGTTCCCAAGGGGGATGTGACTTCTAAATGATACCTGTCCGGATCAGTTGTCAGCAGAAGGTCCAGGCAATTGGCTGTATGGCCTACCACATCTGGTACCCTTGTCGCTTGCTCCACCAGCTGAAAGAGGTCCAAGGATAACGCAAAGTTCCGCGCTTCTCTTCCAGCATGGTCGGTCTTCTGGTACGGGAACAACTAATCCTGATGACAGGCATTAAAGTCCCCCAGAAAGACGAGCTGCGCCGATGGGTACTGATACAGAGCCATATCTGCAGCCTCACTGAGATACTCAAATAAACGAGTTGTCTCCTGGTCACCGCTGTGCGAACGGTAGACACAGGAATACAGGATTTTTTCGTTTCCTATGTCCACTAAAATCCAAAGGAAGAAAAAGTGGGGTCTTCAAGGTGACGGAGACGCTGAATACAGAGATCGTTCTGCGCGTACACACTGACTCTGGCCCGTGAGCGAAAGTTGTGCTCTAACGAGTAACCGGGATAATCCAAGTATGTAGCGCTCAAAGGACATTGAATCTGCGTCTCCGTCAAAAAGAGCAAGTGCGGGTGCTCTGTCACCAGGTGGTGGTGGACAACTAAAAGATTTGAGTGCAAACCCCTTATATTAGTAAGGGGCACTTTATATGAGGAGGAGTGCAGCCGCTGTGTATCCTTGTTTCTTTTTTTTTACTTTTTCATAAAAAATAAATAAATATAAAAGTGAATAGGGATGGGAAATGGCAATTGATCGAGGCGTACGTATCGTACGTATCGAACCCGACGTCAAAATTGGTGATGTCTTGTTACTGGGAGGCTAGTCTGGAGACTGCGGGGACGCCCGAACCCCCCCAGGGATCGCCATCGGGTCTCCTCGTCTGGTCGCCAACCAGCACGATGGAGCCACCCTGGGATTTTTCGCAGCTGGCGGGGCAGCCTTTCGTGGGTGGCTGACCCACTAATTGGGCCCCAACTATCTGCGGGCGGCCAGCGAATAGCCGTCGCTTCGGATCCTGCTACCCTCCTCGACTAGACACCCGACAAAATAAATAAGAACTCGACGTCAACCGGTTCGCCAACGTACCATACAGCTGTTCAAACCCATTTCCCAAAAACGGCTTCATCGAGCAAAGTGCCGGAACACGACTAGGTCGCTTTGCGGCATGACTTTGCCCGATGGGTGGTAACTTTGCAGGCGACCCGATGTTATGGTCTACCACCAAAATACTTCTTAATCACACTTTCTGGTTCTTGGTGCGTTACAATCTTTTTACCAAGCAAATCTGAAAACATATATGTATACTAGCTGTGCCTGCGACTTCGTACGCATAGATTCCAATTTCGATACAAATACCTGATTAAAGTTTCATCAAATTCCGGCAAGTAGTTTTTGCTTGTTTTGCGTGTAGTTGGAGTTTATTTTTTTATATATATATTTTATAAAAAGCTCCAGTGGAATCCCCATCTCTCGATACTCGCAAGCAAACTTAGCTCAGCCGTCTTTGCAATAAAAAAAGTAAAACCATTAACAGACGTTAATACGGGTCGACTCGTTTATTTTAGTTATTTTCACAGTATATTGTTTTACGGTATCTTACTATGGAGCAGCGCTGCCGAAATTAATTCTATATTTATTTTACAAAAACGAGCTATACGGACTATTAGTACTCCCTAAGAGATGTTTTTAAAGAAATAGGTATTCTTACGGTCGCTTCTCAATACATTTTTAATAACTTACTATATATAGGCCAAAATTTAAATGGCTATAATAAAAACAGCGACAGACATACGATCAATGCAAGAAATAAAAATAGGCTCGTAACGCCTAAATTTCGACTTCAAAAAGTTAAGTTAACCTACTTACACATTAAAAATTAATGAACAAACCATTTCCCATTGGACCAAATTGTAAATCTAAGCAATTCTCAAGTCCCCTTGAACAAACACAAAGAATTTCATAAAAATCAGTACAGTCGTTTGGGAAGAGTTCAGTGACAAACACACACACACACAAGAAATATATATACACAAGCGGACCCGACAGACGTTGTCTTGTAAACGCGTCTTTAATTTAAAAAAATCGAACTTTAAAAAAATATATATATTAAAAAGTCACAATATCTAACGTCATTACATGTACATTAACCACCGTAAGATTATGTATATAAAGATTTTTGTCTGAATAAATAAATTTGATGTTCCAATATATTTTATTAAATTTCACTTTTTACGTAGCGTAATTAATAACGCAGATCGTAGACAAAAAACAACAAATAATGATAAAAAATTAAAAGAAATATACGAAGAAATAAATCGAAGTAATCGATCCGTAATAAATTCGCAAAATGTATAGTTGTTTATGCACACTTGAAATCTCTTTACAAACTCAGTACTCAGTACCTCTTGATTTAATATTTAATACAGCACGTGGATGAAAATAACACAATAATAAAATAGTTTTCTCAAATCTATCGCAACGCAACTGTCAGGGCAGACTATAATTAAAATATAATATTATTTAATATTTGACATTGCCATGGTAACGCAGTCCGTCGGAACCAACGTGAAACATTCCAAAATCACCACCTACTTACACATTAAAAATTAATCAAAAAACCATTTTCCAGTAGACCAAATTGTGAATCTAAACAATTCTCAAGTCCCCTTGAACACACACAAAGAATTTCATAAAAATCGGTCCAGTCGTTTAGAAGGAGTTCAGTGACATACACACGCACTCAAGAAATATATATATAAAGATATATATTATGTTCTTTATTGTGTCATTTTCGTAATTAAGAATTAATAATGTGAATTTTAAATGATCTCAAAAAAGTAGACAACCAACCAATAAGCAACGTCAAAAAAACTTGGATTTACGACAATTTTTTAACATCACGTCTAAATTGGCCTTTTCTCGTTTATGATATTAATAAAACCCTTTTGTCAAAGTTAGATGCAAGCGTGATAAAGACATTGAAGTTATGGCTCGGGTTAGCGCACTCAGCGAACTCTTCAACCTTATTTACAGACCGAAACAATTTTGGATTAAAATTAAAAAAACCATCGGAGCTCTACAAACATCTAAGAGTTACCAAAAGACATATCATCGGAAAATCTAAAGATGATACCTCTCCCAAAAGACAAAGTTGCCTCAGAGCTCGAGTCACGACTTCAATTCCATAAAAAAATTATGATAGGTGCTCAAACGAATAAAGTAGGGCTAGGATCAAATAGGAAAGTTCAAGACTTAGACATAACAAAATCTTTTATTCGACAAGACGAAAACGATAATTACCGACTCCAGGCGATGAGCCTAGAAATTTAAAACGAATGGGTGACCATAGGAGATTTTTGTATTCCAATAGCTTTGAAGTGGCGCACCTTAATTTATGATTGGTCCCCAGCATTATTAAAATTCTATCTTAATGCATTCCAAATGACTTTCCCAGATCAAGGTTATTTAGTAAAATGGGGCAAGGCCACCGAAAAGTCTTGCAACATCGGTGGGGAGGCAATAGGAACCGCGAAACACCTATTAGTAAGGTGTAGGATACTTCTAGACAAAGGTCAATACTCGCGTCGCCACGATAAGGTATTAGAAATTATACGGGAAACGGTTAGTCTTTCAGTAGCAAGAGCGCGGAAGGGTATAACAACCACCAAACGATCTGTAGAATTCGTAAAAGAAGGCTCCTCCAAAAAATCAAAAGCGAAGCCTTATTCAATATTAGGTGCGGCTCCTGATTGGACTCTCCTGATGGACACGTATGAAAAGCATTACAAAATCCCTGGGGATGTTGGTGTTTCGTCATCCAGACCGGACTTATTCCTGTATTCTAAACATCTGAGGCGCGTGATACTTGTGGAGCTTACTGTTCCTTGGGAAACAAACATCCCAAAGGATCACACATTCAAGCTCAATAAGTATTACGAACTGACCAACGAACTGATCAGGAATAAATTTATAGTTAGTTTGTACGCGGTAGAAGTGGGAGCGAGAGGTATAACAGCAAAATCTCTCTATAGCTTACTTAACGACCTTGGCCTTTCTAGAACAAGCATTTCTTCATTTCTAGAACGTATTTCAAAGGCGGCCTTAGTAGGTTCTTTCCAAATTTGGTTAGGTAGGGAGAGGAGTGTGGAGGGTGAAGGTGAGCGTTTTTGCGCATAATAAAGGGGCCCCTTAAACCTACTCCCGGGTCGCAAGTCCCAGGCACTGCTTGCACTCCTCTCCTTGCAACGCGATGGGCCCGGCACCCGCACGGTGAATCCATGGAATGCTAAGAAGCTTCGTCTTGTCTGTGATTCTGGTGTTGCTTAATATAAATAATAAAAATATAAAAATTTAGAACTACTGATAGCTAATATAAAATAAAATATACTATATTCCTACCGTATAAAAAAGAGAATAATGCAAATCGAAACTACCTTAATTTACTTTAAGGGATCATTAAAACACAGAGTTAGGATTTAATTAACTATTTTAGAAAATTGGGAGTGACTTTAGAAAACGCGTTTTCTTGTTCATGACGCAAAGACATTTATAACTAGTCAGAATATTTTTTTCAGTTAGTTTTATATTTTTTTGTTAGATTTAGAATTATAGTTGTAATAGTATTTGATTTTCAAAAATATCTTTTATATATTTTTACAATGCGAATACATTCTTTTCAACCACCGTTGGAATAATTATCTCATATATAGAAATAACTTTCATATAAATATTTGTTACAACTGAGACCTGTGTAGAATAGTAAACATTGACCAGGGGTAGACCCCAGAGGTCAATGTTTACTAGAGTAAACTACATTCAGTTTACTAGAGTAAACTGTATTAGAGTAAACTACATTCAGTTTACTAGACTAAACTGAATGCTCACGAAAGTATGTAATTCCGCCAACACGTTACACTTACGTCTCATTAAAAAACCTTTATATGCCCTATTAATTCAGTCGTAATAAAAATTAATCATAAAAATATTAGAGTCAGAGTTCTTATGTAAAAGAAAACATATTCTTATACAGTCATACAGATTCATTCATTAAAAAATAATATTACTGAATTAAATAATAATATTCAGTAATATTATTATTTAATGAAAGTATGAAAGAACGCGTCCGTTCCATTAGTATTACTTACTATTTATATACCGTTAATACTAAACATGTTAATCGAATTTAACATAATATGAAACAAATAGATTTAATTGAATACTAGGATATATTGTTTGTATTTTTAAAGAACTTTTTGAAAGAGCTCTTTGCCTGTATTGATTGATACATTCAAGTTATTTATTATTAATTTAATTTGAGTAACTTTAATTTAAATATTTTTAATAGTTTTACATAAGTGCTTAAAACTAGTTTATCGGTGTGCGGTGGTAGAGCTTACTATTTAACGGCCGCTCAAAAAAGGTGTTCTATGTTATAAATAAATTACTTACCAAAACGTCTATAAATAAAAAAATAAAATCTTATTTATAAACAAAAATCTTTCAGATGCTAGCGTGATTATCAAGATGAATAATTGAATCAATTCAAATTAAATTAAGGTAGGGAAAACCTATTATACAATTTACAAAAAAACATTAAAGATTTTCTACGAAAAAAGATCAATTAAACAATACTTTTAGTTTAGTTCAAAGAAAATAAAATACACAAAATATATTTTAACTTTATTGACATAAAAAGATTGCCTTTGAAGCTGGTAATGTAAAGCAATTAACCTGGTTTAATACAAGCTAAAGAATTATGCAGAAAAAGGCAAAATTTTCAAAAGATCAAAGGTTATTCAAGTTGTGGAATAGGGTCGTCAAATAAATTAAGACACTTTGATGAAGTTCCAAAAGAAATATTTTCCAGCAAACTACTTATATGACACTATGATATGTTTATACACTATAAGTTTTTACACATATATCATATATAGCGTTTTGTAATATAATTATTATTATTTAATATTTATCACAGGAAAATGTCAATAATGAATGATTGTTTAAGCCAACGAAACTTTTTAATACATTTTAAATATCAATAACATAATTATTATTCGATTTATTATTTTAGTTATGTAAGTTTTACATGTAACTTAAAGTTTGTTTAAAAATAAAATATAAGTAGTATAAGTATATATAATTCAGAAAGAAAACTACTTATAACAATGGCTATAAAACGCCGTGTATTTTAAGTCGCAGCGCCACACATCTCCTGGAGAGCAGACTCTCTATCATGAGTATAGTAATAATAAAAAGAACAGAAACATGATTGATATTTGAAAATTAAAATATTATATTTGATAATTGCAATTTTAATATCCATTATTTTCCCCTTTCACACTATCTACTATTTATAATGAGCAATAATAAAATAAAAATAAAATATAAAGTCTAGTATTCAAATATATCTCTCTAGCTGTATGTACGAATATTAATCGAAATTTGCCCTAATGTATTTAAAACGGGTCAGGCATATTCCAATTAATACAAGTACCTACGTACATATTCCAATTAATACGACAGGGTAAATATATATTTCATAATCATCATGATTCACAAAAGTTTAATGACAAAATATATTGTCAAGGTAGATAGAATATTCACGTTAAATAATATATTTACATATATCATCCTTTCTCATAGTTGTTAAATAGAATTCAGTGTTTAATAATATTTCGCAATACTAAAATCATATTATTTCGTAACTAATTTTATACTGAGCTTATTCATAGCTACAGTTTTCATAACTTTGTAGCCCTAACAACTTGAAGTTGAGAAAATATTACCAATTTGTACAAGTTTGTACTAACTGTACAAACAAATAAAGTAAGATTATAAAATTAGGTGTAACAATTATCATTGTCATGTTTGCGCTGTGTATTTTTTCAAGGAACGTAATTATAATTATTCAATAGGAATTCATTTTATTTGAACAATTTTGATTTAGTTATTCAATCTCTACAAATTTGTAAATCTTTAATGATCATGATTGGAGATGGCTTCTGGATTGCAAAACCAGTTACATTACAGTTTCTGATCTCTTTTGTTATTATATGGTATGTCTAGAATTTATAATAATAATATACTCTATGCATAACTGTGTATGAAATTATTCAAAACAAAATAAAATTATATAAAATTTGATTACATGTGTAATGTTTTGTACTTTGCATTATCATTTCGCTTTTGTAATACCGAATTACCCTACAAGTTATTATTTTTACTTTAATTTTTTACTATATGTTGTATCACAGTAATATGAACAGGCTTACAAAAATAAAATAATTGCAGCAAAAACTACATCATTTTATATTTTTATACAAATAAAAAAACTGTTTTTTTTGTTGGTGTACTTAATTACTAAACATAAATCTTAATAAACCTTTATACTTTAAACAATCTCAAATATTTATAATGTTGTCATTTGTTATTTGTAAACAATATACAGTTTAAGCATTTCAGCGCTTGATGTTTATAGTTCTTTGTAAAAAAAAATATTTGTAGACAATATAATGCAATATAAGACAATATTATATATATGAGAATTGGTCTTATTTGCATTGAAATAAAACTAATTTTGCGGGTTTTAATTATTCTCTACTTTATTATTAAAGACTGACGCAAGACGTGAGTTGGCGTTTTTATACAATTTGCAAAATTATAAAACTCATCTCTCTCAGTCTCATTTTAATAAAAAGATGATATTAAATACATAAAAGTTTTTTACAAATTCTGTAAGATTCTTACGCGTAATCTGTGTTTAATATATAAAGTAAATAAGTAAATCTATTTATTTTATAATAATGAGGTACATTTATTTTATACAATATTTCAATATTTATATTTTAAAACCAAGAAAAATAAAATTGAGCATATTTAATGTTGAAATTCCTGTTGGTCCGTTATTGTCAAAATCGGTAAATATTAGAATGATAAATTATCTTATGACATCTAATTTCAAAGACGAATTAAGAGCTGACATTTCTTTGTTTCAGGAATTAAATGTTGTCAGCTTGAGGATCGTTAGAATTATATATTCTAACGATACTCTCCTGTATATATTTAGTATTGTACTTTAAAATTAGTAGGGTACTATTTAAAATAATTTCAGAGTAGCTGTTCATCATATCATATCTGTCTACGTTGTTTTATTATTACGTTTAGTAATGTGCCAATAGGAAATCAAAGTAATACCCTTGTTCGTTTTCCAAGACGTTTAGTGTATTATTTTTAGAAATAATTAATTTATTATCTCCTTTGATCAAAATATCCAATTTACCTATGTATATTTCGATGATCTATGGACGTAGCAAAACAGTTCAGCCAAAGATTTTCATTTTATAATTATAATTCAAGACAATTAAAAATTATAGAACAGTCGTAGTTTTTACTTTCTTACACTATTTGTTGGAATATTTGTTGTAATAACATTTCAATTTGTATTATTTCGACAATTGTAATAAATAGTCAAGTCAAATAGATACAACGGATAAAAAAATATATTTGTTATCGTATATAAATCTTGGATTCGTCGTCCTAGTAGCTTCAGTTTCCGGTATCCTGACTGGTATTATTGAACACCCCCAATCCTCATATCGCTACACTATATTGTAGCCAGCACTACATATTAACGTTTAATGATTAATTTCACTTGTACGATAGATTATAATTTTAACAGTAATATTATTTTACAGAAATGTACCGAGAGTGACTTACCGCTCATTGTATTTGTAACATTTCTTCTTATTGTTCTAGAAATCAATAGAAAACTTTATTTTATAACAATTTATTTTTTTAACTCATTATCTCTCATTCATTCACAGTAATTGGAATGGTGGCAAGAATTATATTTAATGACAAGTCTTACAAAAAAAAAATACAAAATATTTTATTCTTATTTTGATTTTCAATTGTCTACTTAGATGTGTTATTGTTTAAAAATCATTAAGACAATAGAAGTTGGATTTGTAGTACTGAGTACAATAAGAGTAATGCTTAAAACAAAACGAATTTATTCAATGTTTTATGAGCTTTATAGGAAACTTGGTTAGAAGGTCCTATATAGAACGTGGAAAAAGGTCAATTTGTAATTTTAAGCTCTACGGGCAAAATGCATCTCTCTGTGTAAAATTAATACCGTCAAAACCAATATATCATTAAAGTTAAATTTTGGTATCATATAAAGTTAGATATTACGAGGCAAATATATTATGCAAACATATCCCAGGAAGCCAACTATGTCCACTATCATTATGTAACTTATAATAAAATATTACCCAAATGGGTATATTATTATATTGTTGAGAATAATTTTATTAATTAACAACCTGTATTAATAAATAAAAGAACATTAATTATTTGAATTATCCCTGTATTTTTAGCAAAAGATAAAAGCGTTTTAATGTAACAATATTATTTTGAATAATATCTATTTTATTTCAACTAAATTTCTCGGTCGAATATAATATAGTTTTATCTAGTTTATTAAAAACTTTGCGCTAGTTTATTACTAAATAATAAGGGAAATATGTAACTTTGCAGAATCATCTACAATACTAACTATATTTCTTTGTTTGTAACCATCTAAATTTTAAATTTAAATTCCGGTTCAGACGTAGTTATAATTTTCTCTAGTTTCTAACTTCGAAAGTCTTTCAAAGTCACAAGTCAGTCGAAGTAAAAAGTTAATTGTTATAATTACTACCTACTACTATTATATAAGACGTGGTATATAAATATGGAATCTTTCTTTTGAAACCACATTAAATGTTTAAACAAATATAGAAGAGATACATAAATAAGTATGTAAAATAAGTATTTAAAATGTAAAAAAGATTTAAGAACTTATTGTATACTATCTTACGGTTGAAGATTAAGTCGACAATGACTTAATATTCTACTCTCGTACGAAAGAGCTTCTTAATTACTCGGTCCTTTGACACTAATTAAATAATGTTCCCGACATTTATATAAGTCAAATATTTATTGCTCTCTTTCTTAATTGCCGAATATTTTGTAAATATTAAATTTAATAATGTTGAAAAAAAATCTAACAAACATATTGAAGTTCTTTAATTAAAAGATAAAATTTCTTGTAACCTCTAACCTTCTAACTCAAAACTCTTTGTATTTATTATAATTTGTGCTATATTATATTTCATTAGTGAGGTCTGAGGCACGCTCATGAAACTTGATACAACCAAATAACTAAATTCTCTCTTGTGCAATTTTAACAAAAAAATAAATAAAAAGTTGACGGATACATAAAAATAACGTTTTTTATAGTTTGTCTTATCTTTGAAAAAGCTTTAAAAATGTTATTTTTGTAGATGAAAGATTTAACTTTTGTACTCTGCTATATTTCAATGGAATATTCAAACCAATCACTTTTAAAACTCATTCAATATGTGTACAGGCTAACCACATTTTTTCAAACTACCCGTTGTTCAGTAGAGATGTGAAAGGACAATAAACAAAATACTGTCAGAAATCATGAAGAAGTCAATTAAAAAAATCATAATAAAAAGTAAAAGTAATTGTCAAATTTACAAATTTCACGTAATTAAATACCACGAAAGCCAAACTACGACGTAATAACTAATTTAGTAAAAAAACTGACATAAAAAGACAAATCTACCATAGTAATAAAAAGCTAGATAAGCTACTCAAAGATCACATCGAAAATCCCTATTCACACCTGCAGAACTTCCGCTCTCAAACGACACGATAAAACATAAACCTAACACTTGTTTACTTATTTATAGGAGTTGATGCTTGCTAATTATTTAGAAATACCCTCGACTCCTAACAATACATTTATAAATAAAACACATTTTATTGAATGCATCCTTTTTTTGTCGTAAAATTATCAGAATTATAGTTCTATATTTTCATTCTAAATCACATATGTTGTTTCGGGACAACTGAATTCAATTTTACAATATATACAAGCTTAAAAATAAAATACAATATTGAAATGACTTACCACCTTTCAACTGATTAATGTTTCAAAATCTTTATAAAACAATTCTCCGTTAACGAAGGGTATGGCAATATTCATATGATAACCCGCTTGAGTGGCTTCCTTCTATCTATACTTGAAGCTATTAAATCTGAATCAAATTAGTAATTGAAATTCTCGATGGAACAACGTAGGATAAGTAGTTGTATAACCTAAAACTTATTTATGTCTTTTTGTATTTATTCTTTGTTGACAGGTAAGGTACATTTGGTTGATTTAGTGTAAGAAAGTAATAAATTAGGAATTGAGAGGTTATTTTTTTTTAACAAGAAATTATTATTTCTGCAGAAGAAAAAAATTTTCTCATGCCATATATTGTGCATTCAAAATACTTAAAAATTTCTGCCAGCTACAAAATTATTTCTTTTTCAAAGGTAAGAAAAGATAATAAGAATTTATAAAATTCTAATCGCCTTTTTTTGTGTTCTAAAAATATCTTTGACGTGTTTTGATAAAAATAACACTGGATATTGTTAATAGTAACTATTTAATCCACAAAAAATAAATACTTACTGTTCCATTTTAAATTACATAACAAAAATATTAACAAAACCGACACTGTCAAAAGTATTACCAAGTGACTGAAGACTGATTTTATACCATTTTTCAATTTTAGTTTACTTTATATAAAAAATCAATAAGTTAAATCTAGTTTACATTGAATATTATATGAAACATATCTCACATTATATATATAGGATAAAAAAGCCTCCGAAAGTATTTTTTAAAAAGTGTGACGTCAGCATTGCTGCCGTCACTTTCGTAGTCTTCGTGATGGCTGTTCATAATTAAGTTTTCAAAATAAAACTTCACAAATAATTATAGCTTCGTTTATTCCACGGTCAGAGTAACAGTATTCTCATAGAGATCCGCACAGTCCGACGACTCGAGCAAGAATAATGCTCAGACTGTCGACCGCTCGTATTTATATTAAAATAACGACTAATATAAACAAGTCTAGTGACATCATATTATAATGTTGTTGTTTTAACCATGTTTTTAAATCACTTCTCACGATAAGTTGATACTGTTAGAAGCAATAACCAGGTAATGTAATAAATTACAGATCAATGTTCCTATTTCGACGATCATGATGTTGTTTTATAAAGCCTTCGCGCCGATACGGCCATTCTGACAGGCGGTGCGCGCTCTGCAGCAGCCTGATACGTTCTGTAATAATGTTCGTCACACCAGGCTGCCAAAGATTCTAGGTAATTTTTTTGTACAATGTGTCCATTTTTATAATAAGGTCCCTGCAGAAATTCTAAAACTTTCTTATCAAAAATTCAAGTTACATGTAAAGCAAAAACGGCAAGATAAGGCCTACTATACATGGATTAAGGATTATAAAAATGATAATGAGGTCTGGGACTATTGAAAACTGAGCTCATAATAAATTCTGTAATTGGTAGTTGAAAAGAGTGGCCATGTGTTTCTTTGCCTGGATCTTTTTATGAGCTCAACTAATTAAACGGGCTGGTTTTTACAAGTCAAAACGTTAAATTAATGTAAAAGTGTTTTTTTATTTTATTTTGATTGATTATAATATATTTTTTGCAGTATTTGTTTATCTTGACGTGTCCAAATTAATGTAAAACATTTTCATGAAATGAGGAATTTTTGACTTTGAATGAAAATATTTTTCATTGGGCCAAACCCAATGTCAACCCAGATGCCAAAACATCTGTTAGCAACGCAGTTTGCTCTTATTTTAATTTATTATTATTGCCTGTTATTGTATTTAGAAAAATAGTAGGTTATGTATTAGTAAGATATCGTAGGGTATCGAAGGTTCTCGAAGGTTCTTGTAGGTTTTTGAAGGTTCGTGTCCCGGATGTTCTCGTAGCATTTTAGAAGATTGATAGATTTAAGAGAGTCACTTACGTTTTTTGGATGATTTGTTACTTTGTCGTTTAGTGCATTGCATTTCCAATTTTTCTCATGAAGTTGGACAAATAAGTTTTGTTGGTGCTATATCACGATCTCATGGAAAAGGTGGTTAATTTTTCGCTGATACGGTCATTTATTGTCCATGCGGCTGGCCGAAACGATAACGTTTCAGTGCCCCTACTATTGATCTCTCTGTGACGCAGGTTCCTGTGTATGATTCTGAAACAATATTTATCACGCAGTGTCAAACGACTCGATCACTCCTGACCGGACATCGTTTACTACTTAGTGACTATCTAGAGTTTCAGTATCCCTTTAGATACACGTCACATATTGTATCGTTTTACACGCCTTTAATGATTACTGTCAATACCCCTGGTGTGTTAGGTGGCTGATACTTTAGCTCATAGTACAATGGATCTTTTGTCCTTAGCCCGATCTAAGTGACTGAACCGGTCTAAGACAGTTACTTCGCCGTTGGAATTAAACATAGCAACATAGTGTCATTAGGTTACATCCCACTTACACAACAGTATCCGTATAGAGATCCGCACAGTCCGACGACTCGACCAAGATAATGCTCGGGCTGTCGACCGCCTATATTCACACTAAAATGACGACTTACATAAACAAGTCTAGTGACGGTCAATTCTAGTAGTTAAATAGAACTGTCTTTCTTTCACAGTTCTTTCGCCGTAGCCGTGATGAATATTACAACTTATTTCAAGTGCTTATATTGGACTAGTTTACTATTATTTTTTCACTGGTAAGGTAAACATAAAAAGAATGTGCTCTATTACAAAAACTACGCATTACAGAATGAGAAAATAATTTTTGAATCAGCTGACGAGTAAAAAATGTATAAATAGTCAACAGACCTTCTCTTTATTTTTCATTGTTCAGCTTTTAACATTTTTTATGAAATATGTTACGGGAATAGACATATACTACGTTACGAATGTTACTGCCTAGGCTAAGGGAATAAAATAAAAGTTTTTTAATTGAAACATAGTAGATATTAGATATTAGAAAAATATATGACATTAAAATTGAAGTTTTGTGGCAGACTATCACTCAAATTCTAATCGACGTTGATTACTCTGGAGACACATTTGCCTCAATATAATTCAATAATAATTCAAAATAAATTCATTTCGATGTTGGTTTTAACAATACCTAATCCAATGTCATTATTCTTTATTTTTTACTTACCAGTTGTACTTATTCATGAGTCACATAAGAGTTGAATTATAAAAAAAACACCATTTCTACTGTAGCAACAAAACACAAAAAATACGAAGTATTAGTAAACTAGCACTTATTATTTATTTTTTCTTTTCTGCAGTTAGACTTCAGCTGCCTTTGATAAGTGTAATATTTTATTAATGGATTTTAATACAACAATAAGCACAAAAGCTCAATTGTACGATGTATGATACTAATAAAAAGAAGGGCAGACGAGCCTTCAGATTTTCTGATGGTAAGTAATCAACTCTACTCACGGATCTTGTAACATCAGAGGATGAACATGGATTGAATATCATTTCCCGTCTTGGTGGTTTGTGTTAGAAACTTTTCTTAAGAATCGCATTGTTCAAGAACGCCATACATTGAGATGCTATGACAGTATAGGCACCTACATATCTCATCGGAACACAGCCTGTGATAAAAGCGGTAAAAGGAAAAGATGCAACATTTCTAGGTTTAAGAAATAAATAAATTACAATGAGCTCAAAAAAAGAAATAAATGTTTATTTATAAACAATTAAATTACCAAATATGCTACGTAAATGTATTTATAATGATTTTGTTTCACTTTTGAATACTTGAAAAAGGTGCATAGAGGTATGAAATCGACTTATCACAAATCCTAAAAAAGTAAATAATTCACAGACTAATACCAGTAATACAAAAAATAAATAAATTGTAAACAGTTCTAAATAACCAAACTTAATTTACAATGATTACAGCAAAATAATTAGGTACCTCTAAACTCTCGTACACTCTCGTAGCAATTCGATTAGAAGAAAACCACAAATCTGTTTAGAAATTATCATTTATAATTAAAAAATAATTGCTTCAACCTCTTATTTCTATAATATAGTTTTGGGCAACTAGGTTCTGTAAGTCAATAATCCTTGTAAAGATAAATGAATAAAACTTGAAAATTATAAATTCACAACAATAAATACTGCACAAAATAATATAATACTAGTATTGTAATCCCTTATATTATCTATAGTGGTAATATATCATCTAGCAGTGCTAGACATTTTAATAAAACTAATGCAGAACAGACTCCAGACAAGGATCATGTCATGGATAAAAGTAATCATGTCTGCTCGCTCCAAGTCCGCAACGAGCCAAGTTCTCTGAGGCGTTTAGTGGATAGTGTCCATTTATTTAAATTTTTACATCATTATAAGGTTAAGTGACAATGTACAATATTAAGACTAAGTGACTATTTGCTAAATACCTAATCTATAATTTCTGATACGATGGTGAAATAACGAGAAAAATAGGGTCCAACAAAAAAAATTAAAAAAGTCTCAAAAACGGTCATTTTTTTTTAAATTGAACGTATATTTTATATATTTTAAATATCGGAGAAATTACATCAATGCTGTTTTACGACTGCAAAATAAAACTTTACAACTAATTGTAGATTAGTTTATTCAAAAGGCTACGTTACAACTTTTAAAAGAGGTTCATACTGTTCGGCGACTCGGGTACGATTTTTGTAAGATAATATTATCTCATTATATTTGCTAAATCGCCTTCCCGTCATTCGAATCATTTAATAACATCAAGTTGTCTTATTGCAAAAGCAAGATTAAATAATTCATAGTTTCTTAAATTATTAAACATAATATATATACCCAGCTTTTTCCACATAAATTAATTGAAATGTTGCCCAATTTAAATATAAGAGGTATTAAATACAAATATCGTGGTCGTTCGAAACTCGAACGAAATCCTAAGATTAAATATATATGAAGGTTTGGACTATTATGTCAAGCGGCCATTAACTATTTGACATCAGACTAATATATATTTGACATTTACAGTGTCAACTTAATGTACAATGTAGACCGTGTAATGTTCATAGAGTTAATCTTTCACATTGTGGAGTGTGTTATGTTTGTATCATAAATATAATTATTTATGATACAATTATATATTAAAAGCATATAAGATTATATATTAAAAGCATTTTTATCATTATATAAACATTGTAGTGCAAGTACTGTGTATTACTAAAACAAGTCTTAACAATATTTAAATACCTGTTTCCTGGAACCCTTTCGTAGCAAATCTTTACTTAGTGTTAACTTTAAAAGATAGAAATGTATTAAATAAAACTTCAATAAGTCCAACACCTAGAAACTTACATACAAACCGCACTCTATGTAATTAAACTGTTTAAAGCCGAAAAAAAATTAAAACATTTATCAGAAAACTGCTATTTTACAAACAACTTTATTGAACTAAAAACTAATTTCGTTCAGAGATGAAATAAAAAAAATAAAAAGACCAATATTTGATGAAAAGGTAAGTTTTGTGATTTTTCTGCGATTAAATGTAATTTGTTTAATGTTGACAGAACCCTTCAAAAAATTTTAAATACATATATTTATAAATTAAATTTTATTTAATTTTTTTATTAAAAACTAACCCATATGAATATTGCAAAATTTTTCAAAGCATTTCAATGCAGCAATTTTTTAGTACAACGTATATAAACACCTTAATCTTCAAATAATTATTCCCTACTCTAAATATACGTATTATATGTAAACTAAATTTTAATGCTCTTTAATGTTTTAATGCTCCTAAAAGATATTAAAAAAAAAACATTTATTAAAGTCGTGATATTTTCAATCTTTTTTTTTCCTAGAAGAAAGTAAGCTGTACATTTATCCCACTCTACAGGTCTCTTAATGTTTCTGTTTGGATTATAAGTAGATCATCAGTATTTGTTATTCTTAGTTATTGAAAACAAAGATTACAACAATTTCGTTTCATTATTGGTTTTATTTGGTAAATAATTAATACTTAAAATGCCATAAGTTTTATCAGCTTCTTAACAATTTTCCACATGTTATTTTACTATTATAACTTCCAGGGTTTATCTATTGGCGTTCTTAGTACAAAAAGCTAAGGTGTTTAATTAGTAATTACTAATGTTAGGAATGTTTAATGCTAAATTTAGAATACTTTGAGGCATTGTAAATGTTGGTTCGTTATTGGTTACTATTATGGTTATTGGTTACTATATTTTGGTTGGTGGTTATTATTTTTCGGTACTACGTTTTGCCTACTTGATTTCTTATTTATTCTCACACATTGATTATGACTATGCTTTAAATGCTAATGGAATGGGAAGTCGTAATTTTAAGTTAAGTGGAGTTTCTTGCCTTTTCTCCATGGACAGTCTTATATTTCTTTTAACACGGTCTTTTGGGGACGTGCAAGTAGGGTTTGACGTTTCATAAGTGCAATGTATAACTATTTAAAATTAAAAAAAATACTTTCGATTTTGATATTCAAATATCATTATCATATTTTATCTAATATAAACATTTATGTAGAAAGTACTACTACTACTATTATTAAAAACTAAGTCGTCAAAGAAAAATTCAAGAATGAATCTTCTGTAAAATAAATTATGTGATATATTTAACTAATATTAGTCTTTCCAATATAAGAACTATAGGAATTTACTTACACATTTTGGATAACATTTAACGTTAGTCTGTAAAACAGTAGAAGTGAGTGAAAAAATCACAAATATATGAATGTTTCCCTCGTATAACGTAGCTTTGTTACATGACATGTTATGCAGTAAAATTCGATATTTTTTTGGCCATCGGGCAAGACCTACACATAAACAAAAAAAACGAACACCCACTAGTAAACTAAATTTTATTCTTTTTTAGATATATATGTATATTATATATATATTTATATATTATATATATATATATATATATATATATATATATATATATATATATATATATTATATTAATAATTTATTATTAAATTATATATATATATTTGAACTATAGACAAAGGCTGTTGTATAAATCTATAACATATGGCCAAGAGAATCGTTAAGTAGTAAATTCAGAGAAATTAAAATAATGACTGTATTAAATAAATAAATTTATAATAAAACATTTAACACCAAAACCGAGATAAACTTACTATGCCCGCCACTGAACTTAAAAGAAAAATAGGTAATTCCTTCAGGGCTAATTGTGTTTAATCAAGTGTGTGTTTTTTGTTAAGATTTATTTTTACCATAAACTACCCAATGAAGTATTAAATTAAAAAAAAAAACTTCTGGAATGTTTTTTGATTACATTTATAATTACCTAATGAGTGATAATGATAATGTTAATACCTATTAAAATCGAATTGATTACGATAATTCTATTTGCTGTATTTTTCTCTAAATATTTTCATATGTGAAACAGTGATTACGGTAAAGTGATACTCAGCTGAGTTTGTAGTTTTTTAGACCACTGTATGATACACGAGATTTCTTACAAATAACGCGTGATGTCACAACGCGCTGTAAACTTAAACGCGACACATAAACCCGTCATGATGTGATATTAAAAATTCTATACAGAGAACTTATTTGCACGGACGTGTTACGTACCGCATTACGATAAAATCGTGGAATAGTATTCAATATGCAATGTCAAATACTAAAACACGTTGACGCGTGTTATGCATAGAATTTTTATATTAACTCTGGGGTTATGGGCTTGTTTTCAAATGTCAAAATAACTTGCTTTGAGCTTGCGCGTTTATTATAACGTTAGTACCTTTTGGTACTTTTCTATTAAAATCAATTTATTAGGTATTCAATTTAACAAAGTTAAATGAAAGTTAAGAAACATATACATTATTAAAGTTAAATTTATTATTAAAGTTAAATAATAACTTACATTATTTATAATAATTTTAATCTACATTCCTTCTAAATATTGTAATTCAAATAAATGCGTCTACAACCAAAACTTTCATAGTACTTTCTTTATTTTTTTTTATGTTCTGTGTTAAAGAGATCATTTAAAATAACATTTTATAAAAAAAATAATTTGTTATAAAATTAAAACATAATTGTGCTACAATCAATAACACAAAACACCCAAAACTTGTTGTTTAAAAATATGTTCCTCAAATTTTCATCAAAGACATAAATTGTCTTCCAATTTTCTTTAACGCCGACTTTGTATTGCAACAATTATTATTATTATTAATTCTCTAATATTTATTTATTTTTATTAGGACATTTGTCTGAGAGAGTACTTTCTACCTCAAAGCTATAACATTGATATTTAATGTCATTACAAGTATTTGTCAATTTATAATTTATATATCACAACGCGTTTAAAACCCAAAAATAATCTTAAAATCTTTCTAAATTAACGATTTATTTTAGAACGAAACACTTGTAATGACAATAGATTTCATTTACAATTTCCCGTACGTAACACTTACCGCAATCACAAGGAATCTTGTATACACCTGGGATGTCTAATTTCGTTTTATCTTCAGGTGACCGTAACATTGAGCGTAACTTACAATGTACACGAAAGATCTTAATGTTATATTTACGACATAATAACTACCCTATCCTATCAGTGACTCCTTTGACATATGGTAAGTAAATGGGTGAGCGTGCTGCCTCTACTGCAGAATTGTAAGTTCTTCCATTTACGAGTCTTAGGCTTTGACGCCAATTGTATTGCTTTCTAAAACTTTTCTGACGTGATTAAGTTCGTCATACACGTATTTAGGGTCGCATAGTTGTAAGGCTCTATTGATTAAGGTACGGGGTAACGCTGCTAGGTAGGCCGGATGGTGGTGTGACTGTGCATGTACGTAATGGTCGGGTGTGTAGGCTTTTTGTACACCTTAGTTACTAAACGGCATTCATTAATTCTTTTTACCATCACGTCTAGGAATGCTAAACTATCATAAGATTCTTTTTCCGGCGTGAACTTAAACTTTTCATGGCAATTGTTAAGGTAATATTCTAAGTTTTAAAGTTGATCTTTAGGTACAATTGCGAAAACGTTGTCTACATACCGAGGTCTGAAAGGATGCATCGAGGTCTGAGAGGATGGTTAAATAAAAAGGTTTTCTCAAACCACTCCAAAAAGATGTTTGATAGGAGAACCCATATAAAGGTCAATCCTGTTCATGATTATAGCCGTGTAAATATATATATATATATATATATATATATATATATATTTAATATTTATATATTTAAATATATTATTAAATAATAATCATCCTGATTCACGAAAGTTTGAATACAAAAATGTAAATTTTAATTATGATAACGTATAAAAGTTATTTTTGAAATTTATAATACTTTTTTAAATTGAATATCTAATAAATTTATTTTAATAGAAACGTGCCAAGACTTACCACGGTTTTTGTAAACGCTCGAGCTCAAAACATGTTATTTTGATATTTAAAAACAATCCCATAACGCAACAACACTGGCATAGAGAATACGATTCCATAAAGATTTTACAAATGTATCGTAACGCGGTTCGTAACGCAACTATTTGCTCATAGCGAATAAGGGCCCAGGAGGCTACGCTTTTAACTCTCTTTTTGAAGCTTTAAATTTAAGTAGGAGAGTGTGTTTACAGGCTTAGGTACCAAGTGGTGTATCAAATGAGATGAAATTAAGATGGAATATAATGAAGAGATTATTTTGAAAATTCAACAGATATTACTTTCTATTTTTTTAATTACATTTTCATAAATAGAAAGAAAACTTAGTGTTTGCTTGTGAATTTAACTCTTATAATTAAGTTTGAATGATATCGTGAGAGGTGTGTAGTGTTGTAGTTACTAACTCGTACAAACTTGTTTACGGCACTGGCAGAACCGAAGTTTAAAACTGTTGGGTCCGAACATTACTCAACTACTTTTAAGAGTAAATATCTATGAAACACAAACCACTTCTAATTCTAATTTTTTGATAAATATAACTTTCATCTTTTAAAATATAACGATTATTATTAACTTATATTGAAATTACACTTTTTTCTAAAAATAAAGTATTGTTTGCACAAAAAAATGTAAGAAGTGAATCCCAACGTGAGCAATTTTTGGCAATTTGCAGTAAATTTGCATATTTATATAACTGCTTATTACGTTTAACTTATAATTCTAATAATCATGTGAAATATTTATTATACTTTATCAAAAGTTAAAAAATATATTTGTGTTTTATTTTTTTACAAACATTATAGCAGTAATTTTACATAAAAAATATAAATGGTAAAACACGTCAAAATAAGCGGAGACATGTATGGATAAACCACAATAAAGATGTAGGACAATTTAATAAAGCGACTTGAGGTTACATTCTCGTGACACACTGCCTTCCTTGTAGGGCAACATCTGGATGTAGACATAAGCATTATGAATAGCTTTTGTTTTTATAACATTAATGAAAAGATAGAAGTCTTGTTATGTATGTTATAGTAAATGTGTATTTACGGTTACTCAATTATTTCTAATATAGCTCTACTAAATAACCATAATCTCAAAACAGTATTCAATATGATGAAAGCCGTTTCAGGATTCGGCACTCGGTAAATAATTAGGAATTGTTCACTAAAGCGACACTACAGGATCAAAGCGAATAGCTCCATCTTGGTCCTAAATATGTATTAACAGATTTATATTTTATACTATTCGATTTGATAGACATATGGATTGAATATTTCAAATTTTATTAAAAGTTGTCCAAATTGCGAAATAACAATCAATTTGTTCAATGTCTGGCCAAGACGGTGATTGACGGGGAATTTCCTGTCAGAAGCTCCTGTAACTTAAAGCAATTATTTTCATGAAACAGAATGAAGACACTGTAAAACATGACAATAATTAATTACCTAAGAACAGTCATTGTTTTGAAGAAGAAGTGGATTAAAGCAAATGACAAGTCGGTTATTTAAAATTCGAGTTTAACCCTATTTTTTTTATATAAATATAAAAGTTCTTAAAATTGTACTGTAGAATTCAAAAATAAAATTGTGTAAAGCAATCTATACTCTGAAATCCTTTGCCAGCCAGTGTTAAAAACATAGAACGAAAAGGACCTGAAGTAATAAAAATAATTATAAAATTACTCTCGTAAATAGTAGGCATGTTATGTATGATACGACCCAATTTACAAGTTTGTTCCATTCCATCCAGCAGATTTTCACAATGCGGAGATTATGAAATTTGATTTGGATTAAGAGATTCCAAAATAAACGATAGTTCTTACATATATGTAAACACACTGACTAACAAATAAGATATCAAAAGCCATTATTCAGAATTTCGAAAAATATTTAGATATTTGAAATTGTTTTAGAAAGATAAATGAAGGACAACAATCACTACTTTAATTTCTTCTTTCAAACGAAACCCAACATGCATACAGATTGATTTACAGATCTAATAGAAATATATTTAAACAAAGTAATTGTTCTATCAGCTTAGAACCATAGTAAGAACTTAAAAAATAAAATATATTGGAAAGGTTGTTAAAGATAAAAACGGAAATATTAAACACAAAAATCACATCTCGGCTCATATTTTTTTTATAAAATTCACTTTTAAAATATGATATCACACTTATAATATAATTGTTTTTGATAAAATATACATACGAGTAAATATTATATTTTATTCCTAAAATAATATTATACAAAGTTTATACCTATATAAAGTTTTCATTACTTTGTAGCCACAGAAACTTGGGAGTTGAGAAGACATTACCTGTTTTCACAAGTTTATACGAGTAAAATCTGGAACAACATTGATTCATTTTCACTATAAACATAGAATAATTACGTTTAACAGTTTTAGTTAGGTATTACTATTGGGACTTTTAATATTTTAATAAATTCTCTAATCATTTATTTACCACATTATTTTACAGAGCAGTTTTTAAATAAATAATTTTCAAATATTTTCAAATGTTTGCAATTTTAATTTAAACGATGCGTGGTCCAGTTGCGACGTCCAAGGACCAATAATAGAAATTAATCAATGTTACATACTATACATTTTTTATTATTTCACCATCATTTAAGAGATACTTTTTAACTTGGTTATTTTGATATTATAATACTAAATTTAAATTTACTAAACGAACTATAATGTTTCGGGTACTTAGTCGTTAATTTTACGATTACCCTCACAATCAAATACTGAACTAAGAAAACATCTAAAGCCCTTAAATTCGTTCTTATTTAAAAACTGAATGAAAAAAGTCTCTTATTAGGACGCCAAATTTTTCTGTGTTTTATTATTTAGCATAAGGAATGGCTGAAAATCATATATTCGTAATAAAACAAGCTTGTAAAAATAATTGCCTATTAAACCTTTATCAAAATTATTTGTTGAAATACTACAAATAAATTTAAACACAATGTGAAATAAAATGATAAAGTAATTAGAACAGCAATCGCAATAGACGTAGACATAGGCAGACGCCTAAATAAAATAAAAAACTTTGCATTTGAAGACAGTCAAATACCTCATTTATATAAGGAACGTAGAATACCGCAAAATGTTAGGCAACCATTATACACAGCCGCCACCACACTATAGAAGCGTTTCTCTTGTTATATTAAATGAATATTAAGACTTTACATTGTATCTATATAATATTCGAGCAAATTTATTTTTCTTTGTCATCTTGAATCTTTCGTTAATTAATGATTTAGTAGGATAAGTGAGTCCATATAAACAAGGGAAAAACTTCAAAAAGAACCATGTATTATATATTAATGGAATTATTTTAACATTTTCTCTTCTTCTCTAGTGTCAGGTGTTAATAAACATCAGTAGACTTTATTTCATGTTACTTATTTTAAGTGCTATTTGAGTGCGTGTAATATGTACTATAACTGAGGTACAAATGTACCTCATTAAGGTTCCAGTCTAAATGAAAACTGTAAAATATAATGAAAATACTGAAATGTAAATATTTCATAAGAAGAGGTGAGTTGTTTTAGCGGAATGAGATAATCTGTCAGCTATTCCATTTATATATATATTTAGATAGTTGGTATATAATATACAGGTAAATTCAATATCTTCTAGTAAACTTTAAAAATATATAGATGCATAATATGGCATCATTTGTAACGCTAATGTAATATTGTTAGTGGCATTCGTACAAAATTTGAACTTGTTCAGATAGTTTTTATTATGATTATTATAGTGAATCTGTAAGCCTGCGTAGATTTAATGATTTAGATGTGACGGGTTTAATTTGAATTTAAAATAAATAAAATATATATTTTTTTGTTATATTTTTAATGTGATTGGATGGAGTGGGGTGATAAGGAGAATAGAATCGCTGTGTTAGCATTACACAAAGTAGGTATGGAGCCAAATTCAATTTTTAAAACTCTCCATACACTTGGTATTAGTCAAATGTTTGTGTACTGGAATATTAATAGGTACAATGAGACTTCCTCTGTTTGTGACAAAAAAAGATATGGCCGTCCACGTAGTGTTCGCACGAAAAAGGTGGTCAAAGAAGTTAGGGAAAGAATTCGAAGAAATCTTGTCCGAAAGCAAAAGATTTTATCTCGGGAAATTTAGATATCACCTAGACCATGTCGCGTATTTTAAGAGATGACTTAGAACTTGCAGCCTATAAAAGACGCACTGGCAATTTCTTAACTGATAAATTAAAGATGAATAGGGTGGTAAAATCGAAACAAATACTAAAGCGGTACGCAAAGGGAGATCACAGGGAAGCTGGGAACCTTTGCTAATATCTTCTCTTGAAATACTTTTAAAATACGATCTCCTTGATATCAACACGACGAGATCTTTTTGTAAATACTTTGGCTCAAAAAAACTCGATCTGGTTTTAAGCAATAAACAAGTATTAAGAAATATATCTAATAGGTAATGAAAACGCTATGGTTTCAAGGAATATATTGGTACGTGGAGTAAAACATTAGTTAAGCGATATAAGACTTGAACCGAATCACATTAGCTGTACCTGTTACTTCTACGAAAATCTTGCAGATAATACTGGGAATATTGTGATAATTATAAATATAATCTTTATAAAAATTAAATAAAAGCAATGAATATTTTGTGAAATAAATTTGATAATATAGTTACTTAAAAAATTTAGGGATATGCTCATAATGAGCAATGGGATTTTCTGGTATTAAACATTTATTCTTATTTCGATACATTTTAATATTAGTCATTAAACCAGAAGTAAGGTGAAAAGCATTTCAGTCGTATAACGCTGCTTTGTTATACGATAGCAAAATTTTAGCACTAAAACTCGGTATTTGTTCTAGCCCGCGGACACACACACATAAACTAGAATCACAAACAACTACTGAACCACAAAAATAAGTTACTTTATTTATTATTTAGATTTTGTTTTCATTTATATATTGTTAGAATAACTTCAATTACTTAAATAATATTAAAATAAGATTAATGAATGATTTATCAACAGAATATCAATCGATCACTTAGGAATTATTTCCTTTTATCTGATATTTATTTAGTATATATTTTTTTTAATTATTGTGTGCTTATTACTAGTCTTAAAACGTTTGGTATATTGTAAATGGCTTTTGATCTATTATTTATGGTATTTTGTCCTAAATAGTACCTGTAATCTCTGTTGATAAAGCACATATTATATCTTTTTGTACGTTATATAACATAAACTTGATTTTATTATACAGCCCCTAATCAATATTACTTTAAACATTAATTCTATACATTTTAAAACTAATATGAGCAATTCATAATAACATAAACAAGCACTCTTTCCAGCTTATAATATATTCAAGATATTACAGAAAGTATAAAGTTTTATAAATTAACATACATTATAAAAAAAAACTTCTGTAGAAATAAATAGTGTTTAACATTTAATCTTGTCATGTATAATGTATAATATTAGAACAAAAAGCAGCATTTTAGACAAATTCAATTTTATTTATATATTCAGTTTTATTTTTATCGATATAATATCGATAATCGATTATAAATAGAATTATAAATATTTGTAATTTTTTTATTATACTAATAAAAAATACCTCTTAGACAGAGGTATTTTTTATGTATTTAAAGAATATAAAACACATAATAAATCAAATACATTTTGACAAATAATTTTTAAGAACCTTACAAATTTAAAAAAGAGTATTATAAGAAACTTATGATCAAAATACAACAATTATATTGATATATTATTTTTTAACATACATTTTATTGGTGTTAAAAAAAAAACTTGGCATATTATTGAGAAAATAATTATGATAATTAAGTTTTGACGATAACGCCAGTAGTGCTTACTTTTGTAGCTACTAACTCATACTAACTCGTTTAGTGTATTTAGTGTTAGGTGTAGTACAGTGCTTATGATGCATGGCAGAGTAGAAGTTTAAAACTGTCAACAAGTCATTATTCAACTATAACTTGAAGTATTCACTCTTAAGAACCATATTTTATTCTACCTACTATGTAAATCAATGCTATGTCTCATATATTTTTTGATATGTTTTTATGTAGAGTATAGGTATACTAAGTATTAAATATAGAAAGGCATACATCAATTGTTACATTAATAAACATAATCAATGTTCTAAAATGTAACGACATTATTACTATTCATATTTGAATATTTGTTTTGTTCCAAAAATATACAAAAAGTATACAAACGATATTTTTCGCTGGAATAAACGACGCTCAACAAATATTCATAATATGTGAAATATAAATATTATTGTCTATAATTTTATTAAACATATTTAAAAATATCTTGTTTAAATGTTATAAACATGATGTCTATTAAAAAGGTTTTCTCTACCATTTCTGATATAGCCACCTAAATACCCATAATCCTGGAAGAGTTTCCAGACTGATGTAAGTCGTTTGAGGTACGTGAGCTCTCTCAGATGGGAAGTGCAGTGTAGCACTCGGCTGTACTCATTGCGACTTGACTCTTGAGACTCGGGCTTAAACCGATTCAATTGATGTGGGTATTAAAGTATTTTTATAAATAAAATAGAAATTACATTTTTTAAATTTAGTCTTTTGAAACCGGAAAACGGGACTGCTGATCCCTGTCCCGTTTTCCGGTTTGTCAATAAGGAGTAGAGCAATTTTTCAACTAAAGTATTTTAAATAAATATATAAATTGTAAATAACTAATTATTTGGTTTATTTAAAAATAAATCCAAATTAGGTGTGCTTTATCGTAGTAAAATGATTCATCAGTCAATATGAACTATTAATTATGGTGTAGTTGTAAATTGAATAATATAAAATAAATTGAGTTCTCATTTTACCGAAACTTCCTAGTATATTATTCCAATATCATAACTTTTAGGGTTGAGTTCTGCTCGTGGCGTTTAAAAATAAATAACCAATTTTGATTATTATTATATTTATAAAGTTTTTTATACCAATGATTGTTATTGTAAAATAAACTTATAGTTTTGTTATACAATTATTAAAGTGTTAATAATATAGAACAAAGCAATTTTAACAATTTTTCTCTTTAGAACCCAAATTGCATGTTAAGCAAATTTCAGAGGAAGTCGACAAATGCATTTCCTAACGCACTGAAGCGCGAAGGTCTTCCTGTGTTACTTCTTACTTAGTAAGGCTGTATAAAGACAGATATAATTTGACTTTCTTAAAGATTTGGCTAATTTCAATAACATTCATAAGAGGTTTGAGGGACCCCTTTTATTATTGACATAATAAAAATTTGTTTACAAGATAATACAAAAATAGAAATAATAATAGTATGTAACAATTTCAATTCAAACAGGGAGGCTGTTCCTATGGTTACGCCCTGTTCAAGTTGAATTGAATTCAAAATGCTATGTCACTTTTATTAAAATTAGTTCGTGTATAAGAGATTAAAATTCCGTTTAATATCATAAAGGAATCATAGCTAAGCTGTTCATTTTGAGTTTTTGTTATGATTAGTAAAAAGCCAATTGCCGATACTAAATTAGTTGATTTCAATCACTACAGCATAGAAAATATTTATTTCAACTATTTACCACCTTTTTAGGGTCGGTACGTCCGGATAATTGCTTTTAAATATCGATCATTGAGAAAGATATATAAATTTGCACGTTTATATGTAACTACAAAAATGGTAAAACTTACATAATATATAAATATAATTATATTTATAATATAAAGCACTAGTTTCATTGAAAGTTATAATGTAATAGTGTCTTCACAAATAAAAATTTGAACTCATCTCCATCGAATTAAAATATTATTTGCAAGCTTTAAATGTTACTCTACTTTATAATAAAAGCCTTTTAAGCAAGACGTGAGATAGCTTAATACAGTGTGTAAAGTTTTAGAAAGTCATCTCTATCCGCCTTAATGAAAGGATGATATTATATAACCAACCAAAATACCTTATTATACTCGAAGCATCTAAGAGAAGTAGAAGTTATTTTTAATTCTATAACATATTCTTAGTAATATTCAATTATAATAATTAAAATGGTAAATACATCGGAATTTACATTTTTCATAATTTTCGAAATAGTATAGAACAGTAGCACCTTTTTTTTTTACCGTCAAGAATTTTCATGGATACACTCCTCCATCCAGGGGATGATGGAGATGGTTATTTGAGACTCCTACTCACTAAACCTGACGTTTGCCGCCGCCGTCATAATGGGACACCATGGGATCGTATTTCGCACTCAACGCGATGCCCCGACGTGATCCACGGAGAGGGCACCCCGCAACGAGGAGCACCCATCCCTTTTTCGCAGGCTTGATAGATTGTGGAGGGATCCCCTTCCCCCCACCCAAGACTGCTGCCTGTGAAGGGGGTCGAGACCCCCTTCTGGCCGGACTCGGACAACAGTAGCACCTACACAACACCTATCCAACAAAACTAATTTATTCAATGTTATTACAACTTTATAGAAACTTGGTTGAAAGGTTTTATAAACAAAGTGAAATGGTAAATTTGTAACATCAAGCTCTAGAGCAAAATGCACTGCTCTATGGAAAACTAACAAAGGAAATACCGATGAGTCATTCATGTCCTTGGTTTGCGTTTAAGAATGTTTTAAGAAATTTTTAGGTGAAATTAAAGTTAAATATCACAAAGAAATTGTATTATACAGACATACATGTAAATCACGAGAAAATAAAAGAATGATATCTCCTTTTTTAGAGATATGAAGTTTGAGTCCAGCCAGCTTTAATGAATTTTCAATTTATTAAAAATAAATACACATATTACATAAACATATAAAAAAATCCATTCTACGTATTTAAAATGAAATCATAAATTATATTATATTCCTTGCAAAGGTCGGTTCTTTTAAACTAATTATATCCTTTTTTACCATATTTTATTTTACCGTAATAGTAAATATATTAATAATTAAATGCTTTTACATAATATTACATTATAAAATTCTATATATTCTTATAATTATTTATATTAGTGACATATTTTACTTATAAATTAACTTTCTTTAATAAAAAGTACAATAAATAATTAACTAATCACTGTATTTATATTATATTTCACATATTATTTTTGATTATCCTTTATTTTATTTTTTATTTTTTTACTCTATGTAGTTCATATTAAACTAATTAGATATTTGTAGAAATTAGAAAGTAATATCTTGGAAAAACAGATAAAATTTAAGTACATAAAACTTTAATAGGATATATTGATATACGAAAAAGACCCACAACTCAAATGTTGTCAGAATGATCGTCGTCCCTTGGAACGAATGTACAATTTTCTTCTATTATATGTTTTCGATTACAAAAACCTATAATAAAATAAAACATATAAAAACAAGTAAATCTGTAATAAAGAAATATAGCACAAACCATCTGTTGCATTATCGTAAAAATGTAGCCCGTTTACAAGTGCAGAAAATAAAATATTGAAGTACAATTTTTAAGTAGACATAAAAATCTATCGGAAAAAAATCACTTACTTGTAATTGGCGTTATTTAGAAATAAAGATAGTTGAATATCTTTTACATATTTTTTTTAGGTGGTGAAATCCAATCGAATAATAAGCCGCCCCGGTGGAAATAACCTGGTTATGCCGGATTCTAACTGGCTAAAACCCCACGGTGCCTTCTCTTCGTCCTATGCCAGGGCCGCGGGACCATCCAACTGGCAATCTGACCTGGCGACGATGCGATCTCATCAGACCCCTTCTCAGTTGAAATGGAGAACAGCACAAAACTAGGTAGATAAATACGAATGCTTGGAATCGACCAAAAACTATATTTAAAATTAGAGCCTAACTGAGACTTTACTATTATAATATTACCAAGTTTACATTCTAAATTATTTAATTCACTTATACCGGCGGTGTTTGAAACACGCAGCATTAGAATAAGAATAAGAAATAATAATCATTTCTTCCATGCAATTTATTATTTTTGGACATTTGTTGATCTGAGACATTATATTTAGACATAATATTTATAACCAAAACTCAAAATGATAATTCATTACCATAAATCTCATACAATTTGATATATGTATACAACTTTAAGTCTGAGTTCGTGGTTATTGTAAACGCATTCCTCTGTTTTTTAAAATAAGTGACTCTTAAATACAAAAACATCTGATTGTTATTTAACTTCCTCAAAGTAGTATATACATTTAAATAAAAAGCATTTATATATATTCGTAGCGGTTGGCTACAACTTAAATTCTATAAATCAGCATAGGAAAGTCAACAGCTGTAGCGCTAACGCTAACAGTAACCTCGTGCATTCGAATAATACTGCGCTTACACAGAATAATGTATTTATATAATTAAATATCTAAAACTTTGATTGCGTAGACCATCAAACATTACTATGCAAACTTAACCACTTTGGTGTGCATAGTACTGCGCTTGATCTTATTGCCTCTTACCTGAATGAAAGAGTTCCGACGGTTGATTTAAATAATTGTAAATCAGCTGGCTCTTACTTAAAGATGGGTGTTTTATAAGGATCTATTATTTACCCTTTTTTATTTTTACTCTATGTTAATGATTTTCCGTCTTTCAGAACTATCTGACATTGTACTTTTTGCTGATTGTGCCTCGCTTATTTTAAAGTTGCGCGTAATCAGGCTAAGTATGATAAAGTAAACAGTGTTCTTTCACGTTTTCTTCATTGGTTTGAAACTTATAATTTGGTTTTAAATACTAAAAAAAAACTATGCATGGAATTTACACTTCCTAATGTTAAAAGTCCAAAATGTAGTTTGCTCCTTAACAATGAAGTTAAGAACAATATGTAAATTTTTAATATACACATGTAACACAAATAATCGTTTAGACATAACTTTAGATAAAAAGCTTCGGTGGAATCTCATCTCTCTAAACTCTCAGGAAAGCTCAGCTCAGCCGTCTTTGTTTATTTGTTATTTTGTTTATTAATCAGAAGAGTAAGACAATTGACTGACGTTAATACGGCTTGTCTCATTTATTTTAGTTATTTTAATAGTATTTTGTTTTACAGAATTTTGTTATGGGGCAGTGCTGCTGAATTTAATTCTTTATTTGTTTTACAAAAAAGAGCTATACGAGCTATTTGTAAATTAAAAGTTTGAGATTCCCTGAGAGATGTTGTTAAAGTACCATTACTTTATCAACATTACTTTATATATAAATACATATATAAATACCATTATAAATACATATATAAATACCATTACTTTATCAACCGTAAGAATACCCATGTATTCTTACGGTTTTCAATACATTTTTAATAACAAAATATATATACGCCAAAATTTAAAAACTTATATTAAAACAAATTTACTAACATTAAAAACATGATATTCACTTACATTAAATATTTATATTCATTATATCATTATTAATTTTCAAAATGTTTCCTTAAATATAAAAAGTAATAATAAAATTGATATTCATCGTTTTTAAATGCCTAGTTTTACACATTTGCTAGCCTAGAATGTAAAAAAAAATTAAGTCGAACACCAGAACAAAAAATACGCTTTTCATTCCTTAGCACCAGTACTTGTTGTTAAAATGAATAGCATATTACTATCTCTTTCTTTACTCCTGATAACATGAGTGTAAATTTTGCGACCATCTTTGTAAAAGCTTAACAAGCACATTAATAAAGCAATCTCACATTCGCGTAACCAAGGAATTTATAATTTGTGTTATCATTTCAGTTTACTACACATTGCTTGAAATTTATATTGTCATTTTTATTTCAAACAAATTAAATTGCACCTCAGAATATTAATTCTTAAAAATACTAAAGATTTTTTTTTTCAAAATTGTCAATTGACAAATTAAAATTTTAGTCGGTCTGGGTTAATACGACTAAATTATAATTTTTGTACTCAGAGAGAAAAAATATTATTATATTATATATATTATATATATATTTATTATATACAGGGTTATTTTTAATTAGTTGAGCACCTTTTGCAGGCAGCCTCTCTACATCAATCCCAACAACATTTGTTCTACGACTTTTAAAAAATCTTGATAAATAACTCAGAATAAACGAACAAAAAAAATTTTTGCTCCCTCGATTATTTATTACTCTGTATTTTGTAAGCAGTCTAAAGTATAGGTCGCGGCAGGCTAGCGAAAGTCAGAAACTGTTAAATGCGCGCGCCACCTTTATTCGTATAGCTTCATCTCTTTTACACCATGTTGCTATGGAAATACTAAATAATCAAAATGACAAGTATGTGGATTACAAAACACAATTTACATTAACCAAAAATAAAATTATCGGATTAGAGTTTTTTATAATTAAATAATGAATTGTAATTACATACTGGACAATACGATTTTATGGACTTGCTATTAAAACTAATAAATAAATTCAAGATTATAACATGAAGAAAAAATTATGAAATGTAATTTATAATATTTTTAAAATACATTGATTGTCTGAAATAGAAGAAATAAGAATGAAAAGAAATACGAGTTTTGGCTGAGAAATGGAGCATTGGGGTCCTGATCTTTACAAGGTCTGTTTTGCTATACCTAGAACGAACAACAACTCGAAACAGCAGAAACCATGATGAAGAATAATTTTATTTGGGATATAGTGACGATCCAACATGTTAAGAAGCCTAAAGTTACTATTTTTAAAGTGGATTGTGTACATTTGTTTGTTTTTATGGTACTTATGTGTTTCTTCTATGAGAATATTATACGGCAGAAACAGTCGATTCACTTCTTACGTTTTAATTAAATAATATAAATGAAAATTATGACGTTTTTCTGTTACGCGCCATCTTCAAGAAATTCGTAAGTAACTTATTGTTTTATTGTCATGATATAAATATTAACAAACGAGATAATATGATATGTATAAGGTAAGTTGAAGAGAAGTTTTGTAAAAATAATATTAATTTGGTATCGTTACAGTGCCCTTATTTCATAAGCCAAATAAAAATATTGAGACATTCAACTTGTGGACAACTTCTATTGGAGATTTTGTTTTTTCATTAGATTCTTAAACAGTTAGACAATATGTGTTTCGACTATTTTTTTCATTAGATTCTTAAACAGTTAGACAATATGTGTTTCGACTATTGTAGAAAATATTTTAATAAATAAAAGTGGAAAACGATGCTATTTTTTATTACACCTTAGAAAATGATCAAGTTCTAACATAGCATAGCCGCCGCTGCGTCACCCCGCCACCCCGCGCCCCGATGCACGTGGCCTTGGCACATATTTTGACAAGTTGCGTGGCCTCTCTTTGCTCAAGTTTAATGCACGTTTAGAGGCAATAAATAAATTTTGTATGGGAAAAAATAAAATTTTAAAACTATTAATTTTAAAAAGTCGTAGAACAAATGTTGTTAGGATTGATGTAGAGGGGCTGCCTGCAAAAGGTGCTCAACTAATTACAAATAACCCTGTATATTATATATATATTTATTATATATATTATATTATAATATATTATTGTATGCTATTCATTGAAAATAATAAAGAAATTAATACAATTTTGTAATACAAATAATAATTTAGTCGAATTAACGATAATTCGACTAAAATTTTAATTTGTCAAAATGTAATACTATTACTAATTTTTATGATAAGTAAAGTTTGTGAGGATGTTTGTTTCTTACTTTTTTACAAAGAACTTGCCGTTACGAATTTAGATTACTAAAATATTATACTACTAATAAATTACTAATACTAATAGATCACTAATATATATATATAGCTTTCTGTTTAAAAGCACAAAGTTTTGTTTATGGTGATTGGTGAAGCAATTCTTAGATATTTTAAACTAGATATAATAGACTCATATGAAATAATTACTCTACTTTATCTTTGATTGACTGATTTTTACTTATAAAAATATTTTTATTCTTTATTTTATATTTTAAAAATAAAGAAACCATAAATCCTTAGGTATAGATTTCGTAAAATCCTGTCTATATTCGATATATTACGCAAAAATTAACCTCCACTTATTATTTCAGTTGTTTTAAATCTTATATAATTTATAGTCAGGTAGTGTTATTTCGCTTTTATTTACACATGTTTCTTTCTATACATGGCACCTACAATTGTTTTGTAAGTCTGCCAAATCGCTTTGAGAGCCACTCACATGAGCGACGACAGACAGATTTTCTAAGTGCTGTATAATCCTTAGCATAGGTTGCTCACTCGAACTACATCTACAGAGGATTAGCTGTTTTGTGATATATATGTGACATTATAATTAATAACAAGATAAACTAATACTATTGAAAGAAATGACTATTACGTCACGTTAATATCATTAACCCTTTAAATTTATTGTTATAATTTTATATACATTGCAAATATTCAGATTTAAAAATAAGTGAACACAAAATCCAGTACATAAATCATTAAATCTTATTAATATTAAACTGAGTTGTTTAGTAAAATAACTTATATACTTCGGCAATATATATATTATGCATCGTCTGAATAAACACATCATGACAAACAGTAACCTGTCTGTACAGGCAACTTTGTAAGAAATTCTTACTATTGTTAAACATGGGATGACCATCATACATACTTTCGCATTCACATTATTTCATTTATTTTTCGCATTAAACTTTATATAAATTAGAAGACTGATTTACACCAATTATTTGATATACCTTCGTTGTCCATTATTGCATGTTAAATATATTTTAAACATTCTTTTAGCGTCACTTGTATGTAAGTTTGTATATATGCGAATCGTCGGAGGGGAAATTAACTGTGATAGCGTTTAAAACACATTCTAATACGATTCGAAGCTCTCATCTATAACGTATCGTATCGTAAGATACCAACCTTAGATAGGTAGGTACTACGTTCAGTCATCACAACTCAAAAACTTAATAAATATAATAAATATAGTAGTTTAGATGAAATACTTTGACAAATAGGCGTAATATTATAAAATAGCTGTGACATTTAACATATAGTGTCAGCAATAAATTTACAGGTACTCAAGCTCGTTGCGCAGATCATGATGGATCATCGTATCATTGAAAACTGAGCCGCTTATGGAAGCGATCAAGATCGATAGTTCCACAGTCGATTGTTCATGGATTAGGGCCAAATCATTTGTTACGTATTATACAAATAATATGTCGAGAAGTTATTGCTAGAGACGGTTTCCCAGAGGATTCGAATCCCTGCCCGTATCAGTTTATTTTTCATTCTATATTTATATTTTGCCGCCCCGTTGGTCGAGTGGTTAGCGCAGACGCCTAACGCCGTGACAACGGCGCAATGGGGCTCGGGTTCGATTCCCGGCGGGAGACAGGCATTTATGTAATGAACATAGATGTCTGTGTTTCTGGGTTTGGTTGTTTATTAAATATATTCTCAGTATTTATATATGTATTTCTATGTATTTGTATCGTTGTCTAACACCCTTAACACAAGCAAATAATTTGCTTACTTAGGGGTTAGATCAATGTGTGTAATTTGTCCTGTTATTATTATTATTATTATTATTATTATTATTATTATTATTATATAAATTTAAAGAAGCTTAACATGGGGCTATACATGTTTATATTTTCAAAAACTTTAAAATTTATTTAATAATACGACTAGCTCCCCATAATGTTACTCGACGTAACTTTCAAGATTGATATGCTATTACCTTTTAATAACCTGTAAAACGCAGTACTTTCTAATGTTTTGAACCTAGTACTACAAATGCATTTGTCATTATTTATATGTAATATTTAAATTAAGAGAAGTATTAGTATAACACGAGTTCTATGACTTAATGAATATAGTAAGAAACATTTCATTCACAAAATGCATTCTTTTTAATTTTTGCTATGGTTGTCCCACGTTGGATGCCATTAAATACTTTGACTTTGTTAGTTTTACTTTAAAATGTTATATACTTTCTTACAAACTATCAAAGACTAATAATCACAGACATACAGATTATATTACTATTGGTTGAAGTTTCGAAACAACCTAAAGAAAGTACAGTGTCATTTATTATGCTGATATTATAATTAGTAATGATAATAACTAATAGAAACTAAACAAATTCTAAATAACCGTGATACTAAATAAAGATATAGTTTACATTGTAAAATTTACCTCATTAAATAATTTATTAAGTTTATAAAAAAGAACGATCTAATGAGAATAATTCAACTATTAGACTTTGGAATAATAAATTTATTTTTTAACATTATATTTAAAATACTAATAGACATTACAGACTGGTCTATCAAAGCATAAAAGAGTCTGCTGGTTATTAAACTGGAAACTGGATATCGGTTATTTCCTATAAATTACCCAGGGTTGATTTAATTTAATTTCCTCTTTAACAGTATTTAAACAGATATACAGGTTTACAGAGATTCAAAGATATATTTTTTTAATAAATTTGCCACGTTTTTTACAATCTTGTCGGCTTCAGGTCTCTCAAATGTCTGAAACCGTGCTGGAGTCTGCCCACAGGCAGTCATAACGGGTGGAATAAACCTCTATAGAATATAATAATTAAACATAACGCAATTTAACTTTCATTATAGATTACTTACGTATATTATATATTTTAAACTAAACCGATCCTATTACAACATGATATCCATTAAAATATATAGCAATTATTATTTTATTGTTTATACTGAGAAACTGATTTAGTTCATAAGCAAAAGTTTAAAAATAACTAACCATTCGCATTAATTAAATAATATAAATTTTAAAAACAATAGTTGTGATCAGTACAATTTAATTAGTTACTTTTGTTTCCATTGGTAAGGAAAGTGGTGTTTGTAGTTATCTTAAAAAATACTTTTTTTTTATACAACACTAGGTTAATGCTTGACTACATTCCACCTGATGGAGAGTGGAGATGTAGTCATAGGTGGTAAGGCGCATTACCCTAACAACCTGGGAACGGGGACGGGGGAATGTAATCGTGTAATTCCTACGCACACTCACCAAAATGTTTAATATTATTATTAATCTGGAAAAAATACCACGAAAAACAATTATAGCTGAGTAGTTTCGATAGAAACTTTCCAGACGAATATGGAATTAACTGGGTAAAGTATACCACTGTCGATCACATGTCGCTTATGATATAAATGCCTTATACAAAATGTAAATGAAATCAATTTAAAACAAAATGTATTGTCTGTCTATGTTTAATGCCTTAATGTAATTTATTTATAATACTAAGCAATACTAAAGTAATATGTAATGTATGTAGGTCGCGACGTAAATTGGTGCCCAAAATGGGGCAGCTCAAATACTCTCAATTGGGATGGCTTCGTTTACATTTCATGAATAACGTAACCTAGCAATAAATACTACATTTATTTTATACATTTACTTAAGCTTGTAGGTAAAGTAAACCGATTCAATATAGGATGTATATAAAATACGTTACTTTAAGCACCTACTTAAATTTTAGAAACTCAAAAATGTACATCTCATATGTACTTACAGACTTATCTCCACGTAAACATTGTAACGGTCTAGATTTCACCTGTCAAGTATATTTAGTTTATCAGTAGGTAACAAACAATATAAAACCAAAGTATAAAAGATATTTTAATACGAATCAAATATAAATCATTATATTTTTATTATTTTTAAATGAAAACTAGGTAGATGTTATGTTTATTGTTGGTTGAAAATGTATATATATGATTAAAAAATACTTATTTATTGCTTTTAAAACGAATAGTAACGTATAAAAATAATAATCTAGTTCTAAAGCAGATAAAACCCTAAAGTAAAGGAATAGCAAAAGATATTAATCTTAAAGGTCACCGCCCTCGCCTCCTTCTGTCCTATTGATTATGTATATAGCATCTCAAACTTGTCAACCCACTTGGTTATAAAGTATTGAGCCGCTATTCATGTGGTCAAGGTTTACCCCTGTCACATGGACCCTTATACGGCAGGTCTGACCTCCGAAGTCATCCGACAACGGCACTATAAGACTAGTAAGCTCGCAAGGCTATCGGTCATAGACAAGTCCAATCGCGACCACCAAGCTACCTTTTCTCCATGAAAGGTTCCGGAGCTGTAAGGCACGCTCACTTCCCGTGTGATTTCTCGCACTTGCAATTCACTTGCTAAGAACGTCAGAGAGGCTAACTACCAGTGTCCAGCTGGTGCCGGAGCTGTAAGGCACGCACACTTCCCGACAGGCAGTCAGGCCGCAAGCCTACCCTACGTGACAGTCGGGTGACCGGATAGATGCTAGCACATCCACCTAACCTCTAAGCAGGGGGCTGCCCGAACTGCAGTGACCCCCGAAAGGATCTCTGCTTAAGGACCGTTCCAAGCCCCGAAGTAAAAGACCGCAGCAGCCCTTCGCCTTAGGCTGGTCAATCACCTCTCGCTGCGCACAAGATCCGACGAGCCCCCGACAACTGTGGGGACCCAGACGAACAGCGCCGAATCTCTGCAGCTAACCACATTACCACTACGAATCCAACACCAAAACCGGTAACCCGGCAGTTTACACACGCAAGCGCATGCATCGCTGCCGGAGGGCTTAGGTACCGGGGTCCCGTAGTACCCTGATCTTAGCAGCTGACCCGTAGTTCAGCTGCAAACTATCTACCGCCGGGTGTCTCAGTAGATAGGGTATCTTAAAGGTCAATAAAAAGTAGTCCAATGTTTTACTAATGGTCAACATTTAGAACGTTGAATGGCCCTAATTATAGGGTAACCATTTTACACAGCCGCTGACCGCAGTCGTTTTGTTTGAGTTTAGTTTTAAATTCGCTTTGGTATATGATTGTTTAAAACACAAATAGTAAAATACACAGGTTCGGTGTCGTTCCAACTTTGTTGTCAACATTATGTTTTTAATAGCTGTGAATATTTATTAAACAATCATTGCAAAATATTGTAAAAACATGGTCTACAAAGCTACGAAACACATCGATTTGTAAAATGACGGCAGATTAGATGAATTGTATTTGTTAACATTTGAAGTATTAAATTATTATTACTAAAAAAATACAGACAAAATAAAAAAAATATTAAACTTATCAAGTTTTCTATAGTTTATTATTATTTATATTTATTGTTATGACTATTATAATAACTTGATTAATATTTGAAGGTATGATAAATGATATCTATCTATTTTAAAGTTGTATTGTTACAAATATTTATTAAATAACTTAAATTTTCTTGGTCACACTTATTACATTTTAACTTTTCAAATAGATCTTAATATGAAACAATAGATGGAACTTCATTCTATAAGTACAACTCTCGTCTCTCTTAATATTACCGTTCTTTTGATTATATTTGGTAAAAATCTATTTGATTGACATAAGAAAAATAATTTATAAATAAAAGTAGTCGATGGAATATTCTGAGAATTTATATCTTTTAAAATATTTTGCCGTATTTCCGAAAAAATCTATAAATGTATACAAAAACAGTTTGTTTCATCATTTATCATATATATTTTACCAAAAACGATAACTGCTTTTTAGTATAAAAAGATTATTAAATATTGGTAGAGCTAAGTGAAAAAAATATTAAAAAAATACATAAATCTAAGAATGTTGGTTTATTCTATCATAAAAATGAATGTTCAGTCCTATTTATTATACTTAGTCTGTATTCCATCTTTACACACGTTTAAAAAACATGACGCTATGTAATCGTTCACTTAGACTACACAAATATACAGTCGTACAAGCATAATACGCATGCATTCGTATTTCAATGTTATGAAATCTTGTACTTCGTATAATGTACTTGGGGGCAAGTGCTTAGAGTTCGAGAAGCAGTTTATAGCATGTTATGTTACTCACCACAAATTAATGAAGATTTATCGGTTACTTATTAATTTTAAAAAGTAAAAAAAAAGTTTAAAAAGTATTTTGTACAAAATGACAAAAAGTTTCAAATAAACAAAATTATATATCACTTTAGAATATCCATTTTAGCATTCAATTCAATTCAGTTCGGTTCAGTTCAATTCAGTTCAGTACAGATTTCAGTTCAATCCAATCCAATCCATTCCAATTTAATTTAATTATTGAATAATGAAAAAAATATAAATAAATTACTTACAACTACATACTTATAAATGTGCTTCCTGATACATTTTTTCAAATTACCTTTTTCTTAATCATAACAATATCGATATAAATTTATTTTCTTTTTAAACGTATAAGGCTTAATATCTTAAATTAAGAAATATTAGGTATTTTATATTAAACCTTTAAACAATATGATTCTACCAATAATGTTGATATAATGATAATGTCAATTACCTTCCCATTTCACGGTATTCGCGCGAAGTAGTCGTGTATTTGATAAACAATTGTACCTACGAATAGAATATTAGCGGCCGGATCATCGTCGGGTTTTTGTTTTTACCTTGCGGCGGGCGCGCTCGTGCGGTAATAAAAGTTATTTATTATGAGTCTACGTACGAATGTGACGATTACAAATAATGAGAATAATATATCGGAGATTTATAGTAGTCCGGCAAATGATTTATTACCAATAATAGAAGAGAATTTAAGGGCAGAAAAAAGATTGAGAACAGATGAGGAAAATGATGGATGGACCGTAGTAGGAAAGGAAAAAAGATTAAGACTTTTATTAATAAAATTGAGGTATATATCACCAGTTCAGAAATTCTACCGAAACAATTCGCAATGACAAAATTACTAAAAGAGAATAATATTATTGACATAGAAAATGTTAAACACATTAGTCCGTATAAAATACGTTTAGACGTATTTAATGAAATTATTGTTGAGAGAATTGTAAACTGTAAAGTATGGAGGAGAATATACAGAGCAATGGAGAAAGATATTTCTTAGATTTATCAGAAGATGAGATATCACAATGTTTGTCTTGCCAAAATAACATCGAAATTATATCCATTCTTCGTCTGATGCTAGCAGTGAAAGTGGTTGGACACCGAGTGAGTGTGTGCGTCTGGGTTTTAAGGGTAGCTACTTACCTCCTTATGTTTCCGTAGACAGCTTGAAGATAATAGTGAATCCTTATGTATTTCCTGTTTCTCAGTATTCCAAATGCTGGCGATTAGGTCATTTGTCCAAAAGATGCCCATATAGTAAAGTTATCTGCCCTAAATGTGGCAATATCGCCATATTTATGCATATGCGTGTTAATTGTGAAACGACAGTTTTTAAATGTATCAACTGTAAAGGTAATCATATGGCTCAATCTAAACAGTGTCCAGTTTTTATCAAGGAGAAAAAAATTAAAGGAATTAATGGCGAATTTATTGGCGAATGGCGGTACATACAAAAGAGCTTTGACTATCTACGTACCTCCTAAAAGTCCAGATATATTCGAAAATAAGATTAAAATTGATTTTTCTACATATTCTAGGAATGTTAATGATTATAATACGGAAAATAGAATAATTAATCCATTAAATGGTTATTGTGATGAACAAATGCAAGAAGCGCCTACGTATGCTGAAATCTTTAAAGTTGAAGCTGAAGTTCATAGAAGGGACGATACAAATAATCTTTCCGAAAACCAATCAGACAATAAAATAATATATTTGAAGATTCAGAAAAAAAGAAATATGACAAGAGAGGAGAGAAGTGAATTTACAGATGACAATTTACTTGAAGGTGTGCAAACTGAGGAGAAGCAACAATCAGATAACAAAGTTAGGTTTAAAAAACTCCTTAATAAATTAAAAAATATCATATTTCATAAAGATATATCTATTCAGGAAAAAATATTCATGTCGATGAAATGTTTTTTAGAATGGTTCATATTACTAACAACAGAATTTATATCTGAAAGGTATCTATTTAAGTTAGTTTTAGATTTTTTGTTAATAAAAATGGATAAAAGTAATAGCAATTTAAAGCTGAACATCATACAATGGAATGCTCAAAGCATTAAAAATAAATTATTGTCGTTTTAGAAAACACTTTCTCAAGAAAGAGTAAGAGATAAGTGAAACATGGCTTGATTCAAATACAATTTTGAAACTTAAAGATTATAGTATTTTTCGAGCTGAGGTCTGATTTTTATGGGGGCGTTATAATATTTGTAATATTTGTTGTCAATTAAAGCAGAACAAATGATTATCAATGATCTTGGACCTGCTATAGAGGTTGTCGGTATAAATTTGTTTAATTGTTTGATAATTAATAAAATTATATCATTATATTGTCCTCCTTTGGTTCTCATTCTTTGTGTTGTATAAACAACCCAAAGAATGTGGGAGAATCTGTTTAGCAAATTGAGTAATACGTCACTTATTTTAAGAGACTTTAAAGGTCATCATACGAATTGGTCAAATAAGATCGATACAAGAGGGTTCCAAATTTTTGACGAACTTATTGACCATTAATTTACTTCTTTAAACGACGGTACCCCAACTCGGATAGGTTTAGTCAATGGCATTCTCCAACAGTCTGCTCCAGATATATTTCTAGCTTCAAGTGACGTATTTTCAAAACTTAATTGGAAACCTCTAAACGAAACGTTAGGCAGTGAATTTCTTCAGAGACATATATTTTGCCCAGTATATATAATCGTCGTAATTTTAAAAAAGTGGATTGGGAGTCATACCAATTTTGTTGAAACCTTATTTACAGACTTTAATTTCAATGATATGTACAAAGAAGTTGTGATAATTTTACTAAAAATTTCAATACAGCAGCCGATCAATTTATACCTTACATTAAAACGAATTCAAATCCAATTAGTAACTTTCGGCCCTTACCATACTGGAATGCGGCCCTTTCAAAAAAGGTTGCAGAACGTAGATTAGCTTTAGCCAAGTTGAGACGAAATCCTATACCGAAAAATTTGGATGATTTTCGAGCCAAAGTTTGCAAAGTGCAAAAATCTTTTCGGACGGATTAAAGTTGTTTGTATAAAATATTTAGGATTATAGTTGAATCGTTCATTAAATTGTAATAGGCATATAAAAGAGTTAAAAGACAAATGTTGCAATATATTGAAAATGTTAAGAGTTCTGGCGGGTACTGGTTGGGGGGTACATCATATATATTTGGGATGACTTTATATATCCCTGGTACGTAGTCGATTGGATTATGGCAGTTTCCTATATGCAAGCAGTAGCAATACTCAGTTGAACAAATTACACCGTAAACAAAATCAATACATGAGGATTATTGGGTGTTTTATAAAGACAACACCCATTCATGTAATGGAATATGAGCTGTGTCTGCAACCCTTAAAGATTAGATGACGATTTCTTGCTGGAAAATATTGGTTTAAAAACATGTCAATTATACAAAACAGTATATCAATACAGTTAAATGAGTTAAGCCAAGTTTGTCACACTAGATCTTTGAGACGTAAAAATATACCATTGTTGGCTGTTACCCACGATCAATATAAATCTAATATTTTCTACAGAAGTCCAAAGTTTGAATCTTTCTCGTTAGATACTTGGGTTAACAATGTAAATCTAGCTAGTATAATTGAAATTGATATTAATGGAGTAGATAATTGTAAGAAAAATTATAGCCAGTCAGTGTTAAAAGATATATGTATAAATTATGTTAGTATTAAATATATAAATTATTACAAAATTTACACTGACGGTCGTAAAGAAAAAAAAATTGTATCGATCATGCATATCGAGTTGGCATGCAATAGCAGAAGCAATTTCATATTTTGAGTCATTAAAGCCGAAAAATTGTGTAATTTTGACTGATTCAAAAAGTGCCCTTCAGCATATTTTAAAATGTACAACTGTAAGTCGAGGCGCACCGATTGCTTATGAAATTATTAAATCTATTCAAATTATCCGTTCGTCAGGAAAAATTTAATACTTTAATGGATTCCGTCACATATAGTAATACCTGGAAATGAGGAAATAGACCGGCTTGCAAATAAAGCATGTTCATTCGGTTCTTCCATATTTCAATGAAATATTTAGTTTTGTTAAGAGAAGATGCTCTGATGTATGGAAGGAACATTTTGATGCTAGGTCACTTACTAGAGGCATATGGTATAAACCATTCAACCGTTACTTCCTCATACACCATGGTCTGCAGGCATTAAAATTAATAGAAACAATCTTGTAGTGGCTCCCCGACTCCGATATGGACACATTCCTCTAAATGGTTTTGCATATTTGGTTGGCAAGTCTCCAACCCCAAAATGTTCAGAGTTGTCGAAGACGTATACCATGTTCTGATCGAATGTGTTCGGGTTGAGCCGGAGAGGCATATTTTTTTATTAAAAATAACATTACCGCCCCGTTGGTCGAGTGGTTAGCGCAGACGCCTAACGTGTCACGGCGCAATGGGGCCCGGGTTCGATTCCCGGCGGAGACAGGCATTTATGTGATGAGCATAGATGTCTGCGTTTCTGGGTTTGGTCGTTTATTAAATATATTCTCAGTATTTATATGTGTATTTCGATGTATTTGTATCGTTGTCTAACACTCTTAACACAAGCAAATAATTTGCTTACTTAGGGGTTAGATCAATGTGTGTAATTTGTCCTGATATTATTATTATTATTATTAGATTTGGGTTTATGTGATGTCCTTTTGAGCAAACCGTTATCAGCAAAGGTTTTATCATTATATAATTTATATAAACTAGTATTCAAGCATAGAATACAGTAACATAAGCCCCTAAAAGGGTGACATGTTCAATGTTTTAATAAACCCTCAATAATTAAATAATGATTAAAAAAAATGTTAACTACCTTCAATTTAAATTAAATATAGTTCATTTTATGTCCTAGAGTCGCTGATCCTTGATTTGTTACGTAAGCTTCCACTTTTATCCTTTTAGAACGTCCTTAACAACCTAACCTAACCTTATACTGCGAAGTACGATCCAATTGTTACAATTTTCTAAAGAAACCTTACAAATATCACCAGCGTCCTGATAAAGGCAATCATATGATCATATATATAAATTCTTCGAAGCCGGAAGCGATATGGTGGCTCAAATAGTAGAGTGACGGACGATTTTGGTTAGCTGGGTCGAATCCTCTGTGGAAAAATCGATTTTTTTAATTTTTCATTTCTTTATTTAAAATTTAAATAATTTATTTTATTATTTCATTATGACATTTTAAAGAATTTCATTATGCACCAAACAGCCCTGACCTGGTTACATCTTCACGAGAGACGATGTTCTGACTAAACTATTTAACGATAGATGTTTCATTCCTTTTATTAACGTTTTTAGATTTAAATAAATGAATTTAACGTTCTTTTAGACTGACAAAATATCACAATTAGATTTTACTTCTATTGAATAACTTCATCATTGTACCGATATAATGATAGGATTTTAATAATTAAAACAACAATTGTAGGGAGCGCGACACATTTTGGGCTTTAGGATTTTGGGTTTTGTGAGTGACAAATAGAATTATTTTTAATATCTAACTCCATTTACAATACACAGCTTTTTATACGAAATATTTATTTTTTTCATGCATGTAAATAAAATCCTATAACTAATTAATAAGTAGGTAAGTAATGTCGAAAATATATTTTTAATAATGTAGAATTGGTAGAATGCTACCAATATTAAAACTAATTCTTTTAGCAAATTTGTTCTAGTTGTCATAAAAAAACAAGTTATCTGATGTATCAAATTATATATAGTTCCATGTATTAGTGGCTATTTTTTGGAAATATCAATAATCAATAATCTTGGAGTCGAATGTGAAACAGGCGTGTAATAGGAATGTCTAAAACTAATCTCAATAAACATTACTCTCAGATTAAATTCAAGCTCTTATGTTCTTAGTTTAATTAAATTATTTTAATTAGACAAGTCGCTAAGAAATAATTAAAGTACTCATTTATAAGGTTTACTTTCAAGATGTTTATTAAGAGTTACAATTACTGAACTAAAATCGATGTACACATGTTGCTAAAAAGGATATTCTAGAGTGATATTGGTCTGTGTGTGTTTATTTGTAACTTTTTGTTTTTGTACAAAATACTTTTGAAAGTTTTTCTTATTAAAAATAATATAATATACCGATAAATCTTAATTAATTTAAAGTGAATAATATAACATGCTATAAACTGATTCTCGAGCTCTAAGCAACTACAGGAAACTACATTACGATGTACGAGATTTCAACGTTAAGTGAATGAATACGTATTATGCTTGTAAGACTGTATATTTGTGTAGTCTAAGTGAACGAGTACATAGCGTCGTGTTTGTGAAAACGGGTGTAAAGATGGAATACAAACCATGTTAAATATGACTAAACATTTCTCTTTATAATAGAATAAACTAACATTATTATGTTTTTTTTTATTCCTTTTATATTTATTTCAATTTGCTTTACGATTGAAAATGAAATAAATAATTTACTATTTAATATTTTTAACTAGTTTGCTTTTATTTTGTTTCATTACTATTACGAGAATTATATCATCCTTATCATAATTATTTATTTCCTATCCGTTATTTTTTCCTAATAATAATTTAATACTATAAATGTTAACTAATGCAATTAATCAAATCTGCCGTCATTTTACAAATCGATATGTTTCGTAGCTTTGTAGACCATGTTTTTACAATATTTTAACATGATTTGTTTAATAAACATTCACTAGCCATTAAAAACATAATGTTGACAACGAACTTGGAAAAACTACACCGAACCTGTGTATTTTACTATTTGTGTTTTAAACAATCATATACCAGAGCGAATTTAAAACTAAACTCAAACAAAACGACTGCGGTCAGCGGCTATGTAAAATGGTTACCCTATAATTAGGGCCATTCAACGTTCTGAATGTTGACCATTAGTAAAACATTGGACTACTTTTTATTGACCTTTAAGATTAATATCTTCTGCTATTCCTTTTCTATAGGATTTGATCTGCTTTTTAGAACTAAATTATTATTCTTATACGTTACTATTAATTTTATAGGCAATAAATAAATCATTTATTTACGATACAGATTAAGTATTTTTGAAGCACATTTTCAACCAACAAAAACATAACATCTACCTAGTTTTCATATGAAAATTAATAAAAATGTAATGTTTTGTATTTAATTTGTGTTAAATTTTCTTTTATACTATGGTTTTATATTATTTGTTACCTACTGATAAATTAAATATACTTAACAAGTTAAAAATAGACTATAACAATAATTACGTGGAGAGAAATCTGTAAGGACATATGAGATATACATTTTTCGGTTTCTAAAATGTATGTAGGTACAGGCTTAAGCAAATGTATTAAATAAATGTAATATTTATTGCTAGGTTATGTAATTCATGAAATGTAAACGAAGCCGTCCGGATTGAGAGTATTTGAGCTGCCCCATTTTGGGCGACAATTTATGTCACGACCTACGTACATTACCTATTATTTTAGTATTGCTTAGTATTATAAATTTTGTATAGGCATTTATAGCATAAGGGACATGCGATCGACAATGGTATACTTCAGTTCATCCCATATTCGACTGGGAAGAAAATAAGTTTATACTTCTCACATCTACTACTACTATTACTTACCTAGACTTGTCTTTAGTTGTATGTATTCCATTAATAATAATAAAGTATTTTTGTGTATAAAGATAACTACAAACACCATTTTCTAAACCAATGTAAACAAAAGTATGATGCTAATTGAATGCTTTTGATAACAACTATTGTTATTAACATTTATATTTTCTAATTAATGCGAATGGTTAGTTATTTTTAAAATCTTGCTTATGAACTAAATCAGTTTCATTGTATAATCAATAAAATAATAATTGCTATATATTTTAATGGATATTATTTATTTATTTATTTATGTACCAAAAAAATACAATACAGAAATTTTTCATTGAAAAAAAAAAAAGTGTACAAAGGCTTAACTTATGTCTTTAAGAGATCTCTCCCAGTTATCCTTAGGCGAAAAAGAGTTTTTATTAACATGCAAGCGGTCTGGTACGTTAATAACAAAAACAAATAATATCTGTTGTTTTTCAACTTTATAGTAAAATTAGAATAATAATATCTATATATATCTATATATACATATATATATATACATACATACATATACATCCATACATATACCTACATACATATACCTACACATATACTGTCAAATATATATACATATTCAAACATAATTATACATGCATATACACACACAAACATACGCATAACATTATATATTATATAAAATCTCGATACATACATACATACATGTATACACAAACATAATACAATTTATGATAAAGAGGAGAGGTAGTGCTTTTTCAGTCTTAGCTTGAAAGAGCTAAGAGAATGAATTCCATGAAATACCTCCCTCGGAAGGGAATTCCAAAGTTGAGCAGCGACAACGGTAAAAGAATTGGAATAGAAGGTGGTATTAAAATGAGGTACTTCTAGAGTTTTTAGGGTGACACACGAACGATGTGGTCTTGTTATAGGAACGGGCGTTTGAAAACGTTCACTTAAGTAAGAGGGAGAGGAATTATTTAATAAATTGTAAACGAGTGATAGTATATGCACATTCCGGCGAAGGCGTATAGGGAGCCACTTTAACTTTTTGCGAAATTCTGACACATGATCGAATTTGCGCAATCCGTAGATAAAGCGGATTGCCAAATTTCGGAGGCGTTCGAGTCTATTTAGCAGCTCCTCAGATGCATCCAAATAGCAGACATCAGCGTAATCCAGAAGCGGTAGAAGAAGAGTTTGAGCTAACATTATTTTAGTTTCCAGAGGAAGAAAATTCTGCAACCGTCTAAGAGAGTGTAGTGAGTAGTGAAATTTTCTGCTAACTTCGTCAACTTGTGCTGTCCATGAAAGATCACAGTCCATAATGATACCGAGATTTTTGGTTTTGTCAGAGAATGGTATTAAAATGGAGTTATAAGTCAGAAAAGGTAGGTCAGCCTTAATTATTCTGTGTCGTAATTGCTTATTACCTACAATCAAGGCTTGTGACTTGAGTGGGTTAATCAGGAGGCCGTACTCCTCAGCCCACGTATTAATCATCCTGAGGTCATTGTTAAGAGCTTCAATAGTTGTAGCCAGATCGTTAATTGTGGTGTGTCGATATAGCTGCAAATCGTCTGCATAGAGATGGTAGTGACATGAAATGACTTTAGAGATTTCGTTAATAAACAGTGAGAAGAGAAGAGGAGATAATACACCGCCTTGTGGTACACCTGCAGAGATGTCTGTCCAGTCTGAGAAGTCCTCATCCACACAAACTCTCTGCCGGCGCCCACGTAGATAAGAAGAAAACCACTTGATTGCGGGAGATGAGATATTAAGAGTGTTTAATATACTTAGCAACACGTCAAAGTCAACTGAATTGAACGCGTTGCTGAAGTCTAACAATATAAGAATGGTTAATTTTTTATTGTCCATGGCATGGCGAACATCTTCAGTTACTTTCAGTAACGCAGTGGTAGTACTGTGGAGAGAACGGAAACCGGATTGAAAAGGATTGAGTAGGTTATTGGCAGTTAGGAAAGAGGTAAGTTGTTTGTATACCCCTTCTTCCAAAAGTTTGGATAAAATTGGTAAAATGGAGATAGGGCGAAATTGTGAAAAAGAAGTAGGATTAGAAGTTTTAGGAAGTGGAATTATATGAGTCAATTTCCAGGCCTTAGGATAGCATGTGGTAATTAGAGAAAAGTTTAAAATATGGGTAATTAACGGGGTTATAATATCTAGGATAGGAAGAAGCATTTCCCGACCAATATTGTCATTACCGACTGCTTTTGTTGCAATGGCCATGATACCCTTCCTAACATCACTCTCCGCAATTTCATGGAAACTAAAAATATCACAGATAGGTGGGGTGGCTGATGCCAGTTTTTGAAGAGTAAGAAGTTTTAAAGCGTTGTTAATTTTAAAAGGAGGAGAAGAAAGGATATCATGTTGTAGTAGGATCAGCTTAGTTTAAAATATATAATATATATATAAGTAATCCATAATAAGAGTTAAATTGCGTTATGTTTAACTATTTCCTATAGAGGTTTAGTCCACCCGTTATGACTGCCGGTGTGCAGACTGCAGCACCATTTAAGATATTTGAGAGACCCTAAGCCGCAAATTTATTTAAAAAAATATTAATTATTATATTTGTATTAAACATATGATTAATATATATTTTGAATCTACCTAAGCGAGGCATAACCTGTAAATATTCAGAGCGCGTAGACCTGTACTTAACTTATATTGATGGTATCATTGATATTTTTCAAAGAACCAGTTTCGAAGCCCTTAATACATAGTGTTAAGACTTGTTTCAGTAATACACAGTACTTGCACTTCAATTTTTAATATCCAACCATTTGTAATAGAATGGGCGAGAGCAGCCCTTACAACTCGTTTTATAATATTTTAACACTATAATATTTAGGTGAGGGTAATTTACAATTTCATAACCAACTTACAGATGCTATTATTTATATCTTATAATAAGTTCCAATAATTATTAAAAGATTAAACATTATGTTAAAATATTCTATGCATATAATTCTTATAACGTTTAACAACAAATACTAAATAACATTCCATAACTAATTGTGTAGGTGGCGCTACTATTGAAACTTATGAACTAAAACATGTAAATTCCAATGTATTTATCATTTAAATTATTATAAATAAATATCACTAACAATAGTAACTTTGATTTTACACTCCCGAAAAATTTTAAATATATAAAACTTTTACAAACATTAAAAAAAATGTTGTTCATACAATACAATTTTTTCATAATTTACTTGCAAACAAATAACTTAAAATAGAAAAATTAAATTTCCTTGTTCTTAAACTCCATTATTTATGAAATGTTCTTGGTTCATATTGTCGTTTTATGATATATAACATATAAAGGTACGATTTATATCTAACATAAAAAATATTATTAAGATATAACCTCCAGCCTAATTAAATAGGATAATTATTAATATTATTTGTATTTTCCAATAGTACATAGTAAATATTTGGATGCAGCAAATGTAACGATTAATTATTATTTAGCTTGTTGAATTTTGAAACAAATATATACATTTCATGCATATATATATATATATATATATATATATATATATGCATGAAATGTATATATATATATATATATATATATATATATATATATATATATATATATATATTTAGTTGTTTAAAAATACATTACTTCTTAAATTTTCTATTTTCCAAATGTGTTGTAATATTTGTTTATGAGAATCAAAAATATTTAATATCTATAAGAACCAGTAAGCAATTAAAACATGTAAGAACGGGCATTAAATAAAGTTATTGTTTTCTGTATGAAACAATATATTGATGAAACAAAAAGATATGTTGAAAATATTATTATTGAATAAACGGACAGTTTTAATTTAAAATAATTTGCATATATTCACACAGGATGATAATGTTCGTAGCATCAAAAGCGTTTACTCTATTGGAATCTAAAGTAAACATTAATTATAAGCAGTATAAATAGCTTTGTTTTAATAATTTAATGTCATTCATAATGTAATACTATATTTTTTGAACCCGTTTTGCAATATTCAGAAGTTTTAATAATTAAATAATGTTGTTGCTTCTTTTTCTTCTTTATAAGTTTGACCTATGTATAAAAAACTTAAAAAAAAACAAAAGAAAACGGCCAAGTGAGAGTTGGACTCGCGCGTGAAGTGTCCGTAGCAATATTTAAAAACAATTAATTATTACTAAAACTTAAGCACCGACTTGGTATGCATTTAAATTTACTACAGAAACGCAATTTACTACAGACGGAGTGCAATTATATGTAAATATTTAAGACGAAATTAGATACCAAGTAAGCGGAATGATTTATATCATTCTAAACTTCTATTTAATTCTATACTTTTATTTTTTTTTACTCTATCATTCCCTCATCACTAACTAACTTTGTATATTTATGATAATAATATATATTAAATGTTGTTAGGCTAGATGAGCAATCTTGAGATGGAATTAAACTCGCAGAGACTATAGAATATAGTTAATTGTCACTGGAATTCATTATTAATGTTTTATTTTCACTCACTTATATCATATAAAGATACAATGCTCAAAATATACAATTTTAAAAGGAAATTATGAAAAAAAAAATGTTTGCTCACGTAATTACATAATGAGTGTTTACAAATGTTAATTAGTAGGTTTATTAAATAGATACGCTAACCTCATGCGGATTGGTCTCGTTATTATTACATGATGTATTTCTTTCATGATGTTTAATTTTATAACAAGAAGTTCAACTCAACAATACCGACTATAAAATGTATATTTTATACGTTATTTAGATGTAAAGAATATTAAATTACATATTATATAATCAAATGAATATCATAAAGCGAAGTGGCTATCCGCGTTTGTCCTTGAAGTTCCTTTAAATTATTCTAATTTTCTATTGGTTGATATAATATTTTAAAGACGTTAGTCCTGAAAATGTATAAATTCTATTAAGATGCTTTTATTCAGTTTATAAAAAAAAAACATATTTCATTTTTGGGCCTAATAATGATAACGCTGTTAAAATCACCAACAACTTTCTGCCTCTATCCTAATTATTGGAGTTCCATGCAATAGGTTTACAATTATTATAGATATATATTATGCAATATAATTAATATAAAACTGTACAAAAACAAATTATGAATTTTATAAATCAAATTTTAAATTTATGTTTATAAGCATAAGCATAAATTTCAAGTTTTTGATATATCAAAAACTTGAATTTATTTTTGAAATATTTTTCTTTATCAGCTGTTTATTTACCTACATATTATCTCTAGATAAATGTTTAAATATTACTTTATTCTTGTGTTTCTTTGCTATATGCTATAACGAAAGAGCAACGTTCAAAAGGTCTTTTGATATTTTACTCTGTTCTTTACAGAGTTGGGAAGCGGAATGTGCTCATAAAATGACGTTTCTTTGTGTCTCTTAAGTTAAATTTACTGTATCAGTTTTTTGTTCAAATAATTTAATGTTTTACATTACGAAATTGAGTTTCTATTATTAATGCTAAATATCGGTAGGTGATTATTTCTCAATACAGCAACAGGGATGTCCTCAAAGTCTTGTAATACTTTTATAAAATACTATCATCTTTTTGTAAGATATTTTCGAAATAAGTACAATGTATTCCATTACAATGAACTGTTATTATCATCAATCAAACCACCAATCCTAAGATTAATAAATCTGATAACTATATATACTGAGTACTGTTTAAATGGTAGATATCCGCAATTGTTTTGCGTTACATAGAATCGTAGTTTCAGAAATTAGCTGAGTCTGAGCAATTATGATAATTATAAATCTGTCAATCTCTGCTGAGTTCTATAAAGGTCAAGTCACACATAAGTTATTAGAAAGTTGCAGTTTTTACTTTTTGTAACCACAAATGTAATAGTAAACACCAAATTCAATATAATTCATATGATGACATAAAAATTTATCCTTATATATTATGGCCCAAGATTACAAGTTGTCTAAAAAGATAAAGTATTATCTTTGTAATCTAATAATCATATTAAACTAAATACTTGATGTCTTAACTGAGGTGCATGTGAAGGAGGTGTATTTGTAAGAGCTTTAGAATTGTTTTATTCACTCACACACACTACCTTTATCTTAGTAAACATAGTCTATAGATTTGCAAACATGAATATAAAAAAAAAAGATCTGAGGAAATTGAATCCGATTTACCATCTTTTACAACTGTCAGATGATTTGGAAACTATAAATTTATTCCGTTAGTGCCTACTTAATAATACTTTATGATAGTAAATTTATTAAATAAATTATATCTTGACAGTAAAAAGCTCTATTTGTCAGTAAACTAGTCCAATATAGACACTAGACATAACTTGTTATCTTCATGACTGCGGCGCTGGCAGTGTCTGCGACGTGCCATCTGTCTTGGGATGCTCTTAAATGTATTGAACAAACAGAAACTTTAAAAGTCAAATTACTATGACCACTTACTTAAAACTATCGTAACGGTTTAGTTATAATATATTCTTATAAATGAGTAACAAAACCATGTTTTTGTAAGGGAACTGAGAACACTACTTTCTAATGCCAAGTTAAGTATATACCTAATTTTGTGTTAAGTATCTTATTTATTTATTTTTTATTTTTATTTATATCTTTTCCACTTAGAATCATAATCAGTGATCACTTGTGTACGTCAACATAGAAGTGTCAGGAGGGCCTATTACGATACTGGATTTATCGTAATAAGCCCTTCTGAAAAAGCACTTTCCATTTTAATATTAAAGCTATGAGGGTTCCAAACGCGTCCTGGTCTGAGAAGAACCACACAACAAACTCAGCCGGATATATTTTTTGTTATTGTGATCACTGTTTCACAAACGTCAAACTTAAATGCAAATTTGGAACAACTAGAACCGTCGCAATCAATAGGAAAAGAAGCCTAATGATTTCAGGCAACAAAAATTAAATAATAATAACAGAAAAAACATATATATATAAATCTTCGGCCTGCCACACAACCAGTCACCGCAAGCAGCACCCGTTCACGAGCATAACACAAGAGCCAGCCATCACCCCCTTCGCACATATTTGAGGGAGGGAGGCAACCCGACTCCCGATGCTACCGCAAGTAGTGACTTCTAAGGAATCGGTGTGATGCAGAAGGTCGATAAAGCAAAATAATTTACAACAAAAAACAAATTGCGGAGATTACTAGCTATTCGCAATACAATACAGATTCATTCCCAGGCCATACCGTCGTCGATGTAATCCTTTACACTATAGTAGGATTTTTTTATTAAATTATTTTTAACATATAATTTAAATTTATTTAATGATAGGCTTAAGGCTTCATTTGGGAGCTTATTATAAAATCGTATACAATTACCCTTAAAGGATTTACCTATTTTATGGAGCCTAGTGCCGGGCATAGCGAGTTTATTTTTTTGTCTTGTATTAATATTATGTAAATCACAATTTTTCTTGAATTTTGAAATATTTTTATGAACGTAAATTAAATTTTCATAAATATATTAATAATTGTATAATTGTAAACAGTCATAATTTTAAATTCTTTAAATTTGTTTCTTAAAGAGTCTCTTGGTCTCATATTATATATTGCGCGAACAGCCCTCTTCTGCAATGTAAATATGGTATCAATGTCAGTCGCATTGCCCCATAAGAGTATACCGTATGACATTAAGCTATGAAAGTAACTAAAGTATACTAATCGAGCAGTTTCCATATTAGTTAATCGACGTATTTTTTTAACCGCGTATGCAGCAGAACTTAGTCTGCTTGACAAATCAAATATATGAGGACCCCATTGCAATTTTTCATCTAAAGTAATGCCCAAGAAAGTAGTAGATTTGACCAAGTCCAAATCCTCATTATTTAATTGTACATTGGTTCTAACATTTTTAACATTTGGTAAACTAAATTTGACACATTTTGTCTTTTTTTTATTAAGCAACAAATTATTGGCGTTAAACCATTGTACAACATCTGAGAGAGCATTGTTTACATCGTCAATAACAGATTGCCGTCTATTAACTTTAAAGGTAAGAGAAGTATCATCAGCAAACAACACTATCCCATGTTTTTCCCTCACTAGGTGAGGTAAGTCATTTATGTAAATGAGGAACAAAAAAGGCCCTAAGATAGAGCCCTGTGGCACACCTATTTTTACCAAAGAACCAGGGGAACGTTTTCCATTTACATCAACTTTTTGAATTCTATCATTAAGATATGAACTAATTAAATCTAGGGACTTATTTTTAACTCCATAATGTTCTAACTTTTTTATAAGGATTTCATGTTGAAAAATAAAAATTAAAAAAAAAAAAATGTTGAACGCAGTCAAACGCCTTAGATAGATCACAGAAAATGCCAAGTGCATCCTGTGATCCTTCCCAGGCTTCAAATATGTTCAGTAATAGCTCAACACCAGCATCTGTTGTAGAGCGACCGGCAGTGAAACCAAACTGGTTTTTGTGTAAGAGATTGTTTTTACTGAAATATGCCACAAGTTGATTAAGAATTATTTTCTCAAAAATCTTACTAAAAGTGGGTAAGACTGAAATAGGTCTATAGTTACTAGGATCTAATGAACAGCCGGATTTGAATAATGGAGTTATTTTACTTTGTTTCATTAGATCAGGAAATATACCATATTCTAAACAATTATTAAATATTAATGCTAAGTCTGGCGCTACAATGTCAATTATGGACTTAAGTATGTCAACAGAAAACCCCCAAAGATCACTAGTCTTTTTAACGCTAATTGATCTAAATACTTTGATTACTTCTTGAGCACTAACTTTTTCAAACTTAAAACTACTAACACATTGATCTACATTCTCTCTAAGTAAACCCATAGCTGCAGCGGTAGAAGAATTTAAAGATAACGTTGTAGTCACTGGAATATTAGTAAAAAATGTTTCAAAAGCAGTAGCAACCTCGAGGTCAGACGTGACATATTTATTATCTATATTTAATTTAAAGTCGATCCTCTGGGATTTAGCTCTTCCAGTTTCCTCATTAATTATTTTCCAAGTTGTTTTTATTTTATTAATGCTATTTCCTATTTTATTTTGAATATGTTGATTTTTTGCTATTTTACATTGTTTTTTAAAAGATTTGGAAAATAATTTTACCTCATCCCTAAACTCATTACTAGTATTAAACATCAATTCCGCATACATATTATATAATTTTTCTCTATTTTTGTGTAACTCAGCAGATGACCAATCACTAAACACTAATTTATCATTAACAACCACTGTTTTAGGAGTAAATATAAAGTTAAATAATTTAGTGAAAGTACTAAAAAAGTCATTATACATAATGTCAGGGTTTGAATTTTTCATCAAAGGCAAATAGCGTACTAACCCATTTTTAATTTGTTCGATACGTTCTACAGTCACTGGTATAAAACTTATTTTCTGTTTTGATTTTTCTCTCTTGCTACAACTGATTTTAATAAATTGGCCATAGTGGTCAGAATCTAATGTATTGAATAAACATTTAAAATTTGGAATAACACTTGTAAAAATGTTATCAATACAAGTGGCACTAGTGGTTGTGACTCTAGTAGGCTCCATAAACATGTGTAAAAGATTATAAGATTTGAACAAATTTAAAAACTTTATACTTATTGAATTTTGTTCAAGAATATTAATATTGAAGTCTCCACAAATGATTACCTTTTTACTAGAATGTGATAGTTTATACAATACCTCATCCATAATCTTTTCAAAATGTTCAAAGTTAGATGACGGTGGCCTATAAACATTTACAATTATGAACTCTTCTAATTCAACTGAAGCAAGTTCAGTTGTCCGCTCAACAGAGTGGCTCACTATGTCCTTGCGTTCTTTGAATTTTATCTGTTTATTTAAAATAATTAAAGAGCCACCATGTATGGAATTAACTCTGTTGAACGAACTACCAACCTGGTGGTTATTGAAATTAAATATTAATTCATCATTCTTAAGCCAATGCTCAGTGACACAAAAAACATTAATATTAAAAGTATTTAAAAACAATTCAATTTCTAATTCCTTATTTCTAATACACTGAATGTTCTGATGCACCAGGTTGATACAGTTTATATTATGTTTTTTATTATTTATTTCAACAATTTTTGTATTTCTATAATGATCATTAATATCATTATTTGATGTCTTAATTATTTGGCTAGAGGATATCTCTACTGTCTTAATGTCTAGTTTAAACTACTACTAATACTACTATTACTAGTTGGATTTATTTCCAAGCTGTTTTTACTTATACAAGTAACTGAATGCTGTTCAATAGAAACAATTTTAGCCAAATTATTGGCTGTCATAGTAAAATAATATAATAGCGATGAAGCTACCTGTCTTTTAATATATGGAGATAGGTAATACCTACCATTAGTCAAATTATAAAAGTTACTAACATTAGTGTTAGTGTCAATCACATGAAATTTGTCATTATACAAACATAAATTATATATCAGTAAATTTATCTTATATCTAATTTTATTTTCGGCCTGTGGCAAACCTTGATTATAGGGTAATGAAAACCAGACAATTTTATTGACATCTAAGTTACTTATAGTTTCAAAACATTTTTTAAATTCTAAATGATTTACATTATCTCTATTTCCTACAAAAATTATTATATTTGTTGACTTAGTAAATTGTTTACTTGAATTTTTTATTTGTCTAGTAATATTCATTAAATTATTGTCAGGTGAACAGATGTTGAATACTTTTTGTTTTACAAAATAAGAATTTAGTACAGATCCCATTCCTTTTCCAATATTATCGCTAAACATATAAGTGTCATATACAGGAGTTAATTTGAGGGAGCCACTATTATTAGAAACAGGGATATCAACCTTGTCACACAATATTTTAGCGGGGGAGGACAATGTTGGTTTTACAGAAAATAACTTATTATTACACTCACATGAACAACTGTTAGTCTGTGAGTTCATACATTCCAAACTATTTTGTGATATTTTTAAAAGTTCATCTAAAGCGTAAAGTAGACTATAGTCGTCACTGTGCACGGCGGAAGTTGGTAAAAAAGGGGCTTACCATTTTTTACGACAAAATGCGCTGAGTTTTGTTCAATGTAATAGCTAAAGAGACCAATTAGAAATCAATTAATAGATAAGTCTGCTTTTATCCATTATTATGCATCCCTATTGAGTTTCTTAAGTAGAATTGCAATAAAAAATAAGCTTATATAAAAACAGACAATTGAAAAAATGTTGGTAAATATGATGAGAAATGTTAGTCGAATAGCAAGACAATAAAGTGTCAACAAAATTTCGGGCGGGATCTTTCCTTCCAGACGACTGAGTCTTTAAAGTTCGTGCTGTTCCTGAGCTGCACGTTCTAAATCATAAGTGCGAGTTCATATTTTGTTCAATGCAAAGGTACACCCTTTGCAGAAGGTACGCCCTTTCCCTTTGGAAGAAATTTGCTTTGAATTAAAACTTTTTCTTTGTATTATAATTAATCTGCCATCAATAGCACCCGTTAATACATTACTAATACAACTAATTTGCGATTGCTAGCTTAAAAGCATCTCGTAAAGTTTTTTTTTTGTTGCTTTTTCTAAAATCTATTTTATAAATTAATAGAGACTACCTGAAATATATATAATGGTTATTAAATATATATTATTTTAATAAAACCACCCTTGCTATATAATCTTATATCTGATATAAGTATACAAACACATTACATATGTGTAATACATGTGTTGAAAATACATACCTTCTCGTTCATGAAACCTTTTTTTAAAAATTCATTTTAAAAATATGTCTTTCTAGTTTTAAGTCCATTTGCAATAGTTCCGGATTAAATTGAAAAAAACTATAATTTGCTAATTATAGTAATTTGCTTTAATGTTTTAAACCAGACATCTACTATTTTACATTATTCTTCCATTTACATGAAGTGTTTCGTCAACTTATTTAGGTTAAGTTATACATAACAATAACCTTACAAGTTTCGTAACAAGGAAGCCACATATGCGGAATTAATTATGAATATATTATTGCCAGTTGTTCCCTTCGTTAAGGAAGACTTGTGTTTTATTTGGAATTTAAAATGATATCGAGTTTGTACGCTTTCAATATTTTCTCAGTTGTGTATTTTTTACGGTCAAATTAAACGACATCAGCCCGAACTATAATTCTTAAAACTAGTCAAAGGAAGGTCAAATGTATTTCATTGGGTCTTGTTAATTTAATTAGAAACAAATAAATAACGCATATAACAATAAATATGGTCATCCATTTGACATATTGTTTAAATTTTCCAAGTGATTGGTCTTGAAAATTGCATTGTAATTTAGCAAAGTACAAAGTACAAAAGTACATTCTCATTAATTGCATATAAGGTACAAGAATACAAAGTTTTTAAAATATATTCTCTCTAAATTAATATATATATATATGTATATATATATATATATATATATATATATATATATATATATATATATATATATATATATATATATATATATATATATATTACTTAAAATTTATATTTTATGTAAATAAAAATATTAATTTTTTAATTATATAAACTACACTAATCATGGTTTAGCACAGGTTTAAGTATCTTACTTATTCCGCTTTCTAAATGATATAAGGTAAACAAAATTTTAAAATGATTTTAATTTATTGTCAATATTCAAATGTATAAAATAGTAAAGCATTAATAAATACATTAATTCACCGTAAAACATTAAAGTATATAAATGTTATTAATAATTCAATTTCATTGATTCAATTGATTCAAGCATTTCTTTTAAAAGAGGAGTAAAGTAGTTGTGTAGAGGAGGGAATTTTAGATTTTTTATTAAACAAAAATCTATAAGGAGGTATTTCCCGAGTATATTTGATCACTGGTTTTAAAAGGTCTTTTAACTTATCTAATTTGTAGTACCATAAGATAAAAATTCACTTTTTTCTTATTTAAGATTAATTTAAAAAAAGTGAATTTTTAAAGAATGACTCTAATCAATTGTGTGTATTATTTTATTCTAGATACTTTCAATTAATTTAAAATATAAAAAAATACTTTTTTTTTTAATTTTAATAGTACCTATATATAATCTGTAGACTATATTCAGCAATTAAAAAAGAGATCAATAAATATGTGACGTATATAAATGTAGCGAACAATATTTAATTAGTGTCAATGAACTGCGCAATTAAGAGGTTTCTTTTAACGAGAGTCGAATATTACTGTCAAAATAATATCTATAAAGAGAATTTAAGAAAATGTCCACATTGCATACATTCTGTATACCATATACACGGGACAGTATACAGTTTACAATAAGTTATCAAAATCTTTCTTACTTTATATATACTTCTATTTTATATCTAACTATATTTATTAAAACATTAAAATTGTTCCAAAGGAAAGACTCCATATATGTATAGTAATTATAACGATATTGAGTTATATTTTTGTGACGTAACTTTAGAATGTAAGGAACTTTTATTTACATCAACTTCCAAAAGTGTCCATTAAAATTATTAAGGACCTCATACCTCACAGATTTAATTACAGCCACGTAGAGCGATGTGTCTGTATTAAATATTTGAATACTAATATGAGAGAGAAGTGTGGATGAGAAATACATTTATGTATGAAAATTAAACTTTTTATCTTGACGTCCTAATTTTTATGTTCCATTCCAAGTTTTATATTGTTGACAAATATTAATACCACCATAGTAGACCATCCGTAATCATCTTCTGAGTTTTGAACAGTTTTTCTAACTTAATTTCAACTTTGAAGATGTTATTTTGAGTATAGAAAAAATATTTATTTATTTATTAAACAAAGAAAAAAATATATACATGATGTAGATGTAGCGGTCTTGTAGTTTTTAATTGGTTTATTATACGGAATTAGTTTGTGGGAAACGATCATACAGACTATAGACATCGCTTGTTTGCAGCCATATTCCATAAAATAAAATTGTTTTTACGTTTCGTTTGTAATAGATTTATTATATTTATCTCTCATATCCAACTAGGTAGATAATCACTACTGAATAAGTTCCCTTTATTCTACCTTACTACGTAACAATATAAAATATTATTTATCGTGGCTACAAAACTGTTACAGCTATTTCAATCAGCCATTTCTAATATTTTTGAAAACATGTCAGAAATGTTTCAAAGCACTGAGTAGTCTGAGGGTTATTATTGCTCTTAACAATGCGTGATGTAAAATTAAAATTAATAGACGTATGTTTATATTGTAATATTTTTTATATAAAAAACGAATTAATAAGTGAAAACGTTACGTATAAAAAAAGTTATTTGAAAATTATTTACCTATTTATTGCTTATTATGTAAAATATTTTTTATATAATTCAAAGTTTTTGATATAATAAAATGTTATTTTCATTAGGTCAAATGTAATTTATTGAGACTTTTGCAAATATCACTTCTCATTCGATCCGTGACCCATACTCGGATATTTGTGTTTGATAACTTTATAAACCTCGGCCTACTTGCGGGATACCATAAAGTATTTAATTAAATAAGTTAAAAAGATACATTATATATCCAATTCAGGATCACTGTTCCATCTATTTGTTTTTAATATGTAAAAGAAATATAAATATTGCAGTGTAACCTATTCATTGTATTAAATTTACAACAAATGTATTTGGAATACATTACAATCAAACATTCAAGCACTAAAAAATAAATATACCGAATTTGATAGATGATCATTAATAAAAATTAAAGTTATTTAAATATACTAATAAACAAGTGACGAAAAATAACATGCATGTATGAAGATGTCAAGGATTTCCCAAAATGTGACACAGTAAAATAATACTCATCAGGTTATTGTTGACAATAAATCCCAAAGCGGATTTTTAGTTCTACACACATTTTTTTCTAACTCGATCATGTACCATATCCAATGGTCTAGTCCCACGTCAATCAAGTTAACAATAGTATACCTAACCTATTTTGATAGAGTATTTATATAAATAATAACGTATGGAGTAGGCAGTATGGTTACGAAACACCCAACAAATACTTCTACTTATTTTAAATAACAGTTTTTTTTTATTTTAGATTCTATTTAGTAGAATAATAATAATAATAAAGCCTTTTTTATTTCCCTAATAAAAATTTAACATTATACGATTATAAAATAAAATAAAAATAATAATAATACATGCGATTTTTAAGTAAAATAAATTAATTTATATAATATTATATGAAATTTTTCACTACATTTGAAAAAAAAATATATTAATTTGTTTATTTAAATTGTTTTGATTTTTTTTTTTACTAAAAACAAAAATATTTTATTTATTAAGGACCTGTCTTAGAGTAAAGGCCTCCTCCATTTTTCTCCACATAGTTCTGTCACACGCTTTTTCAGTCCAATCGTTTCCCGCTAGTTGTATAATTTCATCGAGCCATCTCTCCATCGGTCTGCATCTGGTTCTTTTGCCCGCAGGTCCTTTCCATAATGTAATTTTCTTGGCCCACCTGTCCTCGTCCATACGAGCAATATGGCCTTCCCACTTCCATTTCAGCCCTTTGCAGTGTTCTAGAGCATCAATTAATCTTGTTGTTTTTCTTATATCTATGCTTCTCCTTTTGTGTTTCAGTCACAAATTCAGAATGCTGCGTTCCATGGCTCTTTGAGTTGTTATAATTTTTTTTCTGGTTTGTTTGTTGAAAATCCAGGTCTGAGATGCATATGTGAGAGATGGTAATATACAAGAGTCCAGCACATTGAGGTATTTGACTTTAAAATTTCTTTGAAGCTCCAAAATTTATTCCAAGCCATGTTTACACGTTTCATTAACTCATCTTTGCGTTTAGATTTTTTTAAGGACACTTGTTTGCCAAGATATGTGTAATATTGAACGTATTCTAATAAGACATCGTTAATGTATATTGGTGAATTTAAACTGTTGGTCATAATTTTTGTTTTTGATGCATTTAGTTCTAGTCCAATTTCGTTAATGACATAATTAATTTCGCTTATCATTGACTCTAATTGCGATGAATTTTCTGAGAAAAGTATGATGTCATCAGCGAATCTAAGATTACTTACAAAATGGGCGGTGATGTTTATACCTGTGTTTTTCCATTTTAGTGCTTTCATGATATTTTGTAAAAATGTAATAAAAATTCTACATATATCAATTTCAGCGCCTGTTTTATTTAAAATGACTCTACTTGTACTTTTCGTATAGATGTCTTGTATGAGCTCTATTGTTTGTGATGGTACTTCACATTCCTGTAAAGCTTTCCATATGCTATTATGGGATGTAAAGTCATATGCCTTAGCGTAATCAATAAATGCTAGGTAGAGCGGCCGTTTCATTTCTTCGTATTTCTCTAAAATTTGTTCTAAAGAGTGGATGTGGTCGATAGTAGAAAATGTACTTCTAAATCCTGCCTGCTCTGTTGGTTGGTGTTTTTCAGTATATTTCGCAAGGCATTTCTAGAGGCAAGAAGCAAAAAGTTTGTAGAGATTGGATTCTAAGCTGATTGGTCGATAATTACTAATGTCTGTAGGATTTCCTTTCTTGTAGAGCAGTACTATATCTGATTTCGCCCATTCAGTAGGAATTGTTTTATCGTCTAGTATTTTATTGAACAAGGTGGTTAAAGGTCCTACCAGGTATGTTTTTCCCGTTGAAATAGCTTCGTTAGATATGCCGTCAGGACCGTTGCTTTTTTCCTTCTTCAAACACTTTATCTGATTAGAAATTTCTTGAACAGAAAATCTTTGTATTGCAGTATAACTTTTCTGTAGAGGTAGGGTCTCTATATTCGATGGTATTTTGCAAGCATAGAGTTCATTATAATATTGAGTGGCAGCTTTTATTATTCCCGTTCTAGAAAATGTTCCCTTGTTGCAGGTAGAGTTTGTCTTTAAGGAAGGAATCCACTTTTTAGATGTCGTTAACTCTTTCAAACCTTTCGTTACACTTCCTGACTTTTTCAAATACTTTTGAATTGTCATTAGCCTGTAGTCTTAATATTCTTTTTTTATAATTTTGTGAATGTGTTTAAATAAATAAGATTTCTCATTTTTTTCTTCTAGTGTTATGGGTTTTTTATTTTTTTATTCGTTTCTTCGTTTCTTCTTTTAATAAGGTACCTTGTTCTCTCTGAAATTATATAGGGACGCTTTTGCATTGCAATTGCATTGCATTTGCATTGTTCACACATGCAGTCTTTAAGCTTTATTTAGTAGTATACATACTTCAAAATGAACATAAAATATTTAAAAATACATCACTCTATGTAAGCGCAGTGTTATTCAAATGAACGTGGTCTGTTAGCGCTACAGTTGTTGACCGACAGACCAGTGCTGATTAATAGGATTTAAGTCGTAACCAACAGCTGTATATAGTCTGTGATATTTTTTCAGCTCTTGTACACTACTTTACTATAAGTTAAATTTACATTGGTTTACTTTTGAGAAGTTAAATCAAACCCTGATTAAATGTAAGTATTAATTAAAAGTTAAATATATATATTTATTTAAAAAACACAGAATTTCTTTCTTTCTGTGTGTTCTGTGAATTTATAATAAGAGGTAGGATGATTACGAATACTCGAAAATGCACCTGGAGCTTTAACTAAAACAGTATTGTTTTCCAGCATTTTATTAGTAGTATATTGTATTTTTTTATAAATGACCAATTATAAAAAGTTACAATTCTTCAGTTACAACTGTATGTGAGTTCTTTACAATCAGTAAAGCCAGTTATCAAGTTATCAATCAGTTATCAATCAGTTAAGTTACATGCCCCATTTCTGGTCCCCCAAGGAGGTGTACAAGTGTTTTTATTCCGATGCCATCGAAATCTATGGAATCATCGAAAGCTATGGAATGAAAATTTTTGTAGCATTTTTCGAAATAGCTGAAATAGGTCTTTTTTCATCCTCAAACTCCATATTTTCACTTTTAGTTATGGAGTATAAAAATTAAGTAAGAACATCCGCCGGACAGACATACAAAAGCATTTTTGCAAGCTGATAAAACGAAAACGCTTCGCTTCTAACTCTCGCTCTCTCGGCTAATTATCAGATATCGAATCGAAAGTAATATCCGCGAACATTAAACCTTGTAATTTCACGACAATTAAAAAAATATATATATAATTTAATGAATTTATTCCTAGACCATTCGAAAGAAATTAATAGCTTATGAAGTATTTAATTATTCAAAGTAGTGAATTTTATCCTTATGTTCTTTAATTATAATGAAGACTCCAGCATTTACATATTTATAGCATTATAATTTTATCAAATTGAGTATAATTATAAATATGATAATTATACTCAATTTAACACAATTATAATTATATATAACTACAGTTAAATAGTTAAAAATAATTTTCGTTTATTAAGAAATATTTTTAAAAATTATATTTTATTCAATCTATGTTTCCATATACTAAATAAGATAAGACTATGATTACAACAGGGTTCTATAGTTGAGAGAACTCAACCTGCACTTTTTATAGACTGACACTTGACTGCCGATACATAACCCTACCTTATGACGTCATAAATTGTAAGTAAACGAATACTGATATATTTTTATATACTGTATTTACCTTAAACCTAAAAGGTCGGAAGCTAATACCAAAATCTTATTTTATTAGATGGAGAATAGATTATGCAATTGATATTAATTATTGTTAATGTCTACTGTCAATTTATGGACATCTACAAATATTTTGGATGCTTTGCCATCGTAGAATTATTATTCAACTTTGTTTCAACGGAGATGTTTATAGTAGAGTTAAGAGAGAAGAGAGACAAAAGGAGACTGTAGCGCTTGGGTTGCCTTCTCTTCCACCAGCGCTTGTGTTATCTGACTAAAATAAAAATAAACGTTATATTGTCACAATTACAGATTACACAAAATAACTAATTCCCTTGAACGCAAAATAATAATATTTTATAATAATATATTATATATATATTTTTTTATCAAATCAGCTTTAAAATCAGATAGAATCAAAACTGACTTAATAAGTATTTGCTAAAACTCGATTCCTCGCATTGTGCGAAACTGTCAGGTATATACTGTAACCGAGTAAATCACAACTTAAGAATAAATATGATTCTAAATCGGGATTGTAATAGCTTGGACGGGATGTCTGCTTTGATCATGGTTAACCAATAGAAGAGAGGTGTACAGAATGAGTGAGTTGGCCGATAGTTGTTCAAAATGGTCAAGTATTTCTATTGTGCATCCACTTCACAAATTTCTAAATTTAGGTAAGTAAATCAACTTGTTCTTTACTACTTTAGGTTCAGTATATTTATCGACAGTTAAATAACCTAAAAGTAAGAGAGAAGTATAGTTCAACCTTTACCTTATGACTTATGTGTTTTGAAACGTAAAATTTACTGTTAATTTAATTACTCTATTACAGGATATCATGCTTATTAGCTATTTCGAGATGCCTCTCACGCCTGCTGAGAGGCAGCGACAGTAACAAAAATGGCGAAGAGTATTTGAAATATAGTGACGTCTTCGTACAAAAAAAACAGTTATGTTTTTTGTTAGACTTCGCGTGGCATAGTTTAGTTGCGTAAAACAGAAACCAACCCACAAATTAGAATCAACAATTAATCTGAAATAGAAAAGGTTATTAATTCGATTTGACCATTTGACAAGTTTTTGTTTGTTAATTAATTTATTGTGTCACTTTTGTTAATATTGCTAGTATTAGTTTTATCAAACAATGCTTATGTTTCAAAAATACAAAAACATTCAAATTCACACCAAACTTACAGTAACACAAGCACACTAACACTAACATAATAATGTTCTTACAATCGCTCTTTCATATATTTTGAAACAATGAAATTCGTTACTTTTACTTACATTAATTAACAGACCGAAAACAATGTGACCACAATAACTGCATTATCTATTACATTTCATATACATTATAGGGTGTACCATAGAGTAGTTCGTACTTTGACCTACCCTTTTTTAAATATTTTTTAACGAACTTCCCTAAATACAAGTAAAACAAAATTGTATTTTTTTTAGTAAAACTAATGCAAGTAGTTCTAAATACCTTTCAGTCCGCATTTACAACTATCCTTGCAATTTTAACTCGACGTCAATACTTAATAAATGTAATCGTGTTGAACTTCAAAGAGTTGTAAATATAAAATATTTAGAAATTACAATTGTAATTTTCTTTCGTCAATTGACGAAAAACTAAAATGGACCGAGCACATATTGTTACTTCCCAAACGTATAAAAAAAGTTAATATTTACCTTTAAATATCTTGGAATCATTTCTAATATTAAACTTATAATACAGTACTATAAGGCCTTAGAAAATAGCAGTTAAGATATGTTTATTTGAATGCTGTTTTAAATATAAATCTGTATAAAACATCGTAAAATCCATTACCTGCTTCCAAATTTCAAAGCGACAAGTTGTAAGTAGGTCTAGCAGAAGAATTATACTGTACGTAGTAAATAGTAGCGAGAGAGTTCTCTCTTGAGACAAAGTTAACCGCGTAAAATAAAGTTATTGTACATAAACTGTCAGGCTTCGCACATACAGTGTGTTTGTTTTTAGGAAATGCTTTTTGCAATAATATAACATACAATAATTATTATAAGGGAAATAATAAGTAACATTGTTATTAATATGCTTTTAATTTATTTTATTTTATTTATTATTAACTAAACATTTAACAAGAAACTGTTAAAACAAACGTTTTGTACATATACCAGTTCAGAGACAACAAATAAGTTTTGTATGGAAAATTTAATATAAAAAACTATTAATTTTAAAAATCCGTAGAACAAATGTTGCTGGGATTGATGTAAAGAGGCTGCCTGTAAGAGGTGGTCAAATAATTACAAATAACCCTGTATAATTCTATGACGATGAGTCGAAATTAATATTTTTACTAAAAAAAAAACACCACACACATATCCAGTTTAAGTATGATAACAAACGTGTTATAATTAGAAGCTCTCAACAATGGAATTAAGGTAAAAGTTCAAGATATCACATAAATTTGACAAATGCACTCTTATGCACTCTAACGTGACGCGTTCCTCTTTGCGTTACATTTTACCCACCTAATTATAATTGTAACAACTGAAGTAAATTTTGGGCAAATGTAAACTTTAACTTCAAACAAATTAGGTAAATATTAAAATGTTTTGCAATTAAATGCAATGTTTTACAAATATCACAATCCCATTTCCTTCCATGCTGTCTCGAATAAGTACCTCGGGACAACCAAAGTAAGAAATACCAAAATCTCAAACGGCAGATAAGATAGTTAGTTACAGTTTATGCATAATAAATAATTATAATGTTACTAATTTAATTTTATCTTTAAAACACTAAAAGTTATTTTGAATAAATGCTTCGATCATATATCGAGATGAGAAATCTCTAGATTCGTTTTTATAAGTTCCGGATGCTAGTTTTTTTTAAATTTTAGACATCGCATTGTCTACCAGCTGTAAAACGATAATTTCCCTTTTTTCATTTCATATTTTGAAATCATTTTTACAACCACAAATACATTTACGGTACAAAATAAAGATGCTTAAATAATTTTAAAAATAGCAAATTTTTAAACTATACTTTAATAAAACTCTTTAACAAAATCACAAAAAAATAAGGCACTAATAATAATGTTTTAAGAAATATAGAAATAGTTTTCAAAGTATACCACGACATTTTGTTTCGTGATATTACTGATAAAATATGTATATACATTTGCGTATTTACCTACATTATTTATATTTACCAAAGTTCCTACATAACAACAGCTTTCATTAGAGAGTAACCTAGAACCATAAACTTAGGAAAGTTCAAGAGACATTACGAGTTTGTACCAGTTTCAACATTCAATCACTCTATATATTTAATTAAATTGTATCGTAATACGTTAATTCTCTGATGTGACTTTTAAACTTACACCATCAAATAGTATTTTTAGGCGTTTCTTAAAAATGTGTATTGACTCTGACTGTCGGATATCTTGGGATAAGGAATTCAATAAGATGAGAAAGATAAGTAGCCTTGACAGTAAAATAGTCCCCATAACTTTGAGAGTGGCTAACAGGTAATGCTAACATGTTATCGTTTTTGAAACGGAGATTGAGACGATGGCCTGTACCTAGGAAACTGAATCGTTCGCTTAAATAAGGAGGAGTATAAGGATGAAAGAGGATGGTATAGAGAAGAGAAAGGATATGGAGATTATCTCTGCTTTATGGTAAGCCATTTCAGTTGGATCCGATATGGTGAAATGTGATCAAATTTTCTCAGCCTAAATATAAATCTTATAATTATATTTTGCAGACGTTCAAGCTTGTTTATATGATTTGCGATGTATCGGAGTAGCATGTATCTGCATAATGTAGTAAAGGTAGTAGAAAAGGTTGAGCAAGGGATATTTTAGTTCAAATCGGTAAGAAATTTTTCCATCTTCTAAATCTACCAATCACAGCAGATATCTTATGACTAATTTCAGATATTTTTATTTATTCTAAATGTGTGCCATCAAATACTACAGCTGAGATAGTAGTGATTGAAAATATCTTTAAACATGTATAGCCATGTTAAGCTTATTTAAATTTATATAAATATAGAATGAAAAATAAACCGATACGGGCAGGGATTCGAACCCGCGATTACTGGGAAACCGTCCCGTCGCTCTACCAACTGAGCTACCGTATCGCTGTCCGCCTCGGTGAATAAAGCATTCTATATGTGATCGTCTTTATCTATACTGCAAAGTTAGAAACATTGGTTAGGATTTTCGAAAGAAACCTAAAAGATGTCACCACCGTCCCGATAAAGAGATAGTAGGTTAATATTTAATAACTGATGACGGAAACCAAATAAAGAAAATATCTAGAATAGCATCTTTTCACAAAAAATATTGCTAAATCATTATTTGATAGCTAGCACCCTACCAAATCTTGAATGAGTACAGTGGGTGAAAGAGTAAAGGGTACGGTAAAATTAGGAAATATGAATATCTACATTTAAAAGTACTTAGATTTATATTTGTAAATATATATATGTAAATATAAATCTAAAAGCAATGATCGATATTTATTCAGTCAGTTTTTCAATCATACTTTGTTTGCTTATCGTTGCAGAAAACCTTCCTTTTCAAATTAAAAATAAATAAAAGTTAATAGATATATGTCCGAATGATGTTTTATGCATGTGTGAGTTGGACGGTCATTGAACGTGACACAAACTGGTATATATTTTATTTTGCACGATTTAGTCAATAGAGGAATTTATAAATTTAATCTAGCAATAATAGCAACTACTACTACTGTATTTTTATTTTGAAAATATGAAAAGGTTATACTTTTATTCTAATGATCACGTTTCAATGATGAAACGTTCTTCATTTTGACATTAAATAAGTCTTACCAAAAGCGCTAGAGTTCTTTTTTATGCTATATTGCCAATAAAATAATTGTACATTCATTTAATTAAAATGAAAGAGAGCTGAAATACTGTGTAATTTAAAGCGTATAAAGTAGTAATCCTTTACCTCTCCTCCTCTTACTACTTCTATACGGACAATCTTCATCTATGCTCATGTCAAACCAGGTCGTATTTTCTGCTGACATTAACAAGAGTTTGAAACAGACAAATTCATTCTTGAATGGTGTTAGAAATTCGGTATTAATTATCAATCCTAAAAAGTGTAAAGCAACAATGAAAAATCTTGATTCTACACACAGCGGAAACATCCACATAGTTAAGTGATCCCATTAAGTGACGCATTCATTATAAAGATAATTAAAGATTTTAATGAAAAAATAAATCGTTACATATTGAAACGAAAAGTTGCTTGTTTAAAATATTGATATCTCTAATAATGTACTTAAAATGAATTACATTTTTATATATTTTTTTATCCTTATAATATTACTGAAATCGGATAATAACTAAAAACTAAGATAATATAAGAAATAAAATAGTACGAAATAACTTATCATGTAATTAAAGGTGAAGTTATTTCCCATCAAGTAACTAAATACATCGTTATTTCTCCAATAACAAGACAATAAAGGCAATAGATGTTTTGACACTTAATCACAAATTTGCTGGGATGGTTTCTCCATACCCTGTAACAGTGACTCCGTAAGACATACATGACGTTTTATGATGAATATACATAAAAATAGATTCATTAAAAAAAGTTATCTAGATATAGATTCAAATTCTATATTTATTACAAATGTAAATAAGTTTTACATTACTATACGTCTTTATAGAGGATTTAATATAGTTACCTATTACTAATTTGGTCCTGTGTCTCCATATCAAATTAAATATTACTAGGCTTATAACAATAACTATAACATGATATTGTTATTCAGAAGACATTACATACATTAGGATGTAATAAAACTAAATTTATCTAAGTTCTAATCAAATATAACTGCTAACTACTAAGCAACCTTGTATCATTAAGAATATCATCACAGTCATAAATATTATCACAGTCATAAATTAATGTTTGAAAATCTCTATGAACATGTATAGCAAAGTTAGGTTTATTTAATCTAAGAGATTTGTCAAGTTTAGGGACAAGTTGAGTTGAATTGAGTTTGGAGACAAGTTGAGTTGAGTTGAGTTTGAGGACAAGTTTAGTTGAGTTGAGTTTGGGGACAAGTTGAAGTCTTTATTATCCCTCTAATCGTCTCCATCAGGGTCATCCATCATATATATATATATAAATATATATATATATATATATGTATATATGTATATATATATATATATATATATATATATATATATATATATATAATAATAATTGAATGTAGTGTATATGCCATTTTGGTATCTTTGAATCGTCAATTACATTAAATTGGTCAGTATAGTCAGTCTGTGAGTAAACTACCACCAGCTGAATGCTGTTCTGCTGAGAAGAACAATGTTTGACTTATACATTATAACATCAACCCTGCAAATGAGTCAATGACCCAAGTTCCATACATTTCGATCATCCAAAAATTCTTGAATTTTATAATAAGATTTATTTAATAATATATTTTTAATTTTAGATTTAAAACTAAGAAAAGGAAGATCCAAAATATCTTGTGGAACCTTATTATATATGCGTACACTAAAGCCCATGAAGGATTTGTTAACTTTTTGAAGTCGAAATTTAGGCGTTACGAGTTTATTTTTATTTCTTGTATTTATCTTATGTCTGTCGCTGTTTTTAGTATAAGTATTTAAATTTTGACGTATATATAATATATTATTAAAAATGTATTGAGAAGCGACCGTAAGTATACCGATTTCTTTAAAAACATCTCTTAGGGAGTCTCTAGCTCTTAGATTACAAATAGCCCGTATAGCTCTTTTTTGTAAAACAAATATAGAATTCATTTCGGCAGCACTGCCCCATAATAAAATACCGTAAGACAAAATACTATGAAAATAACTAAAATAAACGAGTCGAGCCGTATTAACATCTGTTAATTGTCTTACTTTTTTAATTGCAAAGACGGCAGAGCTGAGTTTGCCAGCGAGTGTTGAGAGATGGGGGTTCCACTGGAGCTTTTTATCTAAAGTTATACCTAAGAAAATTGTTGAGTCAGTCAGTTCTAACACTTCATTGTTAAGGCGTAAACTACAATTTTGACTTTTGACATTAGGAAGTGTAAATTCCATGCATTTAGTTTTTTTAGTATTTAAGACCAAATTATTAATTTCGAACCAAAATACATTAAAAGATTATTCTATAGATAAATACATTAAAAATAGATTTTAGAAGATCTCCACAATTTTTTAAGCTATTGTATATGCTTTTAGCCGAGGCTTTGAGCGCGGCTACCGAATTAAGATATTCCGTAACGAAAAAACTTAACACCCCCCCACTCAACCTACTACGTAGCTCGGACAAGTATCGTGTAGCTATCATTTAAAAAAAAACGTAATAACGCCAGGTTGATAAAACGTTATATAAACTTAATTGCTTACACATTAAGATTTAGTTTATAATAAATGTTTTACTTGTACAAAGGTAGTTTTTTTTCTGCAAGCCTTTTCATTTTATTGATTTTCTGTTATCATGTTACAAAAAACCCTAAGTACAAGTACTTAACAAACATAATTGAACTTTGCTTATGTTGCAAGGTTGAAAATATTTTTACCTGATTATATTATTAACATTTTTATGATTTTTCATAGCAATCATCTTTTTAGAAATTAAAAAAAAAAAATCCTAATACTAAGATTAACATTTTCGAACCTTCAAGATCTGTCGATACATATACACTTCAGATCTAAAAAAAACTAGGATTTAAAAAAAAATCATCTAAACAGAATAGCTGTAAAGATTTTCGCGTTCAGTCGAAAATTTTTAAAGTGTATATATGCATGTATTTACCTTACCTATAGTATAAGCATGTATATATCTCATCAAGAGTACTCGTATATTTTGTCAGAAATAGCTCTGAGTCTTAAATTATTTTTCCTTGATATACTTATATATATCAGGGTTAATGGAGGCTTTAAACTTGCCTTATTTACAACCTAGTATCGTAACTTGTGCTTGTAATAAATAACATTCGAGTATAAAAGTAGCTGTCTCTTTCCGGCTTCCCATTTTTATTGATAAAAATACTATAGAAATTTAAAAAGGAAAAATTCAAGAACATTATTACTTGAGAATTGAAATTAATTCTATAATGAAAATATACTTCAAATTGTTCTTTGAAATGAGTATCTGTATACAACTGCGTATGACATATACAGCTGTATATACTAATTTCAATATTTTTAGTATTTTTATTTTAATACAATCTAATAACGTAGGCTTTTGTGTTGAGTTGGTCATTGGTTTTATTATATTGCACAATGTTATCACGCTATTGTTAATATAGAAGCAACATGACCCCAGGCTATATGAAATCACAACCAGCCTACATTTTTTATATACTCTGTCAAATGTGTACAAATTAGTAAAATGTTATTAAATTAGCTTTCGGGATATAATTTGCAATTTCTAAAATAAAAACATACCGTTTATAATTCTAATTTATTTGTCATTGAACTCCCCTAAACGGCTGAAAGTTTGTATTGTTTGTTTGTATCAAGAGAGATTTAAAAATATTTGGAATAAATATTAGTTGCGAAAAATGTTAAGGTATTAAGTGTTTAGAAATAATTTTGACGAAAATAAATATTTCTAATATTCGAGGACTTTCTATAATAAGGTTGGATTTGAAAAACCTAAAATATAACCTTATAATATTTGATCTCCTTTGGAATTCTTCATATAGTTTGAAAACTTTATTTTAAAACTGTATTAAACCACAGAGCAAGAAAATGATTATTTAGCTATTAAGAATTAATTCTTAATAAGATGCATATGGACTTGTATAAAGTGCAAACATTTTGCATACTCTAAATATTTATCCTTGACTAGCTTATAGTGATCTTGTTATAATAAAAATGTAATTAGTAATAATCTATCAATTTAATTATTAACATTTAATTTAATTTAACATTGAAAGATTTATATCAAGATATATAAAAAACTGCTCAAGAATTCAAATCTATGTATATATTTGTTTCCTGGTACATAAATAAATAAGTACAAAGTTTCGAATAACTTACTTCATACGCATAACTTTTTTCTCTTGCGAAGAATAATATACTAATCGGTAAGGCAAAATTGAATAATTAAATTTGATTTATATGGTGTAACAAAAATCTTTGGCATGTGGTTAAAAAGCTATGTAAGTCACAAGTGTTATTAAACTGACTGACTGATATACGATATGTGATATTATGTTGATTTTTGTACAACCCCTGGATAATAAATAACACTTTTATTATTTTGAGAAGTACCGATTTCTCATAAAACATTTTATATTATTTAGTACAAAATTTACGTACTATTTCTGACTGTACATAGTCTTACTTAGTAAATTGTAACAAGAGAAGACGCTTCACACTTCAGTGCTTCAGGAAATGCATTTGTCGACTTCCTGCAAGATTTATCTGCTGAACATGCAAATTGCGATTGAAGAGATAGTTCATAAAATTTAACTTAGTACCTACATTATTATTGAGACACAATGTTAGACAAATAAGTATACATTATAATAAAATTATAATCCTCAATATACACTCATGGACATATTTAACGCAAAAAAAAGGTCGAATAACGGAAAATATTTTCATATTTTCGTACTGGCCACTATACCAATATTATGTATTAAAAAAAAGATGATTTTAAAAATAATTTTATTTTAAATTTCATTTGTTTTTTTTTTGTTTATCTGCTAATTTCTGAGACACGTAGTGTATGGAATTTTCGTCGGCTTTTGTTGTTTTTAACAAAAACTTTATTTCTGTTGTTTTTTTGACGAAAAATTGTCATTATTGAGTGAAGTGAACTTAATTCGGTAAATTTAGGCAAAAATGGCGGATCTCAGCGTTGCTCTAATTTCTGAAGCTGTAACTTAAATTGAAAATGGTTACACTTACAATGAAGTGGCTCAAACATTACATGTTTCCAAGTCTGTGATTTTCCGCAATGTTAAACGATACCGGCAGACTGGAGAGTATACCAGGCGTAAACGACAAGGTCGCAAAAGAGTAACAGGAGAGAGAGACGATAGATTTATTGTCAGCAGTGTTCTCAGAAACCGTACCTTGACTTCTTCTGAAGTACGAAACCAGCTGCAGGAAGTTCGACAAGTGATAATTAGTACCAAAACCGTCAGAAGAAGACTGAAGGCAGCTGGTATAGGGGCGTACTTGCCTGCCAGAGGTCCACAGCTCACCGCAGGTCATCGAGTGGCTCGGGCCAGCTTTGCTCGTTTCCACCTAAATTGGAATAATGACGCTTGGGGAAAAGTTCTTTTTAGTGATGAGTCCAGATTTTGTCTCAAACCAGATGATGGAAGGACCAAAGTATGGCGACGACCCGGAGAAAGATACGCTCAGTGTAACATTACACTACACTACACATCGTAGAAAACGGCTCCCTGACTGCGGCAAGATACGTAACCGACATTTTAGAGCAGATTGTGATGCCTTTTGCCCCTTTCATTGGAGACAATTTTCTTCTAATGCATGACAACGCTCGACCTCACATTGCGGCATTAGTTTCGGAATATCTTAATGAGGTCGGAATCCAGGTTTTGGGGTGGCCGGCACGCTCGCCAGACCTAAATCCAATAGAACACGTTTGGGACAAACTGGGAAGACAAATTAAACAAAGAAATCCATCACCTGTCAACGTAAGAGACCTCAAAACCGCATTGGTTGAAGAATGGAACTCAATGCCGCAAAGTTTTATTGACAATTTAATAGAGAGCATGCCCAGACGCATGCAGGCAGTTTTAACAGCAAGAGGTGGCAACACTAAATACTGAGTGTATCACCCATCGCGAAAAAACCAGTCATTTGGACAATATTAACTTTTTTTTAGTTTTCATTGTGTTAGGTCAAAACTCTTCAGAATTAAGTCACTGACCTTATTGTCTTTAATTTCGTTTCTTTCGCTTTAATTTTGTGATTTTTTATGTTCAAAAATGTTAATTTAATTAATTCAGAATAATAATCAAATGTATTGTACAAAAAAAACAATTGGAACCGTTTCGATGAACGCGTTCTTATATATATTTATCTCAATAAATCGTGGAAAAAAAATGCCAAAAATATGAAAGTATTCGTACACTTACAATTTATGGCGTCATAACATAAAACCGTAGTTAACTGCAAATACATTAAAGTGGCAAGATGAAAGAACCTTTCTGTAATCAACCCTTCAACATACGGGTGTAGTAACAGCCAATTTTGATGTAAAAGATTTTATGTTTATTTAATATTTGTGACGCAAGTTAACATACAAACGGCAGTAAGCAACAAGTGATTCTGTTTACAACCAACATGAATTGTGTAATTCTACCATTTGCTTGAAATAGGCTTTCACGAGTGGAGGCTGTATTGTTGTATTTGTGCAAGTTCAGTTCACCAAAGCTAGGTGTATAGGTATTGTAAATTACTTTTTAATTTCTGTTGTTTTATCTTTTCTTTTTGTTAATTATTGGATTATTAAACTATTTTTAGGTAATTTAAATAGTGTTAAGACTTGTTTTAGTAATACACAGTACTTGCACTTCAATGTTTAATATCCAACCATTTGTAATAGAATGGGCGAGAGCAGCCCTTACAACTCGTTTTATAATATTTTAACACTATAATATTTAGGTGAAGGTAATTTACAATTTCATAACCAACTTACAGATGATGTTATTTATACCTTATAATAAGTTCTAATAATTAATAAAAGATTAAACATTATGTTAAAATATTCTATGCTTCTAATTCTTAAAACATGTAACAGTAAATACTAAATAATATTCCATAATTAATTGTGTAGGTGGCGCTACTGTTGAAACTTATGAACTAAAACATGTAAATTCCAATGTATTTACCATTTAAATTATTATAAATAAATATGACTAACACAAGTTTTTAAAGAATTCGTATGACTATTTGTAGCTATATCTTAAATTATATTAAGTATGGAAATGATTTAATTTCATGTTTGAAAATATCTATAAACATGTTAAGCTTAACATGTTAAGCTCATTTAGATTTTAAATAAACAAACCAATACTGGCAAGGATTCTGCGTAATTATCTTTTCACTATGTATAGTTTATTGTAAATAGAGAAGAAAAGATATTCCTCATGCCGTTTAAATAGTACACTAAGACAAATTAGCACTTCCACATGTTCCCTAAGGCCCCAGAGCGATAAGCTAGTGACTTATTGTTTACGAAATGTAAAGTATTTATTTATTTACTTTATTGGATAATCCAACAGAGCATACATAGTTTTAGAGATACAATAAATAATATTTACATAAAATAGGACCAAAACTACACTAACAATAATTAATATATAAGAACAAAAAAAATAAGTTAAGTATATAAGATTAGTTATCTAATAAACAACAGTTTTGTATTATTCTGGAGTAGAAATGTAGGTTCCGGCAACTTAACTTTAAGTTCAGCCTAACATAACATTTTATAAAGCATCTTATTAATCTTAGGCGGATTAAATTATTGGGGATTAGTTAATGTGGGTTGGGGATTATTGGGGATTATTTAAATTATATTGGGGATTAGTTAATGTGGGGATTAGTTAATGTGGGATTAGTTAATGTGGGTGGGTGATTAGTAATATTTAAATTTTAAATTTTTATAATGTTAAAATTATTATGATATTTTTTGATCTACATTGAAAGTTTTTAACTTATACTGTTCTGTTTCGCTCTAAATTTATAAAAAATAATTTGTTATACACCTACAATTATCATTGTACGGTGATCCATTTTAAAAGATGAAGCTTCTTAGCAATCCATGGATTCACCGTGCGGGTACCGGGCCCATCGCTTTGCAAGGAGAGGAGTGCAAGCAGTGCCTGGGACTTGCGACCCGGGAGTAGGTTTAAGGGGTCCCTTTATTATGCGCAAAAACGCTCACCTTCACCCTCCACACTCCTCTTCCTACCTAACCAAATTTGGAAAGAACCTACTAATGCCGCCTTTGAAATACGTTCTAGAAATGAACCGATGCATGTTCTAGAAAGGCCAAGGTCTTTAAGTAGTCTTTAGAGAGATTTTGCTGTTATACCTCTCGCTCCCACTTCTACCGCATACAAACGAACTATAAATTTATTCCTGATCAGTTCGTTGGTCAGTTCGTAATACTTATTGAGCTTGAATGTGTGATCCCTTGGGATGTTTGTTTCCCAAGGAACAGTAAGCTCCACAAGTATCACGCGCCTCAGATGTTTCGAATACAGGAATAAGTCCGGTTTGGATGACGAAATACCAACATCCCCAGGGATTTTATAATGCTTTTCATACGTGTCCATCATGAGAATCCAATCAGGAGCCGCGCCTAATATTGAATAAGGCTTCGGTTTTGATTTTTTGGAGGAGCCTTCTTTTACGAATTCTATAGATCGTTTGGTGGTTGTTATACCCTTCCGCGCTCTTGCTACTGAAAGACTAACCGCTTCCCGTATGATTTCTAATACCTTGTCGTGGCGACGCGAGTATTGACCTTTATCTAGAAGTACCCTACACCCTACTAATAGGTGTTTCGCGGTTCCTATTGCCTCTCCACAGATGTTGCAAGACTTTTCGGTGGCTTTGCCCCATCTTACTAAATTACTTTGATCTGGGATAGTCATTTGGAATGCATTAAGATAGAATTTTAATAATGCTGGGGACCAATCATAAATTAAGGTGCGCCACTTCAAAGCTAGTGGAATACAAAAATCTCCTATGGTCACCCATTCGTTTTGAATTTCTAGGCTCATCGCGTGGAGTCGGTAATTATCGTTTTCGTCTTGTCGAATAAAAGATTTTGTTATGTCTATGTCTTGAACTTTCCTACTTGATCCTAGTCCTACTTTATTTGTTTGAGCACCTATCATAAACTTTTTATGGAATTGAAGTCGTGACTCGAGCTCTGAGGCAACTTTGTCTTTTGGGAGAGAAGTTACAGTATCATCTTTAGATTTTCCGATGATATGTCTTTTGGTAACTCTTAGATGTTTGTAGAGCTCCGATGGTTTCTTTAGTTTTAATCCAAAGTTGTTTCGGTCTTTAAATAAGGTTGAAGAGTCCGCTGAGTGCGCTAACCCGAGCCATAACTTCAATTTCTTTATGACACTTGCATCTAACTTTGACAAAAGGGTTTTATTTATATCATACACGAGGAAAGGCCAATTTAGACGTGATGTTAAATAATTATCGTAAATCCAAGCTTTTTTGACGTTACTTATTGGTTGGTTGTCTACCTTTTTGAGATCGTTTAAAAAGCTATCGACTATTACATCCAACGATGGAGTACGGCCTTGGTAATCGATTTTTTTTCCTAAAAAATTAAACGGAGCTGCTTCCGTAACCGTACTAACGCGCTGACCGCCTATTATAAGTCTCGGATCGTAAGAGGTATATTTGGTATTCCGTCTACCCAGACACAGACTAAAAGATTTACTTGGTTTCGTCCTCAATCCGCCCGTCCACGTACAGAAATCCTCAACTACATTTAAAAGTACCTGACATTGTTTCGGATTACGTGTCAGTATCGCGAGATCATCTGCAAAGGCTAGTATGGATTCTGTGTATTTGTTGTTGAACTTAAACCGATAACCCCACTTTTTTTCATTTTTAATTAATTTGTCTATTAAAATATTAATAACTATATTAAATATAATAGGAGAAATACAACAGTCCTGAAATAAACCAACTTTATAATTAAGTGGTTTTAAATGGTTTTCATTAAAAATTATAGAGAATTTTAATTTTTAATAATATGATGCAATAATGTCGCGAACTACCGTAGGAAAGTTATACCATTTAAGCGCGAACATCATCAGTTCATGTCGTACCGACCCAAAGGCGTTCTATCTAACAAACCGTAATTTGTCTCTCGCTAGTTCTAGCATCTTTAAGGCTTTCCGATATTAACGTATTATGTTCCAGGCATCCAGAAATTCCGGGCAAAAACTCTTTCTGGTGATTAGGCCTGAAATATCTATTGTTAATCATGAATTGCGTCATTTGTTGTTGCGTTGTTTCTTTGTAAAAAAGAGAAAAAAATTTTGGAAATTGTATTTGTTAGGGCTATCGGTCTAGTATCCTTAGGATTATTGACATTGTCGTTTTTCGGAATGAGGACAAAAAGGGCTTTTCCGAATGATACCGGTATTTGCTTTCTTGACCAGATTTTACCGAATATATTTAAAAGATGTTTATGGAGCGACGGACATTTTTTGTAAACTATATAAGGGATACCATCTGGACCTGGTGCTGACTTAGATGGTTTCATTTTAATTATTTTATTGATTTCCTCCAAAGTTGGTGGGTTGGCTTGGAAATCTTCAGTAGGAGTCTCAGGTTTGTGTTCGTTTGGATCCCCATACAGTCCTTGGTTTTCTGGCACTTCGTATGTGCTTTTATAATGATCGACTTGATCGATCGAATAAGTTCTTTTAAAAAGATTGAATAAATTGTTATACTCTGTTGTATTAAATTTTATCATCAATTTATATTAAAGTGGAGTACGGCTATTTGATGATGTTATATCATGAATAATCAAAAACTAGAAGACCTACAACAACAATCAAATAATGCTAAGTGTTCATTGTTATGTAACGAGATCAGACGGTATTTTGCAAGATTTTATACCTAAGAGATTAATTAAGAGTTGGTAACTTGTGCACGACAGTACCTCATTTTCAAATCTTAACGTTTCATTAAAACATAGTATAGATTAAAATAGGTCAGCCTAAGATACCGTAATATAAATATATTTTTTTATTATAGTTATTAGTACTGCTTAGTTACACTGTTAACTAAAGAATAAAAAGCAAAATAAACTAATTAAAAAGTTAATTACAATCTAGTAATAAACAATCTAGAATGTATACCAATTTTTGGCAGCAGCTTTGACGTTTTGCAAAAAAGGACAGGCAAGCTTATAGGCAGGACTTGAAATCTTTCACCGATGGAAAAAGTTTAATCTAAACCAACTTACTTTTTTAAGTAAACTGACACATCTACAACTACCACAGTTCCTAATTGTACATAAAACTAAAATTTAGTTTTAATAAATAATAGAGTTTTGCAAAAAATTATCATTAATTGTTTCAAGCCTTAAAATATTCCATTTTAAATATTTCAAGAAACATGTCTTCCTCGGTTTTAGCAGTTAAAAGTTGGAATCGGGAAAGGCAGAGCAGAAATTCAAATTCAGTCCCAACAAGAGTCATAAAGATGCTTATTAATTACATTGTGACCCCAGTATGTTTGCCAGACATTGTGTAAACTGATTTTAATTTAGTTCCAAAATTCTAATATTTTTCGGTTAGGATGGCTTTTGGTTGTTTTATTTTTAATCTACGGGGTTCTATAAAAGAAATATACAGATACATATTCTATTACAAATCTGAAAACACATACTTAATACCTTGGATTCTTTGTTTTAAGACCGTAATGTCATCTCAAGAGCGAAGTCGCAAAGATTTACCGAGCGTGGTATAATCCGAGTGAGATCAAGTCCTTCAAACAACTTCCATCGGTCTGGATAATTTGCCGGGATTATGGATATTTGTTAGAGTTATTCTAGACACATCTGAAAAAATATGATTTAATACACAGTAATTGATGGTCGTATGACAAATATTTATCTTGGATAACGATAGCAATATTTCTACTTCAATCACCTTTGTTAACTCTTTGTCCACTACGCTAACGTTTGCTGTTTGGATGTATTAAAGGTGCTGCTTAGTACTTAAAAACTTGTGTATCCGCTTTATTTTCGAAATAAACAAGTTTGATCATAACAAAATTAATATTAATTAACAGTTGCTTTCATTGACCATATTATATTATTGACCACATAAATGTATTTAAATTTAAACTCAAATATTATTCACAACGCAATTACTTAACATGAATTTAAAGTTATAACATTGAGTGAAATAAGACCCGAAGCCCTATTACTCCGGAAACTTCGAGATAGAATGAGGTTTAAACTTCTAAATGTTTATAGAATAATTAATACTAATTCTAGAAATCAACATCTGAAAATCTAGACAAGTTTTGAAAGTTTGATTAATTTATATTTTTTATTATATTTTGGATAGTGTAGATTTCATTGCCGCGTCTAAATTTATCTTATTGTGATCTGATAATAATCATCTAAATTTAAACCGTCATATTATGTTCTGCTTGAAAAACCTTTGCTAAACAACTACTACTTACTGTAAAAAAGTTTTTGCAAGTACAGTACCAATTAAATTAATAATAATTCTCTAATAGTTAACAGAAAAAAAATTACTCCATAGAATGATCATACTTGATGTTTTAGTTAAATAACTGTAGAATATAATTGTTCAAAAATATATATTTATCAAAAGGTCTATCTGGACACATTTTTACAAGCATTATACGCTCTCACGCAATTACTAAGACCTACACAAATATAAATTTTATAAGCATAATACGTACATACTGATAAACCCAGACTATACAGTATTCTGCAGTTGCTCAAACTGTGAGAACTAGTACCCCTAGAACACTGTCAACTTTTCGTAACGTCAAAACTTGTACTAGGGATACAGTTGGTTCAAGTGATGACGTGATAAATATACAAAGAGATTAATTCCTGAAATAGACCGCTATTTTATTGAAATTTGTAATTTGAAACCCTTTCATTTATTTCATATCAACCGTGATATGAAATAAATGAAAGGGTTTCAAATTAAGGACATAATTTCAAATAAAGAAACGCTTCAACAACATTTTACTTACATTACTGTTAAGGTTTGCCTATTACTATAAAATTAATATTTCTCCCTATGAAAAATCTCGTACAGTTACATGAAGATACAAAACAAAAAAAAAATGAACACGTTACGTAAACGTAGAAGTAAATAAAGATATTTATTTATTTACATTACACGCTGATTAGGAGTTTTATTCAATTTGTAAGTTTTTTTTTTTTTTTTTTTTTTTTTTTTATACAAAACTAGGTTAATGCTTGACTACATTCCACCTGATGGAAAGTGAAATGTAGTCTTAGTTGGTAAAGCGCATTAACCTAGCAGCCTATTCACTCTCCTCTTGAAGACACCCACATTATATTTTGCCGGAAATACCGACGCAGGCAGATTGTTCCAGTCCTTCGCTGTACGCACTAAAAAAGATGAAGCATAGCGCTTACTTCGGACAGGTGGAGTGTCCACAACGTAGGGATGGATACCCGCCGTGCGTCGGGACGTCCGGCAAAGGAACGGGGATGGGGGAATTAGGTCGTGCAATTCCTGCGCACACTCACCAAAATGTATCCTATAGAATACTGAGAGGCTGGCAATTCTACGCCTGTGTTCAAGGCTGTGGAGTTTGGCGTCAACCAATTTAGGGTCGCCAATAAGCCTCTTTGCTCGCCTCTCAATTGAGTCCAGAACCGCAAGATGAGTCTTTGCGGCACCAGCAAATATGTGGCCACAGTACTCTACACACGACCGGATCTGTGCTTTGTATAATACAAGAAGCTGTCCAGTACCAGTACCAGAAGGTGTAAAGTACTGTCGCACCTTCGCAAGTACGGCAAGCTTTCCTGCAGCTGCTCTTGCTCTGGACTCAATGTACCGACCAAAGTTGAGGTTCGAGGAGATCTCTAAGCCTAACAACTGAAGCCAGTCACTGTATTCCAAGGATACATTCTGTAAAGTAGGAGCCAAGGTGAAGGGGCTCCTTTTGGTGGTGAACAAACACGTCTGCGTTTTGGTGGCGTTGAATTTGACAAGATTGGCATTGCCCCATGCGGAGACTGCCTGAAGTTTGTCATTCAAACGTTGCACCATGGCTTCTCTTTCAGATTGTACTTCATCTCTACTAGCCCGAGAACTTGGCAGATATCTTTCTACAACTGTGCTGTCGTCTGCATACCCATAGATACCGGGCTTCAGCAGATCGTTAATGTGCAGCAGAAAAAGAGTTGCAGAAAGAACGGACCCCTGAGGTACTCCGGCATTTATTGTCAAGGGTTCCGAAGAACACCCGTCGACAACAACACGGTGAGATCTCCGGCTCAAAAAGTCCGTTATCCAGCCAATCAGACTAGGAGATATACCGTACGCTGAAAGCTTGCTTAAAAGGCTCACATGCCAGACCCTGTCAAAAGCCTTCGAGACGTCCAGAGAGACGGCGACCGCTTCTCCGTTCCTCTCGATGGCTTCGCCTAAAATGTGTGTTGCGTACGCTAGAAGGTCCCCAGTGGACCTATTTCGGCGAAATCCGTACTGTCGGTCACTGAGGAGATCGTTACCTTCTACGTACGCTAGAAGCCGCGAGTTCAATACACGCTCCATAATCTTGCAGAGTATGGAGGTGATTGAAATGGGCCTATAATTGGCAGGATCGGCACGGCTGCCTTTTTTGGGCACGGGTTGCACGTTGGCAAGCTTCCAGGATTCCGGCACTTTTCCAGTCTTGAAAGAGAGGCGATACAGACGTGTCAATACAGGAGACAACTCAGCTGCACATGTCTTGAGCAGAATGGCTGGTATACCATCAGGACCACTGGTTTTATTCACATCTAAACGACACAATGTTCTCCATACCTCTTTGTTAGTGATGCGGATTTCAGGCATCGAAATACCGCAGTGAGGAAGATGTTCTGGAGAAGCATTGCCAGTGTCTAGGTGCGAATTCTCAGCAAACAGAGAAGCAAATACATTCGCTTTCTCTGTTGCTGTGTGGGCCAGGGATCCATCAGGCTTCAGCAGAGCAGGCAGTGAGGGTTGGCAGAAGTTCGACTCGATCGCTTTAGCAAGAGACCAGAAAGCTCGACTGCCAGTTGGTCTGACAGAGAGCTTTTCGCCATTCTTAACGATCCGATCAAGAATCAAGTTTATGAATAAAGAATTTAAATTAGATCAATTTAATAAGTTTTTAATTAAAAACCAGTCAGCTTATAGAGCTTTTAGAAAACCAAGTATATTTTTTTAATTAAGCTGCCTTTGAGAAACTTCTATAGCAGATATCTACATATTGAAGCTCGTTAATAAGTTGTTCTAAAAAGACAAAGGTGAGTGTTTCTAAAGCCGAACAATTTCCTGGATAAAAGGAGGTACGTCAATATTTTAAAGTAAAGTGGAGCACCAACATTCATGGACACAAGTTTATTAACTTTCCATAATATCAAGTTACCATCGCTTTTCATAGTATCATTACACTATGAAAAGCGATGGTAACTTGATTTTTTTTTTTTTTTTTTTATTACTTGATATTATGGAAAGTTTTAAAACTAATATGGTTATTTTTAAATTCCCTTTATTTTATTCAATAAAGAATCCCTTTTTCTTTATCTTTATATATATATTTCTTGTGTGCGTGTGTATGTCACTGAACTCCTCCTAAACGACTGGACCGATTTTTTTGAAATTCTTTGTGTGTATTCAAGGGGACTTGAGAATTGTTTAGATTCACAATTTGGTCCACTGGAAAATGGTTTTTTTAATAATTTTTAATGTGTAAGTAGGTGGTGATTTTGGAATATTTCACATTGGTTCCGACGGACTGCGTTACCATGGCAATGTCAAATATTAAATAATATTATATTTTAATTATAGTCTGCCCTGACAGTTGGCGTTGCGATCGAAATAAGAAAAATATTTAAGTACTAGCGGCCCGATACTTGCTTCGCTACGTAAAAAGTGAAATTTAAAAAAAACAAGCCGTGCGTCGGGACGTCCGGCAAAGGAACGGGGATGGGGGAATTAGGTCGTGCAATTCCTGCGCACACTCACCAAAATGTATCCTATAGAATACTGAGAGGCTGGCAATTCTACGCCTGTGTTCAAGGCTGTGGAGTTTGGCGTCAACCAATTTAGGGTCGCCAATAAGCCTCTTTGCTCGCCTCTCAATTGAGTCCAGAACCGCAAGATGAGTCTTTGCGGCACCAGCAAATATGTGGCCACAGTACTCTACACACGACCGGATCTGTGCTTTGTATAATACAAGAAGCTGTCCAGTACCAGTACCAGAAGGTGTAAAGTACTGTCGCACCTTCGCAAGTACGGCAAGCTTTCCTGCAGCTGCTCTTGCTCTGGACTCAATGTACCGACCAAAGTTGAGGTTCGAGGAGATCTCTAAGCCTAACAACTGAAGCCAGTCACTGTATTCCAAGGATACATTCTGTAAAGTAGGAGCCAAGGTGAAGGGGCTCCTTTTGGTGGTGAACAAACACGTCTGCGTTTTGGTGGCGTTGAATTTGACAAGATTGGCATTGCCCCATGCGGAGACTGCCTGAAGTTTGTCATTCAAACGTTGCACCATGGCTTCTCTTTCAGATTGTACTTCATCTCTACTAGCCCGAGAACTTGGCAGATATCTTTCTACAACTGTGCTGTCGTCTGCATACCCATAGATACCGGGCTTCAGCAGATCGTTAATGTGCAGCAGAAAAAGAGTTGCAGAAAGAACGGACCCCTGAGGTACTCCGGCATTTATTGTCAAGGGTTCCGAAGAACACCCGTCGACAACAACACGGTGAGATCTCCGGCTCAAAAAGTCCGTTATCCAGCCAATCAGACTAGGAGATATACCGTACGCTGAAAGCTTGCTTAAAAGGCTCACATGCCAGACCCTGTCAAAAGCCTTCGAGACGTCCAGAGAGACGGCGACCGCTTCTCCGTTCCTCTCGATGGCTTCGCCTAAAATGTGTGTTGCGTACGCTAGAAGGTCCCCAGTGGACCTATTTCGGCGAAATCCGTACTGTCGGTCACTGAGGAGATCGTTACCTTCTACGTACGCTAGAAGCCGCGAGTTCAATACACGCTCCATAATCTTGCAGAGTATGGAGGTGATTGAAATGGGCCTATAATTGGCAGGATCGGCACGGCTGCCTTTTTTGGGCACGGGTTGCACGTTGGCAAGCTTCCAGGATTCCGGCACTTTTCCAGTCTTGAAAGAGAGGCGATACAGACGTGTCAATACAGGAGACAACTCAGCTGCACATGTCTTGAGCAGAATGGCTGGTATACCATCAGGACCACTGGTTTTATTCACATCTAAACGACACAATGTTCTCCATACCTCTTTGTTAGTGATGCGGATTTCAGGCATCGAAATACCGCAGTGAGGAAGATGTTCTGGAGAAGCATTGCCAGTGTCTAGGTGCGAATTCTCAGCAAACAGAGAAGCAAATACATTCGCTTTCTCTGTTGCTGTGTGGGCCAGGGATCCATCAGGCTTCAGCAGAGCAGGCAGTGAGGGTTGGCAGAAGTTCGACTCGATCGCTTTAGCAAGAGACCAGAAAGCTCGACTGCCAGTTGGTCTGACAGAGAGCTTTTCGCCATTCTTAACGATCCGATCAAGAATCAAGTTTATGAATAAAGAATTTAAATTAGATCAATTTAATAAGTTTTTAATTAAAAACCAGTCAGCTTATAGAGCTTTTAGAAAACCAAGTATATTTTTTTAATTAAGCTGCCTTTGAGAAACTTCTATAGCAGATATCTACATATTGAAGCTCGTTAATAAGTTGTTCTAAAAAGACAAAGGTGAGTGTTTCTAAAGCCGAACAATTTCCTGGATAAAAGGAGGTACGTCAATATTTTAAAGTAAAGTGGAGCACCAACATTCATGGACACAAGTTTATTAACTTTCCATAATATCAAGTTACCATCGCTTTTCATAGTATCATTACACTATGAAAAGCGATGGTAACTTGATTTTTTTTTTTTTTTTTTTATTACTTGATATTATGGAAAGTTTTAAAACTAATATGGTTATTTTTAAATTCCCTTTATTTTATTCAATAAAGAATCCCTTTTTCTTTATCTTTATATATATATTTCTTGTGTGCGTGTGTATGTCACTGAACTCCTCCTAAACGACTGGACCGATTTTTTTGAAATTCTTTGTGTGTATTCAAGGGGACTTGAGAATTGTTTAGATTCACAATTTGGTCCACTGGAAAATGGTTTTTTTAATAATTTTTAATGTGTAAGTAGGTGGTGATTTTGGAATATTTCACATTGGTTCCGACGGACTGCGTTACCATGGCAATGTCAAATATTAAATAATATTATATTTTAATTATAGTCTGCCCTGACAGTTGGCGTTGCGATCGAAATAAGAAAAATATTTAAGTACTAGCGGCCCGATACTTGCTTCGCTACGTAAAAAGTGAAATTTAAAAAAAACATTGGAACAAATTCATTTATTCAAACAAAAAATCTTTATTTACATATTCATACGGTATCGATTGGTCGAATTATGATGAATGTACATGTAATGACGTTAGACATTTTGATAACTTTTTAATATTTTTTTTAAAGTTTGAATTTTTTAAATTAAAGACGCGTGTACCAGACAACGTCTGTCGGGTCCGCTAGTGTATTTATACATATTTATAGGTAATAAAAGAGAACCTTAAAGTTATTTATTTATTTGAAGCAGAGGATAAAACTCGGCATGCTCTTAGCGAATGTTTTAAATTATTGAAGTTGTTTGATTAGTTAGTTGTAGGCTCCGGTTCGATTCCCGATAATATTACGTTCGTAAACAAGATAGAAAGACTATTCCGTTAAATTAGACTTCTTTAAATATTGTTGGCATATTGTTGCAGAATAAAATCCATTTCAAATTGAATGTAAATAATAGTTGATTGATGGGTGTGCAAATTATGGTTTATGCATGTGTGAGTTGGACGGTCATTGAACGCGACACAAAAAGCGCCGATAGATTTTATTTGCACCATTTACATGATTTAGTGTAAAAACGGATTTTGTTAATTTAACCCTGAAAGAATATATATTTTATTTTAATATATATTAAGTAGTATATTACACTTATAGACTGTCATTTATAATTTTTCCAGTAATTAATTCCAACCATAATTACAATCGTACACAGTAATTAATTCTTGAAAGAAATAATATGTCATTTAATTCTCATATTCTAGAAAAAATATATATTAAAATTTTAAAAAAAGATTATTTTTAATTGCGATTTGAACGTTGAACGTTAAAGACAAAACAGGAAGAAAGCAGGGAGAAGCGTTCCGGTCTACGTTACTTGATAATTGAAAAAATAAACCTACTAAAATAGCTTCACATCATTTAGTTTTCTCATAAAATATTATTTTCTCTAAGTCGTTTTCATTTCATTTAAGAGTTTTGTGGTAAAACTTAACTCACATGTGATAGAACGTTTGCATGAGGCTAGTATTATAAAACAACACATCTCTTATATGCCTTATTTAATACGTCTATTTTACTCAAATTACATTATTAATATATTATATAAATCTTCAGTAGCTAAAATGATAATATTATTATCATAAATGAAGACTGTCATATCTCACATTAATATTACGATCTCATAAAACGTTACCCCTATAAATTTATAATACTGACATACGAAATATATTAGATAAGAAATAATTAATCTTGATGTAGATATGATTTCATATGATTAATTCGAAGTATCTAAACCTCAATACCTTTTGAATTTGAATACCTTTCTATCATCAAGAAAAATATACCTAAAACCTTACAAACCTTCGAATATAAATAATGGAATCTGAAAGCTTTGAAAATAGTACTTAATAACGTCTTTGAGTACGACTATAGTTGTAACCGATAAATATAACAAAGGTTTTATACTAAATATATAGTTTGTTAGAATAGTATTGCCGCGTGATAGGTGTCAAACGTGACACTCACGTTACACACGTCAAGTATCCTTAAAAGAGGAAGTGTCAAACGCGCGACGAGTCTCATCTCTCATCTCCAGCGCTAGCACGACTAGGATGTTCTGTTATTAATTGTGATTCAGTGTACAATTGACGGCTATCTGTGTTATAGATTAATAATATGTTTATTAAAATTGTGACAGTTTATTTCGAGGTTATGTATTTGTCTATTTTTTTAGAAATTCCTACTTCCTTTCTGTATTCCTACTCTGTATTGTGTAAGAAGTACCTAACAGGAAAAGTATTTTTTTATACCATTTTTTTTTGTAATTCGTGGAACAAATGTTGTTGGGATTATAAATACTAATATTATAAATTCGAAAGTAACTCTGTCTGTCTTTCTGTTAGGCTTTCCCCTTCTCTTTATACATATATATATATGTCGTAGAGCACGATAATTTAATGATAATTAGTAACTTAATTGATATCATTGTAACAGTGGGGTGTGAACATCGTGACGTAACGAGTCACGTGATCGGAATCGTTTGGAGAGCCACCGGAGACATTTTAAATATTCGAGAGCTAATCCTCTCTGACTTAATGTCAGATTCCTCTTTGACTTAATGTCAAAGAGGAATTGAATAGTGGGAGCCTTACAGTTCGGACCCCTCAACGGGACCGGTGGTTCACGTAACTCTGATAATTGTAAACCTGCTAAGCAATTTTTCATAATTGATTACCTACATTTAATTTATAATTTATGATTGGTCCCCAGCATTATTAAAATTCTATCTTAATGCATTCCATATGACTCTCCCAGATCAAAGTAATTTAGTAAGATGGGGCAAAGCCACCGAAAATCTTGCAACATCTGTGTGGAGGCAATAGGAACCGCGAAACATCTATTAGTAGGGTGTAGGGTACTTCTCGATAAAGGTCAATACTCGCGTCGCCACGACAAGGTATTAGAAATTATACGGGAAGCGGTTAGTCTTTCAGCAGCAAGAGCGCAGAAGGGTATAACAACTACCAAACGATCTGTAGAATTCGTAAAAGAAGGCTCCTCCAAAAAATCAAAAGCGAAGCCTTATTCAATATTAGGCGCGGCTCCTGATTGGACTCTCATGATGGACACGTATGAAAGGCATTACAAAATCCCTGGGGATGTTGGTGTTTCGTCATCCAGATCGGACTTATTCCTGTATTCGAAACATCTGAGGCGCGTGATACTTGTGGAGCTTACTGTTCCTTGGGAAACAAACATCCCAAGGGATCACACATTCAAGCTCAATAAGTATTACGAACTGACCAACGAACTGATCAGGAAGAAATTTATAGTTCGTTTGGACGCGGTAGAAGTGGGAGCGAGAGGTATAACAGCAAAATCTCTCTATAGCCTACTTAAAGACCTTGGCCTTTCTAGAACAAGCATTTGTTCATTTCTAGAACGTATTTCAAAGGCGGCATTGGTAGGATCTTTCCAAATTTGGTTAGGTAGGGAGAGGAGTGTGGAGGGTGAAGGTGAGCGTTTTTGCGCATAATAAAGGGGCCCCTTAAACCTACTCCTGGGTCGCAAGTCCCAGGCACTGCTTGCACTCCTCTCCTTGCAACGCGATGGGCCCGGCACCCGCACAGTGAATCCATGGATTGCTAAGAAGCTTCGTCTGTCAAGAATTGTCATATTGGGATTAATTGCCTGAGACCTACACCTCGGATCTTGTACCAGAATACTCCATCAACAACGAGCAAGCCACTAATATGCCTCTATCCCCGAAATATATATACATATTAATACAAGAATTGTCATATTGTGATTGTGTGGTTTAATTGCCTGAGACCTACGCCTCGGATCTTGTACCAGAATACTCCATCAACAACGAGCAAGCCACTAATATGCCTGTATCCCCGAAATATATATACATATTAATACAAGAATTGTCATATTGTGATTGTGTGGTTTAATTGCCTGAGACCTACGCCTCGGATCGTGCACCAGAATACTCCATCAACAACGAGCAAGTCACTAATATGCCTCTATCCCCGAAATATATATCTTTATAAATATATTTCTTGTGTGCGTGTGTATGTCACTGAACTCCTCCTAAACGACTGGACCGATTTTAATGAAATTCTTTGTGTGTGTTCAAGGGGACTTGAGAATTGTTTAGATTCACAATTTGGTTCACTGGAAAATGGTTTTTTGATTAATTTTTAATGTGTAAGTAGGTGCTGATTTTGGAATGTTTCACATTGGTTCCCACGGACTGCATTACCATGGCAATGTCATATATTAAATAATATTATATTTTAATTATAGTCTGCCCTGACAGTTGGCGTTGCGATAGAAATAAACAAAATATTTTAGTACTAGCGGCCCGATACGTGCTTCGCTACGTAAAAAGCTAAATTAAAAAAAAAATATTGCAACAAATTCATTTATTCAAACAAAAAATCTTTATTTACATATTCATACGGTATCGATTGGTCGAATTACGATAAATTTACATGTAATGACGTTAGATATTGTGATAATTTTTTAATAAATATAAATATAAAATAATAATATATAAATAATAAATATAAAATAATAATATATAAATAATAAATATAAATATAAATATAAAAGAAATAACCACTATGAAAGCAACACTATTAGCATATCATGGATATGTGTCGTCAGTGCTAAGATATGGTATAATATTATGGGGAAATTCAGTAGATTTTAGTAAAGCGTTCAAAATTCAAAAAAAATGTATTCGTTCAATATGCGGGGTAGGGTACTTAGAAAGCTGTCGTACGCTATTTACATATCTTAAAATATTACCCTTACCCTGCCTCTACTTATTTGAAATGTGTATTTTTGTAAAAAAACACTTGAATATGTTTAAAACGAATGCTGAAGTTATAGGCAGTAAAATAAGGTACAAACACAAACTGCATGTGCCAATGCAAAAAAAGTCCTTGTATAAAAATAATGTATATTGTATGTCAATTAAAATTTATAATCATTTACCATACCATTTGAAAGAATATCAGTTAAATTTATTTAAAAAAGCCTTATTTGAATTTCTCCTCAATAAACTTTATTATGACATTAATGACTTCTTTAATGATAAAGTTAATGACATATTTTGAATTATTTTACAATAAAATTATTGAATTGAATTATTTTACAATTAAAATTATTTTGTGGTATTATTGTTTTTGTGACATTTTTAAAATTGTTTTTAACGACAATAAGTGATGACATTATTTATTTTAAGATGTTTTAATATAATTTATTATTTAATTTTAATTAACTCTATTTAAATTAAATCTGTTAAAAATTGTCAATAGATATATAATGAATTTCTAACAATGTTAAATGTATTGACAACATTTGTACGCCGAAAATCGGTAGAATATGTGAAACTTGTTTTTGTAATTCTGTTAACATTATGCACCATGTTCTTACAAATAAATAAATATTATTATTATTATTATTATTATTATAATATATGTATATTTTTTTTTAAGTTTTAGTTTTTTAAATTAAAGACGCGTGTACAAGACAACATTTGTCCGGTCCGCTAGCATATATATATATAAATACAAGAATTGTCATATTGCGATTGTGTGGTTTAATTGCCTGAGACCTACGCCTCGGATCGTGTACCAGAATACTCCATCAACAACGAGCAAGTCACTAATATGCCTCTATCCCCGAACGGAGTGTCTAATCAGCCGAAATATTGAGGTCGAATAGATCGCAATTCTATTTGGCCGAAAAATCGTGAACCAATCAGAAGGTAGTTTTTGGTCACGTGTAATGTTGAGTTGTTCACCTATATTTTAGGTTAGGTGGTTAGCTTTTTTTTTTTTTCTAAAGCACCCGCCGTTTCGGGGTGTTGTGTGTTTTTCCCCTGACATTGTCAGAGATCTTTCTTAAATCTATGTTGTGTATAAAAAGGAGTTTACGTTACATACTTCAAACTATTTTAGTTTATTTACATTTTTTGTTTTATTCACTTATTTATATATTTATATATAGTATTTTGTTCTACTTAGCCAATATCGGCTGGATAGACATATTTATTTATTTATTTATTTAAAATCTTTATTGCACACAAAAAAAACGTACAAATGGCGGACTTAATGCTAAAGCATTCTCTACCAGTCAACCGACATAGTAAACCGAAATCTAAAAAAATGAGGGGGCACAATATTAAAAATTAAAAAAACAATGAAAATAATGAAATGAATATCCATAAAACTACTTACTTACACGTACACAATACAAACTAATACATGTAACAATGCTATAGAAATAAAGTATACTACATATCAATAAATACATACAAATTACTAATATAATATACATACATACTAATATTTATATATTTATTCATATGAACGGATTTATATGCTTATACTAGATACACATACTTATACATACACATATACTTATACTAGATACAAACACATATATACACATCTACGCTAACAAAGCGAAATTAAAAATAACTAAAATTATACCATCTCAAGAAGGTATTTGCGGACACGTTTCTTAAAAAGATCCCTATTGGGGGCTCGTCGTAGTGAATCAGGAAGGCCGTTCCAGAGTTTTATAGCGTGTAGTGTGAAAGAGTTGGATAAAAAACCAGTGCGGTGTGAAGGTATGCATAAATTGAGGTTAAACGAAGAGCGTAGTTGCAAATCGTGGGTGTTACTTAAGAAATGGAATTTAGATTTCAAGTACTGAGGAGAAGTTGGATCATTAAGGATTGAGTATAACTGACATAGAGTTCTCAGTTGTCTTCGTTTGCGGATAGGTAGCCATTTAAGCTTAGAACGGTATTGAGAAATGTGATCAAATTTACGGAGATTAAAGATAAAACGAATACAACTATTTAAAAGACGATCTAATTTGTCTAGGAAGGCTTCGGAAATGTTAGAGTAACATACATCAGCATAGTCAATAATTGGTAAGATGAGAGACTGCACTAACAGAGTTTTAGTCCTAATGGGTAAAAAATTTTTGTGTCGATAAAGTGAACGTAACGAATACGTTACTTTACGAGCTATCTCAACTATATGGATGTTCCAGCTGAGTGTCGAATCTATGTGAAGTCCTAGATTTTTAACTGATGGCATAAACGGAATGTCGATGTTATTAAATTTAACCGGTGGCGCATTAATCATATCAAATTTACTCAAATTGTGCTTGCTTCCAATCACTATTGCTTGGCATTTTTTAGAGTTGACATTGACACCGAATTTGCAGCACCATTCAAAAATGTGCTTCAAGTCTTTGTTTATGTCAGCAATGGCGGAGCTAACACAATTTGGATTAACGTGAGCATAGATCTGAAGATCGTCAGCATATAGATGGTAAGAGGAAGAGAGGCCAAAAGTTATCAAATTAATGAATAAAGAGAAAAGAATAGGTGACAGAATACCACCTTGTGGCACACCAGTTTTCAGGTCGCACCATTCTGATAATGTATTATCGATGCTAACGGCCTGTTGGCGATCCCGAATGTAAGATGAGAACCAATCTAGCTCCTTGGAAGAAATATTAAGATGAGCTAAGAGAGCGATGAGTATGTCATGATCAACAGTATTAAAGGCGTTAGAAAAGTCAATGAGAACTAATACCGTTAATTTTCCACACTCCATCGCTTCCCGTACATCCTCAGTAACCTTTAGGAGAGCTGTGCAAGTGCTATGTCCAGGGCGAAAGCCAGACTGGAGGTCACTAAGTAGGTGATTTTTAAATATAAAGTTATTAAGTTGCTTATTGACGATAGCTTCAAGAATTTTGGAGAGATAAGGTAATATAGAAATAGGACGGAATTCATTACAGGTTGTGGGATTAGAAACTTTAGGTAAAGGAAGTATACGTGCACGTCGCCATGAATGAGGAAAGCATCCGTTGGATAAAGAAAAATTTATTAGATAGGTTAAAGAAGGCAGGATAACATCAACTAATTGTACAATCATAAAGCGACTCACATTGTCATCACCAATAGCATTTGACCTAATGGACAGCACAGCTCTTCTTATTTCTTCTTCCGAGACTAGAGAAAAAGTAAACGAGTCATTATGGATAGTTGGCAGGGAAGATATGTAAGAGATTGTGTTAGATTTAATATTAATGTCGAGAATAGAAGTTGCAGAGAAATGATGATTTAATTCATCTGAAGTGGGAGAGTTAGAGCCAAGGGTATCTTTAGGGGTTAAAACACCTAAAGTTCCGAGAGACTTCCACATAACTGCCGGGGAACAATTTAGTAAATGATCATGCATGTATCTGCGTTTAGCATCTCTTACCAACTGATTGCAACGATTACGAACAGTTTTATAATGGCACCAGTTAACTTCACAACGGTCAAGCTTGAATTTCCGAAATGCACGATCACGTCTACGCATAGATGTCCGCACATCATCAGTGATCCATGGAGATGGAGGATGCTTTAATTTAACAGCTTTTAAAGGAGAATGCTGATTATATAATGCCAATATTTTATTGTTAAAAAACAGCACCATGTCTTCAATGTTTGCCAAATTCGTAACGTAATCCCAATTAATCAGAGAGGCATCATTCAAGAGGCAGTCAATATTTAATTTTGAAAAACTCCGCAAGTGCAGCACTGAAGGTTTAGGTTTAGGAGGGTTTAGGTTATAGGAGATAAATAGTAAATCATGTCTGGAAAAATTGGGAGCTGATAACTGACCATGATCTAACACTTTATCTTGTGAAGCGATAAGAATTAAGTCCAGCCAGGTATCGGGAACGTCCAGGTTAAGGTGAGTTGGGTTTAAAGGCAGGATATTTAAATGGACAGAATTAAGAATAGATTTCAATTTACGTGAAGAGGTATTATCCAACAAAAGATTGGTATTAAAATCACCCATAACTATCTGATGTACGTACTCTGAGCTTATGCTTTCGAGAGCAGACTCTAAGTCGGAAAAATAATCAGTGGAAGGAGGACAGTACACAACTCCAAGAACGACCTTCATTCCATTGAAGCTGGCTTCAAGGAACATAAATTCAGCGGAAGCGGAATAAGGAGATCGTGAAGTATTCAGCAGCTTATAAGAAATTTCACGTCTTAAATATATCGCTACTCTTGCTATATAGCCGATGTCGGCCGACAAATCTTGTTATTTACCCAATGTCGGCTATATTGTATTTTGTTCTACTTAACCGACATCGGCTGAATAGACACAACCATCCCCTAAATATATATATATATTTAGGGGATGGTCTTGTATTTATATCTATATATATATATATATAGATATAAATACAAGAATTGTCATATTGTGATTGTGTGGTTTAATTGGTTACTAAAAGTGGTGATATAACGTAAAATAAGATATTTTGAAAATCTCCAGTTCTTTTTATTTTGATTCCTTTTTTATTAAAGTTAATACCTACATTTTATTGTTTAGATGCATAGTTTCAAAAACACGGGAAATTTTATATGAAATTATTCTATATCAATAAAAATACGGGCTTCGCGCATTAAGCACCTCAACATTGGTTGAAAACTATAGTTCCTAATAATGTGTGTGTAGACTTGCATGATACCTTCTATCGTTAATAAAAAAATGTATTTTACAATAACAAATAAAACCAATTAAGTTTAAAAAAATTAAGGTTTAGAAATGCTTTCTTAGGAAGGTTAGTCAAGGACGAGAAAAGGTTTCAGTTGTTATAGATCTGTGTATTACAAACAAATACAATTCTCTAGTAAAACTTTTAGCAAACAGTTTACAGTCTAAAATCTTCATTTAGAGCGAGATTCGGCAAAAACAATCACCAGCGTTTGCTCTTTTATTGTTAAGTCATGCTCAGAAAATTAAAATTACAGCTAAAAATTACAAAAATATATTAAGGAAATCTGGTTTGCCTCCCCCTAGCACAGAATCTGGGTACGTCTATGTAGACTTTGGTATGATATTCCTACAAAACATTAAAACATACCTAGACTATCTTTTGTGGCAAAAAAGTCGATAAAATGGTAAAAAATAAAACACAATGTTCTTAAATCTTATCAATTCAAATACTTAATTTTAAATTGATTCTACTAATAAAAATGCTTCTTATCTTTTTATCATAGCAAACGAGCAGGTTATCTTCAACTATTCTCTCATCCAGTTCACATTTCACACACGAAAAAAATATGTACTTACAATGTTATTGCTTGACGGAAAAAAATTATTGCTGTCCAAAAAAACTAAGGAACGCAGACGAAGTCGCAGGAAAAAGCTAGTTTTAGATATATTTTTTGCTCTAAGCTAACAAGCCTCCCCTGTTATCCTTTCACGTGTTTTTATTTTACAGTAAAATTATTTTGTACTGTATATTTTTTACATAATATTAGTTTCGTGTGGTTTAAGGTAACGGATTCCTAATAATATATATTTAAATTATTATGAAATAATTTTGAACATACTTTTGGTTTCCGATAAATTTAAATTTTATTCTATGCGGTGATCCACCCTTTTCAATTTAAATCGACAGTTATTTACGACCGCAAACACGTATATTTTATAAATGTATAATAATTTATAATTCATTATTTATTAGGTAAATAGGTTTGTATATGAATAAGAATAATATAAAAATAATTAAGTAACCATGTTGGCTGTTGTGAGTATATTAATTTATTTTATTAGTCATTAATTGCACAATAAATGTAGGTACAACAATATCAATTTCAGAAATATATTCGGATTCATGTAAAACAATTTAAATATATATAAGGATTTTTTTTTGTCAATATTACTTTTCAGTTGTACTACCATTTGTATCCGTAATTCGTCACAGTAATGATAACATTAACATTGAAAATCAGCACTGGATTTCCAAACCCAAGTTGTTGATGAATGTTTTATCTATTTGGGCACAGCACTATTGCTAGACACTGAATTATGGTGATTTTTATTTGCATACTCTTTTTTATATATTTTTTTAATAATTTTTTATATATTTTTTTAATAATTTTGCATTTTATAATTTAGTTACAAGTTAACTATTTTGTGTGTAACTGTGTGCTGTGTGCTAAATAAATATATTCTATTCTATCTGCAAAAGGGATCATTTTAATAAATGAAGCAGACTTTGTCCATTTTTCTATGCAAAATATGTGGACTTAAGATTTGAAATTTGGCTCAGTTGTAATTTATGTGAACTGAAGGTGGATAAAGCAAATATTATTAAATAGCACACTCTTCGCGTACCACAATAACGTTACTACAATAACACACCCATCCACGCTGCGAGTCCGCCATGCTTTGAGCTCATGAATACTACTCCGAATTGGTTCGAAACTAGTCGAGGAAATTCCGATTATATTACGTGATCATAGCCGGGTAAATATATATTAATTAATATACACTTACCTAGTACCTCAAGTAATCTACTTTCCCAGAAAGTGGGCTTTTATCAAAACGGGATATCATAAACTGAATGATAGTAATAGATGAATAATTTCTCTCGCTGTATCTTCATCTCTTTCCCTTCCCTATCTTATTAGTTTTGAAGATAAACTTAAACACCATTAAAATATATTATCATTTTTACCCTCAAAGGGAAACAAAAATACAACTTTGATTATTTAAACAGAATAAAAATAAAATAAGAGATTATAATCTATCGAAAATAACGAACTGGATAAAACAATAAAGAAACTGTTAAACTTGATATATTTCGTAAACATTTTGCGATAAAAAATAAACTATTTAAATATACAGGGTTATTTGTAATTCATTGGCCACCTCTTGCAGGCAGCCTCATTTGTTCTACGTGTTTTTAAAATTAATAGTTTTAAAAATTAAACTTACAAAATTAATTAGTTGCCTCTGTACTGGCATTAATTCTGAGCGTAAGTATTGCGCCCGAGCGTTCACCTTTTAAGTACTTATTACAAAATACAGAGTAATAATTAAAAAGGCAGCAAAATGTATTTTTGTATCGTATTTTCGTGTTGTTTATCAAGACTTGTAAAAAATCTTTGTAAAATACTATGTAACATATTTTTTTTATTCAATAGATGCTATAAAGACTTATTTACATCCAAATACCTTGTATCGAATGATAAAATCAGTGGATTTTTTTGAAACAAAAATTTAGCACAATTTTCAAACAATAAATATGTATGTCCGAAATAAAATCAACTATTATGAATACATTTTTACTAATAACTCAAATCCATGTCAAGGTGACAAGATTTTGTTCATGAAAAAAAGGTTATCTGACGGAAAAAATGGCACTCTATCTCATTTTTATTCTTAAGCATATATTTTTCTCATTCTTGTATGACTGTAATAGAATAAAAATATTTTTATTGTATCTATTTCTTATGTATTATATACAGTTGGATGTATGAATTATTTAGCTGATACTCCTACAGTCTTTACTTTGGATTAAATGTATTATATACTTGTGTGTTGTTTTATTTTATCTCCCATTACATACACACAGAAAGATTTGTCCCGATTGATGATTACTGAAAGGGTTCGATATTTGTAATTCATATTGTAATTTCCAGCTACGATGAAGGCACTCGTGAAGATGAATATTAAATAAGCCACAAAAAGCATAAGATAAAAATTTAAATGTACTGAAAGTTATTTTTAAGTTTTAATATTGTATTAACTTATTTCGATTCCGATCTTTTTGCTCGCCCGTCGTCCTGCTAGCTGTTGATATTTTATAATCTCTGCCTAATTAAGTATTTAATTTAATATTTAATTACAATTAATAAATAGGTTAAGGCACGAGTTATTAAAACGATACCATGACGTATTGTATTGAAAGTTGTGGACTTAGTCATTCTCTTTTGTTTTTTTTTCTCGAACTTATAAGATGAAAAACTAAATGGAATAAAATATATGTTAGGAAGAAGTAAAGATATCGCGATATAGTATCGACGGTCAGTTCCATCTATAGGATTGTAGGTTCAATGTGATTTTATAACCGTTTGTATTCTAAAGTATATAATATTTCATTCAAAATTTTGTCTTATGAAATACAACACTTATCTATTTTTGTATTAAAAAATTTAGTTGTTAAAATGAATTCAGTATATGTGTTAAGTTTGTTTAGATTATCTCATTTAGAATTTTCAATGCTCGCTATTATTTTATTTGTCATCGCTGGTATACCGCAGTAAGTGTAAAATAGTAAGTTTTGCTTCCTCCTAATTTTATTTTGTTGCATACTAGCTGCAACTGCCAACTGAAATGTACCATCTATACAAATCAATACCTTTTTATTCTTAATTATAATTATATCCCCAATATAATTTGTCTGTTTTCCTTCAAAATTGACAATCATGACCAAAAAATAACCTAATAATCTAACTATTATCAATGAGCAACAAATGAGAAATAATAGATATTACGTTATGCGCCTCAAACAATAAGTTAAACAGATGAATAAAAACACATTACTATAAACACATGAATTATTTAAACATAAGCGAACAAAAATGTTTATTTTTTTTTATAAAGCTTACAATATTTTTTAATTTTATAAACGACATATATCTTAATTACCCGCAGAATTGCCGAAAGCCAGGGTAAGTCCAGTCATCGTGTGCAATATAGATACACGCCTCAAAGACATCTAGAAAGATGCAATTACAGTTCCAAACGGAAAAAATAAAAATAAATAAATAGTACAGGAATTTATATTTTACTATTTATAATAGAAGTACTGGCGGACAAATTGTACACATACAATCGTAGAGACTATTCTTCTTATAATTAATAAAGGTTACATTCGCCCATTACCCTTCAAAAGGAAAGGAGTTTATGATCGACAGAAATACTTATACATTATTATAACGCCCCAATACACTGAATATTGGGACATAATAATTGGAAGGAATATAAGGACTTTGGAGGATCTCACACTCATTGTATGAAATGCAGATAGTTCACTCTGATATTCTATGAAAAGATGGTACAAACTCAGTCAATCCAGTCCGCATACAAAATGCAGGCAACAAACTACAGATGGGCTTCACCAATCAAGGACTTATTTTACAATGACATTTCTCAACTTTTGTATTTATAAAAGCGAACGTTAAAACATTTTATCCGTATCATACATCGCGAATTATTTTATTAATCCGTTATAATAAAAAAAATCTCCAGCCGTTTTTTACCATTAAATGAAACATAATGGGATTGTATTGTCACAATATCCAATTTAAATAACAATTGATGTTATTTTGTACCTTGTTGGTAAATAATTTATAGGAATTTCCAATACCCGATTTAAAAGTATTGGTAAATAGCAGTTTATATCTAAATAAACGAGTAAGTTTGCTGATTACAATTAATTTATAAAAAAAATACAGGGGAAATTAGTACTGCTAAGTGCCTTCTCAGTGAGTGTGTTTGTGTGTCGACTTATCTTAAAGATTAGAAAAAAAAATATAAGGATCCCCATTTCGGGGTCGGAGCAATATGTTTTTACATTCTATTTTTCCCTGTCACTTGTCATTTCTGTAGACAATCTCTTCCAAACAGAAGTTTTTTTTTATTTTTTTTATTTTACTTATTTTCAAACCAACGCCCTCCAGATTTTTTGCCATTTTCCCAGTCTGCTCTGCACCTTTAGTTCATCCTAGCCGACAAGAACAATGTATGCCGCTAGAGATGATAAATATCTTTGCTTATCAATATATAATCTTTAATTTATCCCCAAGCTTGCCAAATCTTTTCGATTTAATTTTCATAAACATTTCCAAACATTAATTTATGACGGAGTCCTTATTAATACGATATAAGACTGCTTGGTAGTTAGCAGTTATATTACATTAGCACTTACATAAATTTAGTTTAATTATGTCATAACAAGTTAATTTCACTATAATGCCTTTGAATAACAATGTCGTTTTGTAGTATCATAATTATTTTTATTAGCTAGTAATATTCAATTCAATATAAAGTTACAGGGCCAAACTAATAATATATTGTTTAAAATTGTCTATAAACCTAAAGTTATGTAATAGTTATTTGTAATAAATATAGAATTTGTAGTAGTCTATACCTAGATAACTTATTTATTGTGTTTCTAAAGATAAGATTTCCCAGATATACTGTCATTATGTCGGTTATTTTTTTTATGAGTAAAATATTTGGCACCAAAACAATAATGAGACTGTGCTTTTAGTCTTGTAAGTACTTCTCTATATTTTCGTCTTTTAAAATCGTTCTTTTTCCTAATTAATAAATAAGTCTATAGTACTATAATATAACTATTTGGATGTTCTAGCGAAAAGTAGAATCTATGTGAAGTCCCAAAATTTTGAAAATTGATAGTTAAACCAAATTTGTAACCCCATTCAAAGATGTGCTGCAAGTCTATATCGGAATTAATGCAATCTGGTTTGATATCAGACAAAGATCGTCAGTATAGAGATAGTAAAAGGAAAAGAGATAAAAAGTTGTAAAAAAAAAATATTTAAAACATAAATTTCAAATATAAAAAAAGAAGTTGATTACAGATTTAAACATTTAGGGGAGGTACGGTAATAAAAAAAAAAGGAAATCATTACAGGTTGTAGTTTAGGAAACTTTTGGTAAAGGAAGGATTGAGTAAGGGCTCATCGACAAGATTTAGGAAAACATCCATAGGATAAAGAAGGATTAAAAAGAAGATAGTATTACAAAAACGAATTGCACAATCATAAAGAAACTTACATTGTCATCACCATTAGCATTCGATCTAATACAGCACACAGCGACAGAACAGTTCTCTTTATTTCTTCCCCCGATGCTAAAGAAACAGTAAACGAGTCATTGTTGATGATTGGCAGAGAAGATATAAAAAAAAATAATAAAAAAAAATAACGATTCATCTAAAAACCAAGGGTACTGCCGAAGAATAATTTAGTAATATATTGGCATTTAGCAGCTCTTAACAACTGATTACAACGATAATGAATAGCTTTATAATGGTGCCAGTTACCTTCACAACAGTCAAGCTTATTTCCTAAATCCACGATAGCATAGCTATCCTCATAGCTGTCCGCATATTATCATTGATCCATAGATTTGGAGGATGTTTTACAACTTTTATTGTTGAATGCTTATTATTTATACCAAATATTTTTTTTTATTAAAAACATTTAGTTATTGTTTCGCACGTGACTAAGAGAAGTAAACTAATTTATTATTTAACATTCTTATATTAATGTTGTATAGTGTTTAACATTCTTATATTAGTGTTGTATGTAATATTAATTGTGTAGATTCAATTGAATGATTAATAAAAAAGAATACCAAATTATTTACCATTACAACGGTTACACAGACAATTACAGTTAATTACATTTACTAATTGAGTTGTTCGTTCGCTAGTTGTGTGTATTAACCTTAACCTTTTAAATCTCTTTCTTGAAGTCTGTATAAATCAGATTGGACCTTTAAAAGGTCATGATGCCTTCTCGTGTATCAACGTGAGGAATAAAATAAAGGATAATATAACTGAATAATAAATCTAAGCCCTCCATCACTATTGGACTATCAATACTATATGATATGTCAATTTATACTTATGAACACAATTTATGTGTTAATCTATAATATCAGAGTAACTGCTTTGTTGTCAAGACTTATGTTATTTAAATACAACGTATTAATAAAATCTTTATCATTTTCAGTTGAACTACGAAACAAACGAAACATTAAACTGATTTAAAAAAATATATATATATATACTTACTTTATTATAATACAAATAATAGGAGTATAATATTACTTTAAAATATACCTAAATCTTTGTATTTTGTAGCATTACTATTTCATCAATTTCTTTGTTTGGTAATACATTTGTTAAGGAACAAATGGCCGCTGCGTTTGCTTGAGTGACAATAATCAAGACTAGATATTTAAAAAGCCATTATTATTATTTTAACTATAAAAAATAGATTAGTTTATTAGAATACAGACCAAGAAGAATGGACCATATAAATTATCAATCACAGTAAAAATAAATAACAATAATTTAAAGTACCTATGTATGTGCGTGACTACGTACTGATCGACTACTACTACTACTACTAGAAGTAGTCTTTTTTAATATTGTAATATTTAATTAATATATTGTCATATTGTAATTTTAATATTGTAATATTTAATTATTTTATAGGAGCTAAATAATTATTTTATATTTCTTTAGTGAGAAAAAATAAAGTTACAATCTATTAGAACAACCACATTATAAGCATTAAAGTATAAAGTATTTACACCTATATTAATTCAGTAATTATTTATTGGCAATATGTCATAAGAATATAAAAAACTTTTTTAAATAAAAATATAGTAGGTAATAAAGTGGCGCTTTTTCTAAAAAAAAATATAGTGGTAAAATCACGGACGTATTACAATTGAAATGTAATATTGTATCGTAATATTGGAATAAACATATAACTTCGTCATTTAATTTGTAATAAAAAAATATCAAATCACATTATTGCTCAATTAAATTTATAAATTCCTCTATTCAATAAATCGTTTAAGTGGTGCAAAATAAAATAAATACGCGTTTGTGTCACGTTCAATGACCGTCCAACTCACACGTGCATAAAACATCATTCGGACATATATCTATTAACTTTTATTTACTTTTAATTTGAAATGAACTGTATTCTACAACGATAAGCAAATAAAGTATGATCCCGGTAGAAACGACTGCATAACTATAAATCTTTGCTTTTAGATATATATATATATATATATATATATATATATACTAGCGAACCCAGCCCGCTTCGTTGGGCTAACCCTTACTTTACCTGGTGGCGAGTTACATCAATGGGTATAGCATATTCGTTTTCTTCGAGGAAAAATACATGGTCATACCAATTTTTATGACAATCGGTTGAACGGGGTGGAAGTCGATATTTGACAGCGCCGCCTGGTGGCGAGTTGCATCAATGGACATAGCATATTCGTTTTCTTCGAGGAAACATACATGGTCATACCAACTTTTATGACAATCGGTTGAACGGGGCGGAAGTCTATATTTGACAGCGCCGCCTGGTGGCGAGTTACATCAATGGGCATACCATATAAACCTTTTCCGTGGAAAAATACATATACATAGCAATTTTCATAATCATCGGTCCAATAGTTTCTGAGTTCATCGATTTCATATATACAAACATCCTTCTATATATATATATATATATATATATATATATATATATATATATATATATATATATATATATATATTCAGGGTTATATGTAATTAGTTGACCACCTCTTGCAGGCAGCCTCTCTACATCAATCCCAACATTTGTTCTACGACTTTTTAAAATAAATACTTTCTAAAATTTAAGTTTTCCCATACAAAATTTATTTGTTGCCTCTGAACTGGTATTAACTCTGAGGGTAGGTGTGGCGTCGGCAGGGCTGGTACCAGGTCGTTGATGGGAGAGTCGGATTACCCATCTGATTCCCTCAGACCGAGTCCGGCCAGAAGGGGGTCTCGGCCCCCTTCAGAGGCAGCAGGCTTGGGTGAGGGGCAGGGGATCCCTCCACAATCTTTCAAGCCTGCGAAAAAGGGAAGGCTGCTTCTCGTTGCGGGGTGCCCTCTCCGTGGATCACGTCGGGGCATTGCGGTGAGTGCGAAAGCGATCCCGTGATGTCCCATTATGATGGCGGCGGCAACCGTCAGGTTTAGTGAGTAGGAATCTCACATAACCACCTCCATCATCCCCTGGATGGAGATGTGTATCCATGAAAATTCCTAAGGTTAAAAAAATAAAATAAATAAAAAATTTAAACTGTTCTTATCTATTATCTAATATACTACAGTTAACTCTAATAACTATTCTATCTAAATCTGTCTTTTGGCTTTATTGAGGTACTCAAATTATACTCAAATTATACTCAAAAATCAAAGCCTTTTGTTACTATTTATCTATTTAAAAAAAAAAAAAAAAAAAAATCTATTGATAACAGTAACAAAAGGCTTTGATTTTTGGCAAGCTTTAAAGAATTTTAAAATTCAATAAAAATCATTGTCAATCATTGTTTACACTAAAACAGGCTACTTACTTAGTTTTTAAAAAGTCAATTTGATTTTATGTAGCGAATCAATAAAATTCCAGTTCACTTTAAGGGTTTTTTCCTTATGGATTATTTTTTTATGTATTTTATAAAAAGACTGTTGGGATTAATCCAACAGTCTTTTTATTTTTTTTTTCTATAAAATTAATATAAACCGTTTTTATGTCATTGTATTGAATTGTATTGAATAGATTTTCCCTATAACAACAACAACTAATAACATAAGAGAACTCAAGTAAATAGATGCTATTTAATTAAAGAGAGAGTGGTTGAATGTTGCCTTGATTGTTGAAACTGGTACAAACTCGTAATGTCTCCTGAACTTTCCTAAGTTTATGGTGCTAGGGTACTCTCTAATGAAAGCTGTTGTTATGTAGGAACTTTGTTAAATATTTACAACGTTGGTAAATACGCAAATGTCTATAAGTATTTAAACATATATAAGGTTTACTTTACTTATATATATATATATATATATAAGAACTGAAATATATATATATATTTCAGTGCCTTATTTTTTAGTAATTGTGTTAAAGAGTACTATTAAGATATAGTTAGGTTGATATATATTTAAATATATATTGTAGAATATACACATATATTTTATATTTAAAGTTGTCTGAGCTTAAAAGAATCTTAAGTCAAACATCACTTAAATCATTGTGGATCATACATGTGTGTAGTAATTAAACCATATTTGAATTCTTTAAAAATAAAAGGTTTATTGAAACAAAGATATTACTATGTAAAAAAACTGTGCAAATACATAATAAATCAGCTAAAAGTTTGCTTCACTCATAGAGAAAAGTTAATTACGATAAATATGTGAAGTTAATAATCATCAGACATAATATTAATCATCAGACATAAGGTTGCGACCACAGAGACACAATAACATTAATATCTTATACATATAGATAAAAGAAGCATGAAATATCTTTATTAAAAAAAAGTTGAAAACAAATAAGAATAAGAGAGATAGTTATACAAAAAGAACAAGAAAACAAAGACCCGAAAATAACATAAAAGTCAAAAAATATTTGCATCAAAATGCTGTGTTAATAATTTGATATGTTTTTAATTTCATCCACAAAAATTTTTATTTTTAAAGAATAAAACGTGATACTTGTTTCGCTTTTATTTGGAGAAAAGTCAGTTTTTATCACTGGCAGCTCTATAAAGTTATACCTAGTCAGTTTATTTAACATGTAGTTTCAATTACTTTTGCAATTACTAACTCCATTAAAATAAAAAGATTTTGAACGAATATAACCAGCGTGTAATTGGGTTTACATTTTAAACTTCAAATTTTACCTACTGTAAAGCAACCAGAATACTGGTTAAATTTAAAGTTTAAAAATGTAAATGTAATTTATAATACACAAGTTAAATTCGTTAAAACCAGTTTTATTAAAAAGTGTATTTGCTACTCGTAAAAATTTAACGATGCTGTTGACAAACTACCTGATGACTCCGCGAATAGTTTATAAGATACTGTATTTCGAATTTACGGATGCGAATGCTTTCTGGTTTATCAAAATAAAAATTATAATTGCTTTACACTTATAATTTTTATACCTAAATTGGATGCAAACATTTACCTGATTTTATATATATTTTTATAAAAATGAACGAAGTTTATAATGTAATTAGGTCTTTCACTTCATTTTATACTCAAACCCACTTCAATTTTGTATATTGTTTTCTAGTGAAGATGTATTTTATTACAAAGAAATATAGCTTCACTTGAATATTGTATAAAATTTTCCATGATTCAAACACCTTGCTTTTGAACTAAAGGACGTTCTAAAAGGGCAAAGTTGAGAGTTACCCAGGCGCATTAATTCCTTTAGTAAGTTAAGGCACCTCGATACTTGACCGTAAAATTGAGTACATCATTTTAACGAATCACAATGACACTATAGAATGCTATCTTATTCCAAAGTTAAGCTTCATATATGTAGTACTAAAAATAATTTGTAACATACAAAATTTATGACGACTTTATATTAAAAGATAAAATTAAAGTAAAATAAGTAACAGATTTTTGGTTAGTTATTTGAAGCTGAAGATTTATTTGTTAGTATCGACGAAATACTTATTAATTGCTTGAGAATGGTCTATAATATTGTATTATTATTGTACTATGGTATTAATAAT